>SRSE01001415.1:7500000-10000000 GCA_005024645.1 Planiliza haematocheilus | reverse complement strand
AGTAATTCAAGTTTTCAGGATTCGTGTTCAAATTAAGTGTGCAGCTTTCCCTTCAACTCAGAGAAGCAATTATTTTTGGACAAAAAATCTGCAGAATCACAAAACAAGATTCTTTTTATCGGCCAATTCATTTGAATCAAGCACTGTGTCCTTAACTAAAACTTTTCTACAATTGTGGCAGCTACAATCTCCGGATAAGTTGAAAAGCGACACGTCCATTCATTCATGGACAGTTTGCAGCTAAATCACCATGACCCATGAACGAATCATCTCAACTGCCCGTCATCCGTGTCAACTCCAAGCCCCCTTTTTGACAGCACCCACGACAGGAGACAGTAATAGCTAATTCGCGGCCTAAGGCACTTGTCAGGCGATAAAGATCGATAGCCACCCGTTTCAGTCAAATTTCAGAAGGGATTGACGTTTGCTCGTTAACGGTCAAACAAGCCGTTATCCTCGGCAATGTTCCCCCTTTCGTACCGTTAATCTGAGGCTTGACCCAGTCATCAGTTAGCTCATGCATATAGCAGCTGGTAATGGACGCTCCCGAGATCATAGTGTGTCAAAATGTCAGTCGTCCCCTAGGGCCGGGGCCGTCTCACCGCCACGTGTCAAAACCCTTGATGTACGAGCCACTTTCCCCCTCCGCTTTAATGCATTTAAATGGAACTGTGAGTCCAGCAGGACCGGCCCAATTTCAGAACCAGCGGTAAAGGCTCAATCTCATCTGCTGCCCTGGTGGACGGAGCGTGTACATAGGAAATGAAATTGAAAATCCATCAGGCGCACCCACATGTACACACACACACACACACACTAAAACCTGTTTTTTTTTTTCCTCCTTACACAAACTCTGTTAAACACGCACACGCACACACACACACACACACACACGCACGTACTCATGGAGGATATATATATATATATATATATATCACATTTCAAAGTAATAATAACTGATGCATGATGAGCTGCTGTCTGATGTAAAAAGCTAATCCAAGCGAAAAAAATAAAATTTACTTGAGTAATTGAACTACAGTGAATTATGAGAGTGAAAGAGCTCCGGAGCGCACTCAGGGTAAAGGTATTCTAACCTTGAATTTAATTAAAATTCTTCTTTTTTTTTTCTCTCCTCCCCTCTCTCCTGGAGACTCATCATAGCATGTGTGCTTTAAATCATAGAGTCAGCCATACCTGCTTAACTTGCAGAGCATTCATCAGCTTTTTTTTTAAATGAACGCGCAATTGACGTGGGCACCTTCTATGGAAATCACCTCTGAATGCATTAAAATGGAAAGTAGGATAAGGTAATCAGTCACGAGTGAATATAAATTTTAAATAAAGGTATTCGGGTGGCTGCAGTAATGCAGTGAATAAGAATTTTATTTTTTATTTTTTTTGGAAAATGCATAACGTGGAGATTCTCAGAGAGGGCTAACATACTTGTTCTGCAATCACTCAGTCAAAAGCAAAAGACAAGCTCCACAACAACCCATGGAGGCGACGTCACATACATTTACTTTGAGAATCTTTGTCCGTCCACCCACAAACGCAGGCACTGATCACAAACTGTGAAATAGAGAACTAAGCTCCGGTCTGGCCCTGTAACACTCAGCTATCAAATTCACCTGCAAAGGTTAAACAAAACACGGGAACTAAAACTTGGACTCTAAACGCTTTAAGACATTCCAAACTAAATATTTAGCATTCTCTGTTTTCAGCTGATAACAAACGACAGACAACCGAGCTGCGGGCAGAGTCCCCAGACGGCGGATTGCCGCGAGTGTGAGCATGCGTGCACGTGACTTCGCAGTGAAAACATCTGCTTTCACTAAAAACAGCGCAAATATTTGAGAACCTGTCCTCACCCTGCCAACACCTGCGTTCCTGAGCCAGACAGAAGACACGCACACAATGGATGATGATGATGAGGAGGAGGAGGAGAGGCGAGACGTCGAGAGCCGCTGACGAGTCGGCTTGGCTCGCCGTTGCTGAGGAAATGTCAGCACCACAACAGACGACTGGTTCACAGTTAGGCAAATGGCTTTTGGGCAAAGGGTAGGGCTGGGAATGTTTGGATGCTCGGTTGACCTTGCAGCTGTAAGCCATGCCAAAGGATGGAAAGTTTTGTTGTAGCGCAGAGCTTAGAGGACAAGGTTAGGGATGTTTCAGCGGAGTTAATCCAGAGATTTGCCCGGCTAGGACACTGCTCCGAAGCATAATACCAGTCAACATCAGTCACTTTGGTGAGGCTAGTACCAGCACTGGACCTGTGGAGCCCCAAACTACATCTATGGTCGTGGTCGTCATGAAGCGGGCCAGTCATCTTCATGGTCTGCCACTCCTACCTGAATGCACAATCCTCCAACCTGCCTATGATGCCTCTTATATTCAATAATTATAGCAGCAAAGTCACCTGTGATAAAACAACTGCTTTCACCAACAGCTTTACTTGCATCACCATCAGATTCTACATGCATGCTTTAGTCAGATGTAAGTTTATCTCGTCCCTCCTGCTGCTCTCTTCTCTCGCTCCTTCCCTCTCTACCCAGGCTGGCCTTAGGCATATGGTCCCTCCATATGAGCTGGGTTCTGTTAAAAGGGAGTTTGTCCTTGCCATGTCGCCTACATGCTTACTCTGAGGGGTTTCAGATTGGATTTTGCAAAGCATCTTGAGACAATCTGTGTTATCAACGCTATATGAATAAAACTGAGCTGAACGGAATATTACATGGTCCAGCAAGATGAATCTGCGACATGGCCGCTAGTTGCTAATTCCGAGTGCTTCCGACATGCAACGCGTGGCAGCTTCATTTTATCTGTAAACCACAAATCTAAAACCATTCAAATCCAAAGAAGTGACCATATCCACGCACAGATACAGTTATAGCACATGTCAAGGTAAGTATTACAACAATCTATGAACATTTACCTTTTGAGACGAGAGTAAAACCCTAAAGCCTGCCTTCAGAGACGACAGCAGACGCTACAGTAGTAGCAGAAGCCATTTCTCAATTTTTATTTGACATAGCACAGCAGAAAAAACAATGCATCGATGCACTGCAGTTCTCTTCCCATTTCTTGTCATGGCTTAAAAAAAAAAAAAAAAAAAAAAAATACCAATAAGATTTTTCAAAAGGTTTGTTTCGGTCCGGACACATCGCTTGCAACACCAAAATCCAGAGTGAAGGAAGTGCGAGCAGAAACCATGCTGCTACTGAACACAACAGTCTGTGGACAGGCACGGAAATACAAATGGTCCGATGTGGCCTTTTCGTGGAAGGCTCCAGAGAATACATCGGAACATGGCAAATTAAAGCGCCCTGCACCTGCACTGGTATGTGATAACAGGGCCTCCAGCGTCACCACAGGAAGCCGTGCGTAGACTGGTTTGTGTGATGTCCGGTCACGGAAATCCAATCTGATCACTCGCAAGTAACAGTGCAGTCCATCATAAGGCTAAGGATCTGGTTCATGAAGCACGTCAAACGTCCCCACAGTCTGAACACGGCCTTAATGCAACCGAGCCATCAACAGCGTTATTAATTCCACCTGTGCTTTTCCCGCTGTGACAAGTTAAAACGAAGAATTTAAACTCAAACAATGGTGCTTAAAAATCCGCCACACAGAAGCCAACAATAAAAAAAAAAGAAAAAAAGTCTGAGACAGGTTTATTTTTCACAATAGAAATCATATAACAGGAGACTGCACAACTAATGCGATAGTCTAAACACAATTCAACACAACACAAGGCTTAATGAGCAGAGCTGTCACTGGTGTTGCTGGTTACTCTTGTGCTTTTCACGCTACAACGAAGGGCTTTGCATCCCAGCCTTATACATCCACCTGCATGGAGCGAAGTGCTGATTTGGATCACGTTACGGCAAGACGAGAGGTTAAATAACGGAGCCTCTGTTCATACGACTAGCAACACCTCTGCTATTCCTAGTAACACTGACAAGTCTGTTGCCACTAATGCTGCCGCCACCGCCTCTGGCAGTAGCACACTCATGTCAGCAAATTACAAGTCAGCTACAGGCAAAAGTATAAATAAGTCAAAGTCTGTACTCACCGTCTCTCCTGTTTTACAATTAGTCCGCTTGGTTTCACCACCATGTTCCTTTATTTGATAACTGATCCAGCCCATTCCTGCATTAAAGAAGACTCTTTCCACTCATTCGTCCCAGAGTACAGCAAGCAGTATACTCCAGTTACTGGAGACATTTGATGTTGACTAGGTTCAGCAGGCACACTGTGAACACTCAGGATAGCTAGCTCACCAACACAGGTGTTTCTTCCACAGCAGACAGATTGACACACAGGTGTGCTAATGAAGGCCGCATCCCACTTAAGTTAGGTGCTGCTTTTGTGCATGCAGGCTGGCTGCCATGGCTCACTGGGACTCTTAATGGAACTGAGCCGAAGTTGGTTCACCAGGGCTCTAACTGAAGCTGCAGACAAGTCACAACGCAGCAACCCTCAGAAAGCAACAGGCCTCCCAAAATCTCCTGAGAATATATGTGAAAACTGTATCCAGTTAAATAAATACATATGTGACACAATGAACAAATGGGCTGATAACAACATATATCTGTTATTTTTTATTATAAAAAGGGAAATAAATTAAAAAGGAAGGTGATCCCTTCAATTTCTGTTTTCCTTTTTAATGTGTTTCTCTGTTTTCTGCAGTCCTATTAATTAAAAGGTTGAAAAAAGCTTTCACAAACCTCAAAACATCTTTATATTTAAATTAACTGTATTAACAATACAAAAAAAAACATAAAATAACCTGTTTCCTACCAAGCGTTTAAGGACAAACCTGTAGAAGTGCACACAAATGCACACTGTCATCCCAACATCCCAATCTATCAAGACACGTGCTCAGGAAAGCACTCAACAGAGTGCATACGTCCACCCAAGGCCAGACAGTCTCTCCAGGCTGCCCATTGCTTCCACAGTCCACAATGTTCTCGGTAAGTGACAGTAAAGGTTATGCGAGACCATGCGAGAGGCATTATTTTTACAGTCGGCCGTGCGCTGGCTAGGTGACAGAATAGGTTCATATTCACGGCAGCCCTGGGGAAGATGAGATTAATGTTAATATTTTAGGTGCACCTTTGAAATATGCGTTGCATGTCGTGCTTTTTAGGTTTTAAATCAGTTTTTGGAAAAGCCGTGCTTACAGTGGTAAAATGTTATTCTTACATTAGCATGTCCTAAAATCTGAACAGTCCTAATGCGATTAAGATGCAAATATCTGCCTGGCTGAACCACATTACGAGAGAAATACGATGTATTTTAAGTAATGACATGCAAACAGTTACATCTTCATTTTTATATTTTGTGTCTTTATTGAAGAAACCCGCATTTACAGTGAAGTATGCCTGGCACATAGACCATATAAAGATGGACTTGGAACAGTTCCTCAAAAGTGAAGCCAAAGCAAGTAGAGCTCCCCCTGGTGACTGGCTGCAGTATAGGTCATGAGCTCCACCCCCTACATGTTAGTGGATGCCACTAAAATACAGTCAATTTCTTTTCTTCCAAGGATGGCTTTAGTTGTTGCTTCAGTTGTTTTAGGGAGTTAATATAAAACTGATTCATATTCAAGTGTCCATTTTTCTGAAAAAGTTTTGTTTTAGTTGGTTATTCGACGCTATAGAAACAGGATGTGGCATCCTGATGACTACAAGTTGCCATGCCAAGCCAGTAAGTACAGTGTATAATCTAACTTTTCCTTTTAACTGGTGGAGGTAGAGCAGAGCGCAATATTGATTAAACGACAACAGCGTGAGCCTGGCGGATGTGTGGGTGGGTCATCGTGGCTCCGTGTAGCTCCAGTCTTGGACCGAACTGCGAAGACTCTGGCTCCAAACTCCCAAGATGGCGGCACCCATATATATCCCCGGGAAAATAGAATCACTTTAGCCAGTGAGAGGAAGTGGGACTGCATTGTCCATATTTATATACAGTCTATGGTCTGGCAGATGAAGGTCAGAAATTCTGCAGAACTGTCTCAGCACATTCATATTCTAGTGACTGATGATAGCAACTGACACTTAAGCAGCTTCCCCCCCCCCCCCCCCCCCCCCCCCCCCCCAGAACACAAGCTTTCCAACAACTTGTCATTCTAAAAACATGACCCCAGCTATTCTGAGGTTCACTGAGGAGCAGCTTGATATTTAAAGATCAAATATTTCCAATGAATCTGCTGTCTGAAGTTTTTAGACCTTGTTTCATTTGTTCTAATCCAGGCATAAACCTGTGTATCGACCACAGTGTGACCGCTGTGAATGCAATCAAGAAATCACTTGAGTGCACATCCTCCAGCCTGAAGGGGTGAGGTTATCTGTTCAGTGAGTAACGCAGCTGTGGGCCACTGACCAAGGCTGACAAGACCGTTCCTCTTTGTGTGCTCTAAACTTTCCTCAGAGAGCTTGCCCCCGCTTCCTTAAACAGGGTAAATTGAATTAGGACATTTCAGCAGCTGGCAAGTGTGAAATTGAGTTGATGTGTACCCCGAGGTTAGGCATGTGAGATGCAGGATTTAAACACCCCGACAGAGCAGGATCAAGCTTTGTCTTCGAGCTGAATTCTAAAAAAGCAACAGGGGGAAAGATAAGGGGCAGCTTGGGTTCACTCGGTTAGGGCAGTAAGGAGGTTTATGTTTGCACGTGGGTGCTCGCGCATGCGTGCGCCGCAAGCGAGCGCTCAAGTGTGCGCGTGTTTGCCTATGTGCACTGGGATTATATCACCACGGGGACAATAAAGTCAGTCGAGTGATATGCAAGCTATCTGGGGAGAATGTCCCAGCAGAAGCCTTAATCTCATTCCTGCTGCAGCTTATAGCGTCTAAAACACAAAAATCTCCCGTCTCAGCCGTTGAGAAAAATACAACCGTGGAGAGAGACGATAACGTACGGTGTTTGGCCTGCGTTTTTCATGGCAAACAGGCTGGGTATTCATCCGTCAGTCACCGCTAATGCACCCTGTTTGCTCAATTCAGCTTGTCTGCTTCGCTCAAACCGAACTACATGCGTGCATGGACAAATCTAAAACCCTCAAGGTGCAAAGATGGAAAAAAAAAAAATCACTCAATAAAGCTGCAGCACATATATAACAATACCAAAGTCAATGAATTAGATAGAGGATTGTTTCACTTGTTTACTAAGCTCCACTCGCCGAGGTGTTTGGCTTAGGAGTACCATAAAAAAATCTGGCATGTGTGCTGCAGAAGCCGTTTGATGTTTCTTTAAGTTTTTTTTTTTTTCACCAAATACTATTTTTCTGCTGAGGGCCATGGACTGAGCTATGGATTTATATCCATCTGTTACTGTGCAAATCATTACAGTGCATACAAATTACTTTAAAGCCTGTAGCAACTTCCATCTCTTACTTCGCCTTCCTTTTCCTCTTAACTACGTCTTATCCTGTCAGTTCTCTTCCCTCATACTCCTTCCTCTCGCCTTGCTTTCAAAACTTTACCGCGTTCCCCCTGTTTTCCCCGATATCAAACCATCTCGTTGCACCCTTCCCCTCTGACCCTGCTCCCGGCGCTCTCTCCCTCCCATTGCCTGCGTCGTTTCCGGCCGCGATGCCAAGCGTCGACGCCGCATCAATCACATTTTCGCATCTACTCTTTCCCTCCAGCAAAGGACTCCTCCATCAGTCACCGCTCAACACCCGCATTCAACCCCTCTCACCCCGTCGCGGCGATGGTTAATTCCATCAGTCACAGGGCTCTCGTACACCCTCACCCAACCCCGGCCACTTCCATCGGAGCATTAATCCATTTAAGAGAGTGAGGCGCTCCGGGCTCGGCTGGTGTGGCTGCGCAGTGAGGCCGCTGAGACGGTGGAGGAGAAAGAAAGGAGGCAGAGTGGATGTAAATAACAGAATACGAGTAAATAATAATAATAATGAGCGTTTTATTGTTATGTGAGGGAAGTGTCAGGTAGAACCGAGGCTAGAAAGCTGCCTTAACCTTAAACAGATTAGAGATGAGGTCTAAAAGCAACTAACCAGATTCAAGGCAAAGGACTCAGCTGATTGAGTAAAAAAGTATGTATGCGTGTATTTTAACTCGTGCGGTCGAAAGCTCGAGTGGAAAAATCTGTCAGTTGGTTGACAAAATGTTTACGACTTAAAACTGCATAAAATTCGCCTGTGGTGTTTTTTGTTTGGTTTGTTTTGGGGTTTTTTAGCCTCGAGTCAGTTCACTTAAACACAGATAGAAAAAAACCTTTTCCGCATATGGTCTGGAGCAGAAAGCTTTGAACTCTGCATTTAAGCTGCTGCAGCTTTTAGAATAAAAGGAGAAGTCTGACACTGTCTATGGCAACTGTCTTTGCTGGGTGCTTTAGAATCTTTGGATTTCTTTGCCTCTGTCTCTCAAAGGCAAGGTGAAGCACAACCAGCGCTGGCTGATATGAAAAATAATAACACTCGCTCAACAGTATGGCCAAGGAGATTCTTATTCTTCTGCTCTGTTTATTACAGCCACCTTTAGACAACACTAAACACTAAGTCAATGCACGTTGATGGCGACCAAATGGTCTTAACGGAAGGTAGTAAGGGTAGATCGCATGCCACTGAAAAAAATGTTTTAGATGTTAGTCAAGTCATTTATCTGTTGCACCTCCAGAACCTTTTTGCTCTCAGTTCAGCAGCACACAACAGGAAGTCATGACCACCGCCTTTCTTAAAGGGACAGCGCTGTTTTTCTAAAGGCGTTGTGCAACAAAGATGGAAAGAGCTTTTAACACTGTAGCAACAATTAATGACTAAGGGAAGGGTATACAGAAATTAGGGGTGGGACTCGATTAAAAAGGTTAATCAAATCGATTAGAGGCTTTGCAATTAATTAATCTCGATTAATCGCATTTTAATCGCATATCAATATTTACCCCACGTGAATATTGCAAACTCCAACTCTTTTAGTGTCTGGAAAAATGCATTTAATTGCATTTCAATTCAAAACGGTAGAAAAAGAAAGAAAATATCCTTGGACCAAAACTGAACACACCTAAAGTTGAAGTGACAGTTTAAGTACTACTTGGACACAACTTCTCCGTACTCGGACCAGGACTGCTAGCGCTGACAGCTCCGGCAGTTTCTGTGCTCAATGCAACGTGGTTTGCATTTAGATGGCACCGCAGGCTTGAAGTGTTTCAATGGTATGCAAACTTTCTTCTTTTTAAAAAAAAAAAATGTTAGATCAGTTTTTTTTAAATAAAATGTTCTCTCCATCTGTCCTAGCAATGTACTTTCATCCGATTCCTCCATGTTCGTAGCTCTGACGTGTCCATCAGTGTAATCAGTGCACCAGGAAATCGTGCACGGACAAAAGTTCTGCGTTGTTTGGAATGCGTTATTTTCTTAACGTGTTCATTTTTTGGTAATTTAATTAATCGTAATTAACACGCTGAAGTCCCACCCCTAATATAAATATATATGTATGTACAGTAGGTGGATCACTTTGACTTGGTCATTACGTAAAAGCAGCGTGCAAGCTAACAGTGTGTGGGGACCCCTGCACTTGTTGATGTTCGTAGAGCCAATGCTTCACACATTAAAGTGAAAAGACTCTTTGGCTCTGAACCGCAATATGAGGGATATTAATGTATGATTAATCTTTTTTTCCAAAGTATTAGTTCTGCAATCAGTACCTCTTCAACGCTGCGCCGTGCAACACCTTTAACGTCTAACGCTGCTCATATATTCTTGAAAATTATCCCAAACTTGCGGCACATAGTCGGACACAAAGCATTCTCACCTCCTGTGTTATTAAAAACCTCTCTGAATATTGATGCGGCGGAAGGAGCGATATTAAATAACTGTAAAATAACTCGGGGAGAGCACGGCGGGTGCGGGAGCCAGCTGGGCTCTGTTTTACTGGCCAGGAAAAAAAATAAAAAAAGTAGTAATGAATGTGAGCTGTAAAGGAGAGGTGAGATGATGTGGGGCTCCACAATCTATCCTGGTTGAAGAGGTTCATTTCAACCCCGCTTTTATTTTCTGCCTGCCCTCGTTCTCGGGAAAACCTCAACAGAATCGTATTGTCTGGCCGCCCCAGAAGTCCTCTGCGAAGGAAGGAAACGCGCGCCGAGCTCTGCGGCTGGGGACCCGCAAGGCGAAAATAATAATTATAATGGAGGAGTGGTGATGAAATGGGGTGGAGAGGAATGAAATGGAAGAGCAGATATAATGAACAGAGGGCGTCACTGAAAGCCCCTTTTCCTTTCATTAGCTAAAACACAAGTAAGAGTTATTTGTCATCATTTCATTTTGGGGGGTGTCATCATCTGTGATGCAGTGTAGTCGTTCTGTTTTAATTCTCCTTTAATCTGATCAGCAGCTGTTCTGCTGTTGTTCTCTCCTTACTTCATTACAGGCGCTCCATCATTACAATGCTCTCATTATCCTCCACGCATGAGTGTTGATTCTTTGTTAAAACCCAAATAGGACTCGGAGATGATATTGTGCGCCTCCAACAATGAGCCACGTACCTTAAAACAATCTGAAATATTCCCTTTCATGAATTCATCATTCGCTTCCCACTGCCTTTCTGCTTTTCATCCCTGCGTTGCTCTCTTGTGATTTTCCTGACAGCATCCATCTCGTTTTATTTTTTCCCCTCCTAGCCAGACTCCGTGCGGCTGCCTTAAGCTTGAAACACCGTTTAACGTTCACTTAGCCTGTCTTTTCTTTCTTCCTCTCCGCACATTTATGAGGTTTTTAATCATCTGATCTTCGCTCCCTCCCATCGCTCACTTCTCCTCCACCTCAACTTTCCCCCCGCACCGCGCACACATGGCTGCTTCCCTCGACTCAAATTAACTTTTCAGAGAAAGAGACAAAAAAAAATACAAAAAAAAAAATTGCACACAGTCGCTGAGACGTCCCATCCATTATTACTTAATATTCTCCACATGTACATGAAATCGCGTAGCCCATCTGCAAGTGCAAGTGTGTGTATATTTGGGTAATTTCCATAAGTGGAGAGTCGGTCTCAAGTGGCTGGCCTGGGGGCTGATGATCAGTAGCACTTCCATCCTCCCTCTGTTGCCAGCCTCGAGGGGACCACACAAACAGGCATGCACGCAGAGGCAGGAACTCCCACACATACGTGCACGATCACAAAGTCGCACTCAGACACACAAAGAGCCACGCACATTCGCCGCTCCCGGGACTGCCAGCGCCTGCAGGCTTGTCTTTGTCTCCCTTCCCGTTAGTCGGCCTGCGTCTCCACGAGCTAGGTTCCTCCCTCCGCCAGCGTGCGCTTCACTCCGACAGCGTGCAGTTTGACAAAGTCTAGCGGCTTAATGAAAATATAGAGATGCGCAACCAGAAAAGGGTGAGAGAGCGGGGTTACCGAGACTAAACGCTGGTTGCTCAGTCATTCCGAGTCCTCTGCTACAACAGGACGGAAGACACGTGCACACCAAACCAAAGCTTTGCTCTGGTTTTCTGCCTCATTCCCAACCGTGACCCATTATTTCCCACTCTCTGAATGCTCCATCAACCTCCTTCCCTCGTTCCATCTCTCCCTCTCCCTCCTTTCTCCCTCTATCTGTCTCGGTCTCATGGATGCTGCTGTAAAACAAGTGTGATTTGTTATTCCCAGTGGCGTGGCCTGTTATCAGACAGCCCTGGTTGTTGTGATAAAACACAGAGCAGGGAGAACAATATCAAGGGATGAGCCGGACGGGGGCTATCAACAGTCCCTGCGACTTTAATCTCTTGCCTTCCGAAAGGACCAATAATAAATATATATATTTTTCCTTCTTCCACCGTCTTCCTTTCCCTCCCACCTCCGCCCT
This sequence comes from Planiliza haematocheilus, assembly GCA_005024645.1. Taxonomy (NCBI): domain Eukaryota; kingdom Metazoa; phylum Chordata; class Actinopteri; order Mugiliformes; family Mugilidae; genus Planiliza; species Planiliza haematocheilus. The sequence goes on along the minus strand of SRSE01001415.1, from coordinate 9,988,178 downwards.
GTCTGCATCATATCGAACTCCCATGAATCATTCAAAACTTGAGGATTCCGCCGAATTTGACAGGTTATATGGTGGACAGATGTACGATTTCACGGTTAGCGTGGCGTGGACAGGCCCCGTTGCCCGAGTTCAAATCCCACTGAGAAGAAAAGATACAAGGAGCAGCTTTGCAGTCTGCCGCTCCGACGGCGCTTCCTCCTGTTGTTTCATCACCGCAGTTCAAGCTAGAGTTTATCAACCGATTGATCATTTCATCAAAAATGGTGGAAGAACGCCTGGCACATTTCCCCACGCCTGAAAACGGTTCATTTATTCACTTGTATTGCCCGATCCTAAAAAGGACACTGGCGCTCGTGTCGAATGAACTGATGTGTGCACATTGATGGTTAAGCTATGGTCACATTCCAGTTTCCTTAAAGAAGAAAGCTATGGATTAGGATGTGGTCAGACTGTTTTCCCTAATAAGACCAGAAAAGTAAGAGACACAGGTTGGCTTGTGTCGCAGAGTGGAGTCTTTACCACCATTGCTATTAAAATCTAAGCGGCATGCTAATGGAGGAGGTCACATTCTAATGGAATAGCCTCAAGTAACAAGTGCCTACAGTCAAGTTATGAGTTCTAACTATAAGTCAGGAAGTGGAAAAGGTTGCGTTGCTGCCTTCACAAAATTCTTGCCGTTCAAGTCGCAACATCCGCCCCGACAACTCACCCTGCTAGGCAACTTTTGCCGCCTTGAAGCCGCTAGCTGGCTGTTTCGGTCCTGGAGCAGGACACTACCTGGTGTGTGGATGTGTGAACGCTGGTGTGAGCGAATGGGTGGATGTGTCATTGAGGCTGTAAAGCGCTTTGAGTAGCAGTAGGCAGAAAAGCGCTACATAAATACAAGATCGTTTACCATAATGAAAGGTAAATGGTATATCTTAAAAAGGTATAAAACTCATGAACTCAGACCTTTCTGGACATATCCACTAAGAACTTTGTGAGTATCACAACCAGAGGGCGTTCATCTGGTTAGATAGATAGCCAGAACATTTTCTTTTTTGCTTTTCTGTTAAATTAACCACAGAGCATGGTTAATTAAGTAGAGAAGTGGCCATAATTGAGCGTAAGTGTTTTATCTGAGCCCAAACCAGCTACCTTCATGTTTAAAAGAAACTTTTTTTTTTTAATTCAGAAAGTTTTCATTTCAGCTTTTTATAGAATCAGACTTATGACCACAACATTATGACCACAGACAGGAGAAGTAAATAACATTGACCATCTTGTGACAATACAATATTCTGCTGGGAAACTTCTGGACCTGGCATTCGTGTGGATGTACCACCCATCTAGACCAGACCAGGCCCCCCCATAGGAATGAAACTCCCTGATGGCACGGACACACACAAAAGTGGTTCAGGAACAATTCAAACCTGCCCCCCAACCCATAGGACCCAAAGGCCCCAGGACACCTAGAAAATGCTGATTCTCTGTCACTACTGTTTTGGAGGCACAAGGGAGACCTGCACAATATTAAGGATGGGTCATAATGTTATGCCTGATCTGTGTACATGTAGCTTATACAAGAAGTAATAATAGAAGTTGCTATATTGGCTTTGAATGACTTTAAAGCTCATTAACGAACCAAGAAATTAAAGTGAATTGTAAGAGAACATGAGTTTAGGCTATACGCTATATGCCAAGACAACAAAACATTATATACCAGTACATCAACGTCATTGAAAAAGCTAAGTCCACAGTAGCGCTCCATCCAGTGCAGTCAGTTATCAGTGTGCAGATAGGGCCATGGCGGGAGAAAAGGGTGGCCTGGAGTATCAGCTGAATGATGTTTGATGGTGTGACTTAATCTCTCGCTTTCTTTCTCCTACTGTGCACACGTACAAACGCACCCACGCACCCACACACACACACACACCAGTCACAAACTCAACCTGTTTCCCAGTTGTCTGCTATTGCCAGCTACCAAAAGCAGGCCTTAATTCCCTCCAATCACCACTACAAAGCCCAATCTCTCCACCCAGAGAGAGAGATTCAGCAGGATAAAAAAAGATTGCCTCAAACCATTCTCTTTCCACACTGCCCCACAATAGCGCACACACGGCCACGTGTAAAGACTCGGTAGCCAACCAAAAAAAAAAAATGAAAGAAAAAACAGGAACCCACCCACACACACACACATATATGCCCGTTTATTGTTTGTCAGTTTTCATATCCTTCCTTATTTACTCCGCCTGTAATACAACAAAGTGAAAATTAAATAATGGAAAACAAGACAGCGCTTTATTTGCTATTTCTCTTCCCTTCTGCTTTAAAGTTTATTGAAAACTTGCTCTTGTCACCATTGTTTACCACTCGGCTTAAGGGAAAATAGCATCCACGCTTCTCTCTTTCCAAATCCATTTCGCCTTCCTGTCCTTTCTCTGGGCGTAACGGAGCGAGAAGCCAGGTAGCTTCTTGTGCGGGGAATGCACTGAAATTCACGGACGATGCACCTCTTGTCAGGCTCTTAATGGCAAACTTTCAAGAGGTCTTTCTTAATGAGCGAATCATTATGGCTGAAGGGTTTTTGAAGTGACAGACATATTATCCTTTAAGAGCTTCTTTGGCTAAGATATAATCAATTTATTCTTTGTGATTCAAACCTCATTTATTAATCTCAGTGTATATATTGATCTCTAGACGTTAATGGCTTTTAGTAGTCGCCATACACCAGTTGGGCAAAACATTATGACCACCTTCCTAATATAATGTAGGTCTGCGTTATGTCTACAAAACAGTTGACTCATCAGAGAATGGACAAGGGCCTCCTGAGGGTGTCCTGTGGTGTCTGGTGACACAATGTTGTTAATGGGGATGGGGGGCCTCTGTGGATCTTCCTGCAGACGCTTGATCAGTTTGGGATCTAGTGAATTTGGAGGCCAGGTCTACACTTTGTGCTGTTTTTTTGAGTCGTTCTTGAACCGTTTTTGTTTCCTGTCTTTGCTATGGGGCGGGGGTGCCTGGTCTGAAGGTGGGGGCTACATGTTTAATTAACATCCACATGAATGCCAAGTTTCCCAGCAGAACATTGTATCATCACAAGATGGTCAATGTTACATGTTTCGCCTGTCAGTGGTCATAATGTTGTGGCTAATGGGTGTCTACCTACATGGTTAAAAAGAAAGAAAGAAATGGAAACGCCATTCCCAAAAATGAATTTAAAAGAAATTACTCCATAAAAATCAGAGCCAGCCAAAGCATAATGAGCTGGACGGACTTTCTCTCGATTCCGTCGCCGGAAGCTTCGCCTTCAACACTTGTGTTCGGCCAGACTCCATGCCCTGGCTGCCGCCTGCATGCAGACAGATGATCCAGCCTGAATCCAAATCTCCCTCCAAATCTGTGCAGCCATAGCTGGTAATATGATAATAAAACGGGCTGTTTAGAGAACACAATGGCTGCAGCCCGGGTGAAACTGAGACCGGGATAATGACGGAGGGAAATGTTTGAACTGGTGCAACAGAGCCGCATTCGCGCACTGAAACCATGTACAAGAGATTCTGATTCCAGGCATTTAGGAGTTTGTGTTTGGCCATATACGGTCACAGAGGATAAGTCAGGTTCTGAAAACGGGGCCATTTCAATCTGGGATGTGACGCTCCGTCCATATTGGGTTACATGCTGGGAAATCCAGGATGTTTCTCAGCGTGTGTGGATGTTATGAGAACGGGTAAAATTAGAACATTTACGTGATGTCAAAAACCCCGGGACCAGTTCAAATCCCACAAGTCACTTTATTTCATTGCATTTTGATATCATTTATCACGTGTATGCATTTTCAAACTGGGTCAGAAGGCTAAGCGTAACGATAAGGATGTAGAGGAAGGGAATAGTAAGAAACTCACAGAGAATTATCTCTGAATTCTTCGGGTCGACTGCGCATTTAGTGTTTTAATTTGACTTATCAGCACTGCTTAAAGTCGCAACTGGCATCTGCTTGCAGCCAAAACACTTGCATATTTTTTTCCTGCCAAGCACAAAACAGTGACTTTAGTTCGTAAGTAGCTGGTTAAATAAACTGTGGGGCACTTATCTGCAGAAGAGTCTCTGTCCCTGCAGAGTTGGTGCAGACAAAAGCAATGCTATGGTGATCAAAGCATATATATATATTAATTATTATATACCCAGCTACACCCATTGTTGGATATAAAACTCTCAAACAGAAGTTCCTCTACATCCTGTATGCTGCTGAGATTCAAACACACTGCATTTATACTGCGGTTCTTTTTGGGGCCATTGCCTGATAACCACACATCTTTTAAGGGCTCGTAAATGATGCGTCTGGTAAAATTTGTAGCTTAAATGTGCAGCAGTCAAAGCGTGAGACTCATTTTGTCATGCGGCCGTTAGCAGAACGGCGTCGATAGAAAGCACCACCCCATCAAACTAGGTACGTCTGTGTATGAAATGTGTTTGTGGCGCGCATGAGGTATGCGCCTAAAAGGAGCATTGTTTCTCAAATATGCATTTAGACCTGCTGAGTGTATATTCTGTCCAAATGCTCCAGATGCATTAAACAATCAGGCGCAAACAGGATCATAGATCAGACGGGAGGCAGTTGCAGGTGGAAACGGGGTGAAGCAATAGATGGGAATAGAATGTAGGTAGTTGCTTCGGAGACAACGATTTGTCATTCTCCGCCGCAGCCTGTGAGCGCTCTCACCAAATAAATATTCATGACAAGTGGAAAGGGTCGTTCACTCTCGTCCTCCCACTACTGGAAAGAGCCTGGGTAAATCTCCACGTGAGGAATGACTCTGTCAGGAACCATTTCAGAACCACAACTCAGCGACCCTGTCCACCCACAGTCCGCGCACGCGGCGCTGCCAAACGGGTTCCATCTTCCATAATTCCTCGATCTGTTTTCTTTCTTCCAACCTGCTTTCACATTCCCTCCATTCTCCACCCGCCTCACCTTTTCCACTGTGCAACCAGGATTACCTCCGCTCTTCAGTATATCTTGGTCTCCTTCTCTATCCATCACTCTTTATCTGTTGTTGTTTTTTTCCCACTTTGCACCTTCAACCGTATTGAGGCTGAAGTGGAGGTGCTGGACTGACTGGTAATTTCATGTGGCGAAAACAGAGAAGCCGTATTGGATTCCGTATTACTTCCTCGGTCTTGTGCATTGTACATGCATGCTGAAACTGGAGAAATTATATGTAACCATTCATGTATCCAAATCTTTAATACTAATTGCTTGTTCCGTTACAAAATGAATTTTGATTTACTGGAAAAAGACTATAACCTGCATCATATGCTCATTTTGACAACGCCATCTTAATGCCTGCTCTCCCACACAGCAGTTATTACCACATCTTGACTTAGATACTTTCCAACTTGTGCATGCAACTGCAGCAGCGGCTTCCACCCACCCACCCGCGGAAAAAAAAGCAAAGTTAAGTGCGAGAGCCTCTTCACTTTCAGACTAAAGGAAAGGGAATAAATTGTCTGTGATTTTGATGTGGAGGGTTATCAAGCGGCACCTGTGACGGAGTCAGACACTTGACGCGTGCAGTGGCTTTCTAAAGTGCGAATGTTTGGAATAAAAGTTTGTATTGAGCGACGAACGCACTTTAAAATTAACATTAACATAAAACTATTTCAGGATCCCCGCGGCCGAGTTCTCGGTGTCAGAGAGCTATGAATTTCAGGTTCAAGGACCACGGGTTGTTTGTATTATATTACAGTCAGTGTAAAATATTCAAGTGAGAAGGAGAACTGAATGCTTTTAAATGTTTGAGGCGAAGAATAAAAAGCGTGTGCACACTGAGCTGTTAGTGGTGTTCTTACCAACCTTGCATCTCAAATGACTTGTGCTCTTGTGGTTGCTTAATTTTCCTGCTAAATGAGATCCACTAACCAGCTACATTTAAAAGATGAGAGCATACAGTCCCATATTCATGCCACGGTGTCATCAATGCTGCTAATTGCATTATAAGGTCACTGCAGACTTACAAGCATTCACTATATGTAATATCAGGTGAGGAATCTGAACTGGATCATTTATCGTAATCTCTGTAAACAGATACTGTATGATACCGGAAGCTTTCTGGTTTCCATTTGCGGTCTAAGTGGTATTGAGCAATTATTTTCAACAGGCTTTGGTTGCATGAGCGTAAATAGTGCGGCTAATGTTGCATTTCATGAGCAAGTACCGCTAACAAAGCCAGTGTAGTGGTTTTCAGCTGTTAACAGGGTGGGAACTCCAACGTTGCTCTTGCATCTCAAAGGTGGACCTTCTGGATCGTCACCCGTGGGTTCCTGTTCTGGCTTCGGCAATCTAGGTACGGCCATTCGAGGTGGCACTTTAATGTTAGCTTCATTTTCCACTTACAGAGGTTGGTTTCAAGTTGGTTGTTGGACTGTAAACAATGACCTTTGCATATCTGTCTCCTGTTGCTCAAATACCTTCTGATCAGACGGTTTCTGGTGACATTGTCGTAGACGGCAACTCATGGACATTTTGGTAAACCCATGTTTATTCTCTTGCTGAGAGTCAGAAGATCAGCTGAGAGCACCCAAACACTGATGAGACAGTCAATGTGAAGCTACAGACAGGCGATGATTAGCTTTGCTTAAAGAAGTAAAAACAGGAAACAGCAGTATGTGTGTGCGCGCGCCTGTTTCAGTGACTGAGCCAGACTATGCAAAGGTGGAATATCATAAATCACGAGACAGAGCAATGTTAATTTAAGCCCGTGTCCTCTATTGGGAGGAACACCCTGCACCTGTAGTGTGTGTGCATGTTCTTGTCCTGAATACGCAAACATACTGTAAGACACCTTGAGGCTCTGGAAATGAAGTCGGTGCCGAAGAAAGCAAGGTACAGCACTAACCAGAAAAAAAAGAATGGATGAACAAGATGCTCAGTAACATACACTGATCAGGCATAACATTATGACCACCTTCCTAATATTCATTAGACTCATTAGAGAATGGACATGGACCTTCTGAAGGTGTCCTGTGGTGTCTGGCAACAGGTATGTTGTTAGTGGGGGGCCTTTGGGTCCTATGGGTTAAGAAGAGGGCCCTCTGTGGTTCAGGCTTGTTCCAGTGCACCCCACAGATAGTTGATATGTTTGGGATGTAGTGGGATAGTGTCAGGCTGCATCCTGCTGGGGACGGCTGCTGCCATTGAGGAGTGTCATTGCTATGGGGTGGGGGGGCCTGGTCTGGTCTAGGTGGGTGGTACATCCACACGAATGCCAGGTTCAAAAGCTTCCCAGCAGAACATTGTATTGCCACAAGATGGTCAATGTTATTTACGTCTCCTGTCAGAGGTCATAATGTTGTGGCTGGTCAATGGAGGTCTAACATAAATCTGATTCTAACAAAACGCCGAAATGAAAACTAATGCCTTAATTTAAAAAACAATATGTATTTAAGTTTCTTTCAAACATGAAGGTAGCTGGTTTGGGCTCAGATCAAATAGTTATGCTTAATTATGCACTACTTAATTAACCATACTCTGTGGTTAATTAAACCTCAAACCACACACAAAAAAGAAGTCAAATACGCCATGTGTGCACACATAGCTCACTAAAAAACGAACTCACTCTCCTTCCTCATCTGGCTCCATTAGAAATAATTATCTCCAATCGATCTTCCCAGACCAGTAACAAGAGCTCGTCTCGCTTCCGTCAGCCTTCAGCTGTCTGTGTAAAATGTGTATATGTGTGAGTACACTTTGTGACTTGCACGTCCCAGGTCAGCGCCGTACATGGCATGAATTGTGACAGCTTTCTCCAGCTCCTGTAATCCTGCAGGTGCCTCGTCCCAGTGCGCCGGCAGAGCGTGTCCCCTAGTGGGACTCTTGGAAAAGTAGAAAAGCCCTCTTTGAGCAGGTCAGCCGCAGGGGGCCCTGTAATGGTAAATGCACTGATAACCGGCCACCCAGTGCGACTCTACTGCGGCGTGAAAAACCAAACCGTCAGTATGGGGGTTACCGCAGCGGAAAATTGTGTCCAGTAAAGCGTGTAAGGTGGGGAGAGGATGTGACAGTAAAGACATGCAATCCTAATGAAAATCAAATCCATCCAGCTCACTTCTCAGGGAATCTCTGCGGCGGAAAGCCTATAGCACAGCTGCTTCTCTCCCATGGTTGATAAGAGAGGTGAAGTTCAGACAATGAGTGGGGCGGAGGCCAGCTTCACAATGTGGGAGCAAATCACTGCCGTCAGGGGAAAAACTTTGCCTCTCAAAAATATAATCTCCCCTGTGGTGAAAGACGGTCCCGCTGTTAATTACAACAATGCCTTTTTTTCAGTTTGTTTGAATTAGCCGCAGCATGTGCGCGAGGCAGTGGGTACGTCATCTCTATGCAAATCTCTGCCCTTGACTTATCGGGCCTCAGTGAAAGCCGCAGACTTATCATTACCTTCACTGCTGCTGCCTCAGCCTTCCCTCGGGGAAGCAGCGCTACCATCGCGTACTGGGAGGCGTTTGGACCGGTCAAAGAACACCGATGCACTCTACAAGAAGGGCCAGAGACTTTTTGAGGAGACTAAAGTCCTTCAACATCTGCCAGACAGTGTTGAGGATGTTTTATGAGTATGTAGTGGCCAGTGCACTCCTGAATGTCAATGCATGCTGGGGCAACAGGCTGGGAGTGGCGGACGCTATTAGACTCAACAAACTGATCCGTGAGGCCAGTGAAGCTGGACTCTTTGAACACACCATCAGAGAGGAGGATGTTTGCAAGAGTGAAGACCGTCCACAACTCCCACCCACTCCGCAACACACTGTCCACTCTAAGGAGGAGTATCTTACAAAAATGCACAACATAACAACACAGCAGGTCAGACTCTTTTAATTTAGCTGTAATCTCTTACCTTTGTATATTGTGGATTCTTGTGGGTGCAATATTTGTTTTATATGCATCTTTCAGAGCCCTAATCATCCAGATGGTTATTGCCTCGTACCCTAAACTCTATATTTTCAATTAGTTCAGGTTTACAGGACAAATTCCTGCACGGGCAACCTAAAGCATAAACTCGCAGCAGCGGTGAGAGTCCTGTTAGGAAATGTCTCCTCATTGATTCACAAACGGTGGCCGTCGATGGGCATTGATACAAAGCATTCACAGCTGTATGCCAGGAGGCAGCGTACAAGTACGAGGTGGACACAGTGCTGCTACTGTCGATAAGTTTATGGTAAGGAAACACGCGAAAAGAAGGAGAAATCATTATATCTGCCTGTCAAGCTGCAACAGTGTCTTTTCTAACTGATGGCTTCTTAATGACCTAAACTGACTCTTTTTTTCTTTCTAGCTCATCCAAGCTGCAGGAAGAAGCAGCTCTAGTCTAGGTGATTATCTTTTGAAATTAAGAAATCTCTGTGTATATATATTAAACCTGAACAATTCTGAAAGTGTCTAATAAAACAACCATACAATACAACCAATGGACGCATTAGATTAGATTTCATTAAAAACAAGCTGGTAATACACAGCGATCAGACATTCCTAATATTGTGTAGGACTCCCTTGTGCCTCCAAAATAGTTGTGACTCATCCGAGAATGGACCTTCTGAGGGTGCCCTGTGGTGTGTGGCAACAGAACATTGTTAGTTGGGGGGCGTTGGGTCCCATGGTTTGGCTCAGCCCACAGTGGGATCTAGTGGATTTGGAAGCCAGGTCAACACCTTGTGCTGTTCTTCATGTATTTTCCAGTTGTTCCTAAAGTGTGTCAGGCTGCATCCTGCTGGGTATGGCTGCCCTCCATCAAGGAGAGTCATTGCTATGGGGTGGGGGTGCCTGGTCTGGTCTAGGTGGCTGCTACATGTCTAAGTAACATCCACATGAATGAATGCCAGGTCCAAGGGTTTCCCAGCAGAACACTGTATTGTCACAAGATGGTCAATGTTAATTACTTCTCCTATCAGTGGTTTTAATGTTGTGGCTGATCGGTGTATGTGTCTACTGCCTTGAATATTGCACGACATCAGAGTGAAGGTCATATGGTGAGCGCTGAACGGGAGTTAAATCTTCTCCAAAGTGTAATAAACCTGGAATATAGAGCTGTCATGGAGGAGGTCATTACCAATCCATTGGCATGCCTCTTTGCCTTCTCCTTCCACGTCATCCATTTTACCCCCATCATCTCATTCGTTTGTTAGCTCAAAGCCTTGGAACTGCCTGCAGTAATATGAGATAAACCACTGAATGGAGAGCGACATTAATTGTGTCTAAAGGAATTCCACTGAAGTGGCAGCCCCTTCTGTCGGCGGCAGGCAAAAGTTGGCTCTCTCATACCCCCACATGCTGACATCAAAAGCAATAAGTGGGAAGAGCTATTCTAATTGCCTTGAAGCGACCTGCCTGCGTAGGCACCAATACAGTGCTTTGTGTGCGCTCACTTCAAATGAGTCCTCCAATTCCTGTCTACTTCTTGACAGTCAGGTTCAGGGGTTTAAATGGCCACTCTGGCTCTACAAAGCACCTTTGCAGAAACACTCTTACCGGGGACCATACTGGCATACATGTCCCAGCAGGCACGCTCACAGAAACACGTGTACACACACCCACACACGCGCACAATCACACACACACACACACAGTTAAAGCACTAAGCGGATGAGCTGCAATTATCCCTGACGTGCCTCCAAAGAATAGCTGGCATTCTGTCGCCATCTATGCGGCAGGGGTGGTACTGCGTGCATCAGGGCAGACGCAACCCCACCTTTCTCACACCTGATGCCTCTTGCAGCGGTGGAGCAGGGATAATAGAGAAGGGGCGATAACAAAGAGGCTAAATTTGCTACAAAAACCATCATGAAACCTTAAAAAGAAGCTATACGCGTGTCCAAGAGAGGAGCAGGAGAAATGCTCTGTACCAGCAAAGACAAAAATGTGTGTAAGCTGGAGTGACTCATTGTAAAAGTCAAGAAGACCTTCTCAGCTATCGGTTCCGTTTAACAGCAGAGAGGGATTTGATTACTTCAAAGACCCTTGCCAAACACAGAGAGAAAGCGAAAGAAAAAAAAAAACAGAGTCATGCTGGGAGGGAATGAAAAGGTAGGCCTGACGTGTTCAAACAATCGCATCACATGCTCCAGAGTAAAGTGGCACATCAGAGAATAAATTTCCACCGGAGCTTTGGAAAAAACGACGTTAGAGTCAAGGTGATGATGCATCTTGTGTGATTATCCAAGTTAAAACCGTACTGTGTGTAGCAGTTAAGGCTGCCTTGATATTCGCAGCAAAGGTGCGGCTGTGTTTGTCTTTTTTTTGTTTTTTTTCCCCACGACTCTAACCTCGAGATCAGCTCGGAATCAACTGGCAAATGACTCCTTGGTAGCAAGTGTAGAATTATAATGGGGAGGCGTTCAACAATCCAATCAGAGCGGATTAGGAAGTGAGAAATGAGAGGCTTTGTTAATGTGTACTGGTTGGCAGAAGTTTGTGTGTGTGCGTGCAGTTGTGTGTGTGTGTGCATAAAAAATGCAGCCCAACAACATTGGTGATTAATCAGTCTGATCCAAGCCTTTGCCACCAACTAATCTTCTATTCTGTTAGCCTTCTTTGCAAACCAAATTTCCCCGTTTTTAGCATATGACATATAGACACACGTGCAGGTACGCGCTTACAGCTAACCGTGTCGTGAATGCGGCGAACAAATCCACTCCTCTCTATCACTGTCACAGCGAGGCTAGGCTTTAGGTGCGTGACTGCGTTGCGTTTTACAGATGTTCCGGTCTGTCTGCTAATCCACTGTGTCTGCAACATACTTTTATATGATTTAGGTTTCTTATTACAGATAAGGCTCAAAGGTCGTTTGTAAAGGAAGCACATTTACATACCGTGCTTTTTTTAACTTCATTCACGCACATTTACAGACCAGACCGAGCTGCCACAACATAGATGCCGCAACCAACGCATGTAGCCTAAACCGGTGCAAGAGATTTATACTTGTGCGCCCCCAACCACTAGAGGGCGCTGTGTTTGTTTCTACTTCCTGATTCACTTTGCGGCAAATGAAACTTTCCCCGTACAAGTCGAGTTATACTAATGTTTGTATCTCCAAGCCTCCTCACTTAACATTTCCTTCCATCTTTATTGAGCTAAAACAATCACTGAAAATTGCAAAAATGGAGAAGTAGGAGAAACGTTAAAGCGTTACGCTAATACACTAATACCAAGCGGATCAATCACAGCTCTTGCGGTCTGAGTCGCCGTGACGCATAGGTACATTTCTGGGGAGGTGCACGTCATGCTACAGTGTTAGGGTCTGAGTATGGTCTGCAGCTACGGCGTCAAATGGACGCAGAGGTATAAACCGCGCATTAAGCCTCCAGGCGGGCGTTAAAAGAAACATTGAAGGTAGAGCAAGCTGAGTTGCCACTTTTTCACCTGGCCGTTCTGAGCAAGGAAAAAACTCTGCCAGTGCACCAGGGGTGGACTAATCCACTAGGATGTTGCAAGGCAAGCATGCAGCAGGCCAAGTCGAGGGTTCCGGTGCACTCTTAAAGATTTCTAAGTGTTAAAAAAAATCACTGAAAAAAACCTCAAATCTAGCTGAAAGCAAAAACTTTCCAAAACGAGATGCTGTTTTAGGTACTCGTCAGAATTTCCGTGTGATCCCTAAATGGGGCCGGGTCAGCTCGGAATCTGTTGTGATTCTCACCCCCAAGGTGCTCATTATAGCGCAGTGGATAACTGTTTGAGATTGTGAATTTTCCTCCCCACTGCTCCATTTAGTTTGATAAGTGCGAGTAAATACGAGGGCAGGATGCTACGTCTTCTTTTTTTCTCTTTTTTCCTTTTTTGCCTCCTGAATATGCAGGCGAGAACACCGAGTCAGCGGCGTAATTCCTCCCCTGGCGCACGCCATCTCACCTACCACCACCTCTCATGAAAAATAGATCAAGTGCAGCTGGCATAAATCTCCATGACCACTTTTGACCCTTTGGCTACAATTAACAATGCAGCGAGTGAAGAAAAGCTGGCCATTCAGTGACCGATGCGGGGTGACTTTTATTCAAGACTCGTGAACGGTACCGTAACTCTGCAAAAAAAAAAAAAGAGCTGAGCGCTACCACTCGCTGAAAGGCTAATGCAACTTACAGTAGCGGAGCCTGCTGCCACCATCAGTAAAACTAGTCTAGTGGAAGAAATAGGACCCTGCAGTACCAGCCTTTTTTTTTTCTTTTTACATGAATACTCCCACTGTGCAGCTCGCGGCTTCACACACACTTTGTGGCAACGGAGAAGGAGTCATCACAACCGGGCTGAAAAAAGAAACCCGTGCCTCCTGCCGAACATAGTCTCATGCTTGTGTTTGTGACAGCGAAAGAGAGTGGATGACATGTCTGGATGTTTGCGAGTGTGGAAAAGCGGCAGACAAACACGGGGAGCGGGCGAATAGCTCATGAATATCTGTAATGTGTTACAGAGGGTGTTTGTTAGAGCGGATGGTGGTCGAGGAGGAGGAGGAGGAGGAGAAGGCAAGGACGGAGAGAGACGGAGAAAGTGACAGAAAGAGAGAGATGTGTAGCATATCTCGCCTTCTCTCACACTCTTTTTTTGGATTTTGCGGCGCGCCTGACAGGGGCACAGCTGCTTTTCTTTCATTCGTTATCTGGAGCCGGGTATCTATATGGCCCTTTGTCTGTCTGTCACCCACTTTATCTGTGTGCTTGTTCATCTGCTTGTCTGAACACAAAATTGACAAGGGGAGAACAAACTGAGATGATAGCGTGATCAACCGGAGGGACGGCATCGCATTGTGCGGCCGTGTCCTTCGCACGCGCGGCCACTGAGGCCTTTTGTGTGTGTTTGTTTGTTTGTAGGTCTCTTCACTCACAAATAAGCCATTAATCCACTCTCCTAGGATGCAGGGTTTTCTTTTTCTTTTCTTTTTTTTAACCCCCCCCACTTGGCGCATTTGATGATTAAGTGACGCAACGTGGCGTTTTGCATAATTAGGCCACTTATATCAAATGCAGTCGGATTCTAATGGAGCGCCAAGGGGACATATTTACTTTAATTATTGCTCTCACTATCTCTGCACCTCGTCCTCCCTCGGTTCATCTTCCTCTCATCCACTCACTTCCTCTCACCCCCGGAGAGCGCGGAGGCAACGTCGAGGGAAAGAAGATTGAAGAACACAGTGTTTTCCTTCAAAGGTCACACCCTCCCTCAGTTGAGTTAAGATAGCGTTTGACCTTACGGCCCGTGACGGAGCGGCGCTGCTCGACGACGGTCACGGGGGAACACACGGATAAATTAAAAAAAAAGAAAAAAGAAAGGGTGTTTCCCTTTGCAAGAAGAGAATCAGTGCACAGGTACGCTCGCCGCGCACACGTGGGCTTCTTTTTACTTACAGGAAGCTTTTAGGTTTCTCCGTCAATAGGCGGAGGCAGAGTGCACCCCTCCCTCCTCAAAATAAAAAAAGAAAACTCCAAAGAGCACTCTAACACCACAGACTGCGGTTGGCAATGTGCTTTCACAGGAAACTGCACAGATAAGTAGAACGGGAAGGAGACTGAAACCTCAAAGCCCCGTACTAGAAAGCCTGTTTGCCAGCCGATTGTTAGAACCCCAGTAACGCCAGGGTACATTTAGTCAGCAAAGTCTGGCAAAGGTTTCGGGGGCTGCTTTCCCCTAGGAACCATTCCTGCTCCTTTCATACCAAGTGTTTGCGTGTCTCAGTGGACTGTTAAAAAATTGCAAACTCCTCCGTAATTTTTCTCAGCCCTAACCCTTTATCCCGGCAGCTCCACTGCGCGAGAGGACACGAGGGCGCAGGACGAGAGGAGAGCGGGGAAGTGTGACAAAGGGCGAGGGCCGGGAGACGAGAGGAGCGGAAGAAAGACAGAAATCACCCCGCCAAATGACTGGCGTCGCTCGTTAGCGTCACCATTAGACCCCGTGGCGCGTCACGCCGTCGTTCTTTAACTAGACAGCGCTATAAGAGGAAGTCCATCACGGCGGCATCCCCGCAGCGGAGGGATGGCAGGTCTGAGAGATGCAGAAACCTTCTTGAGTGAGGAAGCAAGAGGTTAGCTGGGGATGCGCTTTGGAAGGGAGGCCGTAATTGATTGTAACCTGTGATGGACAAGACTCCTTACAGTTCAGGGAGAGGTCAGGAAAGGAAAGGGCACCTGGTATATCGACCTGAGCCGTCCCTCATTCCAGTCTAGTGAGGATGGAGATACGTAAGCTCTTTAAGGCTGGAAAAATAAACCCAGCGTGATTAGAAATGACTCAACCTGGAAATGAGAGTATGATGAAGATTAAAGGAGCGCCGAGCTAAACACTGCACGGACCGTTACAGCGTGTGTGTGCACGTGTGTGTGTTTGCCAGCTCCATAACTCACACCTGTTGCTGCGCTGCTGAATAATAAATTGCGCCGACACAGGAATGGCCTCTCTTTTTGATAATTCCAGATCAATGGACGGCCCGTAGGCCCGATCGTGTGCGAGCGGGAACAGAAGGGGAGTCAAAGAGGAGGATAAAAGGATAAAGTGCGTCCGTATGATGTGAGTGTGTGCGGTGGTCTCGGGGTGTGTTCGTGCCCGTTTGTGCGTGTATATGTCGCCGCGAAGGTCAGCCCTGTCTATGAGTAACAGGACGCCATGGCAACCCTCTGACTTCAGCGCCACACTTTAAAGGTTTTTTTTTTTTTTTTTTCCCGGAAACCGCGACCTCCCTCCTGTCTGTATGCGCCTCTCCTCTCCGTTTCCTGCCGCGCCGTAAACAGCCCCCTTTGGCCCGCTGCAACCCGCGGCCGTAACTGCAAATCTTCCCGCGTGCATCAGGTGCTGGTCTGGCTTTTAAACCGAGCGTATCTGTAGAGACGGCGGAGTGGGACGACAGCACATTTAAAGAAAATAAATGGTGGATTAAGTTTATTAGATCCCATTAATTAAGGTAAACAACTAGCCTCTCCGGGTGCGGAAGGCTTTAAACTTAAAGCTGAAGAGGGAAAACAACAAAAAATATAAATATATACAACAATGACGAGGTAAGATAGGGACACGGACTCAAAGTGGCAAAAGGGGGGAAATCCACGCACCTGCACTTCCAAGCTGTGCTGTGCTTATTCTGAATCATTGCTCCACCTGGAGAGACTGCTCAGCGTTCCATTTGGAAAACAGGGATTTATTACCAAGAAGGAGGGGGGGCGCTAGAGCGGTGTGTGTGTGTGTCTGTATGTGTGTGTCTGTACGTGTGTGTGAGAGGGTGGAAGACGTAGGAGTGTGTCGCAGATTATCGTAAAAAATGGGACTCGGCTCGGGCCTGCGGTGAGACGTTCCTGCGATGAAGGGGATCGGGAAGGTTTGAAATATTTCGTGCAAGGATGAAGAGTGAGGTTGTGCTGATGTGTGGATAGGGCATAACATTATGACCGCCTTCCAAAATATTGTGTAGGTCTCCCTCAGAAGGCCCAGAATGGACACGCGTCTTTCCGAGAAGCCAGGAAGCTTCTTGTGTGGGACTAATACACCTCCTCTGTACGGATGACAACCTCTTCATGACAATCTTTCAAGAGGTCTTTCTTAATGAGCGAAATCATTACGGCCGACGGTTTGTTGAAGTGACAGACATATTATCCTTTGAGAGGCGTCCTTGGCTAAGATTTAATCAATTTATTCTTTGTGATTGAAACCTCATTTATTAATCTCAGTGTATATATTGATCTTTAGATGTTGGCGGGTTTTATTAGTCACCATACGCCAATCAGGCATAACATTAAGACCACCTTCCCAATATTGAGTAGGTCTCAATCGTGCTTCCAAAACAGTTTTGACTCATCAGAGAATGGACATGGACCTTATGAGGATGTCCTGTGGTGTCTGGCAACAGGATCCTCTTAGTGGGGTGGCATTTGGGTCCTATGGGTTCAGGGGAGGGTCCATTGTGGATCATCCCACTGATACTTGATCAGTTTGGGATCTAGTGCATTTGGAGGCCAGGTCAAAACCTTGGAACGAGATGTGCCTGGTCTGGTCTAGGTGGGTGCTACATGTCTAAGTAACATCCACATGAATGAATGCCAGGTCCAAAAGTTTCCCAGCAGAACATTGAACTGTCACAAGATGATCAGAGTTATTTACCTCTCCTGTCAGCGGTTTAAACGCTGAGGCTGATCGGTGAAAGTGTGCATCCAATCGGACTGTTAATCACACCAGAAGTACCGGCCAAAGGACACCCAGAGTCATGCATTTAAAGCGACAGAAATCTGGCACGGCGTTTGAGTGTGCCAGATTTGTCTCTTAGCAGACCTCCACAGCTGTACGTGGAAACAAAGAGAGCAAAAAAACAAAACACAAAAAACCAACACTTGGTTTTTAAAGAGGTCTCACCGGTCTTTGTTCTCTCTAGATAGTGAGTGAATCTAGTCAAAGGAGACCCTCCTCAGAAATGCGGCGTGTAAGGTGAGGTCTGCGTGCGTGTATGCAAGCGGGGGCAGCTTTTAATCAATAAAATGAGGAGTTAAATCATTTCTTTGTAAGCACTATTAGCCTGAATCATGGTCAAAAGACTGAGCCACAATGCGGAAATCGAACCGGTGGCTTATCCAATTAAAAGTGAATAATGCGCCACGGGAAGCGTGAACTGAACCTACACAGGTCAAACAGGAAATACTAAATGAGCTGAGCTGTCTGCTGCCTCCCAATACAGCCGGATGAGAGGATAAGAGAGGAGAGAACGAGAGAGAGAGGAGAGAGAGAGGGGAGCAGCACAACAACACAGAGTTTCCCAAATGAGCTGTTTGCCTACCACGCTTCAGGGCTCTCCCATCGTTGCTGTGTTTAGAAATAGTCTCCGCTAGGTTGTTTCAAAATTAGCTGCTGCTTAAACCTTTGCAGCGCGCCACCAGTACAAACGCTTCAGAGTTAATTTGCGACCATGTTAAAGGGGGGGGGTCACCTCAGGTCAAAGGTCAAACGAGCATCCCCTGCAGCTGCGTGCCTCCTTTGCACAAGGGCACACAGGCAACTTTCCTAAGACGGTGAAGTTGTTTAAGCCTGGGATGTGACAAACGTGTTAAGAGGCTGTGCAGCCAGGGTGCTGCCTCTCTTCATTTGAATGCCCCTGTGAAGACTTGATTGGCAGAAACAGCTGTTCCGAGCCACCTCACTCTTCCATATTAAAGTCATATCAAACGGGCGAGTGGCTCTATCACAGCGGGAATTAAGGCTTTATTAGATCTCGGGAGAGAGAGAGAGAGCCCACGTCTGCCGAGACCAATAGAGTGAGTAAAATACCCACGAGAGGCGACGCAAATAACACAGGAGAGCGGCCAAGTTAGTTCTCTGCTGCCTCTCTGACACCCCCGTCGCCTTTTTGCTTCTCTCCTCTCCTCCGTTGCTCCCGTTGTGCGCCCCCCCCCCAGCACACATACACACACACACACACACACAAGCCCAAAGAAACGCTCAACTTGGTGGCTGAGCGGAATATAGATGCGACAGGAGACAAGAGCCGGAGCCGTGATTTGCACAGAGTCGCGGGATACACCCTGCGCTCTCGCTCTCTCCCGGTCCCCTCTTCTCCATCCCCTGCCTTTTTCCCATATCCCTCTTTCTCTCTTTAGGTCCCTCTCGACAAAACGTCAAAGGGATTCCTGGAGTGAACGGGCACTGCAGATTGCCAGACTCGACCGCCCTCTACGCCCCCCCCCAAACAAAAAAAAAAACTCGGTGCCAAATGACAGCGCGCAGAGGCGCTACGCGGTGGATAAACTTCTCAACGCACTGCACGGATGCATACGCGCCGGAATAGCACTGCGTGCAGACTGGGGACAAAGTTGACAAGCGATATGTTTGCGCAATGTTCGTGGAGCCCGAGCGAGACCAGGCGGATGACCAAAAGAGTCGGATCGCCCTCAATGAAATAGTCCCCCAATTCCCCCACACACTCTCTCTCTCCATCTCTATCTCTTTCGCTCTTTCTCCCCCTCTCTGCACTCACACACGCACACACGTATCTGTTCTGTCTTACCTGGTGGAAGAGGAAAGCCAAGAGGATGCGGACTCCAGTCTCCATGGTCGGCTCAATTTCTCTGGGTGTGAAACACAAACAGCTTCAAGACAGGGTGATAGAGGCTGGGTCAGCTCTGCTCATAATTCCACTGTCCAACCGCCGGAGAGAGAAGGGAAAGCCTTTCGCCGTGAGCCGCCAGCTGCCAACTTCCCCCAAATACAACTGCAGTCTGATCAGCAAAGCGCCGGATAGCGAAGGCGAGACCACGACCAATAGATTTATGAGTAGGACAGAGAGGGGGGAGAGACGGAGGAGGGGGAGACGGAGGGAGAGAGAGAGAGCGAGAGAGAGAGAGAGAGAGAGAGAGGAAGAGGAGTGGTGGCGCGGCAGGGGGGGGGGGGGGGGGGGGGTCTGTGTCTATCTAAGTGGAGGGTCAGCATCCCTCAGTTTAGAATCTGGACACTCTGTCCATTTGTGGAGTTTTAAATGATCGCCAGCAGGTTTCGAGGATTCATCAGCATCCGTTTTATTCTCCTCACCAGGCAGGTTTACAGCCCAGATGCCGGCATCTATAAGCATCTCTATTTATCTTTCATTCCAAAGATGTTTTACGGGTTCTGTCATCTTACATTCAGTTCGAATGAGGGCGCACGGGAAGCCCCAATAAACGCGTCCCCCGACGAACGCACACAGTGGCAGCGATGCCTGCGGGGAACCCTGACAGAGAAACTTCCCTCCGAGATTGGTGAACATTTCTAGTGGAACTATAATCCCACGTAATGGAACTAAAGAGCTCCGTTGCACGCTTTTGACTTAAAAATAATTTAAATCCTTCGCTGTTCCCCAAGAGCTCTTTTCCTTCGAGCCATGTGATGGAGTGTTCATTCGGTTCTCTGTCGGGTGAAGTGTTTTCCTTTCAGTCAGTGTCGGCACCTCGGCCAAGATGGGGACCACAGTACAGTCCAAATGTTGTCTCCTTTTTTCTCATCCTGTTTGCAGAATACGGAGCAATCTTAATTAAAGGAGGGGAGCTGTGGAGTAGTGGTTAGAGGTGCAGCTTGGAACCCAGGTTCGCCCCTCCGGCCACGTCCATGGCTGAAGCATCTAACCCCCAAACTGCTCCAAATGTAGACACTAATTGTCCCACGGGTCAAACACTGTGGGACAATTAAGGATTAAAATGATTAATCGGACCGGTTTCTTGTCACCCTTGGTCTTTATGTTACTTGTTTGACGCAACACGTTTAAGCTCAAGTTGAATCATTTGGGTATCAGAGTGATGACTCATTCATTCATTCATTTATTCATCTTCTGTACCCGCTAATTCCAGATAGATAGATAGATAGATAGATGATAGATAGATAGATAGATAGATAGATAGATAGATAGATAGATAGATAGATAGATAGATAGATAGATAGATACTTTATTAATCCCGAGGGAAATTCAGGCATCCAGTAGCAGTAACATACATTGAACATACACACATAAAGTGACCAGTAGAAGTATTTCTCCAGTCTATCTCAGGGCTAACCCAGACAGACAGCCATTCACGCTCACACTCACACTTACAGCCAATTTAGAATCACCAGTTAACCTAACCAACATATCTTTGGATGGTAGGATGAAGCTGGAGTACCCTGAGAGAACCCACACAGATACAGGGAGACCATGCAAACTCCACACAGAAAAGCACAGGTGGCCCATGGATTCGAACCCGGGACCTTCTCGCTGTGAGGCATCAGCGCTAACCACCTCAGCAATAATGAAGAGATAAATTGTCTGCGAGGTCAAACGTACACTGTCGACCATAAGGTTGGAATCATGAAGTGACTGTGACAATGCGATGAATACACACAGGAATAAAAAGAGGAATGTGTTTTAAAACTAAACTAGTCCAACTTTATGTGTGGAACAGTTGCATCTTCTCCTCTGCTCTCATCGCCTGTCTCTGCGGTGGTCGCTTCAGTGCTATACGTGCTTCACAATTAATTCAGTAGATTTGATCCTCCTGCTTTGTGCTGTATCATTCTGTTATCATTTACATTTCCTGCCTTTTGTTAAAACTTTTTTTTTAACTCCCTGGAAATATTCATGTAAACAGTTCATCCACAGCTGAAAAAAGGCCACGACAACAACAACTGTTGTTTAAGGAACATATGTTCAGTAATTTCAGGCGAGAAAGAAAGAAAGAAAGAAAGAAAGAAAGAAAGAAAGAAAGAAAGAAAGAAAGAAAGAAAGAAAGAAAGAAAGGACAAAAAACACAGTTCAAATCCTTACATGGAACAACAGGGGAAGTCAGATTTTGTAATTTAAACCTTCTTGCTCAGGTGTCCTTGAGCGAAACACTCAATAGCTAAAAGTCATACTGTTGTGTAACCGGCTGTGACCTCTGAGTTTCCAGCCGGGAATAATCAATTAACTAGCACATAATTATTAAAGTGGAGGATGGCTCGTTTGAATTCAACCCTGTGGCTGATTAGGCCAAGCCTTAATGGCATAAAACATGCCGTCGAGGGGATTGTCTCTTTGGTATTTGCATAGTAGCCTAAAAAAATGTCAAGTTTAAAGTGTGTTTTCACCGAGTGGAAGATGGAGTTCTGGTATTTTATTCAGCTTTGCTCCGAGAGGAAGATTTCGACACCCAGACAGCGGCGTTCCTTGGTTACTCCTCAACCCTGCTCCACAGTTTGTGGGTGTAGAGTAGGGGTCACTAGATAGCGTTGCTCTTGATGCACATTTTCCAGGGGGACCCAAGCAATTGCTCGGTTCCCCCGTCCTCGCGGCGCGCCCCTGCACCCAGATGCCGCCGAGCGTTCGTCAGCGAGCACCAAACTTTTTCTTATTCAGGGCCCAAAGGTCAGATGTCTATAACAGTAGCCCATCAGTCTTTCTTAAGGGGCAGAGCTGTCACGGAGCACACTTAATCTTCATGCAAAGTACCCTTAACCTCCAGCACACAGACAAATCACGGCGGGGGGAAACAGACAGACGAGCCGGCCGTTCAAAGGAGACGCAACTGAACTCTGAGATAATGGAAACATTCAGAGCCTCCCTCTGTCACTCTCCCTGCCTGTTCTATCTGCCTGTCTGTTCCTCACACCTACAAACACGTTCACGCGGATGTATATAATGCGGTGACAGATTTCCGCATATATCCATCTTGAGCGGGGGGGAAATGAAAAAGGTTAGGTCTCAGTATCTCCGGGAAGGCAGCGCAGGAAAAGCAGTCACATTTTCCCCTTTCCTTTGTCAATGGATGTGAAAAATGAGGCCGAGAATTGTTGTGACGCCTGAGGAATTGCTTTTCCAGAACAATTTTTCTGCCATTTTCACTTATCAATAAAGAAAAGGCACCGGGGACGCATCGGCAGCGACTTCCTGGTTCAAAGCACACCAGTTGAGCTGCGGGGGGACCAATGCACTTGGCCCGGAGAGGAAGCTGATTGAAATAAGCAATTAAAATGACATGGCTGGATCAAGACGAAAACGTCAAAAGCAGTTCTAATGTTTCTTGACAGATATTTCGAAATCATCCCGGGATATATTTTAGATTTCGGGAGAATAGAAGTCGTGCTCGGTTTGTGAGCCACGGCTGAGCGGGTCAACAAATCACGACTGGAACGTCTGCTCGGTGGCAGAGGAAGAGAGGACTCAGTTTAATCAGTTTGATCGCTGTTAGGCTCATCTTCATTTGTCCAAAATGCTCACGATTCACTTCTGTAAACACAGATAGAAGAGCATTTTAATGCCGGTCTTTTTGGATTTCTAGGATTTTGTCTTTTGAGCTGAGTATGTATTTTTTAAGAGGCCCTATCATTCATCTTTCCAATGCATGTAGTGTATGCATTGGAAAGATGCATATAGTGTATATTTATTTGTCTCCTGTGAAGGACATTTGTAAACCTGAATATCTCCCACTCCCTGCATACTACTGGATATTAACTCATTTTACGATCTACAGAGGATATTTAGGGCTTTACAATAACACCAGATAGATAGATAGATAGATAGATAGATAGATAGATAGATAGATAGATAGATAGATAGATAGATAACTTTCTGATCCCTTTGGGAGGTTCCTGTAGGGAAATTGACAAATCAATTGAGATGTGATGGGATGGGGCTTTGGTACTGTTGTTATTGTCATTAACGTCGCCCCATCAGTTATATGACATCTTAAAAATAAAAAATAAAAAATTTCCCACAAAAATACGAATAAATAAATAAATTTCAAGTATTCTAATTACCTTACAAAGTTTGGGTAATATAAAAAAATATATAAAAATGATATATTAAAAAAAAAATGCTTATACTTTTGTAGTGTATTTAATTAATTATCATTATTTTTATTTTATTTTTACTTTTAGTGATTTTTATTTAAAAACATATGTATTTTCTATATTTTTTAACTGTCTTACTCCTATTTTCCTTTTTTAATTTTTTTTTTTCATGTGCAACTGAGCTATTGTGAGCAACCAGTTTCTCTTGACACCAGACAAATGTAAAACAAAGGCAGCGCCATGAGTAACGCTGAGTTACTGAGTTCCTCTCGCTGCTGTCTGCATGAGGTGTCACTTGTTTTGTTTAGCGTTGGGAACATTCTTGGCTACGTGCTTCAACTTCAAGATACGATACAACAACTGGAACACAGAAAGTGACGTTCATACAATATATTATGCATCCCTGTGACAGAGTTTTTAGGTGTTTTGTGCTTTCGATCTCCTGTCTACCTCCGGGTGTCACACCCCCTTGTACAAACAGTGGGATAAAAGGGCACAACCGGAGCCAAGTAGGCCAATTTTGGCAGCGATTAGGCTGCCAGTGTTCCTTTCGCTGGCTTCAGTATGTCACTCCTTCTAAGCAGAGAGAGGGACAGTGTTGGGATTTGTGTCACCTTTTTTAATTCGTATTGTTATCCCCCCCCTTAATTTGATATGAAATAAGGAAAACATAGCTCCAGGTGTACAGCATATTTAGTGATTTATATCATCTTTGATGTTGAATGCGTTACCCCAACAGTTGATTGTAGCACTCTGCCAAAGATGGAATTTATCAGAACGACACAAACTTGGGCCAAAAATGCGTCATCAAAGATTCCCAGGTACTTTCCATGACATTGGTTTCCGTGGCAGCCGGTCTGAAAACCTAATAATACCAACATCTCAGGCAGGAGGCATCACCTTATTGTAAAACAGACCTTTTCAACGTACACACAAAACAAGACAAAAAAAAAAAAAAAAGACGTGTGAATGATTTCCATTCATTCATTCATCTTCTGTAACCGCTTGTTCCTGTGAAGGGTCGCGGGGATGACTGTACACGTCATTACCCATGATGCAGCATCATTTATTAGACTTCCTTCACCCGGTAAATGGCCTCTGTAAAAAAATAAAAGACAAATAAATAAAAACTGAGCCAAGCCCCGTCAGAAATAACCCCACTGACACCACGGTGGCATTATCAGGGTTATCCTGGATGTAGCGCGCCGGGGTCACAGATCACGCCGTCCATCTGTTTTTTTTCACGGCCTGAAGATAACTCCTGGGGAACTGAACCTCCCGCGCAACATCTGCGAAGCAAAGTGCACCTCGGGCGGCTTCCCTTTTCGTCAGGCCTGCGCAGTCACGCGCACGTTCTGTGGATGCGGATTTGTGGAAAAGCGAGGAAAAGTGAAAGCAAATACTCTGTGTATGCTGGGATTCCGTGCGTCGGGGCAGAAGCGATTACAAGACAAACAGAATGAAAACAATTGCAAACATAGCTCCTCTTATATAGGTCCTCTCTGAAGGAGGAATCCATTTGAAAAGAGCTCGAATGAAACTAAAGGTTTACAGTAATATAATATTATTTAGTCATATAATTACTGAATGTTAAACATTCCTACTACATTCTCTACACAATGCAAATCCTCAGTGGTCCTGAAACCTTGAACTGTACCCTGCAATATAACCATGTATACATGTTTCCAATTATTCAGATTCATTGGGCTAATCATCCGTAACAACAACATGAACACACAGGGGACGCAGGGAAGCAATTAGCTCCATTTATCTGATTTAAGCCACAAAACATTCCCCCTCTCTCACTCTCTCTTGCTCTCTCTTTTCTCTCCCCCTTCCTCTCCCCCTCTCTCTCTCTCTCTCTCTCTCTCTCTGCAGACCACGAAGGTAAACAAAAATGGTTTTCTCCTCCATTTAGTAGGACGAGGGCAGCGTATGAAATGGAGATGATATCTGATTTGTGTGTCACTGCCAGCCCCTGCATGTTTCTGAGAGTTATTGCCACTAGATGGGGCAGAAGTGTTCGAGCCAGGGCGACTCAACTTTTCATCCTGAGCATCTAGACAACAAACTTTTAAGCGAGGAGGCGGAAACGCGGGAAAGGAGCACTTAAATGTCTCCTTGACAAAGCACGCAATCCGCCAGAATTGTTCCAGAGTGTGTGAATCAAGGACTTTTTAAGGTGTAGAAAACCTCTGTGAGCAGCCGGCGTTCTCTTCCTCGCTCCTTTCCTTTCAGACAAAGAGGGGGAGGTGGGGGCAAGTTTCCTCTCCTTTTTAGAACAACTCCTACAAGTGGAATCCTCTCTGCAGAGGCCTGGCATGTTTCCTGTAAATCAAACCACATATCTGAGGACATTCATCGCGCGCCTTTGTCACTCCGACCCCCTCTTCCCTCAGTCTGTCTTCGCTTCGCGGCAGACGTCACAGAGCAAAAGGAAGCAATGCAGACGCCACGTTATCCCAGGAGAAAGACAGCCGGATCACTGAACCTGACATCCTGATGCAACGCAACAATTCCCTTTGCCTGGGGAAAAACAAGACTCTGTAAGCTTTGAACCGGAGTCGACACGGTAAACTATAGCGTTCTGTGTGTTTTGTAACAGCTGTGAAATACACAAAAACTGAAAATAAGTCATTTATAATGCATTTTATGTCAGATATTTATGGATGTGAACATGTTATGCGATAAAGCGCTGTCAGATTTGAAAAAAAAAAAAGAATACAAACCTGTGTGTAGTGTTGTTTTTTCAATATCTGCCTCAGAGCTACATTCAAATCCTGCAACGCCTAGCAAGGTAATATTTAACAGGATGCTATATTTCCAACAGCTCATTCAACTTTACACCATTAAACACAAAGAACAGGTGGCTTCCAGGTTTGACTAACACTGACATACTGCTTCTAATTTGCCAAAAGGATTAGAGATGTATTTGTAGACACACTCTTAAAATAAAACAAAAAGGGTCAATGCCGGTCGGATCTGAAGAACTAGTGAAAAATTGTTTCATTTGATTTATCTGCTTGTGGCTGCTGTCACATGGGAGCAAGTTGTGATTACAACGCTGGCGTATAATCACCTGGCAGGATTACGGGAATGTTATTTATACGGCGAGCAATTGCGGCAGAACGCTGTAATTCATTTCAAGTCATGCCTCTGGCCACCTAAGTGTAAGGCCAGTGTTACAGGCATAGATAGATCCAACTCTGACACCACTAACGTGTCAATGAGCAAGCTGTTCGCAGTGTTTTTTTTTTTTTTTTATAGCTTCTTACTGTTATCATGAATGACACTGGGAACCATAATGGAAAAGTTGTGAGCCAGACAGCTGAATAATGAAATGAGAGCTATAAACTGTATGGTAAAGATGGATGGTGGAACTGTTCTTTGTAAGTGAAGCCAAAGCAGTTAGAGCTCCCCCTGGTGGTTGGCTGCAGTATAGATTATAAGCCCCACCCCCTCCATGTTAATGGCTGGGACTTGGGCAGAACTAAAACACTAAAATACACGTGAAATACTTCTGTTACATGCATAGTTTCTGTCATTTTAGGTAGTTAATATAATGCTGATGCGTGTTCAAGTGTAACTTTTTATGGAAACTTTTTTTGTTAGTTATTTAAGTGGATGTGCACGCTAGGGTCTGCACCTACGGCGTCAAATTGGCGTCATAATTCTGGAAAACGGGGTGTAACAGGCTTTTGTGAAACTCTGATCTGACCCCTGTAGGATCCAATAGAACCGGACAGTATCAACCTTATAGCTCAAGGTAGGTGGAGGCGGCTACAGCAGCAGATGGATGCTCCTGGTTATACTTTTCAAATGTCCACAAACTTCCTGCCACCGTTGTTCCAGGCTGGTTACATGCAAAACCTCAAAATTACTAATTAAGAAGTAAACACAGTGCTGAATTGTGTTCCCAGCGTTTGAAGCGAATCCGCATTGTTCAGGAAAAAAAAGAATCCTCTATGACCCACAAAGCCTTCTCTTTTTACTCTGGAACATTGTGTTAACTTTATTAGATTTAGCTTTTTTATTCTTACACCACATCCCGAAATTAAATAACCCCGTTTGCTTTACTGAATATATTTACAACCATGGATCCTGAGCTGGCTTGGAGAGCTGGAACAGATGGTAAGTAGCCAACTGAGCATGGCCTCATTGCAGTAAACTATTGTTATAGTCCTGAATAAATTGGGTTTGCAGCCGTAAAGCATCGCGAATGAGGGAGATGAATCATGGGATGATTAGATATTCATTCAGAAATCTTTACACGCGTGCGCGCGACTCTTTTTGTTTTTTTTGCTTACACTCGTGTTTCACGTCTCACAGCCACAGACGTCCCAGACATCCCAGACAGCGGCATCACTCAGCTCAGATGACTTTGTTTTGGAGCGTGTGCATAAGCAGGCTGTGCGGCAGCCAAAGCGAGAGAAGATGAAGACGGAAAGATGTAAGAGATGAGATGAGTCACGGCAGGTTCTGCCAATGTGACCTTGCATGCCGTCGCTTAAATGTTGTGTCAAAGGGATATTTATTTCTGGTTTGCGTTCAGC
Source organism: Planiliza haematocheilus (assembly GCA_005024645.1). Taxonomy (NCBI): domain Eukaryota; kingdom Metazoa; phylum Chordata; class Actinopteri; order Mugiliformes; family Mugilidae; genus Planiliza; species Planiliza haematocheilus. The sequence goes on along the minus strand of SRSE01001415.1, from coordinate 9,960,368 downwards.
TTTAGCCAGCCAGTTTTTACTATCACACCTGAGAGCTGCATTAAAGGAACCTTAGTCTTACGCTGGTGGTCACTGAGGAGAACCATAGGAGCAGTCGGCTGCGGTGCTCAGGGGCGCTTCAGTGGCGGTATTGTGATTGACGAGGAAGCAAGCGTTTCTCTGACTTCAGATTGTTCCCGGTGGATTTGGTCTCTCCATTATGTCTTCTCTGTCATCCCAGCTTTTACAAATCAGGGAAGCTTATAAAAGATATGCATTTATGGGAGTTTCATTCCCTCTAATGTCTCATTAAATAGTGCACAGATCAGCAAGCCAACATCTATATTGATACAGAAGAGCAGCTGAACTGACCATTTCATTTGCTGCTCCTGTTTTGTCCAGCTATTAGTGATGACAAAACCTCTTTCCTGGGGCTTTTTGGGAAACATACACTTATCAGGCATAACATTTTGACTGGAGAGGTAAATAACGGTGACCATCTTGTGCTCTCCTGCGAAACGTGTGGACCTGGCATTCATTCATGTGGATGTGACTTAGACATGTAGCACCCACCTAGACCAGACCAGGCACCCCCACCCACAGGACGCTAAGGGCCCCCACTTAACAACATCCTGTTAACAGACACCACAGGACACCACAGGACACCCCCAGAAGGCCCATGTCCATTTTCTGATGAATCGCAAATGTTTTGAAGGAAGGGAGACCTGCACAATATTAGGAAGGTGGTTATTGATTAGGACATCAACATCATGCAATAATGCAACTTTGATTTATAGCACAGTGAAAGAAAACAAATCTACTACCATATATCCTTTTATAAGAGGCATTGTTTTGAAGGTTTAATGGTCTTTCTGTGCTTAAATGGCGTGTGCAACCTATCTAGAAAAATAAGAAGGAAAATAATATGAATACCTGTAAGATTCTCATCTAAACCAAGGACTTTATTTGGAAGTGAACTAGCTGTTATGTATTCATTTCACTCTCAAGGATATATAATATACAAAGGGTGATTGACACATTGCCAGGCTGAGGTAGAGGGAATTGAGTTATACAGCTCTCGACACATGCCTGTGCAGCCGAACTCTTTGAGTGTTTACGCAGAAAGTCCGAAGTTAATAACTTTTGTGCTATTTCTGTTTCGGGTAAACCCAAAAATCGCAAGTCAGCACTGTCTGAGAAAATGGAAACATCAGCGTTTGTGCAGTCACCTGCTACCTCTCAAGGTCTCGAGGGCTTAACGCGTAAGAAGGTCCTCGACAACATCGTGGAGGAGCATGGTGGGCTGCCGTTTGCGAGTCACGACATAATAGTCATTGGGGATAATTTTCTGGAGGTCCAAGACACCGACTTCTTCAGAGAAAGTTCACAAATGCTGAAGTTAGTGTGCAAAAGCATGAGGAGACTACGCTGAAAAATAAATCTGCTCCGTCCAGAAACGCTAACACTGGACCACATACAGATACATCTGCTAAATCTTCTAAAATTAACTTTTTTTTCTTATGGACACAAACTCAATCTCTCTTTACACAATAACAGCCAACTACACCGATCAGGCATAACATTATGACCTAATATTGTGCAGGTCTCCCTTGCATCTCCAAAACAGCTGTGACTCAACAGAGGATGGACATGGACCTTCTGAGGGTGTCCTGTGATGTCTGGCAACACAACGTTGTTAATGGGGGGCCTTTGGGTCCCATGGGTTGGGGGGAGGGGCCTCTGTGGATCTTCCCACAGATACTTGACCAGCTTGGGATCTAGTGAATTTGGAAGCCAGGTCAACACCTTGTGCTGTTCTTCATTTTTTTATTTTTTTTTTGAGTTGTTCCTAAAGTGTTTTTGTGTGTGTGTGTCTGTATCAGGCTGCTGCCATCAAGGCGTGTCATTGCTATGGGGTGGAGGTGCCTGGTCTGGTCTAGGTGGGTGCTACATGTCTAAGTAACATCCACACCAAGGCCAGGTACAAAAGTTTCCCAGCAGAACACTGCATTGTCACACGATGAAGGTCAATGTTATTCACTTCTCATGTCAGTAGTCTTAATGTTGTGGCTGATGAGTGTATAGCATAGTATACATAGTGACACTGATGTGTTTGATGTTAGAATCCAGCCTGTTCTTCCCACCTTTTTGAAGGTGTCATCCAGCGACTGAAGTCTTCCGTCTGAGAGATCAGTAGACCGAGGTCTTGGCAGGCATCTTTAAGCAGCATGAGTCTATAAAAAAGGTTAGATAAAGTAAAATGTTATTTCCTGCTGGCCAGTCCTTTGCGTCGTCTGGACACTCTCGCCAGGTTGCCGTGATTTAATTTGGATATCCTTTCTATGAGACTGACTATTGGATGTGTATCTGTAAAATACATCCTAATGGATTAGATTTGCTCTAGATTGTAGATAAAACTCCAAATAGGTATAGTGCAAGCATGTTATTAGAGGCTTCAAATCAATTATGTTGTATTGCGATACACACAAACAAACCTCCTCTGGCAGATGCTCATGGTGCTCCAGATTTGCAGTTGCGCTCCTATCAATCAAACTGTGGGAACTACTTAAATTATGTACAGGTAATGAATGTGCTGGAAAGCGATACCAGTGGAGAGGATATTGATCGGTTTCCAACCTGCTTATTAAGAAGCCCCTTCTAGAGTCATTTCTAGTGGGCCGCCTTTCTTGCTCTAGTCATTCCACTTGGGAGCATGCAGTGCTTGATTGTGGGATTTTCACACTAGTTTTAAATGTTCAAAGTTTTGCAGAACAGAGGGGGATGAAAATAACCAATTCAGAAAACCTTTCATACCCAACGTGCTCGGGCTTTAGGTAGGTAAACTTGTTTTATGTAGTGTATTTGTTGTCTTTGGGGGGTTGTCTTCATCACTTGGTTGCATTTTATTTCCATTTGCGAGTGTGCTGAGCTCTCTGCGCCTGTCCCAGCGCGTACCGAGCACTCTCACGTTTGTGCACGGCTGCATTTAAGTGCAAGAATGCATTATATGGACGCTTAAGTGATTTTGTGTATGAATAGGATATCTTAATGCAGCTTGAAAACCTATAAACACACACTTTCCTGGATAAAATGGTACCAATTCAAGCTCCAGTAGCTAGCTTTATGAAAACTCACAAGTGGCGTAAATGTTCTCATACGTGCTCGTGTCAAAGACGTGTCTCCTTGTATACATACAGTAAATGTAATGCCCCAACCATTAGCCACGTTGGAAACAAATGCCTTTCCAAACCACCAACCAGCACCTCTAAACCCCAACAATTTAAATGTTATATTTTGTATGGTTATTACTTTCAAAATCAAAGAGGTAAAACAGCTTATTTAATAGGGTTATGAGCAGGACTTTATGTGGGCCTCTGTTTTCTACAATTTCCTGAAGTCTCCGCAGTTTGCCTGGCGACATCATAATAAGGACACAAAAGGAATCCTATCAGCTACTAAGCTCACATGGCTACTGGCTATCAAGCCTATTCCATCCTAAGATTATGTTGTTTTTCTTTCATTTATGTTCCTTGCTTCCTTTTATTGTGAAAACTGAGCTCTCTGCTTCACTTCCTGTCTGCGTTTTTTCCCTCCAGTTTTGACCAACTGCCCCATCTTCATTAGCTTCACCTATGTCTCATTATCATTTCCTTCTCTTGTGACTTTGATTGGTTTTCCCATGTGTGTGTGTGTGTGTGTGTGTGTGTGTGTGTGTGGGGGGGGGGGGGGGGGGGGGGGGGGGGGGCATTCGCCCGTGTGTCGAGCACTGCCTTTGCCTCGCCCTTTGGATTTGTTTGCCTGCATGGACTTACTATTGTGTACCGTACACCCCTTTTGCAAGTAAACCATGTTTGTTTGAAACCCAAACTGCTTCCTGGAGTCGTGATTTCGAGTCCTGCTTTTGTGGAGCTCCAGTCATAACAACTAGACGCTTTGGGCCATGGTTGTGTAGCAGTATGGCCCAACTGAGAGACACAACAAGGGGAGGCAGGAGTAGGAACTCAAAATTAAATGAAAACGTATGAAATGGTAACACAAGGCGCCGGGGGGAGGCGGGGTAAGCAAAGAATACAAACCAAAACAATAGGTAGGGACTAAAACCAAGATAAAGCAACACGAGGAAGCTCAAGTGTAAGACAAACAAGGGTAGCATAGCAGAACAGACAACCTGAAAGAGAACAAAGGGAAAGCCAGGGCTATATATACACACGGGCAGGGGGGTTAATGAGACACATGTGAAACTAATGAGGAGAGGAGCATGCAGACAAAAGACACAGGGCAAGAGACATGAAATACAACCTAAATCCAACAAGAAAACTGATCACAAATGAGAGCAGGAAACACCGGGGAAGAAGAAAATAAAATCAGGAAACACAACGGAAACCAAACATGGTCACGGCAAACCTCCAGAACTGCGCAGCTTCATTGGCTCGGCCACAGCCAGCCTTTTCCATTCTGCCCTATACTGGGCCATGATGAGCGTTGACTTGACGCAGTGGCGGAGGGGGCGTTACGCTGTTTGGTAGCTGTGCCAACAGACGCTCCACAGAAATGCGTAGACAGGCGCTTACACATCACTGCTTAGCTCTGCGCAAAGCGTGTGATCCGTGAGCGTCGAGATTTAGCACAAAGGGTTGCACTCTTTATGTGGCCCTTTTTATGTGGTTTTGTCTTTTCTGACACGGATCGTGACTGTTCCTCTATCGCGTCAGTCAGACATGGCCTAAAGGAAAAACACGACGGTCTGTCACTGGTGGTTTTAGATTCAGATTTATGTCGTACATGGCAATGTTCACAGACGGATCCTTCTCTCTCTGAGGGACAGAGGCATGGAAAAAGCTCCCGTCTTCTGCCTTTGATGGCGAGAAGGCTGCGGCATCTCCCTTGGCATCATGGTGCAACGTCTGACCTTCGGCCAACGGCTATGGGCCTGGCCGCTGAACGGGTCCAGATTCCAAAATCTGCATTTTCTTTGCTGCAAAAGTGTATTTGTTGTTGAGACATTTCAGCAACAGCAGAGATTAAGTGTTTTCATGAAGCAGGCTTAACTCAGGCTAATGTGACTGCTAGTAAAAGAGTATCAGGGAAGAAGACTGCGAGAATCTGGATGAATCACCTTCACTCCAGCCTATTTTGTGTGATTAGAATCCTGTTCTGGTAATTTGTCAGTCAGGATAATCTTTTTTTCCACTCTAATGTGAGGGTTGAGTAAGACTCTTCTATTAGAGTGTCTGTGTAACAATTGCCATTCACAGCAGTGGGGTGGAGAGATCAATTGTCCCAACCAAGGAATAATAATGCTTTACCATCCAGTTAACAGGCAGGATTGTCAGAGCAGAAAACAGAAAATGGGAAGCTGGGCTTTGTTGCCACACATACTTATTTTCACACATGAGTTCATGCATAGAGATAAAAATCAAATGAATGCGACTAAAAATAATTCTCATACTTGTACATGTTTAGTACCGTGATTTCATATAATGTGCTGAACATGCAAAAGATGCAATGTCAATTTACCTGTGCAACTGACCTCATTCAAATTCTCTTTAACCCTGAAGTAATTCACGGTCGAAACTAAAACAGAACGGCTTCCCTACATCTGCTACCATCCACTTTGCCTAGGAATGAGGAGGTCACAGCTCGATCAGATTCTCTATGCGTTCTGATTGAATTTGAGGACTTGTGGAATTTCCTGCTTGAACGCTCAAATCAATTAGACACGTCTGAAAGGAAAACATTTCACTTGTTATACATTTAAATCACGGAGTACAGAGTTGCAGCTGCTTTGCCACATCTCTGTGGTTTTGTCTTCTGAATGACATTGCAGCCCATTATGCACCCATCAGGTGTAGTATTGTGTTGGCCCAATTTGTGCCTCAATTGGGACTCATCAGAGAATGGACCTTCTGAGGGTGTCCTGCGGTGTCTGGCAACAGTATGTTGTTAGTAGGGGGCCTCTGGGTCCCTCTGTAGACCAGGCTTGCCCCGGTGCATCCCACAGATACTTGATCAGTTTGGGATCTAGTGAATTTGGAGGCCAGGTCAACACCTTGTGCTGTTCTTCAAGTTTTTTTGAGTTGTTTCTAAAGCAGTGTGCCTGTGTTAGGCTGGATCCTCCTGGCTAACAGCTGCCATCAAGGAGTGTCATTGCTATGGGGTGGGGGTGCTTGGTCTGGTCTAGGTGGGTGCTACATATCTAAGTAACATCCACATGAATGAATGCCGGGTCCAGAACTTTCCCAGCGGAACACTGTGTTGTCACAAGATGATCAAAGGTATTTACTTCTCCTGGTCATAATGGTATGCCTGATCAGTGTCTCTCATGTTGCTATGAGGATGTAAACAATGTCACGTAATTCCTTTTTAACCACCGTTTCAACCTAATGTTTTTGTCTAAATATGACTCCAAAAACAGCTTGTCCCAAGGACCATCTAGGCACTGCGTCTCTCCACAAGACCTATGATCCCCGACCTATATCTGGCACCAAGATGTTAGCACAAGTGACGTAGCACGCAATCCAAACGTTATTTGATTGGACTGGAATTGCAAAACACGAGGCCAGATGGCTGAGAACTCAAACAGTAGATGGCAGGGTGTATTAGCTTGCTGAAAGAGGTCACTGCCCTTTTTTTGATGCCCTTCCTGTGAAAAACACAATACTCCTGCTAAGATGATTCCATAGTGAAAATGAGCCTTCCACGCACACTCAGCCTCCCTCTCTGTTTCCTTCAGCTGGTTTCTGGGGAAGGTCAGGACGGCAATATCTGTCCAAAAATCTGTTTATGTTAGCACTGATAAAAAAAATGCAGTAAGAAACTAGGATGCAAGCAGTAAATAATGCACACCAACACCCTAGGCATTGTGTTAATATGTTAAAAAAAATCCCCATCCACTAACATGGCGTGGGTGGAGCTTATGACCTATACCGCAGTCAGTCACCAGGGGGAGCTCTACTTGCTTAGGTTTCACTTTCGAGGAGCTGTTTCGCTGCATGTTTTTATACAGTCTATGCTCTGGAGCATTGACCTTTCATTGACCCTGTAATCTTACCTTGTGAAAGGTGAAAACGTTTTCCTGAAATAGTCTTAACCGGATAACGAGCTCTTCTGTCTTGTTGGTGTGCCATGGGGGTAAGATTTAATTGTTTAAAACTGAGAACAGTTGCGTGACCGCCTGCTCTTCTCTGACACAAATCTAGATACAACATTATTGTTTAATTATTAGCATTTTTGCGCCTTCAAAATATATGTCAAAGGCACAGAAATGCTAATAATAATATCTACAAGTTATTACTAATGAGCGAGAGCAGTTACAGTTATCGTTCTATATGTTCATTGTCAATGTCAGGTGAGTTTTATCAGAACATATAGGGATAAATATGATATCACTGATTTAACAAAACATCAAAAACAACGTTAGACATTTAATATCAGAGATGGGAAGAAGATTTTGTGTAGGATCGTAATTGTCTTGTCCCTAGATTAATGATAACAGAATGCAAGTCCATCAAGATAATGCATATCCAGGTATGCCAACACTCTTGTCCAGTACATTGTGACATCTCTGATCGCACAGCATGAAGGCAACCTGACGAGTACGCGAAGAGACAGAGAGACACCGAGGTGAGAGCACAGGTGGAGAGCTCCCTGTGCACAGCTGTCAGGCGGCTTCAACCATTCTGACGAGACTAATAGATCAAAAAACAGAACAGAGTACCAAAAGATCACATTAATGTCTGACAGCCGGGCAAGTCATTCATTCTTTCTTTCTTCCCTCTGCTATTTGAGTTTCTTTCTTCCTTTCCCTCCCATCTGAGGTAGTTTGGCTCCGTTCTATTGAGTACACACTGACCAGACTGTGTTTAAAAGATGACTGTGATGCAGCTAAGAGGGAACAGAGAGAACCAAGCTGCACACAACCCCGGAGTAATAGCATCAAAAACTGACATTACTCTCACCCCCACCCTCATTTCATCTCTGTCCTCTCACAGCCTCTTTCACTCAGCTCCTTGTATTGGACGCGGAGGATGCCAGCCTCATTTTCTCTGCCATTTTTTTTAATTTTTTTCTCATAGTGGAAGGACAACAGTGGCTGAGGCAAAATAAACAAAAAGCACTCGTTCACAGTGTAACATAATGGCACATTAAGATTGCAATTTCCATTTGGCTTTATGTAACAGCATTAGCTGTAAATCTTAAAATCAATTCATTACGCTTTGACATGGCACTGCTTGCCATTAATTACTATAGAATGGTATAATTTATTAAACTATTGTTTTACAACCATCCAGGGTAAAACAGATAATCGTTAACTCATTGGCAATGGGAGAGAGAAGCTTTATTACTCACCCTGATACAACAATGCTGACAATACATATTAGTGAGCTAATATGTTATCCATGTAAACAGGGGGGTGGATGGGAAGGAAACAACGTCCCTGTGAGTGTTAAGAAGCCGTGCATGTATGTGGCATTCTTTTAAAGTAATTGACACACGTGATGAGTTCTCCCTGAGCTAATTGCTCGTCTATTTTTAGTGTTACTCAAACTGTGTTGGTGTAGCTGTGGAGGAGAGGCTGGTTAACCAGGCGAGCCTGGAAGTGGGTCAGAGGTAGGCTCTCTCTGTTCTTGTGCACAACCCTGAAAACAATGGAAGACCACGTGCTCCACGAGATAACTGCGGTCCAATGAATGTGTACGCAAAATGGCAGAAGTGATGATGAACGGGTGGCAGCGCTAATCGAAGTTGCTTCTCTGAGGCATGAAGAAGTGATTGACAGCGAGAAATAATAGTAAAGCAATCAATGGCGAGGGGGTAAAAAGAGAAAGGAAAATGATCAAAAACATGTGGTACTTTAAAGTTATAAATACGGTTATGAATCATGGCTTTTGACTTATTATCATTATGCTACAAAATATGAGAAAGAAGAGGACATTAAAAAAGGCAGTGTGTTTTGAGAATGTGATCAGCCACTTGCTGTGAGTGTCAGGACTGGATGGACGCGCTGGAGCATGTATCATGGGGCTATCAGATTTATCACAAACTGCGCCTCGATTACTCACCATTGCTTGTTATATTCAAATGTAAACTGGCTCGCTTCATGTACACGCCGTCCCAGTCATTGGTATGTTTTATAAATCCATTCTTGGTGTGATTCATATATATTTATATAGACCACACCTTAATTAATGCACATAGGTTTACAGGTAAACACAAATAGAGAGATGAGAGGGGTTGAAGGGAATGGGATGAAAAGGGATGAAAAGAGATGAAGGGGTCGGGGGGACAGGACAAAAAGGGGCTGAAGGGAAGGGATGAAAGGGGTGAAAGGGTCAAGGGAATGGGATGAAAAGGGTGGAGGGGATTTCAGTTACAATGGGTTTGAGGGGATGAATGAAAGAGACCGAAGGGATGGGATGAAAATGGGTCAAGGAAATGGGATGAAAAGTGGCAGAAGGGGATTTCAATGACATGGATTTGAGGGGATGAATGAAAAAGAGAGAGGGGATTAGATGAAAAGGGCTCGAGGGGATGGGATGAAAGGGGACAGAAGGGAAGTAATGAAAAGGGTCGGAGGGGATGGCATGAAAAGGGGGCAGAAGGGAAGGGATGAAACGGGTCGGAGGGGATGGGATGAAAAGGATGAAAGGCTCAAGGGGATGGAATGAAAAGGGTCAAGGAGATGGGATGAAAAGGGCAGAGGGAGTTTCAATGAAAAGGGTTTGAGGGGATGGATGAAAGGGCCTGAAGGGATGGGATGAAAAGGGGTTGAGGGGAAGGGATGAAGGGGGCGGAATATAGAGAGAGATGACTGTAGAGAAAACCAGGGAGTGAGGCTCATGGTCTCATTCTGGATTCCTGTACTGAAAGGTGAAAGAGGAAGAAAAGAAAAGAGGGATGGGAGAGCGGGTTGAATTGGGAAAAGACAGTTTTTAGATTTTCTGCTCCTGCTGCGTGGAACGACCAACAGTCTGATCTCAAACGTCAAAACTTGATTTACCTGTAGATTTCTATGTAATGCAACTCTGTAATTTTATGTTATTTTTTTATAAAAATAGTAGATGAATAGATGATAATATTTGGTATTGTCAGTATTATCAGCTTGCTTATACGTATGCTGTTGAAATAATGAAGATGGTGACTTTTTTTTTTCTACAGCTATTTTACTTAGCAAACCAAGTAAAATATATTTATTCTTTTGTTTTCCCTTGCTCATTCTGGATTCCGGATATTAGTCAGATGAGCACTGTAGCGCTTCGCCTGCAGAGTTTCTGTTCCTCGCTGTCAGATCCCTTACATCATAGTCTGCGTGAAAATACAGCGCAGAGCAGGAAGATCATTACGACGGAGTGCACTGCATTACACACAGTGAATCCGGGAGTCACACTGGTGATAAATGCATGCGTTCCGCCATGTGGGGGGCTATTTATGAAACCCATGTAACAGCGTGAATACAGTATGTTTGTCAAGAGACATTGTAAAGAGAATCAAATCCACAAGGAGTGCAGAGGTCTCCTGACTCGTTCATTCCCGCTTTCTACTTTGCAACAGATGTCCTGCTGTTAAAAATATCTTACCTAGTGCTCTTTGCTGTGTGTCTCTTTTATCATGTCAATACCTTCTGTGTTTAAATTGTTTTGTATCTCATATAGCTGCTGCAGTGTTGCAATTAACTGACTTAAGACAAGCACTCTACAGTACATTCACTGCTGCAACCTCCTCTAAATTGCACAATTAACCTGATAATGGCGTGCTGCGGCTAAATAGTTCATGGCCAAACAGCCCGAGCCGGGAAGAAGAAGAAAAAAAAAACTGATAGGAGGCATATCCTTATCTTAAAGACTTTGCGTGACTGGATAAACACAAAGCACCCCCAAGCAGAGTTCAATAATTAGATCAATTAAGCCAGTGGGTAATCAGATGCAGAGAGAACCAACTCGCAAAAGCTTCCTTTCAGAGTGCGAAATGAAAGGGCCGAGTGAACCTCCAGCTCACATTGTGCTGATTGATGGCAGTGCTCATATGGGCTCATTTGTGGGTAACGAAATCACGTTGGCATACTGTGTCGAGCGCAGGACGAGTACAGTCTTGTTTGCACTGATTATCCCACTCCAAAAAAGTCAATCAGGCTTTTCATTTACACCCATTTCCTGCTCTTAGCGGGAAAAAGCCAGTCTCTATAGTAACACAGCCCTCCGTCTCGAGCCTTGTCTCTGTCTCTACATCCGCATCGGCCTCTATCTAATCCTCTCCGTCTTTCTCGGGGCACATTACAAAGATATGTGTGTCTAATTTTTAGAACCGGATACTCCTGTGTACAGGCATAAATGTGCAGAGGACACCTGTCTTTAAGCACCTTGAGGCTGCCATCAAGCTGCCTCATAAGGACAAGGCCAAAGGAAAGATCGTTACTGCTTTTTTTTGCGTGTCTCCACATCCGTCTCCTTCTCACACTCGACTACAGCAACACTTTTCCTACACACTCAATACCTCAAAGTGTGACGGCTATGATATGCTCTGTTTGCTACGGCTGAATCTTCTTCCTTGGCATCTTCCACTTACTAGCATTCTGTTGGCTTTTGATCTCTCTCAAGATGGAAAGAACGAGCCGAGCTGGATCTCTCTACGGCGCTGAACTATTTCCAGCTAAACAGCTGCCCTCAGGCCACGGCAACCAGAAATATGCACCAGCAGTATGATACAGACGTATCGGTGCTAACTGTACATGTTAGTGAATGGTTCGGCTTATTCATTCTCTCTCTCTTTTTTCTTTTTTTTTTGTTCACATGTAAAATTGAGACTATTGCTGCTGATTATGCAGTTCATCCTGCGCTCTGATTGCAAATGTAGTCCAAGCGCATCTACTGGCAGCCCTTTCAAAGTCACATGAATTAAGAGTGTCTGTGCATGTCGTAGTTATGGGCTCACCCAAGGTTATTCCGCTCGCAAACTCCAGATTAAAGCTGCATGTTTAACAAATGTAGAAGTGAAAGGTCACATCTCATTTAGCAACTTTAGCAAAACTGGTTCAGTGTGGGTGGTGCAGGCCTGACCCTATATACTTTCCCACACATGGTCCTATATTATTTAAACACACTAGGGTAGCTGGTTGTCACCCTCTCTGCTTTTATTTAGTCAAGTCTTTGTGTTAGAGAAGTGAGTCTGGCTTTTCTTTTTGTTGATTTGTACAGTAGGTAACTACAATTTGTTTGGGTACTATGGCATAACGGCAGTGGCCACTGTGGATCAGGCTTGTTTCAGTGCATCCCACAGATCCTTGATCAGTTTGGTATCTAGTGAATTTGAAGGCCAGGTTGTGCTATTTTTTATGTGTTTTGTTTTTTTTGTTCTTGTGCTTGTTTCTGTGTCAGGCTGCATCCTGTTGGGGATGGCTGATGCCATCAAGGGGTGTCATTGCTTTGGGGTGGGGGGTGTCTGTTCTGGTCTAGGTGGGTGGTATATGTCTAAATAACATCCACACTAATGCCAGGCCCGAAGGTTTCCCAGCAGAACACTATATCATCACCATCTGTTCGATGTTATTTACTTCTCCTTTCGGTGGTCATAATGTTATGCTTGATCGGTGTGCGTTTGTAGCATTGCAATAGCAGCCTGTATTTGTTACATCGTCCTGACTTCAACTTTTGGCACCACCGCGTTGGCTTCATTTTAAAGTCCTGGAAATGCTGCTTAAGTTTGCAATGCAGAGGTTACGAAATCCTTGTGTTTTTTTTTATGTTTTGTTCAGTTTACACTCAGCTTTTGCCTTTTGACTGAAGTTTGCTCTAAATGCATGTGAACACAAGAGAGCGAGACAAGGGAGAATATGCACATTGTCTCATTGCTTCCACTGCAAGGTTAATGAGGGTTTAGGAGAAAGTACATCAGCTTGAATAAATACGGAGGTCACCGGGTGTCAAGAAACAGAGATGCAAACTTTAAAATACCCACTGACAGCACTGACGACGCAAACTAACCTCATTTGCACATGCACACGCAGCACATCCACACAACAGATGCAGACATGAAGACGTCCGCAAAGACCCTTATTTTGAAGAGAAGCGGATCAACATTTCGCAACAGGAGGTGTTTGTATTTTAAATTATACCCAATTAGGAGGACTCACGCACGGCGTCGGCGTCCAAGCCAGCGTCCCTCCGTGCTGTTTGTGTGTGCGCTTCTGTGACCGCGCGTCCGAGTGCATGAGAAAGACAGAGACGACTCAACGGCAGACTGCTGCCACGAAATTCTTAAGCACAGTGCTCAATTACAAGACCATTATGAAGCGTGTGCGATCTGTGCTGTCAGCCGTTCTTCCGCCCTCTTTCATTCTCATCAGAGACATTTTATAGTAACGTATGCTTCATTTCACAATTAGACCTTTGAATAACAAACCCCATCTCAATAATCTTCTGTGAAAATATCCACAAAATTGACAGTCAGCGGCGTGTTTTGCTTCAGCCCATTCAAAACCACATTAGCATCTGAAATTAGCAGTGGAATAAATCCCTCTTGGAAGCATAGTGAATCGGTAAAGATGTAATTAGTCCCCTTAAAATGTTTATTTGCATAGTGTTACATGTTATTTGGCGGATTCTCAGTGTATTACAACTCATCTTTTGATTTCAGGTGCAAGGATTACATAGATTACACTAATCAGGCATAACATTATGACCATTATGTCTGATATTGTGTAGGTCTCCCTTGTGCTCCATCATGATACCCTTGAGACTCATCAGACAATGAACAGCCTTCTGAGGGTCCGGTATCTGGCAACAGAATGTTGGGGCCTTTGGGTCCCGTGGGTTGAGGGGAGGGGCCTCTGTGGATCATCCCACAGATTGATCAGTTCGGGATCTAGTGAATTTGGAGGCCAGGTCAACACCTTGTGCAGTTCTTCGTTTATTTTTGAGTTGTTCCTAATCCCTTTTTGTGTGTGTGCCTGTGTCAGGCTGCATCCTGCTGGGGATGGCTGCTGCCATCAAGGAGTGTCATTGCTATGGGGGGTGGGGGTACCTGGTCTGGTCTAGGTGGGTGCTACATGTCTAAGTAATATCCACATGAATGAATGTCAGGTCCAAAAGTTTTTCAGCATAACACTGAGCTGCCACAAGATGGTCAATGTTATTTACTTCACCTGCAAGTGGTTTTAATGTTGTGGCAGATTGATGTCTATTCAGCGAACTAAGCAGACAAGATGTGCATGTTTAAATCCTGGACTGGCTCAGTCTACTCTCACCAGCTCTAGATCCTGCTCGCTGCTTTCTTTAAACCGACCGTGCTTGAGCAGCTGGAAATATAAGATGAAGATAATAAATGACAAATGAATAATGGATGAATGAACAACACAGACGCCGTGCTATTGTGAGTGGTGCAATACGTGCAATACGGCCTCGTGGCTGAGCTCTGATAATTTGGGGAAACTTATTACCTTGGCAGCGTCGTTAATTATGCACATGGGTTCGGCCATTCAGAGCAAGATGTGTTGAACAGTGTGTTACTGCGCACATTCGGATTATTTCAAGGGCATAGTTTCGTCATAAGAATTTATGTTGTGTTTTAAGTCGCGCAATATAATTTTAGGACTTTGCAGGATTAAGTTTATTATATAATTATTGTATCATTTTATGACTATCGTTTCAGTAGTTATATATGACCCCATTAGTCAGAGAGAGTCATTTTAGGTCCTACCTGTCTTCGGTTACGGTGGGACAATTAGGATTGCGACAGTCTCCCTGGACGCGTGTAATGCAGGAATAAAGGCTGCGTGTTTACCGTCCCGCCCAAAGAGTCCAAAGAGAAGCAATCTGGGTTACAATACTTTTGAATTACAGAAAAAGTAGACGGTTTATGTACGGCTATTGACCACACCCTGAAGTATACTTCCACGCTCTGCTAGTCCTCATCACGGTTTAAAAAGAAAACACGCATTTAGTAAGTGCTTGGACTTGTGGGACCCTTTGGGGCCGGCTTTTTGTTTTTAAAGGGATTATATACAACAGCGCTATTTTAGCTCCGAGCTTATTTTCATCCTGGGCATAGAGCAGCAAAACAATGGCTGCCTCAAGGCCAGGTAGCTGTTGCCTTGAATTAAAATCCCCTCTCTGTCTATCACGCCCTCCTTCAGAGATTCTCTTGTCAGGGTATTTTCTTCTCGCGTAATTAATTCACCTGTCTTTCCCGCTTTTCAGCGGCGGCGAGGAAATTAACGCACTTTCCTCATGCGGCGCCCGCGCGCACGTGGTGCAAGGCGCCGGCAGAAGAGCATGCAGATAAGCATTCATAACAGCCTACGATCACACTCTTCTGATTTGCGCTATGCATGCTGCTCACGCTGGACGACCAAAATATTGATTGATTCTTCAGCTCCGTTTGAAACTGTCTGGCCATGTTTGTTTTCATCTCTATCAGGGCCTATTAAGAAAAAAAACCTGGAGCTACTCTGTGGTTTCTTCCTTTTAGAAGGCAGGGGGGAATATTGAAAGCAGCTCAGCACTCTGCCTGTTTTCAGAACCAGGAGGCAGGATGATTGGATAAGTATTCACTGCACATCGCCATCCCTGAATGGCCTCATCTACCTTTGCTCTCAGCACTCTGCGCTCGCTCACTGATATCCATGCACAGCGTCTCTAATGGATACATTGGACTAAGTGAGGAGGGAGCGGAAGATGGAGAAGCCGGCGCGGCTCATGTGGCTCAGGGTGCATGTGTTGAAGTTGGACCTGAATGAAATGTTAAACGCTGCCATATGTTGCACCCCACTGTCGCACATTGACACGGCGGCACAAGATTTCCTGGGACGGATTCCAGCTCCCATTTTTCCTCCCTCGTTCTCGCGCCCACTCTTGTACCTGCTGCGCCACCTTTCACATTGTCCAAATGGGCACGCACTGATTCAACCGGAACAGTTCAACAGGTTCTGTGTTCAGCGATCACCGCGACAAGTTATCTGAATCCGGTTAAATCTGCAGAACGCCCCACATCCACGTGCAGAGGGGACGGTTTTAGTGCCACGTGTGCAGAATTGAGGGGGGGGGCTTCTCACATTTGACAAAGAAATGTAAAGTAATCATAGAGACGCAGGGGAGGAGAGAGACTGAATCATAACTGTATGTGTGTGGGCGTGTGACTATGTGAGAGGGAGAGAGAGAGAAGATGCAGGGGCCATATGGACTGCGACTTCCAACAGCCCAGCAGGAGGTGTCCATAGAGCTGTCTAGTAGTGCGTTTATCTGGCAGCTTTTAATGGCAGAGGCAGGCAACGACCAGCAGCGCCGCACTCCTACACATCTATCCCACAAGTGCAGGCCTCTCTAGCAGCCAAACAGAGCGTAGAAAAGAGCCAGAGGAGCCTCCCCCCAAAAAAGAAAGAAGGCAAGAAGAATCTACTGCGATAAAGTTTTCAGGAGCTGGTGTCAGAATTGGTTAGAATAATCATTAGGTCAGCTATAACTGCGCCTCTGTATCATGTGACAATAAACACCAGACTCAAATTACGCTGTCCTGTATAGTCGGTGCCCTTGCATCTAAAATAAGCAGCTGCAAGACGAAAGGGGAGCAACTTCATAAAGTCACAGACGAACTATGCGATGAAGCTGATTTAAATAATAATGCACTTCAGATAAAGGCATACATCTTTTTTGATGGAATAGAGTAAAACAAGTGTTGCGGAGTAACCACAGGCAATCTGGATGCCTATTATTCATGCTGTACATTATTCAAAGCATTTCAAACATAGGTCCCGTGGGCCAAAACCAGCACGCTAAAGGGTCCAATCTGGCCAGGATGAATGAATTTGCAGAGTGCGAAGAATGCAATGTTTTAATAAAATTGGCACCTGTTCTTTATTTGTCCACTGAGGGTTGCGCCGATTTAGTAATAGCTGCGGACAAAGCGCAACACCAAGTCCCAGAACTGAACAGCAGATGGCAGCAAATCGCACTTGTTTCTCTTTAAAAATGTTCAGGTTGTTCATAAAATGCTTTGTAAATGGATAGCTCATTAAATGTAAACCTTTTCATAATGATCTTTGCACTAAAACAAAGGGGGAAAAAAAACGGAAGTTGTCGTTATTTATAGGTCATTGTGTTGTCACTGGTCCGACCCACTTAAAATCAGATTGGGGCGTATGTGGCTTATGAGTTTACTTTATATTGTTTTATACCACAACCATTCTGGAGTCATGTTTTTGAATTGCCCGGACACTACTGACTCGTGTCTCTCTACCAAAGTTGAGGATTTGGGGTAAATTATAGAATAAGTAATGAAGGATTAGGGCGTATACACTGCTCAGCCACAACATTAAAACCACCGACAGGAGAAGTGAACGTTGACCATCTTGTGACAATTCAGCGTCCTGCCCCCACCCCTCAACCCATAGGACCCCAAGCCCACCACAGGACACCCTCAGAAGGCCCATGTCCATCAATCTGATGACTGTTTTGGAGGCACAAGGGAGACGTACAGATTATATGGTCATAATGTTATGCCTGATCGGTGTATATGCGTGTGTAAATGTGCATTTTTTTTCTTGGGCCAAATGCGTGTGCTTATGTTCTTCTTCTTTGTTTTTGTACAAGAGAGAAAATGAGAAAAGGCTCTGAAAGGAACGGGCAACATGCAGAGTTGCTCACATTATCACAACATTTGTACCAACACAGACATCTAGCGCTCCCGGTATAGATGAACAGTTCCCTTTAAAGCTAACCTGCTGAAGTAATCAGAATGATAATAAGTAGTATTACACTTGCACAAGAACAGACGGAGCAACAACTAAACAAAAACGTTTTTTAATTAGCAATCTTATCACCACCTCTGTGTTCTGGGGCCACTGCCAAGCAGACACAATGGCCGCACAATGCTTTTCCATTCACAGCAGCCTGCCTCCACAGAGCATCGCTACTCTGAACAACAGGCTGGCTCTAATGTAAAACATTCTCTAATTAGTGTTTTCCCTTATTTCCACCTTGTTCGCTGATTGGCAGTACTACATACAAAAGTGGAAATCATACATTCCTGTGTTGACTGTTAACGTCATATAGCTGCCATTAATTTGTGTAAATTTGAAATTAATTAAGGCTGCACTTAGTCAGCCCTTTATTTCCCAAAGCAGATGGATGGTGTGTTAGTATGTGATAATAGCACACGTGGATGTAAACCAGTCTTGATCACCTGTATGCAAAGAAGAAAAGGGTTTAGTTTTAACATAAGGGTGAGTATAGCAATAAGCCACAACATTAAAACCGCTGACAGAAGAAAATAAATAACACTGACCATCTTCAGACAGTACAATGCTCTGCTGGGAAACTTTTGGACCTTGAATTCATTCACATGGATGTTACTTAGACATGTAGCACCCACCTAGACCAGACCAGGCACCCTGACCCCGTAGTAACGATGGTTAAGAAAAACTAAAAAAAGAAAAACAAAAACATGAAGAACAGCACAAGGTGTTGACCTGGCCTCCAAATTCACTAGATCCCAAACTGATCAAGTATCTGTGGGATGATCCACAGAGGCCCCTCCCCTCCATCCATAGGACCCAAATGCCTCCACTAACAACATCCACAGGACACCCTCAAAAGGTCCATGTCCATTCTCTGACAAGTCAGAGTTTTGGAGGCACAAGGGAGACCTACACAATATTAGGAAGTGGGTGGTCATAACGTTATGCATGATCGGTGTATAATCTATGGAACAGCAGTACAAATATGCTGCAGGTCCAGCATGTCGCCGCTACTTCCAGAAGAGCAGATAAAGAAATCTGCTTTGTGCTCATGGATCCTGACGAAGTTTCACAGTCTGGTTCAGAGACTGCCCAGCTTCAAGCAGAAAGGCCCCGTATTTCACTGTGACGCCCATACAACCGGTGAACCTGCAACCAAAGAAATCATTACAAGTGTCTTGTGTCTATCTAGTCCTCCAACGTCTCTGCCTTTCCGCCGTCTGAAAGAAGCGTCACACCAAAGCTTTCACGATTTAAGAACACACTTTTCTCAAGACGGCATCTCGTAGCTACGCCCGCGTCTGCTCAGGTTGTCCCTGTCTGGCGGAAAAGATACTTCTCAGAAATATTAACCGAACTAGGCGCTGGTATTTATGTTACTGAGGCTCACGACAGCTGCATCACACCCGCTCGCGGCACAGGAAGTCATCACCCCCTTATGCTTAATACTGGCTTCTGATTAGTTGGCGGATTCTACACACTGGCAGGATATGAATTCATATGATTTCTTCTCCTTGAACGACTGCCACTGGCCTCAGTGTCGTAGATTGTCGTCAGGGCTTTCCGGCAGAAAGGGTCTCCGGCTTTAAGAAACATCTTTAACGTCGTGTTCCAACCTAATCTGTCGTCTTTTTCAACCTAACCGAGTACTTTTGGTGCTTAAACCAGTCTTCACCAGTCTTATGTCCATGTCTTATTCCGTCTCCACAGTCTAACTCTTATCTAGAATTTATAGCTCATCATACAACCACTACTGACAGAGGAAATGAGGAAATGACACACTGGAAATGATCTGAACACGGACACCATGCTGTGAATTGATGCATTACCTTCCTAACTGGCGTACATATGTATGCTTACATAACGCAGCTTCCTTCACTGGGTGCGGGATCATGTTATGTCAGTTTCTCTTTCGAAACGTTAACTGTTTTGACACAAAGACACCAGCAGCGAAACGTCGAGAAAATTGCAGAAAGCACCACTCGCCTCTCTGATCAGTAATAATTCATTAGAGTTGAGAGCAGAGAAAGCAGTTCAGTGCATTTATGACTCCCTGCCAGAATTAGATGTCACCACAAATGATAGCACTTAATATTTAATGTAATGACATAATCGTTATAGAAATATCGTATCTGCTCTGCCCTTCAGTCGGCCCAAATATTTTGCTCGGTTATCTAAAACCATTAAACGGACTTAGAACCTAATGGGTGTACAAAGGCGTTATGAGTCATGTGGTGTGTGCTGCTGTTTTCCTTCCCTGCCTGCAGGGGTTGCTGTTTATTATTTGTTTTTGTTTTTCAGTTTCCTGTGTGCTGGCCTGTGATTTGAGGAGCACCGATTGGGCGTCCAGTTTACAGGGGTCTTTGTGGAGATGTGGATTACATTGAGCATCTTGTGACAATAGAATGGTGTTCTGGCAATCTTTTGGACCTGGCATTCATTCACGTGGATGTTATTTAGACATGTAGCACCCACCTAGACCAGACCAGGCACCCCCAACCCCATAGCAATGGCAGCAGCCATCCCCAGCAGGATGCAGCCCGACACAGGTAAACACAAAAACACTTTAGGAACAACTAAAAAAAACATGACGAACAGCACAAGGTTTTGACCTGGCCTCTAAATTCACTAGATCCCAAACTGATCAAGTATCTGTGGGGTGTTCACAGAGGTCCCTCCCCTCAACCCATAGCACCCAAAGGCCCACACTAACAAAATTGTGTTGCCAGACACCACAGGACACCCTCAGAGTGCCCATGTTTATTCTCTGATGAGTCTCAACTGTTTTGAAGACACAAGGGAGACCTACAAAATACCAGGAAGGTGGTCATAATGTTATGTCTGATTGCCGTATATTCTTTGATTGTCGGTTCGTTGTTTTGCCCATGTTCACCCTGAAGCTTAACCTTACAGAAAATAAAGATGACTCTGGACTGCAAGTTTATCGAAGCACTGGCTCTTCTTGGGAACAGGGAGAAGGGGGGAGTCATCCTTTATGCTATGGTTCCCCCGGGCCGGTTGTAACAAAAGGATTTGAATAAGCACAGCACTAATTTAAGTACTACGTATTCTGCATGTGTAAGTGATAATGTCTCCAGAATCTTTGGTTTCCAGTTTTTGGAGAATTTTAGGTCAAATTAATTGTCTAATAACCTCTGGTTGTCCAGGAGTTTGGATCTGAATTGGAAATAAAATTTCTTTCTTCCTGCCTGACGGCTAAACGGTTTAATGGTAATGGGCTCAGTGATTCAAGGGAGGGGGATAAAAAATGAGGCCGAGCAGAATGGAAGAAATGAAAGGAAAGAAACTGCAGCAACAAGTTAGCAAGACTATACTAAAGTTGCAGAGGTACTGCTGGAAAGAAGAGAAGAAAATCTCTAAAGGAGACATCTCTCAGTGTATTTTTGTTTTATTGTTATCCTACGGTATAATATTTAGTCGAGGAACCCATAAGATATCAGCTGATGTTTTAGCCTTGGACAACTACACAATGGCCAGAGTTTTGGAGCTTTAGATAAAGCCTGCAGATATCCAGAAACCGTACACAGCATATCTAGGCCAAGACTTTCCTAGCTCGAGGTTTTTTGTTCACAGTCCAACAAACAACCTCAGAAGCGAGAATGGACAGATGACATCTATGACCTGACAGTCTACACTCATTTATCAGTGTAAAACCACTGCAACAGCTTTGTATAAAGCACTTGCTCGACACACTCGGCAGACCAGGCGTGACGGGATGTTCTGACCCGTGTGAGTTCTTAGCCCGGCGTTTTGAATCCGAGGATACGATGATCTACGATACTGGGAAGCAACGGTAAGTGAGCGCGTTAAAAAGCAAGAGTCTTGTCTTTCAACATCACGCACGTACAACTGCAGATTTACACTTACTGTAAATCTAATTACAGTTCTTTCGCTGGACTAAATAAATAGTGTAGGTGGTGCTTGTAGGTTGTTTGTAATCTGAGCAGAGGGTCAATTAGCCTCTGTTGTTTGGCGTACGTAGCCAGTTCTTTATCCCCTGTGGGCTTGTCAGCATGCAGACAGGATACATGAGCTCACAACAGGTGGTGCGTGTTGTTAATTGAGCATAATAAAACCAATATATAGACATGTTAGGCATATGTTTTTAACTGTAAACACGGGACATGTGAGTGTGAATGGTTACCCCGCCTCTCGCTTACCGACAGCTGGGATAGACTCCCTTCACACGACAAGAGGTTACAGAAGATGAATGAACGAATGCATCATGCATAAATACAGTCCACATCATACATGTTTTCCTCTCCAAACGTTTACTCAGAGAAGTTACACACTGCAGGTGAGTTCAGACCTTTCTTCAGAACAGTGCTGCCGCTCGCAGAATTCCAATGAGGCCATTACCATCTTCCCCCGGCCTGTTTTATATCCTCATATGCATCTGATTTCTTTTATTCTTTGTCCTCTCCTCTATAATGTCCTTCTCATTTCCTCATGTCTTCTCCAAAGGTCTCTGCACCTTTTATTTCTTTTTTTTTTTGTTTCCACAAAATTCCTTTCTTCTTCTTCTATTTTCTCTTCTTCTCCTCCTCACCTCTCCTCTCTCCTTTCTCCTCACAACCCGTGGTGGGGATAATGAGAGATAATATCTCCGGTGCATGCGCTCACTCGGGCTGACCCTATCTTGCCTTGTATTCTACCACCTGGCTTTCAGAGATCAGAAAGTGTCAAGACTGAAGGCAGTGGTAACGGAAATTTGTTTTGCTAAGGATATATACACACACCGATCATGCATAACATTATGACCACCTGCCTAATATAGTGTAGGTCTCCCTTCTGGGTCCAAATCAATTATGAGAATGGACATGGACTTTCTGAGGGTGTCCTGTGGTGTCTGGGAACAGAAGGTTGTTAGTGGGGGCCTATGAGTCCTGTGGGTGATGGGGAGGAGCCTCAGTGGATCATCCTATCCACTATACCCTGATCGGTTTGGGATCTAGTGAATTTGGAGGCCAGGTCAACGCTTGTGCTGTTCTTCATGTTTCTATTGGTTGTTCCTAAACAGTTTTTGTGTATGTTCCTGTGTCAGGCTGCATCCTGCTGGGGTCATTGCTATGGGGTGGGGTAGGGTGCCTGGTCTGGTCTAGGTGGGTGCTACATGTCTAAGTTACATCCACATGAATGAATGCCAGGTCCAAACGTTTCCTAGCAGAACACTGAATTGTGACAAGATGGTCAATGTTATTCACTGTCAGTGGTTTTAATGTTGTGGCTGATCAGTGTATTAGCTGCAGGTGGACCAGTGCAGATGCTACTCTCATGTAATAGTTTCATAAACACTAGCATATAACAGCAACATTTTCTCCGTCCCTAACCCTCACTGTATTTTTCACTTTTCTTGTCCTCCATTTCCTTCCTACACCACTTATCCCCCCTTTGATGCTACGCTCACTCCTCCAACTGCCCTTCCCGCCGTGCACCTCAGTGAGATATGACTTTGCAGACGTATTGGCGGAACCTTGGCGCAAAGACGAGGCTAATGACAGTTAATTACCCAAATGCAGAACTCGCTAATGGACGTTTTCCATCGTTTATCCCCAGCTGATCAAGTAACAGTTCTGTGGATAAGTGATTCGCAGTGAGACTGCAGTGTGCGCCGGCAGAACCTTTGAAAGGCGTTTCCGTAATTATAATATCAGATGATTTCCTCAAGTCAGTTTGACTATGTGAAAAGAACCTTTAGATTTGTAATTGAGCCAAATTGGAGGCAGTTTCGCATTTGTATTGACCTGGCCGGTCTGAAATCCATCTCATACTGGGAGGAGGGGGGAGAAAAATATAAAATAAAAGAAAGAATAGCAGTAGCAGTTTCAAATGTATGACATCCGGGCAGAGGTGTATTTAGTGTTGCAAAGGTCAGTGAACAGCAGTTAGAGCAATAGCAGTTTCTATAACCTTTGAAACTGAAAGATTAGGCAGGAGTTATACAGAAAGAAAACTGGGAGAGTGAAATTCAAAGAGAAAATTCCCTGGTGGTGCAGCAGAACCATAGGCAGGAAAAAATAACAGAAAATTTAGAGGACCATTATAACAATTAAGACTGAAAGAAACAGTAGGAGTATTCCAATTGAAGTCAAAAAGTAGGATAAAAACATTTGAGAAATGGCAAGACCAACTGGATATGAAAGCAAATGAGAGGTATTGTCCACCCGCTATAGGTTACAGAGAGGTTTTGAAGCTCAATCTGCGTGGCACCGGTTGTCACCATCTTGGCATTTGACATCTAAGCAAACAGCTAGCAACTTAAAACAGCTTAAATGACGTCTAACTTCATGGCTCGATGTAATTAAATCGGATGAGGTATATAACAGTTTCCCTCCGTACAGTTGGGGAAGTCAGTCAAAGAGAGCAAAATGTTGTGGTTTTTGTACCAGGCTGCAAACATTTTCACTTTTTGCTGTAACTGTTTACTCAGACAAATTACAGACTGCAGGTGCGTGCAGACCTTTCTTCCGAGCAGCGCTCCTGCTTTCAGAATTCCAATGAGGCCATTACCATCTTCCCCGAGCCTGTTCAATATCCTCATATGCGTCTGATTTCTTTTATTCTTTGTCCACCCCTTCATGATGCCCTCCTCATTTCCTTTGCAGACAGCCAGCAACCCAAAATAGCACCCACCTGTAGCTTAATTCTGCAAAGGCACAAAAAAATATGTGTATCCGCGGAGGATGCCGTAAGCTGTGTGTGATAGGGACTGAACAGGTTAATGAAACTATATTTTCTAAAGATGTATTATGAAAGATTAGCGAAACCTATAGAACCATTGTGACTATATACATCAAATATATGACTGCTGTACGGAGCTTTAGAAAACGTTTTAATCGACTTGGAAGATATTTCAAAGAAGTTTAGAATTGAGGGCACAGCGAGGCTCTCTTTCTTGAAGGTTTTAATTGGAGCTGTTGATAACATGGTTGAATGAAAGGTGTGGTATGGTGAAGGTAAGCCACATGGAGCATTTTAGCATCCTATACATAAAAAGAGATTCATGCCACAAACCGTTCACTCCACAAAGCACTTGACGGTGCTGCACTAGAAGGTAGGAATATGGGTAAATATTGGACTTGAGGAACTAGGGTGAGGCTCGCTGTTTTTGACTGTGTGAGGGAAAAGAAATGGTCAGTGCTGTGCGAAACAATAGAAACAGTGGTTCGGTGGACAAACAGGATTTCTAAATAGAACTTTAGTTTTCCATCCAGCTGAGGCCTTTCTGTGTGAAATTTGTATTTTTTATTATGTCAGCATGTGTGTTCAATCACTGCAGGCAGGAATATCAGTGACTTCACCATTAATAATTAACTAAAGTAAATTTGCTTCATGGCTCAGCGCTTGAAATCCAACAATTAGGTGTTCACACCAGTATGGCATAACAATATGACTACTGACAGGAGAAGTAAATAACACTGACCACCTTGTGACAACTTAAAGTCTGCTCAGAAACTTTTGCAAATCCAATTCATATGGCTGTTACTCAGACATGTGCCACCCACCTAGACCAGACCAGATCAGACCGGACCAGGCGGCCCAGCTCCCCATTAACAATATTCTGTTTCCAAACACCACAGGACGCCCTCAGAAGGCCAATGTCCATTCTCTGATGATCCGCAACTGTTTTGGAGACACAAGGGAGACCTACATAATATTAGGATATAGATAGATAGATATATAGATATAAATATAGATATAGATTATTTGTCACATGCAGTTATACATCGTACAATGCACAGTGAAATGTATTGTTGTACCTGCAGAGAGTAGTAAATATATACACTACAGTAAACAGTAGTTGGTCATAATGTAATGGCTCATCTGTGCACATTATAGGAGGCTGTTTTCACATTTTTGTAATTAGCTGACTCTCTGACAGTATGCACAAGATCATGATGAAACCACTGACTGCAGGGTTAAGTGCACAGGTCATAGTCGCATCCGTTTTTTTTTTTTGTTTTTTTTTCTTCTTTTTCTTTCATAAATTCATTTGTATTCTTGCTGCATGCCTGTTATCCCCTCTCCAGCTGCAGTGAGACGTTTCCGCGGTGAAGGTGAGGGGCTAGTTATCAAGTGACGTGGAAGCACACGTTCTGCCGCTGCCTTTCAATTATGAGACCTCCTGGTTCCATAATGATGGAGGAGAAGGCTGCGCTTCCACGCACTGTCTCACGCACACAAAGCACAGCGCTAGCCTTGACAGACCAACAATGACTTCCATAACTCTCTGTCAAGCTTATTGACTGGCAAACTTCTGGAAGGGATCTCCATGAAAAATGGATGGCTGTGTTGCTCACTCTCCCCCAGCCCTGCCATTGTTACACTCGGTGCATTAAGTGAGTCAACAGGCAGTGGAAAATCATTCATGCACAAGCAGTTTCTAACTGCTACCTTGCTCCTCAGAGGAAAATACATCAGGAGAGGAACGATGTTGGACATTGATCCTGTGCCGTGCCTCCAGCCTGGCTTCTCCTTATGACAGGATATGACAATATAACGTAGTACCACAGCTCATGACAAAGCAGAGAGCCCATATAATAAATCAAATTCAAGTAGAGGTTGGTGGTTTTAGTGGAAGTCACAAGATTAGAGGGAGCTGGATAGAAAGACACCAGTGAACCCTGGTGGCGTATTCTGTGTTCACAAAGACACGATATATCATATGTAAGTTGAAAAAAAAAAAAAAAAAAATGACAAAAGAGTCCCTGCTCTTGTTGGATGGAGAAAACTGGCATCTACACTAATGCTAATGTTAATGCTAGGTGGAAGATTGGAGATTGGTTTTCCGGTAACCGTTGTTATGGCCTCCAGGGCGGGCTTTAGGTTGTGGGCTGGGAGGTTGTTATTTTCTGTGTTGTAGGACCCTGGGAGGTGGAGTCTCATCACAGATGCAGCACACCTGAGGAAGCTGCAGTGGGAGGCCATAAAGCAGGGCTTGGCTCATTCCTCTCTCTCTCTCACCTGGCTGGCCACCTGACTGCTCTTTTGTGTGTATTTGGTGTTGCACTTTCATACACTACGCCATTCACTAAAATGCTCCAACACAGCTTGCACGCTGATAGGCAGACCTACACACCACTATTTACCTGTTTTGCTTCATTAAATTTATATTATTAGTAGACTTGTGACACCGTGCACAAAATCAATGAAAGTTGCAGTCTCAGAAATTTCTAGGAATATATTTAAGCACAAAAAAAATAAAAAATATGGAAATGTCTTCAGTTTTTGCTAACGGCGAGTACACAAACAGCGGAAATTTGATTAACACATATGTAAGACAAATACCAGGTCCCAAGCGTAGCTCTGCCCTTTGGAACATATTAGCATTTTTCAGCTCGTTGGTTTTGCTCTACAGCCCACAACATTTACGCTTTGATTCAGGCTCACTGGCCTCATCAGCCCTGTTCGCAGCTGGACGCTAATTGCTAGTACTATAGCTGATGAACACGGTGAAGCATTTAACAGGAAGCAGACATTTCATTCAGAAAATTGGTGGCGACCAAAACGAAGCTAAAAGCAGAGCAAATGGAGCCTGTTGGATTTTTTTTTTAACATACTGGTCATAATAACTTTAAAAGCACGAATATGTAACACTCACTAATTACAGTGTAAAACAGACACACAAACAAAAGACAAATACCGAGAGGGATGAGGTTGTGAGAGGTTTTATCTCTACGGTGTGCACCAGTATTATCAAATATATGAGACGCCATGTTTACTTCATAAACATAGAAACTCGGAATAGGTGGGACTTCGGGAAAGGCGTCTAGAATAGCCGAGCCTTCCAAGATACACCATTCTTGTGTATTATTGTTGATTATTTTGTTGGTTAAAACTAGAAGAGAACTTGATATTTGGCAGTCTACGCTCATTCTCATATACAGTATCTGATCATCCTTCTTTTCTGTCATATTAAGAGCCGAGCAATTAAAACCAACCCAGCAACTCATCCAAGTGCCTATTTAATATAAAAACGGCTACTGATTAATTAGCTGCTAACGCCCGTCAGTGGTTTACTAATGGTTCTATGCCAAAACAAAGGCATGAATGTCATTATTTACTAAGTTGTAATTATCATTTTAAATCTTGGGAAAGAACTGCATGTGAAGAAGGAGCTGGATTAGAGATACATACCGATGGAAGCTGAATTAGCAAAGCCGCTCCCTCCTTTTTTTCCCACAGCGAGCATACATATACAATACAGGCAGCACCAAACTATGCCGCAGTTATTAGAGCCTAACCATCCGTTATTGAATCATCTGCGTCAATGCGACTGCACTAAGCATTTTCTATTGAGGTCGCCCACAGGAGGTGTGAAGGTCTGAATGAAAGAGCACTGCATCCACGGGAAACACTAAAAGATTGGGTGGCCTTTTCACTCCTCCTCCCACAATATTTACTACATCACTGTTCCCTTTTCACGGCAACGTAATTACCTCAGTGGCGGGGAAACAATCAGTTATGTCATCGCCTGCTTTCCTTTGCTGGCTTCATGCCACACTCAGAAGAACATTTTCTGTCACGAGAAGTTGATTTCTGAGAGCTGACCTTTAGCGGGGAAAGGCAGGCAAGACAACAACTGCGAGGGTGTATTTTAACCACCATTTTCACCTTTTCTATGTGTGTGTGTGTGTGTTTCAAAGCCATTATAAGAGAGGACAAAAGCAAATCACGCAGGAGCTCATGCCTTTGGCCCTAACTGCTAACTGATGGTAATAGTATGCCTTCTAAGGCTCAGAGAACCCCTGACTGTCAGTATTAGGGAAATGGGAATGGAGTGATGAGGGTGGTGGCGGGCAGGGCTAGTTGAAGGCTCCGCGGGCCATCTATTAGGTTTGAGCTTTAATCTCCGTGTGTGGCAACAAACTGAGCCCAGGGCTTTCTAAAAGGCATTTCGCTTGCCTCTCCCATTCTGCCATTCATAGTATATCTCATAGCACCAAAGATGTCCCCACATGCCACTCATTGCTTAAGCATTTTCATAATTACAAGCTTCCTCAGTGTGCGCCTGCCATCTAATAGGGAGATGAGGTAACGTGCGTGATGTTAAGTGATTTAAAAAAAAAAAAAAAAAAAATCGCATTGCATACAAATTAAAGCGAGTCTCGCTTCCCAGCAGTGTGTGCAGTCAAGAGCTTGAGCATTCTCATGTGAGCATGTGTTCCCAACACTCGACCATTTCCCCACCACAATGAGTCATTGTGCAGTGAACAGTGGTTCAATTGCAATGTAAGAGTTTCTCATCTTTGGCATTGATGAGGATTTCTGGAACATACTGAGAATATCCTCTTGGTCTACTTCAAATCAAACCTTTGTGTGTGTGTCTACTCTTATATAGACTTATTCTGCCTTAGCAGCAATCAAAGCCCTGTTGCAATGTCACAGGAACAGAAGCAGCGCGAGGCTCGGTGTCTTGCCTTTTTTGAAGTCAGCTGTTACGTGACGAAGGTCAAGTTGACACAGACTAGTCTCTGCTGACATCACTAATAAAAAAACAGCAGAAAGTAATGCCTTGCAACTGTGAAATCTTATTTTCTTGACCTGAATACATATGCTGGGAATAGACAGCTCATGCGCCACATGCTGTGCACTGCAGGTGTGTACAGCCTGTATAAAAGTAGGCTGCAACTCAGCAATCTCAATAGCATATAATAGCACTCCACAGCATGTTTTAAGACGGGACAATGTAGCTGAGTTATTTTTTAAAAAAGCAGTATTTCTCTGAAGCCTTTTCTGTGTAGGTACTGCATAACTTTGGCAATGAAATTCACCAGCTAGATTTGCAGCTTCCTCCCCATCTCTGTGTTACCTCAAGATGTTTTGGACTCATGACATGGACATCATTAACGGATGTTCTCTCAGATGAGTGTGCATTGCAAAGTATGACTACTTTTGTCATACTTCAGGACTGACTTCCATATTTTGCATGTCACAGTAGCATGGGTTTCATCTTTAGAGGTGTATTTCCACACACTTGAGGAACCGCTGCTAGTTTGCTAGAACCACCCACGGGGCTCCTCATGTGTCTCCATCTGTGTTGTTATTGTCGTCTCATGGGCGACTAGTCGACCTGACGCTTAAAGCTTTAAGGCACAGCAGTGAAGTCCACAAAGCGACACTCTGGCACGGTGGAGGGGCCGACACTGGGATAATTGGACATCAGCCGCAACTGCTCAGGTGGTAGAGTGTGTCTCTGTGTTAGAATTATTATCTTTTATTTCTGGAGAAACAGAGACATTATTCTGGTCTTACATACCAACAAATATGACCAATAAGGCCATCAGACAAGCCATAACAAGTAACAATTGATCGTGTGTCTTTCAGTGTCATAACAGAGTGTACACACAACTACATTAAGTCCAAGGACTGCAGCTGAACCTCTAAAATTGACAGTAAAGTCTGACGAAACAAAAGGTTTTCTTTTCAAACTTAAATGGCTGGCACAGTGGGGTGGTGGTTAGCACCGAGGCCTCACAGCAAGAAGGTTCCAGGATCGAATCCATGGGCCGACAGGTTCATTATTCCTTTGGTGTTTGCAAACCAATTCTCAGGCAAAGAAAAAAGTGAGTGTGCTCAACTCAAAGACAAGGAATGTGTTGTTGCTACTGGTGACGAAGTAGTAAATCGTTGTGGATCACAATGACACGTGGTGTCTCTCAGGATTCGATCCTTGAGCCTCTTTTATTCAACCCGTTCTTATTATGTCCACTTATTGTTGCACAGAATACAGAACACCCACATTTATTTCAATATAACACTGAAGGTCCATTCAGAAATCATGGAAATTAAACCAAAAGTTCTTGCTTAAAGTTATTTCAGAGCTATAAAAACCAAAGCTATCGTCTTCCCAGTAAGAACAAAAAGAAATTGGACCACAATTTTCTTGTCGATTAATCTTAAAGTCACTTTAAAACTGAGCAAAGAAAAATTATCTTAAAGTCAGTGACTTAAAATACTAGTTGTTGGATGTTAGTGAATCGCCTCATAATTAGTGCAGCCTAATCACGATATAATTGCTCACATTTACTTTTATACATATATATATTATTTATTTTTTTCTGTTTCTGCTTTCAAACATCGCAAATAGTGTGAAATTTAAGCAGCCCCTTAATCGCCTGTCATTACCAAGCTGTTGTGCTGCATATAAAGTTGTCATTTTTGTTTGACGAAAAGAAAACAATTACAGGTTATTGACAGCAGCTGTGATGTGAGATCAGCTCTATTGACGTTTCCAAATGAGTGATGACAGAGAAACTACCCACCGCCGCCACCGCCTCCACCACATCACAGACTTTACCCAGAGGCTGTTAGTCTATCATCAATTCTTGCTAATGACATTATGGAAATATGAAAATACGGACTATTGCCCAACTCTTAATACAAAATGTATCTCATTTCAATCGATCTCTGATTTTGTTTCAGCCCATTTCATATATTAGAAACGAGACATGCAAGTTAAATCCTTGAGAGAAAAGCAGAACTGTAAGCGTGTAAAGGCAGGCGCAGCAACTTTCAGGGTCCAGCCAGTTGAAACAGTTGAAATGCCAAGGACAAGCCACTCTCTCATCTTTTGTGATTTATTTTGGAAACTATGGAACATCTCCTTTTCCCCTGAAAGTTCGGTGCCCTTGATAAACTACTGTCTGCCCTTTCCTAGAACATTCACCAGCTGCTCTCTCCTGTTTTACAGTCTCCAGGACATATGGCATCCAAAAATACCATCCTCTTTGTCAATCTCGCAACCCCATGGCTGAAAAGAACTGGATTCACACATAACTAACACGATTGTTTTTGTGTAACATCAGTAAGCAATAAATTTGCATCCTTTAACTGAACTATTAAGGGCATGTAACGCCTCCATCACGTGCGGTGCCCTCTGGATTACTCACTCTCGAATTCACACTGCATCCCAAAGCCATCAGCGGATCACACGTGAAAACACGGCGCCCGTGTTCTTTGAATTTGATCATGGCGAAATCCACTGAGATCCACAACGTTCATCTACAATACAAATGTGAGATGTGACGTAAAAGTTTGATGAAATTATTCTCTCCGACACAGCTACACAGACGGCGAGCAGGAGCTTTTCACTTTTTTTTTTTTTTTTGCTCATTTAAAATTTGATTGACAAACATATCAAAAATTAAGATGCTCCCGTTATTTTAGTCAGGCAAACAATTTCGTTCTAAAAGTGTTTTTGTAATAAAATAATAATACATCCCCGCGGCGGTGTTTTTTTTCCTTAAAGTCTAACACAGTCGGCTGGCCCATTTCAGGATTAAATCAGTGCACCACAACCTTATCAAATTAAGTTCACTCTTTGCGCTGAATATAATGGGAATATAATGCTACTGTTGGGGGTTAATGATTAACCCCCACAGCTATTTACTCAAGTGAGAAGGACGTGTAGTTTTGTTATGAAGTTGAGCAAAGTACTCTACATGCTGGGATGACTCACCGTTTCGACATTAATCATACTGCTTTTTCTTTTATTCACATTAGCAATTAGTTTGATTTACAAACTTTTACCGTGAGTGGTATTGTTTTGGGGGCGGCACCGTGGCAGTGGTTTGGACTGCTGTTGCTCAGCAAAGATCTGCTGGCAGGCTGCGACCTCTCTGCTCTCCTTGTCCCTGCATGAGTTTCCTCGAGGTGCAACAACTTCCTCCCACGCCCGGGAAGCCAATGCGCGTTGGGTTAATTGGTGATTTTTAAACTGGCCCTGGGTGTACACGGGAGGGAACGGTTGTTTTTGTCTTTCTGTGTTAGCCCTGCGATTGACTGGAGACCCGCTGCACCCTTGGGCAGCAGGGACGGGCTACATGCCCTGTAACCCTGAACAGGAGAACATAATGAATGGCTGGTGTTGTCACAATCACACATTGTGAGTATTCATGTGCAAAATTTGTGAATTCAACAAAAACAGAAAGTCCAAACTTACAAGAAACCAAAAAGTGTTGGTAAATATATGAGCAGAGAAGGATAGAAACAACACCAGACGCCTAAACCAGTCTGTGTTCATGTCCTGTTAGTGTTTGCTCAGGTCTTCAGTAACTCCTTTGTCTTTCTACATTGCAAGTGCTGCTCTTGCCGTCCTTTACGCTGTCAAGTTTGTTTTACTTTGTTCAATTTGATCTTGTGACCTACTGCAGCGCACTTTCAAACTGTGCCTTTCATTTTCCATTTTGTTACATTACCCCTTTGTGCAGCTGCCGTACAAGAAGTACCTGCCCTGTTTATGGCCCCATTCAAGGTTTAAGAATGAGACACTGACCTTCAGCCCGCCCTCATCTCCTGCTCACATTTGAGTAAGCAATAAAAAGTGGGTTGGGTTGTGGGGTGTCAAGGAAGTGGTGCTAACATCCCGACTAAAGGCTCTTTCAGAGTACCGCGGGACCCAGACGCCGTAACTTACGCATGCAGCCATTTCTACTTGTGCGCTCGTCAGTCTGGCGCTCTTACATTTCTGGGGAGGTGCACGTCAGTTACGACAGTAGGGTCTGGCCCTGTGCATGCTCTGCACTGTTGCCGTAGCTTCTGCGTCAACTTAACGCAGAAGTCTGCACCACCTATAAGACTTTTGGATCTTCTAAAGCTACCTTCAGTTGGCGAGTAAAACTCTTTGTGTCAATATGGGCTATGAACGTAGACAGAGAGCAGTTCTGTTCTTACTGCAATTTAGGACATGCTTCCATCTACTACTTAAACTGAATTTGAAGGGTCAGATGAGACATGAATGCTTTCAAAAGGCTCGCTGTGACTTCAAGCTTTTTATCTGCAGAATCTTCTCAGCAGCAGAGCAAAAGTCGAGCCGATAACGCCACACTGGTCCATCATGGCTTGAGGTGTGCCCAGGGCCATGGAATAGCCTACGGTTTGTGGCCTTCCCATCCCAGTTTTTTGCAAGAAGTTGAGCCCACTGTGCATCATCATAATACTCATAATGATGAGTCATAAAGGTGTAGACCAGGGGTGCCCATTACGTCGATCGCGATCGACCGGTAGATCTTGAAGGTAGTGCGGGTCGATTGCGTGCCAATGAAAATTTTTTTTAGATGTTAGTCTAAAACATTTATCTGTTGCAACTCAAAAACAAACACCAAGACAAGCGTTCATCTTTTATTTTTACTTTATATTTGCAACACGCCCTCAATTCAGCGGTACACATCCACAGCAACGCCCAACTTCAACGACAACTCAAGACTACCGCTCTTAAAGACACAGCGCTATTTTTCTAAAGGTGTAGTGTACCAATTTTTCTTGATAAAAATAAAAACAAAGATGGATAGAGCTTTTAACACTGTATCAACAATTAATATGACAATTAATGTATCTAGATAGATAGATAGATAGATAGATAGATAGATAGATAGATAGATAGATAGATAGATAGATAGATAGATAGATCCTCTTATACTATTGTAAAAGTAGCTCGCAAGCCAAAAAGTTGTGGGCACCCCTGGTCTAAAACATTTATCCGTTGCAACTCCAAAACAAACAGCAAGACAAACATTCATCTTTAACCCTGTAACAACAATTAATATGAATATTAATATGGCTGTTAATATGGCTATATATATACAGGTAGATCACTTTGACTTGGTCATTGCAAAAGTAGCTCGCAAGCCCAAAAAGTGTGGGCACCCCTGGTGTAGACTCATGCATATACCCTGACATGACCTTTCCATAACCCTCGTGCTACCTTTGGGGTCTCTGGGACTCCAAGTGAATTGACAGACACATAGAGAGAATGAAGGTGGGTAGCACGAGTGTTGAAGGAAAACTACTTATTTCTGGGATAAAATATGATCGTTTGCTCACCCATATGACTTTGATGTTATTTAGAGTCCTTTGGAAGATATTTAGCTCCAGTGGAGTGGCGCCTACATCCATATAATGCGAGTGATTGGGGCACCGAAACGTGGCCTCTAAATAATGCATTTATCTGCCACAAAACTCGTTCATTTCACCAATAGTTTGTTATGATAGTCGTATGCTATTCCACTGTTGAGTCCAGACTTAGCTGTTATCTACTTGCGGACGTGCAGCAGTCATCATCCACAACCTCAGAATCGTAAAAATATTCAGCCATGTTGAAAAAAAAAATGATTACAAGTAAACAAGCCGACTATCGCGGGGGCACGCGGCGCTCAGAAATGACATCATCGAGGTCAGGCGCTAGTAGGTCAATCTACAGACCCCAGATGTTGATAACAGGTAACTCTGGGCTCAACGGGGAATAGCCCTAGCGTATCAATACAAAATATTGGTGAAATGAACGAGTTTTGCTGCAGATAATGTGTTATTTAGAGGCTGCGTTTTGGTCCCCCTGTCAATCCCACTATATGGATATAGGCAGCACTACACTGGAGCTAAATATCTCCCGAAGAGCGCCAAATAACACAAAAGTTGGTGAGTAAATGATCGTATTTTATGCCAGAAATAAGGTCCAAAAAACGGTAGTTCCCCTTTAAGACAAGCATCTGTTTTGTTTCTCTAGGGCCTTAAACTGTAAGCTTGGTTGCAGTGTGTCAGTCTGTAAAAAGTAATTACTATAAACGTAAATAAGGCTCTGAGATTTACATGCGTGATGCCATTTGTGGTGTTCATTGAACACTTGAGATTTGAATATGCTTGCTTGCAAACCTGCTTGAAACTAGCTGCTAGACATCTTAATGTAGTCCCTTTAAACAAAGCATATAACAACAGAAAACACAAAGAAAAAAAAAGATGAACATTCTTGGAAAAAGAAGAAGAAGGTTGTTTTTTTGCTGGCTGGCTGGCTGCCTGCCGCTTCTAACACACACACTTACAGATATGGCTGTGTACATTCATCCTAACTCAACTCCTGGGAGGAAAGTAATTTTATTAGTATATATCCTAAAGTGCTGGACTATAATATACAGAATACAGCTGTATAGAATATAGAAAAAAATGTGAACGCCAAAAGAAAATGACGTTTGCCGTTAGTGCGTTCAGATAGTTGCAGCTCTACCCACACAGCCGTAATCAGATGGCAGAAGAAAAAAGAAGGAGAGATAGAGAAAGACTTGGTACAGCTCATTTGTCATCTTTTTCAGGACTGATGACTCCTGCCATGATTGATCACTCTTACGGTCGCGGAGTTAAAATGAGCTTATTGTAACGGTGTCGAAACTCTAGCAGCGTCAAACTCTTGATCTCTCCCTTTGTGAATAAGGTTTACATCATGTTAGGCCAGGCAGTCAGTCGGGACACAGCAGACCAAAGAGATGAGAGAAGGACAGAGCAGATGAGGGAGAGGTGATTAAACGGCTACGCTTTCAAAGAGCTGGATTTTTTTTTCTTCTTCTTCTTTTTTTCCGTCAGAGATTCCATTCCTGGTTATCTGGCAAAGCTGAGAGGGTACAACAGGATTATGGCCAATAGCTAATGAGGTATTTAGTGCTGGCAGCGCTGTCAGGAGAGATGGTCCTGCTGGTTGGTGAAAGCTTATATTCACGCGAGAGCACGAATTAAATGCAATCTTAAAAAACAAGTCAGGTTCTGAAATCTGAAGCAGGCTTGAGGACTTGACATGTAATATTTATGTAATTTAGTCTTTTTTTTTGTAAGAGGTTGGCTGCAGATGGTGAGGATAGGACTCTAATTTTAACCACTGTTGCATGTGTGTTGAAGTAGTGATAACAATGATATAGAATAGATTTCTGTTTTATAATACAAACACTGTATATTTACATGAAAAGCACTGCACATGTTCACTGCCCAGGTTGAAATTCACTTGCACTGATTCTTTCACATTTATTTTGCATTCAGATGGGACGCACAGAAACACCATTAGCAGTTAAAAAAATAAATAAAAAAAAAACAGTTCCCAGAGTGGAGCTTCCACATTCCTCTAGTTATTACAGAAATCATCAGATGAAAGCGTGTGTGGAATTTTCCTTTACTGCTAAGGAATCTATTCTTTTCTCACGCATCAGTAGCTCTGTAATAAAGGTTTAGAGTCATTTGTGTGTTGGATGATTGTGTGTCGGTGCGGAAATTTGAATTGTAAAGTACGGCGGCTGTATAATTCACCATGTGAAGAAGCTCTCCAGCTTTTCTCAAATCCTTCGGATAATTCCATTGTTTCACTCGGTGTAGTCGTGTGCTCGGAAATGCCAGTAGCTATCCCACTTTTCTATGTGTCCGTATGTTTTCTGGATTAAAGAGCACTGTGAGCAACCACAATAAAATTTTTTCACCAAATAATTTTGAATAGATATACACGCTGGACAGGTCACCAGTCTATCGCAGGGCTAACACAAAGAGACAGACAACCATTCACGCTCACGTACACCTATGGCCAATTTAGAATCACCAATTAGCCTAATGAGCATGTCTTTGGACGGAAGCATGAGTCCTTGAAGAGGACGCATGCAGACACAAGAAGAACATGTAAACTCCACACAGAACGGCCCAGTCTGCCTACGGATTCAAACCCGGAACCTTCTTGCTGTGAGGCATCAGCGCTAACCACCACCCCACTGTGCCGCTCAATATCTGATGATTGCATCTTTATCTTCTTTGTTGTATACTTAGTTTTTACTCTGAGTATTAATACAATATAAAATGCTTTCTATAATAATGTGTTTTTAGAACAGCACAGACAGATGCCTGCAATGAGATATGGACTCATTTCTAATAAACAGACCTTGTGTCATAATAGAAAGAATGAAAGATAGCAGCTGAGGCGTTCCCAGTTTGATGATTTAGACTGATTCACTCAGTGATCATGCCTCATGCAGCCTTTTAAGAATATGTTCAGCATTTCTGTTCAGTCAGCAAAGCTGCTCTTCGGCATCATTCCATCATCTGCTCCTGACTTAACTTCTCTACTCCCAGAATTACTCCAGCTAAACTTCCCCTCCAAAGACGGGCCAGGCGAGGCAACCTGAGGCTGGCAAACCGTTGACGGCGCCGACTGCTTAAGTAAGTGAGACGTCCTCACGGTCACTCCGTGGCCTTGCTGACCAAAGATCATAGCCGACACTCTGCCGACCATCTGACTTCATTATCCAGCAGCAGGGGAGGCACAAAGAGACCTTAACTGGGTCTCGGAAGACGTAGGAGTCAGCAAATCGCCTCCATCCCAGAGTTTGATAGTCTACTTTATCCTCTACTTCCCCTCTGTTCCTACCTGTTCTTGGCCTGATGCTTTCTGATCTCTTCACCGAGCATTGCAGGAGAGTGGCTGCAATAGAGACAGAGACGAGAGAGGTGGGAGGAAGCTGCGGGGAAGAGGCTGTCGTAACAACCCTTTGTGTGCTACTGGCCCACGAGATGAAAAGGGTACATTTTGCACTCTTTCTCATTTGTCTCCCTCTCAAGCATTCTCTTTACCACACGCTCATTACGGCAGTGCCTTTTATCAACAGCATGTATGAATTTAGCTCCGTGTCTTCGCTCCAATTCTTCCCTATTCATCACCCCTTTCCCGCTCCTGCTTTGTGCGTGATGCTGACAGAAGCAGCGGATCACAGAGAGCCAACAGCCTTCTGCCCCTCCCTGATCCTGTCTCTTTCTGATCACCAGGAATGAACAGCAAGTCACATGACTGACAAGAGACAGAGCGATAAACAGGCAGTTGCTAAAGTTATCAGAGTAGCACACACTGTAAGAATTACGTTCTGCAGTTTAAATCGGATTGGGTTTTATTGCAGTGTGTTGGCGTATTCCTGACTAAAGGCCCATTTAGGGTACACAGATGTTGTAACCTACCCACAGGTAACCTACGCCAGTGCAAGCCATTCATAATTGTGTGCCTCATTCTGTAAAAACGCTAGTCAGAGCTGTGTCTTTTTGCCCGTTGGGTTAATTTTCGACTTTCGACTTTCGGTGAAATTTCACAAGAAATTTTGCTGAAAACGAGTCACACAAATGTTTGTATCTCCGAACCTCCTCAGTTAACCTGTCCTCGATATGTTCCATCTTTATTGATCCAAAACAATCAATTCGAAAACTGAGGAGGTGAAGAAGCAGCTGGAAATACTAAAGCTGAAAAACGCTGCTACCAAGCGGACCAATCATAGCTGTTACGGCGCCTAGTTACATTTCTGGGGAGGTGCAGGGTCAAATTGATGCAGAAGCCTAAAGCCTACAAGCTTAGACACATTTAATAAGAATCCGTTCTTATTTCCATTTCATTTTTGATTTGTTGTAATTATAAGATTAAATTATACTTGATTTATACCTCGATGTGCAAAACCAGTCTCAGTAGAATCTGACAGGTGTGCTGGTAACCAGACGCTCACGACATCGTCAGCATTTGGAGGAATCAGTCCGTTTAGCGCTGATGTGAACAATGGCACAAAATTGACAAATAAAACCCAAGGCCACACAGTGTTGTAAGTGTTATGGAGAAAGTGCTGCACTGCTTCTATTATGGTGCTATTAAGTTAAGTCTTTTGTGCTTCTGCCTCTGAGAGAAGCTGTTCAATCACCGGAGTATAACAGAATCAGTGAGCCCGGAGCTGTTTTTAAAAATTGGACTGCGGTGGAATGGCATTAACTGTTAAATTGTCAATTTTCACCACCTCTAGCAAAGAGGATAGGCTCTAAGATAAATGTCAGGTGATTGATATTAACCATGGGATACTGTATTTCACTTATGCTGTTTAGACAAGCAGGGCTAGAGTGGAAGACTGGAGAATTTCATACTGGTTTATAATTGGTTCTTATTGTTAAAGCCTGCATGAACCAATAGATCACACCCGTACTTGTTTGTCCAACAGACAAGATATTAGAGATTTACAATATGAAGCAGTATTTTGTTTCTCTATTCTGCCCCCTAGTGGTCATCATTGCCTTAATGCAGCTTTAATGTATATTTGCAGATCATATACACTGATCAGGCAGAACATTATGTGTAGTTCACCCTTGTGCCTCCAAAACAGTTGTGACTCATCGGAGAATGGACGTGGGCCTTCTGAGGGTGTCCTGTGGTGTTATGGGATGAGGGGAGGGGCCTCTGTAGATCATCCCACTTAAAAACCTTGCCTGATTCTCCCATTTTAGCTCTCACATCCACATCCAAACATCTCATATGACCTGAACAGGTTGCTGGTAAATGCACGGTGTGAGGCATCCATGTAGCAAAACCTTGGACAGCGTGTAATAACCTGACCGCTCCAATTTTCCTCCAGTATGGAATACCAATGCTAAGACAACGATACAAACTGACGTAACAGGAGAGTTGCAGGTGGTTCAGGTGTCTGCGGAGGGTCAGGAAGCAGGAAGTTGCTGCATCTATTGATTTCCATCAGAGCTTGACACTGGAGCCTGTGGCAGCAGCAGTGGAGCAGGGAAGTGGTTACCACCCACATGACTGTACATACTTCAGTGCGCTTGCACACGCGCTTACAGACACACACACACACACATACTTCAATCTTCCAGACATATTGCTGAAGTGCTAGCATATGACTACTGCACATCAGCTATAATCTTCTCCTCTCCTTCTCAACTGAAGGAGATCGCCTTTCACTTCTTTCTCAAGTACTTTTTTCCTCTCCAAATTTAAGTAGCTTGCTTTTCGGAATAAGATAATGGGGTAGCTACGGGCAGCTGCACATATCACCAGGCAAAAGTTAAAAGTTAAAAGTTACTTTAAGTTAAAATAGTTGATTTGATAATTGTAATGTTCAGTTCTTACTTAGTACTGCATTACACTGGATTCTAATGTTTAGCTGTTTAGTAACCTGCAGATGATAAGTGCTGACATTTCCAAATGTATTCATTTTTGTAAGAAAAAATAAATAAATAATGGCATCCATTCATCTCATATACATTTTTTAAAACATTTAGATTTGACATTTATAGTCTGAGCTTCATTTGTGTGTCTTAAAAAAAGAACAGCCCAGCAGCAGCATATGGGCCTGATATGCAAGGGTTCATTTAGATTTTTTTATGGAAAATCAGGCTGTTATAATACGAAAAGTGCCAAAATGATGTGTCAGTCACTTTTTAAGGTCATCTTTAGTACCCTAAAGGATATCAAGAAATTATACAAACAATGTACCACCCTCTCGGCCCCCCCAATTTGCACTTTAGGTCAATACTTTTTAAGATTTCCACATGTCATTTTCCAGCTTGAAATGGCATGTGAGATGGGTTGAGCTAAGGACGGCAGTAGGAGGTCATCAATCAGGATTTCACAACATGTAATAAACCACAAGATGAGTAGTCGGCACACGGCGCCACTTTACCGTTACTCATATGCTGTTGTCAGGTTTATGCATCACGGTCATACACTTTTAAGACTTTTAAGGATTGCAGTAAACTGCATTCTGCAAAATATCTAATAGAGGTTTAAGAGTGAACGGGTAAAAATGGTTTTGCCAAAGTGGCAGAAATGTTTCGACGTAGAACACTATTCATACTGACAGAATATTCAACACAATGGCACAAGGTTGTTGCTTGATCCAAGTCGGTAATCCTTGAATGTCCTGGAATGATCTCTTTTTCTTTACTTGTCACACACTTAAGGCCTGTGTTCAGACCTTGCATTAAGATCCACTTTGGGCAATCCATTCGCAAGTGCCCAGCTTTAGTTGTGTTCAGACTTGCCATTAACATCTCCAAATGCATCTTCAGGTCTTTAGTTAAACCCCAACATCACCTGGAGCACAATAGAATATTTTAAAAGCTACCATCTCTAATGGATCCCTACCACTGCTCCAGAACCGAGAACAGCGCTCTGTCATGACTTTGACTTTAAGATATTATTTATTGATTGTAATTAGACCTGTACAAAACTCACATAACTCCTAGGCCTGCAAGTTTATATACGCACCTTAATCTCCCGTGATAAAGGCAAATCAAGCAATCATTTATAATACCGGTTGTGTGGGTGGGTTTTTTTTTCTGAATGAATGAGGCAAAACCCCTGGAGTTCACGCTATACCAAAGGAATGCATCCTCATGCGGACACATGTAAGCCAGACCACCTCCAAATGTGGTTAGAGATCAGATCTCTCAAATGTGATTGTAATGAGTTCGGATCGCCCGAACGCATCAGATA
Organism: Planiliza haematocheilus; assembly: GCA_005024645.1. NCBI lineage: Eukaryota > Metazoa > Chordata > Actinopteri > Mugiliformes > Mugilidae > Planiliza > Planiliza haematocheilus. Next base: position 9,918,597 of record SRSE01001415.1, on the reverse strand, counting down.
TTAATGCAAGGTCTGAACAGGCCCATACACATACAGTACACATGCAGACAGACACAAACCCAGACACTTGGAGTTTTTTACTTGAGGGTGGTAAAAATGACCAAGTACAAAAAAAGAAACAACAACAAAAAATACGACCTTGCAGTCCACTATTTTTACAGCTCTCATAACCCTTACACCACAGCGCTATCATTCCAGATTCGACCACCCATTAAGAGCTGTGTCTGCACATCAAACATGTCATCCCGTGTAATATCTTTAACCTCTTCACAATAAAGGTTTACAATCTAGTGAATCCAGGGCAGGTTTAACAATAACACTGTAGTCCAAAGGAGGAACATAGATTTAGATGTATCAATGAAAGCTCCATCTTGTAGTCGGTTGGATAACGTGTTAGTGTCTGACGGCAGCACGGTTGGTAGTGTACAGCGCTGTTGCCAAATTAACTTGCAAGATTGGACCTCACCGATTGTTGTCAATAGCTGGCAGTAGTCCTCTAAAGACCGGCTCAGAGATTATTTCCCAGTCATGTAGTGGTTCTGGTTGCTCAAACTTAAATTGCTGCACAGCAACAATCCCAAAGGCGACGGCTAAAGGGAAACATCTGTGCAGAACAGCTACAAAATTGCAGTTTGTTTAAAAAATTAAAAGTGCATGGTTAATTAGACTCCATCCCTTTTAAATACAGCACATTTACTATCTGTTGAACTTGATGTAAATGGCTGAAATTTTAACTATAATGAGAGAGAGAAAGGTAATTGGCGGTCAGGTATGAATGAACCCACCTCCCACACACACGCGCACGCACACACACTAAAACACATTAACCTGACAGCAGAGAAGCATTTGGGCCTGACCTCCAGCGGCCAACCCTCTAACCCACGGGCTAATTATAAACCTCATTATGTTCTCTCAGTCCTGTTCCCTCATCACATTAATTCTTCTATGTGGTCGGACAGACTGAGGGGCTGATGACTGGCAAAGGAGAGCAGTGATGTGACCCCCGGTCTCTGTGCAAAACTCCCAATTTAGCAGATCAAGAAGTGTTTTCTTCGATATTGGTTTTAATTGTGTTTAATTTTTTAAATTGTACTTTGGTTTGGTTTGCTGGGGAAGCAAAGAAGAAGGCTGTTGTTTAGAGCAGCAGCTGCAGACGGTTATGCAGCCATCCAAGCTATGCGGCACTGTTAACAATCAATATTCTGTTTAATTCATAAGAGAAAATATTTAGTTGGACATAGGTCAAGTAGATCAGCCACAACATTAAAACCAATCATCTTCTGACAATACAATGTTCTGCTGGGAAACGTTTGGATCTGGCATTCATTTGTGTGGGTGTTACACACCAAAAACACCACAGGACGCCTTCAGAAAGTCCATGTCCATTCTCTGATGAGTCACAACTAGGGATGTCCGATAAAATCGGCCCTCCGATATTATCGGCCGATATTGAGTTAAAAATGTAATATCGGGAAATATCGGTATCGGGTTTTTATAACCGATATTTGTTCTGTAGGCATCAGCATTTCCGAGTCTGCATGAACGCAGCATGGGATGTTAACAGGCGCGTGCTTGATGACGTATAACAACAACAACACGCTAGTCTCATAGGTTGCTAACCGTGGCTAACAAGCTAGCTCGCCCGGTGTATATGAGATGTCCATGGTTTGGAAGTATTTCTAAGTGTCACCTACTAACTTGCAATAACTGCAAAGCAAAGGTGGTTATGAGAGGAGGAAACCTCTTTAATACGTCAAATTTGATCACCCACCTCAAGAAAAAACATGCGGAGTTATACGCTACATTTGTGTGCTACTTCCTTGTTTTGATGTTGTCTGTAGTGTTTGAGGCAAAATATTCTCTCCAAAAACACACAAAAAATAAATGAATGGCACTTTTTTGGCACTTTTTTCGGTAACTTATTTTGCACCGACATTGCTTACATTTGAAAAGCCATGTTGCCATTCATGTTTGCCATTCATGTTTGCATCCAGTGGGACATCGCAATAAAATTAGGCATAATGTATTAATTTCATAATAGGTGATATGTTATGTTGTTGCCTAACAATTGTGATGCAAAAAGACTGCAGATATCGGTATCGGAAATCGGAGTTAGACAATATCGGAATATCGTATATCGGCAGAAAAGCCAATATCAAGCATCCCTAGTCACAACCATTTTGAAGGCACAATGGAAACCTACACAACATTAGGAAGGTGGTCATAATGTCTAGTAATCTCTATATATCCCTTCCTCTGACTCTGTTTCTGTCTCAGACACACACACACTCACAAACAACCGACTACCAAGCAGCTGATTCAGACTGACTGCAGCCCGTGTCGGGGTCTGATCTGACACCTGTGGCCCTGTAGTTGGTGCAACACGGTGTTAGAAGGTCACTTGATTCAATGGGAGACTTCAACAAATTGAATTACACACTCTGTGTTTCCAAGGCAATTCGTGCGGCCCAGTCATCTTGGTATTAACTACATGCTGTGGCTCGCCGGTCGGGGGGCGGAGGTAAACACCGGCACACAGAGAGTACTGTTTAATGAACACCCAAGTCGTCATTGTAGCCGTCATTGTAGCCGTCTGATTCAGTAAAGGTAAATGGTCAGTTTATCAAATTTATCAAATGACCTTGATAAGATCCATAGGCCTCTATGGGTTTTGGGGGGGCCTGAATATTTACTATAACGCAATCTAAATAATACACAACTTCATCTTTTGTTAATCTTCATGAACAGAATGCTTCCCTCCTCCTATAAAAGAAACTTTGCAACTAAATAACCTGTAATGGGGGCTGGCTGTTCTCACCGGCGTCCCTCGAGGGCGACAAGGGCCCGAGCTGAACCCACGCTGCCAAGCTGTGTCCTCTCAGGCTGAGATGTCTCTATTTTTGCACGTCTTTCATAATGCACTCCAAAGACATGCAGGTACGTCTAGGTGGGAACTATAAATTACCTGTCAGTCCGAATGTGATTATCTGTGTGATAGACAGGTGACCCGGCGAGGTTATCCTTTGCCTCGTCGGGTATGCGGGAACAGACTGCAGCCTGCCACCACCCTCAGCGGCGTATATAGAATGGTCAGATGGTTATTAATGACTATGACATTGAAGGTAATGATTATAATAAAGATAATGATGATGTTTCTTATGGCGTACAGTGCTATGAAATTTAATCTAAACCTGGAGCTGGCAAGCTTTAATGTTCTTTTCAAGTATATAATCATAAGTGGTGCAGGATTTCTGATGTATAGAAAGACGGACTGCACTGTGCTCCACTTTGTGTGGAAGAGAAGTTTTATTTTATTCCCTCCTTTAAAAAGTCTGAACCTAAACTCTGATGGAAGCTAAGGTCAAAAATGTCGCTGGAACGTCGGTGGCTGGTGCCGGAAATCAAACAAATCCAGCAAAAATCCAGTTTGCTTCACGGCTGTAATTAATCAGTCATTATACTTCTCCCTAGTGCTTTTATTTGAGTTTACAAAGCAGCAGGACAGCCTGTCTAAAGCAGAAGCCTGTTCTGAATCATGTCAGTTCTTAAAAGATATTATTCACAATCTGGCCTCGCTCTGACCCAACCCACACGACAATAAAAACTGCATTTTGTTGTTGGAGCATGTGATCCATTTGGCTTTAGGGTCATTTGTTAAAAGAAAAAGAAAAGTTTGGTAATCGTTTAAATATGTCATTTCTGTCCACATTCACATAACTTACGCCACTAGACTATGCCTTCCAGTCAGTAACTGTACTGTAAAGATGAATTAGCCGGTATCAAATCAAAAGAGAACAATTCTCCTCGTTACACTTTCTGTTCACACAGTTCAGTTTTTCAAACTATTTCAGTTGCTCAGAGAATCCGCCAGAGTCGTTCTGTGGACTTTGGCTTTTAAATTGTTTCTGTTGCCGCGTCTAATCCCAGACTGACAGGATGATTTTGCGATCAGGAGTCTGTGCGTACCGTGCCATCTGTTGCGGGGCGTCTTTGCGAATCTCGCTGTGTATTCGGGGATCTTGTGACGCCGCAGAATGAATTAGAAGGAGGTCTAATCCGATATCCCCCTGGCGGCGCTGAGCGACGGACAAGAATCCAAACACCTAAACTTTTGCACGGCGCAATGCATTAACTGCTGTCTGTGAGTTCTGAATAGTTCAGAAAATTTGTCTTACTACGCAGGCTTTAAACTGTGCCAACCCAGAATGATAACCCGATGAAGGATTTCTGACTGCGTCTGATTATGACTGCAAATATCTTCATTCATCGTAATCATCCGTAATTTGTACCTGTAATTACTGTCGCTTTACCACAGGTAAATTGCATTGTACATTGTAATTTGACATAATAGCAGATTCATCTGAGCCTGTCACTGAAATGTCGGAATGAAATCAAAAATTCTCCTCCGGACTGGTATTATGAAGTCAGATGTGTTTTTTGGCCATTCATTTCCCTTGTCTCCTTTCCCTCTGGCATCAGATGGGAGGACTATTTGTCTCTGTAGAAATTTAAAACCTCCTGGTGGAAGCTGTGTGAAGAAAACCAGCTCAGAGGGCACTTTTGTTTTGGTGCCAATTGAGTATAACGTCACATCATTCAGCCGCTTCAAGGCTGCATCCATTTTCTGTGGCCAGAATGTGTACATCCTGATCCATTGCACTGACGGACAAACTCTCAGCACCTCACTGAACAGACAACACTGGCTCGGTGTTATTTTTCGGGATGTGGCTCGGGTGAATCGGGATCTATCACGGATTTTAAAATTACATCTTTGTGGTCTGCAGAAGTCCTGGTATATCTCTTTAACTCCACCCTCATACGGGATGGCAGCGGCGCTCTGTGTTGTTGTTTTAATCCGATTTATTTTGGTCTGAGGATTTTCTGGTGGCCTTTGTTTGTATTTTAGCTGAGACCTAATGAGGTTAGCCACAGGCTTCAAAGGCCTTCTCTGCTGTGCTTCTGTTCCTTTGTGTTTGACGTCGCGTCTCTGGTGGACGTCTAAAACCAGCTGATAGTTTAATCTCCGCATTAGATCGGGAACTGGAGTCGGCTTTGTTAAATGGTGAAATGGTGAAGCGTGCAGTACATGTACAGGAGATTCTTTAGCCACGATTTGTTTATGGGTTTAAGGAATAGTCCATTTTTTTATTTTTTTAATGAGAACATGAGACCACTGCCAGCAATCAGCTAGCTGTGCTTAGCATGAAGGCAGGAAGCGGGAGGAAACCACAAGGCTGGTTGTTACTGTACGTGCTTCTCTGCTCTTGATCAAGAAAAAGTCTGGCACATAACTACCCAGACATTTTTAGACATCTTTTTGCGCATGTATAAGAATAAGAAGTTTTTATTGTCATTATTTGGTAAAAAAAATAAATACAGTTTAGCAGCCCTCTAGTTTGGGAAGGAGTAAAAATAAAAACTACAGCAACTAAAGCACGCAGGAACACACAAATGAATGTAATAAGCAGTAGTGCATGAAAGTGACATTGATGTAGAACAATAAAGCAGGTGTCTTCAACGTTTTCCAGGCCAAGAACCCCTAAACTGATGGGAGAGATGGAGTGGAGACCCCCCTGTATTTAAAGACATTTAAATTTACGGGAAAAAAAATCGCGACCACCCCCGCAGTAGCTTCTGTTGAAGACCTCTGCAGTAAAGGATACATAGTTAGGGGGGTTTACCGCTTTAAGCAGGAAGTTGACTGGTCGCCGATCACATGATGTGTCTACAGTGTGGAGGTGGACTAGGGAATAGGCGTGGGGGTTATTGCACAACGCTCTTATGAAAGAGAGGTTGAAGGTGTGAGGGATTTGACAGCTTCAGGGCAGAAGCATTTGTTTTTAGTCTTTTGGATCTGGATTTGACGGCTCAGGAAGTCAGCATGGTGAACAGTTGTATCCAGGTTGGGTGCGATCCTTGGAAATGTGACTGGCTTTGTGTGAAACTAATAAAGCAAAAAACTGTTCATTAATGAGTGTCGAACTGAGAAAAGTGAACCCGCTGCTCACTCCCATCGTTGCAATGCGCTCTATACGAGGAAGCAAATCAGTGTGTGGTCCATTGTGTTGTGTTTTAGGAAATTTTCATATAACTTCATGAAATCTGCATCAATCTAAGTGTCTAACCCCAACCCTTATTTTATAAGTTACCTCCTCGTCAATGAATTGCGCTTCCGTCACTCTGCCTTTTGGACCTTTACATTTCCACCTTATCTTGGTTGTCTCGGACGTCAAGAAGTACAAGGCCATCTGCTCCAGAGGCCTCCAGGCGGGTCCTGTCCCTTCCTCTTTACTACCTTCACTGTGCTCTATGATGCAGCTTCTCATCTGTGTCTAACTGCCAAAATATTCACAAAATAAGACCCAAGCTCTTGCAACTTCAAGTTCTGCTTTTCGCTTTCAGGTGAGCTCTCCTGCTCTCGAGCAACAGCTGATGCAGTAGCACTATTAGCAGGCGTTTGCTTAACATGCAGTAATTACGGAGATTTCGCTGAGTGAATGGCTTCCACAAAAAAAAACGTATGCTTACCAAATAGCGATTGAGACTCTCGAGAAGCGTCTCCTTCCACGATTTCATTTTCATTCATTGTGACCCTGACAGAATGACATGATCTTTTTATTATTTTTACTTATTTTTTATAAGTGCAAGGCACTTATGTATTTGTGTGTCTGTGCTGACATTTCAATGCGATTCTGTTCGAAAAGGTGTCTATTCGTCGCGCGGCATTGTGGAAGCTGAACTTCAAGGTTCTGGGGACAGGAAACGTGAAATGCATTAAATTACATTTTTTTTTAAAAAGACATAAAAAGCACAGCATTAAAAAAAACATGTTCACAGTTAAAGTGCAAGGAACAAATGATTCTCCTGTGTAGTTATCAGCATTGATTCTGACATAGGAACATGTCACTTTCATCTCATCCTTGCCACCTTTTGAGGGCTGCTTGTAATGAAAAATGCGTTAGAAATAAAATAGGAAACCCTTTATCTGACTTTCTGTCTATGCTCTAGCCTTTAAAAGACGTTGGGGGTTTTTAATTTTGATGAAGGGTAACAGAATGTGTATCAGGTTCCTAAAAAGCTGTGAAGAAGAAAGTGGTGATTTTTACATTTATCTGTCAACACACTTGTTTAAAAAAATTTTTTAAAAATGCGACGCACTGATTTAAGATTCCTTTCCGCAGCACTGCGACTAAATAACAGCAAAGCTTTTGGCTTTCCACGCGAGCTGGGTGCGTTTTTGCATGAACTTACAATTTCCAAAACAAGCTCTAAAGACTCAAAGAGTATCCCGCTAATTACATATTATTTGAGCCGGGCAGGCATGGGAGGACCAAAAGAGATACATAGGCAACCACTAAGCAGGCAATTACAATTACTATCGGTTCCACAGTTTCACTGATGAGGAAGGTGATAATGGTGACAATCACGATGACTAACAAAGCATGGAGTAATCAGAACTGACAATTGGACCCTGCGGCCACAAGAACAGCGCTAACAAGGTACCCTGCCGAGAAACAGACACATTCCAGGTAAATAGGACGGGAAGTGTAATCAGTCGCATAATCGCCAAAGTGAATCCACCGGATGGCTGTAGAAAGGCTGAGATTTTGACAGTTCTGAGCAGCAAAAGTGAGAAGCCTGACTGTGTGATTTTGTCACCTCAGGAGATGACAGAACGTCAAGGAGTCAGTTGCCGTTTGATGTGTCCTGAATGTGAAGCTCCCTCTATGGCACTCGGCGGTGTCTCACATCAGAGTAGCACGAGGAAATGTCTTAAAATAACTTCGCCGCCAAGTGTCAGTTAACTGTTTAATACTCATCATCTCTGTCAAGCAAAATTAACCAGAGGCTTTAATGCAGCATGAGAAGTGTAAAGCACTCTTGTGTTCTGGATATAGACTGCGTATAAAGGTGGGCAAACTGCACCCATAGGATTCTGAATGTGAAATGCAATCTTGGAGCTCTGGCGGCACAGTAGCAGATGTAGTGGTTAGAACTGATGCCTCACAGCAAGAAGGTGCTGGGTTCGAATCCATGGGCCGACGGGGCCTTTCTGTGTGGAGTTTGCATGTGCCTGCGTGGGTTCTCTCTGGGTACTCCGGGTTCCTCCCACCATCCAAAGAAATGCTCATTAGGTTCATCGGTGATTCTAAATTGGCCCTCTTCTAGACTGGAGACCTGTCCAGGTTGTACCCCGCCTCTTGCCGGGGGTACACCTGGCAGCTGGAAGAGGCTCCAGCCCCCACCCCCCAGCAACCCCGCAGAGGGCAAGCATTTACAGAAAATGAATGAATGACTTGGCAGTGCCCGACCCCTCGTACCTCCAGGCTACTCAGACACCAACTCAAAGCAGCCTTGCCCTTATTTATCTCTAATATAATTATGGATATCATTTGAATAGGTGGGTTACACTGATCATGCATAAGATTATAATAGACTAAAGACTAATATCGCTTCCCTTGTGCCTCCAAAACAGTTGTGACTCATCAGGGAATGGACGTGGGCCTTCTGAGGGTGTCCTGTCATGTCTGGATACAGGATGTTGTTAATGGGAGCATTTGGGTGCTATGGGTGGAGGGGAGGACGCCATCAGTTTCGGATCTAGTAAATTTGGAGACCAGGTTAAGACCTTGTGCTATTTTTTTATTTTATTTTTTTTATTATTTGTTCCTAAACCATTTTTGTGTGTGTCTGTGTCAGGCTGCATCCTGCTGGGGATGGCTGCTGCCATCATGGAGTGTCATTGCTATGTGGTGGGGGTGCCTGGTCTGGTCTAGGTGGGTGGTACATGTCCACAATTTACTTCTTTTTTTTTCCATGAATGGAAAATTTGACCAAAAACTGTCTTTTTGTACCAGGCTGTAATTTCTGCTGTAAAGTTGAGCAATTTAACATGGAGGTCTATGACAATTGACTCAGACGGAGCCAGACTCAAGTGGCTATTTGAAAAACAGCACAAACTGCTTCTGGGCACGTTTTGTTGGTTCCATCTTTTCCTCCCCGGAGTTTGCGGCTTGGTACCAAACACCCACAGTTTTATAAAAAAAACAAATAAATGTGGCTTTGGTTGTGCAAGAAATATTGTCACAAGCTGTTGTAACTGTCCAGGGGAACGTAACTTAACAGATTTTACTCAGAACTCTGTGCAAATGTGTGACTAAAAACAACAAGCAGCGGCTGCTGCAACACCTCTAACTGTGAAGGACATTTTATTTTAAGAGACTATGAGGTATTGCAGGAAATCGTAAACAAATAAGGCGTTGTGGTCCGCAAAGGATGCAGTACTACACATAGAGAGAGATACACGAGAGACACGCTTATTGAACCATAAAAAGCTCAATTTATCCGAATACACGAACAAAAGCGGAACACTGAGCTGCTTAACTAACCACAAAACGGGAGAAATAAGAAAAGCAAAAAAAGAGAATGAAGTTGCCAAGACTAATTGCACAAAATCACGCAAAACTATAAAAAAACAAGCTGAGTTTAGGCACAATCAAGCCAGTTACAGAAGCACCACATCAATAAACAGCTCAGGGACCAAATGGCAAGGACTGCTGATACAGGTGGTTGTTATATAGCACCCCTGATGATCAAATCAAACTCAGGTGCAGGGGGGAGGTCCACTAAGAAAGGGCTGTGACAGGCCTGAAGCACAGAGAGAGAGAGAGATGTGCTCTCTAAATCAAGATCAAGGCCATGGGAACGTCAATGGAACTAACAAATGGGCATAGAGTCCAAGCGGATTTAGCTAAATTCCAGAATTACTCCTGCTATGTGAGTTCACAGGCTCTCCACATGTTTCCATCTACCTCCATGAAGGCTCGCTAAATGCCCAACTGGCCAATTTGTACGACAGCGTGAGTCTGGACTCGTGTGGTTTTTAGCTGGTTGGTTCTTGAAAAGACGAGCAAATGCGCTTTTTTAAGATTCAAGTATTCCTTGAAAAAAAATAAATAATAATTCTTGCACCTTTTGTACAACCTGACTTCTGTTCTGATAAGATCAACTTGCTTCTTTAATGTGCATGTATTCTTGATTAAAGATGTACACGCTGTTCATAGGCATTTCTTTAGATGATGAGTTTACCTTAATATGCTGGATTTTGAATTGAGGGAATGACTAGAGACGTTTCTACAGCATTTATTCTACATTTTGATCCATTGTTCTCTCCTGGCAACAGTCAAATATGAAAAATATCCACTGAATGTCATTCCACTGAGTGATGAGTTGATTTCCACCATGATTAAATGACACATAGGAAGGAAATACAGGAGAGAAAGACTGATATCACAGACCATAATCACATATATCCACGATTATTTCTTTCCTTGTCTTCTCATTCATGTTGACTCATGTTTAACATATTCCCACACTGTCTATATGGTAATATGTGAGAGCCTGTATAAACTGATTTCAGACACAATCTAAATATATCCTAGAACATACAAAAAAAAAAAGTCTGAGACCACTAATGAAGATTCTTATACAGTGAACAGGCATAACATTAACACTACTGAGAGGCAAAGTGAATAACACTGACCGTCTTGTGGCAATTGTGTGGATGATACTCGGACATGTAGCACCCACAAGGTGTTGACCTGGCCTCCAAATTCACTAGATCCCAAACTGATCAAGTATCTGTGGGATGATCCACAGAGGCCACAGGATACAACGCCCCCCCCTCTCTAACAACATCCATAGGACACCCTCAGAAGGCCCATGTCCATCCTTTGATGAGTCACAATTGTTCTAGAGGCACAACATAAACCTACACAATACTAGCAAGGTGGTCATAATGTCATGCATGATCTGTGTAGTTTGCTTTCATTTTGAAAAGATATAGCCTCTGGAAAAGTCCACGTCCCTCAAATTTCAGTTAATCTTAAGTAGGTTATGTCCAACACGTGAGCTGCATGGACTCCCAAGTTTGTGCAAAACCTAATAACCCATGTCATGGCTTTCTCAGTCTGCAGGGGGTCAGGTGGTATCCAATGACACAGTCAGCACTTCTTGGTCTTCTTTGATCTTCAGGTTGCAAAGCTCTAAGGCGTGTTTGGGCTGAATCCTTCTCCATAGAGATGCAAACCACTGGCACGTCTCAAATGAACAGAGTGCTACTTCTCCTTGGTTTTGGGGGAAGACCATTCAGTGCTGTTGAATTTTTCCGAACGCCCGTGTTTCTGTTTGAGAATATTTCACAGCAGCTTCATTCAAGTTCCTCTCATTGCAAAAGGGCTTGCCGTATTCTTCTCAGAATAAGTGACTGGGTGCACGTCCTTCAGATTTCATTACGGTGCCTGTTTCCACCAATGCAGAAAACAAAATACTGCTTCACACAATTGTCTAGTTCTACAACTAATCAGAGCCAATTCGTTGCAAAAAAAATAAATAAAAAAAAATTAACTCGATGGCCCTCAGATGACGTGCATAAAACCAATCCAAATTATTTGATTGGCCCGGCAGATCTTTGCCAGGGAATAAACAGTTACCAGTGGAGCAACTCCAGACTCCCTTTCCCCCATAAAAAATGTTTTGGGTGGGGATAATTCGGGCTGGCATCCAGGCTAATCGCATTTACCCTCATAAAAATATAAAACTTGGATTCACCAGTCAATTTTTTTTGTCGCTTGTTTTCTGTCAAGTGTTTGGCCTTGTTTGCCCGAATCGAAAGTGGTTTGGAGACGTTTGCTGATTGGAGCCTTCGACTTTTTATTTATCCAACGCTTTAACTATGATGAAGTTTCTTTTTCTGTCTCTCAGTGAACAAAGCTGGATGTATTGATCCGCCGATGGTGTGGTCACCTTTGGTCCGCCTGATCGTGCTTTTGATGCAATTGATCCAGTTTCCTCAAAGTGTGCTAGAGTGTCATGCGCTACCCCCTTAGAAAGCTTCTGTCTGGCCATTATTTGATTGTGAGAAAGCTCCACTTTGCTCAGAATAGCAATTTGACTTCTGGCACTTTCCCTTTGTCCTGAGGCCACGATTCCCACTGACACAGTGCCATTCGGGAGGCAATGCTCTGCTCGTAATAAGCAAACAATAGCTGCAAGTTGATTGACTTTACGAGCAGACAAACATCCACCTGAACGCAGCTTTAGTGGAAGGATGCAACTAGTAGAAAGGAATTAACATGGTCAGTGCAACAGATTGCTTGAACATGGTTGCTAATAGCGTATAGAATGTGAAATTAAATGAGGCACAAAAACAAAATCTTTTAATTGGATGGATGTGTAAAGTGGATTTATAAATTCAAAAAGCATTAAAATAAAAGCAAGATATCTATTTGATTTACTGAGTGTAGCTGCTAGAAAAGCCATTACCCGCCCTCTCTGGATGATTGGTACAAAAAAACCTTCACATTTTTATAATGGAAAGAATCACTGTCACCATGAAGCTGCAGGAAACTAAATTTGAAGAAATTTGTGGAATAAAGTGCAATAAATATATTTACCCCGGACACGCCTTTGTTTATTGTGTATTTTTGATAATTTTTTATTTTTATTTTTTTGCCATTTACGTATATGCTTTTACAAGTTTGGTGGAATTAAAAAAAAATAAAAAAAAATATTTTTTTTTATTTTTTTTTAATTCCACCAAAAAAATAAAAAAATAAAATATATATATATATATATATTTTTTTTAATTCCACCAAACTTGTAAAAGCATATACGTAAATGGCAAAAAAATAAAAATAAAAAATTATCAAAAATACACAATAAACAAAGGCGTGTCCGGGGTAAATATATATATATATATATATATACGGTTGCTGACCTTGAACAATCTTATTAAAAAAAATCTTGAATTTTAAATTAAAATTTTACTTTCCTAATTTTGCATGACTGTCATGACAGCTGTTTGATGTGGCCTTATTTGCACGTCACTGGCACTTAAAATAGCTCAGAAGATTACATGCAAACGCTTTTAAGACACATTTACCCTTCCCGTTGTCCTTACATTATAAGATCATTCACGTACAAGCTGCAGCTAATATCTTCTTGCTCCACGTGTAAGAACAATCGCCCTCTGCAGCTAAATGTCATCAGTAAACCTCCATTAGCCGTGCACAATGCCGCAAGATGATGTCACATGTTCATTAAAAGCACAGGGCTGGGATCGCTGCTTTGTTGAGACCTAATGAACTGTCCAAATCTACATGTCCTATCAGTTTTTAATTCACCTTCTATTTTGCCTTTGTGAGACCAACTCGCGAAAGAGCTAAACTGAAAAAAAGAAAAGAAAACCTTGCCTGTGTGTCCTCCTCCTCTTCCTCCTCCCTCATCATCTGTTGGTGAAGACCAATGGGTGCAGCGCGTGAATCCTCGAGGCACAGATGGACCAGTGGGTGGTCTGAACACACCTGAGTTTTGCTGTTGCACTGGAACCCCTGGTGAGATGAAGGACGGTGTTTACAGGGGGAAAAAAACCCATGAGGGGCGACTGACATCATGTCTACTTGCTGCAAAAGGAGATTCACATTATAGAGACATCTCATCTTTATTGTAAGTGGCCCCCCTGCTACATGAACATGTATGCGTTTGTCTCAAGGTGTTTGTTCATTTGCAGTGCATCCATATCTGTAATGTGATCATGCTGCAGCCACTGTGTCTGTAAAAAGACTATCATGACGAGGACAAGTAAATACAGGATGCAAGATTTCCATTTACTCCTCTGTGTATCTTGTAAATGATGACTTCAACTTCCCTGTGCTTTCTGTAACTGAAGCATTGTGCCTGAAGGAGTCCTCCTGTCACTGTGTGTGCTTTTCCTCCCCCTACTGGGCATGACTTGCACTTGCAATTATATACATACATACATACACAGCCTGGCCAAAAAAAAAGTCACCACCTGGATTTAACTAAGCAAATAGGTAGGGGCCTCCTATTGGATAATTACTGCATGGGTGATTATCTTTCAGCTGGCAACATCTGATGCAATGAGTAGCTTCTCAATTTTGAGAAAAGTCTGAGAAGTGTCAAATCACTGGCACGCATCAAGTAGAGAAAACATCTAAGGAGATTGAAGAAACTACTAAAACTAAGATAAGAACTGTCCAAACACTGGAAGGATAGTGGGGAACCATCGCATCAGGGTAAGAAGATGAAGTGACGCACCCATCATGCCTAGTGTCTACTGTACAAGCCTGTGGGGGCAGTGCTATGATCTGGGGTTGCTTCAGTTGCTCAGGTCTAGGTTCAGCAATATTACTTTGCCCAAAGAATGAGGTCAGCTGACTACCTGAATATACTGAATGAGCAGGTTATTCCTTCAATGATTTTTTTTCTTCCCTGAGTCACTGGTCACCACAGAGTCCAGACCTTAACCCCATTGAGAATCTTTGGGATGTGCCTGAGAAGGCTCTGCGCAGTGGTCAGACTCTCCCATCATCAATACAAGATCTTGGTGAAAAATTAATGCAACACTGGATGGAAATAAATCTGATGACATTGCAGAAGCTCATCGAAACAATGCCACCGTGAATGAGCGCTGTAATCAAAGCTAAAGGCGGCGAGTGTGTGACTATAGTATACAACCGTAGCACCTGCACTATAGTGAGTGCAGGTTTCACATAGCAGATATATATTTTTTACACATCACTAATCATGAATAAAATATGAATAAAAATCTCAATGCTGCATTCAGTGTGAGATTACAGGAAGGCAATGACTTGTTAGACTTTACATCAAAGCCGTAGAGATTAGAAGTGATGGATTTTCTGTTCTCCCCTGCTTAGCATTCCTGTGTCCTCCGTGGGCGTACCATTACTAATCGACTAGGATGAATAAATGCCCAAACTCACGAGCAATGGAATACTCATGCAAAACATAAATAACTGCTCTGATTGGGGCAGCGAGGACAGTCAACAAATCATACATATTATACATATATATTTTTAAAGTATGCTTTCCATCTATTGACTTTTATATTACTGTGTTTGTCAGCATTTATTTACTGTCCACATTACTCATTTCTAAAACCGGTAATTGCTGTGATGTCTGCACAAAGAGCTGATTTAATGTTTAGATGCTGCAACCGAGGTGTGTAAGCGAGGCTGTTGTCTGTCATTACAGGGCGATGGCAACGCGATGACATTACTCAGTAACGATAACGAGAATTAAATAAGGTGAGTCATTCAGAGCTGCTTGTAGGCCGTCTCGCTGGCTTTAATTGCGGGTCGTAAATTTTACATGGACCCCGTAAGATATGCGATCCCAGGGAACATGTGCATGGCTGGCTGTAATATGCCAGCAAATGTCAAATGTCAGGCATGGCTATAATCAGGGGTAAGAAAAGTGGGAGGAAATTAAAGAAAAAACAGAGCTAAAAAAATAAAAAAAAGAAATAGAGCCATCATTACCTTTTTATATGTAACAAGCAGTTGACCCACTCTGTTCATGCTGACAGTCTAAGCCTCGACTGCACGAACATGTAAAGTACACGCGGGTATTCTCATCCGAGCTGCAGAGCCGGAGTTGCTCTGACACCGAAGTTGAGCTTAGAGGAATAACACTCTGCCTGTGTGTCAGGGATCGCTCTTAATTACCTTCAATCTGAGCACCACAGTTTGTTTCACAGACTAATGACTTCAATGGGGATTAAGCACTTGGCACTGTGCTAATTAGCCCGCTAGCGCTCCCTGGGCACCCCAATGTGAGCCTCAGACAAAAAGCCATCAACCAGGGGAGGGTATCAGTTGTTGTTTTTTTCCCCCCCCTCTGGCCTCTGACCTCCGTGTGTACATACCCACCGTAACTTCACCCATGGTTCAGGCATCGGTGTTGGGGAGTGTCTGGGTGGCCCATGTCCTGATGATTATTTAAAGCAGCGGTAAAGGAACAAGTGTGTTAGATATTTTCAGATGCTTTGGTGAAAGTACCAATACACAAACGTAACAAAATGCCTTCTATTTAAGTGAAGTTTGGGGTTATGTTCAAGAAAGAAGACATTTTCCCACAAGTCCCATCTCTATTTGTCTATGGTCACAGGCTATTTCTGCTGCTGTTTTCTTAAACACTTTCCCACGCTGTCAAAACTCTTTCTCATCTATTCGTCCACGTTCTCTGAACCAATTCAATTTTATTTATATAGCATCAATAACAATACAAATCGTCTCAAGACGCTTTACAAAACCCGGCCTGAAACCCCCAGAGCAAGCCTTAAGGTGACAGTGGCAAGGAAAACGGGAAGAAACCTTGAGCAGAACCCAGCTCATATGGAGGGACCCATCTGCCATAAATCAGAATGATCTGATTTTCACAGCGTCCGTCCTGCAGCCATCCTCCTCCCCATCTCCGTCCCATCCTGGTTGTCACAGCTGAAGTTTCCATCAGCTCTACCGGCAGCATGTAGACACCAGAGGGGTCCTGTCCCCATCTCTAATCTTGGTCTGAGACACCGCTCTGTGATGCGATATTAAAATATTTAATATCGCAAGATACAGTTTGCTCCTTAGTTCCAGATGATCTCTGCATGAAAATATTCACATACAGTCAGCAAAGCGGGTCATTTTTATAAATTTTCCCCTGTAACTAATGGCTCGCGTACTACAGTACATTATATACTACCACTTTTAATTCATTTAGTTCAGATGCTCAGAGTTGAGTCCCCCATAAAGATTAATACGATCTATTTAGTAGATTTTACAAGTATTAAAGGAAAAATAAAAGATGAAAATGTTATAGAATAGGGGAATATGTTAGAAACTATCTCTAATTGTTTCACCACTCTAAAAGTGGCTTCTTGGGGAGTTTACACTATCATTAGGAACATCTGTAGGTGGTGGCTCACGGTGACATGACCAAGGTCTTTTAACTTCCCCGATACTCACCTGCAATTGGAAGGTGTTGTTCGGATTAACCTCGGTGCAGGGGTGCACCATCAAGACAAGCAAACCCAGCAACCGTTTGGGTGTATAGGGAGCTCCTAGATGACAACCGTAGGTAGCACTGTCACTGCTTTGTGGTGTCCCCCATTTCTTTAGAGCGCCTTTATTCACACCTTTACCTGTATTTCTTGCATAGCAGATGCTAAGTAAAGGTAGTATCATATGTGACTGGTATATAAATTTAAATATCGTTTAACACACTTATAATGAACAAAGGTGCGAGAGGTAACACAGGACTGCCTTCTTTCATCTACGTAATATCATCAAAATTAGGAACATCCTGTCTCAGAGTGATGCTGAGAAACTAGTTCATGCATTTGTGTCTTCCAGACTGGATTATTGTAATTCATTACTGTCTGGCTGTCCAAATAACTCTTTAAAAAGCCTCCAACTGATTCAAAATGCTGCAGCAAGAGCATTGACAGGAATTAGCAAGAGAGATCATATTACTCCAGTTTTAGCTTCTCTTCACTGGCTCCCCTTAAAGTCTAGAATAGAATTTAAAATCCTCCTCCTTACATACAAGGCCCTTAAAGGCCTAGCGCCATCATATCTTAAAGACCTCATTGTACCATATTATCCCAACAGATCACTTCGGTCTGAAAGTGCAGGCCTACTTGTGGTTCCTAGAATTTTAAAAAGTAGAATGGGAGGTAGAGCTTTCAGCTATCAGGCTCCTCTCCTGTGGAACCAGCTCCCAGTTTGGGTTCGGGAAGCAGACACTCTCTCTATTTTTAAAGTCAGGCTTAAGACTTTCCTTTTTGATCAAGCTTATAGTTAGGGCTGGACTAAACCATCCCTTAGTTATGCTGCTATAGGCTTAGGCTGCTGGGGGACAATGCACCAAACACATGTTCTCCTTCTTTCTTCTCTCTCCTCTCTCGTGTCCTCCACTTTCTTTTCTCTGGCACAGAGCTCCTCCCTCTAAATTCCTATCTGTTACTAGTCATGACATTCTGTGCTATTACTATGTAGAATGTTTACTGCTGCTCTCTCTTCTTCCGAGTATCTCTGGCCTGGAGTTGAGAGTTTCCTGTGGAGCTCCATACTACATCTGTTGTCGTGGTCTCATCATTCTGCCCAGTCTCCATGGAATCCTGCTGTTATCCACTCCTACCAGAATGAACGATTCTCCAACCTGCTGATGATTCCCCTTACATTTTCTAACCGTCATTAACATCATTAGTTTGTACCATAGCATCCCACCTGTATGCTTTAGTCAGATGTGTGTATCTATGACAGATGTATGTTTATCTTGCTGTTCTCCTTCTCTGTCTGTACCTGGCTGGCCTTAGGCAGAAGGGTCCCTCCATATGAGCTGGGTTCTGCTCAAGGTTTCTTCCTGTTAAAAGGGAGTTTTTCCTTGCCACCGTCGCCTGCGGGCTTGCTCTGGGGGTTTTAGGCCGGGTCTTGTAAAGCGTCTTGAGACGATTTGTATTGTTTTTGACGCTATATAAATAAAGCTGAATTGAAATTGAAATTAAACAATACACTGCACAAGTTGTTAGTGTGATATTTCAGTTCACAGAGTCAGCGCAACCATATTCTCAAACTTTTTCTGAAACATTCAGAAATGTACTGTCTATGATTAGCAGGACTGGCTTTTGTCTACTTCAGTGGCTTGAATACTGTGTATATTATGTGCACATGTGTTAAGTCTGTGTGCATCCATGTGTGGTTGTGCAATTTTGAGAATTTTTTCCGACACCTTAAGCGGGGAGAAAAAATAATTGAAAAACGGGCCCGACTTTAAACGACTTAAGTTTACAATAGCTGCTGTCATGTGAAAAAGGCCCCATCATTAAAAATTCCCTCACGTACTAATAACTGTCTCACATTCATTATTTTGTGTGTTGTTTGTGATTTCTGCTCCCAGTCTTGTGCTCGGCTCTTTCATCCCAAGCCCCTTTTCTTCTGTGTGAAAAATCTGCAAATAATTAACATGCTCCAAATCATATTTTCTAAGCGCAATAACAATAGCTTATACCAAGATGCTTCTACATTGTTCGACTTCAGAAAGAAAGATTAAGGAAGAAAAACATTTCCTCATTCTCAGTCAGTTCTTTGATTTAATTGCTGCTGTGCTGTAGTCTAACCCTCCAGAGAGGCTATGGATTAAGCATCATAATTAAGCAAACTCACAGAAAAAAAAAGAAAAAGAAGCTGCTGCATCCACTTAGAATGGTGAGAGCCAAAAATTCAAACGGTAGGACTCAATTAAGCTTTTTTTTTTTTTTTTTTAAATATATTTTTTATTTTAATAATTTGCATATTGTTTTCAATGGTCTCTAAGAAACAACCTATTCCTGTTCCTCACGTCTCCTAATTAAATTAAAATAGTTACCTGCACACAAACACACATGTCTCAGAGACGGTTGTTGGCTCTTGTTGCGAGCCATTAGTGCTCCTCGCTGAGAGGAACTGGGAAACACAGATGAACATGCATAATTCTAATATTCACTCTGCCAATATGTAGCTCTGGGGCCAGTGGGGCTTTAATTGTGGTGAAATTTCCCAGTCTAAATGAAGACAGAAGTCTGTGTTTTAATAAGATAACAAGACGCCGGAATTCACAGTGGAGATGAACGCAGAAAATGATTTGAATGCATTGTAGCCTGTGATCAGTTTGGGGTCTCTTTAGCAACTTTTACTTAATAATGTTGTTGAATATGATTCAAAGCATATATTTTTTTAAGCTTGGTAAATCAGTTATATTGTTGATTTGCAGTGAGATGAAATGCAAAGGAATCAAAAACAAGAAATAGCACAGTTGTCAGTGAAAATGACTGCACACCGGGGTGAAGTGGTTTGAGATCATGTTTGTGTATACTCTAACCTGACGATAAACTTTAACAAAGGCCAAATTTAGAGGTCAATTTTTCTCTGAGTGCATTTGTTTCCTGGTTGGAGCTGTCATCAAATAAAACTCAGGAGATGACACCGGCTGAAGCGGAATCAGAAGCCCGCTGTGCGGAGAGTGGAAATGAAAGGTGAAAGTGTGATTCCCGGCAAGACACCTTTCTGTTCGCCAACATTTCCGCCGCAGTGCTCGGGAGGAGGCCAAACTGCACTATCTGTCAATTAAATAGTCCCTAATCCAGGACCTCATGCTGCCGTCCACCTGCCACACTTCGAGTTTCATCCAGAGGGGCTGGGTGGCCATGAAAGCAGCACAATCAAAGCGCATGATTGCCATCCTGCAACCACCTCTCTGGGTGGGAATGCGCCATGTGGAGCTGCTGCAAGATGAAATTGTCTACAACCATTATGGCGCTCTGGCTGAAAAGAATAAACGACATTTAAATGGAACAGAATGATTTTTATTGTTAGTCTGTCTGTTATTGGCAGACAGAATTTTCCTACAGTCAAGCAGTCCAGCTGGATTGATGAAGATGAGGCTAAATAACAAAAAACCTAAACCTGTTGTTGTAATTCACGTCTCTCTCTATCTCAATATATATATATATATGCAACAATTTAAATCAATTAGTTTCTTCATATTTGTTTTTTTTTATTTGTTCCTCATCGTGCCATTCCTCCAAAAACCTACAGACTCTTGCCAGGAAGCAGCGAACTCCTCATTCCAACCTCCCTTTCTCAGCAGCACAGCGGGATGACGGCAATCAAACACATCATTTCAGCAGTGTTTTCTCTGGAGAACTGTTTGATCGCACTGGAAGGCTGCACTTCTCCCGTGCCAAGACGGCTATGAGGGAAGTGACTTGTTTCCCCCAAATATTACATTCACTTTTAAGACAATCACTGTCAAGTAAAACAAAAGGTGTTATCTATCGCAAATGTATGTATGCGAACACGTGTGTGTGTGAATGATATGAAGCAGGAAGAGGAAATCCATGTACAGTACATCTGTGGAAATTCGCAAAAATCTGTAAAAGTCACCCTCCCTCTTTTGACATCCTTCCTCTCGCTCTCTCGCTTTTTACATGGTCTAGTGCGACGCCTGCGGAGAAACGCGTTGCCTCTGTACACTCCGTTATCGTCAAGATTATTAGTTTGCCGTATCAAAGCGAGGCCTTCAGTTAAACCCACCGCTGTAATGGGCTTATTAATGCGAGCCCACCGAGGTGGCCCATTCTATTCCTGGCTTTTCCTGTGAAATTCATATTCATTAACCAGAAACTTCTTTGAGGCTTCCACAGGTGACTTTCACTGAAGCGTGGGGAAGGCAGGGATAACTGTGACATCCTAAATTGGATAAGCCTGTCTGAATACATTGACAGACGAGCAGCATACTCAATGTATTCATTCATACATACGTCCTTATCACAAAATACGGCTGTGAAAATCAGAAGTAGGAAGTAGGGGGAGTTAGCGTTACCCGATTGTGTGCCGCTGAGTGCATGAAGAGATAAGCATTAATTAAAAAGGACGCAGTTAGAATCACACGCTTAATAATAAATAGGACCTTAAAAGGTAATGTGTTTATTTAAGGAGGGTTAAGGCTTATACTTGGTTTATACTCCCACAAATGTATGCATGAAGTGTTCGCAAAGCTAATCAGAATCAGTGTTCGAGTTTCTATCTTCACACAATGGCATTTGGCACTAACTCTGATTGGGCTTTTATTCTGATTACTAGTAGTCTCCATGAAAGGCAGTAAAATGTTAATCACAGAAAAATAAATAAATAAAATAAAACCTCAACCTGATGGTAATTAGTAGAAGAAATGTGTCCTGCCATCCCAACAGTCTCCATCCATTCTGTCAGCTGGCAAGAAGTCACAGATGTTTAAACCTCTGCAGGAAGTCGTTCGCACCAGAAACTCACAGGATGAGAGTTGTTGAGGTAGCTAAGGTCACGTGTCTGCCACATAAGATGTTAATCAGGTTAACTTTGAGGTGTGTGCTGTGCGACAATCCAGCTGCATTCCGGTAACCGCTGTGCTGTCTGTACCGTATTTGCAACATTTATCTCTTCTTATTTTGTGGCTATAGAGCTGTTACTGAAATATTTTATGTTATGGTTATGAGCATAGTGTGTCTACGCACCCATCCTCTCTGTGAGGTAGGATGATCACTATCATGTAAAAGAAGCGGCAGTTACACCGTAATATAAAAAACTCTGTAAATGACAATTTCACTAAAAGCAGACATCCTCTACCTGTCTTATGAGCAAAAAGTACTCATTATATTACCCAAAGAGAAAATAAAAATTATATTATTGTTAGGATAATATTGTGTGCACAGAGGTTATTATTACATAAAATCCCTCGGGACATCAGGAGCTCAGTTAAGTTTTGTCGGGGCAAGTTACGACTCAGTCATTATTTCTGATGAACTCATACGCCAGAGATATGCATAACTCCAAGCACAGCCAGCCAAATCAGCCATGTAATAAAAGCTTGGGTTCAGGTGCAGTGTCATAAATCTGTGATAATGCAGTAATCATATCTTGTAGGCTGATCAATCATCTCAAACCACATTTTTGGTATGCTGCAGATATTGTACCGATAGAGTATTCATTTGGGGGCATTAAATAAAGAGCATCTAGAGAAAATTATGCAGCAAATGCGCTCATTGCTAACCTTTACTTATTATATTTATTCCCAGTGGCTCACTTACATAATTTCTATGAGTTGCTCTCATAAAGCTTCCATGTGACCTTGATGACGTCAATAAATCTAAAGTGGCGTGTTGCGCTGGATGCACCTGTCAGAGCAACTGAAAATCAAAGGGTTCATGTCAGGGTGACAATTTCAAGACGTTCAAGGCGTTGATTGCTCCCTGCTGTATAGGAATCTTTCCATACTGACATTTCTTAACTTAAAAAAATCATATTGTAGTGATGGGGATAGAGGACACATGTCACCCTCTGATATGTGAACACAGCAAAAGCAAGAAGAACAGCAAATCAGAATGAATGTGTTCAGATGCAAATGCTGAAATTTATCACTGGCTTCAAGGCACACAAAGTTACGGAAGTCGCGCAAAACAATTCCTGTTCTCATTTATCTGCTCGAGGAAGAGCGGTGAGGGTGATGATGTAGTTTACTGCTCTATAGGTAATATGGTCTTTGCATTAACAGCTTTAAATTTATAGTAGCCATTTCCAGTTTTAGAGTGCAGCAGTCTAATAGCGGTCATTGCTGAGACACCTGTACAGCTTCACTAAGTACAGTACTTGGTCCTGTAATAAGGTGAGAACGTTTTGGGACACCGTATCCAAAATCATGGACATTGTCATCCCTTTAGATTCACAGTTGTGTTTACTAGGTTATCTTTGGAAAATCTACGGATCTTTGAGTAAATCCCAAACCACATTCATAGATGTTGCTTTATGTGTGTCCAGAAAACGTATTGCAGTGACATGGAAGTCCGATTCCCCCACTCGTCATTACTCGACAGTCCTTGGAAATCAAGGACTTGATGATTAGCTCTTGAAAAAAAAATCAGGTATATAACATAAGCAAAGGAATCAAAACTTTTTGAACATTTGGCAGCCATCTTTACATCATATAGTATTTACACCACCTGTATCTGCGTGTGGTTCTCCAGCTCCACTGCAGCAGACAGGAAGGCGCTCCAGAGGGTCATCACCACAGCCCAGAGGATCATCGGCTGTCCCATCCCATCCCCTCTTTACAGGAACTATACAACTCCCGCTGCCTGAGGAAGGCGATAGTTAAGGACACTCACTTTGAACTGCTACCATCCGGTAGACGGTTCACAACACTGACGGGCAGTACCAACAGATTGAGGAATGGCTGTGCAAGCGCATAATGTAAATTGTGCAATAATTTCATATGTGCAACTGCTAATAACTCTGTATGTGCAAATGTGCAATCATTTCTCTCGTGCTGTGCAACACGACATCTTATGTGTGAATGGGTTTGTTATGTCATGTTAGTGTTCATACTTTTGCACATATTTTTTAGATTTCTTTTACTTTTTTTTATTCCAATACTTTAATAATTCCAGCATCTAATCGGGACCTCGGTTTACCTTAACTTGGTTGTACCTGTACAATGACAATAAAGACATTGTATTCTATTCCATATAGACCCACCTTTGACAACTTCTGTACATGTGTTAAAATAAAATATAATAACGTAAAGAAAGAAAGAATAAGTACAGTAACATGATACAGGATGTCCTGAAAAAAAAATGGTGTGGTGCATTTTCATATCTTTAGCTTTCAAAGCAACATGTATAACTAACAATACTTCAAACTACTTCTTTAGAAGAATTTTATAATGTCTTATGTTAGGAAGAATTGTCTTTTGAAAGCTTATAGTTTTCTTAATTTTTTTTCCTTGATGTTTTTTTTCTAGAAACATCAGTACACAGTATGCTGTTACCTGACTCACCTTGACAATAGAAAGAAACGAGTCAATGAGTCCTCAAAGTATTCTTATAGAACAAAACAGATAGAATAAAATAAAAAAACTCACCATGAAAGTGTAACTGCCTCTCCTTCCCCGTGTTTGCCCTCTACGCGAAGGAAGCGAGTCCAGGAAACAACGTTTGACACTCGGCCCTATGACCGAGGTTTGGGGCGTCGACTAAACTTCGCCCAGACCAATCGGAGTTCACGGTGAAACTTTGTAAACAACTCTTACACGCTGAGTTAAAGCTCCTCTGCCGTATTTACTACGAGAAAATGTGCGACGGTGCTGCAGCCCGAGGAGCCAAACGTCCCCAAGAAAGGGCAGGTAAGGCGAAAGTTGTGTTTGTTCGTTTTTTTTTTTTGCTTTTTCCCCCCCAATCCGCCTTGTGTGTTTGTGTGCGCCGTGTGCGCACGAGCGTTTGTAATGCGTGTTCTCGTGACTCGTAGTAGTAGTAGTGGCAGCAGCAGCAGAAGCGGCGGCGGCGGCGGTGGTGTTGTTGGTTCAAAACAGATGTCATGTAATGTAACAAGTGAAGAAGAAAGGTGTGGCGGACACTTTTTCAGATTTTTCTCATATAAAAAACAACAGCGAACGGTGCATTGCACAGTGCTTTCACGCTATAGGAAGTCCTTAAGGACGTCGTGAATGTAACGTTCAATTCCTGTCTTGAGTATCGAAACACGTATAGAGGCGAGGTCTCCATTGGTTTGTTGCTACTTGGTTTGTTAAAAGGTTGGGCCTTGATATATCGTTATTGTTATAAGTATTGGTATTATTAGTAGTATTATTAGCAAATCACTTAATTAGTGGATGAGATTTTGATTAGATTCGCGAGACTTTGATGGGCGTGGCAATGTTCCCACCTAAAATGAGTAAAAAAAATAAATAAAAAATCGTCCTACAATGTGTATGCGCACTTTATACATGTGAGGTTGATTATGGTGTATGGAGAGAACTTAGCGGTTTAAATTGAACATGCCTTTTTTTTTTTTTTTTTTTTTTTTTTTTCCTGAGTAATTTCTATGAAGCGGGCTAATGATGGATCAGAGTTCATTGAAAACCACTCAGCGTTTGGCCGCTGACTGAATGTGACAGCCCTGTTATTAGGCAGCCTCGCTGCCTCTGAATGTGTCAGAGCCGTGATAAGGTATCAAGAGCTGCTGCTTAAGGCTTCTTAAGGCCTCGCTTCGAGTGCCAGACGAGAAAAAAAATAAATAAATACGCAAACCATCTACTCGGAGCCGGCAGACGCCGACAGGAGGAAAGTGCTCACGTTAAATAGTCCAGTTGTGTTTCAAAAGCTTCTTATAGCGCGTAAAACCATCCGCCAGAATCATCCGCCAGCCTCTAAACGACCGCTATTTATTCAATTTCACACTGTTACGTTAATTTTCTTGGCGTTTCTGCATGTGTTCTCTCACAACCCAGACTTGTTAAAGCTCGGACAAACCCGTTCCCGCTGCTTGCCCCTGAGCTCCACTGGCGCTGAACGGGTACTGCACCGTACACCGGGCCGTGTTTCAGCTGTGTTACTGTCCGCCTGCGTGTAGGCTACAGAAGTCTTTTGAACGGATGTGGGCACAGCTCTCGTTTTGGAACGTCAACATCTGTATGCTCTGTCTTCCCTCAGCTGAGGTGGGCGTGCTGAGGAAGAAGGGGGGAGGGACAAGCTTCCTGCCAGAATGGTTGAGAAACTGAATAGGCTGAAGTTTTGGCAGAGATTCAAGCCTGATGGTGTGCCTCTTTCTTCTTCTTCTTCTTTTTTTTTACTGTATGTGCAGTCATGCCTATCTTGGCTTAACTTCTCTGGAAATGTGACGCATGTCTTTCTCGTGCGTGCGTGCATTTGCCGAGTTTATTTAATCTTGATTGTAGTGGTCTATTTTTGAGGAAATATATCTCTGGTCTCTCTGCTGCAGCCTCTTCTCTGTCACCATAGCCGTCATGCAGCTTTCAGTAAATGCTCAACAGGTGGTTTACATACTCCCCTCCAAGTCCTTGGACTATAAAACCCTTAGTGGTGTTCTTGGCCCGAGTTGTTGGCCTCCTTTTCTAGTAGATATTTGGATATATATATAAAGAAAAATGTAGATTTTGATATTTAACTGCAGTGACATTTAAACTACACCAAAGTGACTGGTTACTGTGAAGTGATGATGTTACATGCTTGAGAGTAACACATGCAGTGGAAAGCGAAGAAGAAGAAATGATGGGGAAATTATAGTTTCATTTCCCCAAATTAAACATTGCATATTCATGTGTGGAGACAGTAGAGACGGTCCGAATTTCAAATGTGACGACCAGTTTCCACGAATCCTGTCATCCGTGTTGCTCTGTATGTCGGCGACCATATTGGCTGACTTTGTCGTAATGTGTAGAATAATGAAAATACACGGCTAGAACAATCCTTGTGATTTTCGGCGAACCCAGCCCACACGCCTTAATTTGTTCTTTGCGGTTTGGCGTAACCTCAATTAGTCGCCCGGGTGTCGTCAAGCAGCCTCGTGTCATGTAATATGAGTAAATAATTCTGAGGCTTTGGTGTTTAATTTCACATTTTGTCCTTGTCCCTAACCCTGACCACCTTGAAGATGCTGTAAAATTAACTGCAAACCGGTTAAAATGCGTCACCTCCGACAGGGCCGTCATTACTTACTAATAATTAACCTGAAAACCTGGCTTTGTGGCTTTTCTGGAAAGTGTGTGAGATTACTCCAATTTCGCTGTCCGATTAAAATCTATTTCGTAATAAGTCTGAGCCTCACCCCTTTTGGGAAGCTCATCATACGTCACCGTGCGTCAGTGGCTGTTTGGCAGCAACAGCTGAGCGGGCAGGACGTGCTGCGGTTTAGCCTCATTTGCATGCCATTTAAAAGCACAACTGTTCGATCCAAATTTCAAATATGTTTAAGGCAGTTTAAGAAACTTTGCCAAACGTTTTACCGTGAAATCTCTTTATCGCTGCGTGAATGCAGCCCGAAAAACCTAAAGAGCGCTAATCTCAAGTGGGGATGGCGCCTTGTGGGGAGTCGAGAAATGTTTGTTTTCATGTTGAGCTGCTGCTCACTCAGATAACCACAGGTACATGAAACTCGCTGTCGTCATCACTTCCCGTCACACTACCTAAACACACACAAACAAGGCGCGGAGACAAACAGACCGCAGTGTTTTGGTTGCTTTAAGTCAGTAGTGCGGTAGTTTGCTTAGAACATCATCACAGAATGGGACTAGATGCAGTTGCAGTTGGAACAAATACCTAAAGTCGACATGACACCACGCACAGCAGAGTGTATTTATTCTTTCAGACCACAACGTTCTGCACCTAGTATCAGAACAGCTGCGTGGGTGTAAGTGACACGGGAGCTACATCCGAAGTACAAAAGACAATGAAACTGTATCGGCTTCAAGGGAAACTTCTGCACTTATGGTGATAACCATCAGGTCTTGCGACATTTAGGTGATGTAGACTTTTAGGGTTCTGCATTTAGCGTTGAGCGGCTCGCGAATCAACATGACAGGTAGATGCAGCAACACCTCTTGTAGCATCACACATGCATCGTTGCAGGACGCATTTAAGCTATCTATGAATTGCCCAGACCTTGTAATGAGAGATGACGCAAGAAAGAAAGGTTTATTTTTCAGGCCCCCATCTCCAAGCCAGCTGTCCAGCCTCATAGATTTTTGAAATGCTGCATATGAGGCGCAGACACTCCCAAAAGCTGTGTATAAACGTGTCAGTCTAAGAATATGGTTCTTTAAGCATGTTTTCGGTGCAGCTGTAGGAAGAGAAGGCAGAGAGCGTGTGTGAGTGTGTATGGATGTGTCTGCTATACAGTTGGACCGTGATCAGCTCTGAGATTTTGCAGCTGCTCTGCAGGAAGAACATCTTGGTGTTGATGATCATGCTGGCTTACGTACGGTGCTGCAGGAGAGCATCGGTGTCAAAATAGCTTTTTACATGTTATATTGCAACATGTTTTGTGCATCGAAGCACTAACATCAAATAATTTTACCTGAACCAAGGGGCACATAGGTTAGGGCTGCATCAGTTGTTGCAAGGAGATTCCGTTTCTTGGTTCTGTGCGTGGTGCACTGACTGCAGCACAACGCTTTGCTGCATATATTTACATACTGTATTTGTTTACTTTAATTCACAGCTGTGCATTATTACAAGAAGCACAGCGTGTGTGTTTGCCTGCTCTCCGAGGCATGCCGGGATGTTTTTTGATGTGATCAGTGAAGTAAAAAGGACAAAAAAAAAAAGGTACAGCTGTTTGCTGGCATGGTTAGTTACAGGCGTTACAGCTGTTTGAGGGCGTGTCTCTGCCTCTGACAGGTATATCAGCTGCTGACAATGCAGGGCTGTGGTGTTGACAAATCCCTCCCGAGTGCCTACGTCAGTGCCTGCAGCTGTCCCGAGATACGCTCAGTTTTTACGTTATTAGATCTGCAGGTTCACTTTGTTTTAGTTTTTTGTATTTTTCTTGCATTTGTTCTTTACGTCTCTACGTCCGTTGCAGGACATTTAATATGCACACACACTCTCAACGTGCTTTGAAAATGTGTATTCATCGATTCAGTCTTAAATTTTTTTCTTTTGTAAGGTCGTTTCCAAGTTAGTTATCTAACAGAAGGGCAGGATAAGAATAGTTTCTTTTATTTGTAATGAAAAAAAAAAATATTAAGACAAGATAAAACTTAATAGTTTTTGCTCTGGGCAATGCTTTATCAGATGTGTCATTTAAAAGAACAGATTTGAAGTCCTGATACAGGATTTCACTCTCACGTGATAATCACGCACTGCTGAGACAATGTTGACTTTTAATCTGGTTGCAGAAGCAGCCTGTGTTAGGTTGACCTTTTTATTTTTACATTTTGACTCCACTGTTTGCGTTTGTTTCTGTGTCGGAAAGGATGTCACAATTTTTAAATCCCCCACTTAGTCCATAGACGGTGAAACTCTGACCTCTAGTGGATGGGAGACATTTACACAACCTAATGAGCTACATGTGACGCAGCAGGAAGTGTCTGCGTCTGGGCTGTGATGTGTTTTTAGTATGAGACACACGTATGTCTGGATGTAACCGCAGCTTTACAGGCTCTTGATGTGCATGTGGTCTTTCCAGAGTTGATCAGCTATTCTAAGACATGCAGTTTGGTTTTTGAGAACTTATAGCGAACTTAAATACGTATGTGAATTTCTTTCTCTCATAGCATTGCTATCGTCAGTAGTAATTATGAAAAGCTTTACTGAATTATCATTAGTTAGTTCATTTAAGTATAATTTTTTGCAATGATGTATTATTTTCTATGTGCTTTTCCTGAAGCATAATATACATAATATTTTAATGTATTTATTGTTCTTACGAATACATGGTTCAGGCTCAACGACTACAGATTAATGTTTTCTATTATATATTACGTATTTTAAACTGTCTATGCTTTGATGATGGTTTTGCTTTATCTGTAGGACTTGGGGAAAAAAAGAAATTACATATTCAAAATTAAAGCTAGAGCAAAGGCTATAGGACTTGTTTGGGTTTTTTTTTGAGTAATGTTTTGCCACTCATCCTGGTAGCTTCTTTAGTTCTAAAAGACATGTGGTTAGTTTAGGTTTCTGTGGGTGATGCGGACCTGAAACTCACATGACTAGTGTCTGTTAATGACCAGATACTCGCTTGTAATCGGAGGAACTGGTTTTGGTCTTGATTTCCCCCCTCAGTGAATTGATCTCCATTGGCTGCTGTTCTCACAGATCGCCACTAGAGGGCAGAGAAGTCATTCTAACAGCACACCCATTATCCTTACTTCATTGTGACGTGTTTAAATGTGCAGAGAGCATCTGTTAACTTCAGTTGTGGGACTGGAACATTAGGGCTCCTTTCTTTTCTTTCAGGTGATTCACACTGAAAGAAAAGATTCATCTGTAAAAATTTTAGGGCTTCCAATATCTATGTTTTTGTTTGTTTGTTTGTTTGTTTTACTCTGCTTTGAATGACAATGGCATTGAATTAGTGTTAAACTTCTCCTCAGTAAAAGTTAAAATGATTCAGATTAAACAACTCACCCTGAGCTAGAAATATTCCTTAGTAAGGCAGTGGACTGGCAGCATGTTTCAATATAAAATCAATACAACAGATTTAATATCTTTAAATGAATCACATGCTGTCATCAACTATCTAGTGTCATTACGCTTCCAGTTCGGCCAGCAGATATTTGGGCTGAGATTTCCTGTGTCCACATGTTGGTCAATGCTAAGGGTGTCCGACGACATATAAGACTGGATAAGTTAAAGGGGATGTCAGGGCCCGCCACCTCTTTTGTACGTTTTGGACGTTCTAAACCAAAGCTCAAGTATCACTGATCAAAACTATTACAAACAAGACAACAAGAAAACTTCAAGTCTCAGTATTTGCTCCCCTGTCAATGGATTCTACATGTATATGCATATAGACCGATCAGGCATAACATTAAAACCACTGACGGGAAGTAAATAGCATTAATGGTCTTGTGACAATCCAGTGTTCTGCTGGGAAACTTTTAGACCTGCCATTCATTGGTGTGGTTGTTACTTAGACATGTAGCACCCACCTAGACCAGACCAAGGACCCCCACCCCATAGCAATGACACTCCTTGAGCTACAGCAGGATGCAGTCTGACACAGACACACACACAAAAACAGTTCAGGTACAACTCAAAAAAACATGAAGAACAGCACAAGGTGTTGACCTGGCCTCCAAACTGACCAGACCCCAAACCGATAAAGTATCTGTATCCCCTCAACCCAAGGGACCCAAAGGCCCCCAATAACAACAATTGTTTTGGAGGAACAAGGGAGACCTACACAATATTGGGAAGGTGGTCATGATATTATTCCTGATCGGTGTATATCAAACAATATTTATCTAAAACTACTAACAGCCCACCAGTGACGGCACATGTGATCTTTATTTTATTCTCTTTGCAACACTAGCTTGCACAAAAACACGTGGATCCACGGCGAGACATTTTGGTTGAAGGACCTGGCTACCATAGCCTTGACTGCCTAGTGTTAACAACAGGAAACAGACATGCCTGGGATGTGAGAGGTGCAACCAAATCCAGAGAAAGAACCCGAAAAGCTGGCTCCCCTGCCTTGGCCTGTTTGTCTTTGAAGTCAAGCTAAATGACCCTCTGTAGGCCCCCTGACCCCAAAGTCTGACCCCAAGTTGGAAGTTTACACTAGGAGCAAAACCAATCTAGACTATGTTCCACAGAGAGGATGGATGTGGATTAGAGGGGAATGTTTTGCGTGTGGGCGTGTATGCTTGTATGTGAGATGGAAAGCATGGCACACAGAGAGAGAGAAACGAACGCTGATAAAAAAGGTAAAAAGGCCAATTAGAGACAGAGGGTTCATTCAGAAGTTTCATACGGTGTAGGAAGGATGTAGTATCTAGAAACGCCAAACAGAATGAAACCCTATGGTGAAAAGAACTGAGCCCCATATTGTAGCCGTGTTATTCCTTCATTTTGTGCTCTGAATCTCTTTGTATTATGCGGTGGATGGCTCAGGATGCTCGGGAGTCACATAAAGGTTAGGGGCTGTGTGTGAACATTTTTGTGGCGCATTTTAATTGAAAGTAAACTTCCCTTGACGAAGAGTTTCCAGTGAAAGGTGCGCTTTGTGTGGCTTTGGCAACATCGGGGATGAACGCCAGCCTGAATTGTATTATCACATGAATGCTGGTGTGTGGCAGATAATGAACAGCTTGAGTCTGAGGCGGATGAGGAGTTCTGAAGGTGGGATTGCTCCGTCTTGTGCCTGCATGTATCCCTGTGTCCTCCATTATGCGCCGGCTTTAGCTCCGTTGTTCGGCGGCGCGTCCGCAAACAGGCCTACATATACAGTGCACGCCCACGCCGTCCGTGGAAGGCGCTCACGCATAAACAGCCGTCACCGCGCCGCACATGCGCGGGGCGATCTAGTTAGCGGGATTTACAGGAGGAGAAACAATCGGAGTTCCTCGGCTAACTGTGTTTATCCAGGCTGGCGGAGGAGGCCTCTCTCTCTCTGGGCTGCCTCAGTCCACCTCCAAGCCCCCACTGACTCCAGCCTCTGTTGATCTAGACATTGTGGGCTATTTTCAACACCCGGGCCGCCCTTTAGGCTGTGTTCGTTTGGCCGGCCGTTTGTTTATTCCTTCAGACTTTGTGTTTTGTGCGGCTGTGTCCATCATCGCCAACAATCCAAATTCCATTTTTTTCTACTACAAACTATGCATAAGTTTGACCGGCAACCAGCATTGTTGTAGAGAGTGGCGATACAGATTTATAACGTGCAGTGCATGCAAAATCTGTCCAAATATTTTGTCATGTGTGGGTCTTTTAAACTTCCTCGACAAACTCTTCACTTCCTAGTATTGACGGAATTGCTCTTTCTCCCGGGGGTAATTGGCCTCCCTTTCTCCGACTTGTCACATCAAGACAAATGGCTTAATTTGCAAAAGCATGTGGCCCTAATCTGCTCCACATAATAGTACAAATAAATCCACCTGATTGGGTAAAGGTCACCGCAGTTACACAAACTGGCATATCAGGTCAATCCGACTGATTAACCGTCTTTTTTTTTCCCGCTTGCTGTGTCTTGCAACCTTTGCGGCGCATGTGGCGGATCTGTTTGCCCGTGCCTGTGTGTGTGTGTGTGTGTGTGTGTGTGTGTGTGTGTGTGTGTGTGTGTGTGTTTATCTGAATCCACTGATGAGGCAGTGATAATATTTTGCGGTTAAATGAGGATTTTTCACCTAATTACGCTTCCTTTCTTCTTCCCACACTTCACTGCCCGCCTGTCTGTCTGTCTGCCTGTCTGTCTGTGGACACTCCCTGTTTGACTTCTGCTGCTTGTCCAGAGCAGCAGCGATTTCTGTCATTTATTTTTTTTTCCTCTAGTCGTATATACAAACCAGCTTTGACATAGAGATTGCACTGAAAGGTGTGTAGTTGTGCAGAACTGCAGTTTACATTCTAGATTGTTCTCCTCCTGTGCAACAAGTTATACAGTTATTTTTGATGTCTATAGCCAAAGAAATGCATGACATGATGAAAATATTATTGATTATAACATAAAATGGTTTATTACAGCTTGGACTGTACTTGATCAGATGTTTACTTTGAATTAGAGGACTACGTGGGCAGTCTTGGCAGTGCCTGTCTCTGGATAAATCATGGCTAATTCAAAAATGAACAAATACGCTAATCAGGCATAACATTATGACCACCTTCCTAATATTGTGTAGGTCTCCCTTGTGCCTCTAAAACAGTTGTGACTCATCAGAGAATGGACATGGACTTTCTGAGTGGAGGCCTTTGGGTCCTGTGGGTTGAGGGGAGGTCCTCTATTGGGGATCATCCCACAGATACTTGATCAGTTTGGGATCTAGTGAATTTGGCGGCCAGGTCAACACCTTTTTCCGTTGTTCATGTTTGTTTGTTTTTTAGTTCTTCCTAAAAAAGTTTTTGTGTGTGTGTCTGTGTCAGGCTGCATCTTGCTTGGGTTGACTGCTACCATCAACTAGTGTCATTGCAATGAGGTGGGGGTCCCTGGTCTATGTGGGTGCTACATGTCTAAGTAACATCCACATGGATGTCAGGTCCAAAAGTTCACCAGCAGAACTTTGGATTATCACAAGATGGTTACAGTGTTATTTACTTCTTCTGTCAGTGGTTTTAATGTTGTGGCTGATCAGTGTTGTTGGAGCGTGAGTGGAGCTGACCTACGCGAGTGATGCTAATGCAGATGGCTAGGACATTTAACTTACTACGTACATAAACTTTGGACTTGTGTACTTTGTAGTTCAGTTCTTGCAAGTTGGATTCAAAAGTACAGACTCTGGGGCAAACGGTAGTCAGAACTGGGACAGCAGTGTACTTGATGATGCCCACAAAATGCATCCTGGAATGCACACAAGTTAGCTCCTGATGCATCATCAATAAGCCTGTCACATGCAGGTATTTGGGCCGTAGTTGGTCAGATGAGCACTTTGAATTGGAGCAGTAACTGGGCTGCAAGAAGACAAGTGCAGACAAGAGTAGATATTGATTAACGCCCCTAGAGACCTGTGGTGCAACCACCTGTCACTCAAAGCGACCATAACCTAATTTACGCATAACTTACTATTTCAGAAAGTTATGTAAAAATCCGCCCCAGTTCATTTGTCATGGGTGGCGTAATTAGCTAAAGAGACCAAAGCCATTTGTTTTTCCAGGCTGTAACCATGTTTATTTCTGCTGTAAATTTGGGAATTTTAAAAAGGGGATTTACGAGGACTGACTTTTGGCTTTTGGATCCAGCCTGAAGTGGTCATTCAAAGAACTGCACCTTTTGGCTCTTCCGCGTTGGCTTCATTTTTTTTTTTTCAGCCCCAGACGCCGCCACCGCCGCCGCTGCCGCTTGGGTCGATTACAAAATACACAAGTCCTGAGTGATATGGTGGCCGATCCACTGCCCTGCCCATCTGCTCCCAAATGACCCGGCACTTCAGCCTGGCTGAGCAACAGTAAACGGTCGGATTCATCCGCCAGCTCCTCCTGGCCATTAGGTGCCATCAGGCTGCCTCTCTCCCTCTGAACCTCCTGTAAACAAATGAGCCAGCCGTCACTTCAGGCCCCGAGAGGAGACGTCAAACCCTTCCCCTTCGCTCCATTCTCCACTCCAAACACATGCAGTTGCCCACATCACATGCCCCCTCCCCCCGGTCCTCGCTCACGCAACCAATAACTTCGCTCAATACTGCGCAGTGCCTAATGATGTCCTCTACCAATGCACAAGCGCACTTTATTCCCTTGCACTTATTTATTTAGAGTCACACAAACCCGGCGCCGCTTACTGGAAAGTAGGGCAAAGGTCAGCAGAACTTTATGCGACTCCTGCGTGCGTCCTCGCGCGTTTCCCGGTGTCTCTCCGTACTGTACGCGTGTGAGGTCCGGCTGAGCGGATAAGAAGGAGCGAGAGCATATGTGGGGCAGAGGGCCCGGCGGAGGGGTACCCTGATAGGCCCCAGAATTTCCCCCGAGCAGCACCCAACATGGAGGAACAACTATGGCCTTTGTTGGTCACCCCGTGGATCTCACACACAGTTAATATAGACTTTTCCCACTGACTCTGCCAAGAGTCTGAAGTCATTTAATGAAGTGGCGGCTGAGTTTAGAAGGAGCCAGTGTGCTCGCTCCTTGCGCTGACAGAATGGAAAATGTCTGTGTTATGCAGCGAACAGCAAGTGACAAGAGGAGTGTGTTCTGATACTCACCTCTCTGCACACACACACACACGTTTCAAGAACACACATATATACAGCTGCGTGTAACAACGCTTCGTGAGGAGGCACAGCGATTATACACATTCACACGTGCACTTCTTCTGGATGTTTGCTGCTCGTTTTTTTGAAGGAGCGATCCCGGCAGGTCATGCGGTCTAACGATATTAAAAGTTCTCTGCTGGACTTAAACGTTTGAATCAGGTCTCTGCTTTGCCTCTGTTCCTATCTGAGTGTTTTTGTATATATTAAGAGTGACTCCCGCGGCAAATAGCATTTCTCAAGGCCTCAGCGTTTGCACGTTTGTGACACTCATGTACTCGGACCGAGTACGCCTAATTGTTTCACAAATTCTTTGTAGTCATCTCTTTGTCTAGTCCCGTCATTATGTCCAAACTTCACCTTTCATGTCCATTTTCACGGCTGTCTGTTTATCCACTCCTGCCATGAATGGACAGTATCTCTGTATGTATTTGGTCACACTTCTTTTCAGCGCCCTGTCTTTTCATCTAGCCGTGGGCAGATTGCAGTCTGTTTTGGTGTCCTATTGTGCAGCTGTCAGTTATTTTCAAAACACTCGAGTGTCATTTGCCTCAGATTCCATCCCTTTCAATTCTGGCTTCTTTTCTAGGGCTCCTCTAGCGTACATCTCATTGAGTGTGCATCAGCAGGCAGATTCATTCTTCTCTTCTTCTAAAAGCACATTTTTTTTTTTTCATAGCAGCCATAAGCCTCCTTTTTAAATCCACAGACAATGTGTTTTTGTCCATCCTTTTCAGCGAAGAGTGCAGGGATTCTCTCTCCCTCTCTTGCTCTCTCTCTGTCTCTCACCCGC
Source organism: Planiliza haematocheilus (assembly GCA_005024645.1). NCBI lineage: Eukaryota > Metazoa > Chordata > Actinopteri > Mugiliformes > Mugilidae > Planiliza > Planiliza haematocheilus. The sequence continues at coordinate 9,882,233 of SRSE01001415.1, read as the reverse complement.
TCTCTCTCTCTCTCTGAGGGCATCTGGGGGGACCCCTGAGCGTGGTGCTTCTCTTGAAGCTCGATTGTCTGTCTGTAATGAACCATGATGAAAGATAACAGAATGAAATGTAATAATTCATGCAGGCCTCGGTGAGGAGCACGTGGCTAGCGCTTGGCCCGGGCCGTGATAGCCTCCTGCTCGGCTCCCCGAACAATGCTCCGTCCCTGCCAGCGCCCGCTCGCCTTGCTCTGGTCCAGCGATCTTGTTGTGCTGTCCTCTCACTGTTCTTTCACTTCTATTCACAGTCACTTAACGTTGGAAGGCTGGTCTGTGATCACTGGCATGCCAGCACATCTCTTTGGGAAACAAGGCAAACTGTCTCCTTGGACTCACTGTCTTCCTGGAATTCCTTCATTCTTTGCTCCTCGCCTCTTGCTTTATATGTTTGGGCCATCTTGTCAGGCTTTTGACCCCTGTTTGAGTTTGTCAGATGAAGCTTGACAATGTCAACAGCTCGACGCTTCTTAAAGTCCCCCCCGCTGTTGTTGGTTGTTCCAATTGTGTCTCCCTCCTTGTATACTTCTGATGAAGGTTCCAGGAATGCGTGGACATTTTAAGGCCTTTACTTATCCGGCAAAGTAGAAAACCTGTTACCGGCAATGAGCTACTTCATACACAGGCACTACCACACACCTTGGAGCTTGGCAGTCTTAAAATGCTACCAGGAAGTGAGCATTTTAATTAGAATAATCAGGGATTAAAGCTACACACTTGCTTAAGGGTACATTAACCGGAGTTGTCCTTTTCCCCAACCACCTCCTCCAAGGACTTGAACTAGCGTTGCCTCTTTGGTCACAAGACCTCTAACTTGTGTCCCAGTTCTGTGCCACCGCGGCCCTCATTAATGCTTTAATGTGCTCGCGAGCTACTGTTTTCTTGCAACACACTGGCAATCAAGGAATTTAAACTCATGAGATATGCTAAGAATTTACTCCATGACAAGAATTTGAGACAGCCCGCGACCTTCCCGCTCTGCCCCCTCGTTCAGTAACTTTCCCAAGGGAAGACTAAGAGTGGAAACCTGTGGGAGCCAGACCATTCGGTGTGTCGTATTACTGAGGGATGGCATGTACCTGATAGTAGTTTAAGCAACTTTGAAGTCCTGGCTTGCCCTGTGAAAAACGATGTGGCGTGGATGCTGGTGGCGGACGATGGCAGCAGCTTCTAGCAGGGCGAGGAGAATGAACAGAGACTCGACTGATGCTCCAAACCAGCGACCAGGGGTTTTGACGAGAGAGAGTGTGTGTCTGTGTTTGTGTATATTCCAGCATGATGCCTAGACTCCTGCGTGCATAGCTTTCCATGAGAAATAGACAGTAGCGTGATTGGAAATTGCATTTCTCTCCTCAAAACAGCATGGCTACTCAAGTTAGCTTGACAAAGCTGTTTGTGGACTGTAGTTAAAGCAGGGCAATGTGCAGGTTGTAAAGGATGAGCAGCTGACATCTGAAGCTGAATTAAAAAGCAAAACCTACACATGTAATACAATCCTCATGATGTAGACACAACAGATGTCAGCTGTCCCCACAGTTCATTAGGATTCTGTAGTTTAAGGACTCACTACACTATGTATGCATTAAATGGGATGAGACTGCCTCATATCAATGCAATCAGAAAGTACAGTTAATGGGAAAGTTCACTGTGTCAGATTGATTGGAAACCATCTTCTACGATGGTTTGATAGAACGCCACTGCGCTACCAGTTAAGAAACAACAAAAAAAACACATGGTCAACCATACAACCATACAATACAATCAAATACACAAACTTGCTGTCTCTTTTATACAGGCTAGGAGTTCACACTATTTTGTATGAGTTTTGTATGAGGACTAAAAGACTGGGGATCACACACTTAACAACTGCGCCTGATTCAGGATCACAGACGACACGATTTGTCAAACAAACTGAAGTCAACTGGACGCATCGAACTCTCGTGCACACTCCGGCAATGGCGTTTCCTTCGTCGCCACTCTCCCGCTCTCACTGTTCTCTATCGTTGTTTTGATATTCCCGCTACTTCCCATCGTCTTCTGACGCTATTCCACGTGTCCCGCCCTCTCTTTGTCATTGGCTGTTGGCAGCACGCCTTTGCGCACTTTAATGCCGACTGTCGCCAACTAGTGCACAAATGGGAATCATGGGCAAAATCTGGCAAAAAAATAAAAAATAAAAATCTTATAGTGTGTCCTCTGGTTTACTTCATAGTTACAAAACAAGTCTAGAGATTGATTTACATAGGCCTTTTTTTAAGTTTTCTCTAGTTTTTCTTTTGACAGTTGGACCGCTAATGTTTGTGGTAATGAGGAAGATTAAATAGTTTGAATTAAAAAAGATTTAAAGCTGGATTTCATGGACATTGTGAAGGTGTTCTCTAAGTCGTAAGTGCAGGTACCAGCCACATGTAGTTGTGACGGTTGTTTATTAAAACATGAGAACAATTATTGTTCATTTTTTTAGTATATCACCGACAGAGCTGCTAGCTTGGCGCAAGGGAACATTGCTTTTGTTTATTCTGATATTCTGACCACATAAAGCAAATTATAATGCAGTGAAACTTGAAAATTAGCAAAAACGATGGAGCCTTTTCTCTCTCGAATGTGCGACGGTGTGCACGCGCAAATGTTTTGTCCGCAGGAAAGTTTAAATGAAGCTCCCGCTTAGCTCCGGCGTCGTGTTGGCTAATGCAACACAGCCTCCCCGCACAACGCAGCCTTTACAGGGCCGGGCGAAAGAGAACTAAGAAAGATTATAACAGAATGAAAGGGAGCCTAACTGTAAGCGTGCTTTGAGTGTGCCAGTTCACCAGTTTGGTGGTCCTCCTCTGAAGGTTGTTAATTAGTGCAGAATGTAGACTACAGTTCTACTGCCAGCACTGATGAAAAGAGGAGAGCGAGAGAGAGAGAGGGTAAACTGTATGGCTGCCAAAAAGGAGGAATTTGTGATAGGTTGAGAGTGGTTCCAAATGGTGGAGCAAAACATGGAGACTCCCAGAGTTCCTGCCTCCTGACCCATGTGTTTGCTCCAGGATCCTTAAGCCCCATAGTCGGACGCCGTAGTAACGTGAGCAGCTGCCGACAAGATCAGTGAGAAATTAGTGATTGATTTGATATAAAACTTAAATTTATGCCACCGGAGAAGGTTTGAGCGTCTTTGCAATGGTGATGTGCGCCCCATTCTTAAGATTCAGTATCACATGTAGGCTCTATGTACGTCTCTATAGACTGCAGTGTGCATTATATGGTACAAAGCAGATCTGAAAATAGATCAGACCGACGCTGCTGAGGGGAAACTCAGAAGCCCACACAGACTAGCGTTCTGGCCGCACATCCGTCCGAGTTTCACACAAAGGAGGCATCAACCCTCCCTCGCTGCCAGGCTTTACCCGAGGAAATTAATGTTTACTCTTGTTATTTGATGGTTCCTTTTTATGTTTTTGTAGCATAAAGACACGCAGGAGGACATTCACGGCGCCGCAAATCCCTCTAAAGACGCCGCTCAATAGACTGTCAGGTGTTGCTTTGCACGTAAGCCATATGCTCCGTGAATGGCTTTGAGGTGAAGTCAGGTGCCCGATCAATGCGGCTTCATTCGAGGTATTCAGCGGCTCTTAAAAGCGCCGGCCTTGCCAAGAATTGCTGCACGGCAATTCCTCAAATATCCGCACACGGCTCTGCAGGAGATTAATCGACATCCCAGTCAGAAAAGTCTAGACCAATCTGTCTTATTGTATGCTTTTGCTATTACATAAGCGTTTCAAAACAGCACAGATTCGGGGGATTAAGGGACGCATGTGACGAGCGTCTGAGGTGTGCGCCGTGTAAAAAGCGAGGGAAAACTGCGCCGCGTGTGCCGCTGCAATTATTCACCCACACACGGTCCCACCAGCAGCACCAGCACCACCACACCTTGTTCAGCGCGGTACGGATCCCGAGAGCAAAGAGGCTGGATGGAAAACACCATTATGTCATCCCAGTTGCACCCTCCCCGACTGGCCACACTGTGGTGCTTTGTGAGCAGCAGAGCGAGGAGCCACGGGGATGCATGGACCGGTGGATCCTTTTTTTTTTTTCTTTTTTTTTTACTGTATGTGATGCAAACGTTTGCATTATCGGTGAAGCTTTTTGAGATTCATTCGCGTTAATCAGTTAATTTAATTTAACTGTCAGAAAGAAAGGGAATAAGAGAAAATATATGCGTCACTGTAACAGAATAACAACAGACTAAAAGTTTCATTTCTGATCCTGAAAACCTAAACTTTATTTATTTTTTTTCTCCACGAATGACTCGATAAAAGACAGCTGCTCATCGGTTAGCAGCATTGTCTACAGGGCCAACAATCAACTGACCGACTGAAGAGTCTGTGTCCTAAACTTTGTTAAAAAAAACAAAAACTTTTCTATCCTCCTCTCACTCCCTCGCTCTCCCTCTCTCTTTCTCCCTGCTCTCTCTCCCTCCCTAACATCTGCTCCCAGCCAGCCACCTGTCTCCTGTCAAATGTAATATTAATGTACGCCATACACTTGTTAATTATTTCCCCTGAATGTAGTCATGTCAAGCCGAATATGCATAACAGGATTGTAAAGAAGCGTTTTATTAGGGGTGATCACTCTCTCTCCCTCCCCTCTCTCTCTCTCTCTCTCTCTCTCTCTCTCTCTCTTTCTCCCTCTCTTTCTTTCTCTGTCCTTGTCCAAATGCCGTTTCTCAGGTCTTTCTATCCACTAAAGTGGTGTGTGTGTGTGCGTGTGTGTGTGTGTGTGTGTGTGTGTGTGTGTGTGTGTGTGTGTGTGTGTGTGTGTGTGTGTGTGTGTGTGTGTGTGTGTGTGTGTGAACTCAGCGTGCCTCCATACACCAACTAGCGCTTGTTTCCCAGGAGACACACAACTGCGTGTGCTAGGAGGGTGGCAGAGGGATGGTCGAAGGGGCCAGAGGGGATGGGGTGACAGAGGGGGTGATGGAGGGGTGGCATGTCGAACCGGGGATGGAAGGGAAGGGGTGGGGGGGGGGGGGGGCTGCGTCAAGGGGGTGAAGTAATGAGAGGTGTTGTGGGAGGCGAGCTGCGGTGGGGTGGTGGGGGGGCAAAGCGAGGCGAGGCCAGGCGGGTGGCATGGCAGTGGGGCCTCCTTGTGTTCTGGTCCCCCCTTGTCCCTCCTGGTCCCTTTTTTGCGGACAGCATCTGCAGCCTGCTTTACATGCAAAACACACCCTGCAGAGAGGGCGTCTACACATGGGGCTAAGGGGAGAAGAAGAAAAGCATTCCTGAGGCAGCGCTGGGAGAAGAGGGAGGTGGGTATCTTCAACAGCCTCACTCGACCAGTGTCTCTCCCAGATGAAGCCGTGGGGGGATGCAGTAATTAGGGATGAGAGGCGAAATTCACCGCAGATTATTTTGCTTTGAATCCGGCTTGAGCTCATTTCCATACACAGCCAAAGCTATTGTTTTTTTTTTGTTTTGTTTTTTCTTTTCTTTTTTTTTTCGCCTGACAAGGGCTCAGTTTCATTTACACTACACCCCGACTATCAAGCAACTTTGCTCTCCGGTGTCCATCTCGGGCGCGACAGCTTGCCTTCGCGCCCGAGAGCGGACGGGAGAGAACCGGCGAGCAGCTTTGAACGCCCGAAGAAACAAACTATTTGTTCACACTCTGCCCGGATTCTGAAGTTTTTCTTTTCCATCCATCACCCCCCAACTTCTCCACCTCAGTCCTCTTTACCAGACTGCAAGGTTGCTAGTCAATTCACACTTGTCCCCAGTGCTGGCAGTGTGGAGTCCCATTGTTAATAGAGGAAAAAACATTATTGGAGAACCGAGGCCTAATACTCTAATATTGTATTTTATTCCATGGCTTTCTCTTTTTCCCTTTTCCTTCCATTATGCTTTAAGTCGCCGCACTGCCCCGAACAATGTATTCAGCACTAACCAGATGTCACGGCATCTCATGCAGAGGACACAGTGTGTGCATGTACTGTATGCATGTGTGTGTCCTTCGGGGAATGCCACCTGCCAAGGAAAAGCGCGCAGATGCACACACACACACACATGCGCCATGTCCACACCTGATATTTTTATAACGTTTTCCCACAATAGCACAAGAGCGGCGCGGCGTTTGCAGTTCGCAGCCCAATCTCTTTAAAGTTACGTCTCGGCGCGGCGGGGCGGCGTCTTCGGGGAGCGTCAGAGGAAAAAACACCACCACAGAGACGGTTTCGTGTGTCACGGGCATTGTAGTCGGAGCTGCGCTGTCATTTTGCGCCTCCTCTCTCCGGAGTCGGCCTGAGGTTTCCAAATGTCTTGACTTTATGTAGCCTGCCGCCGCTTGAGTAGAGGTATAATTGACTCACTGTGGGGATTCGGGATCCTCCAGTGACATTTGGTGGCGTTTCATGTGACGCAAGATAGGTTGTCTTTCTGTGTCAGCCCTGACTGGAAAATGGGAAGAAGGCTTTAAATGTGGTTTCTAGTGCCACTTGTCTTTGTCAAGACGACTTTGACTCAGACGACCGTTTGATCTGTCATGTAGCATAAGGACAGGCAGGAAAAGTGAATATGTAAAAATAGAACATTCAGTCCCTTTTTTCAATCTTGTGTCTAGCCTTACATCTCACTATATTAAGGTTTGTGCTCAGGTCTGTGAGGTCAAAATAATGGGGTGAATTAGCTCCAACTAGAAGAAGAAGAAGACGGAAAGTTGGCAAGAATTAGGTACACAACTTGGCGAGTTGTTGTTGTGAGTCTACTTACGTCCACCGTGTGCTTTTCGTAGCGTCCATTTTGGTTCCACATTTAAATTTTAAAGCCCACGAACGCACCGTTTTCAAAGAAGCAGCGTCTCAACTTGAATGAACTACAAGGCTAACCCTGAGCCTGACTCTCTTCTTTTCGTCTCGACGCTTCCTTCCATTCCTTTCCCGTCACTCTACGTTCTCCTAACCTCCCGCGGTGCTATTTCCAGAGCGTTGTGACCTGCCTGATTTCTGAGTCAAGACCTGGAGAACATCTAGAAGCCCCGTCTTCGATTTCCAAATGACCCGCGGGGGCGCTTCCGTCGCTTTAGGTGTTTCGACTTTTCCATTCCCACAGAGGGACGCTTCCTCTTTCAATCCGCCCGCAGAAGTGAATTGTGTAACTAGCGTGTGCAATAATAAACTAAGGAAATGAGTGCCGTTGCCTCACTTAATGTTAACATTATACATATCAGGAGGTAGATTGCCCCCGGATCGGGTTTCAAAGGGCGCCCGTCGCAAGTAGTAGTTTACGGGAGAGACGAATGAGCTGTTTCCATGCCATTATGTCAATCAAAGCAGAGTTTGACCCCTGACTAAATAAATACAGTTTCTCATTCGCTGGGGCGGAAATTGTTTCAGTGATTTCCCTGACTGGATATGTACAGAAACCGCCTGTGAGCTGGTTACGAGGAATATACTATAAGTCAGCGTGCACGTTTGACGTGTTACTACATAATACAAACAGATTCTTTCCCAGGAGCCGCAGCTCTTTCTCTTTTTAACACCGAGAAACGACGCTCGGGAGTTCTCTCTGCAAATTCCAAGAACACTGTTGCATGTTTTGCATGATGTCCAGATACTACACAAGTCCTTCCAAAGAAAAACTGCACTGGTTGGATGAATTCCGTGCATGCACTGTGAGCTCAGAATACGAGGTTTGTTCACACCGCTGTGATAAAGTGTCTGTGTTGAGCCGAATCTCCTTAAGAGGAGTTTTCCACCCATGCATTGACTTCCTAAAGTAATACTATTATCTTAGCAGATGCAAACGTACACAACTGGGCCGTTCCCAGTCGCTCACGCATTAAATCATTGCATATGGTTACTCGCAATTAATCGCGCGTATCGTAAATATGTACCGGCAAAACAGTTTGCATGCAACTGTTTTATTCTTGGATGCTGCACACACACACACACACACACACACACACACTGTACAGCATCCAAGAATCTTCTGGGAGACCTCAGGAGCAGTAGTTGCTTGCGGCTTGAACTATTAGGATGATTGGCTGATTCACTGCTGCGTTCCGGACCCAAAAATAGGAACTGCAGGAACCATCTTTCCCTGCGCTCCTCGTGCACATATCCAGCATACTTTCCCGACAGAAAGGAAACCCCACGTTTTACCGGCCCGAGCCAAATCGTCACCGCTTTGTTTCTGCTTTTGAACTCGTCACTTTTTCTTTCTTTTTTGTCGCGCTTGTTTGTCTCTCACAGCGAGAAATAAAGCCGCCGCCGCCGCCGTGCCCGCTTCCAGATGTTTAACGTGGCTCTAAAAAGGAAGAGTCAAACCATTGTGTAATTACAAACGTACACAATTAAGATCCAGTTTTAAGAGTCGCTCTTATAGCCGCACGCCTTGCCGGGCGGCCCCGGAGGCTTTCGTTTTACGATTTAGTGTGGAGCGAGCGCCGTGGTCCATCCTCAAATGGAAAATCCTATAAAATAATCCAGTCTTCTCTTTAAAAGGGGCTGTTTTACTTTTGCTGTTTGTGCTCTTCACATTCTATTAGCTCACGCCCCCATCAGGAATGCTGTGTGTATGTGTGCAGCGTACGTACAATCTTGCACTCCCGCTTACGTGTGCTTGCGTGCGCGCTCGTGTGTGTGTTTGTGTGCAGCTGGCTGGGTGCATCCACATGCACGTACGGTATATGTCAGAAAAAAGTGCCAACTAATTCATATGCATCTCATTAATGTAGATGACAGCGGGCCCTAAACGGTGGAAAAAAAAATAAATAGCAATAAAAAAAAAACAAAAAAAACAGCAACAATACAATTACAGTGAGATTCCAGAATGGTGCCATGTCTTAAATGAACAACAGAGGCCTTTTGTGGGACCCGGCGTCATTTGGTTACGTTTACTGTATGGTGGTTTACATTAAAAGTTTGTTCTGTGAAAGTCCTATTTCCATTGCAGCTAGTAATTGTGGCTCTTCTCTATCCATGAGTGCACATGGAGCTGCTTAAGTCCCTTTCCATTGCCCGCATTGTGCCGTCCTCTCCAGCATCGTCCCCAACGTGAAACACGGTACTCTGCATGTTCTTAGGGAAAGCCGCGCCTTAGAACTCGTTCGAGCTTGGACACCTTCCTCCAACGACCCTGAGACGATGCACGGTATCTTCTTCCCTCTGCGCTAACCTTCCACAGCTCGGAGATTTCTCTTGTTTACAACTGTCAAAAATAGTTTGTCTCCTTTTATCCTCCTTCCTTTTAAGTCACACTTCTCTGACACCAAAGACGGGATGGAAGCCACAAGTGTTCTCTCCCTGTAATTTTCCATGTCTCCCTAAGCGCAGAGTATGAGCAGATGGAGATGCAGCTCGTCCTCTGTCCATATGTCTACATGTGCATGTGCGTCTTTTTACATATACAAAACAATCATGTTCTCAATCTCGACTCTGTTCTCTATTTCCTAGTTCCTTTTTGATTTCGTACCCCGGCGTGTCCTTGGGCAGTGTTGAAATCTCAGAGCCTGAAATGAACTCGGAACATCACCGACAACAATTTCTTCAGCTTCTTCTCCCCGGCCACGCACTTCCTCACTTCCTCCTCTGTCTCCATCCATCCTGTCCTGGCTTTGGTCAGGGGGACCTGGCTGGTGATCCCAGTGTCATCCCTCCTACTCTGAGAAAACAGAAACATTCTCTGACCCTCTCCTATCCAACCTCCCTACACACACACACACACACAGCGCTCCCCAGCCAGACATCCCTGTCTTGTCCCAGCTAGCGGCTGCAGAGCGAGGGAACAGGAGGCCCCACGACTGAGCCAGCTGTTCCAGACTCCCTCGCTGCCCTGGGCCCCACATTCCCTAATTCAAGGGAGCTTTGTAGTTCTGACATCTTGGAACAGTTGAGCAGCTCAGCTTCTAATGCTGCTGTAATGGTGAGAGAGGGAGAGACAGAAAGAGGGAGGGGAGGAAAAAAAAAGAATGAGACAGGCTTTATGTGTGCTCGCTTGTTACGCTCAATCTCTCCACTCCTCCCTCCCTCTATCCCTTCAGCCCCCTCATCTTGAATCCCTTTACTGTACTTTACCAGGGCCCATGCTCGGGTGTTTTGGTTACATCCCATTTAGATTCCACTTCAGCGACCGTGCCGTCTCGTGTCTGCATCATATTGAAGTTCGCTCGGCTTGCAGAATCACACCGCGTTCTGCTACGCCGTAATGTAATAATCTTACAGTTTTCCATCTCGCCTATCGTAATATTCCATACAGCGTTGTATCTGTTGGCTGCGCTCTGTTCCTATTCCAGACTGTCTGAGCCTCACTGTGGTGCACTGTGTTTGTACCAGGCACCTAGTGTGTTTGTGGGAGTCTGCTAGACTCCTGGTTAGCTCATACCTCGCTGCACTGAGCCGCACTGTACTGGAGCTGCTGTGGAGCTTGCCTTCTCAGCCAGTGATGGCATCCCGGCCATGTGCAGGAGCTGTCTTTTGTGAACTGTGCAGCTATCAGCTGTTGGGATGTACTGTGCTCTACTGTAACCGTGGCTCCCCTCTGCCTTCTTCGCCGCACTCCAGCTGCCAATTTCAACAGGGGGAGAAGCCTGCGGATCATAAATCAAAAGCAAGTTCTTAGAAATCAGTTCAATGTAGTTTGGAAGGAAAAGGAAGAAATATGTTTTCCCTGCAGTTTGTTTCATGCAGCTGTGATGTGTTAATCTAATGTAGCCTTATTGAAGAGGGTGTTATCTTATGGAGTTCAGTCACCCTTAACAGCGGCCCGAGGCCTCAGAATTGGCATGAGGTCGCTGTCATCAATGGGTGCCAACGCTTAAAAGCAGTTAAGACAAGCATGTGGTCATCTTTGTTTTGGCAGAGAACGGCTTTTACCTGCCAACTGCGAGCCGCTGTTATTTGCCCTCAAATGCTTTCTGTGTGTTCATTCGGTATGCCTTCATTCCCCGAGCTATCTCTGTCGTAACTTATAATATGGCTGATTGGCACAGTTCCCGTGGCGCTAAGTTTTAACTTGCTGAACTCCAGGACTTTTGCCAGCCTTGCACTTTACATGGCCCCATTTCTCCTCAATGACATGCCATTCAGGAAAGGCCAGTTTTTATGGTGTAATCAAGAAGGTTTATCTAAAGTTATGGAATTGTAGATCTCAAGGCCGCACTAATTGCTCTCTCCACTCCCTTGTCACAGTGGAAGTGCTGTTTGCTTAGGCCACTTATCCGCCGCAATCAGTTCAGGTCACTTTTGCTCCGCAGAAAACTTCATGGGAAACTCGGTCTGATTAGATGCCAAGAGAGGTTTAAACATCCCACCCCAAAAAAACGGTCTCTGGCGTGTGTGCGCGGACGCACTTATGTGCGTGCACGCGTGCCTGTAGTTGCGCATCTATGCATGAGTACACGTGCTTTCCTGCCTTTTATGTGGGAAAGACGTGTGCCTGAAAATAATGGGGCTGGTCAGGATTTTTTTTTTTTTTTTTTTTTTAAATCTCCATTTGCAACAAACAAACTGGGCGCATAGCTCGAATGAACCCTCTGGTCAATGACATGCAGACCTTTTAAATTCCTCCAAGTACAAGTCCTCCAATTGTCTCAGGGCGGAGGTTTTTACGCACATAGTGCATCGTTTTCGCTCTCATTCCGCTGCGCCGCGGACGCATTGCATATGTACGATGAATATCCTCTTGTTTGAATTTCATAAGTGCCAGAAAAAAAGAGCGAGTTACAAACAGAAAGAAAAAAAAAACAAGAGTGAAAGAGGTTTTGGTTCTTGGTGTAGTACCTACTGGTAACCTTAAGATGGAACTGCTGCATTCATTTTAATGCTGTCCTCTTGACTCTGTTGTGGTGCTCTCATGTCACATGTGCAAAGAGAGACACTTTTACATCCACATGGTACCTTACATGACTTCACACGGGCCGAGTGAATGAATGAATCTGCCGGCGGATCAATCATTGAATAAAAACATAAAAAAATAAAGAAACGAGGCTTGGAAAATATGCGGGGAGAACTTAAAACGTGTGGTGATATCATCATCATTCCATCAGATCTGAACCAGACCCCATGGCATGCCTAGGAGCTTGCAGGGAATCACATGTGCACAATAGGCTTATACAGTGACACTGCAGAGGAACTCACTCACTCACTTATGATGATTGCTGTGATTCTACTGCAGAGATCTTACAAGAACTCCTCTGACAATTTTTTTAAACTTGCAGCAGATTAGAATTACCCTAAAGGATTTCATCCAGGTTATTATCATTTTTAACAGGAGCCATGTGGCCACATTGATGGCAGGAGGACTGGATGTAAGGAAGTATTCAGCTGTGTCACATAGTCTTATTTAAAAAAAAAAAAAAAATTTTACTTCGGAAAGTACTTAACCAAATGAAATAAACTGGAAGTATGTAAGTAGTAAGTGGCAGCTGCTAGTATCCTCTAAACAGTGAGGAAAATTGTGTCAGTGCTTCCTTTTTTTCCAGCCTCCGTCAGCACAGGATGCACTGGAGCATCCTTTATAAACGAACTACAAGGAGATTTTTATATATTATTTCTTTTTAAGAATCACATTTAAATAATTTGCAGAACCAGTGCAAAACCACTTTTATTTTTTTTAAACAATTATTCATATTTAAGTCTGTCATAAGTCACCAATATAACAGAATAATTTATGTAATTTAATAAGAAATGTATTGAAATAGACCTTCTGTAGCGCTTGGCCAGAAACACTTAGAGAGCATGTGCACTCACTTGCTAGTTCTTTACACCAGTGTAAAACAAATACATTTAAATATAAAAGTCTCAAATGTTTAATTGTTTCATTCACCGTCTAAACTCATGGTCCAGTAGAATTCAGACATTGCTTCGGCATAAACAGCTCAACGGTCGTGAAGGGAGACTCAGTGCAGGGGGCTGTTATATTTGAATGCATTTGTTTTCACCAGTGTACCTAATGAACTGGCAAGTGGGCGTACGTCTTCACTTCCCCCCTCATCATTTGTGTTTTGACAGAGCATGTGGAAGTTTATTTATAACAATACCAGTCAAATACAAAAGTAATAATAAACTGTAGAGCTGCATGACACATCTTACATTTGCAGTTGGTACATTTTTTACGCGTAGACTAAGATGCTTTTAGTCTTTCCCGGGCCTGTTTATTTATTTTCTTTGTTTGTTTAAATTTAATTCATATATGAATACTGTATGTTCTGGTGACAAAAAGAAAGTAAACAAACACTGATGCATTTTAAAGAATTATTCATTTTTATGTAGCTGCTAATTAAGTTTTATTAGCTTTTAGTGAGATTATTGTCTGGAAACAAATCTTTAATTTTTCTGGTTTGCCTTTAAATATTTAATTTGATTGACACCTTATTAATTTTCCTCATTGCATTATCAGTCTAAATGTGTTGTTAGCCTGGTGTAGTGTGATTCTTCTCCTGCTTCCCTATGAATCCTCCCTCACATATTTTCTTTCTTTTGTTTTGCTGCAAATATTTTCTTAAAATTAGTGAAAAATCTATACGTTCGTTTTGTATTGATAACGTTTTGCATTAATGTTTCATTTCAAATAAACTCTCACTTGTAAGTCTGGATAAATACGGCTGAACGTTAGTTTTGGATAAAAAAATAAAAACCAAAAGTGATATCTGACTTTCTGTATGTTGCTACATGAAACGTGATTCACTGCGTTATCTCATGAGAACGAACAAACAGACAACATTTCTGAGAAGCTTCATACTTCCACAGAATGATGGATATGCGTTAGAAACTTACCAGCGCGACCAATTATCTCTGTGTCAGACGTAACAGCACAAAGGGCTGGTGAAACACTGGGACTATTTAACTGTCCAAACACAATTGATTTTCATTTAACATCCGCGGCCAAGCACAACGTATGCATCTTGGATTCCACCATATGGCGCGGCGTTCACTCAACCACCAGTGTGTCACTTTTGGATTAAAACTGCAAAACTGCTGCTGACAAAGGAAGAGCATAGCGTCGAACTGTGTGCTGAAAACAACGTGCAGAATAGAGTGTTTACGTCCGACATATGTACGTATAGAATTTTACAACAAAAGCCGGGTCCGAGCAGTTGGGAATTTTGAATAGGGGGGGACGCTCAACGTACAGTAAAGCGTCGTGGAATTTGAGGCAAACTGATATCAGATCCACCATAATTTTTTTTTCTTAACAAATGAAGAGTTTGTTTGCAAAAAAAACATTCTTAAAAGATGAATGTGTTCCTGTGTGTTGTATTTATATATTTTATCACATATCAATGACAGTCCATCATGCATATTCCGCCATGTTTCTACAGTAGCCCAGAATGGACAAACCAAGTCTCACTCTCTTTTGCGCCTTCTGCATTTTAGGCAAGTGCTACAGGGAGGAAGGTAGAGGCTGGGCAAGGGGTATTAGGTTAGTTGTGATCTCCAACTACGCTGCTAGTAACTAAGTCCTGCACACTGGACCCAGTTTAACACATACCACATTCTGAACCCTTAATACGTCCGTCAGTGTCCACGCGTTGCAAGTTCGTGCTTTGCTGCAGAAACTGAAAATACATTTCTTCAGCAGATCAGTACACAGTATTCAGGATGAAAGGGAACTTTGTCATGACAGTCTCATAGCCATCTTTAGACTTAGACTTTATTCGTCATTTAGATTTACGTCAAAATGAAACTTCGGTGCAGTGGCTCAGAGCACTGTAGGGATACTGACAGAAACAGTGTACAAAAATAGAAGATAAATATATTGCCCGGTTTAATTACGGGGTAATATTTCACAGCAGGGCAGTCCTGTATAGGTGCCTGTGGGTGAGGAGGGGGGACGTATTATAATGCGTCAGTCTTGTGTCATATGGGAAAAGTGTTCTGATCCATGGGCTGCAGAACCTCTTTACAGAGACCAGCAGCGAGAACAGTTCCTGGTCGGGTTTGAGGGTCTGAGGTGATGTTTTGAGCCCTCGCCAGACAGCGTTTGGTTGGGAGGAAGTGAAGTCCCGATAAGTTGCTGTGCTGTCCTCACCACCCTCTGAGATTCATGGTCAGAATGCTCTCTATAGTACGTCTCTAGAAGGTGGTGAGAATGGGAGTGGGTAGGTGTACCTCTTTTCCCTCTTTACAAGGGCTCTAGTGTGTTTGGACCAGCTCAAAGAGTCCGTTACCTGCACCCCCAGGAACCTGGTGCTGCTGACGAGCTCCGCTGATGAGCTTTTGGCGGTGAGAGGCGTGCGGCCGGGCTGGCTCTTCCTGAAATCCACGATGATCTCTTTTGTTTTTGCAACATCCAGGATCAAGTTGTTGGTCTCACACCAGATGTGTCACCTCCTCTCTGTGAGCCCGGTCATTGTTGTAATTGGCTGCGGGCCACTGCTGCTCGTGTGGTCTGCGAACTTCACGACGTGGTTAGCGGTGAACATAGCGCAGCGGTCGCGTGTCATCAGCGTAAACAGCGGCGGACTCAGGACGCAGCCATGGGGGGAGCCGGTGCTCAGGGAAATGACCCTGGAAACATTTTTCCCCACCCGCATGCACTGAGGTCTGTTGGTGAGGAAGGTGGGTGCTGAAACCAAGGGAGGGGAGGGGCAGTTTATTTATCAGATGCTATGGAGTGACAGTAGCCAGAGCTGAAACAGCATCCTCACGTGTGATGCTCTAGGCTCCGATGGAGGAGATGGCGTCCTCTGTAGAGCGGTTGGGGCGACAAAACTGGTACTAGTTGAATGTTGGGCGGAGTCTGGAGATGATATAGTCCTGTACCAGCCTCTCAAAGCACTTCATCATGACGGGGATGAGTGATACCAGGCGGTAATCAGTCCAACCGTCCTCAGGGTTCTCCGGACATCAGCTGGGTCCAGGCGGAGTAACTGCTCACCTGATATTCGGTTCGTTGAGGAAGCTGACGTTGTTCTCGCCGTCTCTTTCGGCAAAGGTCTCAGCAGACTGGACATGGAGAAAAGCGGTAACGAAGAAGCTACGACGTTTAAATACTGGGCACAGGGAAAAACTAAACGCTGAAATACTGAGTCACCCCAAATACTGATTTGAGACTTGGGTTATGCTGAGTAGCCTAGAAAACGAATACTGAGAAACGCTGAGGGAATATGGAATATTTTACAAATGTAATACTGTAAAAATATTATCACCACGTCTGTTTTCTTGTGCCAAAGATTCAAAGAATTGAAAGCAAGCAAAAAACTGCGTCCGACTTTAGAATTTAATGAGTCAGTTCGGCGACGACCTTGTCTGCTCACACAGGGGTTTTGTAGACCAGCCCTAATTTTCCACTATATGAATCTTTCGTGTTTCTGGTTAACAGGGTGTTTCTCTTGTCATTTTCAGCACTTCCTCTTAATGATGAACTGTGAAACATGAAAATGGGCTTTTAAATGCTTTATGCTCCCTGCATTTTGTGTATTTTTTTGTGTGATTTACAAAAAAAAGTGATGAATGTTGAGATCTTCTCTTCGCTTTTTTTTTCCTCTTCTTTTTATGTAATTGTGTAACGTGATCCGTGGTAATGGATGGATCAGATTCCAGCGCTCAGAAACCTTATACATCCTGGAGCTCTGGAGGTTTTCTTGGGGGGGTGGGGGTGCTGGTGGTGGGTGGCGCCGCCGGTTGTTCTTTGAGGCCCACAGGTGCGCAACCATCTGGGGCGTAACCGTTGAACCAGTGTCCCTTTAAAGGCACTCTCCTCTCCGCCAGCCAAACCAGCTCCTCGCTTTGATCCGTCCCCGCCTCGCCTCCTCTGCTCCTCCACTATCCCATTAAGTTACGCTCACTTGACAGCTTTGGCATTAATGAACAGGGAGAAGTGAAGATGAGTCATATATTTTTTTTTCCTTGTATTTGCATGTAATGGCAGACCTGTTGTGTGGTTTATGCAAAACTTGATGTCTGTGTTTACGCGCTTGTTTATACAGCCGTTGATAGGCAGATGTAGAGAGCTGTGCGGGTAGTTTCCCTGACTTAAACCACACATTTCACTAGAACATGACAGGGTCAATTACTAAACCTCACTTTGTGTATCAAAGTACCTTTTTAGGTTACGCTACCATGTAGATAATGCATATCGTGTCTAATCTGCAGCTCAGAGCCTCTCTGGCGTTACTGCACCTTGCAGTGGTGCAGTAATATCATGCGTTGCCGGTAAATTCTCAACCCCATTGTCGTCACCGTCCATACAACATGTAAAAGTTGGAGCATGGCGCGTGTGAGCGGCAACAAAGCAGCTGTTGTCAAGCCACCAAACAGCAGGATGGAAACACGGTGACGCAGAGGAGGCTGCGTGAGCGTCCTGTTTCTTGGTATTCATTTTTTTGGAGGATTTCTAGGAATGTGAGGCAACTGGTGTTTTAGAGTGGTTTTTATATATTTCCTGTTTAGTTTTTTTTTCTTTTTTTCGTTTTTCTTTTTCATACACAACTGTTGTTGACACTCCTCTCGCGACGGTTGCAGGGGTTTAGAGGGGTGGAGAGAGTTGCGAGTTTAAATCCCGAGGCCCCGACACTGCTTTTGCTCTGAGTGTGTGAAAATGTTTTAGAGGTGGGGGGCCAGGCGCTGGAAACTGTCTGGGTTTCATGTGTCAGGGAATTAAAGACTGACTCATCGCTTTGCTGTAATGTGAAAGACACGGGTGAACAGTTTAGTAAACACTCAAGCCACACTGACCTGACCTGAGCGCCTCACCACAGGGATCGTTTCATGAAGACCTAAATCACCAGAACTGAGAAACTAAACGAAATAAAAAGTGACTGTATGTTTTTTTCTTTTGAATGATCACTCCATGCAGACGCAGCATGCTGGCTTACAGTTTCACGTCATGGCTTTTTGCTGCAAGACCCGGCTGGTGGAGACAAATTCTAGACGCAGTACATACCTTCATTTGCTAAGTCCACCCTCTGTATTTTGTTTTGCCACTCAGCAGAAGGATTCAGGCACATTCACAGGTACTGAAGCGTGATCTCTTTCCTCATAGTCACTGCGATATGCAAAGCGCATATTGTTGCCGTCTAATTCTGGACACGCACCAGACAGGCCTGCAGTATACGCCGATCATGCATAACATTATGACCACCTGCCTTGCATTGTGTAGGTCTCTCTTGCGCCTCCAAAACTCACTCATCAGAGTGTCCTGTGGTGTCTGGCAACACAATGTTGCTTGTGTCGGGCCTTTGGGTCCTGTCAGTTGAGGGGAGTGGCCTCTGTGACTCATCCCACAGATACTTGATCAGTTTGAGATCTAGTGTATTCGAAGCGTATTCGCTTTGAGTCACCGCTTTGTGCTGTTCTTCATGTTTTTTTGGAATTTGTTCCTTTTTTTGTGTGTGTGTCTGTGTCAGGCTGCATCCTGCTGGGGATGGCCGCTGCCATCATGGAGCGTCATTGCTATGGGGTGGGGGCAGGGGCGTAGCACCAAATTCTGGGCGCTGTACACTCTTAATGTCAGTGGGCCCCTATCCATGCCAGTGCACGAAGCGTGCAGCAAAAAAAAAAATTCATGGACCTTCTTCCTGCTCGGGCCTTGGGTATTCAGGTCCCCTTTTCCCCCCACTACCACGCCCATGGGTGGGGGTCCCTGGTCTGGTCTAGGTGGGTGCTACATGTCTAAGTAACATCAGGTCCAGACGTTTCCCTGCAGAACATTGAATTGTCACAAGATGCTCAGCGTCACTTACTTCTCCTGGTGGTCATAATGTTATAACATGGATTACAGTTGATGTCCCCTGCATTACAGTCCCCCCCTGCTTTGCATTTTCCTGGGTGAGGTGGGTTGCGGGAGTCTAATGTCAGGCTGCTCCCGCCCGAATCCTGTCCTTCACCGACAATTCAACAGCGAAAGACTGCGGGGAGGCCACTCAAGAGGTTCAGCAGCCTGCAACTTAAACATGCAGTGGTGATAAAACCCAAATGCGCTACTTCTTGGCAGTTAAGAGTCAGTGCCGGGAAGGCTATCAGTGAAGAGATTGTTTCATAAGAGACTATTTCATTAGATAGATGTTGCTACATATCAAAAACACAGAGGAAATGATTTGGAAATAGTGCGTTCAAGTTTTCTGTTGGACACACAGTGTAGGATGTCTTCGTCCGCAGGCCAACCTTGTGGTCATTCCACTGGTGGTGGGAAAATCTTCGGAGGACCAATTGTTGCTGACTGAACAAGAACAGTTTCCAAAGCCTATGGTGCTCAGAGTGAGACAGTTTGTTTCTGATCTCCCTGTGTATGATTGATATATTTAATCTCTGTGTGTGCACGCGCGTGTATGTGCGCGCAGTTTAAAATTCAGGAAGTTCACCAATAAACCTCGCCGGAGACCACCTATTCTCTGTTCATTTCCACATGATTTGATTTCAGGGCAGCATTCATTCAAGAATGCGACTCCGAAATAAGACACCTGGACGAGCCATTGTGCGTGGCGTAATGGCAGTGAGCAGGAGGCCTCAGATTGAGCCAGTGACTTGAAGGTTTGAAGTGTGCAGACAGGAAACCTGGTGGGACAAGCTAGGGATTAGAGAAGGGGAAAGGAGGGGTTTCTGTTTTCTGTTTTTTCTTTTTCCTTTTTTGTCTTTTGACAGGATAGTTGCTGTGCATCTCAGTGCATCTCTAATTATTACAAAACTATTCATAAAGGTGTTTATTTTTAGAGTTTAGAAAATGCTGCATCTGCGAAGACCACGCAGCGTTGCCGACTGAACCTTTAACTAGCTGGACCTTCGGCGGGTTTTTGGAATAGGAGCAGACACGGCGAGCCTTTCTTAATCCCACCTTGTCAGTAAAGGGGCCCGCCCCCCCCAAAAAAAAAAAGTTATTAGCAGTATTTCACTCTCCACTGCAAAACAGGCTCAGGGGGGGAAGTTGAAGAGACATGTGCGGTGCGTCTGCAGCTTCAGAAACTCAAGAAATGATCTCGTCATGTACTCAAAATGCAGCCGGCCGATATTGTCGGCTGCTCACCCATGAGACCTGCAGTTGCCGCGGACCGTTACAGAGTCACAGCTCAGACGGAACTTTATGCAAAAGATTTTTGTAAGAAGCGTTGCTTAATAAGAAGTGAATATCTGATGTATGAGCTGGGAGGGAATGTGTGAAACTGAGATGAGCTGCATCAATTATTTGTTACTTTTGTTACCATGGTGATATTGGAACGACGGAGCGATGCATCATTATGACCTACTTGTGTTGTTGGCAGTGTGGTTAATGGCATAACAGTGTTCGCACTAGGTTGTATATAGCTGACTGGAAGCAAAGTAACCTGAAAAAACATTTGTCACCGTGAAGCAAATATTGCAGCTAGTCAGAGTTTTTAGACAAATACAACAAAGCCGTGGCAGCGAGATGCCACTGACCAGATTTAAACATACAGCTTCACGTGTTCATTAACTAATCTGGCTCCTTCTTCCTCTTTTTCTTTTATTTATTTATTTATTTTAAGCTGACACTCGGGAGTTTTTTCGGACTCGGCGAGAAGACAAATGGGAGAAAATTGCTCCAAAGTGGTGTGTGGTCACCCTGCGACAGTTGCCATGTTACTTATGTATCAGTCTGCTGCTCCCGCGGAGGGGGCTCAGGCACGGGAAGGGTCTTCAGAGATTTCCGTCAACTGTCGACTCGGATTTTCTTGCCATCTGGCGCGCAGAGGACCGGGGCCCGCGCGGCTTACCTTGTGCGCGCCGTGGCCGGCGACGTTTGACTTTGTGCTTTCAAGGTCACGACCCTCGACTCATTTCCTTCCAGGCACCCATTCTGACAGCAGGGTTAAGTTTATATGATACCCCTGGATAAGTGCTACTTGAAAGTGCCAAGTTTCTGGAATCAGCCCTCTTAGCTTTGATACTCTGGTTTCTGTTATGACCCCGCTCCGTCCATATTGGCCATCGGTCCATCTGGACAGGCCCCACACACACACACACACACACACACATAAACACACACCATCCTTTATTAGCACCAAGCTTCCCACCCCAATAGGATGTTTCCCAGATTATTCTTTTTTTCCTCATCACCTAATTCTGAGTACGACCATTAGCGATCACTTTATACCAGACTGCTACGGAAGCGTCGTATTACGTTATAACACTCATTAGAGTCCATGTATTTTCGCTGACGTAATATTTTCCGTTGAAGTAATAATTTAAAAGACGATACACAGCTATAAATAACTCTAACCGTGCAGTATCCATCAAAAGAACATGTATTGTCCCTGTTAAATTTAGTGAGTCTATAATTACCATTCTCAAATATTTGAAGGGGTTTTTGATTCTGTGTGGTCGCTCACAAAGTAACTCTCCCCTGAGAGCTGCCCTGGAATTTGTTGAATCTTTGAACCCTGTGCACAGCCGGCTGGTTTCACAGGCCTGAGGAATCTTTCAGTGGCCCTTGGTGCCAGGAGGAGGGCATCAGGTGTCAGGCCAGAGCCTCGGCCCTCCCTTCTCTGGCCGCCCTGGGGTTTTCGAGGAATGGAAAATGCGAGTCCCGAGCGAGGCGTCGCTAATTAAGAAGAATAAAGGAGAGAGAGTTTGCTCCGATGCGGGCGCGGCAAAACAAAATGCACGACAAACTCGTCGGGATGCGAGTCCAGTTTTGCTTTCGCGTTTTTTTTGCCGATTGGTGAAAGCGTCTAGTTCCTCCTGTCTGTGTGCACAAATCTCGCCGTCCTTAATATATTTATACTTGATATAAGTCAGCTGGATTGCAGAAGTGAGAGCAAGGGCAAGGCTGACTGCAGCGTCCCTCCTTACAGGTGCATCCCATCGTCCATGAAGGACAGAACGGTGAAGCTGAGCGGTGGAGATAGGCTGTAGGGCGGCTGAAGAGAAGCAACGACAGGTGCCTCACATAGTCAGAAAATCTATTTCTTTAAAATAAACATATTTACCGGAGAAGTTCCTGTTTATTATTTTTCTTCTCTAGAGGAAGGCACATTTACCTTTGCCAAAACCAAGACACACCTTGTTTTGTATGATTCTTCTCTCTTATCTGTATCATTCGCGTGTCTTATGTGGTATTACTTGAACAGGCAGCGACTAAAAATGGAAAAGCCCCGCCGAGTTTTGATTTGAGATCTGGTTTTTGTGTTTGATCACAGTTTGGGCTGTGGCATAGCGACAGTTTCTTAGAATTTCACAAGTTTACACTTTAAAACACATACCAAACCCGCTACCTCAGGCGACTTGTCTTATACGTCTGAGTTGCTAATTGTGATGGTATTTAAAGAAATAAATAAAGACTAAAGAGTCATGGCACTTTTTATACATAACAAGTGTACAGATGTTTGTTGGCACTGCGGTAGCTACAACAAATTCATGTATGGGGGGGGTCTACATATGAGCATACAGAAAATGCAGTGTTACACCAACTTTCAGTACAAAATCACCTTTACATGTTGCTGGAAAGATTATTTTTGTAGTAAACTGAAGTCAGGATGCTTTTTAGCACCATAAGGAGCTTTAAGAATAAAAAATAAAAAATGCTCTGTTGCGCCTTGACACATTCTTTTGTGTTTTGTTGGGGTCATGTGCAACTCTGCAGCTGTTCTCCGTTGATATTCAAGAGCTTAAAAGATGCGCTGCCTGGTTACTGGGAGTGGTAGTCACCTTGAGAACACGCAGTGTCATGGCTTAGGAATGCTATCAATGATAGCAATTTTTACACGCTAGCTCGGAGGCAGGCGAGGAGGAGTGGGGCGAATGGGTGGGCGCGTGGTTTTACCTGTTGTAACGCGACGTGTTCGGCAGGGATGGGTGGTGTTCGAACACGAATGCGAAAGATTCTAATTATATTCAGGGTATGGCTGTCAGCCAGGTGTTTGCGAGGGTGTTAACCTGTGTTTGAACGTTTGATCTTCAAGTGGCATGACGGTTTACTGTACGCGTCAGCATCGTGGCCTTATTTATGGCTTCGCTCGTTAGACGCGGCGGGCTCTGTTTTTAATAGTTTACTCAAGTGAAGTTGCTCTAATGGAATTTAAAGTTGATAAAACGACAACAGAGGTTGGAGGCATCACCCTGGAACACAGGCTTTGAATGTCAAGCTTGTCTGACTTGGTCAGAAGTTCAGCCATTCCGCATTCTTGACTAAAGGATAAAGCAGCCCTAATCCCCTTTACCAGGTAGCTAGAGTTGGCAGTGGAGCCAGAAATTCCTGCAGCATACCGATTTGGGGAAGTTGCTAGGGTTTGGATGGTCAATTCGAACAACAATAGAGTACTCTCATTCAAAGAAAAATAGGGTTTAAGTTCTGTGAGAAAGTGCTGCCACCACAGAGATAGGTACCGCGGGGAATGTGACATATTTAGAATGCTTTTACTTCAGAAGCGCCGGCCGCTGTTTAGAAAGCGGCCCGGGTGATTTAGGGCATCCAGGAGTAGGATGGAGAGCTGGGAAAGAGAGACGGGGAAAGACGGAAGCAAATGTTTGAGGAGGTTATGAGAGGTGGGGATGTGTGTTCCAGGCCGTAGCGTGAGCGTCCAGCCGGGGCGGACCGCAGTTGCAGCAGGCTATACAGCGGCTTACCTGGCTATCAAACTGAGCCAGTGACCTGCCAGACTTGCTTCCAATAGTCTGCTGTCGGGGAACAGGATCAGCCCGACAAGAGCGACTTCAGAGACACAGAAGGCAGCGTCTAGCTCCTTTATCTGTCTCCATAATGCTGCCAAAGACTAAGGCCTCCGCAGAGGTGGAGCAGCATTACTGACCTGTCCTGCTGCTCCTCTCAGGCCCAGTGGATTAGCTGTGAAAAGGCCCCTAGAGAAAAACCGTGGGTGAAATACATTGGACTGTCTTTGTCCCGTCTGTCTGCTGGGCCGGGGGAGCACTGACTTTAGCCCTCTGTCAACTAGGCCCGGTGAAACCCCTCAACAAAAGCCATTCATCTGTTGTACTGTACATGCCAAATGGCTGGCATTCCTCTTCACGAGTTGTTTTGTAAGCCGCATCTGTCTGTCTGTCTCCGCAATTACAAGTCTGTTAGGAGAAGAATGGTTTCTGTGCAGCTGGGGTTTTTTTTTTTTTCTGCATTTGCCGGGGGGAGATCTGATTAACCTTCTGTCTGCTCTTTACTGACCACTGTCCAGACGTGTTTTTTTTTTTAGCGGTCCAGTCGCTGAGACGCAAGATTACGTTTTTGCTTGTACAAGAGCCACGCCGTGTAAGGTCACATCCAGGTTCTTTGCCAGGGCACTCTTAATTGTAATAACAAATATTCAGCGTGTCCGTTATTCCAGAGAATTTCTCATTACACTTGAATGGATTTATCACGCGGTTGTAAATGTAAATGTATGTTTAGAGATTGTGAGTAAGGAAGATAACATGCAAAAGTAGCTTTTGTCCCATAATAACAATAATTTCTTTTTCGTTTTAAGTGGAAAAACCTCTTTTTTCATTACATTTTTGAGCAGCTCTTGTTTAATTCTTTAACCAGAAGGAAAGTAAACGCTTCATAGCACTACAGAGCAGTCTACCTGTGGCTTTCAGGCTTTTAAAACCAGCATCTGTCTGAGAAGCAAGCGCAGAGATAATCTCTCAAATGCCCGCCGAGGTAATTTTATTTGTTCTGTGTGATTCTATAATCACTTCAGCGTACTTGACTGCGACGCCTCGACCTTTACCCCAATTAACTTTTTGCCAAAACTGATGAAAGAGGTGACAATGTACACACTGGAATCTCTGTGGGTATCGACGGGAACAGAAATCTGTTGCTCTTTTGGGCTTGAACCCGTGGAAACTCTAGATAGCATATCTCGGTGACACCTTTTCTCCGTTCACGCAACACAAGTTGTGTGCATTTGCATGGGTATTCTCACTTGGCTGCGGGGTCAGTTTTAGCCACGTGTCTTATGATTTACTTCTCATGTTAAAAATTAAAAAAAAAAAAAAAAAAAATCAAAAAATCTCAAACCGCTTGAACTTGATAATGAAATTTTAAGCAAATGTGTTAGCTTTGTGTGTTTGTTCCTGGTTTGTTAAGGATGGAAACTCTGTGTAATAATAGGTGGGTGACTGATTAGATAATCCCTCTAGCTCCGATTTACTTCAGCCGACACTGTGACATTAATGCATGAAAGATGCTTGCTGTTTGGAGTGACAAACTGGCAGAAGATGCAAAGAGACGCAAAGCGGGCCGAGTATTAGAACGCTTATTGTTCTGTTTTATTGTTGTGGATGGAATGCTTTTATACTGTTCATCAAAGTAACTGCCCTGTCTTCCAGATAGATGAAGGACAGCTGCATTATGTCTTTATTAATTGCCTCTGACAGGGTCATGTACCGTTTCAGGGCTCAAGTCCTTGTCACCCAGCTGGTATCCTTTTGACAATCGAACCCACACGCTGTCAACCCCGCTTCCACAAAAACCAAAATGGCTCCTTCGCTGTGAAGGTGAGGTAAATCTGTCTGTCGGTTTGGCCCTTTCAGATCTCCCCCAGTCTCTTTCACGCGCTCGCACCTGCCGCGAACGTCCCCACGTATCTGTGGCCCAAAAAAAAAAAGTACGAGCACTGCATTTGTCACCGTGTCATTTTGTCCTACACGAAGCACTCTGTTCCCACACGGTTAAAGAAACGCTGCCCAGAGGTCGGTTGCCCATTCCCAACCGGCTCACCGTTTCAGCGGCTGGAAATCCCCCTGTGCACAAAGAGGTCTGATATGATACCACAGCACTGCAGGCGAGGGAGGGAGCAAGGGACAGTATTGATACAGCAAGTACTTTTGTCTGGGAAAATCCTTAAGGGAATGCAACCAATTGTTGTTAATTGTATGAGACCACATTCTGTCCCAAGTGCTGCTGGTATGTGTTACTTGTTTTGAATAGGGGAGACAAGTATACTTACTGATGATCAGCGCTTGTGTTTTGTTCTTGTGAGTCATTTGGTTTTGTGGAATGCTTTTTTTTTCAATCTTCGGAAACTCACGTCGAACGGCATCACACGTTCATATGCTCTTATGTTACTGTGTACATTCACGCACAGTTTTAGCTGCAGGCGTGTGCGCGTTCACATACGTTCATCTGGGAAAATATATTGATGCCTTTGACTGCTCACTTAGAAAATTTCCCTTGGTGTTGTGCCATACATTAGCTCTCAGCCGTGCCTTTGGACTAATAAATAAATGCACAGCCCGCGTTAAAAAACTACATTTTTAGACAGCAGAATGATTTAAAGAAGAAGGGGATTATTTCTAGAAATTGGGATTAATGGCTCTTGGAAGGGAGCCGGATCTTGTGGATCCATTCCTTTCAAAGAGCCGTTCAAAAGATTGGCTCGTTGTAATCCAAAGAGTTTCAAAACTTTATTGAAACTTTTTGGATTACCATGACCTGGATAACTGACAACCCTCACAGACATACGGCTCGTTGTAATATTTACTTATTTTTAAGATGCCATCTGAGTCGATCTACAGGCGGATGCTTTATTTATTGCGTAAGAAATTCGGCGAACGCCTTGCACTGATTGGGAATCAAACCCGGGCCCACTGCTGTGCTCACCACAGCTCAGTCACCAGACGAGAAGCAGCGCAGGAGCTTCTGTGCACGACTGT
This sequence comes from Planiliza haematocheilus, assembly GCA_005024645.1. Classification (NCBI taxonomy): domain Eukaryota; kingdom Metazoa; phylum Chordata; class Actinopteri; order Mugiliformes; family Mugilidae; genus Planiliza; species Planiliza haematocheilus. The sequence continues at coordinate 9,855,682 of SRSE01001415.1, read as the reverse complement.
GTGTAACGTGGCAAAAAAGAAAAAGCTCACAACTGCAACTTGTTTCCAATCATTTGTTTCTAAAGAGTCGCTCAACAGATTCGGTTCATCCGCGAACTTCCAAGTAACTGTAGAATAGGGTGAAATGTGTTCCCACACTGAACTGCAGGACTGGCAGCAGGATGAGTTGGGCATATTTGCCGATGATAGGACTTGCGTTGTTCAGTCGCGGTGGTCCTCTAGGGACAGACGAGGTCGAGTCCACAGAGAGAGCCGGGGTGCAGCCACAGAGACGATGTGTTCCCCTGGGCAGTATAATGAAGCTCTCAGTAGGATGACGTGGTTTGAATGCACTTCAGACAGACAGGGGGAGAGATGCACAGCCCCATATGCATCTACTCACCACATCATATTTCCACAGCCATGAATGAGGCCCTCACACAGACATCCCCCACTGCTGTCAGACAGTCAGAGCCAAAAGCTTTCACAACATGTCTTCTGCACAATGCGGGGAAAGCTCTTGCTTGGGTTTGCACCGAACAGAACCCTTGGGGAGGAGAGGGTCTGCCTTCAGAGACAGACGAGAACGCTTCATAGTGAGAGAACGCCTGACAGAGAAAGAGAGATGGGTTGCTTTTCTCCGAAAACTGTAGAGCAATGTCATATCTCCCTCAGTCCTTCATGTGGTCGTGAGCACTTTTTATACCATCTTTGCAAAATAGTCCCCTGCAAAACTGGTTTTACTTTTGCTTTTCTGACTCAAAAATGCTGAAGGCGATGTGATTAGACTAAGGAGCTGAAATGCGGACGATGAACGCGGGCGCTCCTTCAGATAATAACACGACCGCAATTAGATGCCTCCGTAGTCCTGGTGCGCTGTTTTGTTTTGTGGAGATAGCGTAAATGAATCAGTAGATGCTGTGCTGATAAGATTATTTATAGATTTCTCAATATTGCACATCAGCTCTTTTTACTTTGAGTAATTACAAAGTCCCAAATAGGCCGACGTCTTTTGTTTTTCACAACAACTCAACAGGCACTGGGAGGTTACTGCAAGTGTTTCTCGTCATGTGTGAGCTGTGGAGGTCTTGCTATGTTTAACCTCCCCGAACATGACTTTTCTAGGGGAATTCTCAGCCTCTGAGCCCATTCAAAGCTGCCATTTGTGTTTTCCTTCTGCACACATGACCTGTTTTTGACAGCGTGTGTGTCCATTGTTTTTCCCGCGGCGTGAAGCACTGTTGTCTAATTTGGTCGGAGTTGCCCGTGGTCTCAGAAGGGTTGCATGCCAGCTGCAAGCCTGAGCAGAAGTCCGTCAGTCTGCGTGGCATCTGCATCTTAACCGACCTTGAGCTACACAGGAAGCTAGTGTTCGTCTCCGCGCTCGTGCTTAGCTGCAATGTGTGATATCTCTGTTAAAGCGCGAGTCGCCCCCACCTTCGCAGCTGCCGGGCGCACCTTGCCTCCCTGCTGCCACTATTTCTGGTTACAAATCCACTGGAATCCCCGTTTGATAAGGGGCAAGAAATACTGCAAGGCTGGGACACGGGGCAGGAAGGCCGGCTAAGGCAAGGTGCTATTTTGGTTGAACAGTCCCATTGTCCATGGTCTAGGGATGGCTGACTGCCTGGGGGAGGGGGGGTGGCGGGGGTGGATGGCGACACAGAGAGGAGGAATGATGTACTAGCGCGGGCATCTCCCAACTACGCACGCTCCAACTCTGATCATTCAGAGGGTCCTCTGTCCCCCTTTTTCAGCGGTGAACTCATGGCAGTCACACTCTCAAACATGTGCAAAGGAAGGGGCAGGGGTGCGCGGCGATGGCGGCAGCGGCGGGGACGGTGGGGGGGCCCCTGTTATGTAACAGCGCCTTCCAACAGGAGCTCGAGCCTCTTAAAGATGTAGTGTGACGGAGGTGAAGCCGAGTCTGGACATCAAAAAGCTATTAAAAGAGACGAGGAAGAGATGATGTCAGGTTTTTGCGCCCTCTTTTGTTGTCGTGGACAATGCCTTTTATTGTTTGGCGGCGATGATGCCACGTGCTAACAATAACTGCTTTTAGGAAAGGGTGGGATGACACAATGAGAGAAAGGGAATGTTGGCCTTGGACTTTTTTATAAATGGAGATGTAAATATGGAAAGATTTATGTGGAAAGAGAAGAGCCTGCTTGGAAAAAGAGCGCAAGGGAAACGAAGCGTTGTCATATCTTAACAGGCTTGTAGGAGTCCCAACTACCCCCCTGGACTGTAAACAGACTTTTAAATACATGCGATGATAAGTTTCAAAGTAGCTTTCAAATGTTACACCGTGCGCGACAGAAGTTTCCCAGGCAGACTAGAGAGCGTATGAACTCAGTAACACCACAAGGCCACACAAAGACATTCACCGCACACACACAGGCTCTAAAAATGGGAGGGGGAATCAATGTATGTTACGGGAAACGTGTTCTTGTTTTAGTTTTACTGGTACGCAAGGTCTCATGGCTGCATCCTCCCAACTGTCAGAGGCTCTTTCTCCTTTAGGTCTGAATCCCTCAGAGACCGCGACAGGCTTCGGCTCAAACCGGTGTTAATGTAAAGCGTCCAAATACCCAAACTACAGGGGTTTGAGTCCCAGCTGCTGAAATCCTTTCTTAAACTCGGTCGAAGTAAAAAGTAAAGAACTTTCTGAAATGAGGTCATGGCTGCGCAGTCATCTTTGAATTGAGAAAGTAAAACTATAGATGATTTTATATGCGTACACACACACACACACATACATATATATATATATATATAAATGACATTTCCTGCCAGTTGACTTTTCTCAGATGTTTACAAATTGCTGTAACATTTAGACGTTAAATGCTGGGTAATCAGGACTAAAACAACACGGCATCAAACATAAGCTTCTCAGCGGCTCTGAGGGCGGCACAAACAAACAAGATGAAGGTCGTAGTAAATGCTCCGGGCTACGAGCACGTCATGTGTGGGCCACCGCGCGGAGGAGCATTAAAGGCCACACACACGCTCGCTCACGTGCACACACACATGCAGCTGTGGACGCACGTACTGTACCTCGAGGCGGCGTGCATGTACACATATGCACACTCTAACATTTGCCCTCTCAGGCTGCTGGGGCCTCTGTATACCCTACGTGTACACCCACGCGTTCCTGTTGCTGCACTCGACTTACCGACTGCTCTGGCTGAGCCACTGAGCCAGCTGGTGATAACAACACTTCCTCCTCGCTCCCCTCTTGTGCTTAGCTGTTGTGCTCTTACCATCTGCAGCAACTGGCCGGGGCCCGGAGCGTCATGTTACCCACACAACTGGAGACCCGAGATCCTGAGGACACACATGCCCGGCCATAATTCTGGACACACACACGGCAATTACAGTTGTGATGTGACCGTGATGTGTGAAGGGGGAATAAAAAAAGAGGTCCAGGCTATTTATTGTACGTCAGAATACACAGGAAGACATTTAACGTATAGAAACAAGTGCAGTGACTATCAGCAGAGAGACGTTCAAGCAGGAAGTGGATCCTGAGGGAATGGGAATGAGGATAGGGATACTTTCCACGTCCAATTTATCAATCTTAATGTATAAGTCATGTAATCAGTTCATTTTAGTGGAACTGAATGCAAATGCAAATCATTTTCCCTGAAGTCATGTTTTTTGAGATTGCAGAGCCAACTTGGAAATCCAAAATGGAGGATGTTAGAGAGATTTTTTCTTAACTGTAGAAACGCTGGCGGAGCAAATTCACACAGCCATTTTGCAAAGCTTGGGGAAGCTCAAATGCTGTCACCAAGGGGACGTTGCATTGCTGTGTTTCAAGTTTCAATAAGGAGTAGAAATCTTACAGCTTGTTTTTATATCAGTATCCGGTGGGGGAAAAAAAGGCGTTGGATACTGAGAATCTGCAGGGACATCGGGTCTTAAACCCTTCAACATCTGCATTTAACCTCTTGCTAGCTAACGATGCTGCTCGGCTGTGACACGACAGAGAAGGTGCACGTTTATCATTACGCATCTTGGATACTGTTGCTTAAGCATGTGGATGTAATGAAGCTAGCACTGTAGCGTTGGCTTTCTTGCTGTCCTCAAAAAACGCTTGTGACATTATGTCCACTGCAACACATTTTTCTGTGTAAGGTGTGTATCCAACTAAAAACGAAAAAGTGTGCTCTTACTATGAATGATTCAAATTGAACTTGAAACCAAATAATGTTGCAGTTAAGCAGCGGTACAGGATATAAGTGAAAAACAGAAAGTGGCCCAGTCAATGTCAAATGCAAGCCTCACTCAACAAGATATTTTTTGCCAGATTTTACCCACAATTCCCAGTTGGGTAAACTAAATCTGTTCTATGGGGACAGTCGCCGTATCTGTTAGTGTGTGACGCCACGCGCCGCCAACAGCCAGTGCAGAAGAGAGTTGCGGGACGCGCGAAATAGTGTCAGAAGATGACGGGAAGTAGCAGGGATATCAAAACAATGATGGCAGGGCGAGAGTTTCATGCGTTCCGTTGGCTTTATCTGGTTTGACAAATCATGTTCAAGTGTTTGAACCTCAGTCGCCATGCAAAAATCTGCTGAGGTCAGCGTGTTAGTGTGTTACTGCTAGTCTCTGTGAATGCTGTGTAGTGTGTCACAGCTTTAGAAGACAGACAGGCACCAAGTTTTACCTTCTAATCTGGGTTCTAAGTTTCATTTCTGCTGCTGTGTGAAAAGGAATTGTAGAGCGTTGCGTGACAGCGCCCTCGGCCTGAGCGTGACGTCAGAAGGAAAAATGGCCCCGACCATTTTGAGCGCCTGCAAACCAAAAGTATTTACATAAGGGTGACCAGACGTCCCCGATTTGGGTGACCTGTCCCTGGCTAAAGCTGTCCCCGAAAATGTCCCAGATTTAACGTTTTATGAATGAGAAAAAAAAATGCATGTAGACTAACAACAGTTATTACGGTAGCCAGGTAGGAAGTGCTAGCAACATGCTTTGTAGCGAGCACAAGTCAATTGTTTTCATCTGATTCCTCCATTTTTGTAGCCATTAGCCGCATATACATAGACATGTATGTATGTATATGGTTAGCCAAGCTCTGACGTGTGCATCAGTGTAATCGGTGTACCAGGAAATTGTGCACTGACTAAAGTTCTGTGATGTTTAGAATGAAAACTGCGATTAGAGGCAAGATCCAATTAATAAGGTCACTTGCCACCAAGTGGTCAGGTGTGTGAAGTGTAGTCTGTCAAAATGAAAGATGGCCTTCAGATTTTTCTGTCACAGTTTTAAAAAAACGGTCAATGACGGAAAATATTTGGTTAATGCGATCCCTGCTATTACTACTACTACTACGACTATCACCAGTCTCTGATCTAGAAGCCGCAGATTAAGTAAGACGCTGTGGAGTGTGAAGACTCTGCAGCCGTGCCAAGTGAAGCTCTCCGAGGCTCAAAGTGGGCATAGTGTTGACTTAAATACTAATCTCAGCATGCTAATGTGATTACAGTGACAATGCTAACAAGCTAATGCTCAAGGGGGGGGGGATACTGTTTAGCATGTTAGCAGCGTACGCTAACGGCTGGCGTGCTAGCATCTCCTTATCAACACCAAGCACAACACAACTGAAGCTTTGTGGGGTATATTTCAACACCCAGCGTTGGATGAAAGTAATTTTTGACCTGATGAATGTTGGATTACCAAAACGACCGCAGTTTCATCTCTAACTCACAGATTTCACCAATCTAATGGTTGTTGCGAATTTTTATGTGGCCACAGCGGCGGACAGATTGAAAGACAAACATTGCCATTTACTGAGTCACAATCCTGCCGTAGCTAAATATTTTTAACTCCTGCTCAGACCGTAAAAGTGCTTATTTAAACATGACCATGGGTGGTCGTTATTAGAATCGAAAATATTCTCCAGGCAGGGAGAAATTACGGCAGCGCAAAATGTAAATATAAATATGAATAACGTTCTGGGAAGCCGGAGGACGGTGGTGAGGAGGCAGCAGAGGGAGATAGGGAGTATAGGAGGAGAGTGGGGAGAGAGCAAAGCTGGGCTGCTCTGCTGAGAGGATAGGGCAAAAGTGGCATGTGGCTGGATGGTATCCTTGGGAAAGTTTGCAGCTCACTCTCCCACTCTCTGGATCTTAGCTGGGGACAAATACCACATGGAGCTGAGAGGAAGCCCGCTGGAGTGTGCAGGGCCACGAGCACACAGGAATGTTTCACTTCAAATGGAAAATGTTCACAGCTGTTAGTTAAGCTATCTCTCTCACTCTGTTTCACTGCGTATATCTATCCATCTTTCTCTCTCACTGTGTCAGAAGTTCTCTGATGTGCTTATCTCGACTCATTGTGCGATAGTGATAACCAGTATTTTTAGTTCTACTGTGGCCTCTTTTTCAGTTCTGCAAGTGATACAACGTACATAACTCAGCGACATGCGAGCGTGCAGCAATTCTTAGCGTCCTGGCTGCTTAAAACGCGTCGGTTTTTCCTGTCATGTGGGTGCCCGGCGTGCACAAGACCTACAATCCAATTTGCATCCAAACACATAGATTGGGAAGCCGCACACTTGACGAGATGTGTGGCATGAAAATACCGGAAGCCCTCGCCTGACCCACAAACAAAAATGACAACAATAACAACAACAACACGGGGTTTCCATCCCCACATTAAGCTGTCTGGAGTCAGATGGATTTGGTTTGGCGGCCGATGAGTCGGATCTCCGCTGTTTTTGGGGCTGTACAGGCGGCAAATGAACCCAGTCTCAATCATTCTTCTGGTTGCACGTTCTGCCACACACACACAAGAATTTAGTGCATCCCGTTCCCATATGAGATCAATTTTTAAGTGTTTTTTTTTAGAGTGATTGGACGTTACAATCAGCCGCCGGAGCGCCAACAACATGGATGCTACTGTGTGTTTTAGAGTAGTACGCCTTGAGAAGTGTGCAAGAGCTCTGACTCAGGCTGATATCAAAGCTTATTTGGAATTCCCATTGTTTCTTGACTCATGTTTCCACTGTTTGTTCAACTGGAAGTGTACAGTAAGCGCACAGTGCTCACTTAAGTTGAGCTGATTTTAGCTTGTACAAGTACATCTTTTTTTCTTAAATTGGCAGTTCCACCTCCTCTAAAACGAGCCTCGGTTTCAGTCAACGCTTAAAGATGCTTCTGTTTTTATTACGCAGAGAGAGAGAGAAACTGAAAGAAGCTGCAAAAACGTCATCTCCATTCCCGGCTTGCGGCTGTGGATCCTGCACTGATTCCTGAACAGAACCCCAAGATCACAAGAGATGCAGTTTTACAGTATGCTCTTTAATTTGTAGTTAATGTACCGCCGACCTGAACCGGTCACTGACCCAGCTGCAAGCTCGTGTTGCCGGCAGCCAATGAAAAAGAGAGGGTGGGAAATAGGAAATCAGAAGACGACAGGAGGTAGTGGGAAAATCAAAACAACGATAGCGAACAGCGTGAAAGCGTCAAAGCGAACCTCTACCACAGAAGTGGAGGAGAAGTTAGTCGAGTCGTGGCCGGAGCGCAAGTGACCAATGACCTCCTCACTACATTTACTTTTTTTTTTTTATTTACTGTCAATATGGCATCGACAGCTGATCATTTCTGCAACAGAAAGCTGACTGTGTATATTCAGTGCGCGTTCACACTGTTTAAAATACAAACTCCCATGCAAAGTCCCCACCCTGAAGCTAAAAACTACGCACCCGCCATGTGCACTGTATGTACACACACACACACACACATACATATATAGAATGTGTATTTACAACGCCACCCACCAACATACTCGGAGGCTTAAACCAAGGTTTTCTTTTTTCTTCCTAAACCACTTCCCTGCCTTTCTCCTTGTTCCTGGTGACGACACTCTCTTTGGAATTCACTCCTTGTGCTGGTGGTGCTCTGAGAGAGAGAGAGAGAGAGAGAGAGAGAGAGAGAGAGAGAGAGAGAGACTGACTTTGTTGTTCAGATCTCTCTGTGCTCTGCAGCCACTAACCAGGACCATTTGGTGTCTCCTTTTTCCACACTGCACTCCTCCCCATTCACTTTTTTTTGACATTTACTCTCATTTTCATCCACTTTTTGATGATTTTGCACTATTTGCTTTATTGAAATTGTGCCTGTAAAGGGACTAATAAACAGTGCTGTGGTAGAGCTGGAGCGGCACATGCGCTGAAGTTTTAAAAACCTCTCTTACCTGTCGCGTCATGGCGTTTCTGTACTCTAGGTGCGTAGCTTGCATAACGTGGCATTTGCAGCTGCCGATATCTCCGGATGCTTTGTGTAGCGGCTACGCACTGTGGCCGAACGTGCATGTGTGTGTCCGGTGGGGGGTGTGTGTGTGTGTGTAAAGACAGACATTGGGGGGCATGCCGCTTGGTGCTCTGGAGGCCTGTGAAGGGACCGCCTCCCTCTCCTCCCTAAACCCGGCCGTGGATTGATGGGGGAGGTGTTTCTTCTGCTCACTCATCCATCACACACTTTATTTGGGTTTTAGAGGAAAGGAAAAGGGGGGAAAAAAAGCAAAATAAAGGAAAAAAGACTTCCAAAAATATCAGAGTTGGGGGCTGGGGTGTAGTAGGCTTGAGGAGCTGAGTAAGGAGAGGCCCCTTGTCCTGCATTGCTCCCCCCACGCCTGCCCCCCCTCCCCTCCCTTTAAGCAGATGCTGAAAAAGAAGTCTTACCCTTGTGACCCCATGCCATTCTCCAGTCCCAGCGCTGATAACAAAAGACAGATAAAGCCAAAAGGGGGGCAGATTTAGTGAAGATTAGCAAGCAGGTTTGTGATGTTGGCTGAGGTTTCTTGTCATGTGTGAGTGTGCACGTACATGTTTTATATGCGCCTGGGCCAGTGCGGGTGCCGGTGAGAGGCTGGGAGATGGCCCGAGAGTGGTTGGTGGTCTTTGTCTGGCATCCAATCTGACCAGGGTTTTACTGTCTGACACGGCAGTGAGACCAGATGATATTGCAAGGTTGACAGTGGAAGCAATCCCTGCATTTACAGCCCTCAGTGATCCTACCGGACAATGAGCTTTATGGGGCAACACAGCGTCGCCTGTAGCAATTTAGCCCATAAACACAGATGGGCTAGACTATCCATGAGAAAGGGTTCCTGTATGTGTTTCAGTGTGATGGATAAAATCATATGTTTGTATCTGGTATCATCTAAAATTGTCGTGTTGTGTAATGCTAGTGTCAATACCAAAACCTTGCTTGTATCTGCTACTTTTTTTTACTTTTGACACTTGAACTAAGACACTGCCAGCAGTTATCACTGTACTTTAAAACTATAAACACCAGAACCGATATTAAAAAAATAAAATAAAAAACTCACACACCCAAGGATAAAAGGCAGTTAATCTTATGGGTGTGCTACCTATCTAATCATAAACATATTATCAGGGGATATAAATGCTTCATGTTTCGTGCGATCCCACAATATACTAGGAAACATAAGTTCATCTCTCAGAATCGGCTTTTATCTGAAGTCTCTATAAGGATGTCAGACTGATCCACGGCTACGGTCCAATAAAGAGCTGAAGAGGTTTATAACATGAGCTCAATAGAGGAGAAGCTGTCACGTAATTCGTAGTTGTCGGAGAAGCAAAGTAATTTTTCTGTTAATGATTCAAAACAAATATTTTTTTTCTTTAACGTATTGTTTCCCTTTGCAGGAAATCACTTTACAGTGCTTTCTTTCCCACCGTCCTCTGAAGGCTGAACTATCCCCTTTGCCGCATGGCCAAACGAATTAAATATTTCATTTCCCAAGTAGCAGCTTTTGCTTTTGTTCCCAGGTCAAAGTAAAGCAAGCTAAATCCCACAGTTTTGTGATGTAAAAATATTAAAATGTGAAATTGTAGCAAAGAGGGAAACCAGGTTGGCTTATCCTTGCAGGAATGGAGGAGTGTTTGTTTCCTCTGAGAAGCTTTCCCAACTGCAGACCTCACAGTGAAGCCCACAGAGGTCTTATTTGAATCACAAATGTCTTTCGTTTCTCAATCGTTCACAGGTTTTGGTCAGTTGAGGAATTTTGGGACCCATTAAAGCCTAGTGACAATGACTTTCACCCCCAGGGCCACCGCAGGGGTCCGCCCCCCTACTGACCTCTCCTTTGCTGCCCGGTCCTAGCTTCAACGGTCCTGCTCCCGCGTTCTGATTGGTTCAACAAAGCGCCCAAAAAAAACCTCGGGGTCAACGTCTCTTTTCTCTCTGTCGCTCTTTTCCTCCTTGCCGCCTTGTTCTGGCTCAAGTCGGGGCTTATCAAAGACAATCCACTTCTGTCATGTGGCCAAATCATCTTGACACCCATTTAGCATGCTCATCAGACGACAGTTATGAATATTCAAGATGTTGCCAGGGGCCAGGGAGACGCAGAAAGGAAGAGATGAGAGTGACAGATAATGGAGGGTGTGTGTCCAGGAAAAGGAAGAAAGTGAGACAAAGAGAGACAGAGAGGGACATTAAATGTGTATATGTGAGTCAGTGAGGAAGTAAAAAACAATACAACATACTAACCAAGGTATCTGCAATGTGAAATTGGACGAGAATAGCATCTGGTGACAAAACAAAAACTGAACGAACACACGTATATAAGCATAGCGATAAGATGAGACAATGCGGAACTGAGAGAAGCTTGTAGATCTCAAAGACAACCAGTGTCTGAAACTACGAAAGGCCGCAGTGAACCTATAACTGTACAGATTTATACAGTAGAGCTCTTAAGGTCAATTTTAAAGTAATGTGGTACAATCTTTAGTATGAGGAGCATTAAGAGTCTGACCAGGAAGTCAATGGCCATAGGCAACGGCCAAGAGCTGCATAGTGAGCGAATTTGTGATGGATATTCCGACATTTGTTGAACCAAACCATTCATCTGTTCATTTAAGAAAAAAAAAAAAAAATCTGAGAGGTCACTGAATTTTCGAAAATAATTAGCAGCTGTCGCCAGACTGATGTTTTGATTGTCTATGGATCCACCAGAATAGAATAAAACCAAACTGAATAGAACAGAGTAGTATTCATATGTTTACAAGATTGAGTTCACAAGGGTATGCGTCAGGGACAACGATTGCCTAAAGTTGTGAATTATGTTTCCCAGCTGCACAGCACTGATTTCTTGTTATTTAGAGTTGAGTATTATGGAAAACCCTTTGGCACTGCTCATGAATCACATGCTTTCTATGTCCTTGATCCCCTTGTGTTGTTGACCACTGTTTGGTTATGAATGTATTGGATCTTGTGAGAAAAAGAGAGCTGAGCCAGGAAGGAGCGAGTTTGTCTGAATGAGCCTGCCTGTCCCGTTGACATCAATGTCAAAAACTTCTAGGACCACGTCCAAACGACAAGTGGTCACTTGGACTTTGAGAATGCGGCACTGTTCCAAGCTTTGATGTTTCGGCCCTTTAAGATTGTAGATGGAGACGGGAAGGGTTATCAAGGGTGTCTCCGTGAGCTGTGGACGTTTGTGGACCCAGATCGTGTTTGCGTAGTAGAATTTTTCACCACATTTCCGGCCTTACTGTACAATGGCACGGTGGTTGTTCTAAGAACTCAAAAAAAAGAGAGTTTGTACAAAAAAACTTGCTAGGGATTTTCTGCACTGAGGCTGAACTGCTAAACACACAACTGTAGGGCTTTGAGTTATATTGGTGGCAGATGTAAAATATTATTTGATGATAAGTAAATTGAGTGAGCAAATTAAATTGTTGTTCTGATTTTTCTGAATTTCAGCCCATAACTCCAGTCAATGCTGTGGCAGTGGTGATTTCTCCTTCACTTCCTGTCTTGCTTCTGTCTATTTGCACCATTGACTGTTTTAAATGTATTTTTTTCCTCATAAACATCTTGTGGTTTGCACAAAGTCAAGGCTGAGCAATGCATCCTTAAAACAACATTAGCCACAATAAGAGGCAGCTAGGGCTTTGCAGCTGACAGTTATTCGCTAGTGGACATTCCAGGCTCTGGTTTCCGGGGAAACCCTCTTGCATATATCTCACTTGAAACAAGCAGAACATAAAAATATTGCGAGTGTATTGACCGATCTATCTCTTCACAGTCAGCGCTCTCTGTTTAAAAAGACAGTAGTGTCAACGACGCTCAATCTGGGTTCACTCGGCTCTCCAAGCCCGCTATAAGCATGGCGAATTTGGTGTTAAGAACCAAAGACCTTTACTGTGTTTCCTCGTGGTAAGCATTTGGAGAAGTCGTGCGCTTGTGACACAAGTCATTTGTACATCAATTTGTCCCATTTGACGGCGCTTCAATCGGGTCACCTCAAAGTGAACATTAGTTCAGCTTGTTAGCCGAACACCTGACATTTTTAACCGCTCTTTCCACTGTCTAATATGGTTTGAACAGCCATGGAGTGTTTGCTATGCAGTTAGAATATCCAATATGCACTGACCATTGACCATCTTGTGACAATTCAGTGTTCTGCTGGGAAATTTTTGTACCTGGCATTCGTGCAGATGTTAATTTACACCAGTCAGCCACAACATTGCGGCCATTCCCAGCAGGACTCAACCCATAGGACTCAAAGGAACCCACTAACAACATTATGTTGCCAGACACTGCAGGACACCCTCAGAAGCCCCATGTCCATTCTCTGACGAGTCACAACTGTTTTGGAGGCAAAAGGGAGACCTACACAAGATTAGTAAGGTGGTCATAGTTATGCTTGATTGGTGTACAGCTAATTCCTAACAGCTAAGTGTGCTAAAAGGTGGTACGTATGGACTCCCAGCCAAAAGAACCTGCACAGTAATAATATATTCTTCGTTTCTCTACTCAATCACCAAATGGGTAATGTGGCATAATCCACGTGCCTTCTGAAAGAAGATTGATGTCCGATATTATCGGCCGATATTGAGTTAAAATTGTAATATCAGGTATTATCGATATCAGGTTTTTATAACCAATGTTTGTTCTGTAGGCTTCAGCATTTCTGAGTCTGCATGAACGCAGCATGGGATGTTAACAGGCGTGCGTTTGATGACGTATAACGACAACAACACGCTAGTCTAGTAGGTTGCTAACCTTGGCTAACAAGCTTGCTCGCCCGGTGTATGAGATGTCCGTGGTTGTCACCTACTAACTAATTGCAATAACTACAAAGCAAAGGTGGTTATGAGAGGAGGAAACAAGGCGTCTTCCTTTAATACAGCAAATTTGATCACCCACCTCAGGAAGAATCACGCAGAGTTATACGCTACATCTGCACGCTACATTGTGTTTTGTTTTGATATTGTCTGTAGTGTTGTTTGAGGCAAAAATTTCTCTCTAAAAACACAAGAAAATAAATGAATGGCACCTTTTTGGCACTTCGGTAACTTATTTTGCACAGACAGTGTTTACATTTGAAAAGCCATGTTGCATTCATGTTTTTATCCAATAAATCCAAATAAAATTAGGCATAATGTATTAATTCCATTATATGTGATATGTTATGTTGTTACCTAATAATTTCGTTGTAAAAAGACTGCATATCGGTATCGGGTGATATCGGTATCTGAAATTAAGAGCTGGATAATATCGGAATATCGAAATATCGGATATCGGCAGACAAGCCAATATTGAGCATGCCTAGTGTAGAGTAGTGCAGATATGTGGCTACAAGACAGGGACAGGTCTGGCTGGCTAGTAGGATGTGAAGGACAGGGATGGCAGAGAGGTGTGGATAGGGAGTACATTTTCCTTAGCTCTAAAATAAATTTTTGGCCAGCTGGTTTTAGCACGAAAGAAATTATTGTCACAAGCTGATCCTCCCTCACTGTCCCTTTCATACATCTCTCTCTCATTTCCCGGGCTGTTCACTTTCAAACTGGACGCATGCACGGATGGATGAGTGAACAGAGAAGTGGTCTTGGTCCAGTCTTGCTACAGTGGTTAGCCTGTTTCCTGACCGCCTCATGTGTGTGTATGGACGCGCTGTGTGTTTCATGTTTTCTTGGCATACAGTGCCTTTGATTGTCTCTCCACAGCTTAGCCCACTGTATCTCAACTGAGATGAACCGGGGTCAGGGATGGGCCACCAAAGGCTACTTGTAAAATGTTTCTAAGAACAGTTGTTTTGTTTTTTGTTTATGTGCCACTGGATTTATTTTTAACTTAAAAATGGTTGATCATTTCCAGTTGGGGAGTCAAGTGTTAGGCCATTCTTAAGTTATTAATAGTTTGGCCCTAACTGTCAAGTACCAGTTGATGGGACTAGCAACAGGCCACATGAGGTTACGTAGCAAACAACAGAAAAGAGCTTGCATAAATAGATCTTAGAAACACATTTTCTCATATGACTGAGTATGAATTATTGTATACAGTCATGACCGCACCAAAACATCAGTTTGCACCATCTGTGGGCTATAATGTGAGTCCATAAGTCTTCTCTCTTTGATCCTCCAATTCAAGTCATGTTTCCATTAAGAGAACGCTCCTCTACTCTGCAATTTCAGACTGACGAGGAGAGTGTCTATCTAAAACAGTCTTGGCCCATCTGCATCACAGGCCTTATATGTCATTATTCTGCTTTTTATTGTTCTCTCTGCAATATTGCTCATACCGCCAACTCCTGCCCAATCCTCGGCCTCGGATAAGCCACCGCTGTTGGCTCATCGTTTAGTGAATCGTTTCAAAGAAAGAGCTTCTGGCTCTGCCGTACCCTAGTTTATTTGCCACAAGAAGATGAGTCACGAAGGTGCAGTGTGTGTGTGTGTGTGCAGGAATTCATTTCAGGAAGTAGCATCTTATTTCCTGCAGGCGCATCAACACAAACCAGTGCGTCGCAGAGGCTCTGCTTGCTTTGTTGACTGTGGTGTTGGTGTTGACTGTGAGGGATTCTGGTGGGTGAGCACCAGTCGGAATGAGAGAGGAGGTGGAGGAGGGTTTGAAGACAATCACATAATCAGAACATCTCGGGATGAGTCACACCACAAGCCTTGTCAGTTAGATTGGGGGTTCCTGCTAACACACATCTGCACATTGTGTAGTTCACAGTCTGAGCCAATGATAGGAGGGCTGTCACTTTTGCATTTCTGATTTTTCTAGTTATTGAAAATTCTGTATTTCACCCCTGTCACCAAAGAAGTCCAATTTAGTCTAATATGTAGGAGGGGGGTTAGGATGCACTCGCTGACCCTACACAGGCAGACCAGCATTGTATACGCCAGCCAGACAAATGCTGCCCATCCCGTCAGCTTGCTAGCAAGGGCACTGAGGTAGATAATAATTGTCAGCTTGGCGTTGCCATTGCCAGTGCCAGGGTGGGCTAGGCCTGTGGGGTCTGGCTTAGAAGAACCCGATCACTGTGGGCATCGAGGCAGACGGAGGGAAGAGAATGTACACAGAGACCAAGAACGACACACACACACATTTAAAAAAAAAATAAACGTACAATGAATCGAACTGTTTCCTGATTTTCCCCACTCAGTGTGTTTTTTCTAAATATGATCTCCGCGTTTTCTTCCCCACAGACGGCCATCCAGATGTTGAAATCAAACACCACTCAAAGAGTATTTATGAAGGCAAGGAACATAATGCATCGCAAAGCAAAAAGAAGCAGCACCAGGAAGCCTGTTGTGGCCCTAGGAAGGGCCTTTGGTCAGGCTCAGTCCAGGTACCCCTGAGTGACGTAACAGGCTCAAAGGACCAGCGGGGATCTGTAAACAGTCCGAGTTCTAACGTAAGTCACTTTTTTTTTTTAAAAGCCGTGGATGTCGAACCAATATCTGTTGCGTGTCGATGCTATAACTCCAGTAGACCCCACCTGGGCTCCATACCTGCTTTACGGCTGTCTCTGGGGTTCCACTCGGGAGGAAATGAGATTTTCCAGCAGTGTGTGCGCTTAAGTACATTTATCTCTGAGATCACTCAGGGCTGTGGTGAGGAGGAAAAGCGGTCTGGCACGAGATCTGTTGCTAAGTCCTCCACATTTATGTCGCCAAACTATTTGGTGGCCACTGAAATTGGGACCTCCTGTTTAGACTGTGGGAACTGTTGACAGTTAACCAAATTATCCAGTGTTTCAACTCCTTATTGTGGAACAAATAACTTTGCTTGTACAATCCAGCTGAAATGATGCATTTTAAAACTAATGACAGCCAATCAATGAGGTGCAGATGAATCCATTTCAATAAAAGTAAGTTATGTTTGAACTTGTTGTAGATTGTAATATTTAATCCTAACCGTCCTGCACCGAAATTTCACTCTCCATCTTCTTGCAGTCAGAACAGTGTGTCCAGCAATAGTACTCCTGGCATCCTCGTAACTCGGGCTCCCAGTGTAGCTACTGTAAGAGTGATAAGGTGTTAGAGAGAACAGCATGTCAGCAGAGGTAATGAAATGCATCCAAATGGCCCCCTCTGGACATGACAAATAAAGTCCAGGTGTCCAAAGGAAAAGGTCTGGCTATGGAAAACACGGTGTTGTACGTCAGAACATTGACACGGGAAGCAGACCTGGGACCCTGCTAGTTGGATGTAATGCGGCAAATGCGCAGGGAGGGAATTTTGAGTTTCAAAGGCACCGGCTGGCATTATAGAGAACCTTTGATTTAGTGGGTAGGTGAATTCGTTTCCGCCTTTTCCCATTTCTGAATCTTCAACACTTCAATATTGAGTTTCCCACCACCCTCATATACTGTTCACAAGTAAACAGCCCAAAGACGTAAATAGGTTTCTCCCTTGTCATAGTGAAGCTCACTTCCTGGCACTAGCCCCAGGGTGAGATCGCACAATGACGAACACCACCCACATTAACTCCGTAGCAGGCAGTCAAACCGACAGACTAGGGTGACAGGGAGGTCATTTGTTTCAGTCACAAGCACAGAAATAGTCTCCCAACTCCTCCTGGGGTGGACAAAGCAGGCGAGCATTCATTGGCCTGCCGCCTGGGCGGGATGTGCTCTTGTTGTGATTACCTGCCTCTGCAGAGGAAGGGCTTTCTCTGAGGACCTATGGAAAAATGCTGCCGTCTGCCAAGTGCCATGATTAGCACCCCAGCCGGTTCCTGGGTCAGCTCAGAGGGCAAAAACTATCTAGACCAGCCGGGGGATTTCCACCGGCTCTGGCCTGGACTGCAATTACTACTGCTTAGAGCGGAGCCCCAAATCTCAGAACCCACATTCCACACCGAACGGTTGTAAGACATTACTCCATCCATTGGCAATACATATGGTTTGAATATCGCATTGTTAATAGCCTCAATTTGTCACCGAGTTACGTTATTTGATGTGAGCCGATCAAGAGATAGGAGGGTGGGAACCGTTCTTTCGATAAGCATCAAATGTTAAATCCAGGACGCTGTAAGTCTAGCTCTGCAACCCACAGCAGGTTCATTCAAGACTTTATTGATTGACTGATTTGTGAGGTGCTCTCTCTCCCCGATGTCAGGTTCTTGTTTCCAGCGCTTCTACAGAGCATTCTGCATTTTCAACACAGCCCTGGCATTTGCCAGAAAAAGCACAACCAGTTAATGGTTCGGAACTCTGGCTTATCTTGGCCATCGATGCAACAAAAGCTATAATTATCTGCAAAATAAACTCACTTCCTTGATTGTTAAACAAATAATGCATTAAACAGTTCCAGATAAACCACTGTGTTGCCAACCGCTGTAGGCAGAGAGAGGCTTTCAAGGCACCAGTACTGAAAGACCAGTTCATGGGGCTGTTCAGGAAGTTCTTTGCTCCTGTGTTCCAGTCCTTCGTAAAATATGAACACCTTATATAAACAATTAGTATTAGAAAAGCACTGTTTTGTTCTCACTGAAAAGAACTGAAAATAGCATGCCCCCGACATTCTCTACCTGCCAACCAAATTTGAGTTTTTCTTGTTTATGTCAGCACTGTGGCTGCCTTCTTTATATAGACCCAGACATTCATTTTGGCATTTTTTTCTGACGTATACCTCCCACTCCTCCCACTCTCCCTGGCCCTCCTCCACGAGGGCCAAGAAAGCCTGGCACTCGCCTGAAGGTCTCAGCCAGTCCTGGGCAGCTGGGATCTGGGGGAGCTCCCTGCAGTTCTGCAGTGTGCTGGCAGCCCCCTTTTCTCTTGCCCCCGCCACTCTTAATTCTGCCTTTTTACTCCCAGCCAGCCTCAGAATACAATACAGAGGAGCCCTGTGCTGTGAATACAGACACACACCCTTGGGTGTACACACACATCCACACTTTTATAAGCCATTGAAAGAGACAAGACCAAAGGCGGAAAGAGGAGCAGACGCCTCTCAGATGCTGGGCTTGGCTTCATGTGCCACTTGACACAGACGGCTGCACACAAGATAACTGTTGTTTATTGTTTATGGAAGGACCCTCTGCCACACTCCATGCTCTCTTCATCTGGAGACTCCTAAAGGGCTACGGCCAAGAGCCACAGGGGAAAAGAAAAATGGAACTCTCTGTGTCTACTGTATGTATGCGAGGGTGTGCCGCCACGAGAAAAAAGAAAAAGTGCTCATGTACGCTTTTATCTTTTCGTGTCCGACGTACATTGTTATATAATGTCGGGTGTTCTAACTCATCTAGATCTTCCGCGCTGAGTGTTTGCCGCTCGCTCAGACGCACATGTTCCAGCAAGGAAGTGTCCACGGTGCCATCTTGTTCCACTCATAATGGAGTCATTACAGCCGCGGTGTTGGTGCAGTGATTTTCACAGATCAAATTTTCCAAAATAGTGGGAGTCCTGTGATGTGACAGCAGCACCTTTTAGACGGTGGAAAAAGCATCGCCGGGTTTGATCTGCGACGGCTGTTAATTCTGTCCTCTCCTTCGCTGACACGGCTTGCTGGTTTGCGCTGTGTTAAAATATAGCGTATTAAAAGTATTACAGGAAGTTTTGTTTTATGGTTAAAGTTTTTACGAGGCTAAATATATAATATTTGTACTTAAGCAGGCTTTTGTGCCCACGCAGATGTCAGCTCCTTCCTACCACTCTAGCCATGCGCTGACAGGAACTTGTTGGTGTGTACCAGGTTCTCAGTAGTTAAAAGCGAGAGAAATTCCTTCCTAATGTTGCATGAAAGCAGCGCTTCACCGCTGCATTATTTCTGAATCCTTGGCAGAGCCTTTCTGCGTTACCTCAGCTTTTCACCTAAAGAAAACCATTTCTCTGCGGCTTTACGCACTTTCTTTCCTCTCGTCTCTGCGGCTTGATGCTCGGTTTGATGCATTTCCCTTGACCTTTCATCAAATTTTGAGTGCTGCTCGGGAAGAGGCTGCAGCTGGACACTTATCAGGCCTGATGGCGATGCAGCATGAATAGCAGGGTAGCCCTGGGCGCTATGAAAAGGTCCCGCTGACGACTGTACCGACGGGGTCACACCCCCTCTATGCCGCCCCGCGAAAGAGAGCGAGAGTAAACAGGCGTAATAGGGGAGACTAAAGGAGACTTGGACTGTGTTCTTGTAAATAATTGCATCCATTGTTCCCTGCCACTGTTGGTTATGGTCACAAGCTGTTTGGTAGGCCCCTGTCTGTCTGGTGCTCACCATGGGCCCGGTGTCAGCCCCTACGCCCCTGAGGGGAGCGACTTGTGCCAGGGGTGAGGATGCCAGCTCCCTGACCCAGTGGCCCTGCGTCTGACGTGCCCACGCCAGGAGCAAACAGTCCCTGGGCCAGCTCAGAGACTCAGGGCGTGCTGTGCGCATGCTGCTCCACTGTTAAATAAAGCTGGTTCAAAGAGCACATTCCTGCCCCCAGCCCAGCAGCGAAATAGCTAGCTCTCTTGCTTGTAGTGTCAAAGCACCAGATTGTTTCATTTTATTGCTTTGCCTTTATCTCGGCTGACTCTGCTACAATCTGATTGGATGCAGCTTGTTATTAGACTCCGTTGTTTGCTGTGGGAACAGCAGATGGCCTATTTGGACCAGATTACCTGTGCGCCTTATCTTAAGTGTAGAATTCATTCCAAGTGCTCAGATGTTTCAAGAAAGCTGCCTGTCCACATTGTGAATGGGGCGCAGTACAGTTGAGCTTATCTGGAAGTTAACACCCACTTATGCTGTAAACATGGAACGGCCAGCTGCCAAAAAAAAACGCGGCTGCGTCCACGATGTGCACATTTCACATTCGGTGATGTGTCCGTAACAGATGGCGGTAGCTGTTTAGGATCGGTCATAGCATGGCAGCGTCGCCACCAACACAGCAGCAGAAGCAACATTTGTGAGAGGACATTTGAGCCATCACCAAAGATTTCATTGTTCCGCAGTTGCTGCAGGAAGTTGTAGTTTAGTGCTTTCTGTTTCCCTTAGTCGACCAAAAGAGGCCCTGAGACAGAAGCTTCTGTAACAAGAGAAGAACTTCTTGAGATTCTCTTTTCTGAATCTCGCCCACTGGACTTCTTCGCACAACTCGAGTGACAGCCGCAGTCTTTATTTGGTTATTGCTTCTAAAGTAAAGTTTACAAAAACAAGCGTGGGAACTCGCTCAGCCCAACACAACATTGTCTGCAGCCTGTAATGATATAACCTCAATGACATCATGAGTGCGGGGCTCTGTTAACAGTGCTGTGCAACCCCTCAAAATACCAGTGGCTAAGCGGAACACACAGGCTGCGCTCGGCAATGGAAGGCAGATGCTCTTGTGTTCTCCCTTGCCATCTAAAATCACTCCTTTCCTTTCTTCATCCGCCGATAGGTCCGGGAGACTCTCGGATAAGGGGCCCTCCTCCAATAGGGCGACGTCTGCTTTTGCTGTATGGTAAATGTCCAAAGAAAAAAAAAAAAAAAAACTAAACGCAGGCCTTGGTAACGCAGTGGAATTGGATCTAATCTGCCCCAGGCCGTCACGTTTGATCTGCACCCCCTTTGGTACCGCTACCCACATTTCGAGCGCGCAGCACATTCAGGATGTTATGGCGTTTTGTTGTATGATAATCTGACGTCACGGCGGAGGAAAACAGTTTTCATATGTTCCCAGACACTATGAAAACTTCAGCTCATGCGTTCATGCGTTCATGCATTCGCTCTCATCTTGTCTTTGTTACTGTTTGTGGGTTCTTGTTTTTTTTTTAATATATATATATATATTTTTTTTTTTACAACGAACTTCCTGTAAAACCGGTAACCAGGTTCGTATAATAAGTTTGTTTCTTTTGGTTTCATATTGTATACATTATCCTGTTGAGTACTTGCATCTGTGGTGCATTCCTGCAGCGCAAAGAGAATTGCAATTTCTAACTTGAAATCTGATCCAGGGCCTGGATTTAATGGAGCCTTTATATGACTTGAGATCACCCTGATTCAACTAACATGCTGTATATTGCAAGAATATTTGTAGGTGGGGAATGTTTTATCGGGTTTGACTGAGGTCAGTCATTCTCCTACAATGGAGCAGAGATCAAAGGCAGGGGGGAACAAAAACTCCAAGGCCTACAGGTAGCATAGCAGTTAAACTGGAAGTATGAACACCCACCCACGCACATTCGGTTTCCCAGCGAGTGTGGGATGATCCCTAAAGATGTGAAACTCAAACCATGTTGTGTGTTTGGTTTTGATCATGTGTTCAACATCAGATGGTGGATAGGTGGTGAGTGCTCAGAGCGCGGAGGGGCAGTTATTCCACCGTGTCGCTGCGAATGCACTATTATAACCCCGTGTCTAAAATCTGGTAACATTAAAATAAAACATGCTAATATCGCTGTCAGCGCAACTAATTGTTGTAAAATACGTCTCGTAAAGAAAGGGTATCGCTCGGGGGTTTTCAGCAGCTAGGCGCTTGATTCATGTTTGAGGCCTTTAATTCGTTTTGCGCTTGGCTTCAGACATTCCAGAGAACTCACACTAGAAAGTGTGAGCCGTTAGGGGCACGTCACTTCCTTTAAAACCCCAGCGTTGCTCTTTTGTGGCAGTGGCATCAAAACACTGTAAAGCAAAAACAGATGCAAAGAGAAAATACTGAGAGACAGCACGCACACTGTAACTGCACCGAATGCACAATATCTTAAATTTACGGCCGTAACAGATCGTTTTATTGTATTTGGATCCAGAGCTGTGGAGGAATACATGCAGACAAGTACTGATATTATTTATTTCATTCAAATAGAGAAGTCCAAGAGAGAGAAAATGTTAAAAGAATCACTGAATTCACACACTGGTCGCCTTCTTGTCTCTGCGTCTTCCAGATATACAGAGAAACTACACAAAAGAAACACTACCCCAAAAGCAGGAAACAGTCTTTGTGTGGTTGTTTAGCAAAACAAGAAAGACTAGTACCCTTATTTATCACTGCGTGTGCAGGAGCTGAGTTTAAACTGCATCAACAGCTAGTGGGAATAGGCGCTAATGTTCCCTTCCATCTGGAAAGTGAAAGCTAGCACGCTTCGTTTGCTCGTTTCCACTTTAGGCGTAGAATCCAAACGAAGGAGCTGTTGATGTTGCAGTTATTGTTGTTATTCTGGAGACGGCACGGTAAAAAATGTGCTTTATTACACACGGTACAACCGAAAGGGCTTGGAGTAAAGCACCTTTTAGCCGTGCCTGTTTGCAATGGGGACATTTCTAACAAAGAATGTAGTCAGTCGTCGGTCAAGAATCGTACGGCTGTATGTGTGGTATATGTCGCACCGTGTACTGCGTGCAAGCAGCAGTGAGTTCAGTTTAGTGTGTAAAATGATCTCTAACGTAGCACCAAACACCAAAA
This sequence comes from Planiliza haematocheilus, assembly GCA_005024645.1. Lineage (NCBI taxonomy): Eukaryota > Metazoa > Chordata > Actinopteri > Mugiliformes > Mugilidae > Planiliza > Planiliza haematocheilus. The sequence continues at coordinate 9,833,066 of SRSE01001415.1, read as the reverse complement.
GATAAGAATGAAACGTGATGCATAATAGTTTCAGATACTGCGTACCAATTAGGGGTTGAACGACTTAGGATTTTTAAAAAGTTGTCTAATATTTGGTGGAAGTCAAGTCGACGTCAACGTCAACTAAAATCTATATTCAACTAAAATCTATATTCAACTAAAATCTATATTCTAGACCTGAGTACATGTTGCAGCGTCTCACACAGAAGAAGCTACAGAGGTAATTTAAAGTGTCTCATTTAACAGTAATTTAAGCTTGAACGCGAGATGCTGTCGGCCGTGGCCCTCGTCATCACCATGAACACCGTCAGCCTGATACTATTAATATGCCAAAAAGAAAAACACGCTACAACCACAGCAACTATGGCAACTATCTCTACTGTATTGTGAGCCGCGGATATGTATAGCCTACATAAATCGGTACCGTCAAGCGTTTAACAGTGCGTCACAGCGTGTAGCAAGAGAGGTTGATGTAGCTGGAATAAATAAAAGTATATCCGTGTATAGCAGCTAAAGGTCTAATGACTTACCGCAGGACGTTTGGTGAAAACTGACTGCCGCTGATAGGATGTGGGCCGTTCCTCTGCTAGCGTTAGCTGATGTCTTTTCAGATGAGTGTGCACTGCAGTAGTACTAGTGTTGTATTTCAGGACTGACTTACATATCGGTGAAGTACTTCCCACACCGATGAACCGTTGCTAGTTTGCTGCAACGATCCACTGGGCTCCTCACCGTTTTCTCTGTTATTGTCACGTGATCAGCGACTAGTCGACTTCCTGCTTAAAGCCTAGTCGGTGCAGCCCCTACAGCACGGTAAAAATGGACTTTATTACAAATCTTTTCTGACACAGAATATAGTCAGTCGTCAGTCAAGAATCGTATATCAGTACGCCTGCATCTGTATCACCGTGTACTGTAGGTGACAACAGTGAGTTCTGTTCGGTTTGGGAAATAGCACAAACACGAAGATAAGAACGAAACATGTACAATAGCTGTGACTAAGCAATCTAACTTGCGGATCAATAAAATGTATCAAAGTCTAATCTAATCATAATAACAGCCCAATGAAAATAAAAACTCCTCGTGTCCTTTCACTATCTCAGTCGGAACAGACCGGCCCGATGAGCAGGTATCTTCAGTCACGTAAACGCTCGATACGGTCAGACGTGGGCGGCTGATTTAGTGCCGACCGCGGCTGCGCGTGACTCTCGCGGTGTTTAAGAGGCTGCCTCGTTAAAGTCAAACTACATAAAACTTACTAAACTGGAATGGGGATTTTAAAATAGCGCCAAGAAGACAAAGAAGGTAATTGTGTCGTTTCACAAGAGCTTCATAGGAGACGAAATCCACGGCAAGCCAAAGGAAGACAAAAGACGCAAGCAGATGTTTCAGATCAAAACTAAATAATCATAAAAAAAGTTATATTAACAGCTTCACCATGCCAAGTATCTTTATATATATTCATTCATCTTCTGTAACCGCTTGTCCTCTGGAGGTCCGACAGGCAACCGCTCACACCTACGGCCAATTTAAAATAACAAATTAACCCAACGAGCACGTCTTTGGATGTTGGTGTGGAATTTTTTGACGAATTTGCTCACTCTCACTTATTATATCAGTTCTTATGACGTCATGGGTGGAAAAGGTGAAGCTTGACTAACAGTTGCTGAATGACTTGCGCCCTCAGCGGGATTTTATGCCATCCTCAAAAGCAGAAGAAATATCTCAGACTGCAGCACATGGTCCCAATGCCACGCTTTTCTGTACTTCCTTCCTCCCGATGCATAATCGTGTGCCTCCCTTTAACATCCGTTTGCCCCCTTCCACTGGAACCAGAAAATCAGTCTGCAGCGTACACGTTGTCAAACAATGATGTAGACCCCGGCCTACCCCTCACATGGGGCCAGACGTGATTGACTCAAGATCTGGTCTTGGCTGTTTGAAAATACGGTCTCAATTACTCCTAGCAGGGCTCCCGCAAACCCCTAGCTTTATACACACACACACACACACACATACGAGCGCACTCACATCCAGAAACTCACATCCCCGTTTCAGCAGTTAAATTAAAGTCAGATTTCTATCAGTGCATCTTAAATGCGCTCTCCAGTAAATACAACCCTGCTTCCTCGGCCTGGCCTGTTCGCATCCAGCCCCCCACCCACCCGCTGGGAGGCTCCTTCAGAAGCCCGCCTCGCGCTCCTCATGCCACTCGCTAATTGGCCGGGCCCTGTTGAAGGTGAGATGAGGTGGATGGAGATGGCGACGCATGGCGGTCGTATGTGACTGAGGCCACTGAGAGTCACGATGTGGCAACAATTAGTGCGCAGCGTCGGCGGAGGCATGGAGGCACACGCGGGGTGTGCAGCTTGAACAAATAAGGCCTTCTGTGTTTTGGAGCGAATACCCCTGCTGCCCTATTACCAGTTTGAAGTGTGGTTTGCTGGCGATGACATCAATGACAAACAGAGCGCTCTGGTTTCCTCTTCAGGGATGGAAACTGCTTCTTTGAACTTAAACAACTTCTCCATTCATTCCTTATGGGATGTAGACACCAGGAAGTTAGTCATGTAGAATCTGCATAAAGACCAGAATGCTTCAGTAAAAAAAAAAAAAAAAAAAATGCTTCAGTGTTTGTTGGTTTGGTAATGCTAAAGGTTAATTACAGCTAGTCTGCAGAATCTTTTGCGAAGAAGCCAAAATCACAATGAGCACAAATGTATGGCGTCAACTAGCTTAGCTTAGCATAAATATAATGCTAATATAGGTATTTTTTTTGTAATCTGAATCATGTTATATTAACTGTGTCTGGTTTCTACTTAAGCCGCAACATCCATAGTATGTAATCAAAGTAATTACGGGCGAGTCTGCTCTACCGCATTATGTACTTCACAGCTAGTTCGTTCCAGTTCAGAATGCATCGGTCAAAACTCAGACTCAAGGCTCCGGGCTGCCACTGATTGGTTGCATTTTGTGGCCAATACTTATTCAAGGTGTGGTTTTGCAACAGCAAAATAAAAAGGCTTCTTTGAGAAGAAAATCATAGCTGTCGTCTAATTTCATTAGGACATTTACAAACATTTGCGGGGAAGCGTAATTCTTTATTTTTGCGACATTTAGCCGTGCATTTGGATTAATATTAAGAGTGAATAAATAAGTAAATAAGTGCATTTCATTGCTGTAAAGAAACTGTACAACTTGTCCATACAGTGCTGAACGTGCAAGACTTCGCCGCGTCCACGCGCTTTCAACACTCAGACTTGGGGACGCCGGCGTCACAGATCTCTGACTGTTAACCTGATACGGCCGATAATACCCTTAAATTACAGCTGACATGCAGCGTTTCTAACCTCAAAGGCAAAGCTGTTCATTCATGCAGTTTTTTTCCCAGCATCCTGTGACATCTGTGACAGGTCGACAACTTTTCGCGCGCAGCGACGGAGCACAGAGCAGTCGCTGCTTAGATGGGCTCATGCTTCGCTCCGAAGCATTCACTTCTTCTTTACCTCTTGTTAAGAGGGACCTGACCGTACTACAAACCACGCCATTTACATGGGTGAGGTTTCCTTGATTTTAGCATTTTCTTGTGCAACGATCTTGTGCAACGATCGCTCGTGGCGTTCATCAGAAAGCATCTCATTTGTGCTGCATGATGCAACGTGGCGCAGCTTTTACTTTCTGACACGTTTTTTTTGAATGGACAGTCATAATTAAGCTGCAACTTTGAGGTCTTCATTGCATAAGATTTTTTTTTTTTTTTTTTTATTCTTGTCAAGACATAAATAAGAGAAAAAATATCACTCTTATATTATACCCCAGTGTGAATAACTATATAAAGAGCCAATTATTTTAGCATAAAACCACTCATTAACTATTTTTTTTTATTATTATTTATCATTAAATCTGTATACAAGTTGCGTTTAACAATTTTTTGATGACCTGGTTTCGGTCAGGAACTTCCTGGACGACAAATGACAGCACTCCAGGAAGTGAAATAACAAAATACTCAAATAAGAGAAACCTTAATGTGTTGGTAGGTGTGCATCTTAAGTCTCACTGCCTCATGCTTACAGCTGCGTGCATCATATTGACCTCTTCATCTACCTTGTGCCAAAAGGATATAAGGCTATTTCTTAAATAAAAAAACATCAAATTATGTCAAAAATAAAATCGCTAACCCATTTGGATCTAATTCTTGGAATGTTCTGTTGGAGTCACAGTATGGTACAGTACCCTCTGTGCTCTTCACTGTGTGTGAATACAGTCCACTGGTACACTGAGCTGTCTTATGCAACCTGCTCCAGTGTTCAAAGGCTGCTGAGTGCCCTCTCCTGCTTTGTCAGGCTCACACAAGGGTTTATCAAGTGTAGGGTGGGAAGGCATGACGCTGGAGGACTTTGGAAGCGAGTCCTTATGCGTGTGTGCGGCGGGTTTACCTCTCTGCATGTGTACTTCCTAGCGGCGCACCGGCACCGGTGGTGCGGCTCTGCGTCCCAGCGCGCATGCTCGTGTTTGCGTATGATTACATGTGCGCACTCGGGCTCTGATGTGCATGCTTGCATGTGTTTTCTTCTGTTTCCTCACTCAGGGACTTTGTCCTGTGATAGGTGTGCCAGCCGGTCAGCTGAGAGACAGAGAGAGAGAGAGAGAATGTGAGAGGGAGAGATCTGAAGCAGGCCGGTGGTGTTAGAACTGGGGACAAAGACAGGAGAGAAAACAAGCGAGAGCCCTGGTGAATGAGGGAGATAGGAGCGCACGCAGAAACGTGGCGCCGGAGCGCGGAGTATGTTTCTTTGAACCCTGTTCCAGATGTTTGTGCATTGCAAATATCGCAAACATAACATGGCGAGCACAAGAGGGATAAGGCCAGAGAATAGTTAATGACAGGTGTGTTATTGCCAGGTAACTTTCATTCACTGCGTCTTTGATCTTGGCCACCACTACAGTTATTCATTTTCTCATTTCCCAGCAAAGTGCGGCATGAAACTTACAGAAAGGAAGAAGGAGTTCTTGAGAGTGCACCTGATTCTTAATCCAGAGACACTCCCACATTTAGAAACCTTGAGGTGATCAGGTTATGCAGAAATTATTTACCACAGATCGGCCTCACATGTAAAGATTAAAGTGATATTCTATGGCTTTACAGCATTGATTAGCTGATTGTGATAGCAGATAGAGAAGTGACTGACAGACAGACTCGCTGCCCTGCCACCCACGTTGTTGACAAGCCAGGGTGCTCGATGACGTTGCCATTAGGTAAAGGACAAACAGCAACGGCACTGACCGACCCCAGCACTCTTTGAACTCCGAATGAATTGCGAGTCTACCGGCAGCTGTTCAGGATGACCTTACCCCACAAAAATCAATCAGCACAAACATGCGGGAAGGGAAGGATGGGGTGGCCGGGCGGCGCGGCGGGAGTGTAAGCGCTCGCGCGTCGCCTGGTCGAGCGTGCCGCGTGCACGGGCGACGCGGGGAAATGGGGATCCCTCCGGAGACTCTCTCGATGCTTTGACATAATGTCGCTGTGGTCCTCCCGTCCCTTCCACAGCTACTTTTTCCACTGACCCAAGTTCAACAGATTGGACTAGTGGACTCGACCCAATGGAAAAAATTCTCCCACAAACCAGCTAAACACACACAAACGCAAAGTGTCAAGGTGTTCTTTTCAATGATTGAAAGGTGCCAGTGCACTTGTTAACCTCCCTCTCACATCCAAACCTCAGGAGATGGGTTGATGTGGTTTAAGAAGCATCAGGCACATAGAGTACAGCACAGCACAGCACTTGTCTGTCAGGTTGTCCCACCCATGTGGGCACTGGGCAGGACACACTGGCTGTCTGGCCGGCTGGCATTACTACCTCGCTTGGCAGAGCTGCTCTCTCTAGCCTCATTTTTTTTAAAATGTATTATTTATTTTTTCAATGCCCATCTCTCCCTTTCTGTCATATTGCGTCGCCGCCGCCGCCGCCTGCCCATTGCCCCAGCGCATGCGAACGTGGGCCGAGGTATGCGTTGGTTATCTCCTTCTGGAAAAGCAGTGCCCTTGTTGCTTCATATAGCCCGGCTCTAGTGACCGGCTATTGATAAGGCTAATGTCTCCCGATAGCTACCAAGCTTTCAAGTCGCGGCACAAAACAGCCGGCTCCCTTTTATGTTGTTTTCCCAAGCCAAGGACAGACAGGCCTCCCTACAGCACCGAGCTGGCTAATCAGTAATCACTAACTTGCTGAGCCCAGCAGTCCCCTTCAGATCGGCTGCTTTTCGCCCCGTCTTCCTCGTCATCTTCTCCTTTAGCTTCCTCTCCTCCTCCTCCTCCTCCTGTTTTCTTTTTCTCTGTTCTGTTATTTCTGCGTCTTTCACATCATCTCAGGAGTTTTTTTTTTTGATGATGACACTTTTCTCCTCCTGCGCTGTGTTTGCCTTTCTTTGTTTCTTTCTTTCCTTTGTCACTTCTCGTTCCCTCCCTCTCCGTCCACCCCCCCCCCCTCCCTTGTTCCACGTTGTCCCTTTGCTCATCTTCATTCCCTCCTTTCGCGTCCGGCCGTGGAACAAATGCCGTCCCTTCAGCCCGCTAATGAATCAAGATACAGAGGGGGTGGGTGGGCAAGAGGGGGGACATCAGGAGGTCTCTGGGTTATAGCTGTGCCCCAGACACATGGCGTTATATTAAAACATTAGTACCACTATATGACTTTATTTAGGACTTGCCAAAGAAAATTGATTAGGTGACAGAGATGAACAAAAGAGGAATCATCCTCAGCCACCCTGACTGGGCTTCTGCTTTTTCGGAGCCAACAGCAGCAGTTCCTCTCCAAACTTTAGCTGAGCAGCGATCTGGCCTCTTGTTCAAAGACACACCCTCCCCCCCACACCCACCCGCTCGCCCCTCCGCGTCTGTACTGTCAGTCCAATTAGCACTACATGATTCGTGCATCCACATACCGCAGACATTCATTTATTTGTCAGCCTTTAAATGTGTATAAGGTTCGGTAACTATGTGGACAATCATTTAGCCGGCTGAAGCTGAGTCTTCGCACGACCCTTCCCAGCCCTCCTCTCCCTCTCCCGCTCCCTCCCCCTCGCCGAGCCCGGCCGTACTGTAAGTCGCAGCGGGCCTCAATTTTCAATAGATGTTGTTGCGGAGTCGCGGTGGCAGTTGTGTATTTGTTCTCCCTGCCAGAGGCAAACTGCAAGTCAGCAGCTGGCCAAAGGGTACGGGATCTACACTGCTTCACAACAATGAGGCACTTGTGGAGATGTTACAGTGTGTAAATGTATAAATCTCCTGCAAACGTTTTCTAATACAGATAAAAAAAAAAAAAAAAGCAACTTGTGCCTGACATCTGTTTTGCCACAAATAAAAAGTTTAGTGACGCCATTAAAATAAATCTCTGGCCCCCACGTTCAATATTCATTTAGATTTCCACATCACACTTGTGCACGTTACATATGAACCACTTCCAAAGGTGTCTGATATTCCAGAGAAAGACATGTTCCCGTTTCAGCAGCTTTCTAGTGTCCAGCATCACTGTGCACGACCAGGTTCAATCATCTAAAGGAAGGACCAATTAGCAAAACCATTTATTTGACTAAAAGATTTTACATTTAAAACCGTCAGGAAACCTGAGTTGTCCAAGATAGTTGGCCTAATACTGTCGCCTGTTAAAATAATTTCCTGTTTTTTTTCAAATTCTCTCTTCATGGGTCAGCTTTCCAAAACTGAGCACACTCCCATCCCGTTATGTAAAACACAGACTGCTGAATGCAACAAGAGTTACTGCAGGAATCCTGTTTTTCAGTATTTAAATTAATTTGAAACTGTAATTTTGGTGCAACACACAATCGCACGTGCATCTGACAGATTATGAGCCTGAAAAGGTTTTGTTTATTTAATTACACTGAATAATGTAATTGATTAAAATATCTAGAAAGAAAGAAAGAAAGAAAGAATACAGTGTAAGAATCAATAGACAATCAATCAATCGGCTGTAGATGTGTTGTAATTCCAAGTTGAGCCACTAGGGGAAGACTTTCTAGTGAGATGGAGATACAGGTGTTGCTTGTTGACCACCTGAAGGATTCTATAGATTATAAAACAAGTGCACCTCCCCGCTGTCAAAGTAAGAAAAAAGCCACCAGCCAACCAAGGTGATGAACACCGCAGCATAAAGTTATGAATAAATCTTGTTTAGCTTCTTTTCTGATGCTCATGCTAACGCCAAACCAGGATTTTCAACCTGTGACACAGGTCAGAAGTGCCAGACAGCAAAGAAGATGTAGATGCTAACTATGCTAATCATCAGAATCAGCGAGACTCTGAATACATGCCTCCAACAACTTTATAACCAAACTGGAGTGTACCAGTGATGCTCCCTTGCTCTTCGTACGCTTAGCGGCGTTAGTAACACTGGCAGATTTTCCGCGCTGATAAAGCTGATGTGACAGTATTTGCGGACATGTGTTGCAGCTTGCGCAGCTGTTTCCAGCAGCTGGACAAGTCAATCCGTCCTGTAGATCAGGTATTATTTTATATAGAGCAGTCGTGAATCAGGGTCTGTGTAAGCGCTGCAGCTTGTTTTTAGCGTCTAACACTTTGGGTTGTGTTGGGCCAGTTGCTGAAATACAGTTATAAATGAAATAAATATTAAAATAAAGTGGTGTTTACTTCATCTGCTCTTCAGATTTTGTTGTGACACGAGTGTAAATCTAAATCCTTCTGCCGATTTGTGCAATCTGCAACACATCGATGTGACGTTCTCACATAGCGCGTGGCTATCCAGCAGCGAGGGTTCGCCGGCTGACCCCGCGGCAGACCCGCAAACTAGTTCAGCAGCTGGTCCGAACTCATTGTAGGTAGAGGAAATGACCTCAGCGATGGGGAACGTGTTATCGGTTCTGTCCAGGACATCCTTCATACGCTAATGTCACCCCAGCACAGCAGCGAGACTGGGCGATAAAGGTGGTGCAGCTGACACGCAGGCAGGACGGCGGACAGCGTGCAGGATGTAGGAAAAGACGGCCACCGCTGCTGCCGGCTTTCTGTCTGTCTGTCTGTCTGTCTGTCTGTCTGTCTGTCTGTTTTCTGTTCCTTCTTCTGTCTCCCTGTCAGTCTAACTCGCTCGCCCTTACGCCGTCCCCATGCAGTGTCATTTTCCAGTTATAGACGCTTTAAAAACCAAGTTACATGTGCTGATTCGTTGCACCTATCAGGCGTTCACGCTGCAGAATCAGAAGCATCCCTATAAGCCACACCTTGTTACAGCAAGTGCTCTGCATCAGCACAGCAGAGAAGCACTCGCACAGTGACCCGATGCCAGAGAATCTCAGTCACCCACAATTTGACTGTTTTCCTCTGCGCACATTAGCACATTGGCATTTTTAACAATGCAGAAACAGAACGCTCTATTATGTTGTTTGCAGTGTCAGAACTGGGCCCAACTGGGACCCGCTGTTTTTATCACAGCCGGTTTGCAGCAAATTGTGTCAAACATCACGTCTCGAATAAACCAATTTGTTAACAACAGCAAAAACAAGAGTCATTAAAGGAGAGAGGGTGGTGATATGTAAGCTAAAATGAAAGGTGTGTGATGGAGTTTAGGAAGTCTAGAGTCCCGGGCTTGTGGCATATGAAGATAAGCTCGCATTGTTGATGATTTTTGGTGATTTTGTGATTTTGTTTTTTTGCACAAGGCATGGGCAGCGTTATTATTTATGTGATTTTGTTAAATCACCACTATATTCAGTTCATGATTAAGTTGCTCTTGATGCTGTGAGTAATTACTAAATCCTTAGATTCATCCCCAGAGGTGTCTGGCTGAAGATGCAAGAATGCATCTGTGCATTTCGAGGAAAGGTGATGCAAATATGCAGGATATACACCGATCAGGCATAACATTATGACCACCCTCCTAAAATTGCGCAGGTGCCTCCAAAACAGTTGTGACTCATCAGAGAATGGACATGGGTCTTCTGACGGTGTCCTGTGGTGCCTGGCAACAGAATGGGGGGTTAGTGGCGGGCCTTTGCGGGGAGGGGCCTCTGTGGATCATCCCACAGATGCTTGATCAGTTTAGGATCTAGTGAATTTGGAGGCCAGGTCAAAACCTTCTGCTGTTCTTCTTGTTTTTTGTTTTTTTTAGTGGTTCCTGCAGCGTTTTTGTGTGTGCGCATGTGTCAGGCTGCATCCTGCCGCCATCAAAGAGTGTCACTGCTATGGGGCGGGGGTGCCTGGTCTGGCACATGTCAGAGCACGTGGGTGCTACATGTCTATGTAACATTCACACGAATGCCAGGTCCAGAAGTTTCTCAGCAGAAGATCAAACTGTCACAAGATGGTGAATGTTATTCACTTCCCCTGTCAGCGGTTTTAATGTAGTGGCTGGTTTTAATGTTGTGGTTTAGACACATAAATTAAATGATAAGTCAATTAGATTTTTCTTAGCTTTGTGCCTGTGTGATAATCAAACATAATTATGTAGTTTCTCCTAATCCATTCTGGTATGATTTGGCAAGTTGCTCCACAGTTGTGTTGATTACATAAGGGTTGAAATACTATATAATAGGCGTGAAAACCACATATTGCTTTAGAGCTTTTATTCCTGATGCTGCAATCAGTGGACAGGAAGTCCAGAAGCGGTGCGGGCCTTCGTGAGGCCACACTGGGGTAAGCGGCGGCTTAGGAAAGGGAAGGCAGCAAGGAGAGGAGTGGCGCAACGAGACAGTGGACAGTGCAGAGGAACGCTCAGATTAAACGTATGTGACAACAATTTGAAGCGAAAAAAAACGTGTACACATTAGAGGTTATGTTTTGGATCAGTGTCGTAGACCCATAAACTGTTACAGCAATGTGCATGCGCCGCTGTGCGTGAATTAAAGTGCTTCAGTATCCGGGCCGGTCAGCGATACTGTTGAGGTGCTGCGCTTTAGCCATTAGTATTAATTTACATGGTTTATCCAAGCCGTACTATCCATGGACTATGGATTTAAAAAAAAAAAAGAAAGAAAGAAAAGGGAAAGAAATGTGGCATTGTGCTTGTTGTAGGTAGGTGGCAGACAGTCGTGACTGAAGATGGATGGGAACGCCGGGAAGCAGGAATGTCAGGCAGACATTAAAGACATACGATATGAAAACCCCGCAGTGCTTCCCCCACTTCTGCCCCACCTGCCCTTGCGAAACTGACTGCGGTCCTGCCGGGGACAACGCGCATTCCCAGGATCTCTGGGTGTAAAGAAACACCAGAAACAGGCGCGTTGCCCATAAAATACACGTTGACCCGATGAGTAGCTGCTCCTGCTTTCAAAGAATTTTGCGCAGTTCTTTTATAGTCTTGCTTTGACACCGGAAGCTTTCTTCAAATAGACATGTGTTACTCGCAAGCAATGTCACTTCCAATAAAAGGACTATTGATGACTTATATCTTAGCTGGTGTGTTCTGAATCACAGGAATCGTTGCCTGTCCATGCTGGCAGATGCATTCGGGGGATTTTCTGCTATTTTCCAACTGGAAGCGTGCACATTTCTGGTTTAAAGCACCTTATTCACTCTGATAAGCGTCCACCTTTGCATGCCACGGTTGATACTGAATGGTCATACCACTGCAAAAACCTTTCTTTTGTGAAGGATGAGTCATATTCAAGACATGAATGTGCAAGCGTTCGAGGTGACGTGTGACCTTTGTGCTTTAAACATGCTCCTCTTTTAGGCCTTTGCATGTTGAGTTTGACATCTCTGAAATATGTCACAAAGTTTTTTACATTCTCATCATCATCATCATTCCCATCAAGAAGCATAATCACACAAATTCCCTTTGTGCATGTCTCGGTACATCATGCATAAACAAGTTCAAGTGAATGAAAATTGGGTTTCATTTTGAGTAATTTTATACAGAATCATGCAGTAAATTTCCCCCACCTACTTTTGTTATGCTTTAGCCCCAAAAATTAAAACTCCTCGAGTTGCTTTTTTTAACTTTTTTCGAGCTTGCAGATTTGAAGACATTCGAGGCGTGTAAGCAGCGCATGAAGTCCTTTATTTGCTTTTAAACTGTAAAAGCTTTCAAGGTGAATGAGTTCTTGAATGCCCAGAAAGTGAAAACACGAGGTGTGACCTGACAGTAACAAGGATATGAAAGTGTACATTTTATAAGTCGAAGAACAGGTGAAGAAACCAAAGCTGCAATTCAAATGACATTCTGTTTTAAAAGTAAGCGTGGGAAAGCTTCGTATGGTGAAGACAGAACTTTTTACATGTGATCAGCTCCCTTATGGTGCCTCAGATTCTGTATGTTATGCTTTTTCTTTTAACTCATGCCTGCGTTACGTGGAAAGGAGCGTGAAAGCCTTGAATGTATTTTTTTTTGTTGTTCCTTTTTCTGTTTGTTTTGAATTTGATCACACTTTTAACACCTTGACATGGTCTAAACCTCACCTACCACTGGTCTGAACACATCCTGGACGCTGCTTTGCGCTATTGTTTTGCTGGCTGCCTGATCTGTGGTTAACTCATGCAGAGAATGCATAAACACCAACACCAGCGTCTCAAAAAAAAAAAAAGTCACAAGTGTGGTCTGTGCGTTACATAAGTTTTAATTTGGATGAAATGTAAACACTAACTCGCTTTTTGTTTTATATATATATATATATACATATACGTATACATATATATACTGTACGACTGTGAAACGCTCTCGGAAGCCGTGTACCGTGCGACTCCAGAAACCTGAGTTTCTCTCTGTGTCAGTGTACGGACGGTGACTGATAGCGGAACAGCTGTTTCCGGGGGGCTGCACCGCTGTCTCTGCCATGAGTGCTGCCGGTGGCCATGCTGCACTTGTCCCTGTCCAGCTGCTGCCCTCCCTGCTCTGCTGGTTTCTTTTCTGCAGAAACCCACATAGAGGGCGCTAGTAAAACTGTCTGGAGCAGCTGCTGGCAGGCGCAGTGGAAAGAACCTAACTCAGAGTGTGCTGCTGCTGCTGCTGCTGCTGCTGCTGCTGCTGCTTAGATGTGTAGAGGAAACCAGAGAATTCCCACACATTCATACAGGACTAGTAAGAGAACATCACTTTTATTTAGATACATTAGAGTGAATGTAAAAGAAATTCCAGTATCTTAATGTGTCAATTTACAGACATGCAGCCTGTATATATTATTATATTCTGTTATTTATGGTTTATTTCCTCTTCCTTTTTATTTCCTGTTTTTCTGTTTCGCATATTTTCTAAAAATCTAGTTGCAACTAAACTGCGCCGATTTCACAGGAATGTGGACCAGTAATAATTCCTGACTCTTTTGCACTTTTTTCCCCTTCCTCCGCCCTGCAGGGATAATTATTTAGGCAAACCTTATGACTTATTAAGATATTAGCGCCGGCTGTTATAACATATCCCTATTGTTTCCCACCAGAGCTACTCGTGATGCAGCAGAAAGGCAGCGCCCCAACGCGCTGAGTCAAAGCAAGACCTCTCAGCTGTTCCCAACCTGCAGCCTGCCGTTCGCCACGCCTCGCGCTTCACCTTTTGTTTCACATCCTTTTCTGGCAAACCCAGAGAAACATCCTGTTTGCGGCAGATCATTGGCTACCCGTGTTATAAGGCAGGCTCCATTCGAACAGGCAGTTAGCTGCTAGGCTCATTATCTTAACTGGCCCACCCTTTTGATTATGAGTCAGAGCAATGGCAGTTAGCTGGAGTCAAAATGTGACTGAACTGAAAGAAATGAAAACAGTTTGTATCTTATCAACGTTAAGGGTGTTAACTGCATATTTTTTTTTTTTTTTTTTTTTACTTGCACAGTTCCTATCTTTTCTCAGGAAACCAGCAAGGTGTGCGTGTGTTTGAAAAGCGTGAGTAACCTACCTCTAGATAGGCGGTTAATGTATTGTTTCTGGGTTCACCAAAGGTAGAGTTTGTCTTTTAACAAATTGGCTTCTGTTAATCAGTGATGCCGCCTTTCCCCTTTCAGGTACAGTAAATTGCCCATGAACGGTGGCGACACACGCATTTCAAAGAATCTTTCCATCATTCCAAACAAGGCAATTATCAACCAATCACATGGGAATCAGTCCCCCTTCTTGTCATGTGAACTTATTTTTTGCCCTACAACAGTTAAAGTTTAGTCAAAGCCTGGCAGAGAAAGAGAGTTTTCTCACAAGGAGCCCAATCACAGGATCTTTTTCAAGTGGCTAAATGAATAGAAAAACAGACAAATACCTCAGTCCAAAATAGAAAACGGCAGAGGAATGCGTTTCAGGCACAGGAGGTGATGAAGGAATTAGCTCTAATGAGTGAAACACTTGGAGAATGCTGCTCCTTTGTGCCAGAGAGATGGTCGCTGCTGGAAGAGCCCAAACGAAAAGGACGATAATTAAAGCTGCAGCTTTCTGACACCGAAATGGCGAAAATGAATTTTTTATCGTACATCATCTGCCCGCCACGATCGTGGGTTGCCGTGTTCTTTTACCCCTTTGCTCGACAAGTGCCTTCTCGGAGCGTGTTGACTGCCGAGGGAGTGGCCTGGAGCGAGAGGGCGTCATGGAAACAACAAGTCAAATCCAACACAAAATGAAATTAAGCATCAGTGCAATTTTTCTTTGGGCGTTTTCTATTACAGTAAACTTGATAACTTTTGATGACTTCTGTAATCTATTTCCTTTTATTTTCATTCCTGTATGAGTTTTACATCTGTAGTTTTGGTCAATTTAAGGACAAAATAAAGGGATTTTTGATCAGTGATCTTGATCTTGATGTAATACCAGTAATAGCAATTTATATCTAGAATCTACTTAAGGAAACTACTGAGGTTGGTTTGCTTTTCATGCTTGCTGGGTGCTGCCGTTGGTTCGGCCCAAACGAAGCAGTCGAAACCAGAATGTGAAAGCGCCCTTAGGATTTTTAGACTTATAGTTGCGCTGTAGAATGAATTTGAGCCCTGTAGATTAAGATCTTTTGATGAGAAACGCCTATAGTGTGCCATACATCATCTAGTACATATCCTCATCAAGCTAGTCTATCGCAGGGTTAACACCAAGAGACAGATTACCGATTAACCTAACAAGCACGTCTTTGAACGTCACTGTGCCACCCCACAGACGTGTCAGTTTGAGTTCTGCTCTTGCTGTCGTACGATGAAAAGCATCAGCTGATTGAGTCCGTTTTGGTTAGACTCTCTGACTTTCCACGCGTTCAAACCTTCCTTCACCTCTCGAAAGTAGAGTTACAGTATGAACCGACCGCTAATGACTAGAGTTTAGTCAGTACATCACCACTCTCAGGCTGACTAACCCAGGGAAGTGCAACCTTTGTGACTCATCGGACAATGGACATGGGCCTTCTGTTGGTGTCCTGTCCTGTCCAACAGAATGTTATTGGTGGGGGGGACTTTGAGAGGAGGGGGCATCTGTGGATCATTCCACAGATACTTGATCAATTTGGGGTCTAGTGAATTTGAAGGCCAGGTCAACACCATGGGATGTTATGTCCCTGTGTCAGGCTGCATCCTGCTGGGGATGGCTGCTGCCATCAAGGAGTGTCATTGCTGTGGGGTGGGGGTGCCTGGTCTGGTCTAGGTGGGTGCTACATGTCTAAGTAATATCCACATGAATGAATGCCAGGTCCAGAATTTTCATTTGGTGGTCATAATATTATAAGCTGTTGTCTTCTTTTTGAGTTTTAAATATGTTTTGCAGCTCAAGACACGTTTTATTTTGCGGTGACAGGGAACAGGGAATGCTCCTTTTGATAGTAAAAGTTGCAGAACCCTGGACTAACCCTATATGGACGAACGTCCTGCATGTCCCGTCGCTGAATCATGCTGAATCCAAGCCAGGCCATAAAATAAACTTTTCGCACAAAGTACAACATCTTAATCCTTAAATGAACCAGCGATTGAATCAGGTGTTACATAAGAAAACATCGGATTGTATTTTAATAGCAAAACACTCATATTTGTATGTGTATGCATGAGTGTGTGTGCAGACATGTGTGACAGTCCAGAGCTCCCTGCCTTTTGAATTAGTCTGCGGCCCTACGATAGGCTCATTCTGTGGATTAAACACTGAGCGTGTTCCCAAAAGGGACCAAGTCCCAGGTGTTTCAGACACCATATTGCCCTCTCAGTCTTATTTGCGTACACAGATGTTACGCTTCCACCTTCTGTATACATGCTGCAGTTTGGTGAAATCCCCTACAGCCTTACTCTGAATCATACAACCTGTTATCCCAGACCGTTTTGAGCACACACTTTTTTTTTTTTTTTGCATGGTGCATATTTAAATGATTTTGCCTAGGAAGCATATCTGTGTGTGAATGTGTGTGAGTGTTGGAGTGGCAGCTGATAGAGGTTATGAATGAGCTACAGCTGCATGGCCCATTGGTCAGTATATACAGTTGATGAATGAAGTGGAAATTATTAAAATAAACGGCCGGGCGTCCACGTCTCTACGTCCATATCTTCCTCACACATCTGGCTTTACAGACACTCACACCCTGTTGATGCAACGGACACAAATATTTAAAACACCAAAAGGTCATCAGGTTTTCTCGTGCACTTCGCTGGAACTCCCGTGAGATTATGAATTGATGCTAATTTTCTTTCTCCGCAAACATGCTTTGCATAAAACAAAGAGGAAAGAGAAGCAGACCTCAGACAGACATGTGTGCAGTAAAGGGTAGTGGTGGCGGCGACAGATGGACAGAGATAGGGAGGTGACAGAGAGAGGGAGACAGGGCTAGTGATGGATAGACAGACAGCGAGAGAGAGAAGAAGAAGAAGGGCTGTGATAAGGACAAAGACATCAGTCACGATTAGGGGGGGGTCCCTCCTCCCCTTCCCCGAGTGGACCTTGATCCAAGCCACACAGACTCTACTGTGTCATGGTGTGTGTGGCCCTGTGTCCGTGTGGACCTAGAAGTGGTGACTGGACAAACCATGACTCAGCAGAAACGCAGCAACATATATGTCTTCATTTTAAACGTAGCTTCCTTCGGCTTCTCGTTTCAGAGAATATTCTTTTTACAGAACTTCTTCGGGCTTCGTCTTTCTTTCTTTGCTGCGGTTAAAGTATCTCCTCCAGTAGCTGCACGTTAGCTAATAGCTATATGCTATAAGACACGTATAGATGAGGCAAAATCATTTACAGTTCCAGTTCCTAGTAATGTTGCACAATATGCGTGTGATGATTTTTAGATTTGTTTTTTTTGCTTATCTATTTCTCGTGAGAAACGGAGTATTTTATATATATATATATATATATATATATATATATATATATATATATATATCAAAAATGCCCATCGGGTTTAATCGCATCATATATTACGTAACGAACAAAGTGAGGCTGGGATACGCAGTTTTGACGAGAATGACGACTCACCCCTTAAGAAACGACGCTCCCAAACCCCCCGCGGCCGTGGACAACTACTTCACCAACAGATATTCTGATATTTCTGAAAGTAAACGGCGGCTGAATACTACCAGAAAACACAGCCTCAGCTCTCCTGTTGCCTGTTGGGAATTGCACTCGTTGCGCCGTTACGACGGCTTGATTTAAACCGTTCGGTCGCTACACCAGCTCGCTATTGCGGGCCAACAGGTCAGCAGATGTGGGCTTCGGCAAACAAACGAGTCTATCCTCTTTATATTCTGAATGAGCATGTAACTCACTTGCATGTGCGCGCCGCATCCCTGCGTGGGTGTGTGTGTGTGCATTAGAAGGTGTGTGTCAAACACTTGCACTTGCAGTTCCTGTTTAGGGAGGCCCCGGCAAACAGTGTCTGGTCTTATCTCTTGTGTTTTATGTTTCTAGCAAGCTGAGGGCACAAGCAGCCCTTTGTGGCCAAGAGGTGGCTGGTCTCACTCCAGACCGACCCATGCAGCTGTTCACCACTGTTGGTCATATCCATGTGTGTGCATGCCTGTGTGTGGGGATACATGTGTATGCGGGCGCCTGTATGAATGTTTGAGTGTATTTCTGTATGTGCCGGCTCTATTATCTGTTTGCACGTGTTCGCAGTACTCCATAATGGCTCTTTATTTGATTGGCGATATTTTACCTGTCAGTGACATCTCCTAAGCGTAGCGAAGGCGGACTGTTCTGCGGGGCTAATGTGTCGTCAACATGTGGGTCTCTGTTTGTCTCCGTGTCCCTCTCCTTCGCTTGAATTCTGGTGACACCACCAGTCTCCTCAGCGGAGGTTCCCGACTTTATAACACCGAATTCAATGTGCGTGTGACACGTTAAGAAGTCCTAAAAGGAGCCATCGGTGAAGCCAGCACAAAGCCACGTGCTGTGTTGGCAGTTGCTTGTGTGGAGGGCAAGAATGTGGCCAGAGGCTGAGCCCAGACTCTGTGTTAGAGGGTGAGAGGGGGACAAAGGGAGAGGAATAACATGCATGCTTTTGGGCATTAATGATATTCTCCAATCACCTTTGGCCGGCGTGTGGAGACGGTTAACATTCCTCACATTCAGTTAGCTCCAAATCTACTTTCATTTCACTTGATTTGTTTTAATTTTTTTTTATTTTCCAAAGAATCCCTCCATCGCTTTTCATCTGCTTGTCCGAGGTCAGGTCGTGGTGACAACAGGCTAAGCGTATCATAGGACATCCCTTTCTAGTTCCTTGTAAGGATTCTTAAGGAATCTTTGTTACTAACAGTAACACCAGGTATATCCAAAAAGAATTTAAAAAGAAGAGAAGAAGCTACTCGTCTGAGTAGTGTTAGGGTTAGTTTGTTTGGATATACCATGACCTTGGATGACTGAGAACCTTCACAGATGGTAACACTAGGAAGTTTCGTTCTTGTATGGGATGTACTTCTTCTTTTGGCTGACTGAACAAACTGTACTTAGGACGGGGACGGGTTATTGCAGAACACCTAGGACGGTGTGCTAATTCAAACACAGGATCCAAAAAGCCGTTGCAGCATTTCATTTTATGAAGAGCAGATGGATGAATGGTGAGGGTTATTGGATTACATTCATTCATTCATTCATCTTATGTAACCGCTTGTCCTGTGAAGGGTCGTGAGGGGGGGCTGGAGCCTATCCCAGCTGTCGTCGGACAAGAGGCGGGGTACACCCTGGACAGGTCGATTTTGGAATTTCCTTCCGTCTAAATAAAATATAAAAATACAAATTACAGATAAATTAAATACAATTTAAGGCAACTCAAAGGTCAGCATTTTCGATGGAAAACAATCGGTTTTGTTTTGAACTTGACAACTCGTGTCACTAATGCATCTGTTTTTCGTTGTACTTTTTTTTGCACAACACCAGAATCGAAATAAAGATAAAAGCTCAGCAACTGAGAAACTCCATCGTATGCGGATAAAAAAAAAAAAAAAAAAAAAACTGAACTCATCAGACCACATGACCTTCTTCCATTGCTCCAATCTGAGTCCAATCTTTATGCTCCCTTGAGTTCCTTTTGCATTGTACGCGTGGAAGTGCTTTTACTTTCACTATTAAACATAGCCCTGAGTTCAACTGTTGTTGTTTTTTTTTTCTTTTTCAATTTGATTTCACCAATTGTTTAAGTGATCGCCAACCTTGATCAGTCAGGGTTTGTTTCCGACCGCATTTCTTCCTTGAAGACGATGGCTCCTCACTATCCTTCCAGTTTTTAGTAATGCATTGGGCAGTTCTTAGCCCAGTTTCAATAGTTTCTTCAATCTCCTTAGATGTTTTCTCTGCTTGATACGTGCCAATGATTTGACCCTTCTCAAACGGACTAACATCTTTTCCACAACCATGGGATGTGTCTTTAGACATGGTTGTTTAAGAAATGAGAAGCTACTCATTGCATCAGTTGGGGTTAAATAACGTGTTGCCTGCTGAAAGATAATCACCCATGCAGTAATTATCCAATAGGAGGCTCCTACCTATTTGCTTAGTGAAATCCAGGTGGCGACATTTTTTTTGACCAGGGATTGTAGATAGAAAGATAGATAGACAGATAAGATAGATCAGGTAGATACTTACTTACTTGCTTTATTATCCCAGACCGGATGTAAGTTCATGTAGCACACCATTCATGATATAGGATGATAGCAAAATCTATATACACAATATTTACAAGAATAATACAGTTATTGAATCTTAATGTTAATGAATCGAATTACACAAACCAAACCAAAAACAACCATGCCAGTAAAAGTAGTGTCATCGGTCAGACATGACGAATCACATAGATTGATTAACGTTATCTGAGCCTTTTAGACAAGGTGCTCTGTTGTCTGTCTGTTATATGTTGTGTATATATATATAAATATTATACGTCAGCAAATAGCAGTTTGTTCAGTGTCCTCTCCTCTCCTCTCACCTCAAAAGTCTCCTGCCTGCAGTTAAGTATTTTCTCATTCATAAAAGTCTATATTTACCTTTATGACCAGAGATTACGAGGCGTGTGGAAATTTCCGCGGGTTGTTATAATCTGAGTTATGTGCAGGTCCAGCTAACGTCAGGGCGGAGATCAGTAAATGACAACTTGACGTGTGTGCCCGAGTCGTGACGCACAAACATGAGACAGCGCTGCTCTCGGTTCTGCAGCAGCGGTAGAGATCCATGAGCGGCATCAGCTGTTAGAATGGTTTGCTCCGCCCCAGATGGCGTCAGGGTTTATTTGCCTACAGAGCGAAAAAGTGAGATCGGAAATGGAGACGCATTTGGAGACGCATGTTTAATGCCAGGTCTGAACACACGTACCTGAAGCAGGCCAGTTGCAATTGGGTTGCTCAGATCAGATCTTTCTACAAGGTCTGAACAGCCTGTGTCACTGGAAACCGTTTTCAAATCAAAAGGGAAGAATTATCCTAGTTGTGTATCCACTGTAGCATCTTATCTGGGAGGTTGTGACATTTTATTAATGTCATGATGTCATGATTTTGGCAATGCTGGCCAAAAGAAATAAAAAATCAAGGGCTTAGTTGCAGCTGTAGTGTGAGGGGTTATCTCCCCTTCTCCTCATTGAGCGCTTTCTGCTTCTCATAGTTTCTGCCACAAAGCGCAGCCCTTTGGAGCGAGCATGTCTCTGTGACATATCGACCTACGCTGCACGCGTCCTCGTATCGAGTTTCACACTGCCAAGCTTTTACGGCGCGTATACTATCTTCCCGTCTGTTTATGCACGTATTCCACGTCGTTGTCGCCATGTCTTTGCTTCGGTAAAAACGTTTTGGTTGGTTGTCTGAAATTCTTTGACTTGTTAAAACCTGTCGCTTCCGCGGCGGCCGCAACCATCTATCTTGTTCACCACTCGCATTTGAAATGCATTGTCTGTGTCGACCTTTCACCTCCACAGCCATGTCACTTCCGCTCTCACTCGGCGGCGTCCCACTCGGGGCAGAGGGGTCACAAAGGTTAGCAGGTTGA
Organism: Planiliza haematocheilus; assembly: GCA_005024645.1. NCBI lineage: Eukaryota > Metazoa > Chordata > Actinopteri > Mugiliformes > Mugilidae > Planiliza > Planiliza haematocheilus. Next base: position 9,811,699 of record SRSE01001415.1, on the reverse strand, counting down.
GCTGTCAGCAGCGGCCGCAAGTGGGGCGTGAGAGGGACCGAGGTGGGATGCTGAAAGGCCGCGCCGTGTGGGGGCACATAGCGTCTGATTTATTACTGTCTTCCCTTTCAACTTCATGTACTTTGCCTCTTGTCATTTTTTCACCACCCTATGTCTCGCCTGCCTTTCTCTTTCTTTGTCTTCGTACGACAGCATTCATTTACTCTGTCATCACGCTGCTATATACCACTCACCTGCCCTTTCCTCTGCGCTGCACATGAGCCGCACCGTGTGAACTTGTCTACCTCGGATTTAGGGCCGTGACGCAACGGTCCGACAGTCACCCCGTTTGCAGGCGCTTCGTCACCAGTGAGCGTCCGTTGCCCTCATTTTACCGCACCCTTTCAAGTGATTTAACATATTGCATTGGCGGTGGATAGAGAAGATCATGGAGCTTAGTAAACCGCTGCAGAAGAAAGATCAATTGCAGGTCTTTCTAGCTTCTTTCTAGCGTCCTAGCTTCCATGCTAGGACGCTAATCGTAGCCCCTCCAGTCTCCTCGTTCAAATGATGAATGCAGACTACCGGTGATTTCCTTTCACGCACTGCTATGTGTCAGCTGGCCATTGACTGTGGTCATTGCGACACGTCCAAGTGTAGCTTTCCGCTCCAGACAGAAGTCATGTGAGGTGGCCTTCGTTGCTGATAGCTTTGGTGTGTTCAGGCCTGTCGAGGAAATCACACATATCAATCTGCCGCTGACGCTAGTCAATCAGAGAATCTAGAAAGACATCCTCCATCGGGTAATTTTAAGGAGCTTTCTTCAAGGTGATGAATGAAATGAAGTCTTTCTTTTTTGCATTTCCGATCTGCTATTACCAGAGTTACTTCCATCTTCCATTTAGAAGCCGCTGTTGTAGACATACGTATCGGTGCGTGTGCCATTCATTGGTGCGTCCATTGCGCCTTTACCGCAAGGTTTTTTGGGCGGGGCCATGTGTCAGAAGATGTATCCTTTTATCAGCTAGCCCAAACAAATGAGTCACAAAGAAAGATAAAAAAGAGCGATACAGTTTTTCTTTCTTTCAGAGACTAGCTTGAATAACTGGACAGGAGTCCACGCCTTTGTTCTGTTAAGTGAATACAGCCTTTACCTTCTCCCTCCTTTCTATCATTCTTCTTTCTCTGATCTCTCCTAATCCTGCCTCTATCTCGGATGATCGGCGATACCTCAATCAACACTGCGTGATTGTTTGTTTTCATGCATTTATACGGCAGCCTGTGTCCTGGTGAACATCTGGCTTGTTCGCGCTAGAAAGGGACAAATAGAGAGGGCCGGCTCTTAACAAGCCCCAAACAAACCGTTGAACAAGAGGAGTGGGGAGGACACCGAAGCCCGCCTCTCAACTGATTTGTTTCCAATTAACCTGAGGTTAAAAAGATAGGTGGACCTCCTTGAACAAACGCTGAGGAGACCAAAGAGTTGACTGAAAGTTTCTCTCAGTCTTTACTTGGGTGGCGACGGGATTGGCTGTTTATTCAGGCTTTGGACTGACTCACAAATCAAAGTGTTTGTCAGAATGGGGAGATTAGGGAACCAGAATGGGTATGGGATTCTACCTGCAGCCTTATCTCTTTGTTGTCACCCACCTGGATGAACTGTTAACATTGTGTAACACACGCACACAGCACACAAACTGACACGCCGACAACAGAGTAACTTTATAATACCCTGATAAAATGCAGCTGTTTTTATCTCCTGCTTCAGAGGAAAGGCCCTGCAGATACTGTTTGAAGAACAAATGAGTGTGGCATTGTTCAGAATGGGAGATTCCCCTTCTACCAATGCAGTCAGTTTGGCCTGTTCCAGCAGCTGCTGTCATTTCGGGACATGATGCAGACTTTTAAGCTGGTAGCACAGTCAGGCATGGACTTTCAGGGAAAGGGGGAGAAAAGAAAGTACACAAACATGATGACAGAGTTTCAGAAGGAAAGAGGAAGTGTAACTTCAGTGCGAGAGCTGCATGATTTGTCACTCATCAACTGTAATAAATATTATCAGATGCCATCGGACTGGTTTGGATAGAGTTACACCACAAAGCGCATATTCAAGACGGGTTTTTCTGAATTAAATTTCCTGGTGTCTTACATTTGTTTATCAGGAAGTGGGTAACTGATGTGCTCAGCCTGCAGCTCAGGTTTCAAAGACAGGGCTGGATAATGGAAGATGTTTAAAAAGCCATCTCAGACAATGCAGGATCTTAAGTCCTGCCTGTCTTGCTCGTCATTCATCTGATCCCATTTCCTGACTTCTGAAGATGGAGGGATCCAATTCAAACCTCAACGCTTTTCACCTGCTTTGTGTTCCTGGCGCGTTCACCTTGAGGGAAAAAAAACAAAAAAAACACAAGGGGAAATATGTGTTTTGACAACTTCACATTTCACTGACTTCCATGGTACGGCTTACCCGCCTTATTTGCTCCGTCACTCCTTCGCTCCTCTCCCACTCCTCCTTGCGTTTCCCACTAGGTGAATTCAACCTTGTCTTACTGTTAAATGAAGCACTGCTGGAACTCCGGAGCGGGGGAGGGAGGAGGTGGGGCATTACCTTTCGGAAGTGAAGCTAGCTCCCTGACCCGCCGTGGTGAAAGGCCCTTAGGCTTCGCTGCGTCGCTCACATAAGATGATCTCCATGAGGAAAGCAAAAGATTACACCTGATAGGAAGGAGACTTAGCATAAAGTCAATTGGCTCCTTTGTGGAATAATCCGCTCTTCTCATCCTCGTCATTGTGATGAGTGACATGGACTGGAGCGAGTGGTGCTGGAACGAAAAAAAAAAGTAGCCGAGAAACGTATTAACCCGGCTTCAGTTTGCATGAAACCAATATTAGCAGATTAAGTTTCTAGGAGCAGTTTTGGTGCTGTGATTTCATTGAGGAAAATTCTCGCTGGAAACGTCACCGTCGGTTAAACTGTTGAGACTATTCAACCGTTAGGACGTCGGAAAGTATGTGTCAGGGCTTATTTTATCTGACTATCCTGCGATAGGAAGTTCAGAACAGGTCACATCATTGTCTCAAAAAAAACAAATCCTAATATCGCAAGTGTCCTTAGCACCACTTGAGTGTGTCTGCGATTTCCTAAATGTCATTGAATGCCCTTACGCTTTTGTTCTTCATTGTGTCTTGTAGGAACGGAATCCAGTCGTGTTGTGTTGTACGCTCAGGAGCTGATCACAGGTAAGATGGATTACCTTTGTTTACATGGGCTGCTCGATTGACTCGACTCTGTTTATGTTTCAACTTGCCAAACGTCTGGCCAAACCGGCCATTTAAACTGGTCTGAGTCATCGTATATTGAATGCCTCATGGATTTTGTATGGACAGAGAAGATATGTCAAACGGCGCTTGACTGGTGGAGGTGTTTTTTCCGAATACGTCGCGCAGCTCTGCAGCTGATGCGGATGGTGGGTTAGAGAGGAAGGGGTCAATGTGATTTGTTGAAGAAGAAGAAGAGCAGCCTTTTTTTTTTTCTCACAGTGTAGCTTGTCTGAGCGGACCCCTGCTATCCCCGGATGCCACCGTCTCTGTTAACAATAGATCACAGCACTGCTGGGCTTGTAGTTTTGTTTTGATTGAAACCAGTCTCGCTGGCTTGTCCCCCCCCACAGGAGCCTGACAAGCTTTCTTCTGCTTGCTTTTAGCTTTCTTCAATCGTGGTTGTTTCTGATGAAGAAAAAAAAAAATGTCTGAGGGAGTAGTGGAAATCTTTGCTCATTACGTTCAGCGTGATCTTACTTTAGAAATGAAACTTGTTGCAGGCTTTCGCAGTTTCACAGTAGCACGTTTGAGAGGTTAATTGATTAATGCCGGGTTTACTCAGTGGATGCCGTTCTGCGCCGACGTGCATGTGCTCGCAGGCAGGTGTGTAGCCCGCCGACAAAGAGGCAGCTTTCAGTAAGGGAGAGGTCAGCAGGGATGCTATTATTGACCTCGCTGCTGTCATTTTCAGTATCACAGTGATATGATACCACTACTGTCTGTCTTTCTCCGCCGCAAGCTTGGATTCCTGTAAATGTGAGCCTTAGGTGCTTTCTCTGCCACTGTCACCTCGCACACAATGACTGATTCGTCTTTTAAACTGCTGATTAAAATTTCTTTGCACCACAAACCCAACTGTGAAGTGTTGAACGTGCACATTGTGACTTAGTAATTTTGCAAGTCGTGTTTTGAACGTTGTGGAGACACACAAAAAAAAAAAAATTAATAAAATGCAGCTGTGAAGAATAAAAAAATAAAGCCATAGAAAAATGTTTTTATATTGAGCCGGTTCAGTAAGATGCAGCATATTTCTATCAGCGCTGTAACGTAAATCAGTTCCAATCAGTGTATCAAACTGCCGTGTCATCCCTATGGAAGGCAGTGGGTGGATGCCTTCTCAAGTCGGAAGTGCCGCCGTTGTCCCGCGATACCGAAAAAGAATTGGAGAACGTGTGAGGTAGCTAATTAAAGTGCAGGACACGACGACGACGCAACGCAACTGTGCGTATGAGGAAGAGAAAGCGTAATAATCGGAAGGAGAGAATAATCAAGAGTCAGAGAGAAAGAGAGAGATGAATGCAGAATGATATTAATGTCTGTTCCTCAATGATGAACACAGACCAAGTTTAGAAAGCTACCAAATGTCCCCAAAGCTGCTGATAAATGAAAGGCCAGCTCATTTTTCGTAAACATATTTTTAAAAATACATCAAACCTTGATGTACTTTCACATGCACTTAGTTGTACAGGCTATTCCAGTGTGATAGAATAGTCCTGGCTGCACTTGATGCTTTTTCCGCGGGCTTTGCTGTTCACAATCAGCAGCAGCAGCAGAAGAACACTTGTGTTCACAAACTTTGCCCGTTAGGATTAGCAGTGTGCAGCTGCCCTGCTCCTCGCAGCTGAGCAAACCTGGGCCAGAGGTGGAGCTCAGCGGGCCACTTTGCAGAAATTTCTATTTATTTGGTCATGCACAGAGGTAGTTAACACAGATTGTGTTGCCCTACAGACTTCTAATGCAAGGTTAAATGTATGAACAAATGAGTTATAAGGTCACATTAGTCCCCCCATCTCTTATGTGTAATACCTATAAATGTCATGATTTGCCACTAATGCTTTGGTCTGAACAATGATTTGAACTCAAGTCACTATTAAGGTATGCAATATTTATCTAAAGGGAATTAAAACGTTATGGTTCCTGTTTTAGTGAATGCAGTTTTGACCAAGGTAATCTCCAGGGCTGTAAAACTTAAACCATCAACTGCTATTCCTTGAATGGCCACTTGAGGCTGGCTCCAAAAGTCCATCCCCATATACCTCCATGTTAAATTGCCCAACAAATAATCATAATGTTTATGAGGGGGTTCATTTTTATATAGCACATCAGTTTGGATACAGATACCTGCTACACACACACACACACACACACACACACACATACACAGGCAGTCTTTGTGGTCGAGGAAGCCAGAGGAAGAATGTTAAACACACACACACACACCAAGACCAGCGCACACGCCGACGCTGCCTGACTTCCTCTCATCCTCATCCTGTCACAACGACCGTGCAGTTTATTATCCAGCCCACCATGTTTGCTATCAAGAACCGCCCTGACAGCTGCTCCGGCATCCTAAATTCATCTGCAAGCATTTCACAGCATGGATTGTGCTGTCAATAGTTTTCATGTGACATATATTTATAGGGTGTAGTAAAATTGAATTGCGAGGCAGATTTGAAACTTAATTAGGGCAGTTACAGAGCACAATATCCTCCTGACACTTGACTTGAACGGGCTGCGCACTCGACAATGCCCTGAAGAATGAATTACTCGTACATCGTGGAAAACTAAATAAAAACATTCTTCTGCACGTACGTCAGGCAATCCAGCCGGAACAGCTTGAAAATACTAAATAACTGCGATTTAGCACTACCCTTGTCGACAGAGGCTGCCGTTTCCACAGTTCGGTCAGTAGCAGTCGGAACATAATACCGCGTTAACGATATTTGCACGCTTGCACAGCATAGTGGTGGACGCGTATGATCAGTGTGATGACGATATCTTACTGGATGTGAACGTGTCCGACACAGCTAAAAGACACGTATCGCCCAAAGATAAGTTTCACTTATACATTTCGTTTGCTCTTGATGAGTTTCACTTTCACCACAACGCCGCCACAAGGTTGACTAACTGAGATGTGTACAACTATTTTCGATTCTTTATGAGACTGCAGCGGAGCAAATTAGGCCGTGGTCGAGGCAATTAATGAGAGCCGCGTCTCGCGTGAAAAAGCCCTGCACTGATTGCAGTCTGTTGCAAATGGCGTCGGTGTCATCTCGCTTTGTGAGACGTAGCCAAGCCTGAGATTGCGTCTTCCTCTCCATGATCCCTGGTTGAAGCCGCGGCGTGCAACGTCGTGTCGTGCGACGCAGAAGCGTGAGAAAATCTTGTGTGGAGAAGCGGAATGTTGTTCTTCGGAGCTGATCGTGTTGGAGGCGTACAGTTCCGACGGATGGGAAACACTGGAACTGGAAGATTCCCAGCCCTACCCTGGATACAGCTGATCATGTTTGTGAATTTCATAGCAGCTAAACTTTCAGTCTAACCATCAGCAGAACACTGAATTGTCTTAAGATGGTCAGTGTTATTCACATCAGTGGTTTTAATGTTGTGGCTGATCTGTATAATAACAATGCTACCAATTAAGCAGTCTCCTGCTGGTAACAGTGACTTGAACAAGCCTTTGAATCTATTGTTGAGTCCTGTCCACGGGTGGCCAGGACACCACATGAAAGAATCCATCGTCCAAGCAGTCACGAACACAAACTGAGGAAAGTACTCAACTAACTAAACCAACGCGACAAATCCAAAACAAAGGGTCTTACCTCCCTAACTAACAAAAAGAGGAGAACACCAGAAGGGAGGGTTGTCATCCTGAACCCATTCTGCTGCGAGAAGGCAGGTGCTCCACCGATCTCCTTCCCTCAATCGCACATTTCAACCACAGACAGCCTCCCTCCACCAATCGCGATCTTGCGCTTCCACATTCCATTTACATTAACTCACAGGCACCTGCTGCTCCCCGTTTGAATGATTCCTGGAAAGCAAAGGTGAGTGACAGGAAATGTGACCACAGACGCAACGCGATAATTAAATGAGAACGCTGCTTTAATGGAAAGGACGCAATTCCTAAGAAAAGACTGGGCATAAGCTCAAATATTTCTCCTTTATCTTACGTGGTATAAGTTTTTGTGCATTTGCAAATATTTCTAAATCAGATTTAATTTGACGTTCACACAAAAATATGACCAGTTTTCTTCTCAAACTTGATGACCCAACTTGATATTCAAAGCATCTTCAAGTATTTTCAGTCAGAACAGCTATCAACACTTCTGACATGATATGAGCTAGCGGCTTTCTAGAATATTCTGGTTTGGTTTTATTGAATCATTTGGGTTTAAAAGAAAAACTGCTTTGGTTATGTTAGGAAAAAAATCCTGCCATGATTAAACGAAACCAGTACTGACTTTGGACAAGCCCAAGGTTTTCCGTTGTGCTATTTCTGCAATACTTCACACTGCCACTAGAGGTCCTTGTCCTGCAGACATTCGCATTTAAACAAACAAGCAATGCATGCGATTTTCTGCGAGTACAGTGTCAGTAAACTGAGTTTTGACAGATTGACAGAGCTCGCGATGGACATGCGATCCCCAGAGATCAGGCCCGAGTCTTGGGAAGCGGAGGCTCCGAGAGCGATGGTTTATTGGTGCTACAGCGGATCAGACTGTCCGATGCCACAGAAATAGCTCTCGCGTGGACCCTTTCGAACGTTTAGAATAATAACCCTCGTCAACCAAAAGGGAAAAAGCAAGGTCTGTCCTTCCCAGAGATTATGGTGGGAAGAATCGATGACTTCCTTCATATTGCTCCCCCAGGGGACGTGGGGACAAAGTCTCCCTGGTATTAATAGTATTCGTCTGATAAGCTGGCCAGTGCTCTGCGTTGTGGTGTCACAGCTTTTTGTCTCATTGTTGTGAGAAGCTCTTCTCAAGGTATCATTCTAAACTTATAGAATATACATTTCCCTGCCTTCCTGCTTTTTGCTCGGCTCCCTGCGCTTTACTGTACATCGCAACCTTTTCATGATACAATAGAGGACACTTGAGTTTCCCATCGCAAGACACTTGACACTGTGTCTGACAGTTTGCTCTTCTCCTCTCTGGTTGGGCTGCGATGCTGCCCGCTTCCCCAGAGCTGTGTCACTGTTGGGTCGTAAAATGCCGAGAGCAAAGGTGATATGCGTCTCTCGTTGACGAGGCCGTTAATCTGAATGGGAGGTTGTAGTTTTGCCTCGGGGCCAGACGAACCATTCACCCCGACACGTTTGGCCACAAAAGTGGTTGTAAATGCCACTTTGCAATCACCTCATTGTTTCTTAAAGCACACAAAGAATCATGTTACACTTCAGGATATAGCCAAAGAATAAAAAGAGAGTTGTTTTGGAAGAAGGTTGTTTAAAAAGGATTTCTTTTTTACATAGTGTCCTTAAAGTGATTTGTCCCTGTTGAATTGATTTACTTTTTTTTGTTGTTTCTTTAATTCTCCGAGAGTTATTTTTCATTCTCAGCTGGTTTGATAGCCTAATGCCCCAAATAGGTTCCCTGAAAGGAGAGCATGGGAAAAATAGCTGTCGTTCTGGAAACTGCTGGGAAAGTTCTCATTGGTAGCGGTGCAGGGCATTGTGGGATGTGAACGACTGTTTTGCTCCCTGTGAAAAACGAGAAAACATGGAAACATGGGTACAACACACACACACACACAGATTAGAAACTGAGCAGAACTAACAGTTTATGCTCCGTTGGCTTCACTTCACTCAGAGATGGGAAGATGAGAAGTGGACGGTAAAAAATGAGCGGGGCTAGGTGGGCTGGGTAGCTGCTCATGTTTCTCAGTCGTCTCCTCCGGCAGATTTAAAATCCCCTGACGTCAGAGCGAGCAGTGGTGGTGGCCTGCATACCGACATACCAGGTTGATGGTGGGCAGCCCATTAGCGGGGCCCAAAGTGGAGGAGCCCACCCAGGACTGGTGGCCTCTCCTGGCCACCTTCTGCCTTCCTGCCCAGCCCTGGCTCTGGATCAGAGGCAGGCTGCACGTCGGGGGACAGGACTAATGATGGCCGCGGCCATACCATCCCTTTCAAGCCCCAACCCAAGAGTACAATTTTGGCTAATGCTATTTCCTGCAGATAAGATGCAAACTTCTCTTTCCTCATCAGAGACTTGGGAGGGGAGGGTGAGCGGTGGCAAAATGGCAAAATACGTGATTGAATCCTTGCTCTGTTTCATCATCAGCTGATTTGGGTCTCGCTGGCCTCCAGTGTAGCTTCCATAACCGCTATCATCAGATAATACCAAAGAAATTATATATGGAGTGGAGTCAGTGGAAAGAAATAAAGATTGGCCACTGTTCTGTTATCCGTATCAAACCATTTTGCTCTCCATCAGTCCCTAAGTGGCTTAATCAAGGCTATGTAACGTGATTATTTTACTCACCCAAGACCTTCTAAATTGTTTCCAGCTTAAAACTAGATTGTTGGAGATATTTGTGCTGCAAGGAGCTGTTTTTCAGTTCTGTGGGTGTACATTATCGTCCTTCAAGACAACAGACTCTGACTTTTGCTGCCCGAAAAAAAACAAAAAAACAAAAACAAAGTCCCTCTTTGGCTAGTTTCATCTTTACAAACCTTTGATTTAAACTGATCGAAACTTTATTGATTTTCTGCTGTAAAAGCAAAAGACGCAACATAAAGCTTTCCCTATCTGATTTGCCTCTTTATTTTAGCATTGCAGCGAAATCAGATCGTGTAATTTACGATGGAGACTGGTGATTTCTGATCTCTTTTGAAAGCTTTATTGTGTCATATAACGGGGTTTTCACTTTTCCCAGCACACACACACACAGCTTGCCTGACTCAGCAGACTTGCAGCTCTGAGTTGCCTCGATCGCGGTTTACGATGACGCCGTGGGAGTTGTTTGAATCATTTGGCTGCTGATACGTCGTTGACAGCAGACCCTATTTTCGAAGGACGGCCCATTGTGAATTCAAATCAGAACGACGGCGTACATTGATGGCCGCGCTTGCCAGGCTAAAATAAGTCTTGGCACAACATCGGGGAGAGAAATTCCCCACCGCTGGTGGGCCACAATGGGACGTCGTATCAGAAAAAAAAAAAACATTGTTCATGTTTGAATTGTTCTGAAAATTACATGTACAAGTCAATAAAGTGTCACAAAACTATTTAAGACAAACCAATGCTGTTGTTGGTTGCACAAGACAATAGGTTCAGTGCAGCTTTATGTTGTTGCACGGCGTCCACCCAAAAAAGGCAGGTCTTCATTTCTCCATAAGTATGTCATCTATAAATATTAACGCTATTAACGAACTGTAACAGCGTGATCAGACATGTACGTAAGTGAAATCAACAGACTGGCCTATGCTGATCCGGTGCCCAGAATAAAAGATGCAACAAATGCGCTTCCTCTTTCAAGAGTGCACGTCACAGAAAATGCCAGCTGTGTGCTGCGATTGTGGCTCCTCTTGGCATTTGGCATTATCTCTCCGCCCGTCCCTGCCTCCCTCGCTCGCTGTCTCTCTCTCTCTCTCTCTCTCTCTCTCTCCCTCTGTTTTGCGGACAGCGGTGTCGTCAGAGGAAACGCGTGATGGCTGGCAGGCTCTGAGCCGAGCGCGCACATCTGTCCACGTGCCCGTCTGATCCCAATCATTCATAAATTTCAGCCAGGGAGATTTGTATCCGCCATCCGCCCTGCAGTGTCGTCTTATCTCTGCGCCCCAACTCCCTTTGGCTATTAGAAAGGAATGATATGTCACAGGACACGCAAACAAAAAAAACTCACATGTGCAGTATTGGTGACAGCTGTTTGTATCCCCTGCTTAACATGCTCTCGCGTCTGCAGCACATCATATTCCTCTTTTTTTTTATTTTACCATTTTATTTCCATCATTCTGTTTGTTTAACCTCCCTAGCTTCAGCTCCTTGCCTCCCTAGCTCACTTCATCCTCTTTCTCTCTACGCTATCTCCATTTTCTCACCATTTTTCCTCTTCCTCGTCCCTTAGCCGGTAAGAAGAAGAAAAAAAAAGGGCAATGAAATTTCCCCCTCAGTCATTCAGCCTAGATTCCACACTGCAGGCAGGCAGGCAGGCAGTGTAGCGACTGTAACTTACCAGAATGTAAATAGAGCAGTGTTTTTCACATTACTTCACCGCTTATTTTTAGTAGCTGAACAAGAACAGTCATGGGTGTACCTTTTCAAGCCTCGACTGTAAGAGAGAAATTGTAAATCAAACAAAACAATAATGACCCAATACAGGAAGTGATGTGTTGATTTATGGCTTAAGTTTTAACTGTAACTGGCAGACAATACTGGAGCAGCTTTTTTTAAACATAGGGAAAGAATGCTGTCTCGCTGCTGTCTCTGTTTTTCTCTTTCCCTCCGAAGCGCTGCACTCTTACTCAAGATGTTGCACATTTTCGCTTTAGCCTGAACTCGGTTAAGTGTATTAGATTACGTTGTTTCGTGTGCACGCACCAGACCCTGGTCGCTTGGATTTTACTCACCCAGTGACATTTTTAAATGCCACAGACTTTGCTCCGGCTTCTGCCGCCAGCAAACGCGCCTCTCCGGGGAGGTCGCAGCCGAAAATGAGCCGCGAATTATTCAGTTTGCCCAAAGGCTCCGCTGCAGCATTCTTTAAGCGCCGGTGCCAGACATTCCTTGATTGCTTGTCCACATCCAGGTCTTGGCCTCCGCTCGCTTCCCGGGTTCAAACCAGGAACACAGGCGCAGCACCTGCAGGAGCGGAGAAGCAGTGCGGCTCTTCCTCTGTTAGCACCAGAAAATGTCTTTTTTTTTTTTTTTCAACACATCCTCCAATGTGTTTCATCCCCCCCCCCCTTTGCTCTCCGGCGATAAAAGCCAAAAGAGATCTGTTGCTCCGTCCTAGCATTTCGCTATCTTTCGCGCTTCGCTTGTAGTTTTGCAGAAACTGCTCGTACTGAAAGGGTCGACGTCAGCAGCACTCGCGCGCACTTTAAAAAAAAAAAAAGTAGGACGTGAAAATGGATGAGAGCGGTCTGGGTTGAAGTGTTTGTGTTTTTTGAGTGCGCTTCATAGGTGTCTACGGAGGTGCTAAAGCCTCCATGTTCAGTTCGGTCTGAACATGGAACTGAACATGATGACTCAGTTAAATTTCCACTGAGGTAAGCTGTCACTCTTTGATGAACAGGGGATTCAGAGGTTGAGTCACACACACGCACGCCGAACATCGAATGTCCCTAAGAGGCGTGTGGGCCGGCGTGAATTATGCGCTGAATGTTTTGAATTGAGCCATCAATAAATACGGCAGAACGCAGCTCTACTTCCCTCGTCGCGATGATCATGGTGCGTAGCCATAGATACACACACACACACTTGCGCTTGGCCTTGTCCCTGTCCAAACAGCCCTTCTATAGTGAGAGGCTCCAATGGAGTGGATCAGCTCCAGCTAAGACACCCTTTCACACTTCCTCCCTCTTCTTTCTCCAAAACCCTCCCTCCTGTGTGACCGCAGGGCCTTCCTTCCTTCCTCCTGACACAGAGGCCTGGGGGAGTCGCAGGGGAGTCAGGATGGCCGGATGTGCCCCGATCCGACACACAGACAGACAGACAGGCTGACTGACAAGGAGCAGGCACGCAGGCGGGAGGATGCTGCTGCTACTGTGGACCTTGGGCTTGGTTCTCTTTCCATCCGGAGCTACGAGGAGAATGACATCATTCCTGTTTTGATAGGACAGCAGGAACGCGGTGTGAGTCGGAGGGCAGTGCGATGTGCGGGTGACAGCGCAGAGGGTTGATTAGCGAGAGCAGGGTTGTAGCTTCGCCTGGGTTTGGGTGTTTGCCCCCCCTTGCAGCGAGCTTTGATTTGCCCCAAATATACTTTCTTTTCTTTTTTTTTATTGTCAGACGCATTCAACCCCCTCTTGAACTTGATTTCCTTCACAATAGGTCTTACATCAGTCTCAAATGCAGAGCATAGGGGTTAGCAGGTGCACGGCCTGCGTCTCACACAGGAAGAGGCCCAGCTATACAAAGCAGCCTCATGTCTTCGCGCACACCAGCCCTGTACCTATTCGTATAGCTCGACTCACAGGATCGTTTTAGTTTCACAACACTTCTCGATGCAGTTTATCTCCTCTGCAAGACAGCCATTTCCTCTGCCATTCTCCAGGGGAAGAAAAGAAAAGAAATAATTGCAAGTGGCCGGAGGAGCAGAAAGAAAAAAGAAAAAGAGAGGAGAGAAGAAGACAGAATGGGAGAAAGGAAGGATAGGGAGGGAGGATCACAATAATAGCTACGTCTTTTATTCCTCTCCTCGTTTTTTTTTTTTTTTTTTTGTTTCTTGAAAGAAGTTACACTGGGTGGCAGCTGTGCTCGGGTGCCGCTGTACAGTGCACACTACTTCAGAGAAGTCAACCTCGCTGCTCTCCATCCATCCGCCCCATTGAACTGCCAGCTCTGGTAATCAATTCTGGGCCTTGTGCTGTCACTGCGGGCCTCTGCACACAGCAGCTGGCTGCAGGAAGACAAGCGCTCTTCCACAGTCTGTCCAAAGATCAGCTGCACCCAGCTGTCTAGCAGCAGCCCCACTATTCAGAGCGCTGCTGCTGCTGCTGCTGCTGCTGCTGCTGCTGTTGCTGCCGCTGCCGCTTCTCGCCGCTGCTGCTGTCACCGGTCTCTGCTGACTGGAGTCCCCTTCACCATACTTTCTTTTTCACTTCTTCCTTCCTAAATTTTCAACTGTACAGACACATCCTCCCCTCGAGCTGCGCGGCGGGCCTCATACGTCTGTCTGGCCTCGCTTTCTGCCTCTCTTGTTCTTTCTTCCCAAGTCAAATAGTCCATCTGTCTCCGCATTTACTGACTTCTACTCCGCTATTTTCATCTTGCTTTCTCTCTCCCAGCTATTCTCCTCCTGTCTTCCATGCTGGGTACTTAGATTAACTTTCCCTCTTTTTTTTTTTTTTGCCGTTGTCGCCTTTCTGTTACCTCCATCCATGTCCCTTCTGTCTCTCTGTTTTGTGGTACCCATTCCTCTTTTCCTTCTTTGTTGGTTGCCATGTCTCAGTTTCTCCACTCCTTTCTCTGCAGCCCTGTCCCCTTTTCGCCACTCGCTCTTATTTCCGCACAATTTCCATCTCATTCTTTGTCGCTCTGCTGCAATCTAAACTATGCCCCCCTTTTCTTTTTTTCCTTTTTTTTTTCCAAATGTCACAATACTGTATCTTTTCTTCCCCCCCTTTCTTTAGAGTAACTTCTTTTTCTGTCCCCTTTTCTGCTGTATTTTTTTCACAGGTGTCTGTAAGGCGGGGATTTACATTTTCTCAGGACAGGCAGCCCGTGGAGAGAGGCCTGCTGGCAGATCAAAGACCCCGGCTGTAAAACGATCTGAAAGAGTCCGGCATTAGCATCCATCAGGGTACCTTGAAAGCTCCCTGATCAGCCGAGAGGGAAGCTGAGGGCCCCCCAAAGTGAAAGCCCAGTCTGGAGAGGGGTGATGGAGGGGGCGGAGGGAGGGTAGAGTGAGGGAGGAGAGAGGGAGGAGGAGGAGGAGGAGGAGGAAGGGAGGAAAATTCCCATAGCAAGCTTCAAATGTTATGATTTCTCTATTGGATTTGTCTTCTTCCTCTCTCGTTCTTCCTCTATTTTTCTAACTTCTTATTTATAGCGGCGAGGTTTAGAACACCCCTCCACCCCCATCTGTGCGCCATCTCCATGCAGCTCACCAAGCCCAGCGTTTTGCTGCTCCACCCTGGTGTCTACACATAGGGTCATGTCTGGTCTGGTCTGGTGTGGGAAGTGGAGTGAAAGATGGAGGAGGGGGGAGGAGAAAGAGAAACCCGTCTTGGCTTCATATACGGTGACTCTTTTCATTTGGAAAAACAAAAACAAAAAAAAGGAGAAACGGCCTCAGTGGGGAGTCCGTGTCCTTTTATGCGATGATTCGCGGTCTTGATAGGTAACATTGTGCGATAGGGATCAGCGTTTGACCTGCATTCCTGGTGTGCTCGTCTCGTTGCGTAATTCCTGAAAACAATCCGCATCTTTCAGCCTGATCTCGTGGCAACGCCGCGCACGAGCTCCCATCAGTTTCACTGTTCGAAAAAAAAGCCAGAGCAGAGTCTATTAGGGCGTGAACGTACAGCGTGACTCACCGCCGGCCCGTCTTATTTGATGCATAATAGAATCATTAACATTTCACTGCTGACTTCCTCTCGGCACCTTTACTGTAGCACAAAGTCTGGTTGTAAAAGGTCCCGTGAATGATTGATCCGCGAGTGAGTCAGAATTTTAGGGAGGCCAAGTAGTTCTGTCTGTGGCTCCCACAGCGGACTGCCACCATCATTCACTGGTCGCGGTCCTGTGTGAGTTATGGCTGAACAGGTTTCCTGGTGGATGGGGAGAGAGCAGAGTGCCTTACGTTATTTTGTTAAAATACAGGTCGTGCACTCAGTGGCACAGCGGACTGCTTCATGAGTGCTTCAGCGTTTTAATCTGAGTTTTATGGGACGTAAGAATGTATCTGACAATAAAATACCACAATAAAAATACACTGATCAGCCACAACATTCAAACCACTGACACAAATACAGACACAAGGAAACACAAGTAAATTGATCATCTGGGAAACCTTTGGACCTGGCATTCATTTGTGTGGATGTCACTTTAACATGTAGCACCCACCTAGACCAGATCAAGCAACCCCAGACATACACACACAAAAAAAAGACAGTTTAGGAACAACTCGAAAAAACATGAAGAACGGCACAAGGTGTTGACCTGGCCTTCAAATTCACTAGACCAAGTATCTGTGGGATGATCCACAGAAGGCCCATGTGCGTCCTACGATGAGTCACAACTGTTTTGGAGGCACAAGGAAGACTTGAACAATATTAGGAAGGTGGTCGTAATGTTATGCCTGATCTGTGTATCTCAGGATTGTCTAGGACTGTGAGGAAAGCCACAACTTCACATGGTTATTTCACTAGTATATCTCCATTCCACTCATCGGACGCAGGTAAACTCTGTTCTTATCACAACACGAGTCTTAACACAGCATTTAGATTTGTTATGGGGCATTTTTTGAAATGATAAAGAGGTCCATCACCACATAAAGACGACCCAAATGGCAGGTATTTGCCAGAGCATAATCTGTTCCCGACAGAGTAGTTCCACCGCCAAAAAAAAAATAAAAACATTTGTGGACGGGGAAGTTGGTCCGGTGTCTAGGCTACCGTTGTATTATTTCCTCTTGCCAAAAACTGTACAACCAGAGCAATCAAAACACTCAAAAACACAAACCCCTGCCCTCCTTCGCCTGCAAGCCGAGCGCTGACGGCTACGGTACGGTCGCAGAGGCAGGGCTCAAACGGGAGAATGGCACATGAAGGTCACCGTTCTGACGAATGACAAACGCTGCGTCGTCGAATTTTTGGAGCTAAAGCGAAGCAGCACTTTGGTTTTCCTGTTTCAAGACGTGACAAAAAGATAAAAAAGGAACTGTCAAAGCAATAAAGCAACCATTGTATGAAAATATTGGTACGCTGTGTGGGGCATTACCAGCCTAGAGAACTAACAAGGTGTAGCAGTCATAAATTGGGCATTCGTGCCTAGGCTGTGGCCTTTTTTTATTTAACTGAAGAAGGGAAGCAGAAGCACCAGATAAAGACCAGTGATATATGATAAATCATCGTATCATAGACTTTAATCATAGTTTTTATCGTACTAGCATCCCAGCTTTTCACGAACGTTCTAGCCAGGCATCAGATACCGGCGTTCATCGTCTACCCAGGAAGTAGTCTGCCTTTTATGAAGCAGGATGTAAAGTAGGATGAATGGTATGTCTGTACTTCACTCTGTTTCCTGGTCTTTGTGTCATATTATTGATGTGTGCTCTGTACATGCTATTGTAAGCTAACCATTTGCTTTCGAACCGTTACCGTCGCGTTCTTGCGTGCACAAGAAATGATCGCAATCTTCCGCAGAATCCTTTAGTGCAGACCTTTGTAACTGTGTTCTCTCCTTTAATAAAGCAAATAATATGTAAAATTATTGACAGCAATAAGATGCAGAAATAGGTGAAAAGATTTCAGCCCCCTACGGTGAAGGAAACACAGGCTTAAACAACCCTTCAACTAGTGTGTAGGTACACATCTGTGCAGCCATTACCAGAGTCTCTTGGTGTCGTACACATAAAGCACATCCACATAAACCCCCACACAGTACACAGTGCTTCCCACACAGGATCACCCAAACACGCACGCTCCCTGGTTGTGTGCCTCAGTGTGCAGCTTGCTGACATGTGTGGAGCCTCCTGTGTGCAGGGCCAGGGCTGCATGCCACTGTCTCAGCTCAGTAATGGATGTCCCATTTGTTGCACACAGACACACACACGCACGCACACACAAACAGAAAGACAGACAGACAGATAGACAGACAGACAGACAGTGGCGGGGTTCAGCTTGGCTGTCCTGTCCACCAGAGGATGAGTTCCTCCTCTGTTTAGGGAAAAGGATGTGATCTCACTCTTTAAAAATCCAACCTATGTCGCTTGCCACTCATGACTTAATCCAGGCTTCTCCTTTGTGCAAAGCGCCCTCCCCTTCCCCTCTTCTCCTCTTACTTTCTCTTGCTCTTTCTGTCTCTTCCTGTATCTCTTCTGCTTGCCTGTCTATTAATCTGCCCGTTTATTTTCTCTCTTTGCCGCTCACGGTGAAAACGTATCAAAGGAAGCAAAGTTTGTCTTTTTTTAAGGTAGATTTTTTCAAGGCATACACGACACATGCATACTGACTTTTCAGCTTGTCTCCAAAAAGAGAAAATCTAATCAAATATATTGAGTATTTTGCAGAAGTTTTGAGTTCTATAAAGGTTTATATTCTTCCATCTAGCAAAGAGGCATCTGCTTTTCTGTTATCACTGAGCAGTCAAGTGTGGAAAGCTGTCATCTGCACACGTGGCTCAAGCGTATGTTAACCTGCCAACTTCTTAATCTACAAGCTATGCTAATTTATTCAGAGTATGATGGATATGCAGCTACAACAAAGGCTTGAGTCCAAACGACACGGTACATGGAGTATGTGCAAAGGTGCTCGTGTCTGAAATAGCTAGCGTTCACAGCACTGTGCTGTCCTACCAGTCCTACAGCTCTGCAGACTTTGGAAGCTAGTGACGGCTGCTTTTGTTTTAGATTCATGGATTCATAAGATTACGATAGACAAAAATAGCTTTGGGGCTGAAAAGAGAAAAGATTTCATTTCAATTCAAATCGATCATTTAAAAGATCAGATATTAGTTCATAAAACTACGTGGGGCCGTGCAAGGCATAATTCATTGTGGCCCTCTCACACACATACGTATATTCTCCCCTTTCATACATGCATTTCATTTCCAAACATATGTATTTTAATGCACAAATTCCTACATTTTTCTTTCATGAACATGCATTAAAGACATAAACTGAATATTTGTATTTAATAATATGTGTTTGTACCAAAAGAATATGTGTGAAGTATGCATATATATGCAAATAAGAGAAGAACGTATACGCAAATGTGAAGGCAGGTCATTTCTCGCACTCTGATCGGCTGAGGAACACGAGCAGGGTTTAGGTCCCGACAGGCGTGGAAGAGGTTGGATGAGGCGCAAGTAGTGCAGCAAGCCCACTGGACTATTGAGAAATAATCAACCATCGCCAGATATTGTCACATCTTTGTACTCAAAGTTACTCACCAAGCAACAGTCCTTGGGATATCAGACTAAGAACTTAAATCACAGTTTAGCTGTTGATAATCCAAATGCTAACTATGCAGTTGGCATAGATAGATAGATAGATAGATAGATAGATAGATAGATAGATAGATAGATAGATAGATAGATAGATAGATAGATAGATGTTCCTCACACTGACGTTGCAGCGTTGTACGGCCTGAGGGACAAACAACCTCCTCAACCTGTCTGTGGAGTAGGACCGAGACAGCACACCACAGCGTAAAAACAGGGCACTGGCAACGATAGTCTGGTGGAACATGTCCAGCGGCTTCCGCCAGATATTAAACGACCTTAGCTTCCTGAGGAAATAGAGACGGAGATACTGAGTCTATGTTAGCTGACCAGTCCAGTTTGAGCCAGATACTTCTAGGTCTGACTCACCTCTAGACACTCCCCGTTGAGATTTACAGGCGGTGGTGGAGCCTGAACCTCTGGAAATCCACCACATCATCTCCACGTCATCTCCTTGGTAGTGGTATCATTATTTAGTTGGATTGTAGAACAGACTGAACTCTTTTCTGATGCTGAGTTTGAAGTACATGCATGATGAAATGAATGCCAAAGTGCAGCATGCTACATTTTGTCTGGTTTAACACAAAATGAATAATAGTTGGATATAACATCTGCTTTGTTTTTGGTGTGTTTCTGGGACTTACTGTCGTCAAGCATCGCACAAAGCACTGGTTACAGAAGAAGGACATGTTGAATGGATTTGAATATCAGTCAGTCAGTTGAAAAAAGTTGAACATCAAACATTTAAGGGATACCTCTTGTCATTTCAGTGGTGAAAGTTGCGTAAAATGCCTGTAGCAGAGCAAGCGTAAAATATCAGGCCCGTTGTCATACTAGTACTTCTGATATTGTTGCATCGCTTAGATAAGTCCTTCAGCTTCAGTTTTAACGTGCCTTGAGTAAGTGTTCTTGTAATATTGCAGCTTTCCCTGCTGCTTTTCAGCCTAGTGTTTCTGATGACAGAGTTTGTTATGTTACACCGCATTGGAATCGACTTGCAGAAATACTGACCAGTGCTCTGTGGATAAACATGCTGGGCAATGCATGTCAGTCAATAAACTTTTATTGTTTGTTAGTTTCTTATTACTGTGATGTTGTTGCTGCTTTTTTTAGATTTTAATGCCCCTCTCTCATTGAATGTGGATCCTTAGTTTAAGTCATCCCATGTCCTGTGAAGGGTCGCAGGGAGAGCTGGAGCCTATCCTGGTTGGACAGGTCACAGGGCTAACATATAGAGACAGACAACCATTCACACTCACCCCTACAGCCAATTTAGAATCACCAATGAATCTAACCAGCTTGTCTTTGGAGGTTGGGGGGAAGCAGGAGTATCCGGGTAGAACCCATGCAGACACAAGGAGAACATGCAAACACACAGAAAGGCCCCAGTCGGCCCTTGGATTCGAACCTGGAACTTTCTTGCTGTGAGGCATCAGCGCTAACCACCAAGGAAATGGAATGCAGTATCCATCTACGGTACTAAGTCAAGTGTAATACTGTACTAGCACGAAACCTGTTCTTCATCTTGCTTTGCATTACACAACTACGCTAAGTAAACATCCTGCCCCGACATTTTCTATTAATGTGAACATGCTCTCAGTCTACTTGCCAAATCATAACTATCTGTTGAGAAGGATTTTGTTTATTTTTGTTTTTTAACTCAGCATGGCCATCCAAAGGCTAAAAACAAAAGGCCGCTGAACTTACTTGAGTGTCTTGCAGATGTTTTTGGTTCATCATAATCAGTTAATCAGAACCGACGGAGAAAAAATGCCTGCAAGGAATTAAAGCCCGCTTTTAGGTTTTGGACACACCGCGACCCGGAGGTCTGAGCGAAAGTATACGTATGGGAATCGAAAGTGTGAAAGTGAAAAAACCTTGAAAGGGAAAATACATGTATGTGAGAGGGGATTATATGCGTGTGAGAGGGCGTGGAGTACAGCTTGTACGCCCCCTTATACTGAATGATTTCTTTTTTAAATACACGCATCTTCTCATTAGACATCCCAACGACATCAGTCCGTCTGAGGGGGAGAACGTGACAGAACACTTTTGGCCTGAAAGCTGATTGGATTTAAATGACGACGGAGAACGGCCTCACAGAAGCAAATCCATATACAAGATGTAAAACTAGAGATAAATACCACAGATCTCTGGGAGCCAATGACAACATTAGTTTTAGTTTCGAAAGTAAAACATGTCTGGATTATTAGATATTGCATTGCATCGAATTGAAACGAAACAAACGAAACGAAACTAATTGATTGAATCGAATCGAATCGAGTTGAGTCATATCGAATCGAATGCATACATGAGTATGGGCAGAGCATAATACCTTTGAAAATTCAGTTTTCTTTTATGGTGGCCTGAAAGCTGATTGGATTTAAAAAGTATAATGACAAAGAACAGCGTCGCAGAAGCAAATCCATATGCAAGATGTGAAATGAGAGATACACTGTTGTAGAAATACCACAGATCTCTGGGAGCCAATGACAACGTTAGTTTTAGTTTCGAAAGTAAACTATCTCTGGATTATTAGACATTGAATTGCATCAAATTGAAACGAAACTGATTGAATCGAATCAAGTCGAGACGAGTCAAATTGAGTCGAATCGAATCAGGAAATCAACCCTTTGAAAAGGGAATACATGAGTATGGGCAGACTTTTGCATAATACCTTTGAAAGTTCAGTTTCCTTTTATGGTGGCTGTAATTTTTTTAAATTTCAGAAAGTTGTATCCAAATAAAAAATAGAAATATATTTAATTTCTTCACATGCCAAAGGTCTAACATTTAACCTACAGTCAGTTGTGTGAATTAATTTTCATAATTAAACAGACATCATATAATAATATGTTTTAGATTGCCTTCCAGTCTCCTTGCTAAGGTAACTGCAAAAGTGCTTTGGTTCGTTGGTTCACGCTCCTCCTTTCAAATACAAACCACCCTGGATAGAGAACGTTTGTGGAGACTGTGAAAGTTTTAACCAAGATATGGCTTTACAGCTTTTCCATGTGCTTGCACTAGATTTGTCGTCAACGCCCGCTACAGTTTCAGAGAGCAATAGCATCCCTCC
Organism: Planiliza haematocheilus; assembly: GCA_005024645.1. Classification (NCBI taxonomy): domain Eukaryota; kingdom Metazoa; phylum Chordata; class Actinopteri; order Mugiliformes; family Mugilidae; genus Planiliza; species Planiliza haematocheilus. The sequence goes on along the minus strand of SRSE01001415.1, from coordinate 9,789,706 downwards.
GTTTACTTGTTGTGGACAATGCATAAAGAGCTGCAGAGGTGGTTGCACCCAGCTTGGTGCTGGGAACATTCTGAGCCCTTTTATTCTTTGTGCGTGCCTCTGAGTGTGTCTTGTAATTGGCATATGTGCACGCTCAAACAAAATAAACAGCTATAATCTCCCGCCAACTTTAACAACAGATTGTGCATCTGGTGCTGTTTTTTTTTTTTTTTTCGTTGTACCAGGGGCTCGGTCATAAACATGCATTTTAAACACGTATGCACATGCACTGAAACTCTTCTCTGTCTTGTCACTGTGCGTTTCATTACGCTAAACTATATATGGGTATATCAGTATGTCTGTAGTACCACGAACTGAACGTGCAGGCTTTTTCTGAAATGCATTCTCGGTCCGTGCCGTCATGTGTGAACATTCGTTTTTTGATTTTATCTTGTGCCTGTTTAATATAGTCATTTGTTCACTGCTGAGCCTCTGTTGTCATGCCGGCCTGTGAGCACCATCTCCGTCCAGCAGTTCCTGAAAACCCTCACTTCTTGCAGCGTCTCACTTCTCACAGTTTATCAGGTGATCGTGTCGCGTCATAACCGAAGCTGCACAGGAAGAGGAACTTGATACACTCATTGCCGGCAAAACCTGAATTACCCAAGAGGTATTTCTTGTTCAGCACATCATAAACTGCTTTGTGTACTTTGCAAACATTAAAAAAAAAAACAGTCTCTTCCGCCCTAAAACAACTGCCGAAGAGAAAAAGATTGTATCTGTAAAGGGCTGAAATGTGCTGAGATTTTAGATTTTCTTATCATAATACTGACTGCAAATACGCGTGTTTACACAACTACCAACGTAACTCCTCACCCTCCTGCTCCTTGAACCCCCGACCTGAGCTGTGAGCATGCCCTGTGGGGTCTGAGACACAAAGGAAGCTTCCTCCAGGCTGCTGTCCAGAGCAGCAGGATGTCTTGGCTCATTTTTTTTAACCTAAATCCTTCAAATTCCAACCATTACCCTCAAATTATGTGTCACTTAAAGCGGCTAAAATGTGACCCCCTCTTACATCTTCCTCCCATTTTACATTTTAGTACAGTAAACCTAAAGGTTTAGACATCCACTAGAGGATGTAAGGAGTCATGGGAGAATACATAATAAAAGGGAGACTCCAGCAAGATCAGGTGCGAGATAAGACACATCCTGGACAGGTGTCATGAGGGACGGTAACAGATATGGAAATACAGGGGGCTGCTGAAACTTGACACTCTTACACGAAACACATTTATTACCTCTGAATTTGCATAACCTGGGGATATACTGGCATTTCCAACTTGCATGCAAAACTACCGGGGACCAAACTGTCAGGCAGTTTGCTGATAGCTGCTGCAGAGGTTTTATCAACCATAAAATGACCTGAGAAACTGGACCAACCAGATGTCGGCTGAGGGAAACCTGAGCAGCACATGGATGCCTGGAAACATCTTCCTTCTCCCCGCGCCCTCGAGGGAAACATACGTGTTGGCATTAGCATTAGCATTTATTACACCGGAGAGATAGAGCACTGTTCTGACAGGACATGTTTCAAACAACACAAGTATTTACATACTTCACTAATTACTCATCAGTCAAAGTAGCTAAAATGCTCAGCCAAGCTTGGCCAGAGGAGATTTCCTCCACAACTACATATCTGATATCCTGTTTTCCAGCAAATGCACCCATGTGTAGAAATAAAAATAAAACAAACTACAGTTTAGCATGTGATGTGCAGCTTATGGCTTGGATGTACTTACTGAGCATTACTAGCCGCCTTGTGAGTAATGCAACAAGACTTCAGGAGCCTTAACGTCACAGTTGAACTTTGAGAACAAAACCCTGAACATGAATACCAGGGGCTAACGCTGGCATGCCATCCTGTTCAGACCTGAGTGGTCCGATCACGAGGCACCCAGCACACCTAAGGTGCAGTGCGGATGCATTTGAGATCCCACATTTGGAAGTGGTCTGCGCCATTCTTTGAGTACTGTGAACACGCTTGAGTCCTGGCCGCGTTAAGTCCTCGACGGTGGCACGTTTTCACAGCGCTTCATTGACTTTAACGCAGGCGTCTCATATTTAGTGTTTATATGTTGTGCCTTGCAGAGATCCAGGGTATGGTTAAGCCCAATGATGTGCGCGCAAAACCCTGTGGCGCTAACCAAAACATCACCGTTACAGCTTAAGTTGCATAGTTGTTGATATGCTAGCACACGCTGAAGAAATACAACGTTATACGTGGGTAACGTTAGTCCCTTTGCTTCATAATAACGATTATAGAAGTGAATAGAGACATACCCAGCTTTGCATGAACAGTGTTGCTCCTTCATATTGTCAGTCCCATCAACCTCGACTGATAGGATATGCGGTGGTTCATTTTTTGACTGTGACTGGTATGCTTTTGCCTCTATTTGGATTGTTTAGAAAACCAAAGCCCAGAAGAGAATGTTGTATGTAGCAACAGTAACTAGGGGGGGCGGGGCTTAGCCAAAGGTGAATTTAAAGGCATAACGTTATGACCACCTTCCTAATATTCTGTAGGTCTCCCTCCCTTGTGCCTCCAAGACAGTTGTAGCTCATCAGCGATATGGGCATGGGCCTTCTGAGGGTGTCCTGTGGCTACACAGTGTTGTTATTGGGGGTCCTATGGGATTAAGGGGATCCCTCAGTTTGGGATCTAGTGACATCTTGTTCCGTTCTTCGTGTTTTTTAGTTGTTCCTAAACCATTTTTTTGTGTGAGTCAGGTTGCATCCTGCTGGGGATGACTGCTGCCATCAACAGTCATTGCCATGGGGTGGGGGTGCCTGATCTGGTCTAGGTGGGTGGTGCATATCTAAGAAGCGTCCACACGAATGTCAGTTCCAGAAGTTTCTTAACAGAACATTTAATTGTAACAAGAAGATCAATGTTATTTACGTCTCCTTCCTGTCAGCGGTTTTAATGTTATGACTGATCGGTGTGAATCTCATTATGTGGCACAATTTGCATCACGTCGCCATGTCAGGACGCACCAACAGCAAACAGCGCTGTTGCTTGTTCTGAAACAGTGGCGGCGACAGCAGCTGTTTGCATAATGTTCTCCAGTGCACCAAATGATGCTGGTGTCCATTTACATAAAGGCCATGAAACTGGGATCGGCTCCAGACGCACACGGAGACACATATCAATGCCCAGTGTGAACACAACATATTTAAAGCTGCTCACTCGGGAGGCCTGTATTTCTTCTCTGTTTGTTGAGGACCTCCAGTTCCTGCACCAAAATAGCAAACTAAGATCAAACCTCCATCAAACAGTGTGACCCCCAGAATCGCCAATATAACAGATCTGAGGTTAGTACGCGTAACTGGACTAAACCGCTACTCAGAATCAGACTACTGTAACTGTATGTAATGCCACGCTTTCCCCCAAGAATTATAGGAATATTGAACGTATATGTAAACTATATTTTCATCATATTGTTATTACATACCTGTGCCTGTGCAAACTCTCCGGGGACTGGTTTCGGTATCAGTTGTTTGAGCGATGTTGACCACACAACGTGCCCTCATCAGTGCACACACATTCAGCTGAGGAATGTCTCTCACAATCGACCTTATCAGGTGTTTTGTCTGTTTTGTCTGAGGGGCATCCGAAGAGGGCTTGGCGTTACAACTGATAGGCTTTTTGGAATACACACCTCTCTCTCCTCTTCTCTTACACATACCCCTCTCCCCCTTGCGTCCACTCCCCCGCCCCAATCCTTCCGCTCTCTCTTTCTTTTTCGCCATATACACCTTGTCTGGGCACATTTTTCCTGAAAACACCTTCTTCCCTTCTCGTTTATTAGAGGAGCGTAGCTCTAAGTGCATGCCTTTTTTTTCTTTTTCATGTTGCACCTTTCAAGAGTTCAGGTACGGCGTTAAGAGCGGTCTTGATGTTCCTTGAGTTGGCACAAGGCCTTTATTCTTTCAAAAACACCGCATAGCTACGTCCTTGTTACCTCGTTCCCAGGCCTCCTCCTGCAGCACCCGTACCCCTGACCCGTAACAACCAACTGATTTATCCCCCGATTGTTAGGAGGCCTCTGGAGCTGAGTCTCGATTGGCTCCATATGAGAACAGTGTCGAGAGGTCATCTATAACAATCATTTTCAGTGGCTCATTATTCCCAGGCCAAACAACCCAAAGACCCAATTTCCTACCACACTGTTCATAAAAGTGACAGATGGCCAAAACCTGGAAAAGCTTTCCTATAATCGTTAGTGCACTAAAGTGCTACATACAATGCTCTTTAGTATTGTAGAGCTTGGAGTCTGTTCCCCTTCTCTCTCTCTCTCGCGCTCTCTCTCTCTCTCACCCACTTCTTCCACCTTCTCTATCCTGTTCATTTTTTCCAAGGTGAAGAATGCGAAGGAGGAGAACACAGTATGTTTAATAGCTTTAGGCCATATTCCACCCCGTTCAGCTTTCCTCCTCTTCGTATGGCCCGCAACGTGGATCAGGCACACAAATATTTGCCAGGTAGTTTGTCTCTCTCCAACGGGCTCTCTCTACCTTAACATGGGACAGCACTTAAAGTCACATGGACAGACAGAGACCAAGACAAGGTCTCCTTTCATCCCACAGACCTGCCACTCTCTGGTATTCGGGGTCATCTAGTCACTTGAGCGAGTCTGCACCCCTCCACGGCCGCCTGTGAGGGTCTTTTCTTGCTGTGGAAGTGCCTGTGTGATAAATGTGTGGCTTGGAACAACAGCTGAGACTAAGCCTCCGCACTGCCTGTTTCAGGCACAAGTGTGGTTTCCTAATATCTTGGCTTTTTGTCATGAATGACCTCTTTCATTTTTCCCCATGTCCAATAATAACCAAACTCCTCTACTCAGCATTTAAAAAAAAAAAAAAATTAACTTTTTTTTTCATGATATTTGTTTCCACTCCTGTCTTTTTGGCAAAGCGAAAAGCTAGGTCATTTCACAAACGGTATTCACTACATGGTTACTTAGCAGGATTGTGTGTGGGGCGATGGGTGGGCAGAGGGATGGATTAAAAGATGTTGAAATCATTCATCATCTTCCCGGGAAGGTTTTTCATTCACTGAAAGCAGTCTCTTACCCCCACTCACAACTTTTCTTCTTTTTTTCTTTGGTGCTTGTACGTGTGGGCTTTTGTCCGCTCTTGTTTTGAACATACTGCACGGTCACTTGTATCAAAGATGGCACAAAGCTGCGCCGCGATACACGTTACGGAGCTATCACGCTCTGCCTAACCTACCTAACCTTATGTCATTTTTTTTTTTTTTTTAAACTTCAATAAATCATCCATCAACATCCGGTCTTCTCCCTCGAGGCGCAGATTTACCTTCAGCGCGTTCATTCATCGGAGTGCCGCTTCACCCGCCGACTCATCTTATAAAAATAGGGGGCCTTACCCCCATCTCCCTCAAGCATCTTTCATCCTGGTTTCGTGGCCCTCCCATATGTGCCTCTAATCTCTCCCTTGTGTCTCTGAAATGTCAGTGCGGAGGAGCGAACATGTACTTGCTCGCTATGGATTTCTTGTGGAATGCACCATTTTCGGTTTACCCCGCGTACGTTGCGTGTTTTGATAGGTGGTGATTATGGAGTATTTATTTTCCTACTGGGTGTGGGAAACCCAACCTGTTGGTTCACTACCATTGTGAGGTGGGTTGCTGTTTCTTCTGAAGCTGTGACTCACACATGTTGACGCACACAAACACACGCTGACAATTAGATTGAGTGGGATTAGATCAGATATAATTAACATTTAGCTGAAAACCACCCTGAGGTGTTTTGTTGACAATGGATGTTGAAAAGAATGAACTGGACCATAAGAAAGCGGAGGAACTGTGTCAAAGTAACTGGCAACTGTCAAGCCAAACGCAGGATATAATTCTTAAAATGCAGTGCGTGTTTACCCAGTTTACCTTTTGTTTCGGGATGCGTCTACCCGGCTTCTGTTTACGTGCACGTATCCACGAGCGTGCACGCGTAATCTTGCATGTGTGAGCGAGAGGGAGTCCGGGTGTGCATGCCTTTTCCTGTTTGTTTGTGTTTGAGAGAAGAGAGCCCTAGCAAGTCACAGAGGTTAAGCCCCAGCTATCTGAATCACTGGTGAATGGTGGAGGTCTGGGATCGGGGCTTAGTGAAGGGGGGGTCAAAAAGACGGAGAGAGAGTGAATGATGGAGGGAGGGGAAAAAAAGGGAGGCCCCTGCAAGACAATTCCCCTGATGTTGGGTCATTCACAGACACAGGAAATGCTTGACCTCACACCCTGAGAAATGTCCACAGCGGCCCACTTGTGTTAAAGGTGTAATTGGGCATAATTAGAAGCTGGCAGAGGGAGAAATGTAGACGGGCTTGCGCGCCTCACATGCCTTCCTTCCCCATGCCTTCCTCCGGCTGGCAGCCTGCGACACGCCGGAGCCAAACGCTCACTGCACAGATTTACAGCAAATACCATCTCTAAACAAGCAGGGAAAACTTCACAACAACAAGGAACCTTCAGTTTAGCTGCTTTTTTTCAGCCTATATAACGGGAGAGCTCTCACTCGCAGCCTTTTTTTCTGCGCTTTCGCTCTAAACAAGCAGCAGTATCATCATTTAAATGGTTCTGATGAGAACATGTGAAACATGTTTGACATAAAGAACTCCAAACCATATTAGCTGTGCATTCTGACCCCTTCACCTTGACATCGGCTTCAATTCCTCCTTTGTGCTGGCCTGCAGTTCACAGGAGGAGCAGCCTCAGGTGGCGCGGCAGCATTTCCACAGCTATTCTCTGCACGTCAACCTCCCGGGCCCCATTTCCTCCGTGTTTATATTCTTCTTATTAAAATGTTTCTCCTTCCTCGTCTTCCCTTCTCGCTCAATCACATGATGCTTAATTCTTCTGCATGGAACATGTATGCAAAACACAGACGTCTGACATGAACTCACCAAAGAGCCAGCTGCTTCCTTTCAGAGCCGAGGCTGGAATGCACTTTCGTTTGGGTCGTTCATTCATGAGAAATAAACCATCGACCCGCATGCTGGGGTTTTAGTGAGAGTAAGGGCTGTCAGCCATTGATGTTATAGGGGGTTGGGTTGCAGGGGGTTGTGAGGGTGGGTGGGGTGAGACTTGAGAATGGGAGCATAATGCATGGAGCATGGCGCAGACCTCTCTGCAGAAACACGAGGCTGCTGAGTAGAAGTTCCAACCATGAAGCCTAATTTGATTTTTTCTGGCGTTCCCTCCAAAGGCAAAACTCAGATTTGACTTGTCCAATTTAGAATGACAGGGCCAGTTAGAGAGGATAAAGAATGAAGTAATTAGGCGTTTAGAAATGGATGGGAACTGATTACAGACAAGAACGGGCTGTATTGAAGTGTCCCTGATGGAGGGGGAAAAGAAAACCGTATGTAAAGAAGGAGACCTGGATTTGCAAAGGAGCTGGCGGGGCTGGGAGCCCGGACTGGATGGTGGATGTGTGGGAGAGCAGGGAGGGGGTTGGCAGAGAAGTCACTGATCACTCAGGAGGTCTGGAACTCTGACCTCCGACCCCATAGCGGAGCGGATGCCACCATGGTGAAAATGTGAGAGGTGAGGTATGTGAGCCCCCCGAGCCCAGGCGGAAACCATTCCCCCCATGATGAATGGGATGTTAGCATTGACACAAATTGGCCCATAATAATGACACAAGGCCGCTAAGCACACAAGACACAGGGTGACAGAGTGAGAATCACGCCGTGAAAGACCGAGCAGGACAGGAAAAAAAAAAAAGAAGAAGAGGAGAGAAAGACAGAGAAGAGGTGAAAAAAATCCTGCAGGAAAGCATTACCTTACCCAGTGGGACAGCCAGAGAGAGGGGGGCGGAGGAGGTAGATTTATGACCCAGGGTATCTTTGGTGTTTTCTCTCCACTCTCCTGAACGGTGGGATTGCAGAAAATCCCGGAGTTCAGAGGGCCCCTGACACACACAGACAGACAGACAGACAGACAGAGAGGCTGATAGAGACGCATATCCTCCTACATTGTTAGCTTCCCACTCTTAAACCTACCTCCGTTCTACCCTTCTTTTCCTCTATTGCTTTTTTCTTCCCACCTCCTCTCGTCTCCTGCCCGAACCCGAGTGTTTACATCACATCCAGGCGCCACACAGTATATATCCAGCTAAAAATAGATTCTGACTTCCCAGTCGGAATCAGAAGAAAACTGTGACATCCCTTTTTATAGCTTCGGCATGACACAGCATGTTGATGCATGCTTCTCTCCCCCCCCCCCCCCCCCCCCCCCCCTCCTTCCACCAAAACAAGGCATCCCTCTGTCTTTTAGGAAACACATGTATTAGATTAGTTATGTTGGGAGGCAAGGGTCACACTCCTGTCAGTAATTGAAATGCGATTATGTATGAGCTAACATGATTACAGGGGTGAGGGGCTGTGGGGGAGGGAGGGGGGTGATTGAAAGGTGAATGCCAGCCTGTGATGTGCGGCTGCTCCTTTATTCCGCAGTGGACATTCCAGAGGTAATAGGACATGAATGAGCCCGCCGCCTTGAAGCCGATGGGGAATGACCGCAAGTTGAGGTTGCGTGCATACCCCGCAGTTCTTCCCAGTAACCGACCGAAGGGGATCTTGGTAGGAATCAGACGCCGGCAGATTGCATTAGGTTGGCTGATCGCTTGAAATGGACGTCTACGCCGGTCCACTCAATTGCCGGTAATCGACAAGTAATCTGGGACTTGAGGCGCCGCGCAGATGAGGCTAAACTGAGTAGTCCTGGGATGTAGCTGCAGACCTGTTGTCAGCTCTGATCTTGTCACGCAGCATTGTCGGCACAACTTAGGAAGCGGTTGTAGTTTAGGATGACGTGTTTATTTAGGTCTTGAGGGCGGAACAGCGCCCAAGACGATGAACTCCCGATGGAGCGCACGCAGTCACCTTGCACGGCTCGATTGCCTCTGGTGAGTGCACGAGGCTGTGCTGTGAGTACCTGCATCTACCAACGTGCTCTGATGTGACACCAATTCTCAATGCCTTCCAAATGGGTTGCAAAAGTCAAATAGTATCAATCACGATCTGATGGTTCGGTTAAGTTTAAACACAAAAACAACCTGGTTTAGATTAGGGAAGCATAGCGGTTTGTGCTTTAATGATACTAATTAGTCAAGGCTTGGGAAAAGCCATGGTCAAGGTTAACCCTCTGGAGTCAAATCACATGACCAGTTTAAGATGACGTAGCAGCAAGGCGCAACTTGTGTAGAGTGCTAACTTCAAACTAGGTTGCGGTTTTTAAATTGTATTGATAACTCCAGATAAAACCAGATTTAATAAAAATAATGCTTTTTCCTGAATATTGCCGTCATGTTTGGTGCATGTTTAGTGCAGGAAGAAATGGCCAAGAGGTTAAAGCCGGCACTTGCCAGAATGCAGTGACACCCTCTCTCCCATTGGTCTTTCACATCAGCCAATCAGAAAATGATATGGCAATGGTTGCTAAGGAAGAGGGAAAAGTTGTGGGAGTGACGCTGCATACAGGCTACGGAGTGACGGCGGCGAAAGAGAGAAGCGAGTTTTGAGATTTGAGAGATTTGTGACCTTTAGACGTTACTTCTGATGGTTTTCACAAATGGTTGTAAATAGTTGTGCAAAAAAAAAGTGCCTGATGCATCTTCTGCATTTTAATGTAAATAGCTGTAAATAACTTTGTTGTTTGCTAAAGCTTTTGAAATGTACCGTTTGGATTTGCATGCCGAGTTATGACAATGCTTGGTTAAACCTGTTTGTGGCTTTCACTGTGAACTTTTTCCTGCTCAGATTTCATCTTTTTAGTGTGGTTTTAGGTCCAATGTGTTAATGCAGCATGTCAGAATCAAAAAGGTAACTGTAAAGTCACACATTTGTGAGGTTGAGGTTGTGCTGAAAAGAAATGACACCAGAGAAGGCAAGGTAACTGTTTTTAAGATGTAATATAAAGGTGAAGCCAAATGACCAATTATACTATAGAGCTCAGAGGGTTAAAAGGAATCCTTGTCTGTCAGCTAGAAACAGGAAATGAACAATAACCTCCAAGGCAATAAACATAACCATTTACCTGGGAATAATTCAGACAATATTAGAAATTACATGTTAATCTTAACCTGCACTATTGAAATGTCGAATGTGTAGGTAAAATAATATAAATTGAGCTATTTTTAAAGTGTAATTGATTGTGTTGGTTGTCAGATAGTGTGGCATCCAGCACAAATATTCCTGAGCTATTTTTATTATTGATTGACAGAAACGCCGTTAACCGCTTAGCTCGGTTAACTTGCAGAAAACTGTCACAGCGAAACTACAAGTACTTTCCTATTTTAACCTACGGCCATAATCAGGTGTCACCTCTCACGCTGGACGAAGAGTGTTTTTAAAGAGTTGCCATGGAGCGGTTATTTTGTTTGAGGAGTCGATTCTGTTCTTTGCATCATGTGCAAAACCTGCACACACCTACCCACACACACACACACGTCAGGAGCACATGAGGAGATAGTCAGTCAGACAGAGACATTTAGTCCTCAAAGGAATGACAAAGACAAGGGCCAGATATTGTGGGGTGAAAAGCAGCGAGCAGTGCCCGCTGATGCAGGTGGGGAGTGATGGCTGGATGAATTACTACTTTACTTCATACTCGTGGTGAAGTTAATGCACGCTCTGATAGAACGGTGCACTGTGCATGCAGAGTGGTCATCCTGAGCCTTGTCCACTCCCTGCAGTGTGCACACGAGCATCAGAAAACGGGACATCTGAGCAATGGAAGTATTGTTTGTTCTTTTTTTTTTTTTATTACATGTTTTGTCGGGTGCCTGAGCGTCGCTTGGCTGTGGTGCTGGCAGGTATCATAATTACTCTCATTAAATCATAATGAGATCACTCCTGTTATTTACTAGACCGCTTTTATGGCTAATTACTGCATATTACATGTTTTTCTTACCTGTCATATCTATTCCCATTTAAACACTGAGATCAGCATCTAACTCATGTCCTTGTACAGCAATCAGCCACAACATTACGACCACTGACAGGAGAAGTAAATAACGCTGACCATCTTGTGACAATGCAGTGTTCTGCTGGGAAACCTTAGGACCTGGCATTCATTCATGTGGATGTTACTTAGACATGTAGCACCCACCTAGACCCCCACTAACAACATTATGTTGCCAGACCCTGCAGGACACCCTCAGAAGGATCCTGTAGATTCCCTGATGAGTCACGGCAGTTTTGGAAGCACAAAAGTAGTCATAATGTTTTGCCTGATCGATGCATGTCGGTGCATACTTCTGAAAATCAAGAAACGAACTTGAAAAACTGGCTCTGAGGGAGGAATCAACGTGTTCGATGGTCACAATAAATCCATGTAAACAAAGGAGTGTTTGTTGACAGTAAACACTCACACAAAGCAGCAGAAAGGAAGAAAAAGACATTAAATAAAAAATAGTCAGTGGGTCTATCAGATCAGTAATAAATACTGTGTTTCCCTTCGCTGCAAAGAGCAGAATGAGGTTTGGGGAAATCCAGACGTTCAGAGATCCATGACTTGAGATAAAGAAGTGAAAGGACTGCGCCTTATTGACACAGGTTCATTGTTGGTTTGGGGGTTCAGTGAACACAAATAATGTTGTGTTCTAATCTAGTTCATCTACCTGGCATACCAACAATGTCAGTGGGTTTTGTCTTTGCGGGTAGATGATCTGTCAGTTTACTTTGCCTCACAAAAAAATGTTCCTAGGAAGCTTCAACTCACCAAACCAGTACATTTTCTGGCTCTTTGCGAGCGCACAAACCTAATGGCCAAGTAGCACCCTGTGTGCAGACGGAGTCCCGCGATTGGCGTGAATTTAAAGCGCGCAGCTCTCAGCGAAGCGGCGTTAAAACAGAAACGCAGCACTTTCTGTGTGCATTTTCTACGAAACGCGCGCACCAGAACAGCAGACAAGAAGCAATTTGATTGCGCCAACTGTTATTCTGCAACATAAGAGTGGCACCTGACTAACCTGATGGCACACTCCCAGCGAGCCTTCGGGGTTACACTGCTCTAGATGTGGCTCAAAGTGCACCTTTGCTCATTTCCGGCGCTGTCGGAATCAATACCTTCAGCTGACGCTGGTTGCAGGTTTTCTCTAATTGGGTCTAAGCAATTGTCACATTTGCAAAACCCAGAGAGGAGCGTGTCTGCAGAGGCAGTGCAGATATAATGATAAGGATAAACTCATCACATGCTGGTACACAACAAACAGGTGCAACCAACAAACACAGGAACTGGTTTGTTTCTGAAATGGGTTCATCTCCTCCAACTGTTTGATTCGGCTCAGTCATTACGCGTAGAGTGTAATCCCCTCCGTTATTAAGGTGCAAGAATCCCTAATATTTTAACAGATCTATTTCATTTTTAATGTGTATTGACTGTGACGTATTTTTAATCACTAGAAAAAGTTTTTCACTATTTTTTTTTTACCAAGAATCTCTAACAAAAGAAAGCATTAATCCACTACGTTTTCTACAATCTCACATCCTCTTTTCTTTTATAAATGGGGACTTCCTCTTGAAGTCAACATAAACTCAGAGTTTCTTTTGCTTTTCCTTTGATTTTACCTTCAAATTAATCAATTGATTAGCAACTATTAGGTTGCTAAGGGCACCTAATGGAAGGTGGACGTGTGGAAAAGCAAGCAGAGGTGACAAATTCACGCATGCGGACCTATACAGACACGTAATTATCTGCTAAATGTTAAGATTTCTTTCTAGTTTATTCCCATTTTCCAACATTTTCACCTTTATTATTACTAAAATCAGTAGCAGCAGCAGAAGCAGTGTCTTTCTTTTAATTCCTTGTAACGCGTAAACCTTGATTTTCAACAAACTGTACAAGCTTTTTAATACGGTCGATATTAAAGCGCGTCAACATCTTTCTCGGCGCGTTCGTGTGATCACTGGAGAGTTGCGCTTTGATGTAGATTGCAGTTTGATAAATGCGACACATTGCCAAGAACAATTTAAAGTCCTTTCTGCCAAATAAACTGTGTCACCAGACCAGAATCAGGAATTCAGTTTGTTTGTTTATTTAGTTATTTTTTCCCCCGTCGTCCGTTCATCGGTTCCAGGATTTGGTTTGAAGCTAGCCGTGCTCCTAAAGAGAAGCAACAAATCTACAAATCATCCGAAATGCGTATTAATAAGAATAATGATAACAAAAAGGAGAAGAACATAGAATAAAACACCAACAAAACATCCATTTGTTCACCCGTTTTTTCATTTTTGTGTTCTCTGATTTGTGCATTTCCTGCTATGCATTAGTCTTAAATGTTGTTTAATTGGTGAAATTAATCAGTGCACGGGTACAGGTGAATGAGCCACATCTCATATGGGAATGAATAAAGCATAGAAAGCATAGCCATGTATTTGTTATGCTTTTAAGTTTGTACTTTAAGTGTTTTCATTTGGTTCTTGGATTTTGTATCAGTAGCACCTCTGTCTGCTGATCATCTGATGGTGTGGCGGCGACTTCATTGCTTACCTGAGGATGGCTGCACGTACAAACAGTTGCAGTTCATTTGGGATTAATGTTCAACCTGATCGACTTGCAGATATGCACTCATTTTCGATTTCGATGCCTGCAACACATTCCAAGGAAACCAGATCAGGACCAACGGTTGTGTAAGCGTGCCGAACCTCCCCACTTCTCTGGAATCAGGGCTGTGACAGCAGTTGCGTTTGGAAGACGTGCAAGAGAGACAGAGAGAGAGACGGCAGTTCCCCTCCAGCTACGGACAAGCCATAAGAAACAAAACCGACAAGTGCGCCTTCGGCAGAGGCAACAAAGGCGCTGCAACGTACGCATCGTGTACAGTAGCTGACCTTTACCTGTTACGCAGACAAACAAAATGTCGACATTTCACTCAGATTGCTCCCCCCTTACACACACACACACCTACAACAAACAAACAACAAAGGGAACACATAACCCCCGCGCCTCCTCGCCTCAGTCTGTTTGCTGGTTGAACACATCGGGCCTGTTTCAACAGTGCGCCCCTCCATTACACTGTTGTTCCCAGGAAATCGCCCAAGAGGAAGCACGATCAAAAGAGTGGCAAAAAAGTCTTCCTGAAAATAAATCCGACTAATGCATCAATCAGCTAAACCTTTAGCCGCCTGACACGTTGAATTTAACCACTGAACAAACAGCTGAAGCTAATAACAGGTGGATGTTTGTGCGTGTGGGTGAGCTGTGCGTCAGTCTAGCGAGGGGCTTCTTGCTTCTTGTGATGGTAATATTTGTACTGATTGTGTTTTTTAAGCTCACGCTCTCTCTTATTAAAACATTTTTCTTGGTTTACTCTTCCTGTAGGTCACAATTATTAAATATTTCCTGCTTTTTTAGTTGTACAGTCGCCGACGGATACAGTAGAGCCGATAAGGCGGCATCTTAAAACATTTTAAACGCAACTGAAATCTTTCAAGAAATCTTCCGTCAAAGCTGCGAATTTGGGCTCTGAGGCTGGAGCGAGGCGATATTGTGGAGCGTCTGCAAACAGAGTAGAAAGTAAGAGTCATTCTTTACGCAACAAGTCTCGGGTTTGTGAAGCGAAACTTATTCAAAGGCTCTATTTACTGTAGATGATTTACCATCACATTTTGGCCCACATGCTTTCACCGGGGCATCAAAGCGCGGCGCTCTGCCCGGGGCAAGCAGGTCAACGGGCGTCCGAGTCCATCTGAACAAACTCTTTTTTTTAACGCCGCCGAGCCCCTACCTGCTCGGCTGCGTCTTAAACGTTTTGTTACGTTTTTAATTTCTTTTAAATTTGGAAGAATTTCAACCTCGGCTCGAGCTCCCTCGGAAAATCACCTCTCGGGCCGAGCGAAGAAATGCAAACATTGTATTGAAATTGCATATCGGATCTATGTGCGACATGATGCGGGCAAATCAAATTATTGTCATCTCCTGCAGCCCCACAGCTGCTCCTCCTTGATCTCCTGAAGGGGCCCCTGAGTGGGAAGTCCAACTTAACAAAGACATTTATTATAAATGTACATTATGTATAGATTCCTTGACCCCCTACCACTGACTGTAGACTAGAGATTACTGGTAGTGGGCCTCCTTCCTGCTCCCATTTATCTTTCTTTCACCTCCTTATACCTCCCCCCCAACCCCACCCCTTCCCTTTCTCTCTCTCTCTCTGTAATGTCTCAGCTGTTCCCTGCAGGCAGGGCTCTCTGACTGAGTGCCTGCTCTGTTATGGGTTCATTGGGCTGGTATGCGGCAGGAATCTTTGGATCAAGGTAATTTCACACTGTTCAGCTTTTTCCCAGGCTGTTAAGCTTCCCTTTACCTTTGTGCCACTCAGAGAGCGAGATAGGGAGCGACACATGTAGCCGTTAAACACACACAGTGGCTCAGGGGCTGACGCCACCGGCGGAGCCGAGGGAAAGACTTGAAAGATACGGCCTATAAATTACAGTCCAACACCTCAGTTTCCCAAAAGGATCAGATTATTGCAGCCTGATCCAGAGTGGAGTGGTGGGGAGGATGGCGCACATTCATGTGTGGTGCTGTAATGAAGCTACACGTCTGCCAGGGGAGCCACTGTGGTGGGCCCCCCCTCATTTGTCTCTATCACTGATCACTAAGAAGATCAGATGCTCTGTGGGGGGTGGGGGTGCATGTGTTTTCGTTGCATGCCTGTTTAAACGTGCAAACATTATTTTTTTTTTTTTGTGGATTTCTCATCAGATGCTTTTCTTCTTCCCTCTCGCACGTGCGCGACTTCTTTATTAAGCCCTTCTTCGTCTCAAAGCAGAGCCCCCCCGTGCGTTATTATTAGTGGCGGCGGAAACAGAAATAGAAATAGGAACACCTGATGCAGCTACGACAGGAGGGATCCCCTCTGTAATTGTCGAAGCAATCTCCTCATCGTAATCTTTATGGTCCCCTCTACCACCTGTTTCCATCTGCAGGGCAGAAACAAGGGCAACAGCAAGCAGCCGTCGACGCGTTTGAGGGCTGCGTTCGCTCAGGTGTTTTGGTTTTCGGGTTTATTTTTAATGGTGCGGGCTATTTTGGTAACCAGGTGGTTAACTTTTTGTCTTCCTGTTTGCACACCTCTCCACCTGTTCGAGAAGCCAAATGTAAATAGGCTGATTTGTTTCAGCTCAGTATTTAGAGCGGCGCTGTGTCAATCGGAGATTAAACGTTGTGTATGGCTGGCTTCGACGCGCCGCCGTAGCTGTGAGATCTGTTTGACCTCAAGCCCTGCGTGTTTTAGTCTGAGCTTGTTGTGGAAGTCCAGGTGGAAGTCTTCAGGATGTTGATCCTCCCAAAGCACCAACAGACACAATTTCATGAAGCTCCTTTGCGCAGTTAGTCCTTGCATTCTGTATGTATCAAGGACTGTGCCAGATTAACAATGCCTTTGTTCTTGGTGTGCATAGTGAAAGAAGGGAGGCGGGAGGGGCGGAGGGGTGGGGTGGGGTGGGGGGGCAGTAGGCTGGAACAGTGATGCAGTATCAGCAAGCAGCTGTTGAATGAGTGACAAAGTCAAGGGCTAGTGATATGAACATGGGAAAATCCTGGAGGAGCTGGAGGGCAGGAGGCAGCGGCAGCAGCAGCTGAGCTGGTCCGAGTGAGAGGCAGCCTTCACTGTTTCTTTCACGTCGGAGATAAACCGAAAAAGAAAGCAGTTCATCATCAGTTAGGCAAAGGAAACATTGAGATTATTTAACCGTCAGTGCTTCAGAGCCACCTCTCTGTCTCTAATTTGGATTCGATGACCGTTTGAAAGGCTGCTGGTGGGCTTCAAACGACGGGGTCAGACATGTGCAAGAGGGGAGGGATGGATGGCAAGGGAGGAAGGAACGGGGCGGGAGGGGGAGCGGGAAGGTAAATGAATACCAGACGGTTTGTGTCTTAACCGGAGCTTTGGCCAAACTTGCCAGACCTTTTTGTTCCACCTTCGCACCTTCCAACAACACCTACACCTACATGGAGAGCCTCTCTCTCAACAAGCTGCCACCAGTGATGGATTTTAGTCACTGAGGCCCTCAGTTTGTGTTTTCAGCTCTCGTGAAAGGCTGAGTGTGTGATGAGACGGTGAAAACGCTCCTTCTGTCAGGTGGAGCTTTTGTGGTGATGACCAACGTGCAACAAATTATCCCATCGCATGGTCAGAACCAAAGAGGAGTGCAACACAGTAGCAGCGCCAGCGCATACATGTAGTTGTTACAACTTGATTTGAAATTGTGGCAATGCTTCGGGAGAGGAGGCAGCCGCATGTCTGGTGGAAGAGTTACTTTGTCGGGCAGGTGGAGGAGACATCTTCCTCGGCCATCGGGGTTATTTCAGGACGCCGCGTTGAAGTCCTCGTGCTCCATCAGCCCGAGGAGCTCTCTTGGATGGATGTGGATGTGCAATGGCAATGTGTACTTGTCTCTCTGCCTGCAGGAGACCTATCCCGAACCTTTGACAAGTGCACAGTTGTCTCGTTATTTTATTAAATAACGTTCATTGATTCGTATTGATTGTCCTTGTGTGGTGGAACAGTTATTAACATGACAGAGTTTACAAAAAAGACACAGTCCTCTTTTCAGAAACGTAAACAGTCCTCTGCAGCACGGCAGCACGGTAGTTTGCGTGTTCATTCATTCATTCATTCATTCTTCTTCTGTAACCCTGGACAGGTCTCCAGTCTAACCCAGAGAGGCAGACAACCATTCACACTCACACGTACGGCCAATTTAGAATCACCAATTAGCAATTAGCTAGGGAAACCGGACTACCCGGAGAAAACCCACGCAGACACAGGGAGAACATGCAAACATGCACATAGAAAAGCTCCCGTCGGCCGCTGGATTCGAACCCCGAACCATCTTGCTGTGAGGCATCAGTGCTAACCACCGTTCCCTTAAAGAACGTTAACTAGAAATGTGATATTAACCTTTTGGAGCGAAGATATCACTGAGGAACTAGTGTTGCATGAGGAGAAAACGTCTTGGTTGTTCTTCTTATTAGTAGTAGTAGTAGTGGGGGTTAGGACACTGACCTTTTAATAGAATAAATCATTAGACAGTTTTGCACTTGAACTACTTGTTACTGAAATAAAAAGCACAAGCTTTAAGTCATTTGCAGAGCGAATGACCAAAAAGATCTTCACAGCTCGGCGTAGCTGTTCTCATTCGCAAAAAAGCACAACTTTAGATTCTTATCTAAAGATCAGCCAATAAACTGACTCATGACCGTCTCTTTCGAATGCAGTGAGTGTCAGAAACTTGGAGCTGCACAGCGAAGCATCGAGATGTCTTTTCTTTTGGATGTCTTTCTGCACGATGTCTGCAACATCATCGATTGGGACATCCTGCCTTCACAGTGTTTGATGCAAAATGTTGTTTCATGATAAAAGGAATGAGCGCAGATACTGTTTCAACAATATCATTTGTAATCCTAACAGCCAGCGAATGTAATTTACCGCCTGTTAACGTAATCGCACCACCAAGCAGAGGGTGCATTTTGGCCAGAGGCTGCTTGGAAGCGTCTACCTGTGGAAGATATTTCACCTCTCTGTGGCATCATGAAGCCAGTATTTTTGCTGCAGCGTTGCAAAAAGACAGCAGTTAAAAACTTCTTTCCTGCCTTTTTTTCGTTTTTCCGGGGGTTTTTTTCTTCCCCCGGTTAATGATATAAGGGAAAAGAATTTGGGAGGAGATGTTTTGCGTGAAGAATTTCTGAGGGAGTCTGAGGAGAAAGTGTGCAGGGCGAGCGCTCGGTGCCAGAGCTAACGTCGGCCGTGGAGGGGAATCAGAGGAATCCCGCAGGTGGTTAGTGGAGATGTCAGGGACGAGGCTCGCAGCCACCGCTGGGAGAGCTCACTTCATGGTGTATGAGAACGAGGGGAATGCTTCGCCGAAGCCGCCTTAATGGTGATGTGAGGAAGCTGCTATTAATCATGTGAGCTGGTTCACTGCTTAATCAGGATCCAGACTTTTTTCCACAAGTGAAATGAAGGTTGTGTGGCTCTCTTCTATTAATTTGTGAATAAAATGATTTGTTTCTGTTCTGGTTGTCATGATGAAGCATCCTCTTTTAGTTAATTGAGCACATTATGCACTTTACATTTTAGAATTCCAGTTTAAAAACACAATTTTTTTCTTTGGTTATGCTTCATCCAGGAACCTCGATCATTTTGTCTGAGATTACATTTAACCTCAAGGAAGTTTTGCAAACATTAAAGGTTTGAGCTAATAAACATGCAGCCTGTTGTGCGAGAGCGACAGCATTCAACCATCATGTGTCCGGACCAGAAAAACACTTCAGTTGGACACTAGTTTTCCCGGACAAGTTTTGCATGAAGTGTGGTGTTTTCTTTCTCCTGGATGACTAACTCCTCTCTGTATTGTTGTTTTTTTGGCGCACACATCTGCAGTTATTCAACCACAGAAAAATACTGCAAAGAATGGGGAAACGTGATAAACAAATAACATGCAGCAGGCATCGCACAGCGCTTTTGGAAGGCAGTTGGAAAGCGCGCGCAAGGTGTGAAAACTGTTTTCTAGTTTGTGGATTTAAATGAACTTTGTGCCGGGTTGCCTGACGTAACCACTGCTGAGGCATGTTTCTGCTGCTGGGCTGCTGGTGTCTTGGATGATTGCATGTTTCTCTGCGTCTCAGTCTTTATTCGCATACCAGGAATTGACCTGAGAGGTTTAGTTAGCAGGTGAATCCCCAAAGTCTTGATTCAGAGAGGGACGAGCCTGCTGGAGGGCTGTTGTAGGCGCCTCACCTGTTCTCACACAACCGCCTTTTTTTTTGTTAAACTGCTTCTTTGTTTTGCAGTTTGAGCACCTCTGTTGTGTTTCTGCGTGTGAGCACATATTTTCTGAGTTAAAAATCTCAACAATTAATTCACTAAATTACAGTTCCCGCCCTCTGATTCCCGCCTTCCTGAACACCAACTCGCACCTGATGGTTTTCCATTCAGAAATAATACATTTTAAATGTTGATAAAATCTAAATAAAAAATTGAAATCAAACAGATTTATCACGCAGAAATTAAAGAAACGAGCGCCTGTGAATTTTAAGAAAGAAATATTTCATTTTATCCGTGTCGTTACCTGGGAAATAATTAGATCTTTGGGCTTATTTCAGCAAATCAGACAGTTTTTCAGCTATTTAACAGTAATTTATTGCAGTAAAACTGGTAATATGTTTGTCAAAATGTCCCCAAAAATCATTTTGAGGATCAGGCATGATAAAAATGATAAATACGCATATAAAAACAGTTTAAATGCGTATATATAAACAGATAATAGATCAATTTAACTGAATAGACAGGTGGAATTTCACATCACATTTCTTTGTTGCATGAAACAGACGTAACATTTATGTTTCTCCGGATGCTTAAAGGAAACCTCTTTAATCCTGGCTGCGTCCTGCCAGATTATATTATCATGAAAGTAATTTCTGAATTTTATTTAAATTGATTTAATTAGATGCTGTGAACAGGTGTATTTCCTGTGTGGCATTTGTTGACCTGCTGGTGCAGGTGTGTTGCTTTTAGGAAGTTTCTTTCCACATACCTGAACAGATCTGATCTGTCCAAACGAGTTTATCTGCAGATTTGAGAACCCCTGGCTTAACATAAATTATTCTTGTTTGATTTTAGTTTCACTTTCAGGTTAATGGGAATTGAGCCCCATAGAAAAGCCTCTTTCACCTGCTCACTTCTCTCCTAATCGACTTTTGTGAACATTTTGTGGCCATATAATGATCACATAATTTTTTATAATTTTTTCCATTAATTTTAGAGAATAAAAACGACGTGGAAATGTGTGCTCTGCACGTTGCTCAGAATGAGAGCATGCATGGATTCACAGAGCAGACCTCACAGAGTAAATTTGAAAGGCAGAGCTGCTCTGTTTTGCTTGCAAAGACCCGAGCTGCTGTCATCATTTCACTACTGTGTCTGCCCCACTAGGAGCCTGTCAAATTCCCCAGCGACACTTTTATAGTGATGTGGGACTTCACGTCTTTTTTTTTTTCTTTTTTTTTTTTTATTGTTTTGTTTTGTTGTTGTTGGTATTTTTATTTCTCAGCGTCAGATTCCCAAGTTGATGCCGGTAAAAAAAAAAAAAAAAAAGAAAAAAGAAAGAAAGTAGATAATAGAGGCGCAGCTTCACTGTCATTATCCGGGTATTGACTCCCTGTGGTCATTGTGAAGTTGATTTCAAGTGTGAAAGTGCGGTGGTGATGAGTCACCGGTCGAAAAAAAAAAAAAAAAAAATATATATATATATATATATATATATATATATAAAATGACCAAGTTTGACGTTTAATTTTTTATTATCATTGAATTCAAATCGAACTTTTACCGAAAACTAAGTTGAAACCATCTGCAAACAGCTGTTGGTAATAATCATAGTTTAAAAAAAGGCTTTTTTTTCGGGAATTTTCCAGAATCATCTGTCAATAAAAAATTATTAATAAAAAAAGATATTCAGATAGACTCCCTGCTCTCCAGAAAATACCTTTAAGCTTTAATCACGTGGCATCGTCTCGTGTTCTTTTGTATTTTTTTATTTTTTAAGTTTCATTGATGATGTGAGATATCAAAACTTGACACAGATCTAAATCATTTGTCCCGACATAATCTTCTTGCAGCGCACGTGCTTCTCAAAAACAGATGTCTTCTCTGTTTCTTACTGTTCTGAGACACATGTCGTCTCATGTTCGTGACTCTGGGACGTTTCTAAAATACAGCTTGTGTTCCGATTTTATTCTGATGAGATAACCCAATGCTTCCGGGACTATATGCGCCGCTGCTGCTGCTGCTGCTTCTGATCTCACTCTAAGTAACTGTTGGCGTCACTGTTCCGCTGCAGGAGCTGAAGAGAAGAAAAAAAACCTCCTGACATGTGTTAACACAGTTGTATGGGTTGTTATTCTCTTAAAAATGTTCGATGGGAGGTGATTAAAAGC
Source organism: Planiliza haematocheilus (assembly GCA_005024645.1). Taxonomy (NCBI): domain Eukaryota; kingdom Metazoa; phylum Chordata; class Actinopteri; order Mugiliformes; family Mugilidae; genus Planiliza; species Planiliza haematocheilus. The sequence continues at coordinate 9,767,703 of SRSE01001415.1, read as the reverse complement.
GCCTCGTTAAATGGCGTTAAAATCATTTCCTTTGTCTTATTTTTTATTTGATTTAAACATTAAATCCACTTCTTTATCAGCTTTCACTCATTTTTATTTTATTTTTTTCGCGTTAAGACTGGACAGTGTCCACATGGACACAGTGTCGTTTGTCCCTGACAAGTCGTTGAATAAACCCAAACTCTTAGATGTGTGTTCGTTTCTTTCACTTTCCATCACCTTTTCACAAAGCCAACGCGGCCACTGCTTCCACCAGGCTGTGATGAAATGCTGGAGACATGCGTAACATGCGTAATTGCGCATCCTGGTGAGCTGGGAGCAGCTGATGCTGTTGGGAGCCTGGACGGTCTGGAGCACCTGCCTCTCCCGACACAGCACACTGTTTTAGCCACATTTCAATTAGTTTGGCTCCTTTTACATTCTGTGAAAGAAAGTGCATTTCACCGGAGACAATGCAGCTTTTTGTTACTTTTAAAATCTATTTTCTCACTTTAGCCAGAGCAGAAATATGGCCATATAAAGTCAAGAAAGGATAAATGAACGCTTTGCTGACTTAATGGACTGAAAAACTGTTAGTTCTAACAATTAACTGTGTAGAAACGCGCTTTTTCTGTATGTGGCTGCCATTCAGAATAACTTAGCAGCATTTCGATTTATCTTACTTATTTTAAGTTTGAAGTTTTAACCGTTTTATTGAATCGTGTCGTCGATATTAGTGGATTGATCTCAGTCTGAGTCGTTCAAGACAGCGTTGCTTTTTGTTGTTGTTTTTATCCAAATTAAATAATGCAAAGGTTTGGCATGCACTGGACATGAAATGTGCCACTGCAGACGTGAGAATCCTTTAAACTTCAGCCCTCCACTCGAGCCACTGTGTTGTGCGCGTACATATAGGCGGATTGGGCAGCAGCAACATCCTTTAAGGAGGGAGACTGATAAATGACTACGGCAGAAGGAAGGAGGAAAGAATGAGAGGGGAGGTATAGAAGAAGTCTGCCCAGTAACAATCGCACAGGCTTGGTCGAGCGCTGAGGAGCTATTGGCTATGCAAATAGACACACGGGGAGGAGGAAACAACTTAGACTGGGAAAAAAAAAAAAAACTTTAAAGAGACATTTCCCCCACTTTTCTCACAAGCATTGCTATATAGCCAGCAAGCTTCGGATGGAAATTAACAGCTCTAAAGCTGCTGAGGACTTTACAGTCCCCAGTCTTTCCCTGATGCACTGATGGCTCGTTTCATTCAGGGCTCAGTCTTTGAAGTTGACTAAGAATGGGACGGGGATTAACATATTTACCCATGCAGATTCTCTTTGTGACTGTATGCGAGGCTAAATCATTTGCCAGTCATTTTTTTTAATTATCTGCTCAATGACTTGCACTCACCCAGCTTCGTTTCCACCTGCTCGTTTTCCACGCAAAAGGATATCAGAAGTCTAATAATAATAATAATAAAAGTAGTGGTTTCTAGCAGGAATTATTTAACATTATCTGAGCTGATCAAAGCCAGTGAGTGTCATCTTTGTGTTATCTTTAACAGAAGAAGAAAAAAAATGCTTCAAATTTCCTAGAAAGCTATCTCATTTACCACAAGCAGTTGTGGCTGCTATAAAAAAGGCAGTACGTAAGACCATATGTGTCCGTGTGTGCGTGGGTGTGCTGCATGCTGTATTTGTGGCCACATGCCCATGGTATCTGCATGCACCATGTTCTGTGTTCTCTGATCAGGTCCCCTGAGCCAGAAACACAAGTCGGTTTGTGTATAAATCAGTAATATTTAGTGTCTTTTTGTCTTCTCTTGTACAATTTTATTTCACTGTGGGGCGCTTTAGGAAGTAAAGTCGGGGGGGGTTTTAATGCCAAAAATATGCGCAATAGTCATGCTCCAATAGCTAAAACATTTAATTTAGACCATATTGCCCCACAGTATCCGTCCGTGAGGCATGAACATGAAGATATGCATCTATAAAAGTAGAGAAAAGTAGTGGAACCTGCTCTCATAAACTTATATCTGCCATATATAGTCAAATAATTCACCCAAGTGGCTTATATCCGCCTAAAAAAGTCACAAAATGCTGGAAAGTCTGCCTAAGTCGGAGTTTAGCTTAATATAGTCCTCGCCCCGATGTCGTGCATCTACTTTTGCGAAAGTTTCAGCCTTTTAAATTTTAAAATGTAACAAGTTTCCCGAGGGCTGTCATGCACGCCAGGACAACAGAAAAAGGGGGGTGGTGGAGGGGTGAGGGGCAGAGAGAGGGGGGGTAGGACTGCAGCATGTTGCGTCTGGTCTACACAGAGGTAATGAAATGAATTGCGTCAGTGGCGCACGCAGGGCAGGCTTGAAATGCGCCTGATCTGGCCAGGCGGATGAAAGTAGAGGCGCACTGTGTGGAGAGAGGAAAAAAGTTCTCAACAAGGAGAGGCAGGACTACGCTTACGGAGCCCCTGCAGTCTCGCTTTTTATGCCTCGAAAAGACTTTCCCTGCCATATTTTTGCGTTTTTGCTCTGCAACGCCGCTTTTACGTTTCCGAGAGAGAAATCCTACTTTTTTACTTAAGTGAAAGCACCAGCACCATGGAGCTGCTCTGCCTCGAAATGGACACCATCATACGAGCTCGTCCCGATCCGAACCTCCTGTGCGATGACAGAGTCCTGCAGAGCTTGTTGACTATAGAGGAGAGGTTTCTACCCCAATATTCCTATTTCAAAGGCGTCCAGAAAGATATTCAGCCGTTTATGAGGAGAATGGTCGCTACTTGGATGTTAGAGGTATATACCGAAACACCGAGTGCTCTCAATATTTCCGTGCTCGACTTTAAAGCCTACTGATTTGTTTCTTTACTGCCTTACTGGGCGATGTTTGCAGTTTCTGACCAGTAGATGTGACACATAGCTCTCATTTCCGACTGCTAATTCCTCGTATTAACCAAACGTGTCGTATTCTGCAATTTATTACCATTTTTTTTAAAGTCCGGTCGCGAAGACTGCGTTTTATGAAACCGCGAGCTGTGATATCCGTGACACCGGAGAATTTCTTTTATGTGGATCACACGGTGTCTGTGTAAGCTGCCTGTTGATTCTTTAATGTTATTATTTTAGATAGCCTGAATATTTCCATGCACACGTATGCACTCCCCAATGCAATGCTGCCTTGCGCTGTTGCATCGCCATGTTGTTTTTTTACAGGAGCGCTTGTGCTTTTAAGAGGATTTACAGTGTCATAAACGCAATAACAGCGGTTAAAACCCATCGGCATTGACAGAAGAGGGTGTTGGGTGTCCATCGAATACAGAAATGACCACGACAAGAGTTGCAAACATTTTAGGTATCTATTTTAAATGTCGGAAGGGGCGAGGGCCTTATCTGTTCTCCTTGTCTTCCCCCCGTCGCAGCGCCTTACTCTGGAATTATGTTCAATTTTTGACGCCTAGTCGAGTATTTCTGGTCAACACCTGACTGTAAACAATCCAGAGGCTTTGGGCTTTATTTTCATGTAATTATTGTCTGATTCCGACCTACTGGAGATTTTTAATTAATTTTTGAAATAAATATATCGGAGCGACGGTGACGCACACCAGACCGACCGCTTGCTACTCGCTTTTAATTTTGACATTTTATTCATATTTACCCCTTATAGATTCGGATAGGAATTGTCGGGTCTGATGTGGAAGACCCCCCTGAACATTATGGTGCGAAAAAAACCCGTCCAGGCAATTTATTTATATTTTTAATTATTTTATGAAAATATGACGAATGAAAAAAAAAAGTGTGTTTCCGTGTGCTGCGCTGTCGGGGTGTTTTTTTGGCTCGGCTGATTGTGACTTGAATTCATTTCTTAGTGAATGAACTGCAGGAATGCGACTCTATTGACAGTATGTGTTTGAGACGTATTTCATTCTTTGTAAAATAATCTATTTCGAATTAATGCATGATGTCGCAACCGATTAGGGCTGGGCGCAAATTCTTGGCCGGGCCCCAACTATGTGTGTCATTGAATTTATATGTGCTCTTTATGTGATTAGTCTTTTGTTTCGTTCTCTCATAAAAGTTTTATGTACATTTCAAGTGCTGGAATATAAGTCAGTTGACTGCATGGTGGGTTACTGGTTCCAACTGCTCAACATTGCTGCATTGTCTGCTCTCTCTTTATCCAGGTTTGCGAGGAGCAAAAGTGCGAAGAAGAAGTTTTTCCCTTGGCCATGAACTACTTAGACAGATTTTTAGCAGTGGTACCCACCAAAAAGTGTAACCTGCAGCTGCTGGGAGCAGTGTGCATGTTTCTTGCATCCAAATTGAAAGAGACTCGTCCATTAACCGCAGAGAAGCTTTGCATCTATACAGATAACTCCATCAGACCGCAAGAGCTGCTGGTAAGCAACAGTTGGTTTAACATTTTTCACATAATTCACCTCTAAGCATTCGTGCTGTCATCATCAGCTGCTTTAAAGACATGTTCTTTTTTTATTATTATTGCGTCATGTGTGCTCTTGAACATGCTTGGAAACCAGCTGTTATTCCTGCTGCTTTATTTATTTACCTAAAATATGTCCATTCCAATCACTGGCTCCACAACATGACACGTTAACAAACACAGGAGCCGCTTTCATTTCGCTCAGACTCTTGACCAGTCTCCACTTTGGACCGCGCCGTCATCAGAGGTGCATGAAAAGCGAAAGCACAGTGGATTGTTCCACAAGGGCTCTCTTTACTGTACAGGACCCTCAAGGCTTTACAGTATCCTTCCAGCCTGTGTTATGGTCTCCATTGCCATCTAGTGGTAAATATGTGCGCAGAGCAACGAGGTCAGCTTGAACTCCAGCCAAAGTTCTGACTCGGTTCCTGTCAGCTAGAGAAAGAGAGAGACAGAGAAATTCAAGTTTGCCTTTTACAGTTTAGCCTTCATCCCAAAATAGCCCACGGATGCACACATTTCTTTTTCTTGTTTTTTGTTTTTTTGCCAGGCAATGTTGTTGTTGTTATTGTTGTTGCTGTGTTGTTTTCGGGCTCTCGCATGTTTTGTTCAGAGCACGGCTGCGGATTGGCAGTCAAAATTGTACATATGACCGATGATGCCGGCGAGATCCTGCGTCATTTGGAGTGGAAAAATGTCATTCTTCTGTGTCCTATTTATTTGATAAGGCTCCTTGGGCCTGATAATACCAGCTGCCTTCACTGGGGCAAACCAATTAATTAACTCAGCGTCACATTAGATAAGTATTTCCCCACTACTCTGTGGTGCTACATAAACATTCCTCAGAAAAAACAAAAAAAAACAAAAACAACAGCCAATCCCACCCATGTTGTGAAAGAGGCCGCATATAATGATTCAGACGTGGATGATGGTTGTAAGGCCTGCCTCGCTGCCTGACTGACTGACTGACTGACTGACTGACTGACTGACTGGCAGCTCTACCCAACGAGCCGATTGCTGCTTCTGCTGCTGCTGCTGTTGGTTTTCCTGGCTTCTGATAATTTTCTGGAATGTATTTGCTCCTGAGAAAACCGTGTCAGATTTAATTCCTCAACGCAGGTTTTGCGGTGGTCGGCCGGCGTGATGAACTTTTTATTTTTGTCATTGTGTGCGTTCAAAGAACAAAAGTGCTTGAGTGGCTGCTCCCCGCTCCCATAAACCAGTTTGTCATGCTGCGTTTTGCTAAAATCCTACCTTCCCACCTTTATGTTCACACTGGAGACAAAGCCCTCAGTCCTTGAACTGGTTTGTTCAAACCTCCGCTCTGTGTTTCTGTATAAGGCAGTATTTTGGCTGACATGCAGATACAGGAAACAGAGATCAGCTGCTCAGGGCATGTGATCGTTTTTTTTGTTTTTTTTTTGTCCTCATCTTTGGTAACAATTTCTTGTAAAGAGAACCGCAATGTTACAAAGAAGGTGTGACCAGAGGAAGGCAGTAGCAGAAGGAAGTGGGTGCCTGCCTGCGTGCCACTCTGTCAGCATAGAGTCTGTGTTGCAAGGTTTGTCGCAGCCCTCGCTGTGAGCTTGAAAACTGCCTGCTGTTACTGATGAAAAAGGCTTTTGAGAGCAGGAGGCCATGGCACATAGGAGCAGCCAATGGCCGGCGAGCCGCTGCCTGGGATGTGGTCAGATCTTTGCAGTATTGATCGTTTACCACCTAACTTACGCAGGCACAGGAAGACGCCTCTCGCTCCGTGGATTTCTCTCATATGTGTGTTTCCACATCACGGAGAGCAAAGCAATCAGAAGACAACATTGCACACTAGAAGCAGGGTCATGGGCAGCCATGTTGAATTGTCTCATGACTGAGTCCATGTGGTCTCTTGTCTCTCTTTCTTTCTCTCTGTGAAAGGGAAAATGAAGAGCATCCTTAGTCCTAGTCACAAGGCTGCAGTGCGGAACCAAACCACGAAATATTTTTCCAAATTAGTCACCAACTCTTCCGTTAATCATCTCCTCCGCTAGGAAGTGAAAGTAACAATACGCTCTAAGCGGCGAGAACACCACACCTAATGCCCCCGCAACCCCCGTACGCACAGACGCACGCACGGACGCACGCAGGAGAGCGGCGTGCGACGTCACACTTTGCCAAAGAGGGGATCCACGTAAAAATAATTTGCGAGGCTGGGGGCGCTCGGCTCTGCCGTTGCAGAAACATTACCTCGGGGTGGCGTCTCATGCGAGCGAGAAACATGTCGTAAATTATTTGCTGTGCGTATGAAGCGGAGGGTAGGCCGCTGCTGCTGCTGCTGAGCGGCTGACGGCCTGAGACGAGAGGCGGAATGCCGTCCGACTCTTTAACCGGCGATCCTGTTCAACAAACGCAGGCTTCCTATCCGTTTTCACTCTGCGCTCACACAGTAGAACCTCTGGTGGGCCTCTTTAGGAAAGTCCCTAGATGCCAGACAGACAGTCAGGGGAGGGAGACAGTGTTGTGAGGTCACCTGGGTTGGTGGCGCTGCTGCTGCTGCTGCTGCTAGAGCTAGAGTTTCTCTGTCCCAGGTCCAGCCAAGCAGAGACTAACGTAATAACAATAATGCTTAACCTCCACACGGTCACCACCGCACAGGGGCCAGGGCCTCACAGGGTCACATTCGCACATTTTAGGGCCAGACATGCAAGGCTTCAACAACTGCAGCAAAGCGCAGCCTCGCCGCTCTGTGTAAACTGCTTCAGTTTGTGCCACTGCATCAGTTTCAGTTATCTGCTCTGCCCTCTGTTCCCTCTCTCCAGGAATGGGAACTGGTGGTGTTGGGGAAGTTGAAGTGGAACTTGGCCGCTGTAACGCCAAACGACTTCATCGAGCACATTGTGAGGAGGCTGCCGCTGCCGGAGGATAAGCTGGCGCTTATACGGAAACACGTCCAGACCTTCATCGCCCTCTGCGCCACAGGTAGGACTGCGTTATTAAACGAGCAGGTTTGACTTCGTGAGTGAACTGTGATGCTAAATTGAGAAAAAAAAAAAAAAGATGACGATACAGAGTGCAGTGTCATCTTCACCGTCTTCTTCCTTCTTTCTTTTTTTTTTCCCTGTCGGTGTTGCAAGTGACACTGATCATGGATAAGCTGCCAAGTCAAACCAAGCGATAATGGCTTGCATCAACATACTCTCTCATGTTGCAAAATAGTTTTATCTTCACATTCTTCCTTCAGCACCGCATCAAAGCCCTCTTCTCTCAGTAACATGCGGCAACAACTCAGTTCCGAGGCGCGCTGCGGGCCAGTCGCGGCTAGCCGTAACACAAGTGAGATGCATTACCTCCGAGGGGAAAGTATTCTTCCTGAGAAAAGCATGTGTCATGGATGACATTTCAGCGTGAGACTCTGAGCTCTGACGTCCATCATCGGCCTCCTTCCCCGCCTGGTATGCGGTCATGTTTTAGAAGCGTATCAGTGGCTTCCAGAGCATCCAGTAACACTTCAAAGCAGACTTAGCTCGGGTTTGAGGTGCATTCCCATGTTGCGCGCGGCCATAAAGAGGAACGGGACAGGGGCCACGTTCATTGTCTTCCTCCTCTTAAGGTGAATTGTTCCCTTAAGATCAAACATCCACCGAGTCACGGGAGGGACGTGGAGCCTTTAACTTGATATGAAGCGATGGAGGGGTCCAGGTGGAGAAGATTCAGGAGGGACCAGGGGAGTTAGGGAAAGCCAGGGGAGTGGATTGTTTTTGCACTGCCAATTCTAAGGCATGTCGTGTTTTCATATCTCTTTCCCCTGCCGCCTTCCTCCTCTGTTTCTCTCCTCCCTGACTTCTCACGCCTCCCCGCCCTACAGCTGGAGGACATGATAGCTTTCCCATGTTGAGATTCTCTGTAGGGCAGATTTCTCCTGTTTGCGTCACCTCAGACTCCGCGTTCAAAGCTACAAACAAAAGGCAGGGGCGAGCGAGAGCCAACAGACACCGCTTCTGAACGTCCTATCAGGAGTTATCTTCGCATTTAATCTGGAAAATTGCGTAATCAATCAGCGGCAAAGCTGTTGGCACCCCTTAATTACTCACTTTGTGGGTTATCCCTCCCACCGCCGCCGCCGCCACCAGCAGCAGCAGCAGCAGCAGCAGCGGCGGCTTCATTTTCTGCAGGCCGCAAACAGGAATACTAAGTACACCCCTCATGGGAAACGGCTTCTCGTGCTGACATCACTCAAAGGAATGTGTTTAGTGAGATGAATAGATGCAAGGGAGGTGACAGGTATTTACAACATCAAGTGATTTACCCGTGCCGATTGCACAATGGATATGATAGTGCAAACCAAAAAACGGAAAGTTCGCAAAGTTTTGACGGAGAATCGATTCGTCCCCCCTCCGTCTTTGTCTCCAAACCTTTCATATTTTGCTCTTCTCCTCCCGCCGCCTCACCCCACATCTCTCACCCCCTTATTTTGTGCCAGCGGATTAATATGTGGAATGACAGCGTGTCAGTGATCGGACCTATTCCCAAAGCAACATTGTGAAAGACTCAGCATGCACTTTGTCCTTAATTGCTTCAATGAGGCAGTGGAAATAAATTTACGAGCCTCCCCGAGTCATCCCCCTGACATTGTGTTTTAGGAGAGAGAGAGAGAGAGAGAAAGAGAGAGACGTTCTGGCGATAGCTCCGGATCAGCAACAAGCCATTTATCTGTGTATGCTCTCCTCAGACTTGTATCCAGGCAAACAGAAAGCGAGGGCAAAACGGGGAGAGAGAGAGAGAGCAAGCTAGAGCAGCAGTGAGTCAACAGTTTGGTGCATCTGAAGATCTCTGGGAATTCGAAACCCCATTTGTGGAACGTTCCCAGCCATAAATCTTTTGGGTTATCTGGTGAGAATCCTCCTTGAGACGTCTTCTGAGCGGAGCTGAGAAGGTAGAGACGCAGCAGAAGGAGGAGAGGGAGAGAGAGGATTTACATTTGCAAGACAGTTGACAACGGGTCACCTGTGGCCTTCCTATTCCACACAGCCTCATTCAGCCCACCACCCACCACCGCTCCCACCGCCGACGTCCCCGCGCTGAAAAAGAAAACATGCATAAAAAACCCACGGCTCGCTGTTTTCAAGGGAACAAGAGGGAGAAGAGGAGAAGTGGAGAATAAGGCCTCTCGTTCCTAATGGCTCCTCTCTTTTGATGAAACAGTTCCGTTCGGGCCACTCGGTGGGATTTTGTCAGGTGGCGCAGGCTGGCTCTGTATTAATTAATAACATTGGCTGGTCCATTCAGGGCTATGCAAATGGCTCGGGGGCTCAGCTAGAGGCTGGGAGAAAGGAGACAAAAGGCCTGGCCCTTACATTTCATATGCAGAGCCATGTGAGGGTCAGCGCTGCAGGGCCACTTGATAGGAAACACCAGCGTTTCCCTCAGGCAGGCCGCCGGATAATAGCCCAGAAACAAGCTCATTAAGGGAGATTATGAACCTCCATTCCTGCACACAGACACCAAGCACTCCGAGCTTCCTCTTCCATTCTTATTCAATTGAGGTAAAGTGGGAGAATGGACGGGGTGCATGGGGCAGACAGATGCACCACAACCTGTCTGCCGTGGTTATTGAGCGCCGTCTTCTCGCCATATTGGCAGGGATTATGGTCTATTTTTTTTTTTTTTTTAATGCAGGGTCCAATAGCTCTCCCTGTAATGGTATGCATGGAATGGTGACAATGGTCATAGAAGTTGATCAAAAGAAAAGCCTGGATCAGGTCCAACTGTGCTGTCCAAGAGGGAATCGGTTCTCCTGGAGGGCACAATGGAGATTTCGCTACAAGTTGGGCTCTAAATGGCGAGTTATTGAAGCATCTGAGAACTCAAACGTTTTATGTCTGAAGAGCGTTTGAGTATTTTTTCTTTTTTTTTGTGGAATGTGGATGTTTCTTTAAACTGTGCGAGAAGTAACTTGATGATTAACTGGATCGTTTGTCTGAGAAATGATTCACTAGCTAACAAACACAAGGCAAGTCGGGCTTTGTTGCACGGGCTCTTTTTGTTCCTCGTTCCAACTTTAGCGATCCTTTTAGCGCATTCCACTCGAAACTGTCCGTGCGGCCTCTGCGCACGGCGCCTGGTTCCTTACGTTCCTTACGCGACGAAGGCTGCAACCGACGACTCCTCCGCCGTTCGTATTTATTTCAGAATAATAAAAATGTTCACAACTGTGCAGTAAAGCTTTCCAACGCTGTCATTAGAGCTTGACAGATTTAGATTTTGTGTTTCCTACGAGGGTTTCCAAATCATAGAGGGAAACATACCCATGCTCCTCGCAGCTTCCTCTCCAAGCTACATGGAGAATCCCCCTCTAGGCTCAGCACAGCCTTCTAGAGAGGGATGATTCACCTCAGATGTGTTCAGTTAAAGAAAAAAAAAAGTCTTTACTGGGGTTTGTTTACATAAAACCCCTTCATGTCTGGTGAGTCAGAACCCTCGGACAAATTAGCCGCCGCCTCTGACAAATTATCATTTCGCCGCACGCTCCGGTGAGGTGGGCGATCGCGTCCGGGCCCGGGTGCACCGTCAACATCCGGAGCAGGGTGATGCTTACAGTATGTGGCCACGAGGAATGTTGCGCGGTGAATAATGGTGAATCATCGAGTGGCATGTCCTGAGTTCCTGAGTCACACCCGAAATCCAAAGACTCGGATGCTGGCATTGTCCCACCAGAGAGGTTTAGAAATATTCTCAGGCTTTTATTATTTACCTTGGAGGTCATGTTAACCACAAGGACTAATATTTATGATAGCGAAGCAAAGGAAATATTAGTGTTAGTTGGTCTGACCTGAACGTCTTTGCCCTGACACCAACGTGTGTCTTAGGTATTTGTCCTCCCTTATGAAGAAAAGTGTGTTTTTTTTCTCTCTCTAGCTACAAGCTTTAAATTCTTTGAATCTTTGTTCAGGTTGCCACGTTACGAGGAAGATCTTGATTTCAAATAGCTGGTAAAGTAGCCTTTGGATCATGTGCAAGATTGCAAAGAGTTGTGAGGTAGTTTCGACTTCAAGGAGCGTGGCGACGAAGCCGAACGCGCCACGATAAGCTCCATTTAGCTGCTGAAGTAACGATGGGGCAGCATGGCGGTACAGAGCATCGGAATAATTAAGAGCAAATGTTAAAAGGCTGAACAATAGCCTGCACCAAAGACGCGACCATTTCAAATAGACTTTACTAATTTATGCTCTTCTACTTTGGAGAAGAATGAATTCTTTTCCCGGGGTCTGGTCCAGATCTGTAGCGCTGACGTTACCAGTGCCTTAAAGGCTGCAGCTGTAGATGAAGGCTAAAGCGAGCTGTCACGAGACGCCACAATTAAGAAGGAATTCTCTTTTCTGGCAAATAATGCGAAATCACAATTTAAACCGGGGTGCGTGACTCAGGCTCTCCCCAAGTTTTGTTTTTTGTTTATCTCCCGAGTGACAGTCTGGAGAGGTTATAAAATGTGACAGCTAGCGGTATCGAGTTATTGTTGCTTCATCTCCTCGTGGAAGAGCGTCTCAAACCCGGGGCGCTGCGTTTAGGTGGACCGTCTGAGTAGCTCTCCACAGAACCTGTTTTGACTTCCAGTCTGTGTTGCATTAGCGGTGGAGCACACTGTCATGCCAATCCCAAAATGATGTTTGCTTTTGACCTTAATCAGTCAACAGGCCCTGGGTCCTGGTAGTGCTGCACCTCCAACAAACAAGGTCAATTGAGCGCTACATGTATAGAATACAAGACCCTGATTTATAGCACTGGAAAGAGAGGAGAGGGTGAAGGAGAGTTTGGATTTTTTTTTTCTCTTTCTTCATTTGGCCCTCGTTCAACTTTCCAACTTTTAATTAGTTTACAATTTTAATGCGCATAGTGTGCTTCGCAGCCACCCAAGAAGGAGTGGGGCCATGTAGGGCAGCAGACTGTGTGACCAGAGGCCTGAGGATGAAGTTTCATGGGGTAGAAACATGGAGGAATGGAGACGAGGGGGCACGGGGAGGAGAAAGGGCCATTGAAGGGGGTGAGAGGCGTGCAGGCCAGGCCAGCCAGCCGCTGCTCACAGGGAGCTTTCCATCGCAGGCGTCCCCACTCAGCTACATACACTGTTTATCCTCAACATGAATATCAATGAGGGGCTCCTAAAATACAGCCATTCTTCCCCCCGCATGCAGCAGCCACCAGGCCGGAGTGTCAGCCCGCATCGGCTGCACGCGCACGTCCTTGTTCTGCTACAGACCTGTCTTGTCTTGAGTGCGAAAAATCAGCTTGCTGCCCACTGCCCACCGCTCGGCTCTCCCACAAACCTACATCTGTGCTGTGCGTGTGTGCGTGTTGGTCTGCATCTTAAAGCATCGCTGCATTGTTTCTCGCCTGTGTCTCTTGAGGTGTCTGTCGCCTTCGCCTGTCAGTCCGCGCTCACTGCACACTTACAGTAAATCCATGTATTCCTTTGTCCTCTTACCCCTCCATAGAAAGTTGTGCTCTCACAGCAGTGATGTAATGCCGAGGGGGCTTTGTGTGCTCTTTCCTCTTGGCTCGAGGTAGCCTTTAATAAATCGCCCCTTGGCAGAGGCCCAGCGGCTAACACAGGGGTGTATAATAAGTTCATTTATTTGTCAACACTGAGCCCACAAGATGAGAAAGCGCCTGGCTGTGCATGTTAAAAAGGCAGTGAGGGGCTGCCTTTACAGCTATCAAAGGGCCTACCTCTTTGATTCCAGATAAAAAAAAAAAAAAGAAGAGAGAAGGAAGAAAAATCTCCTTCAGAGCCATCGCACGCAGTTTGCTTTGCAATTGAATATGGCAATATGTTAATGCGCAGGCTGTTTCTATGCCCCCGCTGCCCACTCCTCTAGCCCATAGGTGGCCCAGGAACAGAGAAATACTCGCGGGGAAAGGGAAAGAGAGGGAGAAGGGGGGTGGGGGGGTACGGGTTGGAAGGGAGGCAGGAGGTGAGGGTCACTGGAGGGCGACTCTTTTCTTCTTCCAAAACCTCACAAGAGTCTGGACACAGACTTGAGAGTGATGTGCAGCGGAGTTGTCTACCCCCTCTCCCCTCTCTCCACGCCCACCACCTTCCCTTCTTTTCTCCCCGTCGCCTTGTCGCCATACCGTCCATCCCTCCCTCTTCATCTTCCTCCCCCACCCTCCCGACCCCCTGTCCCCATGTCCAGCCACAGCCTTTGTCCGGCCTGTCTCGCTGAATTGGTATCAGCGGCGAGAGGATGGATGCTGTGTCTCTCAATTGGGTGAAATGAGGTGATGACTCTGGACAATGGAGTCACACTCTTCTGCCTTTCCCTCTCACAGGCCCGCCACTCTATTAATATGCTAAAAGATAGGAGGGCCGCCAATGCAAACCGCTGCCTGTTGTAGCAACAAAGACTGGGGCATGTGTGCCATTCACTGGCCCATCTAAGCAGACCATGTGTTGTCCAAAAAGAAAGGTAGAAGTTGAGCAAGACATAAAGAGAGAATGGAGAAAGTAGTGTGTGTGTTTGTGTGTGTGTGTGTCTCTGTTTGTGAAGTGAAAACCTCTCTCTCTCCCTCCCTGCCTGTCTGTCTCCCTCGCTCGCTCTCTCCCACTGTATGCCAGTTGCCTTGCCTTTTCGGGCTTCTGGCCCGTTCACAAGCTGTCTCATTTGCATTATGAATGACAGTGAGGGGAGCTAACAAGGTTATTGGTCTTTGAGACGCACGCCTGTGACCACACGTGGAAAAAGGACCTACAGCAGTGCACATTGGCAAAGGCACTGAGCCTCTTTATTCCTCCTTTTCCAAGCGCTATGGGGCTTTTTTCAGCGAGCACACGATTTACTCAGGGGATGGAAGAAAAGGGGCCGGGCTGGGGAGAGGGGGACTGGATTGGGGAGCGGGTGAGGGTGGTTGCTTTTCAGCTCCTTTACAAGCCAAGTGAACCCTCATTATCCAGGCCCCTGGTCATTAGTGAGCACTGAGCTTCAGACCCGGCGCAATAGAAGGAGTATTTATTAGCCGACTGCTAGATTACCAAATCAGATTGTCTCTGCGAGGGGAGGGGAGGGAGGGGTGTATCTGTACCCTTTTTGTTGGGTGTATGAATTAAAAAGTGCAATTTACAAACTGCACCAGGTGAACAAAGAATCAGGTGTTAAATAAGTGCACTGGTTAACCGTTTATACGCCGAACCAAGAGCTTTGTCTCCTCGCTTTTATTAACGAAACACTTCGACGTTCAGCTAAATACGTATTCCTTCCTTCCACAGATTTCCGATTTGCCATGTACCCTCCCTCCATGATTGCTACAGGAAGTGTGGGGGCAGCGATCTGCGGCCTACAGCTGGATTCGACCGACCAGTCACAGTGGGGTGACAGTCTGACAGACCTGCTGGCCAAAATCACAAACACAGAAGTGGTGAGTTTGTTTTGCGCGCCCCGACCGAACGTCACATGCGCTGTGGGGTCTCGTTAGTCGGAATCGAGCTAAATTAAAGGTCGGGTGGGTTCAGGGGGGGCATTTCTGAGTAATATTTGAATGAGGGTGTGTGAATGTAAGAGTGTGCAGACATCGGTTTGGTGTTCGGTGGTATTTATCTGAGGAAAACTGTTACAGTAACCCTTCTGTGATTCAAAGCTGAATCGGCTCCAGCCCGCGTTGGGAGCTTTTCATCTCCTTTAGTCACTTTTGCATCTCCAGCGAGCTGCCGCGAATAAGTCATCTCATTATTCACCGTCTGTAGCCGTTAAAAAAAACAAAAAAAACAATAATAGAACTCTGCTAAACTTTGTCACTCCTGAGGCAAAATATTTCTGAAAATATTTCTGAAGAAATGCCGCAAGTTTGCCGAGGGCTGCGTTTGCAACAGACAAAAAGCTGAAATGTCGAAATGTCACACTCGGATCTGGCCTCTCCGGGATTCGTCTTCCCACACACCCATTTTTGGTTGGGGTTTACTGCCAGTATTTGTCAGCAAATGAAAATTTTAAAGCGGAGACTGAAACGGAGACACCCCAAAATGTCTTAATTAAAAGAAACTGCAGCTTTTCCCTGACTTTCGCTCGGCTAAGGTGGCTTGTAGCGGGTCGACCCCCCCACCCCCACCCCCCTCCATCAGTCCAGTCTGGCTGTTCAGGGTCCCCTCGTGTAAGAGTCCTCTACATCAAGCCAGGTTGAGAGCATATATTGAATGCTCTGTTGCTGTCAGGAATGCTGGCCAGGCTGTTGTGTGGCTGTCTGAGTAGAGTGAATGTTGCAGTGGTGGGTGAGTCGAGTCCAAACACAGTCAGGGCCCCTACTGACTCCGAGATGCCTGGCTTTCATCACAGAATGGGAGAGGGCTTCGGCTCGCCGTAGCTCGCTCTTAAGGGGTGAGTAGGTGGGCAGAGCTGTAGAAGGCAACAAGAGGCCGTGAGATGAAAAGAGAGGTTATAAAGTTATTCTTTATTAGTCTCTGCGGGGAAATTAGTCTTCTGAGTTTGACCCATCCAAACTGTTCGGGAGCAGTGGGCAGCCACAGAGCAGTGCTCGGGGACCGGCTCCAGCTCTGAAGCCACTGCTTTGGCAGGAGTCCTCCCAATACCAAACATCATGAAAAAGGCTTTTGGTTAGCAATGGCAGACTTAATATAAACATTTGAGTTAATGTGTGTACAGTGCACAGGGTGCAGATCAGTGGGCACGACACTGATCCCTATCATCAGCCCTGGTATGTTAAATTCTGTCCCAAAAGGAGGCGAAGCACGAGGAGGAGGAGGAGGAGGTGGAAGAAAGCTGTTGAAGTGTGAAAAGGACACTGAGGGGGTGTCATGCCTCCCTCGCGACAATCAGCCCTCTCTCGTCTCCGCCTATGGTCCATAATGCATCACTGCTGGAAAGCATGGCTCCCTCTGGTGCGAGCTGTGTGAAGTCTCGCTCAGCAGCTGAGGAAAAACAAATAGCTGGCCTCAGCAGCACAGGGCCTCAGTGTGTTTAGGCTGCAAGGTCTTAGACTAGAGGGAATTAAGTCGCTCTGTGTCTCTATGATCAACCCCTTACATTCCTGGATACAGACAAGCCATGGCTTGCAGTAGACTCGGGAGGCAAAGCCGAGGGCATCCTTCCCAATTCAACATATATGAGAGGCTTTAGTGTAAACTGCGAAGAAGCCAAGCAAAACTCAAATCAGAGTCGCCTAAAGAGCTCTTTAAGAACTCAAATTAGACGCGCGACGCAGAGACAAAAGGCAGAAGTAGCCGTCAGCGTTAAAAAGTGGCTGCAGCGCTATTTACAGTACACTGTTGTCACTTTTCATGCTGACAAGAAAGAGGAAATGGTGATCATTGACTGTGTCATTTTCACACTTACCCTACCTTCTTTTCCCAAAAGCTCAGCCACTTTTATGTGTCAACTCGACACCCAAAGGCCACCTCACTTTTAAGCTGCAGTCATCAGGGTGAAGCCCGAGGCCGAGCGTGCGCACACAACGTGCTGTATTTGTTCTCGTAGCCGACCCGGCCGGACAAAGAGCCAGGCAAAAATATGAAGGCATGGCGAGTTTTGCCAACCTCTGCAGCAGCTGCTGCCAACAGCATCATGGCCAACGCCACCCCCCTGGCATCCTGCTGGCATGTGTGGTATCCAGAAGCTGTGGTTTTCCAGTGGTAACGCGATAGGGCCAAGTCACCATCTTGGGTCACTGCAAGAATGCGTGTTGCCTCACATACACCTGGTCTGGCCAAGAGGAGCGCCCCCCCTCCTCCCGGCTAGGGACGGCAGGCCGGGCTGCGTGTCGTAATGTGCGGAGAGAAAAAACATGTGAACGTGTTGGAAGTGGGAGACAGGTCAGTTGGGATTGAGCTGAACTGCAAACTATTCGTTTACAGTGACACCAAGAAAGTCCGAACACAATCTAGACTGAAGTGCTGAGCTTCCGTTTATTCTTTTTATAATAAAACAGGAAATAAAGGTTAGAGAAGTGCAAGGGTTTAAGACCAAAACTTCCTAGATTTTATTGTTTTGACACTCATTTTCTCTCTGTCTCTCATTCATGTTTTTTTTTTCGCCCGCAGTCCCACACTAAGCAAACCGGAAACACGTTTTCCCATTTCTCCCCTCGTTCCTGTTTTCTGTTTCTCCTTTTTCACCGCCTTCCCTCACCAGTAACGTGTGGAAGCCCGGCGCGCCCGCAACAAAGATGCATCTATTCGGAAAGATTATCTCTTATTAGCGCAGCCAGTGGCATCCCCGCTTGTGGTGTATCGGCACGCCGGCTAAAGAGGGAGAAAGGTCACATTTTCTATTGTGACTTGTGGAAATTCGAGTCATGTGGCGACTTCTTATTTCCAGTGTCAGCCACCGGATATTTTGCTTTAAGATTCCCCGCGATCCGTAGTGTGTGTCTGTCTGTGTGTTTGTTTCAGCTGTCTGACCACCGAGCCCTCCCAGTGCAGCGAGCGCTGTCTTGTGTGGTGCAGTCAGCAGTTACAACACATTCCATGGGTTCACACATTTCTTCCTTTTGGTTTTGTCTGTCTGCACGACTTCCCCGAGCTGCCAGTGTCACAAAGGCCGCCCAGGGATAATTTGCATGCCTGGATTTGTCTGACTGACAGATTGTTGACGTGTGATGTATGTTTGAGGTGGGGCAGATGGCAGGCTGGGACTGCGAGGGAGAATCGGAGGTGGTCATGTGTTTCCGGTTCGGGGCTCGGGGAAAAAAATGAGATGCGCCGCTACATCGCCGCCTCCCGTGGCCGATTTATTCAGTGCTGTTGGCTCCTTCATTGTACCTAGAGCTTCTTTGAAAACAGCATTGGTGTTTCCAGTAGTCGCACATTGAAGTCATTAAAGGTTCTCGAATAAAGCCCATGGGGCTTGGCATGGGATCCGAACAGCCGCTCTAAAGAGCAGCAGAGACGAAGGGTGGGGGGGGGGGGGGGAGGAGGGAGGGAATGTCTTTTAAGAAGTGAAGGCGTGCATTCTTGCGGTAAGACACAGGCAGTTCCTTTACATGTTCTGCGCTTTACTTAATTTTCTCACAGGAATTGGGATTTTATGACCAATGGGGCACATGTTGGTGGGAAGATTTTGGATGTGTGTGTGTGTGTGTGTGAGAGTGTGCACGCCCCGACATTAGTGGCCACCCTCTGGAGAAGATTAAGGGACAGACGCTGGTCGGGTTTCCTCCACGTCAGACCTGTTGCTGAGGAAAATAGCCTCCAAAAGGCATGGAGCCCAGATCTGTCCTACCTCCTCAGCGTCAGTTCAGTGGATTTTAGACTCCGGCTAATCATCGGTGGACTCCAAAGAACTTAAATTGAAAGAGATACCAAGAGTAGATTTGTGTTATTCAGATATGATGATGATTTTTTGCGGATGTCTTCGTTTCTCATTTGAAACGTTGCCCACAGATGCAGAAATTTCAGCGTTTAAAGTGGGATTAAACTCTTGCAGCTTCCCTTTGACAACGCCGTACATATGTCACGCTTTTCGACCCTTGACACCGTGACCTTTCTGTAATTTGGCCCAGCGCGGCTCCCTAAGAGGAACTCCGATGTGAGCGAGGGCTCAGTTCTCATTTCATCGGGGCCCGGCGGCACCAGAGGCTACAACAGAGGCTCAAACTGTGGCCCATCGGGTTTAAATTAGCTGTAAATTTCTAAGGAATGTCTGCTCCACGAGTGGTGCACTTTCACCCATCTCGCAGTCATGACTCCCACAGATGCCCGGTGCTTGGAGGCAGGGGGCCGTGCATGTGTTGAAGTCAAAGCGAGCTGCTCGGCTTCAGCTGTTCTGCTGTTTCACCACCAGAGAGCGGTGTTTGCCCTCTGTGTTCCCCTTCTGAGAGGAACCTAATCGTTCATATCACTTTGCAGCACTGTCCTCTTACTTCTAGCGGCCTTTAATGACTGTCATCTCTGTTCCTCACCTTAAAACACTTTGACCTTTCTCCAACGTTCTTGCTAACAACCCATCCAGCGCTCCTCTAGCTTGCCCCCCTTTCCCCCGGAGAGCTCCTCTCTCGTCCTGCGCTGCGCTGTCCCCTCTCTCAACCCTCCATCAGGGAAGGATATGAGGCCTCAGCGCTGTTGAGGGGCTCTCGTCCCAGGTGTATTCTCAGATTGCCTCGGTGGCCTTTGATGGTGAAAGTCGAGGCGGCCAGGTCTCAGATGGATCCCCTGCAGGCAGGCAGGCACACAGACTGGCTCTCGTTAAAAAAGCACCACCTTTGTGTTCCCACAGGAGGTGGATGTAATTAACATAGCTTTAATACTACCTGTGTTTTCAGCCCGCCGTTGTCAAGGCTACTTCTGTTTGGGTATTGTGTGTGTGTATGGGAATGGCAAAGGTGGTGGGGGGTTGGTCGGATGGGGGAGGCAGTGGCGGGTGTGTGTGTGTGTGTGTGTGTGCGCGTGCATGAGAACTATAGGGGTGGTATTCAGTGCACAACCCCGGTGGGCTGATGTAATGCTTGGGTCTGGCCCGTGTCTGTGTTCATTTTTGGCAGAAGTCAAAGCGGTGGTCATTTAAAATCGCAGGCCCAGGGGCCCTTCGTATGGTAGCAGAGGGGCCCCCGGGCCTCATGCATTGACAGAAATTTTCAGACGTCTATTCTAAGATGAAAGTTGTAAAGCAAGTTACCCCGCTGAGCAACCTGCAAGATTTGTGTCTTACACTGAGTGACAAAGCTATTTACATGCTATTTCCTTGGTTGAAGGTTTGGCTAAATCGGAAAGTCTTAATTTATTTCATTTTGTTTTGCACCACAGGATGTTCTCAAAGAGTGCCAGGAGCAGATCGAGCGCGTGTTGGTGAGCAGCCTACGTGAAGGGCGGCAGCAGCAGCAGCAACAGCAGCAGACTCAGAGAGGCCCCAGCGGGAAGGGCATGGACGAGCTGGATCAGTCCTCCACCCCGACAGACGTCCGCGATGTCAACTTGTGAACCACCACCAGAGGGCGTCATTGCACAGGATTTACAACGACGACAACAACAACAAAAAAAAAAGAAAAAAGAAAAGCGTCATGAAAAAACCTCAATTTTCTTAAAAGCAGAAAAAAAGAACAAAAGAACAAAAAATGTTAAAAACACAAGCCCTTTAAAAGAAAAAGAACAATGCTTGCTAGTTGTTGTTTTTTGTTTTGTTTTTTTTTTGGTAGATTTTCTGTTCTTCAAGTCAACAACACCTGCACACGAAATAGATTTTCTATTATGTTCTAGTCTAAAAGCAACAAAATGTCATACAAGTTGAAGCTCTGTGGTGCCTTGGATATACAGAAGGGAAGCCAATCATATTTGCATTCTGCCTTTGACTGTATAGTATGATCTTTAAGTTATATTTTAACCATAGCTTGATGGCGAGGCCGTTTGTGATAGAAGTCGTGGGAACCATTCAGAAATTGCATACTTGGGATCACAGCGGGGGCTTAAGTTTCTATTTTTTGTTTTCTCTTTTGTTTTATTACGAGTATTATCACTATTACATTCGTGGCCGGTGTACGAGAGGACACATGTTCGAGCTCCTCGGTCGTCGGAAAGGTCCACGTGTGCGGTGGGGATGGAGACGGAGGAAGCTGTGAGAACATTATGCTAAAAAAAAAACAAAAAAAAAAGCAGATGGGTCCCACTTCTAGTGACGCGCTGGGAGGATAATAATTATTGTAGTATTAGTAATTATTATTATTAATATTATCATTGGACATATTTTGGAACCGAGTAGTAGAAATCAATAAGCTCCTTTTGTCAGGCTGCTTGTACGTGTCCCGTTTGCGGATTTGAGTGTGCAGGCGCGCGTGTGTTTGCGAGCGTGGCTGCGTATGCCCCATGCATGTTTGTGTGTGTGTGTGTGTGTGTGTGTGTGTGTGTGTGTGTGTGTGTGCAGCGTGAATGTTCTATGTGATCCTGTATCTTTATTAGCAGTGTGCATTCTGCGGCGTGAGGCACTTGAGCTAAGTAGTAGACTCCCTGGTTCAGAAGACAGCGGGGCGAGCCGAGGCTACACACACTTTGTCCATCCGTATAACAGGGCATCTATGCTATATCACTGCCTTCATGCATTAACAGTGTATCATGGTTCGCCGAGGGCCACCAGTAAACTCATGTGCCATGAGTGAGATAGAAAAAGATTTAGAAACAGGAGGATATGGGCAAAGGGACTTTCATGTAGAGCCCCGTATCTTTCTTAAAGCATTTTCCCTTGAGGTGGTGCGAGGTGTTTGTTTATTACTGCCGTTGTGATATTGAAATATTGCAGATACTTCATTCTCCTCCGTGTCACGATACAATGTCTTCTCCTTTAGTTGTGAAAGGCTGCTAGACAGAGGAGCATTGCCTTATCATGTATGCAGCATATGTGAAAACAGAGACAGAGGGAGAGAGAGGGCAGTGGAAGAAGCAGAAGTGGTGCTTTTTAACGTCTGAACTCCTCCGTGTTGATTAGCCGGGAGCGAAACAGGACAGAGTGGCGAAAGGTTGTTTTGTTTTTTTTTGGAAAGAGAGGGACGGCTTGCAGCCAAGACGTCACTGCGGAACCAAGGAAGGCACGGCAAAGGATGGTAGGACAGAGAGGATTTTATTTTTTTTTTTTAAGCGGCGCAGGATCGCGCCGCTGTGTTTGAGATGAGGATGATGTACAGCCAAGAAGATAATGAACAAAGGACACCCAAAAGCCTCACAGTAAAACGTGTATACCCGCGTATTTGGGTACAGACATCAGCATCCATTAACGCCTTGCAATGGATGTCAGTGACACGGTAAAGTGAACAAAAGTTGTTCTGGGTTTCCATTTATGTGGAAACGATGCGAGGAACTAAGACTGCCAGATCATGTGAGGATGAACTTTTTTTTCGGAGGAGAGTTAGAGGATGATAAAATACTGTCAATGCATCTGGAGTCCCACATAGGGTTGTGTTCTGCTCCCCTATATGATTTCAATGGCAAAGCACTTTGAGAACATGCTCCCCAGGAGACAAGTCAAATGAAATGCGTTGGGTGGGTGATTGGAGGTGAATGGATGTTTTTTTTTTTTTTTTTCCATTAGACTTTTTCTTTGGTTTACTTTGTAGGGCTGGTTTCCCAATCATCAGACTTACCCTTGTTAAGAGTCAAATTAATAAGGCTTTCTGCAACTCACTCTGAGAGGACATTCCAATTTAAAAACAAACAAAAAAAAACATTCCTGCTCAAACAAAGTGCAAGTCAATGGGGAGTCTGATTGTTAATAATTTCAGAGAATTTAAACCAGTTAAAAAAAAAAAAAAAAAAAAAAAAATTGCCAATATGAATTGGGAATATACCTATACACAGAGGTCTGATCTTTGATACACGGGGTCTAATGAAATATTTGTTTTTACTTGAATTTTTTTCTTTTTATTTATCTGCGTCACAGCCACAGAGAGCCACACAGGGCAGCGATTAGCTACAAAAAAAATAAATGAATAAATAATGGGTGGTCACAACATCCGGGTATTTGCACATGTTCTTCAAACGGCAATGGAGGTTTGCAATGTTAAGACAGAGCAGAGCCTTTGTTCGGAACCACCTTAACTGATGCGTGTCGCGGTGGTTGGTCGGTTTTTATTACGATGCTGGCTTGCGTAGGTCCGATTCAGGCCTGTTTGTCTGTCAGTGAACACATCTGTCCCCTGTGAGCTTTGCTGCTTCAAATCATTGGCAAGGGGATTCGTCGGCCAGGCAGACGCCATCGCGTAACGGATGATTTTCTTTATTTTTGTTTTAATGGTTTAAACACATTGCTTTGCCACAGCAAGGTGGTTATGTGTCTTTTGCTGAGTGTATGTTTGTCATTTTGAAGAGAAAAAATTGTTTGTTTTTTTTCAGTAAAACTGAGCAATTTAATGACATATTTGCCAAACCTTCCCCCACATTCATTTATCTGGTATGACCTCTTCATTTTGCCTCTGTTGGCCTGATGTAAGCTCTCTCCCAAACTTAAATGGTTGTGATTTTCTTTCCTGCAAATTATTGTTGCATGTGTTTTATATTGAGACCACCTTGTCAATTTGTGTTTCATACGTGTTATGGGGGCGACCAGACCCGCAAAAGAGTTTTTTTTTTTTCTTTTCTAAGATTTAGAGACTGTATTCCAAAGTGAAGAGAGGACAGAGGAGGAGGTGTGAAGACATCAACAAAAAAAAGTTTCAATGTTTTATTGTTGTCTTTTTGCGCTGCTAAAAGCTATGAATTTGTTTCATTTATACAAAAAAATAACATTACTTAGATGTGACGTGTCACTCAAGTGTGCTGCTATTTTATAAACATTTGTATTATAATATAATTATTTTACTGCTTAAGAGAAAAAAACGAAGTAGATGGTGATAGAAGAACATGAAACGAGTATCGGACTGGAAATGTTCTTTGTACAGTACGACAGTTTGCTTAGATAGCATGTCTCCTTTCCTCCCCTTATTTTTTTGTATCTATTTTGATCTTTTTCTTCAGTCACATTCTGCATCAGTGGTATTTCCCATACCTCAGGATTACTGGACAAAATAAAAAAAACACAAACGCTTCACCTATACCTCTGCAGTTAGGGAGCCTGGAACGGACGGAGAAAGAATACCCACTGTTTTAGCGGACTTGCTCAGTGAGATGGGGAACAGGAAAATATGCAAGGCTTCCACTTGGACTTAACCTATATTTGAGGGAGGCGAGGCGAGGGGAGGGGGGGCACAACGACCCTGCAACATTTTCCTTGAGGTGTTTGTAGTGCAGATAGTTCAAGCATGTTCAGTTCTGTCCAGCTGCATCTGACTTTGTTGTGTGCGAGAGATGGGGGGAAAAAAACAACATTCCTATGATGGCCAAAGTACAGTTCTTGCTTTATACAACCACAATCACTATGAATGTCAATAAATATGGATTCTGTATGTGAGAAAGTTATGTTTTGGTCAGAAATATTGTGTGTGTGCACCATTGGAACTGCCATGAAATAGTAGGTTGATCTACACCTGCTGTGTCCAGTCATAAATATTCTGATATCTGGAAGTTCCAATGGTGCAGATTTCCCTTTTGAGTTGCCCCCTCCCCCCCTGCGCTCCTTCCACTATAACTCATATCGTGTACCTCAAATGTCTGTTGCACAACCTCTGTTCAATAAACTTCTGCTTTAAAGGGTGTGACACCACATCAGCTCACTATTTCCCACGCCTCTGTTCCTTTCCAGCCGTGCGCACGCCTCGTAATCGATAGACTGAGACTGCGAATGTGTGGGTGTGTGCTTGTGATACCACAGAGCATGTTTGAGCTCTGCCACTAAATGGTTTGAAACGTGCACAAATTAGCAATGACGAAAGTGAGACTGTGTGCGTCCGCCTGGCCAGAATTGAAATCTATGCACAGGAAATGTGCGGATGGCAACTACATAATTCCTCAAGCACATTCAGCGCGACAAAAAGGAAAAGAAAAAAAGCCAAACTCCTAAATATTTGGGTCCACTAGCTTAAAAATATGTGCTACTATCAAGATTTTCTAAATTTCTGCATAAAAACATCAGAGGATTTTCATGCCAATCGAGAAAGTAGACAAGGAGAACTCAGTCTACTCTTAATAAAACATTATATTCTTCAGGAAAATATGCCAATATTACATAGCCGTATCGATAGGATTACAAGTTAATTTCAAAGCCAATAAATTACAGTCCATGTGTTCAGAAATGTTTCCAAACAATGTATTAAGTGTGGTAATAAGTAGGGATTTGTCAAAGTCTCTGACATATGTTTTTCTAAGTGTCACTGTTTCTCATCAGGCTGAAAAAGGTCACAAAACCATCTCCAAAGAGTTTGGAATCCACAAATGCACACAGATTGAGACCAAATGGAGGAGATTTTTAGTGCATGTGTTGCATCATTCATATTAACTGATCAGATGTCCAAACGGGAAAAAACTGTGATTTTTCATCAATTTGGGGATTTTAGGCTCTTTTGCATCAATAACGTCAAATGTGGGGTTTGTTTTGTTACAACATTTTGTCAAATTAGATGCAAGATAGTATTAGCTGATACCTCATAAGCATATGAAAATATCAGAAAAGTTTCAGTTTGGGAAACTGTTAACAATTATTTACAATAATAAAAAAATATTTAGTTATACAATACATACCTTTAAGGCTTCTGTCTCAAAATTAGTTCTGTGCCAGTATAAGCTAATTTGCATAAACATTTCCGCAACAGAAATTTGATCATTGTAAAACTGGTTTAAACTTGTTGTGTCATTTTGTTTACTTGTCAGAGATCATTTTTTTCCCTGCCCACGGGCAATTCTGGATATGTCTTTTAATCATGTTATAAATCTGAAAATATTGTCAAAATATTGTAATATCTATTTTGTTAATGGTTTGAGGAATAAAATATAAACTAGATAGATAAATACTCTAATTATCCCGTATGAAATTCTATAGAGAAAGGAGGAATTACAGTCCGAAAAAAGGGGTAAAAAATAAAAATATATTGAGGTAGGATGAAGGTATAAAATATATAAATAAAATGGGAAAGTGGAGATTTGGCTAAAAAAATAAAAAAGAATTGTCTTCTTAATCTAAGAAATGAAGTGGAATGAAGACAATGAGCAATATTATTATTATTATTTATGCTATTATTCCTAATTTCTCCACATGCTTCATCGCTTTGAGGACTAATAAAAGCATTTCAGTCTGTACCTTACAGGTTTATAGAGGTCTTAGGTCACATTAAGTGTACTATCTTAGGTTTGTTCACTTGTAGAAAGTAACGCAGTCTCTTTAAGGAGCTCCAACACATTAAACTAAAGTGGTCTGCTGTTACACTTCGTCTTCAGAGCAGCTTTTTTAAAACCACCGGCTTGTCTATGCGCCTTTATCCCGTCCTTAACTGCCACAGTATGAAAGCGTTAACGTTTGGGCTAACGCTTGTTCGACAGTAAGTGACTTTAATGTTTATATTTAGCGTTTATTTATGATTTAAGAGCTGTCTTTCGCTCCCATGTACACTAGGTACTGTAGTTTTAGGTAGTTAAAACTCATAGATACAGTCATACATACGGGTGTATGTGTTTTTAAGCTAGTTCTTTAAATAAATTAACTTAATTCTGCTTGCTGCTAGCTAAATTACTACTACTAGCTAAACTGGCTAAATGCTATGCTAGCACCTAGCAGGTGTCCCTTACTTGTACTAACGCGCATTAGGGGTTTACTTTTAGCTTGTTTTCATTGAATTAACACCAGCTCACATTGTTTTAGTGCTTCGATGATATCAGCAAGCAAAAATGACTTTAATAAGAAGGGCAGCTATCAGGTAGAAAGGATTTATGAGGCGGTTTTAACTCCTAGTTAACTTCATACTGCTGCTCAGTCTCTGTGGACACTGCTGCGCTTCATAATAACCACCAGAGGGCAGGCTTTTACAGAAACAGAAAACGGTTTTTAAATAAATAAATAAATTAGGACACAAACATATATATATTGTTTTTGTATCAAAGCAATAGCCACACATTATTTTCAAGAAACCACAGTCTATCAAGTATTGCAGGTAAAATGAATAATAATCTTTTTTTAAGTGATTGATTATTTCCAGGTTTTGCAATGTGAAGATTTCCTCTTTGTAATTTAACTGTAAGTTGCACATCTTTGTTTTTTAGCATATCGAATTCACATCATGCGGATTATCAACTGTTTTCTGATGCTTTAGAGACAAAAGTCAACGATTGAGTGATTAAGTACTTTAAACAAGCATCAGTCGCGTCCTTATTGCAAACACAGCTGTCATCAGGAGCAGCTGTAGCAGGAGGCAGGTTTGAGCATCTGGCCTGCAGAAAGGCCCTTGAGAGAAAGAGTTACGCGGAGGAAAAACAATGGCCTTGCATATGCATGATAATAAGCATGAACCCAAACTTGACGCAGCTGAACAGCTGACTCTCCGAGCTTCTTCGGCTAATGACAGTAGCTCCTGTGCTCTGACACTGATCAATTGTTTATGTCCTGCAGTGGGGAAACACAGTACAACAAAGAAGGACTGCTGCAAGGTAGAGTATGATTCAAAATAGAATCAGATGCATTTTGTAATCTTTGTAAAAGGCTGCATTCTCATCAGTCTGTCTCTCATCCTAAACCTTTTTTCTCTTCTTCTCTCTTTAAGGCCAGGCTATAGATTTACCATTGTCTGATGTCGGGCTGCGGCAGGCCGAAGCTGCAGGACAGTACCTGAGAGATGTCAAGTTCAGCCACGTGTTTGTCAGTGACCTGTTACGGGCCCAACAAGTAAGTCGCTCTAACCAGAAAATGTCCTGTTGAGATTAAAAATCTGTTTGTACTTGCCCTGGCCAAGATAAGCAGAGACACAAATCACAGGGTTGCACAGAGGATTACAGACATCCATTTGACAGTTACATGAAAATAACAAGTTACAGGTACATGAATACATGAATCAAATATTCATCACAAGTCATCCGTATCAATAGTTAAAACATTTATGGCATAGTTATTTGTATATACTGTGTATGGTTCCACTTTTGTTTATTTGTTCCTTAAAAGTCTTCTGTTCTTGCACGTCCTGCTGCTCACTGTGTTAAATTGTCCATGTACATAACAGCTCCATACTCTTGCTCAGACATAAATGCAGCATCAAGTTTTGTTTAAAAAGTTTGGCTTGATTCATTTCTAAAATAAAAAGACAGAGTTATTGGTGTGTGAGATCCAAGCTCGTTCTCAGATCCCTGCAAAGTGGTACTTTGAGAGTACTGCTCACCTTTAACTTGCAATTTTCATCAGAGTGATTGGTAATAATATAAGTTAAAAAAACAACAATAACCAATGTCTAGAATCAAGGAACCTAAAGAACATATTTGATTATGACACAGAAAACATAACTGCCTCCTTTTTCTTGAAAGAAAACAACACCTTGTTTTTTTTCCAGACCGCTGAAACCATCATGAAACACAACAGCAGTTGCTCAGGTCTACAAATGGTGTGCGACCCGCTACTGAAAGAGATAGTGAGTCATACTTCTTCTGTGTGGGGTTATAATTTCATACATTTTACAACAGTTAGTAAATACGCCTGAGTCATCCGCTGACTTGTTTTTCAGAGTTTCGGGTCAGCTGAAGGAGGACGGCTGCAGGACGTGAAAGAGATGGCCAAGGCGGCCGGTCAGTCGTTTCCAGGCTTCACCCCTCCAGGTGGGGAGACTCAGGAGCAGGTGAGGCTCCAGTATTTCATTAATTATACTGGTGTTATTCATTTATGTCCAATTCATCTTCCCTTTTAATAATAATTCCAATATGGACACTAGAACAGACATTTGAAATACATTTGCAACTACCCTCTATACTTGAACAGAGAGCTACAAGATATTTCTGGTTCAGAAAGATATAAAGGTTGCAGCGACAAGCAACAACTCATCATAATGTAACATACTTTTACAACGATATAAATTATTACAGCCCTTCGGTTAAAGTATAAAGGTAAAGTTAAGTTAAAGTAGCTGCTTTCCAAAAGTGCCGTAAAAGACTTGACCCCTGATATCTTAATGCATATCAAAGGCTAATTTAACTAAAATAATGCCTTCTGCTCATATCTTCTGTTTTAAAATACATTCTTTCAGATCTTTGCGTTGTGCCAATAAAACTTATAACTAACTTACTAATATTTTTATTATTAAGTTGGAAAAATCTTTGAACTTACAAACAGATCTGTTTTCATGGACACTAGAGGGTTTGAAATTCTACTTTAAGTAATATTTTAAAGTTTTAAACCTTTGTGTGTATTTGCCTCCAGCCTTGACACACCATTATGTAATATACACATATTGCCACTAGGTGGCAGAAAACACTAACCTTCTAGCTCAGCCACTGACTCTGGAAGGATGTAACCGGTTCCATATGGCCTCTTTGCATCCACATGACTGTATTTCTCCTGTATCTGCCAGGGAGTTTGGTGTGAATCGGGGGGGAGGGATCAAAGTACATGCCCCTCTACTGTCAAACAACAGCAGAGTGTTCGTCACTACCCCGATTAAAAAGTCACCACTTAGCTTTGTGTTATTTGTGTTAAGGGCCGCGTGGGAGGACACTGAGCATGAGGGGAGGGGATGTTCTATTTCAAAGATACCTCGTCAGACTTCTTCCATTTGATCTTGGCTTGGACGTTAACTCTGTTCCAACAAAGTACGTGACCAGCACATGATGATGACAATGCAGATATACAAAGATTTCACATCAGCGACCCAATCATCGCCTGCAGGAGGCCTCCTCCCATCCTTTCTAAACTAGTTACAGGTCGTTGCGTCAGAATGACGTGTGCTCTTGCTGGCAGAGGTTGTGACTACGGTTTGGTGTTTTTAACCTTTTTAACCTTCACAGTTGCTGCTAGTCACATCTCTATTACAAAGAATGCAAAAAAACAAGAGAGGCAGGGAGCGGTTCGTAACAGATTTCTGCTCTGTTCAGGTAAAGGAGCGGGTCAAAGAGTTTTTGGAGAAAATGCTTCAGCAGATTGGGGCTGAACGCTGGAACGAGGAGCAAGATGACAGCTCCTTATCTGCGCCACCAGAGCCTTCTCCTGTTGAGGGGAATGCAGACGATGGGGTCAGGGGCATCGCAACTCACGCCTTGGTGGTCACCCACGGCGCTTACATGTGTGTGGCTGTGCGTTACTTTGTGGACGAGTTACGTTGCTGCTTACCTCAGGGTTGTGACAAAGCACGCATGTTCTCCTTAAGCCCTAACACAGGCCTGGGCCGGTTTACGATAACTGTGAGGAAAGAGGACGACAGGTTCTTGTTGTCAGGGATCCGCTGCGTGTTCATCCACAGGGCAGACCACGTTAAACAGTAAGACTAGAGAGGCCGGATGTAGAAAAAGAGGGGCAGATGTGTTGAGGGATGTGGAGGAGACAACGGACAAGACTATTAAAAAAAAACACAATATTGTTAATTAAAATTAGACTGAATCTGTTATTGTGTTACTGTTATTCAAGATAAAAAATCTGAATTATTTTAACGTAAACCAGCCTCTTTACAACAACACTGTCATTGTACTTACATTAACTGAACAGCCGTCCTAGTTTAATCCCAGGGGATTTGCAGGATTACACCATTTTATCATCAGTATAAAACAATATTTCACTTATGAGCTGTCATCAGAAAATATTCAGTGATGACCTTATGACCTTTTAATTATAATCTATTTTGGACAAGCATATTTATATAGTGGTATTTATTATATTTTAGTGTTTTTGCAGTTAAATCGTGACGCACAAAGTCATTTTGAGAATCTATTTAAGTACTTAAAAATGCTTGAGTACTTAAATAAATGCACTAAACGCAGTAGTACTAGCACTAAATGCACCAAAAAAAAGTTATATAAAAACTTGTTTCATAAATTTGTACTTGAAACGAGCAAAACGTGAAATAAAATAGGTTGGAAAAACACACAACAAATACTAAAAATGACAAACATAGGCATCAGCTGTTGTCCAAATCGTTCCCTTAAAATCGTTGTCAGTATCGACCCAGGATTTCACAACCACCGTGCATCCCTGACGGTTTGTGTTGCATGGAAATGTCATCATCACATTTGTTACCGTCTGGCTGTTCATTGCTGCAGCTTTGTGCTCTAATGAGTCCCTGTTTCTATATTTAACCTCCGGGATGCAGAGGTTTTGCACCGGAACACAGAGCAGAGCCGCCGCAGTGTTTGCTTTTCGGAAATCAGTGACTCGTTCATTGTCGTGAATTAACGCTTGAGTCAACGGGGACAAACAAGCACCGCAAGCCAGCGTGTTGAACTGTACGATGTTTATCCACTGGTGTTTTCCACTCCACGTTGGAGAAGAAAGTGGTGTTTGTAGTTGACCAGCATGGTTTTTTTTTCATGCCACACTCAAGAGTATGTACTGAAAACGACAACTTATGATGTGCAATGTAAAATAACTGTTATTTTTATTTTTGAAAACGAATGCCGTCACACGTAAAAGGCTAAAAAGCGTAGATGTTGCATGGTTCTATAGCACAGTGGAATCTGTGGGGACTTTTCTGATAAACCTCCATTAAAACCACCCATTCCGTCTGCACTGGGTCTCATTTGTTCATCTTTCTATGATATAAACTGCATGCGTCTTCAACTAGATCACTGTCTACATATGCATTCAACACTTTCTGACCAAAAATTCAGGTTATGTGCATTATAGCTATGTGTGATTTTGGAAAGCGATTGGCTAGTGGCCAACAATTTATTTACTTTTATTCAAAAAATTAGCATTTAAAATGTTAAGGTAGGTAAGGTAGGTCAGTAAATTAAATGCAAGGTGTCAATGCAAAAAACATGTTCAGCGCATTGAGAATAAACTATTTCTGACTGCATTTTAAGCTAGATCCACATTTGTATATTCAGTTTGAACTCTTTTTACATCAGGACGCAGTGATGTGTTATGGGTGAAGCTGCTTTTGTTCGTTTGTAATGCAATCCTAAACACTAGAGTCTCATTCGAACAAATCTTTGTCCTTTACTTGTGAAAGTAAGAGGCCGGGACCTATAAGCGCAATTCCCATGTCTTTGTCCCGGGTAGTTTGTCTCATATAGATTTTCCCGCCCTGTCCCCAGTGTATGAAAAAGTATTCGCAACTTAACCCTATATGCATAATTCATACTCTATATTTGAATTTATTTAACCGCTCACAAACAAAGTGCTCCACAGAAAAGTTGCCATTTATTTATTTTTATTTTCACATCAGAAACAACAAAGCATGAAATATATAAATAATAAAACAGTTTGCTATGAAGGAAGTCATTTAACACGTATATCAATAAATAAATAGCTCTCATTGCTGTGACTGTTGGTGTCCAGCACCTGACACATTTTGATTATGATTTTTCTTTATTCAACAGCAAGCTCTGATTCATTTTCCCAACGCACTCATAAATATTCAGAATTACTCACAGATGACACTTTCTTTCTTTCTTTGGTTTTTTTCTTTTTCTACTTTTTTTTTTTTTTACATATGCAAAACAAACATTGCCACATCTGGCTCAAAGATTAAAATTTAACAGACAAAAAAAAAAGGAGGTTAAAGGACAGCGGGACCCTGGGACCAAAAGTTGCGTATAGCGTTGCCAAACTTATCCTTCGTCTGCTATTGGGGTCAAACGACCTGTACGAGCCGCTGTGATGTAACCGGGTTTATGAGTACATAAGCCGGCCTAATAGTCCCATAAAAGCTTCTGATAATTTCCAGGATTTTATACTTCTCTTTTCTTAGAAGTTGTTAAATGTTTAATGCTTTTGGGTTGCCTCGTAAGAGAATAAACCCCTCCCTAGCGCCTGGTGACATTTCTTTGCGAGTCATTTCTGTGATACTGCGCAGGGTATCCAGATGTACCCTCAACGCAGCCAAACATAAAGTGAGTTTTCATTACGAACATAAAGACCCACACAGCCACTCCTGACTGTTTCTCTTATGAAATTAAAGTTCATCGTCTTAGTCTTGATTTGCACGTTCTGCAATGTTGTTCTTGACGGGACTGCCGGGCCCGTTGGACTGCAACACCCTCAGGGGGTCATCACAGGAAGTGATGGTCTCTTTGGCCTCTTTGGACGCGGCGCCTGGCTGCTCCTGTTCAGGCTGGGCGTACTCTGCGTCCTTGTGATCCTTTCCAGAGTGCGAGGGATGTGATTCTGATCTGAGCGGGTCGGAGGGGTTCACCTCCTCGCTCCTCCTCCGTCTCTTCACCAAGAGACTCGGAAACCTCTCCAGCAGGTCCGTCGAGGGTTCGGGTGGCTCCCGGTGAGCCAGCTCGTCTCCCCCGAGCCTCAGCAGCCGGTTTGCGCTCGTGGAGTAAAACACATAGCGGTGGTTGGTCAGATCTAACCAAATGCGCTGGAAGAGACAGTCCTCTCTGTCCTTTTGCCTCTGTTGGGTAAACGGGCAAATGCAAAATGATCAGGTGTCTTTATCTTCATTCATTTCATGACTCAAATTAAGTGCATCTAAAAAGTACTCACAGAGCTGTACAGGTCTCCCTTTGAGCCCATGCAGAGGAATCGCTTTCTTCTCAAATCAAATATTGACACAAAGTTGCTTGAAGCTGTTCTTACCGGCAACACAACTGCAAAAAAAATATATGTAGATATCAGTTCAATAACTAGTATATTGAAATGAGTTTTTTGGAAACAACTCTATTTAACAACCTCAGCCAGAAATCATTTGTTTGTATAGATGACATGCAAAATATTCTGTGGATGCCTTGATACCTGCTTTGTAAGTTTAACCTATTAAATGTGCAGAACTTGACAAATCTAATGCAGCACGCTAAGCATTGTTAAAGTCACAAACTTGTAATGAAACATTCATTTGTTTATGACACAGGCAGACTCACCCAGAAAGTCTCTGCCTTGTCTTATTGATCCGTTCAGCTCCGAGTAGAAGCGACCCGTACCAGCAGGTGTTTCTGCATCGTGCGTCCCTCTGTTCAAGCTGTTGCTACCCTGCTGGTGTTGTGGCCGTTGCTCTGAATCCCCGAGCCGGGGTCTACAATCCACGGGTAGAGACGCGTGTGCGGCAATCAGGATGAGCGAGAGGAGAGCCGGTAGCATGATCAGTGGGGATGAAGGGCTCTCTGAAGGCACAAACGCTCAGGATGTTGTGCGGTCGGCTACTGGAGGAGGAGAAAGTCCAACAGGTCTATTTAAACAGGGGCAGTCAATAAACTGGCTAACTCATTTACCAAAATGACTCAAAGCTTACCTGCTTTTCTCTGGTTAAGGGTTGTCTAGATGGAATTCGTGGAGCCTCTAACTAGGAAGATATAATAGTAACAGATAATAATTCTTTCTTTTTTTTAAAACTGAAAAATATGCACTAGTTACTCTTTGTTTAAACGTGACAAATAGTCTGATGTAAAGATTAAACCTGTAAATTCAGAAGCCGGAGAAGGAGGAGGGCGGATGACGATGCAGTGGAAGTTCAGCTGTTTCTGGCTGTACCTTGGATGTCTCAAGAAAAACAAGTAAGGTACGAATGATCGGATTTACGTTCTGATTGTTGTTTAGACTCTGTCAGAGAAACTTTACAGGAATAGTTGAGTTTCTGGTCAGCACACTTTGTCTACCCGCAAGGTGCATGGAAGTAGTGGGATCATGTATGTTATTGTTCTAACCTGATCAATACCACAGGTTACAAAACCACTAATTCATACTGACCGACATCCAGAGACAATGATTAATACGTTGCTTATTAATTAACTGTAGCGCACAGACTTCCGTTGCTCTCACTATCTACTACCAGAGTACACACCCTGTAATTATTGTTAGAAAGCTTGGGTTGTGTGTAGGTGTGTGTGTGTAAAATGAGAGCATTCCCTGGGCCCTTTCCTAATGTTTGATAATCTTTAAAAGAAATAATATTGTTTAGGACAATCCTTTCTAAGTTAAAGAAATGTTTTAGAGATTAAATAGATGTCAAATGTGTTTTTAATTCAAAGTTGTGCAGGAAACTTGCAATTACATGGCTTTTATAGACAGTCTATAGACACATATATGTACAAAGCTGAGGTGTAGGACATTTACACATAAATAACTGTGCAATAAATTCAAGTCCCTTGCTAAATAGGTTCACATAATATCAATTAAACCGGTCTGTGACAGGGAAAGAGTTTTAAATCTGGTGTCTGATGAGACATTCCCACACCAACGTAATCAGTCCAAACACATTTTATGTCAACCGGCAATGGTTGCCAGATTTGAACAGTGGAGGAATTTTGTAATGAAGGAGGGGAACTGGGCTTCAACAGGTGGGAACAAGCAAAAGTTGTAAAAGTTAGCTTAGCTTAGCTTCTACACCGTCACCATTTCTGTTACTCAGGAGTGCAGCTTTCAGACGAAGGATTAAAGAGCAAAGAACAAATTCTTCTCACCTCAAGAAAGTGGAGACAAATGTTCCACACCGTAGCTACAAGGTGGTACTCATTTGAGCCGAATATTTCACTTATTCATCAGTAAACAATAATTATTCTGTCTCAAATTAATTCCCAAAACAGTTCTTGAAACTTTCCTGTAAAGAAAATTTGTAATTCAATCCAAATAATACATATTTATGCATTAATATTTGTTATATATTCTATGTCCGGTTGTATACAGATGTAGTACATTCAGCTGACTTGCAGTGCACTGACTTTGCGTTATAGTAGCAGTTCTTGCAGGAATTTGTAGGAAATGGACAAATTCAGGTTTCAGTTCATTTAGTTTTAATTTACCATCAGTTACAGTATTGTCTTTGTGTGTCCTCACCAGGAGAGGGCGCTACATACTGGCTGATGATAATTAACTGCACATGGAGGTTCAACATTTCCACCGCCACCCCTGAGTTTTATCCCCAAGGTTAAGTAAATAGAAAGTAACCCAGACGTGCAACAGATTTTACAAAATGTCTTTTATTATCATCTCAGGAATACAGTTGACTGCTGTGCACAGCACATACGTACAAAAATAAAAGGAAAACCATTTGTAATATAGTATTTTACTTACTCGTCATCATATTTTTCAGAAACAAATGATTGGAGAAGTCTGCTGTTTCAAACTAATTTACAATCATTTCAGTATAATCGGAACTAAGGCAGAAGGTGAGGTATATGTTAAAAAAGAGGAGGGGAGGGGAGGGGGTGGAGGGGACTCAGAGGAAGCACTCTCCCCTCAGTGCAGGAATAGAAAACTGAGAGAGAAACGCAAAGGCTGCCGGCACACAGGGACACACGCTCTCACACACACAAGTCTGATCCCAGATCCGCCCACAGACCTCCAGCTCCCTGTGAACCAACACATTTTAAAACCAGCCGAACAGGTGTAATAAGCACAATGGCACAATCCAGACACTGGATTCTTAATCCAAAAGGGTAAGACATACCTAGTCCATTCAGAACTCCACATGCATAATGAGAAATTAAAGAAAAGGGTTAATTCCGAGGTGATGTTTCTCACCGTTAGTTTACTAGCTTCTCTCAGTTACGGCTACATCGTCGTACGCGCTCTGCCTCTGGGCTGCATCGGGCAGAGGGTTTACAACAGTAAAAGTTTTCCTCTACACATAAAACTGACACCAAGCTAAGTTGCCTTTGGTGTAAACATCAACTCATAAGGTGTCCGGTACAGTTTTAGGAGCCATTGCGACTTTACAGTTCCCATTCTGCCACTCTAATCACGGTTGTGCTGACAGTGTCCTCTGAAAACCAGAAATGACGTACAGTAATTAAATCAACGTCGTCATCAAAAACAAGTGAGGGTTTGTTTTTTTCTTGCATGTCAGCTTGTTTTGATGAAAACAGCATATACTCCTGCTCAGTATATTGCACTGAATCAAAAAAAAAAAAGTATCGCACCTTTTGTTAAATTAGCAACAACAAATAATATTAATAATATCAAATTGCTCTCTGACCAACTCATTGTCGCCATGAAATCAGCCAAGAAAAAGCTACTAGAGATCATTTTCTGATCATGGTAAAAAAAGGCAACCCACCCCCACCCCCAAAAAAACAATTATCAGCGGTGTCAGTATTCCTGACATCCTCAGAGTTGCTCTCTTGGATCACAGTATTCAGTCCACCAGTCCTCTCGGTCACCCCTTTCTTGGAAGCATTTGATTCTTTTAAACGTGGCCTTTTGCTACTTTACTACCGGCGATTTCTCTCCACACACATACACACACACAAACACACAACCCTCTCAGCCTCAGCGTCGGCTTTTCCCGACCTTCTCGTCTTTGTCCTTTCCTGCGTTGAGAGGCACGGTGCATCCGTTTGCACAGACAATGCCCCGTTATCCCTGACTCAAGGTAAATTGATCTGATAGCGCCTCTTTGCCGTCACTTTGCCAGAAACGGTACATGACAGGAGCGTGCCCGGCGGGACACGCATGCTTTATCACACACACTCATTCTAACCGGATACCGCACATTCGTCTCTGCTGCTAGACAGAAGCTGGAGCTTAAAGGGCACGTAAACCATTACTCACAGACATTTTGTCAGTGCGTTACAGTAATGTTAGAAAGGGCATGAGGTAAAATATGACAACATATCTAGAGGAGCTGTGCTACTTTTTCTTTGAATCATATTTAACCAAGCTGGCTTCACACTGGGTGTCTTGCTACGTGCAGGATATTGCAAGAAAACTACCACAATAAATTAAACTCCTGCTCAACTGCACCTCAGCCCAACATCCAGAGACTCAAAATCATTTATATCTTCACTGCATGTTACAAGACAGCCATGTTTATCAAGACATACCCTAACAGGTGCAGAGCTCTGTGAAGCAACGGTTAAAAGTTGTTGCGTTGGATCAGGAAAAAAAAATAAAAATGCCTACATGAAAAACACAAAGGACAGGACAGCCACGTCCCTGACCTTGGTACATAAATGGCTCAGATGCATAAGATTCTCAGGGCCCCCCGGCGTTTACCGTCCCATACTGACATCAACCAAAGAGTTGGGGGGGGCTCCTGCCCCCAAGTCTGACGCTCAGGTATTTTACCCCGCGTTATCCGCATCCTCGCCAAGTTAAACCAACAATGGGTGCCACATGCAGAGCCCCGTGTAAGTCCTCTGTCCATCTTTGCTATCTCCCGCTTTGTCTGCTCTTTGCCCTCGCTCGTTTCCACAGTGGAAAATTACAGTAATCTGAAAGAGGAGCTCGAGCAGTTGTTGAATTCAAGTATGGTATGCGGCGTACACAAAAGCGTGGACGGACGTCACTCACATAACCCTTTGGTTTGTTTTTTTGCAACTTTGCTCGTACTGTCTTTCACAGTAAGCCCTACTTTGACTCAGTAAACAGCTTAAAAATCTGCCGCTGACTGCCACTGTTCCTCTAAATGTCAGACAGGGAGGGTTACTGTTAAGTAAGTTTACAAACGCCAGGATTGTGAAATCAGCGGCAATCCGGTGATTTCAAAGTAACACAGCCAGCCAACTCACTTCTGCATAAACGCGCTACTTTAAGCGCCAGACATCCTCAAACCAGTGTGAAAGTTGAGCAACTCTGTACACTTTTAAAAAAGAAACTGAATAAATTAAATCAAGAGAACTGATGCAACATCTGCATTGACCTATGATTCTCCGCTACACTGGCGCGCCCATTTACGACGACCAGTTCTGCACACATACTCAAAGTAAACCCATACACACAGTACACATTCACATGCTCAGTCCAGCCCGATGATCTGGCTACGAAACTCGTGAAAGTAAAACCTGGGATTGTCAAAGCTCCCTTGGACATGATGGTGTGGGGGTAGGGGGGGGAGTTAGGGATCGAGTGCTGACTCTAAATCTAGCTTTCCATATTAACAAGAGACTCCACTGGGTCCTGTGCAGCATAGAGTCTCAATTACTTAATTGATCTAATTATGGAAAGAAAATAAAATGGAGAAACCTCTGGCCCTCTAGGAATTGGGCTAAAGTCCTCCTGTGGTGTCTGAGGGAGTGATGACTTGCGTATCGTTCCTATTTCTGACTTGAGCACCACGTGTCCCTGCAGGCAAGGATAAGGGGGCCGTAAGAAGGAATTCAAGGCACCGCCACCACATGACGACGCAGGAGGAGAAAAAAAGAAACAAAAAAATAAATAAAACACATTTGCAAGTGCTCTAGTTGCCCCCGACAGTGACAATCAAACATATGGGAGACGTCTAAACCCTAAATGGATGACGACAAATAAACGTCGTAAGTAAACAGGCATTCTTCTGCGTAGAAATTTCATGCACACATTTCTCTTTTTCTACATCTTCTCCTCAGAATATGGTGCTTTGAGGTAATAACGTATCATTTCCAAAAAAATAAAATAAAATAACAAGATGATCTGTCATCCACCGACAGGGCAAGGACTCAACCAATTCCAGCAAGCACCCATAAAAACCGAGGGGACAAACGACGCCCCTCCATCCCCCTTCATATCACAAAAAAACGGTCAAAATCATAAAAGCAGCAAAGAATGGCATCTCCATAATTTTCTAATACAAAGTAAGCTACCCAAATATACATATAAAGTTTGAATAAATACTATCAGATATAACTGTATTTCTTTCTTTTGCAGTCCATTTTGTCTTTTGTGTTTGTACGTACGTATATGGTGTTCATGTTACCTGGGAAATAATCCACATGTGCAAAAGAGTTTGTTATTGCCAGTTTTCTCGTCATATTCGGGGTAGGAAGTGCGTTACAGTCATGGCAGTCGTGGCCTTGTTGCCCCTCTTCACGCGGCCGTGCTTGCTGAGTGCTATGTAGGATCCTCTGTAAACCAGAGACTCGTAGGCGTTGTAGTTGTTGGGGAGCATGCTCTCCTTGAACTTGCACTCGTCATGGAAGACTCTCTGGAGGGAACAAAGAGACGCACGGCGTGCCTTTTAAATTAAACGCACGAGGAAGGGACAGAAACAGGACATTGAAAAAGCTCTTTCAGAAAGTGTAAAGATAAATATAGATTTAAAGCAGTGGAAACAGTCAGTGAACGTTGTGCTATCTCCAAGCAGAACAAACCTCTCTTAAATCTTAATATGTAGCGAGTTAACCACTGTAGAAAGAAGTATTTTAACTTGACAACTGACAAATCTTAAAGGCGTATTTAGACGTTTTGGGGGGAATTGTGTTCAATCCAACAAATCCAATCCAATCTTTTTCCTGTATATTAAGCTAACTCAGCAGAAAGACACTAAACGTGAACACAGCTAGCCTGGCTGGATCCTAAGGCAGCAAAATACAGTAATCAATGTGCTTGTTTAATTCATAATCTGAAAATTTAAGCTAACGCAGAAGTGCTATGAGCTGCAAATCCTTGATTCACCTCCAAAATCGAGTCAGTGCCCAAAGAACTCCATGTCAAAACATGCAGAACCAAGCATGTTTGCTCTCTATAGCTAATTTCCTCATTCGTGACGACTGTATGGGGCATTCATCTTCATACATCTCACCCGTTTGAATCATATCAAAGCTTAAAGTTATGCATAATTAAGGAAGGGGCTGCTTCAAGGGAATGGCCATCGCTGAGATTCAAGATTCAGGATTCTTTATTGCCAAATACTCAGCTGCATCATTACCGGTAATGACATTCTTGGTGCATGGAGCAAAATACAATAAATAGAATTTAAAAAAGATGTGTGGCCAAATAATATAATATAAATTGTGCTATCTGTTCAGTAGCTTGATGGCTTGTGAATAAAACTGTCCCTGAACCTGCTGGTTTGAGTCAGACAGTAGGGGTGTAAATAGTCTATAGCTGGTT
The DNA here is from genome assembly GCA_005024645.1 of Planiliza haematocheilus. Taxonomy (NCBI): domain Eukaryota; kingdom Metazoa; phylum Chordata; class Actinopteri; order Mugiliformes; family Mugilidae; genus Planiliza; species Planiliza haematocheilus. The sequence continues at coordinate 9,727,097 of SRSE01001415.1, read as the reverse complement.
ACGAGCTGCCTCATCAGTCAGTCTATATGCTGCACTAAAGTGGCTGCAGTTACACTTGTAGCAGTCAGATATGAGAGTATTATTTCTCATTTAGTTTCAGACATGGATGAAAGCAATGCTCCTTTAAACACTTTTTAAATCTTAACATCTAAATATAAGTATTTCAACTATAAAATCAGTGCCAGATTTGAACCACTGTACTATTCAGTGAGAATAACGTCTAGAGAGCGGGAGCACCCGGCTGTGCTGAGCTGACGAAGCATGACTGGTACAGCGTACGGCAGCAGAGCGAACGCTCTCCATCAGAGACCAAGTGGCCTAATTCAATCTCTTATCAGATCGTCAGGCCGCTCACAGACTAACGCTTCATCACTCACGAGCAGATAAGCGACTCACATTCTGTCTGTCAAATATGTGTGTCACAGTGGGCAAAGCAGCCGCCGTGTGTCAGCGGGGCTCTTCTAAACACAGTGTTTCCTCCCCCCACCCACCACCACAACCACTGAGAACCCTTATATATATATATATATTAATAACAACCATCGTTGTGCAAAAGATAAGAGATCAAACTTAAGTCTGAATAGGAGTATATGGCAAATTACATATTAGAGGTCTGAACACTAGAATAATCATGTTTGCTTTGTGCAGTATTTGCTTGTAGTGACCTGTGGATGCATCACCCTGGACCAGCGACTGATCAAGGCATCTCACGGACACCCAAGCACAGCTCAAAGTACCAATAAAATATATATATAGGTCGCTAACTCACTGGGTTAAATGTTATACTTTTAATGGATTAAACAAAACGCTCAGCACGTTCATTCCTGAATGTGTTTTCTGACCTTAAAGCTTTAAAGACAAGCTCATATCAGGTGAGACGCTAAAGCTTTGCATGTGTGGTCTCTGCTTGTGATGCAAAGTAAAACTGCAACTTGCAAGCACTGTTTGCTGAGGGAAAACATGCAGACATGAAACTCTAATGGTGTCCAAGACTCTCTAAAGAAGACAGGTGCATTTTGCTCTAGAGATCTAGCAGGGGGAAATTAGAAATTAAATTCTTCCATTTTTGCCTTAGTTTGTGGGTTCGTCTGTTGGAGCTGTGGCCCCGGCCGGTTGAGCCATTTGCCTCCCAATGTGTGTGATGTGCACTGCCCTCGGAAATGAATCGATTTTCGGCTCTGCTGACAGGTTTCTTGGCGTCAGGGGGGTTTCCCTCCTCCTCACACACGACCACATTACAGCCCTGCATCTGTTAACCTCATCATTATTTACCCATAGGCCAACAGGCCCAGGGCCCTTGCTTTAAATAGAGCTTTATAAATTACCGATGATATTAAAATATATGGATCTTGCAACCTATAATGTGAAGCCCCTGCCCCCTCTGGCAGGGCGATAGGGCAGGGGTCTGGTTGCAAGATATGACAGGCAAATAAATTAATAAATGAAAAAAAAAAAAAAGTCGTGTAATGCTGCAGGTTGGTCCTAATTTCAGGGTTTCCAGTGAAGTAACATTGGTGGACAATAAATGAAATGCTGTGCATACCTACCGTTCCGTATAACCTCCCACGGCTGTTCATTGCGACAAACAGTTCACTCTTCACCCCATAAAGGCTCACCACTCCTCTCTCCACCGTAGAGATTTCTATTAGACCTGATACAGGACAAAGAAATATTAAATTAGCGGAGGAGGGGGAGGGAAAAAAAATGCATTCAATTCCAAGCAAGCATCCTGGCTAAGTCAGTGTTAGATCATGGTGACTGTAGCATTGTGCTTTCTCTGCGTCTATGGGTGTAACCTTGCAGGTTGCTGCGCAGCATGCCGAGCCTTTGTTCTGCATCTTTCACTCCATCTTACATTTGCATCCAGGCGCGTCAATTAAGCGCATTCCGGGTTATTGCAATAATTGCAGTAATTGCATTGACGTGCACGGCTATTGGTCTCTGGACCGCCCTCGCAGGGCTGCGTAAAAATAAGTTGTGTCTAAAAGCGTCCATACATTCATGACATGGTTGCGCTTGTGGGGAGAAGGGGGAGGAAGAGGGGTGGTCAGTACTGATGGATACTTGTTTTTAATAGATATGTCTTTGCCGTGGAAGAAATTCAATTCTCCCTCTGAGCCAGATGAGATATGATCATGCAAATTAATAGAGGGGATAGACTAGCCTGCTCATCGCAGATCCATGCTTATTGACTCTGCCTCTCTTTTATGTCTATTGCATTACATTGGTGGAGGTATAACTCACTGTACTGGTTTTCATTATGTACACCGTTTATCCTGCCATCGGGGAGGATCTGAAGGTGAAACCCGATGCCCACGTTGCAGTAGAGCCTCCGCACTCTTTTGATGCCCAGCAGATAGTCACTCTCCCAGTTCAGCTCCGGTTTCTCCCCGGAGATCCCCAGTACAGAGCGGGAGAAGAGGGTCTCCCATCGTTTCTCCAGTAAAGTTGCATTTGTCCTGCTGCTCGGTAAAGGGTACGCTGACACGATCCCCAGCAGAAAGCCCAGGAGAACCACCGCGGTCAGCGTCCAGTGCGGCGTGCCGGCCTCGCAGGACATACTGACGAGGAGCCTTTGCGCAACGGCCATCCGGTTTACCTTCGGACCACGTGGTCGAAATTAATGACCCTAAAAATACCGCTCTTCTTGTTTTGCTTCCTTCGGCATGCTGGCTGAGGGTTATTTTTGGAGCGCAGAGCAGGGCTTTGGGCATGAAACGCAAGCCCCGGTGCAGAGGAGGAGAGGAGACGGGAGAGTGCGCGGCAGAGCTGGAGGTGATGGTGATGGTGATGTTGTTGGTGGTGATTACCATGTTTTGCAGCTCCTCCGCGCCCCTCTCTCTCACACACACGCACTCTCTCTTTCTTTCTCTCTCTCTCTCTTTTCCCTTCTGACAGTCTCTCTCTCCCGGTAAGAGTTCAGAATAAATCCTCTGGGCTACCCACTCACCAAAAACCCGGCTTCAACCTTGCCAGGGCTATCGCATCCCTGGATGACATCATGCTGACTTCACCGCTGGGATAATACAAGGGTAGAAGAGGGTGCGGACAGCAGGAAAAAGATCAAGTCTGCGGAGAGTTGTGGGTGAATAGAGTACTGTCACTGCTGGCCTGAAAGGGAAGGAAGCTTATTGGTGGCGTTCAGCGGCCTGGGACGCGATGGGGCACTCGGGCTGCTCCCAAATTGGGTCGGTGGTCATATGTCTGTCAGGCCGCTTCCTTATTTAGAAGGAAGGTGTAAAAACAGGCCCACTTGTCACCGGAGAGCAATGACAAGGCTCTTGTGGTTCCACTTCTTGCGCTGCGCCGTTCAAGAACTTTTCCCGGTAAATCTGTTTTTCCTGGGCCCGAAATGACATGTCAGCTGGACCCGAGAGCCAGCGGGAGGGTGAAGGGGGGGTTTGCCTTCCACCCTGTCAGCCGCAAAGATCAGAGTTCAAGTCTTCAGAGTCGGCCAGCATCCGCCTCTCCGCTCTTAAGCAAGACGCCGAGTGCCCCCCTCGGCTCCACGGCACGGCCGGGTAGCACAGTGACATTTTAATCATGTCATGAATTTATTTCCACACCGCAACCCGTGCATTTCCCATGATGCATTCGTGAGAACTATGAGGAGAAGCAGAGGGGCCCGTCATGGAATGGCACACATTGTCAGCATGCCATTCCTTGCGACATGAAAGCCCATATCGTCTTTTCCATGTAATAGATAATGCCACCGGCAGCATGCCCATGCGTCAGTGAGGCCGGCGCGGTTGCGCACCAGCAGCTCCCTCCCCTGCACGCATCAGTTCCCCGAGATTTCCAAAGGATGGCACCATTTCCAAGTTCATGAGAAGCTCTTACATGGAGGCTTTTGGTTTCAGAGTTAGTTTGACCAAACAGCACAGAGATGAACCTTTAAACATTACAAAAATACAACAATTCAGTTTGTTTTATACCTCTGTGGGATTATAATTTCGTTTAAAGCACAGGAACCAATCATTTGCTTTTTAAAAGTGTAGAAGCCGTTTTATAAAAACTACTCAAGCACAACATCTGTTTGACAATGCAGCTCCTTTATTTTGTATAAAATCTATTTCATAACTGCATATTTATACACAATCTGATAGAATGTAATGAAAATGAAATACAACTTTTTGTTATGGCTGAATGCATTAATGACAACAACATAACTGACTGAAACCTTGATAAAAAAAAATAATAATAATTAAAAAACACAGCAACATCTGGCCTTAACAGAGTCTGACCATTGGCACTTTTTAATCAAACAGGACATTTGGCTTTTGGGAAACAACTCCACCCATCCAGTTAAAGATATCTCTCTGATAATAAGAAACAAGTGGTTATATAAAACCCAGATAAAGCGGTATTGACAAAATGACAAGACTTCTTATTTGCACCAGCTGCACCAGGGGGAAAAAAAGAAAAAAAAAACTCACAAAGCATCTCAGTTGTGTGACGGGAATAAAGTGTTCAGCTGATACCCGCTGCACCGATGCTGAAACTTGCAGCATTCTCATCTGCAACCGATAGGACACATACTGATGCACGGATCAGTAAATACACGCTGTGTTGTTACCAAAGCTACAGGATAAAGTGGGTACTGTTAAAATAAATTATAGCTTTGAGGATGCTTCTACCTATACAAAATAATTTATCTTTATTTTATTTTTTCACAGAAACAGCCTTCACCCTTGCACCTATAAAAGATGCCAAACAGTCTGATAGTTTAATACATGCTTTTTTTTTCTTTTTTTTTTGCAATGAAAGCATAATAAATAAATACATATGTACAAAACGTGTGAAAAAATGTGCAGGCACTTGTAAAACAACCTCTTTCCGAGACCGCCCGGGCAATAACTTCCTGTGCATTTCTGGGTGAAAAGGGTGAGTTGGTTGCTTGAGCGTTGTGCTCTGCAGAAAAAGTCAACGTGACAAATCCTCTGCTCTCCCATGCCGAGACACGACCCGGGCGATAAGATCCTTCAGGACTTTTTCTATCTCTATCCGCCGAAGCCAATTTATTTTAAAACTCACTCTCTCAGTGCCTTGCGAGCACGGTGGCTGCATCTTCTCGCCACTTTGAGACGCTCAACTGAAAGCCGCAACGCGTGGCATGTACAGCATTTTAGGCCAAGTCAATACACACACACACAAAAAAAATAAATCCCTGCATACACTTCTACCACTTAACCTCACACTTCTTAAATATTAGTAATGCTTTCTCACGATCTGCCCTCCATCTTATGCACACACACCTAAACTAAGCGTAACCATCAGCCCATCGGTGTACAGCCCACACTGATTTTCAGTAACTTAAAGTTTCCATTTACTGCATGACTTTTTTTTAAATTTTTTTTAATTATTATTATTTTTTGGTCTTTTAAGGAATGGCTGCTGTGATGTGAGCATCCATGAGACATCACCCGACATGTTTACTGTTGGCAACCAGCATTATATAACAAGCCCATCTGGACGTCGTAGATTGTCATTTGAAAATACAGTAAAACATGGAGGTTAGAGAAACGGGGACAGCGCGCGGCGTAGTGGCATAAAGTCAGGATGGGACGCTAAAACAAAGTGCTAACCTGAGACAGCCCTGGGTCAGAAGGAAGAGTAGCTGGATGGGACAAGCTGTCCACTAGAGTAGACTTCTCTTGATTATCTAGACTGAGGACGTTTGACGCAGTATTCCAGTTCCGAGTGAACAGCTTCACTCTTAAACCACCACAGACGATAACCTCACCTCAGCAGGTTGCATAATGAAACTCCCATAGGGATAATACAGTAAATTTGTACAAAAATATTTTCAGTAAACCTGTCAATTAAGTAACAATGACAAGAGATAGATAGGCAGAGGAACTAACGAATACAAGTGGATTTATGCGAGTACCACCTACTTTACTCTGTGTCAACATCATCAGGCTTATTTTGAACTGTGGGTTTAAAATAATTGTCAGAAAATCTGCATTACAGGCAGGATATGAAAAGATAATGATGTTTAACATGTTGGACTAGTCTAACGAGAGATGGGGCAGAGTTGCATTGTGGGACATGGAGGATGCATCAATTTGGAGCTTGAGCCATTAAGCGCTTTTGGACTTGGACAGGAAGTTTTTCATACTTCCACTTTTTTTCTTGGTTATTTTTTCCGATTTTTATTTTAGCTTTAACTTGTAGAAGGTACTTTAACAGCACAGGTAAGCGGCATTGTTATAACAGCGCTGGTCAAATGTCAGCTATTTAAAACAGCTGTAAATGTGAGGATGACAAGGAAATACAAAAAGTCAAGTACCGGCTTTAAGTTTGGTTTGACGTCAAAAATGGAACAAAACACAGAGAAGTGGACCGATGGCAAAGACCAGGTTAAGTGATGTTGCTATGCCGACTGTCAACAGTGAAAAGAGCCAACAGAAACAGAAAAAAAATCCCTTGTAGTTACACCAAGAGAGTCCCTTAGAAGAGTTTAGTCCAAAAGCGCTTATTGTGGAGAGACTAAATGAAAAAAATAAAAAAAATATTTTTTTAATTCGTCTCTAACATGTCACAGTTTTGTGGGCTTACGTGTCTGGAGCAACCTTTCATGTGTGTTATTTATCCTGGACAGATCAGTCCAGTGGTCATACTTGTGGTCGTGTTCTCTAAAGGCGTTAAAACAATGCATTCATTGAACCATTCTGCAAGCGTGCAGAAAAACGAGCCTTTCTGAACATTACTGAGGGATTCACCCTCCAATTAAACTTCAAATAAAACAACACGTCCTCAGAAAGCCTTACTGAGCTCAATACTGCGTGAGACGCGGTTCAAATATAAAACAGATGATACTTTAATAAAAACAAAAACAGGATAGCTCAGAGTATGAAGATAAAAAATAAAAAACACAAAAAAGGTTAGTAGCTGTGTATCCGAGTTCTACAGTAAAACTGCTTGATGCTACCTGAGGAAAAAGATGGACAGAAGTTATGTCACCAGATTTCTATAGAATCCAATACCTGTCAGTACAGTGTACTACACCTGACCTGAAAACACAGTCGGCTCGGGCACCGCACACCGCTGAGAGCCAAAGTGGATCATGTGACTGTTTCTTTTTGTTAGCCACTTTCTCATAACCTCCCACACGCTGACAGATACACTTCCTTAATGCAGAGCTTTCATAAAAGCAAGGAGGTGTTACTTGCGCAAGGCCTTCTGCAAAACAGTAGTGCACTGCCGAGTTCCACCCGTGGAACCTCAATGATTGATTGACTGATTATTTGCGATCCCATCCCTCTCTCTCTCTTCTTCTGCATCCGAGTCTCAGCTCTTGAGGTCCTTTTGGTCAAACACAATTTGAGTGGCCAAGTAGATGGCAATGGCGCCGAAGATGGCAGAGGAGGCGATGTAGGCGGTGACGGACTGTGCAAACTGAACAATCATGCCCATGAAAAGGGTGGGGAAAACCTGAGAGAGGAGGAAGGTGCTGTCTAAGATGGCGAAGTCCAGGCCCACGCCGCGTTTCTCATACCCCGGCTCGGCCTCATCCGGCTCGGCGGAGTTATGAGGCGAGCCGTTCTGGTTTTGCGGGCTGGGATAGTACTCGAACCCGTCCTGGTTCAAGAAGGCATGTCTGTAAGGGGCCCCTGCTTTGTGGTTTTGTCCATCCTCATCTTCTACAGGAGTCAAATACACAGAGTCCCTCTTGGCTGTTACGCCATTTTTGTGTACGCTTTTGGTTATTCTTTTTGGCATATAGACCTGAAATGAAAGAAAACAATCAGTTTAATCGATGAAGCAGATTTGTTCAACATACAATCCATGTGTATAAAGTAGGGCTGTAAGTAGATTCAAATATTTATAATTAATGTATATAGTGTAATAATGTGCATCAACACAAATTAATCACACTTTTTTCAAATCTGTTAAAGTACTTTTATCAACAGCTCAGGAAGCTCCCAGCTCAGTTCATTATTCATCGGTGAAAAATGCAAATAACTTAATAATTTTTGTCAAGAGAGGCATCTGGCAGGGATTTAGAGCCTACTTGCCATTCAAAAGACCACTTTCTTTATCCATTTCTGCTCGTTTATCTTCAGCTTTCTTCTTCTTCTTTAGAAATTTTTGTGAGTTTTTAATGCAATGCTGCAGGGTAAAGCTATTTACTACGACCTCCCTACAGCTTCTGCTTGTATTCCAACAGTGTGACTCCTGCAGGTTTGGGCCAAAGTCATAATAACAGACAGAATTTCTATTAATTACAAATTCACTTCGACCTCCCTCGTCTAAACTCACACGTACCTCTTTCTCCTTGTGGTAATGGCAGGTGAGCGTGTAAGGCAGGGTCTGCAGCGTTGCATACGCGTAGCCAGTGAGAGCTGCCATTCCCGTCACCAAGACGATGCTTTTGGACAGACAGATGACCAAAGCGGAGAGCGTGAAGCTCACCATGCTGCTCAGGTACACCCACCGTGACCCGAAGTGGCGAACCAGACGTCTCATAATCAAAGAGAAGAAGGTTGAGGTAGCACACTGCAGGAACAAGCCCATACTACCCATACGGATTCCTGAAAAGAAAAAATGCGATAAGTATTAGCTGAGCCAAAGTAGGATGACATTATGAAACCCTGTCCTGGAAACTATCAGACAACCTTTCCTTCTAAGGCGGCACGTAGTCAAAGATGCGCAGCATTCTTAACCAAAGCTAAACCGGTGAGAAGGCCAGAAAGCCTGTCTGTTTGTTCAACTCCATAAACAAGTAAGAGCGGATCCGGTTGGGGAAACATTCTCAGCAGCACAAAGTCACTGTTTGGGTTGACTGGCTTGGACCATCACAGACAGTTTTAACCTTAGATAAATCCTTGAAAAGCCTGAGTGAGGCACACACACACACACACACACAGGCCAGTCCTTGTTTACTGAGGCAATGTGCCTCCTGGCTCACGTCTGGCCCAGTTAGAAAGCCAGACAAGCATTCGGAGGAGGTCTTACCAACTGACCAATGTGGAATTTGAAGTTCAAACAGAGGAAGAGTTGTAGACTCCTTAGTAAAATTAGATTTGTTTATGCTGCCTTCCTGACTTGTCCAGTTCATCGTGTCAAAAAGGGTTTACAGTTCCTAAATTACCATACTAACAGTCTGTAAGTGAAAGATTTTAATCTTGTGATATCCAGAACTATAAAAAAAAAAAAAAATAGCAATAAAACTTCATAAAAGCAAAGTTCTTGATATTTTAGCTGGCAGTAGATAATGCTCTTGTTTTCTAAATCACTTAATGTATGTTTAGTAGCCCTCTGGCATATAGCGGTTATAGCCCTTTGAACTTCAAGTAAATCAAGTATGTAACAAATTTTGGGATTTTGCAAGTCAAAGGAAAAAAATGTGCAATCTTTAATAATGTTCCTACTTCATCTCTATACATATTTCACCCCTTAATTAGATTTAAAAATGTTCTAGTACTAATCCATGGCCCCTCAACTGATTACATGTCTGGGCTGTTACTTATTCCCTCCATCCTGATCTCTGCGTGTCGTCCGCGCACAGCGTGGGTCACAAGTTCAACAGTGGAGCACACACTGACTTATGTGGAAGGAGTACGAGGATCATATTTCCCCAGGAAAGCAAAGCTGCTGAGCCCACTTTACAAACACTACACAAGTTAATGAGCACCGAAATTCAAGCCCAGAGAGATATGGGACCGAGCCAGGATGCTACCGAATCTATGCAAAGGAGAGCTGCTGCCGTGTAGGAAAATGACTGTTTCTGTAGTACAAGCGTCAAAAGATAAACGCTCTGCATCCCACATCCCTGACAGGAAAGAGGATACCAAAAAAGAATCGCCACTGTTGTTCAGACAAGAGGTAAAAAGGTCCATGCGACTATAAACAAAGCAGATTACCCTCATGAAGAAGAACATCTGCAGAGGGAATGATGTGGTTTAATAACATCCGATGTGTTTCAGATTAAACAAACCAAACTGAGACAGACCTCAAAATTGTGTGCTTTGGCCGTCTACCTGACTTGAATGAACACGTTCTTTGTCTGCTGATTTCCCAGACATTAATTCTTTGTGAGTGTGACATTCCTCGTGGTCCAGCAAGCACAGGGAGAAGAGACAGGAGAAAAGTAAAAGTAAACAAAGTAAAAAAAAAGGGAGGGAGACAAAAAGAATGTGGATGGATGAACAAAACTGACAAATGAGAGAGGATAAAAGGTTAAAGAGAGAAACAGTAGAGATCCCAGATTAAAGGATAAAAAATAAGCGAAGACAGTAGCAGGGAACGATTTATAAAATGAGGAGGGACGCTGCAGAGTGAAGCTGCAAGAGGCTCAGGAGAGAAATAGGATGTATGACGGGACGTCTGGCTGAACAGTAAACACACGGAGGCTTAACACTTAACTCAGACACGGCCTAATACATTAATAAATCTGCTACTTCTCAACATCTGTGCAAGATGGCTCTGCTTACTTCATCTTCATTCTTACGATCTACTGTTCTTTCTCAGTCACCGTCTGTTGAAATATACCAAAGAAGGAAGTGTTCCCAGCACGCTAGGCCCTCTTAGACCACTGACACAACAGATCTGTTCATGTTAATCTGCCTTCAGACCACTTAAAGGTGATATTTAGGTATAATCATAGCTTGGCATTCGCCTAGCAACCAAACAGAGCCACAGACGTGTCTAGCGGGATTAGCGACAGTAACGGTGACTTGCAGAGAAGGAATGGGAGAGGACAAATACTGTGCATTTGCTTACGGCTTCTGAAATGCAGGGGTGGAAAGAAATATTTGCTAGACACCGGCTAGGGCACACTTTTCCTAAATAAGTTCTTAAGCGGTATTACTACACCGCAGGTTCACAGTTTCATGTGAGGGGTTGTCAAGTTATCAGCTGAGCTTCCTATAGGACATGTACTTTGATGATAATCTAAATGAACGCAGCAGGGAGGAACAGACTGGTTCCGTCTCATCCTACCAAGCTTTAACGGAGGAGACGGCAAGTGGGCCCTGAGCTAGCTCTGTGGAGAGGTGGTGGAGGTGGACGACAAAAGAGTAGGACATGTCCTTCGTCTCAGTAGAATAATAGTTGCTGATGATGTGACATTAAGGTGCTTTTTTCTTGATGCTCTATTGTGAACATTGCGGGACTAAAATCAGTAAGATATTCCACAACGAGATTTATGAAGACAGCAGCTCATATTTATGATGCATCCCACGGTTAACTATAATTATGCTAAGAAATAAAACTAGGTGCTGAAATGTAGTTATAATCAAGACAAGGCAACTAACTAAAAATTAAACTGTATATTCTCGTTTATCGCGGGAGTTACGTTCTAAAAATAACCCGCGATAGGTGAAATCCGCAAAGTAGTCAGCTTTATTTTTTACAATGATTATAAATGTTTTAAGGTTGCAAAACCCCTCACTACACACTTTATACACTTTTCTCAATAACTTGCAAACATACTGCACTTCAGTCACACTGCCAGCGATCAAGGATACTGTATATGTAAATTTGGCAATCTGAACGCATACTGTGCTGTACAAGAGACAGCGTACGAGGAGATTGATTGACTATGGTCTACAGTCCCATAGCCAATCAGAACGCAGAAAACAGAGAGCAGATGACACGCGGGCTCTCCCTTAGCCAATCAGGCCACGGAAGCGGAAGGTGAACAGCGTTATAGCGAGGGACTACTGTAGACAAAATATCAAGCACTGATGCACCGTTTAAGGATAATGGAGTCTAGTCTTTCCCCATACATATACTATAGATACTATAATAATAATAATAATAATAATAATAATAATAATAATAATAATAATAATAATAATACTAAACTGAAAGGAGCAAACCTGCACAGAAACTAACTGAAAACTTATTTAAAATAGAAACAGATATACTGAACGATTAAACACATAAACCTTCTGTATGAAGAGGAAAAACTGACCTTCATCGTATCTTTGCCTGGACACACTCCCCGGTGATGCACTGGGCACACCCTCGTACAGGCCTTCCCCCACAAAGTCTGTGTAAAAAAGCATGAAAGACATGACGGCCATCCAGCTGCAGAGCTGAGCTACACACAGCTGCCTCATGACCCGCGGGACGTGGCAGTAGCTCCTGTAGATGGCCGGGGTCATGGACCAGCATGTTCTCAGTAAGCACAGCAGAGGTCCCGACTTGAGGACCCTCAGCTTGCACTTAAACAGGTAGCAGCAGGAGCGCGGGACGCCGCACCGGCCCGCCTCTATTGAAACAGGCCCAGACTCCAGTAAAGATCCTGGTCCTGCCAAGTTGTTGCTGGCACACGAGGGTTCCTCGGACACCTTCATGGTGATGAGCACGCTGGAGATGAAGATGAAGATGAGGAGAGAAAAGAGGCACTCGGCCTGGCCTCCAAGGTAAACGGAGAGCAGACCGCTGCTCCAGTCCAGTGCAGGCAGCAAATAACCCACACAGCCTCCCAAGCTGACCATGAAGGAGAACATGGCGAAGGCTTGGCCGCAGTCCTCCTCGTCTCGGTACAAGTCTGACAAAAGAGCCTCCAGTGGCGTGAAGCACACTTGTCCACAAAAGTCAAGGAGCCCCACTCCGAGGATTAGGAAGCCCACCTGGAACAATGACATTAAGGAAAGCGACATTTTAAATTAAACTTTAAACTCTCAAACAGATATCAAGGAAGGCTGACTCATGCACTGGCCCCTTATCTTCCCTCTAAAGTAATAATAATCATCCTTGCCAAGTTGAACTACAGGCAGGTAGAATGAGTCACAAACAATATACAGGCTTCCTACCTGAAAGGTGCGCCCGCCCCATGCCAGACGTGCTGCCAGGACGTCAGCGTGAGGAATGATTAAAAGTGCCACAAGGACTCCCAGAGACAACAGCCAGATAAAAGGCCGCCTTCTGCCGTAACTGCTGTTGCAGTGGTCACTGGCTGAGCCAATCAGAGGGATGAACAGAAGGCCAAGCACCGGCCCAATACCTGAACAGACATACACAGAGGAAGTCAGCATAACGTGGCATAATGTTGGAAGAAGAAGACACAGCAAAGACATGGATGAACTATTAACTGCATCATAATTTTATTAGATTTCAGCCTGTGCCACAATCACGCATCTCTGCTGCGTCAACAGTTCTCAGCTTGTCCTACCACTCCCCTCAAGAACTCCTTGCTGCAGGCCTACCAGGGGGTGAACTGCATGTGTCCCTCTGCCATCATCACCGACTGCTGGTGATGGTTCCTACAGATGGCGTGCTGCCTGAAGGTAGCAGCTCGTCCTCCGCACGTGGCTGGGTCTAGCTAATTAGAACACACCACAGCACACTGGGAGCTCGCATACGGGCGCATGCAGCATCTAAATAAATGACCCAATCTTGGGGCTAGGTTTTGACATTTAAAAGGTACCCCCGTGGAGTGTTCATTATAGTCGGGAAGGATTTTGTTTCTATCCATTTTCAATTCACGGATATCCTATATACATGTGAATAGCTGCTAATCATCAGAGTGTGCAGACTATGCATGTAGTAAGGCATGAAAATGCTACCTATGATGATAATCACAACATCATAACAGGAGCATGTTATAAAGCGCGTGAGGAAAATGTAGATAAACCCATTAGTTTCATATTTCCCAAATGAATTACCGGTCGTTGTCTTGCTTAAACTGTTGGCCTCTGTGGCTTCTAAACGCCAAAACTTGCCTAGCAGCGAGTTCTCACATTCTTACCAAGCATTAACGCTTAGCATTTTGTCTTGGCGTCTTCCCATGTCGTATCCATAAGCTAACAAGTTCCATTTGAAAGCAGCATTGGACAAGCACGGGCAGCAAGGCGGTCACACAAACCAAGAAAGACACAAGCTGACTGCAGCCAGGCCGTCATCCCCTCCACCACATTTTGTCCTGCTGCAGCTGTGAGGGCCCATCATAACAATCTTCACCACCTACAGCTGTAAGACATACCGTCTCGGACGCTCTCCACTCGCAGTAGCTGCTAAATACCCTCTGTAACACCCTACAACACAGACACTAAAACATGCTTTCCAGGCTCTGAGCACAATGGAACAAAAGCTGCTTTCCGACATTTGTTTGGACACAAAAAAAATGAACGTGTTGCCTAATCTAACACCTAATATAAAACGTGTCACATTCTACATTGGGCTTTTCTTATTTACACACACACAACTAAAAATACTTTTTGTACACTGCTGTTCCGAAAATCAGAGAGCATCTTCAACACTAACAGGGGGAATAGGAGAAAGAAAGTAACAACTGGAGGACGAGCCAGCCAACAAATGGCTATTAGATAAAGTAGAAAGCTGCCAGCTGAGAACCTGACACTACTACTTGGAGAAATTAGCTGTAAGCCTTCCAGGACACAATATCTATCTTCATTCGAATAACACTCCAGCACTCCATTATAGTACAGGGATACAAGAGTTGGGTTGAGAGCAATTTCCAGATTGGCTTACAGTGCGGGGGGGAACTCTACAATGAAATCATTTTTCTTCACATCACCAGCAGCTGTTCGAGGAAGAGTAGGAGTTTATATTGTTTAATTTTCATACGTGAATAGCCCCTCTGTCACGCACACGGAGCCTTTTGGTTCGGTGGAACTGTATCTATCATCTGCATCGTCACAAGACAATGTCTCACAGAGACGCCTTCAGTGAGGACCATGTGAATGCCATTTGGGCTTACAGGATAATGCAACTATTCACATCACTCACAAGTAAACTCAGTTACAGCGCACAAAATATACATTCACCATATGGGGGATACAGTGTGTAAGCATTTACATGGATGCCGTACATTTTCCGACACAGAGACAACTGACCTTTACAACAACGAATCTATTTTGCCCGTGTTTGTGTTTGCATTAGGAATAGCTCCAAATAGTTTTGGTTAATCTAGCTATTGTTAGACTGGAACGTCTAAGCCACAAATACGCCACCGGTGGCAGAAGTAAATTATACGTTAGTGAGGCATAATGGTATAGTCATCAGTTATACATACTCCAGAGTATGTTTGCGGTGTACGTCTCCTGCTGCACGAGGCGGAACACAATGCAGAGTAAAATTAGCTGCTTTTCGGGGTTCCTGGATGTAACGGTGCACTTAAGCCTTCACAGAGCGAGGAACCAGATTTGGTAACTTCAGCGCTCGTTTTAAATTACGTTCCTGTGGATCTCAGGGAGGTCAAGAAGCATGTGGTTTTCACCCAGCCAATCAGCAGAGATCAAGATAGCGTGCTCAGGTCAGATGTGATCGATGGGTCTGCCTCTGAATGAATGGCTTGAAAGTTTGAAATTCTGAATTTTCAGTGAGTGCACTATAAAGGGTTAACTCTAAACAAAACATGTTGGTAAAACTCTTTGTTTTATGTATATTAAAATATTAAAATTAAATACACTGGCCACCACAGCTGGACCAATGGCTCATACTTTGTTGTAGAGCTCTTTGAATATCACTCTAGCTATTGTCTGGAAAAAGTACTTTCAAAACAGCAAAAACAATGTTCTGCCTTTGCCATGTGTAAAACTCTAAAGCAATTAATTAAGGATCCATGAAGCAACATGCACATCAAGAAGCAAGAAGGACAGAAATCATGGTTTCACATTGTCTACCAATTGTCTGATCTCAACTGAAGTCCAGCAAATGTAAGAATAGACACTTGTGTGCCCGTCAGTCTGGAGTCAGTGGCTTTTAATCGGGCAATTTGCCCTCGTGCTGCCTTTCAAAGAGTGCCTGATTATCACATCAACAAAACAACAGGTCATTTGGCCACTATTGTCTGTAAAGGCCTCAATTATGTCTTTATGACGTGAATGGGAGAGAAGATAAGAGCCCTGAGGCCTAGTCACACCTCCGTACACCACCACCCGCCGCCACACAAATTTGTTTTCCCCTGGACAAGGTCACATCTTTGATGCATCAAGCCAGTTTACAAAAACAGACTGCAGCCGGTTTTAATTCACATTACGACCCATGAAGTTAATAGCTAGTGGATCTCCCATTTGGCTTATGGCTATGGATGTTCCGCCTCTCTGTGGTAATGTTAACCCTGCAAACGTTGTGTGCCACAAAAGATATAAATTTAAAGCCTACAGAATATGGTATTGCATTCGCAGGGTTTTTAAAATGAGTTCCTGAAAAGATACATAGCTTCATCTTATTTATTTTTGGTCACGGACTTTGACGTCAGCATCAGTTTGAAGCCATAGTTCATAGCTTGCAGTTTCTTCATGGTTGACATGTTGGGCCAGCTCCGTGGGGTGGAGACGTGAGACTCTGTAGAACATGTCCCTGCATCCTAACTCAACACAAATCCCCAGAAATGCCATTAATGTGTCTCCATTGAGCTTTAGCGGGGATCTAAAAGGTATGGATGTCTATGGGTGAGTGGCACAAAAGGATAGAGTTGTGTGTCTGGTCCATCTAAAGAATCATTTACCGTATATAGTTCTGTTCTGACAAATATAAATTATATACATTAGGTAAAAGAAACGCACAACAGATACATCACATGCGAATAATCGTAGTAATGTTAACATTGACTACTTTTTATTTTCTTGAACAGAAAACTAAAATTTTATTTGTGTTTTAAATTTTGGCAGGAAGATAACTTTCACTAGTTTCTAAGTTTTTTGGGGTGTACTTGAGCATAAAAAGATCATGACATCTTACTGTGCATATCGCACAAAAGATACTTTTGAAAATATTCCGTATTCAAAATGATTCACCACAGCGACAGCATGCAATGCGAAATGTATAAATGACTTTCTAGGGCCATTGAAAAATCTATCAATAGAAATACATGCATGAAAAACACATGTGAATGAGCGGTAGAGGAGCTGAATCCTGCAGAGTGCATGTGCAAATGTGCGTGCGTGTGAACCTTTGGCTATTGAGTTTAATGAATGCCTTGTCAGATAGAGACACGGCGCGCCTGTGCACATGTGTGAGAGAATAGGAACAGGCAAAGTGTGCACATGCATACACACACACACACACACACACTGAGGGGTACCAAAGAGGCCTGGTAATTAGATCTTCTCTTTCAGTCTTTACTGAGCCCTTACCTAGCACCATGGTCATGTAGCGCTCCTCTACTCCAGCCTCCAGCAGCAGCGGGGGAACGTATGTGATCCCAGCTGCCACACAGATCTCCAGGCCACAGGTTAAGGAGTTCAGCAGGACGAGACGCCACTGAGACCTCCATCCAGGCATATTTACTGGAGCTGGCTCGCCTTTCCTCCCCTCTGGGATGGTCACTACTGGGGGCAGGGGAGGGGAGAGGGGCCGGGACAGGGGCAAAGGGGGAAGAGCAAGGAGGCAGATGGAGCCCCAGAGGGACCTGAGGACCGTCGGTGAGGGACAGCAGAACAGACACGTGGATGTCTCAGATGACCTGGAAGATTCATCCTCTTCTCAGCATTCTGGATCTGTAGAGCAGAAAATGAAAGAAATGCTCAGACACGCAGCGTTCCCACAGCCTCTCCATGCCTTGCAGCGTATAATTAGATGCTTTTTGAGACTGTCAGAAAATGGGAGTAAGGACTGTGGCATGCCGTGTTAAACAGGTCATTCCCAGGTTACAACACCTGGATGTCAGAGGCCTCAAGTTGCACAGGAAATGCCGGCAATCACAGCTTTCTAACACGAAAACTGAATCCACCCAGAACATATTTTCCTAGAAGTACGGAAATGGCAATAACAGCCAAGAGGCAGCAGCACTGATGTGTTCTCAAAGTTCTTCGCCATCAACTTGAGGGCTGCGGGAACATCAACGGGCGACAAAGATGAGTCAGCTGAGGTGACGTGGCAAACTATTCGCCAAGAAAATCCTTTTTCCCCTCTGACATTTTTACTTTGAAGTCTTTTTAAATGCATAGTAGATGTTTGAAAAGGAGAAACTTTAAACTGTAGATGTGTATTATTAAGCTATGATTGCAGCTGTGGTTTTTCTCCTTTCTGAGATTTTTTTTTGCCAATTACTACCATTGTTGAGCTGAATCACCCTCGGGCAGGAGAAAGTTCCAGACAGGAGGGTAGAGTAAGTCACGCGCATAACCGTTAATTTTACACAGAACGTCTCCCCGTGCTAGGTTTAAATACAGAAAGCTACGCTGTGCCGGACGGATGCTAAGAGACAGCAACGTCATCAGCTATGTAATGTCAAGGTGGCGCATCCATCCACTCGCTTGACTGCATGTTTGGTGAATCATGACGAACAAAACACCAAGGTGAGCCACAACAAACGACTTATTTTTATAATCCCGTCACACACCGACGACAACTCAACCACACCTTAAAGTCGACAGTCTGCCAGCAACAACAGAGGGCATTCCCCATTACATGCCTTACTGTAAAGATAGCAGGTGCTCATTAGGGGAAGATGAGCCAACTACCTGAGGTAATGATTTACGTCCAAGGGTCGTAAACTGGCGTGGATTAATCACAGCTACACAAGGTAAAAGAACAAGCAGAGCAGACGCTGTACGGAAGGTGGATTGATTACGCAACAAGCAAATACATCACCGCGCTGCAATCTGTGAGCATTCATGTACTCCTCTCTGCTTCTCAGCGAGTAAGGAGGAAAAAAAAAAAGATTAAATCACCACAACCGTTTTTGTCATCGTCCACCAATGAGGTGCGTGTGCTTTTAAAACAGAGGGGAAGAGCAAGAACGGTCAGAACAGCCGCAAACACGAAAACAACAAGGTGCTATATTTGCATTTGGTGTGATATTTCTCTGCCAATGTTGCCCATCTGTTCCCTTCCAGCAAACAAAATGGATGTCATCATCTCTTACTTGGTAGATCACAGAAATGCGTCCAGCTATGAGCTCTGCCTGCATTTGAAGCACATGTAGCTTGCTGGGTGAAAATAATTTAAAAATCCTTCGCGTTTGGTGACGTACGGTCACCAAATGCTAATAAAGAGACGCAGGTTTCTCATGCCCGGACTTAAGGCACGACGACAAATAGTTGTGGGTTTCCAACTAAGAAGTCTTTCTAAAATCTTCCCTTTCATTATAATCCAAGATGTTAACTGAATGTCATCAACAATGCCATCAGATTTCCTCAGGCATTCGTACATTCCCAGCTTAGTCATTGTGAGTCCTTTGATATAGAGGCCTTTTGCGGATCCGAGGGACAATGCAACAGTGTTAGCAGGCTGGTCCTATCAGGGGCCTGGGTCACAGGGAGAGAGAGGACCATTTCACACCCGTCAGATTTCATTCCCACCCAGCTTGGGCAGACTGAAAGACACCCATCAGGGGACCAGCCTTTGCCCCCTCGGCCTGTCTGGCCACTACAACCCCCTACCCACATATTCTGTGTGTTTATATGTACATTCTCCCTCCCTCTCCGCTCTTCCTTCTCCTTCCTCAGCCCCTGAGGTCAGCTTCGTCTCTGACCTGCATTCTAAGAGAACCCCTTTGACATATCTGCCCACGACTGGTTATGCCTTCGTGGTTCTGCATCTCAGTGTGAATGCTTTCTATTGCAGCACCAGCTGACTATATATCAGACTTTCCCACTGAAAACAGGAGGGTCCCAAGTGGCAAGAATAGAGAAATCTGATTTGTCTACCCGAGCGGCCACGGCTTGTCTGGACACTTGCCCAAGTCAGATTCCAGGGTTTTGTAAATTGAATGGTTGCTTAAGTCTTGACTCGATTAGCGGTGGCGAGCCAGAGGGAGTATGGAAGGATGGAGGGCAACGGTAAAAAAAATCATGGCATCTATTCATCCAATTTAAGGTCAAACAAAAACTTAAAACCATTTGTTTATTATAAATAGGACGCTTTATAGCTAATAAAAAGTTTGCGGCAGTGCCTCAAAAGAAGAATGGCCCTTTCAAGGTTTTTTATTTTAGAAACACACACAGTTTTCAACCCACACAGTCATTCCATCGCTTACTTAACGACACCTCTGACTCTACAATGTATTCCAGTCATGCCCTTCGCCTTCCCGAAGCCTCCGAGATAAAAACACAGACAAACGGCCCTCCTGATCACCTTACGTGTCTAAACATTACAGTCTGAGCGAGGCTTGTGACGGGGGTGGGGAGTGGGGGGGCTTTTGTCAGCTCTCCCACTGCTCCATTAACAAACCCCCACAGGCTGCCACAAAAAAATCGTTCCTAATGACCCTGAGCAGTTTTCTTAAAATACAAAACAAGCTTTGTATACATTGTGCCAGGGAGAGTAATGCGATACAGTGAGGTATCGCCTCCGGTTCGAGCCTTTTAAATAATGCAGGGTCCATATAGATGGTGGGATAGAGAAAGTGTCTAAATGCGTGTGTGTGTGTTGGGGGGCTCTCCCGGCAGACACCATGGGTTCGGAAGAGGAGAGGGGAAGGAATTGCTCTGAGATGACATCAGAGCCACAAACACAGCAGAGGGTCTGGTTGTCTGTTTGGCTCTAGCTGAACACTTGCAGCGCTGCGGCCTTTCTCTCTTTCAGTTCCTGCACATTAATGGACCTGACTGTCTGCGCGAAGGGACAGCAGGACCAGCCTTTACGCCGACCGCTCGCCTGGCTTACTTCCTGAAAACTGCGGCTCTCTTTCTACGTTTGTTAAATAACAGAAAAGATGAATGAATGGCAAACCGCTCGCGATTTGTCATAACATCGCGACCTAAGCATTTCGTAATAGTGCCAGCTTGGCATTATACTTGACATTGTTATGATCAGAGTGCCCCAGACAGGTTATTTCTAGAAGCGGGTTCTCTCGTCAGATGTGGGATCCTTACAGACATAAATGTCAGGAGGTACCAGATGTCTGAACTGAGCAACAACAAAACCATTTGACTGCTAGACCTGTACACAGCCTCCTATCAGCACGACAGATTCATTTGTACGCCTGCACCGCAATTATAACTCGCTTCAGTTCCTCTGCAAACATTTCATTTCTTGTTTACGATCTAATACTTTATTGCTTTAATGTCTCGCTCTTTAAATGTCAGTTCAACTGCTTTCGCTGCTTCAGACATCAACTGACATTTCGGCTGTTTTCAATTTTCACTTCCGACTCATAAGTGCATGGTTCACCTGCTTTCAGTTCTTCAATGGTTAGTTCATGCTCATCCCTATGATTTCCATAAACACAGGGCATTTCAGACCGCTAGATTTGAATATGTCAACAGTACAAATACCCTATGTGGGATGTTGTTGTGTACGTTGCACAGAAATGACTTTGCTATACCAACCCTAGCCTACTAACAACTCACCTTAGGTTTCTCTGCAGTCACCACAAACGGATCAACGGCAGTAGAAGCAGCAACCATGTGTGGAGCTTGCTCGTGAGAGTTTAAATATGTTTGTAAAGTCCATTCATTAAATCTGGGGATATGTGCACATTTTTACACTGAAACTTTTTTTTTGTGGGCATCTTTATGCTGCCTTTGTTCAAATGTTCAAAAAGTTACCCTTGAAAAATCCTTCAACAAAAAAAAAACGCTGCTGAATTCACCTTTTCCTTGAGAATCTGCGTTAATTTCACCGGCATCGGCACCTTTATAATTCACTAAAAGAGTACAAGGACACTTGGACGGAGTTAAACTCTTGGTACAAAATAGTCGAAAACTCTCCAGAAATCTTGTCTGTCCGCTGCGCTTGGGATTCCAGGGCAACAAACGGCGGGTGCAGGCTACCCCAAAGCACACGGCGCACCTCAGGAATCATCAATGACACCGTGCTACAGTCCCCTGTGTTTTTGTGTGTTCAGTGAAAGTGGCAATGGGACATGCTCGAACAGTAGTATGAACAGAACCACATGCGTGACTGCCGTCTTTGTTCTAAATCTGCATCCCAGAAGCCATGACTTGGCTTTGAGACAAAAAAAACACTTCAAGCGCTTAAAGTGTATTCCCTATGATAATAATAATTTCACATACATTATTATTTTAGGACAAAAATACCTTTTGCAGGCTTTCTATGCTACTCTTCCCACATCTTGTAGCCCCACTAAACACTCATCAGACTTCATCCCTACCAGGTGTTCTCCATCACTCCCTGGTCTGTCATCCAGATGAGCATGCAATCAGACCTCCAGCGCCGTTTTTTTTTTTTCCCCTCCTTCTAGCACGGACAACTGAAAAATAACACTAAACTTTTTTTTTTTTAACCGACTTCGATAAAAAAAGTTTAGCGTTTGATTTGTGTTCTGACTCTACTCACTTGAAAGGCAGCCCTGACCATGCTGACCCTACCCCCCAGCCAGTAATCTTAAGCCACATCCGTCACTGTGACCCCTGACCCTGCCCTTCACCGCAAATCATGTGACCAACCAAACATTTCAAAGGCAGCAACAGCAGTCGGATAACTGCTTGCTGCTAATGTTCTCTTCCCGCACTGTGCAGCCTGGTTAAACGAAACAGTCAACCTGTCAGCAGTTGTTATGTTACGTTACGTTATGATGTAATCATGCTTCTTTGAGAATGTGTGATGGAGGCAGATCTATCTTTTATGACAGACAGACAGAAAGATGACCTTGTTTTATTTCCGGAGAGTCTAATGACAGACGTTGCAGTGCCAAAATGCCTTTTCCATCTCTGTGCACATAATTAGGACAATGACTCAGAATAGGTCTCTTAAGTTTAAAAGACCTAAAGGATGACAAGAAACTAGTAGTTCATGGCTCCTGAGAGGGCCATGCTATAAGTATCTTCAAGATTAATTTTTCTAGGGGAGAAATCCATTAGCGCCTTCTCGTTCTATCACAGCACAGGAATACCCCGATCATTTTTCTGGACTCATCCCTCCACCAATGGAATCCAGCCTTGGAAAAACTAGCATAGAAAAATGTGTGCGCTTATCTACACAGGACTACAGAGGATCCACACAGATAGACTAACACAAACAACCACAACCACTTATCAGGTGAACGCGAGAGGAATGCAAGGCCGGGATGGGTTAGGGTGTGAGCGAGTGTGTCAAAGGTGGAACTGAGGGAAGCTCGGGCCTCTGTCCAGACGCGAAAATGAAGCCAGCTATGCCCGAGGGAGTTGACCTGTTATCATACTGACCCATGCAAATAGCACAACAATGGAGGGCAGCAGGGCTCCGCCGTGTAGCCTCTTGTGAGTCAATGTGGCTGATAACTCGTCTAGCCCACAAACAGTGGCTTTCCACTCGCTGAAAACCTATTGTGTCACGGTGAAAGGGCTAATAAGAGGGAATCCAAACGCTAATGAGTTTTCATTCAGCCGCCATCAGGTGTGTTTACGATTAGATAATAGAGCAGTCAACATTTTAATTAGGTTTAATTAACAGATAAATGTTTGGAGACCTGGCATTTAATTTGGAAGACACAGGAAAGTGCTATAATGATATTTTTCAATTCATTTCTAAATAATACTACAGCATTTTTTTTAATCTTTTTATATTTTGTTCTGTGTCTATGACATGTGAGACACTAAAAACAACAGATTTGCAAGCAAATGTATTAATTTGTATTAACACTTGCCTTAAGCAATTGAGAAACTAACTGAGTAAGATGCTCATAAATAATAAAAGAAAGCTATTCTAAAATTATCAAACGTCCCATCAGACCAGCTAACGCAGCTTAAATTAACCTAAAGTAAAAATGATACAGCTGACCTTTTACCACTATTAGCCCACACCATACAAGAGCTACTGTTTTATTTTATACACTGCTGCAAGTTCACAGCATTCAGCTCAAAATAGTAATCATGCTAATAATAATTTAAAACTCATTTATCCGTTTTATTTTATCCTGTACGTTATTGACGACCTTCAGTGCAAAAACAAATTGCGATAACTGTCAAAAAACAAACAAAAGGAAAACGAGTCCTGAGGCAAAAATGATACTCACCATCCAAAGAGGAAAAGCTCAAAAGGTCCATCCGCGGACTTTCACTGCTGAAAGTTGAGCATCTAATCTATTTTAACGGCTGCTTGCGCTCTTCATCCACTCAACACACCACTGCAGAGCATATCTGTGCTGACTCTTCTGACCACCTGCTTCAAGCAAGAGTCCCACTCTTTTTTTACCCCGCTTTCTTACTGTGTCGCCCGTTCCCTCCTCTCTTATTAAGCCCACCTCCTTTGCATCCCTCCCATTATTCTTCCTCTCCTCTACGTCTCAGCCTGTAAGGTGGGAATTGGGAAAATCCCAAAGCACTCGAGGAATCCTGCTGGTCTTCTGTCTGCATGTATCTGCTTCAAAACGACTTGCACCCACCCCCCTCCTCATTCCCCCCACCCCCCAACTCTACAAGACTTTGTCTACAAATTCAGATGAATGCCAAAACCTTGCCATGAGATATCACGCCAACACAGACACAAGGTCACCTGTGTTCTATTAAAAAAAGGAGCGAAAGAGGAAGATAGGAAACAAAGAATGAATTGATATCACCCAACAACACCGCGTTGACGCCACTCCCACAACACGTCCCTTTCACCATCTACAACCACTCCCTAAAAGTTCTGTATTATACCCCCTGACCCAGTATCATGTTCCGCTGCCTATCAGGGGGCAGGGGCTGCTCTCCCACCCTCTCTCATTACCTCCCTTCGTCCAGACCAGTCTTAGTTAAGCCTATGCGGCTGCACGACTGCGTGTCCGTTAACTGCTCAAACCCCTGTCCTGGTTCACCAGCTCAGCTCGCAAAAACCCCATCTGAGTAGACACGAACATGCACACACACAAAAAAAAAATCACTCCACTACGCTGCTGGCTGCAGTGTCTGTACCCAACGCCTGCAGGCCAAGGCTAACCCTCTATGGAAAAGCTTTTAATTTGATAACAGTGAGAGGAAGAAGACAAGTGGAGCGCAGGGAGATCTAAAATGGGGAGGGTGGTTAGTGGTGGAGGGGTGTTGAGTAATGTCATTAGACTACGACTGGCTTTAAGGAATCTCCATTTCTGGATCCCAGAGGCAGATCAATAGAACAGAGTGCGGTGAACGGCTGCTGGCAGCACTCCCCCTCTGCAACAGGAGCGGCTTGCTTGAAATTAAGACAATTGCGAAAATCCCTTTCTGCAGAAAGGCTTGGCCTCACAATATCAGCTTGGACGTCTGTGATCAGATTTACCGAAAATGCTTCCTCCTCCCAAATGTTTTTTTTTATTTTCCTTTTAAAGATATATTTAGAACTCATTACAGTACACAAAGAACACTCCCTTAAATAGTTGGCAAATGTATATCATCGGATTGGTGTGCAATTACCCACCCCAAGTATAAACACGCATGTCTCTCAGTGGTCTAATAATTAACTGGGAATGAAAAACAGCAAAAAGCCTTTCATTGTGTGGCTGTCCAGTGAAACTGTATCAAAGTAAGAATAATGAGTTACACACAGAAAAGAAAAACAGAAGCTCCGGCCAAGACACCTCGAAAACTCAAGTTCCACACATACCAGACGCTTTCTTTTCCCAACCAGCAGACAGCTCTTTCTACAAATGGCCCCGTTACTACAAAAGCTGACAGTGAAAACTTTACGTACCCTTTCACGGCGCTGCAGTGGTGTTTCTATTGTTAACATAGCTAGACTACAGCCTCGGCTGAGGACGCGCAAGCACTTTGGGCAGCCCGAGGAGGCTTTAATGCCATGGTAGCCTTTTCCACAAACTCTGCTTCTCCTGCGCTAGCCAAACCAAAAGTGCCCATAATAAGCTACGACACACTGCTCTTTGCTTTGATAAAACAAGGAAACCAAAACAGTGTGTCAGAAATAGAACCAAAGGGCCACTACTCTTGGCGTAGCAGCAGGGACCCAATAAAGCCTAAATGTCACCCACATTATACATAGCACGAAGGACGTGACAGGAAGGATCAATCACTCATTGTGTGCTTCCACAGCAAATTAACCTTTAAGTAAATACGTGATGTTGATGCTTAAACACAGAGCTTCTGTACCTTAATGGCTTCAAACACGTGCAAGGATTTACACTGCTCCAATGACTTTCTGATAGCGACACACAGTTGAGATTCTCCAGGAGTTATCTATGCAAGGACATAACATATCTGGTCCTACACTCTTCTATATACAGTACTCCCCTATGGCTTAAGAATCCCATCAGTGTTTCACATACACAGAGCCATCTGTTGCACATAGCCACAGAACTGTCACAGCTGCCACAGCGTCATAAATAATTGAAACTTAAATTGTGAAATGTTCAATCGATCCACAAAGCCAAGTGTCAAGAGGCGTAATTTTACATTCCGTCAAGCATCCATCATATAATATTGCACGCAACCTTAACACAACCCTTGACACGCGTTTGTTTCTGCACTTTAATGTTTTTAAAATTAAAATTAGTTTGAGAATATAACAGAAATCTGTGCAATATGTTGAATGTGTGAACAAATATAAGAGACTCAATGGAGCGCTGTAGAAGACAAAAAGACAGTAGGTGCTGATTTAGCACAAATCTACATTCTGCTAAAACTAATAAATCAGTTTGACATTTGAGGAGACACGACTGTACCTCACAGTATCAACCAATACATCTAGTCCTTGTTAATGTGATAAACTAGAACCTGTCGGAACTTCTGGTTACTTGTCTTTATACACAGACTATAAATTACCTTGGACATAGCTTATTAAGAGCAGCTGCAAAACTGGCAAAGAGAGTGAAATGTGCTCAAAGCAAAGGCCAGGCTTTGTTTGTGTGCATAAAGAAGGCCAGTCGATGTGTTATAAGAAGAAAAAAAAACAAAACAAGACTGACCCAGACTGCATCACATATAGCACCAGAGATCAAGGAGAACCACCAGGAGATGCTGTTCTTGCACTGGTGTTGGTGGACTGATGGCATTGCTCATGGTACGATAATAATCCAACCCCTATCAGTTGTAATATATATATATATATATATATTTTTAACATATATATAAAATCAGAAGGGAATCATCAGGAAAAAGAATCCTAGAGCATTGACAAAAACACTACGGATCCACCAAAAACTGAAATTGCACTTTCGGGCCATTTTTTTGTCTGAAAATTGCTGCGGCTGTTGCTTGCACATGTTGTTTCGCTGATAAAAGCCCAAAATTTTTCATCTGAAAAATCGAAAATGCACTTTCGGGACACTTTTGTGAAACGACACGGCCGAAATACGATATTGTGATGATGCAAGCAGCAATTTTTGGCTAAAAATGTCCCAAAAGTGCATTTTCGATTTTTCGCCGCATCTTTAAAAAAACACAACATGGCACCTGTGAGTTGCTATAGAGGACTATTGCAGGAACTGGTTTCCAACTGGAATCCATGCACAAATTTCAAGCTAAAGGATGCCAAACCCTGATAGTAAAAATGAAGCCACTATCAGGTGTCCAAATCCAGTTGCCAGTTTCTCAATGAAATCACTATTGTGCATTTTAAGTGTCCAAATACCATGTAGGGACATTGGATGCACACACAGTATGCCAAACAAGCATCCACTTTTCTTTCTCCAACACATCCAGCGCATTCAGTCTGGCACACCGCAAAAGGATCCACACAGCCAGACGGACACAACAGGCATTAACTGACCTCTACGGCGCTCTGTTACTATCGATAGACAGCAATAAAGGCAAATCAACAGTTACTGACTTACTTATAGTAAGTTATAGGCTGAGAGACGTTCAGAGGAAATGGCGCTAAGAAGGCTTCCAGCTGTTTCTCGAGAAACTTTCAGGAACTTTTTTTCCCCTCCAAACGACACCGAGGTCGTGAACCTTACAGCTGCATGGATACAGTCAATACAGCAGTACATATAGGACTGACAGACGGACGGACATCAACTGGTCAATTTCCCTTTTCCAGCTGTTGTCAGAGCAGCAGTGGCCCCAAGGCATAATGATTAACGCTTCAGTCAAATGCTACACAAACCAGATGGTAAAGATAGGACAGCAGGGCAAAGTCCTTTCTCATCCTCTCAGAAGGCACAAACTCACACGCAGCTCTCTATGTTCACTTAATCTCGCGTGCACACAATGTTTAAATGATTTTCAACAAACATCCTGCCCGTAGCCAGGAAGTGCTGTGGAACTGTAATCATATACGATGCAGACTTTCCTTCCAAATAGAAGAAAAAAACAGCAGTAGAAAAACACAATTACACAAAGCGGAAGGGTTTTACAACATTGCTGTGTTTGTGCGACTAAACCATGAATGCAGACTAAAAGGCACAAGGCTTCCCTGGGCCTTCTGGAGAAAAAAACAAAAAAACAGAAAGAAACGTCAGTCACCAGCTCAACAAGACAAAACGCCTGCCAACAAAAGAAACTTTTAATCAAGATAAATCTTTCCTTCCTTCATTTTAATCATACGCACTAAATGGTGGAGGGGACTCTCGTTATCAAACCACCCAAACAAGTTCACAATCACGACACTGTTTACCAACCCAGGGGCGAAATGGCGATCCCATTAGCGCCGTGCGTTTTTTCTTTGCGTGTATGCGCGCGCACCTTTCCACGCGTTCTCCGTGCATCCGATCCCATGAGCCCGACACATTCTGACAAAACATTTGTCTGGCGAAAAAGAGGCATCAAAGCGCTCGCATGCATATTGACTCAAATCATAAGCTTGATCCCTTCACAAGGCACAGAGCATCTCACATATCAAAGGTCTCCCTCAAACACTCAATAGCATCCCCTTCAGCTTGCTACATGAAAGAGAACACTGTGGTGTCTTATGATATGCTGTGTTCCCCATTCACAGAGCCAAACTTCAAAGAGGCTTTAAAACCTTTTCACTGTCCCATTGGACTGGTGTTTCCTGGCACTTTCAGTAAAAAATGATCAGGAGGTGGCAGGGTCATATATAATTTGGCACACTAAACGCCTTAACAGATTTGCTTTTTCTGGATCTGCTTTTATACACACTCTCCAGGGTTTTGCTGACTGGCAGAGAGAGTGTGAATATGTATTCTAGTCATCTAGCCAAGTCCTTATCACCATGGGAAAATGTCTAAGGACAGGCCTGTGTTATCCCCGCTCCAGGGCCCGTGCTAGTCTCATCTAGACTTCAGCTGTGGTTTAGCAGGCATGCTAAACTGTCAAAGTAATGCTTCTCGTTAATGGGAAATTGCGGAAAAATGATAGGCTCATGTACCGTCTGTTCATCACTTTCCATGCGAGCCAAGCCCGAGGCTGTTTTGCCTTCAATGCCACGCAGTCTCCTCCACACTTGAACCATGTGGGCAGAACTAAGTAAAGTCAGTAAATTAAATTAGGCTAGCTGAGGGGGATGCGAGAGTGAAACAACACAAATGGACTCCCGACTGTTGGATCTGTTGTTTTCCGTCACAGAAAAAGAACTGGCATGTTAGTCTGTTGCTGCTGCACAGGCGCTGTTGCAGCAGGGGGAATAGAGCCACTTGTTTCGGGCTGTGTCTGTAAACGTTTGCATTCTCCGTGCTCAATCGGGTGGCGCTGCTTGAGGTGATGAAAGAGATTTGTAGTATTACCTGCCTTTGTCGGGACATGTGCCCGGCATAATTTGCAGTGTACACTTTTCTGCTTAGCGTCGGACTTCAAAAACCCGAAGTACCTCCACACCACCGAACTTTTCTGGCCCTTCTTATCAACAATGTCTTCCACGACGCCTTGTGCCGTGTCTTGCGTCGCTTCTTCCGCACTCATTTCTTTAATAAACGGCTGCAGCACTAGCAAAAACCAACCATCGATTGTGATGTAAGCTAGCGTAATAGAAACCAACACGCCCACTAGCTGCTGGCATGCTCTATTCCAGCCACGTCATTGGTTCAGCACGGCGCAACTCTCGTTGTCATTGGCTGTTTTGTATTGTCTGTCAAAAGATGGATGAATGTTAGCGACGCGTAGCTTGTTTTTTTTGTTAAAGGCACGGAGGAATTCATAAGACAGGATCTAGGCTGTAGTAACACGTTCAGCAACCAGTGGAAATGTCTTAATATTTACTTCATGCACATTAAGGTTACATCTAGAATGGCACCAAGAATCTTAAAGCAGTGTCGGACTCACAATGGATGGTTAAAAAAAAGGGGGGGGGGTTTCTGAGCCAAGGCTGAATTGCTGACATAAGCAAGAAGATATATCAGACTTTATCCAACACTCTCTGAAACCCCCTGTCTATACAGCTTTTCACATGTGCTGGGGTACTGGCCAATACCTATAAACTGGGTAAGCTATAGTAAAAATTACACAAGAAGGTGTGTTCAGACATATTTACATAGAAATGCAGAGGCGTCACTAGTTGAGACTACAAAATGAGGCTATAGCATAGCTGTGCAAGGCGGAAATGTTTAAACCTGGTCATAAATTCATCCCTATTCTGAGACGTTGCAAAACAAGCAATTAGATTGGCAGGATGCCAGCTTGACATGGGTGATTTTTTGACATTTTTGACCGAAAATTGCCGTGGTTGTTGCTTGCACGTACTGTTTTGGCGATAAAAGTCCAAAATGTTTCGGCCAAAAAACTGAAATGCACTTTTGGACGAAAATGTATCGCCGAAACAGGATGTTGTGATGGTGCAAGCAACAACGACGGCAAGTTTCAAATTTTTCACCCGAAAATTTTTGGTGCATCCCTAAAAAGTCAGTATAATGGAATACCTTTATGGAAAGAATACAGGAAGTGATATGTAGTGTATAGCTGATTTTTCCAGAACAGGAACTTAACAACTTCCCATAACCAGGTACAAAGTCGCACTATTCCACACTACGTGACAAATTGTTAAAGATCGGATTTAAATCGTTAAAAATAGCATGCTGCGTCGTTCTTCACCAAAAGAAAATGTTAAAATTCCTGAAGGGGGCTCAGTTTATGAATATACACAGAAGAGAAAAAGGATAAACGGAAAGACGCTGGAGCGCAGTAACGCAAACATCTGGAGTTCATGATGAGCGCTAAAATCATGTGAACACAGGACTATAATAAAGAGAACAAGAAAACACCACAGCAGTCAAATTCACGAGACTTTAAGCAAGACAAAATTATTTTGTATTGTGTCTGAAAACACCTTCAATTTTCCAAACCAAAATTACTAAGTTCTGGATACTAATTCTGACATGATGTTAGGTGCAATGAACAGAGTCTGGTTATAATGGAATTATCTGAGCGCATAAAAGGTCCTTCAGTGTCCTTCCATCCTTCTATAATTGACTCCCATGTTTGACAATGACAGGGGAAAGAAGACTGGCACTTTCTTTTGCCAGACATACGCCAAATAAAAGCTACTTATATGTTCCCATAATTTACTAAATGATTCTGTTTTTGAAACTGCTAGGGAGCTGGCACATTGCACCCATTGTGCGACGGTGCGTTTGAGTTTGAATGACAAAAATACAGAGCAGCAAATTAGGATTAAAGAGAAAAGCAGTTGGCCAAGGACGCCGCTAGAGAACTGAACGAGTGCCAGTGCACCCACACACTGTGGCATGGAGTGTTTTCATGCCAGGCTGAAGAGAAGATAGGGAATATTCAAGCCTTTAATCAGACAAGATATTAAAAGAACACAGATAACCTAGATGCTTGAATTGAATGTGCCTTGAACTTCTTGCATGCATTTAAGATAGGCATGGTCCCAGGAGTGGTCACAGGGGGAATCCTGACAGGAACTCTAACAGAGTTGTTAATCTACGGACACACCAAAGTGACATCAAGGAACTACTGGCGAACGAAGGCCAACTGTGACGTCACCCGTGTCTGGAATAAAAAGTTGCACTCGAACACACCGCAAAGACTGCAGCCAAAAGCCAGCTGGCAGACAGCTGGGACGCTAGGAAGAGCTGCAAACCGCCGTACAGAGCTGGCCACTCCTGCATCACGTTGATCAGCTCGTCTGCAGATTATATCGTAGACAAACTGCCTTCAGTCTGGCGTTCCTTACAAAAAGGCAGACATCTAACCAAACGCTGAATGAAGTCATGGTGGAGGAAATGAAATGATAAATAAATACCCAACAACAACCCTGAGAAAACATCCATAATGTCAAAAAACTGTGTGAAAGCTGAGTGATAACAATGTCACAGAGGTGACATTCCAGTGTAGTAGGGTGGCTGTCATCTTTTCTTTTAGCTTAGGCCCATTAGGGAAGCCTGTAAGCGGTCTTTCTCCCTGGCCCAGCTGGCTATAGAGCACTATTACAGGGAAGCTGTTTGGACTTTGACCTTGCAGCCTGCAGAGTCCTGGGAAAAAAAAAAGAAGTTTGAACTCCTCTGCCTCCCGTCATTGAGAGATCTAGGAACCAGCCAGGTTGCTTAATATTCAGCCCTTTCCCCCACTGTTAGTGAGTTATGGTGGGCTAATAATGTGCATTCCAGCACTTGCAATATTTTCCCAGTGTGGGAGCAGGTGTTGTGCTGCTTTTGATTGGTTGCTGTTGCTCTCCAGGGAAAAACACACAGAGCAAAAAAAGAAATAAAAAAAATCTATCACTTTTTCCTCCCATCAACTTTATTTTTGCCATTACCGCTTCGCCTTCCCCCTCCTGTTTCAACAAATGAGCTCACTGTTTTTACAATGATTAGCACATAGGGGGCACATACACTACTGCAGCGACTGTACAAGGTCTAAGTGGTTTGAATGTTTTCCTTAAAATAACTACAAAAGACGCCACGCAGATCTGAAAACCAAACTCCCGCTAAAGAGGAATTCACGCACAGACAAAGGAAATAGAGGGAGACAGCATGGATTCTGCGAGTATAAAGGCAACAGCTCAAATTACATGAAACCCCATGGCAATTCATGCAACTTAAGTGCAGCATAGGTTTCACTGAATTCCCCGCAGACAGACAAACAGAACGAGTGCAAAAATCCTTCTTACAATGCATAAAATCGGAGACAATACAAGTACAGAAACCGGTTAAGGATATGAAATGCACCACAACTTGACTAACCTGCCTCGACAAGGACAGTGGAACTTAAAACCTCAAAGCCCTGCAAAGAAACAGGACTGGTGTGAAAGCCATAAAACAGTTCTGTCCTCCTTAAGTGTTCACTGCACTTTTCTGATGTTAGAGACAGCCATTGTACACACTGCATACCTGCGATTGTTCGTGGCTGCAAGTGATATCACAGCGACAGCAGCACACAATGCTTTGAAGACGAAGCAAAGCTTAAGAGAAAGAGCCCCCACCCTACCCCAAAAAAAAACCTTCAAGGCAAGACCTCCTCAAGCTCTTCCCATTAGGAAAAAAAGGAAAAAAAAAACTCACACCCACCACATAATCCTCCACCTGTCTTCAAAAACATATGCAGGAGTCGGGTTTAATTCAGTGAGAAGCCAGGTACACATGGAACGCACAGGAAGCTCTTCAAGCTGCAGATAAACAGCCCACGACTGATTAAAACTGCAAAGCCTTCAGTCTGCCTAAGTAGCTTGGTGTCCTCGACGGCGGGTGATTAGCCCGCGCTTGGCTTGGGGGTATATTAGACTGTCAGGGAGCAGTTCGAGAACAGCCAGCTGGTCCTGCCACAGCATCCTGGGTGAGGACGTGTTTCCATCGCTATGGAGCAGATGAGCTCTGCAGAGAGCAGCCCAGAAGCGTATTAAAACCATAGCCGCTCCAGGATCAATCAGTTTGATTATAATGACGGCGCGTCATTGATCATTACAAAGCAAACTTCTGGGCAATGTTAACGGAGCATTGCCACAAAAATGATCCACTACTGCGTCACAGTTTTCACATGTCAAACCAAGCACGCACGTACCAGCAGAGGGTCGAGTGAAAATGAACCCAAAGCAGTTGTTACATTAAAGTTCAGGTTTGTTATAAGTCAACAAAATCCTGTGAAGAGGAAAAGAGCTGCCAGAATCAACATGGCTAAAGAGAGGAGTCTATTTTCCAGGGTGGAATAAATAACACTCTTAAGTGGTGCATGAAGACGGGAAAGAGGCCTTTGTGTAAATGGAGTCACAGTCATGGTGACAATAAAAGTCCCTCTGTCATGGGTTAAAGCTGTTTAACCTTTTGATCCTCTTCCCACTTAATGTGGTTTTTTGAGCCTTGAAGGTTCTAGTATAAGCCAAAGATACCAGATTCACAAGCACATACAAAAAAAAAAAGCCAAATGGAAACTTTCAGCTGTTAAAGAGTTTACTTGGTAGAAATTTTAGTTTACATTCCTGAGGCTGCATTCCCCAGAAAGTCAAACACTGGTCAACAACTTAAAGAAATTTTAGTTTCTCTTAATATTTTGACTGGGAGCACATCAAAGTATCCAAAAACAACGATGGTCTTCTTTTAAATGAAAACTGGATACTGCCCATCACAAGCTTTCCTTTTTTCGCATTAAATTCATGCATTGCCCAACCAGTTCAAACACTGCTGATTGAGCTAATTGCCGTCAGGTAAAGTTTTACAAATCTGGTGTCTGTGGCGTCATTCACGGGATGTGACACGGTTAGAGATGCGTTTGACGTCATCCACCAATGATTGCCAGAACTGAAGGGAGAAGCAACTGTAAACTTAAGATAGGAAAAGCTATAGGGACTGTGAGGAGGCTGATAAACAACAGTCACAGATGTAACTTCAGTTCTATAAACACTGGAAAAAGGAAACTTCAAAGGAAAGATAAATGACAGGGAAAAAAAAGTGATTGACTTAGAAGGATTTACCATAGGTGTGGCCTTTGAACGATGGCGAGCGCCGAAAGAATAGAACAGGCTTATGGTGCATTCAAACTAGCAGCAAAAGAGCAACAAGCTACAATGAAGTTTCAGCGTAAGCCGGCAAAATTAAATGTCAAACTAACCACCACATGGGTGTGATTAATTTGATGTATCAGGCAATCATATGAGTTTGTTTCACCAGCTAACTTTTGAACAGATGACGTCACCAAAAAATAAATAAACGTCAACAAGCGTTTGGGCAAAACTTCAACTGCAACTCAGCAACAGTTTGTTTTTGTTCTGTTTTGACAACTTGTTTGTTTTTTGCTCGGTCACCATTGTTGCCATTGTGAATCTTTTCCATTTAAACATAAAAGTAGTGAAACAATTGCATA
Organism: Planiliza haematocheilus; assembly: GCA_005024645.1. NCBI lineage: Eukaryota > Metazoa > Chordata > Actinopteri > Mugiliformes > Mugilidae > Planiliza > Planiliza haematocheilus. Next base: position 9,692,166 of record SRSE01001415.1, on the reverse strand, counting down.
TGATCGGTTGATGCATCATCGCATTGATGGCGCGATGGACAAAGCTGACGTCAGCTCAACTTTAATTTGTTGCGCATCTCGCCCGTCAAATAGTGACAAGAGTCGGGCGTCGCTTGTCAGTTCATATCACCAGCTTCCGTTGAAAAATATCTGGGTGATTGTGGGTCTGTCGCTGCTAGTGTGAACGTAGGGTATGTAGACTGTATGACATGTGTTTATGTCATTTTTCCCACGGCCAGAAGGGGGAGATAAAAGTTGGGTGCTGTAGCTTTAATCTTCAAAATACATAAAATGGCGAAGGGTTGTTATGCAAAAGAAAGAAATTTGCATTTTTAGATAGAATTATACTGAGATGAGATGGGAGCTGTGGTCAACTCTCAAGTGTATCAAGAATGTAAATGAAAATGTGCCCAAATTCAGTCTTGGGACGTCTTGAATGGAGAATATGTGGTGGCGTTTATCTGCCTATAAGCAGTGGTATATTATTTAAGCCGTTACAGCAGTAAATTGCCGCTGCCAGCTGAAAGAGTTTGTGAGCAACTTTCCGACCGGGGTGTCCTCAAACGCCTCCTCCTCCACCATATGCATCAGAAACAGCGGGGTTCTCATTAACGCAGCGCCAAATGTTTACAGCGAGCGACAACGCAAGGCTTTCGGCGTGGACGGGCAGGGTAAATACCGCTCGGTGAGCCTGTAAACTTATTGCCACCATGGCACTTGGCAGCACATCGGTGTGCATGGGGAGCCAGGCGGGAGAGCTGCAGTCGAAAGCGACGCAGAGCTGGAAAAAAAAACTTCCAGAAAGCCCCATGCTGCTGGTCCCCTGCTTAGCCGCACACCTTTTCAGCCGGAGGCTCAAACAAACAAAATCCCGCACCTCCAGTTTCCAGGTCTGCTAAAATCACGGACTTCGGCGTGGTGCTGTGACTCGGGCACAAAATCCGGCGACCGCTCGCACCAAAAATTTAAGCCCGTTTCGTTTGCGGTTTCGACGCGGTCCATCGTTGCAAGGCAGCCACATTTACAATGAATAAGTTTCAACCCGCACAGCGACCGTTAAGTTACAAAGTGTCGCGATAGATTTGTATTGAATTAAGACACGTTTAACGACTAATTGTAAAGCGTAATTAGGAAAGATTAGGGCAAGGTTATAGAAGCAAACTTCACCTCGAGTTATGTGGAGCTCCGTGGAAATCCATGCAGCAACTTGCTCGCTCCCAACGTACCGCTGTTGCTCAACTTGTCGAGAGCCAACTAGCCAGCTGTGACAACCGCCGTCAAGCTACAGGCAACGATGGCCACTACTTCCGGCTTTGACCTTCAAAATAAACCAAATGTTTTATTTTATTTTACTTTATTGTGTCATAACGCGCAATTATAAATCAAACACAAAACAAAAGCAAAAAGAAAAAGTTCACAATTAAGAAAAACAACGTAGATGTTAATATTGGCACCGTTATTTTCAAGGTTTTTTCGTAAGTGATACACAAGCTTTTATTGAGAAAAGAAACATGGGACGTTCCGGTAGCATTACCCGTGACGTTAGTGGAAAAAGTCTGTAAACAAAGAGATGAATGAATAAATATAGGCAAATGCATATGTTTTTCCTTATAGTATTAATTTATTTAATATATATGTATATTTTTCCATTTCATACCATTTTAATCTTTTACATTTATCACTAACTACTTTGTGTGGTCACCTTATTCATATCAGTGTCAATTAAGATGATTGCACATCAATACTGAATAATGTTGTGATTTTATTTTTCTATAATAAAAATACTAATACTAAAAGCTGATTCATCATATAAGTTATAGGTACAAGTAGCCAGGCTATAAAAGAGATAATCACAGCTGGCTGGCTTTTTATAAAACATACTCTACACTGTTAAAATATATATATTCCTTTGTTTTTGAAAGAGCTGTGTCTTTGTATTTTGGTCTCCATCACATTATGCATTTATATCTTACTAATGTCGAGTATTAGAACTGTAAAAACACATTTTTTTCACCACTAGCCAAATCATATTCACTTCACTTCAATTCCTTCATCCTTAAATTGTTCTTTATTTAATGGCTAAACACAAACACTTGCCCAGTCAGTGGAGTGCAGTTCATTTTTCAGACTTGCAGTTCCCAGGCCGGCTAAATTAGGTGAGGAAATCAATTATCACTGAATAATTCTGCACTGTGAGGGTACAACTATGCAAAGAAAACGTACAAGGGAATGTTAAGTTTCCACTTAGAGCTGCCTGTTTGTGAGAAAGATCGAAAGATGAAAAGACCCAAAGCATTTCTTATGTAATAGCGCGTACAGTACTCTACAAAGGTTTTGGGCGCTTTAGATGTTTGGATCTTATTCAGGCATCTGATTGGCCCACAGACTGATTCTGTTGCATGACAATTATCACAATCTTCAGTGGCAAGTAGAACAAGGAGTCCTAAAACAGATCCTGATCTCACTATTATCTAATCAGTCTGGAACTACATACCGTACTATACAGATCAATGTAAATTAAAGATGTTAATGATAAGTTCTAATAATAAAAACCTATCACATACTTTAGATAACGGTGTGTGTCATGTTCCAGTGACTGTACATCTCCACCTTATCATGTCACTAACTTTACATGCAACATATACTTGTATTTGTACACAGATAAATGCTTTTCACATTCAGTTTGTTACATTATACTGCAAGGTCTTTTTTTAAAGCTGGTGCAGCACTGAATGAGGAATCAGCGGTGGTCTCTCGCATTGAAACTCTGCGCTCTCCGCTCAAAGAAACCCAACACTCGAGGCCGGTGAGACCAATCCAGAGAATGCCAAACACTCAGCAACACATATTCTTACAGTTTTGTGGGTTCTCAGCATGGCAGTGTGATATAAACAGTTACAGGCTTCAACATGAAGCTATTAAGAAATCTCATAACTCTCCCTCGGGGGCAGCTGGCCGTCTCGTTTATTGCCTCACTTTGATTGCTGCTCTGTCGACTCTTTTAATCAGCCTAATATTACCAGTGAATGTGGCCGTGGCAAACTTTCTGACAGGCCAAATTGATCGTCTGTCTGAAGTGGCTCACAGGCCACCATTAGATGCGCGGGAATGTAATTCCATTGACTGACATGGATTGCTAACTTCAGAGATTATGTCCTTGTGGCTGAGCCGTCAACAGTAAATAAAACCCTGAAAGTAAATGCCACTTGAAGTGCATCATCATTGGGAGGCAAAGAAGTATACATCAGTGTGTTGTCCTAACTTTTTTTTTTTTATTAAAACATAAAAATTTAAACATATAAAGTAAATACACAGAATACACAATTAAATGACACAACATCTGAGCTGCTTCCAGTGCGGCGTCAAGACAAAACACCTCAGGATGACTTTCAATGATCAGCAGCCATTCATTAAAACTCTTTTAATAAGTAACGTGTGTGACTGTCACTTGTTAGTCTTTATGAACAGTGCCATCTGCTGTTACACAGGTACAAGGGAGGGACCACCCACACGCGCACTCAAAAGGAGCGATCCCCTCGACAACTCCCTGCAATGCAGTAGAAAATCACCTGCGCACGGCTCATTTTAGCAGCAACGCAATTCTTCTTCTTCAGTGCTAGAGGAGCCGAGTCCACGTCACTTCACCCCCAACCCCCCCAACATGAAGCCAGTTACTCACGGGACTCGTGGCTTAATCTGATATGATGTCTGAGCCATGTGAACATCAGTCGTGAGTGACTCATGAAGAGATAATTATAGGATGTTCAGAAATCTAAAGAAATTCAGATTCAAGCCAAGATTCGTGATGTTACTTCTCATAATCAATGTACAGTTATTAAATCCATCTGCAAGTGTGGTGGAAACACATTAAGCGTCACATTTGGCCGAGCTACAAACTGCTGCTGACAAAAGTTAAAAGTCTCACTGAAAGTTTTTTTCTTTGTCTGTTTTTAAATCGTGTACCAACTTGAAGCAACTTTCACCAACTCAACACCACACGGCCTGTCACGCTGCAGCTTGAGAATGAAGGACACAGTTTGCGGCTTTAAAGGAAAACTGGCGGCTGATGTCATAAAACTCTGTCACCAGAACCGCACCCCGGGGACTTGAAAAGATAATTGGCAGCGGCTGCCTTGGTGAACCAGTGACTCTGGTCCTCTTTCACCAAGAAGTATTTACAGTGTCTGAAGCTTTGAAGGGTGAAATAAAATAAAACTTATTTTTGCACCTTGACTGCAAGTACTGTAATGCCACTAAAATGGGAGTTATCTGACATCTCACAAAATCTCTACTCCTGTTTCCTGAAAAACAAGACGCGCAACTTGTTGAGGCCTTTAAAAGTGGCTCGAGGACGGAATGAACGTCTTCCCATCAATTCTTTGAAGTGAGGGTTAAGGTAGAGGACACACGGAAGATCTGAGGCAGCATGTTGCTCAGCTGGTAGAACATCTCCTCTGAGATACTCTGTCGACACAAAGAGACACACAGAGACACAACCATTGTGAGTGACAATCAAGGGATGGACATTTGCGCAGCAGCAAAGTGAAAAAAAGTGACCTTTACTATGCATTGTACCTACACATGTTCTCTTACACTTGGTTTTAAAGGAGAACTACTGTCCTTTTACAACCTGGACCTTATTTCTGGCATAAAATACGGTGGTTTACTCACCCATATAAGTTCAGGAGATATTTAGATCACCGTATATCCATATAGTGGGAGTGACTGGGGCACCGAAAGACAGCCTCTAAATAACGTATCATTATTCGCTGCAAAACTGGTTCATTTCACCAATATTTCGTTAGCGTACGCTAATGCTAGTCCCTGTTCTCCGACCTGATGATGTCATCTCTGAGCGCCGTGCACACCCACGGCTTGTTTACCTGTAATTTGCTACTGCTAGTTTTTTGAAACATGGCTGAATATATTTCCAATTCTGTGGACGAACCATAGCTACATGGACATACGCTGATCTAATTATCTCCTGAAGGAATACAAATTACACAAAAGTTATATGGGTGAGTAAACGACCGTATTTTATGCCAGAAATAAGGTCCAGGCTGTAAAAAACAAACAGCAGTTCCTCTTTTATCCTCAGGACATGTTAGTCAAGATGCTGAAAGGACGAGAGCGCCAGCAGCTGCGATGTCGACTGGGAGCATTCTGCCTCAGTCCCAGCATCGCCGCCCGTCAAATAAGAATGTTAAGTAATCTTAAGGCAAACACACGGCATATATTTAGACACAGCGCTTCTTTTGAGGCGTCGACAACATTGTCGTTTCAGTAGGTGCTATTTTGAATGGTGCCTAAGCGCGTAGCTCACAGGAAGCCGGTACAGTTGGCGCTCTTTGATGCCGCCCGTTTTCTCATCTTATCCTGTCAACATGGGATCATGCTATAGGCTCTGCTGCCTTCCTGACAAACCACAAAGGCTATAGGTGTACAACATCCAGCTAAGCCCAAAATAAAATAACAGCCGTGATTCATCTGGCAAAATACCTGAAAATATGTCGGTAAACCATGCCCGAATATTTGTTCCTCTTTTCTTGTAAAGTAACCTGTTTACATTAACATCAGAGCTGGATTTCCAAGAAAGCAAAAGTGATTACACCCCAGTGTACACCTCGAGCTACACGGTAATCCCATTGCTTATCACACATTTATACGGCCGAGTCTCTGAACTTTCTTTTATCACGGCAGTGTAAATATTGGGCCAAAAAATGAAAAATAAATTTTAAAAAAATATCTAAAGCTCTATAATCTATGATTTATGGAACACTTTTCAAACGTGTCTGATCCCCTCTGCGCTGCCTCATTCAAAGGCATGCACTGCAAGGCCAGGTGTGCCTTTTGTGATGTTGCGCACATGCGAGGCCTTAGGTGTACAGTTCCTTTGAAATAATGTAAAGCTTCATTGGAAGGCAGACCCTCAAAGAGCAACTTTTTAAACTTTTAGCCTCAACTTTGAGAAAAAAAATACACACATACACAATGGATTCAGATCTCACCTTTGGCACCAGAAACTGGACGGTGCGTGATATACCTCCGTCCCATGAGGCCATTTCCATCATAAACCCTGCAAATAAAACACAAGGAAAGTAAGTTATCTTTATTTTTTTTGTTGTTGTTGTGTGTTTTATCTTATTAATGCATCATGCATCGCATCTGTATTATCATGCAATCTGGTTTGGATCACGTTTATAAGCTGTGCGTATCCAGATGCATGTATGAATTCATCTGCTTCCTTCTGCTGCTCTCTTCTCCACCTTGCCTCCCCTCGCTCTGTATTTCTTTCTCTCTACTAGCCTCAAGCAGTCGAGCAGAGGAGCACGTCTGGGGCCATAAAGTCACCGGTTTGGTCCCCACAGGGTGAATGGTTGAGGCGCCTTCAGCTATAGCAACTAAAAGGCGCCCAAACCGCTGCCCGAGTGTGCTAAGCTGGATGACCTTGCTGCCTTCATTTTATATATATTTTGTATGTCCAGAACAAATTCTTTATAAGTGTGCGCATCTATAAAGCACATGGCAAATAAAGCTGATATTCTATGAGCTGGGTTCTGCTCAAGGTTTATTTTTTTCCCCAGCCACTAAGTGCTTGCTCTGGAGCTTTCAGGCTGTGGGTCCTGTTTTGTTCAGCGTCTTTGCTTGCGTGTTTCAGAATGAGTCGAAGACGAAGTAAAAATAGTTGCTTTGAGCCGTACAGGGCTAAAACCGTTAATAACACAGAGAATCTAGGCACAGGACAAGGAGCTGCGCAGCGTTATCATGTGTCGTGGTGATATCACCCTATAAATAAATTAGAGTCCCATGATTTCAACTTACCTTTGACACATTTGAATACCAGCTCGGCTCTCTTCAGACACCACGGTATGGTCATCTCCTAAGAGAAATGACAATTTTTTTGTTTGACTCTGAGCGTAACATATGACTATTAGATATCTACATATAGAACAGGTTTATACGTGCAAGCACCGACGATCAAATTTAATCGAAAAGACAGTCGGACAAATTTCAAGAGAACTTCAGTAATTTACTATTATTATTCATTCATTCATTTTCCACAACCGCTTGTCCTCAGAGGGTCATGGGGGCCCTGGAGCCTACCCCAGCTGTGATTGGATGAGAGGCAGGGTACACCCAGGACAGGTCGCCAGTCTGATACTACTGTTATTATCAGTATTACTTTACAGGACGGGAAATTAGATGCGTTTCTATAGCTAAACCAATATTTTACCCATTTTTTTTCCATTTCCTTCATTTTATCTCTCCTTCTGTAATTGAAGATATTAATACGGTTTATTTAAACAGCATTTGTAAATCATTTTTAAGAGTTAACGCCTCTCTGTGTTTGTGGTTTTGCCAGATTTTCAGTTTTCTAATTTGTAAAAATAACAACAGCAATAAAACCACATAAATGGCGCGCGAAGAAAAAAACGAAGAGCAGCCTGCGTCGCTGGGACTGATGCCGCATCACACGAGCAGTTAAAATTAGGATAATTACCCACATTCTTGCATTCCGGTTTCACAATATCACTTCGCATTTTCTCAGAGTGATCTCAGCTCCAGGCTGCACAGCTCAGCGAGGAGTCATCTCAGCGATCAACCTTTACCCGCAGCAACGAGTGTCGCTTCAGCGGAATCGCTGCCATACGCGAGCACAGCCTTTCACCCGCCGCGTTTACACCCAGCCAACACACGAGAAGTGGAGCAGGGGTGTTGGGGAGGTTTGGTCCTTTGAGGCTTATGTCAAGTGTCTCAACCGGTAACGAATTTGCCCTAAAGTTAAATTGCACAATCTTGAGCAATGGATCTTTGATGCGTCACTAACAGGATACCATAGTACTAGTTCGTCATGATGACTAAAGCTGGTAAAGAGCACTAAACAAACTTTTTTTGTCAGTCAGCTGATGCATGAAAGACATTTCTTGCAAGTATTGTGCAAGAGTCCTTTACGCAAGCGATTAGACGTGTATCATTCTTGCTGCTGTACTAAAGAGTCATCAAAAAATTCTTCTGTGCTCCATTTTTCCTAAAATTAAACATCTAACTCTAAAAATAAGAAGAGGAACAGCCCTGTTGTATTTTCCTTGAGGCCTGTAGTCCCCCAGTTGTTTTAACCCTGACACACAAGAACCGGCTTGTGCTTAGCAGGAAAACCTCTCCCCTGAACGGGAAAAGAAGCTGACAGATGGAAAGTTTCAACGTGAAACCAGAAGCTATCAATTAAAGATCCGCCGGTTCCTGAGACTTAGAAGTGTTAGAAGTCGTGTAAACAAAATTCTCTTGATTAAAGATGAGAGGGGAACGTGTCGTGGCACGTGTGCACTCCAGTCGGAGGCTTGTTGAGGATTTACTTTCCATCTTAAGGGATTCTTGCTTTATCATGTTTGTTATTATTATTATTTTTATCAGTTAAACGCCTGATATGAAGCAGCTTCCATTCATTATGAGCCGACCACATAAAATGAGATTTTCTAATTTCCAGATTTAAAACCCATTTTATTTTGGATGGTGGCCTAAACTCCTAAAAGTTTCTTTCAGTCTGTCAGTCGGTGAAGGCTTCCTCTGTTGGGTACACGCTGTGCTGCAAAGTCAACAGACTTGTCGTTGACCTAAAAATGGTTAAGTCGTAGACTGATGTAATAGCCAGTGTCTGACAAATCACAGCTGAGGTTTAGGTACATAAATGAGCGGAGGCGGAATGAAAGGGAAGAAACTGGTGAAACTTGTACAGCCAAGACCAATAGAAAAACACAAGGCTAAAAAGAAATAGCACAAAAGGTGAATGTGGGTCTGATCTGGGTCACTGGGTCACATTGCGTAATCCTTGGGTTGGAGCAAATAAATCAAGTTACATGAATTAGTGCAACACAGAAAAGAATGATGCCCGAGTAGATGCTGTGTGTAGGGGGCAAAAGGTCCACGTCTTCGAGAACTGTAGCTTCACTCCTTGGGGTGAAGATCCCCTCCCATTTCACAATTCTGCGTGCGTCGTTGAGTAATCAGGCTCAGCTGCAGCTCACCCAAAGAACTCATATGGTTTTAGTGCTGTGCCAGATTTATTGTTTTGGCGTCAGATCTTCACTGTGCACCCACCCTGAAGAGCAGATATCTTGTTTTTGTGTCTTTTAACCCGCCCTGTCCAGCGAGCTCAAGCACCCTTCATTAACACCATCTATTTTAAATTTAAGTATTTAAGTTATATTAGTTTTTTTAATACCCAAAATGTGTCACTAGTTTTCTACTTAGCCTCTATAACATGCAGAGCTAAGCGGCAGCCATGATAACACTGCAACCCTTTCCTAATCCTTTCTAAGTGTTAAATCAAACAACAGCACTCTCCAACTCAAATATTTGCACTTTTAATGAACTATATTGTATCTGTGACTATGTACTGTTTGGAGAAATCAGTTTCCTTCTTTTCTTTCTTTTACGTTTAAGTTACAAAGCGGTTCTTGTTGTTCCCTTGTACAAAAGTGAGAAAGCTTTTGCCCCAAAATAAATAAACAGTGCCCTTATCCTTATCATCTTACCTCTGACATGTCATGGACTAGCAGCAGAGGCACGGTGACCGTGGTGACGTCGTGAGTGCAGCAGACCTTCAGGATGTTCCTCAGGCCCATGATAGCCGGGTCCCGGGCCGTGATGTTCCCCGAGCGAACGTTGTCGTCCACGCACAGATGGAAGACAACGTGGACTTCTGACAGGTTGGAGTGCCGGGAGATGTAGAACTCACCTAGGGGAGGAGTCGCGGGAGACGGGTTTAAAGCAAATATCACTGGAGCGTGGTGTTGAAATGAAAATGACTACACGCTGCTCTATTTTCACATGAAGGAATATATCTCAAAAAACAACACCTGGCAAGATATTTGAGGGATTTCTCTCCATATTTTTGCTCTTTTCATCACCTCCATTCCTTTGAATCTCTGTAAGGACACAGAATTTCGAAATAACATTAAAAAAAAAGCATGCAGAGTATGTTAAGTTTAAGTATCTCACAAGGACACTTAATTCCAGTGGCAGCTGGAATGTCCATGAAAGGCTTGTAAGCTAGCAAGAATGTTTCTATGCGCAACTCTGCTCTATAAACCACTTAACTTATGCCACGATAAGGGTTTGGACAAAGTTTTCCGTCAGCACAGTAGCAGTGATGTAAAGTGTCTTCTATTTCCTGACTGATTAATCCCCCCTCTCACACCGCTGGCATGCCGCTGACATTCTCCAGCTCTGTGAAAGGCCCTGCAGTGTAAGCTTTTCATACTGCCAGACTGTTAAAGTCACATATATGGTTACACTCTGCGTCGGTTAAATGAAGCATAAAGATGCTGTTTCTGTGTTTCTAAAACCTCAGATCAAATAAGGTTTCGAGATAAACCTCCAAGTGATCCGCCACAACATTATGACCACTGACAGGAGAAGTAAATAACACTGACGATCTTGTGACAATTTCATCTTCTGCTGGAAAACTTCTGGACCTGGCATTAGTGAGGACCTGGCAACTAAACTACAACTGTCTGTCTAAGAAAAGGGACCCCACCAGCAGAGAATAATCAGTTTTCACTGTAAACGTGGCCTCTGTAGTCTTGTCTTCGTCTTTGCAAAAAGTCTAACCAGGTTGGTCTTTGTGCTTGCTGCTCCGCTGGGCTCTGGCATAGAGCACCACCTCCTGCACCTCCTCCAGCTGCTCCTCCAGACAGGGAAAATGGAAGTCAGTACACTCCTTTGCCACAGTTGCAAAGTCTGGGGGGGTCAAAGCAAAACAAACCAGGAATGAAGTAAACGACAGATTACTCAGAGCTTCTCTGTCTATAAATGTATTTAAAAATGATTCAAAAGTCTTCCATTAAAGGTGAGCAACAACGACTGACTCATGTCTAGAACCAAAATATAAATCTTACAATGGACTGGTCCCAAAATATATCAAAGCCCAGCAGGAATGACTGTGGAAAATGTGAAGATGTAGACCGTGCAGCAGGAACTAAAACTAAACTCCCTAAATCTACTTTCACAGGATACCAATTTGGAGGAAAGAAAACAACATAAATAAACAAATTCTGACATTGCACTCCAACCTCACTGACCTCTCTTGATGCCACTGTAGGAGTTGACCCTGTTGTCCACCAGCAGCACCAGACCACAGAGCGAGGAGGAGTACAGTGAAAGGGCCGTCTGGAGCCGCCGCAGCTTCGCTCCGCTGTTGCCGTGTCGTCTGTGTTTACAGAAATCCAGCACGTCCGCTCGGACCAGCCGCAGGTTGTGCATAGTCTTCAGTTGTGCTCCTGGTCAAAGGAAGGACAAAGACGCAAAGATACTGTTTTACAGGCAACAGAAAAGGAACATGGTAGGTATGTTATGATCAACAGCCATGAACTGTCAATAAGATGTATTACAAGTCAGGCACCTAGGTGTATGGTGAAGCTCTCCTCCAGCTGAGGCTGCTCCTCAAACATCCTGGCCCCAGAGTCTGCAGCTTCTGACAGCTGGCTGGGCTGCACCTTAATCTCCTCACTGGAAATCAACCACACAAAGAAATCAATCCACAAGACATTTATATCAAATACAGGAAATCGATCTATTCATTAATTATACCCACTTATTGTGTGAGAGTTCAGGTGAGGGGCAGGAAGTAAGACACATCAATCAATGAGTCAATCACAGGAATATACACGGATCAGCCACAACATTATGACCACTGACAGGAGAAGTGAATAACAGTGACCATCTTGTGACTATTCAATGTTCTGCTGGGAAACTTTTGAACCTGACATTCGTGTGGAACTGTGATCCAATACTACACTTTAGCGAGTTTCACTATATAAGGAAAGAAAAAGTCAAGAAAAAGTCACGAGCCTCAGTTGCCTCTGGATTTTTTTTTTTAATTCTTTCACTTCCCTTTATATATATATTTATAATGCGTCCAGGGTGCTGATGTAGAATGTTTTAACTTACACTTAAAAAGATAATGATATTCACCAAAAAAAGGCAGGTCCTGCTGCTATCTGTTTTATATTCAGAGGAGTGCATTAAATGAATTTAAACCATCTCTCAGCAGAACGCCATTAATGTTAACCGCTACTAGATTTGTTTCTACATCTTGTCCCGAGACGCCAGCTGTAACGGATATTGCGGAGCTAAGCTTCACTCAATCTGAAATGAGTTTCTGACCCCTTATAATCACAGATTTTTTTTATGTAAATGCAGCCTGTAGTTTAAAATAGAGAGGATGCATGCCTTGTTTTAGATTGGGGGGCTGTTAAACATGTGCAGCTCTCGAGATTCATGCGTAAAACAGCACACGGAGGCTGTTTCAGCGCCCCGCCACGAGTTAATAAAATTGCCTTTCTTCCTAGTTTTTGAGTTTTAACCTTCATGTTTTAAGATTTTATCATCAACAGTCTTGAGCAGAGACGCCACTCGGTCGGTGAAAATTCAATTCCATGACGCTGCATTTACAGTTTGCACCCACTAACTCAAGTGATCATTATCTCGAATCAACTATTTTTTAATTAATCTTTGTTGCAGAAACATATGTAATGGAGGAAAATTCTCAGGGATCAAGTGTCCTTCAGAGCGTCTATGCGACTAAAACTTATGTGCATTTAGGATGAATGCCTCCCAAAAGAAAAGTTATGCTCTTGTGGTTAGGTCTGCATCTCTTAACCCTCGCAGCAGCAGCAAAAAAAAAGAAGAAGAAGGAAATAAGTGCAGTTTTGGTCTCTCCTTCCTTTCTTGCAGACAGTTTTTTCATTTAAAAGTGCGAAAGAAGAACGCGGTAGGCCCTTCACACAGGAAGACGGAGACGCCAAATACATTTTCTAACTACAGTATCACTATCACTTGCTGCAAGGAAGTTGAAAAGGCATGTTCAGGTGCATCTGGGTGTAGAGTAAGCCAGCACATTTTAAGACTTTCAAACACAAACAAAGATGTTCTTCCGTGCAAACACACAAATACAAACGCAGGATAACATAGCAACAGAGTTTCAACTTCTCCTGGGTGTATACACACAGATGCACTCACTTAATTTGGCTGCTGTTGTTGGATTTCTGCAGGTCCTGGTGCAGTTTGATCACCCACTCCTGATACTCCTGCTTTTGAATGCAAGTCACTTGCTTCAGCTCACTGGCCCACTTGTTCTCCAGCACCTGTTCAAAGAAGATTGACGTCAAACACTTTTTAGATCTTTAATATGATGCGAAACTTCTCTTCGTTGGGTTTGGGCAGGTTAGAAAATTTTTAACTGGAAAATGTCTGCGGTGAAATTATAAACTGAACAAGACTAAAGCACTTTTGCTTTTAACTACAAAGAACCCAAGCTTCTTTTTTTACCTGCTGTGCATCAAAGTGTTGAGAGGCTACTGCATTTACATCGTGGTCGGTCAGTGTATTCCCCAGCTCATGCATCACCTTGTCCATTTCGGTTGCTTGCCTACCAAATGAGAAAGTGTTCATCGATTGATTTGATTAGATAGGAGCGAAAATACACCATCATTTATACAACTTATAACCAGAGAAATCGGACGCTCCAATATCGCTGTCCGTGGCAGGAAACTGAGATTTACCAGAAGTTTAACTTAACAACACACCATAGATATATGTGGGGTGGTTGCATCAGCTGGATGTACACCGGTTTGCAAGAGTGGACAGGCTTAACATGCAGCTGGACATAACTAAGTCTGATGTAAGCCAACTTTTTCGTTGTGAAATGTCACAGCCGGCACAAGGACTTTAATGGAATAAGAAGATGGAAATATTTTAAAACCAAAGTCCAAGTACCACTGCATTCTTCGTGGAAACGTTATAGGTGACTGGCCTTGTTTTTATAAGGAGGGAGTAGAATACCTTGAGAATGACATTGACATTGCCTAATTATTGATGGAATTAACTGGCTGGAGCGAAGATCCCCAACACCAACCTCTCCTGCAGCTTCTTAATCTCCATGTCTCTCTCGCTTATGAGCTCGGAGATGCTAACAAAGTAGTTGTGCTCCAGGTTGAGGAGAGTGTCTGAGGCGGGGGAGTGGATGAGCTCGTGGTAAACATCTGCAAAGTCCTCGTCCCAGCTGGGCTCCTCGGGCCGAGCATGCTCCAGCGTGGTCTGAAGCAGAGACAGAGAAAGACGACCTGAACATGGCGATTGTTATGCAACTTATCCGTGCTTTAATTTGACATTGTGGAGCCGCTTCAAAAAGTGCTGAACAAAAACCGCTGTTGTGGGTGACACATGCCGTGAGTAAGATCGACAAGTGGAGACCTGGCTTTCTGTAGAAAGTGTGAAAACTACGTTAGTACTGGGAAACCAAAGAGGAAGGCAAAATGCGGCGTCAACACGATTTTTGTGTTGTGCTCTGCTCAACAAACCGGGGCAGTTGATGTACCATGCATCCATAATTAGAAAGGCAACAGAACAGTATTCAGAATCTGAAACTCCTCTATTTATACGGGCTCAGGAATCTTTAGGCCACAAACATGATGGACACTGGAAAGCTTCCATGTGTATTTCTGTGCGACTGCAGTAAAACGTTAACCGGTAGCCAGTTCAGAGGCTTTACAACACAACCTAAGGCAGCCCCCTGTCTTTTTATAAATGACCAAGCAAGCGACAGCAGAGTTTAGATTTGCAATCTTTGAAGTTTAAAACCAAGTGATCTCCGTGACCTTCTGGAAACGTGAAATAGGAGACACTCACTTTCGAAGAAATGTGCCCGTGAACACACCATAAATGAATCCATTAGAAAGTCTACTTCTAACTATGCTGTTTGTTTTGTATTGATCCGTGAGATAAAAGTAATGACTCCATTTTCAAATATGTGAAAACTGCCACCACATATTGGTATCTCTGGTAAGAAACGCATCAAAGTGTAACCAAGTAAAATGAGTGAGAGAGATATTAAACGCAGCATGCGGGCTAATGTAATGAGTTTTTTTTTTTTTTCTTTCTTGAGGAACTCATGAATAATCAATTTGAAGATGCACTGCACTGCTTCTGTTCAAATTACTTTAATGATCCATGACCGCCCCAGAGTTAGCGAGAGCATTCACGGACACTTCCAAAAACACTCTGCTCTGCTCTGCTGCTATAAAAACGTAAAACAGAACAACTGCAGCACGCTATACGATCAGAGTGTGTTAAGGACGCAGTGTAAGAAAGGAACTTTTTTCTACACACCTGCCAAGAATTAAACACACTCTCCTTGTTAATTATAGATATTTAAGATTTTAGAAACGTGTATATACAATCCACTAGGTTTTGCTTTGTCATTGTAACGTGCTATAATCTTGATAATCAACATAATGCTAACTGGAGAATAGCCTTTTAAACTCAGTTCACATATTGCGTTTAAAAATGAAATACCCATCCAAGTAGACATGAAAGTGTAGATCAGGAGAAGTGAATGTGAATGTAGGCGTTTTTAGGCATGTAAGCCCATTTAAGACCAAAAAATGTCTTTTTCATACCTTCCTGACATTTCAAACTGATTTTGAATAAAAAAAAGATGAGAAAAGCTAAATTAAAGGTTAAAAGTTGAGCCGTCATAATAAGTTCCCTACTTCCATAAATTCTTCCTGGGAGACATGTCAGTGTCAGTGGTAAGCGACACATCAGTGAGCTGGACAAAGACGATGTGCTGATGGAAAGCATCTTGTTCTATTTCTGTTTTTTTGCTCCTTAAAATGTCTGTACTTGCACTTTAAGCTGCTCACTTGTGCCTTAAACTGCTTCCCCCAGGGACAAATAATGTTTTCAGAATCTGAATGAATTCTAAATCTGAATCTGAAGACTAGCAGCTGAATAACTTTATGTGACAATTAACTAGTTTTGCACGTGAAAGAAATCTTCTCAAGATAAAAAGATATATGTGGCTTATATATGTGTTATTTTTATATGTTACAGATTCTAACAACCTGCTACATAAAATCCAATAATATTTTTTGTCTTGGTTAAGTTCCCTGTTGTGTTTTTGTCCTGAAAGTTGTTCCGACCACTCGCAGTCTTCTTTGTCGGCCTAACTGCCTGTGCCACCAGTACATACTGACCCCTGGTGGTTGATGCTGTGCAGTGCAGTTCATCTCCTCAAAAAGTACTGTATGTTTTGATTTTGTTTTAAATTATGTGATGAACTTTACATTCAACTAGGAGATGTAAAAAAAACAACAACAACAACTGGCATCATGTAACAGGATCTGTTGCCACTTAGTTGGTTATAAATGTAAGAAACATAAATAAACAAATTAATCCAAAATCACACCGTGACATCAAATCTGTCAATACCCTCCCATGATTCTAGATACAAATATGAGAACTTATACTAATAGTTACTAGGTTTATTTTGCTCAGCACCATGCTGAAATGTGTCATCACCTCCGCATATGATCTGGTCCATGCGCTAGCGAGCTGGTTCACATCTACATCTCCTGTTGTGAGTCTCTGCAGGGCCAGCTCAGCCTCCCTGTCATAATCCAGAATGGTCTCCTTCTCGACGAAAGTGGAGAGGGAGGTTTTCAGCTCTAAAAGACGAGATGCACGCACAGCGAAAAAAACAACAACAATGTTTTCATTTCAGTTCAAGCCAAACAGCACAGCACAAAATACTTGGTCCAGTCTCATGCATATGCTGAGAATGCATTCCATTTCCCCGGGAAGATTTCGGGAGATAAATATTTTCCTTAGATCCGTTTCAAATAAACTATTTTGACCACTCCAACAGTGAAGATGAATCACACCCAAAAAGAAACGACTAATGTACAATAACTTGTCCTAAAACAAATCACCTTTTACCGAGAGCAAAGATCTCACCATTTTCTATGTAGCAGGGTATTTTGTGAAGCAGCATCAGGCGTCCATGAAGGTCACTTATGTTCTCCTGAACAGGAAACTGCAGAGGAACTTTGAGGACACAGTTGTGTTTTCCTGCCCTGAACTCAAACACAAACTCCTTCTCTGCAGTGCTGTTTGCTTTGCCCTTGTTCTTCTTCATGGCCACACCTGCAAATTACAGGGAAACGGCAAAACGTCGATGTCAATAATACATTGAATAACTGTCACTTGTCATTTAGGGAAATAAACAATGTTAACCTACTAGCATTCAAACAGTACAAGCAGTAAAGGCCAATACTGGTTTTCGTTAATGACCTACTTCTTCTAAAATATGACGGGTAAAATGCCTTGCATTTGCTAAACAACTTATGTTTCGTTTTTGCAGTAGGAGCGCTCTGCACGTTTATTTATCGTATCGGTAGAATTGACTGAACGTTAGCTAGCATCACGGCTAATATTTAAGCTAGGCGTAAAGCTAAAGAAAAAGTACATTTCAAAAACATGCATCCTGTCCTGGACACGTCTACCTGGCCACAGCATCTTTTTCTTCGTATAGGTGGGCATAAAGCTTTAAACGAAACAGATTTACCTGATTGTAGGTGACTGAAGTAATGTTATTTCCCTGTAGCAAAGGCAGCGGCTCTGTTTGGTTCGGTCAGCTGATCACGTCGGAGAGTAGCAGTGTGACAGCAGCAACACTTTCGCAACATGGAGGCCGAACTGTTTCTAGTTATCTTTTTGATTATACTTCAGAACCGCGAGGTAATACATATGACTCCTTAATCGAAATATTGAATAGTATATTATTATTTTTTTTATTTGACATCTTGTCTTTAACATACAAAGTCGCGAATCTGTTGACCCAAAATCCTACATTTACAAGAGCTTTTCTTAGACGCTAACGCCCCCTGCTGATTCTAAACAGTTGTTTGCCGAATAGTTCATGAATGATACAAACTTATTTTTGGAGCTGCTTGATAGGAAACATTAGGTAATAAACCAGTGGCATTATGAAAGCGGTATTGCCGTGTTGCTCGAACTGCAAAAAACAGGAAAAGGTGCTCTTAAATTTGTATCAAAAGAGATACGATCCTAGGAAAAAATAAATATTACATATAATTAATTCACACACAAAATATCATGTGTAAAATATGTAAAATAAATTAGATATATTTAAACGTTGTCGTGTGTTTGAGTGTGCGCGCCCAGAGCGCAAGTATATGAGCACGCAAGCGTATAAGCGCGTGCATGTGTTTTCTTTAAGTTTGAGTGGACAAGGGAACGTGTAAAAATGTCTCTCGTACTTAAAGCGGGATGATCCTTCATTTTGCAGCCTTAAAACAAAAATGACGCACAAATCATTGATGTATGTTATAATTTAGCCACAATATAAGATATCTGTGGATTAGATAAAATCTTCATTAAACAAAACTCACTTTACACACTTTTGTTTAGTTATACGCTCTAAAATCGCTGTGGGCATTTGCAGACGGCCCCTGTGACGATTGAACCCTCCCGTCATACCTCGCGTGGCCAACGGCTCTCCGCCGAATGCTCGCTCATTGAATTACCGCACTCAACCTGTTCCGCTCGTTTTAGTAAAATAATTTGTAGAAAAATAGGACGCCTACGCTTATTAAACTCGGGGATACTATCTCACCCTTTTGATTATCAGACTGCAGTGGTGGGTCGTGCTTTCCTGGTCTCGCTGGCTGGATTTGGTCGGGGAGGCAGGGGGAAGTACGGAGCTAGTCCCGAGCGATGATGGAGCTGGAGTCGGCCAGTAACAGAGGCGACCTGGGAGCCATGGGTGACTCGCTGCAGCCGCAGACTCCGAGCAGGCACGAAAAGAGCCTGGGACTGCTGACGACCAAGTTTGTGACTTTACTACAGGAGGCGAAGGACGGAGTGCTGGATCTAAAAGCTGTGAGCACACAACCCAGAGTCTTTGTTGTTAGCTAGCACATGTCATTTTTAGCCTACCCGCTGTCGTTAGGTTTCATACACTTTCGCTAGCTTGCCTGTTAGCCTAGCCTAGCTGTGTGACAGGCTAATTTGAATGGATGATGCCCAATTGCGTGTGGCTTTGTAGTTTTAATTTACTTCATTTGCTTCTTATATCCAGTCAAATATTGTGTCGCCTGGTGTTTTCAAGTTTCTCAGAGGGGAGTCTAGTTAACACAAACTGAGTTTTGAGAGCACCGGTCAACTTTTCAGACTCTGCCCCCTGCAGATTCTAAGTTTAAAAAGTGGGTCAGCTTTTGTCGTTCCCTTTTGAGTTAACATCACTGCATCTTCACACATGATCAGGTTTTTATTTTCTGATTGAAAGCGTCTTTTGTCGCTTAACGAACGTCGTGCATTCACTTCGCAAGCTTCCAATAGTTGTATCGAAACTTAATACATTTTAAACGGCAGCTGATTCGTTTTTTATTAGACGTGTATTAAATACCTTTGGATGAATTTTCAGTAACAGATTAGGCCACCACCCTCGTTAATAGCTCTGTAGATATGCAGTAACATTGCCACTAATTACTGTCTTACGTGGTTTCCAGGAAGTTTACCTCAGTCTTTCAATCAACGAATAAACAGTAGTTGGTCTTGCTAGTTACTAGTAATAAAAGACAGATGTTGACAATAAATGAATATGTCCACAGTAGTAAGTCAGTGTAACGCTTATTAAGCTTTTAATAATGTTAGAATAGAAAAATAGGGTTTCGTTATGCTCCAGGCTTTAATACACTAATCAGATTGTAATATAAATAGAAATATTTTCAGCAAACGCTGCATTGTTTTTATTTTGCAGGCAAAACCAATGAACCAGATGGCAGCATGAGCAGCCAAGCATTACTTTGTATAATACAACAGTTTCTTTTTCATAGTGACCTTAATGACTTGGCTGACAGACTGGCTTCCTAGCTGCTCACTGTCGTGTTTTCACTGTGCTTTGCAGATGATAATACCAGGCCCTTTTTTTTTCACTCTCAGACTGTCAGCGTTTTCTAATTTTGAGACTAATTTGCATACTGTAATCATTTGAGTCATCACTCTTAAAAAGACTTATAACACATAACGTTTATGAGTGTTTTATGACAGAGCTCATCTCTGACTGGAGGCTACGTATGTTGACAATGTGGGATGATGTAAAAGCAAACTCATGACATTCAGCCCTATAGATTGAGGCATTGGCAATGTGTGTTGATTTCACATGCAGTTCCCTTTGCATTGGCACACCTGTTGCTCCGTATAGTCCTGGGAAAAAAAATGGGGCAGATCCATGATCGAGTTCACCCACACGGCCTGGTGCCAAAGTTTAGACTTATCAGCATTTGCCATATGGTTATCATTATCTTGAACACCAAGAGGTTGGGCTAGGAAGGAAGTTTAAACGACACTGTAATGGATGGTGAAACCTCATAGTTTGCAGTTGCAGGGCACCTGTTGGCACAGATACAGCAGCCCTTCTCTGTATGTGTTTTCTCAGCAAGTATGGAAAAGGAGATGCCCGTAATCTCTTTTGTGTTTTTAATTTTGTGTTGCTGCTGTTCAGGCGGCAGACACCTTGGCGGTCCGGCAGAAACGACGTATATATGACATCACCAATGTGCTGGAAGGAATCGGACTGATAGAAAAGAAGTCCAAGAACAGCATCCAGTGGAAGTAAGTCCATGAATATGTATAGATATATATTAAGCTCATAGAATATCAGTAAGAGGTAATATGCTTTCGATTTTGGACTGGTGTCCAGATGCAACACTGCTTTCATGATAGAAAAGAAACTGAACTTCTGTTACGAGGGGAGGAAACTCTGAAACCATACAGAGACATACAGTATGTGTCTTGGTAGCACTTGTACCACTCCCAACCAACAACTTCCACTTATGGTGTGTGTTTTGTTGCTATAGAGAAATAGCTGGGGAGCACTGTTGTTGATATATGTGTAAATATGAGATGTAACCAAAGGGACGCATCTCTTTTACAAGGGTGTGAAACCATATGAAACTAATTGGGATTTCTGTTAGCCTGAAACATACCTCAAAATGGCCTGAATATGGGCTACATGAGCATGTCAGAATTGCTTTGCACACAGAACGTTGTGGCTTTTTTAATGTGCAAAACATTCATATCAGATTAATGAAGATTTTGGGTAATCGGTTGTTTCTTGTGTAAATGTTTATGATACAGTTCATGACTGCTTAAAGAGAACATTTTGTCTGGCACGAGCTTTGGGTTAGCTTTGCTCTCCCACCAGTGCATCTGCACTTCTTTGGTGCAAGCTCTAACACAAGGCAGATTAATCAGTGACCAAGACAAAGTGTATGCAAATGAATCCACTCAGATGAATTAATAATAAATCAGGGTGGTAATGTAAAACAGCGTGTGTGCTCCTGAGTGTTTAGTGGAGACGCCTCTGCCTCTGCCTCTGCCTGCTGTCTGCACATTACAATATATTTGCCTTTGTGTTTCAGAGGTGTTGGTCCAGGATGCAACACCAGGGAGATCGCCGATAAGCTGATTGATCTGAAGGCCGAGCTAGATGACCTGGCTGTGCGGGAGAGCGAGCTGGACCAGCAGAGAGTCTGGGTCCAACAAAGCATCAAGAATGTCACTGACGACTCCAACAATAGCCCATATCCTTCACTGCACAGTCTGTGTGTTTGTTTGTTTCATAGCAAGTGTTGTTCCAGGGTGCAAAGGTGAACTCTTGATATTTTTGTTTTATGTCACAAATATGACCTTAACACATTCATACTATGGCATATGTAAAACATGAAGATCTTTGTGGAGCTTTCAAAGGTATTTTTTTTCACATGCTCAGTCTGACATTATACTTCGTGTGTGTGAGGCTTATTCTCAAAAACAACTCTTCACCTTCCCGTCCTCCGTCCACAGGTGACACGCTCCTAGCAATCCGTGCTCCCATAGGTACACAGCTAGAGGTGCCTATACCAGAAGCTGTAAGTAATGTGTCTTTGTGTTCTCCTTATAAGCGCCTACTATTTTGTTCATTTCATGAACTCACTGTGTGTATGTGTGCAGGTCCTCAACGGACAGAGAAAATACCAGATCCGTCTCAAGAGTTCCTCTGGTCCCATTGAGGTTTTATTAGTCAATAAGGATCCCTCCAGTGCCTCTCCTGTCGTTCTGCCCGTCCCTCCTCCAGATGACGTCCTTCAGAACCTCCCAGCACCGACGCCTACCTCCCAGATGCCCACTACTGCCTCACAGGTCTATATACATGTAGATATCAGTATTCGCCAAGCATGTAGTAAGACGTCTGTCGTTATTCAGTTGTCTATTTAGTTTTATATCACGATTTTCTTTCCAACTTTACCCTTCAGGTACCAAAGGCAGCTCCAGCCACTCCCACAAAACCAGCTCCTGGAACGACGTCAGCTCTTGCAGCCAACCAGTCAGGTATGCAGTGACAAAGGCCCAATGACTGCACACAAACAAACTGTTTACTCAGTCAATATAGAGAATTATTATTCCTTTTTGGTAATGATCCTACCTGTTCTGCAAGTCAGTCTTCATCTTGTACGCGCAGAACATTTTTGTGGAGGAAAGTTGAATTTGTTTCAACAAAATGTCTGTAATTGGTTGTTAGATTATCCAAATCCAGTTTCCTCTGCATCAGTAGAAACATACCCCATGATGAAATCCCAATACCATGTTACCACACTTAAATTCTGATGAGAATTGAGTCCGCCTGCGCCAGGCTATGATCATGCAATTTTCTTTTTTTTTTAATGTGGTTTGCATTTTACGTGCAGTACGTTTGATACAGTGCCAGTAATTTATGTCATCTCGTGCATGTTTTGTTTCAGAGGTGACGAGCACCACGCCACTCACCCCAACAACAGAAACACCTGCTGCAGCTACTCAACAACTACAGTCCTCTGCCTCTTTGGATGGGTCTGCGTCCTCTTCTGCATCAGCAGTGTTTGAACCAATAAAGTCAGATCCATCTGAATGTGAGTGTTTTAGAGCCATAGTGGCAAATTTTAATGCTTTACGTGTTTAATGTTAAAATGTGTCCGTGTGTGCAGATGGATGTCAATTATGCAAACCTTTATTGTGCTGCTTTCCTTGCATGTTTATGACTATGGGTGCTTTCACACCTAGGTCCGTTTCCATGGCAGGTTGGTTTGTTTGGCCTGATGTGAACACAGCATTCCCACCCTTCCTCACCGGAATGATTTGTTTGTAGTGTTGACCAATATGACCTACAAATTCTAAGCTTAGAATTACATAACCATAGAGTTTACCTGATGCGTCTTTGGAAAACTGTACACCCAACAGAGGTGTCTTACAGCAGCCTTACCGAACTGTTGTTTTCTATGCGTGGCATAGGCATTCAATCAAACTGAATATGTCGTTCAGATGCAAGCACGGGTGAATGAACCACAGAACAGCTATAAATGTCAGAGGCTGCGCTCGTTGCTTATGCTCCATTTACGATGTGATTACATCTGAACTTAGCCTCATTTACTTGATCATTCTGTGAACACGAACCGAACCAAGGTTAAATGCAACAATATCAGGTCACTTACTTCCTGAACTCACCACATGTATTGTGTACTTGCGCGACTGAATAACTGGTTGTTGTTTGTTTTATTTTTGTTCTCTCTGTAGTGCTGGATTTTCCCAAAGAGCTCTCTGAAATGTTTGATCCAACAAAAGGTACATTTTTCAAACTACATCATTGGTCACTGTTCAGGGACATGCATACATGTAATTTAGATTTCTTTCAAATAAGCTTGAGGATCTAATATTGCGTCTCCTACTTATTAAGACGAGAGAAAAAAAATGAACTTAGGTAGCAAAGTATACAACATGCACACATAACAATTCTGATCACTTTCTTTGACAGAGATAATGAGCGGAGACCTGCTGGAGGACTTGATGTCATCAGAAGGTGCGTTTGTTTACATTTACACTGTTGGAAAATTAGTGTTGCTGAATATACAAAAGTATCTTGATTGATTACGTGTGTGTATTTTAGAGGTTAATAAATGTCTGTTTCCTCCACAGTGTTCTCGCCTCTCCTGCGTCTGTCGCCTCCACCAAGTGACCACGACTACATATACAACCTGGACGAGACAGAAGGCCTGTGCGACCTCTTTGACGTGCCCATCCTCAACCTCTGACCCCTGAGGCTGTGGAAAACAGTCGCCCAAATAAGCTGATCTACCTTTTAATAGAGGGGCGGGAAAGCCAATATGATCTACAAGGACACCTACTGCACTGACACGCTGAAATCAGGCTGAGCTCGGTCAGAGAGCAGCTCCACGAACAGCCTTGTAATGAAATACAGGCGAGAACAAAACATTTTACATAATGCTTTTCCAAGGAGAAAGAGTAGTAATTATATTTTTGGATTGTATTGTAAAGCTCAGCTTTCCTGTGTGCTTGTAAGCAGATGTGTGTAGGTATACTTCTTTACATGAGTGTGCCTTTGTGTATGTATGTGTGTGTGTGTGAGTGTGTGTGGATGTGAGCGCGCTTTTATATTGAATGATCACTTGAGTCAGAGATCTCCAGGAAAAAACAAAACAAAAAAAAAAGAAACCCTTTTATCCCTATCAGGTCAAGATTCACGGCAGACATACAGCTTCACTGAGTCCAAACACAGCTGGTTAAATATGCACTGTCCTCATGTACATAGAGAATATATATTTTGTATTACCAGCTCACATTTATGTAATTACTACATTTTTGACACGGACAGAGTAATAGTTTGCAAAAAAAAAAAAAAGTAGTCAGACTCAAATAATCCCACCATATGGGAATTCCTTTGAATCAAACCTTTCAGTGTTGAAAGTGGAGTGTACCAATTTTTAAACTTTGTAATATAAAGGACCAAAAATACAGCGATTGGGTGTAGATTTGAAACTGAATCCATTCTGCGTGTAAAATACAAACGATCTCCTGTAAACTCCACATTATGACTACTTTATACTGAAACTGGTTCGACACCAACACTTCTAAACTGAAAGGTTTGATTATGGGAAGAAGAAAAAAAAAAAGAGGCTTGCTTTTTGTGTCATTTCACCTCCGGACGTTTATACCTTTGTAGATTTTTATTGGCTCTGATTTAATTTTGCAGAGTCAGAGGAATAGCTTTTCCAAAAACGAGTGCTGCGGCTGTTGTCTTTCAGTTATAAATTATGTATATGAATACCAGTGTGCTAAGTTTGTTTGTATGTAATGTATGCATTTGATGTATTTTTACTGATGCAGTGAATATAGTCACTAAGTCATGTACTATGTATTACTTTGTATATGTGGCACACATCCCCAGTCATTTTTCTGTCTTTGAATATTCTGCCTATCACTTTAAATTTAATTTGTCAACTGGATGATTATTCTCTCTGTGCAGAGGACGGGCGAGTAGCAAATCAGGATGACTTGTTACCATCTTCGTTTTCTTCTGTAAAATCACTTTTTTGTGTAATAATGTCTCTTTTTGGCCTGGATGACGTGTATGTACTGTGTATATCCCTCTCTACTGCTTGTATAGAATAGCATTTATTTTTTATACCAGCTAGATGCATTATTACAGGTTCAATTCTACTAATTTAGGGCTACACTTCACAGTTCAAGAAATCTACCAACAAAACCTTCTGCTTTATCAAAGCATTCTGTCTCATTGTTGCACTTTTCACGTCACTGTGGACGGACTGGTTGCTACACATCGTCTCCTTCATCGGTAGCCAGTGATTGTGTTTGGACAGTGCCGCGAGCAGCCGGGGAGTCCAACCAGCAGTGGGTTGAGAGAATCCTGTCTGTGTGAGAGACTCGAGCGTGCGGGCTGTTTTTAACAGGCTCAGAGTTGCTGTAGTTGCATCCAATGAAACAAAATAAACACTTTGGTATTCTTTGTATTGCCTGGTTTCCTTGTTATTCAAGCAACTTGTCACATTGTGTGATGATTTCCTGCATAAGCCTGTGACCGTAAGTTCAGTAGAATACGTTCATGTTTGCATTTTAGCGCTTGTAGGTACTTTTCTAGCTTTAAGGAAGCTTAAAAATGTCAAGATAAAGGTTATATGGTTCTTTGATTACAGTTTATTGTGCCTTAAGCTTTGGTCAGTATATACCAGGGATATGTGCATGTCGGTGAAGCCTCTTCAGATTATGATGACAGCAGAGAAAAAGCTTCATGCAAACAGACATTTGATGAACTCCATATTGGCATGCTGTCCTGTTACTTGTCATTCTATATTATCTCTTCCTCCTCACATTTCCTATCCACTCTGTATCAGCTTTCTACACAAAAGGCATAAAATAAGCCCAAACTAAATAAATAATAATAAAAAAAAAGTCTGCACAGTCTGTAATTTGCAGACTGCCTTACTGTAACCAACCACCTGGCTACATGAAGGCTGATCATTTCAGAAGAGGTGCTGAAGAAGTGAAAATTCGTGTAGTAAAGGAGGGACACCAGGGGGCAGCTTTAACCAACAGTAGACGAGCAGGAACTTTGAATTAGTTAATAACCCACTTCTCTGAAATATGGAAGAAACTATGATATACCTCAGCAGAAGCTACAAATGCATTTCCACAATTGACATATTTTTTATTTCAAAGTAAAAGCGCTCAAGGATGGTGATGAAACGTAATTTATGGGGTCTTAGAAATGTAATGCCTTGAAGAGGTTGAGAGTGAAACCTTTCATTTGTGTACAATAATTTATCAATACATATGCCATGGCAGTTTTCTTTCGTGTGTAATACTTTCTTGACGTATTGTTTTCAGGTTAACGCCTCTCCGTTAAAGCCATAGAAACACATTGAACAGGAAGAGGTTTGATTTTGAAAATCTTAACCGGAAACACTTTTCTAAATCCGGCCGTTTGACACAAACGTTCGACTGAACGACTCCAGCCAACCCGGAACTTTTTAAGTCATCTAATAATTCCTGAAAACTTGTTGAAAGCAGTTTTCTCCTATTTTTCTTAAAAGTTCAGATGCTACTTTAAGGAGAAAAAACACTCCCGGACTAACTTTGCTCCTTTTGAAGGGGGGAAAAAAAGGACAGTTGCAAATGTTTCTCGCTCCGACTGCGGCGGTTCCTGCAGGACAGTAGCCCTCGACTTGTCTTTTCATACCAGGTAGGACTCAGTCAGGAAAAAAAAAAAAAAAAAAAAAAAAAAACCTGTGCAGCTCACTCACATTTCTTTTACGACTCTCTGCGCTGGCTGTTTTGACAAAGATTTGCCTGTAGCCGTATTTTAAATGAGTTCATGTGCTGTTTGGGTTGTTTGCACTTAAGTTAGCTTACCAAAACTTAGCCTAGTTGACTTAAGCTGAAGCACCAACTAAACTTGCTGTTCAGTGTCCAGCTTCTAGTTAACACTAACATGCCTAATACTAGTGTATATAGTTTGAATTTGTGCCTATCTTTTTTTTGTTTTTGTGAACACAAAGTCAGAATCCGATAAATCACAGCAGAAGGCTTAAAAAGTTTCATATATGGTGCAACTGAAGTCTTTCTGATGGAAAATCAGTGTATTTAATGTGGTGTACAAAGTGTGTGTTACACTGTCAGGTCAGGAATTTCAGGCAGCTGAGAGCTTCCCCCTTCTCTCTCTCTCTCTCTCTCACACACACACACACACACACACATCCACAGCGTGGGAGGGGGTCTGTCAGTCCAGGGGGTCTGAGACAGACTGGATCTGCAGGCCAAACAAAAGATCTGGGTGTGCTTGTGGTTTTAAGCCTAATGAAGCAAACGACTCACTCACTGCAGCTGAACATGGGTGACTTTTAATATGACATAATATCCTGTCGTTTTTGAATGATCTACCACTCCCCTTCAAAGAGTGTGATTTACAGCACAGGCAGAACCTATTGACAGTACATGCCCAGATGACTTAGCTGTATGGGAGCTGTCGTAACTTCCTATATTACTTTGTTTGTTTGTTATCTTTCACTTTATCAGTCCACTACCGTTACATGTTTAGAAAACTGCTAAATCTGTTTCTCTATTAATAGATTGATCTGCGAAATCTTAGAAAATAAGTGAGAAGTGCGCTCAGATGGCTTGCTCCATCTGTCGCACACTGCAATCCCCAGTTTCCCCCACTTGCAATCCCCAATAAATCCCTTAATTCCCATTATTACACTTATGTAAACTAACACAATGTGATATTCTTTGTTAACCTGCATCATCTATCAGTGCTTTGTTATGTGAACTGCATTCATTGCTGTGAGAGCAGCCTACCAAAACCTCCACTTCTGTTTAAAGAAGACACACATGCAGAAGGTGTGGTTTCAGCTTCCACATACTAAATTCAGGGGACATCACAAACAGGCACAGACAAGCACAGACACTGACTGATACACACACTTTTGGTGGTTAACCTCTCTGGAGGCTGAGATAAAAACCTCTCCTCTCTCTTCTCTCTGCTGAGTTCAGGAGAGAAAACAGCTCACACGTTTTTTTTTTTTTTGTTGTTTTTTTTACCGATCAGCAGCTTTACAGAAGAGGCCGATGAAAAACTTAGTTTCAGTTTCTGTCTGGTGGTCTTGCTTTTGTTTGAAGAAATCCAAGAAGGCTAAGGAATAATTAGTCGTCTTCTTTGTATTTCTGTCGTAAGGTTTAAGCAGCCATCAGCGCCATTAAGCGTAACCGCAATATTGCGGAAATTAGCAGATTATCCTTAAGTTTATCCCGTGTCTCGGAGAGCAGCAGTGCAGGCTGAGCTCTGTTGAGTGTTACACAAGGCCTGAAGCATGTGCAGACAGGTCCTGATGAATGCAGGCTAATAATGTGTTGTCGTTAGTACGAGCAGACTCAAGTGCTGGAAGTTGTCTCAGATTTCTGCTCTGGCTTATCTAACTTTGTTCATTTCTCTTCAGGACAAAAGTTTACTGACTGCTTTACTGTTACCAAAGGTAGCCGGCTACGTCTGTCTGTCAGCCCCTTTTTGTCGGTTTCTGTTATATAATCTTATTCAGTGCTGAGTTGCAGAGCGCCCTAGAAAGGATGTCAACTGTGGAAACACTCACCCAGGAAACCCAGGAAACAAATGCATATTTGTGTTTTTGTTTCACAGCTCAGGAGGTGTATATAATTTTAGCACTATGATAAAGAACAAGGGACAGTCTAGGCTTTCTCTCATGATAACATCATGTAAATAAAGATAATTTTGTAAGTGAAATCAAACCTGCTTGAAGTGGTATGTGCCTTAAAGTATGCACAAAATCTCATTGCAATGTGGCCTCCTTTATAAACCTTCATTTGAGATCTTTAATCAGCAATAAACAATACAGCTAAAAGGTTAGCTATGCTAGCAGCTGTGTACGTAGCATGGCTGAACTGAAGCTAGAGTGCTTTGACTACATGACACATTTTTCACAGGGATGTTAAATGAGGTGTGTGTACCCTCTTAATTTAACTTTTGCTTCATCGGATTTGTGTGGTTTCACTGATTGGCAGTGATCTGCAGCTGAAGCAGCAAAGGCCAAAACTGTCAGATAATTTAGATTCAGATCATTTGGCAGAATTTTAAACTTTTCCTACAAATCACATCAAATCTTTGAAATAACTAAAGCTGCTAATATTCAACGAAATAATTGTTGCATTCAAGGAGCATACCATTAAGTAGTAGTAAGAAACAAGCTGACTGAGAAACTCAAACATTGGGGATGATTGACTTTGCCACCCAGGCTTAGAATTAGCTTCAGTTTCCAAATGGCTGGCCTTCTAGGAAGCTGTCTTTGGCAAAGCTGTTTCAGAAGCCAGTGTGCATGTCACTATTAATAAATACCTGTGAGGAATAGGTTGGACACACAGCACTCATTCTTTGTAGTGTATCCAAAGCAGTCAGTTTCACGTTCATCATTATACAGCTCAGACAGCTTAAAAACCCAGAAGTGGTTTGAGTTGTTGCAAAAACATTGACATGCCATTAACCAGGGTTTTCTCTCGAATTAGCTGACTCATAAGCTGCCCCGGAATAAACCTACATTCCTACAAATCTGTTTAAGAGTAAGCATGCTAACGCTTTCTGTTATTTGTCAGAGGGAAGTTGACCTCCACCACCAAAACGGCTGAATGATTTCATTGCCTCGGGCTTTCCTTTCCATCTAGTGCTTCTATATTTGCAAAAAACAAACTGTGCCAACTTGTTGATCATTATCATCAACCTGCTCTGAAAAGGTGCTATTTTCATTCTCGCTTTGAAGCGACTGTTTACCAAGCAAAGGTGCTACCTAAGGGCAAGTGAGGTGAGAAGACAGTAAAATCATGTGGTTGTTTTGACAGTAGTGGGAGTATTGCTTTGAGACCTGTCATAAACTGTGAGCGCTTTCTTTTTGAGACTGTAAGGGACAATGAGACAACTTTATCACTTCCATAAGGTGGGGTTTATTAATAAAGCACAAGCACGTGGCGAGCTTGACCTCTTCCATCGCCAGCTCATGAATGTACAAAGAATTTCAGTCCAACTGTATCATTTCCATGTTCTGCGAGTGAGGGAGTGACGGCGAAGGACGGGGAAGGGGGAAGGGTTGGGAGCTCAACAACAGCTTCTTCTGTATCCTCTGGGAATGCTGTCTGAAGGCTGAGGAGGAAGTGTGCGTGTTTGACTTGGGAAGTGGGAGAAGAAAGAGTGATGCTTGTACTGACAGTATTTAGCCTTCTCAGCTTTAGTCAGAACACCATGAATACACGGTAAAAGAGGAACACGGCATTCTACAGTTTCATATTGAAAACGATAGTGGGATCGTCGCCCAAGAGGGGTTCGTGAGATGACTGTGCTCGTCAGTTCACCTTACATAGACACTGCTCTCAGAGTGGGTTGGTTAGCTTTCACATTTAGCATAACACAACAGCATAACCTACGTTGCTGCTGGCAAATCTGAAAACTTTAGATCACAAAAGACTTTACTCTATTTTGTAGATTTATTAAATATTTCACACAAGGTGTTGGAAAAGTAACTAAAGTAATTGGAAAGTAAGCACATGAGTCATCCGTCTGTCACCAACTATCACAGGCATACTTCAAAAAATCAGATCAGCATCAACTATATGATGTAGTTGGCGTTACAGTAGTCTGAGGCGATTGGAAACCTAGCGAGCAGTTGTGTAGCTAGCTATGTAGTTGCCATGTTATCAAGCAGCAGTTGCTGTGTATCTAAGGATCACTTGTGCATAAAAACAATCTTAGTTGTTACACTTCAGACACACCCAGGGCTGACAGTACTTCCTCACAGATCCTGGTTGGTCTGCACTTCTGTGGCTCATCATAGCTTGCCATGTGATCTTGCGATCTCATAAATTCTGCGATAATCTAGCGTCCATGTGAGGTGACAAATTTGTGGCTTAACCTGAAAACTTAAATGTCAAATTAACCATAGATTGCATTTCAAGATTTGTTGCCCCATCACATACAAAGTCCATTTTAGTCACCACTGTTCACACTTGATGATCTGTGTTCACACCTGGTATTAAAATGTGTCTCCCCTTTGTGTCCCAAATGACACATGCTGTGATCAGATGTCAGTTGCATGCTCTAAAATGCAAATAAATAGAGCTTCTTGCTTGGGGAATAGTAGAATATTGTGTCACAAATGGTTTGCTTGTGCTTCCAAAGCACACAGGTTTAGAGAAGCTGTTTGTTTTTTTCTCGCATTCCTCTCTTGTACTAAGTAATTAATTGAGAAATATTTTTTAACCAACAGCTAAAGTGTGGTGGAGTCAAGTGGCGCCAACATGCCGCAGCAGAAGGACATAGTGAAGATAGCCATCCAGATGCCTGGGGCTTACCCCCAGCTCATACAACTTGATCAGGTAAGACATGCTCATACACACACATGCTAACTTAACTTCATCTTAACTGCTGTATGGTCCGACAGTGTCGCCCTTAGCTGAGCCTGCAGCTTCATCTGGAAGACATTGAGATCGCTCTCATGCTTGTAAGACAATAACCTGCAGCAGGACTCACAAAAAGTTGTAATCATTCACTTTGGATACAACAAGTTTTATGCATCTGGTTTGTGAAAGGCCAATAGTCTATTAGTAATCTCTGAGTCTATTCAACTTCGTGATGCTTTGAAACTGGCTGCATCTTTTTTTGTGCGTGCATTGCGTCTTAAAATACTACCGCTTGCTAAACACGCAAGCTGCAGAATAAGCCGCTGCTCAACCTGACTAACTAGAACTTAAGGTTACCTCCGAATACAAAAGTGCCTTTCTGAATTAATGGTCATTACTTATCTTGTAATATATCTCATCATCAAAATCTAAGCGTCTGTTTTCTTGAAAGAGGTGTTTCGTAATCTGAGAATTGTACTTGGGAGAGCTGCTAAACTAGGACAGAAGGCTGACCACAGACTAGCCTGTCAGAATCAATATTCATTGCATAATTAGAAATATAGTGTGTCTCATCAACAAAACCTGGAAATTGTGGAAACCGGTAAATTAGTAAGCATTCTTTCCCAATTTTTTGGGTGTATACTGTACGTGTTTGTATCTCACAATACCTAATAAGTTTGGTACTCGAGGTGCAAGTCGCTGTCAGCCAGACTGTGTAGTCATCCATTCATTTGAAGCACGTTAGGTACTTTATAACAAAACTCAGGAAGTGACACCTTTCGAGTTCAATTGACAGATTCTCTGCTTTACTTTGAGTTTACGTGACTTAAGTTTGTCACTTGTACTGCTCAGGGAGAAAACCAACGCTTGTGTTAGTTTTCAAATGATGAGATAATTGTAGTTACACTAGAAACTAGTTGGTGCTGTGCTGCTTTTGGTCAACTGTGTGGCATGTACTCGCTGAAGGCGATGAGCCCCACTTCCTTACAAGTGTGGTTTCATACAGCTTCTGCAGCATGAGATATATACAGAATAGATCACTGCCATCACTTAACCTCACTGCCAAGTCTGGTGACCATGAGATTATTTCATACAGCTGGCTGGTTTTTAGATTAAGTTATTATGAAATGTATTTGAATTAACTCTAGTAGTGATCCTGAATTTTTCAAGGGTTTCTTTTTTTTTTGCATTAGTTTGTCGGCATGATTTTTTGTTATTGCTCAATAATGGAATTTTTTTCTCAATGACGCTTTCATTTCATAATTTCTCTAGAATGGCAGTAATGGAGTCCCCCCCCTACACCTCTCAGCCAACCACCCAAGCGTTACCTCTTATTTACCTATTAAGGCTACACTGATACCAGTCAGAGCAGCAAATCGGAACAATAGCAGATGCAAAACATCTGTTGCTGCAGTTGCTAATAACCTGTGGCAGCACTGCTCTTGAATTCAGCGACGACTAACACTGAATTTTACAGAGAGTGAATTGATGTACGTAGCTTTTTTTCCAGCGCTTGTGGCTGACATGACTTAAATTTGGAGCTCTGCGATTGGATGTTTCTTACTGAAATGTGCCTTGGGACTCATTGGTTTTCCTGAGTTTTAATCAAAGAACCACCTACACTAAGTCAGTGAGTCATTTTCTTTGCAAACTTGCTTAATATTCCACAGTTTTGCAAAGTGGAATTTGTCATCGCTGACCTTGAAATAAAAAATTTAGGAAAAGAATAATAAGAGTTTCATTTATTCCCCTTTTGCAGACTTTGTTCTTCAGAATTATTTATTTATCCATACTCACCCGCCGGTTTTATTTCTTTAGCTTTCACCAAGGGTGTGAGGAAGATTTCCATGTGTTTCCCAGAAACTCTGGGGAAGTTATACTCCCTTGCGCAAGACACTGCTTATGAGCTCAAACCATATACCAGACCACAAGGGTGTGTGTGTTTATCAGTCACACAATGATCATGAGATGTTTGAACGGAGAGACGTGTCAGTTTGACAGGTACTTAACCAGACAGTCTGCTAGTCTGAGCAGCTGGAAAGTGCATCACAACTGGAGAGACACCACTACTGATCATTTCACCAGTATTATTAGGCTTTTATTTTAATCATCATAAGAGAATCAGCACAATTAAACTTAGAAAACTGTTGCTTGGGATTTAGATAAATCTATTTATCAAATAGATTCACGTTAGGTTAAAATAATCGCTCAAAAACTTCCCATTGGCTCGAACATTTCCACTAGACACATCTGATTGGTTGACCGTCTTGGCCGCCACTAATAACAGACCGTCCACTGGGTCTACCACAGAACCTGAAGACATTTTGACTGGGTAACCACAGGGCTGACCGCTAATAGCCGGGTAGCTGAGAGTCAGACATGGAAGTAGTCTGGCTTTTATTTACGCCCAAAGAGAGTTCTGGGCAGCGAGAGTAACATTGTTCAGAAAGTGTTGGGGAGCTTTAGGATTTCCTTTTCTCAGCAAACAAGGTTTGCAGCCAGCGCATAGCTGTGGTACCGTGATCCCATAACAGCATATCATTACCGAAGCAAGCGTTTAGCTCCATGACAGAGAAGTTACTTTGATAATAGAGTCTTGTTGCTGTTGCTACACTCTATGCAGCAGGTGTGTGTTCTCATGCTGTGTTAAGGTTTGTGTTTTACTACATGCTGTTTTTTTTGTGTGTGTCTGTGCAGAAAAAGCCTCTGTCGGCCGTGATAAAGGAGGTGTGCGATGGGTAAGTCAATCATGGTGGATCGGGGATACTCAGCTTTCCCTCTACGTGATTAATGTTTGACACACTTATCATTCAACTGTGTTACCGTAATGGTTCATTTCACTTTGTGTGTGTGTAGCTGGAATCTCCCAGGTCCTGATAACTACGCCCTGCAGTATGCTGATGGAGTTCAGACGTACATCACTGAATCGGTCAGTCAAATGTCTTCACAAATTGCATCCATCTGCACCACCGACTCAGTCTTGAAGCAACTGGCTAAAGTCTGCCCTCCAGATGTTTCCTTGTTGTTAAAGATGAGAATGTTGTTCATCTTTATATAACGCACAACAGCGCATAAGGGGATCACTCAAGTATGTGAAATCACTTTATTTAGGATGGAGCCAGGTCAGATGATGTCAATAATACCTTAAGAATGAGTGAGAAGAAATAAAAAAGAAAACTTAAGAGAAACAGCTGGAACTTCACTCTTTTAAAAAGGTCACTGCTGAAAGCCCTCCCCCTCTTTGAACCGGAGACAGGGCTGTAGAAGTCATTACGGTGCCTTTAACAGACATACACTTTCTTATAATACCTTCTAGTGACACTATCACAACAGTGCTGTGTGTGAAACAAACTCCTATAGCTGGTGGAAGTATGGTGACTGTCTGACTTTGAAGTGAGTTTGTGGTTAAACACGGATGTTTCAGTTTAAGGGCTGCCTCTTAGTGAGTTTGTGGAACATTTAGCTTGATTGCGCACACTGTACAATAGTGATACAGATTATTTCCTGCCTTCAGCTGCAGCCTGATTTCACAAATACCCTTGATGACATCCTCATAAACAGACCGTGTTTAGGTTAAAGGATCAGAGACTCCTCTTTGCCCTGGCAGAAGCATCGTCAGCAGCATGTCTCTGTCCAGATTAACAGTCAGGTTTACTCAAAGTAAAAGCATAAATTCTCATGTTTTGGGAATCAGTATCGATGTATTCATTAAGCTCAGTCTAGGCTGTTTTGCATAACTTTTTACTAAATAGTTCTGTGTGTCTTGAACACTAATCGTATTGGACTTTGTATTGCAAGAAAAACGCTCGGGAATGTTGCAGCTTTTCTTTTGGTCACATATACGTATCTGTACTTTTATATGCATTCTTACACTTATTTTTTTAACCTTTTTGTGTTTTACAGACAACAAACACACACACTTTGTTTGTTCCGTTGCTACTATCCTCGTTTTATCCAGCCGTTTTTGTTTTGACCAAAGATTTAAAAGCTTAACAAGGGACTGGGTACAAATTAGCCCCAGGGATTAAGCTTATTCACTACGTCCCTTTTCTTTTTCCTGTATTGTAATGTTTATCTCTATTATCCCTGTTAAATAAACCTTAGAAATGCGGGCAGACTAAATGCATTGTTATTAGTAGGGAATACAGTGTCAGCAGGTTGAGTTGGCCAATCACATCACGCCATCTTCTCCTTCGACAAAAAATATTCTGTCATGAGGGGCAGCACTTGCTATATTTATGTGGCTTATACAAAAAAGATACTTTTTAATCTACTATTTCTCTACTATCACAGAATTGCGCACATTATCCATTTAAGTTGATTTTTTTTTTTTTAGTCTTTAGCCTCGTCAAACTCTTTTTAATTGATAGGTAGCTGCCGGAGAGTGAGTGTAGCAATGGATTACTCTTATGTGTTTGTATTTACATGTCAGTCACCCACAAATGAATCTTCTCTCTCTTCTACCGTACTTTATATATGCTGTGTGTGGTTAACCTAATTGTATCCATGTGCATCTTACCTCCCGCACCTTGTGGTCTACGTGTAATTGGGTCTGAGAGTGTGTTTTGTGTGTCACAGAATCGTTTGGACATCAAGAACGGCTGCATTCTGCGTCTGACCAAGGCGCCGGTGAGTCTGCAACCCGACAGGCCCTCTGCCACTTTTTCACCTCCTTCTTCTCACTTTCGTCCAGTCTTAAACCTCTCACTTAGCAAGCCACTCCTTCGTTTGCACTCTGCTAAATAAAAGAATCGGCTGCATGCACGGAAATACATCACCAGCGCTGCAAATAAAAGAGCAAAAATATCAAATGAACACGTTTTGTTTTTTTTGTTTTTCTCAGTGCTGCATGTTTCCTTTTGTGTGTTTCACCAAACTCAGGGTCGCTGTGCAGAGGATTTGTACAAGGGGATCCAGAGCTCGGATTCAGGCGTGCGCTGCGATTCGTTGAAGGAGCTTGCGAGCGTTTCCACAGACGTGACCTTTGCTCAGGAGTTCATCAGCCGAGACGGACACCTCTTATTAGTGAAAATAGTAGAGGACTCAAATGAGTTAGTACAGTGTGTGTTTGTGTGTGTTTTAGTTTTTTTTTTTCCCCATAGCTGTGGTGGAATGCTTTTCCACAGATGTACACCGATAAGGCATAACATTATGACCACCTCACAAATATTTTGTAGGTCTCCCTTGTCTCTCGAAAACAGTCGTGACTCATCTGAGAATAGTCTGAGGGTGTCCTGTGTTGTCTGGCAACAGAACGTTGTTAGTGGGGGCCTTTGGGTCCTATGGGTTGAGGGGAGGGGGCCTCTGTGGATCAGGCTTTTTCCGAGTGCATCCCAGTTGATCAGTTTGGGATCTGGTGAATTTGGAGGACAGGTCAGCAGCTCGTCATTGCTATGTGGTGGGGGTGTCTGGTCTGGTCTAGGTGGGTGCTACATGTCTAAGTAACATCCACATGAATGCCAGTCCAAAAGTTTCCCAGCAGAACTTTGACTTGTCACAAGATGGTCAATGTTCTTTACTTCTCCTGTCAGTGGTTATAATGTTGTGGCTGATCGGTGTATATCGCTGGTGCTGGGTGGTTCCTCAGCGTGTAGCAGCAAAGCCTGCCCAGCCTAAGCTGCAGACAGGGTGTATCTGCTGATTATTTAGGGCAACAAAAACAAGAAATGTTTCTGCTGACATCTCACTGATTCCAGCGCTGACTTGATAAATTTAAGTTTTTATTGTCATAGCAACAGCAGCAGTAGTAGACTGACTCTACTGTGAATATTTACACTAAAGACCAGTGACTGCAGTACTGTTCACATTTACCTAAATCTGGTCGGTTAGTGTGTGTTTATATCTCTGTGCATATTTTTATATTTCTATGTGTCTGAATGGATAACATTTGTCTTTCCTCTTCCTTTGTGTGTCCTCATTCTTCAGGAGCAATGTGATCATGACACACACTCTGACGGGTTTCATGGAACTCATGGATCATGGGATAGTTTCATGGGAGAACCTCTCCTCTGTCTTCATCAAGAAGGTTCTGTATCTGCCGCTGTCTGTCTGTCGTTTTACCAGATATTTTTTTAAGCAACTGTATCTGCATTACCTCTTACAGTTCCCACCTGATTTCTTCTAATTCTCCGTGTTCTTCCATCAGATCGCTGGCTTTGTCAACGCCAAGCAGACCGATGCATCGATACAGCAGGTGTCCTTGGACATCCTGGAGAGCATGGTGCTCAGCAGCCATAGCCTTTTCCTGCAGGTCAAACAGGAAGTCACCATGGAGAGGCTCATTGCTCACCTACAGGTGTAAGTAACAGACTGGGTCCTAAAATGACAGAGTAGCACCTCGCCTGTTGGGTTTAGTGTCTGGGTAACAAGTAGCAGCACTGTCTCTGTACCAGTTTATTTATTTTTTTAATAAGTAAACTGTCTGCCTTTACAGATGGATATAAAGTAGTGATGTGAGAAGTCTATAGAACAGCAATACTTTGTCTTATGGTTTGTTCTTTTCTCTCTGACTTCTTTCAGGACGAATCAGCAGATACAGACCAAAGCCATGGCCTTACTGATGGCCCTACTACAAACAGCCGGAGACTCAGATAGACAGGTGCTGCAGAAGTCTCATTCTTACTTACTAACACACTTTTTGTCATTTTCTATGTCTCATAACTGTTAGGAATTCCAGGCGTGCAGACAAGCCGGTATTATGTTATGTTTCCGGGCCTTCCTGAATGTCTCAGTTCCAGACACTATTGTGACTTTTGTTTTGGACTTTAAGTCTTTCTAATACAAAAAAAACCCAATAACAATGGTATGTGTATCCAGAGCCGGGGTTAGCTTATTTCTACAGACTGTGCTATACGCATTGCATATGTTAGTGACAGGCAGGTAGGATTAAAAACTCTTAACCGTTGTTAAAAAAGAAGCTCTGAAGAACACAATGTTATTATGTTACTAAACAAAGTGACAACTGATGGCCACAGTGCTGTGGTTTTATTTGTGTTTTTTTTGGCTTTCTTTTTTTATTCAGAAACTGTTTGAAAGAGGTCAGTGTGGCACCGCGACGCGTTGGGTGGTTGGTTTATTTAGAAACGGCTTCACAGTCTCATATCAGTGATCACTTTCACCGTCTCTAGACCAGTAGTTCCTGTAAAGGCTGTAAGATCGTTGCAGAATGGGCACTGCAGAAATACAGAAAATCACCAGTTATCCTTTAACTCTATGATGCCGACATGCAAATCATCAAAACTGTAGAAAACGATGGAAAGCGTTGATAGCATAGGCTGTTGCACGGTACATTATTTAAGCCTTCATTTTCCGTGCAAGCCGCATTATTTCTCCCACACAGCAGGAGACAACCAGTGTCTCTCATTCTGTCTGGACATGCCTGCTTTTCTACAGTCGAGTCTTTCTGGCCCTCTGTTCTGTTGCATCTCCTCTCTCATTGTACAGCAACAGTTCCTTCATTCAGCCCTTTTGTCTCTTTGTTACTCACACACACACTTCCTCACGCTTGCATTAGGTCAACAAATCCGCCCTTCTTATCAGCAATTTAGTCGCGAACAAAACGCGGCTGAGTCAGAGATGCACGTACCAGCAAGCAGTCATTCCGCCACAGAGGTCAAAGTCTCACACATGAAGCCACGTCCTGCACCCGAACTGACGCAATACCGCCACCCCTTGTTAGAAACGGGACATTGCGCCACGGTAACACATTTCTTCTCTTGTCCTCTGTTTTCCAGGATATGTTTGCGTTCTTGAATAAGAAGAATCTCCGTCAGTACATTTATAAGGTAAATTACTCCCGTACTCAGCGCCTTTAAAATAGTATCACAAATTGTTACGGAGTTGTGAATGAGAATAAACACTGAGCGGTAAAAGAAAATTGTGTTTCTTTCAGAACATCATCCACAGCTCCGGTGCGGTCCAGGATGAGATGGCTCACTACCTCTATGTCCTACAGTCAGTTACCTTGAATCACCTGGAGCCTCGCATGAGGACGCCTCTGGACTGTTACAACCAGGTGAGCTGTAGAACACGTGAACCTCACGTTCACGAATACTTCTATTAATTTAAGAAGTTAACATCCACTGCTCATCTGCTTCTTTCCCCCTGCCGCTTCAGGAACAGAGGGAAATCCTTCACAATTTGCGGCAGGTAGCGTTCGAGACGGAGAGTGAGAACAGCCTGAGTAACGAGAGACGACGCTCGCTTTGCGCCAAAGAGTTCAAGAAGCTGGGCTTTTCTGTAAGAGTCAGACACACATTCAGGGCATATACTGTATCATTCATTATCACTCCTGACTGTTGATCCTTTTACTTTCAGAACAATAGCAACCCCGGGCAGGACTTGGTTCGAACGCCTCCTGGTCTTTTAGCTCTGGACACCATGAATTATTTTGCATCACGTTATCCTGACGCCTACAGCAGGGTGAGTATGATTTCCTTTGATATCTACGTAAAGCTTTTTCCTCCGTCGTTCTTTTATTTTTTATTTTTTCCACGATTTCCAATTTCGATGTGTTTCTTCCAGTTCGTCCTGGAGAACAGCAGCAGAGAAGACAAACACGAGTGTCCGTTTGCCAGGAGCAGCATCCAGCTCACGCTCATCCTGTGTGAAATCCTTCGTATCGGAGAGCCACGTGAGTTGACCGCCTGTGTGCCGCTGCCAGCCTTTTTCTGTAACCCCCTGGTCAGACCCCGATCTAAAGCTGCCTTTGTCTTCTGTTAACAGCCTCAGAGACCGGATCCAACTACCACCCCATCTTCTTCAGTCAGGACCGGCTGATGGACGAGCTTTTCTGCACCTGTATTCAGCTGTTGAACAAGACCTGGAAGGAAATGAGAGCCACACAGGAGGATTTTGACAAGGTACGGTGACATTAAATTTCTTGCTGCACTGTTCACTTCAGATATATAAAGTCAGCATATCTTGCACCTGACAAACCAGCTGTGAGA
The DNA here is from genome assembly GCA_005024645.1 of Planiliza haematocheilus. NCBI lineage: Eukaryota > Metazoa > Chordata > Actinopteri > Mugiliformes > Mugilidae > Planiliza > Planiliza haematocheilus. Next base: position 9,651,571 of record SRSE01001415.1, on the reverse strand, counting down.
GTTTTACTGTTTTGATTGACTAAATGAAGCTCTAGCCACAGAGTGGGGGAGAAGTGAGATTTCTGTGCATTCTTGTCTCTGCTGTACACTCAAACGAGAGTCAAATTGCTGTCGTAGCATGACTCAATGGCTCGTCAGCTGTCACTGTGTGTAAAATGATGACATGGGGCATTTCAGATCCAAGCCTGCCACGGCCAGAACTGGCCTGTTTTACCAAATCCTCTGACAACAGCTCTGCGCTTCCCATGGAGCATTTGCCACTCATTTGTGTTATCCCCTACCACAAATTAACCCCCAGGAATCCTACGCTAGTGTCAAAAACCACCCACTGCTCTGTGTGAGACTCGCTCTGTGATTATACTAATTCCTCAGTTTTTATGACTGTCATCTTACGCAGCAGCATCATAAAACTAAACTTGAGCAGCTGAGTAACATTTCTCTCATCGTAGATGGGCGTCAAAGCTTTTCCATTTGTGTGAAACAAAAACACAAAACAGCAGAGGCAGAGTTAGACCGACTATGCATTTTAGTGGGATAGTTTAACTCCGTCCGTCCCGACCTTCCCCCACACACACACGGTGACCTTACAACCACATTGTAAGGTCTTGGTAACAGATTAAGCCGAGCCTTCAGCAGAGCGCTCCTGTCTGGGAGAAATATTGAGACTCTGACCTCCTGAAAGAGACAGCGGTTGTTCTTTTGTCCTGATCCACATTTTAACATCACACTGGACCGTCCGTTCATCTACAAAGCTCCCTCCCGGTATAGTCATAAAACTCGGTGACCTTTTAACATTTCAGGAGCAGGCCGGTGTCCTGAGCGCCAGGCCAGCAGACCGGCCTTTTGTTTTTGCTCACGGCCCCCTGCCCAGGGTGCTTTGGGGCAAGGACAAAGGGGCATTAGGTGGACAAAGAGAAGCGTGGTCAGTGGCAGAAAGAGAGGGAGAAGGAAACTGGGGAAAAACAAAGCGGCCAGGGCATCAGCAGTAATTACACAACAACAGGGGGAACATAAAACCTCTGGAAACAATAGTGGAGGGAGAGAATAAGGGGGCAGGACCAGAGGAAGCAGAGAGGTGGAGAAAGCAAAGAAAAGGAGGAGGTTGAGATGGTGCAAATGTAGGTTTCGTTGTTCTTCAAACATGCACATACACGTCTCTCCATCCGGTCCTGCTAGCGTGTTTGTGGAGATCTGCACCCCCTCCTGCAGAGGCGGTCATCTCCCACAAGCACACACATCAAGCACACGTGCACATGCTGCAGGGTTTCAGGGATCAGGGAACAGAGACAGCTGCCAGTCATCGCTCCTATTGGCCGGTTGAGCCGTGGGGGGCTGGACATGTGTGTGTGTGGGGTGGTGTGCATGTATATGGGAGTATCAGGGTGTCTGTTTACAAAACACCCAAAGGCCTGCACCTCTCCCGCCATGTAGGTGATCTCCCTCACTTTCGCCGCTCGCCATCACATTTATCAAGTGGATTTGTCAAAATAGTTTGCTCTGCAGGAGAAACAATGGAGGTAAGATTGTTTTAGTCCTTTTTTTGTTGCTTTGAATAGTTTGTTTTTAGTTGTGTATTTAAAAAGTCAGTGTAGAGGTCAGTATTGAGTTTCAGTTTCAGGCCTAACTCCAAAAGTTTTATGTTTTATTTATTTATACTCAAATTGTAAAGCGTTTAAAAAAGCTGGCAGTTTGAAATGGAAGTGATTAAGAATGTGGGAGTTAAGCTGACATAACAATGAGACGTGTGTCGTGTGAAAGCTTCAGGACGCTAGAGTTATTTTGGCTCTGAGGACCACAGCGGTGAAATCAAAGAACTCTAGCTGCTTGTTTTGCGTTCCTGCATGTTCACACAATATAAAGTCTGTTTCCACCGCTGCAACAAATAGACTTGGCTATTCTCTTTGGTTGTAAACAGTTTGGTCACATTTACAATCCTTGTCGCCTTCAGGCGTCATCTGACCAAGATGTTTCTGAGTTTGAGGTTTACGCAGAACGCTGTCGGTGTACAGTTATTTGTATAAAAGCACAGAAGTGTCTGAAGGTAACGCCACTGAGTGGGTCATAAAATCAGTTTAGTCGCTGATTGTTCACAATCAGTGAAATTGGGTGTGAGCAGAAATGATCTAGGTCAGCAGAGTGTGTCAGAGACGCAAGATCAAACAGGACAAATAGGAGCTGGCCGTGTGTCGTAACGTTATGGATTTTCAGATAGATTTTCCTCCGTGTTCAGCCGAGGGAGCCATCGATTTTACACTGCTACCCCGGGCTCTCGTTTCAGGTCAATCGGGGTCAAGCCCTGACCCTCTGTGTGAGTGTCACTTTAATAAGTCATGCAGAAAACACGCACGCACATCCAACCGACACAGACGTTCAATCTGGAGTTTACAACCTCACGTTGGGTTTAATGTCAGTTAAACTGTAAAGTAGCCACAAAATCCAGCTTCTCTGTCATCGACCGTGCTAATTCTGCATGGTTTGTGTTAATGGATGCTCTAGATGTCACAGTTTTTAACAAGCGTATTGATCATCTGCTGGCTTCTTTGTGGGTAATGGAGAAGTAGAGGCATCTATAATGTTATGGGATTTGTGAAAGCAGGAGGGAGCTGACTATTGAACGTTAGACTGATTATACACATATATGTGAATGGATCCAAGCTAGTGGGTGTGAATCAGATGATGAATGAATGAAAAGTGGAAGTGAAGTAAGTACTGGTGCTGATTTATTTTAAATCTGATAGATTGTTCTTCCCTGGCAGAGTAAACATGTTTGTTCTTAAATGCCAAAGACGATGATTAGAGTTTCATTTATTGAGTCACAGTTTTGTCCTTGCTGTGCACTCAGGTGGGTGGAAACCAATCACTGGAAACAGGTTCCTGATTGGTAACGGGGTTCTGGAAAAAGCAGAGGCACTTGAACTTCTTCAAATTTGAGCGTGGTAGTCCAAAGGAAGGGAATGTGACATTTATTTTAACACGTCACAGAGCAAATGAACAAATGTAGAACCAAACACATTAAATAAGTAGGTTGGGTAGATATGATACATGCAGATACAGATCTGCAACAAACTGTAAAGATGTGAAAAGACTTGATGCAAACACAAAATAACGTACGGTCATTCCTGGCGACTGCATCTGCATCTGCAACAAACCTCAGCTAAACATTTGTTCCCAACATTTGTGTCCTTGTTTGCGTGTCACTCCCAGCTAACCTCGTCCTCTCGCCTCCGTCCCCAGGTGATGCAGGTGGTGAGGGAGCAGATCACCAGGACGCTGTCTAGCAAGCCGACCTCCCTGGAGCTCTTCAAGAACAAAGTCAACGCCCTCAACTACAGCGAGATCCTCAAGCTGCGGCAGACAGAGCGGCTTCACCAGGAGGAGACTCTCGCTCCGCCCGTGCTGTGAGTTTCAGGGCACAATCTACAGTAATTAAGACGCTATTAGGAAATGCTTTTGTTATGGCAGTCATTACACTTATGTTCGGACGTGCCGTCATGTGATAGCATTTACAATTTTAGATTTTTTAGTTCCTGTGTTGGCTTCAGTCTTGAGATGAATAAATAAAGAAACACTGAATTTTTCAAATATAGGAAACATGTATGTCTCATCTGTAACATAACTTGATTAGCTGCTCTATTGACGACTGCAGATAGTTTCCACCCCTATAGAACGAGTCCTTCAGCTGTTTAACATGTCACTGTTTGTCACCAAACACTCAAAGTGTAACAGTGTTCTGCCGTCCCATTAGAGGTTCAAGATTAATCATCTGGTCTGTGATATTTATTTGCAAATAACGATGAAGAACCCCTCTATAAATATTGAATACAGTCAGGGAAGTGATGACATGTCCTGTTAAGTTAACCGCGTCTGCAAACCGGAGCTCTCTGCCGTGCTCAAAGTGTTTTTCTTTCCAGTGAGCTCAAAGAGCGCCTGAAGCCAGAGCTGCTGGAGCTGATCCGCCAGCAGAGACTCAACAGGCTGTGTCAGGGAACGATGTTCAGGAAGATCAGCAGCCGACGCAGACAGGGTGAGCGGAAACACAGTCACGAAAAGCGACACACTGAGTTTTTCCACCCCAGACTAACCGCTGGTGATTTTTACTTTCTTTCTCAGATAAACTGTGGTACTGCCGCCTGTCGCCCAATCACAAAATGCTTCACTACGGCGATGTGGAGGAAGATACGGAAAATCCACCGATAGAAACTCTGCAAGAGAAGAGTGAGTTGAAGCCGGACGGATGTGAAAATGAACCACTTTCACCTAGATACCTTGTTTACTGTTGTGTTTGGCCTAAACTTCAAAACAGAAAGCCACCCCATAGTCTCATAAGCATCTCCAGATAGAGATACCATATGCATTTCCAAGTAGCTACTGGCTGCAATTGGAAGCAGCATTTTTTGGAAAGGAGCTTGACTTCTTGTCTCAGCAGAAGTTCGAATGACATGAATCACATTACTGAGAAATACACCAGGTTGAAATCAACCAAAATTATCCTTTAAAGTCTTCTAAGATGCAGCTGTTTTTAGATTTGTAGTGATGCTTAGCCAAAAAATTTGAATGTCAACAACTTCTCAGTCCCTCCCCCCTTTCCGCTAAAGCCCAAAACGGTCTCCCAAGCCCCGCCCCCCAACAAGGGAGAGCTGTGCATGATAGAGCGCGTGCGTATTGGCCCTGGAATACTGCGCACGATCAGAGAACCGAGAGAGAGAGAGTAAACTAACTAGCATGGAACACACCGACGTAAGAACAACAAAATAGTTTTTATAACACCCTTTGTTATTGCTAAATAATTTGACCTAAAGTACAACGATACAGTCGTTATACTTTAGGTCAAAATATTTAGCAATAGTCAACTTGAGGACAAATATGACAGAAAGTTAGTTTTGTAAAAGTTGCCTACTGCACCTTTAACTATGAAACCTTAAATGATTCAAAGGAAGAAACACAAACATACATCTCAAACTAAAATGTCTCACTAATTCTATTCTCTGCTTATTACTCATCCTTCAGTTCCAGTAGCAGATATCAAGGGACTGCTGACGGGAAAAGACTGTCCTCACATGAAGGAGAACAAAGGCAAACAGACAAAGGTCAGCTGCTTTCCTCATCTTTAGATTACCTTCGCCTCCTTATCTGCTTAGTTAACAAATACTTTGCTTTTCTGATGCAGGAGGTGCTGGATCTAGCATTTAGCATCACGTACGATGTAGAAGAGTACAGCCTGAACTTCATCGCCCCCTCCAGAACCGATGTGAGTCTGCGCTACACACTCGCTGAATGCCATGCACATTGTGAGTCTTGATACTTACCAGCTTCTCTGTGTCTGTCTCAGTTCTGCCTGTGGACAGACGGCCTGAGCGTCCTTCTGGGCCGGGAGATGAGCAGCGAAGCCATGCGCAGCGAGCTGGAGATCCTCCTGTCCATGGAGATTAAACTTCGCCTTCTGGACCTGGAGAACGTCTCGATCCCCGACAGCGCTCCGGTCGTCCCCAAGCCTCCGAGCAACTACAACTTCTGCTACGACTTCAGCCAGACTGAGCAGTAGAGTGTGTGTGTGTGTGTGTGTGTGTGTGTGTGTGTGTGCACGAGCTGGAGCATTTAGGACGTGTGTGAATGTGTAAATATATATATATATATGTGTGTGTGTGTGTAGAGAGATCTGACCTGTGCATCCATGCACTTATTTTCACTGATTTATAAGTTAAGATTTTCTTCTTCTGTGGTTTGGACATCCAAGTTAAAAAAGAAAAACAAGTGGGAGGAAACCTGTGGAAAGTGACTGAAACTACATTAGTGACTGTGGGTGTTCGGCACTGTTCACTGATTATCTGTTATCTCTCTTATACATACATCCTCTTCCTTCCTGTCTGTAAACTCCCACACAGCTACAGAAATAACAACAGGTACTTGGAAAATTGATTTCTTCACCCTATGCAATACAACCACTCGTGTAATGGTACTTTAATTGTGTTTTATAATCATTTTATATTTCTAAATGTATCTACAACACGTATATAACACATGGACTGTTCCTGTGTGTAAGGCCGGTTCAGGCTCTAGATGCTATAGATGACTCAGATGGCTGCCTGTGCTCATTCCTGTTGGGCATTAAGTAGAACACAGAGCTTCCTCACAGTATGGTACATTTTAATTCATTCACAACTGTATATTTTCACATGTTGGGTTATATGTTTTTTTACCTGTGAGCACTTCTTTGTACGGATCCCAGCAGCTCAGTAATGACGACTGTTCGTGGAGCACAGACTGCAGATTTGCATTGGGTACCAGACGGATCTTTATTATTATAATTTTTTTTTATTATTAATTTCATTTTGAGCCTAGCAGGCAGTTGTACGTCTGTATCACAGTTTTATAACACGGTCCACAATTGTCACCCGTTTGCCTGAACTGTCTGAAACTCTTTTGAACTCTAAAACTGGTGGCTCGTCCGTTGTAGCCGGTACTCGTTCTGATGTGCTACACTCTCGGAGGAGCTACTCAAAACTGACACAGGTCTACAATAAATAAAGAGATTGTTCTCTGCCTCCTTTGGGGTTTTTCATTTCAGCGCAGTCGTGACTTTTGTACTGAAACCACTGAAGCCAAACTTTGGTTTAATGATAAAAGCAGCATCTTTAAAGTCTGTAATTGTCTCTCTGTTATAATTCATCATACAGGGTGTCTAATTTATTTAGACTACTAAACATTTAGTTTCTTTTTTTTGTTTTGATCGTCCCTTTCCATAAAAGGTAATTCTTTAAAATTCGATTGCAGGTCATATTCTGTCTAAAAACATTTTAAGTATCTTAAAGACGGATTGTTAGCGACCCCATATTCACTTGAATCAGGATGTTTTTCAGATTAAACCTGGGTTTTTACATCTTATTTTCACATTAAACAGTTCTAAGATAACTGGAATAACGCAGTCTAACTCAGGTAAGTACGAAGTAGTAAAAAAATACTTTCACTACTTCTACGCTAGCAGTTAATAGTTAGACTATTACACATGAAAACAAACAGACTACAGACATGCTCTAAAGGAAAAGTAATACCGAAGTTTCAAAAGAGGCCGTGTCTATTTCCTGAGAGGACCGTGCAGATTGCCATCGTTCACCTTAACCTCAGAGCCAAAGGTACCCTTTCGTGTAAAAGATAAAGTTGAGGAAACCTTTGGACTGTCTCACTCTATTGTTAATCTTAACTTCTACTTTAGCAGCACAAAACTGTTTAATTTTGAAGAAAATAATATATTTGTCACTCTGGAAAGCGCAAACATTTAAATACATCCCATTTGTAAGAAATTTGCACCTTCAAATCAAAGAAGCTGCCAGTTTACGTGATGCTAGCTCTAAATTACAATTTATTTTATTTTAACCGTTCACCTTTTATTTTAACCTGTCATGTTGCGTTTCTTCCTAACTTTCTGAGCACTGTGATACTACAAGACATGATATGACACGTATGACACATTTTAAATATTTTAATTAGCGATATTTCTCTTCTCAGCGTGGCACCTCTATGTTCCTGTGTCCATGATACAGCACATTGAAACGCCTTCCTTAGATGAGATCCGTTCCCCGCTCGGACCCGAGCAGTTCTTACTAAAATCACTTAAAAGTTTCTGATTATTTACGGGCGCTGCTATTTTCTTGCATTACCTCCCACGGTGAACAGTATTTATTCCGGTGTTCTTGTGCAAAATGCTGAAATGTGCAACTCACGGAGGAAGCTTTGGTCGTCAGGTTTAGTTTTCCGAAAAAGTCCAGCGGTCATTCAGGGCGCTCAGTCCGTCGGTCAGAGTGCGAGGGTAAGGTCAGTTCCACCTATGAACTTGTACTGGATGTTTTCCAAGAAGGGCAGCTGTGATTGGAGGAGGTCCACCGTTGTTATGGAGATGTTTTTGCAGGTTGAAATGTCGAGTGTTCTCAGCCGCTTGCAGTGCTTCGCCAGGAGAAACAAAGACCTGCAGGGTTTAAAGGTGGAGAGTTTAGGAACATCGTTTTAGCCACAGCCACATTTACTGCAGCTATGTGTGTGGTTGTGCGCCACTCACTTGTCGGTGATGTTATTACAACAGGAGAGGTAGAGATGCTGCAGCCTGTGGAGATACGGTGCGGCCCGTGCCACTCCGTGGTCAGTTATACCTGGGCAGTGGCTAAGCGCCAGACTGGTGAGGCTGCGGCAATGCCAGGCTACCGACGCCAAGCTGTCATCAGTGATCTCCGGCAGCATGGAGAGAGACAGGCGGTGGAGGTCTGGATAACGCACCACCTGGAGACAGAAGAGTTCAAATTTCACATTCGGATTTTCTGAACCGAAACGCATGCCTCTCCTCCGGGCTCCTCCCACCTGTGTGATGCTGCTGTCAGTGAGTTTGGAGCAGCCGGACAGGTCCAGCTCCTGCAGCCTGCAGAGAGCTAAAAGTGAAGCTCCGGCCTGCAGTTTGAACTGCTCCAGGTCATTCTGCGTCACCAGCTTGGGTCGATCCTCAAAAGGCATCTGGGGAGGTTTGAAGAAGCCCATGTTACCAAAGGTCCGGGTGAAGCTGGGACCCTTGTCTCCCTGTGAAAAATGCAGGATTATTATTACATCAACAACCACGGCTGCTGCACACGAGTCATCGCTGGAAGTGTCCCAGTGTTACACAGAAGTCAAATTTTCATCCAGGCCAGGTGATAAATTAGCCAATAAAATAACCACATGTGGGAGAAAGCAAACACAAAGCTGTAGTTCTCACCTTGTCAGCATCAGGTTCACATTCATTCGTTTGCACCATCCCCAGCAGACCCCAATCTGTGACTTGCTTACACAAGCCGAGCCGCAGAACTACCAGCTGCTGCAGGTAGGTGGCAATCGCGCACACGGACAGGTCGGTGACATTGACGCACGACGTCAGGTCCAACTCACGGAGGGTGTTCCCAAGAAGTTGGGTGAGAGAGAAAACCGCAAGATCCTGAGAAGAGAGGATATGCAGCTCGTTTTTTTTTTTGGTCTTTTTACAGAAATGCAGTCCAGACAGTGCAGCCATTGACTCACCCTGATGTAGGTGCAGCTCCTGAGGTTGAGCGTCTCTAGCTGAGCTCTGGCGGCGTTGGATCCCTTCAAGCCTTTCACCATCTCTGCCCCGCTGATGTGCAGACACTCGGATAGATCCAGATCCCGCAGGGTCGACACCGACAGCAGTTCAGCGAGGCCTGTGGACAACACGAAACCAGAGCCGCTTTTTATAGCAGACACGACGACGGCAGAGCTAGCACGCATTGAAGGTGTCAAAAGGTGCCATGAAACTGTTGTGAGCTTTACAGTAACACACTATAGTTACCTTTTTCAGTGATCCGCCAGTCGCGGGACAAGGAGAGGTGCGTCAGTGTTTTCAGACCCCGGGCTATAGCCTCTACAGACCTGCTGGTCAGCTCTGTGCAGGCACTGATGTCCAGTTTTTGGAGGCTTGGCTGGTGCTTCACCAGAACCTCCATTGAGTAGTCGGTCAGCTCCTTGCAGCCTTGCAGGAACAGTTCCTTCAAGACCAAATCCTGGACCTGGGAAAGAGACAAAATCTCAATCTCTAGCATGTAATCTAACTTGTCCAATAACAAATGGGTTAAGTTTTCTGCAAGAGGTTTCTGCAAAGCGTCCTGACCTGAGCAACAGTGCGCAGTGACTCAGGCGTGATGGAGGTTCTGCTGAGATCCAGAGCTACCAGGGTGGACTTCTGCTCCGCTAACAACCTCCTCAAGTTCCTCAGTGACAGCAGCGCCGACGAGTCCTCGACGACCCCCACCGGGCAGCCTCGATACGGGTCAAACTCAAACGCGATGTGGCAGCCGGCCAGTGAGAGGCGGCGGAGTCGCGGGGTGCACCCGGTGAGCCGGTTGAAGGTGACGTCGGAGAGGTAGCGCAGGTCGGACAGGTCCAGCTCCTCGAGGCCGCACAGAGCGGAGCGCACCTGCGACGAGAGGATGGGAGGTTAACCTGAGTCCACGGAAATGAAATGAAATGCAAATAAAATTTACCACCATGGGGATTTAGTACGAGGTTAACGGAACAGTGGGGAGAAATCCCCTCAGTTACCTCGCCCACATTTTATAACAACATATAAATTAGAGCAAATACAGATATTTCTCTTTGCTGTAACCAAATCCGTCTCTCTTTCCAAATTCTGTTCATATTTATATTAAAATATAGGTAATGAATTACGATACAACTTCCAATACGTGATATAAAAGTACAGGTTCCTTTCTGGCTCACTCTCTGCTGGTAATAATGACAAGACAGAATCAGCAGAGTTGATAACGCAGTCAGTATGGTTTGATTTCTGTAGTATTTTCAGGTGTTTTGTGGTCTGAACCAATGGCCGACCTCAAGCCAAGCATCCAAACAGCACAATACCTGCTGCCGCTGCTCCTCCCTGGAGAGGAAAGCTCCGGACATGAAGAGACTGTCCAGCCCCCTGAGGTCCAGCCTACGGAGGGAGGTCAGGCGAGGCAGGAGGGCCAGCAGCGAGGCCTCGGTTATGCTGCTGCCAGGCAGAGCTAAGCTCTCCAGTTTGGAGCCCAGGCACAGACCCACCTGAGAAGAAAGAAGCCAGGAGGAGCGTTATCACCTTGGATTCCAACATTCACATGATAATTCTGTACCAACACTGGGAAATTAGACTTTGACCATAACTTTCCACGCGACGGTGGAGCTTTTACAAGCTGCTGCGCAATAACTTTGACAGAACTTCAATGCAGGCTCTAAACTCAGAAGATGTCGTGTCACAAACATGTGACAGTTTATTAAAATCTATAAACACACAGAAAATATTCATATTAAAAGCCTTCTGGGTGGAGAGACTTCTTGTCTAGGCCTGGAGCTGAGTCCTTTCAAACTGAAGAAAATCCAATAAGTTTGCTTAACAGGTTTTTTTTTTTGTTTTGTTTATTTTATCTGCCTTTCCAAGCCCTGGAGGTGGAAGAATCGTCTCATCCCACCAGGAAGCGCGTGATCTCTTCTTTGTGGATTTGTGTGAGAGCACAGCCCCGAATAAAATCTTCACATGGTGGCAGGAATATCATTTTATAACAAGAACTGCCCATTTTCTGAGTGCAGAGCGGGGAGATCATTCTGAACGTCTCCTCCTCACATTATGTAACAACCGTTTTTAGTCGTAAACGCATACTGCACCTCCAGAAGCAGCGATCTGGAAATGCTGAAGCCATCGAGCTGGCTGATGATCAGGCTGCAGCGTGACTTTCTGCCCAGACTCCTGATCAGCTCCAGGGATGAGGCGGACGCCGGGAAGGAGAAGGTGACGTCCCTCTGCGACAAAGACGTAACACGGGTTCACCCTCGAGCAAGTGTGCACGCTCGTGTACACAGTCACCTTTCAATCAGTAGGTTTACAATGCAACTGAATACAGGATGTGGAAGTTACCTGAAAGCGCAGGTCTTGGCTGGCGCTGTACCAGCTGCGGCAGACCAGGGACGCTTCCTTCCTGTCTGAAGCATGAAGAAAGCTCAGGATGTAAACTATGATCTACAGAAAAAGAACAGAAATGCAGATTATGTGACAATGGTGACATTAAGAGGTGACTTGTCGCCTTCTAATTGGTTTGCTGTTTCTTTTTATTTTTTATTTTTTGCCTCAGGTGTGTGGAGTGGCGCCGCCGATCGTTATGCTGGGACCTGCTTCCCATCATCCAGTCAAGCTGAGCGCCACATGAGGACTTTCCACTACCCCACTCAGAGACAGTTCTTCAGTTTACCCCCGTGGCAGTCACACGAGAATGAACTAGTGTCGCGTGGCCTGTTTGCTTCACGCATGAATTGTATAACCTGCTTTTCTTTGTTTGCTCCAAGTGCAGCCCACGCTCCGGCCTTTTTCGCCGGCCTGCTCCTCCTGATCTTTTGTGTCTACTATCTGGTGTTTTGTTTTTATTAAAGTCCTGTCCAAGATCCTGGGTTATTTCCTTCGAGTTGTTCATGCCATAACAAATGACCATGGAAGAGATAAATCCACCACAGTTACCTGAGAGCAGTTTATCAACTCTGATTACTTTACTTGTATAGTAGAATTACAAGTTTTCATTTAGCACACTTTGTCATGAGCAGTGCTCATTTACCTGGCACTGTTAAGAGTGAATAAATATGAATCAGGGTTAAAATTTATAAAAAAAATAATAATAATTATAAATTTAAAAATATAAAAAATGAATGAATGAATTAACTCACCTCTAGTGGCAGCTCAGGTGCTTCCATAATGCCCTCCCCATCGCTGTCTCCCATCTTCGTTAGTAACAGAGAGCCCAGACCATCTCAGGTGAGCCAGCTAGCCAACCGCTAGCTAGCAAGTTAAGAATCCGGTCTTTAACTAACTTTAGCCTTTAAGCTAGCACCCTATGTAACGGAGCGCGGAGATAACCGTTAACTCGCCGCATTCGTGTCCGTTAATAAATAAATAAAATTCTCTATAATTTAGCCGGTTAGTTGCCGTGTTACCTGCTGTCACCTCATTAAAAGCTCACCCACCCCCTCCCGCTACTACTGTTACGGCTTCGTTGCAGGGTCTCTGTTTGTTTCCGTCAGCCGTCTGACTGATTTCAGTTGGATCAGCTGACCGCAGCGGAGGCGCTGACGTCAGGGGGAGGGGGCATTGTGGGTAATGTGGTTTACCGCGCTGTTCTTGCCAATTTGTATTTTCCAGTATCGGTGAGAAGGGCAGAGGTACAACGGTTTGACCTCGATTTTTGTTCTCTTTTCTTTCTTTCTGTCCCTCTTTCTACCTTTATTTTGTGTCCTCAAACTCAAATTAAAAAGTTTTATACGACTTTTCTCACCTTTACTTTAAGACGTTTAAGTTAAATTACACCGTTTCAAGCAATACAGTAGGTGCAGGAAATAGTCGGGCCCCTTACTTAAATAAAAGCTGACAATTATCACTTGGTAAAAGAATTAAACGAAAAGCCTAGTCAGCAAAATGCTCTGAGTGGGTTATACTCACTATATACTCACTTGTGCTATTACAGCATTAGATTATTATTGTATTAATATGAAATCGGGATTTTACTGTTATGTATAGGTCATTTAAAATTTTATTTAGGCTATTTTATTTTATTTTTTTCATTTAAGATTAATATGTCAACTAGTGGTTACTGTGGCTCCAAGGCCTCAAGACCTACTTCCTCCCATTGGTGTCTCTGCAGTGGTTTATTTGGAGTGATGGCTGAGATCTGGTTTGGTGTGACTGCTAATCTATACACCGATTGGCCACAACATTAAAACAACCTGCTAGTGAAGTGAATGTCATTGAAGACCTCATCTCTTTCTTTTGGAAAACGGGTCCTGGCATTTATGTGGTTATCAGTACTTCGTCACATACCGCCACCTGGACATTGTTGCAGACCAATCAGACCCTTGCATCCTGGCGTCATGTTTCCCAATTAAACAACACATACCACTCCAAATCCTCACATGGCTGATCGGTGTATGTAGCCTATAGATGTCTGCTGCATAATTGCACAAAGGTTTTGCAATTTGGTTGAACTTCTTCAACCAAAGATGGCCTTTACACAAAACCTTCCTTTGTGCCATGTTGTTTGTCACATTATTGAACTTTAATCTATTTTTTTTTTCCTTTAAATAGTACCATTACCTCAAAGTTCCATGTTCTTTCATACTTCAACAATATATAGATCTGGTAGAGAGGTGTGAAGAAAGCCCCAGTGGCTGTGGTTAACAGTTCAGACCAGCATGTTCACTGGAAACGTCTTGCTTCCTGTTTGACTTTTGCTGTTTTGGTTTGTGGTTTTCATGTTCCAGTTTGTAGAAACCTTTTTGTTTTTTCCAAACTTCAAACCAGGTTACAGGTTGCATGGAACAGAGGATGAAATATGCTAAAAACAGTCATTTATTCAATCAAAATTCACAAAAGACAGAGCTATATATATTGATAAATTAATTCCTGCAGCTCTGAACGTACTAGAGAAAAAACTATTCCTTTCTACGGATTGTCTGGCAGTATGGTTAGCTGGTTGGTCAGCCCGTTTTCTAAGGCTGTAGTATTCAACAGATAAATATAAAGCACAAATAAAACATTTAGCGTCTCTAGGAAGCATGTACATCTTGTGACAATGCAGACAGCACAGTGGCTTTACATTAGTGGGAAAATGAGAATGTGTTAGATCTACAATTTAAAAAGAAAAAATATATATATTTACATTACTGTACAAAATAAAACAAGAACGTAAAATCCTTAACAGTATGTAAAAATAATGTTAATTACATGGACATAAAATAAATATTAAAACATCTGGAATTAGATTAAAATGATCTGTGACATATATTTAGACCTTCACTAGCTTACAGCTTTACTAGGTCTGCACAGTTTTTTTTTTGTTTTTGTTTTTTTCAATCCAGCTTGTAAAATCACCAGTGGACTAGTCACACAACAAAGCATAGCACAAAGTCAAAAACGTAAGGCAGATTGCACTTTCAGGTTTACAAAAGAGTCTGTAAACATTTAGCGAACAACAACAGCAAAAACACGTTCTCATTTTTGAATGTCGCAGAAAGACAAGTTGTGTAGGAGTGACTGATCTGAGTTGACTAAGTGCACATGAATCACTCATCATAGAGGTAATCGAGAGAGGAATTATTTCTGATAGAAAAAGGTGATTAATGACGACACACCCAAGCTGAAATGACCTGTCAGGTGTAGAAAGTGGAGATCATAAAGAAATACAGTACTACTTATATTTTTGCAAAAAGTTTGTCCAGATGAGATGTTACATTTGTACAACACCCCCTCTCCACCATGCTGTCCTCTTATACTCGTGATTATCTCGACTGCTATTTCATTTTTTTTTTTTATTCCCTCCCTCTCTCTCATCCGGCTCATGACAACTTCTTCTTGCCGCCCTCGTTCTCCTCATCCTCGCTGACGGGCTCATTGTTGCCCCGGCACGGTGATGCAGAATGAGGCACCGCAGAGTTGCGGCACCGGGAGGCCGAGCGTAATGTAGCGGAGCTGGCGGAGACGGGCGACGGCGTCTCCCCGTCTCTGTCGGGTCCCGAGCTGGAGGCGGGAGACGGAGGAGGCAGGGAGGACGAGAATGACGGCTGAGAAGAGAGGAGAGATTAGCCCGGTATATACAGCAAATACATGCACGTGTCTTTGTTTTGCTCAGGGGGGTATTTGAGTATATTTACCTGTAGTGAGATATGAGACTTGCTGGTCTTTTCTTTGACTTTAGCCAGAGCTCCTTTAAGTCCTGAGGATTTCTCTGTCATCTCAAGAGCTGCTCTGAGCAGTCTGGGAGTCTCCGCTCTGGCGGGGGCAGGCTGAGGGGGTTCCTTAGTCTCTTCTTTGGGCTCGGGTTTCTTTCCCTTGTTGAGCATCTTCCTGTGGTTGACAGAATAATGATCAGACTAACAAAAACAGTAATAATCAAATATATGTAGATATATCTGTTCCCCCTATTTGTATCTGATTTAGGGAAGTCATACTGCACTGGACAGGACAGAAACAACAATAAATGCTACTACAGTATAGTGTCCCCTTCATTTCGAACCTGGCTTTCTTGCGGAGCAGCTTCTTGGACTCAGGGTAGTGAACCAGGATATCATTCAGGTCTTTTTTGTCCAGGATGAACAGATTGGCAAACCCGTGAGCAATCACATTGGCCGTGCGCCTGTTGCCCCCGCCGACTGAAAGCAAGCTGCCAATGAGAAACAGAAGTGCGGTAAAAAATAGCATTATCGCCACATTTGACAGTTCCACTTTAAAGAGGCTGCCGTCCCTCATTAATATAATAACACAGACTCAAAAAGAGCCCAGAGGGAAAAGTTGAAACTGTGACTCAGTTACGTGAAGTAGGTTTAAAAGACAAAAAAGACACACTGTTAGCAAACAATGGTTTTGTGTACTCAGGAAACACACTGAGCAGGATGAATTAATTACTACATAAGTATTAGTAATATAGTATGGCGGATACGTCAGAGCCTGTACTGTAAGTTTAATGCTCAACACCTCAACTATAGATTCATGTGAGTCCACACACTGCCAAGCATATGTAAGAGGCATTGCCTTTGTTCCACACCGCATATTTACCTGATTTCTCCAAAGACTGATCCAGCTCTGAGAGTGACAAACACCGTCCTCCCATCTGGTCCTCCAACCACCTGCACCTCCCCTGCCTTTATGATGTACATCTCCCGACCAACCTCGCCCTGAACAATGGAAAACACCGCAGGCAAATGATGACACAGTAGGAGACAAAAGACGGACGTAAAGTACAGACAACACTCAAAATGTACCTTTTTGCAGACATAGTCCCCTGGTAGGTAGACCACAGAGCGCAGACTTTTTAGCATGTCAAAAATCATCTGTCTGTCACAACCCTGTCAAAGATGAGAAATAAACACATGACTCACTAATAAATTATCTCTTTAATTCTGCAAAAATGAATGCAAAAATAAATTAAAAGGATTTCCTACCTGAAATAGAGGGACTTTGCTCACAATGGAGTAGTTGACATCTACAGCTATGTCAAGACGCATTTTATCGGGCAGCTGTGTCAGCAGCTCCTGCTCATCTGGATTGGAGAGAGTAGAGGTTGAGCTATGACTGAAAGGCGTGTACAGTAAGATACAAACACACATGTAATCTCCTCCTTACCCAGCATGCCTTGCGATTGCCAGGTGTAGTTGTACCAGGTTTTGACACGGTTTTGGACATCTTTTGGGATGCGATAGGAGGACATGTATTTAATTGTATTGTCCATGCATGAACGGTAGTAGGTTTGACCCGCCGTGGCTGCACCGACCACATCGCGCATCTGACAAGTGAGCAAATATAAAAACCTTTAAGTTTAACACTAGATTTATGAAGTAGAGTTTGTGTTCATGCAGCATAAAACGTGGAAGGCATCCATCTCTCCTTTATACTTCCATATCTACCTGTCCAATCATGATGGAGAAGGCAAAGACTCCCACAAAGTAGTTGATGAGTTGAAAGACAATCTCAAACAGGGTGGTGGGATCTGGCAGACCCCCAATGGTGATCAGGGTCTTCACAGCAAAGTAGTAACAGCGAATGTAACTGAGCAGAGAGAAGGAAGGACACGGGAAAAAGAAAATAGTTTTAACATGCGCTTAAGGGGAAGGAAGTTTGATATAAAGGAGGTTTACAGTTAATAGTACAGAGCAGAATTAAAAATAGCAGCACCAACCTGTTGCCCTCGCCGTTGTACACCCACTTAGTTGATCCCAGTCCGGTGAAGTCGGAGCCCCAGTAGTAGAGACAGGCGTTAAGGTGGAGACAGTAGAGGAGATAGGTGGTGGTACGAATCACCCTGAGAGACAAGAGCAGAGAAGAGCATAAACTGAATACATAAAACTAGTCCTTTATTCATACGTCCGTCTTCACGGTTTCTGGTATCACTACACTAGTACGTAGTAAAGAGGCTGCAGCTTACCTGTAGACGTAGGCTTTGGTCAAGATGGCCTCTAGACGCTCGTTGAACTCAAAGAAGGAGCTGATCTGAGGAAGAATAGATGAGTGAGTTTCAAAAAATCAAATATTAGAATCTGAAAGTTATTTTCATTTGCTGTGGTGCCTGTTTGATAGCGTGACACGGTCGTGTGTGGTTCAGTAAAAATGGGTAACAGATTCTAGGGGAAAAAATGGTTAAATGTGGAGTAAAAGAGTCTCACCTTTAGCAGCCTGGGTAATCGGAGCAAAGGGTTGATGCCTACTTTAAAATAGAAGAGCTCCAGGGGAACAAGGCTGGCTACATCCAGCTGAAAAATAAAAAAGATGTGACCTTATTTCCACATTCTGTGTGTGCAGAAAAGCAGACTACATTTCTAGGTCTGCACAAGTCCTAATTCTTTACCTTGAAGCGTTTGGTTTTCATGTAATTCTTTCTCATCTCTTTTTTGTCAGACTGCAATGAAAACAAAAATATAGTTAAATATGCACAGATTTTCATCCCAAAGGAGTAGAAGTATTACTACAACAAATACCACACAGCTGTTCTTTCTTTCCTGTTATTCCAGAAGATCCCACATTAACAGCAAATGCTTCCACTCACCACTATGTCCCCGCCACGAACAAACTGCAGGCGTGGCTGGAAGATGGTGATGTCCAGGATGTAAATGAGGTCACACAGGTAGTCAGTGACCAGCCAGTAGTAAATATTATCTGGCGTTTGGTAGGGGAAGGCCCAGCGCACCGGGATGAACCACACGTTCCAGTTCCAGGCCAGAGATACCAAAAACATCCACAGCACGTACATTAGGTCTGGCAAGACAAAGACGGACGAGAAGATGAATTAAACAACAAAAACTGATAGAGGTGAAGACTCAAAATCACATGAAATCAACTCCAGCATTCACAGAACAAGCATTGGCCATTAAGCAAGCATCCACTACTGTTAACTATAGACGGATGGAAGAGTAAATCAAGCAGGATCTAAGCTGAAGTATTAAGCAAAGTTTGCATTATTTGGAATCTGTTTTTGTGCTAAATGAGAAAGAATGGCAACCACACCACAAAGGGGGAAAGGTGCAATGACCCATCTTCACCCAAACCCTTTACAATATGTCTTTTTATGTATTTCATGTGTTTAGTTTGGTGGCATTCATTCATTTTGTAGTTTAAGTGAAGAAGAATCAACTGAACAGAAAAGCACTGAAGGTCAGCGGGTGGCGCATTCGGCCGGGTTCTCACTGGTAAAAGGGTCGATGCTGGCGGGGAAGCGGTAGCTGACACACGCTCGCATCCACCGTGGAGCTTTCACCTTGCAGCAGCGGCTAGTCCGCTCCTCCTCCTCCTCCCCACTCTCCACTCCACCTCTTCCTGACGGGCCTGCTTGCATCTCCTTCTCTTCTTCCCCACCCGGAGGCAGAGGAGCTCCAGGAGCCGGAGGGGGAGGAGGAGGGGGGGACTGAGGAGGAGCTGAAGAGAGGACGGGACAAAAGCTCAGTTAATGACACCGGAGACAGTTTAGCAGCAATCTACCACCCCAGATTGGAAGTCTAGAAAATTAACAAACTTCTTAATGATAGATTTATGTTTTGGAATAATTATTCGGTTCATGGATGCCTTAGTGATCAAAACAAGTCCTATAGAATATTAAACATGGATTATAAAAAGCTATCAAACCCCCGTATAGACAGAGCACAGTTCTACAAAAGGAACTACTGAACACTCAGTTATCTATTTCATCCTGTACCCAGCCCAGATTTGCATCTGCACACACATCCGCGTTCTCTTCAACTAAATGTTCTCTATTATACTAGAGGAAAATGTAGCTGGAGGCAAGTTCTCTGGGAACTAGAGTATCTTAAATCATTCATGCAGGTTTTTTAATTTGGTGGTTTCATGTTTTCTTGATGAATTTACTACTTTTTAACTTTAAAATGTCAGTGAGCACATCTAGAGGAAACATTTAAAATACACAAATAGGTGGATTTGCAGGACTGAAGCAGTTAACTGAGGGATGACTGTGGGACACTACTTCAATGGATGAAGGCGTAGGGAGAGGGCCAGCCTGGAAAGAAGCAGCTACTGCTTCAACTCACCTGCGTCTGATTCAGGTAACTCACTAAGATTTTTGTCTACATAGATCGGTCCAGTGTTTGGGTGTGAGTGGCTGGTTTTTCCGAGTGGGGCAGTACTGACTCTTTCAACCTGGAATTTAAACGTACTGTAACACCTGCTATCTATACAAGCTACCACCTAAATGTATGTGTGTTTCAGGTCATTGTGTGGACAGACAGAAGAGAAAAAATTTAACTCTAACTCACAGGGGATGACGCTGTCTTCATCTGAGCTGTCTGGATCAATGAGTTTCTCCTTCGCCTTCTCTGTTCTCTCTTTGAACATCCTGACAAGCTCCTGAAGTCGCTCATTGACCACTGTACTAGTCTGACTGGCGGAAGATGCGGGACGTTCTTTGAGACTTGTGGGGGAAAAAAGTGAGAGACAGAATTAGATAATTCTGCGAATGTCCACATACTGTATGAAAATGTGTTTTTGTGTACAGCACTCACCAGTCATCGGAGCTGTGCAGGCTGGACTGGCTGGGCCAGGCTCTGACAGGGAGGCTTGCTTCATCATCGTCATCTTCACTTTGAGAATGTAGTGTCCTACTGTTAAAGTAAAACACAGCAACGTCACTGGTTCAGTTTTAAAACGATACCGCCTTATTCAGATGTTAGATGTTTCAGATCCTCACTGTACTAATGTTAAGCGGAAACACAGAATCACATGCTGCTTCCTGCTTTTATGCTCAATCTGAAATGATGAGATGAGGATTAAGGATGAACAGAAGATAAAAATGACGATCAAATGGGCACACTGGTCAGTTCAGATGAATGAAAGTGGAATGGATGGCAATAAAACGTGAACGGCACAGCAAATGGATGAAGAAACGGACACCAATGAGGGTCGGATGTCTTACATCTTTGTCCAGATACTCCTACGGTTCCTTCCACTACTGTCGTCAGTGGTTGGGGTTTGATTTGAGTTTAAGAGAGAGGGGGACGGGGGGAGAGAGAGTGTTTGTGTGTGCAAAACACGACATTACTCCAAGAAACAGATAACAGAGAAGGATAAATCACCCACAGGTGACACAGTGAGGATGCAAGTGCAAGATCGTGATGCATTTTTTTTTATTGATTTTCACTACGTCATGACAACAGCCACACAGTAGCACAAAGCACAAAGCCATGCAAAAGTGAACAATAGCACCACACTTCAAAAACAGAACAACACAACACAAGAAACCCTCAATGTCTTTCCAGAAATCTACAATGATTCATAATGTGCTCCTGTTCTGCATAAACACTAAGTTCTGCTTTGCTTTGTGTGTGTTTTTGGCAGCTTTTATTGGTTTGTATGTGGAGAAAAAAAAACAAGAAGACAAATCATAAAGTTGCAACACAAATGAAAAGAAGAAATATTTTTCTAAGCAACAGATTTCTTGGACATGCAGGACATTAAAATACACTAACACTGCTAGTGACTCTGGAAAGACTGGACAGCAGCGGACAGTAGAGGGCAGTAGAGCACAGCACCACAGACTAGAGGAAAACGATTTGAAGCACTTTATTCCAAATTTGTAAAGTTAATAAATAATTCAAAAGCATGTAAAACATAATTCAGCCAATAAAATATTCAAATTTAGCAAGTAAGTGTTTTAGCAGTTATTTTCTGTCACCTGCAAGTGTTTGATTTCAACTCTATTCGGAACAAAATGCTTCACTTGCAAACAGAGGCCTTGACAGTGATCTCTCAGTGATGCTACTTTCCATTTCTGTGCTTTGAAATGTATTGACCTTAAATGCACATATGCTATGCAAATAGGTACAACACTGGTGAAACTGGTCCTTGTCGTTGAAACTTAATGAAAAGCACCCATCCCCCCCAGGAGGCAACTATAACTCAAACAATCCATGCAGTTTCCTTACTCTTTATCTCCTTTACTGTGGACGCAGAGCAAGAGGGGAAAAAGATCAGATATAGTTTAGTGTATTTTCTTTAAATTTGAATCACATCAATGTGTCTCAACACTAAACATACTCCACCAATCTTATCATGCAAATAAATTCTCTAATTTATTATTTCGTATGCTCACCTCTGACGACCTCCTGACGGGGTCACAGGGACAGTGAGCGTTGTGAGTTTGGGATCCTGAGGGGTGAGGATTTGGGGGATTTTACTCTGTTCCTCCCCTCCCTCATTTCCTCCTCCTGCTCCCTGTTTTCCTCCTCGCTCGTGATCTGAGTCGACATCCTCTACGTTAACGGCCGGACGGAGGCTGAGGCTTGGGCTCTCTGGAAATACACACGGAGCATTTGTCGTCAGTTATTCAAAATAACATGTACGGTCATATTAGCAGTGAGGCACAACCCGCTTGCAAAAAATGTGACATTAATGTTACATGCGAAATACTGCAAGGGGTAAAATGGGTCACAATTACAGCGGGAGCAGAAGCAGGGCAGGAGACAGGCAGATTTAGCAGCACCTGCACCAGGCTAATGCAAGAGGATCCAACTGTGAACTAGGCCAGGTATAAGCGTGCCCTCATAATGTAGCTAAGGACTAGCTTACTCATCTGGCAAGATATTCAGCACGGATAATCTGGCTCATGATACCCTGGCACACGTCTGTCTTCTTCACTAAATACAAATAGTCCTCTAACTACATCTGCGTTGCCTGTTTGTTCCACTCTTAATCAAAGCTTTGAGAGGCTTTGTGTGCATTTTCAACACTTCTCTTTTAAAAGGTTCACAAATTGTCTTGAATAAATACATAACACGAGAGTATACACCTCTTTTTCTTATCTGGCTGTTTTCTAAAGTAACCATGGCAAAGGTTGTTTTTCTTTTGGTTATTTGAGAAATGACAAGGACCACACACAAAAATCACAAGACATAACTATCACAGCTTTATCCTAACAGTGTGCTCATACTCCTGAACACATTGTCAGGGTATTAACCATCTGAACTCAAACATAAATTACTGTTTGGATATGCCTTTTATGATCATTTGTAAATGTAATTTAGTGCCCATCACCTGCCAGGATATGAGACAGTACAATCTAATACCCACACATGATGAGTTGACTTATGACTGAGTTCAGGTATATACAATGAATGACAAAACGGTGGACATTTAACTCTCCACTAATGTGAATTCACCTGCAGGTCTTACTGCTGAAATGTCTGAGTCATCTTCAATGAAGAACGCTGGGTTAGAGAGACCAGACAGCTGTCGCGACAAGGAGTTGAGCTGCTTGGATGGAGAGCTGACTATGGGCGGCAGGCGGGGATATGATGGCACATTGGGCAACTCAAGGGCGCTACCATTCGGGGAGGATGGAGACGGGGAACGGGAGCACAGCTGAGGATGATGGGGAGGAGGGAGAGGGGAGTGTCGCACAAGCTGGTTGAGTTCTACGTCTTGTTGGTTCTTGTCATGCTTCTGTTTTTGCTGTTGTTGCTGTTGTTTCTTAGGCATCTTGAGGCATAAGGCTGTTGAGGCGGTTCCGCACGTTTAGGAAGTACTGCTGCGTTTTGCTGGGAAACTGGGACAGCTTCTGCGGGATGTTTTCAAAGGTCTGGGAAAGACTGGACAGGTTCGGGCCCACTGAACCGTCTGCGTTTTTGGGCAAAAGTTCAGTCAGAGTCTGGGCGATATTCCGGGGGACCTGTGTGAGTCGGATCTGGGAGAGCTCTTGCCGTAACTCAGGGGGGAGGGAGGGCAAGGCGGGTAAGTACTTGGTCACGTCAGAGAGCTGGGTGGGAAGCGTAGGCATGGGAGGTATTTTGGGAGGGGAGATGCCGTTCTCTTTGAAGAAAGCGTTGATGTTGCCGAGGCACTCAGAGGTTTGAGGAGTGCGCATCAGGCAGCTCTTAATAGCATCGCAGCTGACTGGAGCTATAGAGGAGACAGGTGGATAGGCAGATATAGTGTAGTCAAGCAGAATATAAGCAAGGTTGGACATGGACACAAGTGACAAGCAAACAGCAATGTAGTCAGACTGACGATGTCAGACTCTGCAAGGAGATATAGATAATAATATCATGCCTACGGTCAACAGATGACATGTAGTCTGATGCTGAGTTAGACAGTGATGAAATTAAATACAGTGGATGTAGACAAGAATGTACAATTACAGTCAGTTAAGCATCTTGTGGGTTCAACTTAACACAACCAGACAGGCACAATGAAACTAAAATATTGGCTCTCACCGCAGTCATGTAATGAATCAGAAAAAACGATTCCTGGAGAAAATAATAGTACATACCCCCGCAGTCATCCCCAGTAGCTTCTTCCTCCTACAAAAACACAAGTGAATGGAGTTCTGATTATATGGAGCTGGTACAAATGAACATTTATTTAAAGACCCACAAAGCAATGCTGTCTGATTCCCGGTTTTGAGCTGCTTTGATTCAAGCTTATTGTGTACTATAGGACAGGAAGACCAAAGACTGTAATGGATCAAGTAGAATCAAACAAACCAGCAGAGAGAGTGAATCTCACTAACATATAAAAGAATTGTGTTCCTCAATAAACCCAAGGAGGTACGTTTCTATTAAAGCTAATATGTAGATGCTAATATGACTCCCTCTTCTGGCAGTAAGAGTAATTACATAAACAATATGGACGTCTGCCAAAAGCGCAATTTGCAGACTCTCTTCTTTCAGCTCTCTCTGTGAAGGAAAAGTCACTCCAGTGGTAATCCTTGTTTCATAGCGTACTCCTTCCCCTGAAAGCAGAGTTTGTTTTTTATCTTGAGCATTAGAAACTCTTCTTGCACACTTCCTTTGTTCTCTTTCATAGATCAGCTATATTCAAGACAAACTAGTCATGGCTACTTGTTAAATTTTTTTTACCAGTACATAAGTGTGGCAATTTCGGCACCAGATTTAATACTCCGGTATATCAAGATAAAGAGAAGTTTGCTTGGCACTGATTATCTTAATTAGGACTGTGTCAACTTGTTTGCTTTTAACTTGTGAGCTGTGTGTATTCATAGGTGTTGATGTATTCGTCTGTGTCTGCTTTACTTTTTCAGAAGCTTTGTCAGCGTTAGTGGCCTGTTTGTCTTCTGCTTTCTGCGGCTGCTGGGTGACAGGTTCAGCTTCTGAACTGGGCTTCTTGGTCTTGGTTTCTGGTTCTGGTTCTGGTTCAGGCTCCGGCTCTGGTTCTGGTTCAGGATCCGGCTCTGGTTCTGGCTCTGATTCAGGCTCTGGTTCAGGTTGCTCTGGCTCAGCACTTGGGGGTGGAGAGGGTGAGGTCTGCTGAGGCTCTGCTTCCTCTTTTGGCTCTGGATTATTATATATTTTTTTTTTTTTAAAAAAGAAAGAAATCAGAGATATTATAAGAGTTAGAATAAATATCACACTATTCAAGAACCGATTACTACCTTTGACGATGTTAAGAGAACATGACATTTCTAAAGCAGTATTTCAGAAGGATGTTAATGATATATAAACATACTACACATTCTATTGAGAAGTGGCTGTCTGTCAGCTCATTATTCACTATAATTGCACATGAACTGCAGAACAAATCAGAGATTGTTCGAGGGTTTCTGGATTCAATACGCTTCTCTCTACCTGGTTCCTTGACGGTAGCTCCCTCAGTCACACCGTTCTGGTCCTCCTGTGTAAGGCTCTCTTCCGTTCTGTAGGGCAGGAGAAAAAAGGGGTGGACATGCTGGTTTAAGTATGAGACATCTACCACGGAACACAGCTAAAATATACAAACAGACACTAAAGTATGTGAATGTTATCTATGAAGTATGCGTATTTGTTATGATGACTCATCCAAAAAGGGTTCAAGACAGGCAACTCTCTACAAGTCCAGTTGCCTTTCTTTTCTTTTTTTTTAACCCTTTTTGGATATACCATGACCTGGATAAATAACCCCTGAGTGATTGTGAGCAGAAATTAAGAAGCCGAATATGACTCACTAGACAGCACATACATGTGTTATTTATTCTGTTTTTGGATGGTTTTATCTATATTTTAAACACTATTCAGCATGCATTCAGTTATCACAATACACTTTAGTGAATAACTGTAACCCAGTAGTTAAATGGATTGCCTCATTTTTGAAACACAAACTTAAATCCGTCTTAACCTCGTCTCTTAACAGTGGAAATAGCAAAAGTAGGAACTTTGCTCGGCGTTAGCTTATGTTTTCTCTTCGCTGTTAGCATACCACCTGTAACCTTATATGACGCTTACTACTTCTGTTAATACAATAAAAAGTAGCCTTAAAACATGTAAAACTTATTAATTTCATGACATATAATAGCCCCTTATCTAAACACGGCGTTATCACGCGAGACTCACTTTCTCCTCAATATTTGTTTACCGTTAGTAGCCCCTGAGACAAAATGCCCGCGAGCCTCGACACACGACAAGTTACACGAAAACAAACCGTTTCAAGTCATGTTAGAAGATTTATCAAAACAAAAGAGGACAAAAATCCGCCAGTACACGTCCGTCCATCGTCTTTCCTGCGAAACATCATCAGCAACAACAGCAGCAGCAGGTGCGCACTGTTACCGGGGGAACCGTGGAGAGGGGGGAGGAGGGGAGGAGGTCGGCTGTTGCCAAGGGAAGCTGTGGTTGCTAAGACACAGTGCCGTGATGCTGAGGCAGCGCGCGGCATGTGTCACGTAACGAGAACCCACGAGATTTGGGACCTGCTGAGAGCCAGACGATACTGCTCTGATACCGGAAATTAAAACGTCTGGATCAGGTTTATTTTAATTAAGTTATTAGGAATTAATTATTCATTTAATTTTAATTATTATTGTTATTATTATTATTATTAAGTAGTACAAGCAGTAATACTAACAAGAATAATTATAGCACAGTGGCAAATATTGTCGTATCTTAATTAGAAAAATTATTTCATGTCTTATAATAAGAGACATTATCTTGAAAAAGTGCGATCATCTGGACAGTCTGTAAGTTAGTTTTGATAAATGAAACACTCAGTGCCTACCAGCCACAGCACAAGAGGTGTATGTTACACATAGCCTATCGCTATACGTGAAAGACTAAGAGGACACTTCTTAACGAGGGTTTAAAGTTAAGAAGTGAAAAGTTTCTATTTGCAATCTTACTCTTGGACTTCACTGTGCTCCACCTCGCTCTCCTCATCTTGTGGCACTGGCAGTCTGGTCACAGTGAACGCACAGCATCACATCATTTCCCCCAAAAAACATTAAAACACACAAACTTTCTCTAATGGAGAACAAGGCCTCACTCGGGAACACAAATTGAATCAGCTAATTTTTAAAAACCCTTCACAAGACAAGCAGTTACAGAAGATGAATGAATGAATACATTTTGGAAAACGATTGGTGCAGCCAAATGATGGTGCACTGATACTGGGAACTAAAATGTTTGGCTTAGTTTTATTTCAGTTTGTCTAAACACTGACAAATTGTTCTTCTGTGAGTTCAACAGGCCACTGAAGGCAGTGACAATATGTAGAGATTTTATCTTGAAACAGTGGAGTCATGTGGGTAGATTTTAAGTTTAGTTTTGATAAATGAAACACTCAGTGTCTACCAGTCACAGCACAACAGGGGTATCTTACACATATCACTATAGGTGAAAGACTAAGAGGGCACTTCTTAACGAGGATTTAAAGTTAAGAAGTGAAAAGTTTCTATTTGCAGTCTTACTCTTTGACTTCACTGAGCTCCACCTCGTCCTCCTCATCTTGCGGCACTGGCAGTCTGGTCACAGTGAACGCACAGCATCACATCATTTCCCCCCAACAACATTGAAACACACCAATTTCTCTAATACAGAATGAGATCTTACAAACACAAATTAGATTACGGCATTGTAGAAAATTACCTGCACAGCCAAATGATACTGCACTGATACTGGGAACTAAAATGTTTGGATTGGATTTACTTTAATTTGTCTAAATACTGAAAATTTAAATTTAAATTTGACTAGTTAAAAAGAACAATTCTGAGAACAATTATTATTATTTTTTAGATAATATAAAATTCAACTTTTAACATCATATACATTTTCAAATGTATATGATTAATAAAAATGTCAGAATTTTTTTTTATTGTTACCTATTATTGAATAAGAATGACTAATTCCTCAGCATAATAGGCGTATGTTACACATGCTAGGTGAAAGACTAACGGGGCACTTCTTAATTTTAAGTTAAGAAGTGAAAAGTTTCTATTTGCAATCTTACTCTTGGACTTCACTGTGCTCCACCTCGCTCTCCTCATCTTGTGACACTGGCAGTCTGGTCACAGTGAACGCACAGCGTCACATCATTTCCCCCAAAAATCATTAAAACACAAACTTTTTGAGAATTGAGAACAAGGTCTTACTCAGGATCGGGCCCATCCAGCATTTCTTGACTCCCCAGTGAGAGTTTGATGGACTGTCCCTCGCTGGCCATCTGTCTGATAGCGTTCTCAGCCGTCTGTCTGGCCACCTCTTCGGCCACACGTGCCAGCTCTATCCTTTCCTGAAGCAGACTGAGCAGACACAGGGCACATTGATGAGACTGATCTGTTCACTGTGTCATGGAAGTACATCTATTCCTTATTGTTAAAGTCATTTACAAGCTCTTATGATGGCATGTATTCAGGACTGCACTTACCGTTCCTCTATGGTAGCTAAAGCTACATCTTCCGCCTCCCTCTTGATGCTCTCAATAAACGGCGTCCAGCGGCCGGTCTGGGTCTCAGCATCTTCCAGAGGTGTTTTGGTCACAATCGCTTGTTGCGGCTCTGGCTCTGGGTCACAGCCCGTCTGAGACTGCATCGAGCTGCACTGTGTCTGCTGTGTCACTTTTGCTCTGGGTGATGGTGGAGTCAGTGATGTGGATGGCACTGCAGCTTTGGAATGGCCTTTACTTTTCTGCTGGCCCTCGTTGTCTGACTCCACATCCTCCAGTACCATGTCAGGTTTGAGTTTGGTTGAAGCTACGAAACAGTGAAAGGGTTGAGTTTGAGTGAAAGAAGTAAGCCTGGATCAAGATTGTCTGTCATCCAGGAGCTCCGATCAGCCACAACGTTATGACCACATTAGGGAATGTTTGGTGGCATTGTCTCATTGAGAACAGCTGGGAAATGTTCGAACCTGACATTCATGTGGATGTTACTTAGATATGTACCACCCACCTAGACCAGACCAGGCACCCCCACCCCATAGCAATGACACTCCTTGATGGCAGCAGCATCTGACACAGGTACACACACAAAAACAGTTTAGGCACAACTAAAAAAACAAGAAGAACAGCACAAGGTGTTGACCTGGCAATTCTAAATTGCTCAAGTATCTGTGGGATCCATAGGGGCCCCTCCCCTCAACCCGTAGGACCCAAAGGCCCCCATTAGCAACTGTTGCCAGACACCACAGGACACCCTCAGATGGCCCCATGTCCATTCTCTGATGAGTCACAATGGTCATAATGTTATGCCTGATCATTGCATCTAAAACAAAGGCAACCATTTATCAAAACTCTTAGTCTAGTCTAGTTAGTCTAGTGCATTTCCTTAAACTTTGTTTTAGATGTAAGAATTTGCGCTAACATAATGGAGGAGGATGTACTTTTGTATCTGCATGATCAAATATGTGATAGATGTTATGGATGCATTGTTTACTTTTAGCATTGACATGTGTTTCTAGTAGGGGTCTACAGGGTAGGTTATTGATAAAAACACCACAGAAATCGGTTCTCACGCTGAGCCTTTATTATTCCTGCAGCGTGGTTGCATTACAGTATTTATATAATTGCTAAATATAGAAGTTCGTTCAAATCAAAGCCTCTGGAACAACACCACAGCTGTGCCACATTTCACAGTTCAAGATCATACACTCAGATCAAGTGGATCAGAACCAGGCTTACACCACATCTTAAATGAATTTAATTTTATTTTATTAATATAGGTCCAATACAAACTGTCTCAAGACGCTCATCTACCACTCTTACAATTTGTGTTATACACCCTCAAATAAACTTCTGCAAATGCTCACAGATACTGTAGTACGATCAAGAGCTGAACTAAACTCAACATACTTTAAGCACAAGCGATAAAATATTCTTAAAGAACAGGATTTAGAGGTGAAAATCAAACTTAAAGTAAATCAAGTACAAATGGAAATATAGTCTAGATTACACATCTTGTATCACAACAGTACATGAACATAGCTGCCATTTAATCATTGCTTGAAGCTTTCTGATTAGGATGGAGAGATATTATGTTTTATCTTGATAGCCCTCTGAGAAGGACCATGATTATGTGTAAATTTCTGTCCCGCGTTTCATCCTTCTTTTATGGTTCTACTGTTCTTATTCTGGATGTGAAGATGGCAACATGAATATAGAGCATACCTCGACATAGGTTAAAGCACAGAAGCAACAGAAAATGTCCTGTTTGCAATCTTGTGCGCAGTAACTTCAAATAAACTAAAAGTTTCTGTGTCAAATAGAAAATGTGCAAATGCAAAAATCACAAAGACCCATGACAAAAATACACCTAAATATATTATTAATAATAATAATAATAACAACACATTTTAGTTGTGTCATGATACATTCATATGAAACTGTACCGAGTACAGTAAGGTGAGTCGAATATATTTCTATATTCTTGTAATTTACAGCTGCCTAGCGTTTCTGCATAGAGATGCACACTGCATAGCACTGTATGTCTGCCAACTGTACACTAAGTCTATTGGTAATCTATGTGTCTTTGGGAATCGGAGCGTGCCCCAGTCGTCTCCTCCTGCTGTTCAAGGGGCTCGCAGCGCCTTCCCCCCTGAAACAGAAGGAGAAGAGGGACTGAGTTAGGCTCCGACCGTCCGACCAAAACACCTCTTCAAAAACTATGGGAGGAAAAAACAAGAGGGTGCAATAGATAAAATATTATTATTATTAAAATATTACACACATCCACACGAGTGGAGTAAATACTGGAAATTATATATTATCTTGTTTCCAGCGTTATTAAAGAGATTTTTCTGCTCTTTGGTGACAATTTGATGAGAAAACATTGGTGTAAACCCACTTGACTGAACTGTGAATTGTGGCACTCAGGAACAGAGGATTTTCTATCACCCAAGCTATTTTACAGGTAAATGAGAAACCTCAACTGACCTTTCTGCAGGACTTCAGCTGCACCCTAAAATTAAGAGAGAAAAACAGTTGGGTTAGTTTAATTGTTGTGACAAAGGAGAAGCAAAAAAGACAGTTTCTAAGGACAGTTTGAACAGGACATTTGTCCTAAAACTTACCCCAGACTCGTCTTTGGGTGGAAGAGCAGGCTGAGGCATCTTCAAACCCAGTCCTGACACAAACCACCCAACCACGCTGTGAAAAGAAAAGCCAATGCACTGAATGCACTTCTGTATAAGTGTATTCTCTCCACATGTTAAAGTGGATGGATGACAAATTGAGCCAGTTAAGACCGACACGTCTACACGGTTTCTGACGCCTCTTCTAACATTACAAGAATAATGTGATGTGGATGACGATTCAGCTTTAGTTTGTGCATACTGTCTCCCATCTCCCATACCATCACACAGCCAAAACATCAGCTTCAAAAATGACATCATGGCTACAAATACTACTTCAACAGACAAGACCCCATCATCCAAATCCCTGTTTCCCTCCAGGGAGACCATAAAAGATTTATCTCATACTGAGGCTTGAAACTCAAAACCTACCTGGACGCTTTGCTGTCAGTATCCAGCGAGATTCCACTGAGAGATTCAGGCGGCGGTGACAGAACTGTGGAGCAGAGAGAAGACACATAGAGTTCAATATTATGCAGCTGTCAATTTGTTGCAGAAGAGACGTTTAGACTTGATGTACCTTTGTCCAGAGAGGAGCGGGGGGACTTGTTTGATGGCTCTATAGGAACAGCACCAGGGGGCAGTATCACCGGCTGAGGGATCATCTGTTTTATCCAGCCCACCACACTGCAATGGAGAATGACCCCTTACATGTTAATAAATACATTTGGTGATTTTGTATCTCAGACTTCGCATTAACACTGTAAATATTGGAGGTCCCCATAAGGCTGGTGAGCGACTGATGGAATTAAAGGGACCATGAAATGCCACAAAAGATGCTCTGTGCGATGAGGTGGTTTATACTCACTTGGGACCAAACTGAGGGGTCAAGGTCTCCACTTCTGATGCCTCGTCCTCTGACACCATCTCCACCACAGGGATGTGCGGATAGGGATCGTAATCTGCACAAGCAGACCAGTGAACTCCGTCAGGGTGTCAAATGTCCAATTATCACACTGCTGTGTTCATTCTAAGGTTACCATAGTGTCCTTATAAGAGCACCAGTCGTTAGATTTAATCTCTAAATACACAGTTAAATCAGTATTAATCATTACTTTTTGTAGACAGGCAAATCATGATGTGTTAAAAAAAAAAGCTTACCTGGCATTGTTGCCACTTCATACACCTGTGACAGAAGAGAAAAATGTATTGAAGTAAAAATAGTAGAAAATTATTATAATTTCTCCAGATTTTTTTACTTTTTTTTTTCAACCACCAGTTGTGGTGAAATTAATCACAATAGATAAATAAATAAATACAAATAATTTAAAAAAACAAATAATGATAACCAAATTTTTAATAGATTTTTCTGTATTTTTATGTTTTTGACTATATAAAAGTATAGAAAAGTCTATGTACGTATATATACTTTTCCATGCTACGTCTCTATGCGCAATTATGCGCAACAGATTTGAAACTTGACTTGTGTAGCGCTTCAGCAACAAGGACCCCAGGTAAGATGGTGGCCACAGGAGGAGCCTGATTTAAATAGCAGTAAAGGTAATAGAGGGGATCTGGATAAACTCCCCCCGTAAATGCCTTCATAAGCTTAATGCTTACACATGATTAGTCTTATAAGCCTGCAGGGCAGTATTAAGTTGCTGCAGTCAAGTGTCACACAGTTCAAGGATTCCCCTGACGTTGTTTAGCTAATTTACTTGGCCCAGTTTGTCCAGTCCATGTTTAAACAAGAAGTCACCATGAAGCTGGAGTCACAGGATGGAGGAACTGGTTATGGATGTTGTAATGCCAGATATATTGAAGTTGTTTTGTGGCAAAAGATTTAAAACTCTGTTATTGACTACACCCTGCATATCAGACTTTCTGTGACTCTGCCGTTTCACCTCTGTGTGTTCCTCATCGTTGGAGTGGCTGGTGTTGCTGGGGTCGTTGGTCTCTTTGTACTTCTCATCTGGCTGAGGCAGCACTTTGGTCAGACCCTGAGTGACCCAACCTATCACTCCAGCCCTGGCAGAGAAACAACATTTTATATTTAGCTTACACAGAACCCACAGAGTGTCACTGAAAATGTCCCAGTAGTTGCTCATGCATACAGTACCTTTCTCCATCCTCTCCAGACTGGTGTACGGACAAAAAAAAGAAATGAATGAGATATAATTAGACATGTATACTTCATATAGCCATCTGCAGCCTATATGCGATATGCTAATAGGCTGGAGTTTAGAAAGGGGCCGTGCTTCTGCGCATCTGGTTCACTGTTGTCTTACTGGGACACTCCAGCTTTCCTTGCAGTGAAAGGTCAAACTGTCTGGTGTAAAACAGACAAATTATAATAACGCCAATGACAGTAATAACTTCTCTGAGCTGTTGGCTTTTCATGAGAATTCATTGCATTCATAAGTAAGATCTATATACTTGTGGATATGTTGTTATTATTTAATGTTGTAAAATCTTGCGAAACCTTGGACTGATACACAAAACTTGTCGTAATGGCCCTGTTATGATCTCTTTGGCAAACGAATCCCAAATTTGAGAAAGAAATATATATATTCTGAGCTCCCTGGCGTACACACAGCATTCTCCTTCATAGCATAATTTTGTCAGTCACCGTCTTCACCTGGACTCATGTAGACTTAAAGCCTTTGGAATTTATGAAGCAAATTTCATGCAAAACCCTTATTGGAGACGTCTTATCATATCCATGTACCTAGACTGGTTCCATTCTCATATTTAACCATTATTTGGTAAATCAGAAAAACATTCTGGATTGTCAAATTCTTTTGATTTGGAAGTTAACCCCAGAAACAACACACTTTGACCTCATCATTAGTGCACTGGACATCCTGTCAACGATCCGTAGACTCACCCTGGCGTCAGAGTTGGCCCTGTCCAGTCGAGGGGAGCTCGAGGGTTGCGGCAGGGCGCTGACAAAACCATTGGACAGCCAGCCTAATACTCCAGTCTGACCCTGGCTGCAGACGAGGTGAATACAGATGGAAAGATGTCAGCATCCACAAACAGCAGCAAGCTCACTGATGACTAGCTGGTGAACAGAGAGGTTTACCTGTCATCTGAAGCCTCTTCTGTGTTTTTCAGTGGAGGACTCTTCACTGTGGGAGATTTCAAACAAAACATCAGACAAAGTCAGGCGATCCTTGTGAACTCACACGTGTACATACGCATCTAAAGGTGCAGTATAAATCCTTACCGTCTCTTTTTTGGGTGGGCTCCTGTTAAGGTAAATGAGAAAGAGAGGATTACTCAGAAACCACACTGTGTGTGTGTATAAATCAAGTGTGAATACATGTGTGTGTGTGTTGTCGTACAGCAGCAAAGGTCTTGGAAGCTTCATCTGTCCCGGGAGCTCCAGGGGGTTGAGGAACCACTTTCACCACCCAGTTAAACATCCTGTTAAAGACATCCACCACACACACTCAGCTGTTTAAAAAGCCCTTCATCAGAAACAGTTGATAATGCTGATGATAATAACGATCGATCCTAATCACTCTTGCCTCGTGTCTTCATTGAAGCAACCACTTCATTTGTCAGACACAGAGAGCCCTTAACTGAAGCTAATGAGGCCCCGGTGAAAGACGCTCACCTACTTAATTTTCTCTCTTATCTCTTTTGAGGATTTTCGATCGTGTGATAGCAACTGTTTAATTATTTTTCTTTGTCATGCAAATGTTGTCGCTTGCTGTACGAGTTTGATCTAACTCAAGATCATGTCGGCCGTGAAAAACCCCATGCAGGAATCAAAAGTTAGAGGACATTAGTAGGTTTAACCTCACTCGGGAACCGTAAGCTGCTTTAGCGAGAAGCTCCACAGGGGGCAATCAGTGAGACGAGAAGACCCGGTAACAAATAGCAATCAAATATTCTATCAGCTTTCTGAGATAATTCAGCTCAAATAAAGGTGCAGAGATGTTCTGCAGCTCCAGAGTTAGAGGCAAACAGGACGTAGCGCTTTCATTTTCATATAAAACCTCAAAACAAGGCTTCACAGACAAATATCTACACCATGTAGTAGACTGTATTCTGGCTTGAGGAGATATTTATCCTATATCATTGCTCTGCATCACCCAAAAATGTCCTCCTCCTGACACTTTGTGATTCCTGAGACACTGTCCCAATCAGCAGAGATCAGAGTTCCCTCTTCCCGGCCTAATCTTGTGTTTTTAGCTTTGGATTAAACATCTCTGGTCCGCAGCTGCTCTACAATTGTTGTCACAGTTTAACAAACAACAGGGAAAATTCCCAACATTAAATCTTTAATAGAAGAAATATAGTCAGACAGTACATGTATCTCCAGAATAAAAAAACAGCCTACTTTCACGGCATCTCCACCGACTGTCTTAGCGCCAACATCTCTACACTGACAACAGACCAACACCTTGATCTTCCTTTTACCAATCAAATTCACTTTACTAACTGTCAGACTTGTTTTTCTCCTTACCTGCGTGTCTATAGGCGGTACTGCATGCCGGTGCTGTACAGGTCCAGAGTGCGGCACGGCCAGCACAGATCTGCTGAGATTTCCACAGTGACTGCCTGCAGCTAACGGGATTAACCTGCAGCACCTGAAGGTCAAGGCACAATCCTGAACCATGAGCAATTGCAGATTAACAGCAGACGAGCATATCGTCAGGACGACATCACTCTATAAACCCATAAACTGTTGTCACCCCCCCCACCCCCCACAGGGAAACAGTGACAAGCAACAAGTGGTGATTCTCACAACCAGGGGAAAATGGGAAGATAATCAATTAAACATAAGTAATTCAAGGCGGGGTGGAACAGTGGTGAGGTGGTTAGCACTGATGCCTCACAGCAAGAAGGTCCCGGGTTCGAATCCATGGGCTGACTAGGACTTTCTGGGTTAGGGTTAGGGTGTTCTCCCTGTGTATCTACTCCAGCTTCCTCCCACCATCCAAAGACATGCTCATTAGGTTAATTGTTAATTCTAAATCGGCCATAGGTGTGAGTGTGAATGGTTGTCTGCCCAGTGATGGACTGGTGACCTGTCCACTGTGTACCCCCGCCTCTTGCCTGATGACAGCTGAGATAGGCAACCTTTAACAGGATTAAGCGGGTATAGAAGATGAATAAATGAATGAATAAATTCAAAGCGTTAACATCTACACTATACACCAATAAGCCACATCATTAAAACCCCTGACAGGAGAAATAAATAACATTGACCAACTTGTGACATTTCAGTGTTCTGCTGGGAAAGTTTTGGACCTGGCATGTTACTTAGACATGTAGTACCCACCTAGACCAGACCAGGCACCCCCACCTCGTAGCAATGACACTCCTTGATGGCAGCAGCCATCCCCAGCAGGATGCAGCCCGACACAAGCACAAAAACGCTTTAGGGACAACTCAAAACAACATGAAGAACATCACAAGGCGTTGAACTGGCCTCTAAATTTACTAGATCCTAAACTGATGAAATATCTGTGGGATGATCCACAGAGGCCCCTCCCCTCTACCCATAGCACCCAAATGCCCCCCTACTATGAACATTGTGTTCCCAGACACCACAGGACACCCTCAGAAGGCCCATGTCTATGCTCTGATGAGTCCCAACTGTTTTTGGAGGCACAAGGGAGACCTACACATGAGGCAGGTGGTCATAATGTTACCCTTGATTGTTGTACGTATGTATCCTCCATCTTTTCCTTTTGTGTTTCTTCTTGTTATACAACAATTCAGCTTTTGCTTTCAATTATTGCTTTTCGAAGTGCAAGATTCAATTGTGAATGGTTGTCTGTCTCTATGTGTCGGCCCTGTGATAGACTGGCAACCTTTCCAGAGTGTACCCCCGCCTTTCGCCCGATGACAGCTGGGATAGGCTCCAGCAGATCCCTGCCACCCTTAACAGGAATAAGAGGGAACAGAAGATGAATGAATGGATGACTCCCATTGTTGTTGTTGTTGTTGTTGTTGGGTTTTTTTTGCATTACACTGTAATGCTCACTCGTAAGGATCCCAGGAAGTATAGCTGCACCCTTGGTAGTGAATAACAAGGATCCGATAATTAAATTAAGATCTCAGTTCTTCCTGCAATCCAATTTAACAGTGAAAAAGGACAAAGAGGAAGATGGACGAAGATGGTGAGAGGTGAGGAAAGCGGGATTAGGAGGGACGAAAGTATGGCACATTGCCAAAGCATGATTAACAAGGATTTAGAGGCCGCCCTTTTCAAACGCCCAACAGAACGTTTTACATACTATTCACAACATTAAACCTCCAGGTTGAACTGTCACTTTTACGGGAATCCTGTGAGAGTGGATTTTTGGTCAAAATGAACAGGTCGACTTGTTCAGCGAGCGAGAAAGCAGCAGCCAAGTAGAAAAAAACACATCCACCAGTTGGAAAGATCACATTTAATGAGGCCTGTTGTTGTGTTTAAGAATGTGAAGCATTTATGGTGCTGATGAGGCAGGAGGCAGCAGGCAGATCCCATTATCAGCTCAGCGAGGGATAAGCCGAGAGAACAGGTTGATGACACAAACCCTTGGCTGGAATGTGGCAACGCTACACTGGCCTCAATCCTAACCGAACATCTGGGTGAGGCCTGGTGACAGGGGCAGTTTGGGGGGGAAACAAATGAAGAGGGAGAACGTGAAACTATGCACACAACTGCACAGATGTCTCAGATTTCTGGAGAAAGTTTGCAGGAAGTTATAGCTGCTCAAACTTCATAGTTGTTTTTTTTTTTGTCTAATGTTTCATTTAATATTTCAAAGTGAAATGAGCAGAGGACACAGAGGAAGAGGGCGAAAGAGAAAGCGGACGCAGAGGTGAAGCTGCAGTGGATGATCTGTGACTGAAGCTAATCCTGATTACCAGTGACATAAAGAAAGCTCCCACTCAGTCACAACAGACACAGGTGCATCATGCATGACCCCGAAGGGCACACATTCAGCGCAAGCCCACGCACCTTTCCACTCGCTTGCCAAAACATTAGGTACACCAGTGAAAACAAATACATTGTATTCATTTAGTACTGTTAAATGTTGCACCTATACGTTTCTATTATTCTGATAAGTATTAGTCAGAAACTAGTCGATGTGTGCAGTGATGGATCTCCACTGACAGGAGATGTAAATAACATTGACCATCTTGTGACAGTGTTCTGCTGGGACACTCCTGGACCTGGCATTCATTCATGTGGATGTTACTTAGACATGTAGCACCCGCCTAGACCAGACCAGGCACCCCCACCCCATAGCAATGACACTCCTTGCTGGCAGCAGCCATCCCCAGCAGGATGAAGCCTGACACAGACACATAAAGACGCTTTAGGAACAACATAAAGAGCAGCACAAGGTGTTGACCTGGCCTCTAAATTCACCAGATCACAAACTGATCAAGTGTCTGTAAGATGATCCACGCCTAGGACCCAAAGGCCCCCATTTCCAATTGCACAGGACACCCTCAGAAGGTCCATGTCATTCTCTGATGGGTCCCAACTGTTAAGGAGGCCTACACAATATTAGGAATGTGGTCTTAATGTCATGCCTGATCGTTTTATGTGTTAAACGTGATTAAGATTGCAGTATTCTTGAGGCAACGACTCCCTCTTGTGGCCAAAGGTGGAATCAACCCCCTGAACTTGACATTTGCACAGCAGCTTTAAAGGTGTACAGTTGCAACAGCATTAAAACCGCACAATGAAGCAAAGGACACTCGTTGTTGCTTTTTACTTGTGAGTTTTATTGCGAAACCTTTAATGTACCCTACACAGGAGTGCACAGGCCTTACAGAACATGCCCTGCATGCATCAACATTGTCATAATAATCTACTGCTGTTCATACAGAAAACCTGGACCGAAAACAAAATGTACAAAGCTACAAATTATAACTAGAGTAAGAAAGGTAAGAAACCACATTTTAAAAACTTTCCCTCATGCTATTTATAGTTACAAAAAAAAAAGAAAGAAAAAAGAAAAATGCCCCCCTGGTATTCACAGAAAACAAAAAAAGGTACACATAAAGGTTAACAAGTGTAACATGTTGATAGTGGCTTTACACAGAGACACGAGAAAGGTAAAGACAGACCGGCAGACTGATATTGGGAGAGGCCCAGCACGCGTTAAGAGTGGGCCACATCACATCCTGCAGATGTTTCTGTGCATTATTTATCTTTCAAATGCTTGAGTTGACTTTCCAGAAGAGCGGAGGAGAGAACGAATGCATTCGGGAACAGTGGAGTAATACAATAATAAAATAAAAGAGAGAAAGAGAGGCAGAGTAATAATGAGAAAAAGAGATAAGGGGATGTCATCTCCAGCTCAAGACAACAAGAACAAGAAAAGGAGAAGTGGACTTAGTGACCCAATCTAGGTCAGGAGGCGCAACGCCAGCATTGCCCCTCCTCCGAATCCTTCTAACCTCCCTCGCTCCTCCCTCCTCCTTTTCCACTGTATATTGGAAAGGAAACGCTGACAGAACCCTCCCTCTCCTCTCCTATCCTCTCCTCCACCTCTGCCTCCCTTCTTTCTTTCCTTCCTTCCTTCCCTACTCATCTCATTCTTTCTCATTTCCCCCTTTCCCCTTTCCTCACCAACACCACTTTTTATAACTTTTTCATTTCATTTCCTCCCCCCCTCCCCTCTCCTCCCCTCTCATGCCTCTGACAATACTAAATCAGCAACATGTGGGCTTAATGGAAACCAGATCCTGACCCATTCTTCTCATGCATGCAGGCTTCTCCCTCGCAGACTTAATTAGCTTCAACTCTATTTACCTTTAACGTGAAAAATGGGGAGGAGACGCAGAAAGGAGGACGCCGCTGCTACGTTTCATTCAATTTTATAAAAATGAATAAAAAAAAACACCACTAATAAACCTTTTTGATTCTTCTCATAAAAAAAAAAAAGGGGGAATAAATCCCAGCACTGGCAGTGGTCGTATATCAATATGTCTCCGCCGGGATTGTGTTTTTAGTGGTGCAGTCTGAGCATTTACCATGGCTGCGGTGGGAGGAGGGGAGGCTGGAGCCTGTGTGTCTGTGCACAAAAACTCTATGAGCCTTTGTACGGGTAAACGGCCTCTGCGTGTGCACATGTATGCTCAGACGAGTGCAGATACAGGGGATTTTTTTTTCTTTCTGAGATCATGTGATGTCGGAGCGTGTGTGTGTGTGTGTGTGTGTGTGTGTGTGTGTGAGAGAGAGAGAGGGAGGGCAGACATAATGGGCTCAGTGGGGGACGGGGCAGTCACGGACACGCAGCTGTCTAACATTCCTACGCTGGATCGGGGCTTCGCCTCCGTGCGTCTGTGTGTTTAATAAGCAGATCTGCTTTGCACGAACACAAAAACAAAAAAAAGAAGAGAGACACACACACACGGGGTGCAGAGGAGCAACCTCAGCGAAAATAACCACAACAAAAAAAAAAAACAGAATCAAAGTGCAAATTATCTGTTCTGAACAGAAAGAAGAAAAAACAAAAACAGTCAAGATCGGTTGAAGCACCAGAGTCGAACACATGGAAAACTTAAAAGCACTTTTTTTGTGTGTGTGTATGTACAGCAACGTGTGCTTCTCTATTACGTATGTGCTCTAACGACTTTGTCTGCATTTATACTACAAATAAGATGTCCCACCTCCGTCCGATTAGAAAGGATTGACACAGACGCGCCTTGTGTGTCTTTTACAGTACACAGAACGTGACTTTTAAGCGGGTATTTTTAAGAAACATGTTTTGAAAGGCACGGAGACAGGCGCAGGAGAAAAACCTCTGGCCTTCTGAGCGGACGTCAAGGTCAGAAC
This sequence comes from Planiliza haematocheilus, assembly GCA_005024645.1. Taxonomy (NCBI): domain Eukaryota; kingdom Metazoa; phylum Chordata; class Actinopteri; order Mugiliformes; family Mugilidae; genus Planiliza; species Planiliza haematocheilus. Next base: position 9,610,971 of record SRSE01001415.1, on the reverse strand, counting down.
GAGCGAAAAACTGTAGCTCCACAGGCACGACTTTACGAAATATTATCATTTCACATGAACAATAAAAGTTCCCACAATGAATACCGGGGCGCAAAACGTTGAGGTAACTCATCATCAGCTTTCTAAAACTTCGGCGCCGCGTCAAAGCTTCGCTCTCGCCAAAGTGACCGCACCGGACAAATGATGGATACCCGCTCTAATCTAATCTTCCAACCGCGCACCTCACACCCAGTCCTGCAGTGAGCGCTTGCAGTGCACCAGGGCCCTCGGCGTCTCTTTGTTCTGCAGAGTCCTGAGGATGGCGTAGACCAGGATGAGGATGAGCAGGATGAGCACCAGAGGCACCGTCACCATGATCAGGGTCATGATCTTCGACTCGTTGTCGGCCACCGTCACGATCACGTTCAAATCGTTGTCCTCCGCCTCTTCCTCTGTGCCGTCGGGCTTAGTGGTGTCTCCTTCATCCGAGCTGGTGCCCTTGCCTTGGTCCCTGTCCGGCTCTTTGTTCTCGTCTTTGCCCCGGTCCGAAGGGATGACTGGCTTGTCATCCGGAGGCTGCTCAGGGTCTGCGTCGGGCGTCGGGTGTGAGACTCCCGCACAGCCCATGAAATCTTTCAGGATGGAGCGGGGGTAGCCTTTGTCTGCTTCTGATCTGGTGTTGTCAAACCTCCAGTAATTGGCGCCCTTGTAGAAATAGGTGTAAGCTGCACGGGAGGAAGACGAGACAGAATTCTGCTCAGTTAAATCATTTTAGATTTATTCATTTATTTATCGTAGAAGAAGAATTTCAAGTTTAAATTTAAACTTTCAAAACAAACAGTGCATTTTGGGAAATAATTCCTGCTCGGTCGCTGAGTTGATTTATCCCACTGTCATACTTCAGCACGAAGTCTGGAAACAAAGGGAAACGGCGAGCCTGATCCCAAAGATCCAAAGATACCAAAATATGCACACCAACCTCTCACCAAATAAACAGTTTTTTTTGTTTTATTGTGGAGATGGAGGTATTTGGTAGCCTAGATTTGGACAAACCCCGCTGCTGGCTGTTTCCAGTCCTGTTTATGATAAGCTAGTTGGATACAAGGAATGCCTCATATTCGTCATCAGCCGTCTCATTTAACTTTTCTTTTAAATGCCCTCGTTTACTTTAACGGAGAAAAACTAAGCTAAGCAAACAAAAAGCAATTTAATATCTCTTCAGGGAGCAGTTAAGTTATCTCACCCTCCCCGACACGAGTAACATTCCTCTCGTACAGATTTTTCTAGTTTCCAGCCCCGACTGATAAATGCTGTACCAGATTGCGCATGAACGCGCCTATAAGATGTGTTGCCTTCACACATTAAACTGGCAAAAAGACCCACACGCAGTCTTCTTGGTGGTAACACTCTCTGGGCGTAAATGTGGCTCCGTAGTGGAAACCAGGCCGCATGCAGCCGACATTAGAACCGTTAGGGTGGAGATGAGATCTGACGGTTACTGAGAGCATTTAGAGCAGCTCTGCCACAAATCTAATTTCCAAAGGAAGGACGGGCCAAGCCTCAAACCAGAGCTCTCATTCCTCTCTCTATTCTCTCTCTCTCTCTATGTCAACCCCCTCACCCTTCTCTCCGCTCCGCTCTGCTCTGCTTGCTCCAGCCTAACCAGTCTCCGCAGTGTTTCTCTGTCTTTTACACACCCAATTTCACCCCTTTAACCTCTCGTTCTTCCCCTCCCTCCACCTCTACTCTCCCTCCTCTCCGTCCTCCAACACAGAATGTTGAATCCCGTCAGACCCAAGCTGCTGATTTTCCCGTCCACCAAGAAATAAAGGCTGCAAATGGACCGATTTAAAGTCATTATTTACCGCCGTCGTCGCTGAGGAAGGCTCCTTTGGGGGAGTTAGGGATCTTGCCCCATCTGCTGATTGGTTTGGGGAAGTCTCGATCTGTGGTTCGGGTCTCCTCGTTGTATCGCCAGTACCTAGACACAGACGCACGCAGATGTCTCTACGGTCCACTAAATCATCATTAACACACAATAAAAAGCCACAACCCCGCGTGGTGACTTAAACGCACGGGCGTGCATCATACCTGTCCTCCGAGAAGAAGTACGTGTATCCATTGGGCTCCCACCAGATAGCTGTGTCGATCTTGTGCGCAGGAACTCCTCGTCCGTACTGATGTAAGGGCTGTGGGTATCCCGGCAGCACGTCGGCCTCCCTGAACACCCAGTATCTATCGTCTGCGGGGGAGAGAAAGGGAATAAAGTCTCCAACACAGACATTCATTCATTCACAGCCGAAAGGCGAAAGGCGTGGCACACACGGGACAGGTTGGCAGTCTATCGCCGGGCTGATTTAGAATCGGCAATGAACCTAATGAGCACGTCTTTGGACGGTGGGAGGAAACGGAGTACCTCGTACCTTCTTGCTGTGCAGCATCAGTGCTAACCACCACGCCACTGTGCCGCGCTCCAAAGAGACAGTGGCACAGAATAAAAATTGAAGAATATACACTGCAAACGTTAAGGAAAAACCAAGCAGATGTATAGAAATTGATGGCCAGAACACGTGGGTGTCGCTCCAGAAGTAAAACAGAAAGAACAGGCAAGGTAGAAATGATACGCTTATAGGTTTAACATAAACTTTCCAAGATATCTTCACATGAAAGCCAACTTCTCTCTTAACACTAACCTTTAGGCACAGCCATTTTCCACTTCTAAAGCCAGAGTTCTTCTTCAGCATTGCAATATACTGTAACGGCTAAGTTTCTGCTAATAATCTTTAAAGAAAGTTTTTTTTTATTTTAGGTCTCTACTTGTTACATAATCTTGACGTCACGTGGACGCCGTTTCCGCGGGTTCTGATCAGATGTGACTTGGACCGAGACATCCGAATGACTCACGACCCCACCGCGGCGTTCGACGAGAGCGAATCTGCCATCGAAAGCTAGTTTAACTTCTGAAAATCCATGACAAATCACAACATGGCCTCGTTGTAAAAAGTTAAAGCGTCCCAGCTGTTCACATCTGGGGCAGTGCAAGAGCGTGGAGAGAGGCTGACGCAATCCTTCCACCTCTCTCTCTCTCTCTCTCTCTCATGAGGCCTTTTGGGGCTCAGCTGGAGCTGGAGTCGTACCGGGCCAACAACAGCTGCCACGCTGCGCAGGCCTCGCTCAAGACACCCACTGAACTCATAAACACGCAATACTTTTTTTTTTCTCCCTCTCTCTTTAGGCGGCCATATTTTCTGAATGCTTAAGCGGTGAATCACCTTCGCGTTCACTCCGAGTGTCGGATGTGGAGAGTTGTAGCTGTGCTGGATTATTCCCATCTCCTTGTAAATCAAGCCGAGTGTTGGGAAACAAAAAAAAAAAAATGCTTCGGTTGCACTGTTTTCTTTCAGCCTGTCCAGTTCAAATCAAAGCACAGATTTGTGTTTCGCTCCCCGTTTTGTGTTTACAGAGCGCGCTCTTGAACTGCTCCAGCGAAAGCAGGAGGAGGAAACAAACAGGGTGCCATGCCCCTGAGCGAGACCCTGAACCGTAAATTGTTCAGTGCGCTCTTTCGCGAAGGTTTTGACGTCAGCACTTCACGCGCTCCGCTCGGCACGTGGGGCTCGGCGTTAGCGAAGCGGCTGTTTTCACTGGTAATAGCAAAACCTCAGGACCTTTAAAGAAGACAAATTTGCCGTCGTGGCGTTCGTAGGCGGCATCGATGTCGCTGGGGAGGCCGTTCCAGAAGAAGGATATCAGCATCGGGTAGTTATCGAGGACCCGGTTCCGCCGCACGCGCCAAAACCAGCGACCCTGCGTTAGCAAACGGAGTCAAGTTTATCTTTCAGCAGAGTTATTTATTGCTCCCTTGCGTGACTCGTGTTGTTGTTGTGACATTTCAGTTGTGTATAACCAAAGCAAATGAAAACCAGCGCTTTCAGGCCTCACCTTGAAAACAAACATCTCCCCCCTCATCATGGTCACCGTGTCGAAGTCGCCGTCGCAGATGTCGGGGGCCTGGTTGTCTGGCACCTTGGGAGGCCGAGGAGGAGCCGGGGGCCTGGGAGGCGGCGGGGGAGGGGGGACATCTTTCCTAACGGGCGGGGTGACGGGTTCTGGCTCAGGCGCAGGTTTGGTGGGGAGGGTGGGAGGGGAAGTAGGGAGGAGGCTCGGCTCCGGTCGGGCTGGCGGGTCCGGGCTGGCGTCGGTCGGGTCGGGTAATTCGGGCAGGGCGTCTGGGGGAGAGGAGGAGGTGGGTTCGTCTTCGGGAGGAGAAGAGGAAGTGTGGTCGTCGGGGTCGTCGTCACGGGTCGGAGGGGACGTGGGTGAAGCTTCAGTGACGAGAGGAGGACCTGAGAACGAACAGAATAAATGAAATCCTCCAGCCTGTCTGTGTGGTATTAGACGTCCATAAATCATTTTAAACTCGTCTCAATACATCCTTTCAATCAGCGTGAACATCATTTTCCATTTTGCGCAGAAGCCCACTTGAGTGACTGTCACTGCGCCTCTGCTCTTTGGAAAAAATTGCCCTTCTGGTTGCTAAGAGAGGAAAACACACAGCCAGTTGTGTAATATGGACGGGCAGCTGATGGGGCTTGAAGATGTATTGAGTTACACAGAGACAAAAATATTCCTAGAGGATATATCAGCGCCAGGATCGGCCAATGACTAGCAGCTATCAGTGTGTGGAGACATTCAGCATCGGCAGCATTTTAACCTGCATCGCACTTTATAGACAGTAAAGACAATAAAGTCATTGTTTGTTTCCAAGGATCTAATATTTTCCGGGAAGGCCTCAGCGTCTTAAAGCACCAATCATGGTGCAAGGCAAATTCAGCTAAGTCTTTGATATTTGTATATATCTGTGTTTGGACTTATTTTACTGCCTCTTCATCAAACTAGATCGTACCTCAGAGGCCTTAGAATCTCACCACTACCAAAAGAGCCATTTTTTAATCACAGGAAAAACTATACGCTCACGCCAGCAGCTCAGAGAGGAAGCGCGTCCGTGTCTCCACACAAAGAAAGGGAAACGACTGCCGTGATGACAACACGGACCACCTCCCAATAACGATACTTCAAACCTCTTAGCAAACATTTAGCGAGGAGAGAAGCGTTAGCATTTATCCAGAGCCACCTGGCGAACGCAAGTCTCACGCTCGCTCTCCTTTTAGAACGGTTTCCCACTCCAGAGGGATATAGGCGCTAAATGCTATAGTCTATATTCACCAGCCAGCTGCTGACTTTGTCCGTCAACCGTTTGCCGTTGTGAGCGTGGCGAATGCTACGCACGGTGGTTTTTGAAGCCTGTCAGCTGAAAAACAGACTGATGGGAGAAAATATATCCCAACAAAAATTACTAAAGCAGGTTTAAAGTCAACTAGTGAGTGTTTTTTGCTATTTTAATACCTTTTTAGGACAGTTGTGACTCATCTGAGATTGTTTTTCTGTTAGTGGGGGCTTTTGGGTCCTTTGGGTTGAGGGGAGGGCCCTCTGTGGATCAGGCTTGTTCCAGTGCATCTCACAGATACTTGATCAGTTTGGGATCTAGTGAATTTGGAGGCCAGGTCAACACCTTGTGCTGTTCTTCATGTTTTTTTAGTTGTTCTTAAACTGTTTTCGTGTGTGTGTCTGTGTAAGTCTGCATGCTGCTGGGGATGGCCACTGCCATCAAGGAATGTCATTGTTATGGGATGGGGGTGCCTGGTCTGGTCTAGGTGGGTGGTACGTGTCTAAGTAACATCCACATGAATGAATGCCAGGTCCAAAAGTTTCCCAGCAGAACACTGACTTGCCACAAGATGGTCTACGTTATTTACTTCTCCTGTCAGTGGTTTTAATGTTGTGGCTGATCGGTGCACTGTATACTGTACATATTAGTGCGTTTCCTGGCCCAACCGGCCACCTTTGACAGCAAGTAGTAATCAAAGTTCCAGTGCCGGGTTAGAAGATGACAAATGTTTCTGTTCGGTCAGAATGTTTCAGTGATGTGTCAGGAGATGAGTAGCTGAGCTGTGCAGAAAACTGCGAAGCTGCTGGCCTCTTACATAAAATCCTCTTCAAAAAAAACAAAACAACTGTTTAATCTACTGACAAAGTTTATACGGTGTTCACTTTTATTTAGACTCATCAGATCTCTTTTCTTGTCCAATTATGGGGTTTGCGCCAAAGCAGTATTTCAGATCTGTTTAACAAAGGCTAAACATTTATCTTAAGAGTATCTGCAGGACAAAAACCGGCAAGATTTTACACATTTTGTTTGCCAGAACTGAAGTTTACTCGTGTGCAGCTTCAAGTACAGGCTTATCAGTAGGTGGAGTAGAAAGATTTTGGTTTCTCTGGGAACCACAGACCATAAACATTCAGCCCAAAATGAATCAGACTTGTTGTTAGGGTGATAGCGGGAATGTGACAATGAGCAAAAATTATGTAAGTAAGCTTGAAAACATGATTCTGGTTTTTATCTGGAAAAAACCAGCTCTATTAGGAGGACAACTTCCTCACACACAAAAATGCCCTCGGCAAACTAACAATGCCATCTATTCACTGAGAAAGATGAGAGCATCCTAACGGCATGCGTGACATGCTCTGAGTGAGGCCCACTGATGCAGATGCTCATGTGCACAATGTTTCTTTACATGGAAACTTGTCTCCCTTTGACAAAGATACAGATGTGATACGAGTGCGATAAACCCTCAAATTACAGCTGGCACACTGCCTTCTAACCTCACAGGGGTTTTACAGCCAAAGCAGCTTGAGTGCAAAGGCAAAACATATAAAAACAAAACAAAAAAATACTTGGAATTCCCAGGTTGGTTTTGTTGCTTTGCAGCTGGCGTGGGTGTCTCCGCAAACTCAAAATGCTTGAGAAGGGGGACTTTTGTTGAAAAGGTTGGAAACGCCTTGACAAAGTTGAATTACGGACATTAGCTTTATGTTATGTCACTTGTGCGTCAAGGAAAGTATTACGCACAAAAAATACAAACACATGACATGTTTTCACCGTAGTCATCGTCTTGAGACATAGACTGTATATAAATATGGACAATGCATCCCCACTTCCTTGCATTGGTCAAACTGATGCTATTTTCCCGGGGATACGGGCACCGCCATCTTGCCGTTTCGGCGCCAAAGTCTGTGCAGTACGGTCTGAGATTGGAGCCACGCAGAGCCGTGACATTGATGACCCGCCTACACTTCCTCCACACTCACTCGCATTTCGTTTAATTAATACTGCGCTCTACTCTAACTCCACCAGTTAAAAGGAAATCTTGGACTATACTGTCCTTATTCTTAAAAAAAAACAGTTTTTACAACTTTCACAGTCTCACGGGACCACTTTACGGAGCAGTTGGTGAGGCAACTGGTGGTCGCCATTATGTCAAATCCTGTTTCTGTAGCGTCAGATAACTTAAATGAAACTTACACTGCAAAAAACAAAATCTTACCAAGTATATTTGTCTCATTTCTAGTCAAAATATCTCATTACACTTAAAATAAGACACAACTGCCTCGAGTACCATTTCAGCAAGAATTTGTTTTGCCTATTTTCAAGCAATTTTTGCTTTTCAAGCAATTTTTCCTTGAAAAAAGGCAAAAAAAATCTGACAATGGAACTAGTGAAAATGGCTCTGTATTAAGATGTATTGTCTTAAAACAAGTCCCTGTGTCTTGCTGAAATGGTGCTCTTTAGGCAATTGTGTCTTATATATTAAGTGTAATGAGATATTTTGACTAGAAATGAGACATGAAACATACTTCGTAAGATTTTTTTGCAGTGTAGACACTTGAACATGCATGAACATTATATTCACTGACTAAAATGACTAAAACCATCCTTGAAATAAAATTATTTGACGTGTATTTTAGTGTTTTATTTCGGCCAAGTCCCATCCACTAACATTGAGTAGGTGGAGCTTATGACCTATACTGCAGCCAGCCACCAGGGGGAGCTCTACTCGATTGGCGTCACTTTTGAGGAGCTGTTCCGCTGTCCATATTTATACAGTCTATGCCTTGAACTAATGCCATATTGCAGTAACTATAGCAGAACTCTTCTACTTTGATGCTATTCCAGGTGTTTTACATTCACATAAACTGGTGGTGGCATGCAAGGTGCTCGTCTGCAATCAGGAGCAATTTCGGGATCCCTGTTTTGCCGAAGGGATCCAACACACGAACAACCCGCTCTACCACATGTGCCACAGTTGTTTATTTTGCGAGGAAGACTATGAAAAGGTGGATTAGCTGTCTTTGCACAGAACTAAACTGAACAAGTGTGCAAGCACAATTTACCGACATCAGACGAATGCGCATAAATTGACTGAATATGGCTCATTTCAACACATGTTAACAGCAAATTTATTCCACTATTTAGTCTGTGGCCTTCTCACGCAACCTCTTCTGCATAAACAGACCTGCGCGCAACGCCACAGGTTATACAGCACGATTAGAGCGCCAAAAAGTGGACAGATTTTGCAAGTTCTGCTTGGGATTAACAGTGTGTGCTTCTCACCGTAAATGTACTGTATTCCTCTGATGTCGTCCTCGTGCAGGGTGAAGTTCTGCGTGTGAGTCCACTGGTAGAAGGGAGCCATGGTAGCGCTGGGGTTATCCGAATGCTCCAGACCCAGAGCATGGCCGAGCTCGTGGACCGCAACCAGGAAGAGGTCTATGCCTAAGGGATGAGGGAGACACACAATATAGTGGTAAATGTAAGTGATACACAACGAAAGGTGGACATAAATGTAAGTTTCTCATTAATGCTGAACTGTAGACAACATTTTAATTGCTAAATATATAGTCAACTGCTATTGCTAACTGTGCTAATAGCAGGCTAAACTACAACTTGAGCCTCTAACCTTTTGGGTTGTAGTTTTCCAGTGTCCAGGGCTCATCCGCATCAAAGTGTGTATCCCCGCCAATTCCTGGTCCGGGATAGTAAGCGTGTGCCAGCGACCCGCCCTCGCCGTCAAACAATGACATGTCGCCATGGAAACCGGAGGCAAACAACAGCAGGATGTCAGCGAGCTCTGCCTGGCTGCTGTTGGCGGCGTTTTCGGCAGGAAGCTCCACGAATGTGAGCGGCGTGACCCGCCTCCACACGTCAAAGGCCTTGCGGATTGCCTCGTAGGTCAGCTCCACTCCCAGCGATGGGGGGATGTGTTGGTTCATTATGCTGAGGCCAGAATAGAGAAAGATGCGTCAGAGCTGGTATGTGGGCATGTGACAGTTTTATTCATTGATGTTTTTCAGTGCTGTTAACCTGTAAGTGATGTGGTCTTTGTGCCATTGCTGCCCAGTGAGAGTGTAGCGTTTCCTCCTTGCTCCTTCGACCAGCTCCTCTGGTTTTCTGTCGGGGAGGCCACAGCGAGGCCGACGCATGGCCCTGCGCACACACACATTGTTTGCTGCAAAATATGTCTGTAAAATCTTGTCAATTCTACAAAAGCAGTAGAATATAATGGTACACTGATCTGCCACAACATTATGACCACCTTCCTAATATTGTGTAGGTCTCCCTTGTGCCTCCAAAACAGTTGTGGCTCATCAGAAAATGGACATGGACCTTCTGAGGTTGTCCTGTTGTTAGACTTAGATTAACTTTATTGATCCACAAGGGAAATTGCTTGGTCACAGTAGCTTAGTTGAACATAAAAAACACTCATAGTTGTACATAAAACACATAAAAAAAACTTAGTGGGGGCCTTTGAGTCTTATGGGTTGAGGGGAGGGGCCTCTGTGGATCATCCCACAGATTCTTGATCAGTTTGGGATCTCGTGAACTTGCAGGCCAGGTCAGCACCTTGTGCTGTTTTCCATGTTTTTTTTTTTTAGCTGTTCCTAAACTGTTTTTTTTGTGTGTGCGCATGGTCTGGTCTAAGTGGGTGCTACATGACTAAGCAACTTTCACACGAATGCCAGGTCCAAAACGTTTCCCAGCAGAACACTGATGGTCAGCGGTATTAGTCGGGTTTAAGAAACAGGCAATCATTTTGGGAGGTGGGTCTGTTTTATTTTTGGCCAAAACTATGACGAAGATAAACAGGCAAAATGAGATCAGGGTGAACTTTCAGTTATTGCACCTTCTCAGGCGTACATAGTTAAGTCAACCAAGCCTATGCAGAGACACAGAGACACTTGCATCAACACTGCAGGGCCGGTTGTTAACCATGCAGCTACCACTAGCAACTCTGTAGCTTAGTTTAGCTTAGCTTAGCAAGAAGACCAGAGAACAGCCTCATGTTAGTTAGTAAGATAAGCTAAGCTAAGTTAACCTGCAGCTGAACTGAACTGGCTGTTCAACTTTGCGAACCTGTGAATAAGAAGACAAATGGGAGGCTATCTTCATATAATCTGAATATTCAACGACTCAAATACAACAACAATCATCTGAAATGAATAAACCATAGAGCAGCTGATAAGCATGTGTCCTACAGAGATTCTTTCGAACTTCCTCACCACAAATTCTAGCTCTTCTGGTTTCCACATTCGTTTGGCGAAGTTATACGACTGCCACCTGTTGGTTTTAAGAGTTTTGCGAGGCAGGGAACAAAAGAGGCAGCTGGCCGTTCAAGTGCAGGTGACCTGCAAACTGCATACTTCCAATGCTGAACAGTTTAGTCACTAAAAGTTACATCTGACTAAAAGGATACGGCACAACTGACATGCAGATGTGATACAAGCAAAATGAAAGTGAAACCTTCTCACCTAAAAAAAAAGGCATTGTCTCATCAGCCAATTATTTGAACACAAAGAATATTTTGGAAATATTATTGGAGCAAAACAAACTGCTTCACGAGGCTTTGCTGTTGAGTCTAAGTTCGTTGGCTATCCGTGCCATAAAAGAGAAATTGAGAAAAAGGGAAACTACTAAAGCAGTCCACGAGATCCCCGGATTCACTTTCTGATCACACAAATGTTTTGTGATGTTGAATGTCTGTGAGGCTTACGCGACAGTAGCGGGGTCCATCTCACCGGTCACCTCCAGCCCATAGAAGTGCTGCATTTCACTGATGGCTTTGGACAGAATCTGGGCCGACTGCATGGTGGACATCTGTCTGCTCGCCTGGGACAGGTAGCCGAACCTCCGAAGCCATGCCTGCGTGAAGAAACCAGACTTGTTTAGGCTGGGGCCACCAAAAAAAAAAAAAAGAAAAGAAAAAACAAAGTGTTCACACATGTGTGTGTCTTTATATTTAAGCAGTGAATGATGTATACACGTGTATGACGGATGCAGCTGCAATGTTATCCGGTAACAAGTCTAATGATTGGACAGAGCGTCTGAGGAGTTAAAAGAAAAGAGAAAGCAGAGATAAAAACCAGATGGTTTGCATTAACATTACGACATTCCTGCTCTTTCATTCCTGCAGTGACAGCCAAGATGAGGAGAAGAGAGGAGGATGGAAACAGGAAAACTAGAAGGTTCCTGACAGTATTAAAACTGTATGTCAGTCATGTGGTACATAAGCTAAACACACGGCCCTGCATGTGTGTGTGTGTGTGTGTGTGTGTGTGTGTGTGTGTGTGTGTGTGTGTGTGTTGTGTGTGTGTGTGTGTGTGCTTCTGGCTGACAGTCCCGCGACACATGTTGAAAATTCTCCTCTTTGTTCCCGTGTTTGCTGTCAGTGAAATCGAGCGTGCGGAGCCACGTAGTCGTAGCAGGGTCCATCTCAGGGGGGGAAAAGAAAAAAGGAATGCTCTATCAAGCGTTAAAATCTGCCCTTTGGGAAACCGCAGCGACGGGGCCAAAAAGTGACACAACAGGCCATCCCACGCAGCTGGATGGCGGAGTTTCATGCGTGTGTACAGTAAGAACAAAGGCCAGGGGGCAAAAACACACACACACACACAACACACACCTTCATGCATGGCACGCACTAAAATAAAGATGACCTATTTTTTTTTTTTTTTGCACAGCAAGGCAAGTCTCAACCAATCTGATGTCTGAGCTGGTTTATTCACACGCAAGGCTAGCCAAACTCTAATATAAACAATGGGTTACGCAAACTTGCTCCATCCATATACTGCATATGTAGAAAGTAATCTAAATAAACAAGTATCTATCCAGCTAACCTCCCTGTTAAGGAATTATACAGAGTATGCTCACGTAAACACACTTTTTAGAGTTTATCAGTGGATCTGTAAGTACTAATACCTTCCTACCATCAGCATCTAGTGCATATCACTTATGCAATAACACAATACAGTTGACTATATATGATTAAGAACATCAATAAGGCCGTAAGGCACAACATTAGCTGTTTGCCCACATTTAAAAGTCATTCACAGATGTTCGAAACTCATAAAGCAGTAAAGATGTCACCCTTCTGAAATGATTTATCTAAAAAACAAAGGAATCAGACTTAAAATAGCGTAATATGATCTGTCTTTGAGATGCCAGATACAGGAAATTGTTGAGAAATAGATTAATATGTGCATAGAATTGAAAATGCCTACATGTGTGCCAAGTGTAAAGTGGGAATTTTGGTTGGTTATGTTGACTTAACTTATTTTCTCATATATTTAGATGGTTATTTAGATATGCATCCTTTCTGTGTCTGCTCCACATGTGCAGTGTTATTTGGAAAGAGGACAAAAGGTCAAATGACTCTGTTCCCTGCAGCGCATCAGGTCTCCTGATGTTTTGAAGGTGTTTACTTATCTAACCTCTAATCATGCAATTAACTGTAAATTAAAGTGTTTCCTCAAAGTAACTTTAAAGCCACAGTGAATTCAAGTGTCTATGTCATCTAAAAAAACAAAACAAAGCATAGTTTATTGTACCTCAGCACTGAAGCCTTCTTCCTCTGGGACGTCTGCCACTGAGCTGCACAAGATTACTGAGAATAAAGACGCTGAGGTGATGATGACGATCTGTGTCCAGGGTTGTTTGGATGCCATCTTCCTTTACGATCTGCTGCGCAAAGACTTGTGGAGTGATGCGGATGAAGCTGACAAGGGGAGGGTGAAAAACACTAAGCAAGCAACTTCCTCGGAGCGCACTTACAAACCCTGAACAAAACAATCGGAGCGCTGCTAATCCATTCTTGGTGTCAGGCAGCTCGGTTCGGGCCGGGACAGCAGCCTCATGGCTCAGCCAAGCGTTTCATGCGGCTGTTTCTTTCATGCGTGCAGCTAACGCAGGAGCCAGCGGGCAAATGAAGAAGTCCTTGCCCACTTTCCGACGTCCACACAATGGCTGATCAGGAGCAGCAGCGGCAACAGCGACCGGTTTCCAAACCATGCAACAAGTCTCTTTACACAAGCAGCGCAACAACAGTGGATCAGGGAAAGTACCTCAAAAGTTAAACACTTTCTGGAGTTTATTTATGAAAAACAATAATTAAAAAAAAAACAATACGCGGACGAAAAATAAAATAAATCTTGAAGTGGCTGTCAAATTTGCTCCTACTCAAAACTACCTCCACAATAACCGCAAAAGCGATGGGCAAATGTATCCGAGCCCACCATCCGACAGCTGTTTGTGGTCAAAGATTTCTCAATGATTGCCCATGAAGAGCCCCCCACCCCCCCTCTTAACCCAATTCTTCAACCTTGTAAACCTAACCCACATCAGAAGGCCAGAGAAGGCGACGGTCTGTGCGCCATCTGCCGTCTTTGAGGAGGAACTACAGCTGATCCACACGGGCCCAAACATCCATTTTGATTGAAGGTGGATGGATAAGGAAAAGAAAACTTGCAAAATGTTAAAAATAAGAAAAGACAGTAGGATTTTTACTCAGCCTAGAGATCAGCACCTGCAAATCTGCTGGTCAAATGTTCCCCTGTAGTATTATGCTGAATTAAATTAGCTGCCTCCAGGAGTTCTTACTTTTATTATTTTTTCAGTGTTTCATGTCTGTGCAAACATTGTCTCCAACATGATCTGCACTGGGAAAATCCACTGTCACACTCGAGTCTTTTAACCTGGATCCTCATCTTTAGTGGAGTTAATTAACATGAAGCATATCACACCGACGTGAAGCTTAATGAGATAAGATAAGGAACCTAAATGTAAGGTCTCAAAACGTCACTCGTTTTGAGAAATATTAAAATTAGGAGAGAAATAACGAAGATGATGACGATATGGACCGTTTTCAAAGTTTTATTTATGCCGCCGGCCGCAGCCGCATTGTCGTCAGTGCTCTTGCGCTTTTGCTAATCTCCTGCTGCCTGCCTTGGCCACGGTGATGAGTACGACGAGGAAGAAGCCCACGATCCACACAACAGCTACGGGCAGCACCACAGTCATCAGTATGCCTGAAATAAATGCAGTACAAATGAAGTGTAATGGTATCTAGATGAAACCCAGTGAGGCCTACAGATACAAACAGACCATTAGAACGTGCAACGACATCTCTGATGATACAGTAGAGTATAAAGAATGATAAAGAAAATAGAGATTACTGGATGGAGGTCTGTCTGGCATTTCAATCCTGATGGGTCCATATGAGAGGAGGCTCTGGGCGGGGTCCGCTCTCACCGCCTCTCGTTTAGTGACTGAATTACAGTTCTGTAAAGAAAACAAATCAAAATTCTGTTACGTGGGGAAAATGATGAGCCTTTGAGACATGAACAAAACAAATGCATCAATAAATAAATTAAGTAAGCGAGCGAGCGAGCTCACAGGCGTGCAGGACTTGGGGTCCTCCGGCTCGCACAGCTGCACGGTGCAGTGCAGGTAGAGGTCGTGAGGCTCCGCCGTGAAGCGAAACATGTCGAAGCTGTAGCGAACCGTGGAGCTCCCCCCGTTCCGTCCCGACTGCGTCTCGGTCACGTTGAGGAAGGAGACGGTCCGGTCATTGGTGCATCTGCATTAAGGGGGACAGAGGAGGTGTGGAGTTCATCATAGCTCACGGGACAAAAGAGCTGTCGGTAGGAAGGGATGATCTAACCCGTTCAGGAGCAGAGTGTGAACCAGCGGCTCTGAAGTGTTCAGCTGAGGGGACTGTGTGGCCCAGCACTTATTGATCAGAAGGAGGAAGAAATCTGCAGGCTCCGTCACCTTCACCTCGACGTACACCTACGCAAAAGACAAACGGAGTCGTAAAAGGATTTGATATGGATGAATAATCCTCATTTGTCACCATTTGGTTCTTTGAATGACAAGGAAACAACGGACTTGCTCATACTTTGGACATCTCGTGCTGTTCTTCATGTTTTTTTCAGTTGTTCCTAAAGCTTTTTTGTGCCTGCATCATTCAGGCTGCATCCTGCTGGGGATGGCTGCTGCCATCAAGGAGTGTCATTGCTATGGGGTGGACATGTCTGGTCTGGTCTAGGTGGGTGCTACATGTTTAAGTAACATCCACATGAATGAATGCCAGGTCCAAAGGTTTCCCAGCAGAACATTGCATTGCCTGGTGTTCTACCACTCTTTTTGCTCAGTTTATGTCTTTTGCATACAGTAGCTGCAATATATTTGTAATGATTTTAATTTTGGTACACAAACTTTCATTTTAAGGGCATCTGCACATGAGATCTTGGAGAGTTTTTGTTTTAATATGATACACTTTTGCTGGATTACTGACTTGTTATTTGCTACAGATCTACATTTTTTGAATTTTAAACTAGCTTAAAGGACAAGCCCCCTGACTGACTTGCACGCAAAATACTAAAATCACTCATCTGGACAAATCAACTGACCTTTTCTCTGAGTTCGATGGTGGGAGCACTGGTGTAGGGCTTAGCGTAAGTGTGGTCTGTGTACAGCATCATCCGGATGGTGGCATCGAGCTCTTCGACACGCATCACCGTCTCACTGTTGGTATACACGCAGAGAAAGACAAACATTTTTACATCCCGGTCAGAATCTTCTCGACGAATAAACTAAAGTTTCAGGAGGCTGCACATGCATCATAAGTAAAGTCATATTAACTAAATTGGGGCGTATTATAGACAGCGCTGGTGTTTTTTTTTTCTCTACCTGGAAAAGGGGATAACTGGGAAAGGCAGACTGACTCTTCTGATGTATGGATAGACGCATGTGAAGTCCATCTTAATCACCGGATCTCTGATGATGTTTCCAGAAACCTGAGGGTCTGACAGTAGACTCAAGGAATACGAGATGTGAGTAATATTTTTCTGCAATAGGAAAGAAAAAAAAAAGATAGCGGTTTAAGGCTGACGCAGGTATTTTAAAAGTGGATAATTATGCTGCTCGTACCTCAAGCGGCTTGCCTCCACAGGTGAGGTATTTGTCTTTGGAGATCCTGGACATGAAGTACGGCACACCGTCGATGACCTCCCTCTGAGCACGACAAGACTTGTTTGGCAAGTGGAGGGACTCCAGTGGGATGTTGTGATACCTGAAAAAATCCTCCGCCGCTCTGATCGCGATGTAATCTTTGCCACACATGACTTTGACGTGTGCATCTGTAAGGCGAAAGATAAGGAAAGTGGATCACCCAGATTTGTTAAAATGCCTTTTTTTTTTTTGTTGCATTATGGGAAATATAGGATCCAATGCTGCAGCAACCTGAATCTTAAACGGTGTCCTAAGTTATCCAACATTAAATCAAGCACCCTCAAAAAGTGTGTCAACAGCAAAGTGGAATTATTTCCATGGAAAGCAACGTGTGAAGTATCTGTTTGGTCAGCAATCAAATCATGCTTCTGCTGAAGTTCATTTCCTGATGACACATTTTTAATCACTTTCAGCTGTTGTTCAGTTGTTATAAATACGACTGTGCCACAGGTTTCCAGGAACACTAGCTAGCTTTCTCTGCGCTAACAAAAGGTTTTTCAGGAGGCAGTGCACGACACTCTAAAACTCTCCCACCACATGCATCCGAAGCACAATTTTGACCACACAGACTTTCTTAACTGAGAGACAGAGAGGAGAGTCTATTCAAGACGCAGAAGACTACACACAAAAAAAAAAAAGCAAAAGAAGGCCGTGCCATTTCTCAAGAGGGAAATCAAAACCAAACGCTTGGAACCAGCATTTTAACAGAGCACGACGGGAAAGAGAGGACATTTACAGTATGCTGCTGGCTGTTAAACCCACAGTGAAACACAGTGGTGGGAATATTTCGAGCTTGCAGCTGCACTAAAGCGACTTCTCTCCAGGGGGAACCAGCCCTCCAGTCTCCGGAGACGTGCCGCTTCCTCTGGTTTGCATCTTTGTGGAGAAGGATTCACATTGCAGAGGGATTATGAGCCCAAACACACCTCAGAGCTTCGCAAATGGAAGAGGGAGGAAGACTTTGCCGACTGTCCTCTGAAGAAAGCAAACATTTCCAACGTGGAACACATGCGGATCATGCTGGGGCAACACTGGGTATTGGGTATGAACTATGCCGCCCAGGTGCTGCTGTCAGTATCCATATACATAAATGAAAAAGAGTATTTTGCCCCACAGATTCAACTCTTTTTTGTGCCGATATCATCACTGGAACTGAGTCACTAGATGATCTCAGATGTTTGAACATCTAAGTGGCCTTAGATTGAGATATACATGACATTCATAACATGAATTGACTACTTTTCTTGTCACTGGCACGCATTTATTGCAAATTCAAATGCCCAAAGTTGCAAAACTTTCTTGTTATCATACATTTGGATGCAAATTTGAAATGTTTTTGATGGCGAGGGTTAACTCACAGTCGCCTCTTGTGGCTTTTCGTGCACAGTGAATACAAATATGATTTCTTACTTTTGTCACACTGGTCATCATAAAACCCGATGGCACACTTGCAGCTTCTCTGGTCTCTTGACAGAACACACCTTGTGGGGTCTGTGCAATGCGCCACACTGCAGATTCCTGCAGATACAGTTAAAAACAACTTTAAGAATCTTTCAAAGGCTGCAAACTCAACTTTCAGAGTCTCTCTTCTCCACTTACCTTCAACCCTGTGGCACTGGAAGCCGAGGAAAAGCACGGCGACAAGGCTGAGCTGATTTTTAGATGTGTGGATTAAAAACAAAAATACATATTATCAGCTCCCTGATCCTTCTAGCTGAGATGTCTGTGCAAAACATATATTTGTCCACACCCACCTTCAAGCCGATTAGTCTCATTGCCGTTAAGATATATTTATAAATGTCGTTTTTTTTATCTGGAGTCAAGCCGGACCTTCTCCTCTGTTGTGTTCGTTTTCAACACCTGCTGCTCTCCAATTAGGAACACCTGCTGTCCCTGGTTGTCATTCGAGCTCTTAAACGCGATAAAAATTACGCCGTTTATATATTTATTTGCTTTTCATCGTGTAATGTGTCCACCAAACGACCATCAGCGCCAGTGTTTATCAAACGGGAATGTTGGTTTATTATATTAATATTATCTTAATTTATTTCCTTGAATTTTCCCCCCAACAGATTCCACGAGACTTTACTGATTATCCATCACTCTAAGTAATTAGTCTTTATAACAGTTTCTTATTTTTATTTTTTTAATGATTTTAATTATATCCTCTTCCAGTATCATTTATATATGGCACATGCATCACCTTACTTTCGCCACTAGATGTCACTATTATCGGCTCAAAATGGTTCACTTCATAAAGTTCACCTCAGTGAAAACTCACATCCCGATCAGCCACAACATTAAAACCACAGACGTAAACAGCATTGGCCGTCTTGTGATAATTCAGTGTTCTGCTGGGAAACTTTTGGACCTGGCATTCATTCGTGTGGATGTTACTTAGACATGTAGCACCCACCTAGACCAGTCCAGGCACCCCCACCCCATAACAATGACACTCTTTGGGGGCAGCAGCCATCCCCAGCAGGATGCAGCCTGACACAGACGCACACACAAAAACAGTTCAGGTACAACTCAAAAAAACATGAAGAACAGCACAAGGTGTTGATCTGGAATCCAAAAGCACTAGATCCCAAACTGATTAAGTATCTATGGGACGATCCACAATAGAGGCCCTTCTCCTGAACCCATAGGACCCAAAGGAACCCCATACTAAGAATATCTTGTTGCCACCACAGGACACTGATGAGTAAAAACAGTTTGGGAGGCACAAGGGATACCTACAAATTAATAATTGTTAAATTTAGATATCGTCCCCACTGCAAACTGCAAGAAAACACTGGTAAATCTCTATAAACACTTATATATATATATATATATATATATATATTTAAACCATCAGTGTGAAGTCAGAGGCGGTTTCAGTGTCAGCGGGTCACATCAGGTCTCTGAGTATCACACCGTCTCAGGGGAAAACCATAAGTGGGTCACTGCATTTCCTATTGCGCCAACTCATCACACCCAGAGGCTGGAGTCCATATTTTTCAGACACCATGTTTGGGTAAATACCATCTGCTTGCGATGGGACAGAGCAGAGCCGGAAAGTGTAGCTGATAAAGGAGGCACCGTGACTGATGAAACAGGACCTCAGCAGGTATACACCGCTTCTACGACAAATGACCTCAAATCAGGACATTAAAAGGCTTCTGCAAACATCCCCCTGTTATCAAGAGGGTCCGGCAGTAGCACAAGATGTAAGAATAAAAGAACAGAAAGCTAAAACCCGAGATTTCTGAAGAGGTAGATGGTTGGATATTATCAATTATTTTAAGCCAAACTAAACTTTAGATAAAGCTAAAACGCTGACTTCAGTCACAGCTCCAATCAGCATTAATTTAACCCTGGTATGAATCTCTCTCCTTTTCTGAATAGAAATGAATGATAAATGAAAAGAAATCAAGATTTATAAATGTGTTTTTGACAGAGAATTTAAATACACCAAGTTTCATTTAAATTGGGAATGAAAACGCCGAAAGTTGTGGCATCAAACTCATTAAACAAATCAGTGTATTTTTTACAACTTCAGGTCAAATTTCACATTTAGTGATTTCTCTGTTCTGATGTGTGTCATTATCTGTGACTAAGGCGCGTGTTGACGCCGGTTTGTGCTGACACGGTACGTCCAGAGAATCTGAAACTGCACGGCCAGAATTAATTAGCCTTTCAATTTGTTAAATTGCTTCCTCCTGATGAAACCTCAAGAGCTTGGCCTCGTGTACCACGTTTTAAATTATCTTTAAAGTTCTCTTTTAGTTTCCTGAACCTGAAAAACATCTCTAAATTACAATTTGCTCACACGGCATGTTGCTCTCATTCATTCATTTGTGCTGCTGTAACCTCAAACCAAATGACGACAGAGAAAAATATAAGTACATTAAAAGTATTCTTTATTAACAGACATATAAAGTACATCATATGTGGCGATACCCGAGTGAATTTAGCTCACAAACTGCAAAAACAAGGCAGAAAACGTGCTAAGGATGGCGTTTCTACTTCAAATTGTGGCTCATGCTCCCAAGACGAGCCGCCTTGTGTCGCGTTGTGGTCCTCCGCCTCGTCGGCAGTGGTGCGGTGCCACCCTGGTGTTGTGAAATAGCCGGGTTATAGGAGGTGTCTGTCGTCGGCCTGATTCACAACACCAGCTGCGGCACGCGCACCTGAGATCCAGGTCGTCTTCCGGCGCCGGGAGCGTCACCGTCGAGCCATCTGAACCTTGAAGGTGGATTTAAACACCTTCCACCAGCTGTGAGAGTTAAAACCACCTATAATCCTAACAAATGCACTTTAAAACATCTAAAGACAAAATAAAGCTTCGGTGCAACGGCGGCGGGCGACATGGAGCTTGGAGCAGCTCTGATTGTGGCAACAGACGAACTTAACATCTCAGAAGAGTTATGTGGAGCAGCCAAAACAGAACAAGCCTCCATCTGTGTTCTCTCAGGCCAGACTGAAGGACAGAGAGTGCGGGCCACAAATTTAACAGAGGGGATGGAGGGTGTTTGTTTCTTGCAAACCTCGTAGCTCGTGTTGCCAGGCTGTTTGCAGCAGGCATCGCTTTAAGTAGGTTGCAAGGTGCTTTGCTATGATGGAGGTCTAAATGGTCGCTGGGGCATGTCCCGACAGACGTTACAAAAAAATATAAAATGTTTGTGGAAGCTGATTCCAAAAAGGCACCAAGAAAAAGTGCATTTTTGATCCACATAATTCGAGAAAAAACACATCACCCCCAAACAGAGGGACGAGTCGCTCACCAATACGTCGACAAGCTGATTTTCTTAGAACATACAAAGCTCAACTCGGATAATCTGGCTCAACAATATGTTCGGCAGCTTGTCTTGATGAAAAAAAAAATACGAAAAAACAAAACACCCTCCTCCTTTTGTTACCCCAGAGATCACCCCTCTAACACAGACAGAAATATCCCTCCAGTCCCGTAGCCGAGCTCAAGCCAGCCAACCATCTGCCAGGGGGACAGGACGTGTCACAGTTACCACACTACAGCCTGTGGAAACATTCGTGGCTGCAGCCGGCAACGCTCGGAACAGTTTCAAAAATCTGTATTATCAGGAAAAAATCATCAGATTGTTCACTGTCCATTTAAGAAACAGGAACATTTCAGCACAGGATGACAGAGTCTAGTTAGTCGACTCTGATGTTCTAGTTTCTCTGAATGAAACGAACTAAATACTCCAACTAGAAGGTGTGGGCATGTCAATCAAAACTTTACACCGCGTCCTGCGTCTGTTTAAGATTCAAAGTAAAACATTTAAAATCAGGCTCAGGCTCCAGTTTTCGAAGTAGACGCCAGTTACAGTAATTAATTCATGAATCTTTAAACGAAATCAAGCAAAACGAAACAAAAATAAATGTAATGGACATTAAATGTTATAAAATAAAAAGACAACTGAAATGTAAACTTATTTTTTTTTTTATTCCAAATCATTAAAGATACAAATACGAAACAACAAAATGGGGGAGGGAAACAACAACAACAGAACAAAACCAACAGACATAACAGGAACACAGATGGGTGAAGTAGCTGTCGATGAACGTGGTAGCTTGTACCAAACGAAATGGCAGACATGGGCTAGTGAGTGAAAGCCTGGGGGCTTCAGTGAGGTTTATGGAAGGGAAGGCGAGTTTGTGTTGATGTTGATTTCAGTTCATGAGTAATTCCATCTGCACCAGTCTTGCGTTGGTGTCCCCGGCCATGTTGTAGGGAATCATGCCGGCGAAGGTGATCAGGGCTCTGGCCTGGCTGCGCAGTTGCTGGAAGAAGAAGAAGAAGAAGAAGAAGAAGCATTGTTAACATCCATCTTAACCTTTACTGAGCATGAATTCGAGGCCTCATCACAGCCAGTCCTCTCACCATGTCTCTGTCCTCTATGGTCCTTTGTTGTCGTCCCGGTGTGCCCGCTGGCGCCCCCTTCAGGCGCTTATACTGTGTGAAGAGGATGTTCATGGTGGCCAACAGCACCTCGGACAGGTTGTGACGTACCTGTAGACAAGGAGGAAGTGTACCAAATCTACATTTTTATTAAGAGTAAACAAAAAAAATAATGCATTTATGAAAAAGACGGGGTGTTTATTATCATCGTATCGTTCTGAACTCGATCGCACCTCGTCACTGAAGTTCCTGAAAGCGGCCACTCTTTCTTCCACGCTGTCCTGACTGAGAGGAAGAAGCTTCAGTCGCTCCATCACCTAAAAGAGACGCGGACACCACTACTTATTAGTAATTCAGTCATCTTTCTCTTCTGTGTGCTTTGTTCTTAGGGGCCACGCCTCTCTCTACATTATCAGAGCTGCACTCACGTCATAGGCTCTGTCCACGTGGCCGGCGTGGTACTCGTCAAAGAACGTCATCAGGTCTATCAGCAGGTAGAAAGTACTATTAACCGACTTCTCTCCTGCTATTCCCTGAGAACGATACCTGGAGCAAAAAGAGAAATGGGTTCAGTTTTAGTCACTCATGCATAGACGTATGTAACCAGCGCTCTGAGTGCACGCGTCTTCGTACCTCTCGGCGATGGCCACTGCGGTGTTTTTTAGCCTCTCCTTGTTGGACTGCGGCGCGCTGACCTGAGCGATGACTGGGCTCAGCAGCCTGTTCATCAGCTCCAACACCTTGTCTGGGTTCTTTTCGCCGAGACAAATAAAAAGAGACAGGGAGACGGTGAGAGGACTGCAAATGACAGGACTGCAAATGACAGGAGACGCCGTGCAAGATTAAAGAGAGGATCTGCTCACCTTGGCCAGCTCGTAGAGTTTGACCGCCTCCTCAAACAAGCCCTTGTTCTCGGCCTCAAGAGCCACTTTACTGATGATGGCTCTGGTGTCCCCGGCAAACTTATCTATGACCCCCGGCTTCAGAGAGGAGGGGGGGAAAAGGCATAGTTAAGCATGAGAATCACATAATTACAGTTGGTTTGATCAAAGAAAACATAAGTCAGGCTATAAGCAACAACTGTGGGGATCTTAAACTTTCTGCTCCAAGAGTTTAACAGAACCTTGTCAGACAATTACACACTTAACAGACCATGATAGAGACGGTATTTTATTAACAACCATTACAAATGTCTTTCTTTGTTTACTTAGTAAGCCTCATTAACATTTTGTTGGTATGAGGAGTTTCCTAACATGCTTCCTGGTTTGTGTTTGTATGATTATGTCTGTGCTATTGTATATGTCAAAGCTTTATTATTAAACTATACAATAAAACCCTTCATGAAAGTCTGAATGTGTGTCAAAAAAACATATTTTTAGCCGGCGTGTAGGTACTTTGTCAGAGCCATGCTGTGAGCCGTTTAGCATCGTCAGTCGTGGGTGGGATGAAACATACAGTGATGTGAATTTGCAGAGGAAAAAAAAAAGGAGCAGGAGACATCGCATCTTAAAGAGAGCCGCGAGAAATGTCAAGAAACTTTTGGAAGCGAGGCTACAATGAAGCATTATGAAGAGCGTCTTGATCCGTGACAGCCGAACAGAGTGCCGCCTGCTAAATGGGGTGCGTCAAAACATGTGGGAGACGTGTTGGAGGAAGGCGAGATTTACGACCACGTCTGACTGACTGACTGAACCCAAAGACGGAGCGGAGACAAAGAGTGACAGGATGAGGAAGAAGAGAGAGAATAGGGAAGATGTAAAAGGAGGCGAGAGGACAAACCAGGTCGGTAGAGAGATGATAGGGCTAAAAGGAAGAGATCAAAGACTTCCTACCTTCCTGCTGCCGTCCTTCTCTAATCTTCCCAACAGCATGTCAAACTGTGGAAAAGATAAAAGTCTGAATTAGCACATTAAAAACATACAGTTACATGGAATATCAAAAAAAACAGCTACGCTTGAATTATAGAAGGCAATACAAGACGATAGCCCAAAAATAAATCAATATATAAATCAATAAACAGTGTGAATCCATACGTTGAAAATCTGTTTGAAATATGACTTAATATCATACTGTTATTCAGAACCTTGGCAGATAAAATAACTTGATGGATAAAATAACAAAATGATGCATCAAAATGCCTCACTAACAATAGATTATTAAATCATATCCGTCATATTTTAGCCACTTATCGTCAGAGGTTTATAGTTGTATTTGTCTGGTGGTTGACTGCTGAGGCTAAAAGCCTTCAGATCAAAGTGTACCTAGACCTAGTCCGATTTATCTGAGCAGATCTGGACTACGATTAAATGTAGGCGCTCTGCCTTACACTTATAAAGAAACAAGACTTTGCTTGTGCGAGGTAACTAAATATTAGCCGATGTCTCGCTGGTGGAAACCATTAGATCTGCAGTTTAACCGAACGACTGAACGGTCTTCACATCCAGGCCTCGGTGTAAATGTGGGTCACTCACCTCTCGACTCTCAATAACAAGCTCACTGACGCAGCGCATGAACATGTTCTCTCCCTGGCTGTCCTTTTCATTGCTGTGGAATGACACACACAGAGTAAGAAGAAGAAACAAAGGTGCAACAGAAATATAATGTAATATGTAATGAGTTTAGGGCTATTTACCGTAGGAAGTAGAAGTACTGGAGAGCTTCCCGCGGATCAGTAGACTCAAACTTGCGAGTGTAAAGCATCAGCAGACGGATGAAGTTGAGGCGCCGTACCATGGGAGGGTCGCCGGGCTCCTGACTCACTGCAGGGGGGACATTTATTTCAACGCAGTTCTCCTTCTCGGCTGTCCGCCTCCATTCCACAAAACAAAGTTTACTTACGAAGCTGGGCGCTTTGACCAGATGACTTGAGAAGCAGCCGGAGCTCGTACAGGACCAACGCCACGTGCACAGCGTGGCTCCGAAGTCTCTCGACGCGAAACAAGAAAGCCACCGCCGCCTCAAACTGAGCTGTCAGGAACAGCACCTGGAAATACAGGAACGGCAGCTGGCTCGCGGAGAAGTGGGACTCGCCTGGTGGATACGGAGAGAAAATGGATGATGAGAGGCATTGCACAATAAACTAGATATTTAACTCGATAAATCTTCAAAGAATTCCTAGTATAACAAGGAAGTATTGTTGGAGTGTCTTCCATTCCACTGCAATGGTCACACACATGGGAAGTTTGGACTGCACCGACTGACTGAAACTTCCAAGTCTTAACAAATATATCCCAAACTCTTAAAAAAGTAGACTAGAAACTAACATGTACAGCATTTCAAACATCTCTATTGCAACTATTGGCCACAGACGGCCCATCTTCATCCGAGGTCTGCACATGCCACGTCATCTTTTTCTTTTTTTCCCACACGTGAGGATAAATGTGCAAACATTTTGTTGAGTGCAGGTACTTAGTCATCAAGTTTACTTTTTAATTATAATTCTTAATCCTCTTGTTGGCTGAAAGTTTGAGGAGTAGAACAGGGTGGACCCTGTCAGCCATTTTATAGCCTTATCTCAGACTTACAGCATTTTAGTTTAAAAAGCGAAGAGTGTACGAGAGGAGAGAGAGAGGGAGAGGGAGAGAGCGATGAAGAGAAGAAAAAGGATGAAGGAGGAGAGAGAGATAGGAGTGTGGGTGTGAGGAGGGGAGGGCTGCAGCAGCCGAGTGTGCAACGGAGAAATGAGAAAGAAGAAATGCATATGCAAGCGGAGAACGTGAAACAGGACAAAAAGCAGTGGGTGGAAGGAAGGAAGGAAGGAAGGACAACAACTGTGCATGTGTGAGAAAGAGGGATAAAGGATAAGAGGAGAGGACAGGGATGTAGCAGGCGAGCGACAGACAAACAGAGCAGATGAGGCTGGAGACTTGCTGGCGGTATGTGAGAGAAATAAAGATTTGGGTTTGATTTTGGGCTTTATGGCCCGCTGTGAAGCAAGATGGAGAACAACAAGGAGCGCTGTGCCAGACAAGCAAGACAGCCGAGCAGCAGAGAGGAAAACAGAATGAGGCTTCAGGCTGTACTTCCCACTGAGCAGGAAGAGTGGGAGAGCCGAGAGAGAGAGAGAGAGAGAGTTTGCAGCCTTATCAGAACGAAGCAGGATCGGCCCATGGAGAACGACACACTCAGGGGAGAAGGCTGTGCTTTTCTCCATCTGTGGGAGGGAAGGCCTAATGCCCCTTGTGTCGCGGGCATGTGGTTTTTTTAAGTGGCAAGTCGTATTTCGAGCAGATTTTGAATGAGGAATCAAAGTCCGCCTGGTGGCCCACGGTTTCACTAATGCTGTGTAAACTTCGACAGTCGTGATGAGTTGTCTTGCAGGCACAAGGCTTTCCCCAGCGATAAACCAGACGTTCAGAGATAAAAACACATACGCCGTTACTCCCATCATTTGCGTACAACTCCATGCGCAACACTATGAATGCCCTTGAGGAGAAGCTTTCTGAAAGTATGCCCCTAGTCCCTTCTTGTAATATTAATGATGCTGAGACATCCAGGACACCGAATTCTTGGAGAGATGAGGGAATCAGTGCGATGCAGCCAGGAGGAGGCGTGGTTACACAAGCACCCTACGACCTAGTTTGATGCGAGCAAGCTGACCTCTTAACGTAGCAACATTTTTCTCCACATCGCTTAGTCTGACAGAGACTACAGAGGGATGGGGTGGACGGCATTATTTCATTTGCAGCCGGCAGTTGTAACACTTCCAAGCTAGAAACTCTTGAATCATAAGCACAAAAAAAGGCGAGCAAATGTGTTGTTACGTCTACATTTGGCCGCTCGGAAATCAATTCACAGATTCTGGATCGGTTTTCTACAGACTCTTGAACTTTTATTTCTGCCTTGCGTGACAAAGCCCTGAGTCACACTTGGCTTGTTGTCCGTAGCAACGGCTGCCGAGGCTCCTGGGTACTGTAGTATTTGGAGCTCAAAGCGAACATAAATATTTTGAAAAAACGTTGACATATTCATAGCTTACCGCTCATAAAAACACCCAGGAGACTTGCAAATTTGTCTGTTAAAAATACTGGATTACTGACGTCATTTTATTTTTACCAGCTCTGCACAGATGTTCACGGTTTAACCATTCACTGGAGTGAACGCCCATCTATTAACGACACGCAGGTGGTTACAGCCTTATAACAATGAACAGCATGCGAGGCAATGAGCCCACAGTAACCCGGTAACACATCTGTGCCTGCTTCCCACATCTGCAACAACAAGCACTGCAGAGGAAACGATAACAGAAAGAGAGGCAGGTCCAGAGACACGTATCCTAACTCTCCAGGAACACGAGTTCATATATTTGCAGCTATTTCTAGAGAGTAAAACAGAAATGAAGTGCCATACCATAGTCTTCCAGCAGCTGTTTCTGTAGCTGTGGCAGAGTGAGCTTGTCCTGAGGAGAGCTGCTGCCGTCATCGTCAAAACACACCTGGTTCAACTGCATAGGGGGGAAAAAAAATGGCAAACATTATGTTAAATAACTGAAACAAATGCAAACAAGTTTGGTTTAAAGGTGAACTGCTACATTAAGAAAGTAAACTGTATTAAGGTCGAGCATTGGCAACAGCTTTAATGCAAATGTTTAATATCTAAACTGTGAAAAAAGAAAAAGAAAAGCTCAGACATTGTGCAATGCTTGGACTACAAAAAGCAAAGTGCACCGTACCTTAAGCCAGAGGTAGTCCATAGTCTTGTCCGCTACCTCTCCATGGTTATCACTGACATCGCATTTCCCAATCAGGCAGTACACGGCTCTCTTGTAAGGGTCAGCGCTATTCCTCAGCACTCTGCGGTAGTGAAGACGGAGTTTGTTCTCTGAAGTCGGTGAGAGGCTAAAGGGATGAAAGAAAAAAAAAATCGATGAGGGGAGATGACGCCAGGTTGACCTTGCTTGACCTGCGCGGGCGTCCGAGCGTGTAAAAGACACGCGAGTCGAGGCGTTCTCACCGCTTGTCTGGGCTGTTCATGTACTCCTGAAACCAGGTCTTGAAGTCTCCTAGCTGATGTTGCACTCTGTTCACCACCTGCATGGTCGCATTCAGATCGCCGCAGCGCAGGCAGTAGTAGATCACAGCCCACACGGGGTGGCCCTCTATCTCTCCATCCTATCGCACATACAAGACAGAGGTCACTGTACTTCATTCACTCCTTATTTTTTTTCAGCGTAGATTTCAATAAACAGGGTCAGACCAAGATCATCCTGTCAGCTGCATTATTTAAGCGCAATGATTCAGCAAGTACATGTTCCCAGTATCAATTATTCAATCTGGTTTTTGACTGCAATACAAATGAGGGCGTGTGCACTCTAAGCAAGTCTTAATAGGTTTAAAATGCTATTTATTTAGAGGAATGCCAAAGAAAAGCAAAATCTTAAAATTCGGTAGAGCTTTTACTGATTTACTGATCAACTACAAAGGCGAGGTCACGAATATTAGCAGAGATATGATCAGTTTTACGTTTGAAGTGTGGAAATCTACCAACGAGTTTTCCAAAGTATGCCACGTCATAGATTTAACACGTTGTATATGTATTACCTGCATGCCAGGAAGAGGCCCCGGCAGTTTGATGTTGAGGAAGCTGCGAACCAGTTGGTACGTTCCAGGCACCCCTCCTAATTGGGCCTGATGGAGGTTCCCGAAGACGGTGACCATAGTGTAGTTTTTATAACTGGGGGAAACACGAGTTGTTAGCTTTGGCGTAGTTCCGCTTAATTTACGACTGCTGAATATGTCAAAAACCGAGTATAGTTACGTGTTCTCGAGGAAGCTCAGCGCCTGACGTACAAAAGCCATTTGCATCTCAACGCTAATGCGACTCTTGAGGGTGTCTTTGGCTGGAACCAGCAACACATCTGTCACCTGCTTCACCATCAGCCACATGTCTGATACGTTCTGCGGTGTAAAGAGAGCGAAAATCAGCCTGCTACGTTTGAAAATAACACTTTACGGTGATAGAAGACGTGACAGATCTTTGTTCTTACCTTGTCATCCAGGCTCTCAGCTACTGAAGCACATAAATCTCCCAGATTAGGCTGGATGCGACCATTCACTATCTTCTCGTTGAAAATGTAGATCTGAATGAGGAAGGGGGAGGAAAAGCAAAACATTACTGTGAATGATTAAAGCATTTCCACAGATTGTTAAATGCTCAGTTTCAGGTTCAGTTTTGACATTTTGAGATGAGAGATCGTCTTACAACTCCCATTACGGCTTCAAAAGCAAATCCTACGACCAGCGAGTGAAATGGTTCACAATGAAAAACAGCACAAAAAGAATCAAAACGTTAAAGAGGTCATCGAAGAGGATAACAAAAATCAGACAAATGACGCCGCACGCAATGTGTCGACACATGGTTGGAGGAAAAAGCCGCATCTAAAGCTCTGCGTCATCTAACAGATCAGAGACAAAAGGAGGGAACGGGAGAAGGTCAGACAGGATGATGAGGGAGGAGTGAGGGTGAAACGACACAGAGACAGAAGGGGGAGAGAGATTTAGCCCCTCTCCACCCCACAATCAATCAGTATGTTTGATCTGCCACTTCCTGGCTCGCTGTGACCTCATTCCGACCAAATGATCAGACCGACGCCATCATAGACTCTGACTGCATTTGAGCTGAAGTGACTTTAATCAAAGTCAAATCCAGAGACATGATTTTAGATAAAACAGTATAAAAATACAAATCAATTTTTAACATTTTGTCCAATATGGCAGATAAATCAACGCAGTGGTATTATAACTGTAATTGTTATAGTATTAGATTAAATGGATATGAATAATATTAATATACAATATTACAGATATATCAGTATTATTAGTAACAAGAAACTGCTGCACAAGAATCCCACTGAGGTAAAAGCGTGAGTCATCCAGCATCAGATATAAACTTGTTAACCAGCCCCAAATTTAACTGTGTGCCCAAACCTGCAGTTTCAATGTGGATCAAAATGATCAGACTGGCGATGACTCACCTGTCGTCCATAGGCAACCTCCACACTGTCCAACGCACTCCTCCCTGGAGCTGTCACTTCACTCACAAAGCTTGGCTACGACAGACAGAAAGGCCAGAGATGACTTAAGACGCTACACGCGATAAAGCAGGAAATGTTGAAAAAGGCCAAAAAGCGTAAGCACACTAAAGCTGCCATTGTTGTCTGAAGTGTCAATTAATATCTTAAATGGTCAATTTTTTAATTGTAATTATTTTAATTTCCAGCCAAGACAGAAGGACAACCTGTCCAGCATTTTTACATGCCTTCCGCTCAAGTGCATGCTGGGATATGCTCCCACAGAATTAAATTCCTTTATTTCACTCAGGGATAGGATAAAAATAGTTTCAGTGAGCCTGGGATGAAACTACTTTTATGATTATTTTAGATGAGTGGGTAGACAGTTAAGAGAAGTGTGTCATGGACACTGCTTCAGAGACTCAAGATTTGCTTTTAAGAAGACACAATCAGTCCAAGAAGTTAAAATACATCACATGAGAGCTGTTTTTGTTTTTTTGTTTTTGTTCGATGCAATAAATTGGAAAAGAGTGATTCTCAGTGAATACTGAGTAGAATTAAAATACATCAGTATTTCCACACAGCTGATACGTACAGTCAATAAAACCGGTCACTATTATTTGATAAGATAATTTAATTTTAGACCATTAAATAGACACATCCTTATAAATCCTTACGCAGTGCATTGCACAAATTTAAATTCATCAACCAATGTAACATTGACTAAACGACTAAAGCAGTGATATCTGAGGTGTCTATCAGACTGAGACGAGGGGTCTCTATCATATAAACCATTATTATTTTCTTAAGCCGTCTCCCTTTTAACTGTGGAGGTCCCTCTTTCCAAACTGTGTCGCGTGTCCTGTACCTCCACATCCTGACTGAAGTCCAGAGCATCTTCTCCTGCTCCGAGTAGCGTGTGCAGCACTCTCTGCTTCACCTGCTCCCACTGAACCAGCATGGACTCACGGTGGTACTCTTCAGCCAACAGGAACGTCTGTGGTTTTCAGAAAGTCCGGACATTCTTAGATTTTGCACTGAGCATGTAAAATGCACCCGTTTTGTTTTCCACAGGGTGTTGCAGCAAAAAAATATCATATTAACTTCACTAAGCTTTTTTTTTCAACCTAGTTAAAACATTTAATATGGACACTGTGTGAAAATGAAGGTGGACACATTTTCTGCACTCAGGTATGTACATTACGTAAAACGAGGCCTACTTATGCAACACACGCTCGCTCTGGATTTAGCAGCAGACCCCTGTCAAGATTATACCACTCCACCAGGAGACACTGCAGTCTATTTTAACTATCCATGGAGACTTAAAAGTGAGATAATGGGAGCACGGCATAATTGAATCTCCAGCTCAGGGAGACGCAAATCTGGACTAAATTCACCATTTACTGGGTTAATTTGCCTGGATGTCAGCTCACTTTAAACATTTCAGAGGTTGCAACGGTGCAACATGTCACAAAGTATATATATATTGTTGAATCGGTGACCTACAGGATAAATAAAGGATAAATCTGAGCTAATTAAGAAGGTGAATACTGGCAGGAAGCAGTGACAATTGTATTTTCCTATGCATCGCGTTTTTTTGCCATGCCGGCAAACCTTATACGTCTTATTTTATACATGAATTACAATTCAAGTTGTGTCTTTGGAGCTGTTTAATATGTACCTTATGTGATGAGTGTATAATTGCACCCATTTCCTTTTTCTTTAGCTATCAAATTTGAAGGATTCTTTTAAAAATGTTTAATGTTATGTGAATATAACTGGTGCAGGGAGGGGAAAAATACTTTTAATTTGCAATAATATTCATGTCAAGTGGCTGCTATAAGACTGGACAACTCCAAATTATGTCATTTAAAACTCCACATTTCCTGTGATGTGAAAGCCAAAGCTGTCAGATAGAAATCTGCAAGAACATCCAACATCCACTTTCTTTTTTTTTTTTTTTTTAAATCCTCTGTGCATTTTCTTTTCCCCCCCCACCCTCGCGCACAAGTCCTTTTTCCTCTCTCAGGGAGCAGAGAGAGATAATGGGAACGGCAGCTAATTAACACAGGGCCTATTAGCTCTGCACATCAGGGAAGCCATTTCAAAATGATTCCCTAAAGGTTCACACCAGAAGGACTTCTAGATCACAGCAAGCAGAGATTACTAAAAATCTGTTTTTTAAGTGTTCGATAATCTGAGGCGCTGCTGTTTAAAACTTATTATTATTTGTAAAACTAAGTTAAACAAGGAAATGTGCGACTACAGAGCCCTGCGGCTGCATTTTGTTCCCTAAATGTGTCGATGTCACCTGTAATAAATGTAAAATAATGAAGGCAGTATAGAGGACTTTGAAGGTTTGTCATGTGAACCGGTTTCCTCCATGATAAGACTTAGACTCTGCAGCTTTTTTTTCTCTTTTCTCGAGAAGCAATCAAACAGTGGGCAGATACTGACCCTGCGGCGAGACTCCTCGATGGCTGACAGGAGGGCGTTGTCCCTCTCGTTCTTCAAGAAGCCCTAAGGATGAGGCAGAGACAGACAGACAGACACGGAGAGAGGATGAGACACGGTGACAAACAGAGAGGCAGAGGAGACAGAGACAGAGAGAGAGCGAGCGCAGGAGATATTACCTTAACTGGTGTGGACGAAATGAAACGGGGATAAACTGTATGCGGTTCTAGAGGGACCGATTTAGCAGGTGCAGCATAATTTGCTCTTCGGGAGATAGAAGCCGCGTCTCAACTTTCCATCTTATTTTTATTTTTTTTCCTTCCTTTCTTAATCGGTAATAGTATGGTCACCATTTTATACAAATGTAGATGCAGCCCAGAGACGAGCCCAGGCTTTTCACACACACACACACACGAGTCCTCTATGAGACGACAGGCGGCCTCCATTTTGGTATCAAATCAAGATGGCTGCCGCTGCATGCATAGACCTTTCTTTCTGTGATATCTCTATGGAAATTATTCACATCGTACACACTAATAGCTATGTATTTATACACACAATCTGAGCTATGAAGTGTGTAAAAAAAAAACAAAAAACGGAGCACTCAAGGGCACTCATCTGAAGACGGTGAAAGAAGACGTGACGCCTGCAAAAACACGATGCTGTGTGCGCTTCATCCTCTAAAACGCCAAAGAGATGGGTTCTGGGATTCGGTTGGACAGAATATTATACATGTGTCGCCTTCAATTACATGATTACGCCCTATCAAATAACATAATTCAAACAACGGTATTGTGTTTTAGGATCAACTACACATCCTTTAACAGTGTCAGTTCATTGAAGAGACTTTAAGAGTCTTTAACAGACTCTAAATTTATTTTAGAATGCCTTATGTTTGAAAACTGCACAGAAAATAAATAAAACAAATTAATTTTTTTTTATTTACGCCAGGAACTATCTGATGATGATGAGTTTTACCGGGGTCACCTTGACTGTTGACTTACACTTCCAACACGTCGCCTAGGAAGTGCTGTGTGTAAATTTGCATTTATATGAAAGGTATAGTAAAGAACTAACACTTTTTATTATGCGAGTAAGCTCCCCGTTATGCTGCATTTTTTTTTTTTTTAATTTACATAACCATCGACCATCTACTCCTACCATAATTGTCTCTTAAGTTGGAGGAAGGTTGTCCGCTCTGTCAGATAATGGCCTATTAATTTACTGATGACATTTTTGGCACCATCTGTCTTTGCATATGGAGCGTGTAGGACCATTTAAGCCTGAAGAACGAGCCTCTGTTAAGAGACGTAGGGTTTGTCGAAGCTGCCTCGAGACTGCTCTGCAATATGGGGTGTGGTTGTTCTTAGCCACTCTTCTCCTGCCTGTTTTACGTCCGTGTAGTTCAGCCTACTTTTACCTCTTCCTTTCTTTTCAATCTATCACGCTCCACTTGCGTCTGGTATCGCATTCCTCTCCTCCGCGTTCGCGCTTTTCTCGATGCTGCCAAATCACAGCGAACTGATAGCACAAAGGGTCCTTGTGCAATGAAAAACGTCCTAAAAAATGCCAGTGACCAAATACAGTTGGGTAACTGATGAGAAATACAACAAACCCTAGTGGGTTTCATACTGATTTAGTGTCAGCAAACTTAAACCACTCTGTATAATAAGGTGGGGCCTATTAATCTGGCCTTCTTTTCAATTAAAAGCTTGTCTCATAAACTGGACGACCGACGGAAAGCGATCCTGATATGTCACTTGCATTTACACATGCTGATGTACCCTGCTGCTTTCCACAGTGAGTCATCTTGACACTTTCTTTTAGAAATTATGCATTTCATCAAAATAATCCAGCAATGTTAAGCATAATATAAGCGGCTGTCTACGTCTAACCCATCCATTTTTGATTTCTTCCTTTAACCATATGCGGCTTGTACAGTCATTTTCTATCTTAGCAATGAGTCAAACTTCTTCTATTGTGACCTGAACAATAGAAGACGTCCTCTCACCTGACAAGAGTACAAAATGATGCACAACAGGCAAGGCGTGCGACAGAAATAAAGAAAGCCCATGCAGGCAGTGGTGTTTTTCTGCAGATAATAGGACATAGAGGTGTATTGTGTATTAAGTGTATGGGTTCACATGAAAAATAACTGGTGGCTGTTATTCGGTCTTGTGCTGCACTTGCGCGTTGCGGGCTTTGATCTTGCGCAGCCAAAGTGGACGTCAGCTTATTAGTTCCAAAATAGGTCTCATGATGCACCTACCAGAAATTAGGTCTAGGTCACGATGTAAAAGGGAAAGACGCATTATAATTCCTACATCTACCCACTCTAACCAGAGAAGAGCTCAGGTCGACGCTCTCTGGATGTCTGAGGAGTTGCTTTTGTCTATATGCCTATAAGGCTGAATCGTCCAACTCACCGTCCTGAATGCCATATGCTGTTACTCTAATTTAATCCAAATAAGCTTCTCTGTCCCCCAACCCAGCTTTTAATTCACCCCTTTGGTCAATTCCTCATTAACGCAGCTTCCCTCCGCTCGCTCTGTCCCTCTCTCTTTCTTTCCCCATCTCTCTTTTTCCCAGGAGAGGCAGAGAATAGGTCTATATTTAACCACTCTAACCAGGGAAAAGCTCAGGTCAACGCTCACAGGAGAGGTGCACTGGAAAAAAGAATTAGAATAGAATAGGAGGCTTACAGAATAAATCTACAATGATATATTAGCAGACCTGTCATAGCAATGATTTCGACCGCTCTGGCAAAGTGAAAAAAAGGGAGATTATGCCGACACATTTTTCCAGAAATGGGCTTGAGTTGGGGGGAGCTGCTCCTTCCAAAAGCATCTGAAGCGATGGTGGCACAACGGGCAACACTGGACAACGCTTCTGGGGAGTCGCCTCAGCAGTTTTTTTTTTTTTGCTTCAGCAGGAGGCAAAGATTTGTCATTGCTGTCATTTTGTTGCCTGTTGCCAGCTGCACTTGCACTGCCAACAACTTTGCCTATACACCGGTTTTTGGTGCCAAATGTAAATTGACAACTTAGCCAATAGCCGTGGCCAACATTCCCATTTGTCTGTCGTGCAATGTGTTTTTCGCTTTTAGAGAAATAAGTTTTGTTGGCTTCAGATAACTGTACTGCATATTGTGAATATTGGAAGAAATAAAAATTACGCAAAAGAAAAGTCGCTGATATTTAATATCTCTTTAAAACAAATATGTCTATATTAACTGCGTATATTGTTTCTCTCCAAACGAAACCAGTTTATTTTCTTCTAAGACGTCTCCAGAGCTTAAGCCCAGGCAGGAGCAACACCAACGTTGCTAATATCAAAACTGCTGTGTAATATTTAATAGCTCTGAACAGCTGAAACACCGGGCGTGTTTGTCCTTCTGATGCCACCGTTTCTAGACGCTGCCAACGCTTCAGTTCCTACTTGCAGATCATTCCCCAATGGTACAAAATAAACGTAATACTGAAAAAGGCGTAACGGCAAAGGCTGAATCATTTTGATATATAAATTAAAAAAAAAGAAAGAAATACTATTTAGCAAAGGTTCAACGCTGGGCAATTGGTTTATCTGTATACGTACACTTCTATTGCCCCACCCCTGTATTGTGTATCCTTAGAGATCTGCAACCTACTGTGAACACCCACAGCCTGCTGGCCAGACAGCCCAGAAGCTTCTACAGGAAGAGGATCACAGCCACGGAAAATGATTTAATAATGGCTGACACATCAGGAAACTCTGCATTGTTAATAATTGTAGGAAACTCACCTTGAATTGGGTAAAAGCGTGGTCTATTTTCAAATGAAAATGCAAGTCTGTAAGCTCTGCCTAAATGTTCGGCATCTGACTGCGTCTCCAAAAATACACTTTTTTTTTTTAGGCCAGTACGCAAATACTAGTATTTTAGGATATCGCAAAAAGCTGACCCTTAAAAATGTGTGTGCCTCTTCAAATACGCTAATTCCCCGTGCAGGCACAGAGGCCCTCGATCTATTAGCTGTCTACACCTGAATGCAATCTAAATGTATACTCGGGAAAATCAAAGGATCAGATTTGTCACTGTTTTAGCTAGATATTAAGCTTATTTATAAGAAAGACAGTACATCGCAGATACACATAGTCTGTGGGACTCTGGAGGCTTCATGAGGACACGGTGGTCAGACAGCAGTTAAATAGGAAATGAAAGGAAGGAGGCTTGTTCACTGTGCAAGTCATTGTGGAAGTTAAAGTAGGAGGCATTTGCCATAATGAGCTGACCACTGTCCTAGTGTGTGTGTGTGTGTGTGTGTGTGTGTGTGTGTGTGTGTGTGTGTGTGTGTGTGTGTGTGTGTGCGTGCATGTGCATATGTGTGTAGTGAAACCCCACCCTTCACTCTTTCACTTCCTGTGTGACAGACTCTATACAGAAAATACAATATATAAAATGTAAATACATTTATGATGGCGACGTTTGCGTCCTCGTGATTACACAATTAACTAAATAATCTCCTTAGTTGCTACACAGCTACATACGATGTAGTCTTACCAGAGAAAAGATTAAAATGACCGGTCACGAAAAAGTGTGACAGACAAAGCACACGCCTGTCTGTACGTGTATATGTATGTGTACGTATTTATATGTATAGGCAATACTCACTCATGTTGAGACCCTTCCTGTCTGCCTGGCAGACAGACAGACTGATGAGAAGACGGGATGAGACAAGGAAAAGTAGAAAATAGTTTTTTTTTTTCTCTTTGTCTTTGCCTAGGTATCTGGGCTCTGACAGCCCAGGAGCACTGCTCTGCGCCTCCACCTCTCCCATCCCACTGTATCGCCGTGCCAGGCCGGTGGCAGTGGCCGCCATGCTGGGGCGTGTTCCCTGTGCCCCTGTCGAGCCGGCATGGCGGTCCGCCTGCAGCCTTTCTCCGCTCTAAAGCAGGGCAGTGACTCTTGCGCGTGAGCCGGAGAACCGAGTGGAAGTGCCACATCAAGACTCACTGGAGGTGGTTTTATTGTCGGAGGGCTGTACCAACTGAGTGTTCAGACACAGGGGGAATCCATGAGAAGAAACTATGGATTCATATAGAATATCAGTTCCTGCCATCAGCTGACACCCCTCCCCTCTCAGCTGTCCATCCTCCAGCCTTTCTCTCTCTCTCCTTCTTTCACTTCATCCGAGCATCTCTGATGGCCCTCTGCCTCCTCCCTCCCTCCCTCAGTCCCACTCATTTTCTTCCTTTTTTTATCCATCTATGCATCCTTCCTTTCTTCCCTCCCTCCCTCCCTCCCTCAGCTCAATGCAATTATAGTAATGGATTTTTTCCCCCTCGGTTGATGGCTTCCGACATCCTGTCTTGAAATGAGGCTAATCATGCTCTTAAGGGTCATGTTTAGTTAATGAAGGGTTTGGGAGGCACGTGGGGGGATGGGGGCATTCCTATATGCAACCTGGCTATTACAGCACACACACACACAAAGCAGGCATGTTACGCCACACACCTTCACTTGAAGTTTTGAGCACGTAGCAGAATTTCATTCACAAAGAGTCACGTGCCATGTAGGTTGCATTTATATGTGCAAGAAAGGACGTGCAGAAGAATCTACGGCGCACACATGTCATATATGTCACATATTCATTCATAGACACACGGGGAGACACTGTATACAGCACCAGCCGTCGATCCCGACCGACACAGATACAGGCATGCAAACGCAGCACGAGGAGTGCGTGCATGACACACACACAATCTGTGAAGCTATGTCAGGAGCGTTCGTGTATCTCAGCAGATGCTCTGGGCTTAGCCAACTGCATCCGCTGAACGCATGCCATCACTGCTGAGGGATATGTGTGTGTGTGTGTGTGTGTGTACGTACAGGGCTGGGGAGGGCAAAAGAACAGAAAGAGACGGGGAGAAAGGATGTAAACGGGAGAGGGAGGAAAGGAAGAAAAAAATTCTGAGAGGAAAGAGAAAAATGGAAAAAAAAAGAAAGGGGAGAGTCAGCAGGGGACCAGCTGAAAGGAGAGTGAGGTGAGGAGAACGAGAGAGAGAGAGAGAAAAAGCTGGCGGAGAAAGATGGAGCAGTGAAAAGTGAGATGAGGACACAGACAGGAAAAAAAAAAAAAAAAAAAAACGCAGTCGGTCGCCATTTTTTCTACCGACACGGCTCTCCGCCTTTCACTTCTACGGTTTCATTTTTCTCTTCATTTCACGTGATCACTATCTACTTTCTCCGGTTTTCCCCGAGCATGCCACCGAGCGCATTTGCTTTCCTTCCAGTTTCAGTATGGCTCTGTTTGTAATCCATTTATCTATTATATGACACGAGGAACAAACAACATGGATTTAATTTTAAAGACATCTATGTGTCGAAAGGATGTCAACGTCATTAGGTTTGCATGTGTACAGTTTCTGTCTAATTTCACATTTATGACAAAGAGAGATCGTCCCTCATATGGACGTAGACACAGCTCGGCAAACATGAAGACGATCTCAATCAGTAAAATCTATTATTATACCTTTTTAGCATATTCCACAAAACTGAAGGAGGATTAAAATTTCCCACAACCAGAAAATTCCTCTTCTAATACAACCAAATAATTATTTCCTTATGTATAATATATCTTACTTCTTTTTCTAAAGATCAAAAAAAGAATAAAGTCAATGGCTGTTTCATACGATCAGCAATCAAAACCCTATTTATATCGATCGAATAATAAATTATGCAAAATAGCTGATTAAACAAATAGTATATATATTTTTAAAAATCTAATTGATGTCTTTTTTACTAGACTAGTTGAAGGTAGCACTGTCTTCTTACTGTCAATTAATCCCACATAATTATGTAGGTCTTACATCAATTCAAAAAGATCTTAATTTATGTTTTAATATCTAACAAAGGGGTATAAAGGTATTCCCATATTAGAAACAGACAGAGAGAGCCTCATTTAACACAACTAAAACAATCTTATTCATTTATAATAAGATGCCCGCAGCATGTGTGGTCTAAAGCCACGGTCAGCACACTGCTAGCCACTTCCAACATCCATGAAGCCATAAATGCAGGACTCCGAGTCTGTGCCCACTAATTTGCGGTCGGCCATATATACAGACACATCATTCACACACCGCTGCCCTCTGAATGCATGCGTCGTGTGTGTGTGTGTTTGTGTGCATTCCACACAGGAGCCGCTGAGGCA
Organism: Planiliza haematocheilus; assembly: GCA_005024645.1. Classification (NCBI taxonomy): domain Eukaryota; kingdom Metazoa; phylum Chordata; class Actinopteri; order Mugiliformes; family Mugilidae; genus Planiliza; species Planiliza haematocheilus. Next base: position 9,571,189 of record SRSE01001415.1, on the reverse strand, counting down.
CGGATCAGCTCACTCATGCGCAAACACACACACATATAAATTCATAAACAAAGGCAGCACGTCTGCATTTTCTTTGTGTCCCGTCCATCAACCTCGAGCACCCCAGCTCCCTTTACGTCGCATCCCTTAAACCAAAATTAAATGCTATGCTACACGGCGACGTCAAGCAAAGTGCGCATGTTAGCAGGGATGCGCCGCTGTCATTATCGGGTCCAGTGTTGGTCCCCATGCCGGCCTTACTGAGACAGATGAGGACAGCGCACATAAAACACTGTGTCTTTGTTAATATCCTTAATAAAGTTGTAGAATATAAACCGTTCAATCAAATATTTAGCAGCCATTAACCACTGTTATTGCCTGTACACTTCCTCCTTCTCTCTTGTTTGTATTGTTTCAGCTTTGCGGTCATAAAACAAGAATATAATCAATATTTCATGACGCAGAAGTTGATCCCAATCCTGTGCGAAATTTGCTGGACATCTAAGAGCCTTGCTCATGATACATTAAATCCTGTGTAGAGTTAAGGAGCTGGGTTAGTTTGTGACGGGAAGATTCAAGCAGTTTACAAATGCCTTTTAAGTCCAACTAACAATAACTGCAGTTAAAAGTATTTGTGTCATTCGCCTCGCCAATTAATGCACCGATATCTTGTAATATGTCAACACCAGTTAACCTCTCTCCTCCTCCGTGTGCTCAGAGACGTAAAAGCGACCGAGGCGCTCCTGACAGGATATTAAATTGAGATCTGAATTTCCCCGTTGTTTTGTTACTTCAGGCGAAATGCGCCTCGTGAGTCTGCTTAAATTATTATTCTTCTGGCTCCTCGTAACGAAGCGAAACACACACAGAGTTAGATTAGACTGACAATTAGTCACAATTTGCAATTAGAATAAACAGTGTGGCTATACCACAGCCTTCATTAAAAATACCCAATTCCCTAAGTGTCAGCAGGCGGCTTATGAAATACCTACCTACTCACCTCTGTTGGGGTGACCTACACTTCTTCTTTTTATTTATTTTTTTGAAAACATTGTCTGTTGTTTTGTGTTCATTCATATACTGTATGTTGGTACAGTGGCTAGTCCTTTCATTATTACAAGATAAGTGCACATCCTCACTTAAAACTAGATCCAAAATATTGGAATTGGAAGCATAAATAACATTTTACGTTGTCCAGAAAGAAATGTTGAAAATGAATTAGACCCTAAATCCCTACAAACTGCAAAATGAATGCCAAAGAAATGTTACTGTCTCAACTCTTTCCTTTCATCCTCTCCAGTTCCTGGAAATCGGCTGGCTAAGTGAAGCTGTGGTTTTCTCTCGGATGCGGAAGCAGAATTTTTCTACAGAATTCCTTCTGAAATGCGACTTTTTAATGCACTGCATACTTACAGTCCGACAAGGGGGGAAAGAACAAGAGCAGGGAGGGAGATTACATGAGTGCGAGCGTGTGTTTTCACCCCCACACTGCCAGAAGCTAAGTGCTCTTCCAGTCAGTCAGTCAAACCCACCCAGGCCGGCGTACATCCGGCTGACCAAGAGGAATAAAAGACATGTCCAAGAAACGGAGAAGAAGGTGTAAAAGAATGATGGATGGTGATAGAGGAATGAAGGAAGAGCAAGGCGTGGCGATGGACTGGTCTCACGTGTATGGATAAAAAAGATGGAGTAGCTGAGATGGAGAGAGATGAGTGACAGAAGGACGGTGAATTAGCTGGAATAGAAAAGAGGGGTGGAGAAGGAGAGAGGGGCTGAGAGAAATGCGGCAAAATGTCTAATCCAAAAACCAAAAAACCAATACGGTGAAGATTTAATATTGCACCCCATAACTGATTAGACTGTATTATGCTTTAGTCTTGAGCCGGTTATCTGAAGCAAAGGAGACGTGTGAGCTGCTGTGTACAGAAGTCCGATAAGCTCACACCTTTTAGCTCCAAATTTATTTTCGCTATACAAACTCGTAGTGTTCAAGCCCAACCAGTGATAACTCAGGGTTAACCGATTACAAATGCACAGAGAGATTATTATGACACAGTTCAGCTACATACAGTAGCATGCGCAGTGGACCAAAGCCAATTATAGCAAAACCTCCAGAAGCAAAATGATGATGATTCAGATCTATAAATTATGCGTCATGTACTGGAATATGCATTACAAACATTTAAACACTCTCTACAAGTACAATTCAGTGTGGCACTTGTGAAGTACCTCTGTCTTTCAAGTGGATATAAAAACAAGACAAACAAGACCACAAAACTAAAAGACAGTTGGACAGGCTGCAAATGCATTCTCGATGGAAATGACAATTAGCTTGCCGAGGTGCTTTTTTCTATGTGCATCTATAATCCCTTCAATCTCCAGTTTTGCCAGCGATAACAAACGAATTTGAAACTTTTTAAGCCCCAAACTAACACACTTGGCAAGAAATGTTCCATCTATATCGTGCTACGAGATTTTATCATCTGCAGCTAATTAATGCTACTGCCAGAAATTGGCCCTGGAGCAAATTTTAATTCATACTCTGATAATACAATCTCTCTGCAAGGCGGTGTTTGAACTACGCACGCTCAGCCAAAGATGGGTTTGTAGAAAAAGCCCAGTCACGAGATGCTACTATGTAAAACACTGGATAATGGAGTGTCGCTTTGTATTCATCTCAATGGCGGGTGAGCTTTCCTCTGGTGAATCAATCAATGTAAACATCACAAGACTGCATTAGCGGCAGCAGCTGACCACACTGCCTACCATGTCATTCATACCTGTATGTCAGTGTCTTTGACTGGCTCCAGGGGCTCAAATGTGGTGGCAGCACTTAGACTTTCCAACCTCTGAGAAATGTGGAAGATGTCTAAACCTCTGGAACCGAGGAGGATTGATCTGAGAGTGAGACAAGGAGGCGGTGAGAAAACAGAGGCTGATAAAGAACTGTAGTTATGGTCAATAACCGCTAGAGGGCAGAAGATGCTTTGCCACGATTGCAGGTCTAACTGTGTACAGATTAGGTATTACAAAGGGTTTTAAAGGGATTCATGAGGAATATCAAACATATTATAAAATCAGTGGCATTTATAAACTATTACAAGTTACAGATCAAAGAAACAGTATCTTTTAAAAGTGTCCAATCCCTATTGTATACCTGTGCCATAGAAAATACGTTTTTCAAATTTCACCAGTAACTCTTCTACATTCAACTGTACGGCGTAATCTATGATCCTAAACATTAAATTTCAAAATAATGCCAAATTATGACAGTGTCAACATTCAGAAATTATAATGCACAAGAATGTGTCATTTCCAAACACACACGGTGATAGCAGTGCATGGTTCATATTCCTTACGCTTTTACGTCTGCAGCATCTTGCGATGTACGGGTCAGGGTGCGGGATCGGAGTCTCTCCCCTGCCTGCTGGATCTCCTGAAGGTTTCTCTCAACATGCGGCAACTCGGACACTGCTTCCGTCTCAGCAGCCAGTTGTTCGGCCTGCTGCAGCAGCTCCCCAAAGCCCTCTGCATCCATACCGCTATATTGAAACAAAAGAAACCATTTAGAAGTGGACTCTGAGAAATTAAATTCAACATACATGTGATTAGCTCTGAGATATATAATTCATACACAGTGAAAAAAGGTTTCAGTCTGAGTTTCGAGACTGTTCATATCTGTTCTGGGCGAATAATGTAAACAAACTCTGAGCTATAGGACGGCAAAGTGTAGTGGTGGTTTGTACTGATGCCTCACAGCAAGGAGGTTCCAGGTTTGAATCCATGGGCCGAGTGGGCCTCTGTGTGGAGTTTGCATGTTCTCCCCGTGTACTCTAGCTTTCTCCCACCATCCAAAGACATGCTTGTTAGGTTAATTGGTGATTCTAAATTGGCCCTAAGTGTGCATGTAAGTAGGCATTTTCTGTTCCTCTGTGTTAGCCCTGCGATAGACTGGCAACCTGTCCAGGGTGTAACCCGCCTCTCGCCCAATGACAGCTGGGATAGGCTCCAGCCCCTCAGCGACCCTTCACTGGGCAAGCGGCTACAGAAGATGAATGAATGAATGAATGAATGAATGAATATACAGCTATATAAGGCCTATCTTAGTTCCTAATCAACACTGCAGTTCGATGAATGATTTAAAATTATGTTAGTAATTGTCAATTTCCCTGCGGGAACCTCCCAAAAGGATCAATAAAGTTGTCTATCTATCTATCTATCTATCTATCTATCTATCTAGTACATTACAAGCAGTCAGCGACTGTGGGATCTGAAACTAGAATGTTAAATATGATTACTTCCTTTGTGTTTATATAAATGAGTGTAAATCTCTTAACGAGATATTTGGTTAAAATCCTAAATGCCGCCGGACTATATAATACAGTACAAACACGTCTAGGGCTAACTTTTAGTGATAACATTATTTAACCTAAGTTAAGTTTATAACTACACTTGATCCCTAATAAAAGGACTCGTTTTCCCGATTTCACGAAGATCGTAAATCTATAAAGTCTAAATGTAAAGCACATATCACACAAACTGTGACTAAAACGTGTAACGTACATATACCGTTTGACAGTGACATCAACAAACACTTGCAGCGCGCGCATGGAGGACCTTGTCTGCGTTAGCTTAGCGGTGATAAAATGCTAACAAGTTAACCTGTTAGTAAAAACTAGCTTCATCAGAGACAACAACAGTATATCATTTGCTGCCCATTTTAGCTGCGGAGAATGGACGTGGTAAGAACTATGTCAGCCACATGTTTGGATTATTTTCTTTGCGCTAGCCTTCCGGCCTAGCTTTGTTAGCACGTTACTATGTAGCTTCAAGCCAAAGTGAACGGCGCTCTCCAGAGTTTGCTAGCAGGCTAAAGCGCTAACGTTCTCGCGCATGCTGGCAGTTCAGTTAACTTAAAAGGTTTATTTAATTCACAGTGTTGAACGCGGGCATACCTGTCGTGTGAGGCGGGTGAAAGTATAATCCCGTTGGTACTTCGCTGGAGAATGTGTTTAGAGTTATTACCTTTCACTCAGTTTCTGCCTGTATGAAAGTATATTATTTGCCCCGGCACTTCTGGAGGCGTTTGTGATTGGACGATACCCGGTCAATGCCGGATGTGTTTCTTCTTCGTTGGTTGAAACGGAGGATTACAAACTAAAGTTAATGGTGCATATCGCCGCCTATTTTTTTTTACCGGAGTACGCAAAAAATTATTTAAAAAAAAGAAATGCCCCCCAGTCCAATGGTAAACTATAAATTTAAATTAGAAAAGACAACAGCCTGATGTACTTAAAAAGTGGTCTGGGCCGTTTTGTAATAGCCAAATATAATACTATTTATTTTGTAATAACAACAATATTATTTACAATGCAAAATACAAAAATGTTATTTCAAAGTAACAAAGTTTAAGGTAGAGAAAATGTCATATATTTGCTTTTTTCTTATTTCTTTTCTTTGTTGTTGTTGCCTGACACACATCTCTTTTGACCTATTAAAATCTTTAGTGTGTTTACAGTGCAGTAGTTCACGGCCACTATGTGAAGCAACCTAGGTTTAGCCAGGTCCTGCAGCCAGGTCATGTGATGCAACTGCTCTCCATGAAGTAGGGTAAAGTATCAAACACACTCAGTGTGTTGATGCAAAGTTGGTGTATGAGTTAAATTACTTTATCTCTGTTGACCACGGAGTGTCAATTAATTAAAAAGTTTGATGTCTCACTTTTGTCATGATAAGAACACATGCTTTCTTGTTACTGTACAATTCAGACTGCTATCTAAAAGTCTATCCATGCCAAACATTAGCTATTGACACACATATGAATTTTGTGTAAGTTAAAAAGCTGTTGTAGTTTTCCATGATGAATGGTTAGGTCTTAAAATTCTCACTTCGCATCTTCTTCATATCATATCGTTGCTGGTTCCCCCAAAGACAGGAAAAAACAAAAAAACAAACAAACAAAAAAAAAACTAGAACCACCTTTTTTAACTTTTGCTGTTGACTCCTGAGAAGAAACCACCTGCTGCAGCTCGAATCACAAAGTCCAAATGGCTGATGATGCCTGCTACCAGGTTTCAGTCAGTTGCTTTCTTGGGTCTGATCTGGTCACTTGTTATAGAGCTGTTTTAATAAACAGGTTGCACAACAGTTCTCTCAGTCATAAAACACAGAAAGCAGATGGGGAAAGAGCAGTACAGCATTGATTGTGTAATTGTTTACTCTGAATAACGGAGCTAAAAAACCTAAACTGGCTCAGAATCCAGGGGCTTCTGGATTGTCAACCAACCCTGTGACAAAGTCATACGGTATGTGTTCATTTAAAGTAATTAAAGCAACTGCAAAAAAACAAAAAACAAAAAAAAAAAAACATACAATTTCTCCAATATTTATATGAATGCCACGGGAGCAGAACATGTCTGGGAAGTTAAAGCTGTCTAATAAAACACAGTAAAATGAACAGATTCATCATGTATTGTTATCAGCTCCATTAGGGGCATGTCATTTCTTGACATTTCTTGTTTTCCAGAGGGCGAAATGATCAATATTGTCAATAGAATATGATGGCTTTAGAGAGCACTTGTTTGCAACCCTACACATTTATTCCTTGCTGCAGCAAAATTGTGATCCGGTCTAAAGCGGACACATTGTTCTCCTAATTTGTCCTGTATTTTGTGGCCTACATTAACGGGGCTGACCTGCCAGTAAGATGCTGGCCTAATTTTCTCATGAATCACTGTCTGACCTAGATAACCCAAAACACTTTTTTTTAATGCTGTATATATCATTTTAAATCGGCCAGTGGATAAATATAATATGCAGCTCCTGCTATTGACTGAATCCCACAAATTGTAATGTTTTTAGTAACACCTGTGCCTTTCATGATGGGTCGAAATGTCTTGTGGCATTGTGATGACAGTATATAATCCTGTTAACATGTTAACACTGCAACAAATGAATATCTTTCTAATCCATTTATCTAATGGTTTTCTTATGATAGTAGTATATTAGTCTTTTAGTCTTTACTTTGACACAAATATGAAAAAAAATGTTCATCACAAGTTTCCAGGTATTTCAGTATGTCCAAATAACAGAATTAAATAAAACTAATATCTGCAAATCCTTACATTTATAAAGAACTAGAAGAATGAAAGTAGGTTTGGCCAACATTGTTGACTATTAAGGTTGCTGCACATTTTTATTTTTTTATTTTCAGAATGTAGTTTATGCAGCTCAGTACAGTGGAGAATGTACTTGCACAGTGGGGAAACAAAACAACCCATTCACAAAAGCGTGGTTCAACGCAGGGGAGTCGGGTCTTTGGGTCAGACCTCAGTAATCCACCTACACCTGAAGGACAAGGGACACTCTTCTGCGGATAAACAATGTAGGCGTTTTTACCCAGAGAAGAAAGATGGTCCCAAATAGGAATAAAGGACACAGTCTATGTAAAATCAAATGACCCCTCTCTGAACAGGGAACGTGAGCTGAGGCATAAAATGTCACAACACAGTTTAAGCCCTGTTCACTCCTTGGGTTGGGAATATCTGGCCATTAATGGCTCTTCAGATCAGAACAAATTCCTCCAATTGCAGGCGAGTCACTGATTATCACAGATCTGAATGTGCAAGTTTCATGTTCCTAATGAAAACCTAAACCCCCCCACCTGTAATTTAGAACTGAAGAAGTTCCTGTGGATGAATGGTAAAACAATCTACGAGTCCAGTTGCCCTCATTTCAGCTTTCTTTGTTCTTGGCCAAATGATGATCTGAATGAATGAGAACCTTTTTCTATTTCTGTTACTGTAATCCAAAGTGTCTTCTATAGACTAAACACATATAAGATTGTTTTTCTGTGAAAGGTCATTTTCGAAAACAAATCTCTGCTTCGGGCTCTCCTACATGCAGAGACAAATTAATGTTTGGTAAACTTTGCTGATTTAACGATTGTCAGAGCTCTCTGTAGCTTCGTAGTTTTACTTTTGCAGCTGAGGACTTCTGTGAAACTGCTGAACATGACAAAAAGAAAAAAAGGTTTTACAAATGTCAAAAATGTTTATTTTTTTGTAAAAAACAAAAAACTAAAACAAAACAACATTACAGTCTAATTTAAAAATCTGCCTGTTCAACCTAACATATTCAGTTTATATACACAGATATTGTACTCTTCAACACAGATCCCAGAGGTTTGTGGAGCTGCAGGATCTCCACAGCTCAACAGTTCGTGTCTGTCCCTCTTAAACATTCATCTATTTGAACTGATTGTCAATGAGAGTGCCCTTCATCTTCGCCTTCTTGGCCTCCAGCTCAGCCAGCTCCTGCAGCCTCCTCTTGCTCATGCCCTTCCTCTCCAGCTGCTTCTCGATAACTTTTGCATTCTGCGCGTACGAGTCCGCCACCTCCCTGGCCTCGATCTCCTCCTCCTCCTCGTCGATGGTGGAGACGGTGACGGAGCTGAACTTGCCCATGTCTTTGGTCCTCTTGGTCATCATCACACGAACCTTCTTGGGAGCCTCCGGCTGCTTCTGGCTGTAGACGCTGGTGTTGCCGAAGCCCTGGCCGAACTTGACCACGGCTCCGTCCACGATGAAGGTGGCCGGGTTGTTCTTCTCCTGGTGGTGGTAGAAGAGCAGCAGGCCGCACTTGCCGCACTTCTTGCGGTACTGCCTCTCGATGCCCTCGGCTCTCTTGATGTACGTGTTCTCGTCGTCCTCCACGTTGCAGAACTTGTGGGCGTGCTTGGCCGCGTCGATCACCCTGGCTCGGTCCCGGGGCCTCATGGGCAGCTTCTCCAGCTGGCAGTCCAGAACCAAAACCATCTGACCGCACAGGCAGTAGTAGACATGAAGAGGCTTCTCACCGTCGTCGTACTCCTCTCGGTCCCTGGTGTCCGAGCACACGACGCTTCTGGACACGACCTTCGGCATGTTCGGTTACTTAAATGTATTTTAATAACGATTCAGTTTAATTAAATGTTGTCACTGGGACGACATATCTAAGAAAACGAGGCTTCTTGTTGAAACTTCAATCGCTAACATAGAAACAACGCAACGCTTCCGGCGTACGTCACGACTCAAGTTCCTAAGAGAAACTAGAGCGTCTTTTTTTGTTCCGTCTTGTTAGGTAGTTCCACAGAAGCCCAAGTCAAAATTAATGCGTTATTGCGACCATTTTCAGGTTAAATTGATACAAAATGCCATATAAAAATATACTTCCCAGTGAAACTACACAATGACTTAAGATAAGTCAAAATCACAAATTGACAGGAAATGGACAAATACGCATTAGCTTCACATAAATTTACTTTAAATGTTTGCATGTTCTGTGCAATATCTGACTTAACCTCTTCTGCATTTTAGACTTATTGGAAAGCAAAGGCACCTGCAGCCACATTGTCTTCAAAAATACAGCTAAAACAAAGGCAACTACACTCAAGTTTTAAAGCATTTCAGTGCTCATCCAAGTGGCTTCTTTAGTTAATCACTGGAGGTTATTGGGCACAGTCATCCATGTGAAACTCATGCTACTAGGGTTTCATTTTATTACCAGAGAATCCCCTAGCCAGTTTTTGGATGTACTCTTTAAATTTTAGAATTCAGGCATTTTTGCTGGACACACCCTTTAATGTAGTATATTTTAGAAGGGGTGAGGACCTTTTAAGCCAATTACTTTAAGCCTGAGCTTGACCTTTTGTCTGGAACATGGCTTACCCCTCATTAAAACCACAGCAGCATCTTTGTCACAAGGAATCGCAGGATCGCAAACTGCAACACTTCCATGTTGAAACCATACCCTGCTAAATATCTAAAAATCAAGGCTCCGCAACACCAGATTGTGTCAATACATTTTTATTTCAACACAAACGCAACGTAGAAAATGGACTACTCTAACATCTGCAATTTTTATTCAGCGTAGCGTACAGGCTCCATCACAAGGTCAGAAGGACGCTGATGCTACTGGATCCTCACTGACAGCAGCTCGTGTCACATGTCTTCCCTTTGCACACGCAGCCTGAGGCGCACTTGCTGCAGCCAGATGGGCAGCATGAGCAGCAGCCTGCAATCAGGGAGAAAGATTTGTTAGTTACAGGCACAAGTCGAATTTGATGTTAACCCCCAAAGCCCCAAAAAGACCCATCAGGGACACATAAACTGGGATGCAAGTTAAAAAGCTCTGATGCCATAAGATCGAGCATTTTTGTAATTTAATGATGGGTTGGTTGACTTTACACAAAAGCTCAATTAGAATCACCTGTGCAGCCAATCACATTTTATATAGGCTAAAAATAAAAGGTGCATCAGTAGACTACATTGGATGTATCTTTAGAAAACAAATGCAAGTGAGTTGGAGAAAACAGCATCGACTAGAATCTGATTCACATGGCAGTAAATTATTCGGCACGTGACCGTGAGGATGAAATTTGACTTACTCTTCTTGCAGCTGGTGCAGGAGCAGTTCGTGCAGGTGCAGGATCCTCCGCAGTTGCAGGTTCCAGCTGAACACGTAAAAGAAACAAGCTCAGGTTTATAATTTGACACGTTAACAAAGGTTTCGAACAAGACAAAATAAATCTACGAAGGCAGAACACTTACTCTTGGAGCACTCGCAAGGGTCCATTTTTCAGATGATGGCTTGTTCGTCCGATGAGTTAGAAGCTGATTCGTCCGTCTCTTCGTCAGAGTCAGTGTTGTGATAGGAAGGTGCAGTGGGCGGCCTTTTTATAGCATCCAGGGGACAACAGAACCGGGTGCAAAAACGAGCCTGTCAAGCTGCACGCCTGCACGTAGTGGCTGATTACAAAGACGGTTGTGCACACGACTTGGTAAACCACCAAGCACCGAGGACAGAAAGGCTCCCAGGCGACTGGGACGCGTTGGCGCGTAGTTAGAAGGGTTATATAAGCCCCCCACTGTACCCCCTATTGAAGAAACACAATCCTCGAATACTTGTTTACAAACACAAATCATAATTTAAGTAAAATGGAGAGATCTGGTCACTAATGTTCAACGATAGATTGCTGGTTGGTCAGCGAGGACCCTGAACGCCACATGAGTCTCACATGATGATTTACTTTTTATAATGTCGTACTCAGAGAGTGCAATTTTTATGGCCTCCAATATTTATATGGCAGAAGATGAATACACAGTGGCGTAGTGAGGCTTATCATCATGACATAAGTATAAAGTTCAGACAGAAGTGTTTTGAATATTTGATTGGTCTTCACTAAAATATAAAAGGGTCTTCCTAAGTTATAGAGGGGGTTCTTCCAAAGCATCTTTCAGAGACTTGATCAGTTTGGGATCTAGTGAATTCGGAGACTGTCCTTCATGTTTTTTCTTTGTTTGTTGTTTTTGCCTGGTCTGGTCTAGGTAAGTGCTATATGTCTAAGTAACATCCACACCAATGAATGCCAGGTCCAGAAGTTTCCCAGCAGAACACTGAATTGTCACAAGATGGTCAATGTTATTTACGTCCACTGTCAGTGGTCATAATGTTGGGGCTTCTGGTTGGTTATCGAGGATCGAACAAATAAAAACCTGGTGGCTTTCCTCCAATTCTAGTGTTTCATGTGCTAATGTAACGCAACACGATGTGTCATAATGATGTGGCTTATCAGATAAGTTACATAACAATCAATATTACTTCGGATTTTATACGGCTAAAGAATTATGTTGTTTGCCTTAAAGCCTTCTTTCATCACACTTCATTCTGAATAGGCAGGCACAATTTAAAAATAAAAACACCACATACATACAATATCAGCATACGCCAACATATGACCATATAGACCTTTTAATATGGCTATTTTGTCCAATGGAAATGCTAATTTTATTATTTTATTTTATTTTATTTTTAAAGCTCGGAAACAATTAAAATCGTTTTCTGAAGCGTTTCCCAGTGATTTGGGGTCTGTGCACACGGTGCAAACAAAAAACTGCTGCGTATCTGAGTCCCTGCTCCCCTCACCTCCCCTCCTCTCCTCCTCCCCGTCTGGTCTGCACCCGGCGCCCGAGAGCAAAACATTGTAGTGTAATGTGGTGCATTTACGTGCCGTGTGCCGTCGGGAAATAACGAATTCAGGAGCGAGTGGAGCGCACATGTCACGTGGGGCGTTGCTAGGCGCCACACTGGCACACAAAGTTCGTGTTTACTTAGAAAAAACGAGGTCTCTTAACAGTATGTGTGAGCGTATCCCAACTTTTAACGAGGACCCCGAACAACTTGTGACAGACGGATCAGGAGATTAGGCTTGTTTTGAATCCTGCTGAAAAATACTTTACTCATATGATTGTTTACTCAGATCTTCTCCCCTTTAGCCAATGTCCAGAGATGGCTATTAATCAACGTTATTTACCTCTGCTTGGATTTAGATCCTGTGATGGGAGCTTGAAGGCAGCATTGTCCCCTTTTTGCACTCGCCACCCAGTGTTTTTCCACACAAGGTCACTCCTTGTCCAACTCTCAGTTCCCGAATGAGCTGAGTCATTACATGGTGTCCCCAGTGTAAACCACGGAGTGTGACGTGCCTATTAAAAAAATGGAGATGAGTGCAACATTTTTTTTTTTTTTTTTTTTTTTTTAAACAACTCAGGCATTTGTCAACAAATTTATCTTAGGGTTTTGCGAACAAAAACATGGGCCGCTGCATCAATTTTGCTGAAAATACCTTCTTTCAGACTGGCGTGAAGAAAACTTCATAAAAACAGATTTAATTTACAGCATATTGTCTACTTTTTTTGGCAGTTCACTTTTTTATTGGTTTAATCTGAAAAAATAAAAAAAAAAAAAAAATAAAAAACATAGCCAAAGAGGAACACAAAAAACACGGGTTTCACAGAGACAGTATATACACCTATACATATACAAATATATGCAATGAGTGCAAACCACTCCTTCGCTGATATATCTCTTTTCGTTTTCCAATGTTGCAACATTACCCTGCATCCAGTAATAAGTGCTGTTCTGCACCATGAGATCTGGTGGACATTTAGCCCACTTCCCTTTCGGTAGCACATCCAGTTGACAAAACAGTGGTTGTTGTACCAGCGCAGAGGACATTATGGTATTACTAAAGGAGATAATCTTAGGCTATAACAAAGCTACATACAGTATGTAAGAAAGTGCCACATAAAGCATCACATCTCCAACATAGGTCAAAGTTAGGTTAGTACTAATTGTGCCAATTTCCCTTGATACTTTAAACCATGTTCCAATAATTTGCCCCTTATTTCACCAGATCTCTCTTCCCCTACATCCCTCTCCCAGCATTTCTTAAAGCCTTCAAAACTGGGTGTCCTCTCAGAAGGTTGTAGAAGCATGATATTGTGTTTTTGAGGTGCCCGTCATGTTCCAGTCTGGTCTGTATTTCCATTCTAGATACTTGTTTAAGGTGTGCCAGGATACAACTCTATAACCCTCTCATGTGAGAAGGTGAGGACTGGTTCATCGTAGGGGATCTGATAAAGCCTGGACAGGGTTAAGGTTATGTAAGTTTCTTCTCTACAGACACCCACACAGGAGCTTGGTGATCTGTCAAGTATAGTCTGGACAAAAGTCTATTTGACCATTTTAAAAACAAGACATATTGCATATTTGCACATCTTCAGAAAACGTGCACTTGTATTGTAATAAGTCATGTAAGTTTCACTGTGATATCTATGAGCTAACATTTTCAACTATAAATAGTGCATGCTTGTAAAAATATGAACGTCTGCTATTCAGCTATATTGAGTTTTTACCATTATTTGTGCCGTAACTCTCCACTTCATGTAGCAGCCAGAGACAGATTTAACTAAGGAAAGGAAAGCAGGATTTATTTTTCTGGATGTTGACAGTATTTTCTGTTTTATGAAGTGATAAATATGGACAATTCTGTAAAAGGATTTGACCCCTGGCATAGAATTTCAGAAACTTTAAATCCTTTATCTGGTGGTGTCTCCACTTAAACCACACTTAACAGGATGAGACATGAAATTGCACTGATCAACCTGCAGAAGTCTATCTTAAAGTGCAAATCGGATCAAAAGTACTCTGAAAACTCAATAAGTAACACATATATAATCCCTTTGCTCTCTATTTAATCAAAAACACATTAGGATACCTCTGGATTTTAATAATGGAGGCAGTGTAAGAGCCTTCAGGGGACATGTATCATGAGTCTATGTGAAAAATCCTGTCTACCTCCGAGAATGATTACAATTCGCACAAACAAACAAAAACATCAGCAATAATAGATAGCAGTGTTAGAATTATTGTATGCAAAACCCTGGGCTTTGGTGCTTTTACATGCTGACTCATCTTTCACGATTGTGATGAAATCAGAGATGAAGTATTGCGTGTATAATACATGCAAAATCATTTTGTCTGTTGATGAGGAACGTCTTCATGCATACTGAATGTCATCGGTTGCTTGAGAGTTTTTAAACTCGTGTTTTTAATTTTTTCAGTACCTTGGGGGGAAAAACTGAGATTGTAAATCTGGGACATTAGGGTAGACAACCTTAAAAATAAAATTTAAAAATGGTCAGAGATGTTCAATTAAACTCAAGTTAAAGATGCACTGTTGCACAGGGAGGTGCAGTTTGTGCCAGAGATCTCTAGGAGGAGACATTTCCATGTTTATTTACACTGATTAGCAACAACACTGAAAGCACCAACCGGGGATGTGAATATTTGTGATCACTTTCGTGCTCCAATATTATTACCTTGTAGGATGAGTTTACATATTATATGTTACTGTGCCCTGTGAATTAAATGTTTTTGCTTTGATTTTGGAGAAAATGTGCAATAACACCTTTTCCTTATTGACTGACTCTCAGCTGGGAGTGTTTATCCTGTATGTAATGTCGTAGGGAGGCAAAGTGGTGTGGTGGTTAGCACTGATGCCTTACATCAAGAAGGTTCTGGGTTTGAATCCACCGGCAGACTGGCGCCTTTCTGTGTGGAGTTTGCATGTTCTCCCTGTGTCTGCATAGTTGATGTAAGGGCACCAATTTGGCAAGGTAACAATTATTGCACCATCCTGGTTGCACAGCCAAACATATTGTTGCATGCTGCACCCATAACCGCCACTGGAGGGCATCTTAACCACAGGGTTGTCCTCACCCTCCCGTTGCAGACTGGTTGTACCTCAGGTGGCTGCAACTATGTGGCCACATGATGAGTCTCCTAAAAAAGATCATCTGCTGCAAAACACTGACGAGCGGCACAAACGGCTCCTCATCGAAGGCTGATGTGTCTTCATTGTGACAGAGGGAACACATTCTGATGACTAGCGGCGTTACCTGTAGCCTTCTCTATAACAGAAGGAACATACTCTGGGGTTTTTCACTGTCAGAATCTGTTCCCCTGTCTAAATCTATATTTTATAATACCAGGAGCTCTGCTTTATGACAGTGGGAACACATTCTGATGGGTAGTACCAAGTTTATCTTTGTCAACACCACTACATGCAGGATTTTGTAATCAGGTTACTTAACTCAGTCCATGTGGAAAAGCATCGTTGTGAAGCAGCTCCTGAATTACTCAATGAAACTGACTACCAAATAAAAATGTACCAAATAAAAACCTGTTGGCTTTCCTTCAGTTCTAGTATTTCATGTGTTAATATAACTCACCATTTTAATTTCACTGCACATAATGAATTGAACTATAAAGGACCTAAAATTTGGAGCATGGGGAGAAGGAGGGAGGTCTACCTATAAATTATAAAAGATACATACAAAAAAATCCTGAAATAAAATGGTTAAAATGTTTATTTACAGTTAAAAACAGAAAGCAAATCTTTGTCCTGTCGAGCACATTGGTCCAAAGTCTCACTTGAGGCATCTGTTTGAGTCCGTTCAGTACTTTAACATCAGTGCTGTCTTTTCAGTGTCTGAGTAACGCCGACCCACCAAGAATACACAAACAGACAGCCCGCCTGGTTTGGTGTAATTCCTGTGCAGGGAATTGCATCACGGCCGCATCGAAATGACATAGGCTTCTAAAGGTCCCATCAGACTCCGTACCCCGGGCAACCAAAGCTCATGGATCGCCCAGCCCTCCTACCGACGAGCCTCTTCCCCGCTTTGGGTAATGACCCCACCTTAGGAGAAGGTTTCAGCTCTCGATTCAGGTTCTGTTTCGGAGACGAAGCTGCCTGACGAGCCTCCTGGAGCTCTCTGTGGAGAGGAGGAGGAGGAGAAGGGGGGGAAAAAAGAAAAAGTGGCATCAATGTGTGAGAAAAGAGTTACTCCTCACTGGGTTGCTTTAATTAAACATGAAATTCCACCACCTGCTGGTCACATTTATGCACTTGTAGCTTATTCACAGAGCCTCAGGAACAGGAAGTTGCCTTACTTAGTAGAAGCACCAGTTTTTGTTCTTTCCTAACCCTTCATTATAGCAAATTTATGTATGCAAGAGTTGTCCTTTATAGTTTAGAATGAACTACAAAGCTTGCTCCATTTGTCAAGCACCAATAAATAAATATTAATCTAGTGTGAACATTGGGATTATGCATAATGTGACTCACTTTTCAAGCATGGCGGTCCTGAACTTCTCCACATTGAGCTCTCTACGCAGCTGAGCAGCCAGCCTCTCCGTCCTCTTTGCCCTTAAGACCGTGTGCTTGCAAAGCTCCCTGGCAGATGGCCGCCTGGTCGGGTCTGGATCCAGCAGCAACTGACAAAGAAAAAAACAAAACAATTTAATAACATCCAATTTCTTTGACTAAGGCTAATGTTAAGACAGAAACTTCAGCCCGGTGATACCTGAAGTAAACCTCTGAAGGGAGGCGAGAGCTCCTGAGGCAGTTTGGGGAGCTGGCCACTTCTAAGATTGTGCCACTGTTCTCCGTTTTGCGGTAGAGGGGGAGCCCCGGCTGCCAGCAGCACTGTAAGGCCCAGAGCAAATGTGTCTGCCTTCGGGAGGTTGCTGTAATCCTGGGGAGCAGAGAGAAGACTGAAATAAAAGCTAGAAACAATGCAAAAACAGGAAAGAGCTACTCTTTCGTGATGTTTTTGCTGTCAGAAATGAGTGAGCTTTCCCCTTTAACTCTCTTACTTCCTGCAGGACCTCGCTGGCCAGAAAGCGGCTGTCCCCCTCCTCAACTCGAGGACTGTTGGTTGATGTCACATGACCCAGGTCACCTGCAGAAAACATAAATCATAAACTCAATAAAGGAATCAAATCAAGGGATCAATCTGTTCAGCATCTAACGCAATACCAATTTTATAAATAACTCCGGCTGAAGTGCCTCCGTCGTCTTCCTCCTCGCTCTCCCCCTCAGCTGCTGCACTTTGGCTGCAATGCTGGCAAATGAATATATTACCTGAAAAGATTTGTGCACATTTCAGGCATTTCGGATACGCACTCTTTGCCCGGTTCACATTTAAACATGGGACGCTGAGACATACTCGGTTTGATATCCATGTGTACAAGGCCCGAGCTGTGGATGTATTTTAGACCCATAGATACTTGCAAAAGCAGATCCTTCAACTCGGCCTCTGTGAACAGCTCGCCCTGCACCTCCTTCTTCACGATGGCGTCACTGAGGCTTCCACCTGAAACACAAACACATAACAGTATCACAAAATACTTTTTATACTGTATTTTTGACGCTTATGTGCAACCTACCATCACAGTATTCATTTTGAATAACCATGTGATCATCCTCGGCCCAGGCGGAATAATAGCGAACAACGTGTGGGTGGTGCCCAAGAACAGCGTGCGCATACACCTCCTTAAGGGCTAGCTGCCTGAGAAGACATTGACAGTGATGAATCTGATCAGCTAGGAATAAAAAAATAAAAAAATAAAACCGATCAGTCTCTGGCAAAAACAGACACATGCTGACTCACTCGTTGGCAGAGCCAGCCAGGGGCCGGTGAGACCGCTTTATGGCGTATAAGCAACCATCCAGCCTCTTCACGCACTTGTAAACCGCCCCAAACTCGCCCACGCCGATGCACTCTAGCTCCAGGAACTCACTCTCATATCGTGACAGCATGAGGGCTTGGACAGCACGTCTCTGCCAGATAAACAGACGGAGGGACCCGTGGGTAAAAAGCAAAGACAGTTTCTAAAGATGGATCACACACACGTCACAGAGCTCAGATGCCGGAGCGGCTAGAAGCAGGGTTTTTATTCGGCGCGTCACCAAATATGGTAGCGCTTCCACGAGGAAAGCGTTTTGTGAAGATTTGATTTGATTTTTCTGCTGGAGATTCCTTTGAGAAATCCCGGAAGTCGGACTGGCAGCATGTAATTTTGGACAAAACAAGAAGTGAGGAGGCAGCTGAGGATGACAAAGTCTGGTGATGAAAGTGTGTTATCAGAGGCATCTGAGAGGGAGGGGTTACATTCAGAATCAGCACTGATAAAAATAGTTGTACCTTCGGTGGGAGAAAGGCCTCATCATCCTCTTCAGATGACGTCAGGCTGTGTTTCAACCTGAAAGACGGAAACAAAATCTAGACCTTTTTATTCTCTGAAGTGAAAATTCAGGCACAGTTCAGTCCGCCACATAATGAAACCAATTCCACCCTCAGTAAACACTTTTGCTAATCTGTTGCCCAGTAATACAAATAAGGTGCAGCTGATTTTCTGCTCTGAATTACACACTTTTCCAATCATCAAATCCACACGCTGCCGTTCAGGTACCTGCGCCCATAATCATCATCATCGTCACTCCTACAGCTCTTCCTCCACTGCTGCTCCTCGCTGTTCCTGCGTACGGTGTCAGGGGTGAAAGGATTCACATTGACAGTAGGTGCCTGGATAAGGATGGCGGCCGTCGAAGCGAAACGCAGGGTCTTCTGCTTGTGGCTGGCTACTTTAGTGCTGGAGCAAGGCTGGGCCGATTTTGATAACAGACTCTGCAGCGGGAAAAAAGGAAAGCAATTCATCCAGTAGGAGGAAAACTGGTTCGTAGGGGCTCACACATGACAGTCACTCTTAAATATTCCCCACCTTGGGCGTGCTGGGAGAGTCGCAGAGCCTCAGCTTTTTCCAGGAAGCATAAGGTATGGGGCTGGTGCATGCTAAAGGGGAAGTCAAGGTGTTGCTTCTGCTGCGGTGGCGTTGCACTATGGGTGTCCTGCAAGCAGAGCCAGGACTACGGATCCTGGGACTGCGGATCCTGGGGCTACAGATCCGGGGGCTGCAGTCATCAGAGTTGTTGTCGCTGCTGCTCCCCTCCTCTCCACAGCTAGAGAAGTCCAGCTGCTGGCTGATTCCACCAAATAATGTCGCCATGCTCTGGGCCTGAGTTGTGGGAAAAGATTTCTCCTAAAAGTCAAGTCTGACACTCGGATTGATGTCATTTGCAAGACTGTGAAGCGCTGATTCTATGGAGATAAAATGGAGATAAAAGGGTCTTCTAATAAGCCAGTAGTCTGAACCAGGAGGCCTAGCTATACCATATATTCTGACCAGTATGACAGCAAATCATTAGACTTCCACAAAAACAGGGCACATCATTTAACAGTTGCTGCAATTCCTAAAAGTTTATCTTTTGGGATATTTTTCAGTGAAGTACTACACAACTGGAAATCCAAAAGATGCTCCACATTAGTTGCTCTGTGTAAAAAAAAAAATATCTCCAGCAATATTTGTTTATCGCGTCTACTCACGAACAAGTCGCCTTCCGCACAAACACCACTACCAGCACCTGCACAGGCACCACGCTTGAATTTCGCGCCACATATGTAAAGGACTTCCTGTTTAAATAAATTATGCCACCGCGTTGAGAAATGCAGCTCTCTGATTGGTCGAGCTGCCACGCACAGTTCGTTAAAGAATGCCTGTTAATTATTTTAACAATTTTTATACAGCGTTACCATAGAAATGTGATACGGCACTTATGAATGGTAGCGTGAAAACTAAAAAAAAAAACATATTTAAAGTCAAATAAAATGATATAAAAATTGTTCCCGGATTCAAGTAAAACGCTAAAGTTGTCGTTATTGATTTATTAAGTATTGGTGCAAACTCTAAGACATGTAGATATGTATTCTTAATGGACAAAATAAATGGCTCATGGCAAAAAAATTAGGTCACTGTATGAAATAGTAATATAGACACGTGGGCGGAAGTCAGCTGCGTCATCAAAACAGTGAGACAGGAGGAGGAGGAGAGGCAGCCCGTCAGTGGATGTGACACGCTTACAAATACACAGAAAACAAGCCTGCGAAGCAGCAGGGAATCATGATCCGGCTCCAACAGCGTGTTTAGCCTACTTCGACAACAAGTGCACGTCGGAGCTTTGCGTTATTTCCCTCCCTTCTCGTGTCCTTGGACGCAGCAACCGCAGCAGAAGCAGCAGCAGCACCGGAACCATGGTGGAACAGTCGGATCGCGCCCCGCTGCTGGACTGGGAGGAGATCCCACCGCCCGATGCGAACCAGGCGGCCCAGCCACCGCCTCAGCCGCCGCGGGAGGAAGACGCAGAGAAAAGTTCGCAGCCAGCCGGGAGGCGTTCACCGACAGGCACTGCGGCTGGCACTGTGCGCAGCAGCATCGCCACCGCCGTCGCCGCCGCCACCACCACTACCGTCACCTGCAGCCCGATGCGGACCGCAACAGCTGTTATTGCCGGCGGGCAGGGAATCCCGAGCCGCCCGCGGACGGAGGGACACTCGTGGGATCGTCCGGAGCCTCTGGGTACAGAGCGTAACGTTTCCTTCCCCGGCCTCTCCGTGAGGGATCAATGGGAGGAAAAAGACCAGATCGTGGCTGTGTTTGTAGTTACTTTCGATACGAGATCAGGTAAGAAAGAGGATCTGATCTTTTATCTGTCACGTTGAAAATGTTTAGGAAATGACTAGGAAACCAAAGAAATAACAACCCCATTGTGTATTTTTTAATATACTTATATTCACCTTATACATGTGGGGCAACCATGCCAAAGGAACTGTAGCTACTTCCTGGTTTTGGTGTTCTGTTTTTGCAAGCTGTAAAACAAACTGAACATACAGAACTGAAACCTGATCTAAAGCGTGAACACATCCTCCTGGATTTAATTGATCATTTTACGGCAATGTCTCATTTGCAGCCTGGTAGTTAAAACAGATCAGGTGTTTAATCAAACTCAAGACATCATCCAGGCTCACATGTCAGTGGTTTGGCCTCACAGGTTAAATAGGTCAGTGTTTAGATAGTTACAGTAGCTGAGTCAGTGCTTTCTTAATGTCCCTGACCTCCTGCCGCTCCATGCCTGACATGGACAGTTGAAGGAGGAAGTGTGCATAGTGAGAGCACACTGTAGGGGAAATGATTCATGCTTTCTTTCTCTGTGTGTGAATGTTAGGGAATATGGTAGAGTGGTGCCTGCCTCACGACATCAACCTAGATGGAGTCGAATTCAAATCAATGGCCAGCGGCTCCCACCGGATCACCAGTGACTTTATGTACGTACCCCTATGAGTCGAATCCAGTTCTACTGGAGTGGGCATGTGTTTTCCCATCCCCGTCATAAGCACGTCACTCTGTTTACAGCGCCTTTGTCGTTGCTTCTGGACAGATATTTTCGTAAAGGCCGTTACTTCGGGCTGGCCTGTTTCGCTAACATGCCTGTGGAGAGCGAGCTGGAGCGAGGAGCGAGGATGAAGTCTGTGGGAATCCTGTCTCCTTCCTACACCCTGCTTTACCGTTACATGCACTTCCTGGAGAACCAAGTCAGGTAAGACATGCTGCTGCGTGTGCTTTGTATCTGAGCCTTTTTTTTTTACCTCATTATTCCTTATGACCTTGTGACCTTCCTATTATTGTGTGAGTCTCTCTGAAACCTCCAAAACAGTTGTGACTCATCAGAGATTGGACATGGGCCTTCTGAGGGTGTCCTGTGATGTCTGGCAACAGGATGTTATTAGTGGGGGTCCTTTGGGTCCTGTGGGTTAAGGGGAGGGGGCTCTGTGGATCATCCTACAGATACTCGATTGGTTTGGGATCTAATGAATTTGGAGGCCAGGTCAACACTTTGTGCTGTTCTAAATGTTTTTTTAAGTTGTTCCTAAAGCGTTTTTGTGTGTGTGTGTCTGGGTCATCCTGCTGGGGATGGCTCTGTCATTGCTATAGGATGGGGGTGCCTGGTTTGGTCTAGGTGGGTGCTACATGTTTAAGTAGCATCCACACGAAGCAGAACTCAGTGGTTTTAATGTTGTGGCTGATCGGTGTATATTCCAGCATGTTCTATTTCCGTGCTTATTTCCAACACAACTTTCTTCACATACTTCTCTTTACGTGCCTGCCTCCGATCCTCGCTTCTTTGTCGGAAATGTTCTCATCTATTAAACATGAACTCAGAGTCCCGGTTACGGCTTTTGTCGCAAGAACCCATTGATGTGCAGTTTTTCTAAGGAGTCTAAGAAAAAGTGGGCACGGGGGGGACTTTGACAGCCTCTTTTATCCCCTCTTCGGTAGCACCTCTCTTCCTCTCAAAAACTTGACTTCCGCCGACTCTCATGTATAAGACAGCCATAGTTTGTGGTTATAAACAAACGGATCAGCCATGAAATGAATGGAATGCGGTTATTGAGCCTCGAGTTATGAGCTGTTCCTGTGGCTTTAGAGTCACTGTGCAATAACATACAGACGTCCAAACTGGTTGAAGAAATCTGTTAAGTATAAATTGCATTGAACAGTGTTTAAACCCAGTATAAAGTGTCATTAATTTAATTTGACTGACCTCAAATGGTGCAGTTTAAGAACAAGAAGCAATGTCTTTCTGTCATTTCTTTGTAGACACCAGCTGCAGTGTCCGGGCCAGTATTCTCCACTAGAGGCCTTCTACGAGGACAAGAAGGCTCTCCTCCCCCCTACGGGAAACGGACTGGTCACCGCTTGTCCGACCTGGAGCGTCACCTCCATCAACCGCTGCATGCACCCAGAAATGAAGGTACCCGACAGCACCAGAGCACGCTCGCTGTAGTGCATATTACCCAAAGGTGCCTTATCTTGTGTGCCGTGAAGCAACAACAACAGCTGCTTCCTAACCCGCAGATCACCCACCCGGCCGGCTGCATGTCCCAGTTCATCCAGTTTTTCGGGGAGCAGATCATGGTGCTGTGGAAGTTTGCGCTGCTTCGGAAACGTCTCCTCATCTTCTCTCCCCCGCCCGTGGGTGTGGTCTGCTACAGGGGTGAGCAGGCTTGAACATGCACGCACACTCCCAGCCTTTTCATCGCACTTTCTGCAAATTGGTTGTTCACATGTACAACTTTTCTTGCCTATTATCTTCATTGCAGTATATTGCTGTTGCTGCCTGGCCAATGTTTCTTTACCTGGAATTGGAGTTTCTGTGCCTGAATTGCGGCCTTTCTTCTACATCAATGTAGCCGACATCGGCGCCCTAGAGACAGAGATGTCATACGTAGCCTGTGAGTGAAGCCTTATTGTTAATTGTTAACACTGTTTGTTATCTCTAGAAACAATTCCTTATGCCTCATAGTTTTTTTTTTTTTATATAAATTTCAAGGCACAACAGAAAAGATTTTTGGGGAGAAGAAGGAGCTGTATGATGTCTACATTGATAACCAGAATGTGAAAACGCACAGAAGCCATTTGCTGCCACTGCTCAGACTGAATGCTGCAGATAAGGAGAAGTACAGGAAGCTGAGTGAACAGAGGTAAAAATAAGCATAATTTGATTTCAAATTGGTTACAGTTTGTAATGCATTTTCATCGTCACACATGGGTTGTTGCACTTGCATTCGGGATGCATTCACTGACATTTTGGAAAAATGCATGTTGTTTTCCGGTCAAATGTAATCTGCTCGCCAGATTTCCTTATTTTTAAGAAAAATTACATTTTATCAGCACAGAAAGATGTCAAATAGGTGTGTTAATGATACACGATTTTATTTTTTTTCTCAGGCAAATGCTGCTGTACTCTCAGGAGGTGGATGAAGACTGCACGTCAAACGAAGAGGATCTTTTCATTCTGTGAGTCCTTGATGAGCATTTTCATGGGTCTTGAGTCATACTCACACTAAACATGATTTTTAAAGGAACCATTACTGCTATGTACTGCTGCTGTTAGATTTATTCTTTTGGTACCACAGTATGATTTTTCTGTAGCTGTTGTCATGTATTTTGTTATCATTATTCCTGTCCTAGGTTCTTCATGGAGCTGAACAACCGCATCTTCCAGACCCTGTCCGACATAGCAGGGAGCACCGATCCTACTCTCACCGCTGATCACGTGAGGGCCATGGGGCTGGATCCCCAGGGCGATCGCTCCTTCCTGGTCGACCTGCTGGAGGTGTACGGCTTCGATGTCACGCTGGTTATTGACAACCTCTGCTGCACTTGAGCCCCTGACCCCACTCCTCACCCTGAAGAAATTTGGATGCCACTGGATTATCCGTGCCTTCAAGGCCCACACACACACAAAGACACTGAAGACACTGCCTCCACCCTGGGACTTCTTTTGGGTGTCTTGTTTCCTCTCCGTGTGTCTCATCTGATCTGTGAACCAACCAGTGAGGGTGCTAAGGACGCTTAAAGGTCGCTGGTACGCACCGGCCGATTATTCCTTACAGACAGTGTTGCGTGGCGGTCGTGTGCTCTTATTGCCGTTCACATCTCACGTCATTCAGTAAGTTTTTTTTGTCAAAAATTTGTTTTTTTGGTGTGTGTGCTTGTCTGACTTTTATTCTAGCTTAAAGGCCAAGGACTGAAGTACTGGATTAAATATGAGAAGTCCTCACCCTGTCTGGTCATCTCCAGAAGATGGTGGATTGTTCTCTGCAGCACTTGTAACAATACAGAAGTCAACAACACTGTCACAATCCTGAAGCTTTATCCTCTGCTTTCGGTTTGTGTGAAGAATATGTCCATATTTGGGAGCGGTCTTACTCCTGGAAACAAATTTGTGTGCTCCACATTTTGGGAAAATCAAACAAAACTTCTGTTGTACTCAGATGTTTTTCATATTCCGGTAAATCTATTTCGAGAGAAATAGTAAAACGAAAAGCTTTCACTTTATTTGCCTTTTAAGAAAAGGAAGCAATATGAGTCGTTGCAAGTATCTTCCTTTTTCACGTGTACTCAACCTCACAGCATTTTCTTCCCAGTCTTACCTCACACCTTGATTTCGCTTAGGAAATCAACCTGTTAGGTAAGACTGGAACACGCTGAGTGTGATTTCAGTAAATATTCTGAGTAAGAATAGAAAAGCTGATATAAATACTTTCTTCACGTTTATGCACCTTCAGCACAAGGTAGATCTTTTCTCTGTGTTTTCTCACAAGTGATCGGGGCTTTATGGGAACTGTTATTCATCGTAGCTTCTCATTTTGTCGTAATCGCTGAAGCAATTTAAAAATGAATGTGATCCTCCAGCACTATCCTACCGTGAATGCTGCACCTCGTCCACCACTGGACTGTTACCTGACGCACACAATCATGCTTAACTGTTTTTATATTGCTACGCTTATGATTCACAGTCTGAGCCAGTGAGTAGTTACGGAGCGGGGCGCCTTTGGTGGGTATCTCAGCTTTGTTTTTTGTTTTTTTTAAAACTCGGATTACTGTGGAGGCTGGCCTGTCAGCGGTAGCTAACGCACCTTTGGTGATGGCGTTGAATGATGAGTCCTTGAAGGAGCCGTATGTAGTTTACTTGTTGATCAGCTTCAAAGAGATCGTCTCCACTTTGTCTGTGTACACGACAAAGATCTCTTTGTGTGTGGGTTTTTTTTTAGATCTGTTGATGTCCTGATGAGAGCTAAGCAGAAGCTTTAACTCCTCCTCTATGGGCAGATTCACAGAAAGGACCCCGTCTGTTCCGGCTGAGGGTTTTCTCTCGGTCCTTTCATCGGGGCCTCATTGAGTGGATCCAGCTTTAGAGATGGGCCAACCGTGTCTTTTGAACGCTGCTGGCAGAGAGCACTTTCCAGTTCATCCGTCACGTTGCCAATCTCGGTGGTAATTTGTTCCATGTTGGAACACAAGAGGCTGATGTTTGCCTTGAGTAAATTAGAAGTTGGTGTCTTGACCTTCTTATGCCCCCCTCCTACTGAGATAAGCTAAAACCCCGAGTATTTTTAAAAAACTTTTTCATTCACTGGTTGATATTTAATCTTTAAAAATAAATCTTTCGTCAGAATCCAAAAGTAAGTCATTTTGAAAACTGCTGATTTAGAAAGTGGTTTTATGGCCTCTAGGTTGGTTAAAGGAAGTGCACTAAGTCTTGTACGTGAAAGCAAAAGGGTAGCTGCACTTTGTTTTAAAATGGCGCCTTAAGAACATGTGACTTTCTCATATTTGCTACTGCTCTGTAATTGACCTATTTCCGTATGTACGTCAACATTATTTGCTGAAATGACTAAGCGTATTGTCCTTCGCACTCCTGAGTGACCTTTGAGTCTCCAGTTAGACCTTTTAACTCTAACTGGTCTATTTACTCGTCAGCAGATGTATCCTCTCCCTCCTCCTGACATCGTTTGCTTTACAGGTGTATGTTAAATGTAAAAGGGAATGTACACAACATGCGCCACTGTATAAAAATGCCTTCTTCGTGTAACACGTGTACCAGCATTAGCTAAGCAAACTATTTGTCCAAGTGTGTCACTCGACTGAATGTCAGCAGAAGTATTGCACACGTGCAGCAACACATCCGAGTAGTGTAACCGTCTCCTTCTGGATTGTAACTCACCGAAATAAACAAATAAGTCTTCACCTTTACTAATGTGAAACACCGTTAAGAGATGTCAGTAATGTAACACATGAACTCAATAGCATGAGCAACTGTCAGTTTTACTGTACTGCCATTGTAAACCAATAAAACGCTGATACTGCTTAAGTGTTATTCAACTTGCTTCTTAAGGCTCTTTTAGGGTACTACGAAACCTACGCATGTAGTCTACGCCGGTGCGATGCATTTATACTTGCATGTTCGTCAGTCTGCCTCGCTCTGTAAAAACACCACTCTAGTCGGTGCTGTGTCTTTTTTGCCAGTCGGGTTAACTTTTCTTCTGACTTTCTGCTTCATTTTGTAGAAATTTAGCCGAATACGATCTCCCAACTGCCTCAGTTGTCTTTAATATGTTCCATCTTTATTGATCTTAAAAAGTAAATTCAAAAATATATTTTCAGATTGCAGCCGGAAATACTAAAGCGGAAACATGCTACTACCAAGCAAACTAATCACAGCTCTTGCAGTCTGCTGCGGCGCGTAGTTAACATCGGCTTCAGATGGATGCAGAAGCCTATACTGCCTTCAACTCCTATTATTCTTCCACTTACATCAAGCATAAAACATGTTGTAGAATGATCTAGAAATAGCGAGAAGTGCATTTCTAAATCTTGTAATTTGGAATTGTGAAAAATAACCCAAATGTATTATTTAACTGCGATGGGCTGGCGACCCTGGGTGTACCCTGCATTTTGCCCGACGACAGCTGGGATAGGCCCCAGCAGACCACCGCCCTTCACAGGAACAAGCGGTTACAGAAGATGAATGAATAAATGAATGAATTTATTATTTAATTAGTATTACTGATGCTTCATGCAAGCTGTGCACTTCAAGTAGTAGAGCTCATTTGTGGGAATTGTCTGAATACTAACATGGCAGTTTATTAGCGACACAAGAAAAAACTGCATTGTAATATAACACTCCTGCACTAAATCTTAGCTCCATGAAAGTTTTGGTATTCACCATTTGTTTAAAATAGTTCAGAGAGCCGTTCATTTATTTTGGAGGCTGTGATTCATTGTACTACTGAATTGTGCTGTGTTGTACTTTCTATTATTCTGAAAACCCCATTTTTGTGAGTAGGCTAGATTAAATAACTGAAACACTTTATGTGTTTAATTCTACTTTATCATCGCCACAAACTACATCCTCTAATTCAGTCCTATAATTAGTTGAATTGACATCTTGCTTAAACTGTTTGTGCAGAACATTAAGGGGGATTTAGTGCAGTGTTCTTTTAAAATGCATTAGTTTTCAGTTGTGTACCTAATTCAACTGGCAAGTGGAGTGTACAGTCACGTCAAATTATGACATTTTAGGGATTTTCAGCAGGGACGCGGGGTTAGGAGTTTAACTTTGCCTGCTATTAGGCCTTCATGTCAATGAGAGCCGTGGTTGGATGTTCTTGGATTTGCTCGTCTGTAGCATTCTTGTGGTGGCCTATAACGTTCCGACTCAAAGAGTACAATTTGGGTTTTCCAAAGTCAAAGATCAAGGTAACTGTGCCCTCACACAACATGTTCTTAATCCTCACATATTTACATCAATGATGAGATATCACACAAATGTCTGACGAGGTTAAATGTGTCGACCATTTACATCCAAAAAGTCAAAGATCAGCTTCACCGTTTTTAATAAATTACTAGATATTGTGTATTTTACGAGTTTGGGCAAACAGAAGTAAGCAGCAGTTTCAGTGTTTGGTGGAGGTGTACATCCACAGTCTCTCTCTACTGTTCTCTATAGCTGCACTCCATCTATACTAAATTATTGAAGAGCCTCTTGCGTATTGAACAACAAAAAAAAATGATTTCATTTCTGTTTATTGATCTAGATCGAAATATAGTGGACTGCTTAGAATCCACCTGTGAAATTTACCACTGCCACTTTACCGCTAATGATAAAACACCGCCCAGAGGATGGCTTTGTGTTTTCCTAAAGAGTTCAGCATGACAAGGAGTCTGCAATGCAGCCACCAGCTTAATCCTGCAGATTAACTGTCCCCGCCATCTGTCAGATCAGACACAGGCTCGCCAAGCAGTGTGCCAAAACGCCTCCTCTAAGCTACTGCAACACAGACAAGGATCAGACTCGCTCCATTCCTCTGAATTCATTTGCAAATGTACAAACTTCTGAATGCTCCTTTCTCGTTTTTTAAGAGGAGAATCTTCAACATCACACCCTGCCCTGTACTCCTCATCTGAACCAGGCATAAGCTTAAATCATTCATAAATGGCACAATGGTTAAAAAGAAAAACTGTCGGCAATGATCTTAAAGACATGACTTATTTTTTTATTGACCCAGTTCGAATGTGATGGCAACGGTAAACCATTCAGTAAACACAATAACTGTAAGACAACCTGTGGATGGGTTACTGCCGTTCACAGTAGAGAGGCCTTGGTCCTTTCATATACAACAGCCTGCATCGTAATCCTCTTTGTAATTGGTTAAAATAACTCCAACAGAATATGTTATGTTGACTCGTAGCTAAACAGCTTCCTCAAACCGTCGTCATGATCCTTTAATTCCTCTGGTGAGGCAAAAATCTGTTTTCAAAATGCCAGAATGGCATCTGGTCCTTTGCTTTCGTGTTCCTCTTGATATCAGTTTTTGCACTTGTCTTCTTTCTGGTTTGCATCTTCTCATCACTCAGTCTGTGAGAGGAGCTGCTCCCGGCGCTCTGCATTGATGAAGAAGCGTAGTTTCCGTGGCAACAGCCTTACCTCCACAGGCATGGCCTCGTACTCCTCGTTG
This sequence comes from Planiliza haematocheilus, assembly GCA_005024645.1. NCBI lineage: Eukaryota > Metazoa > Chordata > Actinopteri > Mugiliformes > Mugilidae > Planiliza > Planiliza haematocheilus. The sequence goes on along the minus strand of SRSE01001415.1, from coordinate 9,541,781 downwards.
TCGATGTTATAGAAGCCGGACGTGCCCTGCAGGATTGGAGCACAGATTAAAATATCAAGGCATGAACCAAAAAAGAGCAGATTGACGACTTGTACTACACTTCTAAAGTAGGTTGAGTTTACATTGGTGCGACAGTGAATCAGATAAAGTCATTTAAAGGGTTTCTGACCTCTGGCAGCTGCAGTCGACAAGCGCTGGCTTCCAGTTTAGTGGAGTTTTTAGTGAATACAGTTGGATCCTCTTCCTTTTTAGATCTATAATGAAAAACAATTACAATACTTCACTAAATGCTCACATGAACTTATAAATGATTTGTTATTCCTGAGAAGTGTTATTAGCATAAAGGACACTAACAAAACATTGCAGCTACTGACCCGACAGTGATGAACTCGCCCACAGTGAAGTCGTCAGGCTCCGCACAGAGCATCAGGGAGTCATTGACACGCTGCAAATTCAAACAAAAATAAGAACAAAATGAGTCTAAAGACAAGGCAACTGGAGCTTACTAGGTTTTAGATTTTAGGATAATTTCAGAAGAGATTTCGGACTGACCCTCTCTACAGGGTTTTTGTTGTGTGTTTGAACGAAGAGCTCTAACGTCGACAGCTGCTGCTCTTCCCACTTCTCCGGCTCTTTTTCTTTTGGAGGTTCTGGGCAAACACAACAAAAACACAACTATGTACAGTGTGTTGGTTTTCTGCAGTGCTGCGATTTAAGTACCATTAAATTGCACGCACTCACCTTCGACTGGTGGGTGCCAGTAATTCTTCAGTCTGCGGATGATGCGGTGGAGCAAGTTGGGTCTGGGAGGCTTCTGAGGCAGCAAGTCAGGGGGCCGGAGGGTGGGAGCCAAGTAGGACACTGTGACTTCACGGACAAGAGGCCACTCCTGAGAGATTAGAGCGTGAGAACAAAACACTAAATATCAACAGCCACTGATTCATGAAAGCCAGAGAGTACTGGTGCGATTTTGAATAATGATTTAATATATTACATCCGAAATGTGTCAGTACGAAGATTTTCTGTGAAAAGACCTTGTAAAGTAATAAATTAAGACAGACATGGGAGAAAAAAAGGTTTTTCATTGATCGCATGGCTCATCTTTCATGAAGTTAACCTAAGAGGTACCTCAGGGTTCTGTCCTCAGACCCCTGATGATGAGCAGCTTGAACAGAGTTATCCAGTCCTGTTTCTTGGAGATCAGGAGACCCCCTAAGATCAGTTCAGTTGTATCTAGTAAATATCTAGGACTATCTCCCTACTGTCACTCCCACTACATAAGCCCAAGTGAATATAGTTTACAGAAATCACAGCTTGCAATTTAGAATTTCTACTAAGATATTAAAAGCAAGTTAAGGTGAGAAAAACAGCCTTACCCTTAGAGTGCTAAACCAGTGTGCTGCATTTGTTTTCAGTGGGCCAAGGTACCAATATCTGTGTGAAGAGATATCACGGTTGATTATTATTACACACAGAGAGTAATGTCATCATTGCTCCCTCAAAGGTTACAGTCTCAGTCATCTTACTTGCTGATTGTTGCAGCCACATCTCTAAAAGCCCCCCAACGCAGTCCCATCAGAGCAAAGACCGGCTGCTCTTTTTCGCCCTGCAAAAACATACAAATCAAATTTAAACTAAATGCAAACCTGACATAAATCTTATTTAGCCATCTAATCTGAGTATGTATTCTGAAACTATATTCATGACTTCCAGGCCACATGGGGCAAAGAGAACCTGTTGCTCACTTTGATTTGCAGCACATCCAGAGGTACAGTTTCTCCCTGGAGAATGGACAGTGTTGCTGATGTAATGTTCCTGGAAAATAAAACATTGTATTTATTGTATGAGAAAATCCTCGCTTTATGTACACTGAGTGACACAAACATTCAATGTCATTTATTATCGACTTACGTGACAGTAAAATATGCATCTTTTTACTCACTTGACCTTGTTGTCACTGAGGAGATGAAGACTTGGGCTTAGAGAATTGCTAGATCCCAGAGGAATGAATCCAATTGGTGTTTTACTGAAGGTCTCCTGTGGTAAGAAATAAAATCCATCAGAACAAAATCACGTGAAAGCAGTTAATAAATGGTTAGACAATGATGAATAAAAACAACTACGACGTTACTTGATCTGGCCTTCGCAGTAAACCTGTGACGACTTCCTGCAACGTGCCGTCCCCTCCAGCCACAATCAACATGTCTGTTTGTTCCATAAACTCCATCAGCTTTTTTGCCTGGCCCTCGTAATCCGTCTGTGAAGGAATGTGTATCATGCAGATATTATGTCAACCCTGGTAAAAGAGGCAGTGGTGAATGATTAAGGTAAATTACTAAATAATACCTTGACAATCTGAATCTCCACACCAGCCAGGTGTAAAATAGGGGCAGCATTCTTTTCAAATAGGTTGTTGGCTTTTCTGCAGAAGACAGGAAGTTTGAAATAGTTTGTGAATATTTGGAGTCTGAAGTCCAGATATGCCATATAAGTGAGCTCCTGACGGATTTGATGTGTTCTTACCCACTGCAAGCCGAAGGGTTCAAAATCACCGTTGCTTTTCTCAGCTGCTCCCCTGGTGCAATCAGCTGACGTCCAAATTCCTAACAGGCATTGTAATGATTAAAATTAGAGTGAAATCACTTAACGAAACGAAAACTTATGTTGACAAGGCTGACAATTTATGAGGACGAATAGTCTATCTCTTACCCTGGCCACCATACAAGCCTCTCGGCGCAGAACACTGTCACTGATAACACACAAGACACAGCATTTAAAACACACGAACAGGCATACATATTGTCCAGTTTGCTTTGTTCATATTTTCAGATCTCACCAGTGTTTGCCATACAGCCAGTATCCTCCGTAGGACAGGACGCACACAGCAAATGTGGACTTCTTCCAATGATTCCGCAGAGTCCGAAACACTTTCACAACACGAGCCATGCTTACACTTAAAACGCCCTCAAATCCTCTAGTTTACTGCCGTGAAACATTTATAATCGTACAAGCGATTTAAAGGCACGAATGACAAATTTCCATGACAGCGGTCACACATTCACCTGTGACAGACTAGCATGGACATCTTGGTGTAACATGAAAAATAGTACGGACAAAAACAGAGCGGAACCGATGTTGGTGCCGCATGTGTTTTTTAAAAATATGTAAGTGCTGGGTTGTTTTAGAAAATAGTGCTTTAAATGGAAAAAAACTACACTATGTAAATAAAAAAAAGCAAATTTTGTCAATTTAGACAGAAGTTAATGAGCGCCGGTAAACCAAATTCCCATCCGACCTAGACAAACGGCTGGTTTACTCTGCGAAGACCCCGCCTGAAAAAAATATACCGAATTGTGATAATGTTTATAATATCGAATAGACATAATTATCTAATATACAGTTAAAATTAGGAGTGAGATTTATTTTTAGCCAAGCAGACATAACCAAAACGTAACACATTTATTTATTTTAAATTTCAAACCGGCACATGCGCAGACACTTCTGTCCAGTTTTCCGAGAGTATCATGGCGGCGCAGATGGCGGTAAATTCGGGTAACTATATTTATTTCGTTAAGTTGCGCTATTACGTTCACTTAGACCAGTTTACGTGAATGGTTAATGCACACATAGGCAGGGGAATATTTGCTGTTTGGTGGCAGTTTCGTAGAATATCTTATGTTTTGACCACATGGTGCCGGATCACTCAAGTTCAGTCTCAGTCTGTTAGGCTAACTTAGCCTAGCCCAGCCCTGCCAATAAACGTCATGTTAGCAAGCCTTGCTTATGACTACATTTACTCGTAACTCAAGTCTACAACAACTAAAACTAAAGCCTTGGACACGTATTTGTCGCAACACATGTCAAACAGATCGTCTTCCGAGTTTTCTTATTTTGAAGTAAAACTGAAACTAATTTACATTGAGCTCAGAGCAAGCAAATCCATGTTTTGGCATCGGTATCTGGAAAAGCTTACACCAGGAAAGCGTTTGTGTCTGTGCGCCTTAGTTACTAGGAAATAACTTACAAGTAGCGTAGGGTCCAAGCTTAAATCGGTGTCCAGCGTTTATTTTCCCCTCCCTCTCTAAGCAATAAATCGGCATCAGTTGTTTCCTGGTAACGTTGCTCAGATTAATTAAGCAACCACATTGATATACAGTCATTTACAACTTCATTAGGAACAATTGTGAAAAGAAATACATTCTAATGAAACGGCTAATAGTAATAATGTTCAGTTTGGGTTGAAACAGCATACGCATGGAGGTAATTCAATTGTATGATCAGTTTGTGGTGCTGTTAAAATGCATTGAATTGTGTGTGTAAAGTGTTATTTAGCTTAGCCTACTGACTAATAATAGAAACAAGTGTCAACAACACAATATAGATCGATAGTACCACAAACCACAGTGATTTAAAGAAAAATGCTGAATAACACAAGCTTACTGTAGCTAAGATTTATTATTCAGTATTCAGTAAACTTGCAAGTGAGTGTAGACCTCCTGGTACTTGCCATACAGTAACTAGTAAATAATGAGAAAATGTATGTAACTATTAAGTATGCAAGTACTGTCAACTATGTTAGCGACATGGCAACCTGTTACACCTCTAGTAGCTGTTACTGATTACTGCATTGGTTTGGAGTAGACACGTAAGCAGTTTCCATCAGATGCAATTAGGTTAGATTATTTAGATTAATATTGATTTATTGACATGGGTCCAGCTGCTGCAGAAACACATTCACTTTTGTACCATAATGCACAAAAGAATTATCAGAAATTATTGTTTGTATCATGAGCCAAGATCTTTAAAAGTCCATCTACTGTACCCAGGAGCCAGTCTGTGGGGGCCACTGAAAGAGTTATGGGAGACGGTGGATGGAGCAGTGTTGAGGAGACAGACGGAAAGCGTCCACCTGCTGGACCTGCAACTGAAGAAACACAAACCGCACTTCATGTCACTCTTTAGGAACCCGGTGAGATACTGTTAAAACGACATTCAGACTCTTTAAACTGTGGATGTTAAAATATTTTTTGTCTGTGTGGCATGTCTTCCTTTGTGCGGAAAGTTAAATGCTTTGTTATACAGTGTCTTTTGAGAGTCTTTTGGCACTATCTTCTCTATCTATCTTCTTATAATGTTTAGCCAAAGAGTGCAGAGCAGAGAGAAAAAGTGCGTAAAGCCAGCACAGAAGGCATCGCCATTCAGGGTCAGCAAGGATCGCGGCTTCTTCCAGAGCAGCTTCTGACGGAGGCCTTCATCCTCAGTGATCTGTTTGATATTGGAGAGTTGGCAGCTTTGGAACTTCTTTTGGCAGGTAAAGTGGACATGAGAAAAGTGCATGACTTGTAGGCAAAAGAAAGTTGTACATTGACATAATTATGTTCCATTTTGCTTTAGAGACATATAATTGTTCATAATGGCTAGTCTGACTGTCAGTTGTACAGACTGTGATATTTGAGACTGTATATTTCCTTCAGGTGAGCAGCAGCAGCCACATTTTCCAGGTCTAACACGAGGTCTAGTGGCTGTCTTACTCTACTGGGATGGAAAACTTTGCATGGCCAATTCTCTGCGTACACTCATCCAGTCACGACATGGCAAGACCTTCACCCTGGATTTAAGGTAAAATATTATCAACAAGTAGTAAAATTAAACAAACACGTGCTTTTAAAGGTTCACACAGTGATTATGTCATTGTCCTCTGGGTGATTTTTTTTTTTTTTTTTGTGTCTTACATATAAATGTTTTGTTGACCTGCACGTTTTTGTTTTGCTATGGCAGCGGAGAGCTCGTGGCTTTGACAACACGTTTCACGGATGAGCTAATGAGCCAGGGTTTGACCAAACGCATCCTAACCCTGGTGTCAGAGATAAATGTGACACGGGAGTTTGAACGGCTACAGAAGGAGCGTGGACTTGGCAATGAAAAGCACAGGAAAGAGGTGGGACAACAAATTCAGATTACATTTATTTTCCATCATAAAAGGAGGGAGGACTTTGGTTAACTTTGATTTTTTTGATTTTTTTCACCAGGTTTCGGACCTCATCAAAGAATGTCGGCAAGCATTGGCAGACAGCCTATTTTTGTGGACCTGCCAATCACCCTTGACTAAAGATGACACTCTGGCTCTTATTGGCCATCTGGAGACGGTCACAGCTCAAGCCGATGGCTCACTGGACAGTGTGAACATGGCTCTGGTTATGGCACTTCTCTACTGCTTGGATGTCAGCTTTATAGAGCAGGGAACTGAAGATAGAGAAGGTGAGTGAATGTAAAATTGCCACTAAAAGATCCAGTGCAAACAAACACATAAACACAACATAAAGTTGTTTATGTATTCCCATAGATCTGCTGCAGGCGCTGCCTTTGCTGACAGAGAGGCAGTACGTTTCTGCAGTGCACACTCGTCTGATGGACGGTCAACCATGGAAGCTTCCAGGGCTGCAGGCTGTGTGTCGACTGGCCTGGGCCCTGTCTCTGAGAGTCCTTTCCCAGCTACCACAGGGCTCCGGTAAGACCTGTATTTCTTGGACTTGCATTAAATGTGCCTCCCAAGCTGTATGAAGGAATATCCACTCTAAAAAGCTGTAACCAACTAATGTATTATGTCATTGTCTGTGCTGTGCAGCATTGGTTGAGTTCACTGAGGCAGACGAGGCATTGGCTGACCAGGCTCTGCTGGGAGATGTCTTCTTGTTTATGAAGGAGGGCGTGCTGGGATGTGAGAGTTTTTCCCAGGAAGAATTTTACATCCGTCGCCTCCATTCGCTCATCACAGACTTTTTGGCACTTATGCCAATGAAGGTTAGAGATCCTCTTGGATTTGTTTTTTGTAGATATCATGTTGTGGTATGAACATGTCAGATTAGGTATTCTACAGTTAATTCCTCTTTTGCATCACAGTGTAAGTATTTAATTACTGCGTGTTTGTCTCTCTTCAGGTGAAGCAGCTTCGTAACCGCGCTGATGAAGATGCCCGTCTGGTGCACATGTCCCTACAGATGGACAGTGAGCTTCCATCATCGTTGCGCAAAGACTTGGATCATCTCATGATCCTGGTCAGAGTTTTATGTTTTATATATTTACATACACATACTGTATTGGTAATGTAACATTTTTTAACAGACACTTTAGGTCTAAGTTTGTCTGTTTGCTGGTTTGTCTTTTCAGATAGGGGAGTTTTACAGTAAGGACACATTTGGGTTAGAACTGGGTCTTGAGTTCTGGTGTCCCACAGAGTCTCTCCAACACACCACACTGCAGGGATCCTACCTGGGAATGGCCCTGCAACGACCTCCACATAAACAGGTATGAGACATGTTTTCTAGACCCAAATTACAGTTAAAAAAAATCTCATTCTCCTGATGCCAGTGTAATAGAAAAATATGACTTTCTTCTTTTGAGAGTTGTTTTTCCTCTTCTTGATCATTGCTGTAGGTGGTTCTGTCCAAGTTTGTGCGTCAGATGGGAGACCTTCTGCCCTCTAACCTCTACATCTCCTATCTACGTATGCTGAAAGGCCTTGCCAATGGCCCTCAGTGTGCTCACTACTGCTTCAGTCTGCTTAAAACCAATGGAGCTACACATAGTAAGAGCAGATTGCTTCCTTCGTGTAAAAGATTTCTTGAATTAATTTTTAGAATTTGGAGTTTCGCAAAAGAGACCTTGAAGTAATTCATCATTAGTTGTTATTTTTGTTGTTCATATTAACCTTTAATGCTTAAAGTAACTTAACTCAATCCAAACAAATACCAACTAACCTCTTGTCTATATGTGCAGGTGACAACATCCAGGGCGTGTCAGGCAGCCCGGTGTCTTGGGAACACTTTTTTCACTCCCTTATGCTCTACCATGAGAATCTGCGACGGGACCTTCCAAATCCAGACGCAGCGCACTACCGCCACCCACCACTCAGGGGCATCACCCAGAGAGAGCTGGACGGACTAACCTCCTTTTTGCAGCTGCTTACCACCATCATTACATGGGTATGGTGCAACATGCATCATCACTTGTAGCCATATTTCATTCTAAAGTAACACAAAGTCAAGAGTTATGTGTATTTCTTCATCCCCAGAGTGAGAATGCTCGTCTGGCGTTGTGTGAGCATCCCCAGTGGACTCCTGTTATAGTCATGTTGGGGTTGCTGCAGTGCAGCGTTCCTCCCGTCCTGAAGGCCGAGCTCCTGCGCTGCCTGGCAGCGTTTGGGAAGTCGCCAGAGATCGCAGCTTCACTCTGGCAGTCGCTGGAGTACACACAGGTAGAGAAGATGCACTATAGCTTATGTTTCTCACAAGTAAGGACGATATGCTTTATTTGAAGATGTGAACATGATTACTGAAAGTAAATAGTAATAAAAGGTGGGTGTTTTGGTTCTGTTGGGAAAATGCATCACATTAATACAAGAGAAGAGGGTTTTCGTTAGTGGAGCCTTTTCTTTTTTGCGAGTGAAATGGGATAATACATAAAAGTCACAAACTGACTCTCTTCTGTGAGACTCGTGGAAGCAGCTATGATGATATTCTCTGTGGATCAGAAGTTTTCAAGCTGCATTTTTTTTTTTAGCTCATCTCATCTTTGACAGCTTTGATTTTCAGCTGTTTGACAGATTTTCTTTCAGGAATAGTTCTGCTGTCAGATTTTTAGTTTAATAGATTTCCCAAGGACAGTTGCACAAGCCTTCAGAAACTCTTCCAAGTTAAACCTAGAAACAATTGAAAGCATTAAGTAGCTTAGCAACGTTAGTCTACAAACAACCTTTGAATGTTATTCTTGTACTCTCCTTTCAAACAGAACACCTGATGAGTTGTTAAATTGAACTTTACAAACACTTGCCACTTGTTTAGAGTTTCAAAGCTTCTTTGAGTATTTCATTATCGAATAACTCCTTTTCTTTGTACCACAGATCCTTCAGACAGTTAGAGCCCCAGGACAGAGGCAAGCAGCTGGAATTGAGGTGAGTGAATAAGATTTAAGATTCTCAGTCTAGTTGGACAGTCTTAGAAGTGACAAACTTACTGACTTGTGTTCTTGGCTCTCAGGTTGAGCTGAATGAAATTGAGTCGAGCTGCGAGGAGTACCCACTGACGCGAGCCTTCTGTCACCTGATCAGCACACTGGTCGAGAGCAGCCTGCCTGTTAATTTGGGGGCAGGACTACGTGTGCCAGGCTTTCTGCCCTACCTGAACTTCTTGCGTGACTCCGTATTCCTGCCCTTCCCCACCAGAGCATATCGTCATCCAGCTGAGAAGGTGAAGCTTTCTTCTGCTGCTGAGCTGTAGCTAAAGCGTGCACATATTAATTTGTTTTGTCACATCTCAGTGGGAGGTAGCTGACTCTGTGCTGGAGGTGTTCCACAAGCTGCTGCGGGACTACGAGCCCCAGCCATCAGACTTCGTCCAGGAGATGGTGGAGCTGCAGGGTGAGCAGGTCCCGGCCCACAAGCCCCCCGGCCACAGCATCATGTTCCACATGCTCAACGACTCGCCCATGCTGGCCCTCTGCCTTAGCCTGCTGGAGGAGGGCGTACGCCAGCTGGACACCTATGCACCCTTCCCTGGTGAGAGAACATACTCTGCTGCTGTCAGAGACATAGGGGGGATAGTTTGTGTGTGTGTGTGGTTGTTATGGCAACGCACTTCATTTCTCATTCCCTACAGGTAAGAAGCACTTGGAGGCGGCCGTGCTGCACTGCCTGTGCCTGCTGGACTTGGCTCTGCAGAAGGAAGTGGTGTTCATGGACCTCCTAAGAGAGAGCCAGTCATCCCTGCTGGTTTCTCCCCTGGAACAGCTCCTGCAGGGGGTCAGTCCTCAAACCAGAAGGGCCGATCACATTGTCAATATCGCCAGGTAAGAGAAGACGAGCTGTGGTATTGGTATTTTTGGTTGAGTTCGTTCTTGTTTGAAGTGTCAAACCACCTTTCTAGTCGAGGAACGTTATCTGGAAAGTAATTTAAATGAAGACGATGAAAGGTTGATGGTGTTTAACTTATTGGTGGATTTCCGTTTGTCTCTGGCAGGTATCTGTACCACGGCAGCTCAAACCCAGACGCTGCGTTCCAGAGTGCCAAGATTCTGCGTCGTATTGCCAACTACCCCAACATACAGATTAGACTGGTGGGAGATTTCACACACAGCCAGGTATGGCCAATATTTTATTCTATCTTTTTTTTCCCCAAGAGGTAATTTTAATTTTAGACCAAAACCAGTGTCTTTTAATGCCGCATTTCCACTAGCACGGTTCGGCACGACACGGCACGGCTCGGCGCGCTATTGCGTGTTTCCACTAGCACGCAGTACCTGGAACCGGGTACATTTTTGGTATCACCTCAGCCCTGGTTCCAAGCGAGCCGAAGCGTTACTAAAACGTGACGTCAGCCGACTGCCTTCCACTGATTGGCCGATGAGTGTCGTCACTGGAAGCGTCATAACCGCGCGACGACCGCCTAGAATGTAAATAAAAACAAGACGCGAGACAAGACACCACTTTTTACTGCTTTTTGACTTGGAACGAGATGGCTTCTCAGAAAAAATCCGCTCCTTGGTCGGTGGAGGAGGTCCAGACGTTCCTGACTCTGGTTGCCGAAGAACGGATTCAGAGGGAGGTCTTCCGGATTTGTACGTTGCTCGGCGCCGTGTAAATGACGTCACAGCGGTTTCGCGCAGCCGTGTTATGACGACCCCGCCCACGTCGAGGAGGCACCAGTTGTAATGGAAACACAACCAAACCGAGCCGAGCCGTGCCGTGCCGTACCGTACCGAGCCGAGCCGTGCTAGTGGAAATGCGGCATAAGTCTATTAAGTCATACCATCCATCTCCATGCTCTGGAGAGTCAGCTGGACCACCACAGGCTGTAACCTATCCCAGCTGCCACTTGGCAGAAGACGGGATACACTCTGGACAGGTTGCCAGTCCTTCACAGAGCAGACAGAGAGACACTAACAAGAATTCACTGTCATACTAGTGTATAAATGATGTCTAGTAAAAAGTCAGGTTGTTTTTCTACTCTATGCGGGTACATAAGCTTTATCCTTGTGGAACTTCAGTTCAGGAATCAGTTTATCTTTGTTCTTCAGGCGGTGAGTGACAAACTTATGGCAGGCTTTGTGGAGTGTCTGGACAATGAAGAGGCCGAGGAGGGAACCGAGAAAGAAGATGGTGAGACATGCCTCACTCATTCCTTGTGGTCTGTGCAACATTTCTTCAAACTTAAGTGTGCAAGCATCACACTTTAACTCACCTTCCTCATTTCCACCCAAACTGTTTCTCTTCAGACACAGACCCACAAAAGAAGGTGGCAAGAATCCGACACAAAACCCAGATTCATATCCTGAACCTGCTTATCACTTCTTTGGAGCTGAAGACACCCAATCTGGCCCTTTATCTTTTGGGCTATGAAGTCAAGAAGCCTGTTTCCTCCACCAATCTCCAAGACCCAGGTGAATGTCTGGCCTCAGCAGTGTTCATATTGGTTTATTCTATTTGTGAGTTGAGTGTTATCTCTTAGTTACGATGTTGACTTTCCTCTTACAGGTGTGTTGGGATGCCCACGCAGCTGCCTGCACGCCATCCTGAGTCTGCTGCAGAGAGGCACTGAGAAGAGATCTGGCCCTGTACTCACACAGCAGGCCCCACACATGGCTGAGCTCTGCTATCAGGTAATAACAAAAGAAGGCACTGACCTGGAGATCAGCCTCTGCAGGGAGAAGTGTTGCACATGTGTACTTGAATTCAGTGTGTGAACTCTGCTGTCTCAGGTCATCTACCAGCTGTGTGCCTTCCCTGACACATCTGGACCCACCATGCGGTACCTGAGGACAAGCCAGGACTTCCTGTTCTCCCACCTGCAGCACCTACCTTTCATCCTGCCTGGTTAGCTCAGAATCCTTGTTGTCCTGATAATAGAGATAGTAAGAATAGAAAGCAGCAGTATTATTGCCTAAAGGAACAAAATGCATCTAAAAGGAAGGAGTAATAATGGTTCCCTTTAATAATACATTCATTAAATATGATTCCATTTCTTTACAGAAAACCAGATTGCTGCTCTCTCCCAGATGTCTTGGCTCATGAAAACAGCGGCAATCGAGCTGAGGGTCACGTCACTGAACCGCCAGCGTTCACACACGCAGCGCCTCGTCAGCCTCCTGCTGGATGATCAGCCACACGCGCAGCATGCAGGTATGAGATGGGTTCTACAAAATCTTCCATATATATTTTCTTTTATCCCCCCTGTGTAAGTTTTTGAGGTTGTTTAATTTTTCAATTCTTTATTTATTATTATATTTTTATATTTAGAGGACTTTATATCAAGTGCATTCTTCTATAATGCATTTAAAAATAACAGTGATTACACAGCAAAAGTAATGCACCTAAGAACTTTGTATTTTTGATTTTTAGCTGATGGGGAATCAGGCATGGAAGAGGAGACCAGATCAGTCAGCGGTTTCCTGCATTTTGACACAGTTTCTAAAGGTTTGTTGCACCTCCAGTGCAAAATCATTCATGACAGCTGTCGTCTGTGTTCTTTAGATTTATAACATGCTGCCTTTGCCTCTTCTTCATCAGTGCGCAGGAAGTTGCTGAGTGTGCTGGACGCGATTGATTTCAGTCAGGATATGCCTGAGCTGCTGCAGTTGGATTTCTTTGAACGCACCCAGATAGAGCAGGTGATCTCCAACTGTGAACACGTCAACGAGCACGGACACACCGTGTGCAACGTTAAGGTGGGTTTCCAGATGGATGATTTATTTTTTTTTCCCTCCGGTTTTGTTGATCCAGCTAGTTTTTAAGTTTGATCTTGCACCAATTTCTGCATCAAAGTTTGTCCTCATTTTCCTTACAGCTCCTTCATAGAGTGCTGGTTGCAGAGGTGAACGCACTGCAAGGAATGGCAGCGATTGGACAGAGGCCTCTCTTGATGGATGTGAGTGAACTATGACAAGCAGGATTTAAGTGTGGGGCAGAAATATCTACATGAAAACCAACATGTTTTAAAAATGGACTTTCCAAATATTAAGATTGGATTGACATCTTGTTTTGAACTGTGATCACATCAGAGGCCTACTCCCACAGCAGTTCTGTCCCTGAGGCAATGAATCCTTTGTGTCAAAATGTCATTTTCCATCTATTCTCGTAGGAGGTGAACTCCATCCTGCAGCAAGTGGTGGAACGCAACCGCGTCCGTCGGAGTCTCAGTGCAAAGCGACATGCCCTGCAGTCCTGGAGGAGCCTGGTGGAGACCCTGCTGACCGCCTGCCCTGCTGATCTCATACCTGCAGATGACAGGCAGCTCATCATCAGAGACTTACTGCTGGACCTGCATGATAAGGTTAGTGAGGACGTAAATTAAGATCACCTCAGCACTCATCCTCAGCACTTAACTAAATGAAAGTGTCGCTGTGCTTTTCTCCAGGTATTAAATGAGGATGCATCAGGAGAATTGATGCCCATTGTTGCAGGGGCAGTCTTCACTTTGACAGCCCAGCTCAGCCAATCGGTGCTCTCTGAGCAGCAGCAGGGGGTGGGACTAGAAGCATCCTCTGGCTTTGCCTCCATCGCCAACTCTGCCCTGCATCTGATCCTCCGCAAGCTGCTGGACTTCATCCTTTGCACTGGTTAGTCGGAACTGAAATCTCGATTTGACTTGTAAACCCAGAATTTTTGTCAGGATGATTCTGTTTAAAAATTGTCTTTTACCCTTAAAGGAGGTGGATACCAGCGTCTGCGTGCTCACCTGTACGGCTCTCTGTTGTACTACCTGCAAATCGCCCAGAAACCCGAGGAACCGGACACTCTGCAGACAGGTACGGCAAAGAAATAATTATACAGATGGTCTGTTATTATTTCTTGTATTTCCTGACTGTTCTTATCTGTTTCTAGTCAGCTTAGTAAATCGGTTTGCTCTTGCAGCAGGGAAAGCAATGTGGGAGCGCCTCACGGCCCCTGAAGACGGTTTCTCCAAACTGCAGAGAGAGAACCTCGCTATCATCGAAACCTACGGGAGCGCTCTCATGGAGGTCGTGTGCAGGGATGCTTGTGATGGTCATGAAATTAGCAGGGTAAGGTTTATACAGTACACTACACTACTTATAGATTATCTCAAATAATATTTTTAGAAGCCTGATACTGTTTTCAGAGCCTTCTCATCCTTCTCTCTCTCTCTCTCTCTATCTGACAGATGCTCGCTCTGGCAGTGCTGGACCGTATCCTGTCAATAGACCGCCAGAACCAGTGGCTGCTGTACTTATGTAACAGTGGCTACCTGCGCTCATTAGTGGAGAGCCTGAGGCAGGATGATGCCGCGCTGCAGACGCTGCTCACGCCTCAGCCTCCACTCCTCAAACCACTCTACATCTATGAGAGCAAGATGGTGAGTGGATCATTTAAAAGGCGGAGGATAAAGCTGCTCTAAGTAGAGTGAGTTCATGAAGGTGATAACTCTGCTGTGTTGTCTTCAGGCTCTGCTGACTCGTGTGGCTAAGACAGGTCAGGGAGCGGTGGAGCTGCTGCGCTGTGGGCTGGTGGCGCAGCTGATCGAGTGTCAGGTGTTTGACATGGTGCCTGACAGTGATGCACACAGGTATGGAAGGAGAAAGAGGATGGCTTAACTACCTTTTTTGTTATCACATAACATTTTAATTTATATTTTTGAACTGGCCATTTTGAGGCCAAATTGCCAAACTCAGTCCTGACTTTAAAACGTATTGTTCTTGACTGTTGTTGTTATAAACTTCAGGGTGATGAGGGACCCATCAGGATTCATCCCCAGTCCCATAGACCGCTACAGGCAGATTCTTTTACCAAGCTTGAGGCTCTTCCAGGTGATCCTGACGTCTACCTCCGTAAACCACCAGCAGGGGGCAGCACAGGTCAGCACAAAAATACCTTTTCATCATTATGCCAGTATATTATGTCTTATTGGTTCGTCCTTCGTTATTAGTTAGCTGACAAAAACAAAATATAAAAGTGAATTAATGCCAAACTCTGCATGTGTGTCTGTGCAGGTTCTACAGTGGCTGATAGTCCATGCAGACACCATTCAGTCCTTGCTGCGCAGCCAGGAGCTCAGTATGGGAGCTTTGCAGGAACTATCTTTGCTTACTGGAATCATTAGTAAAACGGCTCTGCCAGGTACTCTTGAATGCACTTTCTATTCTGTATTTTACCTTAAACCAAACAGCATTTTCATGTTTCAGTAGCTCAGTGTGTGGCGTTCAGGTGTTCATATCCTGCTTGGTCTCTCAGGTGTCCTTGAGATGGGTGGAGAGGTTGCCAGTGCTGCTGTAATGGAGTTCCAGGGTCACATTAACAGATTCCAGGTCAATTTCTTTTCTTTATGTTCTTCTGTCCTTCTGTATCCAGTTCATCTTATTTTCAGTGTAGGAAGTAACGTGTCTCTTCTTTTTTTTTTTAGCGTCTGTGTTTGTCACTGCTTGGCCGTCTGGCAGGAAGCGAGCGGGAGCGGTTGTTGAAGCAGGTTGAGATCTCTACACCTGGAGACTCAGCAGAACAACGAGAGGAGATGGAGGTGGCCATGCAACAGGTTTGATAAAATCCTTTTATAAATAGTGTAACAATAGTCTTAACAAGGCATGAGAGGTGGGTGGGTGGGAGACTATTTTAGGCCTGACTTCCCTTCAGGCTGCAGGAGGCTACCAAGTGTACTCCAAAATAAAATTTCCACTGGGGAAAAAGGAATATAAACGGCACTGAAATGTCTGTGGAGTTTGCATCCATAGCCACGATTATTCATCCGTTCTGTAATCGTCATTGACCTGAGCTGTGCTGTCCTCTGTCCCTAGGTGTGCGCTAACATCATGGAGTACTGCCAGACCCTCCTGCTGCAGAGCTCTGCCCAGGCACAGTTCAGCATCTGCCTCTTCAGCCCGTCAGGCAGCGAGCCAGCTGGCAGGGACGGAGGACGCACCGGTCAGTGATAATCTTCCTGGGCTTTTGACTCATGTCGCCGTTAAACAAACCATGCTTCCTGCCTTATCGTAGTACTTGTTGTTTACTCTTTACTAAAGTGTTGTTTTTGGTGACTCATTAGTTTACAAGTCAAATATCTTTTTATTTTTAAAAGCACACGTATGAGACTGAACCAAAGCTCTTTATTTATTTCTTTAAAGATCTTTCATCCACTGTGCCATCAATGGCTTACTCCCGGGTCCCCAGCCTCGGACTGGTCCTCTACCTGCTGAAGAACAGTGCTGCAGATTTCTTCAGGTTCCACCAAAGTCACAGACAGAGCCTGGGCAAGCTGCAGAGTCTGGATCAGCTGCCTCCCGAGGAGCTCAAGGAGGTACGGATGAACCCATCCAGTAATTCACTCTGTCTGACGCTCGCTGTGGGGATTTTCTCGAATAAAATATTCCTTTGTTAGTTGAACATTCTTTATTTTATGCACCACATTGGTTCCACTGTGCTTCAGTTTTAACCTCTTCTCTGTAGTTGTGCCAAGGCCTGGTGTCGGGCCCAGGAGGGGTGGAGAAAATCTCATCAGTCCAGAGAAGCTTGCTAGCCAAGAGACGACTGGTTCAGCTTATCAACAACAGAGCCAAGCTGCTGGCCCTGTGCTCCTGTATCCTTTGGCCCTCGCAGCACTAACAACATTAAATATATTGGCGTCATTTCATGCTTTCTTTGCCATATAGTGTATGTTTGTCGTAATGAGTACTCAGGGAGATTAGCGTCCAACAACACCATGTAGAAATACCTTGACCTACCTCCCTCCTTAGATGTTATTGAGACCTGCTTGTTTGTGTTGTGGCGTCACCTGGAGTACTACCTGTTGCACTGTACCCCCACTGACCCCAAGGACTCCCTGCTGCCTGGAGGCAGTTTATACAGATCACGCCTGATGGATGGTAAGAAATAAATGAGAGTAGTTCTTTAATATAATTGCCGATACCTAGCAGATCTATTTAGGAGCGTGATTTATATTCATTTTCCACTTTCTTCAGACTCGTTTGGCGGGCTGCAGGCTAGCGGAGGACGTGGACTCGGGCTGTCCCGAGTCAGCCAGCAGGACTTAGACCTGGTAAGATATTTCTTTCTTGCATTCACACAATCCTACATCTTCTCACTAAACTAACTCCTAATCACATCTGTCGTGCCTCCCGTCTGTGCGCGCGCAGCTGAAAAGCGACATGGCCGCAGGATTCGGCGAGGCTCTGCAGAGGAAGCTCCTCGAAGTGGAGAGCTTGTACAGCCAGGTCCGCTCCCGCTACACCTTCATCCAGGCCCTCGTCCGCAGGATCCGCGGCCTGCTCCGGCAGCCCAAGAGCTGAGACGCATACAGACTTTTACAAGACCGAAATTCTCCCCCTTTCTCCCAATGCGTAACAATTACCAGAAAACTTCTAAAGGACTCAAAGCGTTGATCTGGAAACATGACTGTTTTTTACTCCTCTTGGTGCACCTCTGATTTGATGCACTTTTTGTGTGATACTGATGTTAACTAACGCTGTGTATGGAGTGTTTTTTTTTTTTTTGAGGAAGTGAGAAACTGCAGACTTGCGAAACAAACTTAATGAAACTTTTACTTGTTTTGTTTGTTCTGACTGACGTATCTTTTTTGCCATTTGTGAAAATAAAAACGTTTTCTAAATCTGTTAAATAACTGTCTATTTCAACACATAACCTTAATCACAGTTCATGAGCAGTTAGTTTTTGTTGGGAGGTAAAATTAGAGTCACAAAAATAAAATGCTGCCGCTTGTGCTGTTCTACTTTTACAAGAACATTTCCACTTTTCTTTTTTGCTGTAGTTTAAAAAAAAAAAAAGACTTAACAGCTTCAAGCATCGCGCGTATCTCGAGTGTCAATCACATCTAACAAACAGCAGCTACAGCGTTCACCTATTTTTACGTGCATATCTAGGTGTCTTATCAGGAGAAGCAAAACAAGGAACTAAAACGAGACGTTCTTTGTGAAAGTAACATCGCAGTCACATGAAGCCTTTTTTTTTTTTTTTTTTTTAATCACCAAATAATCCTGATCCACAGAAATCATTGTAATGTCATTTTATTTTCTTTGAAGGTACACTTTTTTTGGACTTTAAAGTGCGTAGATTCTCTCTCCTTTAGGAAGAGAGGACATAAAAATCCGGATATACATTCAGATCTAACAGAAGTTTTGTGCTCTTATTTTTTTGTTTTTTTTTATTGTTTGAATACTGAGGGCAAAGACTTCAGAGAGGTGAGCACCAGCATCGAGCACAGGAGAAATTCCGCGAACAGGACCGTGGGAATGAACGAACCAAACTCACTGTGGAAAATATAGGCACATTTCCCTCACCCTCCCTCCCCTCCCACGGACGTAGACAGTTCTTCCAGTCCACAGACTGGTCGCTTGGTTAGTGGAAACAACGCAAAAACAAAATAGGCTCTACCTAAAGCACTTCTTAGTTGACAGCGAGGGAACAAGTTTGTGCTACGTTTAACAGATCATGCTCGTCGTACTCTATAAATTACTTTAAATAATAAAATTAATTACAGCATTAGAAACACATTTACACTTGTCGCACTGGCTTGCTATGTCTGATTGTGCTGCTAAACATAAAAAAAAAAAGAGAACGATGATCCCATCTCCCTGTGAACTGAAGTGCGACGAGCATTTAGAACTTGCAAGATGTGTCTCGTCACTGTAAAGAGCTCTGCACACCACAGGGCTTGTATCCTTTCTATATAGTTTTTTACTATATCTTTAAAGGGGTATCTAACTTAGTTGATGATCCGAAGCCTGATAATGTTATTTAGATATCAGGAAAATCCAGAGTTAGGCTTAAAATATGCTCAGAAACCCCATTAATAAAATGGGTAACGGGCTTTGAAATTGATTTAACAGGCGCAGACCTCGCAGCTGAGATGCACTGTGGGAACTGAACTGTATTTTGCCGACTTCCGTGGATGCAAATCCTCAAAGCTTTGTGTTTTATATTTTAACTATAAACCGTGGCAATCTACTTCAGACAAGACCGCATCTGCGCCAAACTGATTCTCAAATCACGGCTTCCTGGCGTTGACAGATTTTTCAGCAGAGATGAGATCATCATTACCACATGATCGTTATTACAGTTTTGCAACCATCTTCTCAAGCAAAGAAAAAGGGGAATACTGTAAATACTTATATCATACTTAGTTTTTTTTTTCTATTTTTTCCTTTATAGAAACAAAGTTTTCGTGGCTAATTTCTGTACATAAAAACACGACCGTTCCTTCTCGGGGGGGGGGGGGACAAAACGTTTATACTGTACAGGTAAAGAGAGCTGCAGCACCGGCAGACTTAGTTTGGCCCTTTTGCTTCGCTCTGCATCCTCAGCTTGTAAGTCTGTGGTAGTCCACTGGCTCAGGTCCATAAAGACTGAGTTTGAGCTGTCCTTAATAGTGCCTGTTTGAGGGAGGTTCATGTATCCTGAGGCCCCTCTGCTCTAGTGTTGATTGTACCAGAAGTGTCCGTTAGTAATCCAGCACAGCTTTAGCAGTGGAGAAGATCCGGGCACAGAGTGAGACACAGGAGGAGAAACAAGGGAAAGGCAGCTTATCCAGCACTTATTATTTCTCCACTTTGTCTTTTAAGATTCAGATTCAAGGACAGAACGCGGAGAGTGCGTGTTCGTGTTTCGTGCATGCAGCGCACATCTGCACATCCCGTCTCTCTTGAAACAGCAGTTTGCATGTAGAAAAATCCGACAGCAGGTTCGCAGAGCACGCGCCATTATGTGCTATCAGTACTGGCTTCCTGTGTGCTGCTGGTGTCCAACGTGCTGGCGTTGCTGCCGTTGGTCTGAGGGCGCTCTGGCATCTCCCCCGTCACCGCCACTCGAATCACTTTCAGCCAGCGCTGCTTGAGGTCCTCGGTTTCGGCGGCGAAGTTGTGGACGGACTTGGACTGGGAGAGGCGGAAGCTGGCCGGAGGGTCTCCGGCTCGCGGGCTGTCATCCACGGAGTAACCCAGCAGAGGGATGGTGCACTGGGCCTTCACATCCTGAGAGGAAAAAACAACAAAGATCTCATCACATCACTGCAGAAGCCCGTTAAATAAACATTTGTTTGAAATTTTCTGCTTCGTGTTTTACCTGTGGGGCTCCGTAGAGATAGAGAACCATGCCCTCCTTTTCGGGGATGACGCACCAAACCTTCTGCCAGATTTTGTTCTTCTCAGAGTACTGTAGGAAGCCGCACATGATGCTGCTGTCCGCAAACTGACCGGCCTCGATCTGAATAGTAAAGACGGCCACGAATGAGTACAAGAAACAAAAAAAAACTAACTGTGATGGGGATGAAAAACGGGGTTGAATTATCTTAATGTTCAGCTGCAGTGAGTGGCGCTGTTAAATTTGAGTGTCTGTAATTGGGCCAGCCATCACTGCAGTGCAGGGTGTACCTACTAATCTGTCGACTAAGAGCACAGGTACATATTCACCTCCAGGATGCCCTTCCTCTTGCCCTCAGCCTTCCCCTCTCCCGTCAGGATGCCAAAGCAGTCTTTGCACACTTTGTTCATCTTGTTGCCGTCATATTCAAGCGGCGCCTTATTGTCTGAGCATTTCCAGCACACCACCTGCGAGAAAGAAAGAAATCATCTCGGTCAGTTAGGCAAGATTACAGATAGACGCAGACACCAAGTGACGGCAGCAGGACGAATATTCACAAGTGGTTTTACCCTCCCCCCCATGCTGCTGGGGTATTTTTGATACATGCATATCACATTATTTCTTATCTGTGTGTTTAATATTGCACATGTCCCCCCCCCCAGCATTATTCATCCTGCAACAACATCCGGATTGCTTACATAGCCGCAGGCTCGGCAGTGGTGTCTCCGCCGCGTCAGCGCGTTGAAAGACTCCTGGCACTTCATGCACATCGTCACCTCATTGTCGCGGATCCACCGAGGGGCGCGCTTCCCCAGCTCAGCTTTCTGCATTCACATAAAAAAAAAAAAACATGAGCGCGACGGCTCAGAGGCGCGACGACACTCTCACCACCGCACGCTGCCGATGCGCCACTCACCGACACTTCCTCCACGTCTTTCTGCGCGTTCTTGAACGACTCGTTTTTCTGCTGGAAGATCTCGATGGTCTCCTGGAACGCCTGGGAGGAAAAGAAGGCAACAAGGAAACAACATCAAACATGGGTGTTATCCTCAAAGTAAAACTAAACTAAAATAAATGATTGCGCCGTGTGTACCTTAATCCAGCCTGCCTTGTCTTGCTCTGAGCTGAGGGGGGGGATGAAAAAGCGAAAGCATTAAAACAGTGAAACTGGACATCCAACACTTCCTGTTCCTCCTATAACACCAACGTAGCAATTGGTCGTAGTCAGGGAGGTTATTTAGAGATTTACAGGATTTAAAAATGAAAACTGGGTGTTATTCCATATAAATATATATGACTTTAAAATGTGGTTTGCCAAATTACATATAATTATACACATTAACAAGGGAGGCAACTATCGGGTGTCATATTTCCAAAAGTACCTGGCCTGGAGCTCCAGCGTCCTCTCCTTTCCCGACACTTGGAAGGTATGAGGGTAGTCCTCATTGGTCGTTTCCAGCACCTTCATGCCGTCGATGCCGATCCGCGTCCTCACGGTGTACTTGGGCCCCCCCAGGCTGAATTTGGGCACGCAGTACAGCAGCATGTTGTTAAACTGGCGGAAAAGGAAAGCTGCGTGAGCACGTGAGCTGCACAGATCACAATTATATTTGCTTCCCTTCAAAAGCCGTGAAAAACTCTGCAGGTAACCCGAATTACCCGGCGGGGACACACTCAACGTGCGGCTAATAAGAGCCGGCCCAGAAGATAATCACATCAACTGGTAATCTCGGTAATTGAGAGATTTGCTCATGTGCCCCCGATGCGTCCTTTCACAGAGGAGTTCCTGGCGTGAAATGATTCACTTGTTTCAATTGACAAACTCTCGCCTCAGCGCATTCCCCTGCAGTGACCTTCATTAGGCGAGAACGCCGTGGTGCGTGCCCTGCAGCTACGCTCACCAGGAAGAGGTACCGCTCCATGGCCGAGGTGTTCCTGGCTGCCAGTTTCAGGATGTGGCCCTCTTTGATGAACTCGTTAGAGGGGTTAACGATGTCCTCCTCCTCGCCCAGCATCTCGTATATCTCCATCAGCTTCTTTAGATTGTCCTGGGGGGAATATTTATTTTAGTCAGATGGGAAAGTTAAGTTTTGGCAAAATTCTGTATCAAGAATCAACATCTTTGCTTACCGATTTTCTTATGGCGCTGTTGGAGTGAGTAGCAGCTGTGGCAATAATTTCTAATGATTCTGAAATGAATTAAAAACGTAAGATGCATTAGACAAAACAAGAAACTACAGTCTAATATATACCTTAACTGCGATAAAAGTACCATTTCCACATACTTTCCGAGTCTCGTCGGTCCGGGTCGTCCTGAGGCAGCTTCTTCAGGTAGTCTTTAAGCAGCATCTCATATCGAGGGACTCTCTGCACCGGCTCCAGCATGTGATGCTGAAGTGTTAGACAGCCACAGACCTCTTGACTCTGTGCAGGTGAAAAATGAGAATTTCTTTCATGCAACTATTTCAGCAACTATGCAACTATTAGAGCAAAAACCAACACAACAAACTACTCGCTCTGGTACCGGGGTCCGCACCTGTATCTCTAGAATTATGGCCTTGAACTGAGGCGAACGGTCGGTCCACTGCTTCAGCAGCTCCATGGCCTTGTCGAAGTTCTTCACGTACTCGGCGTACATTTTGAGGAAGGGCGTGAGTTTCTGCAGGATGTCTCCGATGCGAGGTGTGGACGCCCTGCAGGGAAAGGAAGAGCAAGGTGAGTCACTTAATGATGAATTTTAGGACCTTGTTGATTGCATTCGAGGTACTTTACAAGCTAACTTTATTAGCAAGCCTCTAAGAACTGGTTTTAGCGTTATGAACGTGCGTTTCGTCCCTCACCATTCTCCCATGCGCTTCTCCAAGTCCGGAAGGAGAAACTGGCTGTGGAAGGCGTGGATGGAGCAGATATTGGAGAAGATGTTCTTCACTACGTCCACGGGGAACGTCCCTTTATTTGCCTCCTCCATTAGCTTAGCGCAGAACACCTATGCAGACGTATGCAGTTACAGCAAATCTGTTGCACAATGTATACCCTAAAAAAAAACCCAACAACAACAACAACAAAAACCAGAAGTGATTTTCGGCGAGTTCCTCACCTGGTCGAGCAGGTTGAGCCGCGCTACGTAGGCCTTCTCTGTGTGCAAGAGCTCGCTGGCGATCTTAAACAGCTTCTGTTCATTTGTCTCCTGGAAAGAGAGGGTGCAATAAAAGGGGTTATTTATTATTTTAAGGAGACATCTTGAGCTGTTGAGTTTCTCTCAGTAAAACTGCAAGGTCTTTAAATGAACTGGCACTATGAAAACAATGTGCACGGCATAAATTACTCTTCGATAGATTTAGTGAGGTGCGAAAATGATCTTATGCCGATGTGCTAGACAGTCAGAGGCAGTGTCTTACAGTTTGTTGGCATGAGAATGTCAGTTTCAGACCAACACTTGTCTAATGACGAGAAACGATGACTTGATGGAGTATATTTGGCTCGAAGGGGCGTCACGGAGAATGGAAGAAATCTGAGCCGAAAATATTGCAGAAGCTTGGAACAAAGAGCGTCTCGAACAAAGTGCACTCGAGTTTAACTCAGTATTCATTCCCAAGTCTTTGGCATTTCTGAAAGTGCAGCTTCCTGTCCTTCTGCAAGTTCCCCGTTTGGCTTTCGACTGCAACACCGCAGCGTTTAAACCATGAAAGAGAGAGCAGCCCGCAAAGCGAGAGAAAACTCGCAACAAACTGTGCATTCACAGCGCGTACGCGGTCTCTACAGTGACCCTTTTTGCCTTGTGTTAGATGCAGCCGGAGCCGTTGTTACGTACAGAAGTATGTAGCACTGGCGTGTGTTTCATTAACGCTGGGCTGACAGGGGGCTGGACTGTGGTGCAGCGCAGACGGAAATGAAAACACGGGAGACGGGAAATGACACCAAATCTAACGGAGAGGTGCACGACTCTAAAAACAAAGCCTCAGGTGAGAGGACGATTACCATCACCATGATAGTTAAGCGGCGCCGATAAATCGCCACAGTCGCGACTGGATGCACCCTGCTGCACGGGGAGTGCATTTTACCCCACCGTAACCTTAGCAACGCATGCATCGCAAGAATACAATGAAGCATTATCTTCATCCGCAGAGTTGCTAACTGTCTGGCGATGCTTCTGGGGACTTGTTTTTATATTTTTTTTCCAAGGCTAACTTGGAAAAAGTAAACTTTGTTTCAGATTAAAGAGCCCTGGTCAGCGGAGGGTTACTTGGCATTCATTCCAGAGCTTTCACATAAAGTGTGACGGGAAGTCACTGAAGCTTTGTACAAAAGTAGCCGTCTGCTGTTGTTTCTGTCCCCAAATAAATGATCTAATCAGAAGGAAAAAAAGAAATGCAGTAATTGGATTTTCTTGTGGATTTAGATTGCTACTGACTCACACGGCATGCTGGGGAAAGATATTGCACTTTCTACTTTGCTGCCTTCATCCAACAGTGATATGTTTTGTTTCCAGATCAAGATTTCACGTAAAGAAACACATCAGAAGCTTATTAAAAGTGGTACATTACCACTGGAGAATGGTTTAATCTGGCTTCTGACACTTTAATTTGTTTAAAATTTAATATATATGTATTTTCTTAAAGGAGGACTCCATGAACGCCTGCCTTACTTCAACAATCAGCTCACAAACCCTCAGCTTTATGTCGTAACCCACTGGACAGGAGTTGACACCTCTAGGTGAAGTACTTAGTTGCATACAGAGCTCCTCCTCGAGCTGTAACACGCAGCCGATTGTTGCATCAGTCACCCGCCGATCCTGCCCATCCACCAGCGTCCCTGCCCGTGGGACACACGCTTTTACTTTTTTATTCTTTACACACAGGAGAATAAAACCATTCTGCAGGAGACACTTCAAACTGCCACGGCAGGAAATGTCCCATTTAGCGCCCCGGTGATCCATGAAGGCCACGCATCATCAACGACAGAGGCGGCCCTAAATAGAACGCGGCCATGTTTAATAGCCCCGTGTCAAAATGTCAAGCGTGATGTCAGAGCCACATTTCTGAGCTAAGTGTCAGCAGCAGAGTTGCATTGTGGGTATAAACAAACAGGAAAAATGATGAGTTATGGTGTATCTATTATTAAAGTTTGATACACTCCGATAAGACGTGGAGTGCAATAATTAATGGGTTTCAGATGTGAGTAAAACACACGCACCGGCTCCAAAAACAAGAAAAACAGGTTCACCACCACGTTTTAATCCTCGTGCTACCTTTGGGGTCTCTGGGACCCCAAGTGAATGGACAGACAGACAGACAGAGAGCATGCAAGAGGGTAGCACGAGGGTTAATACGACATAACTCACTCTCAGGTTAACAATATCTTTAAAAAAAGTAGGATTATCGAGCGCTTTGTGTGAGTATTTTAAACTCTGCTGTTGTCTTTTCTCTCCCGTACCAGTGAGACTGTGCGGTGGTTTCCATCACGGAAAAGACAGAGAGTGATCTGAACCTGAGATATTTATAATCTGTGGACAACAGCAGGCACCATAGTTTCCCACGGGGGAGGTTGCTGGGGCACAAACTCCGCTGCTCAAATGCTTTGCATCTGTTCGGCCTTCGCGAGCGATAGCCTCCCCCCGCCCCTCCCCGAGGTGCGCTCTCGCCAAATCCGATGAATGGAACACAGACATCCTCATACTTCTGCATCCCCTGTAACTCTATCTTTACAGTGTTACCCAGAGATGAAGTAGTTCAGATGATTTAATTGCCCTGAAAGCTGATACGATAACTGGGAGAACGCGGGGAGGAAGCGTCTAGCTAGCTTTGTCAGGCTGTAAATCTGTACAGGGATGAAACTACACAGCACCTTTGGGTCCAAAGGTCAAAAACGTAAAAATGGACATTATGTACGTACCTTATGATCTGCGCTGCCTTCTTCGCTTTTGAGCTCGCTTTCCGTTTTAGTCTCACCATCCTCATTCTCAGCTTGGCTCTCTGTATCAGTCCTGTCTGTATGCGGAGGTGAAAGATCATCGTCTTGCTCTTCGCTTCCCATATCACCGTTCACAAGCTTGGCAGTGTCTATCCTCACGCTCTCATGGCTCTCCTCCTCTTTGTCCTCTCTGTCCTCTCTTTCCTCTCTGTCCTCTCTGTCCTCTCTGTCCTCTCTGTCCTCTCTGTCCTCTTTCTCCTTGTCCTTCTCCATCTGCACTAGCGACCCGTTAGCTGCCGGCTTGTGGGCATCCTGCGTTGCGGCCGGCGCGGCGGATTGGTGGCTCTCCCGAGTCCTGCTCGCCTCCGTTTGCTTCTGGCAGGTGCGGTGAGCTGGGCTGCCGTTGGAAGCCTTGCTGATATGTTTGAGCGGCGAGCTGTCTCTCTTGTTCTCTGTGTTGCTAGAGGAACAGAAGAAATGACAAGGAGGAAGTGGGTCAGCCCGTCGAGAGAACAGACACGGTTTACTTACAACCTTCCATAAATCATTAGAGGTAAAAAAAAAAACAGAAAAAAAGGAGGGAAATGATTACAGAAGGCTCCTAAGTTGCTGCTCCGCCGACTGGGATACTACCGTCTAGTGTGAAACACAACTGTAAGCAGAGCGGTTTTTGCACATGAGTGTTAGAGTTAAAAATAAATCTGCGGAGATGCACAAACTTCCTGCTGTCTTATGGGGCTGCCGAGAGCTGCAGAGGAAGTGTATGAGACGCAAAGAAGGAATGGAAGGTACAGTAATGAGGAGGACAGGAGGAATAGCAGGAGTACAAGACTACTCCCAAGAGGTAGACTCTGTCCTACTTCCACACACACACACACACACATCGACCACCTGCTTTATATATCGTGCTGCAAGGTTGCTTTCACTCTTCGCTTGGAAAAACTGCCCCGCACGACACAATTTGAAATACAGCGCAGGAATGGAAGCTCGATTAACGTGGCGAACAAAACACACATGCACTCCGTCACATTGTCAGCGCGCAGCTGCCCTACATCCTGTACCAGCAGTCAGTGCAGCTGTTTCCCTGCAAGTGACCTCGCGGACCCCAAGCAGCAACAGTAGCCACTGCTCAGTTTCAGCTCATCTCTGTGCTGTTTTCAAACCACCCACGGTTCATTCAAAGCTGCATTGAAAATACTAGCACGTCTCGCAGGTCCTATATATGTCATCTCAACCTTTACCAATGCAAAATACAGAAATATAGACATGTTAAGCCTGAGCAGCTTTCTCTATGGCGTTGCGGGTCGGTTGAAACAGGAAGTATGTATAAATAGAGGAACAACAACCGGCTGGCGAAACACTCCATAGATGAATCAGGTCTCGCCACCTGAGCCATGCTAGCTTGAAACAATGTATTTTCGCCTCTCAGTGGAAGATGGAAGAATTAGCCGGAGACAAACACCATTAAACGGCGTCTTTAGTAAAACAAGCAGAGAAACAGCCCATGAGCCCATGACAGAGTTTTGAAACCGGGCCGAACCAGACAGGAATTAAGAACAGCTTCACTCGCCGTGTGGTTGTCTAGGTGCCTTTAAGGCAGACGTGAGCCATGCGAACCAGATTAGTATATTAGCAGACTAATTCTGTTTCTCAGAAGCTGCGGGCCTTTTCTCTTCGTTCCTTTCCAGAGCCACTAGAGGGATAATCCCCGGAGCCCAGCAGAGTTTGAATGAAAAAGATGCACCAGGTCACTCTGATTAACCTCATTTCACACTTTAAATTGCGATGAAAGGTGCAAAGGAAGGCCTGGAATCCCGGTTAAGCTTCAGTACTTTTCAGAGTTTAGATCAGATCCTGCAGGAGTTACAAACTGGGAAATCTAAGTGGGCTGCTACTGCTGCAGCAGATTTAATATTTTTCTTTCGGGTGCAACCGTGTGAGCAGTTCTGACAAGGGCGCCATTGTTTGCAGCCTCTCGCCACTTTTAAAGGTCCTCCGGCCTCGCAGAGACAAGGCCACGGCGTAAACTTTCATAAATTGTAACAAAACACATCAAAGATCGGTGAGCTTTGCAGAAACTTCTCACTTGATCCTACATTAGAAGCAGACAACTCAGCTTTACAGTAGGAGTATTTAAATCACAGTGCAACTAGGTGACCAGTAAAATAAGATAAGAAACCACTATGAAAGTACAGATTCTTGAGTTGAGAGCAGAGTTACCTGAAGAGGTCCTACCTCACTCTCCGGGGTTTCATTTCGCAGCACAGAGCGCTGTCCCACGGCTCAATGAGGACCCGTGTTTCCCCTCGCCTGTACAAATCCCCTTTCATCCCCTCGCTAACGCTTGGCTCGTCAGGCACGGACTAATCTCCACTAGCTCTCTCTCTCTCTCTCTTTGTCTACAGCTCTCCTCTGAGGTACAATCAACGAGTCAAGGCTGAGGACTTTTAATCAAGAGACTTCTGCTTTCTATCCCTGAAACACCCGGCAAACAAGACGTTGGGAAAGGCGGCGTTTTCTGTCACTGTGATTACGACAGCCACGCTGAAATGTTTCATTACAAAAGAAATGACGTAACACTGAGCAGGGACCAAATCAGTGACGGCAAAAACTATACAGATATTGCTCTTGAATCTGGCAACATTTCCAAGGTGACGTGACACCGAAGCTTTTTCCTGAGTGATATTAGAGAGTAGAGTTTCTTCCACGTATCCTCACATCCTTACATATCTAGGAAGAGACAAACACACACCAGGAAAGAGTCTCTGCACAGCGCTTACCTGCCCCCCTCAAACTGGCTGATCAGGTGTGAGACTTTGGAGACTTTGGTGTTCATCTCCCGGGGTCTGTCCCGATTCACGGCCGCTGTTTTTCCCACTCTGTCACCTCCTCCTCCTCCTCCCTCCTCCATTGTGAGTTTAAGTGGCTTCTTATGGCTGGTGCCAAGCGGGGACGAGGACTCCGTCACTGGGCTCTGGAGATGCAGCGGCTTTGGCGGCACTGCAGAGAAAAAAAGACGAGGTATGAGCAAATACCGATTCAGGTGAAATGTGACTGCAGTCCTAACTTGGAGCTCAAGGGGGCAGCACATCCCGGCTCACACCACTCTCAGGACATAGAGGTGTATCAAACGCACCGTCCACCTCATCACAGTCTCTCAGAACATTTTTTTTTTCCACAAATCACAGATTCACAATAGAATTTCCTAAATGATTTATAACAGGAGAAATAATGGCGGCTCTGTTCTTATCTGTGGAGAATGATTTACCGAATGATAACAGAGAAACAACTCTCAGGGTTCACTGATCCCTGGCCAACTTACGTAACTCTTTTTAACTGTTTAACAGACATGTGCACAGCCACATGTCGAGCTCCTCAGGCTCTGGCTGTGCATTGCTTTTCTGGCAAAAGCATGTAAAGCAAATAAAAGGTTCACGATCGAACAATAGTTTAGCGCGTGTCAATACGCCGTCCCAACCCTGCCCATCCCGCAGCGTGTGACTGAATTTGTCGTGACATGTTATTACGCACCTTGTGGTTTGGACTGCAGCGTACGCCTGCAGCCAGGGACTCTTCCATTGACCCCTCCCTTGCTCCTGTCAGCCGTCCCTCTGGCCGCCCGATTCAGACACGCCTGCACGCTGGGCGCGATGCTGAGTTCACAAGCCGGGCTGCTGCCTAGAGCTGAAGGGCACGGAGACAAAGAGAGAGAACGTCCATTATGAGAAGATCAATTATAGATTCAGAAGCCCTTTTTTTTTCCACAAAGAAGAGAGAGTGGACCTGCAGTTTGCGTCACTATTAATATTACTCATATGCCTATTTGTGCATGTTACAGTACGTTATATATATATAACCTTCCCTTCAAGCTTTCTCCAAAGCTTCTGCTGAACTTCTGCCCCTTGTTACAAAACATTTTGCACTTTCACATGTTTGTCAATGAATCATGCAGGAATAGCAAGATGCTGTGCATCAGAGAAACGCTGTCGTCACATGATAACCGCTGGAACCCACCGTTTCCAAAGATAACACCTGCCACGTCGAAGAAGATGCCGCTTTATTTACACTTAATTTCCACTCAATGAACGTCGTACTATCTGGGGTAAAGTAAAACGTGTGTCTGTTTTTGAAGGGCATCAGAAGCATCACTGCGAAGCTGACGTGCCATCACACTTCACCAGAAGTGTCGGCGTTTCCACACACATTACAGAGATAATTCCGACCACACCGCTGTGAACGCGATTACGACGAGCAGCTGAAAAGCAAATATTAGAGAATGTCAGACGCTTGGGTTGATTGTCTGGTTAACGATCCAGCTGATGATGAGGCTCCGGAGAGACTCCTACCCAAGCAGCTGGCCACAGATGGCGCATCGTCGTCAGTGTTTAGAGAGCGTAGACGGGTTGATCTTTAGAGGAAGACGACGCAGAATGACAGTGTTTACAACATACCCCTGTTTGACCTCACGGCACACACACACGCACACAGCCCTGCAAAGAGCAGCTTAGTAAGGCAAACGCCTATATAAGGAGCAACCCTGGCAAGAGAGTGTATACGTTATATATATATATACGATCCTGTTATTTTACAAGCAATTAGTCCATTAGTGCCCTGCGATAGACTGGCGACCTGTCCAGGGTGTACCTCCGCCTCTCGCCCGATGACAGCTGGGATAGGCTCCAGCAGACCCCGAGACCCAGGTACAGAAGATGAATGAATAGTGCATTAGTTTCTATTTAAAGTAGTGATTTAAACAGGTGTGATTTAAAAAAAGGCACCAAGAAAATCAATGCTAACCCTAACCCTAACCGGAACTAATGAAATCTATTTGGGCAGAAGCAGAGTGAAACTTAACGGACACACACTTGCACTTCTGTAAGAAAAACAAAACATAAAGAAAGTCTATTTTTGTGTCTGTTCTGGTTTTCTGTCATAAACTGTCTGTGGCACCGAAAGCGAAATGTCGCCGTCGTTCGTTTGACGCACGGCCGCGATAAAATGGAAAGAGAGGTTTTCCACCCGTGCGCCATGAATCATTGAGTAAGGGGTCTTAATTCGGTGATAGACTCGGCCTCTTCTTTTCTAAAAATAGATCCGCACTTCGGGGTGCGGGGAGAAGGAGGAGAACATGGTCATGCAGACAAACGTCACATCGGACGATTTGACGAACTGAAATTAAACGATGAACCAGCAAGCGGACTGACGTGATACTGTTGGGTAACTAAACGTTTCTGCACCTTACACCTTACCCTGTATATAGAATTTATATTCTTTCCTCTATTTCTTGTACATTTGTTCACAGGCTAATATGCAAATTTTTACATTTCTGCTTATACTATTTTTATTTTATCTTACTAGATTTTATTCAACTTATTTTTTATTTCTATTTTATTTAAGTTAATCTTTTCTTTTAGTGTTTTTTATGTACAACTAAGCTACTGTGACCAAGCAATTTCCCTCAATGAAGTTTATCTAAGTCTAAGTGTAAGTCTGTAAGTCTTTTCAAGCAAAATGCAAAATTTTTCACTTAAAGAATATTTTCTTGCATTTTATTGAATAAAAGTTTCAGCTGATAATGAAAATAATTGTTACTTGCGGCCCTAAAACATAACAATGCCTGCCACTGGAGTGAAAAATGCATTTACTATCATACTGCATATGATCTACTGCTGACTGCGTGCCAAAGCGTCATGTGGAGCCCCATATTTTATCCTTCCTAGAGTGATCTTTATCTTCCCAATCCTAAAACAGAAAGAGAAAAAAGAAACAAACTACCACAGAATCATAGAGCCACAGTTTCTATTTTTACAGCCTGACCGTAATTAAAGGCAACAGCTCGAGTGACTGTCTGACTGGAACTGGTCCCACGTCGTGTTTGGGAAGGCGGACTTTCTAAACACGGCCCCGAAATTACCAATCAATTACGAGGCCGGCCTCAGGAATTTCTCTTGATTAGGTGCTTGGCTTCCCCTTATGGCCACATAAAGAGAGCTCATAAAAAAGCACCCAGCAACAAGTTATGCATTTTATGATACGTATATGGCCTGAAATATAGCCTGAGAATCGGACTTCACATGTGGAAGATTACAGGGGGGGCCCCCTTTACACAGCCTGGCTCTGTCTCCAGGGATTGTTAGCTGCTATGTCAAACAGCAGTCACTCAGCTGTAAACCACCTCTGCACTGTATATTTTTTTGCATGAACCTGAGCGAGCCATACAGGTATTTTAAGTGTGAGAGATGTAAGCAAGGATGTGAGATTTAGAGATTATTTTTTCTCGGAGCATCAAGCAGCAATTCTTCTGTCAATTGTTCAGAAAAAAAGCTCTTATCTGAATCATTACGACAACGTAACGCAGTGAGCGCTGTTCCAGTAAAAACAGGAATAAACTCCACTTCCTTTCTCAGAACTCCAGTGCTCTGCAAGAAGCGCTCCTCCCGGTAACGCGCTCATTCTGGCACATTCTCATTAAAATATTCTTGGCACAAGTGACAGACCGCCGTGCGCCGTAAATCAGAGGCGGCCAGACGCCACTCCGCAGAAACACTTTGATACTGGTTCTCCATCTGTGTGACGGGGATAGGAGCCCTGCTGTCTGGAGCTGAGACTTAGTGATGTAAACAGAGGAGGGGTTTCTGATGGACAAGGACCCAAAGCTTCACATTCAGGTGTGATGTCAGCAGTTACAAGTTTTATACGTTTTAACTATACTTTCATTTTTATTTTATTTTTTTAGAAACTGAAACGCTGCTGCAGCGCTGTTGCAGTCCAGGAAGTGAGGACCCAACAGAGTCAAAATAAGACACAACCTTCGCCTCTGTCCTTGAGGCGGGATGATGAGCCATGCAGCCATGGCAACCATCCCCTTTACCTTCTGAAGATGCAAAACATATTTCACTACAGACTGCGCTGAGCTCTCAATAAATCCAAAGTGGAGAGGCAGATGAAAAAAAAAAAAAACCCTGCAAAGGTCAGGTGTACCAGTAGTAGTGTAGATGAGAAGTAGTGGGTGCAGACTTGTTTGCAAAGCACCGAGCACATTTGATTACACGTGCATCCTCCCCTGCAATGATCTATTTCTCATTTTCTCACCGTGTCTGACGCTACATGAGTAAGAAAGAGTAAGGTCAAAGCTCTTAAAAAAAGTAGTAGATAAAATCTTCTCAGTGCACTACCTGGACTCAGTAAATTAAGGGTGTGTGTTGTAAAGACCCCATCCCCAATGCAGCCGTGCAGCTCTGACACATCACGGAAGAAAGGGAAGAAGAAAAGACGGGAGGCTAAAGAATGCACCATTTCAGAAAAAAAAATATATAAACAAAACTAAAAACAACGCAATGTCCGAAAATAGTAAAGTATCCAAGCTGGTGGCTAAAAGAGTTTGGCTCTGGGTACAGCAAGTTCTGCCAGCAGTCTGTTGGTCAAACACTCAAGCACAGGACAGACCGCCATGAAATGCTGAGCAATCGATGTGAAGTTTCTGAGCCTCATGGGAATTTCACTAATTGCACCAATTGTGCTTTCAAGAACATTTAATATTTGAATCAGGCAGCAAGAGTCTAATACGGTCAGTCAGGAACATTGCCATTTAAGGCTAGGACAGTTTGATATTGTATTGAAATTGAAAATGAAGTTAACCTTCTCTTTTCTCACTGTGCTGCACATGGAAAAGTTGAAGTGGTCTTCAGGAAGGGAAACTTTTTTTTTTGGTATCAGAAAGTCTTTGAAAAGCTTAGGAGGAAACGGAGAAGATATTGTTGAAGCCCGAGGTGCAAGGTGCAGTTTGACCACAACAGCTGCGCCTTCGATAAACTGCGAGGGTTGGGCACTTTGTGTGTGTGTGTGTGTGTGTGTGTGTGTGTGTGTATGCATGACGAAAATCAGTCAATTAGTCAACCAGTCTTAACGTGACTACAGAGGCTACAGCGCTCTGTGTGGGTACTCCGGTTTCCTCCCACTGCCCAATGACATACTTGTTGGGTTAACTGTTGAGTCTAAATTGGCCGTAGGTGTGAGCGTGAGTATGAATGACTGTCTGAAGCTACAGCTGAGACCGATGGGAAAAACTTTTTTTAGGCATCTGATCATGATCATAGGCCAAGGCGCTGAAAGAAATGATCTACAACAAAGCTAAACTAAGACAAAGGCAGCTGGATCTGACTTGGATGAGTGACAACATGTCTTTGAGAAATCTCAACCAGTTGCATTCGTTTAGCTTTGTTTGAGATATTCAGAGGCGTCTGTGAAATGTCCTCAAGCAAGGCGGTGAACCCCAGTTACACTGGCGTGTGAATGTGAGTGCAGCTGTAGATGTGGCACGTCACTGTAAATCACTGTGAGTACCAAAATTTAGAAAAGCGCTTTATAAACACAAGTCTGTTCACCAGGCTTGTAGTCTGGTTTACTGAGAATCTCCACAGACACACTGGACATAATAAAACTGGACCAGAAGAAAGCACTGGCACAGTTTGGTGAAAATCCATCACGACATTAGCTGCCAAGAAGTTTCACTCAAAACCACAAAGTCAACGTCGAGCTAATGGCTGAAATACATTCGGAAAGGTCAGTAGGATTCATCCTCTGGGAAACTTAACTGTCGGTTCATAATTTCATGGAAATGCATCAAGAAGCTGAGCAGTTTCGGGCCAAGCCAAAGCGGCATCTCGAGAGCTGATCCCATGAATCACAACAGGAACACGCAGCTAATGGAGCAAAGCTGGACATTGTTTTGTACGCAGACCCAAAGTGAATACTTAAAATATTTCTACCACATGCTCACCGCTTCTCCACGTTCCCGCAAGTCACCTGAAAGCAGGCCGGCTTGACCTGTCTGTTATGTATCCTTCCTCTCAGCGTTTCTGTCCCGCCCGCCCCTCCGGCGAAATACGTGCAGGTACTGAGACGTTAGAGAAAAAAAACAACAAAACACACAAAGGCACACCTGCCTTAAGGGTGCAGCATGTTCCCACCCCGCCACCAAACAGCTCAGCACCGAGGCAAAGGAGTGTCTGACGCAGCTTGAAGCTTTGTCTCCTCGCCCTCCTCGTGCCCTCCACGGGTGAGACAGACAGAACACAGGGAATGTCTGAGAGGGGTCTTTACGAATTCTGCTTCTTCTTACCAAACGCAGCGGCACGGGAAAGAGCAAAGAGCAGGATAACGAGAGAGGGAAGCAGATACAAGAAAATGTCATTTCCAGAATAACCCCAGTCTTCCCTTGGACAAAAAGCAACTACATGTTTGACAGGGTAGAAATATTGAGTGCAGCGAGCTGTTCACACCTCGTTCTACATGCACGCTATTTATTAACATTAAAGGCTCGTCAGTATTGCACAACTGTGTCACAAATCAACACTTAAAAGACATTTTTCTAGCCGTTCTCCGAGCGCGATCAGAAGATTCTTTAAAAATCAAACTCCACATGAGAAAAAGAGAAAAGAGAAGAAGCGCAGAAATCAAATATTCAGTTAAAAAAATCCCAGTGACTGAACTCACCCCGCGTTTGAGAAGAACAGGGAAAAAAAAAAAGCTCAGTAAGCCACCAGCGTATCAGCGTACAACCGCGCGTGTCTCAGAAGAGTGCTAAGTTTAGGTTCCATGCAATCTTCCCATGCAGCAGAAGACTCCTCCCTCCGCTCCACTCTCGCCCTCGCTCACACACCCCTTATTTAAGTGGCTTTTGAGAAAAAGAACAAAAACTGTAGAGCCGCATTTCAAGCGGTTGACAAATTTGCCTAAGAGATCTGCTGATATGGACTTTTGAAAGCTGGCAAATCTGCAAAACGCACCGATGAGAGAGCACTCCGGCGCTGCAAGAGCAATAAACCCGATACTATAATAAATTCACCTCTACATGCAGAGGTCCGGCATTATTAAAGCGTCTTCAGGCTTCCTCTGATCGTTTCTTCTTTTTTTTTTCTTATTGTAAAAGTAACAAACGAATGAAGCAGCCTGTTGGCATGAAAGAGGATGACTTGCAGAGGACAGGCGCTAGAAGAGTACAGGGGTGACCTGTCCTTGCCCCCGTTATCAGGCCGTTAGTCAGATCAATGATTGACCAACTCCACAGCAGAGCAGCCTGCAGCGTTTCTCACCCGTTCTGTTAGCCGCCTGTTAACATGTCAGTGTAAACCTCGCGGCAGCCACATTTGTTTTTTCACTGACTTTCCCTCCAGGCACATCACTTGTGCAAATATTGAAAGCGACAGAAGCAAAGAAGTTAGATGTAAAGTTTGGTGAGGAATCCACAAAGAAACACAGGTTTGCCTGAACAAGGAAAGTATATGAAAACACATGAAAACGAAACAAAAGGTCCAGAGGACAAGTTTATGAGCATAAACAAGATGTACCTTTAGCAGAAGTCTGCAGCGGGAACTGAAACTTCTCCATGTTCTGTATCAATTATGTGCTGCTGAGCTGCTCCCCTCGCATCTGTGACAGTAGAGCAATAGCTCATCTACGCTGAGCATCGCAGAGAAAAGCCAACCAAAACAGGAAGCCCCAGTTTGGCTACGTATATGTGACAAAAAAAAGTTGTTAAAAAGTTTTTTTTTTCATTGTGTTCTCTTGCGGAGGGTGGTCATGCTCCAGTACGTGCTCCTTCTCAAACACACGCGGACGGTGCGCGCACTGTCAACACTGTCAAACACCTGCACGCTCGCAGATGTGCATTACGGGTCGGCGCAGAAGGGAATGACAGTAAACCAGTCCGACTAGAGCGAAATTCCATTCACCAAACCCCCCTCTACATCACTTTTAGGATTGCAGCAGTTCAAACAAGGCTCAGCTCATGATCCGATTTGTTCAGCAACAGACAGCCGAAACAACCAATTGTTTACATGAAACCCACAGTTAAAAAAAAACACTGAAGGGCTGCAGCGATGACCAAAACTGCACTCTCATGCTCACACCTCGAATGTGCAACAATAAGTTACAGCCGCCAGCTCTCTTCTGCAGACGTTTGCAGGCTTGTTGTGTCCACGTTCACTGGTACCTTAAGGCTCCAGCGGGATACTGCGCTGGTACTAAGCAGAGCTTTCCTGGGGCACTTTAACCTATTAACTGTCCACACGTTGGTGGTGGTTTGAAAAATATGAGGAACAACCAGCAATAGAAGTTCCTGTTGGTAACGTGCCTGCAGTCTTTATTTGTGTTTTATCCTTGTGTGGTACCATGGCACTGCTGGCTTGTTGGAAGACACAATGCCCGCGCCGTTGTGGCCTCTGAACTGGTGGAATACCCATAATCCTTGACTCTGCGTGGAGAGCTGCCACCAACATAGTGCCACGAAATCAGCCTCGATTCGTTAAAGACGGGACTTGCAAGAGTGATATTTGACCTCGTAACCAGGTCAAATATCAGGCCGCGACACTCAGATACTACTTTTCTCAAAGTATTATATGTAAACAAAAGAAAGTGATCTGAAAATTAGTTATTTTTTGTCTTCATTTAATCGTTTTACAATGTTTCATACGTAGCTAAGCTTCCTCATTCATCAGCTGCAAGCTTTACCTAACTTCAAAAGCACTAATCTACAAGGAAGTATCTTTTAGTTTTAATCTGTCTGCTTTGTTGTCGCATCAGTACTTTCCTTGTCGTAACATCTTTGTCATTTACATCAAGTACAGGTATGCACACAATACAAACACTAACAGAGGGAAGTAGATATTCAACCAAGCTGCAGAGAGCCAGTTTTAAATTGTGTGTCCTGCTGATTTGTCGAAAGATGTTGTTTTCTTGCGGTCATCCCTAAAAACGTCTGCAGCACAACATCACACCACACAGTCTCTAACCGTTTCTGTTGCCCTTCATCGCTCTGGGATTACAGAGTATGGCTGTCTATCTGGCTTTACCCTAGCAGACATTATGCCCATCATGCTGGCACATGCTGACGGTGTGCACAGTGAGGCAGCATGACAGACTAAGTGACAGATAACCATTACCGGCAGGCATGCAGGATTAGCCGTTTCTGTTCAACTACCCAGACTTTCTTCAGATTAACCCTGCCTCATCCTCTAATCCAAGGGCCACAGCGAGATTAGACCCTCCGGGCTGTGTTTAACCAGAAAACACGGAGGGGGCAAAACTGGCGGGACAATGTGGCGGGGAAGGGGACGGAGTTCAGGTCGGCCAGTTTACGAGACAAAGGCAAAAGCGGGAGGAAAACATAGAGTGAAACGGGCAGCAAAGGAGAAAAGGAGTGAAGGAAAAAGACAGAGCACGAGAAGACAGATGAGAAGACAGATGGCGGAGGGAGGGGGGAAAGGATCGAGGGATTTACAGGAGAGAAAATTAGAGAAAGTGAAAAATAGGAAGGCACAAGGGGGGCTGGAGGAAAACACCCATTCATCAAAAGGAAGGAGACCAGGAGCTACACACACACACTGGTTTGATACAAAAATAGAGCAGAGACGTGCAGCTTCCTCCTCTCCCCCCCGCATGGCAGAGAATCGCAGGAAGGAGTGTTTACAGTGCCCTTCACAGCTTCATCCTGCATCAACTCCGTGCACATTAACGCAGACTTGCACAGAAGAATGAAAGATCTTGTTTGAGGCAAGCTTAGAAAGACAGGGAAGGCGTGAAACTCCTGCAAGGTACTGATTTTGAAGGCAAATATGCACAAACGTCTTGCATCTAGCGTGTACGTGACACACCTCACGAGGTGAGGATAAGGTGGACACAAGTACAAATGCACTTTAGTCGGAAAACCACGGGTAAATCACATGAACAACACAGATGGCGTCGCTGCATACCTCTGGAGTGTTCGATTTTCACCGCCACGCAGGCCTCCTCGGCGGCGCTCTTGGTTTTGCAGCACGCCGCTTTGCTCTTCTTCTCTGCAAGAACAAAAACACAAGATGCTCCGTGTTAAATTACTGACACGCTCGCCGTGGAGTATGAGCGAAGAGTACAGAGAACAGAGGAATATCTGAATACGCTGCGCGCTTATGAGGCAGCAGCTTCGAGCAAGTTGTAGGCACCCCCCCATGTTTTATTTAAGAGGGACGCCAACTGAGTAGCTGAAAGTGTGGATAGAGGAATAAGAGACAGGCATAAGCATGCCATAACGTTTTATTTCTCCGCAGGTTCTCTGACTCACACAGCAGCTGAGGCAATAAACTAGTCGTTCATTAGGCTGGAGATATTCAAATTTCTAGCAGAAGCCATAGCAAGAGCTTTGGAGCGGCCTTCTGGTAGCTGCGTTTATCAAGATCTGGAGCAGACTTATGTTTGTTTTGAGAATGAAAAGGAATTAACCAGCCCTTGGAGATAGAACCCCTAATTAGTCTGTCTGTAATATGTAGGGCATCGTCTGTGGGGAGAGCTAACACTCTTTCAACACAGCAGTTTAATATGCACATAAAAGATTAAAGAGAAAATATCAACGGTCATAAAAAACAATGATGGGCTCCCGTGCATTACTAAACCCCCAAACACACACACACACATATATATATATATATATATATAACAGATACAATTAAAAGGACTAGAGCGTGCACAAACTCTCGCTCTGATCTAGTCTAGAGCATCAAAAATGCTGAATGATCAGCGTAGTAGCCGACATGCAGCAACATGTGCAAGCGACACACACAACCATAAACACGACAGCTGTGCTGCAGTACGAATTAATACTGAGCTGGCTTTGTTTCTTCACTGTCCGACACTGCGGCTGATAGACGATGAAGTAATGATGACAGCAACTGCTTTCATAACGCTTTCCCTCATTTCTTTCTGGAGGGTTATTTCGAGGCCGCTAGCAAGAAAGCTAGCACCACTTTTAGAAACTGCAGGTGCACGATAAGGCCGAATGATAATGGGTTAATGTACAGCACATCTACCGGCATCAGCATGTAGTGCAGGAGAAAGAAACTGCAGAGAAGCAAAGTGCAGCACTCCATGTGACATTGTGTCTTTGCTCAAGCTGAAATGTTTTGCATATTTCTATCTGTGGATATTTGGATTATTTAAAAGGTACAAAGGCTCAGGTACATTTACTGTTAACTTCCTGCTATACTTCCTCGACAACAGACCTCATGCGTGCGGGTGGAAAAACTGTCTCCAGTGTCATTTCCCTGAGCACAGGCTCCCACAAGGGCTGTGTCCTGAGTTTGCTGCTGTTTATGTTGATGACGCGAGACTGCTGCGCTAGGTTCACTGCTAACCACATCGTGACGTCTGCAGATAACATGACAGTAGTGGGTAGAGATCACCGTGGGCTTCAGGAAGAACTAGCTAAACGACACGCCTCTCACCATCAAAAACTCAGCAGTGGAGCTCGTTAGCAGCACCAGGTTCCTGGGGGTGCAGGTAACGGACTCTTTGAACTGGTCCAAACACACTGGAACCCTTGTAAAGAGGTTAAAGAGGTACAACTACCCGCTCCCATTCTCACCACCTTGTACAGAGGTGCTACAAAGAGCGTTCTGACCAGCTGCATCTGTCGGGTCACGGGCGTGTAGTGCCTCCAACTGGAAGCCCCGATAGAGGGCGGTGAGGACAGCGGAGAAAATCACAGTGACTTCACTTCCTCCCATCCACAACACTGCAAAGAAACGCTGTCTGACGTGGCTCAACACACCACCTCACACCCCTCCCACCCAAACCATGGACTGTTCGTGGAGGTTCTGCAGCCTACGGAGCAGAACAGCCAGGTTCAGCAACACTTTCTTCCTGCATGCCGTAAGACTGACGCATTATAATATTTCCCCCTTCCTCATCCACACACACCTACACTTGACTGCTCCACTAAGCAGTGCACTCCCTCTGTGTCGTACTGCTGTGAAATATCCTGTAACCTGACTGTGCAAAATATTATATCTTGCATTTATCTTTTTATACATAAGTCTTGACGTGTATATTTATTCTGTTTTTGTATATATTGTTTCTGTCAGTATTCCTGCTGTGCTCTGAGCCACTGCACCGAAACTTCATTTAGATGTAAATCTAAATGACAAATAAAGTCTGTCTAAGTCTACTTAATTTCTACAACTACTGGACTGATGGCTATAACATTTTGGAAAGGCTACCTACAACGATCAGCCACAACATTAAAACCACTGAGAGAAGAAGTGAATAACACTGACAAAACAATGTTCTGCTGGGAAACCTTTAGACCTGACATTCATGTGGATGTTACTTAGACATGTCGCACCCACCTAGACCAGACCAGGCAACCCCACCCCATAGCAATGACACTCCTTGATGGCAGCAGCCATCCCCAGCTGTATGCAGTCTGACACAGTTTAGGAACAACTCAAAAAAACATGAAGAACAACACAAGATGTTGACCTGGCCTCCAAATTCACTAGATCCCAAACTGATCAAGTATCTGTGGGATGATCCACAGAGGCCCCTCCCCTCAACACATAGGACCCAAAGGCCCCCACTACCAACACTGTGTTGCCAGATACCACTCAGAAGGTCCATGTCCATTCTCTGGTGAGTCAGAACTGTTTTGGAGGCACAAGGGAGACCTACACAATGGATGAAGTGGAGGAGCTTTGCCTTGTGCCCAGACTATGAACATGTTTATTTCTGGAGGTCTGCAGTTTTTGAACCAGACTCAAGTGGCCATTTGAGGTACTGCAGTTTCTGGCTCCATTTGTTAGCCCTGTAGATTCACCTCACTCATTACTTTTTCAGTCCTGCTATATTTCACAGGTCGGCAGATGAAAAGATTATATAAATCTGCCTAAAATCTAAAACAGAAAAGCGCGTCTGCTTACACTTGCGCGACTGTTCATGCATCACTTGTCGTTCTCCCAAATTAGTCTTTGCACCATTTAGCGCCGTGTCAGTCAGGATTTAATAACACATCAGTGCTGAACCGAGGCGACATAATGGAGTGTGGATAATGACACGTGAAAGGAAACCGGACAATCTCGGTGGGATGCCGCGCAAACAGACGAGGAGAGGTACAGATGACGGTGTGATTGCGTGGGCGCGAGGAGGGTGGGGGGTTATAATATCCTGGCTCAGGGATTAAAGGAGGGCTTTCTCCACCCACCATCTGGACTCCTCATGACAGGCCTGCCTGCTGTTCACACACACATATATACCAAGTTACTTTACAGTGCACAAGTTGAACCCCAGTGTGTTTTATATGTATGAGAATATGACATACTAGGTAAGCAGCTTATCAGATCGGACACTTCTCTATAGAAACAACCCCTCCTCCTCTAACTGGCTTTCAGACGCGCGACATCAGACGCCCATTGTTTCCTCAAGTGGGGGATGTGTTACGGCGTCAGCATTGAAAACACACGCACACAATAAAGAGAAAGCCACACACCATGCCAGAATATAAGGGAAATGAAGGTGGAATGAATAGGTTTCATAAACGTGGCCGTTGCTACTGGCTACTGGTCCAGCTACTGGCCT
Organism: Planiliza haematocheilus; assembly: GCA_005024645.1. Classification (NCBI taxonomy): domain Eukaryota; kingdom Metazoa; phylum Chordata; class Actinopteri; order Mugiliformes; family Mugilidae; genus Planiliza; species Planiliza haematocheilus. Next base: position 9,499,399 of record SRSE01001415.1, on the reverse strand, counting down.
GACCTCCTAACTTCAACTTCCGTTTTTTAGTTTTTCTTTAGTTTTTTTTGGTTTTGTTTTTTGCTTTCTAATGCTGAAATCTTAGTGCCACATCTCTAGGCACGATAACCGCAAGAGAAGGAGAAACTGCAGGCCATCACACGCACACACGTCCACGCGGACAGCCGACGCTGGCTAAAGGTCGAGCGAGATCTGTGCAGGGATGCGAGGCACATGCTGTTACGCATGAAACGCCACACCACGTACCCTCACGCCTGCCTGTTAAAAGCAGCGGTTGTGACACTTGGTGAGAGAGATTGCTAAAAAAAAAAATATGTATATTAAAAAAAAAAAAAGAAAAATGTTGAGATGAGTCATTGAGGAACCGAGAGAGCCGGGCAGACTTTCTCTTATGATTCTCTTATCTGCCAGTAACGGTAAATGAAAGAAAAGAAAAAACTCCAACAGATATTTGATGATTTGATACGCCTCATACCGACTGTACTCTTGCTAGAATAGTAAATTAAACACTCATCAATGCAGCTTTCTGAATGAAAGTTCTGCAACAACCAGACTTGACAGCCAAAAAAGCATGACAGCGGTTCTTTGAGTTTTACTGATCTATATCAGTAAAGATACGGGGCATAAGTGAAAGCACAGTGGCGTGTCGGCCTGGCTGCTTGGTATCGTCTGTTTATGCGGGACAGTAAGTTAGCTGCGATAGTTCCACCACATACAGTATCTCATGATTAAAAAGTGGTGTGACTTAACCTTTCATCAAACGTCGCTGCTGCTTTCTATATCACCCGCGATACGACAGACGACTTGAGATGATGTCTGGCATGTTCGTCTTGTAATTATAAACTGAACCAAATATAAAAAACAATCTATATATTCAGCTCACTTGGCACTGTGGAAGCAGAAATTCCTACAATACAACAAAAATACAGCGCTATTAAAAGTCACACAGCTGAACTGGTTGACTACTTATAGGTGAGAACAGCTGCCTTTAAGATAAAGTCTTTAACTAACCTTTAGCCAGCCAGGACAGGTCTCGCTTTCCCCTCCAGAGACCGAGTTAAATTTTAAGAACTTTTTTTTTTTTTACATATATATATACTGTATATATATATATATATAATGTGACTGTACCCACGCGCAGTCTAGCAGCACCTGCAAGCTTGAGTTTCTGTGTTAAAAGCAACACTTCCTCCAGTGTGTGTGTGTGTGTGTGTTTTCTCAGTGGTTCACCAACATTGTTCACCTCTAGACCTTTTAGTGAAACCAAGTTTTTTTTTTTTTAACATTGTCATGGTGTCTAGCTGTTAAACAAATGAAAACATCAGTACGGTACCTGTGATCCCTCCTCTCATACCCAGTCTGGTTTTCCCCATCCCGTAAGCGAAGCGATTTTTATCCATCCAAGAAACCTCTTTGAAATATCAGCTTCTACGAGGAAATCGCTGCGGCCCTTCTCGTCAGAGACAAGTTTCCCTGCCAGTGATCAGATCATGTCTGTATTTACCCATCAAATCTTGAGAGTGCCTGAACGTCACTGCACAAACCGGTTTCCTGGAAACCAGAGTCACCAGGTGAGGGAGAGAAGGTATGGAAGGAACGCGGGAGGGACAGGTCGTCCTTCAAGATATTCAATATTCAAGATAATGTTTCGAGGGTTAGCCAGGATAGCTGAGGGCAAAGTCACCCTCGGGGCGGGAGGGGAAAATGGGGAGACAAGAGAAAGCAAAAGAGGGAGTGGAAACACTGTAAATCACGGGTGAGGAAAGGAGGAGTCGGATAGAGAAGTGAGAAATATGAGAACTAACTAGCCGTAACAGTTCATATTTAAACATCTGCAGTGCTTTCGAATTAACCCACCACATTTCCTACTATACTGAACCATGTCGTGTAGTTTGCCGATGTATCTGAACTGTATTATTACATAAATCTTACTGCACAAACTCCCCAGAGCTCATTTATAACCAAGCCTCATCCCTTCACTCTGCCACAGAAATGAATGGAGCATATCCTGAAATTACAGTCTGACCATATCATTCAATAACGATAAGAAATAGGTATATATATATATATATATATATATTTCATAAGTAACCTCACCTTCATTTGCATGACTGCTCCAGATTGCGATAACTACCATTCAAATATAACTCATACATAATGGAACAGGGGGGACGTATTAACATGCCAAGTCACACCCCTTTAATCATACTGATGTTCATGCTGCTGATACTACGCATGTGTGTGTGTGTGTTTTCATGCTCGACACAGGAGAGATTGGCTCCCGAAAGGGACCAGATGCGTCCGTCTCCGTCCCTCTCCTGTCCTTCCATAATGGACAATTACCAAAGAGTGATGGCTTTTAGTCCCACACATAATAGAGTGAAAATTAAAAGGTCCTGTAAAGCCTTTATGTGGTCAGGCCAACCAGATGAGACCCCCTGCCTCCAGCTGATGGTGCAAACATGGATCTGTATTACAGTTTGTGGATTGAATAAGCTAATCTCTTTGGTGATTTATTGCCTTTAATCTCCTTTAAATGTTAGTCCAGTATTCACTCTTCTTTAAGCTTCGTTTCGGTTGACTTACTCATCTTAAAACATCTCAATCTTTAGCTACTATGTTAATCTACTTAATAACTTTTTCTGCAGTTAGTGAACAGCCTCGTTTTCCCGATTAAAACCTTTTCTAAAATTAGCCGCCTCTCTTGATTTAGAATGCATCTCATTAGATCTTACCCGTCCTTAGCAAATCCAGCCGAGTTTCCCCGAGACGGTCTTTCGTTGTGGCTACAAAACAACCCACCTCTTTCCCTCACATTCCACACACTGAAACGCGTGCTTCGTGAAACGCGTACGTCGTGAGACAGGTTTCCCAGCATGCTCCCCTACGCAGCCTCAGCATGTGAAGATAAGCTTTTAGCATGATCTGAACATGCTCTCTGGCCCATGTCTAATGAGAGCAGGACCACTGGGCGACTGGCTGCGCTGCAATCCAGAAACTGAACAGGGCCCTTCTCCTTGCTGTGAAACCAGCGTCTCCAGAATTCAGAGAACATCTAAAGGCAAAAAAAAAAAAGCCCCAGATACTGCCCCAGATGTGAGATGGTAGACATGTTTAGCTCTAGGACTGATCCAAGCAGGTATACCTTGAAATAAAAAAGATAAAGTAGCAGAAAGAAGGACGACTGAAGCATAATTGAGAAGCAAACAGCAGTGAGGAAAGGAATTGATTTGCTGGGGTGAGAGAATGTGATAACATCGACAGGCATCTCTGTCACTCCCTCCTTTTCACTGCGACTCCTTTCTTTCCACTTCCAGACCCTTGTCTGTTTCTTTATCACCTTCTTTCTCCTTCCATCTCCTCCTCCTCCTCCTCCTCCTCCACCCCCTACGACCTGCCCGTCTACCTTATAAAAACGGATCACAGCTGCTGGGCAGGAGCTCCCAAATGTGTCAATCAATATCCTGTCTGCACAATTACCACGTCTGACTGAGTCCCAGCAGACCGGTGTGTTCATAAAGGAACAACAATGCAAATTCACTGCGGGCTCTTTTATGATAAGAGCGAATCAGCTGGACCTGCAAAGGTCCTGCAGATGCAGTGCAGATATGTCAAAGTGACCTACATCCGAGCAGGTACAAAGAGATGGACGAGCAAACCAGCTGCGCTCGCATACAGTGAACCCTACGGCACCGCGTGCCCCCCGACCCCCTGCCCGCAAAACCAGCTGTGTGTTCAATCCACTCGGAACATTTTTATGCAAAATGTTTACAGAAATAACCACCGAAGTTTCCATCAGCTCAGCAAAAGTAGATGACTTCCTGAACCTAAAATGAAGCTGCAGCTCCAAAAATAACCCCATGAGAAGTTCCCACACACTGATCCTGGTGATCCTTCTTACTCATCTCACGCTGGTCATAGTTTACGGCGATCAAAAGAATCAAATGCGCTGACATTTTAATGCACAGACCACAACAGATGCCTTGAGCACATGAGGTGCACGTTTCTGAGAGGTCACAGGGGGACAGATATAACATTTGAGAGTTAAGAACAGTAAGTTGAGTTATTTTTGCAAAGATTCATTAATACTACTTTTATTTTTTTTACTACGGTACAGTAAAGAACTTGTGGCCTAACTGAGCCTTTTCTAAACTGACCAGCAGCCAATCTTCAGATTCTGCACATGCCGAAAAGGCAAACCAATTTTAGAGGTTGGTGTCTTTTTATTAAACTCTTTCTGTGTGCAAGAGGTTGAGTAAGCAGCATATTTATCTGCTCGAATGTAAGCTGCAAACATTTGAACGTCTTGCAGAGAGAGAGACGTCTCACTTTGTGGGTTTGGTTTTCATAAACAAGAAAAAAAGAAAAACGACTGTAGTTGCACATCCATCGTGTAGAATTTCGTCACAGCGAAGATGCTATATGGTATGAAAGCGCAGGCTCATGTCAACAGCTTTGTCCTGGAAAAAGATATTTGCCAAGAACACTGGTGATATTGTCCTCGTCTAAAAAGCCTTTTTGTGACGTTAAAATTCAACCATACTGTTTGAAATGTGCGAACAACAAAGAATAAATCTGATAAAAATAATCTGCCAATCTAGCCGTTGATAGTTGCCACGGCAAAATGGGAAGCTTGTTTCTGCTTTCATCATCGTTTGGATTTTTACCCCGGACAGCGAGCACTTCATCCGTATCCGTCTTAAATGCCTCTTTGTTTATATCCTCCTATTGATGAGGAAACCGTAAACAGGGAAGATTCATTAATGCTGAACAGATTTGACTCAATGCATTATGGATGAAGTAAATAGAGGCCGAATAATGTAATGTCAATCAAACAGCGTGGGTGAGGACTTGCGTCTCAAACGGGATCATTGTGCTCAGCATGAATGAGCCCTTCTGACCGGAGGCTCTAGAGCCCATATTCTCGGCACAGAGCTGGAATGCACAGAAAAAGCTGGTAAGGCCTGAAAGCGGGCCTGCAGGCCGGCCCAGAGCCAGGGCTGGGGCGCTAATGAAGCAGAGGGAGAAAAACAGAAAGTAACGACTAGCGCTTAAGAGTGACACAAACTTCCTTCCCACGGCTGATGGTTGCTTGAACCACTGAGAGTTTTCTTCCTCATTTCTGATGCCATGTATGTAAAAAAAAAAAAAAATGTTTTTGTTTCCAACCAGATCTGCGCACTCCACGTTTAAACCCCCAGTGCTGTTGTTTTCTTAAGCACCCAATCTGACACAGTGGAATAACGTGTCAGATGGCATCAGCATTTCTTGTCGTGGCAGGCTCAGCTGAAACACAAACCAGCGCACGCCGAGAGGACAAAGTGACAACACGATCAGATGCCAAAACCTGAGGCCAGTGACGCCTTTGCAGGACAATGACAGAGCATTTTGTCAGACGAGAGTAGGATGAATTCCATAATGATGAAGCTGAAGATGCTGACAAAGCACTTCACAGACACTGGACACAGGGAACTGCAAAAAAAAAATAGTCAGTCTTGGTAGAGCATACATTTGTAGACTACTAATGCGCATTAGTATTCATTGTGATAAAGTTCCATGCTCTGCTTCCTCTTTTTGGCTTCTCTTTAGAAACAACATGATCTTTCATTTTTAGTCCCATTTTTGGTCACGTTAAGTGTCTGGGGTTGTTTTTATAACTTGTTTTTCGCAGTTATTCGCTGCACTTCCACTCTGTTATATAACACGGTGCAGGTTGACGTGTACAGAAGCGGACTCACGAGTCTGAAAATGCACGAAAATCCACCAAAGTCAGTTTGCATTTGAACATCCTAGAAAGGAGACCGCGGCTCCGTGACTCATGTCCCCCACATTCCTGAGGGGGAATGGACGTAACAGATTATTCTAGCGAGCAATCAGACCCGTCCATCCTGGAGACGCTACACCAAACCCTCCTCTCCGTGAAAACCTTTACCGTCACTGTTTTCACGTCACGGTTTTAAGCCACAGAGGCCTTTCCACTTTTTTTCCACCTTTTTACCTGAGCCTCAGGATTTTTTGCGTTAGGACTTCCAATGCGGCCGCTTTGAACCGTGTTAGCAAAAACTAACAAGGCTAATCGATGGGTCTGTGTGCACTGAGGGCCACTCAGTGGTTTCCCACCACTGCAACAAATGCAGCGTGATATGATAACACCAATGCCACTGCCTGCCAGTATGGGAAGTCAGCTTTGAGTGGAAGCAGCAGCAGCAGCACAGAAAATATATCGCTGCAGATAAAGTTAATGGTTCTAGCTGCAGAGATAGCTCGCCAAATTAGTTAGAGAGAAGAGCACACAGTAGGAAGATGAAGTGGGGAGACTGACCACAGAGAGAGAAGTACGAGTGTATATTTTTAACCGTCCTGTAATAAAAATCAACTGTTGCAAAAGCAAAAAACATTTACATTCAGTCATTTTCCTGGTTGAGGTCAGGACTTAGGGTACAGTTACGCTCGCATCTGTCATTATGAGATTTAATTACAGCTGTCATGGCAGCGTGACTTCAAATCATAGTTTCTGCAGGAGCAAGGCCACACATGCACACCCACAGACGGACACTCACACGTACCTCACACAAACACACGCGCTTACATGTTTTCCCACAGCTCACTATGGGCAGCTGAGGTCGATTATGGCAATCATGTCAAACAGAGTTACAGAGAAATCAACAGCCTCTGCGTGCACAGATACGCTGTTGCAGATCTGTAGGGCATTTCTTGAGACGGGCTACAGCTGGGAGGGTCAGTCAACGCCGCCTTAAAGAAAATTAATAGTCGCCACCAGTCAATACAGCTCCCACTGCTTAGAGCACCCACAGAGATCACGCACACACACACACACACACACTCGCACACTTGGCTATAGCAACTGCCGGAGGAAGATCCTGTGGTGAGATTTTAGGGTTTGCCTTTTGTGATGTGTGTGCTCCTCCCTTTGTTAACCGTCACCCTCAGCAGGCAATGCGTTTGCGTGTGCGCGCGGAATAGCAAGCAGCGTTCTGGTATCGCTGTGGTCATGAGCCACGCGCGTTTCGTCTGTCAGCTCCGTTAACCCAACGCCCCACGGCTGCATTGTGCGCACTCGACGCACGCAGCGCACCGGTGCTGAATGGGCGAGCCGGTTGTGAAAAGGGGAGAAGCGCACTAACCTGAGAGGAGGCTGCGTCCAGTGACAGCAGTGAGGTGGAGCCCAGTGAGGAATTCAAATCCACTGTAGGGCTGAAGTGAACAGATGCCTCCCTCCTCTCTCCCTCCGCTCTGTTGCTTACACCGGTAGGTCCAGGCTCGTATTAAACTGCTGCCTCGCTGCATTGGCTGCATCCTCCTCCCTCCCTCTCCCTCCCTCCCTCTCTCTCTGACACACACATTTCAACACTCAATGACAAACTGACTCACCCTTAAGCTCAACCTTCTTGATGCTTCCCTTCTCCTTTTACCCTGTCCTCAGCGCGCCGTCTTCCTCTCTACGGCCAGTCAAAATGATCACATTCCAGCGGAGACGGGGCATATGGCGGGGGAGCGACACTCAGCCCCGGAGTAAAGCCCCCTCTGTGTGCGAGTGTGAGTGTGCATACGGCTGCGTGTGTGTCGCACGGACAAGCGGCCCCATTGTGTTGTAGAAGGGGAGGGCCAGTGAGAGGGGAAGAAGCCAATGGCCGTACTCATCTGCTGTCCCTGCTGCTGGTGGAGGTGGCTACAGCAGATATAAGTGCTGAGCGTGACAGAACCCCACAACCCCCCCAAGCAAGAAAGAGGGACACAGGGTGGGGGAGAGGCAAGGCGTCTTGTCGGATAAATGAAAAACAATTGATCCGTTTTAGATAACAGAAGCCTGAAGTATTGGTTTATAGAATTTGACTTAACATTTGTCATCTCCTTCAGCTGTCGGAGGTGAGTGATGTGTTTTTGCTACGTGACTAAAATTTGAGGTAGTGGGACAAGTGGAAGTAAAGGCTGATCACTCTTTTCACTTGACAACCACATTAGTGGCTTACACACTCCAAAAAGGAGAAGATGAGGGAAACAGATTACCTATGCAAAGAACTCCTAAAGAAATGCACGCAAGTTAAAAAAAGACAACACGAATCCACATCCATGCTCTGAATGCCAGAGTCGTCCACGGAGAGTCTCAAATCAATTCAAAGCAGCACAAGTCTCAAGTCCATTCACAGCAAGTTACAATTAATTAAACACTTCAGTCGATGGGCGGTTTAGGCTTCTGCATCAATTTGATGCCGTAGCTACGGCGACAGCGAAGAGCCAGACCCAGAGGCCCTACCTGATGTGCACCTCTCCAGAAATGAAACTACGTACCACTGCGACGCAAGACCGCAAAGCTGTGATTGTATTTAGTATTTTTGGCTGCTTCTCCTTCGCCGCAGTTTTCAAATTGATTGTTTTGGATCAATAAAGATGGAACAAACATTTGTGCGAGTCGCCTTAGATGAAATTTCAGCAAAAGTTTCAGTCGTCATTGTTGAAAGTGAAGCAGTAAGAAGCAGAAACTACAATTAACGCGACTGGCAAAAGGCGGCATTTTTACAGAGCGAGCCAGACTGACGAGCAAACGAGTATAAATGGCTCGCATTAGCGTACGCTACATGTGCAGGTTACAGTTACAGAACCCTACATCAACCTCTCCTTCATCTATGATAACACACCCAACTGCAATACCAATATTAGGCTAAAGAAAGCAAGTTTAAGTTTAATCCACATATTTCTATGCACATTTTCAATTTTTACGATGCTTGGGGTATCAATAAAAACCACATGCAACGAAAATGGGTACAGCCAGAAAGTGGAACTTCAGAGTATAACAAGAATTTGCATGCAGACCTGAACCGACTGTGACATAAGTAATGCCATATCTCCATCCTGTTTTCTGCCTCCAGTTTAATTATGACACAGTTTTGCTTCCACTACCTCTGCATTAGTCTGACGACACACGACTGTAAAATGTGCACCACAAGCTATTCACAGCTAACCACGGCAGCGGCAGAAATGCAAATTTATTTGCATTTGTTTCAAACTGATCTGAAATAACATTATCTCTCTTTGCACTGGAATGGAAACCTGGCTTGTTTGACTTGTTTGCTCAGACCATCGAATTAGTGTTATTGTTATTGTCTAGGACTTTCCCGCTGTAAGAATGGAGTTTGCAGCAAGTCAGTTTTCACAACAGTCAGGTCAAATTTAAGCTTCGAGTTGCCCCAGGTCTTAAAGTCTCAGATGCACAGCTCTTGTGAAACCCTCCAAACTGTCCTCATAACAGGAACTAACAAGTTCTTTTTTAACTTGATGACATTCAACTCATTTTTTTTTCCACGAGTACTGATTTCATAAGCACATATTGTCAGACATTCCAACCAACCCATGAAGAAACAGTCTGTAATAATGAAACAAAATCTAAAACCTTCATTGCATGTAAACAAAAACAAAACAAAGATGTTTTAAGTGGAATAAGAGTTATTTAATATTTATTATTTAATACGTGTGGTGGACGTGTTATCACTCGGAGCCGTGTTCATTAGCAGTGCACAACAGAACTGCCTCCCTCTTTGTGGTTGACTGGGGTGGTAAATGTTGACATGTTGAGAAAGAACACTGGCTGATCTGAAACTGTCAAACCTGTCTGAGAAAATGACCTACAGGCACTGATGAGTGTTACAGTAGCACGTGGGAGGGGAGGAGTGTTGCTTTCACAAGTTTTGTGAACAAACATGCTTTTGCCTAATGGCAAATACACACAAATTAACACCGGAGGCGCCAAGCAGAAAATAATCTCTCTTTGACTTGATGAGTATCACTCCGTCATTCTCTCTTCTAATTCTGACCGGCAGCCGTCACAGACTCTTTCCTTGCCCCTCTTCCTTTTTAACCTCCTTACTATTAGTGTTTGCTCCGTTTCTCCTGATTTACCACAGTTTGAAATACAACGTGAAGCCGGTGATCTTCTGTAAAAAGATTCAACATGAAGCTTTATTGTTTAAGCTTTATAACTTGTGCCGGACATGAATACCCATTGAATACTTTAAGCGCGTACTTTTAATGTCCTACTCAAGCTCTTAGTGTATCATGCTTCAAACACTGTGAGTCTGCCTGGCCCAATTAGAAAGTACAGCAATTAGGGGCTGGAAGGCCTAGAGAGCAATAAATAGATCCAGACGTCACTGTCAGCAGTGTACAGGGCTTCCTGTGTGTTTCTGTGGAGTCTACGTGTGTGTGTGTGTGTGGGTGTGAACCACATGCAGGAAATCAGGGTGGTACAGAAATAAATGTATGCTCAGTTTCTTCCTGGCCAATTATTGCGGCAGAGCCATTATCACTCTGGGGTCAGTAGTGCTGCTCTAGGGTCACAACGCCTGCAGCAGAAAAGACACATGCAGGTTCAAAAGCGAAGGGGATCTATGAGCCACATGTTTGGGACCCATAAAACAGCAACAGTTAAGAATCTACCACTAATTACGAGAGTAAAGGCTGAAAAGTCTAGAAAGCTATGTGAGTTAGACACAGTGGTGAACACATACCCCATATGTAGTAGTTTTTATCTTCTAAACATTTTATCGGTGGTTATTGGTGTTATGCAAGTTATTAAAACTATTTTAAATTATAATTTAGTAATTTAAAACATTTATGTTGGATAATTATTTGCTCAACAGCAAAAGTAAAACAATTTGTTCAAAAATTGCAAATTAAACAATCTGGTCACAGTTTGGGGTTTACTTTGCATTACAGGCTAATGTTAGCTTAGCGGTAGATTGTTTTGTCGTGGATTTTAAAGGGATGCCTCAAATTTCCCCTCTACATGGGACAAAACAATAAAAGGTACAAATAAGTTAGTAAAAGCTAGTTTCCAAGTTGCTCAACTGCAAAAGTAGAATAATTTGTCAAATACAACAAGCACATACTTAGGTTTCAGATGGGATATGTTTAGCTTGGATGACTGAGGAACTTCCCCTTTATTTTCTGTTAGAAGGTTTCCCGAAACTGCTCTTTTGGGAAATGATTATGCTCCGACAAAGATCCGCCTGGCCAATCAAATTGTCTGGTTGAGATTTATGTGGTCATGTAAAGACGAGTAGCCTACTAAACTAACTAAATGGCTTTACGCCAGGCTACAGGTTTACTTAGCATCACATGCTAACATTAGTTTAGCCGTTAAAATATTTGACATAGACAGTTAAGGGTTGCCTTAATATTCATCACAATTAATAAACACAAAAAGTAAAACCATTTGCCAAGTATTAGAAAAACAAAACATACTCTGCTAACATTTGGGGTTTACTTATCATCACAGGCTAACGTTAGCTAAGTGATATACAAATAGACCCTGTTTCTTCAATAATCACCTAAATTTTGGTCCCAGATTTTAGAAATAATAATAATAATACTGATAATAATATGTATTAGTTTAACAATATTCATCAGGAAATGTAAAACCACTAGTCAAATATTACAAATCTGCCTCAGATGTAAGGTGGTTACAGATGTAAGGTGTTTACTTAGAATCACAGGCTAACGTTAGCTAAGTGATATACAGGTGTGTCATAGACCAAGTGTCTATCACCTAACATTTGGTCCCAGATCTTTGAAACAATAATAAAAAATGTATTAATTAATAATACTCATCAGCAAATTACACTTGTAAGGCATGTACTTAGCATCACAGGCTAACATTGAATTAGCAATACACAGATTTATCATAGACACTTAAAAGCTGCTTCCACGTTCACTTTAATTTTGGTCACATCTCTTTGTATAAATAAATAAATAATAAAAATTAGCAGAAGGAATCTCTTCGCTTTTTAAAGTCGTGTTATAATTCACTTTTATAGTCCCACTGGTATATTAGCAAATATCAGCTAGCTAGATTAACGTATTAAGCAATTTATAAAGCCAAGTCAGCACATGAAGAGCAGTCAGTCAAGTATATAGAAATTGAGAGTGCTCTGGAACAAGGTCTCTGGAAATATTTACACCACACACAGCGTCTTATTTCCAACAGCATCACATGAGCGTTCCTATAATGAGAAACAGTCTGAAACCAATGGGGGTGAAGCCCCTTCATGTGGCCTAAGACGGGGTCGAAAACAAACAAACAAAAAATCCCCATGACAATGTGTTACCACTGCATAATGACATTATAATTTTAGGAAACACAGCATACTTCAGAGTTGCTGTACAGTTCCTTCACGTGCTAACAGTTTATAATTAACAGTAGCTTTGTTCTTCCTCTTTCTGTCAGATTAGTGTTTAACCATACTGCTAAGGTTCATCTATTATAAATCAACTTACCTACTGAACGAGAACGTAAAACTGGAGAAAATCCAACATAGCAATGTTTGCATCCAAGCTTGACTTAGTGACTCAGGCGCTAATTAATTACAGTTTATCTTCTAAATACAAGTGACATGTTAACATATTAAAAGAAGTTGTCTAACAGCTCGGGGTTACACGTACCCTAATGGCCACTTGAGCCACTACACTAATTAGAGCAAATCCTTTCAGAAATGTGTCGGGTGTGTGAAATCAAATGTGACCACAATGTTTAATCTCATTTGAGCTATTTGGGGAAAAATATTAATTATATTGTTTTGTAATGATCCCTTTATTGATCCCTTATGTGAAGATACTGTCTCTGCCTTAAACCCAACCATTTGTAAACGCTAAGAGTAGTGACCACAATCAGTGGGAAGTCGGGGAGTGGTTTGGGTCCTTTGCTCAAGGCGAAAACTACTAGTTCATAGCTATTCCTTAAACTCTTGTTTCTTTGAAAAAAAATCTGTCACAATGTCATGATACGAACAGAGCTATTAATAATTCTGTGAAAATTACACCATCACTTCCGTCTTTTGACTTTCAAAAAAAACCTACATTGATTTTGATCAGAAGGATGCCTAGCTGTTTCCATGGTGACACTTAACACAAGTATTGGTTTTCAGACAGTGAGTAATGGACTTATTTAAGTATGCACTGTACGACCCCGCAGAACGACTTGAGCTTACAGGCATAAAAGCGGACGTTGCTGTCCGTGCAGGCACACGTGCGTGCTCGTCAGACAGGCCACAAATCCACGGATCTGCTTCCAGGTTGTTGCCAATCACACGTGCACGCGCACGCGACTCTGTATGAATTGCAGAAACGGCCACTAAGTCACAAATACGCAACGCTGGGTATGAGAAATTCAATCAGACGCTTAATGCGCATGCTGCTGGGTGGCAGATAAGCCCTTCAGCGATGCCCTGCAACCACGGATCAATCCGATGTCACACACTGTGAATGTCAGCTTGAAGAATCCTTTCTGAATCTTTCCACACACTCTAAATTCACCTAATTTAAACCCGCTCTGTTGCTGCCGACCAGATAAACTTCTAAAGAAATGAACAAATTATTATGAGTTGTTTTGCACATTTTATTTCTGCACCAAACTTTCCAGTTACTATATATACTTCAATCAGCGTAACAAATAATATACTCTTTTTCTGTCTCTAGGGACTGTTGCCTCCGGTCTGGGCTCCAGAATAACAAATTCCTTTCCATTTTCTATATTCAACCTGTCAGAACAGCTCAGATTTTGCAGGCTATTAAAGTCCTTCAATTCCAACTCATTTAGAAGCACTAAACCATTATTATGTTCCTTCAAAAACAAATATTCCTTTTTTCTCACATATGAATATATGTGCATTAATTTTCATCTGTCTAAAGCCTCACTACCTTCCTCCCACACACCACAAACACAATGCCCACTTCATACTTTCATTTTTTTTCTACTTGGCTACAGCTGCAGCTGACGTGTCCCTCTCCTCTCTATCACATGCACCTATCTCTTTGTTACTCCAGACCATCTCTCCTTCCATCAATCCATCTCTTTCTTTGCTCTTTGGGCAGAGACGACAGGAGAGAGGAGGAGAGCAGCATGGCTCCGGGCAACTACCCATCACATCTCTATGAGTGTAAAACCACGGGCTTCCCACACATACACATCATTAATTAAACCCACGCGGCTCAAAATGCATGCACATGTGCATGATTTCCGGCGTGCACACACACACATTTGGCGTGCGGCATTTGAGCCCTTGCTGTTTTCATCAACTCTCTCCTCTGTCGTGGTGCAGCACGCGCATTATGAAGGTCAGCGATGAATGATGGCTCTTGTCTGCAGACACATGCGCAGACGTGTTGACAGACACGCACAAAAACTACAAAGACACAACAAACCTCTCCCTCTACACCGGTACGTTACATCAATGGGATGACACCTGCCCCCTCTTCGCACAGCAACAGCCCACTCTACATTGCTTCACATAATCATCCTGACACACGTACACACAGCATCGTGCCATTCCTGGTGTTAGTCTGCCCCCAGAAAAAAAAAATCAAATAGCCAACAACTTGCTAAAATGAATGCTGATTTGTTCTCTGATGCTCCTGAGCACTTCTGCAAGCGAGTTAATAACGTAGCCAGACAATAGCTCTTATCTAGACACACACATTGATTAAACAATTAGTTTAGTGGGGGTGAGAAGATGCTCGGCTGCTTTCATTATCCACCTTATCTTTCTCGTCTTTCCTCACAGTAAACACGAGGAATAAATCCCACTATAATCCACCCTGCATTAACAACAGGCGCAGAAAGGGATCACACAGACCGATGAGTACTTCGCTATGTTTTGCGAGGACAGCAGGAAGAATGCGAATGTGCGCATGGTACACAGACACATTTGTTGACTTTATTAACGGTCAGTCTATGACGTCAAGAGCATTTCAGTCATACCTTACTGGCATACCTGTCGTTACAAAAGCAAGGTGTATATGCTGCGTGAGACAGCTTTGTCCCCGTCTCCTGCTGAACGTACCCACCAATCCACTCTGTCTGCTTCAATTACTACTCTGTGAACTATTTGCAAACCACGTCCCGGCGAACAGGACTGACTGCGTTCCCCTTTGCCCCGTTTAGCACTTAGTATGCATGCAATTATATATCAACTGACTGTGCTGATCAGGTTCTCAGCTGTGACTGGCGACAGGAGGCATTTCTGTGTTCACTCGGTGTAGTTTCAAGGTATCTGTGGTATTGTCTGTGGTGACTCACGCTCAGTTTTACAGCTCGCTACAACACCTGTAATGAACGGTGCTTAAACAATTAAAAACATGTTTGCCTTTCCTCCCTTGTAGGCTCAGACACACACTCTGACAATCCTGTGACAGTAAGCCCCCAGGTGGCCAAAGTGAAAACTGCACCGTCCAAAAAAGAAAAAAAAAGAAAAAAGAAAAAGATAATTCATTAGATTAAACAAAGGTAAATCTAGTTTGACTTGAAGCTGTTTATACATAAAATAACCAAATGTAAATCTTCTGTTATCCAATAAACAGGTGAAGGTACTTTATCACTCTCCATAATTCCCCAAACACCCCATTAGATATTAATATACATTATAACTTGATTGTATCTTAAAATAAATAAGACATTGGCAAAGCATTTATGTGTTCAGACCTTTTCACCTGGATTTCCAGAAAAAAAAATCAAACGTTTAGGTCTAATTGCATAGATTGTGAATGATTATATTTGTTATTATTAACAAATGCTTGCAAGTCTGATCAAGCATTAGTTTAAACTTAATTGTAACCTTTAAAGACCAGAAAAGGGTAAAAGTCAAAAGTCCAAGTCAGATTTATTGTGAATTAGGACTTGTGCAACAAATTCACAGGACTGACATTTCTTTCCTCAAAGGCCTACGGTGCAGCAACTTCAACATAAAATGTACAAACATGAGATTAAAAGGAGGAAGTGGAAAATATGTCAAAAACATCTAAGGAGATTGCAGAAACCACTAAAACTGGGTTAAAAACTGGAAGGATAGTGTGGAACCATCGCATCAGGGTAAGAAGAGAGGCAGATGATGACTAGTGTCTACTGCACAAGCCTGTGGGGGCAGTTCTATGATCTGGGGTTGCTGCAGTTGCTCATGTCTAGGTTCAGCAACATTATGTGACCAAAGAACGAGGTCAGCTGACTACCTGAATATACTGAATGAGCAGGTTATTCTACTAATGGATTTCTTTCTTCCCTGATGTTCATAGGCATATTCCAGGATGACAATGTTAGGATTCATGGGGCTCAGATTGTGAAAGAGTGGTTCAGGGAGCAGGAGACATCATTTTCACATTTTCATGGATTGGTGACCACAGAGTCCAGTCCTTAACAACATTGATAATCTTTGGATAGTCTGTGGTCAGACTCTCCCATCGTCAATTCAAGATCTTGGTGAAAAATGAATGCAACACTGGATGGAGATAAATCTGGTGACATTTTAGAAGCTTAATGAAACAATGCCACAGAGAATGCGTGCTGTAATCAAAGCTAAAGGACCTCTAGATATGCAGATAGATATCTAGACAGATAGATATACACTATATTACCAAAAGTATTCGCTCACCCATTCAAATGATCAGAATCAGGTGTTCTAATCACTTGGCCTGGCCCCAGGTGTATAAATTCAAGCACTCAGGCATGCAGACTGTGAAACAAGACATTTGTGAAAGAATGGGCCGCTCTCAGGAGCTCAGTGAATTCCAGCGTGGAACTGTCATAGGATGCCACTTGTGCAACAAATCCAGTCGTGAAATTTCCTCGCTCCTAAATATTCCACAGTCAACTGTCAGCTCTATTATAACAAAATGGAAGTGTTTGGGAACAACAGCAACTCAGCCACGAAGTGGTAGGCCACGTAAAGTGACGGAGAGGGGTCAGCGGATGCTGAAGCGCATAGTGCAAAGAGGTCGCCGACTTTCTGCACAGTCAATTGCTACAGAGCTACAAACTTCATGTGACCTTCAGATTAGCCCAAGTACAGTACGCAGAGAGCTTCATGGAATGGGTTTCCATGGCCGAGCAGCTGCAGCCAAGCCACACATCACCAAGTGCAATGCAAGGCGTCGGATGCAATGGTGTAAAGCACGCCGCCACTGGCCTCTAGAGCAGTGGAGACGCGTTCTCTGGAGTGATGAATCACGCTTTTCCATCTGGCAATCTGATGGACGAGTCTGGGTTTGGAGGTTGCCAGGAGAACGGTACATTTCAGATTGCATTGTGCCAACTGGGAAATTTGGTGGAGGAGGAATTATGGTATGGGGTTGTTTTTCAGGAGCTGGGCTTGGCCCCTTAGTTCCAGTGAAAGGAACATTGAATGCTTCAGGATACCAAAACATTTTGGACAATTCCATGCTCCCAACCTTGTGGGAACAGTTTGGAGCGGGCCCCTTCCTCTTCCAACATGACTGTGCACCAGTGCACAAAGCAAGGTCCATAAAGACGTGGATGACAGAGTCTGGTGTGGATGAACTTGACTGGCCTGCACAGAGTCCTGACCTGAACCCGATAGAACACCTTTGGGATGAATTAGAGCGGAGACTGAGAGCCAGGCCTTCTCGACCAACATCAGTGTGTGACCTCACCAATGCGCTTTTGGAAGAATGGTCAAAAATTCCTATAAACACTCTCCTCAACCTTGTGGACAGTCTTCCCAGAAGAGTTGAAGCTGTAATAGCTGCAAAAGGTGGACCGACATCATATTGAATTCTATGAGTTAGGAATGGGATGGCACTTCAGTTCATAGAATGAGTAAAGGCAGGTGAGCGAATACTTTTGGTAATATAGTGTATATCTACTGTAGATAGATAGATAGATAGATAGATAGATAGATAGATAGATAGATAGATAGATAGATAGATAGATAGATAGATAGATAGAGGTCAGTGTCCTGAGTTGGTAATTACGTCAGTATTGAGAAATATTGAATTCATAGACGATGACTGTCTGACTTTCTGTCAATAACTTCTGCCCTGTAAAATCTTCACCATGTCAAGCAGTTTTTTTTCATGATAAGTAATTTTTGAGATTCATTGTCCCTGAAAAAGGAGAAGGCTTTTTTTTTTACCCTGTGGGTGTAAACACTGGATGAGCAACAGTCATTGGAATGCACATCACATTCTTGCAACTCTATATCCAGCTGACAGCCAGCAGATCAGGCAAGGGTGAAGGAAATGAATCAGCCCCGGTCACCTGTGGTCACATAATGTTCATCGTGCGAATGCCGTAATCAAATCAGCAGCAAAACAAGCATGTTTGGATGCAGGTGGGTGCACACACGCAGGAGGCATTTTGCTTCTGCAGCCTTTAGAGAACAAACGTGGCTGTGATATATGCACAAATTGTCTTAAGCACATCCCCGCAACACATGCATTCCTCGAGATGCCTATCGTTAAGAATGCATCTCTCGTCACAATACGAGCCGAGCACGTTTTCAGAACTCTGGTATGTCTGGTATGTCGGTAAAGAATGGCGATCAATAGGGAGAGAGGGTGAAAAATAGAGAATCACACAGAGAGAGGAAGAGAGAAAAGCTCTCAGGGAGGAAAGGGCACATAGCAACAGAGAAAACAGAAGATGTGATATACAGTATATATATATGAAGCCTGTTCTTTCTTCAGGAAGCATCTCTACAAGAGGGCTAGCAACCACACTGGTAAAAAAACAAACAATGGGACTAAATTTAGCTCATCATCATTATCTCCACGACTACGAGAATCTCTGGCTTCACCCCAGCGCTAAGGTACCAGCCTAACAACACAATGTGTCAATGAAGCTTTAGCAATCTGATGTTTACGCTCCTTTAGAGCTGGGAAGCAAAAATCAAAGTGAAAATTAAAGCGACGCCATCTTAAGGACAACTTCAGGCTCCATATGCCACTAATTAAGCGATGCAACACAAACACTTTGAACAGAACAAACGATGTGTAGACTCTCAAAGAGAACGCGGCGAGACTTGTGATCTGCTTCAAACGGTTCTGTTAATTCGAGCTTAGGTGTGGGGCGGAAGGAAATTCCCAGGGAATCCAAAAAAAGAAAAACGAAATCAGAAGAGGGTTTATCCTCTTTGAAGCATAAATGTGCTTCACGTACTTCTTGTTAACCATCCTGTTTTGCATTTTGCAGCAAGTGCGCATGCACAGTGAAAGATGTGGCTATGTGTTTTTAAAATGGAGAAGATTGTACATTAAACTCACACACGGTAGATGTCAACAAAACATTAGGTATCATCCTCTGGAGATTGTTAATTAAATCGTTCTTGACACGACAAACCGATTAACAATAGAGGCTGTAAACACTGGCTACCTTAAAGCAACAGTTCATAAGTCGTGATTATTTCCAAATAAGCTCAAACATTTCCAGCTTCCAGTGCGGAGGTCTCAGTAAAAATAGAAAACGAACCAAACCCTACATGACAAGTTCTGTCACGGGCTGTTTTTGACACTCTCTCCCACGTTAAAACAATGAGCGCGGTGAAAGGAGCCCGGGCCCGAGCCGGTGCTCCCAGCCTTTTCCTTCCTGC
This sequence comes from Planiliza haematocheilus, assembly GCA_005024645.1. NCBI lineage: Eukaryota > Metazoa > Chordata > Actinopteri > Mugiliformes > Mugilidae > Planiliza > Planiliza haematocheilus. Next base: position 9,480,011 of record SRSE01001415.1, on the reverse strand, counting down.
CCAGTAAGAATGAAGGCAGAATGGCTCACACAGAGTCCACTGTTCTCGCGTTAAACAGGGGTGAGTCAAGCATACCCGCTAACAATACAGAACATCCTAAGAGAGGTGCGCAGTTTGAGGCCGTGCGGTGTTGTAACGCTCCAACTCATTTCCAGGGAACTACTACACAAACAGTTGGGAAATGGGCCGCCTGGGTTTGTTGCCAAAAGGCCAGACTGGTTTGAAGAGGGTCTTAAGAGGGGGAAACAGTTCCCAGGGCGCTCAGAACAAAACTCTCTCTCTCTTTTTTTTTTTTTTCTTCTCTCCACCGTGGCAGATTCAAGCGTCCTCTCGCAGAGTGGCAGGCCAGTCCACAAAGACACCAGTGCATGGACTCTGTGTACATATCAACACTCACTCGCTGTGCATGTACCAAACGTTCGCACTGGTAAACCGCCGATGGGCAACAAAGCCCCAACTGAGCACAAATTACTGATGCGCCCAGCAGAAAGGAGGAAACCTTTTAAGATAATTAGTTTGTGGAGCAACTGCGTTCACAAACCACATGGTCAGAGGGTACGGCGATACAATAAGTGGTCTATGTGGGAGTGCATAAAGATGATAACATTAGAAATCAGATCCTGCTCGCTGGTTGAAAATAGAGATTAACAAGGATAACAGAGCAGCAGGGAATGAAATGTCTGATGAAAAAAAAGACAATGTAAAAGGATGGGGAGGGAAATAAATCTCTGTCCGAGAATTAACAGCACTGACTACTGATTTTTTTTGTTTTTGCAGTGTAAATCCAAATCTTACCATAACAGCAGAGCAGACAGATCTTTGAGCCTTTACCTTTCCGACTCCAAAACCAGTACGTGCGCCGTCGCTTCATTACGAGTCCACTGTCTTTTTTTTTTAAATTATTATTTAGAAAAAGGAAAAAAAAAAAAAAGATGAAACCCAAGATTTCTTTCAAACAGACACATTCAGCTAAAGGACATCCTCACTGTGCTGTCCCGGGCTTTGCCGATCACCTACCCGAGGCGACAAGTCTCTGACGGGACCTCCGGTAACTGCGCGCCAGGTAATCCATGCCGCGTCCGAGCTGAGATCAGAGCGAGTGTGAAAAGACTGAGCTCAAGGAACGCTTCGAGCAGTTTCGCTTCCTATGTGGAAGCGGCGTCTTAAAATACACCTTTGTTCAGTACTTTCTCCCCGTGCTTCCTCCGGGTAAGTTCACAAAGAGGCAGAGGAGACAACGTTCACTGGTCACAACGCTGCACTGGAGCTCGAGTGAAGACACACAGCGCCGTAGTGGAACGTGAATCACCCTTCACATCTTTTTGTGCTCTTGCAGAAGGGATGTTCTTCTTTTACGCAAAGGTGAGGAAAAAAAGAGTCGGTTTACACAATTCAAACATTTCCACCACATCTTCCTCCGTGTAAAATAACTTCCTCAAAGCGTCGCTTGGGTCCTCAGTGTCCAGCAGGCCGATGCGGAGCGTCTCTAATCTCCTTGTCTGAGCTCAGGCCGAGCTTGGAAGGTGACAGAGTACAGTAGCTTTCTGGGAAGAACCTCTTTGGATAACAATGCCAGTCAGGAGAGGGGTGGAGATGGGAGGGGGGCAACACATATCGCAGACAGGAAGCCCTGGCTGCTGCATGGAAAGAAAAACAGTGCGTCCTGGCTGAAACACAGCAGACACTGAGGCTTCTATTGATCGGGCACATTAGAATTCAGACTTGAAAACACCGGTGCCAGTGGTTTATGTTTAGCCTCAACTCATGTGATGAGGTTTGGGTGAAAAAAAAACAAGTGACATTTAATAAAGTGTGACAGACAATGGTGGGTGATGATGCAAACACAGGAAGTGTCAAAAGGCTTCACGCAAAACCAGTCATAAGTTTTTGTTTTGTTTTTTCTGGAGAAGTTTTACAAAGAGTCTAAAAGTAGCTCATTGTTTTTCCAGTGAGCACGTTCCTCTGTGTCTTTTTCAGAATCGCACGAATACCACATCTGTACGTTTGTGTTACACAATGACGTGACGACAATATAGCTGTTATCAGTCGTGTTTTTTTCAAATAAGGAACATTAGTGAGTCACAGTGACATGATTGGAAGCACAAGAGCGTAAGAAGACGCTTTCAGAGGTAAGAGATTCAAGCTCGTCTGAACAATTGATGGCGAAACGGAAGGTGATTTTGTCTCCTAGCTGATCTGGGAGCAACTGCACAGGATCACACCAGGACAAAGTTAACATCACTCACTGAGCATCCGTAAGATATTTTCCTGCTGCTGGATAAAACATTTGTGAGCATTTGCCTACCCCTACTGGAGCGTCTGCAAACTGCACATTAAACACATCAGCCACAACATAAAAACCACTGACAGGAGAAGTGAATAACATTGACCATCTATTCTGCTAGGAAGCCTTTTCACCTGCCATTCATGTGGATGTTACTTAGACATGTAGCACACACCTAGACCAGACCAGGTAAAGAGACGTAGCTTGATGACAGCAGCCATCCCCAGCAGGATGCAGCCTGACACAGACACAACTCAACAAAACATGAGGTGTTGACCTGGCCTCCAAATTCACTAGATCCCAAACTGATCAAGTATCTGTGGGATGATCCGTAGAGGCCCCTCCCCTCAGTCTATAGGACCCAAAGGCCCCCACCAGGTCAGCTGACAGTCTTGCCTGGGCCCGGGACGAGATAATCTTAGATCTCGCTCTACGTTCACTTTACTAGTCCCAGCTTCACCGTCACCACCTTTTCTTTTATTTGTTAAGAAAATCTTTAAGGCTTCTATTTTCTTCTTCTCTTCCTCTCTTTTATTTTATTTTCTGAGCACCTGACTTGTGCTGACCGGAGCGTATGGAACTTCCAGTCAAACGGCAACGTCAAATTTTGATCAGTGGCCAAATCATTTATGTGTTGAGGTAATAGTTTTTATGTAACTCAAATAGTACTCATTTTTTTCCACCAATAGGCCTATATTTTTTTAAATTATTCCATATTTAATGAGGGCCCAGTTCTGCGGGTAAATTACACAGACAGACAGAAAGACAGACAGACACACACACGTATTAGCCACTTCCTGCTGAGTGCAGCTCACACCCAGTGTAATTATCAACTGAGCAAACCAATAACTTACTACACACCTCCATGCACAAACATCTGTCCGTGTGAGACATGTCTGCTAGGCACTGACTAAACCAAAGGGAAATATTCCCGTGAAGAAGTTAAGTCATACTTACGCATTACTTAATCAAATAAGGAGTTATGCATTAACAAGGATCAATAATCACGGAGGAATTTTATGGCATACAGTAGTGTCCACACCAAGATCAAAACGCTTTGGGCCATAACAAGCCTGTAAAAGTTAGTAGTTATGACATCGAGGGACCTTGGAACCACCAATGCGAAACTTCAGTATCATAAAATTTCATGTGAGATCATCACAGTGGGGGCAGTCTATTAGGACAAGATGTCCTCCTGCCCACAAGGTGCAAAGAACAAAGACAGAGTGACACCTTTAACAGCAAGACCTTCTAATGCCAGACGAGATTCTGCAGACACATCAGGTGCACACATTTGATCTCTCTCAAGAGGAGCGGCATACTGTATACTCATCACTGAAATAAAACCTCAACGTGTAAAAAAATTAAAAATGGTTTATGATTTAAATGGGACCGTCTGAAAGAAATTAAAAGAATCTATCACGCTGTGTCGGATTCTGTCTCATCTATTTTATCGTTTCATTTGCAAAGCTGAGCAAAGACATTCGCAGTGGTAATTAGCTGTAGCTGCTCAAATTGATCGGCCAGTGTCAGTGTCAGAAAGCTCCATCTACAATTAATATCTGAAACTGGAATGTACCGGAGGATCAACCTTAATTGAATTCATTTAGACATGGAGCTTTCTTCTACTAGGTGAATGCAGGTCCCTTATTCACCCAGGTCTCCATAAACTCCTGAGGAAAACATCTTTGACGGCATCTTTGTTATTTTCTAAATCAACTGTCATTTGGTACTGGGCCTGTAACAGAAAGTAGTTTTGCACATGCATGTTTTTTTCCACTGACTATAGCTGCCTGCAGCATCTGTAAACAACGCTAATGGACCAGAACATTAAAGCTGCAAGTTGGAAAACAAAACAGTGGGTCGACAAGGACTACAGTGTACAGCAAGCAGACCTGCGGGGGTGTATAATGACTTTCGTAATCACTGCAAGCAGCTCCTTTCATGTTAACTCTTTGTAGGGCACTCATTAAAATACCTGGACATTCTAAATTCCGTCCATTCGTTCATCTTATTTACCCGCTTGTCCTCTGCAGGGTCACTGGGCGAGAGGCGGGGTACACCCTGGACAGGTCGCCAGTCTATCGCAGGGTTAACACAAAGAGAGAGAGATAAGACAGAATCACCAATGAACCTGACGAACATGTCTTTGGACGGTGGGAGGAAGCTGGAGAACCTGGAGAGAACCATGAAGAAAGGGTTCAAAGTGGGAACCTTCTTGCGGTGAGGCATCACTGCTACCATTCCACTGTGCCATCCCTACTTGTGTGAAATATTTCAATTTTCTTTTAATTTTCATGTAGAAAATCAAGATCAATGAATTTACCATATATGGTAAAAACATGTATTTTAGACCATTAGAACATAAGTGCTGTTTCAGGCCAACATACACAATATCACACTGACTGTGATGGTTCTGTGCCTGGTGTCCCTGCGTGGTTCTGTGTTCACGTTTTGAGTTTTGTTCATGTTTCGTGTCCCCCTGTTTTACTTTGCTGAGTTTTTGGTTTCCTGTTTGACTCCCTGTGTTGCTGTGTTGATTAGATTATTGGTTTCACCTTGTCTTGTCTCTTGATTTGCCTCACCTGTGTCTTGTCACCCCTCTTCCTTGTGTGTGCATATATAGCCCTGGCTTCCCCTTTGTTCCTGTCGCATCATTGCCTTTTGTTTTATTAAACTAGTTGTGCCTACTCCTGCCTTGCTGCCTTTTGTCCTGCATTTGGGTCCTACCATTCCCCCCCCGGACCAAACCGTAACACTGACAACATTAGGCCACTTGCTCATGGTACCTGATAAAGCAGTTACGCTCAGCGTTCGTGCATTTGACCCTGATTTAACCTGATAATGTGGCCTTGATCTTGGCTGCTGATTTTCAGGGTGAAAACCACATCCTCCTCAACGTCACTCAGAGGCACAGGGGACGCAATTAGAAGTGTGTGCTGAAGTTAACCAAACACGGTTCCTCGCACTATACAGGTTTAAATATATATATATATATATTTTTTAGTCATCATTGTAAAATATACTGAAAAGTTTAAAGTTTAAATATTGGTAAGAAAATCCTTAATGCAATGATGTTTTACTTACAAATAATTCAAGTCACAAGGTGATATTTCCATGACCACTAGATGGTGCTGTTGAGTATTTTGCAAGTTGAGGTAAGTCGTGATGTTAGAGATGTTTTGGTAAAACAAAGATGGAGAGATTGTAAAATAAAATCTTGTTTAAATCAACATGGACTGACTTAAATGTTGATTTTAACTTTTAAGAACTTTTTTTTACAGGGAACATAATTTGCAGTGGGGAAGTGTACTACATAGGCCACATATAACACTATAGGGTATGTCGCTGCAATAATCAACATGCTACAGACTGCTTAAAAACACATTTAAATTAAATCATGATGTATTGCAGGGCTTCTGGTGATTCTCCCCCATAGATTCTGACTTTGAGAACGTCTTGTGTAAAATCACTGGAGCGTAAATCATTCATCTTGCTATTTACAAAACTGTAACTTTACTGTAACCACAAAGCAGCCGGGAGAAAACTTTCCCAGTGACGTTTTAGACTTCAAATACCATATCATATGTGAAGCAATGCCACAACCAGAGCTAAGATTTATGGTTAGTTTGCACTGATGTGGTGCAGTAAATCACGGCATATTAAAAGGAATCATCTTCATGCCATCGTGTACTGAGCTGCACAAGGGGACCACTATATGCTGAAGTAAATTAAAGGCCGGAGAGGACAGTAAGAGGGTTTCAGCTCTGGATGAATGGGTATCAGTGAGGCAAAACAATACCAGCAACACCAGGCTAGCGGGCCACACAGGTCGTGATTCATACAGCCCCGCCGCTTCCCTCTCAGCAGAATAACAGATCTATTGTTGGGGGACTGATAGAGCTGTCCTCGCAGTAATATCGACGCAAACGTACATGCTCCAAAGCGGTTTGGACTGAGCGCTAAATTTCACTGTACGTGGAGATAATTGTGCACTGGAGCATTGTGTTTACGAAGCAAGGACGCTGCAATCCTTTTCAGGGAGAGGAGGTTATTTACCATAAAATCCCCCAGCACCTATTTGACTTGTATGAATGATGATATGCAAAAAAAAAGAGCACAGGCGTGTTGACATTTCTATTCCACTTTTGTGCAACTTGGCTGTTACACTGACAAGACGAGACAAGAGCTGACCGGGTAACAGTGCGCTGTGGTTTACGTTGAAATGAAAACAAACTCGCAGGCTTAGTTCCTAACCCTTTGTCTAGAAAGAAGAGAAAGAAAAAGCATCTTCTGGATCATACAGTAACGGTCACATGGTAGATCATTAAAATCACGATACTGCGTGTCTACTGAAATAGGTCCAAGAAATGCAGGAATCAGCCATCAAGTTGCTGGTTTCATATTGAATCTAGTGAAATGGAGGAAGTAAATCTTAACTGGAACAGTGGCAATTAAGTCATTAAAGTCATCTGTCACAGTTCAGGTACAGGTTAGTGTCACTTTAAAAGAAACTACCTGGAGGACCTGTTATATAATATGCCATCATAGTGTAGTGATAAGAGAATATGGCTGCTGAAGCAGTACTGATAGTAGAAACTGTTCATTAATGACAGAAAACCCCGAATTCAGTTCATTATTTGATGAAAACAGACTAACTAGCTTAAAAAGGGTCAACCAGCCACAATCTGCACAAGCTACATTTCTTTCTTACAGTTCATATATCCCCCAGCAGGTGTATTGCTTTAGGTGTGGATGAAACCTAAAGCAATACAGGATATGGCACAATACAAATGACAAATCCGATCCATAAGAATCTGACTCCAGTATTGCTAAAAGACGACAGTGATTCATTAGCAGCTCATATCTCTGGGTCTTCTGGCACATACCCCTGACTCACAGCTTCTTATTTGCAGACCTGACACATGGAGCAGACTGCTGACAGACGTCTTGTTCCTTATGACCTCAACCCACCCTGCCTGGACTTAACAGTGCCACTATCAAACACAGAGCAAAGTTCACATCCAACTACAAGTACAGTGTTGCCAGTTGCATGTTTGCACAAGCACAAAACAGCTTGCATGATAAGACAAAGTAATGAGAGTGCCTCCTCTCTCGGCGGGTCGTGCCCAGACAGTGAACAGTGTAGAAGAAGTGCTGACACTTATTTGGATCCTTGTTTTCTGAGAAATATAGTCTGAAAAACTGGGATGAAACCTTGGAAAAAAACGTTATGTTACAGCTGCCAGGCTGCAGCTTTGCACAGATCCATCTGGAAGTCTGCACGGAGACAGATCCCAAGCGTTTGATCACACCCATTTCCATACTCCCATGAGGTGCATTCTGATCCAGAGCTGATAAAGTTCCAAGACTTCCTATGAAACTGCTGTTCCCTAGAATGAAAAGAATATGTACCCTCCAGCCTGCAGATGGTTACACAACACGTTGGGTCTTGCCTTTGAACCATGCATACCTGCTGAGCAGCCAGTAAGACAGCAGTGGTGTGTAAACAATGGCCATAATATAGGTGTGTTTGTGTGCTACACTGTGATCGCCCCATGCTTTCCCAACCAGGCTGACAGATAAATCACGATGGCTTACACTCAGGACGAGTAAAAGCAAAACAATGGATCACAATGCTCAGTCAGGACAGCACAAGGAACTTTACACACAGACTAATGACTACAATGACATGTCAGATAAGGGAAATTGGGAATTCAGTCTGGATAAAAGCCCACGCACAAGTTGAGCGCCCATTTTAGTTAATAGGTCTTAATTTCATTCTAAAAAGAGATTCCAAACATTCCTTTAAAACTCACCTGCTTCAATTCGGCTACTATGATCCAGACTTCGTTGTTTCCTGCGAAAGGCGACTCTGTTGAAGCCCTCCATTTTCCCCTCATGATCTGGCCGCTCAGGCATTTGGAGACTTCTAAAAGACATTTAAAGTGGTCCAGAATAAAAATGACGAGTTTGGGAAACGCGATCGCCGCCGACCTCCTCGCAGGAAACTTTGTAGACACCGTGTCCAGCTGCGCAGCGCCAACCCATGCACCTCACTGACAAATCTGAACGCTCTGTCCTCCTGGTCAGTACGAGTGGCATCAAACCTAGGAGGGATACACCGGACAAAAATGCTGTACAAACCCACACGAGACAGTTTGATCCGCTGCTTTCCCTGCAATGTCACCTTGATGGGGGTGTTTCCCAGAGCCCCGCCCGCCTGATTCCTCTGAGCGTTATGGTGGTGCACATATCCACATTACCATACCAGGACAATCATGTCCTTTCTGTAGTGCCAGGACCAGTCCTCCACACGCACACCAACACACACACACACACACACACACACCGAAACTAAACTAGGACAGATCTCATTATTATTTCCAGCTTTTTTGGCAAAATATTAAAATAGGAATTTTATAGAACGACTTCTTCCACAAATTTTTTAATGTTTAGGTTGCTGGAACAGCATGGAAAAAAGTCATTTAGATCATGGTATATTAAAAAACAAACAAACAAGGGAAGCTTTTTAATCCTACAAGTATAGCTGTTCATTAAAATGTTTAATCTTTTTTTTTTTTCTTTTTGGATGAAAGTGAAAGAGTCAAATAGACTTACAAAAAAAAAGACAACAACATATCATTCGGATCATCTTCCTCCTATCAGATTCTGCTGATATGTCCATCCACTGTGGTTTCAAATCTCATCATCTGCCTGAAGCGGCATCCCTTGTCTTGTGTACCATTTGTCCTTTATCCATTTCACATTTTTTAAATGTGGTGAACAAACATCACCACCTTCCTAATATTGTGTAGGTCTCCCTTGTGCCTCCAAAACAGTTGTGACTCATCAGACAATGGACATGGGCCTTCTGAGGGTGTACTGTGGTGTCTGGAAAGTAGCAGGTCGAGGGGAGGGTCCTCTGTGGATCATCCCACAGATACTTGATCAGTTTGGGATCTAGTGAATTTGGAGGCCAGGTCAACACCTTGTGCTGTTCTTCATGTTTTTTTTTTTTGTGTGTGTTGTTTCTAAAGCGTTTTTGTGCCTGTGTCAGGCTGCATCCTGCTGGGGATGGCTGCTGCCATCAAGGAGTGTCATTCCTATGGGGTGGGGGTACCTCGTCTGGTCTAGGTGGGTGCTAAATGTCTAAGTAACATCCACATGAATGAATTCCAGGTCCAAAAGTTTCCCAGCAGAACATTGAATTGTCACAATATCAAGTCAATGTTATTAACTTTTTCTGTCAGTGGTTTTAATGTTGTGGCTGATTAGTGTATATCCTGTTTTCTGTTATATATAGAGGTACATGGGCTCAGCTTCACATGTACTTAGTAACTTTGTCTGAACTTTGTCAAGTAATGAAACAGAGAAACAGACACAAACATAAAGTTGCATACAAATTCAAGGACAAGTCTTTTATTTACTCGTGAAATCAGTTAAACACTGCTCTGAATGGTAGAGAAATCGTAAAACCCACAGTAGTACGCCATACAGCTTAGCCTCCTTTTTGTTTTTCTTTTGTTTTTCTTTTCAGTCTTCAGATTAGTCTCCCTCTCCATCCGTCCGCTAAATTGTGCAAACAAACCAAGAGGGTTAGGTCATCAGTGAGCCTGCACGGGTTTTCGGAAGCTACTTCTGGACCACAAATGGTTTCTTCACTCTGTGTAGTTGCGAAAGAAATCTACACTGTTAACAAGGACATATCCACGAAAATGTACACACATGGAGGACAGAGAGAGTCCGCTCATTCGTAGCTGTTGGAACAGAACTGCTGTCGTTAACATTAACACTGGCTTTGTTGTTTTGGGATATTCATTAAGTTGTTTCAGTGTGTTGTGGCAAAAATGTGTGTTCAGTGCAGTGAGGAGGACAATGTGAAAGGTACCGAAAGATGGGATTTCAATTATGCAAAAAAAAAATTTAAATAAAAGTCTTTTCTCACATCATTTATCTCAGGGGGCTGTCTCGATTTTGTCACGGGAAAATTAACAGTATGCTGTCACTGCGTCCCTCTTTTAACAAGAAAGTCATGGACGCCCCTGCTCTTCTTTCTCGTCAGCCTGTTGGTTAGCTCATGGTGACAGAAATGGGTGAAAGACCGAGGTCAATCTCATCCAGATCAGTCGATGAACCAGTGCAACTGTATTGCTCTAATGCATAGTGCATAATTGTGCTTGTACAGTACTGCATACTGTCTGGAGGAAGCATGTGGAGGCAGCTAAACAAGGAGACCCTACGAGGACAGATTAGTGGAGATCAGGAATGAATGATTATATTTTTTTTTTCCAGTATAGTGAAGGGAGACAGAGAATACGTCATGGTCAGAATACAATGTCGACATACTGCTGATAGCAACTCAAGAGGAGGCACGTATTGGGGAATCCTCTGCTCTTAACTAATGTTAAAAAGAGGGAGGTCAGTTCACTCCATGGTTACTTAAACCTGTGCAATTCAAAAGGCAAAAATAAAATAAAATGAAATAAAAAAATAGGCCAACAAGAGCCCTAGTCCTGACCTCAAACACTCAGCCTCTCATCTACTCTCGTCCCCGAAGAGACCTCAGCTACGCAACGGACACCGAAACCATCTGCTGTAAAAAATAAATAAATCAAGAGGAGGTATAAAATTGACTTGTGTAAAAAAAACACACACACACAGGCATCTCAAGAAAGACTAATGACGTTAGAAAGGTAGCTGAAATCCACCTCATCATCATCACCTCAAACAAAACGATGTCCTAATAAAATAAAATGTCTTTCATTAGTCTGTCTGCAATGATAAACTCACCGTACCCTAACAACCCAATGTAAAAATGGCATATATGGTTAATTTTTATTTTTGTTATACTGTCAAAATGTAATATTTTAAATGATGTATAGCATGGTTAGATATATTTAAAAGGAACAAGTGCTGTTTTTGTCTGCATTATTTTTTGTGTGTGTGTGGATGATAACAAAGTAGGCCATGTACAGTGGTAGCTGTGCTAAATTCTGTCTTCACCACCGCAGGAAAACACGTCTCGATTCCCATCTCGCAGAATGACACACAAAAATAAACATTCAAATAATAAATATCTCAGAAATAAATAATCAACGGTGTAAATAAATTATAAATAAATACTAGTAGAAATAACGGGAAAGATTTCCGCTTCAGTTCAGTCCTCTCAGTCCTTTCTTTTCCAGGACAGGAAGTTACTCTCAGAGGACAAGAGAGCGTCCCGCTCCTCTTCTACGACCCAGGTAACCAGAAGGCCCGCCAGAGCCGGGCCTCGCGGCGCTTGAGGAGGTCACAGAGTTCAGTAAGCACCAGATTGGACTGCTGGGTTGAGGGGAGTTAAAACCGAGGGAACTCCCCCTGTCCATATTGTCTCTGTCTCTGCAGGACTCCTACCAGACCAAGGCCGGGGTCGTGGGCCGTGGGGCGGAGCGGCGATGTTAGGTGGCGGGGGGGTGGAGTTGGTGGGCCAGGCAGTTACGAGGGTCGCAAGGGGAGAGAAGGCTACTCCTGCTAGACAGGACTGCCTGGTGATCCTGGAGGTCTACCACAAATTTAGGACTGAAATGAAGCAAAGACAAAGGAGATAAGAATAAACAAGAGCGTGTGAAATAAGCAAGCAATTAATGGGACAGGGAAAAGGTGAAACTGTGTTAAAAAAAACAAGGTTATGAACAAAAATGCAACAGCAAAATGTCTAATGTGGTTTTCTCAAGGAAGAGTTTGACATTTTTGGGGAAAGACTCTTTAGTTAGATGACGATTGACACCATTCATGTCTGTGTAGTTTTGATAGCGTCAGTAACTCATTAGCTTAGCTTAGCACAAACACTGGAAAAGGCAAAAACAGCTTGGCTTTATCAACGGAGAATTCTGAAAGTTACTGTTTCAGGACTACAAACCGTCATTTATCTCACCTATTGTGCTTTCTGAGGTTTCTTTGAATGTAACCAGGCACATTTTCCACACTAAGCTAAGCTAAGCTAAGCTAATCTGATCTAAACTTGGCTTAATACTTTGTGCACAGACGTCTTTCCCAAAATGTCAAACTTGTCCGTTGAACCACCTCAGAGACAGGGCGAGGCTTTGATCATTTCTACTGATCAAAACCATAAACTGCACAAATATGGACAACGTGTCCCCACTTCCTTGCACTGGCCAAACTGACGCTGTTTTCCCGGGGATACGGGCAGCGGCATCCTGTGACTTTGGAGCCAGAGTCTGCGCAGTACAATCCGAGAGTGGAGCAACGCAGAGCCGTCCACACTTCTGGTTCACTGCCAATTTTGTTAAATTAATACTGTTCTCTGATCTGCCTCCACCAGTTACATGTTGGATATGTTGGATTATACACTGTACTTGTTTTTTTTTTCCACCTCTTACGGCCCCACAGGACCGTTTGGGACCGGTGGGGAAAAACTGACTTCCTGCGACTCATTTTCCTTCCGTGCTTTCTATGCTTTTCCCATTGAACGAAGACAACATGTGTATCTGAATCGCTAGTACACACCCAAAATTAACCGTGACCTTTGAAACTTAAGTGGATTCTTATGATAATATCATATTTTTAGTGAACAATAAAAGGAGACATTAAATATTTTAGCATGTATACAAAACTGCCATGCAAAACTATACATGCAAAGTGAAAAACAATCCTTTCACTAGTTCACTGAATAAAAAGTGTTAATTATTCCTGCAAGTCAGGTGTTTCAGTGATCCATCAATACTTAATGTAAAATAAAAAACTGAGTACATGCAGGATCAGTTATGTCGGTTAAGATGTGCTACAGGTGAAAAAGTAAATGTATTCTACAAAGAGGATGTAATGGCCTGCAACTACAAAAGATAGACAGATAGATAGATAGATAGATAGAGTAAGCCTACAGCTTGGTGGTTTCTACAGCTGGTTACCTGCGGGCTAGGGAGGCTCTCCCGCGCCTTAGTTGTGGGGAGAGTGTCGGTACTGAGGCAGCAGGCTGCTGACAATCTACAAGAAACTGATAAATTAGACAGATATACAGAGTGGTGACACTCGGGGTTAGACAGGACAGAGAAAACAGGGTGGACAAGACAGGGGAAGGCCTTGTCAGAGACAAAGAGACCAAACACTGCTGTTACTTTCATACTGAGGCACCAGTCTGCACCTGGTCTGTACACACCTCCGTCCACTACTGCGTGCCTGTCATGTGCTTGCATGTGATGAGTGTGATGATGTGAACCAGTCTCAAACTGGCACAGCCAGACAATTAAGACTGATGGTGGAAAACAAAAAAGAGATGGAGACATGAGCGCATTTACACTTGCCAATACAATACTGCATTGACCGATAAAGTGGGACACATACCGAAAAAATCCAGTCCTGCTCGCCTCAACACCTGCTGCATGTGTCTGTTCCACTGTGAAAGTAGTATTTTCTGTACTTAGCACTAATATTTAAATTAGTAATGTGTTTGAATTGCAATATACACAAGTATCTAGATTAGGAGAAAAAGAATGAGAGCGAGAGAGGATCTAGCAGCATTTGATGAAAAAAAAAATCCAAGCAAATGTGATCACACATTGCCATCTAGTGGTTAGACTACTGCAAAGGAAGTTTGCACTGTAACACCGTTACGCGGTTGTGAACGTGGACGTGTTTATTTTAATGTGCTATACCTCTTCCTCCTCCTCCTCCTCCTTCATAGGGGAGTCAGATGCATCCTGAGTAGTATGAGGCCCAGCCTCAGGTCTGACTGGTTTCCATTCTGCTCAGAATAACAGATTAAAATTGTAATACAGTATAGGCCAGATAAGCCTATTCAAATGATTTGATTTATTTAAAAAGCACAATACTAGATAAAATAAGACATGCACTAATTACATTTTATGGAAAAAAATATAATAAGTACTTCCCTAAATCTTCCACAAGGAGGTGCTGTGGGTCACAGAAACTCAACCTCATGGTGCACCCATTTCTGCTTGTCTGTCACTTCCTGTACTCCAGGAGAATATTACATGATGCCACATTTTCAAATGTGCCTGATGTCTGTTAAAAATCATGGTTGTTGAACAATTCAACAACTTTAACATTAGTGAAAATGCGTTTTGGGATGTTTTAATGACTGCACACAATGTCAGAGGCTCCTTCCTTAGTGTTGCTGCACGTTTAAACCAAAGGCAAAGGCTACACAGGTGCAATGAGCAATCACAGCCTTCTCCGGAAGACAGGTGATACCGAAGCACCGGGGTTGTGAGACGGCGAGAATTTGCCTACGTCCTGTCTTGAATACATGTGTCCTCTGAAATTTAAGGTTAGCCACTCTGGGTTTCTCACGAAGGGCTGGGTGCCCAGGGACCACTTGGAGTAATCCAAGTTATGCAGAGCTGAAGCCGAGGTCTGGATTGTTTCAGAACGTGAGAGTGACACGGACGGAAAGGGGGGAGGACTACTGAGGGTCAGGGGGGTGTTCAGGGTGTGGGTCGTGATGATCGAGTGGCTTTGGAGCCTGGTAGGGCTGGGAGGAGCTGTGAAGGCACCTCTGCGACTTACTTTGGGCGGGCTGCTTTTTATCTTGGGCACTTTAGCGCCGCGGCCGCGGTGAGTCTGCTCGTGGTCAAACTCCAGATCCTCCAGGCGTTGGGTCAGGGCCAGTTTCTGCTGGATGGCCATGCGCAGGAGAGAGTTCAGTGTCTTCTTCTCATCCTCCGCTGCTGCCAGCTGCCTCTGCATCTCATCCAGCTGGGTAACGTATTCATCACACCTACACGGAAAAGGATAAAAGATTTAGCAAGGCATACTGTATGTCCAGCTCTAGCTAATATTCACATTAAAGCTTATGATCCGTTATTTTCTTCTCACCTTGTGGCAAACATGGCCCTGAGAGAGGAGAAGGTGGCAGCGTCTTCTTTCAGAGCCTTGAGCTCGTTCCTCAGCTTCATCATGGTCTCTGTCACTATGCACTTTTCATTCTCATACTTGCTCTTCAAGTTAGCAAGCGCACCTTCCGCTGTCTGCAAAGATAAGATACATTCAGTACTGGTAATTACATTTTAAACTTCTTCACGGTGTATTAAGTGCAAAGAAAAAATCCTTTATCACCTGCTTATTGGCCTTGAGCACCAGCCTGAGTGTGGCTATCTGCTCTCTCTTGGTACTGAGCAGGGACTTGAGCTTCAGTATCTCCTCCATGCAGGCCTCCTTGTCCTTGTCAAGCATAGGTGCCAGCTCCCTGGCTGCAGCCCTCTGCCTGGACAGCTGCAGCGAGCGGTCAACAGCCCTCTGGAGATGCTTGATCTGGTCTCTAATGATGGCGTTCAGGTTATAGATGTTCATCGGCTCCTTCCGCAGGTCCCCACCTGCATCCGAGGGCACCGGAGACGGACAAGGGGAGATGCTGATGAGCGGGGAGCCAATGTGGTTGCGGGTGGGGCTGCTATGGCAGGACGAAGACTCGGCCGAGTTGGTTGTCGCCTCACTGTGGTTGGCGTCTTTGGATGGGGAGTCCAGGGGACTGCGCGGGGACTCGGAGGAGCAGGCCGCAGATACGGCGGCGAGGCGGCGCGCCAGGCGAGGTGAGAGCAGAGCCCGAGGGTCGTCTGAGCCTTTGAGGCTGCCGCTCCGTGTGATCCGGCTCTGGCGGTAGTAGTCCAGCATGACGCGGTTCGGCGTCTCGTTATTGCACAGACAGACGTGGTGGTAGAGCTGTGCCAGTTCCTCGCTGAAGGTTACCAGCTCATCCTGTGCTGTATTGAGCATGCCCTGGCTCTCTGTGGCAGTGCTTGAGATTGCTTGGAGCTCTGCCTCCAGACTCGCCACCTTTTCTCGGCCTTCACGACAGCTTCGCTCCAGACGTGTCACCTGCTTGGAACAAATCAGTAGTAATGCAGTGAAAACGGATGGGAAATATTACTGAAAAGGTAAAAACCAAGGCAGACAAACCTGTTCACCGAGCGCGTGGACTCTGTCGTCATTGTGGGTCTCTCCCTGTCCCTCCACCGCTTGGTTGTACTTCTCCTTCAGGGCCTTGAGCTCTGCTTTTAGGTCGATCACCTCCGTCACTGCCACCTTGTACTGACACTCCAGAATCTCAAAACCGTGAATATCGGGATCATGGCAGCCGTTGGGCGGTGGTGACAAGGAGCCGCCGTCAGATTTCTCACTTTCTTGCAGGTCATCAATCTCTTTGTCTCCATTGAGGTGTTTCATGGCGTTGACGTGCTCCGTTAGACGATGGACCCGCTCGTTCTGCTCCGTCAGGGCGCCCTGTGTGTGCTGCAGCTGGGTCTGAGACTCCTGGAGGTTCATGAGCAGGGCGGCCTTCTCACACTCCACCTGGAGGATGGAAATACAAAATATATATATTTTTTTTCAGACAGATTGGCAAGTTAACAGATCACTAAAACCAAACATGAAAATTTATAATTTATCATGACCGGCCAAAATTTGGATGTACCACTTAACACGGACTACAATATTAACTGACCTGCCTAACCTATATAATGACATATGATTCTGTTTTTTCTTCTTGATCAGTCAGTGAACAATCTGTACTCTTTAAAAAAGCATTAATATTAATCCAACTCTGAATAATCCCAGAAGAAAGCAGACGAATCACATGGGAATCAAACACTGTTAAGATCATTTGGGTCTGAAGCAATTTCTAAAACTAACCCACAAACGATAATGAGAAATCAGAAATGGATTTTACAATATTCAGCTCGAAGCTGCTGGCGTTTACATCTTTCTCAGGCTAATCAAGTGAAACAAACAAAAAGAAATCAATTGGTGGGTAATTGTGTTTGCAGAGAAAGGCACGCCGCTCCCTTAGCAGCCGCTAATCTAATTTTATATTCCCCACTGGAGCTCAGCTTTGGAAAAAAAAACAACGTAATGACTTTATTTGATTTTTAGCATGAATCTGATCTAGCCGTGATTCCCTTGCCACTAGACATACTGTCTGTAATTCCACTAGAAAAGACTTAATGTATAAGTGAAAAGAAAACCAGTTCCAGGATATTGCTTTTAGCATTACTGGACTTTTAAATGTGCAGCACCACCTCAGAACATTTGAAAACATCAACATGCTGCACACGTAAAAATACCTTGTTTAAAGAATCGGTTAAATCTCAACAGGTGTATCGTGCACTGCAAAAATAAATAGTCATTATTTGACATTCTCTCATGATCTAGTTTGGAAATCAGGCATTTAATAAAGTCTGTGATGTTATCGGATATTTCCCCCATCACCTTATCACTGATCAGTCTTGTTTATACCAGTAGAAAAATAATGCATAGAGCTGCGCTATATACTGTAAACCTGGATCAATATAGCTGTCTTTTGCAACTTTAAAACCCGATGTGTTTAAACACTGACGTCTTTGAAAATGAACATTCACTGACATCAGCAAAGGAAACTTGATTCCAGGAGGCTTTTAATGTGTTCATTTGATTTACTGGCCATGTTATGAGTCATTTATTTTCTCTTGACCCACCTGCAGCAGCTGCTGTTTGAGCTTCTGCATCTCAGACAGGTTAAGCTCACTGAACAGGTCCGGGACAGGGTGCAGGCCTTCTCCTTTCCGGCCGGGCCTGTAGTCCCCGTTCATCTTAGCCATCCCTGTGCCCACATGGACGTGACCGTTGCAGCGGTTGCTGTCCTCATTGTTGCCATTGGCCGTGGGGACGGCGGTGCCGTTGGTGCCGTTTGTCCCGTTGGCGTCCTCGGGGAACTTGAGGCCCTCGACGCCGGTGACGGTGAGCGCCAGGTGGGCCCCTGCTCCATAGACGCTGTCGGTCAGGCTGATGTGGTGGGCCAGTTCCTTTCTCAGGTTGTTCTTCTGCTCGCGCTCGTTCTTGAGGGCGTCCAGGGCTTCTTCTAACTGACCCTCGGAGATTTCCTTTAAGCGCAGCGCGTCCTCCAGCTGGCTGTTGAGAAGGACGGTCTCCTCCTCCAGCACTTTGATTTCATGTTTCAGCCCCTCGTACTCCACCTGGAGGGATGCAGGAAGGACAAGAATGGAAAGAACATAAAACAATTCATTTGATTATCTGTTTTTTAAGGTCTGGGCCCAATCTCAGGCCAAAATTATAACTTTTAGAATATAAAAGTCTGAGTTTAAGCTCCACACAGCATTTCTTTTAGGCTTAGATCCTAGTAGTAACATCACACTGATATAAAGCTTGATTTACTGTATCTATGACCATTGCAGACAACTTGTGAGAAATAAAAGGCAATGAGTAACTCAGTGAGAGCATGGTTTGATCCAGTGCAACCGGGAAGCAAAGACACCAAAGAGGGTGAGTCATTAGACGCTATGACGACTTAAATCAAAACTTATTAAGGCAGGCGTTCTTGACGACGACTGTCCACACACTGACCTGGTTCTGCTTCAGCGTAGACACCAGTTTCTGCAGAGTGATGTTCTCCTCCTCCAGCTCGGTGTAGTCCTGAAGCAGCCGGGTCTCTCTGAACTTGTACTCCTTGATCTCCTCCCTCATCCGGCTACGCTGCAGCTCCAGCATCTCGTTGCTCTGGAGCGGGCAAAAACAATAAAAACAGAGAGACGGTAATAGCCTCAGCAGGGGGAGAGACGGGGACAGTAAGGAGAGACAGGGAGGACGAACGGGTGGAATTCAACCCTTTTTCAAATCTTGAATTCGCATTTGAAACCAGACACTGTCGTCACGACACCCACAGCCTCACAATGTTCACTCACGTGGGCTAACTAATAGAAATATACATCTCTTATGCAAGAGGAGTATGAGAACATTTTATTTTATCACCTTAAATGCACTGAGTCAGCATGCTCGGACTCCCACAGTCATTAGTTATCATTAGTTCAGGTAAGCTGCCGTACACAGATAGAAACTTGAGCATATGCTAGACCAGATAAACTGTCGATGAGGGAAATGCACCGAATGCGAAAGTCATAAATCTATGTACAGTACCGTAGGAGTTACTCGGCAGCACTGGGAATATTCTGAGACTTCAGCAAAATCATCTGCACGAACACAATAGGAAGATGCTAAGTTGGCTTAAAAAAAAAAAAAAAAAGCCAGCCCCCATCAACCTACTGGGACTCAAGTGCAAGGCGAGGCAGCTTACGTGTTGATTGTGGAGATGTAAGAGAGGTGATTTTAACACTTTTCTGTCTTACAATTAGGGATGTCCGATGATATTGGCCCGATGATATTGGCCCGATATTATCGGACGATATTGAGTTAAAATTGCAATATCGGGAATTATCGGTATCGGGTTTTTATAACCGATATTTGTTCTGTAGGCATCAGCATTTCAGAGTCTGCATGAACGCAGCATGGGATGTTAACAGGCGCGTGCTTGATGACGTATAACAACAACAACACACTAGACTCGTAGGTTGCTAACTGTGGCTAACAAGCTAGCTCGCCCGGTGTATGAGATGTCCGTGGTTTGGAAGTATTTCCAGTGTCACCTACTAACTAAATTTGCGATTTGCAATGACTGCAAAACAGCATTTGTCGTCCTTGTTTTGATATTGTCTGTAGTGTTTGAGGCAAAATTTTCTCTCTAAAAACACAAAAAAATAAATGAAGGGCACTATTTTTGATAACTTATTTTGCACAGACAGTGTTTACATTTGAAAAGCCATGTTGCATTTATGTTTGCATCCAGTGGGACATCGCAATAAAATTAGGCATAATGTGTTAATTCGATAATAGGTGAAATGTGTGTTGTTACCTAACAATTTTGGTGTAAAAAGACTGCATATATCGGTATCGGGTGATATCGGTATCGGAAATATCGGCAGAAAAGCCAATGTCGAGCATCCCTACTTACAATTGTTCCCAAAAAGCAACTATACACTAGAGGTCATAAACAGAAAGCATGGTGGGGATGTTTTTCGCACACAGATACGTCTTAATGTCCACAGTTCAGTTTCAAGTGCTCGCAGAACGCTCACACGCTTGTGCGTTCACTGTACTCGACTTGTTTGTTTGCAGGCTTCTCTTGCTGCAGTCCTCCCTGCAGCTCCCCTGCAGCTCTCTGTACATATGGCAGAAGTGCTGACCCAGAGACAGCGTCAGGAGTGGGTGGTTAAACACACACGGGGAAGAAGAAACTTACAGACCCGAGACGCACATTAAAGCCCCGCAATAAACAGGCGTGTGTGTGTGTTTTGGCAGGAATGACAGTGCCGCTTTCAGAAGACGCGACTGGACTGAAACTAAAGACTATTATGATACACTGAATCCACTGATTTGTACAGTTGCTGACGGCGTCTCCTATAAACTTGGAGGTAATGGAGTAAACTCCAAAGTGGAGAGAAGGACAGAACACGGGAAGATAACATAGACAAATTAAATTCTGGATGATGCACTACCATTGACGTTAAACTCCCCGCGCTACATGTTGATGAATGGAGGGTGCGATGAAGTGCACAGGATTAGAGGCCAATTATCAGCCGATGAGGCTCTGCACTTTGCGTTTAAGCCTACTTCGTAAAATCAATCTGCCCATGTTAATGATGTTTGTGAAAGGCTCCTTTGAATCTGCAACAACCTTCTGATTACATGTGACCTGTGCCAAACAAACCCCCGCGCCACCCCCTACGGTGTGGTTGCAACACCTGCCGCTCACGATGAAAAGGCTGGTCCTCCTCATTAGTAAGGAAGCACGTGTGTAAATGAGAATTTCAAAGAGAAGGTATTTCATAAACATGCTATCGAGGGCTCATAATCACCGTTCATACAGGCGGCACGTGAGCTTGGCTTTACGTCGGGACACGGATTCAGCGTGCTCAAACACGTGGAATGCCGTTAACAAAAAACAAACCTGACAACACTCCCTGATCATTTTACTGAATGAGAGTGTGTGTCCTGTGAGTGCAGCGGCGTTACGAGAGCGACCCGGCTCACTCCGTCCCCACACATGTGCCGAGCTCAGGGCATTTCACTTATACCCCAGCTTAGCACCGGATTTTCCCCCCACAATGGGGTCGTGGCCGCGGTGTCTGACCCCAGCTCGAACTCGTGGCTCGCCGCAGACGCGCATGCTCGGTAAATGTGCTAATTTGCATGGACGGCATGACGCCTCCCTGCCCGTCAGAGCGACATCTTGACCTTTAACACATACAGCACGTGCAGCAGATCTGCTGTTAGTTTATGAAGTGTAAATAAAGATTGTGAAAAGACAAGAGAACCTAAAGTTTGTTTTACTTTTTCCGCTAATTAAAATGAAGCGGCTTAGTGGTTTGGTTGATGTTGAGTTTGGCTTTTTACTTTTAATTAAATATACTTAATTAAAAGTAAAAAACTTGGAAAGACGAGAGAAATTACAGTTTGTTTTACTTTTTCCACAATCCTGTTACATTTACACTTTTTAAAATGCAACCAGGGACTAAGTTGCATATTTACAGGAATATATTTAATTAAAACAAAAAAAATAATCATATATATTTTTAACCAAACCACTAAAGCCTAATTTTAATTTACACTTAAATTAAATTCTCAGACTAATATAATAAAAAACACTATATAATTAAATCAGACACATAGCGCTTAAATTATTTAAAATTATTTAATTCAATAAATAATACTCTAAAGTATAGGCCGTCTATATAAAAAACAATAAAATTAAAACTATAAACTATACATGAAAATCGCTATTTAAATCATAGTATTTCCAAATGCATGAGTTTTGCTGGCAATTCATATTTGATTAGGACTGTTTTCAAGTGTTTTTTCTTGTTTTATCTGTCTGCGTTTGTCTGTGCGGTGACGGACTCACCTCTCGTAGATCCTGCACAACCGCGTTGAG
Organism: Planiliza haematocheilus; assembly: GCA_005024645.1. Classification (NCBI taxonomy): domain Eukaryota; kingdom Metazoa; phylum Chordata; class Actinopteri; order Mugiliformes; family Mugilidae; genus Planiliza; species Planiliza haematocheilus. The sequence goes on along the minus strand of SRSE01001415.1, from coordinate 9,457,950 downwards.
CCTCTCGTTCTCTGCCTGGGCGTTGGACGCCACCGAGCGACTGAGGGTCACCTCCGTCTGCAGCTCCAGCAGACGGGCCACGTAGTAGGCCTCCTTGGAGGCCGACTCCTGCAGCAGCGTCTCCTCATTGGTCTCTCCGTCCTCTGCAACCTTACGCTGGTTGGTGTAGGCCTGGCCAAACGCCTGGGGAGGTAAAAAGAACGGAAAGGAGGGATGGTCAAAAAAAGAAATTTTGTGTACTTTGGGATTTTGCACCCACTACATCATTCACAACTACGACCACCAGGCGCACTCCCCCAGCTCTTTTTTACCACACTCGCAAGGGACTGTCCATCAAGGATACCTGCTGTGCCTCCATATGGCTGATGTTTCACTTTGATCAATAGACACAGTGTTCTCATTCTCCTGACACAGGTTTTCACAGCACCGAGCGCTGACTTGTCATGATAAAGGAGCCGAGGCCTGATTGAGGAAATCAAAGCAGGACAATCACAGCGTACCCTAGTGTGTCAAACAAATGCATGGACTAAAAACATTCAAGGTGAAGGCAATGACACAGCCTGTCATAGTTTTAGACGCAGCTGCAGTTCGGCACCGTTTCCTTGACTAGGTTTCCTGAGCAACGGCAGAATTTCATGACTGGTAACTCCACACTCCATAACATCCATGCAGCAGTCGGCTCAGTGGTTCAATAAATACTATGACCCATCCTTTATTTTCCACATATATCAGCGGGAGATACGGCTACAGTGTCCGCGGTGGCCTCTGAGAGAGGCAGTGAATCAATACTGCATCGTCTGAAAACTATTTTATGGTTTACAGCCGCCATATGAAACTGTAAACAATACAGCATGTATGGATATTACGGCTCTCCAGGAGGCCGTTCCTGGACAGGGTTACACCAAATGACCAAGGAGTCGTATATTTTGAGCTAGGTGTATTAATAATTCACAAACAGGCCTCTCCTGAACCCAGCTCAACATATTAACGGCATTTGATTTGCTCAGGGTGAATCATTCAGTTGATGCAAGAATCCATTAAAGACATGAGCTCAGTGTGCAGCTGTCTACTTCTTTTTTTAAACCCTCAGCACACAAGTCATTTTTCATTTTCCTCTTCTCTTTTTATTCCCGAGCTAACGCGTTAGCATTAGTCAGAAATCAATTTTAGGACCGATCTTGGATGAGACGTAAGCAAACAGATATCGTTTAGTGAATGTTCTGCCACTATGATGTTGATTACCACTGCGTTAGTAAATGACATGAGCTGATCACCATGGCGATGCGCTATCCAAATAACTGTATTGGACCAACACCTGTCTTGTAATAATGGTTGCAGTTTTGATCGGACTTAAACGGTTCAAAGTGATAGATGCACTTTTCCATTCTGTCAATAACTTAATCTGCACGCTGTAAATCAGCCAAATAGAGTCGTATTCATCAGCGCTGATTTCCTCGGGGGACGTGTTCATTCAAATTCAACAGGCCCTTTGATTGTGCCTTTGAATTACAAATGTCACGGCTAGCATGTGAATAGGCGCGAGCGTTAATCAGTCCAATAAAACACCTAAACACAACGAGCATTTGAGCATTTAGCAGCTCAACCAAAAAATCTGTACTCAACGACTTGCTTTTGTGATGATTAAAAATACTGTATTATAATTTTTTCTAATTTTTTTTCATTCTTTCCACCTCCCTGCGCCTCTTTCTCTTTCATTCCCTGCTTTCTTTCACACTCTCTTGTCCGCTTGCCCCGTCGCCCTCTCCTCCCGTCCTCCAGGGAGGCGCAGCGTGATTGTGGCGAATGATTAAGAGGAACGGCCCCTGGAACAAAACAGCTTTTCGAAACAGCAGTTCCAAGTCGCGGCGTGACTGAATGAGCTCGGACACTCGGCTTGCAGATGAGGGGTCAGGGCGGGGGCCTCGCAGCAGCAGCAGCAGCAGCAGCAGCAGGGAAACTGAAAATCTATATCCGTGTCTTTCACATTCACTAGATCTGGCAAAATACACAACACTTCATGTCTCAAAGTCATTTTTTTGACATTTAGGAACCAGTTACTTAAGCTGAGCAGGAAAAAAAATAGATCTTTTTCCAACGACAACAAAATTCCCAGAAGTCTTTAAATCTCACTAAATAACTCCTTATATGCAGGTGAAAATCATGCTCTGGACTATTTATTCTGTGCGTGAAGGCTTCACAATCCAGCCAGAACACATAACCCCCTGTATATACAACTTGCCTACTTTGGTTTTAGCATTGAGTAAGAAAAAGGAGATGCAACGTGTAAATCACTGAAGCATATCTTTGACCGCCAGTCATCTATTGTTCTGCAAGAAAGCACATAGGCATATTCCTCAAAGCTCAGACTATTACTTTAAGGGAAACAGCAAAAAGAAAAAGAACAGACGCTGTACGTCAAAAGGCCGAGCAAGCACTCTGTGCCAACTTCCAACACTCTGCAGTTTTTAGTACTCTTGACACATTTTGTTGTGTCCAGAGTACTGAATGATGAATAAACCAACTGATGGAGAAGCAGAGCCACGGTAACTGACAAGCAGACGGGCAGACTCCGCTGCAGGTGGTGCTCCAGCTCATTCCCAATAAATCTGCATGTTTTGGAAGCAAAACGAGATGCAGATGGCTTCCTCAGAGCCCTCCTTCTCGGGACGGGCCCGCACACCTCCGAGTCCCCTCGCTCCATCTGTGCACCGCTCCTCCTCTGAAAGGAAATCACAGCGGACGACGTTGATGGCCGAGCGTATTACACATAAAGGAACACAGTGAGCTCCGGGCCTCCTGTTGCCGCTGCGCCGCATAGCTTCTGGAGGGCTAAAAATAACCCCGGACTGTGTTTTTCATGCTAATTACACGGACGGCGCTGACAATGCATGGTTACAGTGACGGATCTACACCGGCCCTGTATCTGTGGCCTAATTGGCAGCGCAGCATGTGAGGAACAGCAGAGACGATTAAACATTAATAGTGTTTCCTCAGGATGACATTAATATGGAGTCATTCACCGGCAGCCTGCCTCGGATCTGCGCGGAAAAAAAAGAATCACATAATGTATTCAGGCTTGAGGCTCCTCAGCCTTGTGAACCTCAACGGTTAAAGTCCACACAATAGAGTCCCCTTCTGTAGATATTCATCCCCGGGGCCATAGAAGGAGGGAGACAAGACCAAGCGCTGCACCAGCGTGAGAGGAGTAACCCTGAACTCCTTCCCCCGTTTGCTGCAGCCCCTAATGAGGAGTCAGGGGAGGGCCTCTGGGTGTGTGATCTTGTATTTGTGAGCGTACACGTACGGCAGGAATAGGAATTTATTTTCACACACAGGAGGGAGAGGCGTGAGCTACTTCTGCAGCAGCAATTAATCTCCACAAAGACTTCCATCATTAAGGGCACGTCCAGCAATACAGACTTTAACAAGACGGTTATTTATAGCTAGACAGCAAGGTAAAGCCGGCAAAGTGTGCACAGACTTGATTTAAAATTTTCAAGGGCAGAGAGCAGAGCTTTGAGCTAAATGTACAGATTAATTAACAGTTTCATTAATTAAACAGTGCAGAAAGATAGACATGGTCAAGAGAGTTATCAAACTCATTTTATAGTTCATTCATGCCTTTTTCTATTTCCAGTTTTAAGTAACAGGGATTTTAATTAGATATCCGTACAGTCAGAAATGAACTATAAGGATTAAAGCTGTGGTGTAATGGATGTGGATCAGAGATGCAGTTTAACATTAAACTAACCCTTTTATATTTTATGACTGCACATGATTATAAATGCAACAATCCTATTGCTCAGTTTGAGTCAAAAAAAAAAAGAGCTTTGAATCGCGGCAGGGACTAGACTATCAACCTAAACCCGGCTTGTTCTAATCCCAGCTGCCGCTGCTGCAGCAAAGATTGATAAGTTACCAACAAGCAGATTTCAGGGTATTAGTCAACTCACAGGAAGCAAGTTATGAATAACGTACACACTCGTGTTCGTCCAGATGGTCGGCCCCAGCCAGCCATGTCAGGGATTTCAGCACCACGGAGAGAGACATGCCGGCCTGCTGCTGAGCGGACATGCAGCCGTCAACTGTCGTGAATAGTGTGTGTATGTGTGCTCTTTCCTGGGTTTTACAACAGGTCGGTTCTCACTTCTTTATGAGGCTGTTTGAGGGTTAAGACTTGGTTTTAGGGTAAAGGTTCCAGTTATGGCTAGGGTTATGGGCTAGGGTAATACATTATGTCAACGAATGTCCACAAAGTTATCCATACAAACATTTGTTTCAACATTTGTATGTTTTGTAAAGCATCCTGAGAGTTGTTCTTGATGCTATATGGGGGGAGTTGTCATCGAGTGAGAGGTGGGGTACACCCAGGACAGGTCTCCAGTTTATCACAGGGCTAACACAAACAGAGACAGACAGCTATTCACATTCACACCTACGACCAATGTGAAATCACCAATGAACCTAACGAGCATGTCTTTGGACGGTGGGGGGAAGCTAGAGACCCATGGAGAACATGCAAACTCCGCACAGAAAGGCCCCAGTCGGCCTGGATTTCCATTATTTTTTTAAATCACTACTCACAAGCTACGTCAATTAAGTAATTTGTTAAAACAAAACTGATTAAACCATCCCTACTGCGTCACATCCAGCACAGCAGCCAAGAATGTCATACACGATCATAAAAAAATGAAAATGACATTTCTTTTCTGTCGTTTTAGTGGGCTCTACGTCGTAAAGATGCACTTCAAAGCCATATTCATGATGAGGCACTGAAGAGGCTTCACGGGAAACACTGCCCGGCCGTACTTCGCCCTTCAACAAGGGCACAGAAGCGCGTCCCCATGTGCTTCTCCGCCACGGGGAAAAGCGCCAAGTCAAGAGATCTGTCTCCTATAAAAACACACAAGCACATTTCCACAAGCGAGGGGAGGCTGGGTAATCACAGGCCAGCAAGAACTGGAGGTCAGTCACACAGAAAATAAAATAAACAACGATTAAAGATAGAAAGTAATTAAGAATCCATATGAAAACGGGTTTCTCGCTAAACGCCAACGCGCACCACAGTCGACCAGAGAGCGCTAAATCAACACAGAAAGGCTTATTCATGTAATGTCGAGTGCCCAGGCATGCTCTGCTGCACAGTTTACTCCGGTCGAGCTGTCTGTTCAGGACTTACTGGCTATATAAACATTGAGCTAGCATGATTTGAATGTTTTATGGGTAGTAAGGAGGGCGAATTAGCCGGCTTTCTGTTCCTCCTTGCTCAAATCCTGTTTAGCGCAGTCAAGCCTATTATTCCTCTGATAACAATACGCTATTATGCTGACACTTGCAGCTGGAAAAAAATTGCCTTAATGGTTTTATAGAGGAAGATCCATGGAATTTACAAGAATAGTGTCACATCTGGTGCTCGCTTGCCAACACAATGCGCACAGAACGCGCCGGGTGAAGCAGAGAGGTCAGCCAAGGGGACGGCCTGTTCGGTTAAAAAGACGCGGCTCGTTCGGACGATTCAATCTGGACCACGTCTGCTCCCGATAAGAAAGATGCTTGGATTATTTCCCAGAATACCTATCACTTAAGTGTACTCAGTCTCTGCCTGAGTGAACGGACACTGAAAGGCCGGAGAGGCAGCTGTGTGTACGCTTTGTTTGCCGGATCCCAAATGAGTCTTTATTTTCTATCATTTCTCCTCTCTCTTTCTTCTCTGAACATGTGAGCTGAACGCGCTCGGATCAAGGCTAAGACTAAAGCGCAGGCCGCACCAGCTGTAAGTGTGTCATTCCCCGCGCTTGGTAACGTTTGCCCTCCAGGAGATCATGAGCTAGTCAACCAGGAAAACACACGGCCGGACCTTCAAGCCACTCCACCACCCAAGTACATGGTACAAAAATACGCATGGCTACGGGCGTGCACTCAGACGTGCTCCTCGCTGGTATTCACTGCTGGCTCCTGCCATTCACATGAAGAGAGAACGAGAGGCAGAATGGAAAAAGGAAAAGATGTAAATGAGACAAATGGAAGAAAGAAAGAATAAAAGAAAGAAGCAACTAAACAAATGGAACCTCATTTTGATTTGTTGATAAAATAACTAATAATATATCTTATGCAACAAACATTATGACCACCTTCCTAATATTGCGTAGGTCTCCCTTGTGCCTCCAACCAGTTGTGACTCATCAGAGAATGGACATAGGCCTTCTGATGGTGTCTTTTGGTGTCTGGCAACAGGATGTCGTCCATTTGACATCCTAGTGAATTTGGAGGCCAGGTCAACACCATGTCCTGTTCTTCATGTTTTGTTTTTTTTTAGTTGTTCCTAAAGCGCTTTTGTGTGTGTTCCTGTCTCAGGCTGCATCCTGCTGGGGATGGCTGCTGCCATCAAGGACTGTCATTGCTATGGGGTCGGGGTGCCTGGTCTGGTCTAGGTGGGTGCTACATGTCTAAGTAACATCCACACGCATGCCAGGTCCACAAAGTTGTGGCTGATTGTCATATATACATTTTTAATTTTCAAATATATCTGCAAAATTTCTACATCCCCAATGGTCTCATTCTGTCATTATGCCTATGAATTTCTGTATAAACTTATCTGGTTGTTAGCTTGCTAAACTGCTGCCAACAGATGCCTTGCAAAGTTGGTCATAATGTAATGCCAGATCGGTGCATATATCGATTACTCCATTAATTGTTTAGCCTGTAATTTATTGACGTACAGTGAGAAAATGCCATGAACGATAGACTCATTGTTAAATGCTTTGCCCGTACATCTCACTAAGTCACGCTCTGCCAGAAACACGTGCATTTGGGTGCAACAACAACACTTCACGCCATTTAACATTTAACGTCAACGTGTCCTCTGTGTCACAGCCTTCCTAGCTAATGTGTAGTTAAGATAGACCGCGCTGCCCCGAGTGGATATTTCCGTACGTGAGTGCAGGTGAGCGGAACCGTGAAAACAGAGTGAATTTGTCGAGGCGGTGAGCTGGAGCTGTGGCCCAGACGAGTCCGCTCCCTCGGGGTACAACCCGATAAGCAGCACGGTGATTCACAGAGAGCGAGGACGCAGGATTAGAGCAATGACAAAAAGCCAAAAACGTCAATGATAGATAAAACCCTGTTTGACCAGGGTTTGACTCAGATAAACTTTATTGATCCACGAGGGGAACCGCTTGGTCACAGCAGATTAGCTGCTCATAAAAAGTAAAACAAAGATAGTATAAGCAAAAATGTACAGAGTTAGCATATGTAATTATTTCCCCTTTTCTTCTAAATAAACAGCTCAATACCAAAAAAAGTGAACACAGACAGAGTCCTAACAAATAATGAGGATGGCGGTGAGAGATAAAAAAAAGATAGAGGCGTCTCAAAGCTCACAGGCTGATTGATATTCCGTATTAGAGCCAGCAGACACACCCAGACAGGCAACCGGAGGCACAGGACGAAAAGAGAGAGAGATATAGAGAGAGAGCTGATAAATAAATTGATAAACCGTCTCCTCTCTCTGCTGCGGGTCCCTCCAGATAAAGAGGGCTCGGGCCAAGCCAGATAAACACGGACTACAATGGTGAGGCCGGCCTGCGCGCGGTGACCCTCTTAGTGTTGACACACGGGGCCAGGGAGTGACTCAGTGCTTTTGTGCAGCCACGGTGGAGCCTCCGTGGGCCGAGCCTGCGGACCTGTGGGAATCCTCGTCAAAAAGCGCTGTTGAAACAGGCTGCTGATAAGAGTGATATCAGCCAGGAAGTCTTAAGCGCGCCCCCGCTCCCTCTGCGTCTGTGCGGGTTTTTTTCTTCCTTTGACGCTTTAATCGTCCCATTTCATGTAAATGATTTCACATATTTTCTGTGATAACTGCGTGTTTTGATAGAGGATCCACAGCTAAGCTAAAAGTAAGTGAGTGAAAACAAGCGGTTTGTCACAAGCAAAGAACACGATAGCACACTGAACGGTTAGCATCCTTCCCCTTAGCTCTTTCAGTTCCATGACCTAAGCTGAAACCATCCCCCCTGTGATGGAGGATGGGGTTAATTAATCAGGTTAACTAGGGGATGATTTAATACGCGTCTAAGCCTATATATCCCCAAACAGGGTTGATGTGACAAAGACGGATCTCTGACCCCTATTCCGTGTCGCACACGATGTTTCGTGTGCGTGAATAGCGATGAGAGAGAGAGAGAGGAGAGGCAGGATCATGCTCACTCCAAAGCGCACTTAGCTGGACACAATGGCCTCTGGTCATCTCAACAGGATGCCCCTGTCTCTCTTTCTGGCATGCAGAGATGGTGAGCATGAAATAAAAACCCCAAAAATGCTCCGTCAAGACAAAAAACAAGGTAGAATAGAGAGTAAACAGTAACTGATTTATGCAGCAGATGGCACGAGTCTAGCTCCTGAATTCGAGCTCTCTGGTTTGTGAAGACAAAAGTTTTCCCTGTGAAAATGATTTTTTTTTTTTTTCTTTTCTGCTACGCTTTCAGAGTTTGCAGCACACACAGCTAAAGTAGGAGACTAATCAATAGAGCAGCCTGCAGGCAGGGGAGCCCTGTTCCTACTACATTTCACTGCAGCAAAAAGGGAGCTTTCTGAAAAACATATTCTGTGCAGGGTGCAGGGTTGGGCTGCAGGCTCCGAAAGCTCCAGGTTTATTAGGCTCGTGAGATTTCGAAAAAACAGAACAAGAGAAAACAATAACGGTTAGACTGAAACAACTTAACCAAACCCTTTTATAGCCATGTTTTTTTTTGTGTTTTTTTTGCTGACATATGCGATATGACTCTATATTCACATTCTCCACTCCTCCCCTCTTCACGGTTCAGTCGATGCAGCCATAAAAACCTGAAACAACAAAGAGACCCGGCCGACGGGGCTGGAGCCACTCACCACCAGCACCGCTCCATCCCGCCACGCCTCCCTCTTCTATGGTCTCAATCACAACATCCGCACCCAAAGCCCGCCACCCCACCGTCCCCCCTCCTCCTCCTCTTCCCCCTCCATGTCTCTTGTTACACAGGAGAGAAAAATAGAAGCCATGCAGGAAAAAAAAAGTGGTCCCGGTGCGTGACTCGAATGGAAATGACCTTCAGGTTCACACGAGCACCTTTCACGTAAAACAGCAGAGGCCGAGCACAACACAGGGCAGACAGGTGCTTATTTATATGCTGGACCGCGTCCCTAAACCTGTTGCTGGGGTCATAGGTCAACATCCAAGACGTTCATGCAGGTTTGGCTTTCTCGCGGCGCCGAAACGTTTCTTTTAAAAGCTTCACAAAGCGCTGAACATCAATTTGGTTTGACACAATATGAACACAACAAATGGAGCCGGCCAGTGTTTCACCAACATGCCCCGATTACCAGAGCGCACGCAGTCGAGAGAGGCTTAGCTCATCCGCGATACATTTTCACCACACAGAGCAGAAATCGATGCATAATTCCCACTTCGCTTCAGGGGGGCCGCCGTAGGGGATTGAAGGGAGGAGGAGGACGGGGGCTGATAATAGGAGATGAGGAGGGGGAGCAGTGAGGCCGACGGTTTGGAGCTGAAAGGAGGAGAACGGCAGCATCTTATGAGGTATTGATTGGGCCTTTCCGTCCGTGTTTACTGCTCTCCTGCGAACCCCCGGCTAATGTAAAAGAAGGACAAAGAGAAGAAGGGGCCTGTAATGTTGCACGCTTTCTTCCCAGACACAACAGACAGATTTACAACCACGGCGGCTCTCCTCTGCAGTGGCCTCATTCTTCGTTAATGATTTTTGCTAAACCTTTTTTTTTTTTCTCTTGTAGGTTCATGGTTTATAAAAAGAAAGTCAAATGTGGAAAACTGGGATCAATGTTATGTCTGCGGCACTTTGCCTAAGAATGAAATGTGACGCTTTAGTTCTCTTTTTCTTTCTGCATGAGACACAGAAAGGGTCTGATAATGAGCGCGACTTTGAGCAGGTCCTTCACCACGCCCCACAGTTCATTCTGAAGGAGGTTATGTTAAGCAACAGCTTCACACCTTCACACGTCCCCGATGGCAGCGCAGCGGCATGATGTTACGTTGACTTATGCGGACGGCGACATTGGACCAGATCCCACGAGGGAAGGACTGACAGCTAATCAATCATCTACAGTACAATCTTAAGTGTTTCTGCTATTTCTACCCTTGAGAATACTGTGCAGCTATAACAGGCCTTCCACTTCCACTGCTGATAACGGATGATAAGAAACCATGTACAGATGAGACAAAGGCCCAGCTGGACTCAGAGATCTGGGTACATTGCAGTACCCAACTGGACTCTAAGGCTGCGATGAGAAATCACAGCTCAAACTCACCAGGAAAACAGCAGTAGTAAGTTTAAGGTGCAATAATGGTTGTTTATGCAGCTATGGAGGTTTCTGTGGCCGGGACTGGTCACAATGGCAGCCAAGGAGATTGCACAAAAAGTCATTGGTTTCCTTTAAACCAAACCATGATTTTTGTCCTAACTAAATAGTTTAGTTGGCTAAATCTAACCACTCAGCAATTGAAAAAGAAAGTAATGATCACAAAAGGAAATAAGAAAATTATAAAAACGGTCTCACATGGGACAAAAAGCTCTTAGAGTACACAACAGTCTCCTGAACGAAAGCCATTTGTTGGGTCTGTTCCCCCAACTTTGTCTGCACCTCGCCTCACACACCAATCTGCCACAACATTATGACCACAGACAGGAGAAGTAAATAACATTGACCATGTTCTGCGGGTAAACGTTCAGACAAACCACACACAGGCACACACACACAAAAACGGTTTAGGAACAACTCAAAAAAGCATTATCTGTGTGATGCACCGGAACAAGCCTGATCCACAGAGGCCCCTCCCGTCAACCCATACGACCCAAAGGCTTCCACTAACAGCATTCTGTTGCCAGACACCACAAGACACCCCCAGAAGGCCCATGTGCATACACAGAGTTTTCTCGTCTCTTTCCAAAAGTGAAAAAAGACCTAAAAGTCTACCAACATTTCACAAAATAACAAATTCATTTATTCATACAAGTCACTCTAGGCAGTCACTAGAGGCTGAGAAAGATGAGCTAAGATAAGACTGCCATCAACATTGTCATCTCTTGGCAAAGACGGTAACTAAGTCAAACGTTTCCTTTAACATGAGACAACTACAGTGAGTACGGCTCCTTGTGCTGAATGCAAATAAAAAAGTAAAGGTTGAAAATGTGGAGAAGATAGACAGACACAGCTGCAGGAAAAATAAACACAGCCCAGTTGTGAACCCTTCTATCGATGCAAGCCTTGCAGATAAAAATGGTGCAGTGCACAGCCTGTAGCGCTATGTACTTTGAATAAGAAGGGAACTCATGATGAATCATCTTTTTTTTTTTTTTTGGTATATAAAGTTTCCACGTGAAGAACTTGATGCGGATCTCGGTTGGCATTTTTCTTAGCCCGAAGCGCCGGGAACAGAAGTGACCAGCGAACTGTCTGTTCCCAGCTCGACGCAAATGTCAATTCTGCTGAAGTATTCTAATCTGAAAGAGCCAGAAAACGAGGTTACGGCAGTCGCTGAGTAACGAGTAACTTATTTTCTCTTTAGACCCATGAGTTATAAAGAAGTGGAAAGTTGAAAATCCAAAAAAAGTCTAATGATTTAAAAACGGGCCTAGAATAAAATGCATTTCTTAGAGGCAAATTGAATCTTTGTGGACAAGAGAGATAAAAATATCCAGAAACCATTTGAACACGCGGCTCCGACCACACGGCTAATCATGCTCTGCAGGGATGTCTTCCTCCTCCTTCTACCTCCCACTCTGTCCTATCTGAGGTTGATCTGCCCGGAGACAGCACTAACAAGCCACATCCACGGGGCAGCCGTGTCTCCGTCACTGCTCAGGCACATATCCAGAGACAGACAGTGCATACACACTGGAGATGAGAGAGAGATCGGGACGTGAGGCGGAGAGGAGGACGGGGAGGGAGTGAAAGGGCCGGGAGAAGGGAAAAATGTATTTAAGCCAGGAGAGGCCACACTTTCTGCTTTCAGCATCAAAACCCGCTCTTAGTGTCCTATTTCAGCTTAGGCCCTGCAGACACTGGAGAGATGCATGCAGCTGTTTCTGAGGAAAACACAAAGAGGAAACTGTGATCTAATGACTTTCACTGAAAGAGTTGTACATTTTACACAAACAGACTGGGATTGACAAGAAAATCCAGTCTTCAGATGGTGGGGGATGCCAGGCTTTCACATCATCATCAAGGTTTTTTTTTTCTTATCGTTTCATTTTTAATCAGAAACAAATCAAGGCCCGACACACAAATCCAAAAAGTTTTCAAATGCAAAGCCAAATCGGTCCTGGATTACAGCAGCCGAGGCACTGGTGTCTCACACAGATTTAGTCATCTGTCTCGGCTGTGCGTGGAAGCTTGCAGCACCAGCAGCTCTCCAGTCAGTTGCTTTCCTCCAGCTGGGACCTGGACGGTTTACAAAAGACTAGAGGAGATATGTGCGACCAGAGAACATATGCAAACACTGCAGGGACAAGCTATTCTGGCTGGTTTGCACATGCACACACAACGGCAAATACTCAGCATGGATGAATTAAGACAATTTATTTGTGTGTGTGTGTGTGTGTGTGTGTGTGTGGGGGGGGGGGGGGGGGGGGGGGCATAATATGATCTGATCAGGCATAATATTATGACCACCTTCCTAATTCCTTCTTCCTACAAAACAGTTGTGACTCACATATGGGTTGGGATCTAGTGAATTTGGAGGCCAGGTCAACACCTTGTTTTTGTGTGTGTGCCTTTGTTCCCTCATTTTACTGGGGATGGCTGCTGACATCAAGGAGTGTCATTGCTATGGGGTGGAGGTGCCTGGTTTGGTCTAGGTGGGTGCTACATGTCTAAGTAACATCCATATGAATGAATGCCAGGTCAAGGAGTGTGCAGGTTCCCTCACAGAATTCTATTTCTATTTGCTAGAGAATATGAGTTCAATAAGTCAATGCACTATAAAACACAAGATTATAAGAAGACAATACTGACCGGAGGAAATACAAGATCCAATCTTTTCTCAAAATAAAAGCATGAAAGTGCACGATGCACTCTCGTAATGAATTTCCACTGTCTCTCACAAGAATAGTCAGAATAACACTTATGAGATCCCACTCAGCCCCAGAAGCAATTCCAATTTCCATCTGCAGTCCCCCCCCCCCTTTTTTTTAAACATTTTTTTTATATAATGCTCGTCTCCCGAGTTCAGGGAGAGCAGACGTGATGTGATTGCAGTGGCAGGTCTGCACTCTCGCTCTGTCTCACATTCATAGAAATGTGCGACAGGCAGATTTTTCTTTTTTTTGTGGAGGTAATATCAAGGATGGAAAATGTCCCAGACAGACAGGCAGACACACAGTCAGAGCGGCAACTGGGGAAACACAAAATGTGTGAAGTGATGACAGATCACAGGAAAAAGCACTTGCGCTGACAACCGATGTTATTTTTCACACAATAGTTTTTAAAGCTAAAGATGAATGGCAACTGAAAGAATGCTAGGATCATAATATTCTGTTAAAACATTTAAAATAGGGATTTCCTGTGTTAATCTTTTTGTTGCCATTGTTATATCTCATTGAGCACTGGAACTGTAAAACCACTTCCCATAATCTGCCCCCTTTTCCTGCACAGCCACCATCTCTATGTTTCTGCTTCTTTCTCTTCTTTGTCTGATCATATTCCCCACCATCATCCACCACGTCACCCAATAATCCATAAGTGTGAGATATCAGCTGAACGGTGCTGCGCTGCCGGCTGCATCGGGCCGTCCCTTCAGCTCGCCTTGCTGCTGTTATCTGCGCAAAGATCATTTGGATTCTGCATGCATGTCAGAGCTAAATGTTGAGCTAAGCGCAGACATAAGAGGGGGCATGAAGAATAAAAGTGTAAATATATATAACCATGCATGCATAATGCAAGGTTGCCTGTGCTGCTCCACATACTGCATGGGCCGGGCATGTGATCTTATCATGATTTTTTTATTTGGTTACATATGGTGGGTGAGTCAAAGTTGCAAAGCAGGCCCGCTAATGGAGTTCAACAGTACATCTCAGCCATGAGTACTTATCTAGGATCATAGTAAGGGATAAATATAGATTTTAATGGTGCTGTGGTCCACCCCAAGTAAGCTACAAGTGAACCACGGTCAATACAAGTCTTAAATGAAGGATTGCTTTAGCTTAGGGGCAGCAGCTTGACTTGAAGATGGAGAGCAAATGGAGATGTTATCGGGGAGGTGTCTGATGAAGAATAACTGGCAACAGGCGTTTTTCATGGCAGGCCTATATTTATATAATGGTGAGGATGCACAAGTTGGCAGAAAAGAGATGAACGTCCACTTGTCTCTCCCAAACACGTCCAAAAATCAAACCTTCAGCTCCTCCTTTTCCTCGGCCCTTCAGCTCGAGCATCTCCATAAGCGACCTTGAGCTACCAAGCCCTGTCAGCAGCCGCCTCTTGTTGCTATATGCAAATATATAAGTATATATATAAGCACAGCCGGCATTCATTATTCAGGCTATCAGGTCCCAGCAGCCAGAGTAACAGCCTGAATTCAATTCTAAGATCAAATGGCACCAGAGCCACCACACAAACTGCAGAGAACAATTCAGAAGATCCTATTTATTAGTGCTTCTTGAAGGAGAAGAAAAATACTTTAGCCTGGCACAGAGTTTCCTTGAAGTAATGACTTCTCAGGGATCTTGAAACAATGATATGCACGGTGTGGGAGCTGTTATTCTATGCATGCACAGTCCTGAGCTTGCAATTGTAACGTCCACTGCTGCTGCTGGCTAAATTCATGGCACAAAGAGCATCTTAGGTTATTTATCAAGATAATTACAAGAGATAACAAGCTGGTGGAGACAATCCCTGCTGCTGGATTTCAATCCCCACCTTCTCTGCAAGCACACAGGTTGACAAACACATTCTGAGCAAACATTAACAGCCACTCATCACTCATATTAGGCACACGCGAGGTAGGCGCAGCTGAACCCACACACCTGACTGCAGTGCGTATCCCTTACCACGGCGTCAGCAGCGCACTCTGGTCCCCTTACCTCCTGCAACTGCTCCAACTCCTTCCTGAGGATCTCTTGCTCGGTCTCCAGCTCTGCATACTTCTGCTTGAGCGCCTGGTTCTCCTCCAGCACGACCAGACCGCACTCCGCAGCCCGGATCTTCTCCCGGTTCGCCTCGGCCAGCTCCTGCGTGAGCCGCTCCACTTCGGCCCGGTACTGATCCACCGATTCTCCGCATCCTCCACCGGCGGCCATCGCCCCTGTCTCGCTGTGTGTCTATGCGTATGTCCCCCACCCCGTCGGTCTGCGATCAACACCCCCCCCTCCCCCTGTCTCTCCACCGCTCTGGACGGAGCCACGGAGGCGGGCGGAGGCTGAGAGATGCTGAATATCCGCCCCCCCTCTCCTGGGAGCCAGCTGCAGCCGGAGACTGAAAACGCAACCTAAAAACTATCCTGTCCTCCCCTTCATTGCTGTCATCAGCCCCGGTAAAAGCATCACTAAGTAGCCAAGATGACAAATGAAGCCTGAAGCCGATTCAAAACCAGGTCAATGATGTCTTCTGTGCGACACTCAGCAAAACAGAGAGCCTCATTTCTGCTTATTCATGTGTGCAAGGGCGCCACCTGTTGGTACTTTGAGGCTATCTCTAAATCCACAAAATCAAAACAGACACAGCATTAGACATTTCCACTCCAATTAATAAAACCAGTAAGGGAACTTTGAACTTTGATATTACGGAATATACACGTCGCGGTATGTGAACTAGCTACTGACGTTAGCTAGCTTAATGTTTGTTAAATTGCTGATGAACATTTTAAACGTATCTGTATTGAGCTTGTAGAGAGAGTAGTATTTCCTGAGATACTTTTTAAATACTTTTACTTAAGTATTTTTTAAGCAAATACTTTAGTACTTTATTTAAGTACATTTTTGACTAAGCTACTTTTACTTGTATTGGAGTAATATTTGATAGGAGTAGCCTATCTGTACTTTTACTCAAGTAGTGGAGGTGTGTACTCTGTCCACCTCTGGTGATTTAATATAAGCAGAATCAAAAACTGAAGCTAAAAGAACCTTCCACAATCAGCCACAACATTAAAACCACTGACAGGAGAAGTTAATAACATTCACCATCTTGTGACAATTCAGTGTTCTGCTGGGAAACTTCTGGACCTGGCATTCGTATGGATGTTAGTTAGACATGTACCACCTGCCTACACCAGACCAGGCACCCTCCACCCCATAGCAATGACACTCCTTGATGGCAGCAGCCATCCCCAGCAGGATACACACACACAAACACAATGTTGACCTAGCCTCCAAATTCACTAGATCCCAGACTGATCTACGCAATGATATATGCTCCTCCCCTCAATCCATAGGACCCAAAGGCCCCCCATTAACAACATTGTGTTGCCAGACACCACAGGACACCCTCAGAGAGGCCCATGTCCATTCTCTGATGAGTAACAACTGTTTTTGAGGCACAATATTAGGTAGGTGGTCATAATGTTATGCCTAATCAGTGTATTTCTCCAGCAGGTACACCACAGTGCATCTTCATAGTAATAATAATATTATTTCCCCTCTCACAGTAAATTGTCTAAATTTATTAATGAATATTGGAAACCGATATATCAAAGCAGTCGTGCTGCAGATACGAAAAGCTGCTAATATAAACTACCACTAGGCATTAATTTGTATCCACTGTACTCGACTGAACCCGTTGAACATTTAGTGGAGTTTTCATTGCATTACTGACACCGACGTCCTTTTCATGCCGCCCAAAATAAATGTATTTTACAGCTGTTTCTCTTGCTCCTGCACTCGGGATGTTGTTAAACAGTTTTACAGTTTCAAAGTCTGCCCTGTACTAACGCGCAGGATGGGACAGGTTTCCAGAACAGTATAATATTTTGGCAGTTCCTTCAGTAGTTTATGTATCTGTTTACAGTGTTTTCAGACCAGCAAAATGGCTAAATTGGTCTACTAAAAACACGTTTCTCTTTGAGTATGTAATTAAAAAAACTGTAAAAAATAAATCTTTGTACGCCCTTTCTTACTCAGATGTGCAACATGCTCACAAGAAAAGATAAAATAAAGACAAAGCAAAGAGCGACGTGGTGTAAAATAATAAACAGAAATTAAAAATGAAGAAAAACACTCAAGTACACCTTTAATAAATATCAATTGAGATATGTTACAAGAATTTTTCATACAGGAATCTTATGTGTACATGTAAGACAGGCTACTATAGACTCCAGTTTGTTACAGCAACAGCAAAAACTACATTACGATTAAACAAACAAAACAAGCACTTTTTTTTTTTTTTGCCCTTCACCAGATATTTTTATCCTCTTTATCCCCACCCATGCGGCCACGGCAGTACAGTTTATCATACCTCAAACACATGCAATAAAAATATGACTAGGGTGAAAAGTTTAACCGTACTCACAGCCTTATCAGTTATGGCACTGTTAAGTCAGTTATTGGCTTGATAGTGAATGTGAGTTATCCTTCCTATAATTGGTAGTTTCAGGAAAATGGCCTGAGTGACACTTCAGAAAGAAGGGGATGAACAGTTTAAGTCTACTATAACAAGAGGCAAGAGGCTACACAGTTGAGGCAATGGAGGAAGGTTATAATGCGCACTTTCAGTGGCCTAATGTGTCACTTTTAAATAAAAAGGAATTAAAGCATTAACATGCAGCTTTTCTTTTTGGCTTTTGTAAATCTCACCGCTAACCTTCTGCTAGTATTTCCACTTTATGATCCGCTTCGACACGTTCTCTAAATTCCCTGGCTGACCTGCCAATAACCCCAACTTACGGGCCCAAATTAAGATAAGCACAGGTCGTCAGAAAGTCAAACTGATGAATAGTTCATGGCAATGCTGTATCTTATCACTGACGAGTCATAAAAAATAAAAACTCTCCTGCACAATAATACGGCGCCGAAGACAACTCGCTACCAAGAAGTGTGTTGTGGAACAGAGTGCCCTCAAACCTTGATCTGTACAGAAGACTTATCGCGAAGAAAGCCAAGAGAAGCTTCTCAGTTTTCAACTTTATAGCGCGGCATACCAAGAAGCGTGTTGCGGAACAGAGTGCCCTCAAACCTTGATCTGTACAGTAGATTTATCGTGAAGAAAGAGAAGGTTCTCAGTTTTCAACTTTATAGCGCGGCATAACTCAGGTCACACCTTGACAATTAAAGCTTAAAAGTAATGTTCTCATCCTCCTGGTTACAGACTTCTTGTCATCATATTTATTGAATTTAACTTGAACACACATTAGTTTTATCAATGGAAGATACTGAAGATGCTATCGGTCCGTCCCCAGCATGTTAAAATAGAGCGTCCTGTGACCTGGGGAATGTGTGGCGGTCAGCACAGCCGGTGTTGTTGTCGGTCTGAAGTACAGCCTGGACTGAAGCGGTTCAGGTGAGCAGCAGGGCAGCCAGCACGCTGCCTGCAGCCGGGGTTTCTGTCAGATCAGAGAAAAGTGCAGACCAATGAGAAGTTACGTCACAGGATCAATGAAGAAATCACTGCTTTAACCTGTGATAGCCCTTGTTATTGGATACAGGCCTGGTCTGTCTTGACATATCATTTTCCCGTAGTTACCTTCTTTTTATTTCATCTTAAATGTATTTACTGCAGAACTGGATGAGGCATGCTTTGTATTACTGTTACTTGGAACAGTGGAGATCTGTGTATGAAGTGTTACCTCATAATAAAGCAGGCGGGGACTGAATGAATGCAAGTGACGTCTGTTCATCAGCTCTATGTCCTTCAGCGTTTCAGCCTTCCTCCATTTGGCTCTGCGGTTCTGGAACCAAATCTGAACACACAATGAGAATAAATGATTAAAAAGAAAAATATATATGGACATATATGGCTACAGATTAAAGTTAACAGAGATCTGGCTCAGAAATTGAGTTTGTTAACGTTTTTTTTTATATCATTTTTGTGTCATTTACCAAATTTAATACGTTTTGCCAATTGCAATCTTCTTTACTTCATTAAAGTACATGAATTAATAATAATAATTTGTGTTAGAAGGCTTTAAAAAGCTTGTGTAGACTTCAGCAGAGCCACATTATAGTTTGTGTAAATAATCAAACAGTAGTGTTTGATAAATGTGTTACGTTTATCTGAATTTGACCAGTTTTGATCCGGTGATTTTTACTTAGCAAACCGTTTTATAGTACACGCGCTAATCTTGACTGACCTTATCATTAATCATTTGGGAGGTAATGACTTATGCAAGCATCTGTCCAAAGACCACGGCAAAACTTCCAACGGAAGACGATTTAGATTAATGGCAACGTTAATTGAGAGTAATCACTGCACCCCAGTTTGATGTATTTGTAACGTAAAATGAGATAAAATAAAATAAAAATGGAATCAATCTATTAGCTACAAAAAAATTTTTAAAAATACACTGCGCATAAGTTTTGTCTAATTTGACCAAACTTAAGAAGGCAATATAAATAACTACTGGTATTGCAGCATTTACATACTATATTATATTAAAGTATCTAATATTGTTCAAATGGTTATTGATGAGGCAAAACGCAAAAAAGAAATAGAAAGAAAAAGAAAGAACAAAAGCAGCAGCACGTGTCCCACCTGTATTCGTCCCTCAGTGAGGTGCAGCCTAGAGGCTAACTGGTCTCTGGTGTTGACATCTGGGTAATGAGTCTCCTGGAAGACTTGCTCCAGCTCCTGAATCTGGAACGGCGTGAAAGTGACCCTGGTCTGCCTCTTTTTCCTCTGACCTGCAGACAAAATGTCATCTTTATCACTGTCATCTGTTTAAACTCGTGAAAAATATCTTCAAGATGTAGCTTTGTGTCAAACTGAATCTAATCTTAACACTTGCACTCTTTCCCCACTGTAAACAATACTCACTCTTGCAGTCTGTCGTGGCTTTCGGACACTCTTCGTGTTGCATAATTTGTGGATTTTCTAGTGGCAGAGGAAACATTTTAACATTCATGTTTTTTTAAATCCATAACCCAGCTTTTAAAATGAGAGTTAAATATGTACCAGTGAGTGAGTGCTGGTTGGACTCCCTGTTGTTTTCTTTGATAACAGACCAGCTGCGATGAGCCCTGCTCTCTTTTCCGACACATGTGGGCCTTTTCAGAATTTCTTCGATCGAATGGGCTATCCTTTTGCATGGCTGCGATTCTCTTTCTCGATCCCCGCAGGGCTCCTTCTCTGTGTCTCCTCTAGCCCATATTTCCAGAAGTTTGTCCTCTGCCATCAGCTCATCAGTCATCATATGCTCCTTTAGAGTGCAGACATAAGTTACAGGTGTTGTGGAGTTTAAAAGATCCCAATAATCCCTTGTGTTCTTTCAGGCTCCCTCTTATGAAGACCTGTCAGGGTAAGAAAACTCTATTTCTCTGTCTTCTTCTCTCTTGGATATTTGTTGCTCTGTCACACATGGTTGTCCTCCTTCTCCTGTCTGCCTATGTTTGACCTGCATCACATGGTCATCAAGGAGGAGGAGCAACAGGCAGTATGCACCAGCATACTTTGAGGACTGCCTGGTAATCAGCATCCACTGATACCAAGATTTTCTTGTTTTAGCGTTCCTCGGGAACTGTTAATGTAAGGTGTGTTTGCTGTAAATGTATAAACTCATACTACTTATATTATCATCTCCCCACGTCGCTCTATAAACACGAAGTTACGAGTTGGTACATCTGCGCCAGGGTTTTATTTCCCTCGCTGCAAACGGCATACCAACCAATACTTGCACTGCAGAACAAGGCTCAGACTAAATCTCTGCAGTTCTGTAGCCTGGTTGACACTTAGATAACATTATACTGTAAAACTTATTTCAATTGTTGCTTCTCTTTCTTATCACCTCCTTTATTGCACTGCCGCCTCACCTTGGCCTCAGGATGCCCTCTCACACTTTAGTTCAACTCTCAGAAAAGCTGGGAACTTGGTGTGGGGAGAAAGGGATTTGTCGCCATCTGGTGGAGCTCAGCGAGTGGAGCGACTCAGTGACTTGATGCCTGACTTTCCAACTGTGACATAATGAGCTCATCCACTGGATCGTTTCAAGGATACATTATGTCATAACGAGCAAAGGGAGGACAGATTTAAAAGCATTTAAAGGAGGTATTCCACCTATTACTCAGTTATTTTACAAATGCAAATTGTGAAGGCTGAGGGCTGGTCAAAATAGAAGCAATAGAAGCTGAGATCTTTAGCCCCATTGTGTCTAGCTCCAAGCATTTTGGAAACTAATATTTGTAATGCAACCAAAAGCCTACATAAACTTATATTATTTCTGTAAATGTAACTGTAACTGGATCATTCATTCATCTTCTGTAACTGCCTGCACTCTGAAGGGTCACAGGGGTGCTGGAGCCTATCTCAGCTGTCATTGGCTGAGATACACCAATCTCCAATTTACCTAAAGAGCATGACTTTGGACGGTGGGAGGAACCTGGAGTACCCGGAAAGAGAGACCACAGAAAGGCCAAAATTTTTGCAACAGTAGCATGATTTACCTTTTTCTTTAGTTAAATGTGTAATATATAAATCTCTGAGAATTAATAATTTGTGTTAAATTGAAAAGTCAGAATCAAGTGATTATGAATGAGCTATGCAAGTGTCAGTGCAACACATAGGGTTAAGTGATCTTGTGTAAATTCACGGTAAATAGAAGTGCAGTACTGGTTTGGGGTTAATCTTTTAATTACATTATCATTTACTTTTTATTCAGAAGTAATGATTTTTTTTTTTTTTTAAACATAAACAACTTTAGGTGTGGTCATTTAACTATTTACCATGAACATTAAAGAGCAGAATCTCACTGCGACGTGAAACCTTTAGGGGGCAGTGTTTTTCTATCACAAGATGTGACCCACGTGTGTCCCTTGTGGCCTGTAATCCAATATGCACAGTTCCGAGTCATGAGTAGAGCTGAAACTAAATGTGTGCACGTCGAATAAGGTTGGCTACTACGACCCACCGGGCTCCTTGTTTGTCTCGGAGGGGTCCATATTGTTATTGTCACGTGACCGGCGACTAGTCGACTTCCGGCTTTAAACTAGTCGACTAGAAGTGGTGTCATGAGTGGTGTGAGTACCGCTTGGTATCAATCCGATACCAGTCCAAGTAAATACAGGGCCACTGTCGGCCATAACTTTTTAATTATAAAGATGGATGCATCATCTGTTTAAATCTGAATGAATTTTCATGACTTTTTGAGATTTTTGTTTTGGATTATTAATCAGTTAAAATCCAGGGCAGCAGTTGGGCGAAGTTTTTAAGTAAATAGAAAATATTTTATTATAACAATAAAAGCTTTTGTTCAAAATCAAAACATAATTGTCACTTGAAAACGAATGAAAACAAATTATTTTTCAGGCAGGGTGTTCAGAAAATACAAGTATAAAACCGAAGATCTTCCTCCTTTGCACGAATAAAAGTGTACACAATTATCACTCCACAACAAATAATATAAAAAAATCTAAAATTATTTTTTTCAAGTAGCATGCATGTTTAGTAAAGTACAATACAATACAAAAATAAGACAACACTTCTCCCCCTCCCGTGACAGCAGCAGCATTTAGAGAAGCACAGTCGGGCCTCCTCTTTAATGGAACCGCAGCAGTCCTGCAAGAGAGAAACTGAAACTTAAGTGTCGATCTCATTACATTGATTATTATCAATATTTGGATTGACCACTACTGACTAGTCGGTACAACCCCTAGTATATATGCAGTATAACAGGATAGCGTCCTCGGTCTGTTCTCTTGCTAACTTAAATGTCTGGTGTCTACTAAATCCAAAATGTAGCATAACCCATGATACTAATGGGACATGTACACATGCAGGACACATGCAGGCCGTCATCACCCTTCAGCTAATCAACGATTAGCCTCAGCTAACTCACTGTGACAATGGTGAGTCATTTTGTGTCATTTGAGGACTGACCCTGAGGATCAAATGGATTCTTTATGGCCTTCTTCCCCAAATCTTCAAAGCAAAGCATATCACAGAACAAAGGAAGCAGCAGACAGGAAGAAGACAGAGCAGAACACAATGCTCTGGTTTGACTAATAATTGTAATAAAAATAATAATAAAATCTTATCATTCATTAAATATGTTGATAATAATGTGAAAAAAATTGTCTTGATCGTGATCTTGATAAAGTTGGCAAAAAGAAGAATTTTGCCAACTTTCTCCAGTCTCTATTAACTACTGTCTATATATTATAACTATAACATAAAAGTATTTTAAGAAAAGGGGATAAAAGTTTTCTAGTTTGAAATTCAAATGCTAATCTTCACTTCATCCTGTGCAAAGAATGTTTCTGTTGAAGATTGCTAGTCATCTGAGCAACTGATTGCCCACTGCCTTTCACCCAATTTGATTATGATACAAATTCTCAGACACGCTGTAAATGAATGGGATCATGAGCCTCTGAGATACAGTTTGATGAAAAAAAGAAAAATAAATAAAAACGTGACCGCTTGATAAACAATAGGTCATAGCTCAATGGAGAAACATGCAATAGATAAATAGGATTCTCCCTTTTTTCCCCACAAAACTCGTAATGCTTGTTGATCAGACACACATTCCCGAAAATGATTTGTGTTAGTTATCATTAACGAGAGTTAATGAGCAAAAAAGAACACTGGCTGGGATCCCAGACCTACGCTGCTCTGCATGTGATTAATCCTTATAAGCTGCATCCAGTCACATGCACGCAGAGCAAACCTCATGATGCATCAGCGCTGCTCCTCTCTGTGGTTTGCAAGCTTCATGTGACCTGAATTTTGTATTCACTTTGGTGCAAAGATCCTCTCCCCTTTGTCTGAACAGCCCACAACAATAAAAGCGAAATCTTTCTCAGATATCCTGCATTTAACAGAAGACACAGAGTACTCAGTACTCAGAGGATCATTTAGATTTAGTAAAAGTGACTGCACCCTACTTTAAAGTATAATAACATTAAATGGTACCTCAGTAAACATATGTGAGCATTATCAATACAGTAAAATATCAGTGTGAAAGTATTAACTATGTATAAAATACCTTTGTCACTGTTAACTTTTTATGTATTTACTGTAACTAACTGACTGACTGATTCTAAACTACTTTTTATATCTACTGCATATTTAAATATACTCTAGAGTGACTTAATTTGCCATACAATAAGTGTATAATTTCACATTATTCATTTTATGTTATTTATTGGCTGGCTATTCAATGGCTGAATGATAAAGGTAGCCAAAGTACAAGTCGAGGTGAGATCAACCAAAATACTCAAGTAAAATTCTCCTTACTTTACTCCACCACACATTCTAAACATAACGGTGAAGGGCTGCAAAATGTGTCCATAAAATCCTCAGAAAAGCCTCTGTCTCGCTACCCTTCCAGATTCAAGCATCAGCTTGTCACTGTTGCCTCCTAGTGTTTGACCCGGGGGTTTTCATGCTATGGTTTCATGTAAAGCATATTAGGAAATATTTGACATTTGTCATTGTTACGTGTAGAGGTGTGTGTGTGTGTGTGTGTCTCTCTCTTCCTTGTTCTACAGGTGAGAAATTGGAAGATTGGCTGCCACCTGTGAGCTCCAGAATATCTGTTGATTGGCCCACCCTTGTCTGCCTTGATTCGAACCTGGAACCTTCTTGCTGTGAGGCATCAGTGCTACATAGCTGTTATATAAACAAAAATACAACTTGATTAAACCGATAGCCATGAAGCTGATTAGAGCTGCCACTTAGTGACCTGGATCTTGAATTTGGAATAAGAACAGAAAGTTGGCGTGCTAAGATTCCCATGACGAATAAATCAAAAATACACCAAAGTCGGGAGCGCTTGAGAATGCGACTCCTCCGCTGCTGCAAGGACTCTTCCTTCTTGACCTTTGTAATGAAGCAGATGAGGGCTGCTATCAAACTCCTAATTTGGACTAATAATGTAATTTAATACTTTACAGGAAATAGAGAGGTAAATTGGGAAACGAAGTTAACATTTACAGTCATGTATCAATAACGACTTTGTGCTATGTGATAGTTTGCCAGCACGTGATAGTCATGGAGGTCTGCCCTCTCAAAACAAATGTTTTGTGTTAAAATTAGAAGGGGGGCAGTCTGGAGAGGGAGGAGACACAACAAAGTTAAAGTTTTTTTTAACTATTGAATATCCCAGCCAACCAAAGTGTGTATATATGTAATATATTGGCCTGTCTCCAGGAAGTTTCTATACTTCCTGATGTTTCCTAAGTCCTGGCATGCCATTTAAACAAACAACAAGGAGGCAAGAGTATCTCCTGCCTGCCTGCCTGCCTGCTGAACACTGGTTGGTCAGCTGCTGCTACTGTTGTAATTCGGTTCACATGAGCTGCTGGTGGGAGCCATTTCAATCCACAAGAGCAGCAGTCTCATGTCTGAACTCTACTGTTTCATAGCAGGCTACCCACCACTCCACACCCCCCACTCCACCCAGCTCTCTGCGTCCTCTGTCAGATGCTCCAGTCCCCTCTGACGGCGTTCCCTCCCCTCTGACTAATGGTTTTGCGTTTTTCTTCTCTGTTTCCCGGCTCAGTGGACCAATACCTGAACGTGTAAGCTGTGGCTGACATGACTCAAGAAAAGGAAAGTAATGGGCTTGACAACTTTGCATTTGCAGTGAGTATATAGTATTAGAGTATAAGCTTTGCTTTGTTTTCTACAAGGAAATGTTTTTGGAGTTGCCTCACGTGTACCTCAGTGGCGACGACATGATTTTTTAGAATCACATATGTAACGGCGAACAGATTACGTGTCATCTAGCTTTTGTAATAATGTCAAAGTGAATATATCTGTGTCATGCTTGGAGATTTATCCGATCACCAAAGTGTGTGACTACATGTCTTCCGGGTTTGTGCCACAGTGGAAACTAGGTATAATGTGTAGTTAATAATTACATGGATTAAATAGAAAAGCTTACAAAGTAGTGTCATGGATACGTGTGAATGTACATGTTTACATTCTTGCGTCTCCATGTGCTAAATCCCATTATTGGTAAGATAAGCAGCCCACTGTTTGGTGAGAGGAACAGAAATAGCTTTGTTTTTTTGTGGTTAAAGTCTCCACATGTCTAAAATAAACAGGGGGGGGAAAAAAAGTGTGCTTATCAGGATTTTAATGTGTGACTACTTTTTGTTTTCATACCGCCATGAATTTGTTGGGATGTGATGTGATTTGTCAGAATGGGAAAGTTCCTGGTCACAGCTGGTTATCTGGCTGAACTGCACGTAGAAGTACTCTGCTGTTAATGCTAAGTTTTGACCCATTTAACAAAATGATCACCGCTGCAGGATGCATTTTTCTTTTTTATCCAACTGACCTCTTTCTGACTTTCTCCAAATGAAGCTGGAGGGACGCTTCTGCGATCTACCTGACACCGGAGAAGAGCTGGACTCCTCCGTGGATGAAGACAGCAACAAGCTAGCATACTGTGTAACAGACGTCCCTCCCTGGTACCTGTGCATCATCCTTGGCATCCAGGTACGTCAGCACGCACCACGTTTGACAGTGCATTTTAATTTATATATTAATTTTTCCTAATTAGGGGCATAAGTAGCATGATGTTATATAAGAATGCAAACATGACCACAGAGTCACATGACGGTGTCAGTTTGACATTTCCTTCATGGTCGGTTAGGTTTTAGATTAAATCGCAAAATCACCTTTAGATACGGTTGAGATGTCAGAGTCCATAACCACTGGTGTATAAACATGAAGTTTACTTTATGTTTAGATGATATCACCGTCTGTCTGCCCACTTTAAATCTCTAGCTCCTTTGCCATATGTTTAAATGAATCTCTCAGTATTTACCCACCGTCGCTCCCTCAGCACTGCTTGACTGCATTTGGAGGCATCATCGCCATCCCACTGATCCTGTCACAAGGCTTGTGTCTGCAACATGACAGCCTCACACAGAGCCACCTCATCAGCACCATCTTCTTCGTTTCTGGTATCTGCACCCTCCTGCAAGTTACCTTCGGCATTAGGTAAGGGGACAAAGGGGTGCCTGTGCTGTTTTTTGTTTTTTTTGTTTTCAGGATAAGATGTATCTATTGAGTTTCTGCCAGAGTCTGTGTGCACTAATGCAATAATCCAGCAGTACATCAGGGTGCATTAAAGTGGAATTAACCAGGCCGTTCCTTCTTATTAAACAAGCGGAACAGATCAACCTTTCAGCTTTCCTTCCTCACCTCGTTTGAACTGCGAAGCCTGGCAGAATTAGCATGCACGATGAACAATGGTGTATTTTGCAGAGTTAGTGGACACTGCCTCTGGTGAAGGGATTGCCAGAGAGGAGAAGCATCAAGCAGCTTTGATTTTTTCTTAACCTTTCAAAGACTTACAAGAATCACACTTGAGGTTTTTGTTGTGTGCTTTGCCTCTATGCTGTACACTGTGAAAATCGTTTATCTAGTTTTTACTTCATGGAAATTTGAACAAGATCCAGTTGATTATATTATGATTTAATATCAATGAGAGAAAGTATTGTTTGAATGCCAGACTGGAAACTCACCATTGTCACAGTGAGTTTGCAAAAGCTTGCACAGCTGTGAGCAGTGACACACATACAGGAGAAGTAACGTGACGTCATGCATGATTTCGTTTTGAAGAGCTGCGATCTTTAACCATGTTTTGCAGCTCTGTGCTGCGTGCACGTGTGCACGCTCAGCCCGGCCGAATATTGGTGTCACAGTTGGATTACCGGTGGAATTTCCATCTTATTACGAATGGAATCTGGCTCTTGCTAAATCCACATTCTCCCGGCTTAGTACCACTGATGCTTTCTTGTCTTTCTCCAAATACCTGGAAGTCAGCTGGGAGGAAAAACAATCGGCGTGTTTAATGGCTCTCTGTTCCGGGCAAACCAAACGAAAACTGTTATTTGTATCCCCCAGGTTGATAACTTATTTTTTCCCCAATGAAAAGCTGTTCTGTGCTCTGCACTTCTGCTATTACCATAAGTTTTTGCACAAAAAACACTTAGAGACGTCTGTGCATGGAGAAGTGGAAGTGATTTTCTCTAATTAGAGTCACTCTCTTTCTTCACATGATTTAAATTAACCATTTGATTGAAAGAAACAGAGGTTGTAGATAGCAGTGGTGGAACTTAACTTAGTCTGTTTATATTTTTTTCATTGTGTGCAACTTTACTTCTACTTCACTACATCTCTACATCTCCTCTACATTTGTCTTTAGTTACTTCGATGATGTGTGACTGTGATGTGTCTCGCTTATACCCTTTCCTCTCTCATGATCCGTCTTTGCAATCTTCATCTCCAGACTGCCCATTCTCCAAGGCGGCACATTCACTTTGTTGGCCCCCTCCATGGCAATGCTGTCCATGCCAGAGTGGACATGTCCGGCCTGGACTCAAAACGCCAGCTTAGTCAACACCACCTCCACAGACTTCACAGAGGTGTGGCAGAGTCGAATGAGAGCTGTAAGTAGCATGAGACCATTGAATGTCTCCGATCACAGCTTTCTTCTCATTGACGCACTAGATAATTTTCTGTCATGTTGCAGCTTCGGCTGCACAATAGCAGTGATTGTTAAATGCCTATGAATGATACGATTGTGTGTGCACATTTCATGCTTACTTGAACTGCTTGTTCAAGTATTTTAAAACATTAGTTATGCTGAACCTTGTGGTGGCTGTGGTGGTTCTTCCCCGGGTGGTTTCCTTACGTGAATCCATATTAAAATGCAAACTTCGTAATGGGTTCTTGGTGTAGTGGTAACGTATACATTGTCAGTGGTGAGTGGACTTAGCTCACATTATACAATACAAATAGTAGTTGGAGTAAAACGTTCCCTTTATTTGAACTTAAAAGTGTAAATTAATGAAATAGGATGCACCCAATTGGGGTAAACCTGTTGGATCACAGAAGAATTTAAAAGTAATGTGGTCTTCCGTTTAAGAACCGTAATATTACTGTGCCATAAACTTATTTGCAGTCTGTATTTGCTGACCAAATGTGCTAATTTCCAGTCAATAAAAGAAAAGAATGAAGTTAAAATTCTAACTCTCGTCAATGTGTCCATCTTCAGCTGCAGGGCTCCATCATCGTGGGCTCACTCTTCCAGGTGTTTGTTGGTTTCTCGGGCCTCATCGGCCTCTTCATGCGCTTCATCGGACCTCTCACCATCGCTCCAACCATCTCTCTCATCGGGCTGTCCCTGTTCGACTCGGCTGGAAGCAGCGCCGGCAACCACTGGGGCATATCTGCAATGTGGGTACAAATTCTAAACGGGCCCTCTTGGGAAATGTGCTACAGAATAAGTGAGGTTTTTAGTTAATTTATGAACTATGACAGCAACAGAGTCTCTTGACTCTAATCTGATTTTGAATTTGCTTTCACCTCTAGCTGGAGTGTGGTCAAGTTTTGGAAAGTAAAAACCTTGAAGTTTTAATCTTAAGTCAGGGGAGGAAAGCCTATTAGACTTGTTCTTTGAGAACCTGAATAATTGCTCCACTTTTTTTTCATGTTGGTTAGAGCTAGACTCAGCAATATTTAACACTTTCTTTTTCTCATATCCCTGCCTCAAACAGGACCACAGTGCTGATCATCCTGTTCTCACAGTACCTCCGTCACGTAACGGTGCCCTTTCCGACATACAGCAAGGAAAAAAAACTGCACACGTCTCGAGTCTACGTCTTTCAGATTCTCCCTGTACGTAGGAAGCCAGCTGTGTTTCTATTTAATTATACGTTTATCCTCAAGACCAAAAGACAACACAGGTGATTGTTTTTTTATTATTTCTTTGTATGATAAGGTCTTACTGGGGATCACGTTGTCTTGGCTCATCTGTTACATTCTGACGAGCTTCAACGTACTTCCCGCTGAGCCTGACGAATACGGCTACCTGGCACGCACAGATCTAAAGGGGGATGTTATCGGTCGAGCTCCCTGGTTCACTTTGCCATACCCAGGTAAGACGCTGCAATGCCATTCTTAAAAGGTCACAGCTTCTTTACATTGCTGCATTACGTTTTCTCTTTTGACTTGGCTGACAGAAGATTCATAGTGAGCTCATTTTCTGTTTACTCATGTCTGAATCCAACATTAGGTCAATGGGGGATGCCGACTGTGAGCCTGGCAGGGGTGGTCGGCATCTTGGCTGGCGTCATTTCCTCTATGATAGAGTCCGTTGGGGACTACCATGCTTGTGCGAGGTTGTCTGGGGCTCCACCACCCCCTAAACATGCCATCAACAGGGGCATCGGTATTGAAGGACTGGGCTGTCTGCTGGCCGGTGCATGGGGTACAGGAAATGGCACCACGTCATACAGCGAGAACGTTGGAGCCCTTGGCATTACAAAGGTAAGGCTACCCTCTATGTTTAGGTTACAGATTATCTTAGGCCATTGTTATACATTTGTATATGGTTACAATGATAGCCCTGAGAGATAAGTGCACTGCAGCCATGGATCGAGGAGAACTTGACAAAAAGATGGCCTCAGTGCACTGAAATTAAAACTGTGGCAAGTGTTGTGTTTTAGTTTAGCCCAAGTCTTAGTTTGGTTGGAGCTCATGACCTATACTGCAGCCAGCCACCAGGGGGAGCTCAACTTGCTTTGGCTTCACTTTTGAGGAGCTATTCCGTCGTCCATCTTTATACTGTGTACGTCTAATACATTCATGACTCCAACTACAGAAACTACACCAAACCAGTAGAAAAGTCAGTGTAAATGCAGAAAACACGAAAAACTAAATGCTGCACAGTTAAAGACAAAACGTTTTTTCTGACTCTTCAAGACCTGTGTCAACCCTAGCGACTTCCAGAGTCAAGAACAAGTGTGTCCCATCCAGCATACCAAGTGTCCCTTTGAAGCACTTACTATACTTACTCACTATTTTTTACAGGTTGGCAGTCGCATGGTGATAGTGGCTAGCGGGGTGTTGATGGTTGTCATGGGCGTATTTGGTAAAGTGGGCGCTATATTCACCACGATCCCATCGCCTGTGATAGGAGGAATGTTCATGGTGATGTTTGGCGTCATCTCTGCAGCAGGAGTTTCCAATCTGCAGGTACACACAATACAGTCTTCACCGTTGTTGGCACATTGTGTTGTTTACGCAAACATAAATACGTTTTTTTGTGTGTGATTTGTCACATTTTCAGTACGCAAATATGAATTCGTCTCGGAACATCTTTATATTTGGCTTCTCCATGTTCTCTGGTCTGGTCATTCCAAACTGGATATTGAAGAACCCCAAAGCAATCAATACAGGTGCATGAATGCAATTTTGTATGTGATCAGCAAATTTAGAAAGAAATTGCCTGTTTATTATTTAAACAAAGGTTTAACTATTTAACCAATGTTTCATGCAGATGTGGTAGAACTTGACCAGATGCTGCAAGTTCTTCTGACAACCAGCATGTTCGTAGGAGGCTTCTTTGGCTTCATACTGGACAACACCATTCCAGGTACTCTTTTAAATAATTGTATAGTTCTGTAACTGTGATATTAAGATCAAGATCAGGCACAAGATGTGCAGTCTTGGTATGATGATCCAGTGATCCAGCAGATAACGCAAAGCGAAAAGTCCTAAGGCCCATGTACTACCAAGTGACTGTAAAGATGCAGCTGAATGTCAGCTGAGTATCTATGCACGCTTTCTATTTTAAGAGAGGAACACTGAATTGGAGGTCGAAATTGCCTTTGAAACATGCTGCAAAATTTCAAGGCTTTATAAAAGACAAACTGACAGAAAAAAGCACGAAGTTTAGGTTTAACACATTTCACACATGTCTGTAGGATCAAAGCATGAACGAGGCATCCTGGCGTGGAACAAGGCTCACGAGGATGACGCCAGCAACACACTGGAGAGCGGGGAAGTCTACAACCTTCCCTTTGGTATCACCTCGTACTTGTCTTCTTCCTCCTGGCTCCGGTACGTACCTTTCTGTCCTCCCGGTACGCCCGGCGGTGCCCTGGATGGATGTGAAACAGACACTAATTCACTGGAGCCTAAGCAGCCACTCGGAAGCCCACAGCCTGCGCAGATCATCATCGGAGTTGGTCTGTGAGTGGTGCACTCACTCCGGTCTGCCATTTTTGGGGATTTTCCAAAAACGATACCAACAAAGGCAGCTCAGTTTGGACCTTGTGTCCTATGTTAAAGGCGCTACAATCTAATGACCTGGTGCACAGAGTGACATTTACAAATCATGATCACGCATTGGACCGTGAACCAGTAGGGAGTCTGTTTTATTCAACCTGTTGTATATTAGTGATATTGATGAACTAAGGATACATATATATGTGTGCATATATGATCTTGAACATGTGTTGAGCTGGTTTAAAGCTTGATGTCTCTCATGCTATTAGCGTCAGAATGCAATCACATCCAGGTGCTAGTGAACAAACACTGAAAAGACAGGTGAATGTACGTAAATTCCGCAATCGACATATACATAGATTCATATGTATAGTTCCATGTATATAAAGTACCTCACATTTGCTTTAACTTTTTGCTTTTGAGAAAATATTTTAAAGTACCAATGAATTTGCATATGCATGTGCTGACAGTCCAGTCTGTTCTGATTGGTTGATTGATCCGACGGCCTGAACATGTGCCGCCCATAAATCAAGAACTGAAGCTGGCAGTGCTGCTGAGATGCAAGTGAAAGGGTTTCATCAGACACAATATTTATAAACGCCCCCAGGTGCAGGATGAGTCATCAGTACATAACAAAACAACTTTATTTCTCAGCAGTTGGCATACAGTTGACACATACAGTATGTGATTTCATTGGGGCTTTAAAAGTTGTTTTATTATCTATGTCTGGGCTCTTTCCCTCTTTGTGCTGATTCTGACATGACTTTTTTCTGTGGCTTCTTGTAGCCTGCTGCATATGAAATGCAACTTTTCCTCAATGCACAAATCAGGACAGCTGATTGATATCAATGTATTTTTTTTGTTTTTTTTAATGAAATCTTTTCTCTTATGTGCATATATAAAATCTATACATGAAACCATTGTGTAGCAACAGCAGTATTGTCAGTTTGTCAGTGTCAGATCCTTCTTGATGGCTTTGTACAAGCTAACGAAAGACTCCGCCCACACAGCTCTTTGGCGTTCGGTAGCGGAACCGGCCATCTTCTGGGACACATATACCAAGGTCAACAGGATATGTTCGAAATCACTCTGATGCAGGGGACCAGTGTGATTTGAAAGGTCAGAGATGAGCCTATATAAGTCTGTTAGCTCCTTGGGAATGATCTCCTTGCAGATGACGCCCAGCTTTCTGGTCTTCTGGAGAGAACCCAGTTCGGCGTCTTCCACGGAAAATTCTCCGTTGGCCTCAAAATGTATGCCAGCCATCAGGATCTATGTGTTGAAAAGACAAGAAAAATGTGTTACATGTGTCCATTTTCAATCATCTTCTGTTGGTCTTCTGCTCAGGAAATGGTTTGAATATTTTAGCTTCACCTCAAATAACAGGTTAACGTCGTTGAAGGAGTTGTGGAAGGTGGAGTTGACCAGCCCTCTTTTTATCCTGCTTGCAGCTGGGAATAAGGCTAGTGGATAAAGAGGAACAGAAAGTGAAAATAGTAGAAAAACAAGATTTATATTTGTGTTCATGTTGTGTTTATGGAGCCAAAGGGCTCCTTTAATCCTTGTGACAAGCAAATAACACAGTCTGTACCCTGAAATGAAGGTTTTACCAGAGCGCTGATGTTCTGGCACACATGAGGTTCATTTGGCCCGCTGCAGGACACGCTGTGCCTTTTAAAGTCTTACGATCTCTGACCTTGCAGATGAATTCTATCAGCAGACAATGAGACGTGACCTCCAACTTCAAAGGGAAGCAGGGGAATCAAAGACGGGGTAACACATGGATTATACAACAAGCTCCAGATGATTCCAACACGCAGTGTATGGGCTTAAAAATCCCGCCTCGCTTTCAGAGCATTCCTTGAGACCGTAGCATAGACTGTGATATCAACCATAACAAAAAACTTTTCACTTACTTTTTTATGATTATAGCATTATATGCAGTTCATATTCACTGAATACTACACTTACTAAGATTACAGTGTGCTAATTATGATCATGAGATGTTCAGTAATACTTAAGAGTTTATGACTAAGGGAAATGTCATGTATTTGGTCATAAACTAAGATGTAGTAGAAAAATATGACCGAATAACGGTGCTACACAAAAGGTCAATCCATGCAATAGAGGCGAAAAGCAAGATATTTAGAATTAAAAAAATAAATAAAAATGTGTGTGGAAACATGGAGCAGTGGCCGTTTAGATTTTATACGGTATAAATGATGGATTTCAGTTAAATAAAATGAAGGCAGGACAAATGGAGTGACAAATTATGAAATTAATAAAGCATAAACACATGGATAGACACTGGATAGAAAGGCGAGACGTGAGAGATTAAAATGCCAACTGAACAAATCTTAAATGCTTAATGGTGACTTCAGAGAGTATTTGTTATTCATACCGAGTATCTTTGGGTCGGTTACAGCCACACACACACAGAAGTATGGAAACACATTTAAGAAATGTCTTAATAAGAAAGAGCCCATTACCCAGCAACCAGCTCTATTATGTCAGAGTCAACAAGTGAAACGAAATAATGAGATTTTAATGGACTTCTGCAGGATCAAATCATCCACACAAGTTGGTCATAATGTCTTGATAATGATCTCCATTAATCTAAGACCAGTTAGATTTGCTCTGTTTAATAGGATTGCTTTCCTATTTTAGCGAGCCATGAGTAAATAGGTGAATCCATATTACCACATGTTATACACTGCTGTGTTTAACACCTTCACTGGATAACGTATATTTACTCAAACTAACTACCTTCCTTCAAATATTAGGTACTGTCACAGAAGATGAATGAATTAATAAATATTCCATCAAAAACCCCCTAGCCTCACAGCTACTATAAGTACAGCAGTGGCCCGTAAACCGGAGGAGCCAGATTGTGGTCACCTGGAATTTACTGCCACTGGTGGTGCATATAACCTGCTGATGTAGTTTAAATGACACTCCATCTGCTCCATCTGGCAGTCAGAGGTACAGTGAATGTTTGGAAATGTACAACCATATCAGTA
This sequence comes from Planiliza haematocheilus, assembly GCA_005024645.1. Classification (NCBI taxonomy): domain Eukaryota; kingdom Metazoa; phylum Chordata; class Actinopteri; order Mugiliformes; family Mugilidae; genus Planiliza; species Planiliza haematocheilus. The sequence continues at coordinate 9,422,752 of SRSE01001415.1, read as the reverse complement.
AACTGCACCCAAAACCTCATACTTTCAAAATGATTCCATCTATTAAATGATGAAGTGTTCCCTGCTTCTTGGATTCTCAACATTTGCCGTCGGAACCTTAACCAAAGCCATCAGTGTGTTTATTGTTTCTGTCTGTGGTGCATTTTCATCAAGATACTCACCAAAGAACAAATACATAGCAGCTCTTTCAGGTCAGTTTTAGCCCTGTATTGCTCTCCCTATTAGAAGCAGATTAACCTACAGCCATAGCTCAATGATATGAGTGATATGTGCACCAACTAGAAAGATATTTAACCTGGCAGGACAGTTAAGGATCACTCAGCCAAGACTCGTCATTATAGTTAGGATTTGGGATATTTTTTGGATATCTCTTCCAAATACATTCAAAAAACAAATTCTTTCTGTCAATGTTCACTGCTTCAGTTCAAGCCTTACCTTTAGTCTGACATCGTACAACACCTGTCTTGATGCAGCACGACAGAAGACCAACTATGATCATCCTCCAGTGCAGCATGGTTGCCCCAATCACTCTAAAAAGGTTCAGCAGGGTTCTTCTCCCACCGTTTTAGGACTCTGTTCTGTTGTGTTTCTTTCCTGCCTATAGCGTGCACTTGCAGACCGACAGAACAATGAACCACACACGCTCTTCATCACTATGACTCTTCAGAAATGCGCTTGCACTCCACCCCCATTCTCTCTCCTTCACTCTCTTTCACTCTCTTTCTCTCTTTTCTCTCTCTATCCCTCATATGCAGCATTGTAATGCTGTCATCTGGTTGTCATCAGGTCCAGAGGCTCATTCTTTCGTTCCCTCTCTCTCTTTTTTTTTTTTAAGGTACACGTGATATTGTTTTGTTCTGTCTCATCTTCATCACTTGGTTTTCTTCTCTTCACTCTCTCTTAAGTTTTAGTTTAAGGTCAAACCCCCAACACCCACTCTTCCATATGATTATTTCTGTACAGCTGCTGTGTGTTTACTCTCATTACTCTGCTCCTCTCACTGCTCTGATCTGACGGGCATATTTGTTGTTGCTTGCTTTTAAAAGCTCTTGGAGCACAAAAGGTTGTTTATCTTAGGTGCTTTTTTTTTAACTGAATAAAATCAGTATTACGGCCCTTACAGAAGCGGGGCTGACCCTCCGCCGGTTGGAGTAAATGCAACAATGCCAGGATGATCACTGTGCAACCAGCTCGCTCTGTGCTCTTCAGGAGGACAAATGTGGAAAGTTCACACTTCACAACCATTAAAATCAACTCAGTGATTGTTTCTAATCATGCAATGCACGTACTCCGAGCTTAGAGCCAAAAATAAAATCTGCAGAAACCACAAAGAAAAACCTTGTTCACTGCCTGGCACCGTTTACCTTTTCCACAAGCCTGAGGAATACTTAACAAAGGCACGGCCGTATAAAACACCTTTTATTTGTTTTAGCACTATTGTAGTGTGAATGAAATCCATGTGGGGATTCGAACCGATGCCAACATGCGAGCAAAGCACATGGCTATATTTTCTGGATGTTAGTCATGTCAGATGTGTGTCAGTGTCAGAATCCGAGCGATGTGGCAGTCCTGCTGCTGCGAAGGAGAAGGAGGAAGAGGAGGAGGAGGAGGAGGAGGAGGAGGAGGAGGAGGATGGAGGAGGAGGAGGAGGAGGAGGAGGAAGAATGCAACCCGAACTGTGCCGAAGATGGAAAGAGGTCTTTGGCTTTTGAGAGACCTCCAAGAACTACAGCTCCAGAACTTGAACAAACACATTATTCTTTAAACAAGCAAATTAAACGAAAATATTATTCCAGGCTATGCCCTAATAATTTCCTGTCCTAAATTGGTATAGTTATCGAATGTGGACTTCATCGGGACAGGGTTTGTCTTTGCAGTTATTAGAAAAATAAAATGCATGGTAGGTCATCACCTGCTCGGTCAATCTGGGTTCATGGACGCCGCATCTACTATAAATAATGCCGCAATCCCTTCTTACGGAAAAAGCAACCTGGCAGTGTGGAAGGGAATAAAACATTAGGACAGGAAGGCAGGACATGCCTGTGGACTGACAGCAGTTGTTACATAACAGAATAGGAAAGCCTCCAGTGACTCTGCCTGACATATCGCAATGAGCTTTTCAGTCAGCGACTCCACATATCACCCAGTGACTGACTGATACCACTTGTCTGCGTTTTCTATGGAAACCAGACGGCATATGACAAACATACAAATGTCTGTCTGGCAAATTCATGTGTGCTCAACGCAGAGCCATTTTTTTTACGGTGCGGAATGTAACCTCTGCTCAAGTAGTGTAGTGTTTCCATTTATTACGACTTTCTGTGCTCATTCTACAGCTCCACGGAGGGAATGCTACACGCAGTCTGTGATCCAAGATTGTGATCGCCCTATAAAATATGACACGCCGCGCTTGATGTATGACTTCATGTGTGATTTGCATTGTTTTTATATATAGATATCGGTATTTCTACTATTGCAGATGAAAAAGATGCCACAGATAAGAAGGGAGGAAGAGTTTTCTCATGGCAGACACTTGAGTTATGTTTGTCCGACAGGTGAAACTAATACCATTAATCATGCTGCAATCCGTTAAATGTGAAAGTACATACAGCACATGTTGACTCGCTCACACGGCCTAGTGCACCCAAGTGGGAGACGGCCGTCTTGTTATAGTTATTTGTGATACCTGTGTGCTTTGTCTTATGCTGTGACACGCCACAGTGTATGCACAAGTAAAACGCGTGCAGCTCTGTCCCATCAAATCACAGAACGCTTAGTTAAGACACAAGGTCCCTGCTGACCTAAGGCCTTTACATGAACATTTGACAGCAACAAACTTTGGTGTAAGACTTGACAGCGATCTTAAATTAGAATTTATTTTTTTCAACTGAGACAACTGACCAAAGGGAAACCATTTCTTTCTCCGCATCACTTTTTTGAGATTTTAATCCATGCTTTTATCACCACTCATTTAGACTCCTGCAGTGCGCGTTATGTTGGGCTTAGCCACATGTGACTTTCTCCGCTACAGCTTGTTCAAAATGCAGCAGGTCGACTTTTAACTGGTGCCAAAAAACAAGAGCACGTTACCCCAATGTTGGGGGCAATTCAATGGCTCCCAGTTCGTGTTCAGATTCAAAGTTCTTTCATTTGTTTTTAAATGTGTTCATCTGACCTGCTCCAGCGGCATGCTCCCTCGCCCTCTCCCAGGTCGACGGATCTGTCAAGGTTAGTTGTCCCTAAAACAAATACCAAGCTGAGACTTGACCGATTCACTTGTTGTTTTTTAAAATCCTCTTTTAAAATGCATTTTTTTTCTCTTTGGCTTTTAACTCAGTTTGAGGGTTTTTATTGTTTGACTGTTTTATGATTTTAATTTTGTTTCTAATCCTTCATTGTGTTTTATCTGTTGTCGTGTCTGTGTACAGCACTTTGGCCATCTGTGTTGTTTTTTAAGTGCTTTATAAATAACTGACTGACTGATTGACTGATTAGATGATTGATTTAAAAAAAAATCTCTGGAGACTGAGACACAAAGCTAAATATCACAAAATAGCACAGTGACAGTTTTTTCCTTACAACAAAGATAACTGGAACCAATAACATCCACTGAGCTGCAGTTAGTCAAGAGAAGCGTTTTACTCTTTGGCAGCAACAGCATTAATCCACGCACCCAGTTTAATTTACGCCGACGCTCCAGACTGCTCCAATCAATCCCAGTTTAAGTGCTGCCTCCTCCCTTTGTCGCCGTCCATGTAAATCCTGTTATTGAACACAGTTCTTGAGCTACCTCCAGCAGGATGATGCAACATAAGAGTAATACCAAGAAGGTTTTATAAACATGAGGACTTTAGAATATTTCAGTCAGCTGCTTTGAATCTAACAGGACACCTTTGGGGCATGGCAAACTTGCAAGATGAATGCGCAGCTGACTCCATCCTGACACGATTCATTTCTACACCCACCCTCATCCGATTCCCTTTCAGTGTATGTCAGTGACTCTTAATACGGCAAGCCTCACATGCACAGGCATCTAATAAACTACCCCTACGTTGCAGTAACCTGATCTTGTAAAAGCTGACATTTTTATTCTTTATTCTGAATTTTTAGTCTCTGTTTTTATTCGTTACCTTATTTAATTTAGTTCTTAGGCACTCGCTCAATTTGCACAATGTGGGTTGCTGACTCTCTGTCTTTGACACTGGGTGTGTGTGTGTGTGTGTGTGTGTGTGTGTGTGTGTGTGTGTGTGTGTGTGTGTGAACACTGTGTATGAAAGATGAGATAAGATAATCCCTTTAATTTATCACACAGTGAGGAAGTATTTTCCCGTGTGAGATTTATTTTTGGAAAAACAAAATTAACAAAACCCTTAAATGTTAATGCTAAAATTCACCCATAGCCAATTATATACAGTATGCCGTGTCATATGAGCACTTTGTTATTATTATATTGTTAACATATTCACATACATATGACTGAAACAGATTATACAACATGCAAAATAAAGGATTAATCCTTACAAGTTTACATGCCGCACTTAAAGCTGCAAATGTAGTTGTAATAGTCACATTTTTCCACTAGATGGCAGCCTTTGTACACATTAACGTTCAACTGGCGCAGACAAACAACACAATGATGGCTAACCAAAATGTTTAGTACACTTTCTCCTTTTTTTATATATATAAAAAAATAAAGATAGAACCGGGGAATGTGTTTTCCTGATGTGAACTTAAATATATCAAAATTCTGCAGTTTAGATTTTATCTGAACTGGTAAACTTCCTCCTTCCTTTACCCAGGAAAGCAGGGATTTTTTATTTATTTATTTAAAAAAAAAAACTCCATGAACACACATTTTTTTTTTCTGAACCTCATCTCCGTCCATCAGCATCTACTCTCCACAATTTAGAAGATACCGTACACAACATCCACATGCCCTGGGCGGTCGCCATTTCACGGCCTGGTACGGCAGACATCCCAGCTTTTTCACAGACCATCTGTCATCACTATGCGCTTGTATTGTACGCTGCTGTCTCCAGGCCAAACGCAGTTTATGATCCGACCAGCCACCCTCCTGTTTTTAAAGTGATACTAACTCCTCATCATTTCTGACTGCTGGGACACTCTCCCTGACCGGGTCTTTCTTCTTGAGGGGAGCGGCAGGAACACATCACCAGCCCGTCAAACGCAGCGTCCATCTGTTCTTCATAGACACGACTGTAATTTGCTGCCTGGAGAAGTTAAAAATCCCCAGAACGCAGTGGAAACGTGACTTTTTGGGATCGTCTACATCCAAATTGCAACCCAAAATAACGTTGTGGGAATGGAGACTCAGACTCTGGATTCTGGAATGAGCACAATTACCGTCCTTTGACAAATGACCTGTGCTTTTTTTTTTTTTTGCGTTTTTGGGGTTTGAGTTGCAACAAATATCCGCCCCCGTGAGGACACGAGAACAGCAGCTGCATTGTCTTGGAACGATGAGAATAAATCCAAGTGCGGTGATGGCATTCTTTCCCTTTCGGGTTTTGAGGAGACACAGAGGCAGATTGAACGAGAATGAAAGAAAAAATAGGTTAAATAATTCTTTGTTGGGAGATAAATAACAGATGGTGGAAATCTGCTGAGTATTCAAAGTATTCTCTTTGACAAAGGAAGAGTTGATTTATTTTAATATTAATATCTATAGGGAGTTATATGTGATAACCATGCTGTAAAAAGTGTGTCTGAGTACCTGTTAGTAACAATCACAAACTGTTTCCATCTTGGATTCCCGGCCTGCAGACGGAGACACAGTCACACCCTCGCAGCCTGGACCCATCCGACCTGAATCCTCTTATCTCTGAGGACAACAGATGAGCTGTCTGCAGCGGCCCCCGCGTACGATTGTGCACTTTTATTAGAATGTGTGTCTGCAAATCCCACCTAGATCAACCGCGGTCACTCATTTAAATCCAAGGTCTTATGCGCCTTTGCTCGCATATCCCTCTTCCTTCTTTTTATGTGCTTTTGTGCAGCTTCCCGTCATCTGTCCCGACCTTGACGTCGGACATCTACCTCCGGCTCCCCTCCTCTAGGATCAGAGACGAAACACAGGGATGCAGAGAGTTATGCAACATCGGTTGCAAAAAAAAAAAGCATCATTTATATTTTAGTGCTATTTAGGGAATACTTCAGTTTTTCAAACCAGAATCCCTTTGAAGCCCGCTTGGTTCCACTTTCTTCTCCTGGTTAAGCTGTAGTAATGGCTCAATAATCCGAGCGAGTGACCGCAGGGCTGTGTTTCATGCCACACAGACTCTTGCAGTGCAAGGCCATTACCTCGGTTATAACTGGGAGTCCTGCTGGGAGCTGTGAACGAGGACTGCATCCCACCACGCCGGCCCAACCGGCAATCATTCCTTTAATCATTTTTGTCATTGCCCATAAAAGAAAATGAGAAGTGACAAAACACACAGGCTGGTAAGTAAACATATTTAAAGCAGTTAAGTGCATGTGTGCACACTTGCATGCTAAGATGCCAATATATATTCATCTGTTTAAATATGAGGCCAGTTTATTTGACATGGTGATCAATAGCCTAATGAACCAGGTCAAACTGAAAATACAATCAAGGTTAATGTCTTAATAAATAAGCTATTTTACAGACTGATGGGAATTTAATCATCATCTATGGTCTTCATTCCATTTGACCTGACCTGTTTCTTTCATTCGTCTTCTTTCTTTTCACCCCGTTACTTAGGAGGTTGGTGTCTGCCTGTTCGCTGGTTTCCAAGACTGCATATTGATATACAGTCTATGCAGGAATTCATGGTTCCATCTCCCCAGAAATGTAAACCCAAGTTTAGCGAATGCCTGAATTTTCCTCTGCTCCATCCAGTTGGTTGACAGTTCTGGCTCGCCGTGAACAAGAAATATCTGATGGACTGCCAGTTATTTTAATCCAGACATTCATGGTTCCCGAAAGATGGATCCCGCTGACTTTTTAACGCAGTACCACCGTGAGATTTACAGTTACGGTTTTGAGTCAAATACCTCAACGACTAATACATTAATTGCCTTGTACAGGGATCAGAAAGATGTGGCGTTATGCTAACCTAGTGTTAAGTGTAGCTTAGCTGCTAGCTAACATCCAGAGACGGCGAATACAATCATCAGCTGTGGCATTCAGCTCAAATGCAGCCTCACAGCTGCTAGTAAAGCTTTACAGTCTTGTTATTTTAATCTTTCCCTGTGTGTGAGTTCAACTGAGCATTTCAGTGAACGTATGACAAGCATGTTCTGACCTTGGGCTTTCAAAAGCTTTTAGTTTGGACCTGCTTGCGTGGGAATACAGGTAGAAGCGCAAAAGCCAAGCACAAAATCATTTTAAGCCAGCACAATTGGGAAATAAATGCGAAATGATAGTTTTCCCAGCTGTGCTCTTGGCGCTGATGCTCTGCCGGGGCGAGTGGTACGCACCGGAGAAGCTGAGCTAGAAAATAAAATAAAATAAAAGGGAACTAGGAGTGTGTTGTTACAGTGAACAGGACAGGTTTGAGCCGCGGAGCTCAGGGAAGACGAGAGATCAAGGTTAGTTGTAGGTGATTGATGGTGTTGCCTGCAGCGCTGTCATTGAGTAATTGACCTGGAGTCATCTGAGTTGTTAGGATTGATATAAGCATCTGTAATAAAATCATGGAGCAGGACAGCGCTAAATCCAGCTCTAATGCAGGAAGAGTGATGAGGTTACTGCTGCGCTGGTGCTTTCATGTCCCTGTGTGTGGGCATTTCAGTGGGAGATACGCAGAAATATATTCTCTAATAACTGATTTAATGTTACGGCTGTTACATACTCTGTGAGAAGTGAGAAATTTGTTCTTGCAGCTCAAAGTGCTTGTTTGGGAGTTCTTGCAGCTTGTTCTCGACCCGTCCACCGGGGAGAACTTTTTTCTTGTAGGGCGTCCGGCAACTATTCTGTGATTGGGCAGTATATGGAGACAGTGATTGGCATATTGTTTGTGGGTGCAAGGTTGTCACAATGACTGGCTGACATCTGAAAATAATAAGGGAAGTACCTCTCTTTGTCCATCTCCCGCATTTCCCACAATGCTTAGCACATGCTTGGCCCTATGAGGACTTCCCCAGAGTTTGGCCTTTTCTTGTGAAGTATAAATGACCTGACCAGAACAAACTTTATTCTTGTTCTTGCAGCCCTAGGAGCAAGAACAAATGTCTTGCTTCTCAAGGAGTAACACGCTTTTATGGGATCACACTGAGGAACAGCAGATGTTAATACACTGTTGCCCATTAGGTTGGAATAATTTTGTTTTCCGACACATTCCTCTGTTTATTCCCATTTATATAAATCGCATTTGTGATGGTTCTGGTTTTGTTTCACTTGTGTTCGCGTTTTGAGTTTCATTCACGTTTCTTGTTTTCCTGTTTTATTTGAATTTCCCCTGGGATTAATAAAGTATCTATCTATCTATCTATCTATCTTATTTTGTTAAGTTTTTGATTTCCTGTTGTATTACTCCCTGTGTTGATTAGGTAATTGGTTTCCTCCTTGTCTTCTCTGATTTGTGTCACCTGTGTCTCGTCACCCCTCTGTTCCTCGTGTGTGCATATATAGCCCTGCCTTCCTCTTTGTTGGTGGTCGTGTCATTCCATGTTTTTTTTTACTCCTCTGTGTGTCACTTGTGCCCTCAGTGTTTTGAGTGTTTTTTCGTCTTTACATTTTTTGTCTTTGGAGTTCCTGCTCCTCCAGCAGCGCCTTTTGTTCCCTTTTTATTTGATTAAACTCAATTTTTTGCTCACTCCTGCCTCTGCCGCTTATTGTCCTGCACTTGGGTCCTATCTCCCCTGGATAAATCTGCAACAGCATGACGCGACCACCAACTAAGAGGAAGGCGGGGCTACATATGCACACACGAGGAACTGAGGTAAAGCAAATCTGATAAGATGAGGAGGAAACCAATTACCTAATCAACACAGGGAGTAACAGGAAACAAACTTAACAAAATAAAACAGGAAAACAAGAAACATGGACAAAACTCAAAACGCAAACAAGGGTGAAACAAAACCAGAAACATCACAACATAATCACAATTCACAAGAACAGGTAAATTATAGGTAAGCTATTCCAACTTAATTGATGACTTTGTACTTCTACCTATTTAGATTTTATGTGAAAAGTCCCAGTCAGTCATCACGGTGAAACCCACACGAGAATCAGCAGAGCACCCGGTGAATGTTTTACACACTCCACAGCAGACCATTTTATAGATTCTACAAAACCTACAGTCACAGAAACAGATCTACAAAACTCACAAAGCTCTTCAAGGTGGATGACTAATAATGAACATGCTGCCCTCGGATGACTACGCCGGCGGCCTCATGGCAGGACACACTGAATTACTGGAATCGTTTAATTCCTTCATCACATGCAACACAGTACGAATCAAAACAAGATTTCCGTCTACGGGAACACTGGGTGGGTGGGTTGCTCACTCACTCCTTTTGCGGTCTGACCTCTAGCTGTGTAACGCACTAAAAGGAGAGTTTGGTTTGATTTCTGAGCAGGTATTTAGTTCTTTGGTGTACTTACAGAAAATTACTAACCCGACTAAACCGCTTAATTTCATAGCCTCGAGGAGCAAACTGCTGCACGTTCATCCTTCAGTTTGAACCGTCACACTCTGATGATATGTCAAGTACAGTGTGTGCAAGGGCTCGCATGCACAGTGTGTGGACCGTAAAAGCTCATTTAGGTAGCAGCGGCGCCGCTAATGGTAGCAACAGTTTATTATAAACAAAATCAGATGGACAGTGAGTCACCTGCTGACTGGTCGGCATCGTGACTAATCGTTTGCCGAGGGTGGAAACGGGGATGTGAGCAACGGACTGATTGTAAAAGCAGCATCTCTGGTTACACCCTCTGGAGAGCTGGCAGGACGCCGATCAATGCTGACTAGATGGGAATGATATCCACTACAATTTATCGCACAAAAACAAAATAAATATTTAAATAATGGAACTGAACTGCAGCCGTAGCACTGTCATGTAGTTGAGGGAGAAGACACCTTTCAGCTTCAGACACAGAAGAGCAGGGGTGCGCTAATAAATTCATACCTTGAAAGCCTTTAAGATTCTACAAATGAATAGTAAAGTGGCAAGATAGCCACTTTGTGCAAACACTTTGCAAATTATGTGACGAACACTTAATTTTCTGCTATAAAAGAACACCTAAAGGCACGATTTTCTTTGTATAATTTGCCTCAACTGCCGCAGCATATCATTAATCTGTCCACTTGGACAGGCTGTTAGTTACAATTCTTTAGCGGGCGGAATTTAAAGTGGGAAGAACGCTTGGGATAATGATTTCAAAATAGAAAGCAATGTTAAACGAAGGCCAGATTGTCTGGGCTGCAGTAATCATGAAGATTATGTTATTAGAATGCGCCATGGATGCGGCTCAAAGCGAACAAATGAAGCCAATTATGCAGTGTCTGCGTTTCAGAGGATGACTGCAAACGACCGTACACAATGAGATTACTTCCATTTTTTATTTTTTTTTTACCTTTTATTTCATTACTTTAATTGTTCCCCATCCGGCTAATGCATCACGGAGGAGGACCGCCTTTCCGTGCAGCACAGTTGAAAGACTTCTCCGCGTTGTTCGGGTATTTGTTTGATGAGCTCAATTAACATTCTGCCGGGAACCGTGACATTTCCCCTCAGACTGTATCTACATGGACATCGGCGGCTGGCCCGCGGAGCTGCTCTTTCGGTGATGGAGGGGGTGAAAGGTGATACGCGAGAGCAGCTGTTTTGGTCTCTGAAGCCCGTCTGGATCGCCTCCAAGCAGCTGATGAGTATCTGTGTACACATGTGGATATGTGTTACTGAAGGATGGTATCACATAAATCAAGCACTCCGCCGAGGTGTGAGGTGTTACCTTCTTGTCAAACCTGGAGCATTTGTTTCCTCAACCTTTCCCGTATGGTTGTTTCTTACCTTCTTCGACTAAACAGGGAATTTAAAAGAAGAAAACACAAAGATCACTCACAAATGTACAGTTTATATCTGTTTGGCTGTTTTTTCCCCCAAATATAACATATTTAATGATTGTAATAAGCATTTTAAATGATTTAAGGACCGTGTCAGTGCGTGTCTGTTTGAAGTGCCACATATAAATTGCTAAATTGCTGTGAATTCGCCTCTGAAGGGGTCTGGAGGAACGCTGGTTTCACTGTCTGTTTATCCGCATACAGCAATAAAAATCCAGACCTCACACTGTTTAAATCAAATTTTGCCACAACCTGAGTCCTCCCAGAGTGCACGCCGGGACGGATTCCAGACCCCTGACCATGAAATGGAATAAGTGGGTAAGAAAATGGATAAATAAAGGAATTAACATTCGCCACATTTGTAAACCGACGCTGGTTTTTCTTTTGTCTGTGCACTACAAACCTCAATACACCAGAGACAGAGCTGGTCAGAGGAACGAGAGTGAAAAAGAAAGAGAGAATTTTAACTCTGTGGAAATGTAGCTACTTGCTGCATCTGTGCGATAGACCAGCATCGTTTTCGACCTGAATTCTGGTTAGAAATGTACTTGTTGCCCGAAGTACAGCTTAGGGTCATGTTAAAATGTTCGACCACTTCACAGCTATAATTTCGGGGTCAGATTAATGCTACCCTGCTCATTAGAATGAGTGTCGAGAGTGTCTGAGCTCACAGCACATCCATACAAATTTTCAGCATCGTTCACCTCCCAGTGCAGCGGACACTGAGCCGAATTGATAAAGACATGTCATTTTACGGACAACGGCAACAAATAAATAATTGAATTAACATTTTTTTAAAGCCTCTCTTTCATTTGAGCCTCTGATTGAAATGCCAAAATGCCACAACAAGAAGGAACTTGCTGAGTAATTTCCTCTCAATACCGCGGTCGTAAACATCGCAGTGGGCTAGAGGGGGGGATCAGCACAGCCAGTCTGTCTTCAGACGTGCATGATTTTACAGTACGTCACAGCAATCCATCCGAGAGCTGTTGAGTCTGAGCTGACCAAATCAAAGTGGTGGACCGACATGGCCATCAACAGAGCCACTCCACCAGCTAGGAAACAAAGACACCAAAGAGGCTGCATATTTCAGTTGCGTGAGAGATGTAACAAAGTGGGTTCAATTGAATGTGGTGGATCGGATGAATTAGAACAAGAAAGTGCACATTCATAGGAAGTACTTCCTCTCTAGTTTAGTTGTGACTCATCAGAGAATGTGCATGGGTCTTCTGAGCGTGTTCTGTGGTGACTGGAAACATAATGTTGTTAGTGGGGACATTTGGGTCCTGTGGGTTGAGGGGAGGGGCCTCTGTGGATCATCTCATAGATACTTGATCAGTTTAGGATCTAGTGAATTTGGAGGACGGGCTGTTTTTCAGGTTTTTTAAATTGTTCCTGAATTTAATTGTTCCAGTTCCTATTTAAACCTCAGACTTCCCACCAGTCCCTTAGAACTGAAGAAGCTACTCGGAAGAGTGGTGAAACGGCTTCTCTAAAAAAATCTACAAGTCCAGTTGCCCTTTTTTGAACTTTTTGGATTACCATGACCTGGATGACTGAGAACCTTCACAGCTGCACCGGTTTCTGGTCATTAATATAACAAGCAAGTTTCAGGAGGAGTTCCTATTTAACCCCAGACTTCCCACCAGTCCCCTAGAACTGAAGAAGCTACTCTGATGAGTGGTGAAACGTCTTCTCAAAAAACTCTACAAGTCCAGTTGCCCTTTTTTGAACCGTTTTTGGATATACCATGACCTGGATGACTGAGAACCTTGTGTTGTGCATTTAGGTAGAATGAGTCTGTTACTGAAGGTACTCCTTAGACTGGCCAGTGTGCTATGGAGTGGGGGGTGCCTCAGTGTTCTGCTGGGGATGGCTGCTGCCACCAAGGAGTGTCATTGCTATGGGGGTGGTGGTGCCAGGCACGCCCGCCGATGGGGGGGCGTGCCTGGCACCACTTGAAATAGTGGTCAAGAACCCCCCATCCCCAACACAAAAATGGTTTGGCCACTGATCAAAATTTGACGTTGTTGCCGTTTAATTGGAAGCTCCGTACGTTTAAAATGTCCGGGCAGCACAAGTCCGATGCTCAGTAAAGGAAAGAAAAGAGAAGAAGAAAATAGAGACCTTAAAGATTTTCTTAACAAATATAAAAAAATAAAATAAGAAAGGGTGGTGACGGTGAAGCTGGGACTAGTAAAGTGAACGTAGAGCGAGGTAAGAAACAGCGCAGCCAATGTTTACCAGCCTTGTAATGTAACGTAGCTGTAATGTTAGCGTCCATTAGCTTATATAAAAGCTTGACTGACACAACACGTTATGAATGCCAGGTCCAAAGGTTTCCCAGCAGAACAAGATTAGGCCAAGACATATTTTGGTTGTTGTACTCCTTGTTATTTTATTTCTGACCTACATATTTCTCTGTCATATCTACATTATCTACATGTATATTTGTACTAATTCAGAGCTGAGAAGAAAGGTTTTCTAGCAACTGAGTCATAGAATATCAGGAGTTAACAGTTAGACGGGGGTTTGAATCTGGCCATCCTGCTGCCCCTCATGTAACACTGCAATAAGTAAAAGTAGACAGACAGTGATAGGAGTAAATCATACCCCGGAGAGATTTGCATTTCTAGAGTAGTCGATCATTGGGAGGATACTCCTGTTGGAAACGGATCTATTTGTAAATGATTTTTACAGAGATTGTGACTTGGGTTTTTCTTGGCTTCAATTACAGCCAAATCGTGTGCTTATTCATTACAATTTAAAGTCATTATAATATTTTTACAGTTGCCACATGTTTAATAACGACGCGGTCTCAACCTTTCACCCCGACCCTGTAAGTCGAGGAATGTAACAGCTGCAGATAAGGTCTGCGAAGAAATAAAAAATAATAAAATAAATAACTCATAATCTCCGTTGGACTATTATTGGTGCTCCGATAAAAGAGAAAATAGCTTCGAATATGTGATGCACTTAAATGAACTCGCTTGCCGGTCCACAGATGCGAGCTAAGGTAACAGTCCGGCACTAAATCTTAGCATCACGAAGGCTGCAGTGTTCAGCATTTGTTTAAAATAACTGAGAGAGCTGTTGATTCAACTGTGTTTTCGTTTTGAAGACTGTGGTTTGTAGTGATATTGAATTGGATTGCGTTGAACTGACACATGTTTCTGTTATTTAGACAACCCTGTTTTAGTCGGCGGGCTGAATAACAGTAACTGTTAGCACCTTTCATGCTCTGTTTCAACATTAACCCAACACTGTCCTGAAGGGGGATTTATTTCAGGGCTGCTGTATTAGAGCGTATTCCTTTCCCCTGGTGCTCTTAATGGCCTGGCAAGTGAGTGTATATGTTTAATACAATGCAAGGAAAGAAACTGTCTTAATCGTCCTCCAGCGCAGTTGCTTGACCTTCCCTTCCCGCTGGATGCGGCGAAACACGATCAGCTCCGCAGGTATCAAACTCTTCATTACATCCAGCCACGCTTCATCTGCGGTGAAACTCGCCTCCCCAAAACGTTCCCCCGCTGAGCCGACCTCTCCACGCCACTCCTCCGCAAACGTGACGCGTCTCACCCAGAGCACATTAGTCTTAATTAAACTAAAGTGTTTTCACCATCCGTCCTTCCCCTTCCTTTCTGCTTGCCTCCTTCCAGTCCTCCCTCTGCTGTCCCTTCCTCGTTCTCTCCCCCCCTCCTTCCGTGCATCCGAGCAAAGCTTCATCACATTTAACGACTTGGTTGCCTGCTCTCGTGGGAGGTGCAGCCAGTTTACATTCATTTATTCACAACTGTGGGCAATAAAAAAACAGATTTTCGATTCGCAAACCAATGGGATGCTTCCAAGGAATTTGCAGCCACTCTAATGTAAATCATTGGGCTGTGTATGTAAGGTCTGGTGTGCAGATCTAAAGGCTGTTATAGTATGCTGTATATAATGAACACCACAAACGTTCTTTTGAACTGATTAATACCCATATTACACTGGTTAATCTTCTTTTATGAGCTGTGTATGTATGTAGAGAGAATGCAACAAGGATGTGTTCAACTAATATGTTGACCAGACAGTGCTTGCAGCTAATACTGGGTTTACTGCACGTATAACCGCGTGCTTTATCGGATTTGCATTTTTTTTTTTTTCTTACAGTGCATAATGTAAAAAGCATGCTCAGGGTAGTTTAGATTACACAGCTCAGCAGAGCGCGTCCCACTTGCTGCAATATTCACAGCTGTGTGTGTGTGTGTGTTATTCTGCAATCAGTAGATGGTGGTGCAGAGTCGAGCAATGTTGTCACAGTGAGATGCTAAGTGGTTTGTGCAATGCATCGCATGCAGGACAGATGATAAACTGCTTATCACATCAGTTTGCTGCTGTAAACGGGAAACTCTTCTTCTCTGGGCTTTAGGAACATACATGTGTACATGAATGCCTGAGTATTAAATAAAATAAAGCAATTAATTAATCACTAAAGTACTGTAAATAACACAAATGAAATGTTATTAAATGAATGTCTTACGCTATGTTAGCGTGGTAGCTAGCAAGCTGTGGTTGGTCAGTATGTAATATATACAACAGATATACGATATATCAGTCTTAGCTTTGGCCTAAGATCCATGTTCAGTGCCAGATGCTTCATTTATTTTGTATTTTATGATGTTTCAAGTCTTTCTTTCCCTCTTGAACTTTGTGTATCACTTTACTCCGTGAGAAAAGTTTTCTAGCCTGATTCTTGATGGCTGTGTCATCAGCAGGCAACTCCTCTTTTTATTTATTGTTCCCAAATGAAAATTATTCATTTACACTTATCCTTAACCTCTCATCATGCGGACCCATTTTGCAATGTTGTTTAAAGCAGAATTAGAAAGTGCCATCGCGTCTGAATTGGGGCCGAGCGTGGATATTGCACAACTGCATTTGCGGCAGATTCAGTGTGAACTTTCCCTCCATTCTGCGTAATTCAATTAAATAACGTGAATAAACATACATCGTACTGCCTGTAGATCTTTTTTTTTTCTTCTCATTCCTGTAGGAAAAAAAACCCAAAAAAACAAAACACGTCTGTCGCTGGTTTAAAAACAGAAATGCCTCCGTTCCGGTTTGGCGCTATGTCCGCCGCTTTCCTTCCTGTCTCTGACCTCAGAGGTCAAGTCAGCATAATGAGCTCCCTCTCCAGTTTCTCTCTCTCTCTGCCCCCCCCATGCTGTCCTGTCAGTTGCGAAATATCACTCTCAAAGTTGTTCCACTTATGTTGCTCCACTACGACCCCGCGAGTGTGAGTTTTTCCACTCGCGTATGCGCAGGCACCAAAACAGGTATGACAGTGACTTATGGCGAAGAGGAAACAGGAGTGGCTGCGGAAATATCACTGACTGTGATCAGCGTAAACACACACCTCAGCAGTTAGCAGGAGCCCCACTCTACGGCGGTCGTATATCAACGTCTCGCAGGGCAAAGATACAGTGCGCTGCATCAGAATAATGTTTGTTGTCGTGTGGCTGATGCATCAAGCCCGCAAACTCCAGTCCATTACACAAACCCAGCCACCCACCCACCCGTAAGATTTTAAAATCACATATACTACAGTAGCATAGAATTTGCAGCCCGATGGGAGACCACAATATGATTTGGTAGCAGAATTGGGTAAACCTCATTAGCCTTGCCTGGATATAAAAGCCATTTCTAAAGCCTCAAAGGGATCTGTAAAAGGGACTGGGTCAACAATAATGTCTTTATTTGTCTATACGCGGGCTGTCATCTGGCCTTCTGTGTTGTTTTCCTGACAGTCACTTTCGATATAGCACATAATCCATTTTAATGCAGCGCCGCAAACGCAGACCAGCGGAGCGCGCGTTCTGACTTGAAAGGAAAACCGTTCGCAGCCGGTGCACACGGCGTGAGGGGGGGGGGCTTTGATCGTGCAGTGTTTATTCTTATCCGCTGCTTCGTTCACAGCCAATCTAATCATCAAACCCCCATTTCTGATTCTTTGATTGTGTGTGTCCTCAGCACTAGCCTTAGTTTGCGTTGAAATTCGGCAATTACTTCTGCATATGGTGGATTTTATAATAAAAACATATGGATTCAGATCACACATCCTGCTTCACAATACGTGTTAATTGTATCAAGAAGAGGAGACAGGATGTACGTGTTTCATCAATAACTGTTTATTTGACTGTGCTGCAGGCGTAGCTACAATAACTCTACACCTGATCTGATGTTGCAGTTGCTCCGTGACTCTACAGAGATTTTATTTGCGCAGGAACCTGAACTGAAATCTTGTTGAACGTAACTTTATAGTACATCACAGGGCAATCGAATCAGCCACCGTTCACGCTGAGAAAGATGAAAGCCGAGGGAGGAGGAATCGCTCGTTTCTACAGTGATACGTGTCTGGAATGTCTGGAAGCCCTCGCCGTCCCACTGTGCCGTGGATCCCTGTGGCAGAGAAACCACTCAGTCTCTCAGTGGCCCCGTAGATGTGCTTTTGCCTATGGCACAGTTTTATTCTCGGCCCAAGCCCTTTTTTTGTTTTTTTCTTTTTGGCAGTGTATAAAACTGCTCGCTGCGGCCCGCGCAACTCGTCCCATCGCTGCCAACGTAGGCTGCGGCTCGCTGGAGGAGGGCAGCAGCCCGCTGGTGGATGCATTCTCTAGCTGCAGCGTGCAGATTAAATCGAAACCAGAAAAACTTCTAGCTTCCCTCCGAAGCAGCGCGACGCTGGAAGGCCTTTGTGGGTCCCTGTGAATGGCTCGGTAGCCGAAGTCAGCGAGGTGCAACGCATGCTGAGGCGTCAAGAGGAATGAAGAATTGGGGATTATTCTAAAGAGGTTTCCAAACAAATAACTCTTTTGTATTAGTGTTCTTTCTTTAACCCTTCCCGGTGGAGGAACTATGAAAGGCTTAAGCAAAAACAGCTTTCAAAACAAGAGCTGACGTTTCCCTCTCATCTTAAATATGATTTTTTTTTTTTTTTTTTGCCTGCACTTTGTATCTCATCTCTCACCTCAGCTGGATAAAGTCGGAGCTCTGGCACCAGATGTCCTGATAATGAGGAGAAAATGAGAGGAGCGGAAGCTATGAAAGGAAATATCCCTTCAAATGTGCCCCCTTCGTCTTTCTCTAGCCTCCACACCCTCCTCTCTGTCCCCGCGCTCAACCTCTATTCCCAGGCTGCCCTTCCAAGCTGGGCCCTCCGTGGAGAGCAGGAAGCTGGACTGGGAACTGGGAGCCTGCTGTCTCCAGGCCAAGGCAAGGGGGTATAAGATGTCTGCCTAGGAAAGGGTGGCCACTTGCCCAACTCTGAACCAAAGTTAAACTGACAGCCATGTTCAGCGGGCCCAGGGGAAATTATAGAGTCTGAAAAACCTTAGAGCAGGGGGGGACGACATGAAAACCAACACCCAGAGGATGAGCATAATAACACTCATTGTTCTTGCTGGTCTCTTCATACTGGGAAATAATTAAACAAAACTTTATCTGGCGCACAAAAAAGTCTGGGAAACATTTGGTGGACTTACGAGCCTTTTGGGAAAATTGGTAACCCGCAATCCAGAACTTTAAGAATCCCAGTTTTGTCAAACCTCATCCCATGATTACAGATGTAGATAATCATTTGTTGTTGCCTCCCATGTGTTTTATGGCTGGTGATGAAATATGTTGTTCATAAAAGCGTGAGAGCCGTTAATTCTCAGACGTCAATACAAGATGTCAGATTCTGCTGAGGCTCCATCTGCGCACCAAAGGCTTCTCTTTCTGACATCATTCGCTGCGTCCCCCTCCACAGTTTGGAACGACGCCGTAGTGACGATTTCATAATTGTTGCTGTGGCATTTTCTTTTCTTGGATCCCGCAAAAATGCGCATTTTGCTTCGGGGCGGGAGGGAGTCTATTTTAACATGAAAAATCCAGTAATCCACAGCTAGTTTGATCTGAAAATTAGAAACTTGTGACAAGTCTCGCTCGATGTTTTCGGTGAACAAAGGCACGTTTTTTTTTTGTAATCTGCTGAAAAAGAGCATTATGTAGACTCCAAGACAGACAGCTAAATGAAGCAGCCTATGGTTGAGCTGGGTTTCACATAATTGAAAACACACTGCACACTTGCATTCTTGTGGCCGGGGAGAAGCTTGTTTTTAAGAGGTTAACCTCTCTCTTTTTGTCCTGTGTGTGTCATTTGCGAATCATCTCGGGGAGACATAAACACGTAACATCTTTAACTCTTTTCTCACCCTGCGAGCTGCCTTAGGATGCTTTCAAACCGCATCGCCACTGCGGAATGTCTGGGACATTAGTTCGATGCTAAGAAATTGTTTTTTAAGTGCTGCGGAGAGATGGGTTTTGTGTTTTGCTACGAATGGTTTCCATAAAACATGTTTTGGATTTTAGTTTTAACTGTAAATGGAAGCCCTGTGGGACAGTCTGGTCGATTTAGAAACAGCATTCCATCACATGCTTATTTAAGACATCTGCAGTTTTTATTTTTATTTTTACATTTTTTTTTTTTCATAAAAGAAAAGGGATTAAGACATTGATTTGATCAGTTCGCTATTGGAACCAAATGTTCGCAAATTTCCACTCCCAGCTTTTCCCTTTCGTTTTAGCTCACTGTAAATTCTCTCACTTGGATTGCTTTTGTAGGTAAACGATTTGTCGGTGCAGATACGGTAGTTATGGTTTTAGACGTTGCATGTTGTGGCGGTGGTTAGCAATGATGCCTCACAGCAAGAGGGTTCTGGGCTCGAATCCACCGGCCCGACTGGGGCCTTTCTGCGCGGAGTTTGCACGTTCTTGCTGCGTCTGCGTGGGATTTGTTTCGTCCCACCGTCCAAAGACACGCTGGTTAGGTTAATCGGCGATTCTAAATTGGCTGTAGGATTTGAACCTGTGACCTCACAGCCCTAAATCATTTCCTCTGATAACTATTAGTTCATTGCTGTTCCTTAAAGTCTTTGGAAAAAATTCAGTCACAGTGTCATGATACTGGGCAGCACAGCGGTGTGGAGGAAGTCGGGTACTCCCACTATCCAAAGACATGATCGTTAGGTTGACTGGTGATTCTAAATTGACCATATGTGAATGGTTGTCTGTCTCTATGGGTTAGCCCTGCCATAGACTGGAGACCTGTCCAGGGCGTACCCCGCCTCTTACCCAATGACAGCTGGGATAGGCTCCAGTCCCACCCCGCAACCCTCCAGAGGACGAGTGACTGAATGACTGAATGTTGTGGTGTGGCTCTCTCCCCACACTTCAAAAGAGTTACAGCTAATACAGAGTCATTTGAAGAAAATTCAAAAGACTGGCTGCAGGGGATCATCAGACTGGTTCCGACTGTAATATTTTACTGCAGCACGAATTAAAGTGATTTGTTTCATACAAATTACAACTCTCAAATGGACTGCCGTGACATTTGATAGACATAATAGTGTCCCTCTGAGGAATGAATAAAAGCTTCAATTTGTCTGTGTCTGTTCCCATCAGCCCCAGCTCAACAAAGATTAAACACAGAGCGTATCACATCTGCAGCATGTTAGCATTATCGGAGTGCAAACGTTAGCACGTCCATTTACCTCAAAGGACAGCTGCGCCTCGTTCGGCATCCCTGAGCTGCTAATACGGCCGCTGTTTAAGTTACATTTCAGTGCTGTCACTGAAATTAAATCCGTCCTACCGAGAACGTTGAGATAGCGAGGGACGGCCATTACCAAATCTGCAACACATTAAACCACAAACAGCACGTCCGGCTGCCAAGTAAGATAAGAAAATTAGATTAGATCAGATTAATCTGGTACATCCACAACAAAATGCAGTTTGGCATCTAACCAGAATAGCAGCAAGTGCAACATTAATCCAATAATGGGGTAGTATGGTTCAAAGCATTTCATTATTAAATTTGTGTTCAGTATCTGCTTTTGTGCATCACTGGAGCTTGATCAAATTCTGTATTCTTCTCCCCCAATCCATTAAACTGAAGTTTAAGAAATGCAGTATCTTAAAAAAAACATGAGAATTTGTGCTACATGTTAAATGGCATCAAATATTAATTAACAGATATTAACTGGCTGTTGTTAGCATGTGCAGTTGTTCAGTGTTTGAAAGTAAAGTCTTGCGTCTTATCCTTGTCTCTGCCGCCCCTCCACGCCTCCCCCACAACCACCAGCTGTCACCACAAATGATGGATTGTCCCAATGCTCTGTGAGAACCGACAGCTGCTCCCTCGTGCCCTCTACGGCCTCGCTAACCGAAGGACTATAATCAGTTTTGACTGGACAATATCTGTGAGAAGTGCAAAGTGAGGGTAAGGTGTCATGGATTTGTTATGACAGAGATATTAAAGGAATCCGTCTTCATCTTTATCCACTCTAGGACGGATTTGACGGCCCTCTCACACAACATCGTGGGATATGAAAGTATGAAAGTCCTGATGCTCAGCAGATTATGGAGAGAAAATATCTTTTGCAAGATGAAACCTCTCTTTTTTTTCCGGATGATGAAGAGATAAATTTATCCAGTTTCGATGTGGAGTCACAAAGCAACTGAAATTCACTGAGTATTCTGTCTCTACAAGTCTGGATGTCATCCTCGACAATGCTGTATATCTTGAAGCCTACATCCACAACGTCACTTGATTCGCATACTTCCACCTCCGTAACGTCAATCCATCCCGTTCACAAATTACCACCGCCATACTTCTCCACGCCTTTGTCACATCGAGTATACTACTATGACTATTGCAACAATGCTCTTTGGTCTACCCTCCAGATATCTCCACAGACTTCACAACAGGTCCACAACGATGCAGCTCCTCTTATTTCCCAAACTCCTTCCATGGACCACATCACCCAAGTTCTTGACTAGCTCCAATGGCTTCCAATAAAATCCCATACTGAGTACAAGATCATGTTACTTACCTTCAAGGTCCTTCATAACCAAGCTCCATCATATTTGTCTGAATGTCTCCAATTACGGACACCCTCCTGTACTTTAGTTTATTTCGAACATGTGTGTGATGGTTCTGTTCCTGTGTCTCCTGTGTTCATGTTTTGAGTTTTGTTTCTTGTCTCCCTGTTTCCTGTTTTACTTTGTTAAGTTTTTGATTTCCTGTGTGTCTCCTTGTTTCGTGTTCCTTTTGATTAGTTCATTGGTTTCACCTGGTCTCGTCTGTTGATTTGCTTCACCTGTGTCTCGTCATCCCTCTGTTCCTCATGTGTCACGTCATACTCGTTACTTGTTTCTTGTTTTGTGTTTCATGTTTCACGCCAAGTTCAGGTTTGATCGTGTTTCGAGTTTTTGGTTTCTGGATTCCCTGCCTGGTCAGCAGCGACTTTGTTTTTGTAAGTTTGTTTTCTTTTCTTTATTAAAATTACTTCTTGCCTACTCCCGCCTCAATCCTCCTTTCAAGTCCTGCACTTGGGTCCAACCACTCTCCCCGGACCAATCCGTGACAATGTGTGGGTAACATAACAAACAAATCCAAGAAGAAAAGGAGTAGCACATCCGGCTCCACCTCGTTGTCAGTGGTCACCGCCTGGAGCGTATGACCAGGGCTTGATACGGAGCCCGGTCACGCTCCAGCTCCACCACTCGACTCTCCAGGTGCACCAGACGCCGGCCCTTCTCGGCGTTCTGGATCCGGAGAGCTTTCACTTTCTCCACCAGGTCGGATGATAATCAACATATCCCGGCTTAATCCCTTATCCTAGTTTTGTGCAATACCCCTCCGGTCCGGGATGGATTTCTGCTGCAGATTCACAACTGAAATCTCTTCAGACAAGAAGTCCAGAGACTTCTTAATGTTATCACCCTCCTCGGCTGTCATAGCCTTCTTCGAGACCCATGTTACTAGGTAACGCGAGGTAGCGTCTGTTGTTGCCTTAGTCGCACGCTAACTAGTTTGTCAACTAGCCACCTAGCTCAGTTCTTTTCCGTCCGTGTTCCAAAAATCAGCGTTGTTAAAACAGGCGATATTCAAACCAAGGGTGTCTGCAGATAGTCCGATGTCTGTAATCCAAAATCAGTATCCAATCACCACAGAAATAGTGTGCACCAAAACACACAAACTGTCAGATCAACTCAACTCAGTGCACCACCTGCCCAACTGTCTACCATGGGATTCAAAGTTCGTTCAGTCGCTCAGCTCCACACCATTGGAACACGCCTTTAAATCTTCATTTAACCCACATTTCTTTTTGTTTCTTCATTTCTAAATAGCTTTTAAATCTTCTTTTATCTTTACTGCATTGTACATTTAATGCTTATGATGTTTTATGCATTGCTGTTTTTTGTAAAGTAGCTGTGAGTGCTCTGAAAGGCTGCCACAAATAAAATGCATTATTGTCACATTTGTTTCCTGTGCAACTCAAAATCTCATTTGACTACGCATGGATCTGTGGCATAACTCAAGAAAGGATGACTAGATCAATAATTCTGAGCCTCCCGCTCTCGTCTGCCAGTTACAGCAGCAACAACATATATATTTATATCGTATATGTACGAATACATTATTTAACAATTCATGCCTAGTGGATCTTTTGAACCAACGGGACTGAGAGAGTGACAAAAGGAGTGTGTTTTTTGCTGTAGGCTGAAAAAGTTTTGTACAAGAGAGACCGAGACGCAGAGAAAGATTGTATGAAGAACCAGATTATAGCGTTATGAATCCTTACAGATTGATTGGTGCCAAGAGCAGAGTGGAAACTGGGATTAGGCGTTTCGACAAAGCCTGTCAGACTTGAGTCTTCAGCCACTGTGACTTTGCCGCCGTCTGACAGTTCCTCACATTTCAAAGCTCCTTACACAGTGATCGTGACATCCGGGGAACAAGCGCAGGCATCGCGAACGCTTCAGTCGAATTTACTGGGGATTTTTTGCTGATCAAAAATGGATTTTCAAACATTAAGAGTAAGCGTCGCGGCTAAGGGAAGCAGCAGCATCCATGTCATTACCCCCAAGTTTTCCTACCAAGCAGATGGTTTGTTGCTCGAGATCTCCACACTTTACGGCCATATAACCTCCATGTGCATAAATATATAGTGACAGCGCTCCTTACTCAGATGCCGTTATCACAGAGGGAGCTCCTCCATGCTAACCTTGGATTAGGGATAGATTAGGGGCTTTTTATGTGTTTGGCTTTTACAGGATTGCTAAAGCACGGCAGAAATCATAATTTAATTTGAGGGAAGAAAAGTCCTCCAAGAGAGACCATTTATGGTGTTTATACCTTTTCCAGGGAGAAGTTATTTACTCGGTTTCTTTATACATGTACGTATGACATGCTACGTATGTTACCTGCTGTGGAGACTTGGTGGGTTATTTAGCTCCAAACATGATTTATTCAGGCCTGTAAATGTCTGTTCAAGAATATTTGTACAGATTACACTTCATAAATATCCCATCACATTATTCACTGCCCCCGTGCTGCCAGAAACTCCAACACCAATCACATCACGGTAAACCACTTGACCCCCTGCCCCCCGATGCTGGCTGTAACTTCAGTATACGAGGAACCTTACTAATCTCCCGCAAACACTGAACAGGAACAGAGTCAGCAGTGCCAGAAAATGCAGTTATTCCCAGGTTGAGCCCTTTCCAGAACTGGAAATTCAGCAGTCCAAGAGAAAATGAGGATTTGATGAGGGGTATAAAATGCAGTACTACTGAAAGACCATTACTTCTGAAGGCAGGTATTTCATTAATTTAATGCCTCATAGTCCAAGTGGCTTATTCATTAGACTCTGGTTTAAGGCAACCGGCAGGCAAGCCATGAAGGACGGTCTGCGCTACATATTATACTTCATATACTACACGTGCAGACGCGCACACACGTAGATTTATCCATGAATCCTTCATTAGCCACATTAATGATAACTACACAATGGCTTTGTTTTTTATGTTTGGTTCTGCTTTAGATGTGCAACATCAGGAGTAAACGTGGGCGACTTCATGGAGTCTGGAAGGTTCTGCTTTGAACAATTTATGGGTGAAACCAGATGGGATTAAGGCTGCAGTGGTGGTAGCAGTGGAGTCTGGGTTTCCCAGGGGCCGTAAATGTAAAGAAGGGCAACCTGCGGGGCCACCTTTCTTTCTTTTTTCTCCCTCACTAAAATGACATGGCTGGCTTACTACGTTTATTACAAAGGTGGAGCGCTACTGCATGATCGGGTTCAGAAAACAGCTTTTTAGGGAATCTCTTGATCGTGTAAACTGTTCTTTATCCCAATATTTCATCATGGAAGTAGTTTATACTCATAAACACACATGTCAGCTTGTTCAGTGATGCAAATGTTCCCAAAGCTGCTGTTTTCTTGTTTTCTTTGGAAAGAAAAAAATGTTAAATACCAATCAATACCACACACACACACACACACACACGCACACACTGAATTTACATCATTTCAAATTGTAGTCTGATTTTAGAGACAACAATAAGCTCCACTGGGGATCTCTGGCTCGACTGTGCTTACTCAGCATTTCCACTGACTATCATATTACTGTAAATGAACAGAACATTAAGCCTATTCTGTGAGACAGAGTATAATTCAATATCTCGATATTCACATGACGCAACGTGACTTTTACGTAATCATAACACGAACTGTTTGCTCTCGCTGCAATAACATATTTCAGAAAATCAAACACGCTCTCAGTGTTCTGTTCTTCTTATGTAAATTTAACAATAACCCTAACCCAAATATATGCGAAATGACAGAGTGGGAGCTTACAGCTGTGGAGAATAGCGGCTGCTAAGGTGCAATTACTCTGCTGCAGAGCTTTGGATTTAGCTCTAGAGCCCTGACTTCAGTCAGCCTTGAAATGTTTGATGAGACATCAAACAAATCCAGTCAAAACTTTGTAAATGTAAAGATTCTCTGACTTCTGGCTTTTCTCTTTTTTTGCCATGAAACAGAAGCGGGATATAACGAGACAGGAATTACAACAGAGGTGGCTTGGTTCATTTGTTTCCATCTAGTTATCTTGCACTACGCTCTTTGCTGAAGTCTGCAATCACTGACCTTTTTTCTTCTTTCTAGCTGTCAGCACAGAGCTGACTATGCTTTTAGTGCCACTCTTCCAAGAATAGTGCCCTGCTATTTGCTTAATGTCACAGCTGTTGCTGATTTCCTCTTTTTTTAGGGCTCTGCCAGCTTCGCCGCAGCAACAAACCCCCGCTGCATCCTAGGACCCTTGATCCTCTGGTGGTACAGAGCAGAGAGAAAGTGGGAACATTTTGGGGCTCATTGGGAAACTTTGAAGATATTTCAACGTGTTCTTGAATATCCAGCTCCCGGGCGGAGCTCAGATGTCTTGAGGTTGGTATAATGGGAACAATAAATGAATTAAAGGCAAATTCACAGATATTGAGACAAGCCCACACAGTCAGCCAGGGGCTTGTATAAAAATACTCCGGCAAAAGCACTCATGGCAATGCCGTATTTGAGAATCTAATATTACACTCACACTCATTCTGTGATAGCACCCAGAGGCTCAGTCGTGTTGAGGAGCTCATTAATCACCAACCTGCAGTCATTGCGTTTTGTGTGATAGATTGCAGCGTGAAGGCGCTGCACAAACGATGGGAAGTCTCTGTGCCAGTGTGCTACGACACCACCTCGTGTCTAGTCTCAGATTTAACCCTTTCCCCTCATTATGAATCGGCGTGACTCACCTGGAGGGGCACATGCTGGTCGTCCACCTCGAGGCAGATGGTGATTCTGTTAACATGTGTGTCAGGCTGCTCCTGCTGTAAAGTGAATTTCCCCTCTAGGCCCGAGACAGGACTCTGTTCGGGAGCGTTAACATGCCATGTAATCACACAGGGTCTGTGAATGTCATCAGACTCCCTTTGAAATCTGTAAGGAAGGAGGAAGCAGGTCATTCTTTGTAAAAACAGGTGTGTGATCATTATGAGAAACCCTCCTTATATCTTTTTAACAGGAGACTGCAGTGTGCCCCTTCTCCTCTTAATGCACATGAAATCAGTCAAAGGGCTATGTCGGGACGCAGGAATAGTCTTTCATTCATGGATCCTGGGCTGAGGTCTTAATCAGACAGAAAATTTTCAGGCGCCCGCTCAAGCAGCGTATACCTTTCAGAACATGAAAAACTGTGATTGTGTACACTAATGAGCCTTGAAAAAGAACATACTCCGCAAAGGTTTGGCTTTAATTTGTCAAGTTAATGCTGCATTCAGCAGAATAGGCCCCGTAAGGACCGACCTGGCAACCTGTCCCCCTTTCTTTTCCTTTCCTTTCCTTTCCCCAAACTTTCCTCCTCGCATCGGACCAGCCGTCTCCTCTGGCTTGAAATTTACGACGCTGATGACGTGCAGCAGCGGTGTTCTCCCCGAGCCCTAAAGGGAGAACGGTGGAAAGGGCAATTTTTTGCGAGCTGTCCTCTGACACGCCACCCACACGGTCCTAAGCGAGGTGTTATCCTCCGCCATAAATCACTCGGGTCATTAAATCACACCCCAGACACTCTTCTGCCCTTTCTCATCACTGTGGCTTCTCTTCATCTTTATTCAATTAGGGAGATTAATGGCCCGGGACACAGTGCCTAAGTTGACATTTTGTTATGGGGAGGGGGCATCATGACTGAAATGTCAGAGTGCGACAGGGGACACTCTGTGAAACGTCGCGGGCACGTTCGCTTAGATTGGACACGCGGTGATAAGCCGCGCTATGGGAGTTCTTCATCGCTGTTTATCGATCCACCTGTTGCAACTACCTTGATGTGCAAGATTTAAAAAGAGAATTAAAAGAAAACTAAATGCTTTCCTGCACTAGACAGTAATAGAATACAATTTTTAGTATTGTTTTGACCATTTAAACCCTAGGTACAGTTTGGAAGATCCGTTTATTTCTTCTGCCCTTAGTGCACAGTGCATGAGCTCTCATCACAGCATCGTGCACTGCAATTATCCTTACCCTCTGACTCAGTCTAAACATGAGCAGAGCAGTGTGACACTGTAATAGACCTGGAGACAGTGATCTCAGCAAGTCAGCAACTGCCAGAAATCATAACATTTCCCTGCAATAGAAGGGAAATAGAGTGGGGATTGACCAGCGCTTCGTCTGTCAAACAAGTCGACCACATCTGAATGGAAGCTCCGGGCAAAGCTTTTGAAGCCGCCTTGTTAGTATTTCCCTCAGAACAGCCACTGAAATGTAAATGAGGCGGGCAAATAAACCCTGTTAGCGGAGAAATATGACAATGTGAATGGGGAAGGCTTGAAGTGAAAGAAGCACTCTGTTCCAGATGTATTGTTCTGTCGCTAAGGAGGCTGCTGCCTCACGATATCACCTAAATATAGATTCAAAATGCATATTTCATACATTGCTACCGTTGGTCTTGCATTAACAGTCGGATTTGGGTGACTCGCAACCAAGCTGAAGGGCTGTAATGGAAGTAAAATATTTCTCAGGCCAAGTCGTCGTGCACTGTCTGGCATGTACATGATACAATGAAGGGGACTGAAAAGAGAGGAAAATGGAATTTTTTTGGATGAATTAAAAATGAAAGTTCTTCCGTTGCATGACAACAGCTCCTATTTGTTGTCTTTTCTTAGTCATGCACAAATGGCAGGGGTCCAGACAGTCGCTCTTTTGGTTGGGCAGTCACTTGGTTTCCTGAGTGGCATTTCATGTTCAGTGCTAATTAGAAAATGTTGTCATGCCAAAGCATACTAAACTAAGACAATGAACAAAGTAAGGATTACACACTGGTATTATCACTGGAAGACATTAGCGTTAATTGCCACATGGTTCAATGACATTTATAGTTGAAGGTTCAAGTAACACCAAAGAAAACAATCCTTTTAATCCTAACATTAGATTTCAAGGCTATTACTGCCATTCAAAAACACAAGGTACATGTAAGGGAGCCAAACTAAGACATGAGATCCAGTCACAGCACAGTAGAAAAAGAAAATTATTTATAAATTTTTTTGTAACCGCTTGTCCTATGAAGGGTCATGGGGGGCTGGAGCCTATCCTGGCTGTCATTGGATGAGAGGTGGTCACCAGTCTATCACAGGGCTAACACAGAGAGACAGACAACCATTCTCACTCACACCTAAGGACAATTCAGAATCACCAATGAACCTAATGTGCATGCCTTTGGACAGTGGGAGGAAGCTGGAGTACCTGGAGAAAACCGACCAAACAGAAAGGCCCAGTTGGACGATGGGTTTGAACCGGGTACCTTCTTGTTGTGAGGCTGATCATGGCGTCGCCCAGAAAAACAAAATATTACTAATATTTCCTATGCGCAATGATGTCTCAGATATAGTACTACTATAGTAGTATACTAGTACTACTACTACTACTACTATACAGAGTACTGCATTCATAAAATACCCTTTACATGAGGTACATGTATAAAAATACTCCGGCAAAAGCACTCATGGCAATGCCGTATTTGAGAATCTAATATTACACTCACACTCATTCTGTGATAGCACCCGGAGGCTCAGTCGTGTTAAGGGAACAAAACTAAGAACTGAGGTCCAGTCACAGTAGAAAAACAAAATATTAGCTGCTATACTTGACATTACTAATATTTTCTGTGTGCAATGATGTCTCAGATACTACTACTAGTACTACTACTACTACTAGTAGTACTGTAACAGGTGGTGTATGAACCCAGTTGCAGCACAAAAGACTCAGAGCCAAGGGAGAGAGTTCAAAGGTTTACTGAAACTCTGGCAAACAGTTCAAAAACACAGCAGCAGGCGGCTAGGTCGAGGCAGATGAGGAGCGGGCAGCAGGAACAATATAACCAGGCAGTCAGTTAGAAACAGGCAAACAGGAGTCAGGAGAGCAGAGGCTGAAATCTAGATCAGAGACAGAAGGCTGGGACGATTACTAGGAGGCAGAAGTCTTAGGAAGGAAGTCTTGCATGGCAAAGGAACGAGTGTGAAGCTGGTCTGATTGCACGAGATGAGAGACAGCTGTGTGCACAGGTGAGTAGAGTAGACTGATGAGGTGGGCGTGGCTGACAGGGTGGGTGGGGTTAGCTAGATAGATAGCAGTTGTCAAAATGGGTCAAATAAAATAAAATGTACAAGGTAATTACAAAAAGATTAAATATAGAACGTATTTATAAAATATACAAGGGTATCTATATAAAAATACAGACTTTTGTACTTGTTTATTACTTTTTACTCCAATCTATTAAAATCTTATCTTTCTTTTAAAATGGAATTTGCTCTAAATTATGATTATATTATTCTTTGACCTCCTCTCCTGATCTGAAAACGATTTATGTTTAAAAATAAAATAATTTTCCTTATCACCTCATGGGAGAAAATATTTTTTCCTTTAACTGATGCGTACTCTGCTTGTGAAGTTCTCTGTGGCAGTTACTCTTCTCACTCCTCCACAAACACTTGTGGAGGAGTGAATGAGGGGTCGTACCCCCCCCCCCCATCTGTGCGAGCCACTTATTCTTACATTTCAGTTCCAACATTAGTTGTCTGTGCGAGTGTTGCGTTACGCTTTCCACCTCCCTCCAATGCATCACACGTACGAAATGTCAACGTTGGTGAGGGAAACGGTGGTGGTGGCGGCGGCGGGGGTGGTGGTGGTGGTGAGGGGGGGTCTGGATGTCAACAACACTTTCTAAAATGTGCTCGACGCTGTCGTGGCCCGCTTATGAAAATATTATGGTCATTATGATTTCAGCGTGGTTGTTTTCATTTCATTAACCGCGCTTTCAGCATGAAAAAACAAAGTGTACCGTGATTAATTATAGAAAGCTGAAACAAATGAAAACACGCAGCTGTATGAAATATGCATCTAATGACATTCGAATATATATATAAAACAAGAAGAGCACAGCTGCACTGCACTGCAACATGTAAATGTCTTTTTTTGCTTTTGGATCACGTTCAAATAACTTTGTCTTCATGTGGAATTTGGAGGCGGGCGGTGGGAGGAAAAGCGAGGCTCGCCGTTCGGCTCCTCTCTCATCGAGCTCTGGAGGCGACTCAAGCTGCCGTCGGCTGCTCGGCCTCTGTTGTCATCTGAAAGGTGACGGACAAGAGCAAACAGCCAGGCGGACACGGTATTGTTCGTTCAGGGGGAGAACCTCCTGGGAACCCCCCTCTCCAGACTTCCCCCAACTTTTATAAGCCCTTACGCACACAGGCGGGATTGTCTGACTATTAGTTAGTATTCATTTCTTTCACTGACCGATTGTCTGGCTCCGGGTTTGCATTGTTCAGTTCGTGTCTTGTGGTTTTAGCTGCTGTATAATGTGACATTTATCGTGAGTGAAGCAGATGGGATCCTGGCAATAAGCTTGTTAAAGAGGACATTAAATAACCATCTAGTTTGGAATTACAAATTTGGCAAGAAAAAGAAAATACTACAACATATTATACAGTTACTGTCTAAGCAGCCATTTTTCTCTGCATTTTATTCCTTGCAGAGTCCTTTGTGCATCGTTTATATGATTAACCTTTACTCATCAATGCGAGCCAAAGCACAGTGGAGCAAAACAATCACACAAATCTCTCCATGTCCGCGAATGCAGTTTGATGAAATGAGGAGGAGTAGAAAGATCTTGGCACGGGAAGTAATGCGATTATGCAGGAACTCGCAGGTGTAACATTTCCAATTACTGCTGTTCTCAGCTTAATCAAAACACCGCCACCCCAGAGCTCTACCATCTACATGTTTATGAATTATAGTTAAGAGGGTTGGCTGCACAGTGAGTAGCTGGTTTAACTCCGGGAGGTACGCAGTGAAAGACGCCAGAATAATAATTTGCTTTGACATCAAAATCAGTCATTCCTTGTTGCACCCAGTCTGCTTTTGTGCGGATAGCAAACAGAGCCGTTTAAGTTTAGGTGTTTCATAAATGTGTTGATTTTATTTGCCTGTTTAGTAGGTGTGATTAGCAGCTTGGCACCAGTCGCTCGTATCCAAGCTGTGACTGCTTTGGCCGTCGAACATTTCAGACCGTTCAGCAGCCAAGAAAACAAACAATGGCAACCGAGTGGAAATGAAGCCGAGAACAAAACATAATGCAACGCTTTCACTTTCTGAAGAAAACGTGAATTTACATCGTGGAACTTTGCAACGTGAGTGGTTTTATGCGCGTTTGTGCAAACTAGGTGCCGACAGAAAGGTTTCAGGACAGGCATTCTTTTGCATTAACGTCAAAATCAAAAGCCAGCTATTACGACCACCTTAGACTGGATCTAAAAAAGTCACCATGAACTGTAATTTATTAAGAAAGATTAAGCAACCTAAACAATACACATAACCACGATGGGCCGGCCAAAATAACTAAAAAAAGTAGAATCCACTCAAGCTAGCCCACAAAGGGCCGTAGGACCTGGTGTCTCCCGTCTAACCCTACACATGCCAAACTAAACCCTAATCGGAAATAAGACTGAAAAGAAAGACTGTCGAACCCATCCAACATGACAAATCAGCAAAACAAAACTACACAAACAACAACTCCTGCTGGAGTGTCTGGAGGAAGAAGGTGTGAGAAGGAGAGTCATGCTTCCTCCCCCTATTTGTCAGATCTGTTTGATTACCGCAGATCAGCTTCACCTGAGGGAAGGAACACCAGACACCATATTCACCCAGTCTTTACCAGCAAAAGGTGGCCTCTAACACTGATATAAAAGTTAAATATTTGAATATCAGTCAGTCAATGGGCAGGTTGCAGCCTATAAAGAGAGAGAAAAAAAAAATCTCCCCTTAAATCCATCGGTTTTACTCTTACGTCCATCCCTGCACCCCAGCGTGCAGCATCGAATGCATTCAAGAAACAAAGGGGAATGTATGAAATTGCTGTTTTTCACTTTCATGTGATGATTGTTTCATTTGGACAAATTGGGATGAAATGTTTCAAAATATTCACCTGTATAACCCCTATCAAAGAGTTTAGGTAGCATACATTTAACTAAGTTGCCAAGTCATGTAATCCTTCCTATATATATATATATAGTGTATATTTACTTCTAACTCTATTTCTTGAAGATCTGAACATATTGTTTTCGTTTTTTTTCTTATACTACTGTATTTTATTTTATTTTTATTAATAATTTTGTTTATATTTTAAATGTTAAATTTAACTGTAAATTTTAATTTAATTTAATTTAATTTAATACATTTTTATTTATTTACCTCTAACTTTCATACAACTGTTTTTCATTTTACTAGTGGTTTCCAATAGTGTTTTTATTTATATATTTATTTATTTTTTTATGGGCAACTGAGCTACTGTGACCAAGCAAGTCTACTTGTGGGTCAACAGAGTCTATCTAAGTCAAACTCTAACATAGCTGACTATCTAAGCCATGAAAGAAAGCCATGTTTATCTCCAGAAACATGTTAACTATATCCTAAGCAGCTCCCTATTTCCCATCCTGTCACAGTTTTGCCAAGAGTTGGATCTACATCCAGAAGGAAATGAGTCTAGTTTAGCGCGAAGAGTCAAGAGGTTATTTAAGGAACTTTCCTGAGCTTCGCCCTGCCTGAATAAAACCTGCCCAAACAATTTGATTGAGTGCGGATGAGTGGTTTCAGCTGAGGCACTGGCAGTGAACGATAATAAATAGGTTTAGTTGGGCAATTTTTAAATTACTTTCAGAACTCAAAAGTACTGTGAGTGCAAAGAATCATGTCATGTTGTGTGCTGTTAGTCGGTAGCCTCCTGGCAGCTGTTTCTGGTGCTATTTGGACGGTTGACTGAAGCACTGACCAGAAATTAAGAATTGGTTTTGAATGGAAACAGAAGAAATACACCAAACTTAATGGCGTGATAGTAGGCGTGCCAGTGAAAACATGGGCTACTCCCTTGGTTTTACAGCGTGGTCACTGTTATGGAATAGCTGCTGCCCACTTTTCATTAATTGGTCGTTTGCCATTGAACAGAAAAATTAAACCTAACATCTCTGACCTTTTTTCAGGGCTTTTTAACTTGTCTTTATGGACAATGGACGGCGAAATGGCGCGCTTCCTTGAATTACATCAAACAGACTTTCTCCAGATGGCAGATGAACGTTGAAGGTGGTTGGAAAAAGCTGGGATTTTGGTTGAGAAAGGGAAAATGGCGCCAGAATAGCTCATAGAGTGTGGCCGTAGCGATAGAAATGACATCACGCTGTCAGTATTGAACATACCGCTCTCTGCCCAACGCTTGATTGAGAGAAAGTCCTCAAGACTAGCCAAAACTACAGTCTACGCTAGCGTGAGAAGCTGAGTGGCAAGAACTTTGCACCGCAGACCATTCCTCAGGAAGCCTCATACTCACGAGGGGCGTACATACTCTCTTTATCTGCGCCGCGATGCTTTCACTGTGCCATTCTTCGACCAGGATTGATACTTAGTGAGCGAGGAGGCAAACAAGTAGCCGGGCAACACCATTAGCATAATTGCATCATTAATTGTGAATCCCTTTCACTCGGAGAAATAGTAGCTGGTACCGGGTGTAGCTTCTACTCAAGAAAAAAGGGTCCACACACAGTGGTTTGTAACGAGCCAAAGAAATGCCTGCTGCCTCATTAGTGGTAGATCCCCGCAGGCCTCCTTCTATGAATACAAGGGGGGTCTGATGCCTGTGAATGACAAACCCATGGTGTTTGGTGGAGTGGAGGCATTCAGGTGAAAGTTATTACACTTTTCTTCCCACACTCAGCCGCATAACTCAGCTTTAGTGTTCCCCCCACAGGGACACTCCAAGGTCGATTGTATCTGTCCAAGCAAAGCAGCCACCAAACTTGTGTGTGTTTGAAGACGTGGTCCCCCCCCCAACCGCCGTCTCCTCTTTAATGAGGACGCTCTCCCAAGCATTCCTCGGCCCCGCTTTCGCTCCGAATACTGAATGGGGGAAAGACCCGCGTGTGAAGAGGATGAATGAGTGAGTAATTAGGAGTGTACGGCTGATCTTGAATTAGCAAAGGGATGACAAGTGTGAAAGCCACCTCTTTATTTTAACACACAGAGGAACTTTAGTGAGTGGGCAGAGCAGGATTCACAGCGGGCAGCGTCGGATGCATTCAGGAAGCAAAGGGGAATACGCAAAATCACAGTTTTTTTCACTTTCATGCGCTGATTGTGAGATTGCTCCGTTTGGACACAGCGAATTAGGATGAAATGTTTCAAAATATTCACTTCTTTAATCCTTAATCCTAACATATCAGAGTTAACGTAGCGTATAGACGTGTAACCAAGCTGCCAAGTCATGTAACCCTTCCCACGTGTATAGTTTATATTTACTTTTAATTCTATTTCTTGTGGGTTTGAACATATTTTTCTATTTTTTTCTTATACTACTGTATTTAATTTAATTTAATTTCATTTATCTTTAAGGTAGATAGATTTTAACATACAGAAATATTGTATTTGTGCACTTTTTTTCTACTACAATATCATCATCAACTTTATTTCCAGACTCATGGTCCAATAGCACACAAACAACAGGACAGTTAATTTATGTTATTTTATTTTTAATTTAATTTAATACATTTGTATTTATTCACTGTGATGGACTGGCGACCTGTCCTCTCGCCCAATGCCAGCTGGGATGGGCTCCAGCAGACCCCTACGATCCTTGACAAGAATAAGTGGGTACAGAAGATGAATGAATGAATGAATTTATTTATTTTTAACTTACACCTATTTTTTCTTTTTACTAGTGGCCTTTAACAGTGTGCCTCAAGAAATTCTATTAAAGTCTAAGTTTAACATACTGTAGCTGACCATCTACGCCGTGCAAAAGCCGCGTTTATCTCCTGTAACATTACGTTAATTCATCCTGTCACAGTTTTGCCGAGAGTTGGACCTGCAACCAGAGGAAATTAAGCTAGGTGTCATAATTCTGTATTTTGATTTCTGGAGTTCATGTTTTGAGTTTTGTTCATGTTTCAAGTTTTTCCTTGTCCCCTGTCTTGCCACCTTCCTGTCCTGTGATTTCCCACCCGTGTAATTGTCTGCCCCGCCCTGATTGTTTTCACCTGTGTCTCTCCTCGGCCCTTGTGCATATATAGTCCTGCCTGTGCCTTGCTCCTCTGTCACATCATATTGTTTCTCCATTTCTTGTCTTGTTAGGTTGTACTTGTCTCAAGCCTCTGTTTTATGCTAGGATTGTTGTTTCTCGTCGTCTCTATGCTCATCACATTTAGAATACCTGCTGTCACGGCAGCACTTTGTGTTTCCTTTTGTTTAATTAAATTAGTTTTTTTCTGCCTTTTGCCTCATTGCCTAGTGTCCAGCAGCTGGGTCCTACCTCATCCTGAAAAACCTTGACACAGGAGGCTATTTAAGGGACTTTGCTAAAACAAGCAGCCTTTATATTTACTGTACAGCCATGCACTGTTGGCAACAAAATCAGTGCTTGTCAAACTGTTCCTTTGGGAATGTCTCAATCTCCCATTACCTCTCTTGGCTAAACAAACAGAGCAACAAATGAGAGAAATCCAGTAGCCTAATTAGCATACTCAAGCTGCTCTGGAGTCCACATCCTAAAATATCTAGTGATTCCCAGATGAGATTAACTTGGTTGGAAGCTGGTCTTTCATGGAAGTGTAAATGGTCTCCGCCAAAAGCAATTACTGGGTACATTTTCAAGACTGTATGGTTAAATAATTGCACAGATGCTGTGCAAGAAAATGCATAAATGCAATATTGCTCAAGCGAACAAGACCTGCTTTCAAGATGCAAATATTCAAATCATGTTCAGCTTTTAGTTGAAACGTTCAAGTCTTTACGCAGTTTCGCGATTTCTAAAGTAGGAACAAAAGAGAATTGAGTAGTCCTCTGGCTCCATGCAAATAAACTGTACACAAATATATCCGTCATCTTACGGGGTGATTCAAGACTGCCGTGGTGATCGGTTCATTATTCATGAAGGATAAATAATGCAACAAGTGTCACAGTGGATCGGATCCGCCGCGGCTTTTGTTTGGTAGATTTTGCACAACATACATTCCTGCACACAATCTTTCTGCTCTGCAATCTGATGTGAAAGGTCTGCAGGGAGACATGAGAGCGTTGGTTTAATTTTAAACGTGGAAATCTATTCATAATGAACAATGGTCACATGGAACGCGGCCTCAACTTCACGGAAAACCAAACACGGTAAAAGGTTTTGCCGTGCTTGTGTTGGACGGTGGAGTCTGTGATGAACGACGTGGGAATTGTGATTTTTGCCAGTTTGTAGCCACCCAGGTGCTGGCGAAAATAAAATCCTTCAAACGCCATGTCTTGAATAAGTCATCCTCTGTTTATTTGTAGATATGTATTGGATTTACTTTCCATACGCAAGTAAAGAGCCAGTGGGCAGTGTCTGTAAATGTCTAATGTTTTTGATCATTCCTGCTTCGTGCTGACTTGTTTCAACATTTAAATGTGCATTAAGTTATACCTTCCAGAGCGTTCTATAAATAATCATCTTGGGGAACCTCGGAAACTTGCGGTGTGTCAGCTACGTCGGGGAAACAATAAGTTGCTGAAAGGCCACAAAATTGAACGTTTCATTTGGGGAAGTAGTTGGAAACATTTACTAGGATAATATTTACTCTCCACAGCAATTTATGTTAAGCATAAACTTCGTAGTTGAACTTGTCCCCTAAACACACTTAACTTAATGTTTTGAACTGGGTAAGGGGTATTTAAGGGATAACATATCTGCAATTGCGTGCTTTTTTGCCAAATGAAGTCATTCAACTAATATTTACAGAATGTTTTTAAGGCCATTCAGTACTATACACTATGTACTGCACAGAATTTGTAAGGATGTGTTTGGACAAGTTCAATTCAGTTTAAGCCTGGCCAAAAAAAAAAAAGTCACCACCTGGATTTAACTAAGCAAATAGGTACGAGCCTCCTATTGGATAATTACGGCATGGGCGATTATCTTTCAGCTGGCAACAAGTTATTTAACCCCAGTTGATGCAATGAGTAGCTTCTCATTTCTTAAACAACCATGTTGAAAGACACATCCCATGGTCTTGGAAAAGATGTTAGTCTGTTTGAGAAGGGTCAAATCATTGGCACGCATCAAGCAAAGAAAACATCTAAGGAGATTGGGTTAAGAACTGTTCAACGCATTGTTTAAAACTGTAAGGTAGTGAAGAACCATTGTCTTTGAGTAAGAAATGTGGTTGGAAAAAAGAAGAGAGGCAGATGTGATGCACCCATCATAAGATTTAGGGTTGTTGCTCAGGTCTAGGTTCGGCAACATTATGTTGCCCAAAGAATGAGGTCAGCTGACTACCTGAATATACTGAATGACCGGGTTATTATCAGTGGGTCATATTCCCATGTCAGGATTCATGGGGCTCAGATTGTGAAAGAGTGGTTCAGGGAGCTTTAGACCTCATTTTCACACATGGATTGGCCACCACAGAGTCCAGACCATAACCCCATTGAGAATCTTTGGGATGTGCTGGAGAAGGCTTTGCTCAGTGGTCAGACACTAGCATCATCAATACAAGATCTTGGTAAAAAATGAATGAAACACTGGATGGAAGGAAATCTGGTGACATTGGAGAAGCTTTTGTTTGGTGGCGACTTTATTTTTTTGGGTATGTAGAGTTGGTAATATTTGGTTCAAACTGTGGTTCAACTACGTGTTGATGTAAATCTGACCTTTCTAGGATCAGCTCCTAGCCTGTTTGTGGCTAAATAAGCCAAAAATAAATCAGTTAATTAATAATTATTTGCTAAATGTTGCTGTTATATAAATTTCAATGCAAAATAAACCTCTCCCAAGTTTATACCTTGAGTTATCTAATAATTTTATGGTACTTTTTAGAAATCCTCTCAGTTTACAGGCATTTCTTTCATTTTGTGGTAAAACGTCAAAAAAACATTGCAAATTTTCTTTGGGTTTACCATGCCCTGAATGACCCGAAGGCTTCTGTTTAGAATTCAAACAATGAATATCAATGCTGTTTAGAAAGAAACCCAAATACCCTACGGCTGCTCCTCTCATGATATACTTATCACCCACTGAAGGCTAAACAAGGGCAAATATCACAGTGATGGAAAAGGGAGATCTATCACATAAGCATATACAGTATGGCCACAGTCTCCGCTGTCGCACCGTGGCATGACGGATGGTCTCTCCTCTGCAATGAAAATCGTTTCCACTTTTTCACGTCCGTAACAAATGGAGCCTCCCGCACACTGGGAGCATTTTAAGAGATAAGCTGCATTTATTTCCCAAACGCTATTCTCTCCCGGTGCAAAGCCGTGGACATCTGTTACAGCTGATTACTAAACCAGACCCCCTTTTCATGTGTTCCTGTTTCTCTCTCCCCCCCCTCGCCCCTCTCCGTATTGACCTTTGGGATTGTTTATCGAAAAATTTATGAGCGGCAAAATGCAGTTATGCGAGGAGACGATGCGTATGATAAAACGCAGATGGTGAAGCGTAAAACTCTTGATGAGGCTAGTTAGGAGGGCGCAGACAAGCGGCTGGAAACGAAATGATTTGGTTGTTTTTTAAAGAGACGCCGTAAACAAAGAGCAACTGTAAGTCATTCTCAATAATAGTGAAGTGGATGGATTTAAGTCTGGTCTGGCAAATCCCACTTTTTGCAGAAATTATAATAAATACAGAACATACAAGGTAATCGATGCTTGTGTAAAAGTCTCGTAATACTTGGAGTTGGACCCACAAAATGATCCTTCTCCCCCCCTCATGCTCAGTCTTCTCCTACCGAAGCGGACAGTTTCTGCCGCTCCTTTCCGCGTTTACTTCCAAACATTTTAAAGAGGATCATTTCACTTCCCTTCCCTTTACCATAACAACTAAAAATAACATAGATTTTTGTTTTGCGTCGGTCCTTGCGAGAATCAACATTCCCAAAAACCCTTAACCGCCATCTAGCAATATTTACCTCTGTGCCCCGAGCCCTGGCCGCTCTTACATCTGGCAAAATGTTAAGATGCTGCTGCGGTAGATAAACAAAAGACGAGCTCACATTTCTTGTGTATAAACCACCGCTGGAAAATTTAGCCTTTTTTCTTTTTACTAAAAGGTTATTGTAATTGCCTTTAAGTATGATTCCGAAAGTAGAAGAGGCCTATTTTTCTGAGCAGAGGAGAAGATTGCACGGTGATATCCATAATGCCGTTGGATATGCTCTGCCCACCAGCGGCGCTCCGCTGTGGCTCAGCACTGAGCAATTAAATTTCTTGAGTCAGGAGAAATAAAGCTTCTCAGATCTCCACCTTGGATGATTTCCATGACTCCCTTTGCTGCTTGTTAGGTCGCTCCTGCTGCGTTTAGATAATTTGTCCTTTGATAACCTTGGGTCCATGGAGCACGGAGAAAAAAAAATTAAATGACACACCGTTTCTTGCTCCTTCTTGGAAATAAGGAAACCATGTGCTCGTAGGTGCCAGATACTGAGGCAGCAGCCACTGCAGAGTGTTTGTGTTTTCCTTGAAAATTTTCAGCCCAAATATCAGTTGGAACCGAAGATTGTTTGGATCTTGTTGTACTGGCTGCAATTTTTTATTTATCTTTTTTCCGTGAAGGCACACAATATAGTCACATAGTACACCACTAACAAGCACTGCTGATGTTTATGAAACAAAGTCTTTGAAAAAGTTCAGTGAAAGTGCAATTTCGGTCTTTTGCTGCTCTCACGTAATATACGGTCAGGCTCTCTGAAAATACCCGGGACTGTAATTATTGAGATTTTCTATTTTAACTCCTGATTTGAAATGTGTTCGTACGGCTTCACCAAATTATATAACCAAAAGAGAACTCTTTTAGGTTATTGTACTACTGTGTATCCTAATCAGGCATAACATTATGACCCCTTGTGGCTTCAAAACGGTTGTGACTCATCAGGGAATGGACATGGGCCTTCTGAGTGTGTCCTCTGTAGATCATCCCACAGATACTCGATCAGTTTGGGATCTAGTGAATTTGGAGGCCAGGTCAACACCTTGTGCTGTTTTTTTGAGTTGTTCCTAAACTGTTTTTGTGCATGCATCCTACTGGGGATGGCCATCGAGGAGGGTCATTGCCGTGGTCTGGTCTAGGTGGGTGCTACATATCTAAGCAACATCAACAAGAAGGCCAGATCCAAATGTTTCCCAGCAGAACATTGAATTGTCACGAGATGGTCAGTGTTATTTACTTCTCCTTTCAGAGGTTTAAATGCGGTTTCTGACTGTTTGAGTCATAAAAAAGAATAATGGATGCAGTAGAACCAAAGTTAAGTCTGTCTTTTCCAATGCATTCTTCTTTCTTGTCAAAGTGTGGTGCCTAGGTTACCCACAATTGCAACACAACCACCATTCAGGACATGATGGGTGTAGTATGCTGGCAGCTCCATTTACAAACCAGCATTCACGTGTAAGCTCCAGGACACTTGTACGTTCTGACGTGAACGCTCCCCTAAGTCGAAAACAACAACTGGAACGACTGCAGCAACAAAATACAAAGCATGTTGCGTGTCGGCTCAATGTTGTTTGGTTGGTTTAAAAACACTTTGAACACACCAAAGCCCTAACACGACGTCCTAACTCAGGAAACAAGACCATCAGAAGAGCTTGTAAACGCACAATCGATTCCTTAAGAGAGACTCATTACTGTAAGACCAGAACGGACCAGTTAACTAAACCGTTGGGGTGTCAGTAGCTGTGAAATCACACTGGGGGTGCAAGCAAAAGGTCACTGCATTAACTCCCGCAACCAATGAGGAAAAGGGTTTCGGACTTTTATGACCCCCTGGAGCTGGCTCCCACTGTGGCACGAGATAAAATTTTCTGTTTTCCTTTCCTCTCACCTACCTTTACCTTTTTGTTTAGTCAGTTGTGAATCATCGTCACCGGTCACATGTGGCATCCAGCGCTTAGCGCTAATAGGGAAGTCTGCCCAATGTGGCCCGCAGATGTTGATTTGAAGGGTAATTTGCTCTTGATGTTGCATTAACACAAGTGTTTTAGTCGACTGACCTAGCGGTGATTTACGATCTCTTGGGAATTTCAGGAAATTGTGGTAAACGTGTAATTGCTGGGGGAACGTTTTTAGCACCTCGCAGGTCACTGGACGCTGCTGTCAGGTCAGAGGTCTGGCAACCAAAAAGGCACTTGAGTTAAAAATAATTAAAAAAAAAACATCATTGGATGCTGGTGAAGCCACGGCTTTGATTTTTAATACTATAATAATCACAGTGACGAGTGAGGTTTCACATTATTTACTCTGTCCACTTAACTCACGCTGCCCAAGCTCAGTCATGAAACA
This sequence comes from Planiliza haematocheilus, assembly GCA_005024645.1. Lineage (NCBI taxonomy): Eukaryota > Metazoa > Chordata > Actinopteri > Mugiliformes > Mugilidae > Planiliza > Planiliza haematocheilus. The sequence continues at coordinate 9,380,471 of SRSE01001415.1, read as the reverse complement.
AACAGTAAATCATAGAAAAGAACAAAAAGAGGTCTTTGAGAGCTGACCAGTCCGGCCTCTGTACCACCTCTGGCATTTCCTCCAGGTGTCCACCACACAAAGAGCAGCTTTATGAATCAAGTCGTACCTGGGATTATTACAAAGGAGCGGCGGCACAGGGGAACTCTTTGTTTATTGGACGTTTTGGCGCTTTCAGAAACCTTTAAATTAAGAAACGCTCACCTCTAAACTCACCCGCTTGTAAATTCAGAAGGCCGCGCTTCCTGTCGAGAAATATAAAGGACACAGTGACAATAGCAGCGCACACAGTAGTTCGCTTTGTGGTGGTCTTGTCGAAAGCGGCTCTCTGATCACCGACGGCTCAGTGTAAAAGTATCACCATACCCACAGCTTGTAGCAGCCTAACAAGGCGCAATTCAGCGCTTTGAAACGAAGCGTGTTTCAGTGTTTGTGACAGGCTGTAGAACACCAGCTCTCATACAGTCTGCTGTTAATAAAACATTACGCTCCTCTCCTAAGGCTGAGCCGCTGCAGTGGACGGATTCAGCGCATCCCACTGAGCTGCAAACAAGAGGCGCCGTGTGTTTCCAACTAACGGAGAGCTGAGCGGAGTCCGTTTTTAATTTACAAAGCCCCCATTACACCAAACATTTTCAATTTGGGTCCAGCTGCAAAATATCCGCTGCAGTAGGAAAGTCGCATTAAAGTGGGATATTTTATTTTAAGGTCCTGATGAGTGGTTTAAAATGCAAAACAGAGATCACGAATGAGGTTTGCAGAGAAGTTTAAAAAAAAAAAAGGGAAAAAAGTGCTGCATCTTTAGGAGAAACGAAACAGAAGGCAATGATGGAAGTTAGCAGCCAGCCTCATGTGTGACCCATATCAAGAAACCGTTTCTCTGTTGATTTTGCAAATGGAGGAGATCCACTTCCATGTGTGCGATCGGCGATGCTTTAAATGCCCTTGGGAAGGTTGTCAAAATCTTTCCAATTACAGTCATTTCCCCAAACATTTCTCTCTCTCTCTCACATCTGTTTGAACAAATAGTCATTCAGTGATTAAAGATGATCTGTATTCAGAGCAAAAATAATCAGTTTACAAATAGTAAATCTCGCTTCATTTGCGTCTCCGGCTCAGTTTAAGTCAAATTGCTGTGGTCATGTTGATCAAAAGCGGACGGAACAGTGGTGTGGTGGTTAGCAGTGATGCCTCGCATGCCTCTGGGATCGAATCCAGGCAAACTGGGGCCTTTCTGTGTGGAGTTTGCACGATCTCCCTGTGTCTGAGTGGGTTCTCTCCGGGTACTCCTGCTTCCTCCTGACATCCAAAGGCGTGCACTTTAGGTCTTAAGACCTGTCCAGGGTGTACGCCGCCTCTCACCCGATGACAGCTGGGATAGGCTCCAGTGCCCCCCGCGATCCTCCAGAGGACAAGTGGTCACAGAAGATGAAACATCCATTGGTTGAGACGGGTGTAAAGAATTAAATGAGAAAAAAAAAAATTAATTAACTTTACTTTGTAAGCACTTTCAAAACCTAGTGTGACTTTACACCCTGCCAGCTGGGAGTGAAACAACAAACATCAAACAACGGAATAACAAAATACATTTTGCTTTGTAAAATCTCCTCTGATGTTTGCAGCAGGCCAAATGTGAAAACATCAAAAGCAATTTGGATCGAACACTACTGATTATTCTAAAAAGTTCTGAAAGATTACACAAGCGAAATGGATTATACTATTTCAGCAGTTGTGTGTTGAACCGTTGCATAAAACAATGTTGATGTTACTTTACGTCAATGCAGCCTCAACACGCACACAATTCAATTTTCAGCTCAATTTTATTTATATAGTGTCGATAACAATACAAATTGTCTCAAGATGCTTTTGCGAGACACGGTCTGAAACCCGGCCGGCCTGAAACCATCAGAGGGAGCGTGTAGGCGGCGGTGGAAGAGAAACACTCCCTTTAAACAGGAAGAAACCTTGAGCACCTTGACCCGGCTCATGTGGAGGGGCCCGTGTGCCTGAGGCCGGCCGGGTATAGAGAGATGAGAGCAGCAGGAGGGACGAGATTAACGTACTGTCATGGATGCAAACAGCTTTCTGTTTTTTGCCAGATTAAAGATAAAACACAAATAAAGAATCCCAGAATCTGTGCCGCGGAGCTCGACACATTAGACTCATTAAAAGACTTCACAGCCCTGTGACGTGATATGATTAAGATTAAACGTGAGTGACAGCCTAATGACTGCGACAGTAAGCAGTTAACCACCAGCGGCTTCAGTTCCATTCTAACGCTCGGCATTAAGTGAATATCATTTTGCCAAACATACAAATGTCTTCTGATAGCTTCCAGAACTGGTGTTTTCTGCTCTTCCCTCCAGAGCAGAACAACAACACGTTAAATCCACTCATGCGACGACTCATATGATGAATGAAAACGGTTACTGTTTAGAACCTCTGGGCTACGACGCAGAACTATGAAGTTACTCCAAAAGGAGAAAAAAATAAATGTTTACTCGGTGTCCCTCAACAGCTGACGCCAAGATACTCTCCCGCAAAAACTGTTGAATCTGATATCCGACTGTTTACTCTTTGCAACTGTTTATACATTTCTACTACACTACATGTCTCAAAAAGGGGGCGTTGGGGGTGTATTTACAAGGCAATGCCTCATCAGTCTTGCTGTAAATGGCCACCATCTATAGCATATGGGTTTGGCTGTTTGTACCGAGGGGGCCTTTGTTCATTTCCTCCCGCGTCTGTTTTGAAACACAACAGAAGCAGTAGTGCGTGCTGTTGTTCAGATTTCCCCTCTCGTGACAACGCTCCGAGGCCCCGAGCTGCTCTCATGGCTGCGGATGGCAAACTTGACGCAATCAAAGGCATTCATTACAGTCATGCATGTAATGGGGCTATCGGCGCCGTTTGAAAAAGAGACGATCTGCAGAGGTGGATGCCTCCGCTGCGGGGAAACAAAGGGATTTTTATTTTTTTTTCTTCGCCACGTTTGCGTGTGAGCGGAGACAACCCGCACGTGTGTGTTAGGCTCCGCTCAGGCGGCCTAAACAAACGTCAGTCACACACATGTTTGGCGAACAGTGAGTTGGAACGTGTTAATTGTTCCAGCGGCACCGACTGTAACTCAGCCAGATAAACACTTCATCTATGTGACATACCAAAAATTGCACTGATATTTTACTTCATCGGCTAAAATGTTTAGCACGCAAAGCGCCAACCCCAAAGACCTTATCAAGAGTAGGCGGACCCCGAGGGGAAAAAAATGCTGATGGTAAAAACAAGTGGACAGATGATTGCTTTCCAGCAAAGTCATCCAATATGTTAGATACCTTGAAAGTCTTTCAGCGTTGGTGGTCAATGTCAGTGATCCTCTATGTCTGTGGTAAACATGGTCATAATTATGAGCATAAGAGAAATCTACATTTAAATAGAAGGGGAAACACACTGTTTGTGTCAGAATTAACCTAGGACTCTTCTGGAGCTCAGGCAGACCCACTGGTAGACGTCCAAACCGCAGCTTTGAGAAGTTTTCCATCGGAATTCATTTCAGACCTGTCAGGGGGCCTCCAGGCTGGAACCCTGGCGCTTAGCGTCCTGAAACCTATTTGCAAATTACCTCCTTCACCAGCTGAGTGTAGAATAACACGCAGCGGCCTGCTGTCTGTCCAGGACACAGCTGCCTGGGTCAGCTACTGCAGGGAGAGGAGATACGGGGCAGGGCCGAGCAGGGTGTCAGGCCTGGCTAACCAAACCCAACTGATACGAGACCTGTTGCTCCTTCTAAGCTCACCCACCGGTGTCGCGTTTCTGTTATTATGGGAGCCTTTTAAAGGAAATGTCCAGAGTTGTTAGCAGCAGACTTTTTTACCGGTTTTTGACATTAGGGTATAATAAAGCCGACAATGGCAGACTCGAGTGTGGTGTCCGTGTTCTAGATTTGCATGATGGATGGTGGCAGTGGCTGAGCGCGACATCTTGCCTGCTCTAATGGGTCTCTGAGGAGCTCAATCAGCCGCTCCCACTGCGCAAAAAGGATAAATAACAACCCGGACAAAGCCGTTCTGAGGGGGTCCAGCCAGAAAGAGCTGCACTTTAGCAAAAAAAATACAAAGAACGCCAAGGGACGTGTATTCACGGCGATCGTTTTGTAAGAGGACAAACCTGATTTATTCTGTCTGCACATCAACTTTTGAAAGCGCGCGTGCATGTACTTGTAAGCACAGAATTAGATCTGAGCGTGAAGGAGGATGAAATTATGAGTCATGAACATGCTGTGTGGCCACCTGAAATAAATGGCCGCGGTTGTCAAGAATATTTAGATATTTGTCTTGGTAATGATTCTCTGATGGGTCGAAATGGTAAAGGAAGGAAGGAAGCAGCCAGGCTCCACCGGCCAGCACTGCTAATGAAATCACTATCAGTCGTAGCTGTGATGTGAGGTGAAAAAAATGAGAAATGGTGGTAGTTAAATAAAGTTTCTCAAGATAGTTGGCAGGAAACTTGTGCTTCGTCCTTTTTGTCTTTGACTTTAAAGCTACCAATCAGAGAGACAATGTTGAAATTACACCAAACTGAAGCTGTAATTGAGGAATCACAGACGTACCTGGGGATAAATCGTGAATTGACAATCATTATTGTAAAAATAAACTCTTAGAATGACCCATTTCTCACCGAGATCGGAGACTGACACGAGACGTCAAACGTAAGAAGGTATCGGTTCAAATCAACTGTGCACAAATCACTTTATCATATTCTTCTGACAGTCAGACCTCAAACAGTAGTGGCTTCATGCACTCTGTAGCTTAACAGTCTTCCCCAGAACATATTTCTTTTATTTTCTCCTTTCTTAGTTCACTCTCTAATTTGCAGTTTCAGTGTACCGCCTTCCAATGCATAAAACGTAATTGTGTTATTTCAATGTTTTCTGAAAATGTTAGGCTTTTCACTGACCGCCATTTACCAAATACTTCTCACATAGCACACCTGCATGCACACAAAGGGATCAGACAGGAGGCTGAAGTATAGTGCTATAAATGCTGCCCACTTTCCCACTAGCATGTAATTTGTTGGTTTTCTTCTATTCCATATACAGCCTTTGCTGATTAGGACTTGTTAAGTATGCTGACACCGAACCAAACAGGTTTCAAGTCTGGTGCCTGATTTTAAATCTTAAGAAAGATTTAAAATCAGCAGGCATTTGGACACAGTCAAATATCGCAACCTTCTCCAGACGGCGTACATTAACTGCAGCATCAAAAAGCTATGTAAACATACACAGATCAGGCATAACATTATGACCACGTTCCTAATATTGTGCAGGGCTCCTTTGTGACTCAAAGAATTGACATGGTCCCGTATTTGTGTGTGTGCCTGTGTCAGCAATGACACTCCTTGATGGCAGCAGCCATCATCAGCAGGGTGCAGCCTATGGGGTGGGGGTGCCTGGTCTGGTCTAGGTGGGTAACACCCACATAAATGAATACCAGGTCCAAAAGTTTATCTGCAGAACATTGTAGTTTTTGTTATGGCAGTAGGACAATAACTTCCTTTAGCCATTAAAAGGAAGGATTATCTTTTGTACATGTAAATGTGTATACAAGCCATCTCATTGTTCATTCATTATATCCTCTTTTATCCTTAAGCTGCTGCTTCAGTCCATTGTACTTTTCCCCCAAACATTTGGCTGCATTCATTAGCCACGTTGTGTAATGGAAGGATGAGAACTCAGCAGATCAGCAGAGTCTGAGATTTAGCTGTACTAGGGGTGGCTGTACTCCAGTGACAAAGCCACAACATTAGACAGATGGGAAACCTGCCCAGATGTAGAGGCTTTGCTGTTTGCGTCATGAATCCCTGTGGCGAAAGAGCCTCTGAATCACGACTAGAGATTAGGCCCAAAATGCACAAAAGAGAGTGGGTGTCAGATAAAAGCCAACTTGAAGCTTACTTGCACAACGTCAATTGTAAGACAGGCAGACAAACAAAGGATAAAGCAAAAAAAAAACCTGTCACTAATCGTAGGAAAGGCGGCAGGACCCAAATGCAAGGCACTAATGGGAGGAATGGAGCAGGCAACAAAATGACTTTAATAACAACTCGAAAACCAGACGTTAAGGCGCTGCAAGGATGGCAGGGTATTCCAAACACACAAATCCAAAAGAAACTGGTGAAGACCAAAAAACCAAGAATGAACCACAAGGGAGAATCCAAAGAGGAAATGGCACAGGGGAAATATAACAGACAGCTTGACGTGGTTACGTCAGCTACACTGCAAGGAAAGGGAAAGGCAGGGCTATATATACAGGGGTCAACAGGACATAGGTGAAAGTAATGAGGGCATAGCACACAAGGGGATACCAATACTAGACAAGAAACACCAAGAATTCATTCATTCATTCATCTTCTGTAACCGCTTGTCCTCTGGAGGGTCACGAGGGGGCTGGAGCCTATCCCAGCTGTCACTGGGCGAGAGGCGGGGTACATCCTGGACTGGTTGCCAGTCCATTTGCAAGGCTAACACAGAGAGGCGGGCAACCATTCACACTCGCACCTACGGCAAATTTAGAATCACCAATTAATCTGACGATGTCTTTGTAGGGTGGGAGGAAGCTGGAGTACCTGGAGAGAACCCACACAGACACAGGGAGAACATGAAACTCCAACAAAATCAATTTCAGCCACAAAGACAATCTGGCAAAACACTGAATTTAGAGAGCTGGTATATACTGAGGGGATGGTTAGGTTGTTGGAAACAGATCAGGGTCCTTTGTCAATATGCATTCTTATCAATGAAACACCATCAGCCACTGCAGAAGTACTTTTACAATACAAAGTACCCATCTGACCGATTGAGGTCCAAATACCTGGATGGGTTTTCTCCGCCTGTTTTATCAAGGCTGCCTCACGCCACGTATCCCAAAATGTATTTCGCCTACATCCTCAAGTCCACCGCGGATCCATTTCCAGAATGACCCTCCATGTCCTCCACCCTCCCGTCCTCCCGCAAGAATGTGGAAACGCAACACATGGAAAAATAACTCGCAAGCAAGCCCCAAGGCAGATATTAAGTGGACACAAGCGCCGTCCAACACGCACACTAAAACAGTGGAGGCAAATCAGGTGGAGGCTGAAGTCAGGAGGCTCTGGAAACGGCAGCGGCTACAGCAAATAAGAAACACATCTGCATTCAGATTGGATGTGAGAGCGAGGAACTGACCCCCAAAGTCAGTGAAATGAAATGTGATGGCTGCGGTGGAGTAGCTGACAGCTAGCGCTGCAGACTGAGATGTGTGACTTTGAGTGTCCTCCAGAGCAAATTTACAAGGGTTATGGTAACAGAAGTGACTGTTCAGCCCAGTAACCATGTCTTGTTACGCTTCTGTGAGCCGAATCTCATGTGTCAGTGAGAATAGTAGAAGCTGCACAAACATTATATTAAAATGTATAAAAGAAAAAATTGACTTGCAAACAGCCCACCTCCACTGGCATCTAATCCTGGAGCAGTCCTTCACCAGCTCCTGGTACTCTTTTAGACCTCTTCAGGTCTTTTGCTGTTCAGACTCCAGATGGTTTTGTTTTTTTATGTCTTGAGGATTTTAATTACCATCAAGTCTTAGTGTTGTACCAGTGAGGCCAGAGAAATGCCTCTAATCAGCAATCAAAGAGGAGGATGCGAACCATGACGGCACCTTGAGCTTGACCACTTCCCTACAATGTTGCCCATGTCAGTCAAGAAAAATAGAAAACAGCCAAGAAACTTTTCAAATTGAACAGACAGTCACAACGTTAAAGCCTTCTGACAATAGGGACAATTAAAAAAAACTAAAACATGAATAGGTGTTGACCTGGCCTCCAGTATCTGTGGGATGATCCACAGAGGCCCCTCCCCTCAACCCATAGGACCCAAAGGCCCCCCACTAACAACATCCTGTTGCCAGACACCACAGGACACCCTCAGAAGACCCATGTCCAACCCATGTCCATTCTCCAATGAGTTACAACTGTTCTGGAGGCACAAGGGAGACCTACACAATACTAGGAAGGTGGTCATAATGTTATGCCTGAGCTGTGTTTATGTCATGCTCCTCATTTTCAGTTTTATGAGATACGTGAGCCTTCACACGTACCTTATTGTCCCTTGACCAGGTTCTACCTCCCAAGTCGAGCTACGCCACGTGTGGTAAAATCTGCCGACGAGTCCATACTGTCTGGTCTTTCACTACCTACAGCTGAGGACCTCCGATATGGCTGTCAGCGCGCGCTAAATGACCTGTAATCACCTCTCATTTCATCATTCTGCTGCAGCGCATTGATCATCTGGCGGCAGCAAGCGGGACCCCGAGGAGATTCGGGGCTTGCACCGGTTCGCACACAACTCACCTATAAATATTGTCCCGTGAAGTCCTCTTCCCAGCAAGCGTGCGAGCAGACGATGCGACGGCCTGAATGGAAATCCAGCTGTCTCGAGAGGAGCCTGCTGTTTTGACAGGATCTTCACATCTTCTGTCCGTCTCTGGAACTAATCAATCCTGACGTCTCGATACGGACAGACTGCACCTGCTTCCTCCCTTCTGTCCACGCACAAATACGACATAGGCTCATACATGCATATATATATTTTCACACACACATTGCATTGTTCCAGCTTGAATGTCTTCTGCAGCCCTGCTTCTCCACATCACTGAGGGCAGAATGAGGACAAAGCACATTCTGTCAGCATGCATCTAAAAAATGGTGCCATTTCCTGAGATGTTTAGGTGTTTTCAAAAGGCCTTGTGGGCTTGGCTGTTAACATCACTCTGTAAATCCTCAGAGGTGGCCTATTTGGGGAAACGGGGATCTGGGTTCTGTCTCCGACTCCTTTTTTTTTTCTTTTCTTTTTATGCTAACATTATACACCTGCACAAGCACAGACGACCAGCCATGCAAGATCACACACACAAGCCCGGATGCGCGTCCGCTGCAGTAGCTGGAACATGTGAGAACACAGTCCAAACAGAGAAACTGCACAGTGTAAAGTATCGCCAACAATTAGTCAGTACCCATAATGGGTTTTGGAGGATTCTGTGAGACTTGGCACCGAAGCTCTAAAATGTGAGTTCTGGGAATCACATGCATCAGCGACTTCGGCTTCAGACTTTTCACAAGATGTTTTCCAAACACATTACGCTTGTCAGTGCGCTGGTGTGAAAGCTAAAAACCAAATCCAAATATAGTGTGTTGAATAGAGGATTTATAGCGTGGACGACACAGAGCCAGTGTGTTCATTTCCTGTGCCGTGCCAGAGCAGCCTCTACACTAATTTCAACGATAATATCAAAAATTCATTCCAGTCGGGTTTATGACTCTGTGTAGTCCTAAAAGCAAAGGATTTGATGGAGTCAGTTTGATAAATGTGTTGTCATTTTTCCAGACTAAACTCAACATGGTCATGATTCATGAGACCGCTTGGGAGTACTTTAAGTTTTTATTATGACTCTTTAATGACAGAGGGTACAAACTTGTGATTATCAAGGTATGTGGGGAGAATACAAACTGAATGTGTTATACCGCACTGCAAAGTGAGAAGGGGAATAAACTCCATGAGCTGGTGTCTTCCTTTTACACCAAACATGAAAGTCTCTGTGCTCCTCATTAAACTGGTCTGATCATTGAGCTGTTTTGTGGTCGCTGCTCTCAAACCTTCCTTATGTATTTACCTCAGTAAAATCTTTAACAGTCATCCTACGGGCTCGAATAGGAAGACGAAGAAAATAAAACCTGTTCCAATTAGGAAGGGTCCATGCATTACTTAGAGGTGGTTAGCCTTAGTGTCAGTCTCATTGTTACAACCCTGCTCTATTAGGGGGGAGAGAAGCAACATTAAACCAGACTCAATTGGCTTTTTGTTGAGGTTTATTGTGAAAGATTAAGGTTAACAGAGAGCGCAGGACTATGGCTAGATGAAGGGTGGTGGACAAAACAAAGAAATCAGTAAAACAAAACCAGAAGATCAAGCCCTTTCTAAAAGTGAAATCTCAAATGAAAAAGTCCAGCTCTTAGGCAACAAAACAAAGCGCTTGCGTAACAAAGTCTCTGAGGCGTGGTCTGATGCCACTGTGGGTTCTTTCAGCAGAGAGTTAAACTGCAATGACCTTTGTAGTTTTTTATTTTGAAACCACAACACACTTGCACATCTACTGGTGTCATCGCAGGCATAGTCGCCCCTGCCGACGCCAAGAGTGTCTTTCTTTGTGCTGTGATCTCCAGGTCCAGGACGCTACTGTGTTTAAATGTGATTAGACTAACAGGATGCAGGTGTGCCAGTCACTCTCACCTGGTGCCGCTCTCATGAGCCTGCTCCACTGCAGAGTGATGTCAGCACGACGTTTAGATAGGAACCCTAACCAATCGGTCCTTCAAAGGAGGAGAATCTGCACATCTGAGAACTGACTGGGCAGAAGTGGAAGGGGTCTTCACACTCATATTCAAAACACAAAAATAGACCGACCTGGCAACACATCTTCAATAATTCCATGCCTCAAGGTTTAGTATTTGGGATAACGAATCATTAAGTCAAATAACTGAGGTTCGCGGGCAGCGCAGTGCCGAGGTGGGTAGCACTGATCCCTCACACCCGGGTTCGAATACATGGGCCGACTGGGCTTTTCTGTGTGGAGTTTGCATGTTCTCCCTGTGTCTGCGTGGGTTCTCTTTGGGTACTCAGGCTCCCTCCGACTGTCCGAAGACAAGCTGGTTAGGTTAACTGGTGATTCTAAATTGGCCGTAGGTGTGCCTGTGAGTGTGTACACTTGTCTGTCTCTCTGCGTGCGATAGACTGGCGACCCGTCCAGGGTGTACCCCTGCTTCTCACCCGATGACAGTTGGGATGGGCTCCAGCAGACCCCTGCAACTCTTAATTGGAATAAGCGGGTACAGAAGATGAATAAATGAATGAATGAATGAACTGAGGTTCAGGAACAGGCCCACACATCAAACACCCAATTACCTGCCTATCCCATGTGCTACCCTGCATGCTCTCTCTATTCACTTGGGGTCCCAGAGACCCCAAAAGTAGCACCAGGGACACGTAAGCGCACCTAACCTCTCCTCACCCGTTTGACTCAGTTCTCAAACCCCTCCACCCCAACATCTCTGTTCTCCCTTTACAATCTCTTTGCAGGAACCAGGGGATCAAGGAGCCGACGCCTCCAGAGATATGCCCCCACCCTGAAACTCTCTCTCTGGGTTCCTACGTCCAGTCTTCCAAGGATCACCATTAGTCACTACTCAATTCTTTCCCTTCCCTTAGACCGCTCTCTTCCCATGCCCTCATCTTTCTCTCCTCTTTAACCTGGTCAAATAAACTTCTTTGAATATCAAGAGGCGTGTTTTTTTTAGTGAAAGACTCCTAAATTGAACCAATGAGCATACCTGGTTCGATATTTTCTCAATTCTGACTGTAAGGTGAAGCATCCAGTGGCGTCATTTTCCGTCGTCTATTCACATTTTTAAATTGGTGTGTTGTCTTTCCCCTCCAGACAAAGATGGCAACCACTCAGGGCGAGAACTGTCCTTGCATACTCACAGTGCACATGTTGCTGCATTTGTCAGTGTGATCACACTTAGAATCTCAAAATAGCAAGTTATGAACACAGCTTCAGTTTCACAGCCCAAAACAGACAGTGTGCAATTTCCAAATCTATTACAGAACATCTACATAATACCAAGTGCCTTGGCATTTTAAATCCAGCACTTTGTGTTCGGGGGCAGTCCATTGTGTAGTGCTGGGTTACAGTAGCACATATTGCATTTTAAAAGAATGCCCAAGAAAGACAATTTCCTTTCTGGGCTTTGAAACACTTCAATAATGTGAGACATCTCATGCAGGAGCTTCATCTTAATGCTTCTTCTATCAAATAATAACAGCGGGTATTGGGTCCAGAGGGGAGGACTTCTCAGCATCACGCACAACCAAACGCTCCGAAAAGGCCGAGCGGGTGCTGTGAGCGCTGGGCTCAGGTACCTGAGATCAAAGTAGAGATAGTTCATCAGCACATACCACAGCATATCCGCTTGATAACGGGCAGATTTTCCAGATCACAGCAGGATGAAAGAAGAAGAAAAAGAAAGTCCTTTCTCCCAGTTTGAACTGCTCGGGCATGCGAGAGGTCATATAATGCGCTAAAGTCACACGAGTAGAAGACACAGTATCGGTTTACTTATGTGCTGGCGTCAGGTAATCTGCATTTAATGTACAGTAATTCCACGAGAGAGAAATCTAAACTTAAATATAAGCTCTGCATCATATCAAATAGGATCACGTCGCTTCATATTAGTCTTAACATCTTCACTATTTCATTTACAAGCTTTCCGCTGCACATAATGATAGTGTCAGTGGGATGTGGATCATTGACTCATTTTATCATTACCACTCTAATCCAAGCTGTGCCGTGCTAATAGGAACTGACAAAATGATATGCCTGCGTAAACGCGCAAGTGCTGAGAGGTTCGGCGGCAAACGAGGACGTGAGAAAACCGGAAACATCGGTGTTTGTTTAAGGGCCACTGAAACTGAGATAAACTGATAAGCTTCAGAGTGTGCAGTTTAGGAAAGCTAGCTTTAGTTTATGTGGATAGAACTGCACTAGTATAGTATAATATATATGCGTGCCTCAAGTGTCAATATTTACATTCTTTAAATGACCTTGTGTTAAGTGCTTCATCAAATGCAGAGTGTCGGTATAAAATGATTCACTTTCATTCTAGTGAAACCTGCATCTGTCTGCAGGGTCGTTAACCAAACCAGACTGCTGAAAATGAATTAGCCCACTTGTGTTTCTGAGTGTACATTAAGAAATCGTTCTCATATTGGTACTTGGCATTAAAAATGCAGCTACATCATTCAGGCATAGCATTATGACCACCTTCCTAGTATTGTGTAGGTCTCCCTTGTGCCTTCAAAACAGCTGTGACTCGTCAGAGAATGGACATGGGCTTTCTGAGGGTGTCCTGTTGTTAGTGGGGGCCTTTGGGTCCTTTGGGTCCTTTGGGTCCTATGAGTTGAGGGGTGGGGCCTCATCCCACAGATACTTGATCATTTTGGGATCTAGTCATTTTGGAGGCCAGGTCCCATTTCTGCTTCCTGGGTTGTGGTTGTTGTAGGAACATTTTTTAAACCAAATCTTTTTATCTTTTTATCGTATATTTTTGTATCTTATAGTATGTTAAATGCTTTTGATATCTGATATGTATTTTAAACCCTGTTTTACTTGTACGGTGACCTTGGGTGTTTTGAAAGGCGCCTATAAATAAAATGTATTATTATTATTATTATTATTATTATTATTATTATTTACATATCAACTTCCGCTGTTGAGAAGAAGAGAAGAAGAGCAGGAGGAAAAGAGGGGACAAGAACAAAGGAGAAAGGTGGAGGAAGAGAAAAAAGCAAGGAGGTGAGAGGAAGAGGAAATGAAGAATATGAGAGATTGATTGGAAAAGAGGAAGTAGGCCTTGAGGCCCACAGGCACCTTGTGCTTTTCTTCATGTTTTTTTAGTTATTCCTTGACTGCTTTTGTGTGTGTGCCCGTGTCAGGCTGCATCCTTCTGGGGATGACTTCTGCCATCAAGGATTGTCATTGCTATGTGGTGGGGGTGCCTGGTCTGGTCTAGGTGGGTGCTACATGTCTAAGTAACATCGACATGAATGAATGCCAGGTCCAAAAGTTTCCCAGCAGAATTGTCACAAGATGGTCAGTGTTTTTAACTTGTCCTGTCAGTGGTTTTAATGTTGTGGCTGATCACATGCAGTGCAGGCATGGATCAGTCGCCTAGTTAGGTAGAGTTAGAGAAGGACTTTCAAAGTGGCAAATGTTACAGAAATTAATGCAGAATGGGCAACACAAAACCCTTGTTTTTCAGCTACAAAGTGAATCCACCAAGCATCCACGGCTGTGCAAACCAATAAATTCTAATGTGAAAACACAAAATCATCAAACCAAACAATGTTAGCGTGTTGGCATTAGTACGATGAAGCCATAAACGTTGCAAGTGTCGCTATTAAGACCAAGGAAAAGTAAAATGTCAAACATGAATGACAATCCAGCCACTAGCTACTGGGCTCAAAAACCCTGACTGTCAGTGTAAAATGTTGTACTTATCCTTTGTGTGGATGAGATATTTCACACATTAGTTAAAAAGTCTGATCTAGTGATTTCTGCATACTGCTGTTGTTCAGGTCAGGTTCCTGTTGTTCTCATGTTCCTTGGTAGCCATGGTTAGCTGCTGAGCGGACCATACAAGCCAGCAGCGTTTAGCTAGGTATGTTTTACAATGTTTGAAGTACCCTCTGCTGCTCAATGGGCTTACAAGCCAGCACCTTTTACTTAGTCTATGTAGAATATAGGTTAATTGTCATATCACATGACTGTAGGTTTGGTAGGGCCTCTTAGTCGAACAGGGCCTCTAAATGTGTTTTGCCTGGGATTTTGGCACAATGGATTGTAACATCTTGCCCGGTGTGCTACAAAAAATAGTTATTCCCTGAACTGGTGGATGTGGTTTGTTGCACTTAAACCAGTATCCTCTGTGCAAAGTGATGTATAATTTCAAGTTTAGTGGGGATATACTGGAGGAAACTCAAACGCCCTATTGTCTATCGCCTTGGTAGCGTGACTCCACAACCCAACAAATCAGCAGGTTTCTCCATTTTATTATTCACCAGGGCGAAAATGGAGCACACCTGTGTTTAGAGAAGAAGACTCAAACTCTGCGAGTCGAGTGCGAGCGGCGGCGCCTGTGCATTCCAGTCCAATAAGGGAGGCCGGGCACCGCGGTGAGCTCGGTTCACGGGAGCAGGACCTCCACGCAGACATGTGAGAAACATCACAGGGCGGGCGGCGTCGCTCCCAGGGAAGGGCCTTTTGCTTGTCAGCGGGGTCCGAATTGCGCGGACGGTGAGAATTGAAACACGGCAGCCATATGCACACGCCGCGCTACTCCGTCCATATGGGAGTATTTACATGGCTTCTTTGTTGTTCAAGGATCAAAGCAGAGGAGATCCATCTGAGTTGATTTTATGACACGTTTTAGCAAATCTGCAAGGAGACGGGGGTGGCTTTAAATGCCTTGTAAAAGCTGTTCCCCAGCATGCAAGACCACCCCACTCATCCTGCCGTCCCACGTGAGTACAAAGATGTGTTTTTGAAAGGTGCGGAATAATCAATAAACTACACCAAGAGTTGCTGCCCCCCAAAAAAGCAGAACGCCGTCAATTTATTGTGGGAAAAAAAGAAGCAACATCGGGAAGAAAAGTCTATTCTGGCACATTTTTTTTTTTTATATTACAAAAAAGGAGGAAAAGGCTACAAATCTCGATAATTTATACAAATACAACAACTTTCAAAAATAAATTTTAATTTAGTAAACGCTCCGTGAACAAGATTCTGCAATAGCCCACCGCTTGAGATCCCTGAGCAGAGACACAGAGTTATTCATTTCTTCTTTTAAATCTTTTACACCTTCGCTCAAGCAATAACAAATCTCAGTGTTTCTTCATAAACACTTTATATTTATATATATATTTATATTTATATACATGAGACATTAGCACGTTTTTGAATGTTGGGTGAGTGACATACGGGGGCGAGGAGTGAACTGTGACTAACTTAACATTTCGACGATCGTAGCAGTGAAGTAGAACAGCGTTGGCAGACTGATGACCGCCACGAGTGACATGTACTGTACGTTCAAAACCGCCTCTGCGTTCTCCTGCTGTGGTCCACGTAACTGTGTTTGGAGATCTGACTTCCTTCTAACCGGTTTCCTTTCGCTTTTACATGTATAAACACAGTTCCAGCTGGTTCTGCTGCTTGGTAACACAGAGCAATAACAATGTAATAAACTAAGGACACAGAAAAATGAGGTTTCGTGGCAGATAACAACTACAAAAGAATAATTATGAAATACTGTACATGTTCTCGCTTCCCAGGGGAAGGTGCTGTTTCGCTTACCGTGTGCTGACAACAATAAAAACAAAGAAAAACAGATGTTAACTACGCAGTATATGTACAAGTGAGACCTGGAGACTGGAAATACAGGAAGTTACATTGAAACAAGCCAATCCTGCTCAGTAACTGAGCTTCCACTTACTTTTTTTTGTTTTTGCTGCATGTTTTTTTTCTTCTTAATTCTATACACAATGCAGGTATATATTAGGATTCATTTATACAAACACTTTATTCCAACATAAAGGCATTAAAACATTTCCCTAAAAACGTCCCGTGGCTGTGCACCGTTCTGAGATGGAAAGGAAATGTGTGCATCAGCATAGCTTGTTGTTTTTTTTTTAATATATATATATTTGGTTAGAAGAAGTCCTTCACTTGTTTCAACTCCGCACACGCACTCCACTATAAGAGCTTGAGGTGTGTGGGACGGCTGTATACTCAAAACTAAAGTATCTGCCTCTTCCATGGGAAGTTATCTTAATATTTCCATATATAGCTTCGTACTGTTGGTGACAAATGGCGACTTCGTGACCAGTGCAGAATAAGAAGAAGCGATAAAAGTAAAAAAAAAAAAATGCTACACAACGTGAAGATCTCCCACCTTTTTTTGAGTATTTCCAGCCAACGCATGCAGCTGTGGAGGCTACTGTTGCGCTGCAAATGTAATCCCTTTTTCAAATTTTCTCTGGATATTAGGACATCTCTGCAACGATGAAGCTAATTTTTACTTTCCCACTGAGATGGTGAAACGATGCACGGGCTGGAGATTAAAGTGATATAAACTTAATTTGCATGATTCATTTGGAGATTTTTGGATGCTTCTTCTCTTCATTATCAAGACAGAACATCTGGTCAAAACGAGAACTTCATTAAACGGTGGTGGAAAATCCCCTCCGTGCAGTACTCTGAGACTCCTTTTATATTTTATCTTGCACTGCTTGGGGACGCATTTTACCCTTTTGAACACAGTTGCGTATTTAGAGAACGTAATTAATCGCAAATGTTGAGGGATGTACCTACGCTCTCACTTCAAGTCCAAGTGCTCTCGTTGTAAAGGAAGAAAAAAAAATAAAACAAAAATAAACATGGATTCTGTGAGCACACAATTTCTGAGTCCAAATACCACGCGGTGCTTGCCAAACTCTGAGCAATGCTTCTGAAGAAAAGCTGCTGGCCTGAGGTGTATGCAGAGCTCGGGAGTCATTAGGAGGGCTGCGCGGCACAGTCACGGCCTCTCTGAGCAAACATCCTCCCTGAGTCTCCTCCACCTCTCCTGGAAGAGAGGAGGAGAGCGGATGAGGAACGCGTAGGCTGCCCGTTCCCTGGGTCTGGTGCGCACATGGCAGGTAGGCGGGCCGGGTGAAAGTCAGGGGCTCATGGTCCTCAGGCCCTGCTTCTCCATGATGTTCCAAAGCTTGCGCAAGTTCGACTGAGTGATGGTGTCATCCGGTTTCAGCTGAAGCGCTCGGAGGTAATTGGCCTCGGCTTCTTGCAGTTTCCCGTTGAGGTGGAGGATCGCCCCGAGGTTCATCAAGGCTGCGGGGTACTGCAACCAAAAGAAAAACTGTAAGGACATTGTAGGACATGATACTGAGAAGAACTAGCTTAAAGGCAGTCACACACTCACGGTTCTGTACATAAATAAGTAAGAAGGTAGAGTAAACACAATGACTCAGCCTCCTGGGACAAGCAAGAGTGAGAGTGAAGTACACAACAATTATTTATTAACCAAGAAAATGGATTGTTTAGACACATGTCTAGGTAAAGTAACAGCTAGGAGCTGATGACTAAAACACGAATCTTTTGATGGATTCAGATCAGTCTGAGTTACTTGAGTCACTTGACCCAAAATGGCTCCATTGCGAAAGAAAGGTTATGTTCACGTGAGACATAATAAAGCATCTGACTCATGAGTGGCGGATCTGGAGCGGACTCATGAGTGGCGGATCGGACTCACGAGTGGCAGATCCGCAGCGGATTCATAAGTCTCCGCTGGCTGAGTGCAGGTGGCGCTGCTTGCTAGTGGTCAAGTCAGGTAGTACATTTTGTGATTTCGCACGACAGAGAAGCAAAATGTATGTATATAAGATGTTTGAATGGTATCAATCAAATGTGGTAGGACTCAAATGAGCCGGTTCAACAGACATCTAGATTCGTGATTCTTGAGTCTTCTTTGGTGGCCGGTTCAATGAGCCGGATCCTGCATCTTTTTTCCACTCCAACTCCACTCAGCCTTCCTGAGTGGAGTTTGCACATAGAAAGTGTGAGGGTTGTTTCTCTCTCCATGTTAGACCTGTCCAGGGTGTACTCCAGTTGGGATGAGCTGGGATAAGCTCCAGCTGTAACCAATGAACGAAATTTGCCTAAAACATTTCATATCACTGGGCCACCCAACAAACAAACAAAAAGCGGATGACCAACTGCGGTCGTAACAGAACTTTCTGGTCATGCAGCATTCCGTGTCATGCATGCTATTGGCTCCTGTTGGTCAGATCACCCAGACTCTGTTTGGAGTTTTGTAACCAAGCCACTTTCCCTCAGCGCCCCCGTGTCTTGTCTGTGTCCATAGATGTCAAAGGCAGCAGTCGCCACTTTGAAGTCACTCTAGACGAATACAGTGTTTACTCCCGCTGGTGCCAAGGGGCAAAATCATCATCAGCAGCAGCGCAACGGGTGAGTCATGAGGACGTTAGTATGGGAAATGTGTCTGCGGCGCAATCACATCAAGGCGGACGGAGTATCCAGGCCAAAGGGAGCGGCCACATCTGATCACCATTTAAGCTCGCAATGTGGAAAAGGATGTCTAAGCCCATAGAGGAGCTACTGTTCTACTGCACAGGACTATTGTGATTTCAGTAATTGCGATTCCTGGGAAACGAGGCAGGTTCAAATAAAACAACCTCGGTAAAATGGCACATCTTGTCTTGTTACTGCCGTGTTTGCGACTCTTTCCTGTAATTATCGCTCCATACATCACTGTCGCTTGGATATGGCACTTGATTATAGCGCCTCGACATTTACGGATGAGCCGTACCTCGTGCCAAGAATTTCTTTTTCTGTGAAGTAATCAAGGGTAATTTTGGAAGCATGGGAGAAAATTGCTCCATGAATGTAAAGAGATATCGGTGGAATGCACGAGACACATGTGCGTGTTCATATGTGTAGAAACTATGACGATCTAATTTGGTTTTTGAAGTTCTCCTAACACTACGGAGAGGTTACCAAACGCTCTCAGATCGTACAACCATCCATCTCACTTTGTCCACGCTGTAGGTGCCTCCCTTTTGCCGGACTGTTCCACCCGTGTCTAGCGCAAAACTTTCAAAACATGTCAGTGTTTTTCCAGTGTCAAGGTAGGATGAGTGATGCCTAATGCACGAGAGGCTGGATGGGAACAATATGTCCGAGAGTGGCGCCTTTCGCATAGGCAGAGATGAATAAATACATTTAAAAAATGAATGATAATTGTTTAATAATCCCGTTGTTCTTGTGTTGAGTACAAAACATGCAACGAATGCTTTGCCCAGACTAAAAGCTGGCACGACCGTCACGTCCACTCCTAATGTGCATCATTAAAGTTTCGATTTTAAAGCATCAAATTTACTCTCTGCCTATCGTGCAATTACATTAATAACCTAAGCAAAATCCATTTTTATTTTCTCTCCGTGTTTCACAGGCGGCCGGGCTCCTTCATTTTAATGCCTGGGGTAATTCAGAGGCTGTTTGCGCTGTAAATTACCTTCTGAGGTTTCTGAGGGTCAAACCACAAAATAACACAGGGGGATCATTTTGGAAGTAGACTTTTTACTAGACTGAAAATTGCTAGCCAAAATATAATTGTTTATACATATGGACGCAGTTGAAGGTGACAGTGATGGGACCACACGGAAACGCCGCATCCAGAGTTGGTAGGTGTCAATTAGGCGTATATTGGAAAATGGGGTTTAGTGCCATTTTATGGAGTTGGTGGGGATTGGGGAAGTGCCTCGGCCTGCTTCTGAGGGGCCAGTGAGTTCATGGTGCAATTTAGCCAACAGTTTTTGGAGTCACTGAGAAGGAGAGGGGAAATACGATACGCGGATATGCGTCTTGATATGGCTGAAACCTATCCTAGTTGTCATGGGGAGAAAGGCGGGGTACGCCCTGGACATGGCCGCTGATTCCAAATTGGCCGTAGGTGTGAGTGTGAGTGGCTGTCTGTCTCTCTGTGTTAGCCGTGTACCCTGCCTGTTGCCCGATGACAGCTAGGATGGGATGTGACGCATCACAGGATAAGCAGCTATAGATGATGAACAAGTGAAATAAAAGTGGAAAATGAAAAGAGGGAAAATGCACGACAGGCAGGAGTCGACACGCTTGTGTACGCACTTTCTTTGAACCCATAGGAATACTATATATACTGATGACTGGCAGGAACATCAAACACTGAGCGGACGTCTGGGTTAAAACAAAATGCAAAAAAAAAATCAACCGACTCCTGGTTTTCTTCTCAGCGTAGGTTCAAAAGATCATTCTGTTCGCTCATGCAGCACTTATCTATTCTTGAGGTTGGTGTCCTTATCCGAGTCTCGCCTTCAGGCTCAAACTGTATTACAAGCCCTCCCCCTTTACTTTATATATCTAAGTCTTTTGTGATTTCTTCCCCAAACTCCTGCATTTTTCCTCGGCTTTGCAACACTTCTCGAAAGCTCTTGTTTTTTTTCTCATTTCCTGCTGCTCTGCAACCTTTCCGCCTCCTAACCCTTGCCAAAACTGGCATGCAGGAGCGGAGGCATAGCCAGACGCGTCGCATTTCTTAGCCTACGCTGTTAAGCAACACATGCCCTCAGGCCGCGTGTGTTCAATGTAAAGCTGGGGTCGGGGGAATGACCCCGCCGTAATTACTTCAGATGCCGAAGAATATCTACGCGAAATATAGGAAACTTTCAAAGGACGCCATTGGTTGCAGAGAGCAACCGATGCTACGCAAGCATCCGAAAGGATTTAGCTTGTCTAGATAGAGGGAATTGCAGGGCTGAGGGACTAAATCCCTTGAATGGAGGGAATTGTCCTCTCTCACTCAGAGCGAGCAGACATATGTGCTTAATATAAAACACCAGTGCCTTTGGAGAATGGAGAGTCGGGCTGCAGTAAAGCATGAAATGACAAATGAAGATGGACAGGGTACACGGCTTAAGTCAAGACGCATAGGAAAGAACAAAGGACAATGGCAAAGAAGACGGATGAAGATGCTAAGTTATAATTGAGCCTCAGCTGCAAGCAATAGAAACGGCAAACGCTATCCAAACTGAAGTGACCAAGAGGGGCAAAAAATAAGTGGCGGTGTGTTCGGATGTTGACATCGAACATGTATGTTAGTATAAAAAGATCAAAGGTGGTACAGCAGTGATGTTTTAAAGGGTACGAAGGCCCCTTGTTAACTCTAAACTTTACTGTAGGTGTGAATGTGTTTGCTCCTTGAGGGTTTTATTAAGAAAAGTGGATGTGTGGGACGTGTCGATGATGAAGCTGCAAACACAGAACAAAAAGGAGTGAAACATTCCCACAGTTCACCTTAAGCACCACGTCACGAGCATTTAAACCGGACCAAGTGGGGAAAAAAAGACTTTTCAAACCTTCCATCTGGGTTTAATTGTTAAAAATACACAAGGCTTTGGCAGAAGTTGAACGTTGATGCTGATTTCATGGCTTCTGTAGATATCTAGAATTTTATCCCGCCAGATTTCACTGGTCTCCTCTCTTACTCTTTCTGTACTTTGTAGTTTGTGTGCTGGCAAAACCAGCCTCTCTACTGTCTGTGTACCGCCGTCCGAACACGTTTGATCATTAATCCTGAGCTGATTTCTTCTAATCAAGACGCAGGAACAAACACGGCGACCACATGCCAAACATACTCTGCCCCCTCGGTGGCTCTCACTTAAACAGCTCGACCCGTCCCGCCGGATCTCTGGAGCCCATTCATTTCCAAGATGTCGTAGTCTCCTGACTAAGTGTTATTATCATTATTCTTTTCGATCTGCTTACCCTACCCCCCCTCCTGCTTTGAAGTCGATGATGGATGTTGCACAAGCAAACCTCTGAGCTTAGTAAAAACCTAGCCCTCATTTTTTCCGAGCGCCGCTAACAATGCGCGCCGTTGTGAGAAGGCTGTCCGGGCAGCGGCGATATTGGAAAGCCACCCAGACTGTGATTGCACAGTGTCCATCAGAGTAAATAGCACTGGGGAAGATTAGCTAGACGTGGTTTTACTCACATTGGGTCTCAGGCTCGCCGCTTGTCCGTAATACTTCTCGGCTGCCTCATTTAGGCTGGCTTGTCTGCAAGGGGAAAACAGAGAGAGAGAGGCGATCATTACTCATTTTTATTGCTCCTGGCTTCGGATGAGGCCTTGAACCCTGTGTGTTTACTGGTGCTCAAGGGTCAGTGAGAAAATAACATGAGGGAGCAGCGTGAGGGATGAGGGGGGAAAAAAAAAAAAGTCAATCCAAACGCCCATAGGTTCGTCGTTCGATAGCATCTTTTTACTCGATAACATCTGTGGGGAGCGGAGCATAGCAAGGACTTTTTAATTAAACCTCGAGGTCAGGACAGTTGGTTTAATGGATGCTTGAAGAAAACTTATTAAGAAACCGAAGCCGATCAGAAATATTCACAGCACATTTACGCTTCAAGGTAGCAGACTGCGGTTTTCCATTCTGGACTGATTCTCAAGAGTGAGGATGCACAAACGCTATGAAAACAAAACAAAAAAGCACGGCACGCTGTGACAAAAAGAATTTTTGGGCAGATGGCTTGTCGGCATGAGTCCCTGGAACCAGAAATACACCCCCCACCCTTCCCCTGGGTACATAAAACCTGCAGTCAAGACGTGAATGTCCTATATTATGCGTTTTATCTTCCTTCATAATCCACTGCTCTGCCTTCTGTTATAAACAACCCCGTGTACACTCTGTCACAAAACACTTCCTGCTATTAATACTCCGGTGCTGCAGAAAGCCCCTTTATGATCCGCAGCTGCATGCTTCTCGCTGATGGTAACAATTGTCTAATTGCAAACAATTTAACTTTGACAAAGTCAAGGGCAGAGTGAGCGGCGGCTTGGCTGTGGAGCCCCTTAAAGTCGGAATGATCAAAGGGGCCGAGGCCTTAGGAACCAGAGCTTCATTTGGGCTGTCGGGGTTTATTAAGAGATCATCATCTGCGTGATTCCAGATAAAAATCAAAGTGACCTCAAAGTACACACACAGTATTTATGCTTCGAAAAGACACTCGTGTGACATCTAAAAGCTTAATTTGTCACAGTGGTGAATTTATATATACTTTTCTTAGTTAAAAGCAACACTAAATGAAGACTCTGGGAATAAACATGTCCATTTACGCTGGGTTTTAATTAAAAAGCAATAGAAACGGGGACTTTTAAGTCGAGCAAGAGTCGTGCGGCACATGGTGACGAATTAGTGCCAGAATCAAATATGCCACATGTCTCATTAATGCCCCGCTTGGAGCTCAGAGAGGCTGCGAGCTAAAATGCTAAGATCAGCTGAAAAGACAGTCCTAACTGTTTAGAGTATAAGTTTGCCATGTTTGACGTCTTAGCTTAACGTGCTTATACTTGCTAAACGGAGAGGCTGATGGAAATGACATAAAATATGCAGGTGTTCTGCCATAAATTAAAAATACTGTATAAATAAAGTCCTAACCTGACGATGGAACCAGATGGCACGTAAATGCATCGTCATTAAATCTGATCCTGAACGGGCAAGAATGTGTGAACCATATTTAATTGAAATCCACCTAATGGCTGTTTAGACATGTGAATCTCACGCCGGTGCCAGAGGAAAACCCGAAACGTTAGAACGATTCAACATCTCGAGGCGACGAACGCAGACGTTTCCGCAGATCGCGCTGTATGTACTTTACATTTCAACGGTGATCCCAACTGGAGTTTCTGAATTTGTCATGAGATAATAAATACGGGTTTCGCATCCAGCCACAATCATACGTTTGCCCGCCAGCGCGATATTTTAAAAAAGAGAGAAGAAATGCGCACAAATCTAATTCTATTATGCTATTATCACATTTATAAACACATTATCAGACGAGAGCCGGACCTCCCAGAGCTGTCCCACTGTGGGATGCAGAAGCCGACGGAGGCCAGCTTTGTAAACCACCGTCTTGGTTCGAACCCCAGGACGAGTCAGAGTGAAGCTAGCAGCCAAGGAACAGAGAGGGAGTGATGAGAAAATGGGGCCTAAACGAATTTTAAAAAATAAAAAAATAAAACCAACAACCCCCCTGGAGGAAGCAAAAGCTCTTGGCTGCATTTCAAATCAGCAGCCAGACCACTGATCTCCCCGCCTCGTTGTCTAGTTGATGTAGTTTATTAGCCCCGGACGAGCACAAATCACGATGACGGATTCCTCTTGCGGGTGTGACGTCGCTGGAAACTAATGATCGAATGAGTATTTTCAGTAACAGTAAGAGATTTTCGGGGCTTCAACCGCATCCGTCCCGTCTGTCTCAAACCCAGAATTGCGTTTTGTACGAGGCAAGAGGCCCTGAGTTGCAATGCTACACTGAACACGGACGTCCCCCCTGAGGGCCGCACTGCATCTGCAGCACGCATAATTTCAGAATTATCAATTCAAATCCGCACCCTTGCAGGCAAATGTGCACAAATTGCCATCTCTAAAGTCATGACATGCTTGTAATGGACAAAATATTCTTTCAGATATCATTATCGTATAAGGCGTATGGCTTAGGCGGGTATTTATGAGATAAACTATGAGTGCAAAACCTGCTTGTGTGTGTTTTATAATGTTTCCTTTTCCCTCTGGCTGTGTGTGGACGTCGTACTTTATGACTCCGCTGTGTAGTTTTTTATTTATTTTTTTTACTTTCACAGGGATTTGTCGTATTAAATGGAAATACAAGAACATAGCTATTGGCCTTACTAGTAGCCAATGTTTCCTGTCCTACATTCACACCATAAACAAGAGCTGGTTTAAAAAAAAACTGTTCAAAGGAAATTATTTAGTTTGGAAGCAAAGTGCTCAAAAACCCAAAGACCCGAGAGGGTAATAAATGGCATTTCCAAATTTGAGAGCCCCTGCTCTTCCTTTTAATCCTCTTTCTTTCCCCTGTGTAGATTCACTCGTGTCCCCACCGACCGAGGGCCCTTCCACGTCTGCGTCCAAGACAAACACATAAAGAACATGAGCTGTGGAAGAGCGGGGACCCCATGCCAAGCAGGCGGAGATGAGTTCAGCCCAAGCACCGCTTGAAACACTCTTAAGCTGCCGGAGGTCTGACCCTGGAAGCGGCTCTCTGTCCTGAAATCCGCTGGTGTAGGGAGCCCGTGCATGCTTAGATTCTTAGACGAAGAGCTGTGCTAAGCTGTGCTGCAGCTGGGCAGAAAAAGCCTTGCAGCACTGTTTTAGTCTCGGGTAAAGCACTTAGGGAAACTAGCAATCTTCGGTGAGTCAAGACAAGTGTTCGTCTTAGAGGTTAACTTTTTATTTCAGCAGGCGGTTGTAATTTTAACAAGCCCCGAGTTAACAATGACAAGTTTAAACAAGAAAATCTCTGCACTGATTTCCACTGTCTCATGTAATTTTGTCGATTTATTCAGCCAGTGTGGCAGCATTCAGAAAGTTGGCGCGCGGCTGTATTTACACATTTCCACTCATGGCTCGCGTTCACAAACACAACAGATTGTGGGATTTTCTGCTCAGACTCATCAGCTGAACTTTACGCTGATTTGGAAGCAGACTCCCGAAGTCTGCGCCCGGGCCAGCAGTGGAGGAGTGAGATGGAGTGGGAGAGGTGCGGGGACTTTAAGAGACAGCATATGATGATATGTAGAGCTGAGCCGTGCGCTAAGACAAACTAGCAGTTCTTAGGGCTGGCGGTGCGGCGGGAGAAGAGGATTACAAAGCGCGGCCAAGTAAATCACGCAGGCTGAGGAGCGGCGTAAGCCTCCGGATAAACCGTGCAGACAGCGGACCTCCCTCTCTCATACACAGCCTCCTTTCTACTCGGCCGTGGAAAACTGTGGCCCACCCATCTCATCTACACGGAATAAAATATGTCAAAAGCGCCTTTGTGTGCGTGCAGCGCCTCGGACCGTGGAAATCATCAAACGTGAAACGGCTCTCCCAATCAGACACTTTACCTGAGCATGTGGGCTGCGCTGAAGACTACATCAAACTCCCCGCTGTCCAGGCGTGCAGCTTTCTTCGCCATCTCCGCTGCTTCCAGCAGCCGCGACTCTTCCAACAAAAACTGACCTGGCAGGGCAGAGGAGAACAGCGCCACTGTTAAAACACAGAGGGATCCCCTCCGAGGCACAGAGGGATACATAGTCTAGGACTGTTGCCTTTGGCCTAGGTGGAGGGACGGCCTGGTCTGCCTCTATAAAAATATGCTGAAACACTAGACACGACTGAAACACAGCATCTCTCTCTGGCCACATTTCAGGCTCATTTGTTCAGATTAGCTGACCTTGATAGATCTGTTTCTTTAAGATGAAAATATTTCTCACAGGAGGTTTGTGTCTTGGTGTGGCTGCCTTGCAGTCAAAAAGAAAAAAAGGCGCGGACCCGCCTAATGTGATGGGATTACGGAAGCCCGACAAGGCCATGAACCAAAGGGTGGACCCCATGGCAAGAGCCAGGTTTAGAGAGGAATTAATACCCTGTTGACTTTGGTTAGCTCCACCACTGTACCAGGATACTAAAGCCTGAGCATATTATTCTTAATAACTGCGGATGAAACTGTAGCCGCTGGTACGGGCCGAAGGTGAGAGGCGCGAGTGAGTCTTCGGACCAGGACTGAGGGCAAACAACTCTGCAGATATGGAGAGTTTATGACACATCGGAGCGAAGACCTGGAGTGCCTATATACGTATAAAAACATTTTACTACCGTGATCTGTGTACATGAACAGAACTTAGCCTTTGATTTCACCAATTTAAATGTAAGGATTAAAATTAATAATACAGAGACATAATAAAGAGACTTTTTAAGATTTTAATGCTATATAGACATGGTTAGATAAATGGATGGTGGATTTAAACTGTTGAGAAGTCCCAGTGCGTTAAATTTATTTCCTATTTACGTGCTTGCTATACTTCAGATGGTTCTAATTGAAACTATACAAGAAAATTAAACAGTGTCCTGCAGCACAATCCTGATTTCAGTTTGGAGGTGCATATTTATTCCAACATCCTGCAGTCAGATACAAAAAAAACAAAACAAAACATGCTGTGACTGGCATTATTGCAAATAGCCGGAAAGTAAAAATGAAAAGACACAGCTTAAAAATACACAGTAAATCAATTAAAACTGTCCAGATTAATACGGGGAATTAAGTAATTTCAGTGCTCGGATTGAGGACTTTACTGCCAGTATAAGAATCTGCAAACTAAACCACAGCCCTGATCAGAAATGGGAACAGAATTAACGCATGTTTGAGCCAAAATCAAGAGAAACCAGGGTTCACATTACAGCACATGCATGCTTTACGTTTAATTACCAGTATACTGTTACTTCCTGTTTATGTACATGCTTCTCCTGGACTTCTTTCTTCGAGTGGATCGATCCAGTTCTTGTCATCATTAACTGACTCATTAACCTTTACATATGACAACTCTGACATACTGTACCGCGCTGGGCCACTGGTGCATTGATCGATTTAAATGTCACTTGCATCGCGGTGTAATAATAGTGAGCTGACCTATCAGCTGGTAAACGTCTCTTTTAGACAGGCCTGATTTGATTTTCCGGGCGTTTAATAGGAAAGTAATGAACTATACAGCGTTCTCATATGTAGTTACTATGAGAGCAGTTATATTAAAGTGGTAATCTTCATAGCGCGGAGGCAAACGCTGCAATCGTCACGTCTGTGGCTCAGTAGGTAGAGCGGGTTGTTCACGAACCAGAGGGTTAGCGGTTCGATCCCCGGAGTGTGCCACATGTCGAAGTGTCCTTGAGCAAGACACTGAACCCCCAGTTGCTCCCAGTGCGTGGCACTGGTGTGTGAATGTGTGCGTGCTTGTGTGAGTGAATGGGTAGATGTGTCTCTGACTGTAAAGCGCTTTGAGTACCAATAGGTAGAAAAGCGCTATATAAAAGCAAGGCCATTTACCATTTACCATTCCATATTTCCATCAAACAAAAGTGAACAATGTGGGGAAATCATCCTCTCTTCTCGCGACCCTCCACAAACCCTGTACAGACTGACATCAAGGATGTTTAGAGGAAGGAGCGGCAGAAGGGTCAGCCAGCGGCGTTGTCCGAACAAGCCGTCAAGGTGCGTTAAGTTCCTGCCTTTGTGCACACGAGCGCGGCGTGCGCGTGGTAGACGGAGGAATAAAGCCTGGATATGTGGATAATTGGAAGGAAGAAATAAAAACCCATGCTTACCATAATGCATGTAGCAGTTGCCTTTTGCGGGATCGAGCTGGATGGCCTTCAGGAAGTACCTCTCCGCTTCTGTTTTCTGCCCCTGAGGGATATGGATTAAACGCCGTGTCATTATTGTTTCAACTGCCCCTCAAAAGTACTCATTACAAAAACACCACACTCAGCTCAACAGCCCAAATGCCTTTGTGTATACCTAATGTCCTTCTCCCAACCACAGGCCTACTTTAACAATAAATCTTAATAAACAGACACGAAACATGTGGACCACGAGTGTTATTCTTTCAGGCTCGTGTGTCAGAGCACACACTGTCCAGGCGGGGCAAAAGGCTCCTTCATTACACTATTTTATCTGCGCAAATAACACTTCCAGAGCACAAACCGCAGATCGCCGGTGTGTGTGGCCTAAACCGCTGCGAGAGAATACAGCAAGCGGAGCATGGAGACGGGGAGCCGAGGGGCGGGAAGAAGAGGAGAGGAAGGCAAAAGAACCCTTAATAAAATGAACTTTGAGTACACTACTTTTTGCTAAGTATACTTGAGTATAAGTACTACAGACCATGTACTAATAGTGTACTAGAAAGTATACTAATTTAATTCTTCCAGCTAAATTGGAACATTTTAAGTATATAAAAGTATACTTTATAACTAGTACACTAGTAGTATATAGATGAGTGTACTTGTAGTGTACTAGAAAGTATACTAATTTAATACTTCATCGGGCTAAATTGGAATGTTTAAAGTATACTTTAAGTATACGTGTAAGTGTTATATAGTATATACTTAGTCTTAGACTTTATACTTTTCAGTATAAGCTAAGTATACTTCACTATACTATACTTAAGTACATGAAATATAGTATATAAATAATAAACTTCAAGTATAATACCTCAATTTAGTATAAAATATGTATACTTGTAGTACACTTGAATAAACTTCTTTTTGCTAAGCGACGTGCTCTTGAGAATTTCTTTTTAATTTTTATGTGTGTGCACAGAGTCGTTTCTGCCTTTAGAGAGATGAAACGATCCATACTGGGAGGGGCGAACACAACAAGATGAGGAGGGGAAAAAACAAAAAAAAACATGGCAGCCCCGTGGACGTCAAGAGCTCCCGCAGGCCTTTTAGACTGTGACACGTAACCAATCACAGCTCAAACGGAACAGAGCAGCTGGCCAAAAGAAGTGCCAGCTGGGACTTTGACACATCCCTGCGCTCGGTTGGGCGCCAGATGCCATCTGATCAACAATTAACAATGTGCACTCATCAATAAAAGCTGATGCATTAATAATGCAACCGTCAGTTTGCTTTTTTTTTTTTTTTTCGTCTGCCCTTCCATGAATAATACATACTATTAAATTGGAGTTGCACAAGTCCAAAAGCATGAGAGATAATAAGCTGGAGCATCTCTGCACAGATGAAGAGGATTACGTAAAGGTTGCACGAGCCAGTAAAAATAATGAATATAGTGTAAAATGCAGCAAATTACTTCAGTTTAGTCAAACAGAAGAATGGGCTCATGACCACTCTAAGTCAAGCAACTAGTTTCAGCGAGATGTAGATTCAATAAATACGTAATTTTCCAATGTAAATATCTGCGCGTGCTTTCCCTCGACGCTGCAGAAAATCAAGCCCGCGCTAAGTATATGTTTAATAGAGCCGACGGTGTCCAAGTAGCGACCCGTCTGAAAAGCATCATTTCTGTATATTTTTACACTCCTATTCGCAGATGTACGAACGTGTGCATTCGAGGGCCAGCCGCTTTTATAATAAACGAGGCTTACACGCGTTTGTTAAGGCTCGTAATTAAGTTTTGACGCAGTGAAATGAGTTGCAGTTGTCAGTGGATGGAACATTTGGCACTGTGGCACATATACAGTGCGTTAATGAAGCCCAGAGTGAGCTGTGGGGAAGCTGTGAAATAGGTAACAAGTAGCTCATTAGTAATTTTGGACAAAATCCTATTACGGTTCTTATTTGTCTCCAGAGAGGCGATTTGTTACACTACTTATTCTATTACTTCACAGCTGAACCCGCTTAAAATGGCTCTTTCATCGTCCAGTTTTTGGATTATAACTCATTTGTTCTACCTGCGTGCCTCCTTGAACAATCATAAAAAACTTAAAACTGTAAAGATTTTTCTTTTATTTTTCCCTTTTCTTTGTATGTTAAATCAAAACTTCTAGCTGGATTTGTAACGTTTGCGAACGAACTGAATCTATCAACCGGCTCTTTAAAAAAAACTACGGGAACTGAGTTGTAGTTGTGAGACGTTCATTTTTCATGCTGTGTTTTATACAGATTCACACAGAAGGGGAAGGAGACTTGATTTGAAATGGGTGACTGCTAAATAAAAATTCACACCGGATAAATAAAGTATCTATCTAGAATCAGTATTTCAGAGACATTTGAACTCCGACAGCCCACCAAATCCTACAGTATCATTCCTTATTTTGCCTCTGAAACAATGAGATACCCCCAGACTGGCATCTTAAAAACAAACAAACAAAAATATATCACCTTTTGTACGTCTCTGAAACAAAAGGATCCACAAAATCCGTCTCCCTTCAAGGAGTTGCAAATCCCATCTCTGCTTCTAACCAAATATGAGTTCACTTCTTAGTAACTTTTACTCTAACCAACGCTTTTTCGGGAAACGGATTCCATTTTTATTTATTCAGCCTTTGGTTTCAGGTTATAGAATATGCAGCACCTCTTCTGCATCCATTTGCGCCGTGTGTTGAAGGAAGATGTGCTTTGACCGGTGGGGAGAGAGGGAAAAATGAAAGAATATAGCCAACTCATTACACATGCTTGGCAGGTCAGGCATGGAACGATGAGATAGCGTGAAAATGTGAAGCCTTAAATTTGTTGAGGTTTGCTCAAGGTGCAGTCTTAAAGACACTGGAAAGGGTCATGTCTCAGTCTCAGCTCTGTGCAGGCTCTGGGGAGCTGTATTTTTTTCAACAAGAAGTGCGGTGAGCTTAATGCGTTCCTCAGCGTGCTAACAGTTTAGCAGGTTAACACGCTAACGTTTGTAAGTACAGCAGAGCAGTATTTAGTCACACGTTCCACTTTGTCAAGTCTCAGCGCGGACTAAATAAACAGGCTTGGCGTGCGCAGAGAGAATCTGAAGTCAAGATGTGTCTTCTTAAACTGGAACTTACGTACTGGCAAAAAAAATCTGAGCCACTAAATATGAAACACAGCCTGCTTGCTTGTCGTTACTCCCTGTGTACGTTTCGCGACGTGGCAACTGAAAGCACCTCGAGGGAAGTCAAACTAAGCGCTTCTTATTCCAGTCAGCTCATTGTTTGAATACGATTTCCTTCCTTTCGTCAGACACATGCTGAGCTCATTCGCGCGTGCCTCACACCTCATATCTTCTGATAACATCAGATAAACTGCAGATGTAGCTCTGGCTCCGAGTGCGCCGAGATTATAAATAAATTGTTAGCTATGGCTCATATTAGTCGAGGAAACCACATGTGGATGACTGAATTTAATATTCCAATCGTGACAGCGGCCGCCTCTGATCCACCACGCACGTACGCACGCCTCAAGACGCATCCTGCTCCTCTGGGGAATCAGCAGCGGTGTTTAAGGGTCAGTGCCGTACTGATCTGTGTGTTATATATATATTTTTTCCCCTCGCCTCATCCTCAAATCACAGCAACTCTGCGCCTCAGCCACCGGCTCGGCTCTTCCATCTACCTCACCCTTCGCTGACCCCGCCGCCAAGCCCTATCTTGCATCCTCTCCACCTCTCCCCGCGGGGATGTGAACCCCAGCGCCCCTGACAGCATCCGAAGTGTTTTCATCACTCACGGTCGTGCGACAGGGAGAGAGCAGCGGTAGCGGGATGACAGAAAGGTGGTGGGCAGGTCAGCTTCCTGCACTGCTTTTGATCACGCTTAAATGCTGTTGTCACCGGGGTGGACAACAGGAAGAGCATACATTAAATGCTCCTGACGCATTTCAATGAAATACAAATTTTCCACATTCGTCCTGTAACGGATAACAAGAACTTCTCCAAGTTCTCTTCTCCTGACGACATTATTTACCCTCAGAAGATCACAAAGGCTCAAATGCCTCTCTTCCATCCATCATGGTCAGAGATCCACAGAGATTTATCCCTGCAGGTCTGAACTCCACTTTCCTCCCCAATCAATAACACTTTCTTGAATAAAATGAGTTTCCCTTCACGGCCCGCTGACTTCTTCCCCGACTCCACTTCACTTCGAGTCTTAACACTCTCCTCGAAAGAATTGTCTTATTCCCCAAGATGGTCCTCGCTGAAAGGATTTGGCTTCATTTAATTTTTTGACGTCCGGGGATTCGTGTCAGCTCATATGTGGTGCCAGCTGACAATCAGCGAGAGTGCAAAAGAAAGAAAGAAAGAAAAAATCAATGGGGAACGGGGCTGGAGCTCCATTTAATTTAGACAAACGGTGATTTACCATCTCCACCGAGGATGCCCGATGTGCTGATAAAACGGAGCTGCAGATTTATGACAATTCAACATTCTGGGACGTACACTGAAAGCATTTGGAAGCAGTTTGCCTGATTCATTCCAAAGGTAAAAATCTGCAAAAAAAAACCAAAAAAAAAAAACCAACAATGTGCAAAAAGAGGCTTGATGCCAAAATGCTTTCTGGCTGAGTTCAGTCACTTCTGGCACATCAAACGGCGTAACACCACAAACTGCACTTCACTTTTTGTATGATTAAACAGCCAACATGTAATGTGTTAATTAGCTATCCTTAGCGGTGCTGCTAGATGGATTCTGTTGCAACGGAGCCAAGCTATTTCTTTCCAATTCGTATTCTTAGCTAATCCGCTTTTGGCGGCAGCGCAGTATTTATCATGCAGATATTAAAGAGGTGTCTGACTCTCAAAGTTTATTTCCCAAAATGTCAATCTGTAGGTGTTTAGGGATTTAATGTGTGCTGATATAAAGAGGCTAAAATTCATTTATTTTGTTTTTAAATCTGGAAAAACACGTTTGCCAGCAAATTCCTCCACATATCAGTGGGACGAATTCAGGAATCACACAAATTCATAATTTAAGAGTGACTATAAATTAAAAGAACTTGAAAAGGGCTCTGCTTCCATGAGGGAAATGAAAAGGGTCAGTGCCAAGAGGAGTACAGGCTCTCTATGGAAATCCAGATACCACCGCTCCAGGCTTTTGAACACATTTACATCCTTTCATTAGGACCTAGACAGCGAAGAGAGGAGGTGTCAGCTGAAGAGAAAGCCTCCACCCTTCTTTTGACCTTCTGCGCAGCTCTTCCTATGATTTATTTATTTCTCTTCCGACGGTCGTTTCTTTGGCTCTGACCCGCTCTCCTCGACCGGCTCCGTTTCGAACACGCCTATCTAGCTGCGATCTATAACGGACGACCCCGCCGCATGGCCTCCTCCTCGTAAACTCCAGGACTCTGGAAACTGCTTCTGCGCTTATCTCTGACCTGAAAAATGAGGGGCAGATCCAGTTTCTTTAAAGTGTTTTGAGATTTAATTTCCTCTGGGAAGCGCTATAAACGTGACCACATGCATGAGGGTAAAGCATACTAAGCTGCTCTTTGAGACCTAGCAACAAATTGCAAAAACGGGCAGCCATGGGGAAAGTTTTAACATGTAAGTCGAGTTCGCAGCACCGACTGAAGCATCTTAAATCCTAAGCATCAGAAACACAGTGTGACCATCTTCTTTCACATCGCTCTCTGAAAGGTCTCCAGTCGTATTCATCTCTCTCCTTCCCCCGCGCACTATTGATTAACTGACTTCTGGAGAACATTACGGTCG
Source organism: Planiliza haematocheilus (assembly GCA_005024645.1). Classification (NCBI taxonomy): domain Eukaryota; kingdom Metazoa; phylum Chordata; class Actinopteri; order Mugiliformes; family Mugilidae; genus Planiliza; species Planiliza haematocheilus. Next base: position 9,346,228 of record SRSE01001415.1, on the reverse strand, counting down.
TCATTAAAGAGGTGGAGTGCAAAGAGTAAGAGCCGGTGGAAATGGAAAAGAGTGTAATAAAAGAAAAGTGAAAAGGATAAATGGATAGCAGCGGGCCAGACTGATAAATAGCTCGGGGAAGCAAATGTGAGGAAAATGCTGATTTCTTTCTAACTGCGCGCTCGTAAAGATTCTTTCTGATTAAAAAAAAAAAAAAAAAAAACGGCTTTGCTCACAGTAGAAGAGAAAGCACAAGCTACAGTTCTATGTTCTGTGGAAGCTGATGATATGAAGCGGCAAATTGACGAAACGTGTCCACAACTCAACAGCTGTGACGTGCTGTGTGTTTAATTTGATTGATGGTGCGTCAGCCAATTAAAAACGCTTGTTTTGCCGGTTTACTTTGAAACAGATTAGCACATCAACACATGCTTGAGGATTGCACTGCAACAGCAACTTTTTCCGACAGTTTCTCTAAAGCCAAAGAAGGCAAATGCCAAAAAAAGTTGTCACAGGCAAAATAGAAGCAGTTGTGCTGAAAAGGAGCTTTCGTTAAAATTTAGGAGGAGAGTGATAAAAGTTGGCGAATGTTTCTGAAATCCATAGACTGTAAATAAAGATGGATGGATGCGGAACAGCTCCTTAAAAGTAAAGCCAAAACAAGTAGAGCTCCCCCTGGTGTTTGGCTGCAGTATAGGTCATAAACTCCACCCCCTCCATGTTAGTGGATAGGACTCTGGCCAAACTAAAACATAGTTTTAGAAACGTAGTTTATGTAATGCTAATGCACGTTCAAGTGTCAATTTTTCTGATAAGTTTTGTTTTAGCGATCAATCCTCTGTAAAATTCGTTGTAACTGGTGGAGGTAGACCAGAGTGCAGCATTAATCAAACAAAAACAAGAGTGATTCTGGGGGAACTCTTTGACCGTCCAAGCTTGCAAGAGGGCGGCACACATATCCCGTGAAAGCAGTGCCAGTCTGGCCAGTGTAATGGAGTGGGGACGCATTGTCCACATTTATATACAGTCTATGCTCAGATTGCGTACTGCCATTAGTACATGTCCATGTGTGCACTATGTGCATCTATAGAGTTCAGCGTTCCTTCCCATTCTGTAGTTGAGCTGGCGACCGTTGTAGATGAGGAGCACTCTCAGAGCACTGCATCTTGTCATACTTGTCAGACTTACCGCACCTACGTAAAAATGGAAGCACGCCAAAAACAAAAGCCTTACCGTCAAAGCCAGGAGTTTGCCATAAGTGAGGTGTGCAGGAATATGGTCCGGCTTGGCTCGCAGTGATTCTCTGTACCAGTGTTCAGCTTCAGTCAGCTTGTTCAGTCTCATGTAGGCCTCTCCTGTGAGGGCAAAGCATGGGTCAAATCAGGGGTCGAAGTGTCAAGGGGGTTAAGACACCGGGTGACTCCCTATCGCTCTTCTGACACTGATTTTTGAACGAGGTCAGGCTTCAATACAGCAGGCTAGAAATCTAAATACAAAACGTCGTATTTATGTAGTTTAGGCTTAGAGCTAACAACGCCAGATTCATATTGCTTCACTTACAGAGCCTTGCACAAACACTTGAATCCTCTCTACTAATGATACATATTCTGATTACAAAAATACCAAAACATACAGTTCTTTTCATTTCAGATGAGTTCAGTGTGTAGGAAAACATTACACACTCCCTCTCCCTCCCCGTCTGATCTGTCAGGCATCATCTGATACCTCCCCCCCCCCCACCGCCAGATCTGACCCTCTGCCTGCTGACACCTGAAACAACAGTGACCTCTCCTCCACAGCCATCCAATAACCCCTTGTATTATTGAAAAAAAAAAGAAAAAAGAAATCTCACAACATCAGCTGTCAACACAACACAGTTAAAATCGACATCATAACACATTTAGGGGGAAGAGTGTGAATGTGGTGGTCAGATAACTCTACGGGCTGTTTTGACTACAGCAAACTCAGTTTAATTCCACCAGGATTAGGGCAAATAAAACTACAACAAAAACTTGATAATCTGTCCATTTTCAGTCAGTTAAAATTTGGACATATGTATATATAAAAAAAACATATTTAATTTGAAACTGAGGTTTTCTACTAGTAAAATTGGTTAGGACGAGCTGACTTCAGAGATTTACAACAAACCGCAGGTGCTAATGTGTTTTGAATATACGGCTCTGTTTTGACATGACCTCTTCATTGGTTGATGGGTTTAAAAATCAGCCAAAAATACTCGAGTCGCCTTCCTGGCAGCAGGCCCCCCGTATGAGATTAGCACAAACATCAACACGCAATTAGAAGTGACATCGAATCCAGCGGGCTGAAAACCAGCTCCGCGGAGTGGAACATTCCTGGGCCCACTAGAGAGTGTTGGAGCGAGACCAGCGGGGTGCAGATTACCACCCAGGTCTGCCTCTGATGAAAGCTTCTGCTCTTTGGCGTCTGACAAACAGCATGAGAGCGGCGCGGCGGGCGCAAATGAAAATAGACACGAGCAGGTGTGCCAAATGTGCAAATCAGTTCGGCGGGGAAACGACGCTAAGATGCAGAAATCACAGATCTCTGGCTCAGGGCCTCCATCGCAGACCCGGCGTTGCCTCGTGACGACGCCTGGAGTGTTCGTCAACATTTTGACACGATCGCAAACACAAAATTGCATTTTGCCAACATATAAGCAAACCTGTCTCGCCACCGAGAATGGATTACAAACATCCCAAGCTACACGTGTATGTGTGTGTGAAGAAGGAAGGGAGATTACAGAGAGAGAGAGAAAGGAAAAGAATGGAGTGAGTAGATCTAATGAGCCTAATAGCAGCTGTTCTACAGCTGTGATGCAACACGCTGGGCTGTTCTTGTAGCGGAAAAGCAAATGTGCTCTGTTGAACCTGATACGTTAAAGCTCACTACTGTAACGTCAAAACACTGTTCAACAACATGAAATAAGATTAGCTGACTCAAACAAGGGGCTTTCCTGATATATACTGACAAATACGAACACTCTGATTTTAAAATCGTTACGTTGTGTCCTCTTCAAAAGTGCCATTAAAACAGCATATGTTAATATTTTTTTCTGCTTCTTTCTTTTACTTAAATCTTTTAATTAACTTCAGTCCTAAACATAAACACCAAAGCTTTGACTGATTTCAGAATTTTAACTCTTTATATGCCAGTGTTTGATGGCATCACAACTTTTTGGACAAACTGTATATATCTTTGATTTACTGTATTGTACTTTAATGTTTTTAAGAAACTTTCATGCCAATAAAGCCTATTTTGAATTTGAACTGACAAAAAAAGCACACAAAACATGATATATTTTCAGTAATCTGAATGCAAAGTGGATGTTTTTTATGGGGGGGATTATTAAAGCCTTGGATATGTCAATGATTAGTAGCAACATAAATTTTTGATGAATTTTTTAATTTTTTTTCATTATGTCAGTCACTGATGTTATTGACACTTTTTGAAGAGGACACTTCTGTCCCTTAATGGTAACATTGTTTAAATGGTGATTAGGATTTGTTTCTGAAATATCAAAATTTGTTCAAAAAATACACACCTTTCCCAAATACCATAGCAACAAGCATAACCGAGGCTAAGCAATTTAAAAAAATAAATAAATGAACCTTGTAAAGGCCTCTTTTATCCCTTTGAGGGCATGAGGATAAGGTTTTGTTTTGGAAAAATCGTGTCACCGTCTCAGTCCTGGTTAAAAGACAGAGTGGTTTTAATGAGGGTTTCATAATCATGCCGTGTCCGTGGCTGAGGTGCCATGAGCAAGCATCTGCTCCCCGGGCGCAGTCCTTAGAGACTGCAGCCCACTGCTCCAACCATACACACCACTGTGTGAACAATTAAGGGTCACAATTATTATTTTATTATCATTAGGTAGACAAATTAATATGATCCTTTAGTAGCAGTGGAGGGAGGACCCACTTAACAATTACAACTTAAGGCGCTTGCAGGGAAGACAGGGAATACAAAAACTCAACTCTAAAAACAGTAAAGGACCAAAACTAAGACAAGAACGCAGGATCATGAACGCAGGACAAACAGGGGTAACATCACAGACGACTCAACAAAGGGAAAGGCAGGGTTATATATGCACTCACACACACAGTTTCTGATGGAATAATTAAAGACAGGTGAGACCATTGAGGGGAGGAGCGTGCAAAGACAGCAGACACGAGATGAGACTTAAATCCAACAAGAAAGCTGATTACAAAATAAAACAGGACGCTTTTCTTGGTTTGAGGTTTTATATATTTGGGTAACGTGCTCCACAGCGAGTGTGTGAGACTGCAAACACTGTGTCCTCGCTGAAAGCTAGCTCAGTTAAGGCTGTGCTAAACCAGGAGAAACAAGTTTTTATCTTAATGAGCTCAAAACAACCAAGTGGAGCAACAATGAGTGGTGTGTGTGTGGCTGCTAATTCCTCTAAAAACAATCCCTCACCTTCAGTTCCACTGAAACAATAGCTTTTACTCTCACGGTTCTTAAACAAAAAAGCAGCACTTACCCATCATGTTGTAGAGGCTCTGCGGTGCAAATTGTCTTGGCATTTTCTGTATTGCTTCTTTAAACACGGTGAGGGCCTCCTGTGAATGAAAGAAGTAAAAAAAAAAGAAGAAGAAGAAGAAGAGGGATGGGGATGTTTGCATTAGAGAGCAGAGAGACGCCGCCAGAGAAACCGGCTCTGGGGTAACTAGTCATTCCTCCCATGTAGCCGGGGCCCTGACAATATGAATACACAGCGTGGAATTGGGGGTCGCTGGGAGCCTGGTTCATACAGAGCTGGCCACAAAGGCTCTATCCTCAGTGTCACAGCTATTAAGACGACTAGAGCAGTGTCACTTATTGACTCTGGTATGTATGGAGTGCCGGTCCAGCAATTCACCTCAGAGTCCCTCAGAGTTTAAATGGTAGAAAGCCTCAAAAACGACTTTATTGCTGAAGCAAATGTTGCGGTTAGAGGTCAGAGGAAGTGGGACTTCTCTGTTTCTCCGGCATGCCAACAATTTATAAAGGCCTTTATTGAATCTGCAGCACGACCGCTTCATTCCTGATTGAATCAGCAGCGCCGGTGCTTATGTATGATATAAATGTGCAGCACTGGAAAACCAGTCACTCCAGCCAGCGCCGGAGGTCTTTAGGGGCATGGAAGAAAGTGAATTTGTCAGAAACAGCCTGAGGATTATCTGCACAAACACTTCGTCCCCTATGACAGAAGCAATTTTGGATCATGTCCGTATGAAAGTAAGCGTTTTCTCAGTTTCCCCAAAAGGGTCCTTGGGCAAATGCCTGCATTTTATCTCAATTCACTACGGTTTAAAATTTTCCGGCGAGTACGGGAGGCAAAGTACCAGTCTTTCAACTCCCATGGTGGCATTGGGGGTATTTGTTAGGCAAGATGTGGTTGCAGGAAGTATATAAATGAAAGACGTATTTCTTATTTTGATGATGCAAAATGTAATTTGCGAAAAAATAAAGTCATCTGAGGGGACTGTCTATGAGATTTCTCAACATATTGATCTCTTTAATTTTACTTATTTGACCTATTCTTTAACACGGCAGCAACCATGCTCTTACGTTTGGTACATTTACTTTACGATGAACTGATTTTTCTAAGAATTTAACACATCTTATGTTGATGCCCGCGATGCTAATGCACTGTGAAATGTAGGGTTTGCGTCATTACCTCCTGGTGTCCCTGCTCGTGCAGAAGCTTGCCCAGGTTGTACAGGCAGCTGGTGACCGAGCTCTTGTGGGCGTGGGGGTCCTTCAGGTTCTCATCTGGGATATCGGCGCAGGTCAGGAAGGTGCGCTTGGCCTCGTCCAGGCGACCCTGGTTCATCAGGATGATCCCCGTGTTCAAGTAGGCCGCTGTTGAGAGAACCATACGCAAAATGGGAGTTTTTTTTAACTTTGGCGTTTCAGTCTGAACGCTGGGTATTCCTCGAATGAAATATGCTATATTAATAAATTCCTCGTCTAGCCCAGTGCTAATTGTCTCTAATTGGAGAATCTAATCTTCCAACTGTTTACATGGACATTCAGCTAAATAATCGATTATTAATCTGACTTTGACATATGCTAAGTGGTTCTGCCTGATAAAGAATGATTTTTTTGGACTACAAATCTCATTATCATCATAAGAATTAGACTCCAACGTTCTCCCAGCAAAATCCTTCTTTTTGCCAATCTATGTCCAACCATTAACCCTACACGGCGACCCGAAGCCACAGAGAGCAAAGGCGCTAAAAACATGAGAAAAGTTAATTTTTACATCAATTCGACCCAAATATCAAACACACAATTCTGTACCATAAACCATAAACTCTTGAGTGGTAAAAGACAACATCTAATGATCAATATGGAGATGAAGTGTAATTGGTCTCCGCGGACTTCTCTCTGTAAACCACTCCTTATCAAGTCTGGCCGTTGGAATAAATTAACCCGATAAAGCAGATCGATTGGAAAGGCTCGCCACGAGGGTCAAATGATGATCAAGTCAAAGACGAAAGACTGATGATCAACAAATTAAATTCCTACAACACATGATTCTTCTTTTTCTTATTGGAATTTATCTGAAAAAGCTTAAAAAAAAAACTAATTCTCATCCTAAAGGCTCATTTAAAGCGCTAACCTACACGCGTAGCCTACACCGGTGTGAGTCAGTTATCCTCAGTCTGGCTTGCTCTGTATAAACGGCACCCAAACGCTGGTAGGAAACTTTTTCGCCGTCGTATAAATGTTCGTATCTCCAAACCTCAGTTAACCTTTCATCCATGTGTTCCATCCTTATCGATCCACAACAATCAATTAAAAAGATTTCAGAGATGGAGAAGCAGCTGGACATACTAAAGTGTAAATCCCCTACTACTAAGCAGACCAATCACAGGTCAGAAGCTGCACATCAGGCTAGGGTGCTAAGGTCTACGTAGGGTCTTGGTCGTAGCTACAGCGTCAAATTGATGCAAAGGTATAAAGTGGGCTTTACACCTTACAAAGTCATCTGTCCTGCCTGGTATGGCACTCGATGGCCCATATCTACATCCGTCTCCATTAGATCTGCAGCGAATGAAGTGTTTCCCGGCTTCCTCAGACTTCTAAACCGACTCGAATAAGTGACACAAATCACTAGCGCGTTATCACAAAACAAGATAATCCTGCACGTTGAATAGCGGCGGCACAATTCACCGTCGTTAGCTCCCAATTAGACAGTGAGTAATGGCTCAACCTTGAAGAAAAGCGCTCTAACTGTCACATTCCCATTCTGGCTTCAAAGCGTCTGCTGCTTGGGGTAATTAATTAACCTTGTTATCAGCTACAGCAGATTGGATAATTGCATGCTGAATGGAAATGTTCTAGTCTAACCGTGATCGTGATTAGGTGCATAATTAATCCGCGGAAGACAGGAAGAGGCATTTAGGATTGTCCGTTTGTCTCGTCATTGACGGATGCCTTGAACAATGGGGAGCTAATTTATTGCGTGATCAGGTGAGACGGAGGGAGATTTGCGTTAATCAGGGAGTGAGCCTGGTGAAGATGAAAGCGTGTAGGAAGCAGGAAAAAATAAAGAAGCATGGGAAGCACGAAAAAAAAATAAGAGAAACAAAGACATTTTGTGTGTGTGTATGGGACGAATTATGCAAATGAGCATTGTTGCCTGCATTCATAATAAATTACATCATGCATTTGCTTCATCTGTGGACATAACTGGGCCTTGAAAGGCAGACACACAGCTGCGCTGAATGTTTAATTCTGCCGCACTGCCCTTTGCCACCTTTTCCTTTCCCTTCACATAACCACATACTGTGTTCACTGTTGCCTGGACACAGCACAGCCACAACCGCAAGTGCTGGAGATTGTCAATAAAAAAAAAAAAAGAAGAGTTGTACTTACAAGCCAGGGTTGGCCGGCTCCCAATGGCCAGCTTATAGTAGTGGAGTGCCTCTGAGAACTTGTTGCTCTCCTGCAGCAGCAAACCGCTGGAACAGACAAAAGGACGAACAGATGGTCCTGTGACAGCGTAGTGCTTCTTGGGGGGACTCAAAAGGAGCCGTGTTTAAAGCTGAGAACTTCTGTTAGGCTTAAACAAGAACGCAAGCAGCTGATACAACTGAAGGGGAAGTTCTGTAAACCGCAGACATTCGAGCGCACTGCGAGTATTGGCCGATGCTTTTTGTTTTCCCCTCAGGCTGAAGCGCCGTCGTTAATAATGCTGTCAGGCAGACGGCGCTCTGGGGAGTAAAAGACAAGACTTCACTTCCTCTGAGGGAACAGCTCTGATCAATGACAGCGCGTAAAGGGAGAGCTTGTCCATTTGTTAATGCACATACTTAAGACATAGCAACAGCGCAGTGACATCAGACGACGGAAATCAGAGGGAAATTACACGCAGTTAAAAGAAATAAACCCACTTACAGGTTGTACAGCATGTCAGCCATGTTGCTGCGGTAATACAGGGCGTTCCTGTAAGCCTGCTCCGCCCTCTCCATCTTTCCCTGGCTCTTCAAGACATTTCCAAGGTTGCCCCACGCTGCCAGGTCACAAAAGATCACAAAAGGGAAAGTTAATCAAGAAGAAAATGCGAGACTTCCCCAATGAATAACAACTTCTTCTTTTTATTTTTATTTTTTTCCCCCGAGTCTTAACAAGCTCGTGAATTACAGCAGCAGGAGAGAACATTTCTGTGGAAAGTAATAATTTTTCTTTTGTTATTCGCAGCCTCATGCTGTCACGAGTTCAGAGCTTTTTAACCTCTAAAGAGGATGTTGTTCAGCTGCAGCTGGTAGACCGAGACAGCGTGAGCAAAGAGCGATGGCGCGCTAGGAGTGCTTTGTGTGTAAACCACCAGCCTTTCCTATGCGAACGTGCATGAAAAGACCACCGCGGTGCCACTGAGCGGCTAATGGCGTTAGCGTTCGATGGCGTAGTGCAGTAACTGACGGGTGACATATGAAGCTTTTGGAGCTTCAGATGGGGTGAACAAATTTAATTAAATGGAAAAATTAAAGTAGAATAGGACAGAATAATGTAATTTTATGTTTAAGAATTGCATGAGACATAACATTATGACCACCTTCCTAATATTGTGCCTCCAAAACCTTGGGCCTTCTGAGGGTATCCTGTTAGTGGGGGGCCTTTGGGTGCTCTGGGTTGAGTGGAGGGGCCTCTGTGGATCGTCCCACAGATACTTGACCAGTTTAGGATCTAGTGAATTTTTGGAGGCCAGGTCAACACCTTGTGCTGTTCTTCATGTTTTTCCTGAGCTGTTATTGTCAGGCTGCATCCTGCTGGGAATGGCTGCTGCCATCAAGGAGTGTCATTGCTACGGGGTGGGGGTATCTGGTCTGGTCTAGGTGGGTGCTACATGTCTAAGTAACATCCACACGAATGCCAGGTCCTAAAGTTTCCCAGCAGAACACTGTACTGTCACAAGATGATCAATGTTATTCACTTGTACCGTTAGTGGTCATAATCTTATGCCTGATCAGGTATCATATAATAAACATTGATTTGATTTATAGTCTGTACAAACCCGATGATAATTATGACTCAAAGGGTTAAGTTTCTTAACCAAACTGTCATTAAACACTCACAGACAGGTCTAATGAGGCTTCTGCAAAGCTGTGAAGCCACACACACATAACAAGAGCATGTGTGAACACCGAGAAATCATTTTTTCTCGCATCCACACCACTCCTATTAAAATGAGAGATCAAATCCTGGCTCGTGCTGCTTTTGTTGACAAGGGTTTACAGTGCTAAATTATGCAGTCTGCCTTTAAGGAATGTAGTTTTTAAACCGCCGAAAATCCTGAGAGTATTAAATCCCACTAGGACGTTCAGTATAAATAATGACAGCGGCGAAAATAAATGAAGCTTCCCACATTCTGCATTCACTTGTTTAGGAGTAAAGAGATGACTTGTGTCCAAAAATTTTCAAAGGAAGCGACGAGCGCGTGCGTGTCTGAAGATGGGCTCTCTTCAAATCTCATATTAGCTTCATTGGATGCGAGTCGGAGACATGGCCGCCACCGCGTTGGGCTGACGGCGTGCCAAGACAAACAGCTGTCACGCCTCAGCTCCGTGGCACGATATGAAAGGGAAATTAGTTAACACAATGTGTCCTTCTGCCGCTTTGTGAGGCCCCGACCTGTTTCTCTCCTCATCAGCTTTGCGGGGTTTTCGCTTTGGGTCCGAGCGATGACCTTGAATTCTCTTGAATATTTTATCTCCTGTTGAAGGTGCCAATTGGAGATGGGTGACGATTCCCCGCCAAGTGGGATGGGGTGTCTGGTGTCATTAAACAGAATGCATTCTTGCTTCTTGTGAAGTTAAGTTCATATGGGAAAAGTTAAGTGATTAAAAAGCAGATTTCCTACTTCCTGTGTCTTTATTCAAGGTTTCATTTAACTCAAAGTGACAATCGGCACAATCAAATTCTTTTATTTTAAATATCTATCTATATTGTTGCACATTATCATTTATTCTGCCTGTATGTACACAGTGTATATTTCTATTTTATTGCTCTTTTTTTCTATTTATTGTAGATTTAAATATATGCAACGCTATATTTTTTCTTATAATATTGTATTTTATTTATTTAATTATTTTTATTATTATTATTATTGAATTGAATTGAATTATTTAATTTTTTATTTTATTTTATTTATTTACCATCTTACATTTTACTAGTATTTTTAATGTGTGACTGAGCTACTATGACCAAGCAATTTTCGTTATTGATCAATAAAGTCTCAGTCTAAGTTGGAATTATAACAAACTATTATGGGTATTCAATGCGTGAGCACCCTAATGTGACCAAAGCCATGCATCTTAGCTGAGCCTTACCTTTAGCAGGATTGACATAAATCCCTGACTTGTACAGCATCTCTTCATTCTGCCAGTCCCGATTCCTCAAAACCGTTTTGACTCCAAAAAGCAAAACCAGGGTTGCGCTGCAGTACACCAACATTGTCCTGGAGGACTTGCGTCGCAGTCGAATGTAAAGGGACCTCATTCCCACCGCAACCAGCAGGCAGTAGCCCATACTGGGTATGTACAGTACTCTCTCTGCTATCACAAATCCCACGTAGAAAAACAAGTTTGTGGCCGGCAGGAATGGTATAGCCAATAGGCCTAGTGAGAACACCACAACGTTTTCAGTGGTAGGCAGTGGAGTCCTGCTCTCGTAGTGCTTGTTGGTACCATTCTGTGCACTATTAATGTGGACATCTGTGTGGGAGTTGTTCACGTGTTCATGATTGTTACAGTGGTAGCTATGTCCATTACTGTTCCCATTTCTTCCATTACTGTAATGATGTGCTTTGCCGTTGGTGTCCTTAACTTTGGGAGTCTGCTGCGTCCACAGGCCGAACCAAGCCAACAACAGCAATGCAAGGTAGAAGGCTACTGTATGAAGGTTCCTCGGGTCAGCAAGGCTCCTGATCAGCGGCAAGGCGTCCATTGACCAGTCAAAACTTAGCGTGTCGGGACAGAGGAGGAGCCAAAAGTTAATGGCAGGCAGGTAGAAAAAGGTTAGAGTCCTGGTCAGGAGGGAGGGGGAGTCGGCTGCTGGGTTGTCGGAGTTGGAGAAGTTTGGAGGTTTGTTGCCCATCCAGTAGAAGCGGCACGCCAGAAGGACGACTCCCCAGGCTGCCAGCAAGAATATATTCCGCAATAGGTGGATGTTTTTTCTCTGAAGAGACAAGGAAAAACACAGAAACATGAATCAAACAATTAAGCCCAAGCTTCCTATGTGGTTGTAATATATCTTGGACATTTAATTTACTTTAACCCAGATTAAAAATTGGAAACTGATCAAAGGGTATTACTGCGCTCAGACCTCTTCAACTCTGAAGAATGAAATGACCGTGTTTTGGCCTCACCACTGGAGTTGGGTAATGCCGTCGAGAATATAATGTTGAGTAGCTATTACACACCCATCAGGCATAACAATATGACAACCTGGCTAATATCGTATAAGTCTCCCTTGTGACTCATCAGAGAATGCATGTGGTTCTTCTGGGGGTGTCCTGTGGTGTCTGGCAACAGTAGGTTGTTAGTGGGGAACCTTTGAGTCCTATGCGTCCTATGGGTTGAGGGGATGGGCCTCTATGGATCATCCCACAGATAGTTGATCAATTTGGGATCTAGTGAAACTGGAGGCCAGATCAACACCTTGTGCTGTTCTTGCTGCCATCAAGAAGTATCATTGGCATGGGGTGGGGCTGTCTGGTCTGGTCAAGGTGGGTGGTATATGTCTTAGTAACATCTACATGAATGCCAGGTCCAAAAGTTTCCCAGCAGAACAATGAATTGTCACAAGATGATCAATGTTATTCACTTCTCCTGTCAGTGGTTTTAATGTTGTGGATGATCAATGTATACATTTAATAAAAAAACCTTTAGTTTCCGTGATTTCTTTGGAAAGGATAACAAAGACATCTGTTTTATCTCTATCTTTTGTTATTTTTGAAACTACCAAGACATTCACACCGACTCAATTCATTCATTGTTTAACACGAGGGCGACCTTACATCATAACTTTCTGTACGTACATATTTTTCCCTCAACTTCATAACCGCCAAACAAACTATATGGACTCCATCCATCATACCATTGACTTAATATTAAACACTTTCCCATATGTTGTGTCGAAATACTCAAAAAAAAAATATTTATGGCGTGTTTGGTTGTTTAATACTTTGCTGGCAGAGCATTAACTTGATATATTTCCCTACAAGCCCATTCCAATGTCTACATGACCTTTGTTAACGTTCATGCTGGAAATCCTACAACCCATGCACAGCAGTGTCAACTCAAGTTCCACGCTATTGTACATTTTTTTTGTGTGTGTGTGTGCGGATGTGAACTCTCTCCGGGTTAACACGCCAGAGGTCCTAAACTTGCTCAGCAAGCACATCTGTGATCGTTGATGTCTTACCGCGATTGCTTTGGGGGAGAGGGGGGTGTACTATTGACTTCCTCGCCCACCCGTTGTCATTTACAGACTGTAGTTCTAAGCATAGGCTTCGGTAACCTCTGGGTACAGCTGTCGCCTGCTAATGAACACTGCTAATGCAAAGAGCTGCTGCCCAGCACTTGGGAAATTAGGCCTCGAACACAAGAGACAACACCGTGGACATGATCTGCAAATAAACAATTATAACACCCACTGTAGTGAGAAAGTGAACACAACATCACAGACACCAGAGCATACAATTCAATCCAATGATTCCACAACAAACCCTGCTGCTGTGAAGCACAAATATGTTTCGTTAAGAGTAAATGAAATCCCTTTACTGCACCAAAAATGTGAATTCTTGTGGAGCCGAGTGTTGGTATACAATACTCATCACACCTTTGGAAAACATCCAAAGTGTGAGGAAAAATAACACTTGCTTAAGGTCAGCTCTGTCAAAAGCTTCAAGTGAGACCTGATAACAACCCACAGTGATTCACATATTCCCGAGGATATATGCCAGCGCTGAAGAAGCTGTCCAGTCGCTTGGCAACAAAAGGTCAACGTGCCAATCCAGAACACCATCCCTCATTAATCTGAGCAGCATGGAAAACCCAGGGGGAGAAGGTGGGCTGAAGACAAGATAGAATATATAGGAAGCTGATAATATAAAATCAAAGTGTTGTGCAGGGACCCTGGTGCAGGAAGAGCATCTGTCAGTCAGCCTTAATGAATCAACTTTTATGTTGGAAAGTGAAAAATAAAAATATCACAGCTAAGGAACTCAATGCAAAATGACAGGAACAAACAATCCCAATCATTTCAATGCTACTAAAGGTAAAACAGGAAAATAATGCATTCTGACATCTTTCAAAAAGTAGGCGAATCAAACAGTCTAGTGAACAAACAAATAAGCTTCAGTGCCTATTCAACAATACCGTGCATTATTTAAAAGGAACATGGCGTTAACATGGCGATTGTTGGATTACCCACAGAGTTGTGTTGAAAACAAAGAGAAGAGACAGATTCTTACATGTTACGCTGCAATACCATAACAAGGAAACTACAGTGAGCAGCAAGTTAGTTTAATTTGTAAAGAATTAGCACAACAAAACTGCATCATGACATCGTGCACACTTTGGTGTTTGCACAGATTAAACGGATAATGTGTGTTATTTCCAGAGTTTTAAATCTGTTAGCTTGCATCTAAAGAGAGCCTGGGTAAATGTGTCTCCTTGTGTCCTTTAGCCTTTAAGGCTAGTGTAACTTAACTAACAGCTATATTTATTGCAAAGAAACAAGGGTGCTCTACTGCTGCATTAGCACACTTCTAAAGCTGTATTCACGCGGGACTAGTTTCACCTGGGGACCTCCGGTAATTTGTAATTATTGCAGAGGTCATCTGTGATCTTAATCCCGAGCGAATCAGCCATAACCTGTAAGGTAGAAATTACACCGTAAATGACCTACCCCATTTCTCATAACACAGAGGTCCTGTGATAAATCTGTGATTTTGGGGGCGTGGGTGTTTTTATGCTTTGTTTGATTGGCAGCTTTCTCCAGCTCTTGTCATCTAAGAATTATCAAGGATGTGCTGTAAATCAAAGTTTGGACGGATGCTAGGGCGCAAAGTCAAGATGTCGCCGACCCGTTCACCACATTTAGACGGATGAAATCATAAAATGAAGCGTGAATGTGTTTGTCTGCAAAGGTGGGGCTGATAAAGACTGCCAATTCAGAATCTGCAAATTAACCACAGCTGTTAAAAACTGTAAAACGTCCTCTGACATGCAGTGGAGTGAGGCGAAAAGTAGCAGAGACATAACCATGGAGAGTAAATTTGAGTTTGCTGATACGCCACAGATGTACGAGGCTCATTTCTGAACCACATGACGTCCCCAGGTAAAACTAATCCTGTGCAAAAAGGGCTTTTGTAGAAGCTTTTAAAGAACACATTGACCATTCTGTCATGGTTCTGTTTTTTTGATTCCTGTATTCATATTTTGAGTTTCGTTCATGTTTCAAGTTTTACTTTAAGTCCTGGTTTTCTGTCTTGTGTCCCTTCCCGTCTTTGTGATTGTCTTCCCCGTTTTGATTGGTTTCACCTGTTTCTCGTCACCCTCCTGTGATTACCCACCTGTGTGATTGTCTGCCCCGCCCTGATTGTTTTCACCTGTGTCTCCTCTGCCCCTGTGTGTATATATATATAGTCCTGCTTTTCCCTTTGTCCTCTGTTGTGCTGTTTTCTACCGTTTCTCTGTGTTCCCAGTGTTTTCGAGCGCTAGTCTTGTGATATTACGTTTTTGTCTTTGTGAAAGTTTTTTGTTTTTGGTTCTCCTGCCGTCTCAGTAGTGCTTTGCGTTTCTTTTTGTGTGATTAAATTTAGTTCTGGCCTACTATTGCCTCATCGTCTAGTGTCCTACATTCACCTTGAAAATCCATGACACATAGGTGTGTTAGTCATAAAAACCTCGGCAAGTCATGGACCAAAGTTGTTGCTTGATTTGGGGGTCATTCATATAAACTTTCCCCATCAGGGACTCATCTATTTTCATTATTTATTAAGACAATGCATGATTAATCCTCTAATCACTCAGCAAGAAATGAAACTTGTGACGTCTTCATCTTGGTTTACCCTTCTTCTAACCACTGTCTTAGGGATGTGTTCAGGAATATTATTCTCGTTGAATGTACGTGGCACTAAAAAGTTTCAAACAAACAGGAGGCAGGAGAGACCATCTACTCTCCGCTACATCCCACGTTTAAAATCTGAACTCCGTGTGAACTCTCTGTAAAGACGGCTGGATGGATTGAGATTATCCTTTTCAAATTGCAACAGGATTCAATCTGCACTTTAAATCCATCCCTGCTAACGGTCGTGTGAGCAGAAACTCCACAAAGTGATGAAGTGGACTGAAATGCTCTGCGAGGCCCGGGGACCGTACCTTGTAGAAAGAGGCTCGCTGAGCACTGTTAATATATCTCAATCACTGCTTCAGGCAGATTAAACTGAGATTGACGAGGATCTTCAACGGGCCCTCAAGGTGACTCTCTGGCCTCTCAGCACGAGCTTATAAGACCTCACTCTTAACTTAAAGCACTCTGCATGAGAGACTAGAAGAATGGCTTTGTCTATTTTTGGAGAGAGCGGATCATTCAAAGCTGGGTGTTACACAGATGGGGCACGGTGCCAGATTCCCATCCGGACTGCGCCCTGATCTCCACGGAGGTAGCTTCTGTGATGTTTAAGACCGATTTATATTTTACCTTTGATTCCGAAAACCATTTTTTTCCGTTCGCCAGGCAGTGAGCTGGCTGGCGTGGTCTTGTTTGTGTGCATGCGCCTCTAAAAAGCACCACTGCTTGGCGATATCCTGGACTCGCTCCCACACATGCTCGTTTATACCTGGCACCGTGACAAACAGATATGTCATCCTGACTCTTCCCAGACTCAGCACACGCTCAGACACCGCCACCTTAACCGCATCCATATGTCGGCGCTGCGGACCGACCCGGTGATTCATTTACATTCTTGTGCTGCACTTGCACGCTGAAATTTCCCATCTCCTGTCTGGGACATAGTCTCTGAAAGTATAAAACAATCCCATGATTGCAGTTTAGTCCACATTAGTAACCCCGGTGATCCTCTTTTTGGCCTACTTTACCGAATGCTGTGGCTTCTGCAACATAAAAACACATATATAGGGAGCAACCAGCCAACATATTGCAAAGGGACAACAGGAACCGTATGTCTATTATCTCTTAAACTAACAAACATATGCATCCACCATAATATGCCTTTAGGTTAAAATGCCTGCCATTCAAAAGCACGAGCTCAATTACCAGCCGAGGCACCGCTCCCCTGGTGTTGCAGCTCTATTATGCCGGAAAACCAAGGCGTACCAGCTTTGCGTCTTTTGTCAATAATCCAGTTTAGTCTTAAATAAATGGTTCGGCCCAACCCCATAGGAGGCACGAGGGCAGCGTTTTCTTTCCCCCCTTTCTTCTCCTTTGTGTTCCCGGCGCAATCAGTTCAAAACCGAAACAATTTAGGCTTTATAAGGCAGGCGTGTGAATGAAATATCCTTGGAGATGAAATGCAAAACAGGTCAATTATGGAATCCCTTTTAGTGCCTGCCTTTTTTCCCCCCTCTACACTTTGATTAGGGTTCACTTGAATGAGAAGGAAAAAAAACTAAATCGAAAAAGTTATTTTTTTAACATCCGCTGGCGTGTTGTGGGCGAAGGTTTGTGGCGAAGTAAAGTGGAAAGAGTTCAGAGAGAAATTTAATTAATTAGTGGGAGGAAAGTGTTGTATTCTCTGGGTTACCCACAGAGCTTTTACATAATTGGCTGATGTGCACCAAACCATTTTTTTCTTTTGCAAGACCGATCTATCACACGACACATCTAACTAGCCCATCAAACTGCAGTGCCGTGACTGACTCAAGCACCACGGAGAAAATCCCGTGAAAGAAGTGGCACGTCTGACCCATCCCCTCCCCTACATCGTTACCGAGATCAATTGTCTGCGGAGGGCCTTTCATCAAGATCCTGCCCCACACTGATAGACTTGTAATGGAAGTGAAAATGAGCTCAGGGTACCAATCGGAGAGCGCTACCACCATCAAAGCCTTCAGACACAGAAGCGCACACTCGCACAAAGCACACATTTGGAAAGAGTTCCTTTAAAGTCCGCATAAATCTTTCCACAGGTTTGACGGGTGGATATACAGTACGCTCTGTGTGTCCTTGCTGCTGGATCAACTAATCAAGCTTGTGGTTGATGAACCGCAAATTCACCATCTATCTTTTTTTCCTTCTTATCGGCTGCAGCTGTTGTCGAGGCCCTCCGCCGAGGCAGCGAAGAACCCTTGGGTGTAAAGCCTGATTGTTAGCAAGAGAAAAACAAGATAAGAGGTCTAACTATTCCCTTCCTAACAATGAGTTATGGATCACCAACAGCTGGCTCATGATAAGGACCTTGCTCTAAATTGATTTCAGAAAACCACAGGGTTCAAACCACATTCAAGGGTGGAATGCAATTCCAATCTGATCCTAAACCAATTCCTACAATGCATCTTGTTGCATTTGCTTTGGATGCAGAGATTTGTATTTATTAGATTTTATAGAGGCTTTTGTGACGACGAGTTGCAAAAGTGCAGAGCTGAATCCATGCTGCTACTAGCAGAACCATACTGAGGACAACAATCCATGGTCAGACACCAAAATAATGTCTAATGGTAGTCAAAAGTGTAGCTATGGACATTTCTTTGCCACAGCAACCAATGCAGATGGGTTGGTGATGTCTGGATGCACAAATCTGGTTGGATAACTTGCAATTAATAGTGAAAACCGAGCGCGGAAACAAACGTGATTTGCCTACAGTCTAGTCGAGCTTGGAAAAACTGTACAACTGCATTTTATTTAGGCTGATTCAACATATATAGATTTTAGAATATTGGTGAGAGTCAGTGAGTTTTCAGACTTTAGGCAAGGCTAAGCTAGCAAGAACGCAAATAAAGGTAGAGGATCCAAAGCATCTCTGAACTAATCAACAGTCTACTGCATTTGTGCTGCAGCAAATCATCTCAAGCCATGCAATGATTGACCATTCCCAGAAACACTAACCTATATGGACACCATCGCTTCTTTATAGCCCCTCTATAAAGAAGCTTTTGCTCCATCGCTTCATTCGCTTCACTTAAAGTCAAGTGAACCGCTGCTGGATCGAGAGCCATGCGGTGGTAGGGGGGAGGGAGGGAGGGAGGGGGGGGTCAAACCTCACAGTGGACCTTTCTCGAACTTCTCATGATCAAAGCTTTTAACCCGCATGAACCCATCAGAAAACCTCCAGAGTCAGCTGGTCTGGCTGGCAGATTGACAGAGCCCAAAGATGGGAAAGGATCTGTTTCGAAAAACAGCAAAGCTCTGGAATTAAGTCTGTGATGAGCTGGAATTTGTTGGAGGGAAAAAAAGAACCTCTAACTTACTTCAAATGCATTGATAAGTTCAATGACTTTTCACTTTTAAGTGATGAACTACTGTCTACCACCAAATGTGGGGGAAAAAAACAAAACAAGTTGTAATTTAAACATACGTGACGGGGGTAAATAATTCTCAGCAAGAAAATTTCCAACCAAGACATTGTACAACAAGCCAAATCATGCAGTCTGGGTCAGCTTTTATTAACCATAATCACTGAACCAACACAGGATCCATTCCTTTCAAAACCTTCGCTCGGCATTCCAGCCCGCCTCCCTCTTTAAACGCACTTATTTTTAAAACGTCCGAGTCACGCTTCAAATTGTCTTCATTTCATGCTGAAGCCAGATGACCCTGCTTTAGGGGTCGGAAAGGGTTCCCTTCTCCCCCAGCTATAATCAGGGAACATTCACTCTGTCATCAGTCGCAATCAGGCATCTATAGATCCCTTAATAGCGTAGAAATGATGTATCTCATTCCGTGCAGCCGGAGAGTGCCTCTGGAGGGGAAGACATGTGAGTGCATAGCTGAGATTTGAGGGAGTGTCATAGGAAGACAAATAGAAGATAAAGGATGGCGTGAGCGAAGCAGCACATCATTAATGGAAATCATCCACTTTGCCAAATTGTCAGCGGTTACCGAAAGAATCTGCAGAAAACGTTTCGCTAGCTCGTCCAAAAGTCGTGCAAGTCCACCGGTGCGCCGACTCGACCCACTGACTGATCATTTTTAAAAAATGCATTTGCATGCGGAGGTCACACGTCACAGCTCATCAAGTAAAAAGCGCGTCTAATGGAGCAACTCTAAATCCATCTTCATTAGTCGTATTCTGAGAAAGGCGAAAGGGTCAGGCACACATAATGACAATGGAAAACAAAAGTCAAAGTCAAACCCTTAATGTTTCGGAGAAGATATTTATTGAGTGAAACCACAGTAATTGTTTAAAAAAATAAACTGACGTCTTCCGTTTCCCGTATTTATTTGGACTGCGATGGCCAACTAGACTGTGCAACCACAGCTTGCAAATTTGCTGTGACAAGATGCTGATTCAAGAAGAAGGAAGGGGGGCAAGATTTCTTTTTTGTTGTTGTAAGTATCTCCACATGGCTCGTATACAGTCCTCCCAGAATAAATAGGAAATGTATTGTTTCTGAGGCATGTTTCCACTCGTGTGCAAACTAGATTTGTCCTGTGCATGCATGGATTCCCACTCATTACTATGCATTTGGGAGATCAGAGCGCATTGTAGTGCAGGGTTTATAGAGGCGGTAAGCTCCTGCAGTGCATGAATGAATGACACAAAGCCAGAGCTGGTATCCAAAGCTAAGCAGATTGACTTTCAGAAGCATGTCAGATGCTGGATGTAGGAAATCGCTCAGATTGCATTTATTTTTTTATTTTTTTCTTCCCCAAAACACTTTTTTGAAAACAGCTCTCTGGTGTGCCGTGTTAAAGCTGGCCCCCGGATCTCAGCGAGTGCGTGCTATTTGTTGCTGTTTATACTGGCTAGTAACGAGCATGAGACGAGCTTGTGGTGTGAGATGATGATGAGCAGACGCAAGCGTCAAGCAGTCAAGGTCAAGATTCAGTCTGAGCCGAACCATAAGAGGAGGAGACTGCTTTTTACCAGTGGATGAGGGAACGGATGAGTGAACAAAAAAAAAGCAATCTGCAGATATAAAATGTATAAGAAGCATCTCATTCTGCAACTCTCACTAACTTTAAAGAACTGATAAATACATAAACAGATAAATCAGATTTATGTCACATTATATAATTTAATTATTACCCACCTTTAGTTGTGATTTTATTCTATTTATTGATTTGATAGGGACAGTGGCACATCAATGAACATCTACTCAGACTGCAATAGACGTAAATATGCCGGATTATAGCAGCAATGCTAATTTGCATCCACAGTTCCAAGGCAAGTAACTCCAAGACATGATAAGACATAGGACAGGACAATAGACGACAATGAGAGCACAGCACAAGACAGTACAGTAAGACAATAACAGTCAATGGTTACGAGACTGGTTTGCTTTCAAGCACTGCTTGAGGTGAGTTTTGAAGGTTTGTTATGTGGGACACTCCCTTATGGATCTATTTTATTTTTTCTTTCCCATGACTGTTTAAGTTAGTTTTATGGGTGAGGGTTAAAAAACACAACCCAGACTGACGCCAACAGAGCCGGCACAAAGGTGGCAGTGGCAAGGAAAAACTCCCTTTTAACGGGAAGAAACCTTAAGCAGAACCTAGGGCGGCGTATGCTTGAGGCTGGCCGGGTGGAGGCAGAAAAAGAGACAGAGAAGAGAGCAGCAGGAGGAATCTAACGGTGATTTAAAGATATAGATGATGCATGTAACATGACAGTTTGATAATGAACATAAAGCTGTTAGCAGTTGTTTTATTATATGTGAGTTAGCTGCTTGAATATGAGACGTATCATACTGAGGTTGGAGAATGATGCATCCAGTTAGGAGTGCATAAAACTGCCGGCCAGTTCAGCCGTCCCAAAAGCCGATGAAAAACTTGGAGCATTCGCACAGGACGTAACATCACCATGACATTATTTCAAAATCGCAAGAGCTATCTAAGGCCAGCACAACTGCTTTATTTTTATAGTTTTAGGCAAAGGCAGCACATCAAAGATGGCCACTGAGAGATGGAGCTCTGGAGAGAAAGGAAAAAAAACCCATGAGAGATGAAACAAAAAGTTGAGAAACCTGAAATGTTGAAATAGTTTTCCGTGCGTGCCGGACATCTTTCTGAGTCTCTGTGCGTCCGCGAGGGCTTGAACTCACACAAGGACTTTATAACTCAAATCTGTGGCCCTGAGATAAGCACTGAATCTGGGCATTTTTACAATAACCTATAACATTATATCTATACTGGATGACAATACTGACCATATAACTGTATATTCCATAGCCGTATAAGTCATATTTATATTGTTATTCACATTTATATTACAGTTATATTACATTTAGTTCTATTACATTTTGATACAGATGGATATATTTTTTTCTTTTTACTTTTTATTGTTATCTGCTTTTTTCTCTTACTATTTATACTGAGCATCCTGCAGAGCTGTAAAACTGCTGCATTGTACAACCTTCATTTTGCACCGACAATAACAAAGGATATTCTATTGTAATCTTTTTTTTTTTAGATTTTACCATCTATTAAAGGGCAACTGTTTTTTTTTTTGTTTGTTTGTTTTTTTACAACCTGGACCTTATTTCTGCCTTAAAATATAATCACCCATATAACATCTGTGAAATTTGTAGTCGTTCGGGATATTTAGCTCTGCATAAATCCATATAGTGGGTGTGACTGGGGCACCGAAAAGCAGCCTCTAAATAACACATTATCTGCTGCAAAACTAGTTCATTTAACCAATATTTTGTTATGGTTTATCTGTAATTTGATCAACGGGGAATAGCACTAGCGTATTGTAACAAAATATTGGTTAAATGAGCAAGTTTCGCAGCAGATAATGTGTTATTTAGAGGCTGCGTTTCGGTGCCCCATTCACTCCCATTATACGCAGATCTAAATATCTCCCTAACGACTACAAATTACACAAAAGCTTTATGAGTGAGTAAACAATCATATTTTATGTCAGAAATAAGGTCCAAGTTGTAAAAAACAGTAGTTCCCATTGACTTCTATCTAATTACGTGCCCTTCCGAGTTAAACTTGTATAAATGTTACAGCAGCAACCACCAATCAGTATTATTTGTCTTGAAGAGCGGTAACTTGTCGTTTCCAACAGAATGAAGGGATTTAATCAGTCCGAGTCTCAAGACTTCCTTCTACAGATCCCATTGTCGAGATGGATTCTTTCCACAGTCTGCAGCCATGTTTACAACTAGTCCATCGTCTCGTGTGGCTTTGCCTTTACTGCTGCGATAATCATTCCAGTGTGTCACAGAGGAGAAATTAGAACTGGGCGTGGGCCGGAGTTCATTTAGTTCACATGGTTGACTGAATGTTTAAGGACGAAAACTGCAACTCAGCAGCTAAATGAGAAAGAATGGAAAACAATTAGAGAGTACAGTACGAGAGCAGACATGAGAGGGAAACGGCCGAAGAGCAGAACCGAAGCGTGGCCTGCAATCTGCACGCGCTTAATCACAAAGGGTACTGGAATTCTGTAAATTGTAGGAGAGCTCTCTGACAGCTCATCAATCAGTCCGTTTAAACGCTAGTTAGGAAACAACACATGCGAGCAGAGCGAAAGTGACAGGTGGTCTGAGAAATGGGAAGAATTCCGATACGCTCGTGATCATGAAATGATTTGTGATGTAGTAACATTGTAAGTTCAGCTTCATGTCACTGTCATTTTCCAAATGTGAGTCACAAGTGACAACTGTCATCATTTATGAACTTTTTCCTACTTATAAAGCATCTTACTGTGGCAGAGAAGCTTCCACTGATAACCCTCATGTCAAAGACAACAGCTGATGACATAATAAATACTGTTGGGTTTGTAGAGGATCACTTCTGGAACTACACATCTATTTTACACATTTAGGCTAAAGCTGTAGTAGCAAAAGTGTTCTGAAAATATAAGTCGGCCCTTGCGTTGGACCACACCTGTGTTACCTTTCACCACAACAAGGCAGTATACACAATCAGCCACATCATTAAAACCACTGACAGGAGATGTAAATAATCATCTTGTGATGATTCAATGTTATGCTGGGAAACGTTAGGACCTGGCATTCATATACGTGGATGTTACTTGTTGCACCCTCCGAGACCAAACCTGGCACCCCCACCTCATAGCAAAAACACTCCTTGATGGCAGTAGCCATCCCCAGCAGGATGCAGCCTGACACAGGCAAAAAACAAACAAACATGAAAAACAGCAGAATACAAAAGGGCAAGAGTTGATGATGAAATGGCAAAAACAAAGCACAAAAACGTAGAAGTAGCTAGCGAGAGAAGCGCACTGCACTCAGTTCGCCTTAATAGTTAATATCAGTGCTAAATTTACTCCCATTTAAAGTTCTATTGAAAGCTGAGAGAGATGGCTGAGTTTAGCACAGCGTCCATGTTCTTATGTTGTTGGCTTCAAACTTTCAGTTCAAACTGCGACTTTAGGACTGACTGCATTAAAATAAGAGCGAGCAAATAATATAAATATAAATACACACAGTCGCCCAGAGAGGAATCTCCATGACTGACTGGTGTCCTGAATTTCTTATACAAGAGCTTTCTATCCTGAGCCTGTGTAATCTAAAATAGAGCATCCAGCGGCTGACGGCTCATAGGAAGCGACAGGCCATCTGACAGAAGTACCTCACTGAAAATATCTACAGCAGACCTAGTGTGTAAGTGTCCCGTGGCTGTCCCGTCCATTACTATCCCCCACGCTCTCCCTTTTAACACATTTCTCTTCTATTTCTTTAGCACATGCCCTCTCCACTCCTCATCCCTGTGTGCCAGGAACACCCGTGCGATGATGGTACCTCTGCTGGAAAATGGAGTTCTTTTCTTCGCAGCAGCATGCACGAAGGGATTCTCTGAATTTGGGGAACAGGCCGTTCAGCTACGTCTGCATAACACGGGACACGATGACACGAAGCAGGAGAGGAGGATTTTCAACAGACTTTAATTTGTTTCCTTTGCTTTCTTGTATTTGTATACCGTGGCAGGATGCCTTATTACGCATCTGAACGACTTTATTTCTCTCGTCCATCTGGGAAGTAGACTACGCTCGTTGTTGATTAGGGCTCCTAAAAGCTGGATTTACTGTACTAAGCAAACAAACGATGAACTTGAGACGAATTCCCCAACGTGCCGTAAACTTGTCATAACACTTTGAGGCAATCCGGGTTTTTTTTGTTTGTTTTTTTGTTTTCGACTCTCTGTTGAGTTTTACATCAAAATAAAATTTGTGTCGCCGGCTCCGGTGGCCATATTTAGTTTCACTAAAGTAAAACTAGATAATTCAAGGAAGGGAAACAAAGAAGAAATTGGACATGCAGTTCGGAAACCGCACAAGAGGCCTCACGGAGTCCTACACGTCCTTTTTTATGCTGATATAGAAGCTGGACGTCCCAAGTATTTCAGTTCTGGCTGAGCGGTTTACATGCCAGTTATTTGCCGAGACCATAAAACGGAGCCATAAATAGGAGCTATGGTTAGAAACTGAAACAAAGGGCCAAACTATGCCCAAAGACCTCGCTTTAAACTACAGATTGCAAAACCTATGGGATATCAAAAGAACTTGAAGGAGGAAAGTGGTCATTTTGATTTAAGACCGGCCAAAAAAAGACAAAAGGTGAAGTCTGCAGTGATTAAAATGAAGGCGGGTTTCATTACAGCCAGTCCTTTCTTTGGGGTAATACTTCTGGGCGACTCAATTATCCCCAGTGAGAGCTTTAACGATTTGGGGAAAACAGACAGACCTGCAAATCTATACACATCTCCATTAAAGGCAACTGATGCATGCACTATAAGGACAGTGGAGGACACTGTTGCTGAGGGACATTCCTTCGCTGGGCTGAGGCCTTACATAACACGCCACTATCGATTCTCTGACACGCCTGCTATAAAAAGAATGAACGAGCGAGACGGAAGACAATGTGGAATATTTCAAGCCCCGTGCAGAATTTCACATCTGTTTTTCTCCCAACACGAGGCTTTGTTTTAAGGGTTTTTTCATTCTCTCTCTCTTTCTTTCTCTCTCTCTTTCTTGGCTTCCATCCTCTCACAGTTGGCAAAGTCAGGGTCAGGGCGCTGGCTGTCGCTGGCAACATGCCTGTCAGGTTCGCTTATGCCTGATGAACGGTATGCTGAAGCGAATCCAAGCCTGAGTCACATTCTATCAATGCGGCTTGTCCGGTTTTACCCCAAAGAGAAGACGTTCAGGCTTTGGAAGACCTGTTAAATCACCTGCGTGTGGAATGTCTCCACTACTGCACTGCCGGACTTAGCGGCATCGTTTATAATCTGCAAACTGAACTTTAAAGGAACGATACTGCTGCTTGAATCCAAAGTAAACAAAGTCTCGGTCACCTCTTCACATTTACGATTGCATTTGTTTTCATCTGTAACTTCCAGGAGCCTTACAATATCATGTGGCGACGAGATTTCAATTTAGCCGTTTTCGTTACTCTCTGTACTTTTCAGGCATAACATTATGACCACCTTCCCTATCCTAATATTGTGCAGGTCTCCCTTGTGCCTTCAAAACAGTTGTTAGTGGTTGATCAGAGAATGGACATGGGCCTTATGAGGGTGTCCTGTGGTGTCTCGTAACAGGATGTTAGTGGTGGCCTCTGGGTCGTACGGCTTGAATGGAAGGGGGCTCTGTGGATCAGACTTGTCCCAGTGCATCCCACAGTTACTTGATCGGTTTGGGATCTGTTGAATTTGGAGGACAGGTCAACACCTTGTGCTGTTCTTCATGTTTTTATGAGTTGTTTTTGTGTGTGTGCCTGTTTCAGGCTGCATCTTGCTGGGCATGGCTGCTGCCATTGCTATGGGGTGGGGGTGCCTGGTCTGGTCTAGGTGGGTGCTACATGTCTAAGTAACATCCACATGAATGAATACCAGGTCCAAAAATTTCCCAGCAGAACATTGTATTGTCACAAGATGGTCAATGTTATTCACGTCTCCTGTCAGTGGTCATAATGTTATGCCTTATTGGTGTATTTGTAGCCTACATCAAACATGGGTTTAGTCTAATTTCCCCATTAGATAACTCACTGACTTAATTTACATAAAGGTTTAAATGTATGCATATATAGGTCATGGCTTCTTGTAGTGACAGATGGGGGATATCTCAGGTTGCTAACTGTCTGTCACAGCATCACCCTCTTGCCTTGGTAAGTCATCATATTTGCCAAAATGTCCAGCCATTCTCCTCAAGTTATTCAACCTAGGCATCTATCCCTGTTTGTTTTTCTTTCTTTGAATGTGTTTTCATTATGCTTGGCTCTGACTGCCCATTTTCCTACCTAGACTAGTAGTGTGTATCCCAGAGTTAGAGGCAGGTGGGTAAGTGCAGGGGGCAGTAGCTGAGCCCACCAGGCTCAATCTATCATGCAGTGACAGGAGCCATTAGAGCATGGTGGAGCATCTGTGGAGCCCCAGGTTAGAATGTATGGGGTGGTTTGAGTTCTCCCCTCTACCTCATCTAACACGCAGCGAGGGTATGTATAGATGTCATATTTTGCATGCAGGCGCTATAGCTCTTGCATGAACCTTGGCATTTAAACATGCTCTGCACACGTGTACCTGTGCCCTTCCAGTCTCCTCCATCTCTGACATCCCAGAGGTCGCGCCTAGCCGACCTCTTCCAGCTCCACAACACCTGAGCGCCCGGTCCAGGTAAACTCCGTCAGCCCCGTCGCCCTCCAGACATATTTTACACGCACACACACACGCTTTGAGCAGCGACCTTGCACTAATAGCAGAAGTGTTAACAGAAAACAGGAGGTGCGAAAAGATAAAGTGTGTAAGTTTGACATTCACTAAGGGCCAGCTGGGTCTCGTCCCAGATTTTTGAAATCATTTCCCGGCGGAGTCGTCAGACGTTGGACGTGAACAAAGGGATCAGGGACGTCTCGGGTTTCTCTCAAGACGTGCTCGAGCTCGTGTGTGCTCAAAACGCATTGATGGATGTGTGGCGCTGACATGACATCACCGGGATAAATCCTCTTTATCCAGTTTACACTTTCAAAGCGTCAGATTTCAGCATTGTGTGTGCAGAGGATTCTCACTCCCGTCACGGTCGTGTCACGAGTGTCAGCCCCTCGGGGACTCTGGCTCATCCCTGTGTATTATCAAGCGCGCCACACACTTTCCCTCTCTGGTTACAACGTGGACAAGGGCCGCGGTGCAATGCAGACGTGACAATTCAAACAAAAGAACAATGGGCCCTCAAAATAAATAAATAAGGCGCGGCGCATGAACGGAAAAGTGGCGAAGATGTTTACACGGAATTATACGGCCAAACAAGTCTTGTTTTTCCCATAGTTAGAGCTTGAGCTCAATCCAGTTTCTCTGTCTTCAATCGTCTAAACATTTACTTTATTGGTCAGCTAACAAAGAAAGAGCGCCGAGTCCCAAAAAGCAAACATTTCATTGCATTATGCTATGGAATAAACATCATCAGGTCACATTAAAAGGCATTCCTTCCTCGACTCAATTAGGACGTCTAATTGCGTTTGGGTATCTCTTATTGAAAATGAGCCTGTTAACTAATGCAGCGCAGGGAAAGGTCTCGTAAAAAGCACGTTTTTTCCACATAAATTGTGGTTACACCGCGCCGTTGCCAACTATGTTACATTTAAATGCTATTAACTCATTGCCTAAGAGTGGGTCTACATGCAACACATGGCAATAAATGCTTTAATCAGGCACGACGCAACTGGAGAATATCAGCACTGTAAAGGTCAGCTTGAGTAAACAATTTAATGACCGTCTTTTTTTTTCCACTTTTGAAGACAGCACATGTCTTGGAAGAGCTAATTAGAACTCACTGTAAGCTGAAGTCTTACACTGGCACCAGATATCAACACTGGTGGATTCGACTCTAAACATGCAGACTAATGACTGCAGGGAGGAACAGGGACGGTGGGGCGATGCTTCTGGAAGCTGCAGTGTATAGGATGAAAAAGCTCAACAGCAACCTAATGGCTGCATATTCTGGAAAGAAAATGTGATGTTTTTTTTTTTTTTTAATTTGGGAAAACATACACAAATTCTGATGTGTGACTTCTAATGAGCAAATGGTTTCGCTTAGAAAGGTCACCGAAGCATCCGAAAGTTCTTCCGCATCCCCTAATGAAAGCTTTCCCGGCACTTCACGTGCGAGAAGATGCCACGAAACACGTGCTCGCCGGGTTTCTCTCTGTTCTCTGTTCCCGCATGGCTGACGCTAACACAAGCAGAAGTAGCCCGGCTGGTTTTTACTCTAAATTCAGCACTATTCACAAAGACGTTATTGGTTCCTCGTGGGGCAATTTAAGGGCGAGCATGCTGCAAACAAATGTGGTTGATTCACACATTTAAAAGACAGGAAAAGAAGGAAGGAAGAAATCTGAATGGCATCACGAGGTCAAAGGGGCTAAAGCACAGAGGACCGAAGGCAAAGACCAGTCTATAACATTTACAAGACGTAGAAATTCAAGTCAATGAATTTATGAGTTATCAGTGTCTTGCTCCATGGTTGTACGTCAGTCTGAAGGCTTCTGGACTAAAACCAACCTAACGTCAACAATTGGCGAATATACACCAATTGGAGAATAAAAACAATAGTCGGCCTCTCCGAACCTCTTTAGCTAACCTTTCCTCAGTGTGTTGCAACACTATTGATCCAAAACAATCCAATCAAGATGGAGAAGCAGCCTCAAATACTAAAGCAGAAACATGCAACTACCAAATGGACCAATCACAGCTCTTGTGTAGTTACTTTTTCGTGGGAGTTACGCGTCAGGCTAAGACATTAGGGTCTGCATAGGGTCTGAGCTGACACTGTAGCTGCAAATTGATGGGGAGGTATAAACCACACATTAGACGTGTACCTCCCAGACAAAGCACCCCTTAGCAATGACGCTCCTTGATGGCAGCAGCCATCCCCAGCAGGATGCAGCCTGACACAGACACACACACAAAAATGCTTTAGGAACAAATAAAAACAATGGCCTCCAAATTCACTAGATCTCAAACTGATCAAGTATCTGTGGGATGATCCACAGAGGCCTCACCCCTCAACCCCTACCACCCAAAGGCCCCCACTAACAACATCCTGTTGTCAGCAGCTGTAGTAACTCCACTCTAATGTACAATGTGCTCAGATCTAAGCCTAATTTCTCTCTGACTGCAGCACATGATGCTTTCGTTCCAAGATCTGTTATGCAGATTTCATCACATACACAGTCAGTCAAGATAAAACCCGTGCATTTGCATGCAGGGAATCTGCAGCAAAAGTCTCAACGAAATGAGTTATGAACCTGCGCTGAATCACAGCGACTCTCTCGGCTCGTCTCGGCTGCCTCCGCCTTCAAACCACACACAGGAGCCGTAATGACACAATGGGAGATTTGCAGCAGATATAAAACTAAAATGTAATTGAGTGCGTGCCACAATCAGATAAGCGGGCCCATTTCACCGTCTCCAACGTTAAATGTCAAATGACTCCAGCTGAGGTGGTGGTGGTGGTGGGGGGCTTGCGATAAAACTTAGCGGCGGTCCATTACAGCCTGCCAGTCATGCGGCTAGCCGGCCTCTTTAGTCCGACTGAAGAATGGGTTTTATGTAGTCAGAAAATGAAAAAAAAGCAAGGACACTGTGACAGTTTGTTTTCGTGCTTTCATGCCTAGTTTCCCTGTTATCACAGAACATTAACGTCACAATGGCGCTTTGGGGAGTTAGAGGCCAAAATCTCAGCACCTGATAGATCTCGGGCCTGAATTAAGGCGAGGAAGTGAATTTATTTTCACTGTGATCGTTTTCAACGCTGCATACAATGGAAGGCTGAACTTGCCCCGAGGAATAACTCCCCTTCCCCTGCCATCACTCAAAGTGAAGGCCTCGCTCCACAGAGGCGGAAAGAGACAAATGCATATGCCGCAGTGTAGTGGGCCGCGGGCCTCCACACTCATACATACACATATACATGCATGCATACATACAGACGGGCTCGTGATCCGAACTTATAGGAAAGAAACCTCCCAAGTTAACGTGATTGAAGGGATGATGACAGTCCTCTGTCTGCGTTCGCTTTTATGTTGTCTGCGGTGCGACTGAATGACATGCTGCGATAATGACAGCTGTCAGCTAAAGTCGTATGTTAGGAAAAGTCAAGCCATGTACGGCAAACTCACTCCCCCCTCCCAAAAAAAATATACAGTCTTCTCTCAAAACAGCTAGTTGTTTCCAAAAGCTCCCAACGGCCCACGCAGTTCCTTACGTGTCTCCTGAACGCGAAGCAACCAACCAACGTGGTCCAATTTCTTTTTTTTTTGCAATTATACTTTGTTCACAGGGTGCATTTATGTGCCTCTCAGTCTGCTGCTTTTTATTTTTTTAATTCAATATTTTACTCTCTATGCATCTTAAACTGTTACTGAGCTTTTAAGACTTTTAAAAAATTTTTTTTGCAAATTTTATGTAATTTCTGTTTTATATTTAGCTACAACAACAACAACAATATATTTGGCAATATTTAATCTCATGTCCTTTATACTATTACATTCAACTGAATTTTACTGTATTTTATCTTTATTTTTGTATTTTTATTTTTTACACCTCACACCTCTTTTTCTTTTACTATTGGTCTTAAGGAGTATTTTTTTTTTTTTTTTTTTATGTGCAACCGAGCTCCTGTGACCAAGCACTTTCCCTTGCGGATGAATAAAGTCCAAGTCTAACATCAGTTTACTATTTTACTATTTACTAGCATAACCGCTGAACAGAAATTATATTTTTACGCATAACTGCCTGCGTACCGCCAATTTAGCCAACCACAATTTCCAGCCATGACAGAAACCTTTAAGGCTCCTCCCCCTCCCTTTGCCAGAACTGTAACCAGTCCATTCTTGTTCCAAAGACAATTGGACCAGCGGGGTTTGTGGACTTTAAAACAAAAAGTTAGAAGAAAGAAAATAAACGTCGGTTTTGAGGCATGGCCCTCCTCCGGCCCTTTTGGCCCCGTTTCCTCTCCGGTCTAGTCATGCCTGACAAACCATTAGACGACTTGTCCGCCTGCGGATATGGATGGGCCATACTCCAGAGGACACATGGAGCGAGATAAGGCTTAAATCGTGAGAAGACAGCAGAGGAGAGGAAAGCAGCGGAGGCTCTCACTCTTTATTTTCACACCACGCTGAGCACTAAACAGGAGACGATAGCTTTGCTCTTCAATTAACTCAACGTCTTCTGTTTGCTTTTGCATCTGCATCCGCCTCTCTTAAGCTGTGCCTCCATTCTTGCCGTTGCCCGTGCCTCTTATAGTAATATTTGCTAAATTGTTTTTCACTGGAGCGTGCCGGAAAGCCGCCCTATCACTGACTCCTCCGGAGCCCCTTCTGTCACGTCTGTGCACACGTCTTCCTGAATTTACCGCGATGGCTTGAGAGTCGTGGGTGTCGCGTCGCGTAGGCAGAAAACAGTAAATACTTCTGACAGGAGCTGTTGGGGAAAATGGCTGTTTAATGGCCGGGCGATTCAAAAGCGGCGAGCAAAAATAAAATGGCGATCGCTTTTTTTTTGGTGTCTCAGCTATTTCTTCTGAACGATTTTTTCATTTTCTTCGCTTTCTCTTGTCGTACGCGATGTGCAAACACATACATTCTGTATTGTATATCCATTAACACACAATGAGGGGCCTCTAGAGAAACGTGAGCTAAATGTTTTCTTCCAAAGCTAATATATAACACATGAGAAACGGCACGCTTCTCATTATTATCTTTTTTTTTTAATCTAAAACACGAATGGGCTGATGAGCAGTTAGCTAACGTGTCCATAATCTAGATGTTACGAGTTTGTAACAGTCCATGCGACTATTTAAAGTGGACACATGCGAAAGGGACAGGCAATTAAGGCGGCTAAAATCTCCACAAGGCAGGTCACAGAGTGTTTAACAGGTTTGCCTTTCTTGACCGCGTAAAGGTCAGTCTAGTCGTGTGAACTGAAGAGAACCTTGGAGCTATAAGTCCCGTCCGCCAATTAATATGATAATTTTTTCATTGCCTCAAAGTGATGTCCGGCTCAGATTACCATCAGCAGATGAATTAGCGAACACACGAGGCTGCAGAGAATCATTATGAGCCCCGTGCGCGGGAACAAAGACCGGGACCCTGTTTGCTTTTCTTTCTCGACATGTGTTGCAGTCTGTGTCTGGCTGACGCAGCTGTGCGTACGCTGGGAAATGTTTGGAAATTCCATCGTGATGATAAGCAGAAGACACACACTCACACACATTTACACTGTATATATATATACACTGATCAGACATAACATAATGACCACCTGCCTAATACTGTGCACGTCTCCCTTGTGTCTCTAACACAGCTGTGTCTCATCTGAGACATGGGCCTTCTATGTTGTTAGTGGAGGAGGGGTTTAGTTTGAGGGGAGGGGCCTCTGTGGATCATCCCACAGATACTTGATCAGTTTGGGATCTAGTGAATTTGGAGGCCAGGTCAACACCTTGAGCTGTTCTTCATCTTTTTTTTGAGTTGTTGAGTTGTGTTTTTGTGTGTGTGGCTGTGTCAGGCTGCATCCTGCTGCCATCAAAGAGTGTCATTGCTATGGGGTGGGGGTGCCTGGTCTGGTCTAGGTGGGTGCTACATGTCAAAGTAACATCCACACAAATCAACGCCAGGTCCAAAAGTTCCCCATTTAATTGTCACAAGATGCTCGATGTTGTTTACTTCTCCTGTCAGTGGTTTTAATGTTGTGGCTGATCAGATCAGTATATATCTCTTTGCAACTAGCCTACCCAGATTCTTGGGTTCTGGAGCAGCTGCACAAAATAAGACGCATGTAAGGCAGCCCCACAGGGCGCGGATAAACAGTTTACCTTGTAAAGTAGCGTGACGACCTGCCGCAGTTTAAGCCTGTGGAAGACGCAGATGTCGTACAGCGCCGACACCGCCAGGACGGTGACTCCGAGCTCCTTCCACAGCATGCTGCAAGCGGCGCAACCCAAGCTTCCCAGGAACCAGGCCGCCAGCCGCCAGGGCCCGGCGTGACCCCGCAGCCTGCAGTGGCGTATGTAACACAGCAGGGACAGCAGGAAGAAGAGGGCGGCGCCTTCGTCAGCCCGGCCGACGATGCCCGCCACCGCCTCGGTGTGGACGGGGTGGGAGGCGAAGAGCAGGCCGGCCGCTAGGCTCCACAGTCCTCCTCCGAGCAGCAGGCGAGCCAGGGAGGTAAACAGGCCCGTCACGGCTCCGTGGATGGCCACGTTAACCAGGTGGTAACCCCAAGGCTCCAGCCCACCCACGGCGTGGTTAAGGCGGAAGGAGAGGGTGCAGAGGGGTCGGTAAGACTTATGGCTGCCAGTGTGAGTGAGCAAGGTGCCCCAGAAGTCATCGTAGAAGATGTTCACCCAGGGGGTCTCAGGAAGCAGGTCCTGATTGGTCTTAATTGCACGGCTGTAAAGAGAACAAGAGAGATTAGACTTCTGGGTACAATAGCGCTTCATTGTCTGGTGATTTTATTGTCTGCATGTGGCATCGCCTGCCACATTCAATCAAAGTCCTAAGTCTGAAAACAGTGTTTATGGCGCGCTGGCAACACACCGCACATTCTCTGAGGATGCACGTCTAAGCAGAAAATACATGTTACTGTGAAAAGACTTTGCATTTGCTCGCAGCTTTACCCTGAGCGTGTGGTCAAGTGTCATTCAGAAACAGATAATCAGAGGGAGAACTTCAAGCTCAGGGCAGTTTTTGCCACCACAGCCACAGCTCTAAGAACATAAGCAGGAGGATAAGCAAGGGCACCACACCCATAGCCACAAATACAAGCAAACATTAGGGGAACTTCTGGTGAAATTAAGCTTGGAGAGAAGGTGGACTGGGGTGACAATAAACACGGCAAGCGAGGAGCGGGTCCGGAGCAGCTGAAACTGAGATACGTTCATGTTTAAGGGTGATTAAAAGCACGCTATGTGTAATTTTAGCTTCTCTCTGCAAGCACGGCAAATAGGTGAGGAAACAGTTTGACTTTCGCTCGGTCGGAGGGGAACCTGCGTGACCTAAACTAATGGTGCCACATCAGCCACAAGCTGTGCGTCAGCGGGCAGGGGGTCAGCCGGCAGGGGTCAATTAAGAGAGAAAGGAAGGCAGGTTCCTCTTAAGTGTTTTTCCCATCCTTTCCGTCACGCTGCGACGTGAGCGACACAGCGACACGACATTCTGCTTTTCTCCGAGACGTTGCCGCTGATGATTCGCTTAACGAGCCTCCCCAGAAGGAAGGCGGTTGGAAAAACCAGAGCAGAGGTGTTGCAATTACGAGCGTGCTACATGGAAACATGACAAGTGATAACGAGCCAAGTGCAACCCGGCTGCACTATGCACCCGTCGATGTCGGAGTGCAGCGAGATCGGTGAAGAGCGCGCTACGGTATTTAGCGTGCCGTTTATTCTGCCGGTGATTAAAAGAAACATAAACGAGAGAAAAAGCGAATGTACCAAACTGCAGATCATCCAGAGCGACGGCCTCAGCCATTTGGAGGCTCTGTAGAATAACACTTTACCTTGGCAAACGCGCCCTGAACGACTGCCACTTTTTAATTTCAGAAAGCTCGCGGGACGCTTGTTGTGGCGGAGCCGCGGCGTTGATCAAATCACAAAATGAAGCCGCCCTCTGTGCAGTTTCGAGTAGAAAAAGGCCCTTTCCTACGATGGATAAAGGGGGGAATAAATACTACTAGGCCTCTGCGTGTTGGATGGTGCATAGAAATAATCAGCAGGGATTTAATAGAAATGCCTCAGATGTCAACACACAAGTGATTAGATTTCTCTTCCTTCTCTAGTCAGACTGACGGAGCCTCTAACCCTCTACCAGCAGGCTCAGGAGTCGGTAGCCCAAATCTCCTCTCCATGACTCAGATATGCCAGTTTATTTTCTCTGGCCCATTTGTCAAGTGAGATCTTCACTCCACCGCAAGATGCTCACATAAGAGGCATTATGGTTTAATTACATCTCGGAGCTGCGCTGGAGACAAGTGTGCTCTTTTTCCATTGCACAGTGCCGTGCACAGCCACTGAGGCCAGATATGTTATATATTGCTTCAAAACCACACCAGATTTTCTTTGGCAGCACAGCGCAGACAAAAGCCAACGAGAGGCAGTCGAAAGGCTGCAGCGTTTACGGCCTTGGCTTCAGGGTTCGCCATGCACGAGATTGTCTCCTCCTTATACGTAGCAGAGGTAAGTGAGCACTTAATCTACGCCGCTCAGCGAGCAGTGAATCAAGTAATGCAGCCTCGGCATACAACTCTGCAACGGCTACTCGGAGCGGGTGAATAAAAATGCGCAACCACGGCTGAATTAGGGCATTTACATTATAGCAACAACTAGTCATGGTCAGTTTCTCCGATCTATGGCAAATTATCAATCCACTGTGGCTTCGGATTATCATCAAATGCTACCCCTCTTGGCCAGCTGGAAAGGAATATTGTGTTTCAGCTGCTGGTTAGGCCCATTTCTCAGTAGAGCTGGCAGTGGCGAGGACCTCTCTGTGCACTGCGAGCCTTTTCCAGCCGGGAGCACATTCCTCCCCCCAACCGCCAGCCCGTAACACCGACTCCCAGAGGAACGAAGGGGATCATGTGGCCGCTAACAAGAGAGATCCACGAAAAACTTTTCTCCCTTCCATTACTCTTTCTTGATCATCTAACTCCTGGCTGCTATCCCCAATTCATCCGCAACTTGTCTAGATCTCATCCATGTGCCGCTATCTGTCACGATTTGCTTGCTTGTAACCATGCGGACGGAAACAGGGGGTGAAGTCAGACATTACAGCTTTATCCTTGCTGAGGTTTTTTTTTTTTTTTTTTTTTTCTTATGACGTCTTTGATTATTTTAAAAAAGGCTTCTTTATTTATACCACATGGAAGATTTTTCAAGAAGCTTGTGCCACTACTTGTACCCTGCACTGATTTCCTTCCACTTTGTTTAATAGCTGTCAAACGCATGATATTTTTCGTCCATGATCAAATCAAAATGGAAGAAGCAACCCTATGTTTATACTCTTAGACTTGTAGACTGTGTAATTACGAACCCAGAATACCATTAATTCAGAACCACTTCCAAGAGAAATTCTCCCGCTATCTCCTCATCTTTTTAGCTTGGAAATAGTCATGTGCGAGGAAACCTCCTCGGCCCTGGAACAGTTTCGCTTAATATGTGAATGCGCCAGCGAGATGAAAAAAAAAAGGCTACATCTAGAGGCTACAAGATCCAATGTAAAGAGGCTATCTCAAGTTTAAGATTGATCGGCTTCTCTGCGCGGAGACTAAACAGTGGGAGCACACGGGAGATGAGGCTGGATATTAAAAAAGGAGATTGAAAACCAAGGACATGTCAACGGGACTTTGCCTCTAAGGCTACTCGATGAATTTGAGATGAGGCTATGAGGAAAGCAGAGCTGTATGACCAGAGCATAACTATTTTAAAATCCCCCAAAAGCCTGAAAGGAAAATGACATAAAAACAGGCAAACCATCCTCACAGAAGAATGAATATGCCGGGCATCTGTTCAAAAATAAATCACACAAGAGTGAAGCACGGGATTTTAAGTAACAGATGGTTTGCATGGCTGTAAATATGGAAGCATATGGGAAGACTGAAGGGCATTCAAGGAAGCAAAGTCAAGGAAGTGTAACAACACACCCGCGACAATACTCTGAAGGTTTGACGAAAGGCGTAAAAATATGACACGCTTTAAATGACCATTTCGTATGGAGACCACCTTTGCATGGGTCGCGCAATCTCTCTCAAAAGAAGTAAACTGGGGTCAGAAGTCACTCCAAGGCTGGTGGCGAAGGACGCACTAACTAGTCTGGATACTGGGGCGCTAAGGAGAAAGTCAGCCCTTTTAAAATATAAAAAGATTTCCGTTCGCGACAGCATGAGAAAAGAAAATCACGTCTGGTGGGAGTTTGGGGAAAGTGATCGAACGTCTGCCAACTATATGTCATCAACCAGATTCAATATCTGAAAGCAGCCCAGTGGTATTTTTAGACTGCCCACAGAGACACCGGGGTAGCCCACTCTGTGTTTCCGGAAAGCTCTTTGTCTAATGTTTCTTCCCATGGGCAAGCTAGCCGGTCATTAACGCCACACCTCCGCTGCTCTTATGGTACCTAATGTAGAAATAAAATGTTCTTCATTTGGTCAAGAGTCAACATTCATTGTGTTTTTAGTTGACTAGAATACTTTACATCTAACAAAATAGACAAAATAAGCAATAAACTTTCAAAATGCTTATTTAATACATTAGTTATCAAGATAAATGCACAAAGATGAGTGAAAATATCTCTCCAGCAAAAGCAAAATACTGTTCTAGGACGACTTCTTAAAGCAAGAGGATATGGATTTAACCCAACGGCCAAACAAGTGTAACCAAGCCAGACTAATTCGGTCAGGGAAATAATAGGTTCAAATTTGCCTTACTTTCAGAAACTGTATCTTCAGGCTAAAACGTAATTAATAACTCCTGAATCATAGTGCAACTAAATGTTTTGATATGTTCTGAATGAAAGAGGAGGAAAGCCGGAGTGGACGAACAGAGAGAGCAGCAAGGGGTAGCCACTATAGGAAACACACCCTTGAGGCCACCGTAAAATCCCTATTGTCAGGAATGAATGGCCCCTTTCTTCCATTTGACACATGCGATTAGCGAGCTTATAATAAAAGTCCTTATGATTAGAAAACTGCTGCGGGGAATAGAGCCGGATTTAAAGTTTGTGTATTTTCATGTTGTTTATTCGTTCAGTTACACTGATTTATCTCCATGTGCTCCGTCGTTTCAACAAAGACGACATTGATTTGGAAATGAATCTCGAATGTAGTGTGTGCATTTCCACAAAGGCAGCCATTTATTTGAGGTTCACCTTTGCCAGGAACAAATTAAGAGAAAAGTGTTGCACTATTATCCCCTTACACCCGATGCCTCCACCCCTGTAATTGATGAGAGGCAGCACAGTAAGGATGGATGGTGGCAATGTAGGCAATTAAAGTAAAGGTTAAGAACAAGAAAAATTAGGGTGCAATCTCCTCCTTTACTTCTAAAAATCCATTCTGCCGGTCATTATTCTTACACAAGTCATCGGTTTCCTTCTTACTGCATTATATGAGTTAATTTCCTTTTTTGCTGTACCCAATTTTACTGCTTCCATTAAATGTGTGTTATCTGAATGTCTTCTGATGTGAATCAATGTGAATCTTTTGCTCCAGACTTTGGAAATAGTTCAAGAAGTGTGAAGATGGCTTTAAAATACGTTCCCCTCCCCCGTCCCCCCAAAACAAAACACAGGGTCTCGCCCAAAAGGACATACGGGGCCCTCAGAGTGCAACATGCAATGCTGTGCCCAATTCACCCCGCAGCACTCAACAGGCCTCCCTAGGTCTTCCCCCCGAGGAGCGTATTTGCATTGCTCCACTGGCACAATCATACGCCCTCGATCCATTTCATGGCACAGTAGACAAGCAAACACTGGGACACTGAGACACTGAGTCTGGAGCGGGGCAGGCTTGTCCAGCATTGCAGAGAGCTCAGTGAATACCCGTGCCTGCTGCCTAGCATCCTTGATCAGCCCTTTGTGCTGCATGGGATGGGCAGAGCAGGGCGTGACCTGAATGCTGATCACCGAATTCGAAACCAGCCAACCAACCAGTAAGCCACGCTTCTATCTAGCCAACCATACTGGTAGAGCAGGAATCCTGGCAGCCCGGCATTGACTCCCATAGTGTTAAGTTGCCAGGGGTACTTATGAGCCTTCCTCAAACTTCGGATATCCAGCCGAGGGCTTAGGGTAACTGGCCCGTTTGATAAAACTACCTGTAAATCTAACTTCCTTTATCAAAACACATTTCACTGGGATAAAATACTCTAAAGACCAAACACCCTCAATCACCGTCCGAAGCCAGATCGCTTTGGAATAAATCATCTAAATGTCAAATTCTCGGGCCAACTGTAAAGATGTGTGATGTTTATAGTTGATTCCAGGTGTAAGGGCCAATTACAGGAGCTGATCATGCAGAGCAGAGCAGAGTGATATACACTTTGATTATTGCATCCAGTAAATCTGTCAGCAAGTGGAGGGCTGCGGCAAGAACGGCAAGGAGCTGCCGGGTCACCCCTGTAGGCCTCTCTCTCTCTCTCACTCACACACACACACACACTCTTTCTCAGGCACTAACTCTTTTTTTCCTTAGTGTCCAAAAAGAAACTGACGCTCGGTATCTGTCACTAGCTCTCTCTTGAGCAGAGAAAGTCGAGAAGGTGGGTGAGCATTAAAGGGAAGGAAATTTCACAACGGGTAATTTATTTAGACTGAACCCTGCAACTCCCCTTCATGACACATGGACACCTGTTTGTATAAACAGTAGGAAAGGCCACAGCTATGCTAGCAGCTTTGGGAAATGGCTGGTTGATGTTGTCATGTAGTCATAGACTTTAAAACACCAAACACTGCCTTCCACATGCTAACATGCTCACAGTGACAATGCATAAATAAATAATTAGCAGGTTTATTATTTAGCATGTTCACCAACTTAGTTAGTTTAGTGTGTGTTAGCATGCTAACAACTTCTGCGTGGTCCAGACACTAGGGTACATCATCTAGGAACCATGAAATTTCTTAATGAAATGTAAAGCCAATACATTCGGCAGCTTTATAGATATTCCTGATCACTAGATCATTACAGATCCACGACTTGCAAGCGAGCAGACCGACAACACCAAGCTAAAAGCATGCTTTTTACTGCTAGGGTTTCTTAAAGGAAAAAGTAATAGCCTGCACCTATGGACCGATGATTTTCAAACATTTTAAGTAAACAGAAGAAGCTGACAGTGCACTCAAAAAAAAAAGAAGCCCAGATTGCTTTAAAAATAGTCAATGGTCTATAATTTGTGTCACCAAATTGAGAAATTCGATTTCTCAGTGTCGTCATAAGCCAATTTAACGCTAAAGTGGAAAACAGGTTTTTTATTAAAGGACTGTCAGAGCACAACAAGAATGAAGGTTTTTGTTCTCTGACTAGTTGTACCTCCGTCCATGGTTTCTCCCCACCCTGACCCATGTCTAATGCTGTGAAAGTCACCCAGCCTCAGCTTGGAGGGGGCCACTCCACAGCACTCCTCCACACAACAGGAGGCTTTTGTCAGGCTCTGACCTTTTCGGCCACACAGTAATAAATTTCTTTGATTTGTTCCTCCTCTCGTGTTCAGAGTGCTTCTCTTTCACATGGAGACGGAGATCAATGCAGGGTAGGGTAGGTCTTCCGGGGCTTGTGGCTGAGTTGCATGCAAGACCCATCCGGCCCGGCCCACCACTGGGCTGTTTACGCATTCTGGTTTGGGTTTGGAAGATGTTGACCCATGGAGGGGGTTCAGTGAGACCCACAGCAGATGGATGGATGGAACAAGCAGAGGGGGGATGGAAAAATCCTATGCATGCCAGAGCTTGGATGTCTATGCAGAGGAGCAACAGTGAATGGCTCATCTATCTAGGATTGTGCCATCTTTCTTCCTAAACCTTTCTTGCATGGTGGGGCTTTATGGGACACGGCAGCTCTTTAGGACAGGCTTGAATCATGGGATGCGAGGCCTCTCCTCACTGATGTTTATAGCAGGGGGGCTTAAGTGCAGGAAGGGCCTTTGAGAATGCCAGCAGAGCAGAAAGGGGACGACATCTTTAGTGCCCCTAACATCTTGCTGCGTATCTTCAGCATTCGAAACAGCTGCATGTGGTTTCAGTTCTCCTCACGGCTACCTCTGTTCAAATACCAAAATGTTGCCTCCGTTGCCTCATCTTCACATGAGCGCAGGGATTGGCAACTATTTTCTAGAAGCCTTGTGCAATCAATCAAACACAAACAAAATTGATAGAGCTAAAGGCAACAGTAAATAGAACGAGACAACAAAGAAGAAGGATCGAAAGTTTGCTTTTTGCAAATGTCTAGTCAGATCATACTGACTAGTCATTTGCAGCTTCTGTCTGTACACCACAAGCCAACAACCTGAAGCTTATTTGTTGAATGTGGGCACCCTCGTACATTGCATTAAAGAATGGCAGTGATCAAGGACGAAGCTTTGAGTCATCTCATTAGATACTATCTCAACCGCCCAGTGTGCTCATACTGCTCCATGCCCAGCCCTCTCCCACTCTCCCATTTGGGCTCCAGTTCCAGGTCCTAATTGAAGGCACATGTGGCTTACGCATTTAGAGAGAACAAGAGCTGCAATCGACGGCCACGTGAGTGCGTGGAAGCTGTCAGCATTAACATGAAAAGACCGGGCTCTGGTGTTCCTTCAGGCCTCACCGCAAGATCTTTCTATGACAGAGTGGACTATGATAGGGGATATTGCTGCCTCATTACCTTTTCCCTGCTCTCAGATAATCAGCGGACCCGCTACACAGAGAGGAAATTAGGTTAAGGTGCAACAGTTATCTGTTATTTATTTTAACTTATATCAGGAACTAAAAACTAGGCTGGTGGGAGTTTATGCGTTGCAAAAGGAGATGAAAGATCAGATGTACTTTCTGTTTCCACTTGGTAAATCTAACTGAGAAAAAAAGATGAACACAACAGGGGGAAGAAAAAAAAAGCAAAAGTTTATATCAAGCTCATGTACATGGCCTGAAGTCTCCAATTAATTACAAAAGGTCCCAAAATATCTCCAGCGTCACTCGCCATTGCGTGAGACCGAGCCTTGTAAACCCATAAACATGTCCAAGAAGAACCCAAATTGCCTCTTACGTGTTTTTTTTTTAAATGCTTTGTCTTCCACATGGTGTCGATTTGCATTTTTGCGAAGGAGCTCATTTACGCATTTGAAATTTTACAGCCACCAAATCGCACAAAACCACAACGCCTCTGTAACCAAGGCCTGTGCTTTTTACAGACTTTGGATTTCCTCATCCAGTTTTCCATTTAGAAAGTGTGGAGTCCCTAAAAATACATAAATCAACACGAGTAAACACGACAGCCCGACATGAGTTGACTCTATGTGGTCTACTAAGAACTGTACAACACACTCTATTGTCACACAATGTTTCTGCTGTGCATTTTGAAAGCGCAAAGGTACACATTATACTTTGAAGGATGGGGTCACACGCATTGGAAAAGAACATACTACAAGAGCATATCACACAATTTTCAATTACAAATTCATATATTCATCTAATTGTAAGTCTTTGTGCCTTGAAATGGCCCAAAATTGGAAACCTTCCCCCAATAATGGTGATGTTTTCTCCTGTGACTTCTTCATGCCCCCTCGTGTATTGTATTGTCAGTCTTGTCACTTCACCACAAAAGAGTTTCCCAAGCTAATCTTTTTTTTTTCTTTTTCTTGAGTCAATAAGATTCGGAGGCAATTTTCTTCAGTTCCCATTGTCGGGCAAAATTGAATTCCAAACTAAGATGCAGCGCTGCACTGCTGCAACACTCAGCACTATCGGGTTTTCGAATAACCAATCATTGAGCACATTCAATGCTCGGGTCGCAAAATGTCACACAAAAAAAAAAACTGCGATAATATTAATAATAAAACAGCAACTGATGCTGATGAGGCTGCGCCATTAGCTTTGAATTGCTGTGGAAGAATCAATTGGATAAAGTGAGCGTAAAATCGATGTGTTTGGCTGGGTCTCCGCTTCTGAGAGCAGGTATCGCACAACAGCAATCTATCGCGTCTCTGTCCTGAGGGCAGGTCTGATTGCTAAACAGACAGCTGCTTGTTTTCTTGTTTCTAACTGGCTGGGGTAAATGGCTAGAGTCATGTGACTCCACGGGGAGAGATGCTCGATTTCAATGTTTTCCCTGAGAGGAATTTGCTGAAATTGAAGAACAGGCCCCCTGAGGCTGGACATACACCTACATGGCATACAGTCAATGAAGAGGTATCATCGCAGTTTATTTTGTCATTGGCTCAAGTGAAAATTGAATTCATTATAAGTAGCAAACCAGGTTCCAAAAAGGGAAGCACGGTGGCCACACAGGTTTTTGAAACTCGTATTTTCTTGAAGAGGAGTTATAGAGGTTTAGTAAGACATAGATCTGATGTTATAGTTAAATTAAGATGTAGATCAGTAAAATTGGCTGATATTACATTGATCACAAAGATATTATGGAAGTTCTTCATCTACCATCATCTACCTAAGCTCAATGGATGAACGGTTTTAAATCCACACAGATATCTGGGTGAAACTAAACCAAAATAAAAGAAAATTTACGGGCTCTGCTAAGGCTACTCAAGAGGAAGCCGGCTCTCTTTGATGGTTCTCCATCCTGTATTCCTTGGTTCGCGGTGGGAACAACAAAGGACCATGTGGTGGGCAGGTCTGGCGGACTTATTATTTAAGCTCGCGCCTTTGAACAGCTGTATGTTACGCTTCATTCTTGCAGATCTGTGCAGCCAGCATGGCAGCACCAGCAAATCAGTACCATTTGCACAATAAAACCGAAGTAACTAATTTTACGAGATACATAAAATGACATCGCCTCCACAATTGA
Organism: Planiliza haematocheilus; assembly: GCA_005024645.1. Lineage (NCBI taxonomy): Eukaryota > Metazoa > Chordata > Actinopteri > Mugiliformes > Mugilidae > Planiliza > Planiliza haematocheilus. The sequence goes on along the minus strand of SRSE01001415.1, from coordinate 9,302,071 downwards.
AAATAGATGCAATGATATCCCTAAACTCAAATCGCTAACATCCTGTGCGCCTCGTGCCGATACAGTTTCGGGGTGGTGCCGGTACCAGAGGCCTTGACAGACGTTTTCTAAATTAGCAAAGCGTCCAGTTTAATGAAAGAAAGAAGAAAGAAACCTCCCCGACGTGTGCATCGAACATCAAACGGCTCCGCTCCACAGATAAAAAGAAAAAGCGGAAACTTAATAAGCCCTGCATAAAAAGATTTATGGTTGCAAAGTCAGACATGTTAGTGGACGTGGAGACACAAGGACACATATAATGTTTTCTTGAACACGGTACCCAGACACAGAGTGACGCCTGTTTTTTGGCTCTTAAGTTCAGTCAAGTATGATAAATATGTCTACAGGGTTGATGAAACAAGAAAAAAAAAAAACTCCTGGGATTCATTTAGTCTGTGATAGAGTGTGAGTGAGTCTGCAGGGACAGCTTCAAGTGTTAGAAAGAAATTGCATCACGTTAAAGTAGTTATACAAGCACTTCTGCAAAATTGTATTCTAATTTTCTCTCTATGCAAAGTCCTTTACAGACTGTATCCCAATGAATTTATCTACATCATCAGCTCAGCTTAATTAACTGCCCAAAACCTCCCAAGCAACATGAAACCAAAAACCTCTTTTCTCGCCTCTTTACTTAAGCACATTCACTTGGACAGAAAGACTTGCATTCACTGCATTTCTGGAATACTTGTCAGCGGCATTTTGTAGGTGGAGCCTCACAAAGCTGAGTGAGTGGATACAGAGGCACCGGGCCCCAAGATAGGAGGACAAAGGGCCCCGGCAGAGCTGAGGCTACGTGAAAGGGCCCGCACAAAAGGCTGAGAAGAAGAGTGCTTTGTGGGCAGGGTGGAGGGAGAGGAGGCAGAGCCGGAGCCTGTGCCCACGAACCGAGGCCTCCGGTCTTGGTGAGCCACTGGAGCACGACCATGTGTGGTCCGTAATCACAGCCCGCGAGCAGCGAGCGCCACGCCTCCCTCAATGAGAAGACGGATGCCCCCTTGCTGATTGCCCCGAAACCTGGTAAGAAAGGCTCGCGGAACAAAAGCACCGGCACTGTTGGGAGATGGCCATTGAAAAGGTCACAGGAGCATGCCTGCATGGGTTTACTCTTCTCCTGGGGAGGACAATGGATTTGACAGGTGCTGGGGGAAGACAGAGCTAGAGAAAGAGGACGGATGGGTTTACGAGGTGAAAACACGCACGACATTACTGAGCAGTGAATGGCTTCCTGATGGGAACGCAACAAGTAGTTATGTTCTACATTTTGAAACTATAGAAACCTATGGCGGGAATATGTAACCGTTGAGTTGGCGCACAGTAGTAGATGGATATGTTGTGTATTGTTGGAGTTCATCTGATGATAATGGCTCCTGACACACAACCATCCACAGAGTTATTTAACAGACATGTCAATATTTCCAGACTTGGGCGCTCAAGCAGGAACCCTTGTCACAACAAGAAAATAAAAAAAATAAAAATACGAAGCCTCTCGACTCATCCTTCCGTTTATTCATTTGTCTTCATCCAATCTGACTGGGAATGCCGCAGTCCTCCGGAGCAGGAAACAGATGGAGCCGCGTCCTTCGTCAGATCAAAAAAAAACAAAAAAACACAGGGAGGCAGTTCACTCACTTCAGCGCCTCATCTGCAGCCTCGGCCTGCGTCAGCTGCTCCCTGCACTGTTTCCAGGGCAGCCGCCAAAAGGGGGAAGGGGTAAGGGGGCAGGCGGTTTCTCTTCTCAGGAAACCTTTCTTTAAGAAAAAGCAGGGTCAAGAGAACAGAGCAGATGACCTCAGGGGTGCTCAGGTTCAGAAAACCAGGGGGATGGAAGGAAGCATGGGAAGACACTTCCTTGTCCCTGCGTCATTCCCTGTCCTCTCATGCCCCGCCTTCGGTGGCCAGGTCTCTTACACAAGAGGCTTAGAGCTGAAGTATCTGCAGCCAACAGCAGATGAGATAGGGGGTTCAGAGATCAGGAGGGTGGTGATGCAGCTCATAAGACTCTACAATCCCTGTCCCGGATGTCTGGCAGGCTATATCTCATGACTGTCACTACGTATCTGTCAGCGCTGAGCATGTATAGCAAACAAACACACTTTAGGCAGCACTCAGCAGCTTGTTGTTGCGTGTGATGGATGTCAGGGAGTGGCCTGGATGCGCTAAAGAAGCTTAGCAGTGCTCCCGTTTCCATGCAGCAAGCTATTTGAATTAAACTCAGATGAAGTTAAATAAACTGCAACTCTGAGAATACTTTTTTTTGTTCTTGGATCGGGCCATGTGTCTCAACGTAGTAAAATATTATATTTAATGTTACACAGCTGTTAAAACTGATTTCTCATCTTTTTTTTGTTGTTGTTGTTGAAATCCAGGTTCCTCTTGCGGTTTCTCTAAGTGATAAAATGAACAAGTCAGTCTAACCGTGTGTTCACACCGTGAGTAACAAGATCAACAAGTCACTGGAGGGCCGTTCATCTCTTAGGGAGCGCTGAGAAAGACGGAAAACTCAAGCTTGTGGAAAACACCGGCTAACTGTAAAAAGCCACCGCGCCTGATACTTTCAGACGTCAGCTAGTATGTCAGCTGCCGTGATTTGCTGAAACGTCTGCATTGGTTTAAGTCCAGAAACGGTAAATAGAAGCAAGAACACAGATTTCTACACTGTAAAATCTAATAGTAGCATCTAGTAGTTCTAATGGCAAAACGGTACCATTTAATCATATTTTGGGCACATTATACTTGACCATAATAAGCTTTGCAAGCAAGTTCAAGCCTTTCAACTCTGAAGACAGAGATTCTCTAGACCACCAATCCGTCAAAAGGCTAAGAATTCCCATTGTTATGGAGGGTGTCACAATGGGTAGCTCAAAAACAGTGTGCACAAGTAGCTACACATCTAAGCCTACACCTAAGAATTTAGGAACAGCTTTACTTGAAATATGTCATGTTTCACTTCAAAGTATCCCTTCCTTGGACTAAAAGTATCTTGGGGTATCCCGCCCCAAATTCTGCCAAAATGTGAGTAGGTTTTGAAAAAGAAGGTATGACTTCTCTTCAAGATCTTGTATTAGTACCAGTATGGTAGAACAACATGTGCCCATATCCTTCATGTTGCTCCACCCTCAGAACAGAACAACCCAACTGGCTCAAACTGGGAAAACACTGTAAAAACTGAGGTCCCCTTAGGAAATCTGGAAGCAAAAATGGACATTTAGTGGCTTTGTGTGTTAAAATGTGCAGCCAACTAGTTAAATGCAAACACAAAAACAATATCTGGTTAACAAACAACAGGCGGTAAACAGTCATTATGCAGGACCACTAAAGGGTGTGAGCACCAAGGGTGTGAGCACCCACGTCCAGGATCTGGGATCTAGTCTGAAAGGGAGTCAAGCACAATCCGACTCTACACTGAAGTTCTCCCTGTGGTGCACAATCAAAGCTCTTCCCTCTAAGAATAAATATCGCCCAACAGAATATCAAACAACGTTACATCGTACGGCCAGATGTGGAGGGGAAACAATCATTTCTGAGGTAGTGCAAACAACGTGCAGGCAGATTTCTAAATGTCTGGAGATGTCTGAGGCAGAACAATATAGCTCTCCGGGCCAAGAACCTGTTGCTGTATCTGTTTCCAGTCACTCCAGCATGCTAACCTTTACTGCAGAAAATCCCCCGGCTTCTTTCTTTCTGGATTGTCAGAATTAGTCTGGGAGATAACGTATCACACCATCAGGACAGGAACATTTAAACAAGTGAAGCAGAGCCAGCTCCGGCGCTGCCCGATCTGCCCGGCCAAAGGCGAGGTGATAAGTTCATCCGTTTTCAGCCTCCCTCACTCGCCATCACTCTACTCCCACCTCGCCATCAGATAAAGACACGACATCCAGATATAAACTGTACGAAGAGATCAAAGATGTTTGAGATGAGCTGGCCAGAAATACCACTCCTAGGTGAAAGTTGCTCTCCAAGCATTTGTCCAAGTAACAAACTGTCATTTCTGGTATGTGCTACTGAATATAATTGGCCCGGGAAGCCGTTCACAAAGGTATATTTTTCATCTTGCAACACCTCCAGCTATATTTCATGCACAACCCTAAGACACATGCAGAATATTAATAAATCAAGACAAAAATCATCCCGAGTGCTGCTTTTGGATGTTTCCAACACACCGGGGAGTAATTTGTTATTGCAGGTGGCCCCTTACAAGCCCGGCGTTCCTTCTCAAGTATCCCAAATAAAGAAAACAAAGGCTGGAACTGCTGTGCTTTCTTTCTTTCTTTGGCCTACTCAGACAGTACAAAATACAGAAAGTTAAACTTTGGAATGATGAAATAACACAAAATGAAAACTATATCTATGCTCTCTAACATCAGCCTGGTGCCAGGGCTTTCATGGCAAACACTTGGCGTAAGTAAATTCGCACAAGTAGATTAGTCTATTTCGCCCATAATCCCTTTGTTGCCTAGAGGAAAGGATTTGTGGGTCAAGCCAGAGGGGGTGGGTGAGTTCACTTCGCGTCCACGTATGGAAGGGAGAAGGTACGATTCCCCAACCAGACAAGGAGATGAAGCCTCGGTGCCTTTTTCCCCTGCCCCTCCCCCACACACACCCAGACACACACTCAGACGCATGCATATATATCCTGCCTCAGACAGACCAGGAACAAACCATAATGGCACAATGACCTACAAACCGCATCCCCACGGGAATTATTCACAAGCTTTCAAATCAGATTCCATTAAAAGTCCTCCTCCACAGCAGCAGCAGCGACGACGAGAGAGGGGAGACGGTGGGAGGGGGACGGCACATAACCCCCATGCATTCTAACACACCATCGTTTAACGAGCTCACCGCGAAACAAAAGACATATGCTTTAGTTTCTGATATCAAGCACACACTGGTCAGTTACCAAAGCGACTAAATGCAGCTCGAAAAACAAACACATGCTGTGAATTTGAAGACGGTTTTCACAAAAAAACCATATGGGATGTTTTATTTTTCCATTTCTTCAAAATGTTAATTTTGCAAATATGATACATGTTGTAATTCTTGCATAAGAAATCATAGGTATTATTACCAAAACATGTATAATCTTCTGAATTATTAGCAATCATACTACTGATTTTATTATGATGTGAAGAATTAACCTAATTAAACCCAGTTGAGACTTTAGTGCAGCACACTAATTACACATAAGGAGTATACTGGAAAAAACATAATGTGGGTATAATGAAAAAAAAAGAGCCTCAAGACCTAACCAAGGAAGCCATTAGTCTACAACGGGAAGAAAGGCACTTGATGCGTTTTTTTGTCTCTCCTTTTCAGTAATTACAAAAAAAATAAAGTCTTTTCTTTTTTCAAAACTCTCCAAGGAGCAAAAGATACGCCAGTGGTAATCTGTGTCTGGCCTTGCAGTCAATTGCTTTTTTTTATTATTATGCTGTAATCCTAACACTTAAAAATAAGTTTCAAAATAAAGATTTCAGTTTTTGTTGAGCTGAAAATGAGCGAAATCAAATATTCTCGTTTCATTCTGTCTTTAAATTCGGGCATTTAACAGACGTTTTAGGCTTCTGCGTCAATGTGACGGTGTAGCTATGGCGACAGTCCAGGTCATACGCAGACCCTAACGTAGTAGCGTGTTTCCACTTTAGTATTTCCGGCTGCTTCTCCATCTCCGCAAATTTCACATTGCTTGTTTTGGATCAATAAAGACGGAACACATCAAAGAAAGGATAACTGAGCAGGTTTGAAGATACAAACATTTGTATGACTAGTCTTGGACAAAATTTCTGCGAAGTTTCAACAAAAGTTTGTCAAAAGGTTCAGTCACCATTGTTGAAAGTGAAGCAGGAAGTGGAAATGAAAATTAACCTGACTGGCAAAAAACACAGCGCCAACTAGTGCTTGGGTGGTGTTTTTACAGAGAAAGCCAGGCTGACGAGGCACATGTATAAATGTCTCGCACCAGCGTCGGCTACGTCTGTAGTTTCCAGCAGCTATGTACTCTATGAGTCTTACCTGTTGTTGTACAGTTCTGTTATGCTGCTATTCTGGCATGGATTCTCACTCTCTTAACAGCCCTTGCATGATGTTCACAACAGTGGTGGTTAAGGCTAAGAGGTAGCATTTTTACCATATTAGTTTAGCACATTAGCATGCTAGCATATTCGATCTGCAAGTCTGTGTCATCCAGTGTAGTACTTACTACATTGGATGGCTTCCAACGCTGCATACACTTAGCAAAGCAATTCTAGCTTAATATAATACAAACGATTTTCTCAATAAACCCGTGTTGTGTACGGTCACATAAACAGGAACAGCAACTGGAAACAATTTACACGTGTACCACTTTCTCAGCAAAACCTCTCACTGCAGCTGTATAAATTGCTCTTTTATAAGCCCTCGTACAAAAGCAGACACAGTAGAATCCGCGCAGTGTATTAATGACCTTAAATCAGTCAATAAACGTGGACTTTCTTTAAATTGTCTGAAATGTGCAACGCGCAGACCGACTGCCAACAGCTGATCCAAGAAATAGTGTGTTTATGATTCAATTTTCTCACTGGACAGAGAAAAGAGTAGTGCTACTGGTATGAAATAATAAAAAAAAAACCTTTCCACACATCAAATAAGAGCTGAACATACTAGCAGCCTGATTCCTCTTGTTCTCAACGCTCTGACGGACCACCTGTTAGAAATGATGCTCATTAGGCTCGAGACTGGGAGGCCGCCATGGGGCTGTTCAATCAAACAGTCAGACTCATCCTGGAGGAATCCGGCTGTAAAACACACTCACTGGGAAATCACTCAGACGGGCTCATAAAAAGCGCACAAAAAAAAAAAGTGTTTACTCACACGAGCTCACACAAACACGGCACCAAAATACTCGAGCAAACGTTAACATTTTTAAGTTTTAACGTCTCTTAAGTGAACGTGACGGCAGTCGCTACGAGCGAGGACTCGAGAGCCCATTATCCAGCGGGTTGGGATTTGATTTTCTGTTCCGAGTGGCGCCAGCGTGACAAGTCGCTGGAGAAAATAGATTTTCTCATCAGGGAGTAAGAATTAACTTCCCTCGGCACACAATAGAGGGTGTCTTGCAAATAGTTTGTAATCCCATTCTATTTGATGGAGCTTAGGTCATCAGTGTTTACTGGTTCCCAGCACTGGAGTAAATTATTTTGATTCAGACATTCCCCCGAAATCCAAAATTCTTCACCAAGGTAGTATCTGCGCTTACGATTGCTAAAGTCTCAGCTTGACTGAATCATCCTTAACCTACATAAATGAACTCCAGACCGCACTTTAGGAAAGAGGTCGCGGTCAGATAAAAAATAGCTTAGATTGCACAACTCTGCAAGTCCCCTTGACTCTTTTGATAACCCATAATTCCTTTCACTAGAGCAAACAGAAGATGGTAACCTCATCTTAGATATTTATAGGTGCTAAACGAGCACATGGTGTTTCTTTACATGCTCCGCCGGGCTGTTTTCTATTTATGCAACGCGTCTCTGGAGGTAGAACTGCTTCCACCGTATTGCGGACGATGTTAAGTCTCCCACAAAGTATTTTCGAGTCTCAGGTTACGCCGTTTTACATGAACACGGGAAGTTTTTCCAGGGGTAATGAGAATCCGTGCCAGCACGGAGAAGTGCAAAGCGCACTCCACGGGCCCCAAGGGCAGACAAAACAGCATTAAGTATTAAGGCTGCTTAAACGGAAAGAAACTCACTGTGTCAACCCAATTTCCTTGTGAAGGAGCGAGGAAGCCATAATCTCAAAAATAACATGTTGACAGAAAGCGTTCGTTCGTCCTGCTCCCGTGTGGTGGTAATGGCCTGAGCATTGAGGTGCAGAGAAAAGGCGCTGACTCAGGACAGATTAGTAGTGATGAAATATTCAAGGCTACTGTGGGGATGAATAAACTTGCATTCTACTCACCTGAAACATGTATAAAGAAAGCTGTTTTATGCCGAAATCACTGGCTGATAGGCAGAAAATGAACTAATTTGATAACAAACTAATGATAATTTACTTTAAAGTTCAAGTTCCTGCAAGTAAAAAAGCTTTGAGGCACTTTTTAGAGACACTTTATAGACAGTTCCTCAGATTGACCAAACTGATGCTATTTACCTGTGATGTGTACAGTGCCACCTTGAAAAAAAAATATTATTTGACATGTATTTTAGTGTTTTAGTTTGGCCCAAGTCCCATCCACTAACATGGAGGGGGCGGAGCTTATGACCTATACTGCAGCCAGTCACCAGGGGGAGCTCTACTTGCTTTGGCTTCACTTTTTTTGACTTCACATCACCATCCATCTTTATACTGTCTCTGGTTTAAACCTATCCCGTTTATAGCATCTCTACAGCTGCGAGATCGTTGGTATTTATATGAAAGAGACCGTCATAAATCAGAGCAGTGAGCGCTTGTTTTTCGGCATGGCGGAATCGCATGAGTAAAAACATGACGGAAGGGATCACTTAAAACACAGCTCCGCTTACAGATGTGAACAAAGCAGCTGCGTTTAATTACACGAACCTGCTAGCGTGTCAGACCCCCTGATAAGACAGTTCAGAGGAGGACAGGCTCTATCGGAGGACAAGATTTGAGGCCTGTTAGACGTAATAAGTTGGAGAATTAAGAGTGGGAGGTAGGGATTCTTTTCGGCCAACTACCTAGCGAGCCATATACAACTTAGAATTACGGTTAGGCCCAACGTATTTGGCTGCATCCTACATACCCCTGTCCTTCTTCCTTTTAGATGTTGACTTACGACCCAGGTGCAGACAAATCCATCCGTCTTAATATTACGACTTTTTTTTTTTCTTCAGTATATTGGTTCTATGGATGGCAGAATTAGTTGATTGACATGTCCACCATTTTTATTCCAAACCTGAAACATAATTATTAGATGAACTGCTATGAAACATTGGATGAATCCCCTTTGGTTACTCTAACTAACCGGCTCTACGTGTCATGGTTCCTTATCCAAATCGAATCCACTGGTTTGGGGTTTTGTTGCATTTCTGGATTTGGAGGAATGTTTGTGCTTTTGGTCTCGCCCATATTTAACATTACACTTGTTGACTATGAGCTTGTTTGCAGATGTTAGCATTTATCTTGAAGCACAACAGGGTCTTAGAGCTGCCTCCAACAACCACTAGCATGGCTGTAACCAATATTGAGTCTTCTTCCTGGATGCATTTATTTGTGTCAATTAACCAACAAATTATTTCCGCAATAAAAGACGTCAAGGTCATGAATCTGGCTGAATTCACAGCTTGGTCTTTTTCCTCCACTGAAGTTCAGTTCTTGCTCTGTTTTCTATATTATTTCCCAAAGCTTGTTGCGAATATCAGCAAACCACTTGCAGCAAAAGGAACTGAGACCCCACATCCTACTATGTCTTCTTTTCTAGAACACAAAGTACATTCCTGGAGCTTAGCATTTATAAATTATTTAAATGACATAAACTGGGTTAAAATGCCATGCAGCGGTGCACACATTTAGTTGGGCTCAGAAAGCGAAGGCTTCTTGCCACACTCCTCCTGCATTTGCAACAAAGATATGCACACTCTGGTAGTCTGGGGTTCCCACTGACAGCTTATGGACATGAAGCAGAGCCAGCAGGAAAAGGGTGCTCAACTGTCACTCCTAAAATGAAAAAGAAGATGTCCCGTCTTTCTTATATAACAAGGTAAAGGGCGGCTACAGGAGGACTAAACACAAATCAGTGGTGTGGAGGCAGACAGCATCCTCTGAACTCCCCCTCCTAAAATCCTTAGGGGTTCCTTTGAGGCTGTCAAGTGAAAGCCTTTCCTGCGCAGAGGCCTTCAAGCAGCAGCGCTTGAGGTGTGCTCACTGGTCTTTATGAGGTGCAAAGTGAGCCATTATCCCCCTCCAACCCTCCGGCTGCCTCTCCTGAGGGCGAAGAATTCTGTCTAAACCCCAAAGAAAAATACTTGTGTATGTTTTTTTATGACTTGAAAAGTGCACTTGCAATTGACCTATCCCCCTTTCTTGGCTGAGAAACGCTGAGTCTGAAGGTGGTGTTGCCAAATCCTGCACTGCATGGTAGGTTCTGTACGACTGTACATGTAAAACAGAGGAGCCAACGACTTCAGCAGGTTTCAAAGCCAAAGACAAAACCAAGGACAGATAAAAACAACAACAACATGCACACACCATCTCTACCTTGGCTTGTATTATTCATGCCATTCCAACAAATTATTTAGGCCTTGCCCCAAGCAAACACCTGAATGGATACCATTTGGACACTGTAATCAAGCCCAAAAGAGCTCAGCTATCTAATCAGGTAGATGTGCAGAAATCAATTTTTGTCACAGCTTTCAACATGGGATTTGCGTTAGTGCTCCATCTATTTAAAAGCATTTAAAAGCATTTCTTTGGGGATTCCCATTGCATGTCATGTCTTTGATATCGTTTATGATGTGCAGTTAAAAGGAATGATTCTCTGCATCCAGAATGGAAAAACCACATGGTCAGCAAGGACTAATGGCCGCGCCACCGAGGGATGTTTTTCGGTAATAACACTCCAAGTCTAATGTGGCAAAATGGTTGGTTGATAGCGAAGGGCTGAATGAGAACAAAGAGCTGCAGCACCATTTCCACAGCCTCATCATGTACTATTGATCTTCCTGTGGGTCATGGACCAATTCTTTTCCCTCCACCTCCGCCTCCTCCTCCTCCCTACACTCAACTATGCCTCAGGACTGTACTTGTCATCTCATTTCACAAAGCCAAGAGGGTTTTTTTTTCCACAAATCAATTACAGGCCCCTGTCTGGTTTGCTCTATTAGAGGAAACCACGGGCCCTTTTTGTAGGGACATGACCGTATGTTTCAGTCAATCAGAACTGCTCTATGGTGAACTCAGTCAAACCCATGGAGCCTTTTTCCTGCATTATTGAAACCGCAAATGATCAAAGCAAGTAAACATATTATCCTTTAAAGTGAAATGCTTTTTAGAGCAACAGTAATAATTTGACGTTATGCACCAGTTCCTGGCAACACTAAAGCTTGTTGCATACGCCGCAAAGAAGCAAGACATTTGTTCTCACTCCTAGGGCTACAAGAACAAGAAAAAAGTTCTTTCTGGACAGATCATTTATACTTCACAAGAAAGTTACCTCCAAGGAGGTCCTCATAGGTCCCGCCCACTGCAGCATGCACCACATGCACTAAGCATTGTGGGAGATGTGGGATATGGACGATTAGAGGCACTTTTGTTATTATTTTCTGATGTCGGCCAGTTGTTTTGACGACCGTGTCGGATCATGCACCCATACAAAGCATGCCGATCTCTAACCAGGAGAGACTAGTGGTCACACTGTGAAAATTAGCATCTGGGAGCTCACAGAATGGCCGCTAGCAGTTCCACTTTTCCACACATTAACCTCACCCACTTCCAATTCGTCTGTTGGACGCCACACGAGAAAAAAGTTCTGCCCAGTTGATGTGTCGAGAACAACTTTGAGAACAACACTTTTCAGGCATATCAAGTTGCTTTTCAGAGTGTGTCATTTTCTGGAAAACAGCCCAAAAACGTTAACGACTCACCCTGAACTCAGGGGCGTTTACCAGTTTTGCATCCAATTAAAATTTCACACATTCTCACGGTGCTTCACGTCACCCTGAGGTCTCCTGGCTTTGGCTTTTGATTCAAAGGTGGAGCCGACCAATCAGAGCATCCTTGAGGAGAGCTGAGCTGTCAGGTGCACCATTTATTTGTGGTATGAAAGGATATCATCAAGGTTTTTTCTTTCAAACCGCATATGTGAACAGTTCTTGAAGACGTATTTCTGCGGTGATAAATAAAGAAAGAAAAGAAGTGTAACAGGAGCTTTTTCACTTAATATATTCTTATACTTAAAAAGGCCAAACAAAGGTACATTTTATGATTAAAGAAAGCAATAAAGGTATGAAGCATGGAAGGAAAAAAAGAAAGCAGCAGGATAATCACACCGCACTAGTCAATATCAGCTAAATCTGCAACTCCTCACAATCAGAGAGCATTCAGGCAAAATTAACAGGCTACTTTCTATTCACTGTAGGGAAAAAGCTGATCGGGTGCTTTGTCCAGCCCATAAATACACCAGACTAAATGTACTCTACACTGCAGAAAATGGACCCACACTAATAACCTTGAATCCATTTCTTGAGAAAATATACTGGAGTTCTGCCAGTATATCTGTGCAGAGCGTTAGTCCAGTCAGCAATGAAATGAGATTCGGGCATTTCTGCTTCACTACTGAGACACTTTGTGCGTTTCACACAAGGCATCAGGCGTGATTTCATATTTTTTCCACTTTTAAAATCATACGGCGCTCTGTGTGTTCTCTGCTAATTCAGGGTGGCCGACCTCCTAAGCACTTACTAACCAGGGAGTTAGCGAACGCTCCAATTTGCGTTGCAGGAAAAAAAGAGTATAATGAGAAAATGAGGAAAGCGGGCCAACATATCAAATGTTTATGAAGTCTCCTTGTGATGAGCTAAGGCTGGCTACTGCACACAGCTGGCATGGAGCTGGACACGCAGATCAGCCAAAGGTTGCACCGCGCACGGCACGACTTGCATCATAGCGGCTTTATTAGATCGACAGGGTGAACGCTCTCATCTGCTCTATTTGATTCGGTATGATACACAATGCATGTGTGATTATGTATTAACGCAGAGCGCTGCCTGTTTTGTTTATGTTGCTATTTACTCTCAACAAGACGGCAACCACGCTGCATGACGAGCACGCAGATGAAAATATTTAGCTCAGTGTTTAGTTCAAATGCACTGAGGTTTACGAATAGTCAAGTGGCTTCTGCTTCCATGTTTAGAAGCCTTGTCAGAGTCTAGGGGTCCGTTCAGACGCTGCATTAAGATCCGATCTGGGCTATACCACCAGCTTCACCTGGCTTTAACATGCATCTCCGGATCTGATCCCTTTATGCAAATAAACCCCGTCACATGCGACCCAGACGGCGTCCAAAATGTGGTCGGAGATCAGATCATGCGTCCTGGCGGTGTTAATAATGAAAGAGGTGAACATTTTTTTCAGCTCCAACTAGGACAAACATATCGATTCTTTGCTCCATTATTAATAACAGCATCATGTTTGACCAGTGTAGATGCGCTTTGATCTCAGTCATGAATTCACCTGCCAAGGCTCTTATTTTAAAACCAAAAAGAATCCATTTATAAATCATGATGTTTACTTTTTATATATATCATAATCACTGAATCTTTAAAAACCACAAATCAGAGAAAGAGAGGCGTGCGTTTCAAAATGAATAAAAGTTCAGTCTTGTACCGCAGACTAAAAGATTTAAAGTGCTTAAGCCGGTTTAGACTTGGGGTGTCTAGCTGCTGCAGCAGATGACTCACTGTTGGAGTCCGCCGACGGTTGAACGCGTGAAAAAACCCAGATCAGACAAATCTGCAAATAATTAACTGTTGTCTGCCCGTTGTCGGTTTCTTTAATTAATACACACCTAATCTGCCTGCTTTGGGGATGATGATGTTTAGATTAGGAGGACATGCAGCGACACGCAACTGCTTAATAGTTTTAAAAAGAAAAGACAAATGGAGGGGTAGTTCCTTTTGCCAGTACTGTTATAGACAACCTGTGGACCGTGGATTCAGGCTGCTCAAGTTCCAACTCCCCGCTATGCTCTCTCAAGCCAAAGACTTTCTTGCAGAAAGTGGTTAAATGCATTTAGGTCTGTTTACCTGGAGAAAGAAAAGAGTAAATACTCAATATTTCAAACTACTACTTTCTATCAATAGGATAATGGACATCGTGTGTGACAGCAGAGTCCGTTTCCTGAGGAGAACCAGCGGTCTTCTTATAAATGCCATGAGATCATTCTCAATGATGATTATGTGATTATGGCGCAGCTCTGGATGTGTCCTTTCCAACAATGTACTCACTCAGACGGTGTATTGGAAAACTATTAGGCCTTGGCAACGTGACTGAACGACAAAGAAAACAAAAAAAACAGAGCGATGTATTAAGGGAGTGCTTATTGGTTCGAATTTGTACTTAAAACACTCTAATTTCCCAGTAATTGTTAATTTTTTCATTAATTATTTTTTTTTTGGACGAGTGCTCGGCCCGTGTCGAGCAGGTTGCGGAAACGGAGCAGAGATTAATCACGGCTCTGAAAAGGGGAAATTGTAATTGCGCGGAGCAGAAGCCAAGTTTGCAATTCAGCGCCCGTGAAAACAGCAGCCAATTATGACCACGGCCAAACTGAGAACGCTGGATAATTCAGTGTTAAATAAATAAACACAATGAAGATTAATAAACTGCCCACGAAAACAACCATAGACTGTGTCAGGTAACAGTCACTGGCCTCGTGTCAAATAGCAATTTTCCAAATGATTTTCTGCATGTTTTGTGCACTTTGGCGGGTATTTTATTTTCTTGCACCCTGCATGAAGCTGCAAAAAACACCGAATGCAAATGAGAAACTTTTGTTTTTCAGTAGTATGCACTGTAAAAAGGTTTAGTTTTCTTTTCTCTGAACTGCATTTAGGTCAATACTCAGTCAAAGCCTTTCCATTAAAAAGCTGAGCTCAAAATACCAGCGCTGCCTTTCAAAAGTTCTCAGCAGTGTTCATCCAGTCCATCTTGAAAACCCGGTATATAAAACACGTTACTCCTGCCGTCACAGAAGCCTGGTCCTCTGAAGTCTCCCTAATTTGCTCATGTCAAGTCGTTACCGCAAATTAAAAGCTCATTGAGCGGGCAAACATGCCAGCGTGTGTCCTGCCAACTCATCTGTTCACGGTGACAACCGGTATTCATCATGCGTCCGCGTGATTTACAACCAAACATCTGCAACGTTGAAGCGTGACATGCGCAGTAGTGACCCCCGACAGGAATCTGGATTTAAGATGTGTTCGTAATTTCACTTCGCGTTCTAGTACGAGCTCAATCTAAGATAAAAATGAAGCCACATATGGAGAATAGGCACGTGGTGTAGATTTTAACAAAGAATTATTATTATTATTATTATTAACACGCACACAAAAACAGTTTAGGAACAACTCGTAAAGCATGAAAAACAGCACAAGGTGTTGACCTGGTCTCTAAATTCACTAGATCCCAAAATGATCGCGTATCTGTGGGATGATCCACAGAGGCCCCTCCCCTCAACCCATAGGACCCAAAGGCCCCCACTAACAATATTCAGTCACCACAGGACACCCCCAGAAGGCCCATGTCCATTCTCTAATGACTCACAACTGTTTTGGAGGCACAAGGGAGACCTACACAATATTAGGAAGGTGGTCATAATGTTATGCCTGATCGGTGTGAGTCATTAATGTTTTCATTATGCGGCTACAATCACCGAAAAGAAGACTGAATGAGCTGTGCGACGCTTGTAGGAAGAAATAAATGAAATCCTCGTTCACTTAATAAAGGCCAGCCGTCTGTTTCCCCCCGGGGAAACTATGGTGGATTATTCTGTCGCTAAAAATCAATAACCTGTCAATGAGCTTCCAGTCGGACGCGCTTGCTCACGTAGAGAATGAGAGCTTCAGGATGCGCTGTTTGGGAGCTGACATAACAGCAGCGCCAATCAAGAGCCGAGGGACAGGGCCGCGTCCCGAGGGACCGGACGCCCCCCAACGCGGAGGGTACCCGAGGCCTGCCTGTCAATCAAGACGAGTGATGCACGCACTGCATTAGCAAATGCTTCAGTGTAGCGCTAAATGAGCAGCGGAGGCAGGTCGAGTCATTTCATCCAGTGCTGACGACGTATTTTTCTTTACACAAGTGAGGGAAATCCGCCTGCAGGGTTAAGATAATTTAATTTCTTCTCAGCCAGAAACTCACTCGACTCAAGATGTAACGCTTTCTTGATATAGCTGACGTTCGCCACGTGGCGTAATTCGTCGCTTTCCAAGATAATGGAGAAGTAGACATTAAACCTGAGCGCGGGATGGGGGGGGGGATGAAATACTTGCTAAGGTTAACATTATTTTGGCAGAAAAGGGGAAGAACCGAGGCTTCGCCGTGACGGTTTGTTTGCACAGACGTGTCCGGGGGGTTAGGATCTTCATCCTGGGAGCCCGGCAGTCACTCACGCAAATGAAAACAAAGCCCGAGAGCCAGCGGTGCCGAAGATGGATTTCCCTTAAACTGCTTCCTAATTAAAACAGCCACTGATGTTTTTAGCATGTGGTCGCGAGACCGGTGTCTACTGTAAATGCTGGACACGTTTGGAAGAGCCACTCGGGGGATCTGGCTTGGCTCAGATTTAACCCCTCTTAACGTCTCACCAGGTGAATGATGTAAGGCCCGATGCAGTCGGAGTTCATAGCCAGGACGACAATTTTGCTTTTTTTTTTTCTCTTTTGTCTTTCGGTTTAAAAATGTATTTGTCTTGAGAGCACATTTAAGAAGTCTCATTGTTGTGTCAGCTCACAGCGCTTCTCCCCTGTTCCTCAAACCTCAGCAAAAAAAAAAAAAAAGCCGTCGCGCACACTTTCTCCCAACATAAACTTCCCTCTTGGACCAAAAAT
Organism: Planiliza haematocheilus; assembly: GCA_005024645.1. Taxonomy (NCBI): domain Eukaryota; kingdom Metazoa; phylum Chordata; class Actinopteri; order Mugiliformes; family Mugilidae; genus Planiliza; species Planiliza haematocheilus. Next base: position 9,285,488 of record SRSE01001415.1, on the reverse strand, counting down.
AAACCCAGGCCAATTGTGTGTATCCACCTCCTGATGAAGAGGAAGACCTCGCTAGGCAGAAGTTGGAAAGTCGCACGTGTGGCAGGTCGGAGACGTGGTGAAACGCCGCGGCCGCAGATACCAGGGGTCAGCGCTCAGCCAAAATAAACCGACCAAATTAACCCCGTAAACAATCCCGTCAAATCAGCCGCCCGGTTTGATTTTATTCGTCGTGACGGGGAGGGAGGAAGCGCGAGCGAAAGAGAAGCGGGGCGGACGGCGGAGGAGTTGGCTCCGTGTGCGAAACACAATACAACACAAGCTGTTCTCCATCTGGAGGGATGTCAGGCTCGTCTGCCTCGCCGAGCCGTGACAAGCTGCGCTAGAAGCAGTCAATTTACACCACGTTTGATTGGACTGGGAAATGCGGCAAGTTCATATACATCGATCAGCCACAACATTAAAACCACCTGCCTAATATTGCGCAGGTCTCCCTTGTGCCTCCAAAACAGTTGTGAGTCATCAGAGAATGGACATGGTCCTTCTGAGGGTGTCCTGTGGTGTCTGGCAACAGAGTGTTGTTAGTGGGGTGCATCTGAGGGGACAGGCCTCTGTGGGTGTCCCCTTAAGTGTCCCACAGACACTTGATCAGTTTGGGATCTAGTGAATTTGGAGTTGTGGTCAACATCTTGCGCTGGTTTTTCATGTTTTTTGAGTTAATCCTAAACCGATTTTGTGTCTGGATCCTGCTGGGGATGGCTGCTGCCATCAAGGAGTGTCATTGCTATGGGGTGGGGGTGCCTGGTCTGGTCTAGGTGGGTGCTACATGTCTAAATAACATCCATCCGATTGAAAGGTCCAAAAGTCCAAAAGTTTCCCATCAGAACACTGAATTGTCACAAGATGGTCAATGTTCTTTACTTCTCCTGTCAGTGGTTTTAATGTTGTGGCTGATTAATATGCAGATATAGCCCAAAACGTGCACATAAATCAAAATAAACTATTTATTTAAGGTAAATCTTAATATTCTTTGGGGGAATCTGGCGAAGAAAAGCAAGAGTATGACTAGAAACAGTAGCAGAAAGTCAGCACCAGCTCATTCTGTGCTCTATATCTGGTTTCATTCTTTCTCATCCCACACAACCATTTAGTGAAAAAACCCACGAAGGCTGAGATTACAGATCTGGATTGGATTCAACGTTTGCCCTCTCCCAGTGTTGCTGTTTGATGAAAGGCTTGGCAAGGGTCGCATCCAAGTGAGGTGTTTTTTTATTTTACCTAAATGAAACTATTTGAGAACCTGGACCAGACGGGTTGTCTGGTTGTAAAATAACCTGTGGTGTCCCAGAGGGTGGCATACTGCAGGCTGTTGTGCTTTGCACGCATTCTGCCGAGTACTAAAACCACACTCCGGGTTCCCAGGGCTCAACAGTATCAATTAGAGGCAGCTTGTGAAAAGATGTGCTTCCGCCATTGCTGTGGTCTGGTAAGAGGTAGGAAGTGAGGGAAGAAGGAGGGAGGAGGCAACTCCTACAGCTGGGGAGAGTTTGGATCCACAAGAATTTAGGCTTCGACTTGCTCCGTCAGCTCATCCGTCCACAAGCACAGAAGAACTGTGCAGCTATTCACGAATTACCAGTCCCTGCTAAATTCCATCTCATCTGAACAAAAAATGTTTCTTCTTACAGACGCCTCAGCTCAGTGATAGATAGATAGACGGATACCACAAGGGCATCATCTCCACTTGCGTCCCAGTGTTACAGGCCTTGGGGGAGCACCAAGCTACCCACTGTGGCTGAACTGGCCAGACCACAGGCCCTACTGCGCTGCATCTGACTCACTTACCACACTTAAGAAACACCAGATACTGTAATCACATGTGAAAACCACTTAAACCACAACAATAACACATGTCAGAGAGTGTCTAACCCTTGCTTCCTTTCAGGAATGAACCGGAACCTGACGGGAAACTGAAAGGAAATTAGTGTCATCTAAGTCTGTCTTCCATGACCCCCATGCAGCTCAATACATTTGCTACTGTACTGTACTACTGTGCTACTGTAGTAAAAAAAAGGTTGTCTTTATTTTGCTGGTGGATGATGCCCAACCCTAACCCTAGCCCTAATGCATGGTTGATCAAAGACGTTCACAATATGAATGCAGCAGGTCAGGCTGCTTCACAACCATCCATCTTTTTAATTATTAATTACTTCTAAAATTAAAAATATATCAGCTATTCCGTTCAATGTTCCTTTGTTGCGCCACTTGAAAACACGGCCAGACCTCTGCGAGCGAGTACCAGCGCACGTACGACCGTAATGAGTTTGCCCAATTGGTTCTGACAGGTTTGTCCAGCGTTTTCCTGCTCTGTTCAAACACTGAGCGCCGAGGTCTTGCCTTTGTCCCTCATAAACAACAGGCCAACACAACCAGGGATTAATTCCCCCCTATTTAGCGACAAATGGCCTCCTTCACCGAGTCCAGGGAGAACAGAGGGACCACACAACCCCGTCTTCTCACAATAGACAAAGGCGCTGCCTCCGAAACCGGCCAACTTGTGTCATAACCTTATCGAAATGAGCCAGTGCTCGCTGACAGAGAATAATGCCGCCGAATTGGAGAGGCCAAGCCAAAAAGGGGGCTTTCTCCTCTTCCTCGCTGAAAAAGGGCAAACTATGGCATCCCCGTTGGATATGGGGGACAGGAGATTTTTTGTTTCCAATGGCTTGGGGTTCTCTGCTTACATGTCGTGCTCCCTCTCATCCACAGTGCTGTTAATCCCATTAATATGAAGAGGGCCAAGAGCCTGAGAGTGGCCACGGCTTAAGAGCCATCAGCTAGCATTAGCCCTGGAAATCCAAACCCTTGTCTAGACCCATTAACAACTTAGCCCTGCGGAGTCAAATCATTTGAGACCCATGTCAAATGAGTGCAACATAACCTGCAGCCAGCCTTAAGTGATATCTACAGATCCATTCAGGAACACTGAGCTGGCATTTATCATGTATTTGACAAGAAATGTGACCAATGTTGTTGCCATTTAAGCAAACATTTTACGAATAACGTGGCCGGTTAGGTTCCTACATTACTGAATAGTCATTCTCGTTTAAGGCAATCATTATCTGTGTGTGCACAGTGTTTCTGACTGTCTGCACAATGCTATTTGTGCATGTGTGTGTGCTGCTGTAAGCACATGGTGCGCCAGGAGAGATAATCTGTTAGCTTTTAATTAAATAGCTAGGCATGCAACACTGGGGATACTCAAAGAGGGTTGGGGTTAACGCCTTGTGCAGCGCGGCGAAGACAAACTCTAATGCTTCAATCCAGCAGCGGGCATCTGACCCGACAGCTACATATGGCCCACCGCATACCATTTGGGTGATTACAAAGAATCAGAGGCCTGATTAATGCGGCATTAAAGCAGCTTGATCTGGCCCAGCTAGACCACAGTGAGGGCTTTCAAGAAACGGTGGACGCGGCGACGGTTCATGGTCACCTTACAGCAACGCAGCTAAACAAATGCAATTCAGACGAAGCGGCCATTCACCGGGTCAACCTGTTAACACATATACAGTGTCTTCTAACTGTGCGATCAATCGCGTATCAGTTATCACAGGCATTTAAGACTGTTTGAAGCTTCTCCAGAGTCTAGACGCCATCTGGACCTGGAAGTTATGGGTGTCCGGTAGCCTGGAAGGAGCATGTTCAGCGTGTAAAATGTCTGTAAAGGATTACTGTGATTAAGTGAAAAAAAGATTATGACTGTGTGGTACTACTATGCTCAGCTTTACAACAAGCTACTGTTAACACTCTAGATTTGTAAATACACTATTGATTGGATTGATAGTTGCATGGACACACATTTGAACGGTTAAAAGGCAACACTAAGAGTCTGAAGTCATGCCTATGTGAGGCTGTACACTAAGCCTCTAAGGACACAAGATGAAATGTCAGAGGACAGCCCGAGTGATTGTAATTTAACATTTAAAGACACTGCATACTCAAAGCAAATTTCCCAGCAATGCATTCATTCGACTCTTGTTCGGTGACATTTGGTGGCAATAGATTCGTCAGAGGATTGCCAAAGCCAGCAGGGTTCACCCTCTGGTGACAAGCTTTGCATTTTAAAGCAGTCAGATTCAACGAAGCCTTCTTCCTCGTGTTTTTATTGCAATCTTAAAACACAGCACTGGCAGGAACCGTTCCTTTACCACCGCTACAACAACTCGCCGATGTCTACATTGACCTGGCTGATTTAGCGAAAGTCACGGGAATTGTGGAGTAAGAGAAAAGGACTGACATTTTCAGTTTCTTTGAATTCTTTGAGATGCAAAGGCGCGGAGAGAGCTGCTGCATAGAGAAGGTCACCGTAGCACAGCGTGGTCTCACACTTCAATACATCAATGGCACCGTAGAGGCTGGCTTCTACCTGTCAGACACACAGCCACCTGAGGAACAAACTGAACCTTTGCGGCAGTCACTGAGAAAATTCGAGGACGCCGAGTAAAAAAGATAAGGAAAAGGACGTCCCTGATAAGGCGACGGGAATACAGTGTCCTCCTGCAACGCGTGTGTTTTCACACTTTTAGGAAGTTCCACTTCTAAAACACTTTCTCCAGTCTAAACTCTCCACATTTATTTTTTCCTCAAAATATGCAGGCATTTCAGATTTTTTCCTCTCTTCGCTCACCACAAGGAATGCAGCACAGAGGTCAGCAATGTTTAAAATGAACTTCAGGAGGTAAAACCCTGTAACCGTGATACGATAAAATCTGGTCCCGAAGACAGCGAGGGAGAGCGGTGCATCGTATCTAGTCAGCTGTTTCATATTAACCTAAATATGAACTCGCTCCATCTTCGGCTCACATGCTTCCAGTAATTCTGTGGGTAAGAAAGGGAAGAAACTCACAAACACATCAGAACCCCCTCATTAACTGTATTTTTAGAAACAATTGAATTTCTGCCAGGCGAGCTTATCTTGCAATTGCGGCGAGGGTGAAAAGAACAATTTCTACCCTCATTGGCTATCTGTTGGAAAATTAGAGCTTAGGAAAATGGAGATCCAGTCTCTCTGCGGTTAACACTGATCTGATCTTTCCGGGCTGTATAGATGGACACACTGGAGTCATAGTCTGACTGGAGAATCGTCAATTTCTGTTTTCTGTCCTGCTTGTGTGGAAGGAGAAAAATGGAGGAAAAAAAAACGGGAGTCGATGCACGAAGACGCTTTCACATACGTTGCACGCTGGCAGCTGCTATGCCTGGAATGCAGACTTGTCCGTAATCCGTAAAGGATGATCAGATAATTGGAAACACACACCCTTCTTTCACTCATCTGAGAATCTGTCTTAGAGAAAGTGTGGGGCCGACAATATTGGGCGGGATGCCTCCCACGTATCTCCTTCCTCTCCTGCCAGCAAACTGTACCGCCTGGTCGTCTGAGGGAGGAAATGCGGGAACAAAGGGTTCCTATTGTTGACAACAGATTCATCATGCATTGGGGGAAAAAAAACAAAACAAAAGCATGAGCACGCCGGTTGTTGGTGGTAATCTGTTTATATTAGGTATCTCTTTTTAATTTGAATTAAAACTGCAATAACTGATTTGCTTTAAACCACATGAGGGCAGTCGAAACTACGCCTGCAACACGATGATGTTGATTGGGAGAGACGCTGTTTTCTGTATTCCGCAAACGATTAGCATACACAGCATTTAGTCGGTTTTAACTTCAATGGTTTGAAGTTAAATCGAGGGCGGGTGATTGTTATTTGAAATGCACCCGTTATTTATCTGCAAAAAGGTGCTTATTCTCACTTAACCCTCGTGCTAACTTTGGGGTCTCTGGGACCCCAAGTGAATGGACAGACAGATAGAGAGCATGCAAGAGGGTAGCACGAGGGTTAAAGTGGACCTGGCATTCATTCATGTGGATGTGGCTAAGACAATGTAGCCCCCACCTAGACCAGACCAGACACCTCCACCCCATAGCAAAGACACTCCTTGATGGTAGCAGCCATCCCCAGCAGGATGCAGCCTGATACAGGCACACATACAAAAATGGTTTAGGAACAACTCAAAAAAAAACATAAAGAACAGCACAAGGTGTTGACCTGGCCTCCAAATTCACTAGATCTCAAGTATCTGTGGCACCACGTTCATTCTCTGATGAGTCAAAACTGTTTTGGAGGCGCAAGGGAGACTTACACGATTTTAGGAAGGTGGTCATAATGTTATGCTTGATCGGTGTACTTCCACATGGGCAGAAACAAACTGCTTACAAAGTGCAAAAAGAAATGGAAATTGGCATCACCACACTAGCCATTACTAGCACTAGCCAGATTACATAAAAGTATCTGCCGAACAAAGACACTGAATTGTTGCCCGAAAAACAAGAAACGAGAACCAAAAAGCAGCTAGTTAGCGTCTGTCTGCCATTCAGAGTTGGGAAAGCGGTGGCCGTGAGAAATTTTTATTTGAAAACCGATGCGTGCCGTTGCCGTGAGACCAGAGGGACTCGACCAAAACGGTTAAGTTGCAAACATTAAACCGCCAAAACAATGAGCAGCAAGATGCTGTAAAGCTAAGCAAATCAAAGTGATTAATTCACTGCGGCTGTGTCAATCACTACAGTAATTTGATTGGGTTATAATGTGGATTATAGCCACATTAAAAACAGTAAGATTATATAAATGTTTGTTATTTTGCCACAAGGCCTTTTACACTGACTTGATTATGTAGTCATGTGGAACTTTGATATCACCATCCTAGCAACTACAATCAAGCACAACATCCTCCATTTGAATCCACTTCAAATGGGCCCCTTCAAACTGGTGAAGGGAGGAAAACCCTCAACTGCCTACCAATCGGGACCATCTGGAGGCACTGGATGATGGGAGCTGGGGACCTAAAAGGCTTTCAGAGGAGGAGGAGGGGGGGTTGACTGAAGGGAAGGAGGGCAGAGAAGAAGAAGAAAAAAAGAGAGACAGCGCAGCAGCTACATCTACAAAACCATGTCGTGAGTCCCTCTCTGCAGGCAGGACGGTAATTACAGGGCACACACAGAGAAAGCTTGACTGGGGGAAAAAAAAAAGTGGAGATACTCAGACTGCTGGGTTGCCGCCCTTGGGCCCTCAACATAACCGCAATGCTAACCAGCCAATCCTACAGTATAGGCTTCAGGAGTAGGGTTCCAGCTCGCTGCACTGACGCACGGTGCCAAGGCAGAGACAGCGATGGTTGGAGACAAGTCCACGTCGGGCCAGGTGGACCAGCACGGGCTGGTCTCCACCACGAGGACCACACAAAGCTTTCATTAAACTGTTAAGTTCATTTCTATCAAGAGCAAGGTCTACTTTTTTTTGTTTGACTGCACATCTTTGGACTATAGACTGTATATAAATATGGACAACCTGTCACCATTAGCTTTAGCTAATTTAATATTACACTCTGCTCTACCGCCCCCAGGCTTTATTTTAATCTTATTTATATAATTTATTCATTAATTTTTTCCTGCTCTTGCGGTCCTACGAGACCGCTTTACGGAGTGGTTTGCATGGCAACTTGTAGTCCACATGATGTCACATCCTGTTTTCATAGTGTCAAATAAATAACTTATATGAACTGTTACATAAACTACCTAAAATGAGAGAAATTATACTTGAAAAAAATAATATTTGACGCGTATTTTAGTGTTTTAGTTTCCCCAAGTCCCACCCACTAACATGGAGTGGGCGGAGCTTATGACTTATACTGCAGCCAGTCACCAGGGGGAGCTCTTCTTGCTTTGGCTTCACTTTTGAGGAGCAGTTCCATCTTTATACAGTCTATGCTTCCACACAAGTGTAGGGCAAACAATAAAACTCAAGGAAACGGAGTGGGATAGTAAACAATTAATAAAACACCCAAAGCGAATACACAAAGATTTATTATTTTTTTTGTTTTCCTGCTCCCGTGTGGCGACTCAAAACCACACATCAAACTGCGTCAGCAAGATGTGTTTTGGTCGCGTCCCTCATTCTCAACATCCCTTATAAAGCTTTCTCGACACGGACCGGAGTGGCGACTCGCCGTTATCAACTGTCTGAGCGTTATAAATCACTGCTCACGCCCTGGGAGGCTGCGTCCTTCAGCGTGACCTGCAACCTTCGCACAGGCGCACGCAGTAAGGTCGCCCGACGTCACGTGAGCGGAGAGAAACGAGGTGGATGCAGTTCCTCGCATCCATCAAGGTCCAGACAGGCGAAGGTAATCCATAAAACAAGTGTGTGTGGGTTAAAATAAACCTGCAAGACAGTTAATTGGAGACGGCGGTTACCGTGCTTGGATTTTCACTGGTGGCTCTGCAACTAAAATTTAGCAAACTGCTATGGAGGAGTTGCAAGACGACTAAATTATGTCAATTTAAATGCACCTGACATGAATTTAGACATTAATTAAGTTTATATTTATTCACACATCCATTTTTATCTACTGTATATATAACTTTTGTAAATTTGTGTATTTACACCGATCTGGCATAACATTATGACCACCTTCCTAATATTGTGTAGGTCTAACTTGTGCCTCCAAAACAGTTGTGACTCATCAGAGAACGCACATGGGCCTTCTGCTAGTGGTGGTGGTGGTAAATATGTCTCAAAACATATTTATTTCCGTCTTTTCCTTTAATATTTCTTTAAGCATTTCGTCTCCCCCGTGCACCTGAGTGGCGTCTGTCATTCAGAGTGCCTCAGCGTCTCATGAGCTCACCTTATCAAACCAGATTTCCCATAGCTGGGTCACTTTACATTACACTACAGCTTCCAGGGTGCAGGTTTACAGCAGGCCGCAGAATATTGCACCAGTATTTCTCCTCTGACATTTATCCGAGCGCTCCCATTCCTTCACTCTCAGCCTCGGCCGTAGATTATAGCAGCAGAGATATGAACTACATGACGTATGATTCCCATTTTCCAGCGCAGGTGTCAGGGCCGCGTGTGTGTGTGCTAATGATAAGTGCGTCCAGGGGAGGGGGGGGGAGGAAAAAGCACCCCCCCGGGGGACATTTTGACACTGCAGAGCAGGCTGTCGTTTTTACACGGGGAGCGGCCGTGACTGACTGCGGGGTCATGCGGGAATTTTTTCTTTTTAAAGGAACAGAGGATTTATATGATGTTTTTTTTGTTTTCATCCTTTAACTGCGACCTCCTGATGGCCTTGGCTACTATAAATGGAGGGCATACATTAATGTGTAACCAGTGAACACACATTTGATAAGAAGTGTCAAAAAAAAAACTCCCTCTGTTGGAAAGGAGCAAACAAAAACGTAACGCCAAAGCAAGCCAATCCATTCCAAATCCTTTTTTTTATTTTTTATTATGCCAGCTTTGCAGCCCCCGGCCATTTCGCACACCGCACTCAGATCAGATTGTAACTTTAAATCACTAGCTTAGTTAAGTTTGTGCATTTTCCTTTCACAGCCGGGAGTAGCAAGGAAACGCAATCAGTCTTTTCACCGAGAGGAATCAATGGTACACTCCGACAAGACATCCATATTTATCCCCTCCTCAACTATTTATCATAAATATTCAGCGGAGTTCTTTTATAAATGCAGACCAAATGAGACACCAGTTATTGATCTGTATTCCCCAGCCCGCGGCCTTAGATTCGGTAATACTGCTGTGCTTTTAGTTTATGAGAAGCATTATCTGAGTGATCCATAAATTACTGTCAGAGTCGCAGCTAAAATAAATCCAGACAAAAGCCTGCAGGGTGGTGGGGTAATGACAGGCATCCAGTTTGATTTATCGCCATCACACGTTCAGTATTTTCCATTCAGGCGGCTTCTTCCTCCTCGCCGTTTTTGTCATATATGCTAACGCGGCCTCGGAAAGCCAGGCCGGTCTGCGTGACCCAGACTTTAACAGAGCGGCGTGTCTCTGCAGCACCCACCGTATTCCTCTCCTCGCCATCTCAGAGGAGCCCGAGGGGACAGGAGACGGCTGCTAATTGCAAGCCCAAAACACACGGCGTTAAAAAGCAGATAACGCTGGATGACAGACAGGCTGGAATGAAAAAAAAAACACATCCCAGAGACAGAACAACGTCAGAGGAAAATCTTTAGACGTCCCCGGAGAATGCTAGCCATTCATCCGTTTCACAAGAAGCTCGCAATAACTTGGACGCCGTGTTAAACATCCCCTCCCTTGAATGATCGAGTTTTTGCTTTCTGTCTTGCATTAAAGCTCCCGAGACTTGAGGCTGTCCAGCAGACGCGCGGCAGCAGCAGTAGCCTCTCACCTCTCCACTCCCCGACAGGTTTATGGACACGAAACCCCCATCATTCTCGCACAGCATTACCACAACCACCTGACCTAAGCACAAAGTGCAACTGCAACAGCAGCACAGCCACGAGAAAAAGTGCAAAAAGTCTCGGCGAGAAGGCCTCGGGGGGAAGCTCTCTGCACAGAGCGTGTGATTGGAGTTGCACAGGAAGTTTATGTGCCGGGTGTAAATGTGATGTTTGCTCGCTGCGCCTCTGGGTGTGTTTTAATAGTCGTACCACACCTGTCACAACGCTGCAAAACGCACAAATAAAGATAAGCGCTACAGTCCTGCATGTGTGTTTAACCTGAACACACATCCAAAAGTCTGTTGACTGTTTTATTAAACAGCCCCGATTGGAGATGATGCAGGCATGGCAGGAGAAAATGTAGATGCCTCTGACCTACATCAAGGCACGGATGGGGGAATAAGGAGCCCCAGGCGCTGACAGCCATTCAGCCATCAAATATCAGATAGGCCAGCTATGAGTAATGCATCAACCCGCGCTCAGCAGCCCGTGCACCGGCTGTTTCCGAGCAGATCCAACTTTGCACTATTTTTAAAGGTAAATTAGTAATAATAATAATTTAAAAAAAGCACTTTGCTCAAAGTTTCAGGAGGCTGCACACTTCGCTCCCAAGCTGCTGCTGCTGCAGAGGAGATGAGACACAATCTCTCCTCCAGAGATCAATTACTTCCTCGGTACATCTCAGGACTTTGAGCAAGTCAGGACTCTGGAGGCTGCAACACTTTGCACTGATGCATCCCAGCACGCCGCCTGATTTTAACAAAACAGAATACAACGGTGACACTTGAAAGATGGAAGATGCTGCAGGACTGTGAGAGCATTGGATTTGCTGTGTGATCAGTGTCTTTTAAAGTCACATGGTAAAACACAGGCACCTACAGGAATCTGACAGCTTTTATTTGTTTTATTTTATACATTATTGATACGTGCTTTCAAGCAAATTTAAAAAGCTGCGATGCTGAAGAGTGATGGCAACGTTTAAAGCCCTGTCTGTGCTCTTGCGTGCACACCTGATCGTGTGCTGTCGGAGGGGTTACAGCCATGTGGAGACAGGGACACGGATCTGGATGTCATTCATTCGCTCAGGTGCCTACCTGTCATCGTAGCAGAAATCGGCGCCCAGAGTGTTGACATACAGGACCAGAGCCACGGCGCCGCACAGCAATTCCGCAAACATTTCTGTCTTCCCGAAACAAAATGATTTAAAAAAACAAAAAAAATAACAAAAAAGAAAAGAAAGAAAAGATGCAAAGCGAGGCAGAGAGAGAGAGAGAGTGAGAGAGAGAGAAAGCGAAAAGAGAGGCAACGATTCCCCTCTCAGTCCCCGTCTTTGTCAGGATGTCTCTGCGAAAACAAGTCCATTTCTCTCTCTTGCCCCCCCATCATCCTCGCCGAAGTGCGTAAAGTGGATAATCCATGTGTGGCTTTCTTTCTAACCCATGTTGGGTCCGAGCCGGGTGGCTTCTGTTTTTTTATTTATTTTTGTTTTTTTGTTTTGTTTTTTATCCAGCTGGGAGTTGAACACAAAAATCAAACGCGAGCGGCGTTCGGCAAAAGCTGTGACAACGGAACCGACTTCGCGTCTGTCCTCGACACAGAGGAGGATCAGCGCTCTGATGCTCAGCGGCCGCTGCTGGATATAAAACGTCGTGATTTGAGGCTGGGGCCAAGTCGGCCGCGGTGACTTCACGACATCCGGTTAGACTTTCAAAATAAAGCTGCGTGTAGCGTCTGGCAGGTTTTATGAGCTGGGGACTGCCGACCACATGAACAAAATATGCATATATATATAAAAATAGATGTGTATAAGTCATGTAGCCTCTTGAAAATAAGGAGTTTTAGCTCAACACAAAACTGCAATATACCACCACGTAACTCTAATCGTTACCATTACATTAATATTTAGTTTTTAATACATCTAATTATTAATAATTGCTCACTCTAGTAGTTTAGATTTATTTTCTTTCCACCTACACGTTTATTATTCTTCAATTTATAAATAAAACATCGAAAATACTTTAACTTTGAAGTCAAACTCGCTTCACTTCCGCTTCTCCTCTCGGCATCAGTGAGCAATTGACGCACCCGTGAGCCAAACGCATGTGGTTAGGGAGAAGTGCGGCGCATGCGCACACGCTCCCGCTTCAGAGACGGACGGACGGGGGGGATAAATCACACTCCATGATGCTGGGACCTCTTCGCTTAGGGTCACTTGCTACCACTAACAGTAGTCTATAATGTGAAGGTGGTCTTCCGAGTGATGTTCAGGTGTGTGCTTCACGAACAAGCCCCTGTTAATGTTTCGTTTCACAATATCGCTCCCTAGGGGTGATAATAACTGGAATATTACTGCAATCAGTTCATCTACCACCTACAGTATAAAAATAAATGGTAGCACTGGCTGAAGAATGTATCTGTAATTTGCTTAAAACCTCCAAGGCCCCACTGTAGAAGAACTCCCGCTGTTTTTTAATCAGAATAACATATAAATGATCACAGCACAGTGTCCTCACGCTGAAATCTCTTCGTTTAAAATTTGGAATGGTGACAAATCCACAGTTGCTTGTAAAAAAAATTGCAGTTTTTTTGATCTGAAGTGATTTTTGTCATTCCACGGCACCCAGGCTTGATCTTGAAAGAGCAGAGGCCTGTTTGATCTTAGAGACGGTGCTTCCTGATTCAGTCATAAAGGCTGAACCACTTTTCCTTTTGCTCCCGTATAGAATGGATGACGCTCATGACATGAAGAGACTTGAGAGTCTCTTTAGTGTCTTTTTTTTTGTGTGTGTGTGTGTGTTTTCAGAAGCAGTTTTCTACTAATTTGACACAGTGGCCACTAGAGGGCTCAATGAGCACATTGCTGTTGAGAAGACTGCATTTCATCCTGTGTGGCAATTATTTCAGTCTCTGGTGTGTTTACAACTGAATGCATTGTCCTCAAATATTCACCAATCAGGCACCTGTGAATGGACATGGGTCTTCTGATGGTGTCCTGCGGTCTCTTGCAACAGGATGTTTTTAGCAGGGGCCTTTGGGTCCTATGGGTTCAGGGGAGACGCCTCTGTGGATCACCCTGCAAACACTTGATCAGATTGGGATCTAGTGAATCTGGAGGCCAGGTCGACACCTTGTGCTGTTTTTAAGAATTACCTCGTTTCCCAAAAGCTTACATTTCCAATAACAATACAGAGATTTCTCTCATGGAGGAGACAAGGTGAAGAACTATGAGGCGAGCGGTTAAGAAAGAGGAGGTAAAAGAATATTTGGTTTCAGTGAAGGTACTTCACAGACAAAGACGGCGTCCTTGTTTCGGCAGAAAGAACCCATCTGTCGGGGGCGGCCTTTCATTGTAGCCTTTCGCAGCAGCAGGACACTAAGATGTAACGCAGGAATTAATTAGACTGATCAGAGACACTGAAAGGAGGTTGTTTTTTTATAATCACTCATAGTCTGGTGATTGATTATCCTGAGGAATGAGACGTTGCCGTTTTCCCCATCATGTTCAAACATTTGCTAAACTCTCTTCCAGGGATTAGTGATAAAAAAATATTAACTTTACTGTTAGTTATGTGTGCATGGCTGCTCTTCATATTAATTGGTGGAAAGTAACATGTAGTCATGTTGTATACTTAGTTATTTTAAAGTTGTTTGCCTGAGAAATTTAAATTACCACCACCTTACATTTCTTCGCCACTGTTTGTCTGTGTGAAATGTTGTGTTTTTGTTTTGTTTTTACCACAGAACAACTGGAAATATTGTAATGAATTTGTTATTTAAGTGAATTAAAGGTCTTCCTCTTGTGTTGTTGTTTTGTCAGAGCTAAATCTCTTAATCATTAAACGTACCGTGACTTCGTTCAAGTAACAGCAACAGATTGTGAAGCTTCAACCATGAAATATTTGATGAACTGAACAATTTAAACAGTTATCAAGGAGATTACTGATTCATTTTTAAATGCAATCAGTTTTTTTGTTACACACCCTGCTAGTTTAATGTATAAAAATGCACCACATATTTATTTTATGTTAAATAAAACCATTTTAAGGACAGTAGCGTTTGAGTAAATCTGCTTTATATTTACATTTCATGATTAAACCACTAAAACATAACACAACTATGCCGCAATCCAGTGATGTACCAATGGAATTCTCCCACATTATACTTTAAGTTATGTTTTATTTTTACACAGTTTACAGTTGTGGTTTTCCATGAGTAGAAACAACTTGGTTCTATGTCTTGTTGTAGCTCCATGTTCTTGGAGGACCGTCCTCTAGTGTGGTTGTTTATTCAAGCGAAGAATCTGAACTGACCATTTTATCCTGACATGAAATTTTGAAGTTAGAATTCAGCGGTGGTGGGCCGTCAGAGCCAGCAAAGCCTCCTCAGCTGGCCTAAACTTTATCAAAATCACCGGCTTACATTTTAGTAAGTCATTAATCGTGTTAAATCTTTCCCAATAGCCTATTCTTTTCATTTCATGGCTTGTCTGTCTCGCGGCTGCGGTGCTTCTGGCAGTGTAACTTTACATTAGAGCTTTTATCCAAACATATTACATCAACATCATGTGTTGCCTGAGGCAAAGAAATCTGCCTGGGCCTCCACAATTAAAACAGCAGTCGTCTGAAGCTTGAAATACTTTGTAATGATGCTTGTTCTTGTAACCAGTCACATTCCAAGTTCGTTTCTTCTTGGTGGCGAACATTACAGTATTTTCCTCATTAACCACACCCATTCCAGTTTCTGACCAATCACAGAATTGTTGCCAGACACCCCGATGTGGTTGTGTCAGCTGCTCAAAAAATGTTAAAATTTTTGTTCTTAAAGGCCCTTGTTTGGAAGTTCTCAATAGTTTTTTTTTCTTGTGTTGTGTTTGGTAACAATTCTGTGATTGGTCAGAAACTGGAAGTGGGCGTGGTCAATGCGGAAAACCGGAAGTGCTAGCAGCCACTCTGTGAGCTCCCAGATGCTAATATTCATAGCGTGACCGCTAATGTATAGAGTGCGGCATAATGTATGTGGGTGCATGCTGAATGAACGGCGTGATCCGACGGACACGGCCATCAAAATCTCCCACAATACTCAGCGTGTGTAACGTGTGCTGCGGTGGGCCCTATGAGGACTTCCCTAAGTGTGGCACTTGAGTTTTTCGTGGAGTATGAATTACCTAGCCAGGAGGAGCTTCGTTCTTGTTCTTGCTCACCTTGAGAACAAGAACAAATTTCTTGCTTCTCACAGAGAACAAGCTTTAGGCCTTTGGTGACCTGCATTCTCTGACTGGCGGTTCAGAGAGCTGCTCCGTCATAGCTAGCGGTTTGTGTTCATCTGTTGCAGCTACGCAAGTGAATCATCTGTCCAAGGCTGTTCAACCCCGGAGCTAGCTAGCTAGCTTCTGCCACTTTCAGGTCAACAACTGAGTGTTTCTGGTGAATAAAATGAATTTAATTTACATCTTTTATGTATGTTTTTGCCATTTTATTGGGTCCACATTGATGCTTCTGCTTCGGATTTGACGTACGTTTAGTTTATTGCTTTAGTAATGGCATTCATCTCCTTATATGAGATACCTGTCTCCAATGCAACGTCCTGTTTTATTGTGTATTTGTTTGTATTTGTGGTTTCTATAGCAGTGGCATCATAACGATATATTAAGAGGTGTTTTGAATAAGCCTACGTGGAAATTCAGTACTGCATGACTGGTGTTGTCCCGTACAGAAAAGTTTGACTTCATATTCCAGGTTCGCTGAGGAATCATATTCAGCCAGCTATATGGAAAAAAATCTAATGTACCGTTAAAAGTTTGGAACATCTGTGTGGCGGAGAGATAGCATCTGTACATTATGATGACAAGTTCTCAACTTCGCACATGTAAAGGGGTCGACTAAAGTAAAAACACGTGTGTGAGCGAGAGAAGAGAAGAGGGCGCTGGAGGCGGCGAGGGCGGGCAGGAGTGTTGCCCGACGTACAGTGTGTGACAGTGAAAAGACCTCCCTGAATGGAAGGGTTGAAGGGATTACAGGGACACTGCTCTCTGGCTGTTAGATAATTACAGGTTCAGGCCTGCGTCTCAAATCACTTCTTCGTGGAAAAAAAAAAAGTGAAGAAACGTGAGTGCGGTAAAACAGAAAGTGATGCTTAATGCAGACTTTCTTAAGTACGGCTTTGCGCAATGCCAAGCGGCTTAATGTGCTTTATGGGAGTTATGGGGGAGCTGGCATTCAGGGGAACGTCAAACTCAGAAACGGTTAACGTCAGCAAAGTATAATGAGCGATAACTTGACCATGAAACCACACACGAGCAGCGTTCTGTGACAGCTGGAGGTGACAACAGACACTGTCTGATTTCTCATGGTCTGAGGACCTCATACCTCATCTTCCTGCAATCAGGGAAACACGATATCATTAGTGTGATACTCCGAATATTACAGCTTCTTCAGCAGTACGCTACCATCAGAATTTTTTTTTTTTTACTTGCATTTTTTTTGCATTTGGGGAGAGCACAATCCTGACAGACTGACTGAGCGTAGATAGAAGTAGAAGGTGTCCATCAAATGAGGAGCGGTGGCATTTCCATTAACGTAATTTGACATCCTTCTTTTCATCAGGGGCCTAGCTGGTCCGCCCATGCGTTGGGGCCCCATTAACTGCGACACAAAGCAAGGAGCGCTAGGCTTGATGGACCTTCTGTAGCGGCTGGTGTTGCATGTGGTCTTGGGAGATTTAAGATGCCTGGTGGTGTGATGTCAGGAAGATTACACCGAACCGCCTCCTTCTAAATGCGGGGATAACAGCCCATCCATCCTCTCTCCAAGCACATTTCAGTGTGCACTGGTGCATAGAGAAAAACATTTCCAATCTAAAAAGCAATTAAATTCTGAGCGGAGGAGCGAGCGCAGAATCCACTGCATTATCAAAGAGCAACTCTGCAGCCTGCTATAATCTTTAGCATGAACTAGATCAATAGCAGATAACCCAAGGTTCTTTGGTAGTTCTGAAAGAGCGGCACTACTTTTTTATGTCTGAGTAACCTCAACCATCTTAGGAGTCCGTCAGCACACTCTGCATTGCTTTGAACCCTGATGCCCCCTGCAGCTGTAGCCACGCTGCTCGTCTCCCTCTCTCGTGCCTAAGCAGCGGAGAAGGAAATTCTTGATCTCTGGCAAAGAGGGGAGCGCTGTCTTTTCTCTTTAAAGTCCCGAGACAGATTCTCGCTGTTTGCCAGGTAAAATTAAAGCAAGCTGGAGCGGGCGAGGCGGGTAAGCTCACCTGCTAATGCACGCCTGGAGAGAAGGTTCAGCACATATTTGCGCCGTTAACCTAGCGTTTAGTTGGAGCCTTAACGGGTCGGTCAAGTTAGGTTTTAACAGCCAGCGAAAGGGAGGAGAGCGATTACTCGTGGCACAAAGACAGAAAGGAAGGAAAACAATAAAAACTGTCTGCAGGAATCCAAAGCCAGAGGCTCGCTGACAAAATAAACTGTTTCCATGGTGTGTTTCAACACCTTCTAAGAAATCTGTTATATTAAAAGTCTGCTTTAATTTTTGTTCTCATTAGCAGCAGCGGGTTCAGTGACGTCTTTCTGTTTAGGCATCAAAGTCTTCACCGGATGGAAATGCCAACGCAGCAGCGGCCTGCTATAAATAAAAACAATAGATCCTAAAGCTAAAGTTAAGCAGAGGACCAGCATGGCCAAGAACTCCCATCTGTTTATGCTATACAGACATAGGCATTGTCTGAGGAATGCTTGTGGCTTTTTCTGAATGCCACATTTTCCTGTTAACTCAACCCAAGGAAAGAGGATAACTGCAAATGATCAAGAGATCACTGTAGCGCCGGTGGTGGTGTAGATGACCGTGCTAGTCCATACGTGTCCAGCCAGGCCAGGCCGGGCCGCCTTTGTCCTTTCCAGCACGGGACCCGGGGCCGCTCATACTCATCTGCATAATGAAATTACCTGCAGCAAGATATTTCCACGGATGAATCAACGTCTGCGCTCCAGAGACAATCACTGAAACCTCGGTTATTCCAAACCCCTGCCTCCTTAACACACATGAACAACACCGGACGGACTCCGCTGCGCAACGTAGCCGGGTGGATTCAAACTGGATCTTTCTTTAACCTTTAAAAAAAATGAACAGAGGACTTTTAGCTGACACGGGGCAAAAATTACCCTCTGCTGCAGCAAGCTTTGTTTTTGCTTCTCCCAGATATTCAGTGCCGCCAGATATGATGATTTCCTTGGAAGCAAGACAGTTTAGGGGACGTTCCACTCCAAACCTCAACAAAGACTCAATAAATCTTAGCTATGGTCTATAAATAAGTGAGGTAATAGGTAATATTTAAAATGATACTCAAATCGCAAGTTTTATGTGTAAACCATAGTTTTATTTGTCTCATTTAAAAAAAAAAGAAGAAGAATGGTTCATGCATCTGTCACCTAAATTATCCCATAAATATGTTCAGTGAGAGGATGTTTGCGGCGATTTTAAAGAGCACGCGTGCCTCTGCAGCATGCGCTGTGAATATCAGGGCCGAAGCTGCAGCAATGCCGCAAAGGCAGGTCCAGAGTATCCGGATCCTTTGCACATCCACATAAACCGTGTCTGTTTATAAGAGTGCACGTTTATACATCAATCGCGGCTGGGTTTTTGGGTTGGTTTGTTTTTTGCAGCGTAACATTTGGTCGTCAGCCTGAGCGGGCCCTGATGAGAACCGCAGCTGATCAGGACTGATGTGTTCAGCAGAGGAGCGGAGACGAGAGCCAAGCTGAAGGATCCGCTCAGCTCGGGTCTCCTCTGCCCGCTCTCTGTGTCCGGTAAGTGCACACCAGAGGGCTAACTACGAATAAAAGTCTTCAAAATGTAATAAGAAATTGTGCCTGAGACTTAAACACAGAATTACACAGCTGGTGAAAGACAAGTCTCTTTGCTCCCTCGCTGTTCGGCAGATGTTTGCAAAAAACGTCTGCAACTGACAACCAGAAAAAAGGAAATAAGAAAACACGTTCAGGAGTATCGCTCTCCCTTGAATGGCTTTGACTTACACACTACAAGCGGACATGACATATGGGAAAAGCACAAGTTTTTGCAATTAACCGTGTCTGGGTTCAATTCATGTGTTCTATTAAGGAATGACAAATACACGGACCCTGACACTGCAGCTAAATGTAATGCTTCTGGAGCTTTCAGCCACATCTTTTTGCCTTCTTCAGACAGTCTGGTTTGTCTTCTCATGACCTAAATATGCTGATAAAGCGCGGACGGCCAGGAACGGATCAAAGAGGGCATTCATCATATCTACCTCCTCAGCTCTTCCTCTCAGACTGATGGCCAAATAGAGGATACACAGCACTTGTTGCAGACAGATAAAAGCGCAGACTCAGATCAGGGTGAAAAGACGAAGAGTTTATTCTAATTACAACAATTAAGATGAGACTGACTTAGGATGAGCGGCTCCCAGTGAAAGGCAGAGGCTGAAGAGCAGGTACAGAGGAGCTGAGGGAGGGTGAGCAAGGCAGGCTGAGTTAGCCGCCTGCTCGAGCCAACTGGGTGAATGCGTGGCAGGATTAACGCTGGCAGAGAGAGGAGCAGGCTGGTTGGTATTTAGTGGTTGTGGAACATGGAGAAGTAAAGGATTATAACAGAGTCCAGAATGACCCTTGAACACTGGAGAATCGTGCTGTGTTTGCAAAATGGCCAATCATCGGCTGTGATTTCTCAAGTGCTCTTTGACATTGAGATGTTGTCCCCTGCTTCAAAATGAACTAGTTAAACAAACACACATGATTTGTTCACTGTGTCATTGGAGCAAAACAAATTTGGATGCAACTTTGATTTGTGGCGAGTCATGCCCGCCACGCAGCGACAAGGTCAGTCGTCAGTCGCTGTCGCTTCACATCGCCATAAAATGACTTACAGCCTAACCCTGTAGACGCAGCGAGCTGGGAAGGAGTGGATGAGAAGCCAAGGTAGATATACTACAAAGCTTGATTGATGAATAGGTGTCAGGTGTTGCAGGCTGACTGCAAAACAGGAGGTGATTGAAGCGCCGAGTCAAGCCACACTCTAAGATGAAGAGGAGACAAAGAGAGGCACCGCAAAGAAGCAAAAGGTGAAAACAACAGGGTATGAAGGACAGATACAACCAGGACCATGATAATTGAGGTGGTCAGACATAACAATATGATCACCTTCCTAGTGTTGTGAAGGTCTCCCTTGTGCCTCCAAAACCGACTCATCAGAGAATGGACCCTAACCCTAACCTTTCTGAGGGTGTCCTGTGTTGTAGGGCTTTGGGTGCTATGGGTTGGGGGGAGGTCTCGGTGGATCATCCCATGGACACTTGATCACTTTAGGATCTAGTGAATTTGGAGGCCAGGTCAACACCTTGTGCTGTCCTTCATGTTTTTTTAAGTTGTTCCTAAACCGTGTCCCCTGCATCCTGCTGGGGATGGCAGTTGCCATCAAGGAGTGCCATTGCTATGGCGTGGGGGTGTTCGGCCCGGTCTAGGTGGGTGGTGCATCCACACAAATGCCAGGTCCAAAGGTTTCCCAGCAGAACACTGAATTGTCACAAGATGGTCAATGGTATTAGCTTCTCCTGTCAGTGGTTTTAATGTTGTGGCTGACTGGTTGGCGTTGTAACTTGCCGGCCAGGTACTGTTCCAGTTCAATATACACATCTGACCAAGTACGGTCCAAATACTGGGTGGTGTTCTTACACCAAGGACACATCTTGAGGTAACTGGTGCTATTCCTGTTTATCAAATGACCATTCTCTATCCTCCCATCCTCCATTGTTTGTACCGTCAAGTCCAAACTACAACGTACACAAGTCAGTCGTTCTTTTAGTGACAGGAGGGTACACAGAAGTGTCTAGGTGTTGCCTAGAAAGGCATCTGGGAAATTTGTTGTTCAGGCGAGTCAGGTTCTGCCAACATAGTGACATAGCCGATGAGCTTTAATATTTCTCTACAGGAATGTTATGGATGAGATCATGGAGGGTTTGTCCATCTTTATACAGAGTCAACTGTATAAAGCAACTGCAACTACTCGCTGAATGAAGCTTTTTAAGTCAGTACCTTTCCATAAGCTCAACACTTATTTTCTCTTAAAGGTTGGGTGAATGAGTTCGCCGTAGCAAGACGCAGTCAGATATATCTCATTGCTAACGCATACCCTCAGTAAAACAGTTGCTAAATTGAGTTTCTTGAATCCTCGTGGGAAAAGAGGTTTTATTCTCTGTCCTGTGTCAGTTATCAGTCAAATCAATTCCATCAACATGTTCTTCTGAATGTCATTAGTCCAGGCTTCCAGCGCAGACTGCAGGCTTTCCACATCAAATAAAAATCCAATGTGAAGCACACCGAGCGGGTTTCATGGTGTGCCTTGCATCAGCAATCACCCCTCTCTCGGTGCACCCCGATGCTGTAAACACGCTGTTTGATTTATGGTGGAGTGAATACATAGTGGAGAATGACTAGTCACTGAATGCTAATGTGCCAAAGCTAAACCGTGCATACAAATGTCTTCCTCCCCTTTGCCAACGCTTCTTCTCTATTTCTCTTTCTGTCGCCCTCTGCCTCTGTTTCTCTACTGCTCCCATTCTCCTGCTCTTGCTGTCGCTCTGACTTACTTTCACGCTCCCTCTCTGCGGACGATGCGCGGCTGACAAATTGTCCGGCCGCACTCTTGCCGAGCAATAGTTTTGACGTCGTACATTAGTTTCAGCGGTGAAGACGAGATCCAAGTGGCTCTGGTTGTTTTGTCCTGAAGTGGCATTCACATGGCGCTTCAGTGTTTAAATGGAGCCACACACAAGGATATTGGGCTGGATTGATTATGAAGGGGACATGCAGCGTCCTCAGTCCTCAGCTAAAAGAACATTACTGCAACTGTAATTTGTCCATATAATGTGGTTCAGGCGATTATGTGTTATTCAGCTTCAGAGGAAACCAAAATCTTTTTTTTTTTTCTGGTAATAATATCATGTATGACAGAACTAAGCTGAACATCTCCAGAGACAAACATGTGGGATTAAATACATATAAAGTGTTCAAAACTCATCTGTCATCGGTTTTCTTACTGAGTATTTAATAGGTTTCATGTGTCACTGGTGCAGCTCTTGAGATTTAGTGACAATCTCCACTGATCTTGTCTTTCTCATGTCGGAATGAATGGAGATTATAAATGAAATGTATATCACCCAGGACCCTGATCAAACATGATCGTACCAGCGGGCTTTGTTGTCTGGTGATGAAAGAACAAAGAGGGTGTCAGTTTCAGTCAAATGAAAACTGCATGGAAAATGTGCGAAAGTCTTCTTTGCTGTTGTGCACCATGACGACAGGACTACTCTACAGCGTACACAATAATCCAGTCAAGGTTGTGCGCCTCTTCCAACCAGTCATCGTGCAGTTCACGGCGTCAGAGTGAAAATCTACCTTTAACCACTAACATTTGGTGACGGAATTTGAATAATTTAATACTTGATTCCAAGTAAACCTCTCCGCCAGATTTGAAGAAATATCATCGGGACATTCCTGAGCTCTGGTACAAGACGTCCAGTACATGTTGATAGCTGACTGACAACCCGAAAACTATGCTTCCAGACGGTGAGGAAGGAAAAATGGCAGAAGAAACGATCTCTGCAACTTGAGAGTGCAGAAGTGTTTTTTCCGATACCTCAAAAGTTCTGCAATAATCTGCATGACGCATAACTTCAGCCCACCTTATTGCAAAAATTACAATGGGGTTTCCATCTATATAAACACTGTTTTTTTGGTTGTTTGTTTTTTACAACCTGGACCTTATTACTGGGATAAAATGCTTTTTAAATATTATTTACTCGTCCATATATCTTTTGTGTAATTTGTAGTCTTTCGGGCGATATTTAGATCTCTGTATAACCACAGAGTTGGAGTGACTGGTGCCCCAGTCATCTCTGAGCCCCGTTTACACCCGCGACAGTCGGCGTGTTTACCTGTAATTCGCTACTGTTAGCTTTTTGAAACATGGCTGCATATTTTTCCGATTCTGAGGTTGTGGACGAACCATAGCAGTTGCAAATTACAGGTAAAATAGCCGACCGTCGCGAGTGTGAGTCTGCGTTTCGGTGCCCCAGTCACTCCCACTATATGGATATACGCAGATCTAAATATCTCCTGAAGGAATACAAATAACACCAAAGTTATATGGGTGAGTAAACGGTTGTATTTTATACCAGAAATAATGTCCAGGTTGTAAAAAACAGTAGTTCCCCTTTAAGCTGGGGACACACTAAAGAAACTTCACAGTCTTTACAGATTTTGAGAAGACTAGGAGTACACACTAACAGACTGACATCATTGTATGACGACTGACAGACTGGGAATCACACACTTACCAACTGCACCTGATAAGCTGAAGCCAACCGAATGCATCAGACCCTAGCGACGGCGACCATTGGGGTATGCTCTGAAACTGACATCAGCTCAATTAATCTGTCCTTCATTTCTGTGTCGGTCCAGGTTCATTTGTGGCCACTGTCCCACTCTCGCTGTTTCAGCCATCATTCTTTTGACATTCTTGCTACTTCCTGCTGTCTTCTGATGCTATTACCGTGTCCCACCCTCTCTTTCCAGTGCCAGTTGGATCGGTAATCACTTCACACTACCCAACTGCATCCAGATTTGGCTCAGAAAATTCAAACATTTGATGAGTCTGTTCCCCTCACACACTAACAGAGTTTTGTGCCAACTACTCATGCCGACTGTCCCCAACTAGTGCAGACTGGTGCAGACTTAGCCCAACTTGGAATCGTGGGTAAAATCTGTCAAAAATATCTTGTAGTGTGTAAAGCGCCTGCACAGAGTACTTAGCTAGGACAGACATGGTTGCAGGTGTGTTCTTTAAAGACACAAGTCTCCCAATTTCTCAAACACAAACTGAATTTAAAGTGAAAAAGTGAATTTAACAAAACCGGCAGGACCTTTTTTTTTTTTTTTTAGCTTCCAGAAACTCAAACAACAAGTAATTGAGAGCTCCTCTTTTGGATCTGAAGAAAGAGATCAGACGCCTGTTTAAATGAGATACCCACTTCGATGCGTTGGCTCAATGAGACGTTTCCACTGCAAAACATTTAAATCTTCGAAGACCAATCTGAGTCTGTTTCTTCCCTAAAACAATCCGGGCACAACAGCGCATGGTTTCTCGCTGTAGTTATGTCTGCCAGCTCACGCAATGCGAGGCCAAGAGATGACAGATACAAAACAAAGGCTGACTGCTCAAAATACCGCAACGCCACAAGCAAGTACGGCAGATTTTCCATCACGTGTAATGAAACTGGATTGAAATGTCGCTTGTGCACGAGAACATCTGCCCGGCCCCAGTGAACATGGATGCTGACTTTGAGAAAATCTTATGTGACGGGTCATCACTTCTCAGATCTCCTTGTTGTTCTAGCGTTTCACTGAATGTCACACCAAGTGTTATTGAAGTTCTTTGCCTCTGATTTTCTTTATTCTCGTTTTCAAAACTGGCAAGAAGTTCGTGTAACGTTTAAAAATGAAAATAAGATTCATAAGTGCCCCTGGAGCAGATATTCGGTTGCGCAGTCCAGAATACCGATGTGATAAATGCATTAGCCCATTATCAGGGCTGAGTAAAGTACATGAAGTCTAATGGAGACAGCAAATCTAAGAGAGCACGGTGCATACACACAGCCGAGATAATAAGAGGAGAAAAATGGGTCCTGGCCCCCGTCTGAAATTGCTGAGAGTGCTCTGATACCGCAGCCTCGTATCACAAATAATGACCACAAGTGAAATTCCTCCACACACATAATGATGTCTTTTGTCCTACGCAGCGCTTCGAGTGCTGTTTATATCATCAAGGAGGATTACAAGGGCCCTCGTGCTCTGCACTGTGATATAAGATACGGTGTCACTGAGGCTCTAATGGGCCCTTTAATCTGCACATCCTTTCAACGCGGCGGCCAGATGCAGCAGACATGGGTGGGGACAGATGCGGAGGACGTTCAGGAAAATATTTTGACTGGTGATAAACAGTGGCTTGATAATGTTTGGACGTTTTTCCGCAACATTTCAATTTTGAAGAGGATTGTCGTGCAGGTCGGCGTGTTTATTTGAGCTTATTTTTGTTCTGGACATCTGGAAGTGATTCAGCATACATCAACTGTGTGTGTGTGTGTGTGTGTGTGTGTGTGTGTGTGTGTGTGTGAGTGAGTCATTCTTAGGATCTCAGTTTGACAATTTATCTTTTCTTGTTGTTTTTTTTCCAGTGGCAATTTTTGTATCCCGCAACCCGATAGCTTTATTTTAAATGGCGCATTCGAGTAACTAACGTTAACGTGCAGCCAAAGGCCATTGCAAGGTTGCAACACTTTGTTGAACTGGTCACCGAGGATACACTGTTTTTTTTTTGTTTTTTTTCCAGCAGGGAATTTCCCCATTTCTCAAGAGGAGAGGAATCAAATCTTGCCCTTTACAAATTGCATGTCAAGTACTTTCAGTCCCTATAAAACACCCTTTGAGCTCTTAGATCCAAACTCGTAAACAGATGAAGTTACCGCTGAGATCTCGCAAACAAGAGCAGATGAAAACCCGGTGGTGCCATCGCAGTCAAATAAAAGCCACTGCCTTGTCAGTCTCTCCACGTTGTAGATGTTCGCTGCATACCAATATCACATTTTGAATTCCAGGCATGTGTTTGAGTGAAATCAGATTAGTTATGATGAGGATCAGTCTTGGGCAAGGAATTCGCTGTCCTTCCTGCTCTCATTTGGTTACACAAAGTAATCAGGAGAAGAAGAGTTTGGACTTACTGTATATATACAGTATATGGTGTACTGTTGTATGGTGATCCCATTTTAGACAACACAAGAACCAACTGAACAAGGAGAATATATGAAATAATATAAAAATATATTAAAGAAGTTTGAGTCCCTGCTTTAAAAATGTAGATAGATTATATACATGATGTTGAATGTATGTGAGAAATATTCTAATGGTGCATATACAATATCAGAATCAGCTTTAATAGCCAAGTATGTACACATACAAGGAATTTGACTCTGGGAACTTTTCTCTCTAGTACAAAAATAACTTCAATAAAATAAAATAAAATAAAATAAACAATATGTGCGTATGAATGTAATGTAGTTATCAATAGAAATTTATGTTATATATATTCGTCCTATATTGATGTATAATGAGCAAAAACTAAATAGAAAGCAGAACTGAATGCAGTTTATAATCACGATCAGTCACAACATTAAAACCACTGAATAACATTGACCATCTTGTGACAGTTTGCTGGGAAACCTTTGGACCTGGCATTCATTCATGTGGATGTTACTTAGACGTGTAGCACCCACCTAGACCAGACCAGACACCCCCACCCCAACAACACTCCTGAAGAACATGAAGAACAGCACAAGGTGTTGACCTGACCTCCAGATTCACTAGATCCCAAACTGATCAAGTATCTGTGGGATGATCCACAGAGGCCCCTCCACTCAACCCAACATCATGTTCCCAGACACCACAGGACACCTTCAGAAGGTCCATGTCCATTCTCTGATGAGTCACAACTGCTTTGGAGGCACAAGGGAGACCTATGCAATATTAGGAAGGTGGTCATAATGTTATGCCTGATGTGTGTATTTCAGTCCATCCAACAGATTGTTGGAAATTTCCCTTAAAACCATGAATGTGGGAAACATGAACATCTCTACCAAGTTTAGAATCAGTATTTTCTGCCACACTGAAAAACAATGGACGTCAAAAATGGTACCAAACAAAATCGTCATTTTAATAGACAAGAAGATGGTCATAATGTTGTGCCTTATTCGGTGTATGTAATGGTATTTTAATACTTGAGGTAGAGTACTATTACTACTACTTCTGTCATACTATCATCTTGGTAGAACTGGCTGTGAGATAAGACGGTTGTCAGTAGGAACCAAATGTGCTTCCTAGCTGTGGCCATGGAATGAAGCTTCCTCTTGGGAGGTCCACAGGTAGGTTCCTTTCCCACTTCTCTCATCGCTTCATACAGTCGAGCTTCACGCTCTGACACAGAAACATCTTGATGGGCGAGCACAAAGAAGTCCTTGTATCTGTTTTGCCCCTTTTGCCTGAACAAAGAAGGAACACGTGCTAGTTTAGCAGTCCTTTTTTCAGCTGAGGCATCAGGGATGTGTCAGCATGTGTTTAGTGTGATGATCCAAATTAGTTTCAAACTCTAACCCACTGCTTTGAAACTACGACTGAAGTCTTGTCATGTCGTATTATGACGCAGCAGCGTTTGGTGTCTTTGGAGCAGTTCATTTAAATAATGGATTGACTTCCAACCTCTTCTTCTTCTTCTTCTTCTTCTTTTTGTTAAATGCATTTATTCCAACAGATATATATCTTTTTTATGTCGTGGAGTTTGTTTGCAGCTGTGAGACACACAATCCCACAGTGACTTCATGCTTTGTGCAAGTATCAAGCAGAGAGTGGGAGAGCGCCGAGCGTTACAAACAACAGGACTTGACAAAGCAAAGCCCTGAGTGGCGCTCGCTCTCTCGGCTTCAAACTAACATGCGAACATCTTGAAGAGCTTAATCACATCAAGGCTCCTTTTTTCTCCTTCTCTCTCTCTCTCTCGCTCCTCTCTCTCTTCACGTTGCCTCCCTGCTTTAGAAGTGGCAGACTAGCTGGACTGAGCACACTCCACCCATGTGCTGCACCCCAGAAAGTGTGGACTGAGGCCTGCGAGGAACCAATTAGCCCCTGGCCAAATCCTTTGATGGTGCAAATACCTGCGGTTTGTCCACGGGGCAGGAGGAGTACGGTGGAGGAGATGTTCTTCAAAACGAAAAAAAAAAAAAAAAAGTGTTTTGATTATTGTATTTCTTTTCTTTGATGCCTGATTTTTGCTGAACAGACTGACGCATGTTCACAATTTGACATTAGCATGCTGTTCTCAGATTGTTTTAGTTTTTAAGTGGAAGTGGAAAGTTTGTGTGTTACGGAAAATCTGCATCCAAGACTTGTGACTTCACAGCCAGTCTGGAAGCCACTCCTGGGATAATAGGGAGCATAGACTAGACATTTTTCACTTGGCATAGGAGACATCTTGCGTAAAGTAGACAAACTTCTAATTTTAAAAGTAATCATTTCCAGTATCAACACATTTCTGGGTTCATTTCTAAATGAATGAGGAAGACTCTGTGTACAAGAAGGGCCTGAGTAGAATCTACTTCCTGTTTTTGTGAGCGCCCTGAACTTTGCTGGGAGAGCAGCACCAAGCAAAAAGGACGCAAGTAGGATCGACAAATTGATCCAAAACTCTGGTCGCGTAATTGGCAGTGAGTTGGAGACGTTTGTCTCAGTGAGGGACATTAGGACATTGAACAAACTGCTCTCCATCATGGACAATCCATCTCATCCACTACACCAACCAACAGATTGATCCAACTCCACTCTCTTAGTGAACACAACAGGGCATCTTTTCATACCATTCTCAGTCCAGCTGTACAAAAACTCACCTTTCTGTATCAGATATCTCCATATGATTCATGTTAATGGACACTATTGCACCTTACTATCAGTCCTCTGTATATAATATATATTTGTACGTCTCTATATCTTGTACATTTGCTCATATTCTGCACAGTATAGCTTATACTATATTTTCTTTTCTTTTACTCGCGGTTGTAAAGAGTGTTTTGCAGCTGTGCCCAAGCAGCTTCCCTTGTGGATCAATAAAGTTTACCATATCTAAGACTCAGTAAAGGTGCGCAAGAATCAGAGCTGCAAGGAAAAGGTGCTCCACACTGACACAGTAAAGTTCACACCCAAAACTTAAAGCGAGACTTAACAATGTAGAGGATTTATATCTCACTTGTGTCATAATCATTCCCAGACTCGCCTCTTCTTCTTCTATTTTTTTCTCTGTTCCCAGTATGCCAGAGAAGAGCTCAGATATCAGCAATCAGAAGGAAGTCCCGGGCCGAGCAAACCTGTTACACGAAGAAAGACTCTTTGCAGCGGCAGCGGAGGCGGCTCAGAGATCAGAGACTTCTCTCCCGTCCCACACGTTCACGTTACAAAGCCACTGTTCATCCATAAATTTTCACCATCCAGCCATCTGTAGCCCATCTAGCACACTCGACCCCCTCCTCCCCTCCCTCCTCCTCCTCCTCCTCCTCCTCACAGGCGCTGACCTCACTTGCACAAGTCCCATGCACAAGAGGAAAGCATGATATCATTCCGTTTAATCTCGCTCTGTAAACTTAGGCTCATCATGAAAGGGCAACATTATGCAAGGCAGTTCACAAATGCACATCGCAGTGAGTTCACCAGTAAGAAGGGATCACCCAGTAAACAGTGAGATGACTTAGCGGTGGAAAGATCGGCAAAGCCCGGGATCAAATTTCTGAGCTTCAAATAGGCTTCAGCTCAGTTCTGCTTCGGCTTCTGTTCTTATTTTTTTTTATTTTTTGAGTAACCCGTAGCTTTGTGTGCGTCGTTCCCTTGCCTCGCTTTTCGCCGCCTCCTGCTAGCGAGCTACATATCACTCTGACAGTTCGCAGTTTAGCGTCTCATATTTTCAGAAAAGCAAACAGGTGCGGGTCCTGGCTTGAACCGCGACGCTACGCACGCGGCGATGTGAGACGTTCGCTCAAAATAATGCCTCTGAACAGTCACATAAATAAAACATCCATCCGAGGCAGACGCTTATGTGAGACGTTAACGGATGAGCATCAGGAGGTGCCCGGAGTGGAATGGATGCACGTGGGGATGTGGGAGCTGGCACAGAAAAGCTGCTCGGTGATGTTTCTGGGATGCCTAGTGATGGTTTTAACATCCAATATGCATGGGTACTTTAGCCTTTTCAGTCTATGATACCTAACAGAGGTTCTGCCTGATGTGTAGCATCAAACCTGCCAGAAATATAACAGAAAAGGAAACCAAACTTTATTGACAACAAGGTGTTCAGCAATCATTAATGCATGGTCTCCAGCGTGGGGTATTGTGTCAGCTGTCGTCTGATGTTTACCGCACACAGAACATCCTTCTCGATCGGATTGAAAATAAATTCTGATCAGGGCAGTCAGTTTGTTGTTCCTGAGGTCTGATTGGGCCATTGTTCTCAGTAATGCAAAATATACACGGATGGATTCAAATTATGCACAAATACCACTCTGATGTAAAACAAACAAATCTGACAAAGTCTTTTCTTGTATCTTCACGCACAGTGGCGACCCAGGTGATGTAAATGAATGCAAATTTAATGCTAATGTGTGCTCTCGTAGCAAACTGACCCCACGCGATCCGCCTTCAGAACAAACCTGTCAGCATTCAGCCGCTCAGGTATGACGCTGCAAGCCCCGAGTCACAACAGGCTCGGTGACATTCTTCACGGCGCTAATTACGCTGTCGTACGGCGTCTGTAATTACTGCGAGTGACAGATGTATCACGTTTCCATTATCTCCAGGTTTGTGTATGCCTTTGTTTATGCGTTTGGGTGGACCGCCTCCCCAACAGGCGCCAGCCTGTTCTTGCAAAACCCAGGCTACCCAGCTCTGTTACAGTGGAGTTTACAAATCCAGTGTTTGGTCCAGATGAGCTCTGGTTACATCGATTACATTATGATGGGATGGATGATATCAGATGGATGAAAGAGACGGGCAAAGTCAAAATTCCTTCACTGGCTTTAGTTGCATTACCACCGGATGTCAGACAAGTCTTCATTGCAATTTACGCTGAAGAGGCATAACATTATGACCACCTTTCTAATATTGTGTAGGTCCCCCAGTGTGCCTTCAAAACAGTTGGGACTCCTCAGAGAATGGACATGGGCCTTCTGAGGGTGTCCTGTGGTGTCTGGCAACAGGATGTTGTTAGTGGGGCGTCTCTGGGTCCTGTGGGTTGAAGGGAGGGGCCTCTGTGGATCAGTTTGGGATCTAGTGAATTTGGAGGCCGGGTGCTGTTCTTCATGTTTTTTTGAGTTGTTCCTAAACTGTTTTTGTGTGTGTACCTGTGTCAGGCTGCATCTTGCTGGGGGTGGCTGCAGTGTTGTGGCTTATCGGTGCATATTGGCAAAGATTTCTAACTAAGACTCTTTGGAGTGGTGCTAAATTGTCAACAATTGGTTCCAGCCCCAGTCAAGAGACCCAAAAGGGGGAATGCGGGGATGCTTTCAGTAATGAAATGTCATGAATATGGTGAACAGTCACAGTTTAAATATTGATCACTGTAGGAGCTAAGTTCAGTGTCATGTTTTCTGTCATGCTTTAGTTTCTTGTGTTTCTGTTTATCGTATTTTGTTAAGTTCTTGTTTTTTTCATGGTCATGGTTAGTGTTTAGTTTTTTTTTCTGTTGCCTGTTTTCTCGATTTCCTGTTTGTCTTACATCATGCCTTTTTTTTGGTCCCTTTGATTAGGTCATTGGTTTCACCTTGTCTTGTCCCTTGATTTGCCTCACCTGTATCTCGTCATCCCCGTCCATTGTGTGTGTACATATAGCCCTGCCTTCCCCCTAGTTTCTGTTTGTGTCTTACTGTTTGTCTGCTACGCCAAGAGTTTAATGTCACAGTTTTTCCATGCCACAGATTTTCATGCCATGTCGTAGTTTTCATAGTGTTTTTGGATTTTTGTTTTTTAGTTCTTGGATTTCCCGACACCTCGCCAGCACTTTTGGTTTTGTCAGTTTTGTCCTTTTTGTCTACTCCTGCTTTAGCCTTTGCAGTCCGAACCTCCACTCCCCGCTAGACATTCAGCCATATATGAGTACGTTGACATGCTACTGTATGTTTTGTCTCTAACTGGATTCAGAGGAGAAAGTTTGGTCTTGAATCTGATGATGTCAAGGTAGAAAAATGTCTAAAATGTCTTGTTCGTTTTGTTGTTGTTGTAGTTCTTCCTTGGATTACTCGAACATCCAGTATCCAGTGAGAACCTCTGCAGCACATAAATTAACAATATCTCTGTAGTCATTATGCGTGACAAACACATCCATGCAACATTCAAGCCTCTCAGGGATGAGGCTGAGATATATCGACATGAAATCCACATATTTTCGTTGCGATCCATCCTTCACAGCCTCGCTTGCACCACAATCTCCAACAAGAGATTGTTGAATAAGACGATCGTCTGACATGCGAACAATGCAGCAGACTGAGGAGGAACCTTAAATCATGGGCCACTAGGGAACCATCAGATATGGATGCGATTGCATCATGTCCATAATTCACCACTCACCACATACACCCACACAGAAATCGGCCGTCTTTCTTAGAAAACGCCACACAACGCTCTTCATGGTTTAGCATTTTTTCCCCCAATAGGTTTGGACACATCAAGGCCCCAGGTGTGGACCAATTACATGACAAAGAGAATTCCCTGTGCGTAAGAGGCACTGCCTCGTGGCGTGTCCTCCGAATCAGCGAGCTTTGAACCATAATAGGTTGCTAGCGGTGCCTGTTCTCCTGTGATTTGAGTTGTATGTCAGGAAAAGGTCAAGCACTAATTAATGCAGCATGACTCAACCTAAATATCACTTGCAGCATGAAAAGTCGAAGTCGTGGAGTTGATTTGCTGCAACTTTACCGCATTATTCCGCACAATGAAATCCATGAGACCGTCAGCAGTAAAATGAAGGAAAGATTCAGACACAGGGAGACGTCTCACGTGGTGATCTGAGGCCCTGCAAAGAATTCGGTCTGGTCTTAAACGACAAAGCAGTCAAGTTTATGTTGACGCGTATGGAGCTGGTTTTAAGGGATGAAAACCTGGAGCCACATTGTGCTGATAATATATCTTCAAGCTTGTGTCATTTTTTTTTTGTGATGTTGTTTTGAAGCTTTGAGTTTGGGACAGGTGACCTAAAAACTAACAAGACTAATCTACACAGACAGTGGATTGTTTATGAGGCTCTAAGCTCTGAATCTATGAACAGACATGCTCAGACGAATCTATCCATAAATATGATCACATTCATCTCATGCTGTTTATTCAGGTTGCTATATCTCTATGGTGGCAAGCACATTATACAGCGATCAGCCACAACATTAGGACCACTGACAGGAGAAGTCAATAACATCTTGTGACGATTCAGTGTTCTGCTATTACGCTTTTGGACCTGGCATTCGTGTGGATGTTACTTAGACATGTAGCACCCACCTAGACCAGACCAGGCACCACCCCGTAGCAATGACACTCAATGATGACAGCACAGGAACTCACACAAAAAACACCTTAGGAACAAGACATGAAGAACAGCACAAGGTGTTGACCTAGCCTCCAGATTCACCAGATCCCAAACTGAAAAAGTATCTGTGGGATGATCCAGAGAGGTCCCTACCCTAACAACACCCTCAGAAGGCCCATGACCATTCTCTAATGAGTCCCCTCTGTTTTCGAGGTAGAAGGGAGACAATATTAGGTCATAATGTTATGCCTGATCTTTGTATTTCAATCCATCCAACAGGTTCTTGGAAATGTCCCTTAAAATCATGAATGTGAACTTCACAGATTGCACTAGATGTGAGCCTTGAGGATCATCAAGTTCATGGAGATCCATCATCTGGAAAACATGAACATCTCAACCCAATTCAGAATCGACATTTTGTGCCGAACTGAAAACCAGCGATCGTCAGAAACAAAACACAGATCATCATATTTTATTAGACATGAAAATTATACAGTGTGTGTCTTGAAGAGTAAGGACACATTCAAAGATAATCAATTCCAGAGAAGCATCTACTCAACCAAAATCTGACTATACCACTTCGATAATAACTGGAAGCACAACAATGCTGCAAGATTATCATAAATAAAAAAACATGTAGCTGCCCGGGCTATAATACCTCAGAGCTGTTGATGCAAATAATAACAGCTTCTCTGTGGTTAAGCATAAGCCACATGACATCAGCAATAACACAACCCAGATCCCCGGTTCCATGACATGGAGTTTTGACAGCATCCACCAGATCCTGGAGGAAAAGTACGTTTTAATAACGACATCTGGTCGAGCAGTGGCGTGTCCCCACGGCAGCGTCTCCTAAACAAGCCAAATTACACAGAGCCATCTACAATATGGAGGTCATGTGCTTCTCATTTGATTTGCGTGGATGCACGGCAATTTGTCACAAGCTCCCCAATTAGAATTCATCTTCCGTAAAAGAGAGAGGGATTGCAGCTTTTGCACTTGTGTCTGCTTATGTCATGCAAAAGGACTATATATCAGTTTAATTACCATTCAGGAAGATTATAACTGTCTCAATGCCACTCCCTTCATATTGTTCTGCTGCACAACGGCTTTCTGAACATGTTTTTTTTCTGCTATCCATTCTTCACCATCTTGACAGCTGGGCAATTCCATGCTTCCTCTACCACACTCCCATATTTCCTCACATACTCCTCAATTACAGTAACGGGGGCAGATCACCCTTGGGGGTGGAGGGGGAATACCATGGTGCTAGCAAAGTCATCTTCCTTAACTCAATCTTTCATTTTTATCTGCATCTGAATGTGTCATGGATGCTTTTTTTTTTTTTTTTCAGCCAACAAGATGTATGATGACCCTGCTGCAGCGGGGTATTAATCCGTTCAGTTTGCTGAAGCCTCTGGCTCTGTTTTTTCCAAAATAGCGCAACCTTGTGAGCATACTTCCTTATCACCCTTTGACAGAATGTAAATCGCGCTCTAATTTAATTTAGCTCTCAGTCGCAGTGTTGTCTTGCAGGAAAAATGAGTCCTTGAGGAGCGTTGGGGTTTGATGCCAAGCTATAAAAGAGCAAAAACACTGAATCGTTCTAAATTTCCATAACTTATGCTGTGGCAAGTTCATCCCAAAAGCATTTTTCAGTGGAGGCAATGGAGAAGATGCATGTAGGCGAAACAAGAGGATGCAGATTACTAGTTCTACGTGGTTGTTACTTATGTAGAACCAAAAGACTGTGATATGCACGGACACAAGCTAGTTGGCTGCAGGTAATAGACCGCCCCAAAACCTCTCAAATATCAGCTGATATGAGTATGAAACCTAACTTACATAGAACATCACTGCAATCAGAAGAGGGGAAAAAACAAAATAAGTTAAAATAAATGCTCATTAAGCTTCACAGTGATTGATCCCAGTTTTTCTTTTGCCTAAGACAGATGTTTCCCTAAAAAGATTTTTTTCTTTTTTGTTGAATCCAGTTTGTCGTGTTTTGAAAAGGAAACCTGTCCAACACTCTTGGACTGCCAGAAAGATAAATTCTTGCGAAAGGTTTGTGTACATTAGGACAAATTACTCTAATACATGACACAGATAAACACACATGGCTAACACACACACTCGCACACAGTTGCTGGCAGTTAAGCCCGTGGACATGTTCTGTTTGTGGTTTCTGCATGTGCTATCCACATGTTATGGGTTTTACAACTGTAAAACTGCTAAAGCACATAGTTGTATTGAAGTGATCATAGAGTAGGATTGTGATTCTGGTTTAAATATATGTTTGTGCCAAAAGGCTGTGATGCCCTGCACAGAAATCCCAGAGGCAAGGAAAAAGTGTCAGCAGCTCTTCAAACAATGAGATTTCCACATGCAAAAATTAAAGCAGATTCTAAGTAAATGCAGACTTCCAGCATGGACATGAATTGTCCATGACCTTAACTGTGTCTCTAAAGTCAAATTAAATTTTAGGCAATTATGCATTTAGATATTAGCTCCAGCTTCAGCTAAGCGAATTACCAGGGAACTATTTGACTCTTCAATCCTGCTCTACAAATAGTATCCTAGCTATCAATAGCACTTTGTTCTGACCACTGACTTAGTTACGTTATTGCATTACTTTGGTCAGTGACCTGCAACATACCTCAGCCCTGCTTCAGCATTATACATCATTAGCTACCATGATCCTGTAAAGCAGAGAGGCCACACAGGCTCACTGACACGTCAACTTAACATATATGCTGCTTCTGGTTCTGATAATATCATAGAAGTAAAAATGGCTTCACTTTGCCCCTCATTTGCTAAACTACTCTAATATTGTGATGTAACACAAGCTAACAATTTCACTCACTGGCATTTTGAGCCAGTAGCCTCTGTTTTGAACTGTATGCCCTGCATTGTTCGGACCAGTCAGGACCCCTGTCGTTGGATTTTTTTATTCGATCCAGCATGTTGAACAAGTCTGAGAGAAATATCCTCAGTTGTAGAACCAGAGCACCAGAAAATAAACAGAAGTAAGCTAGCTCTCTAGACCAACTGACCAGCAAGGTTCAAAAGAGGCCACCTCTGTACGATGGCCTGCAGCTCTTCCTCGTGTCCTAGCGTCCCAGCCAATAGTTTCCCAGAAGAGTTGTTTCCTTTCAAGCAGGTGCATGATGTTATATGCCTGCTGGCGTTTGGCCACTGTCTTTGCGGTGTGTCTAAGTGCAACTTTTTGGCCCAGACGCAGGCGACTTGTAACAGCACAGCCCGCCTTAGCTGCCTTAGCGGTTTCCCCCGTAACTTTAGTGGGGAGAGGACCTCTGATTAGTGCACCCTTCTCTGCTTTCTTGTCAGTTTAGTCCATTCCAACATTTCTGTGATTTATCGTTAACCAACAATACAGCATAAGTGTCTTAAATGCGTTTTAAACTATTGCCGTTCACACAGGACACTGGATTATTTATTTTTACATCCCGCTGAGATTAAGTACTTCCTTTTCTAGGGAGTCCTGGCCGAAACAGGCAGCAGCAGCAAATACAAAACACAGACACAAGACAAATAAAAGAAAAAAAAGATAAAACATTTACACGCAGATTATAAAAAGTACAGGCGCATGTTCTGGAGTCGGCCTCAAGTACTCTCAGTTTGGATTTAAAAGAGCTCATTTACGTTAACTCCAGCAGTGTTGCCAGATGCGCGATAAATATCGTATTTTACGATAGTTTCAGGGCCTATATGGGCAAATATACGATGGTTTGCCATTTGACTGACAATGGAATGAAGCAGTTGGCCAAGACTGGTGTTTATTCCTTAGGTTATAGCAATTCAATGCACATAGAATAGCTTTCTTTCCAATTTTTTTTAGTGGATTCCATAGTTTGGGTCAAAGTACAATAATTTTAAAGCGACTGTAGGATATTGGTTGGTTTCCAGTCATTCTGCAGCATATTCCATGCAAAGGATGCAGAAAGGAGCAGCTCCTCTCTGTGCAATTAACGTACATATGTAGGAAGGCAGTGGTCCATTATTTTCTTCAAAAAGAACAACAAAGGGGTCCTGGTCATGAAAGCCTACGCTGCAACAACCTATTGCCAGTTTGATGTATAGAGTAAAAACTCTGGACCAGGACGCCTGGTGCTGTGTGTCGGACAAACAGATCATCATAGCTCAGGTGATTGCACTTGCAGAAAGAAAGCAATGACTCATAATCAGTAGCCCGCTCGCTCATTAGCTGTATGCGCAATACATCACAAGTAGAGCTGTATATATTTTTAATTTAGCCCAAGTGGTGCAATTTCCTGTGTTTGGAAGAATTTAATCTCACACTGAACCTTTACCGCCTTGGGGGTTTATATTTTTTCTCGTTTTTCTATACAGCTCCACTATAGGAGTACACGAGTAAACAATGGTAAGCTGCTGATGGCAGAGGAAAGCTTCCACACACTCAGAAGTCTGTTTTCTAAGGAGCATCACGGATGCTATGAAGGTTCAGTGGAGAGCGGGGTGAGAAATATAATCAAACCAAAGGAAGTCTTTTCTCAAAGAAAGTCCTTTGTCTGGTACAATTCAGGTAAAATATTGGATGTGCTTTATAAAATCCTCCACGGTGGAGCCCAGTAAATTGCGTGAAAAGCAAAGCAGACACCAAGACCTGATTTACCTCACCCCGTACGTCTGTTTGTCTGAGGGTTCAGCAGATGAGTGTCTCCTGAGCCAAGTCCTACTTTACTGCACACCCAGATGTAACACGTAGCGGCCGCTCTCGTCATTTATCTCTGTGTTTACACATAGTGGCCCGGCTTATCATAAACTTTGGCCATAAAACATAAAGAAACAGTTCACATGTGAGCTATTATTACACTGGACTGGTTTTGAACAGATGACAGACGACGTAAACTTGAAAGAGCCCCTATTTCCATTCGTTCCTTTTGATACTGATGCGCTGTTTAGAAGAACATAAAAAAAAGAAAGAAAATTAAAAATATACAACCCACATGCACTGTCATATCTGACAGACGGTGCATAATAAATTAAGCATGCAAATGTGAATCACAGCATTAAAAAAGAGATTGCTCATCCTAATTTATGTCTTAAATGATGCATTCAGTGCATGCAAGGGAGCGCTGCAACCGCAGCATTGCTCAAAGTCACATACACTCTGAGGGTCTTGGTTTATTAGACAGTGTATTGATTACAGCTGTCAAAGGGCCTAAATTAATGGTCACACTATGTCACAGCGAAAAACATTTGAAATAACCACCAGTCTAATATGCAAAGTGGTATTTATCCAATCTTTTGTTCCTAGTTTTAACTTGATCGTAACACTTTGAGGCACTCATGGTGAATATTGAGTATTTCCTGTGACCCTGTTTGATGTTCCCTGTTTTCTGTTTCTAATTTGAAAAGTTCTTGCTTGGTGTTCGTGTCCAGCTTTACTTCCATTTTTTCCCCCTTCAGTTGCTGGGTCTGGATCTGTTCTGCTATCCCTGTCAAGTGGTTGCTGAATCTTCTTCTGTGGTGTGGGTTCACTCCTGTTTGCGTTCACTTCCTCGTATTTTTTATTTTTGGAGTTATGTCTTTGGTTTACCTTGCCATTCCTGTGGCACCTTTAGATTTGTTGTTTTTAGTGGTGCATTCAAAAGTTGTGAGCTCAGATTGTGACATGGGAAGTACACAACATGTGTTGCCTCTGAAGTGGTAGCAGTGGGCATAAAGCATGTTGTTCTCAAGGTGAGCAAGCACAAAGTGCTGAACTCCAGGAAAGTCCTCATAGGGCTCTCCGACTGCAGCATACATCACGCTCACACTCACCCTAATACTGTGGGAGATGGATGGCGAGAGTCACTTTTCTTACTTTCGGTTGTTGGCCAGTCGTTTTGTCGACTGTGTCCGTTGGATCATGGCGTTCGTTCAGCATGCACTCGCACACGGTATGCCGATCTCTACCCAGTAGAGATTAGCAGTCACAATGTAAATATTAGCATGTGGGAGCACACAGAGTGGCAGCTAGCATTTCTGCTTTCCCGCATTAACCCACTTTCAATTTCTGACCAATCACAGAATAGTTGGCAGACACCACAAAAGAAAGTAGTTCTGCCCAATTGATGTGCTGAGAACAAGGACAAGAACGCTGCTAGAAGCTAGAAGCTCGCAATTTATTTCCTCAGGATGCTAGGTTCATTTAATAACTCCCGGAAGCTGCTGGACATGTTCCACAAGACTATCATGGCCAGTGTCCTCTTCTACGCTGCGTTGTGCTGGGAAGGCAGCACGAAGATCTATCTATCTATCTATCTATCTATCTATCTATCTATCTATCTATCTATCTATCTATCTATCTATCTATCTATCTATCTATCTATCTATCTATCTATGTGGAAATTTCCACTTACAAGCTTGTGAATACATTAGGATGTGTTCTTGAAATTTTCCATTTGCACGTTACACCGCCACAACTGTATAATCCAATTTTGCTAATGGATTTACATCACAGCATTTTGAATTCCTAATTAACAATACGCTTCTAATTTCCATTTCCGGAGCATGGATCATTAGACGCTGACACATTTCAGTGTCTCCCTCAACAAAGAGCATTCATACTTGTAAAGCTGCGCCCAGAGAATAAAGATGCGCCCAGAGAGTGGGAAAACAACTGCTTGTCATACAGTATGTGGTATGGTGGGCCCACACCAGCATCACAGTGAGCCCAAGACATTCCACTCTTCATGACAAGCCACAACATCTCAGCGCTGCCATCTGAAACTCATTAGCTTCCAACTGACAAAGGTTTTGCTTTCAGTGACTGACGTCTTAAAACCCTGAAAACTTTTTTTTTGTTTTTGTTTTTTTATACGTATAATGATAAACTCATGCACGACAGCTGCAATACAATATCCCAGACTAGTAAGAAGTGATTTGTATGTTTTCTTTTGCGTCAACATCTTATGAACTCAAAGCCCCTGCTAACCAAAGTTAGGCCTTTAATTATGCATTTGTAAGCACAGCTGACATGGGAAAAAATATCAGTTGTGTAATGCGGAGCGCGTCTCGTTGTAAGCGTCACCGCTAGCTGAACACGAGCGATCTTCCGACGCGATTTATGCGAGGCTTTCAAATATGCTTTAAATCTTCGTCGCTCGGCAGTATAATGTATAAAAGCATAAATCTGCATTAAAAAGGAAAAAAAAAAACATGAAAAATATCTGGCAAAAGCTGCGCATACCTTCTACACTGCCACGATATTCCATTCAGCTCTTGCTTATGTGTACATTTTCTTTTTACCCTGGTGAAACATTACATTTAACATTGGCTAGCATAACAATGCAGAATCCTCATGGGGATAATTATCCAACAAGTTGTGCTGTTTATTTTATTGTTCTTAAAAGTGACTCATGTGCACAACTCATCACATTATCCAAAAAAAAAAAAAAAAAAAAAAACATTACCAGACTACATTTTAGGGCTTATAAAACAACAAGAAGCCTTGTCTTGGAAGATCAGCCAACAGAAATTTGTTCAGCAGAGCAAAACGAGAATTTCAACAATTACTAAATCATTAAACCATTCTTTTTTGGTTGCATAATATTTGTATAACAAAATCTTACGTCTTATTTAACTGACCCCTCTCTACTCAGTCTTCAGCTGGGACTGCACGCAGAATACAGCTCGGCCTTCTCATCCAGGTACAGTCCAAGGGAATTTATCGACCATGTGGTGCGCAGACTGAAACAATACTTCATCGTACCCTGGAAAAGGGGACGATTGATTCATGGTTTCTTGCTCAGCTTGATGGCTCTTATCTCTTTCTGAGAGCAGCCTTTGCTTTTCAGAACCAAAACAATAAAAACTGGAAACATATGGCGGCGTGGAGTGAGCCCAAAATGACCTGCTGTGCTCTCGGCAGTCTGCAACTAAAAACGCACGTGTTTTCAAACGGGTTCTTAATGTATTTATTTAATCAGCGCGTGGAGCGTGTGATGCAAGTGAGGAGGATGAAGTAATCCGCAGCTAAAGACGGACGGCTGCATCCAACAGCAACAACCCCGGCAAGTAGCGTACGTAAAATAAATGACGCGGGAATTTGTCAGCAAGCTTAAATGTTTCTTTTGCTGCTCTGAGGAATGAACTTGTAGAAATTTACTGTAGGTGCTGACTGGTAGTTTATACAATATATATACTTACTGCAGAAATAACCATTTTCTTTACAGTGTGAGACAGCGATTGTTATATCAGCTTTCAAAGGTCAACAAGACGTCCATTTTCCTAATATCTATAACTAACTAATATCTGGTGAAAGTCGAGTTGACTAGTCGATGACGTCCCACATAAAAACACAATAGAAAGTAATGCTTTGCACCAACAAAATCTATATTCTTGACCTGAATACATACTGTAACGTCTCACACAAAGGAAGCTACGGAGGATTTTCTGCAAATTTCCTG
The DNA here is from genome assembly GCA_005024645.1 of Planiliza haematocheilus. Classification (NCBI taxonomy): domain Eukaryota; kingdom Metazoa; phylum Chordata; class Actinopteri; order Mugiliformes; family Mugilidae; genus Planiliza; species Planiliza haematocheilus. The sequence continues at coordinate 9,243,546 of SRSE01001415.1, read as the reverse complement.
AAGCTTGAACACTGACTACTGTCAGCCATAGACCACGGTAACACTACAAACACCGTCAGTCTGATACTTATAATCTGCGGTTCTCAACGCTTCTCTTGCGTGGTGCATTCACTGACATCAAGGACGAAAAACGCCTAATGTATGTATACGCTTATCAATACTGCGCTACAGATAAATATAGCCTATATAAATCGGCCCCATCAATAGCATGTAATAGTACTAGTACTTTACAGTGTTGTAAGATAGAATAATGTGTTTAAAAAAAACAAAAAACAAAAACACTTGAAGGTCTAATAACTAGACAATGAAATTCACCAACAAATTGCTGCCTCCTTCTGTCTGTTACCACAGTGCATTTAGTCAAGTTGTTAACTGACTGCTGTTGAGAGGATTTGGACCGTTCCCCTGCTAGCTGCTAGCGTTAACAGTAGCACTTTTGTACTATTTCAGGACTAACTTCCATATTTTGCATGTCACGGTAGTATGGGCTTCATCTTTGGTGAACTATTTAAACACACTTAATATTTGATGACTAGATGACTGGGTCAGAGCATCTCCAAAACTGCATCTCTTGTGGGGTAGCCTGCAGTCATTGTCTATCAAAAGTGGTCCAAGGAAGGAAGAGCGGTGAACCAGTAACAGGGTCACGGGCCTCAATGATGCACATGGGGGAGCGGAGGCTGGCCCGAAAAGATGAGCTGCTGTAGTTGTGATAGAAAGGTGTAAGAATACACAGTACATAGCAGTTTGTTGCATACGGGGCTGCATAGATACAGACCAGTCAGGGTGCCCATGCTACAATGACACGTTTTGAGGACAATATGTAGTTACAATAATCATGAAAACATTATTTTTTGGCTTTTCTTTGGAGAGATGTATCTAAAAGGAAGATCAGTGATCACTGTATTTTGGAAGAAGTAGCCCTCCGGATAAAGAAAGGTTACTACAAACATGAATAAGAGAATATCATATATCATATCATATATGTGTTTATAGCAGCAGGACTTCTACTCTCTGTTTATTCCCCTACTGTGTGTAGCTGTGTACGGGACATTATACAGACCACTGGAGAGAAACAAGAGAGAAGTCAGTTAACTGATAATAATTATATTATGCAATACAGAGAACCAGTCCAGAGCAGGCTGATGAGAAAATACAAAGTTCATTGACTCTGAACTTGACACAGCCATCTTAGACAAGAAGAATCATGGTGTGATCTTATTTGTCAGTCTTGTGAAATAGAAGATTTCTTTTGATTGAAGCCAAAGCTTCTCCTCCGCCATCGTCAGATTATCATTCGTAGCAGTTGTTTCCCCCCACAGTTTGAAGCCCCACCGCTCTGCCAGAACTAGAGCTTATTTAAAGCAAGTTCCAAAGTGTTCCCTGTACTAGCAACACTCAGAAATGATTAATATACTGAGGGGGTGCGGGGGGGCACAGCGCTGCCATTAACAAGACTGAAGGAGCAGAGACTGAAGTCAAGAACATGTCGTTCATCGCGGATTAAAAATGACTTCATTTTAGATGATTGCTCGGTACATGCGCTGCATAGCTGGACATATTTCTCCCTCACAGGCATTCATTCCAATTGTTTTATTCCAAGGTCAGACGTCCGGCGTGTTTAGAGTGTGTCATCTGATACGCCGGACCTGTATGAAAGTATAAGAGTAAAGGAATGTGGAGGGGTTAGCAGAGGGGTGGAACAATAGCATGGAAAATGTCAAATTAGGAACATGCATTTCTCGTTATACACGTACATGTCAACTTAATTCTATTTAATGCGGTGTGGTGCTGCAGTTCCTGGACACATTTGCCAGAGTAACACGGATATAAAAATCTGGTATGAAACTTATTCGTACAACAAATTGAATTCATGTCCAACAAATTTACTTAAGTTTTTAAATCAGTAAAAACAGATGGCAGGATGGAAATTTTTGGAGCCCAGAAATGTTTGTGATCATTTTAAGAAGTACAAAATAGACATAATGCGTGCAGATATCAAATTAAGATCAGTTATACAAATAATTTAAGCATATATATTTTTTCTTTTGGCTGCAGCCTTCATTACATTAAAATATCTTGGGATGTGTAACGTAGGGGAAGCAACCTATATTTTTTTAGATGGAAAAGTCTGCAAAACTCATTAACTGGGCCTCATTCATACTGATATTATATCGCAGTCATGAGTGCTTTGCTATTGTTTTGAGAACAGTTTAGTAATTATACACAGAACGTGTTGTTGTGTAGTGTTTCTCTATAGAACAAATGAGATCACATTAACAACTAACACTCACAACTCTGGTTTGTTAGTTTTAACTAACTGAAACAAAAACCTACAAAGCCACGCCGGCGTCCAACTGGCAATCCACTGAAATAATCCACAACAAGCAACCGGGATATTTCACACGCAGTCTATTCATAGAAACATCTGCAACAGCTCCAGGATGCGGGCTCCAGAAAGGCCCTATAGTTAGCTTTATGTCATGGCACGCTGGCATCGCAGCTAAGTGGCTCGGGTCTGAGATACGGAGTTGTGACAGCTCCCATTTCACTCGGCGCTTTGACAGACGCGAAACACATCAAACGTTCAGCTTTAGTCGGGCTCAGAGTTTCGCTGCATAAAGCCGACCGTGAGTTATATCATTCGCGGTGGATTTCTTTTTGCTTCGGATGTAATACACTGAGACAGTCCAGAGCCCCAGAGGCAGAGAGGTCAAACCATGTAAGTGTTGTGTTTTGAAAATTGCTTTAACTGAAGTAAACAAGCCACTCGTGGTGTATAAAATCCAGCGTGGAGTATAAAATCCCATAGCAGCACTTTTCTCTCTTTATGGGATGCGTGTAGGCTTGTTATTCCCTGATTATTTTGTCCTTCCAGCTATTGGCTTCTGACGCCAACAGCAATTCAACATTTCTGCAAAGGATGACTAACATCAGTCTTTCTAGATAACCACTTTTCTCAAGAGCAGTTGAAATGTATTAAGTATGTAATTAAGTAACCCCAGGAATGGTGGAAGAATTTGGATGGTACTTTCCCGCAGTTTTATGTTTGGTTTAACTTGGTATTAGCTTTGTTGTCTGGGACAAGTTTGGTGTAATAGCTGGAGATATGGAAAGTCCACAAGGCTCTGTCAAAAGATGAAAAATATATCACAGTTAACCTCTAACATTTCTAAATGGAAAGTTGTGCAATCCTGGAGGTCGTATAAACTGGGATTTCAAAAAACAACTGCAGCTAAAGTCCTTGCTCTGGATGAAGGAAAGGCTTGTCGCCATGTTCAAGAAGGAGAGTGGATAATGTTCTGCTGTAATGTTGATTCTCCTGTTTGACCAGTTTTTCTATTATAATATTACAGATCAGCCACAACATTAAAACCACTGAGAGGTGAAGTACATTGTCTATCTTGTGTCAGTTCAGTGTTCTACTGGGAAACATTTGGACCTGGCATTCATTGGTGTGGATGTTACTTAGACATGTAGCACCCACCTAGACCAGACCAGGCACCCTCCACCTCATAGCAGTGACACTCATTGACTGAACAGCAGCTATCCCCAGCAGGATGCGGCCTGACATGTTTTAGAATCAACTCAAAAAACATGAAGAACAGCACAAGGTGTTGACCTGGCCTCCAAATTCACTGGATCCCAAACTGATCATGTATCTGTGGGATGATCCACTGATGAAGCTCCCCTCAACCCATTTTTAACATCCACATTTACATGTTATTGTATGACGTTTCATCTTTGATCAAGGCCTGCTTGTTTTCTGCTACTGTCCACCTGGACAAACCATCTGGACGGCAGTTTAAAAGAAAAAGTCCCGAAGGTTTGAGTAGGAACCAGTCGGTTTTTATTGGTATTTTATTCATACCAAGAAATAACTCTGTAAATCAGTTGTATTACTGCTATATTTTCCTCAGTTTTCTTTTCATTTCAGGTCGTTGAAATCCTCTTTAAATCTTTTTATGCTATCTTTTTTATTTTGCCCTGCAGAGACGCCCGTCCAGACATGATTAGAATTCCATAAGTTTATCCCAGTTTTGTGAAGACGCGTTATGAAACATATTCATCCTCTTATCCCGATCCAAGCCAACTCACCGACCCAAATCTCATGAGTCAAAGTGTGCCGCCGTCTGCCAACCCTGGAGCTCTTTGGTAAATAGTTTGTGAAGTTGGCAGGAGGCTAGTTCACTTGAGACTGAACAGGACAAGAACAAGATCTCTTTTGGGCTTTCAATAGCAACAAAAAAAAAAAAAATTAAATTAAATTTAAAGAAAAAAGAAGAAAAATTAACCTGGGAATATGGATATTTCCCACATTTCTGCTATACATCCAGCTACTGCCAAGCGCGCAGGAAATGTATTTGGGATATGGCTCACTGGTTCCCATGTACAGTTCTTAGTCTAAGCCAAAAGTTAATACATCCAATTGTTGTTATTGAACAAGCTTTTAGACTCGCGGTTCATCCAGTGTGCTCTCTCCTAAATCATTTGTGTGTAAAAGAGCTGGAAAACTTCTTACGATGCCATATATTATTAAATGTATAGTGCAGGAATGGGGCACTTAATAGATATCACCAATGGAACTGGTTGGAAGAACTTTCATCAACTTTAAAGCAACAGTTTATTTTATTATAGTGCAATACTTAGCGTTTATTCACATTTGACAGAGCAATGAAAGTCATCCTGCACGCAAGTATTCAATTCCTCCGCAAGACAGTTATAATAACAACCTGCCGTGCATCAGTGTCACCCTTCGGCCTTGAGCGAGGCTGGGAAACCTCTTCCTCTCGAGCCCGCCACGGTCTGACTGATGCCGCGGCCTTCGGAGTGCCTGGCTGAACACGCGGACGGTCTTGCTGCGGTATTTGCCTTCTGGTCGGAGCAGACTTTCCCAGGACGAGCCACCCAGTGAGAAGGCAGTGCCCATTCACCACAGTGATTATCAGTGGGAGGTCTATCTCTCTGTCCCTCTCATTACACACCATATCTGACAGCTTCTTATGATACATTTCTCGGGTCTCCAAACGTTTCAACAAATAACGATGAAATTGAGTCGAGCAGCTTCTTGATTTGGCATGACCGTGCGCTGCCTATATCCACAGACAGCTACAGGCCTCTCAGGTTATGGAGCTATCTCTGCTGCGCTCTCTACAGACGTGTGTTACTTGAACAAGATTGCATTCTGCCAGGACTGTTGACAGAGGGCCAGGATGGAAAATGTCAGTACGGGTCTTGCTTTGGAGAAGCAGTTTGTTGCTCTAAGCTAAAGCCACTTGATCCTTGGGGGAAGATACATTTCTCACCACACTGTTATCCTGCTGAGCTTCGGGGTGATATTAAACTTATTGAGAGAGCTTTTTTAAAACTGTTATAGTCTGGAATGTCCAATGGGAGAAGAAAATCTTGTAACTTCATATTGAAATAAAAGTGGATTCAATTAATTTCTAAAAAACATTTCTAGTATGACAGGATGCTCTGTAATCTGCATTAACAGCTCAGAAGTTTGTAGAATAACCTCTATAAAATGCCAAAAACTGCATAAATCATATAAATGTTTGGCTAATTTGACATCACACTGAAAATGTCAAGTAAGTTAACATTAAACACTAAAACATTTGGATAAAAAGGACTCATTTTAGATTAGAAGCTATATTTGACAGTGGTTACAACAGGAATTTATACAGTGTATGGTATTACACTGTATGACCTAAATCTCCAAAAACTTAAGTAGCATGTAAGCATATAATTTAAAGCCTTCATATTCGGTATTAAAACCTAAAATACAAAATACTGTAGCAGGGTTCTCCACAGGATTTTGTGGCGGGCTAACATTATGGTTAATTCTACTGTCTACTGTGGTGTTGTCCCAGTCATTAAAAATTGTGTGTATGAAATGTCTGCACATAGAATAAGTTCATACGTTTTGTATCAGTCCGTCTTTACCGTAATGGCATGAATATTGCATTTAGTTAATTCAATTTAACTCTGCTAGCTAGCTAAGTTAAGCTAGCTAGCAAAGTCATGTCGTTTTCTCCAGGTTTTGACCAACTCTCTAAGTAACTGTCAATCTCCATGGTCTAAATAATCAAGAGCCCAAACATCTCATTTTAAACAGTGGAGGTGACGTCAGTTTTGATTATTAAACGACACAGATAGCTTCGCATTACAAAAATATTTCCAGTTCGTTATGAGACCATGGCGGGCCACCGTAGCATCAACATCATATGGGAAACCCTCCCGTTGTTTAAATTATTCTGTGATTTACTGACAAATACATGCAAATGGCCATTCAGTCCATTAACTGTATCATAAAAATAATGATTGTAGCCTATTATAGATTATAGATTATTTTGCAAACTGGCGCTAATCTGACACGTCCCATATTAATTCTCTATCTCTCTCAGAGGAATGTCACATCCTTGACTCGTCGAACAAATTATGTGAGCGCGGCTGCACAGACTTGTCTGACATACTGCTGACTATAGGGGAACCGTACAACCATTCAAGATGTGCAGTTAGTTATGTTCTTTATCCTATTTAACTCTTTTTGTTACCATTTGAGGTAGATAAATATGTTAAATCTAGATAGACTGAATTCATTAAATCTATTATATTTAATAGATAATTGGGTATTACATATATTTTGATATAATGGCTGAGGAATAACTATGATCCTGTGAAATAGCAGAAAAATTATGCCCAGGCACTTTCAGTGAGACAAGAGACAGAAGTGGATTGTTTCATCTGACAGCCTATCAATAATAAGGCACATATTGATGGTCAAACTTGTGAAGACAAGTCTATAACTGTGTGTTTTGTTGTTTTATAACACTGCTGCTTTAAATTGTCCAAGAGACTCTAGGGAAATCAGAAAAGGTTGATGTCAGGCTGATAAAAATAAGTGGGTGTAAGCGCAGTGTTTATTTAATTCCTTATTAACGGATATAAATAAATTGTGAATATGCTTACAAAAAGGTGTTTAATTGCTTTAGTGGTGCAGTTTGTCACCTGCTCTTTACACTTTTTTCCTTGCTTTATTTTATCCATCCATTATTTTTTTCATTTTTAAAAATCAAAGCCTCTGCTGTCATCCGACTCTCTGACCCAAAATCATGACATTAACTTATACAACCGGGAAGCGACCCAAAGATGAGGGGTTGAATGGCTGGAAATAAACAGAAACATACAATGTGAGTCTGGCCTGGATCATTGATTTTATGGAGAGCCCCTTTTTTCTTTCCCATATGTAAAGATGGGTCCGGATAACTTCAGTAAAGAATGAAAAGCTCTATAAGGCCGCTACAGTATATAAAAATATATATATATATATTTAAAAGATATAAAACAAATCAAACTATTAGAATTCAAGAAATGTAAAGCTAGCTAAAGCTAGATAGGAAGTTTGGGAGTGAACTATGGGGAAATAATCTTCCTACCTTCAGTTACATAGCAAAACTTATTTTGTTTAGTTCACCCTAAAACAAACAAACAAAAAAAAATCGGACATTTTATCCCCAAACAAGTCTGTGGTAAAATTGAAATAACACCTGCAATCCATTCCTGCAAGTAGCATTTATCTCGAAGTTGTGTCGGCCAGAAAATTGGCCTTTTTTCTTCCTTCGGGCCCAGAATATGGCTCCTGTGGGTCGTAAACTGGGACTTGTGAAAGCCAGAGCCAAATAAAAGATAAAAAAGATAATGTTTTCGCATGCACAGGTTATGAAAGTGGCTGAAAATAAAGCAGCTGGGACTGGTTTCAAACACCACATCGCGCTGGCAACCGGGGAAAATGATCCCCCGCGGGGCTCAAGTTTTTGTTTATTGAATCAAAAACATTTTACGGCGGGGCTAAAAGTCAATTTGATCCTTCAGATCGCAGTTCATCGGGCTTGAATCAGATGTGTTTGATCGGGCGTGCGATCGGTCACGGAATAAGAAGTGAAAAGAGTACGGGGTTCAAACAAATAATTTCACATTTTGGAAAATAAACATACTTTTCTTGTAAAAGCTCGATTATGAGAGCAATACTACTCTTACATCTGTAAAGCTAATATGAACCTTGACCTGTCTTGTACAACTTTTTTAAAAACTGTTCACCGGCGTCTCAAAGTCTTACCAGTTAACATTGTACTTATTGTTACATACTGTTTGTGTATTGTGCGCAAACTCCAAAATACCAGCATGGCATCCACATTTTATGCAAAGCACTATGGCATCTGTCTCATTTAACCCTCGGAAAGAAAGCGAAAATGTAGTGTATTTCCCAAATATCCCCTTTGACTTCATTTCTTCTTTGCTTCAATAGTGCAGTCTCCTTCAGGTGATAAAATCTGAAGCCTGAGCCTAAATACTGGCTCAGTGAGAAAATGGGAAAATCGGTGTGGTCAGTGCGAACACACGAAGAAACCAATTAAACGATAGGAAACACATGTTCCCCTGAGGAGGGGCCTATGGCAAGTGGTACTTATATGTAATTGTGTCTAATGCCGCAGTTTCATCCAGTTTCAAGCGGGACTTGCGACAAGATGGATTTTCAACACTGGCCACTACAAGTAATTTATCTAATCAATTGCAAGCAGTATGTTCCCCATAATGGTGTTCATAGATGCTGACTGGGACAGTGTAGAAAGGGACAGCCAGGGACGCTTACTGTTATGTCAAACAACGGGCCAGAAACTCTGCCCCTCATTGTATCAGCAGCCACCCCGTAAATGGAGCATGTAATAGCTTGTCTTGCACAATAAGACTCCGTGTGATAAGAAGCGATACCAGCAGCATGCTCGCTTTGCATGCTCGCCACTGTCCAACTAACTTGGCAAACGCGAGGAGCCAGGTTGCCACATGACTGCGCGCCCAACCGATCCCACATCCTCGGAAAATACAAGTCACACTGGTCAGACCTCTCATCGCTGTGATGTGAAGAAAAAAAACAAAACAAAAAAAACATGAAAAATAGCAGATCACAGAGGGAGAGCATGACGGATTGGGCTGTTTGTGACAGGAGAATGCTGAGGCTGCAAGTTAACCATAGCTCCCAGACAACAGCGCATTAAAAACAAATCAACAAGTCTATGTTATATTTGCACAGCCGCAGCAAGAAGTACGTGGATTTCTCTCTAAAAGCAATTCGTTTTTTTACAAATGATACCGTGGATGATTTTTTATTTTTTTTTGGCTCACAAATGTGCAGATAATAGAAAGGAAGAGCTTACGTTATCCGTTCAAAATTCACTTTCACTGCACAGCACCAATAAATTAACCATAACATCCTCTATCGCCCTATCCAGAATCATTAAATGGGAATTTTCTGACAGTAAATTAAGTCCACAGGTGCTCAGCAGGAGCCTTCCACTTCATCATACTTTAGAGTACATCGACAGAGTGCCACCTAGAGGTCCTGGCGATGCAGTGACATCTGCGGGTAAGGCTAAATTTAAAATTACAATTACAAACACATTTATTTTCAAGGTTTTTATTGAGTTACTTTCTGAAGAAAGTTCAAGTAATTTAAGCCCATAATTCACCTGAACGTGCCCTGAACTTGAAAACAACTAGGCTGAAGTCATCTTGTGGCCCCGACAGAACAATTGCTAGTGAACCTTAAGAGAAGAGGTACTGAAGTAAAAAAAGCCTGAGTGCCATTGGGGAATGTGTAGATGAAAACAAGAGCAAATGTACTCTATCATAGCTGTCGGAAATGCTCTAAATTTGGAGTCCTTGTACAGTAGGTGACAACAATCCTTCAAAGTTTCTTTGCCCTAGATGGAACTTTTCAGTTGTTTACCCAAACTGCACAGGTGAAATGACAAATATCAAGTACTCTTTGTGGAGTTTTACAGGATTCTTCAGTTTACCCCGGGACAAACTCTGAGACTAAAAGCACAAAGACGCATTTATAGACAACAAAAGCCCCGAGCCTTAGCCGCAGAGATACAGGAAAAGACATGGCTGCGAGCGGAATAGCTGTCCGCGCTCGTATCCACATTCCCAGCCACTTGTATATCTATGATCATGGCCACATAATACCAGAGACACTGAAAGACCGCTGAAGCAGTGGCACAGATGACTCCAGGGCCCCGACCGCACGCAACCCCCTCACACTTTGACATGCAGAGCAAGAGGAAACTCTCCAAGTGTGATGTCAGTCCTTCCAAGGCCTTGAACCGGAGCAGTGTGGTGACACTGGCTGCAGGTTCGCCTCTGCACCGGTGGAAACAACTCCCACAGGCCTTCACTAGTGGCTACAGAGCCAGGCTGTAGTTTTCTGTCAAAGTCCATGAATGATAAAGAACAGTGGCTATAAAATAATGGATAATGGCATTTTTTTATTTCGTACATTGTTTAGGGATAATAAATACATTTCAATAAAACACAAGATTTAAAATCCCCCCCTGCTTTATTGCTCTTATCTGTGTCACTCGTGCAAGCAATGTGCGCTGCGTTAATGATCATTACTCAGTGTCCCTCAGTGTAAACACATCTGGCTCTGAAATCTCAACTGGAGCGCCGCCTCACATGCATCTGTTTGCTGCAAATCAGCCTTTCAAAAACAACTTGAAGAGGAGATGGCTGGAGCTCAAGGGCTCTCATCACCGCCACACATGTGGAACATCCATGTAGTTTGAGCCCGTGAAATGGGAAACTGTGACAAATGCGGCCTGGGAGAGTGCTTTTACACCTGCTTGGCTGCTGTACAGACACATTTTTATGGTACATTATGAGACTCTTCCCCGTGCAGATTAGACCCACCAGCTACAAGACTACGTCCAAGATCATGTGTGCCATTTATTAGACTCCATAACAGGCCAGATGGAGACTCTAATAGCTGCTACAGCATGTTGAAAGGTCAATAAGTCTAATAATAACTTCCATAAAACCGTCTGATTAAACATGCGCTTCCTGGTTTATGACGGAAAAACTGGTGTTGAAAAGCTATTTATTTGATCTCAGAGGATCCATAACACATCCTACACTGCCCTCATCTGTGCTTCATTAGTACTACAAGTGCACAACTAGTCATTTTGTTTTTATTCATTCATCTTCTGTAAGCGCTTGTCCTGTGAATGGTCACGGGGGGATAGGCTGGAGCCTGTCCCAGCTGCCTTCAGATGAGAGGCGGGGTACATCCTGGACAGGACGTCAGCCTATCACAGGGCTAACACAGAGAGACAGACAACCATTCACTCTCATTTTGTTTTTACATGATATTTACATGAAAAAACGGTTCAAGTGAGTTTATTTTTATGCTACTACTACTTTTTTTTATTCATGCTATTTATTTGCCAACTACTTCCAGTGGTGGAAAGCAGTAATACAACGTTTTATAGATAATAATTTACAAGTAAGACATTAATTAGCTGCTGTTTTCTGCAGTATTTTATGATATTTAATGGTAAATTGTCCCTATATGTGCTATATTGTATGCTACTATGACATTTTACCATTGTAGTTGCTGGAGCAACTTTTAACTAGTCATTATACAGGTCAGTGCATCGCATTCTCCTATGTTTTGTATATAAATGCGCTGGCTATGCAACACAACATTAAAACCACTGACAGGAGAAGTAAGTAACATTGACCATCCTGTGACAATACAGTGTTCTGCTGGAAAACTTTTGGACCTGGCATTCATTCATGTGGATGTTACTTGTAGCCACCACCTTGATTATACCAGGCATCCCCACCCCATAGCAGTGACACTCCTTGATGGCAGCAATCATCCCCAGCAGGATGCAGCCTGGCACGGACACACACACAAAACCGGTTTAGGAACAATCAAAAAAAGAAAAGAAAGAGAAGGAACAGCGCAAGGTGTTGACCTGGCCTCCAAATTCACTAGATCCCAAACCGATCAAGTATCTGTGGGATGCACTGGAACAAGCCTGACCAAGAATCAAGAATCCTTTATTGTCATTATGTGAGAAAATATTTTTTTTTTGGCTGGTAGCTCCTGGCTTAAATAGTGCAAATATAAAAACAATAGAATAAGCACTATAGGAATAAAATCAAATTTGATTTCACAGTCTGTTTGTTGTGATTCTGAAGTTTCTGTACCTTTTCCGTGACGGAAGAGCTACTTTGGACTTGGTTCGCATGGACTGAGTCCAAATCTAAGTGATTTTATTAACACCCTGTCCTGTGAAGTGCAGACGGATGGCTTCTGTTGTGGTCCTGCAGAAGTTTATGAGTAGTCAACAGAAGAGTCCACAGAGACCCCTCCCCTCAAGGACCCAATGTCCCCCAACTAAAACTGTCACAGTTGTTTTGGAGGAACAAGGGAGACCTACACAATGTTAGGAAGGTGGTCATAATGTAATGCCTGATTGGTGTATTCTACTGCACAGTGTAGTGTAGCACCGTCCAAAGATGCACGAGTTGTTTTCATAGAAAACTCGTTTCTTTGTTCATATACTGGAACAACTTGAGCAGTCGGAAAATTAAAGCCGTTTGCTTCCTTCTTCTGCAGAACACTAGCACGATACACATCGGCTCAGACATTCGTTTGGGCTTCCTTCACTTCCGTGTTGGCGTTGCTACGGTTACCAGCGATGAGTTTGCCGAAGCGAAGTCCCGCCCTCCATTTTTTTTTTCTTTCTTTTTTGTTGCCCCGTCAGTGCTCAGTCAAATTCCTGCACTCACTCTGTCACTCACGGCAGTTGTCGCTTGTAAACGGTGAACCTCCCGTGAAGCGGATACGAATGACACGGAGAAAGTCCATGAGTTTCTCCGGCAAGAATTGTGTATATTCACCGGTACGTACTTTACTTTTCCATCCCCGCTACATCCCTCTAACTAGCTTAAACGAATCTGACAGTTAGCCAGGCGTTTGCACAAGTCAGAGTGCTAAGGCGCTATATGAGGAAGTATAAAATGTTTATTTACTCAATACTGCAAAGTCGAGGTGGTTTTTATTCGTCACAGGAAGTTTCATAATATCGAGAAGTGACTTTTATCTTGTGAGGCTACACGTGTTCTCTGAAGCTGGAGTTGTTGTTTGACCCGAACCTGTCGTTTGGCTCATCTCAGTTTCCATTGTGTTCCCATTGTGATAACGTCTGTTTACACGCGTTATGGTGAAGACAATGGATCGCTTAACAGGTGTATCAGGTACCTGACATATCAGTTCTTAATCCATCCCAAGGCTGCTTGGGGACTTCTTTGTTATCATGTGTCGAAATGACTACTTCCTAAAAGGAAGTGGAGTCAGTTGTTTTATGACGACTTAACTTGTTGTACCTGAAAGTACCTACTCTGGTTCTGTTTTTAAAAAAAACTTCTTTTAAGGAAGCAAGGAAGAGGCAGCATGCCATATAAAACTACCCACTGTCTCATTAAACAGTCATTTTCTCTTAATCCTGGCACAGTGTTTACATTTTAGTTCATGGAAGTTGAATTTGTACTCAGCTCCTTTGTGGATGCTGTCTGCGAGTGTGCAATCCAACTTTGTATTCGGCTACTGCTGGTATAGACATGACTCAGAGATGGCAAATACTACATTATGTAAATCAAAATATTGTGTTGATTGTGCTATAAAAAAAAAAGAAATAAAGAAAATCACACTATTGCAGTTCATAGTGGCATGAGCGAGGGTGTGAAAGGACAATAGAAATATATCTCTAACTTGAAACCTGTTGTGGTTGAATGATTGAGCAAAACCTAAATTTGTTTCTCTCGAGTGCTAACCACAGTGTCAGTGTTTGCTTTAAATGTTGCTGTCTCTCTAACAGCTGCTGCATGTCTAGCCCAGAAAGAGATAAGGCATATATGCAAAGCGTCGAGCTTCGTCATCGGAACCTTGGATCTTGGGGAAAAGACAAATAGTGGTAAACTTTTGTTTAACCGATTCAAATTCGACGAATAACGTTTCTACCTTTACAGTTAAACACACATTGTTATGTGAAACAAATCCTAGCTTTTATCAGGAGAAGAGCACTACGTTATTCTTTCCTAACATCATTTGACCGTAGTTCCCCTTCTTATTTCCTCTCCCATGCCTAAGTAAATTGGTTGTTTATTTTTCTTGTGAAACTTGTCACGCTTGCAGATGTTGCGTAACGTGTAGCTGCAAACTTTTAAGCATACATACATTCAGAAATAGCTAAAGTTTCATAGTGCATGCTACTTTTTCGGGAAATATTGAGACTAATGAAAAGGGCTTTATTGAAAAGTGTTTTTGATAGAAATGTGAGTATTGTATCTGCATTATTGAGGCTTGATAAAGCTTTATATACGTATGAGATGCTGTTTATATTAAATCTATTCACTAAAAATGCTTCAGAGCGCAATTATTCATTCACTTTGTGGCCCTTCTTCTGTTAAAAGGGCATATAGTGTGTGTGTGCGTTCTCTTCTATCCGTCTGCCTGCTGATGTGCATGTCAGTATTTTCTTGTGTTCTGTCTGTCCCATGCATCTTCTTTAGCGTAGGTCATCACACACACACACACACACACACACTTCTTGTTCATAAATTGACTGAACCTTCTCACGGTGCGCGGCTGGAAGGCAGTCTTGCAAACCAATGCATGCTGAACCATGGTGCGCACTGAACCCACTGCTAAGAGAGTCATATCAGTCAATAGTTCCAGACAAACAACGCCGCCCTCTTCATACCACAACTTTTTTTTTTTTTTTTCAGTGTCAGATGACATTAGTCTGAGCAGGGACTACCATCCCTGAAGGTACAGCAGTTGTTTCAGGTGTACAACAAACACTATGTCAATCAGACTCAGAATCTCAGCGTGTGTTTGTAGAAAAACACTAATTTCCATAAGCACAATGATCCAGTTGATTCTCTTTCTGATTTATCATGTTTAAACGACATGTGTTTTTTACAATACCATCTAATTTACAAAGCAGTTGATTTGGTTTTATTGCAATATCTACAGCGATATTACCATTGTTATACACTGTATTCACTAGGCAGGGGGCTGTAACTGAACACTCTCCTTCTATCTCTCATAGGTTTCATCCACTAATTAAAGAGGTGGTTGCTAAGAGATGACAATCGCTGACATTGGCAAAAGCCTCACATGTTCAGCAGCCTGAAGCTCGACATCTCCGGGATCCTTTTCCTCCACGCATCTGTCTGTACCTGGCTCATGTGAAGGACGTAGGAAACGCTCTTTTAGCAACAGACTCACCATGGCAGCTTCTGCTGCTCCATCTGCCAGCACCGATACCACAAGCATCAAGGTGGGCCGGACCGCATGGCAAAGGCAAGGACGCAGCGATGAGGCTTGTGTGCATGAAAGTGACCGGAGGGAGCGTGAGAATGGTGACCTGGGGCAAAACACTTTCCTGGAGAAAACCCATGAGTTCTTCCAGATGTGTGACAACGAGAACAAGGGCTTCATCACCCGACGTGACATGCAGGTGAGTTTACTGAATAAGTTTAAATGTCTTAAAACCTACAGAAGTAACAGAAAGAGAGAGCAGCTTATCTTTTAGGGGTATACAACTCTGAAAAACAATAGAAACACATAATTACTTCTTAATTTAACAACACATTATAGTTAAAGTGTGAGGTGGAACCATTTATCTCTGAGCTGCAGGTGTGACGTTTTCATTTTTTTTTAGAAATTACAACTCTGTCGTGAATAATAATGTGAATTAATAGAGAGCGGGGACACTCTGTACACTCATTAATGCTGCTGAATGGAACACGGATACAGAATGTGCACCTTATTCAAAGCGGCATCAAAAGAGACACAGAGAGCCACGCCGAAGCTTTGTCACGCATCTCCTCCACTCACATTATTGTGCAGATTCACTTGTCCCTCGCATATTCATGTACACCGTGGCTAAACCTTTGATGAAGCACTTCTAGGCTCTCGCTTTGAGGAGGATAAATACATCGGGAGTGAGCTTTGATCAGGTGTTTATCATAATGGTTTTGAAATTGCATTGGCAGTCAGCTCTGTTTATATGACCGTTTGTCTTTCCATATATCTGACAATTATTGTTAATAATAATAGTTAAATGCAGAAGTGGATCTATTTAAATGTTTGTTTTGTCATTTGTCATTTCAGTCACAGCATTTTTACTGTATTTTCACAGTTTAAAGTATGCTTCACACCATGACCACCAACAGGCTAGCTTTACAGTTGTACTGTTTGCTGACATAAGGGGTATGTTCTGCCCAGATAACACATTTATAAGAACAGCTGATAGTCATACACAGATGGTATCCTTTCCGTGTCCCTACATTGGATTGTAAGAGTGGCTTTAGTCAACATTTGCCACAGTGTAAACACCACATTAAACCGAGCTGCTTACAGAGGTGTGGCTGTGTTGGTCCAGCACTTGGCCAGGGTTATGGGAACGTCTGACTTGTCCTGTTCCTATGAATTAACATCTCCGTTAAGGACCAGCTGTCACTCCACTAAATGCCAAATACTTTGTGTACTTAATATCTTGTGTTAAAGGGTGGTTGACAATGTCACTTCAGCTGCCATCTGTTTCCGTAGAGCTGCCCAGTCAATGATTGAAGACTTTCGCTACCCTGGGAAGATCCCAGGTGTTTGTATGTAATACGAGTATCAGCTTTGCTGAAGAGGGTGCACATTTGCTCTCTGATTCTCTGATTAAAAACTAATTTTGACACTGAGGTTTGAAAGTTTGAGTAAAGAGTACAAACTGTGCCATAGCTCCAGTCGCAAATAGCAGTTGTTATAGCTACAGTAGTGTTAATGTCCTTGAAAATTTGTTCTTGCTATTAGCAGCTGCGTTTTGTGTCTTGTTAAACAGAGGCTGAACGGTGAGCTTCCTCTGAGTGCGGATGAGTTGGAGAACGTATTTGACACCCTTGACTCTGATGGCAACGGATACCTCACCCTCAGCGAGTTCTCCTCCGGCTTTAGTGCGTTTTGTTAATTTCCGCTTTAAACATTTCTTCTAGCATCATTAGCATTTATAATGTTTCGTTTTTTCATGTTTTTCTAGGTGAGTTTATGTTTGGCCAGGAGATACCTACAGAGGAAGGCATGGTGGAGAAAACCCCCAGTAAGAGCCCACCAGAGGTCTTGTACCAGACCCAGTGGGAGGAGAACATGGCAAGAAGAGATGAGGATGAGGAGGAAAAACACTTTAGTATGCTTATGGAGAGCCTTGGAGCCAACAGTGTCTTTGAAGAGTGGGTATTGTATGTTTGTAATACAGTTTGAGCTGTCATGTCATATCACACTTTGTCTGAGTCTCCTTTAAGTCTATACTTAAGGTAATTTAGCCTGAGACTATAATCAGCAACAAAAGTTGGAAGTTTCCACTTGCAAAAACTTTTATAAAATGTTTCATAGAAGTGACCTGAAGCATAAATATCAACTTCCTCTGAATTGCTCTTTTATACATTATTAGCTTGTCATTATTAACTTAGCTGAGATCTCTCTGTTTTGTGAGTCTGAAAGGCATTAAATGCATGACTAGACTCACCTTTAACAAGGAAATGCGGCTCAATAAAACAGTAGCTGAAGTAAATGCCAGATTTACACATCCTCTTGGCTTCCATTTACCTGTCTGGAGCAGGAGACATTTGATGACATTTTAGATCCGATTTATTTGTGCAGCACTAACTGATATTGATGTTCGCCAGACCTTAACGTGAAGTATTTCAGGGATTTTCCTAACCTTGTGTCTCAGATGCAGTGGATTAACTGCAATAATGAATTCTGCCCCTGTACCTGAGCTGCTGAGCTACATTGCATGTAATTGTTTACATTCATGTCCTCAGCACATCTTCAGTTTTTCCTCATCACACAGACTGCTAATGTGAAGCTGCACTTGTTGTTTACGTGGTTAATTCTATCCCATCAGCCCTGCCGAAATGCGCTGTCTGTGGGCCCAGCTGCGCCGGGATGAACCACACCTTTTATCCAATTTTGAGGACTTCCTGGCCAGAGTGACATCCCAGATCATTGAGGCAAATCAAGAGAGGAGGGAGATGGAGAGTGCTCTCAAAAAGTCAGTGAGCCACTTTATATATTTCATTACTAGTCATTGTAAAAGGCTTAATTACATTTGGAGTCTCTCTGTGCTGTGAGGTGCGTCCTTAATGAGTGAATATGTTTTTTAAGGAAGCTTTTTCTGTAGTCAGGGATATGTCATTTAAAACTAGAGAATATTATCACATCAGAATCTTATCCACGCAGAAAAGCAGCAACACATGATGATGAGATCCAGCGGCTCTATGAGGAAATGGAGCAGCAAATAAAAAATGAAAAGGACAGGATTGTGCTGCAGGTAGGAAACAATTATGAATGTTTTCACCGGCAGCAAACATTTCTCTTTACTTTGATAAATTCTTTACATTTCATTATTACTTTTCATCCTTGTGCTTTGTCTCGCTGTCTCTTTTATCGCTACTCAAGGACTACGAGCGGTTTCTGTGTCGCAGTCAAGACCTGGAGCAGCAGCTGTCGAGTAAGGAGAGGGAGCTGGAGCAACTCTTCCAAAAACAGAGAAGGGTGAGTGGTCGTCAGCAAGATGCGTTTCTCTGCAGTGCAGTCGTGAGCCACATAAAACCAGGCGACGGATAACACACTGATATATCTCCTGGTCAAAAGCCTCGGCACCGATTCGTGACCCAGTTAACATAAATTCTTCTGTATCATACTTAAAGGATGATAACATGTTTTGTCCAACAGACTCCTGGGACATTTTGTTTGTACAATCAGAAAGGTGCCGATAAAAAAAGCATCTCAGCACCAGCAGCAATAGTAGTGTGTATTTATAAATCTAATAGATGGCTAAGAATAGCTTACGTTACAACTCTATTTACATGCTTGTGTTGCGTAATTAACACACTGGAATTTATTAGTGTCGTGCCAACAAGGACTTTTATTTTTGTCACCTCTCCTTAGCACCTCTGATTATCATATCAACAGGCCACTGCTAATAAGTGTTTACTGATAGGTTTCCTGTTTGTGAAGAACTGTCACTCGGTCTAATTGCTAGCACAGCTTACAAAGCATACGGTATGGTAATGCTTATTATTGTACTGTAGCTTGTTGTCATACACAGTCAGATGTCTCATACTTGGTCCATCCCACGCTGTCCTCTTGTGTTCATCATATGATGGGGGCTTAAAATGTTCATTTAATAGCCATGCATTTTTAATCAGAGGGGATGACACAATGACTGTGTGTATTGTCCCACAAATGAGGACTGGAAATTCAGCTGTTTATGCTGAAATATTCATTTTTTTAAGCGACAGTCTCCAGTATTATCTATCTATGTTATCTCCTCCTGTCCCTGGTTTCTTTCATGATTACCCATCTATCTCCAGCTGGAATCCCAGTGCCAGGAACTTCACAGTGAACAACACGAAACCAAAGTGGAGAATGTGAAGCTGAAGCAGACGAATGATGAGTTGGTGCGGGAGCTGGAGCACACCAGCCAAGAGCTTATCCTGGCACAGGAGCAGCTGAGTTTACTGCAAGAGCAGTCCACGCGACTACATGAGGAGAAGGAGATGTGAGTGATACCCCAGACACTAAAGGAGAGATACACAGTTTGTGTCGTCAGTGTACAAATTCAGAAAGACCTGAAAATGTTACTTAGTCTGAAATGACTGTACATCGTGACATTTACAAATTTACAATATGCTGAGTCATACTTCCTATAGTTAGTCTGTTTGCGTTGACTCACAAGCATTTTCCCGTAGCTTGAGCTCTTCAAGATTCCCAAGACGTTTATTTTATATATTGCACGCCCATGTTGTGTTTGAAAGACTCATCATATGTTTCAAAGGTTATTATATCTGTGATATGCATCTTAAAACAAAAAGTCAATGTATTTTGACCTTATTTGCTCAGGGTCATGTTTTCTCAAACGTATAACCACAGAATATGCTGCCTCTGAGTGGGGTTACATAGAGTGTAAATAATAATGAATGCATTGTTGGTTAACACAGGGAAATATACAGTCTGACTGAAGGACTGCAGAGGGAGCGAGAAGGCCTCCTCAAACAGCTGGACCTGTTGAGGTATGGATAACAATTGAGGACTGACCGTGTCTGTAACACTCGCTCAGACAAGACGTGACTTGAAAGTGGAGAATGTGGTTTCCATGAAACTTATGGTGTCTGCTTATGTCTGTCAGTGGCTCAGGTAGTCGCTGGCAAATGATTTTTCACAGAATATTAAAAATTTGAATTCAGGGTGACTGTGTGGGTCCGTTCAATTAGTCGTGAACCCTTAAACCCTGTGCACTGTGTGTTAGAATGACTGTATATCTCCCACATAGTTCCTTTCTGCGGTGATGAAAACCAACTCAATTCAAAGCTGAGACGTGGTAAATACAGTGTCAGTTTCAAACTGAAAGTGGTTGAATACAGATCTTAAAGACCTAAGAAAATGTACTTTTTATGACTGCACATCCTTGTACGTGCGAGAATGTATCTGAAGAATATTGGGATGATTCAGAACCGTCATGGCTATTATAATACACACATAAAGCATATCAAACAAGTCACTAACTTACGCAAATACATTGAGGTAATAGTTGAGTAACATTATGAGGTTCTCACTCTGTCTTCTGTATCTCTTTCTTCTTTTGTAGAGAAATGAACAAACATTTACGAGACGAAAGGGACATATGCTATGAGGTGTGTTTTATGCAAATGTATTTATTGATTATTCACGTTTAGCCTCTCTGCATGATACATCTTTATGCTCTTTTAAAAGATCCCAGATTAAGGTAAAAGCTTGACTGATCCTAGAATCGATCCTTTGCATTTTTGACTCTGCAGAAACCAAAGAATTCTAAGACATCAAGCTTGAAGCAGAGGCCTGTGGGTGCCGTTGTAAAACACGCAGATGAAAATGTCTTCAAAAGGTGATTTATCCGCGACTTGTACACTAAATGTACACTTTAAGAGGATCGTTTTCACTGAGTTATTGTGCTGTGTATCCACAGTGAGGATGAGGAAGAGCTGATCCCCTGCTCTGGGACCCACAGACAAGCAAATGGCTCATGGCAGCCATCTCGCCTAGCGAACGCACGAGGGCACTTCCAGAGGATCATCTCCATCGAGGAGGACCACCTACCCCACTTGCTTGGCGACTGTCAACCCCAAACTCCTCTTGAAGAATGTAACGAAGGAGAGGAAGTGTCAGACAGTGAAGAAAATATAGAATTGGTGATGAGCGATATTTATCCACGTGCATCATCAGCCCACCAGCAGCAATCAAATGGAAGTATCCAGAAAAGGGAAACCCCAGCATCTCCAAGAGGTCAGCCTGTTGGCGAGGAGACCAGTATAAATGTAAGCATGCAGACACTGAGTGGAATACTGTTTGTATGCTACATTTGATGTACTGCCCTTTCAATTCTGTGTGTATTTACATGTTTTCTACTTTTCCTTGCCTAAATGCCTTAATGAGAGGGTTTCACTCTGATTTAGCCTACTTCACATAGATAAAAACCAGCCACTCGACTGACTTTGCATAACATTTGATCCCTGCTCCTTTAATCCTCTTCATTCAGGAGGAAGGAGGTGGTCCTGCAGCACCCGACCGCCTCTTCAAGATTGTCCTGGTGGGGAACTCCAGTGTTGGAAAGACCTCCCTGCTTCGGAGATTTTGTGATGACTGCTTCCACCCTGGCACCTCTGCTACTGTGGGTATGTGGTGCAAACATAGACATAGACCCACCCCCACCCACCTCACCCCACCCAGTCAGTTCCTGTGAGCAAAGACAGCAAAGCACTCAGCCCTGTGGTTGACCAGGTTTGGTATGTGTTTGTCGACACAGCTCTAAAATGTAACAGCTGGTTATGACACCAGATATACATTTGGTTTTTCCTCAGAGTACAGTAGCATCAGCAGTACAAGCAAAGACTGAAATAGTGCGTAACAAGGAACTGTACAGAGTGTATGTTACGATCCTCTCACTGCCATTATCCTACTGTGCTGTGTCGAGTTCACAATATATTCCATGGTGTCTTATCTTCTGTGCTGAAGACATTTATGTCCAAAATCCTTGGAAATTATTATACTGTTGAATTACCACCATGATTATGCTGTTTCAACATACATTAGAATGCATTAATTTGCACTAGTATACCTAATGAACTGTATTTCTACAGTAATGTTTTCTCTGTATTGTTTCCTAATAACTAAATGTAATTTCTGAACACATCATGTGCTGACTAGTCTCACAAAGTTCTTGTCTCTATGTGCAGGTGTAGACTACAGTGTAAAGACTATAGCTGTGGATAACAGCCAGGTGGCACTGCAGATGTGGGATACAGCAGGACAGGAGAGGTGAGAGATTTGCAGCTGGCTTTTAAGTGAAGACAAGGAAAGGGAATAGAAAAAAAAAAAAAATTGACTTGAAGCACGGGAAAGTCTTTGAGATGTTTTGAATAATTAAAGGTTTGGTTTTCTTCCTTCTGCAGGTACCGAAGCATCACTAAGCAGTTCTTTCGTAAGGCTGATGGTGTGGTTGTGATGTATGATATCACTGATGAGCAGACTTTCACAGCTGTCAGGCAGTGGCTGACAAGTGTAAAGGTAAGACCGTAACCGTTTCTGCTGAACACATTCTCACTGGAACACCACAAGCATACGGTTTTTGCTTACTTAACATTTCCCCCAGTTGTTGCTCTACTCTAGTTACCTACTTCAGACTGTAAGGTACAAGACAAATATTTTTTTGTTCTCCTCCTTGACAGGAAGGTGCAGGTGAGGACATACCCACCATGCTCCTGGGAAACAAAACTGACAAGGAGATTCAAAGACAAGTTCAGAAAGGACTGGGTGAAAGACTAGCCAAGGTCCGTTTTATTTTATATTCCCTGCTAAACTGAAGGTTATGAATCTACCAGTCTTTCAGACCAGAAATAAAAGAGTGTTATGTGGAGCCTGCTCCAGAATGACTCTGTGACTAGTTTTTATCATCTTTATTTAATTTACTATTTATCATTAGATTTTTTTGTATCCCTCTGGTCTCTGGTGTGTGTTTCCATGGTGACTGGAAAGGTCTGTGTCAGATAATATTATTACATGAGGCATGTTTACTCTTTCTACTTTTGCAGTAGCAAGTATAGGATTCTCTAAAAGACAAATATATGAAAAATTTTGAAGAAGATTTTCATCCTCTTTTTTTATAGGACTGCCAGATGGCCTTCTATGAATGCAGTGCATACTCAGGACACAATGTGGTGGAGTCTATGGTTCATTTAGCCAGGTGAGAAAGAGTAATTTAGAGCTTTCCATTACTTGCCTTTTGTAGAAGTTTTCTTATCTTATTCCAAAGGTCACATCAGAGAGAATTCAGTCTCAACTGAAAACATTTAATATTTTTTATATTTTCATTGTTGACCCCTGTATGTGCAAAATCAGTGACTTTTTTTTTTTTTTACTTTTGAGTTGCTATTCTTAAACAACCTGTAATTGACTGCTACACTCAGAAATAGACTTCTTAGAGCATGTGCAAGTTAGAGTGAAGTAGCAGTAACAGATGCTGAGCACATGTATGTTTTCAGACCAGTTTATGTTGGCAGTGACACGGGGCACGCGACAAACATTATTGTGATAGAAAGAATTTATTTGTTTATGCCACATTATGTTTTCTAGAATTCTGAAAGAGCAAGAAGACAGAGAAAAGGAGAAGACTGTTCGACTGGTCAGTGGCCCATCAGAGAAGAAGAAATCCTGCTGCTAACAGATAAACACTTAACACGTACACAGTAGCACTACCCTCTAGTAGGATACACAACGTGATGGTGTGACCACATGTGCCTGTGAAGACACATTATTCTGACTGTCAACACAAATGTTTTTCACCCAGTGTTAAAGCACTCAGGGCAAAAACCCAGCACCAAAATGATAATAACGTTGTCAAATGTAAGCTGTCGTTGCTCTATTGTGAATATTATGGAAAATTGCTATTTCACAGATACAGTGCTGAAAAAGGCATAGGATTTCCACTTGAAAGTTAGGTATACAAAAGGAACAAATGTTTAAAGTTAAACCAAATCTCTTCAAACTAAAACTTTATTTTAGATATTTTTAAGCATCAAACTACTCCTGAAGCAGCTATTTATTAAGCTTCCCAAGGCCCTTTACATTTTTACCTTATGTGTTAATATAAACACTGTTCAAGTTGTCGATCCTGTAGTCACAAACACCCTTGCTGTAAACACTACCTTAGTAAAGTGTTGGATGTTTAGTTACCATAGATATGTTAATTAAATTAGTGGTTAGATTACTTGTGGTGTCTTGTGGCATTTCAGGATATTGTCATTTCTTTACGTGGTGGCCAAAGTAACCTGTCATTCAGCACAGTACAATAGTATATAGTGTAGTATTTCTTTCGGGGTTGGAATAATTGATAGTGTTTTAAATTACAAGTGTTTATGTTCTCTGTCCACCTATTGTACATAACATAGTTGTGTACCGTTTTTTATAATTGAGCATTTTGCTGGGAGGATGGCTCAGTTGTGTGGTATTTATTTTTAACAACAGGAAGTCTAGACAGGCCAGCAGGAAGACAACCCAAAAGCACAGACTATATATTACATATCACATTAGAAACATGGTGCCAAGTATTTTATGAAAATGATTGTGTAAATTGTTGAATTATATAATTTGTTACAAGATGGTTAAAATGTGAGTAATTTTTTTATTGTCACTAACGGTGCGCCACTACTGCCAGCATCTCACACATCACATAAATGTTTGTAAATAAATGTAAATAGAAATAAATGATTATATGTCATGTGAAAGGCACCTTAGCTCTATGCTTTTCTTCCTGGTATAATGAAATTCAAATTAGTTGTGCAGCATCACCCAGTGGATCAATTTAAACATTGCACTTTATTCAGTTTCAAAGTGACATGACAATATGTGAATCAACATAATTTTTAAATAATAATAATAAAACAAAGAGAAGCAATATATGTGTAATTAACATGCCAATTTATTAGAATCACAATGTATTATACAATATATAGAAATCTATATTTGTGTTGGTATTTTGAGCAGTCAAATAGTTATCTTCCTCAGAATCAATGCCAGTATTGTTCTAAATAAATAAGATTACCTATTGTGTGTAATTGATTGTAAGCATTAATCACTTGTACTATAGTATTGCTTATTTGTACCAGCTGGGACCCTATAAAACACCCAGGAATAAAGGAATTCAATTTGCTCCCTGAAGGCATTTAGATGATTATGGTTACTTGTATTAGTTGCATGCATTATAAAGGTATTTTCCAGTGCTTCCAGTTTTTGAAATTTCAATTATAATTAGGTCAATAGAGTGTCTGCAGGGTGTTGAAGACAGAGGCGTAATTGTGGCTGCCTCTCGACAATATAGAAAACACAATGTAGTAAAGATTACCAAATACTTTAGATTTTTTTGTCCCAAGTGTTGAAGAACACTAATGTACATTTTTTTTATTTTTACTATGTTAAACCTTCTCAAGTGATTTAGATCAAGATCCATGCCTTGACTGAAGGAAACCCTTAAGCTGGTATCTTGGCAGTCTTATTGAGAGCAGACTCAGTGTGCCGCAGTGTCAGTCAACAACTTGCAATGCAGCTAGAGACTGAGATGTGGTAACTCATGCATTACTGTACGTCATATGCTAGTACCCTGTAAATACGCTACAAGAAACGTGATTCCTATCATTGGTTGAAGCTAAGATTTTGGAACTTAACAACAGGAGGTAATCATTTATTACACTGATTCTCAATAGAAATGTCTATGTAGATGTTATGCAGATCAATGTATGTGGGGTTTGATTGCCTGACATTTATGTCCAAATGTAGACCAAAAAACAAGGCTTGTGTTTGAACATTGGATGAAAAACTCATTTTTTGAGCGTTTTCTACGTTTAGAGTGTGTGGCATGTCTGCCAGCTCAACAAGCTGATAGAAGCCAAGCAGTCAGTTTCTTAGGAGTTGTCAAAGTGTAAAAATGTCATTCAACGAGCTGTTTCAAATTTGATAAACTAGTGACGTAACTAGATCGCTCTGCCCTGTCAATCAATTGCCCCAGATCCTCAGTGTTCCTACTTCGGGCAGCCCCTCATTCCGTGTATACAGGTAGAGACCACACTAGCAAGCATCGGATACACATTAGCAATGAAGCGGTTCTGGCTTGTAATGATCAACAACTTGCAGGTGTGCTCCAAACTCTTTTCCCCTGACTGTTTTGGGGCCAATACGACGCTGGACTCGCATCCGAGTTGTGCTACAGGGATGGAGCTAAGCCATCAGACCGCCACAAAGATGTAAGTTTCATTCAAAATAATTCTGTATTTGTGTTTCTTTCGGTTAACTAGCAAACACCACTCTCTGTGGTGGTAGCTTTTAACCGGCAAACGCTTCATGAATACATGAAGTTTTAATAGCAGTCAACGCGTGCTAACCATGTGGCTAAGTTAGCATGCTAAAGCCATGTTAACTCGGCATCTTAACCGTTATATGTCTATGGGACACTTCCTGTGTGTCTGTGTGTATAGTATTTATGTTAACCTACTGGTGTTCAGATGTAGTGGTGTTGTCATTTAACACTGGTGCATTTTTACTGTTTGCCGCGTGAGCTACCGCGGAACAGTAGGCTAACCGATTTATTTAGCCCGTTGTGTGTTATGTGACACAGCGTTACTTTGTCTTTGTGTTAACTTATTTTAGTATTTAGTGATCTAATGTTTGTGGCTTGAGCTTCTATGAGTCAAACTGATGTGGCTTCAGAGCGTTGAGCTGTCATACTGTAAGGTTGCCGAGGCAACACTACGCACGTCCGTCTACGTCCTGTGTGGGCGTGTCTCCCGAGGAGAGGGGCGGGGTTACAGGAGCAGGCGTACGTGTCCTGTTTAATAGTCATTGAGAATTTTTAACCCAAGTATGTAACAGATACTCCATCAAATCTTGAAAGAAACATGTCAGTTTATGGAAATGGGCATCCAATGTCAAATAATATCAAGTCACAATCCAAAAACAAAGAACCCTTGGTGTCCGAAAACAAAACAATACAATAGAGAATCTAAATGCAGCAGTGCGGAAAACATTTAGTTAACTTCGGCACTTGGTCAAGGCATTTAGGATGGGGGGGACAAAATGTCATTGTCATGTTAACATTTCACCTCAAACTGACAACACGGAGCACATATGGAGTCCAAGCTGTTCAACAGTGTGAGCTTTGACACCTTCTACTCCACACTCACAGAAAAACCACTGGTAACTACACCAACTACGCACAAACGTCACCTTTCACATTACACGTATATTTTAGTCCTTGGCTGTGGTGTGTCGATTGCTGTTAGTTTCCCAACACTGCTAAAGTGATACAGCTATAAATGATATCGTTCCACTGAGAATCATCGGCTACAGTACGTAACGTGACATAAAAACTACACTTAGATTTATTGTCTACCTCTAACCCAATGTGGACAGTACAATAATTTATTAGATCTATATGTTCTGAAAGTGCCGTCTATCCCATCCATAACATCAACAAGTTATGGATGGGAAACAAATAGTGAACAAAACGCACAGACACATC
Source organism: Planiliza haematocheilus (assembly GCA_005024645.1). Lineage (NCBI taxonomy): Eukaryota > Metazoa > Chordata > Actinopteri > Mugiliformes > Mugilidae > Planiliza > Planiliza haematocheilus. Next base: position 9,216,031 of record SRSE01001415.1, on the reverse strand, counting down.
ACCCCAGCTCACATGTACATACACCAATAACATTCATCAAGACTAGAAAATATTCCTGACCTCTTTTGTCAGTTACATTCATATTTGTTTAACAGTCAGCGTTAGTTACTTCCTGCTTTCATTTTACAACTGAGTGACGATGTTGTCGCCTGGGCCCCCCCATCTTCCTGGTCTTTGGTGATCCTTTCGCATCCCACTGTGTATCTGTATGTGGCTTAGGGAGCGTTTCCATCTCCCCCTGGGTGGTTAAAAGTTACACTCAGTGGGGCACCACAGTGAAACTTAACGCATCTTATAGTCGTGGGATATGGCTGCTTCACACAGCTGCCCTTTGAAATCCAGCTCAAAGGTAAAGTCCAAGTCACGCTGCAGATGAAAACAGAGAAAGAGAAAAGATGTTTTGTTTTTTTTAGTTAGACAACAACTGATCAAATACACAAGGAAAGTGATGGAAAACAAATTGTAATATGAGACAGCACTATCAGATTTTCTATTTTGACCCGACAGCAGGACACGGTCTTAAATAAACACTGCTGTTGTCTGAGCAGAAAGCAAAGCGCTGCTTCTTCACCCCAGAGAGGGAGGAGAGGACGCTGACAAGGTCAACAATGGAATCTGTTGGTGTTTGTTCAAGTCACTGCAGTGCTGCTGCCTGCTTGACCGCTGTACTGAGAAGAAAACAATCAGCTGTGGGCAGGAATGACTCATTCTTTACATACAAATGCATGTACACCAATCAGGCATAACATTATGACCTCCTTCCTAATATTGTGTAGGTCTCCCTTTATCTCCAAAAAAATTGTGACTCATCAGAGTGGACATGGGCCTTCTGAGGATGTGGTGTCTAACAACAGGATGACAGAATTAGTGGGGGCCTTTGGGTCCTATGGGTTGAGGGGAGGGGCCTCTGTGGATCATCCCACAGGTACTTGATCAGTTTGGGTTCTAGTGAATCTGGAGGCCAGGTCAACACCGTGCGCTGTTTTTTCATGTTTTTTGAGTTGTTGCTAAACCGATCGTGTGTGTGCCTGCTGGGGATGGCTGTTACCATCAAGGAGTGTCATTGCTATGGGGTGGCGGTGTCTGGTCTGGTCTAGGTGGGTGCTACATGTCTAGATAACAACACCACAAATGCCAGGTCCAAAAGTTTCCCAGCAGAACGTTGTATTCTCATAAGATGGTCTATTTTATTTACTTCTTCCTGTCAGTGGTTTTAATGTTTTGGCTGATCAGTATATATAGGATATAAACTGTAGTTACTTGCTCCAGTAATGCTGCAGAACATTCCATATATTTGTTTTAGTTTTTTCAGATCTGCATCCATCTTACATAAAAAAACATTACCATACTCACAATATTCTTCTCATTGGGCTTCATGGCAATGCTGCCAACGATCTCCTCTCCTCTTCTCACGGTCAAATAGTCCTCCAGGTAGAACACTGTCTGCTTCCAGTGGGTGTACGGAGCATCTGGTGCTGGAATACACACAAGGAACACGCTTCCATAACGGTGATCAGCAACATTCAATCTCATAAGGATCGGCTCTCCAAAGAAGCAGCTGCTACGAACTGGCTGCCAGCTTGTAAAAAGCCTTTTAGCTGGTGCTGGAACTCTGCATCAAAATCACTCTTACTAACAACTTATCAACATTTACACAGATATTACTACAAAATGCAGATAATCAGTAATGCGTTTCATTTCAGTCCATCATGAAGCTACACCATCACACCCTGTTTACCCAATGAAAACATCAGTTTGAGAATAAATACGAACTCTAAAAGCAATGGTGCAAGAAAGGGACAAGTTTCTCCACTTGAGCTCCAGATGCCAGCTCTCAAGTAAAAGGCAAATAATGCATGACTGCATTCCTGACCTCTCTCCACCGCTGCTCGAGCCAGTCAGTTCTTTCATCATCAGTCCAATTTGTGCTGCTATTGTGCTCCCTTCTGTGAATCAGTCTCTGTATGTGAGTGCGGGGGGAACTCACACACCCAAAACAAATGCGAGCAATCCCCAGTGCCCTGACCATCACTGAGCGCTTGGACCAGATTCAAAAGGTCACTACCACTTAAATATCTGCAGCCATCCTTGGGCGGCTCAGTAGCCTTGACTTTATAGTTCAGCTCTTTGTAAGTTCACAGATAAAAGGGCCTGCCTATCAGCGGTGCCGCTGTGCAGGCCTGGATCTCAGTTTTTTAGTTCTTTTTTTGACTCTGTTTCTTATGCTAATGCAGCAGATGAAATGGCATTTCTACTCAACAGCAGCATTTTAATGGCTGCTGCTCTTTTTCACCTTATGTTTGTGTCCGATACAACAGGCTCTTTTTGTGTAAGTTCAGATATGTATCTTAAGAGTTTTTTTTCGCCGGGGCATGTCTCCAGGTCTGATGTTGCAAAAATTGCTTGACAAGCAAGAAAATCAATAGGAGCACAGTGGGTCAGGAAGCTGGAATCAGGGAATTATACATTTCTTCCAAGGTCCTCATGAATAAAACAAACTGTCTCTGGCTCCACATAATTATTTTCTGGAAGGAAGAAAAAAAAGTGTTTATCCATCAGGTAAAACAGGTGCTTCTGCTTTCTGTGCCAATATGATTCCATTTTCTAAATGATGTATTTTGCTCCATCGCCACTAGGGGTCACTCACAGACAGATATTCAGTTCTCTTCAATGGCTTCAGTCATGTCTGATCTGCTCTAAAATCCACTGCATCCAAAGTCTAAAATGAGGAACACGCAGCTCATTAAGAGACAGTTATAGCTCAGATTTTTCCTACTAACTAAAACAACAGGTACTGCAGCGAGATTCAAAATTAGTACACTGAGCCTGTGATATTTTCAGCAAATTCACTCCAGACCTGCTTTGGCTTGATATATGTTGCAGTTCTGTGTGATAACTTGCAATTGTGGTCTTTATACGAATTTAAGCTCACTGTCTGCCATCTGTAACGTGTATGTGTAGAGAATCGTAGATATTCACAGGTCCACGAGGGACAAGTTCACTGCGTAGCATAAAGTATAAAGCAAGAGAACGTGCTCAGCATCCTACCTGTGGAAAAACCAGTCTTCTTGTGACACTTGGTAAACTCGATGTTGAAGTAAGTGACCAGTGCATGGATGTAGTCGTTCCTCTGGATTTGCAGGCAGAAAGCAGAGGTGAAGGAGAGGTCCTCTGGCTTTACCGTGTAGATGTCCACCTCCTGTAAAAGAGAGAATTCTTTACTTTTTTGACTCTTATTGAGCTTATGCAACTAATAAAAAGCTCTCACCTTTTAAAATAATATTTCATATAATGAGAAATATGGCTTCACCTTGCATGCAATACAGCAAGGACACTGAAAGGCTAACTTTAAGAAGTGCAATAGTGCTTCTACCTGCAGAAAGACAGAGGGTCATCACTAAGTCCCAGTAGGGCTGTGCCAAAATTGTAAAGAGGCCACTAAGCCTTGTGCGGGATGAAGAGGGAGAGTGAGCTGGGGGTCATCTGAGAGCTCCTGTCAGGATCCAGGTGTTATTCATGGACAGTGCTAGGACCCAAATCTGTAAATGTCCCCCTTTTCCCAGTCAGGATATCTGATACTGCATCATCCCACTGCTTCACAGAACACGCAGTTCCACAGCGTGCTTTACTGCACCAGCATATTGCGTTGCCTTTGATTACCGAGCAACAGAGGGGGAATGCGGCTCACCTAAAACCTACTCTGCAGGCCAAACATGTAGGTAGTGCTGTCATAATCTTGTTTCATGCACCATCAGCGCTAATAGATCTTCACTGCTAGCCTGCTAGCTTTGGCGCCAGATGCCACATTTGCTGTGGAAGAACGAGCCGTATGTTCACTGGCAATAAAAGTGATGCAATATTAATGTCGAATTCCCTGCACCGTCTTTATAAATAATCACTCCCATAAACACATTTACACAGATATTTTACACCGGTCGCGCGGTGTAAACTTCTCAAAGTCACACTTTAAAGTTTAGAACGGCAGTATGATACGCGGCAATGTTTACCCTCTTGCAATTACTCTAAAGGCAAAATAAAAATTTTATGAGCGCTATCATGCCAGCTGTTAATGGAGAATTAATTATTTTCTCCAAGCTTATAATTGTTAATGAGCCTCCATGAGTGCTGTTACAGAAGTTTCGGGGAGCGGCTTAATAACATGAAGTCCTGTGTGTGGTGCTCCTCGGCTGTACAGCTTTAATGAGGTCGTTTGTTAATCCTTTTAAAGACAATATAGCGAGTCAGCGGGGTATCATTGCTGGAAGGCTTGTGTTTTTTTTTTCTTCACAAGATCCAAAGATAAGCAGCATTCCCATCAGCATCACGGTAATTTCATTCAACTGTCTTTAGTGACGGTTCTTTGTGATATCACAAAAGGAAAGGGTATCTAATTTGAGAGAATACAAATGGCTTTGAAAGCAGGGAAGAGGCAACGCTGAAGCCGAGGTGTGATCGGGTGATTTTGCTGCGTCCGAGGGGTTAGGGCAATCCAATCAAATGCCACAGATAGGATGGTCACTGTGACAAGGAGCACAATCAGGGAGGCCAGACGGGCTGCTATTCACATGCATGTCACGGCTGTCTGATGAGTCTAATTCACACAGTGAGATAGATGTTCAGACAGGCTAACCGCCGCTCATCAAGGTCATCCTCATACCGTCATACCATCCACGGCATGTCAAAGAGCACCTTTAGCTGTTAATCACTGTCACTCAGAACTTATAATTAGCATATATGTGCCAGCACCAATACTGTGTTTGGAAAAATCTAACTGAATGATAATGTACGAACAGTGTACGCTAGCACAGTTGTTTGTGGTACCTTAGGTGTTGAAAATTGGTCGTACTTAGCTGGTACAGGAAAACCTTCACTATTTGGCAGTGGGGATGTGCTTTCCCGCAAAATGCACCTCATTTCCCCAACCTGTAGCTTAGATATATACACGTCAAACGCTGGTGCGCCCCCTAGGTAAAACCCCGGAACTGCATGGAAATACATGAACACAGTGATTTAAATTAAAGATAACTGCAAAATATATAATGGCTCCTTAGTAGCCATTCTGTGTCATGATCTTGTGTTTTTCATACCCCTCTTGTAATCCTGTTTGGTTTCTTTGCGTTTCCTGTTTTTATGTTGTAAGCTTCCATTTGATTGTTTGATTGGTTTCTCCTTGTGTGCTCGGCCCTCGTTGGTTTCCACCTGTGTCTTGTCAACGAACATTTGAGTGGTTATATAGTCCTGCTTTTCCCATTGTCTATTCGTCTGTTTGGGCACCGATGCTAAGTATCCTCAGTTGGGTGGTTTATTTTTTGTTACCTGCTTGTTGTATCCTTGTGTTTCTGTTTATGCTTTGCGATTCCCATATTTGGCGGATTTATGTTTGAGGAAACCATGCCTACCTTGCAGCACTGTTTGCTCCTTTTTTTATTGAAGTTAGTTTCGTTCCATGCTCCTGCTTCCCTTTGGGTCCTGTGTTTGGGTTATACCTCACCATTGAACACCACCAAAACCATTCTGGAGCTTTATACGATCTTAAACAGCTGGTTAAAGGTGTTTCCAACTTAAACTCTCAGGTCTTGCCACAATCTCCATCAGCAAATCATGTCGTTGGCGTCAGACATTAACTACGTTCTCCCCTAACTGCTGTCATTTTAGCTTGAAGCTGTTACAGCCCTCCTCCAGTCTCCTCATCCAGGACCCAGCAGGGCTGTTCAGTATCCACTCTTCATCCCATCCAGATCTCCAGCGTTCTTTTCATTCTTTTCATTCTTTTCATTCTTCTCATTCTTTTCATCACCTCCACTAGTATCTAGACCTGTGGGATTTCCCATACTGGGCACGGCTTTCCCCCAACCTACTGAGGATTCGATTTCTGGTCTAACTACCAAAGACTTTCACATTTCTCTTATTGCGCAGATGTCAACAGAAGCCTGTCTCCTGACCTTCTCATCAGGGCATTAATACATGAAATGTTTACGGTTCACCTCTCCCCATGTGAATATAAAGCCCTGCCTCTTTCTTTCTTCTTTGTCGAGCCATCTGTTATAGTTTCCCCTGTGCTGTTACCTCTGTGGCTTTTCCTTGTGGAGTTACCCTGTTGTTGTTTCCTAGCATTTCAGTTCAGTGAGTTTTTCTTTAGCTTTTGTTTTTTACTCTTCTTTTTTTTTTTTTGGATCTGTGTTTTGGGATTGCCCTGCCACCCCTGCAGCGCCTTTTGTTCCTGTTTTTAGTAGTTATTTTGCTCCCTGCTCCTTCCCCCACTTGTGCCGTACGCGCCTCACCACTCAGAACGTGACAACCTCAGCATTTAACTCGACACGGACAGGCGATCCTCGTTAAACCGGCCGACTCTGCCCGGTCAAGAAAATCATGCTGTGATCTAAAGCTCCAGAACAGCTACTAAATTAAGTCTGAGGAGACGATGTTTTCTCAAGTGCAGCTCCAAGGTCAGGAATGAAACCTAATCCTCACTAGGTTCTTTTTATAGGCTGTTGTTGATGCATCAACCAATCAGAATCAATGGTATTGATATACAACAGACATTTTGAGGCTACACATATCCTGCCTGTAACACTTGCAGGGCTTTTATGGATGCGGGTAAAGAAAAATCGTTTGCCAGGCTTTGTGATAAATCAGCCATGAACCACGAGCCATATTTAATAATACTAACCTTGACCAGACAGGAGTTGGTCACCACCTGTTTGGGGTCCACAATGTCCACCAGGGGTTCCTTCATGGCCACATTGCGGATACAAGTCATGTCAAAACCATACACGTTCTCCCACCCTGGTAAATACAGCAACACATAGTTAATTTACCTCCAGGATTTCTGGCGTTTGTGAGTTGCTATGCACGTGAACATTTTTCAGTTTATTTTCTTTTGTCCAACTTTTTAGAGTGGGAAAAGCCACAGCAGGTGTAAACACGCTGCAGCTGTAAAGCATAACTAGTCGGGGGCGTTGAATCGCACGGCTTCCCAGAAAAGTCTGATCTACGACCCCACAGATGTACCCCCTGTCATTTTGCAGCCGTTTCCATTCTGACAGATGAAAGCCACGTTGTACACAGCGGTGATTTTTAAACATGAGCCTCCTTGAGCACTCCACTCTTGCCTTGGATATCCTTCCTGCTTTAGCTAAATTACAGCATGCATTATTCATTAAGCTCCTTAAAATAGTGCACGGGCAAACATCTCTGTCGTGACCCAAAGGGGGGGAAAACAACTTGAGTGCAAGTTGAAGACTGGTGATAATGAACAGGTCACAAACCTCCAGGGGCTTCTCTAATGTAGTGTATTTGCATTTTGTGCTGCCCATTTACATGGAACTAAAGAGCTTGTGCAGCCCAGCGTAGCACTAATGATCACAGAATGCTGTCAAAACACTGGAGTGTTTAAGAAGAATACAAAAAATCATCTTTGGCCCTTTATGCTAAAGAAGTTTGCGTTCAATAGTTTCTCGGTGTGAGTCTGTGCGGTCCACTGTTACAGAGCAATGGCAGACTAAATTGACTATTCAGACACTCTGCAGTGCACTGAGCCAGCGTGATATGACTTTCTGAGGACATTATGCGCAGTGCTGGGGCTTTATAATTTCCCAGATGCGTGGGAGAGTGTGAGTAGGAGGCCTGTTTGCTATTGTTCTGTTTGTGTGCTCGGGGTTGCACAGTGGCTGAACGCTGACTTTGGCGCTTCTTCTTGTGGTGCATGTCCAGCAGTAAAACATCGCCCACAGCCCTACTGCTGGGTTTAGAGTGGGTTGATACAGAAATGGAGAGGCTTGTTGACTTATGATATCAATTGTTGCCCCCAGCCCTGCGCCTGAAGGATAGATCTGTAATGCTGGAAAAGTGGAGAGGAGGACGGTGTTCTAGGTACAAACGTCTGTCAAGATACACCGATTAGGCATAACATTATGACCGCATTCCTGTGGGTATATGGTGTGGGTCTGCCTTGTGCTTGTAAAACAGTTGGGTATCATGGGTTGAGGGGAAGGGTCTCTGTGGAGCAGACTTGTTCCGGTGCGTCCCACAGATACTTGATCAGTTTGGGATCTAGTGAGTTTGGAGGCCAGGTCAAAACCTTGTGCTGCTTTTCATGTTTTTATAGTTGTTCCTAATTGGTTGTTTTGTGCCTGTGTCAGGCTGCACCCTGCTGGGGATGGCTGGAGCTGTCAAGGGTGGTGGGTGCTTGGTCTGGTCTAGGTGGGTGCTACATGGCTTAGTAACATCACCATGAATGCCAGGTCCAAAGGTTTCCGAGCAGAACGTTGCATTGCCACAACATTGTCAATGTTACTCACTTCTCCTGTCAGTGGTCATATTGTTATGCCTGACCGGTGTATATTACTGGTCATGTCGAAGTCATACACATATGATCGATAGGATATACTTAAACTCAAACTGCACTTACAATGTATTTTGAAGTCTTTGTACTGCCTGTCCTCTATGGCCACCACATACAGGGAGGCTCGGTCAGGAAACATTAATCCACCGGGTTTCTGTTTTGCAAGGAAATAACTCAGAAGTTGATTCTGAACACATAACAAGAGGTCCGCAGCGCAGCAGTGGTGACATTTCGTTCCTCAGCCGAGAACACGTTTGAATTATTGAGGTGTTTTTGTTCCCTCTGCCTGAAGTCTATAACGGAGCGGAGGCGCTGTTCATGATGTAGAAGTAGTAGTTAATAATGTAAGGTTGCTCCAAACATTAGAGACTTACCTACCCATGCATGCCTTTCCCCCCATTAATCTAGCAGTTATTTCATTAGTAGATTTATTGAGTTAAAAATGAAGTTAATTTATCTTCACTTTTGGCTTCTCTCAAAGCAGCGCCTTCCACCGTGTAGGGGAATAATTTTAATAGGTTGTGAGATGGATTGGATGCGATGTGTTTTGAATAATGATAAGTTAATTATTATTTTATATTTCATATTTCCTGTTGCCGAATTCTGAGACTAGAGCTCTGAAATGGTTCACATTAAATCTTTTAAGATTGTGGTCTTGACTGATTTGTTGACACCTGTAGTCACTGGTTGTAACGGCGAGAATTTTGCAAGCGGGAAAACAAACTATTGTCATTTTTAATAAAAAAGCCAGACAATAATTGGCCCTGAGCGGCACACAGTGAAAGAAGCAAGTTGCCAATCAGAGAAACTGTGCAGCTCTTCATCAAACGGCTCATTACTCATACTTTGAACAGATCTGCTGTCAGAAAATGCAGAGGCAAAGGCTGTCGTCTTGTTTTGTAGACCTAGACCACTATAAAAGCCATCTCATGTTTTGCCATTGAAATGCTTCTAATGTGAAGCTACAGCAGTTTGGTTTGCATTAGCAGCACATTGATGTGTTATCTCATTCAGTAATAATAGTAGCTAACGGGACTCTGCGGTCACAAAATTAAAAAAGGTTTGGATTAGACAGCTCACAAAATTGTCACGTTATTAGATTATTCTTCGTTCTTACTGCTTTGCTTGTTTTAAATCAGGGTCACTGGTGTCACTGAAGGACACACTGCCGTACACTAGCTTTGCACCAACATACACATCAACCCCCACAATCCACACTTCATACCAGCCACTTGTCCCTGGCGAAGATTACTGTGTTCAGCATGGATTCGTAGAAGAGACAGTAGCCCATCCACTCGGATATGATGATGTCGACCTTTTCGACGGGAAGCTCTACCTCCTCCACTTTGCCTCGGAAAATGGTGATCACTGAAACACACAGCACAAGAGTGTCGTCTTTTCAGCCATGAAGTAAAAGTGGAACCCTGTTAAGGCTGTTACATGCTATGTGAGAACAAAATTCTAGTTTGGGAGTTCTCGCAGCTTGTTCTCTGCACACTTTTTCCCGTATCATGTCCAGCAAGTATTCTGTGATTGGTCAGAAATTGGAGTGGGTGTTGGAGGACAATGAGGACTTCCCTGGAGTTTAGCACTTGAGTTTCTCGTGAAGTATAAATGACATAACCAGAGCGAACTTTGTTCTTGTTCTCGCAGCACTAGGAGCGAGAACAAATTTCTTGCTTTTTGCGGAGAATGCGTAGGTGTTAGCTGTTCCTTCAATCATTTGAGCATACTTGTCATTCATAGCTTTGCAGATGGGGTGAATCTCTGCTGACAGGGTGGTTTGAGGAGGTATTTTTTTTTGGTAGATGCACAGTCAGGGACTTGGCAGGAAATTTGCTTTCAGAGTCGCAGGGGGGCTATGATAAAAACACATGCTTTGAAGTTACATAAGTTAGAAACATGTTGGTGCAAATGAATACAAATGAGCCAAAGCAGAGCGTAAGAGAAGGATGGAACAAATCTGGAATCCTCCCAGTCATTCACACCTCTTCCTTTTTCCTTTTCGCGTCTCCTCTGTTGGCCTTTCTGCCTTCATTTTCATCCACTGTCATGACTGTAACCTACTTTATCGCTCCCTTCACTGGGGATGAAGTGCACTGTCATCAGAACAGAGAGACAGCTGCAGCTCTTACCGCTGTCAAGGTGGTTGGACTTGATGATCCTCTCCGAGTACTCTGATATACTGGAACACTCAATCTGGCAGAAAAAGAAAGAAAAAGAAATAAATGCTAATTAAATGAATAATTTCCCCATGGAGACGTCGGCTGCACTCTAAATGACATGCCCTCAATTTGCTCATAATTTAGGAGATTTGAAATGCTGCTCTGTTGACTGGAAGGCCTCAGATAACACTTTCTATTGCTGGTATGTATATTTAATAAACGACATGCATGCAGTAAATTTAGACAAAAGCCATGAAAATTACAAAAAAACTAAAAATACAACAATGGTCACAAGATATTTTACTCGCTATTCCCAGTTGGGCAAAGTCAGCACCAGTCTGCACTAGCTAGGACAGTCAGCATGGGTAGTTGACACAAAAATCTGCTAGTGTGTTAGGGGCCCAACCTCAGTCACAATCAATTAAACATACTTGAAAATTCTCATGAACTGACTACCGATACAACTGCAAACACAAGGTGCCAATAGCCAATGAAAAAGGGAGGGTGGGACACAGGAAATAGCACGAGAAGACGACTGGTGGTAATATCAAAACAACAATGGAGAGAGCAGGAGAATGGCAACAAAGCGAACCTGGACCACAGGAATGAAGGAGAGATTAATCGAGGTGTGGTAGTATCTGGGTGAGACAGAACTTTAGCTTGTGGTTTGTTTTGAAGCGAATTTCTATCGAAGGACCCAGCGAGCAGAAACAGCCTATCATATCCCTGGACGTCACCAGTCAAACAGCCAATCATTCAACAGCTGTGTAGTTTGGTCGCAGTAGTTGCCATGTGGGTTTGTTTACAAGGGAGTAGCATGCAGTGAGAAGCCGAGATGAGAGTAGAGGCGGCCGCCATTTAGCAGAAACTGGCACCAGTAGTATAGTAATCCACGGTAGTGCCGTCGTGTAGAGTTTCTAGTGTAGTAGGTACCATTATGATTTGGCACCGCAGGGTACCGTAGGTATCGTGCAACGCTACATCTTACAGCTGTCACCCTTGTAAGAGTTTGCATCAGAGTTTGATGCGTTCAGTTGACTTTAGTTGGTTTGACAGTATCTGTTTCCCTCTGGTCAAAACCGGTCTGTTTCTACATCACTACTTCCATCCAGTGAGCTGTTTGGTCGCCTTCTCCTAGTGAATTATTCCCTCAGTTCCTGTGCTTAAAATCCACTGTCATTCTGTCACCCCCATCTCCACCCCTCCATAGTCATCCTAGAAGTCGTCGTCAGAGGTCTGCTCCACCCAGCTAGACTCCAGTGTGTCCTGTCCCTGCATCCACCTGCATCATCTGAGATTCACTTTTATGATACCGCCACTCTCTGAGTCTAGCCGCCAAACTATTACCTTACTTATTTAAGGTTCACGTTTCCTCATACTTGATCTGTCCTCATTGAAATAACAGCAGAGTCAGGCGTTGCTAGTGGGTAAACAACATTGCTAGAATGACCACACTGAGCTTTAAAACCACTCTTCAGAAATCCTATGGGTGACATCAAGGAGGGTGTACTGATCCGTACGTAGTCCACGGTTTAAACCACAGACAGTAGACAAAAATGGAAAAGGCAATTTAACTCCTTTGAGCACTGAGTGGTTATTTAAATTAAATCCATGTAAGAAGTTCAGAGTATAATTGCTAAAACAAGCAATCAGGGTCAAAACCATTAACTTGATCTAATGTTTGCAGTGTGCATATCTGCAATATGAAGTAACTGCGCAGTATAAAGTTGCATAAAAAGGAAATATTCAGTTAAATTACTTGAACCTTAAAAATTGCACTAAGGTGCAGAGTTAGTTTTTGCTTCTAAGGACAGATGAATGAAACTGTTTAGATAAAGGGATGTTTTTTTTAATCTCCAGTTGAGTGTCTGACCTTTAGGGCAGTGGCCTGTTTCTTTGGTCCCGATCACAGCGCTGTACTCCCTCTTTGGAGACAAATTACAATTCTCTGCGTGAAATAAGGACGGATCCATCTCCGAGTCTTTATTTTTGAATGACTGCTCCCGGCAAGGATGTCTGTCCAGCAATGCAGCCATGCATAAGGTTCTCTGGGGCAGAAAACAAGGTCATCTCCGTCTCTCTGTGGATGCTATCCGTTCCACTCCCGAATATAACACTGCAGGCTTGCACCTGGTTTGCGAGCCTGAAAGAGAAGCCTAGCCATCGGGGACATGTCTCACCACCTCCTTCCGCTACTTTATTCCTTTTCACAATACTGTACCGTACTGAGAATTGGATGAGTAGGAAGCTGGATCTTTGCCGATTTTAAGACAAAAGTCAGGAAATAAGATAAATAAGAGCATTTGAAGCCATTTGTGGCAAGGTATTTTTCCCCTCCTCCCTACAGCGCCTGACAGCAGTGAGTAGTAAGTAAGCTTTTATCACTCACAGTGATTGTGATTTGTGTGCCTGTCAGCGGCGGGTAACTAGCATGGGAGGGATTATCACCGGGCACCATGCACCGAGGTTAATTTAGCACCGCAGGAAATGTCCCGGAGTCGAGCTGAAAATAGTGAACGGTTAAAGAATGTAGTGGATTTACAGCGTGAGCAGCCTCCACGAGAGCCGCTGAAGCGCCAGAGCGTCTTAATTAAACAAAGTATTAATGAAAACAAATTAAGCTAAAGATTAGTCACTACTCAAACGCAACCAGCCATTTAGCCTTGATAGGCCCTCTAACTTCTAGTTTCATTACTCTTTTGACATTTGAGATTCTTTTAAATTAGCCCACTGCCTCTTTTCCTTTCCTATTTTCTTTCTCTCCGTCATGTTTCTTTCCCGTTCTGTGCCCGCATACGCGATTTATTGGGGTGCCGCCAGTAAGAGTGCTGTAACATAATAAAGCTCCTTCATTTATCAGAATAAAACTCTGGATGCTTCTAATAAGCAGCTCTCATACAAAATAAGGACATAATTCAGCAGGAGGCCTTTGTCGATACTCGAATCTCTTGCAGCATTAGGGAGTCTGAGGGTATAGACTTTCACCTGAGTGTGTTCGGTCTGTTCCACTTGCTTGGGGGCTCTTTTTGCCCGAGGTGTGCATGCTCGTTTGTGGTGCAAGAGATCCATCTGGTCGTAGTAGTACAGCAGCAGAGGACTCTTGAATGAACTCTAGGAGCTGTGGATCGTAAAATAAAGGCTAAATCAAAGTTGTTGGCTTTTATTTTGGAGCAGATCTGTCGTGGTACGCTCTTTTGGTTTTCCTGCTTTTATTTTGTAAAATGTTGTTACTTCCTGTGATAGTTGGATTGGTTTCTCCTTGTGTGCGTCGTCCTTATTACTATCACCTGTGTCCCGTTAACCCTTCTGCCCTAAGCTTTCTTCAAGTCGTCTCTGATGGTACCCCGTTCGTCTCACGGTTGGCGTCCTCGCGCACTCGTCTTGGTCTTGGTCCTCACCTGTTTTTGGAGTTGTGTTTTTGGATACCCTACCTTTCCTGCAGCGCCTTAAGTTTTAGTTGCACGTTCTTGTTTAAGTAATTTTCCTACTCCTCCCTCCATCTGTGTCCTGTTTTTGTGTCCTACTTCACCAGAATTGTGACGAAATGTGTGACTTTATGTAAGAACTCAGTGTTTTCTGCAAACTTTAATAAGGCGCTGGGGTTTCTTTTTGTTTTTGGTCTTAATAAAAGCCCCTAACTAAGAAGCTATCCCAGCTATTAAAAACTATTTACACAGTATATGGCACATAGAGTGAGATTATGAGTTTTGTATTTGTCCGTCTTTAAATTACCGTAATAACGCTAATATTGGATTTAGCGACAAATAGCAAGAGCCTGTGCAGTTCATGTTAATGAATACTAAACAAAATGCTTTTGAGATGTGACATTACATGGGTAGATGTCTGTAAGTTTAAATAAAGTATCAGCGAATAAATTAATAGTAAACTATTGAATCTCAATCTAACTTTGCTAGCTAGCTCTTACAAAGTTTAGCTAGTTCACGTTACGCTGAGTCATTTCCTTCGGGTTTTGCCCAACTCTCTTTAAATAACTGTAAATATCCATGGTCTAAAAATCAAGAGAACAAACATCGGGTTTTAAAAAGTGGCGGTGGTGTACATTTTTTGTGGTGAGCAACAGAAATAGCTTCTCATGCTACGTGAGTTGACCGTGCAAAAGCACAACTTTTTTTAAATGTGCAAAAATATTTCCATGTGTTATGAGACCATGGCAGAGTAAATTAGACTCTACTGGGCCGCAACACTGGAAAAAATCTAAATCCTACCAAGTATATTTGTCTCATTTCTAGTAAAATATCTCATTACGCTTAATATAAGACACAATTGCCTAAAGATTACCATTTCAGCAAGACATAGAGACTTGTTTTCATATCTTGTGACGTCTTGAAAACATCTTGTTTTGAGTCACATGTCATATGAAACCAGCTTTTCTGACTCTTGCTGAGCTGGTTTTTCAGCTCCTGTGTTGTTTGCTAAAGATAAATCATCTTGTTTCAGGAATTACACTTCTTAAACCTATTTCAAGTTGTTTAAATATACTAAAATATAGCTCAAAATAAGTTTTTCTGGCTAATTTCAAGATCACGTTTATCTCAAAAGTCCTAAATATCACATCTTATTTCAAGAAATCTTAACAAGCCGATTTTCACTAGTTCCATCGGCAGATTTGTTTGCTTATTTACAGCAAAAACATCTTTTATTTGTTGTTTTTTTGCATATTTTTGGAGGGGCATTTTTTCCAGTGCATAGCGTTATTGTATGGGAATGCCTGCAACTTAAAGATGGACCATTTAAAAGTTTATATCTTGGATATTTCTTGTTTTATCGCAACTCAGTGTAACCTGAAGACAGAAATGCATCTCAGCCTCTACTTTCAGCCTTTACTTTAAGTGAGTCTAAGTGAAGTTTTACCTTTAAGCATGCATACAGGAAGCAGGGCCTTCACATTAGCGCTGCCTCCCTGGAGCAGCCCTATTCTCTCCTGTCTATTAGCAGAGGACTGGTCAAGAGCCTTCTGGTGCCTCTGGTGCCCATTAAGCACTCTGCCACATAAACATACAGCACTAACTGACGTTGCACCAGGTGTACACATGCGTGTGCTCTTGCAGGCATGTGCATGTACTACTGTTTTTTTTTATTTTGATAATAGGACTGCTGATGCCAGCTCTCTAATTGCCAATGATGCCTCATCTCTTTCTGAACCTCGGCGAGAGGAGACAGCCATTAGCCATGTGTCCATCAGACGCTTCAGCGGGAGCGCTGAGGCCTCGAGGCGTGTTGACAGAGGCACACGTTGCCTCTTGCACCTCTCACTAATGTCAGACAGAGTCACTGTCACGGCACTTCTCCCTAGGGCCTCCCCGTAGTCATTTACTCTGGAGACACAGTAAGTACAAGTTTCAGGCTTCACTGAGATGTTGTGGCACTTCTCATGGTGGTTAACTTGTGACATATTGGAAATGAGGTCCACATGACCACTGCAGGCAGCAGTCAGTGTCATTTTAGTTAGTTTGTCAAAGTACAGCTTCAATTTGGTTCCAGTCTGGTTTCAGCTTTCTCTAGTTTCAAAAGAAATTAAAGCTAAGGATTTGAATTTCCTACAAAGTCACTCACAGTCTAGCAAATCCTGATAAAGGCGCCTGGTTCTTTGCAGTAGAGCCACTTAATAAAACATACACCGTGTATTAATTATTGTTCAAACATCTATCATCTCATCGACATGCATCTAAATATCAGAGGCGTATACATAGATTGGTGTGTAGACTGTGGAACTAAAGAGAGAGGGGATGACACTACGGCTTACCTCTGCTAACTGAACACAGTCTGTCTGTAAATTTATACAAAGAGAAAAGTTAAGATGCTAAAAAAAAAACTCACAAGATCTGATGCTGAGTTGTTTTTGTAGAAGTATATTATAAGTCTCACTGACTTGCTTCCTTTTGAGATGTATTCATCAATCACTCTGCTTCGGTTCCTTTGCCATCTACCGTCCTAACTTTCTCAAACCCGACCCTCTTTATGCCACTCTTTTCTTCCTCTTCCACCTTTCACACCAGGAAGCAGGGGGGACGAGAGGCTGAACTTTCCCGTTATGTCCCGACTCCTAAGGCGCTTATATGGGACCTATACGGGACCTAAACACGAGGACCAACACATGTCGCCAACGCTGGTGCATTTATAGTCATTTATACTTGTGTTCTCGTCAGCTTGGCTCGCTCCGTAACAGCGCCACCTATACGCTAGTCGGCGCTGTGTCTTTTTCGCCAATACGGTTCATTTTTGTTTCTACGTCCTGCTTCACTTTCAACACTGGCAACTGAAACTTTTGCAAGTTTTGGTCAAATTTCACGAGTCATACAAACATCTTTATCTCCTCAGTTAATCTTGCAGATTTTTTGTTGATCCAAAACAATCAATTCGAAAATACCAAACGGACCGATCACAGCTCTCACACTCTGCATCGTTTCTGGGGAGGTGCACGTCAGCTACGGCGCTAGTCTCTGCGTAGGCGTCATTGCCGTACTGAATTGCCAGAGAGCAGCATTGGTGAATGAATCACAAGAGGATTTACTGAGTCATGTGATGTTAGGGTGAGATTCTGTCCACATGCAGTGTAAACAGGCGTCTCAGCCTGCCAACTGCCACTGTCTCTGCACTAAGATGCAATGATCTCAGCCCTCTGGTTGCCATTTGCTTGCTTTTTGTCTTTGGGTCTTGCCCCTCTGCAGTTAGACACAGGACAGGAGGCAACCTGTGGACTAAAGTGTCTGTCCATACTTTAATATTTTAAGAATTAGATTGACCACATGAACGTGCATACGATTTACTGTACCAGGTAATGCTTCCTAGTTAGAGACCACTCCTGGTTCATCTGCAAATAACCACAATCCTTAACTCAGTCTGTTACATATGACACCGATACTTTTAAGCTTATGAATGATTTTTGGTTTCGGCAACGATAAATAATAAATAAACAAAAGCAACAACAGTATGTTAATGGATTTGATTGCAGTTACTTAGTATGAGGCAGACACTGTA
The DNA here is from genome assembly GCA_005024645.1 of Planiliza haematocheilus. Classification (NCBI taxonomy): domain Eukaryota; kingdom Metazoa; phylum Chordata; class Actinopteri; order Mugiliformes; family Mugilidae; genus Planiliza; species Planiliza haematocheilus. The sequence goes on along the minus strand of SRSE01001415.1, from coordinate 9,198,523 downwards.
GAGAATGTGGGCTTCATATTAAGTGTATAACTACTACCAGCTTTTCTTTTTTCTGTGACATGGTCCATATGATGAACCGAATTTGCTGTTGGCCCAGATCTCGGTTCTTCAACCTTCTCACCCACCGCTGATGATTTATAGGCAGTTATGATAAAGGTACGTGGCCTGGGTGCAGAGCTGAAACTGAACGACCTTAAGATCTAAACCTTTGAATCTTTGAACCTTTGTATGTGCATAAAAAAAAAAAAAACGCCAGACAGATGAACGGCAGCAGCACAAATGTGAAGAAAAGCATCGAAAGTCGGAAAAAAACAAAACAGTATAACAGAGAAAAGGAGACAGAAACGGAGCGAGACAGCAGAAGGGGAAAGGCAAACAAACACAAGACACAAGGCAAAGTCACAAACACATAATGTCATCCAGCAGCTCAGAACAAGTCTGCTGGCAATTCCAAGTTAATCATTCCTCCCCTGAAGCACATGCACGCTGTCTGGAGCCGCCGTGCAAGAAATAAGTTATCCCAAGCTAGTGGCATGTATGCAGAATGTATTCTCAGACATGCCCCGACTAACAATTACTTTGCTCCAGTACACAATAACAGTTAGAGCTCTCAAAGCGGCGACCAGTCAGCCTCCCTAAGAGGCTGCACGTTTTTATCGCCTCCACGTCAGACGGGATATTCCTCAAAGACTATGCGGCGTCTGAGGAAAACGATTAACGCGTGAGCGCGGGGGCAGGCGTCCGCGTACGGGGACGCAGTGTGAGCAGCTTGTGGATCCTGACAAAGCAGCGTGACGCCGCCGCGCAGGAAGGAAACGCGTCTTACCCCATACACGTGCTTCGCCCCTGCTTTGGCCGCGAACATGGACAGGATCCCAGTCCCGCTTCCGACGTCCAGCACTATTTTGTCCTTGAAGACGTGCTTGTTGTGGTACATGGAGTTCCTGTAGGTGAGCGTCCTCACTTCGTCCTTCAGCATTTCCTGGTTGAGATTGGGTAAATAATAGGAAGATGTTGATGCTGCTGACCCCTGCACAGAGCCGCTATTTGTTTTGTTGAATTAGAAATGATATCTGGGCGATGGGGCACTGAGTTTGCTGTGATGTCCACAATGGAGACACACCTAATCTCGCTCTATTCCCTCCCGGCCATATGGTTCTACATTCACGTCCACAGTAAGTCCCAGGCGCCTGCAGGCTCAGACTGACTGCATATCTTATCTTCTTCTGTTCCTCTTATGAGCATATGTGAGTGCGAAGAATATTCAGAAACGATAAGAATACATCTGACCTATATTCCAGAAATATAAAAAATTCATTTCAAAGGTCACACTAGGAACTTGCGCTTTTTTACCCAGCCCCTAATAAATTCTGCCTCCTCTCTCAGAGAGAGGGCGGCTATAGAAAGATAAAAAGATCAGCTCTAACAGTGGATATATGAGATTCATAAAGAATCGGGTATTTTTAATGTTTAATAATGAATCATTGTTGAACAAGATTGAAAAAGTTTCAAATTTCCCCAGTGCACCTTAGCGAGGTGAGGGATCAGGCATGAGGTCACCTTCCCGGGGGGAGAGCTTTCACTGAAGGAAGGCGTGGGTGTCCTGTCCTGTGAAGGGATCGGCTGAACTTTACCCAAACGTGACCCGCCGGCCACGGCATGAAGCTCACGGCACGGAGGTCGCAGAAGCACTTGAGAGGAGGAAGACGAGCTTCCTGAGAGGCTCACTTTGGGGGAAACTCAAACATTATCACCTCTAATGCACCGTAGCACAAGTTCGAGGCGATTAGGTGGGGGGAAGGAAGAAGTAGTTGCAGAAGACAAAGAGACGTGAAAAGCAGTGTCGGCAGGAGGTGATTAATATTATTATTGTGGCGTTTTCAAGATGGAAACCAGGACTCTGCTTTTACCTTTAATTTAATACTGGAGACTTGAACTTCCATCTGTAATTTATTCCTTAGTCCTGATGGTTATGATGATATTTTAGCCACCCGTTTGATTGATGTGATGTGAAGTCAAAGTGACTCAGCCTTCTCTTCTAATACATTAACCAGATCTTGCAGGGACATATCCTATTTTAATCTACTGGACATTCACACATAGCTGTAAAGTAAATGTTCAGTGATCGACACTGGACATAACATCAAGATGCATGTGCAGCATGTGGCTATAGTTAAACCAAAGCACCATATACCAAGCACTGATCAGGCATAACATTATGACCACCTTTACTAATATTGTGTAGGTCTCCATTGTGCCTCCAAAACAATTGTGACTCATCAGAGAATGGACATGGGCCTTCTGAGGGTGTCCTGTGGTGTCTGGTAACAGTATGTTGTTATTGGGACGGGCCTTTGGGTCCTATTGGTTGAGGGGAGGGGTTTCTGTGGATCATCCCACAGATACTTGATCAGTTTGGGATCTAGTGAATTTGGAGACCAGGTCAACACCTTGTGCTGTTGTTCCTAAACCGTTTTTGTGTTTGCATTGGCATGGAAGTGGGGTTTAAAGGGGACCTGACTACTCAGGGCCCAAGTTGGGAGAGGGCCCACGAAAATCCTGACTTTTTTTTTTTTTTTAATGAACTGGCATGGACAGGGGCCCACTAACATTAAGAGAGTACAGGGCCCAGAATTTGGTGCTACGCCCCTGTGTGTTTGTGCCGGGCTGCATCCTGCTGCTGCCATCAAGTAGTGTCATTGCTATGGGTGGGGGTGCCTGGTCTGGTCTGGTCTGGTCTAGGTGGGTACTACATGTCTCCGTAACATCTACACGAATGCCAGATCCAAATGTTTCCCAACAGAATATTGAATTGTCACAAGGTGGTCAAATGTATTCACTTCTCCTGTCGGTAGTTTTAATGTTGTGGCTGATCGGTGTATTTTTAGCTGTATTTGCGGTTGATTTTATGAAAAATGGCTATTTTGAGGTTCGATGGATATTCCATTTGCTCGTGTATTAACTGCAAGAACTAAAGGGAGCATGTGTCTGCTGGGGGTTCTACTAAAATATGTATTCAAGAATAGTAATGTCTTTGTTTTGGTTCATTAGTCCTTATAAATGAATGCGTATATCTTGCATAACTCAGATGTATTCTTCCCGTGTGTAATTGTACTATTCATGGCGCTGATGTGCAGGCTCACCTCATGAATGCCAAAGTGGGCGTAAGAATCGAAGTAGTAGTCTCGCGACGTCATCTCCTCCGGGTTAAGGAACTTGGCCATCTTGCCCCGCCCCGGGCAGCTGGGCAGGCTGGCGGCGTGAGGCGTGTGCGGCGGGCGGGGCGGCCGGTGTGCATGCTGGACTGAAGGCACAGGCTTGGGCAACGAGGTTGGCTGTGCCGACTGAGATGGGATGATGCGGATCGGCTGCCGCTGCGCTGCGGCTGCGGCTGCGGGAGCTGGAAAGGAGGAGAAGATGGCGAAAAGATATAAACCTCAGGCATTCCCCCCTTGACATTTTTAGCTCCCAGCTCTCAAGTCACGTCCCGAGCAGCATAGATGGCTTATTTCTCACGGGCCCGTGTGTCGGCAGAAGGCTCAGCTCTGCACAGAAGGTGAACCCATAACGCTCTGATTATCACCTGCGAGGCCTGCTGGGAGCGTCTGACCACGGTGTGTGTGCATGTGGCGAGCGAGTGAAGGGAGGTGGACGGCGGATGTAGATGGCGGATTTCCAGTAAGCCATTCTGGTGTTTATTCTCATTACAACATTCAGGCGTCTAAAAATAAACCATGAACATATCTGGCGAGGTGAACAAGAGTAGCTGGCGTTCGCTTCCCCGTGACAACAATAAACATGTCGGGGTGAAATGGTTTCACGTGCTTCTCTTAATCCACGTCTTTCTTCAGTTTATTCTGACGGGACTGACCTATAGCAGACCTGATGAGGCGAATAATCGAGCGAGCAGGTGACGAGATCCCGTTGTTCTTTTACAGCACTGATTCTTTCCGTCGGCCGCTTTGGTATTTTCCAGGCTGAAAAGGTTCATTCTTCTCCTGCCCGTATCCGTCCCTTTAAAACGGCCGTCTTGCAGTATTTATCTCCGCGCTGCCTCTTCCCGCTGCGCTTAAATGTCACAGGCTGGGACGTAACGGCCAAGAATATGATGCATGAAGATAATAGACCTCGATTCGTTCGACTTTCTGCGCGGCGAGGCCGACCCGGGTCGGTTTAATAGCGGCTGTTACCTAAGCGTGCAGGCTAGAGGCCGTGCTAGCATCATGGCTCTGTGGACGCTCAATCTGTCCACTGATACGGTCCTGACTGAGTTTATTTTTACAACTGCAGGACGGACTGTGGTGGAAATGTTGTCCAGGTGTTCATGAGTCCCATGAACGGAGATGATCTCTGCCGTTGCAATGAAGGTCAACACCTTGTGCTGTTCTTCATGTTTTTTTAGTTAAACCGTCTTTGTTTGTGCACGCTGCTGCAGTCAAGGAGTGTCATTGCTATGGGGTGGGGGTGCCTGGTCTGGTCTGGTCTGGTCTGGGTGGGTGCTCCATGTCTAAGTAACATCCACATGAATGAATGCCAGGTGCAAAAGTTTCCCAGCAGAACACTGAATTGTCACGAGATGGTCAACGTACTTCTCCTGTCCGTGGTTTTAATGTTGTGGCTGATTGGTGTAAGACCAAGCAAATGTGGAACAAAATGTAACTCTAAAATGCTAGCACTCTTCTGGTGAAAGCACGACTACACAATTAGTAAGAAATTTTGTGCTCTGCTTCTAGGCCGGTGACATTTCCTCCCAGAGAAAGTCATTACTACTCATTACTCTCCCGCCTTGATAAAGTTCAGAGGCCTTTGATCGTTGATTACACGTGAAGGTTTGACTCTCATTTTGAACTTAATCCCCTGAGCCGTGCTGCAGATCTGAAGAGGGGCGCTCCTCGTTTCCGTGCAGCGCGTTCAACTTTTTCTCGCATGTTAAGGACCGTCGAGGAGGAGACGCCTGCAGGTGTAATGGCTGCAGAATCTGACAAAAACTCCTGGCTCCGAGCCCGACGCGGCACGGAGAGAGTCAATAATGACAAGACGGGGCCACGGAGGAGGCGAGCAGGGGCCTGCCAAGTTTAATACAGGATCCGACGATGATGGCTTTCTAAAACTTGCAGTGCGGGAAAAGCGAAATGGCCGCGGGCTGTCTTTATGGCGCGGATTCAAGTGAACCTGAGGGGGTCGGTGTGGTCAGAGGAGAGCTGCTGCAGTGAGTGGGACTGAGATTAAACAGAAAATAAAAAAATGGTGGACCACGTCCTTGCCTGTGACCCTCGGGACAGGTTCTGTTTCAGACCGGATCATCGTCTCTGCGCTGGGGTGAGGGTTGTTATGTGAGAAGGACGTTTGTTCTTCTGCTCCTTCAAGTCACGCTGTACCTGTTGGCTGAAGCTGACCTGTGTGTGTGTGTGTGTGTGTGTGTGTGTGTGTGTGTGTGCGTACTGCACTGTTACTCCTGAGGTCAGTGGTAATATCAGTCGAGGAGCTAGATATTAAACGGTTTCTGGATGTATGAACTGGTCTGATCTGACCTTTCACTGAGGAGAAAACCTTTGGTCTCCTGCCGTTGTCCCTCGCTCCTAATCCAATAGATAAAATGTTGTGAGTCTGAGAAGGCCTTCTTCCAACTTTTTTTTTTTTTTTTTTTTTTTGGTCATGAATAATGTATAAGGAAGCAACACGAGGCTGTCTCCAACTTCACAGCGCGCACTGAACCTCCTAAGCATCAGCCTCCCTGTCCCTCCTGCGTCCTGTTTGCGAATGCAGACGCCGAATGCAACTCGGTAAAGAGCTCTCACCGTCCAAAAACGAGCCTCAGCAGATGCAGGGATTACCTTACTCTGCGCCTCCTGCTACACACGTCGATTCCGAGCCCCTTTCGTCTGCGTGCTGCTGCTGCTGCTGCTGCTCCTGCTGCAGTACCTTGGACAGCGCAAAGTAATTCCCATCTGAGCGCGGGGAGAAGCAGCAACGCAGTGTCCCACTCCACGTCTACATTTATTTATTTTATTATTATTATTATAACTTTTAAACGCAAACAGCTCCGTGTGCGTTCAGATTGCTCTCGAGAGAACATACCGTTCTCGTTTCATGTTTCTTAATTAAAAGTGCAGTCTGTTCTCAGGCTGAAATCCCCGCAGAGCATCCTAACCGTGGCTTTGCAGCTGCACGCGTTTAAACGAGACTTTCCCACCTGATATTGGAAATGCATTTGACCGCCCTGCACACACTACCTGGTTTGTCGTTTGGGAGGTCGTTGCAAAGAGGGAAGAGTAGTATTAGCCTGTGGCCAGATTGCTGTCTCACTCTCCTGCGTCCTGCATCTTTTTTTTTTAAACGTCTATAAGATGATTCTCATTTTAATTAGGGGAATCAAAGGTGTCTCTGAGACTTACCTCACTGCTCTCAGACTCCGCCATTTTTCTCCTGAGGAGCATGCAGCGGGACGAGTGCTTAATTCCCATAAGAGCCAGCAAAAGAAGAAACAAACGTGCACTCACACTTGATAGAAGTAAAGAAAAAAAAAAACAACAACGCGTTTTTCCACAGCTCTCGGAGCAAACTCTCATTCGCACCCCGCGCTGCAGCAGTGTTCTTTGGAAATCAAAAGACTGTGGAAAGACACAAAACTACGCGAGGTCCCGAACGCACTGCAGCCGCCGTTGCCCGAAAGTGTGCTGGATTCCATGGCGCAAAAGTTTGCAGTCCGCCGGTGTGCTTTCCTGGAGAGCGCGACGACGAAAGGCATCATGTGGAATTTGGCATCAGCTGAGATGGATGGAGCAGACACCACGAACGCATCCTGTCCCGTGGCCCCCCTTGCGAGAGGAGATGGGAATGGAGGGAGGGGGGGTCTCGGAAGAGCGCGGCTCTAAAAGCAGCAGATTGTCATGAGAAAACAGTGTTTGAGCTCGTGTTTGATTGATCCCTCTACCGCGTCACTGTTTCTAAAAATAGCTCCCGCAGCCGCTGCTCCCTCGCGCCGGAGAGGCTCGCCGCTGCGCGCACGGAAATCTGATGAGTCTTCAGAACGTGCCGGCGAATTTCCTAGTGGGACATGTCATCGCCTTCTGTGCGATGGGACACCTCTGGGGAGGGACGCGATAAAATAACTAACGGTTAAATGAAACGGAGTCTCTGCTCCGGATAATTTGCTCTCCATATGCGCAAAGTGGCGAATGAGAAAGTTGGACTTGGTTCAGTGGTTGCACACACATGTTTGAGAGGAAATGACCACTCTTGTCTCACTGGCCTGGGGGTTAATATCAGAGCTGGATGCTGTTTGCAGCCAATTACATGCTTCAGCTGCTCTGCTCACCCCAGAGATGAACCTGGAGCATGCATATGATGCTCCAGGTCCATCTCTGGGGTGGTCCATCTCTGGGGTGAGCTCTTACAGTAGCTGCACACACTTGCACAACTTCTCCCTTTGCACGTCCCTCACCGATACCCCCTTGTATAATCTGCTACCGCTGTTACATTTGCAATTTTCAGCTTTTCATTTGACCCTAACCAGATGTATCTCTCTCTGTCACCACACCTGGCATCCCTCTGCAGCTCCGAATGCACGCACCGCTGCAGAGAAACCGCTGCTGCCAGAGCGTTTTCATATCATGGCCGTCGTGCGGAGCCGTGTCTTGTCTCTGAAGCCTTCTGCGTTCGCACCGGAGTCTATTTTGAGGAGAGGCCATCCCTCTTCGCCGCCCACGCCACTCGCCGCTTGTTACATTATTCAGCAGAGAGAAACACCAGACAGTCAGCGGCTTCTACTGTAGGAACCTGACCAAATGCTTCTTCTGGTTGCACGCACGTTCCGACATCTGGAAGCAAAGCTGCATTTGACTTTTGGATTTGGATTTTGAGGTTTAGAGGGTGCGGATGCCGGTGCATGGTGCAGACATGCCAGTAGCTTTGCAAGTATTATGAACGTGGATGTGGACAAATTCAAATCTTCTGCAAATATTTCTGCAAAAAAAACAAAAGCAGAGATCTTTGTTTTGCATGTGTAAATTCCACTTTAAAAAAGAGGACACTGAAAATATAGCACATCACGTACTGCAAACAGCATAAAGAAGAAGAGTGACTAGTCCAGAAGGAATTGCATGGGTTGCTGGGAGCGTTGTGTCTCAGAAGTGGAAAGAAAAAGAAACAAGTAAATTCAGTGTTAAGGGATGAATGTTAAACACAATCTAGAGAAGATTAACTTCCTTGCAAAAAGATCCACTGCCTGGCCAGAAAAAGTCTGACCACTGCACAAAGCCTTCTCCAGAACATCCCAAAGATTCTCAATGGGGTTAAGGTCTGGACTCTGTGGTGACCAATCTATCTCATGCTCCCTGAACCACTCTTTCACAATCTGAGCCCCATGAATCCTGACATTGTCATCTTGGATTAAGCTCGTGAACATCAGGGAAGAAAAAACTCCATTGATGGATCCAGGTAGTCAGCTGACCTCATTCTTTGGTCACATAATGTTGCTGAACCTAGACCTGAGCAACTGCAGCAACCCCAGATCACATCACTGCCCCATAGCACAGGCTTGTACAGTAGACACTAGGCATGATGCGTGCATCACTCATCTGCCTCTCTTCTCACCCTGATGCCCCCATCACTCTGGATCAGGGTGAATCTTGACTCATCAGACCACATGACCTTCTTCCATTGCTCCAGAGTCCAATCTTCATGCTCTTTAGCCAACTGACAACTTTATTTCCGGTTAGCCTCACTGATTAGTGCCTGCACAGCAGTTCAGTCTCAATCCCTTGAGTTTGTGTGGAAATGCTCTTACTTTCACTATTAAAACATGGTTGTTAAAGAAATGAGAAGCTACTCATTGCATCAGTTGGGGTTTAATAACTCGTTGCCTGCTGAATGATAAACCCCCATGCAGTAATTATCCAATGGGAGGCTCCTACCTAATTGCTTAGTCAAATCCACTGGGGACTTTTTTCATTCTGGGCTGAAGTACCAACCAGCTGACAGACAGACGGACGGGCAGGCTGACCTTGCCATATCATGACTCAGAAGAGCATCACACAGAACGTCAGGATCAATATTTTCCCCACGCAGACAATTGATCATGCAGCCGAGCAGATTACCGCTGAGATGTTCTTTGATCTCGCCCTAATTACTCTCCCGTAACGCGCTGTATCATTTCTGACAATGGCAGCGGAGGACTCGGCCGTCTCGCCGGGTCGACATGCACCGAAATCACTTCAATTACCGTCGCTTTCCTTCCCTCTGATGTGTATCTTCTGCTCTTCTATTATCGCGGGGGCTCTCCTGACGCCGAGATCAATGGTAGCGGCCCACTGTCCCGAGTCAGAGTAATTGCCCCTCCTGTGTGATGTAGCGTGAGGATGTGTCTTGACTCACTGTGTGTGTGTAGGTGTGTGTGTATAAGGAGTGAGACATTACACACACAACAGCCTGGTGGAGCTTAATTAGGTAACACTGCCTCTTTCATTTGAACATGAACTCTACGGCTTGGACTTCATTAGCTTCAAGGTCCAGTGGGGGTTACGGGGACAAATGTCACATGTTGCTTGCCTCTGTGTGTTTACAGTCTACTGTTCATCTCGCACGGCCCTTCAGAGATTAGCATTCTTGTATTTGCCGCTTTGGTTATTAATTCAGCGCACAGGAAGTCCTATCGAATAAATATTCAAACGGTACTCCGTTTATCATCCTGCAGTGCTCCTCCTTGGCATTTGTTCTCTTCGTGTCTGTTTACCCAGAGCGCACTGCGAGTTCATGTCCTGCAACTTTTCTTCAGCTTATACAGTAGGTTACTTGTCAGAAACACACACTGCGGGGCTGTCTGAGCAAGCAACAGAAATTGCGCGCGAGTTTAAAATTGCAGATTAATCAAGGAGCGTTGACAGAAAACAAGAGTACAGATCTCTGCCTGCGTATGTTTGTAGTATTTGAGTTCACCTTCGTCTTTAACATCGCTTCCTTCTTTCAGGTTTTAGTGCGAGGCTCGTGCGTCTGCGACCTGCATGTTTTTGATGGTGATACTAAGACTTTTCTAAATGAATAGCCAAGGAACGTGGCGTCATGCGAGAAACAGCCGTGGTCTCATTATGTTTTATGCTCGGCTGAATGTTCGGAAGCCTGCTGGCTTTTCATAGAAGATCAAGTTCTAGTGCGACACTTTAAATTAGCAATGAACATCTTCTTGCGGCATCATGATTTCCTAATGTCAGACGCTCAGTAATGTTCCAAATCATTTACTTGACAAATGTGATGCGTTTAGTTTGCCTTCTGATTGGGTAAATCCATTACTAAGATCTTGTGCCTGGCCTACAGATTTAGTATATTAACGTGCAGATACTGCATGTGTTTGTATAGGTAAACCCTACAGCAATCTTGCATAACATTATGACCATAATATTGTGTAGGTCTCCCCTGTGCCTCCAAAACAGTTGTGACTCATCAGGGAACGATTACAGGCTTTCTGACAGTGTCCTGTGGTGATTCCCATTGATGACGTGTATATATGTGCGCGACAAGCTCGAAGCCCAACACGTGAGGAATATTGACAAATTGACGACGGCGGAAAGCGGAGCAGATAGGCCGGGCAGCGAGGAGCTCGTTCCTAGATGAAGCTCCACCTACATTATCTTCAACTGGTTTGGTTTTAAAAGTCTGATGCGGAGCAGCAATTTACAACATGCAAGGTTTGGAAACAAATGGTGCATACAAAGGACAAGTAACGCCACTGAAACAATATAAAGAAAATGTGCAAGAAGCAGCGTCGACTTCATTCAAAGCCTCTGGTGAAAAAACAAAAAACTCAGAGAAATTTGCCAATGCACTACAATCAAAAGGATTAGGCTAAAATGGTGTTTATTTATCGTCATTTGTATCGTTACAGTGATAAATAGCAGAAATTATCGGGATAAATTTTTTAGTTCATATCGCCCAGCTCTACTGGCAACATTTAGGTCCTATGGGTTGAGGGGAGGGGCCTCTGTGGATCATCCCGCAGATACTTGATCAGTTTGGGGTCTAGTGAATTTGGAGGCCAGGTCAACACCTTGAGATGTTTTTCAGGCTGCATCCTGCTGGGGATGGCTGCTGCCATCAAGGTGTCATTGCTATGGGGTGAGGGTACCTGGTCTGGTCTAGGTGGGTGCTACATGTCTAAGTAACACCCACACAAATGAATGCCAGGTCCAGACGTTTCCCAGGAGAACACTGAATTGTCACAAGATGGTCAATGTTATTTATTTCTCCTGTCAGTGGTTTTAATATCCAGGCTGTTCAGTGTATACCCACATGACTTAGTAATGCCATCTGCGTATGGTTTAGAAATGCAACATGGTGCTTTTACTGTGGCGCTGTTCACGTATGGACGTGGAGTATCTCTGCTGCAAACCTGTCAAAACACTTCTTCAGCGGTTACAGTTCACATGGTCTTACACGTCATGCCCAGCAGCTCCTGTGAGGATATTCTCCTTTTCTACTTCTCATTCAGTAGTTTCCCTGTAGCTGACAGACACCTCACACGGCACAGACGTCTGTTCTCCAGTCGCTGAGACTTTGCTCTCACCATTTTCTTGTGTCATCTGCTGAGGGCAGATATTCACGTTCTCCGTACATGTTGTTCTTTGAACGATTTAAACAACTCCTCTGTCAAAGTCATACGGTGATACCTCATTTCCATTCTGTTTACCATTTATTGCCTTTCCTCCCATATTCAGCTCATTTTGTTTGGTTTGGGATTTAAATGTGATCGTTACCACTGCATATGAACCAACTTCTGGGCATTTTCTTTCTCATTCAAAGCTCTCAGTTTGTACTTTGCATAATATTTATAACCTCCAGCGTCTGCTCATAAATAAGGATAACACTGGGATATCAGACGGTGCTCAGTCGCAGAAAAATGACTTTTTTTGATCAGAAGATACTGCTGATCAATCCACAGGGCATCAGTTTAACCCTTGAAGTTCCTAGAACGGGAATAAGTACGCATTAAAATCCAATAATTAACACGAGGCACCAGAGGCATCGTTCTTTTTATGTACACTAATATAGCCCAATCCAAAACTGCTAATTGTTAACCAGGCCATTAACTCGACTCACACATATTTTGGGCTGCTGGCAGAAGAACAAAACTGCTAATTAGGTGCTTTGTTGAGGTATTGCAGTGGGACTAAACTCAGATTTACACACAAACACACACACAGTTAGGTTCAGGTTGCCATAACTTTAATTTCCTGGAGAGTTCTTTTAATCATCACCACTAATGCCCCTAACTTTAACCTTAAAGGGACCGTTTCAAAGACCTTACTTAAGCTAAATGCATGATAAATCACCTTCAGTCACAGTTTGTGACTCGTGATTTATCCATAGACTGTCTATCGATCCATCACCCAGCAGTTTTCTTTCTGCCAGAGTGGGTAGAAAGAGGCAATATATAGCATTACACTGTAAAAGAGGAGAGGTTTAAAAAAACAAACAAAAAACAATTGCAGTTACCAGTTATCACCACAGGTGTCACTAAAGAGAGCACAACCAAAAATGTTACAGATAGGGCGGGGCGATATGGCTGAAAAATGTATCACGATATAAGTGTTTCATATCAGTCGATATCGATAATTATTGATTCATTTTTTTTAACCTATTCTACTCTCAACTTCTCAACTGTTCTAAGCTGCATCCGTTATTTCTTTATAACGCTTTGATGTTTTGTCTCGTGGCTTTGCTGCAGACTTTTTCGTTGTCCGTCATTTTGACTGACAGGGTCATAAAAATCCCGTCATAACCTTTTAATTTAAAAAAAAATTACAACAATGACATATTCAATTGAATTTAAATTTCTTTCATTGTTAATTAATTCCGTAGCAGTGGAAAAAAGATTTGGTTTATACAACCGGCCATCAAAGACGACTCGATAATCATAAATCTAGAGTCTACCAGCTCAGTTGAGTCCTACCATGACACGTTTGATTGATAATCAATAAATGGCATCATTCAAACATCTTACATCTCAGAGAAACAAAACGTACTACCCGACTTGACCAGCAAACAATACGCTAAACGAAACTTAACCAACTCATAACCGCTGCTCGTGGATCCCTGCTTAACCGAGCCAGCAGCCACTCAGTTAACCGACTTTTACACTGATCAAGAGAGACAAGAGCCAGTTAATATGCTCTCTCACCACCCAGCTGACTCATGTCTGACATAAAATAACCAAAATATTGCCAAACTGGTAACGTGAGCTTTCCTTTTTTTATCTATAATTTCCTCTCGCCCTGTCACTCTCATATTCTCCTTTCACTCCACGCCGTTCTTTTTTTTGTTCTTGCTGGCTTAGCTGGGCCTTGATAGGTCGAGAGGCTAAAGGCCTTCCTCTGCCTTCATCCCCCAGAATGACTTGCAGTTCTGGCTCTGGGATTTCTTCCTGTTTTTCTCTAACGGAGTTCAAGTGAAATTATCGAACATTCTATCGAACATATCGACCACGTGTCTATCGCGATATATATCGTTATCGTTTTATCGCCCAGCCCTAGTTACAGATTGATTTAACCTAAAAATTAACCAAAGCTTAACCTAAACCTAACCTGAAATCACGTCTTCACCCTTAAAATTAGCCCGTTCTATTTGTACCTGAAAAATTCAAGTACAGTCAACACAGATATTTAGATTTACACCAAAATAGACTTGTGAGGCCTTATCCAGAGGAAGTCAGACCTTGTGCAGTGGGCTCCGGCTGACAGGTACCCAGGTGGATCGCTGGCCTGAGTAAGCCAGGTAAACCTGGGACCTCATTACTGCTTGTCATCAGTGTGTTGTTTTCCCGCCATGAGATCCAAGAAGTGATGGGCTCTGTTGCTCAAGGCTTCCTTTCCACAATTCATCAATCTCCCTCTGACAGCTCGCAAAACCAGCCTCGCCCCTCCGATCCGGCCCACCTGCTCTCTCTCCCCAAAACACAGATAAGATTCAAAAGAGAGGGTAAACCTGACGACAAGAACCACCAGTTGTCTGCAATTCTTTCGCTGTCAGTTATCGCGGCGTCGGAACAAATACTGAATAATTCACTTCGGTGGAGAGCTTACAAGATTCAAAATGCTCACACGCTCCAGTTGAAAAGCTGGAGCTGTTTTTAGCACGGTAGCTGTGTTGTTTGGCTCTTTTTTGTTCCGTGCTGATTAGACCTCGGCGTTGTGAAATGAGGCTGAGGATGAGGACGGATGTAGCCATCATTCACGCCCGCTGCAACACAGTGGAAGACGGGATGACTGACAGATGAAAGGTCGACTGGGATGCTTATTAAGCTCGCGCTGTGTGTTGTGGTTGAATGTTGCCTGATTGGATGTGTTTGTTTTTAGGTGGTTTGTTAGATACCCTGCACTCACGGATTGGTGACGGTGGAAGAGATTGGCTTCACATGATAAACTGTGTTTACGCTGGCATTTAAATGCGATCTTAATCACGTGATGGCGATGTTTGATGTTTATAGCCTTCCATGTAGCTGTTTGCATTAGAAGCTAATACTCTGCATTGCCATAAAAAAAAAAAAAAAAAAAAAAAAAGCTGTGCATGGTGACCCAGAGCCAAATGGGAGAAGCAACATCTGAATAATTTCCAGAGCAGGATTTATTGATAATTGCTTGTGGCACTGTGAGTGTGAAGTGCATGCAGCTGTATTTTTATATTTCAGAGGGAGAAAACTTTCTAAGCATTGAACTTTCACTACCTTTAGCCCACGTGTTGTTTCAAAAGAAATAGCTTTGTGTTTCCACCTCATTATCAGCTGCTCCGTGGAGCACTCTGTGGGGTGGGTCCCCGCGCTGGAAATGGATCAAATGGTGCAGGCTGAATTAATTGACTGCTGCATGTGTTTCAGCGTTGATAGAGGCACGGTGGCGATGTAGGCTCGCATGGGGGCGAAATGAAAACACAGAAATATACAGTATCATTGTGTACACACACACACACACATATTCGTGTACAGTGTGACTTTTATCAGCCCTGCATCTTTTTGATGTCCTTTGTTGAAGTCTTTTGATATCACTGGAAGACACACAGTAAACTGACAGGCTCTTTGTTCTATGAGCTTCTGAAGACAGAATAAACAAACCTGCTGCCATGATACGAGAGCTGTTTTTGTTTATGTACAGCATTTTAAGCTCTCATAAAACCCTCGAGCAGGACATCGTGCATCATAAAGTTCTACAACAACTTTGTTAGCTACTTACTCGACGTGGAGAACATTCATTCATCTTCTAACATAGAGAGGCAGACAACCATTCACACTCACATGCACACCTACGTCCAATTTAGAATCACCGATGAACCTAATGAGCATGTCTTTGGACGGTGCGAGGAGGCCGGAGTACCCGGAGAGAACCCACGCAGACACAAGGAGAACATGGACTCCACACAGAAAGGCCCATAGATTCCAACCCGGGACCTTCTCGCTGTGAGGCATCAGTGCTAACCACCTCGCCGCTGTGCTGCCCGACACGGAGAGCAACCATGACAAAATCCTGCCCCCTGTTGTCAAGCCATCGCCAATGGCTGACGCGTTGTGCGATGACTACAGACGCGGTTCACAGGAGCAGAAGAAGGCGACCGTGACAACACAGATTCTGGAATGAGGCCATACACGTTCGAATCAGGAGCCGGAGCCAGCTGTGCTGCTGATACAGGACAGCTGTAGGAGGGATGGATGAACATAAAAATGCGAGACAGCATATAATTAGCCACAAATTAGTGTACGCCCCGGGTGCAGGGTGAGTCATCGGCATTTTTTAAATTGAACTCTCAAGACTCCGAAACTCTAAAAGACCACTCTAAAACTCTAAAAGCCTGTTTTGAGACAGATACTGGTGTATTCTGTTATGTGATGGATCATATAAAAAAAGAACAATCAGTAAAGCCAGGGCATGAGTTAAAGTGGGATACCACAGCTGTGTGAGATTAAGAATACTTAAATGTAGGTACATTGTGTAACACGTTACTACTACGGAAAAGCACGATTCCAAGATGAAAGATAAAAAAATGTTGGCTACATTAATGTCTGTGAGGGTTCCTGGTTTTGAATAACCCCAAAGAAACACAACTGGACGTGTAGCGTTCTTGAAAACGTCCAAGTAGCTTCTTCAGTTCTGGGGTGGGGTTAGGGTTATTTGGGGGTTAAATAGGCAAATAGGAAACTTTAATCCTACCCCCTAACCACCTACTATCCATCAGAGGCTCCAGTCTCAAGGTGTGAATGGAGTTTAAACTTCTGTGGGTCAGGTGTTACAACTTTATTGTAAACTGATGGCATATTAACTGCAGTAATATTTCATAAAATTAAGTTATTATAACAGAATGTATATCACAGTTACATTAGGCAACAAAGACTTACAGAGTCCTGTTGGAAAACATTTTAGGGTAGTGTGGAGGCATGAAACATGCAGCAGTGTCGCAGCTTTTGGAATAATGGAGGCCTTAATTATGGCTACAGCATGGAGATAACTTTTAGACGACTGCATTGAAGATTTACTGCGTAACCTTTTACTTTTTTTAGACTTGACTAGAGAGGAGAGAGCAGAGTGATTTGTGAAACGCATTATCCCATACTTACTTTATGCATTTGGCACAGTATCAGTGTGATGTCGGAGCAGCATAACACGCATCAAACCTCTATTAATGTAAAGAAAGTGCAAAAGAGTAGGTGTAATTGTACATAATTTCAAATGATATTGTACTTCAGACTCTGTCCCCTTCGCCGTCACCTTTCTTTTGCGCTCATACTTGCAAGTCATCCTCAGATGATTGCAGGTGGGATTTTCCGCTAAGTGGAACAGACTTTTAAATGGACACAGCACAATCTCCTCTATGAGATACGGTCTTTGTACTCATACAGAATCCCCTAGAAATACATGCTCGAAAGGCTGAGTCACCCAAAAGTGTCTTTGTTTTTTGCCTTTCTCACAACACCACTCACCAGAAATTGAGGGCATGCTGGGTGATGGCTTGAGTGATGTTACAGCCACGCAGGAGGGCGTCGGGGGCAGGACCCGCATCATCTGGCCTGGAATTCAGCAGATTCAGGGTCTCGAGGTACAAAAGATTTCAGGGGAGGCTGTTGGCGCGAAGATACAAGTGCCCCGCGCTATTTTTAACTGAAACACTCTGCTGTCAGTCCCAAGGCATTTGACACATTATCAGTATGTTTTTAGATAAAACAGAGCCTTTAGATCTAAAAATGAGATTCCAAATTAAATACCGTGTGATGTAAACTCTGATAAACAAAGCGAATATGGTCAAAATACCAATAATCAAGAAGATTGCAGTTTAATGTTGGCATCCAAACACTGCCAGGAAACAACGGGTTTAAAGTTTGTGCCATGTTGCGGCTTTCTTGCACTCAACTCTTGCTCTCCTTTTTGTCTTCTCTCCCACAACTTCCTGCAGTTGTGAGACTCTCTGGGGAGGGAATCCATATTTAATGACCCAACAGTAGCTGCATGGAAATGGACCACTTGTAGGGCCCAACAACAGCCCCGCCTGATCTTTTAATGCTGCAGAGGTATTTTTGGAAGGCAGCTTACTTGTAATAATGCACACGTATCCATTCCCCAATGGGCTGACCATGCCAGGGTAGCTAAACTTTCCAGCAGGTCCTTGAATACTAAACAGCCATGGAGCACGTAAGGTGGGAGAATATTCAACTTTTGACATCACGTTGTTGATGTAGATTTGTTTCACAAAACTGTCGGTTAAGCATTAACTGCACTTTTGATAGGGGCTTGTGACTCAGTCTGTCTTGATCCAGTGAATTCAGTTTTTTGCTGAGGTGCAGTTTTCCCCAACCACATCAATATGGGGCGTACACACTGGAAGAGACGAGCTGCAATGTGGCAACAAGAGACCATAGAACTTTAATGTAATTTAGCAAGTTGGAGCAATGATAAGTAAAAAACGATTGTCATGCGATTGTAGGTGGCGGCCAATGGCAGCGACTGATACAGATGATTGACATGTTGCAGACGCAGAATTCCCCAAACATTTGATCCAAGCAAACACTGTCTATGACTTTGCTTCCTAACACCAAATATAGGGAGGTTAGAAGGAGTTGTGGCATTGTTGGTTTTTAATGCAGAGATTAGTGAAGGCAAGAATAGCTAGCTTTGTTCATGCACTAGCCATTAAGGGTTGCACGGACTAGTTGACTAGTCAGTTTGTCGACTTCAATGCTGTTCCATGACGATTCATGTCGACTAGTCACTGATCACGTAACAATACCACCAGGATCCCAGTGGGTAGGTGCAGCAGACTAGCAGCTTTCCATCAAGTGTCTGTAAATACTACACTAAAGATGAAACCCATACTAGCGTGACATGCTAAATATGCCAGTCAGTCCTGAAATACAACAAAAGTACTTAGGCAATGCACACTCGTCTGAAAAAGCATCTGCAAGCACTAGCCGAGGAATGGTCCAAATCCTCTCGACAGCAGTCAGTTAACAACTTTACCAAATGCCCTAGAGAGTGCTAGTGATGGTGTGGCAGCCTGTTTTTATACAGGCTATACATTTGTGCAGAGCACCGCATGTAGAACATGAGCTGTCTGTTCTCAGCATATTTATACAGGTTAGGAATATAGATTCTGTTGTTGCAAAGCATTACTTTCTACTGGGTTTTTATTTGTGACGTTATGAACGACTAGCCGGTGTCGACTTGGGCTTTCATCACATAACAGTCGACTACTAGCCATATGTTTATGTTGTGCTTGTTTCACAGCATCCACTAGAAAGCAACTGTCAGCTACAAAGCCACGGGTGACGAGCCAGTCGCTTTACATGTAGACAGGGCTTTAGGCTTTCCAAGCGAATGCCAGCATTCACACGCCTCCTCTGTGTCTGTCCTGTGGTTTCCTTTCAGAATTGACAGCGCAGTTTATACAAGTGGTGGAATCAAATGCTAGACCACATCCATCTCTGTCAAATCAAGAGAATTAGTAGTATTATTTCTTTAAGCCTCTATTCCTGTCCCTGAGCCGTGATACCAAGATGAGGAGAAGAAAATGATACCTCATGTGTTCACGATATCATTCTTGTGGTCCCAACGCAAACCCTGATGTTACCACAGTGGATAGCAGAGAGTGCTGACAGATACATGCAGGATATAGTATCCACATGACTGTTCTGCTGCAGTCAACCACATGGTATTTGCTCTCCACTTTGTTCTAATGGACACCAATCACAGACATAACCTTCCAATCTGGAGGCACTGGCCCACCTCTTCATGTTACCCTGTAACATGAAGCTGCAGAGACTCATCTCATGATGTGAAAGGCTTCAACAAATCCTCATAAGTACAGTCTGATGTGGTCAGCACATCTATTTTGTCTGCAGTGTCGGAAATGTGTGTTTGTATGTAGTACTGTAACTGTCACTGTAAAGAGAAGACCATGAGACCAATTATTGATACTACATGTACGATAATGTATATTTAATGCCCAATCAACAAGTAGTTTTGAGTGCTTCTTGAAAGGATGATGCAAAAGACTGTCCCTCACTCTTTGTATCTGATATACTGCAACAATAGAAAGCCTCTTCAGTACTTATCTACTTAGGTGGAGAAATGATCTCATCACCGTGATCTGGTTTTTATTGTGAGTCTTCATAATGAAACTCTCATCTCTCACTTGTTTTCAATGGGGAGGCAATAATCTGTGTGGAGCTCGGTCACAGCTGTTTGTTTTGTTGCCTCTATCATCTCTGATCTTCACGTCGTTTTAAAGAGACCGAAGCTCTGACTGATGCGCATTGTGTCTCGTAAGCTCATCTATAGCAAAAGTGTGGTGGCTTAGATCACAGCCCCAGGCAGCACCAGGCTGTTGATAGCCTACAAAGCACAGCAGGCAGCTACTTGACTCCTTTCTAAAACCGTTCCATCATGGTGTGTATGCGTTGCGTGTCTAAAACTTTTGTATAAATTGCTTCATGCCCGAAACTTATGGGTTATGAAAGTCATTGCTATGGCTTCTAGTGGTTGCAGAGATGTAAACCTTAGCGTTGTGTCCACGGGCCTCACGATTAAACACTGCAACCTAAACATTTAGAATGACAGAATTCATTACAGTTTGTATGACACACACAAACGCCTGCTTAAACTGTAGCCAGCTTCGTACACATGTCAGTCTTGGCATTTGAACATTTGCTGCCTTTCGTTTTGTAAAAGAGCTCCTTAATCACCGTTAACTGTTGGGTGATTATCTCCATGTCAGTATGGTGTAAAACCTCCATCAATGTATGCAGAAATTCATCAAGCTCTAACAGCCAATTGGCCCTGCTTGTCATGCAGGAGCGTGGACGGCTATAAAACGGCTCATTGCAGGTGACATCCTCCTGAGGGCATTCTGCCAACATAAAGGCTGAAAACTCATTCATTCTGGAGCACCAATTCATATTCATTACTCTCACACATCTGCGGAACATGACAGATTGATTGAGCCGGCCTGAAAATGCAGGCCCAAACTGTTTCTCCGTTTGCCAACTTTCCATCAACAACAACTGCATTCTTGGGTGACTTGATTAATTATCGCCGGGGTCTCAGGAGCATGTCGACAACTGGAGAAGACCTGGGTCAAAACAGGACTGAGAAGGAAGAGGGTAAACAACAGGGTGGGTGGCTCACTTTTTAAGGATGTCACTGAAGACGACCCGGAATCCTTGAGGGAGAAAAATGTAGTAAAATTACAGGTACTCTTTATCAATATGCCAACATAAAAATACACATACACTGATCAACCACAACATTAAAACCACTGACAGGAGAAGTAAATGACATTGACCATCTTGTTACAATCCAACGTTCTGTTGGGAAACCTTTGGTCTGGCATTCATATAGACGTTACTTAGACATGTAACACCCACCTAAACCAGACCAGGCACCCCCACCTCATAGCAAAAACACTCTTTGATGGCAGCAGCCGTCCCCAGCAGGACATAAAAAATGGTTTAGGAACAACTCGAAAAACATGAAGAACAACACAAGGTGTTGAGATGGCCTCCTAATTCTCTAGATCCCAAACTGATCAAGTAGGATATAGGATGCACTGGAGCAAACCTGATCCACGGAGGCCCCTCCCCTCAACCCATAGGACCCAAAGGCCCCTGTTGTCAGACACTGCAGGGCATGTACAGAAGGTCCATGTCCATTCTCTGATGGCGACCTACACAATATAAGAAAGGTGGCCATGATGTTATGCCTAATTGGTGTAAATATACACAGCCATACAGTATTTCTTTCAAATGTTATTTTCATAAAAATAAAAAATAAACTGTTAGATAAGTATTGATTATTGCTGCTTTAAATGCAGTAGCACAATTTGGATACTTGTACAGAGCTAACATTAGTAGAAGGTATCACTATCACATTCAGCTTCATTTCCTGAATAAAATCTACTGCACATTCTGCGTTTTTCTTGGATGGTCTAAATACATCTATACATGTGCTAATGTACTATGATACGGCGGAAACTTTCCCAACTTTGACTCTTTGACAGTACAGATGATAAATCCGGGTTAGTGACAGAACCACTGATGTGTGTATTGATGACGGGACTTTTCTTTGCCGGTGGAGGAAGTGAAGATGGTGGCTGTCTATCTTGGCTCAGGTGTGGCTCGGTAAGATAAGAGCAACCTGGCTGCTATCTTCCTGACTTTGATGACTACAGATGACAGAGGATGATGGACAGTGGAGCTTATTATGGATTTGACATTCAGATCAGGGGGATCAGAAGTACAGACGCGTGGTCTCGGAGGTGCATCGACGAAAAACCGTCGCCGTGTCTTTCTGAGTCTCGCATTTGTAAAACAGGGCTCGAGGCTTTGCTTCTGTCATTTAGTTGAGGTTTCAATAACTCAGACTTTTGTTATATAAGCCCGGGAAAACAATATCACCTTATTTACATCCATGCAGAAGCTTTATCCTGTTTGAATTCAGAAGAAATCTCGATTCTGAAAATGTTGAGTATGTCTATTTTTAGTATTTTAGCCCTTTTCTCTATATTTGTTCCAACACACTGAACAATTTTAAAGCCTTGTCCAGGGATCTGTCTGAGAGCATGTGATCTTTGCCACCACATGCTCTCAGACATATAAAAGGTTTACATGAAATCTGATCATTCGTCTCGAGGCATCAGAATGCCACTGGGTGACTCTTAAATCTGATCTTGGCATTGTGAGGTTGGACGATAAAGGCCACATCTCTTCCAGATAACTGTTCTCATAAAAGATGGGAGCACCCTGTGAATCAACAGAAGTGGCACCAAGGACACCTGACCTCAGCCGGCTAAAAATAAGATGATATTTCCCCCACTTCTGACAGTTTAAGAGCTTCCTGGTTCCTTTCAGTTAGACGTATTTGGCTGGGAATTTAAAGGTTAAAATGATATGGATGTGGAGGATGTTCAAGTTCGCTGCCTTAAATATAGAGGATTGGAACAGCAAAAGCCAAGCCATAAAAACTAGGTATCACATAGTATCGTGTTGTATCGTATCGTGTTGTATCGTATCACATTGTACGTATCGTATCATATCCTATCATGTTGTGTCATAGTATCGTATCACATCGTATCTCGTTGAATCATATCATATTGTATCATATCATGTCGAATCGTGTAATATCATGTATCATATCGTATCTTGTTGTATCATATCGTGTTTTATCGTATCATTGTGTTGTATCGTATCACAACTACAACGTATCTTATATCATATCGTGTTGTATCATATCATGTTGTATCATATCGTATCGTGTTGTATCATATCGTACTGTATTGTGACGTGTCGTATCGTATCGTATCGTATCGTATCGTATCGTATCGTATCGTATCATGCTGTATCATATCATATACATTCATCACTTTAAACCAGCTTACATTGCAATATGATAATAGCACAGTATAATGATATACTATTGGTATATGATGAAGTGCGTAGCCATCAACAGCATATGCTAGACACTAGATCACGGTTCTTGTCTTGAAATACTCTTCATGACCTATGTTCAGACACTAAATTAGCAGGATCTGCCATAAATATTTTACTTTTGTCAACAAGAAAAAAGAAGGCTGCAGTGAAATCAAGGACCTCCAGGTTAAACAACACATCCACTATCACTATCACATAGTCCAGATCTATTCCACAACTATGTTAGCAAATAAAGGGTATGTAGGCTCAATATGTGGTGAAAGCAGGGTCTTCTTTGTCTCATCCTCATTCGACAACCTATTCAGTGTTATATATTCACTGTGTTTGCAACACAAAACACAAAGCCTCATTTATATTCTAAAACAAGTATTTGTCGCAAAACTGTTAAGTGGCTTGTTTTGGTGAAGACATGACTTATTTCTGTGCTCTTCAGCGATCTTGTTTAAGGAGCAGTTTATTTCTAGTGCTGCTCTTTCTCAGTGACTTGTTGTTTTTATCCCAGCTAAGTCTTTAATGCACCAGCTGCAGTAGGTATTCACTCAGAGTCTTGACTGTGTATTTGACACTGAGACAGAACCAAAACATACATACACCCATCAGGGATAACATTATGACCACCTTCCTATTATTGTGTAGGTCTCCTTCGTCCTGCCAAAGCAGTACTGACTCATCAGAGAATGGACATGGGCATTCTGAGGGTGTCCTGTGGTGACTGGCAATAGAACGGTGTTAGTGTGGGGCCTTTGGGTTCTATGGGTTGAGGAGAGGTTTGGGATCTAGCAAATTGGGAGACCAGGTCAACACCTTGTGCTGTTCTTCATGTTTTTTGAGTCGTTCCTAGGCCCTCTGCTGCCATCAGTGAGTGTTATTGCTGTGGGGTGGGGGTGTCTGGTCTGGTCTAGGTGGGTGGCACATGTCTAAGTAACATCCATACGGATGAATGTCAGGTCCAAAGGTTTCAAATCAGAACAATGTATAGTCACAGGATGGTGGATGTTATTTACTTCTCCTGTCAGTGGTCATACTGTGATACCTGACCAGTGTATATGGACACACACAACCGCAAATCTTGCTGGGACTGGACATGAGCATGCAGAGACAAATAAACAAAACCTAATTTTTGTGAGTTTACTTCCCCACTAAGGATAGCTCAGTGCATCTTGAGAGAGTAATCTGGCTAAAATCAAGCCCAAAGCCGGGGCCGCCTGCTGCTGGTCTTACACTCCCGCAGAAATACACACATGCACTCAGAGGGCCTTGTGAGTTAATTAGAAAGTGGTGCTGACGGGAAAAGAAGAGCTCAGAGGGATTTTTCTTCGTCGGTAGCCCCAAACCAATCTTGCCAATCTTTTCTAATCAGGTCTAACTGTCCTGACTGCGTGGGGGAAAAAAGAGACGATACACGGCGAGCTTGTGATTTCTCAGTCGTAGCGCTCAGACTGAGTGCTTCCACTTCCCCTGCTACCTGCTGAGGATAATGCACTTTGTTTGTAACGTGATTAAAGCTCAGGGAAAAGCTTTTGAAGCTGCATCCAAATTCACTCTGCGGTCTGGGGAAACACATTCTAACTCACACCAGGTGCAGAATAGACCTTTTGTTTGTGGAAGTGGGTATTGGATATTCCACATATTGGTATATGTACTCCTTGAGCTCTTTGCTCTGAAGTGGATGCCTTATAATCTGGAAGATCTGGAAAGCATCATTAGGGAGGATCTTCTTTTTTCAACTATTTGTTGAATAATTATTTATCCTCCTCTAGATTTATATATCACAAGTGTTCTCGGGCTGCTAAAAATGTTATAAATAGCCAGTAGATGAAGCTTTTGTGTGTTTTATTTCGACATGTCTTATTAAAATTCTTGTAGAGTATTGGATGAGAACATTTGTGTGTCCAGTATAGACTTTATATAAAGACAAAGCCATAGGATTCCAGAAGTGGGTTTTAAAGCTTAGTGTGTTGGCTCTGGCTGTCGTCATCTTGACATGGTCTAACTCTATCCAATTAAAGAACTGGAAAAGGGATGAACTATGTGTGAAGCTTTGGCTGGGATCTGATGCATAGACCCTAACTATGATGGCTCTCTTTTACTTTAAGTGGTTACTCCTTTAATTATGTTACAACCTTGAGCCTTAATAGAATTTGTACGATTAAGTTATAAATCAATCGTGCGTTAAGTTTTCGTGGATGGAATGATTAACCAAATTCTCTGCTTTATTTGGGCGTTTTAAATATTAAGGTCTTCTGGAATTTACTTGCTTTTGGAGCCATACTCAAGTGCTCATAGTCAGAAAGGTGTCAACCATAGGTACCGCAGGCCAAAACCGGCCAACCAGAAGATCTAATCTGGGCCGCGGAATGAATTTGAAAAGTGCAAAATGTGGAAATTACATAGAAGACTACTAGTATTTGGAAAGGTTCATTAAGTATATATAATGTCCTATGTTCAACATAGTTCCTGAACGCACCACAGTCATGTGTTGTAAATACTATCTACAGGTGTCAATCTGTTTGATTAGCCAGTGGTAGAGAAGAGAGATGGTGCTAGATAGAAAATTAGTCCAGTAAACTATAGTGTTTTAGGTTATTGTGGTTTAGTTACATGTCTGCCTGTAGACAGTAGATTTAGTGTATTTGTTTGCTGGAGAGACTGGGTACTTCTACTTAACTAATGCTAAACCGTGACCACACTGTGGACTGTTGCTAGTTAGCGCCTCGTGCTAGCAGTATTAGAGACTTGTTCTTTGGAGACACTTACTGCACCAAGCTGCTGAGAACCTTCTGGATGCTTATGGACGAGGACAGAACCTGGGGACGTGTTTCTTCACCACAGTGTTGGGACGCTGCTGAAGGAGGGTATGTCATTCTGCATCCCAGGAACTGTGAGCGTTAAAACACTGAACTGGAGTCAAATGAGCTCCAACATGCACGCCAACAGTTTGGTACTGTAGGCTAATTATTATTAAGAGTCTATTCAAAATTAATTAAATTTTTTGTTCTGATATGATATTAAAAGGTGGGCACCACCTGATCAAAATTAATGTTTCATGTGCTTCCTGGTAACAAGTAGGGACCTATGTGGCTCTTTATGCATGGGAAGCTGAGCTCTCATGGGCAACATAGCTGTATATGAACCTGACCTAGAAAGAGTCATATATTCTAACTGCTGGTATACACACATCCCATTTAATACTTTAGCAGACCTGTGAGCGTGAGCGTGATCACTCAAAATAGTTTTTAAGTAGGGTTACCCACCCTCCTGTAATATAAGAGTGAAACAAAAGCAACCACTATTCCTAATGTGTCCACTGTTTTCGAGTATAGACTGTATAAAGACGGACAGCTCCTCAAAAGTCAAGCCAAAGCAAGTAGAGCTCCCCCTGGTGACTGGCTGCAGTATAGGTTATAAGCTCCGCCCCCTCTCCATGTTAGTGGATGGGACTTTGGGCAAACTAAAACACTAAAATACAAGCATGGTTTCAGTCATTTTAGGTAGTTAATATAACACTGATACATGCTCAAATGTCCATTTTTCTGACAAGTTTCATTTCAGTCAGTCATTTGATGCTGTGGCTCCAAACTCGCAAGACGGCGCTGCCCATATTCCCGGGAAAATATTGTCAATTTGGCCAATGAACGCAAATGTAGACGCAAAGTTCATATTATATACAGTATATGAGTAAGGGTAGCATACAGAACACATCCAGAACTAAACGGCATTAAAATTATACTTTATTTTTTTAAAGAAATTCCAGATGGTTCATAAAATATTTTGTTAAAGGATAGCTCATTTAATGTAAACATCCATCCAGTCATAATGTACTTGTACTTCTTTGCACTAAAACCAAGGGAAACATTTTGGATTTATAGGTTATTACACTACAGTGTCCCTGGTCTGGCCTGCTTTATATTCAAATAGGTTGTATGTGGCCCCTGAACTAACACTAAACATAATAAATATTACGGTTATAGTCGCCTATTGCGTTAATTGCTCAGGGGGCCAAGGGCTTAGAAGGAGGCAGGTGGCTCGTAGGCCATGATGGTTGAGAACGTGATGCTCGTTGTGTCAGCTCCGTGTTGATGCATCGTTTCACAGGACACAGCCGTCGTCTGCCGGGGGGTAAAAACGTCAGGGCACTGCAGATGCTCTCTCATCTCCTCTCCCGCACACAGTTTCTCTTTGCATCCTTGGCCGCTGCTCCGATTGCTCCAGCTGAGTTGAACAAATCCATCAGATGGAAGTAAGTGAAGGAATGACGGCGCTTATTCGGCGCAACAGTCGTGGCGCCATCGGCTGTTGATTTCACAGCTAAGTCAAACAGGAGACAGTCGGCCCCTTTTTCTTTCTTCAAATGCTTTCATGTCGCTCAGAGGAAAGAAAAATAGGAAGCTGTTTACTGTTTATGGGGATTGCAACACTGGACGGAAACGCATTAATGACCAGTGAGTGAGCATCTGTCACGTTGCTATCATCAACTATTAACCACGATTAAGTGCTTTTTAATGCTCACTATCAAGAGGAGGAGGAGGAGGAGGAGAAGAGGAAAGAATCCAATTTCCTCCTTGTGCATAAAGCTATTTCCAGGAGTTCTCAATCCTTTACTCTACTAATTAATCTCCGTTTATTGCAGCGTAAAAATAGAACGTGTGTGTGTCATTGTTCTTCTCACATGAGGAGATTTCTTGTTGCCATGAACAGCTACACGCTTTCACGTGTTGGATTTATGAGTGTCTGTGTTTTTTTTTTGCTTGGAACACAATCACTGGTGGTTTCAGCAATGAAAACTGAAACTTCTCTCCCCACTGACCCAAGACAGGAGTTAATGCGCTGGACCGTGCACGCACAACAGGGAGCCTTCTTCCAGTGTGTCACCATTTGTATATCTACGCGCTCTACTCTACTGCAGCATTTCTGTTTACGCCGTGCGAGGGGTGCAAGACGTCCGCAGCATCATTAGAGACACACACACGACACTTTTAATGAGTCAGCCATCACTCAGCGATTAGCATCATTAACCTCTGCTGCTGCTGTCGCTTCCCCAGGCTTCTGCGGCAGTTGAGCCATGAATTGTGTCGCTTGAAAGTTTTTCCTGTCTTTGTTATTACAGTTTCTAACGGATGCTTTCCCTCTCTCTCTTTTTTTTTTGTTGCAATAATGCAGATGTCGTAAGTCAAATGTTTACCCCGCTGCTGTATGCTGAAGGCATAATGTGTTTTGCTGTATGTTTGCAAATGAAACCTAAATGAGAATCATTTTTTTAAAGCAACATGCAGGTCATATATTGTGAGATATGACATTGTCCTAGATAAAGTGCTTGCTAAGAGGGGAATATAGTGACATCTGTGCGAGGCAAAAATGGGCTGATACGCACGTAAAAAGGCCACACTATTAAGACCAGCTTTAAGGGATTCATTAATAAAAACCTCTTAATGCAAAATACAAAAATTGTCTCCCTCTCTCAACATGACTGACTGCGCCATCTTGTGGTTAAAAAATGATACAATTAAACAAGGGTACGTGTTGGCGCTATCTGGTTAGCAAGCAAACTTCCGTAGAGATTTCTGCAACACTATACATAGGCACTTTTGATATAACTTCATAGATGCTACATGAATTTCTTCACAGTTTGTTAAAAAATTTGACAACAACAAAACAAAAAAACAAAAACAAAAAAAAAAGGAAGTAGTTTATCTTTGCAATATCTTTGTTTCCAGTCAAAGTACGGACCTCTGAGCGTTGTATTCATTCTTTCAAATAAACAGTGCTTTATCTTAACCCTCGTGCTATCCTCTTGCATGCTCTCTATCTGTCTGTCCATTCACTTGGGGTCCCAGGGACCCCAAAGGTAGCACAAGGGTTAAGGACATCTGTGTGCGGGAAATTGGCTTATTTTGGATGTGGAGAGTCAGACATTTTTTGCTAAGGAGAAGAAATCTTTGATGTTGAAACTTTGCAACAGATTTGCCATCTCCTAGATGTTAAACTAACAAGAATTTATGTGTAAAATACACTGCCTGGCCAAAAAACAAAAAGTCTCCACTAAGTCTTCACTAAGCAAATAGGTAGGAGATTCCTATTGGATAATTACAGCATGGGGGATTAGCTTTCATGGAAGCAAGTTATTAACCCAACTGATGCAATGAGTAGCTTCTCATTATTTAAACAACCATGTCTAAAGACACATCCTGTGGTTGTGGAAAAGATGGTAGTCTGTTTGAAAAGGGTCAAATCATTGGCATGCACCAAGCAGAGAAAACATCTAAGGAGATTGAAGAAACTACTAAAACTGGGTTAAGAACTGTCCAACGCATTATTAATAACTGGAAGGTTAGTAGAGAACCATCATCTTTGACAAAGAAATGCGGTCAGAAAATCCTGATTGATCGTGATCAGAGATCAGTCATGTCTGGTAAAATCAAATGGAAGACAAACAACAGTAGAGCTCAGCGCTATGTTTAATAGTGAAAGTAAGAGCATTTCCACACGTGCAATGTGAAGGGAACTTAAATGATTGGGACTGAACAGCTGTGGAGCCTTATGAAAACCACTAATCAGTGAGGCTAACCAGAAATAAAGGCTTCAGCTTGCTAGGGAGCATAAAGATTGGACTCTGGAGCAATGGAAGAAGGTCATGTGGTCTGATGAGTCCAGGTTTACCCTGTTCCAGAGTGATGGGGGCATCAGGGTACATCATGCCTAGTGTCTACTGTATAAGACTGTGGGGGCAGTGCTATGATCTGGGGTTGCTGCAGTTGCTCAGGTCTAGGCTCAGCAGCATTACGTTGCCCAAAGAATGAGGTCAACTGACTACCTGAATATACTAAATGAGGTTATTCCATCCATGGATCATATTCCAAGACGACAATGTCAGGATTCATGGGGCTCAGATTGTGAAAGGGTGGTTCAGGGAGCATGAGACATCATTTTCACACATGGATTGGCCACCACAGAGTCCAGACCTTAACCCTATTGAGAATGGGATGAGCTGGAGAAGGCTTTGTGCAGCGGTCAGACTCTCCCATCATCAATGCAAGATCTTTGTGAAAAATTAATGCAACACTGGACGGATAAATCTTGTGACATTGCAGAAGCTTATCGAAACAATCCCAAATCCCACAGACCGTGTGCTGTAATCAAAGCTAAAGGCGGTCCAACGAAATAATAGAGTGTGTGACCTTGCCAAGGCAGTGTATGTATGAGCTTCTGATTGTTTTGTCTTGCTTTGTCATACTTCAGCAAAACCCTATTCCTAACAAGTTAAAGACCTCAGCATTAACACTTTGCTTGAAAAAAAAAAAATCTTATCTTCAACCTGCTCTCCAGAATGGCATTGTGATTTATATCTCAGAGGACAGGATGCATTTTATGTTACATTTCCTTACTCATACACCTGCCTCAGGCTCTTCCCATCCATTCTCACAGCATGATACATTCTCTTAGCACAGTGTCTGCCACCAGCTTTGCCCGGAGATTTAACACCCCTGGCCTGACCAGAAGGCGATGTCCAACTCCCCATAAACGCTGTCCACACATTCATTTTACCCCGTGCCCCAAGCTCAATGGCCATATAGCGAGAACCTTGTCAGGCAGACAGACAGCCAGGGGCCCGGTCCCTGGCCCACGGCCCCACAGCCTCGGCCGCTCAGCCCTGATAGCGGAGAGAGCTGCACATGGGCTGCCAGCTGATAAATGAGCTGACAAGCCTTCTCCCCGTTACTCATTTCCCTCCGCAGGGAGGTTTGGAAAAGAGAAAAAATAGGAACATTAGGAAGAGAAAGGAGAGAAAGGCCGGGAAAAAAAATGAACTGACTTTGCTGCATGGCTATTTTTAGTAAGCCTGTTATATGCTCCATTAGTTTGAGAGGGTAGAAGAGGACTGAAGGGGTTATGGAGAGGGACATGTGGGAAAGAGGGATTGAGTAGAAGATAAAGTGATGGAAAACACGAGAGCCGTCATGAAAGGAGAAAAGAAAAGAGAAAGGCAACAATGAGAAGGGAGATGGAGATAACAAAAGGCATGTCATTAAAGGAAGAGACAGATAACCGAGCATGAGAGGAGAGGCCGCTTGCTTGCAATCATTTCTTTAACTAATTGCCTCCCCTGCAGTCTCACAATGACTCTATCTGAACATCCGCGCTGTTATTTCTCCTCTCTTGTGTCAGTCTAAAGCTTAGTCTGCGCTATATTGTGTTGCCGCTCATGCGGAGTGTGGTAAATAATAATAGGTACGTGATCTTCCGTGACAGCGGATTACAAAAGACGCCCTCTGATGTCTTGACGTGCGTTACACAGTTTTCATTCCTGCATTTCGTTTGATTCGTCCGCAAAAGCAAAACACTATTTTTGATTTTTGATGCGTACGTTGGCACAGGCTTAGTTGGAATTCCTTTAATGATCTTATTATCTTATTCTAATGTATTTGTCCTTAAGTATATAGTGTTTATTTGCTTCTGTTTCCGTTTGTTTCACATTTGTACATATGTAAATCTTGTATATTATTTGCTTATACTATTTAATTGAATTTAATTTTCGCAACAATCTTACGCCTATTTTTCTTTTTACTCATGGTTTTTAAGACTGTTTTTTTATGTGCAACTGAGCTACTGTGACCGATCATTAAAGTTTAAGTCTATTAACTTTGTCAATAGAGCAGTGATCTCTTCAATTGCTTGTCACCAGCAGTAAGTGGTAAGTAGCTCAATCTTTGTTTTAAACGCCAACGTGCAACTGATCCATTTTGAAGCAACGGGCAAGACAAAAATGGCAACAGAGAACTGGTTTTGTTCAGTTCTGTTTGGGAACCACAGAACTAGTTACCCCCCACAGTGAAGGGATGCAGCAATGTTGGTTGTTTGGAAGATGTCACATAACTTGGCTAAAGTTTGGTGGTGATAGCCAACTCTTGGAACTCTTGCAAGTTCGGTGGAACCTTCTGGTTTCTGCTGTAATTCTGCACATTTTGACATTAAAAGTTGAGTTTCTTCATACGACCAGGAGACTCACGGCTTCTCTATTCACTGGTTTAGCACAAGCCTACCCATGTTCCCGCGTGAGTCCGACTGGGATCTGGTTCTCACTGCGAACCAGTGTTTTAGATAGATTTGGAACTGTCTTTTTGGACAGGAACCAAACAAGTTTTCCGACGTCTGTGAAGGTTCTCAGTCATCCAGGTCGTGGTATATCCAAAAAAGGTTCAAAAAAGGCAACTGGACTTGTAGAGAGACTTGGATGAGTGGTGAAAGATCTTCTCCAAAAACTCTACAAGTCTAGTTGCCTTTTTTGAACCTTTTGGATAAGTTCTCCAACGGTTGAAAAGTCGTCTAAGACCCAGCTCTATGTTACTTGACAGAGTGTTGAAGTAGTCTGTAGGCAGGAGTTCTGTACAACTTGTTCACATCCAAAGCCATTGTTTGCGCAACAAAGACCCAGTCGGCCATTTTGGCTCTGTGTGGCCTTAGTGGATTTAAATGTCCTTGGCAACCCAGTGCAGCAAACACATCAGCA
Source organism: Planiliza haematocheilus (assembly GCA_005024645.1). NCBI lineage: Eukaryota > Metazoa > Chordata > Actinopteri > Mugiliformes > Mugilidae > Planiliza > Planiliza haematocheilus. The sequence goes on along the minus strand of SRSE01001415.1, from coordinate 9,166,067 downwards.
GTGAATAACGTACCATCCTCTTCATCTTGGGACTCCCACTCCTGTGGATCTTAAAACATTTGTCTTCACCGTCTAGGACTCGGTGACATGGGTGAAACAATCCTTTAAAAGGGCTACTCGTTGAGATAGGGAGAGCTCGGGAGAAATTTACGCTGGTATCGAGTGAACTTTAATGCTTCCTCCAACATCTATCACACTGGCTTTTACAACGCAGTTGAGTTTTCTATTCATGGTGAGATGAGAGAGACTCAATCTGCTGGCCCTTCAACCTTGCTCGGCTCACGTCAAGTGATTTGTCTCGGCCATTTGATTTAGTTGGTCGGAGAAAGAGTAAAGCTCTGCCTTACAAGAGTCCACCCATGTGTAGTATCAATAACATCTTAAGTTATTAAAAATTGTATCATTTTACAGTAAATACATCAAGTAGCTTTTGATCGTATGTAAAACAAAACGATTAGGCAGTCTACAGTGGAAATATGTGGCTTGTATAAATCCATGGGGAGATGTTCTGCCAGAGCTGATTCTCTTCAGCTGCTCTTTGCTTGAGGGGTTTTGTTGCTCTACTTTCCACTTTAAAAATGTGCTTTAATGGATTCAAGTCAGGGTCAATAGTTGGCTAGGTCATAATTTTGACTTTCTTATTCTTTTCAAAGTTCTGCTATGATTGCTGTAGTGCGTCTGGGATGAGTGCTGTGTTGGAAAAACCTTTATAGCGCCGAGAATCTTGAGACTGAGAATCATCTTTTAGTTCGGTGTCTGGACAAACAAACTTCAAGTACCCCTATGTAGTTGCTGTGGCCTTGCTCTCCTGCTTCACACAAATCACATTTCTTCCTCATTCAGTTCATTTTGGCGTCGCCTGAGAAACCAATGTGCAGGCAATAATCATTCGTCTTCCTAGCAACTCGCAGCTTTACTTTGATCACGTACGCCGTTATAATAACTCGGTACGGTTCTTACAGTTTGACTACTATTGTGTTTAGCTGTTAACAGAAAGGCAGCGGGCTGGGGGGAGGGGGAGAAATGGAAGAAAAGACGCCTACATCAGATGTTCTCGCTTGCAATCGAAGCACACGGCGACGTGGGCTGCTGCCCCGCAAACACGATTCAGTACCCTGTCATACTGGAGCCACACAAACAACTTGCGGCGTCACGCTCAAGCGAACACACACAAACACATTTCGTGAAGCGACTCCATCATCTCTGGGAGATCCATCAGGCTTCACATTACAGCAAAAGAAATGGATCAAGATTTGAAAGAAACATGTGGCCCTTATAACACTCAATGTTTTTTTATAAGACTTTCGCGAATGATGAATTTCTTACTATGTCTCATGATGATGGGTTTTTTTTTCACCTTGCTTTCTTTGCTCTCCTCATTCTCTTGACCTGCGCATGGAAGCTAGTATGCTGTTTGCTAATGTTACATGCCGGTCGGTCAAATTTGATTAAAGAGCACTGATTGAAACTAAGGGAGGATGTTTAAAAAGTCCATTTGCAAGATTGTTTGTTTAAAAGAAATTGAAATGAAGCTCAAGAATGTGAGGAAACAGCAGGTTAGAAGGTAAGTCGAAGACGTCTGTGTATCACGTTTCACAAATCTTGACTCAGGTTTGCACGATAACCAGTTAGCAACAGTCTTTCACTTTTTACCAAAAGATGGGCAAGTGTAGAGTCTATCTGCCCTCCGTCCAGCATGCATTCATTCATTCATTCATCTTCTGTAACTGCTCGTCCTGTGAAGGGCAAGAGGCGGGGTACACCCTGGACAGGCCGGCAGTATATCACAGGGCTAACTCACATGCCAATTTAGACTCACCAGTTAACCACACTAGCATGTTTGAACCCACGCAGACACAGAGAGAACATGCAAACGCCACAAAGAAAGGCCCAATCAGCCTATTGATTCAAACCCGGGACATTCTTACTGTGAGTCGTCATTGTTAACCACTTCAACACCGTGCTGCCCCGTCCAGCATGCAAAAACGCTTACACTCAGCAACAGCACTATGTTGAAGGTTAAGAAGCTAACAGGACAGTAAACGCTTCAAAAAGAATAGTTGAAGTTCTTGGCAGGTGACCATTTTCACCCCCACCACCACCTCCTGCTTCTGGCAAATACAAAAAAAAAAAATGTCTTACACTCAGCAGTTAAAAAATAAATGATATAAATAAAAGAAACTCAAGGGTAAACATTGCTTTCCCTCTCTGGAGACGGCTCTTGGCAAGTAAAGGAATGGAGCTCGATGGTGGACTCTCAGCATTTTGTCTGGGTTGATAAATCAAAACTTCTTTTTGCAAAACAAAATATCTGAGCTGCAAAAAAAGGGGGTAGGTAATGTCAGTGACGGTGTAAATTCCTTCAAAGTTAACTGATATTTGATAAGTGATAAGTAAGACAGCTTATGGTAACTTCACTGTGATATTCCAGTTTTTCTAAAAGAAATGCCTTAAAAATGTCATCATGTGATGACACCTCCGGTTTTGCCTCAGAGTCAACTCCCTAAAGTCACCATTTAATATTGCAAACCCAGTTGGTTCCATTTAGTTTTTGACAGATTAAATGTCAACGTCCAGATTCATGATTCTCCTTAAGCAGCCAAGAAACCCTGACTTGCTTACACTGTGAATATTAAGAAGATATGATTATCATTAATTTTCCCGTAACCAAGGACCCATAATCAACCCACGTTTCAAGACGTTCAAAGAAAGGAGTGTGAAGAAGTAATTTAATTAAATGAAGAAAGCGTGGAAAAATCCTGTCAGTGTCTCTTACAGGGTGGAACTAAAGTTGGTGCTCCTGCAAGGCATTTCAAATTAAAAGCATCTTGCCAGATGTTCTGCTGCTCTGATTTAAAGGTTTTAAATGAAGATAAAGTATTTACTGCCAGTCTTCATCAGCATTTATATCCATGTTTGTCATTTGTAAATCTGGAAGTGTCCAGCAATCGCCAAAAAAAACAACAAAAAAAACAACCCTGTCTCTGTTGCAGGTGCATTGAATTATACATATCTCATCGGTGGAGATAATACCGTAGTCTGTTGGACTTTTAATGAGCTGTAAACCCTCTGGTGCAGTGCGGATGCAACCGGCATCCTGGTCAAAATAGGTTTGAACTGAACCGAGATGATGGCTGTTAGACGCACGAACAACGGAGCATATAAAATATAGATAAATGGGAAATAACAGACTCATGGGTTTGTAATTTACATGCTGCAGAGTGAACAACAAGACACGGCACAGTGAGTCATGAGAACTGTTTGTGATCAGTGGATTTGGAGGAAAAAAAATACCCTTTTCTGCAAATTCCCTGTTCAAATGTTTTGGTTTACGCGCAGCATAGCAACAGTTCAACATCACAGCGATTCATGCTATCTTGCTGATAGCATGAAAAATACTAATTAGATTTGACAGGAATTAATTAGAACAGCATTTCTTAAAAAAAAACCCTAACAGAGAAGTCAAACCCAGGACAGGGTGGGGGAATTAAATATTGAATCTGAAAAAAGCTTACAAATACACCAATCAGCCACAACATTAAAACCACTTACAGGTGAAGTGAGTTACATCGACCATCTTGTGACAATTCAGTGTTCTGCTGGGAAACTTTTGGACCTGGCATTTGTTCGCGCGGATGTTACTTAGACATGTAGCACCCACCTAGACCAGACAAGGCACCCCCACCCCATAGCAATGACACTCTTTGATGGCAGCACACACAAAAACGCTTTAGGAACAACTCAAAAAAACATGAAGAACAGCACAAGGTCTCCAGATTAACTAGATCCCCAACTGATCAAGCGTCTGTGGGATGATCCACAGAGGCCCCCTCCCCTCAATCCATAGGACCCATGGAAACAGGATGTTGTAAGTGGGGGGCCCCCACTTACAACACCCTCAGAAGGCCCATGTCCATTCTCTGATGAGTCCCAACTGTTTTGGGGGCACAAGGGAGACCTACATAATACTAGGAAGGTGGTCATAATGTTATGCCTGATCTGTGTATGTCCTCAAATGCATGATTCTTTTCCCAGTTTCTGTCTAACCACTATGAGATCCATCATCATCCCACCCCCTGTTTCCCTCCACCTGGTAGCCAAGTGGAAACACATTGTGATTAAATCTGTCCTTTATCCTTTATCCCGTCTCCTCCTCCTCCTCCTCCTCCTCCTCCTCCTCCTCCGTGCACTCACCGCTTGCTGTTTATTCAGACTGGCTTTTCTCTGGCTGGCGCGCGGGATGAAATACTAATCTGGTGGTCTGGATGCCTCGTCCCGTTCGTTTTTAATGGCATCGCAATGTGTCATTTATGGCAGCCTGAGCAGAAGAGGGAGCAGGGAGCTGTTTATCCATCTCAGACAGTGACCGATATGTTTCGTGTTATTCTCATCTGTCAGTGAACATTTTAATGAATAAAATGTCTTATTTTTTTTATTATTTGTGCTGTAAGATCAGCGTTTCTGTCTGACACGTGCATATAAACACATCAGCATTTGTACCAGCACTTGTAGTCACACATAACTAATGTTACATACGATAAATCATCCTCCTTTGCCCAGCCGTGTACATAGCGTTTCACGCATTTGTAATGAGCAGACGTACAAATGATCTCGAGCTGTTGGTTTATGGGCTGTTTTCATTTCCTGAGTGCTGGCTGGCTGCCTCTCACTGCGGCTCGCTCAAAGGTTATCTGAAGCGTTGTCTAATTGGTACAATGGAAACAAAAGTGGTGTTGGAAATTTTATAAACAACAAGCCGCCTGAAAATGAGACCATCTGCTCCGTGCTTCCAGATGGCTTTTCAAACGCGCTTCAAACAACTTGCACTCTCAGTTCGCTGCAGATTTAAGTGCGGCGTTAAAATCCGTTAAATCCATACATACAGAAGCTCGCCTCTTTGATAATATAAGAGAGAGCATAAAGAAAGAACATACAAAGGTGAAAGCACACTTGGGTTTGAAGGAATCCAACCACATGGATTATAGATGTTGACTGACTCAAGGCGTACTGCTGGAACTGATGGCTCAGTCTGGAGATCAGTCTACATAAGAATCTGCTTCCTTTGCTCCCCCTATGGGCTCATAGAGGTACTGCAGGTGGTCGTGAATTTTAGTATTCTCAGTCTTAGTATTTACAAACATGTTTGTAGATGGCATGAGGCCCAGTTTAACATAAAACACAATTTTTACATTATATATAGTAGGGGATCCGATCAATTTGGGGGTCCCTGGCCTGAAAAGGACCTGCAATCTAGAGTTGGACTGCACAGCTAAACTTAAACTTGCTATTAAGTGGTGTCTTGTTTAGGAGAAAAAACGCATTTTTCCGACAGTAGATAAAAGGTTTTTATACACACTGCATGAATACATTCAAAATCTTTGGCATGGCAGTTGTGCTACCATGATATCCGTCTTTAAACATGATCTATCAATGCCAGTAAACCTACAATATTTCATAATGAGGGAAGTCTAATGTGCGTACGTCAATTTACATACTGCAAACTTGTGCAAGGGAACTGAGAAAGGACCCGTGTGTTAAGCTTGTTTTGTTTTTTATAAAATTGTAGTTATTGCATACATTAGTTTTTGATTTTAAGTAATACGTAATAATTTATGTTGTGTATATTTTAGTACTTTGCAGGATTAACCTTAGTAAACAATTATTTATTTACGTGCGGATCATTTCAGTAGTTATCTGAGAATGAGCGTAATTTAAGTTCCTGCTTGTATTTGTTTACGGTGGGACAATTAGGGGTGCGGCAGTCTCCCTGTGCGCATGTAATGGAGGAGCAAAGTTGTGTGTTTACCGTCCTGCGGTGCTGATTAATGAAGATTCAAAACTGTGGCCCACATAACACCCACAGCCCGGAGAGTCTGGAGAACGGCACGCCAAGAAATCAGGGTTACAAAATGTTTGGAGTATGAAGTGAGTTTATGAACAGGGTTATTTTTTGAATATTTAGTTTAACGAGACTCTACAGTGTCATTGTTATATATAAAAGCTGGTATTTAGGAGGTCTGATATCGATCAATATCACTTTCTTGGTGTGGGTAATATGTTAGCATGCTAACGCTGTAACTAGTCTAGTCATCATAAGTACTAACAAATGATGGCAATGTAATAGTGTGGCAGGTATCTGATCAGATGTCAAAGCAAGGGATAAATAATAACTCCGGTTTAATCGTGGGACTAAATTCAACATTTACAGGTTACCAAACTACACAGTTTAAATCTGGAATGGCATTAAAGTATCAGATGTATAATCTAATGACGTTAATAGGATTCATCATCTGAGGAAAACGATCTAGATAATACATCATGGCAAATGTCTGTCTGGACCTGAGTTATCAACCGGCCGTCAGATGATCACAGTGCTTTTCTTTTCACAGGTAAAACTAGTCATTAATGAAATGCTTCATAATTTACAGAATGCACGCTGACTACAGCGTCTGTACTGGGAAAAAAAACATTCCAGTGCAGCAAACCTCATGGGTAGAAATCATGGTATCCATCTTCAGCGGTGCCGGGCAGTTGGCTCAATAAAAAATGCATTCAAAGTCATTGAGTCTGGCTGTGTTTATGCCACATTGTTTGGACTCTCCTCTAAGCTCCACTGCAACCGCTTACTTTTGTACGCACTCCAACATCATACAGCTGCTTGATAAATATAGCCGTCATGGCTCCATTGGGTCACTGCAAGGGCAACTGCAGAGAAGAAAATGCGATGCCAAGCATCTCTAAAGCCTCTCCCTGCCTCTCCCTGTCTCCACTGGTCTACAACTGCTGTCTCCTTTTTCCTCTCCCTGCTTCCTCTAGTCTTTTCTCGTCTTTGCGGTTTCCCTGGTCCATTGATGTCTCTCCTGTCTCTCTCCATTTCCCCTACCTTGCCTCACTCCCTGGCAGTTTGTGGGCACCAAAGCCCTGATGCCTCTTCATGTTACTGTTTTTATAGTGAATCGGCTGCACTCTAAATGCCAAGCTGGTGGCCTTTAGCGTCATGCGAGTCTGTTTTTTGTCAAAGTACTTTATTCCAGAGTGAAATACCACAACAAGCGTTGGGTAAAGTTGAACAATGCGTGGTACATTTATGGTACTTAGAGAACGAATTGCATTTACAAGTTACGCTTTAGTGCTACCAATAGATTTATATTTACTAGCCATCTGCAGGACTTAAATTAAATTTTGTTCGGATTGTTCTTCCAAATATTAACGTCGGGACTTGCAAATCAAGCATGTTGATTGGTTTATTGCACATCTGTCGGGACGCGAGACTAGAACAAATGAACATGAATGTCTCTGAGCGGACCCCCTGCATGCTTGCCTACATTCAGCCCAGAGCAGCCTGAATCCAGTTTCAGTAGTTAGTCCACGGTTAAAATGAAACCACATATAGATGGCAGTCAATAGCAAAGTTTCTATATGCTGTTACGATAAGCCCACGATAAAGCCAAGAGGGCACAAGCAGATTCAAATTTGGCAAAATTTCTACAATGACCCAGTGATCTTGAATAATGAAAATTTAAACCAGCTCTGCATAATAACGTGCCACCCTTCCTAGCTTTCTAGCTAATTCTTTTGAATGACAAATACAAGCTGCTGCCACCTGCTGGTGCTGAGCATCAGAACATCTTAGGCAGGCGCAGAACATTCGTGCTAGCTAGATGACTGTTGACTGTAAACTGAGCAATGTGTTCAAGTTCAACTTTTTTGGTCTAGACTCTTTCTTTGTGGTGTGCTCAAGTTCGACCTTCGCTCACAGCAGGTCTTTGTTGTCGGTTTCGTGTGTCCAGGCCTCCCTCAACAAAAAAAATTAAAGGTATGAGCCCAAGCCGATGAGCAATGAGCCCAATCTACTCTTTATTGCAGAATATCTTGTGTGGTTTTGTAGTTGTACTGTGTTCACTTATCTTGGAAGAGCTCATCTTTTCAAAAGATGAAAAGGAAGAAACCGCAGCTTTAAATGTAAAAAATAAATGTGCGTCAGAGAGAAGGAATTCAGTAAACGTGTTTCATGAAATATGTATCGGCCCGGTAATGTGCCGTGTATATCTCTCTGCAGCTCTAAGTTGTGTCTTTATATGTTCCTTAAATGTCTTCCACCAGTTTTCATGTGTAGCCTTCAGGGAGAGAAGGTCTTTTTTAAGAGAGCTGAGTGTCTTTATTAGAGAGTGGAGTGTCTTTATTAGGGCGTTGAGCGTAATGAAACCCGTCTCCACATTTTTTTTTCACACATATCTTCCAGTTTAACTCATAGTTTTCTCTAACGAGGTCCAGAATCCATGCCTCACTGCTAAAACACTTTAGAAAAAACGTTAACTGTGGTGTCCGTTGCATGCTGCCCATGAAACTAATTGTATTTGAGAGAAAGTCGAAATTACACTGAAATGTTTTGAGATACCGAATACATTTTTATACGCCGTGCTTCGTGTGTAATTCATTGTGGTGAGCTCAGATATTGTAAATCAGATGTTCTTAATGAAGTTAATGGCAGTGTGATTTATTTACATCACGCCCCATCAGCCTTAGAGACAAAACAGCCAATCCCTGAAGGCCCCGTGTGTAAACAAACACAGCAGAGTTATGGGCGCGCGTCCCTTTATTTGTGTGCACGGTGAGTATATTTGAAGAGTGAAGTGCACCGAAACATTTACACTTTCATAAAGCCGCATTTAGAATCCAGCGATATTGGATTTTATGTGAGACTCCCGGCCAGATTCAATATTTCATAGCCTTGTTGGGCAGCAAAACACCGGGGATGGCAAAGTTGGTCTTTCTTTTTGTTTGGTCTGAAATATCTCTGCTGATGGACGGTCACTAGAGAAGGACTCCTGCTGCCATTGGTGCCCTGACTTTTCCTCTAGTGCCACCAGCATGTTGACATTAAAACTATGGGATACATTCCCATTAAATTTCCTGGTGCCTAGAGGATCCATTGTAATGACTTCCTTGACTTTTGCCTGGTCACAGTTTCAACTCTTCAGCTCTTGATTAACGTCTAAAACTAATTCCACTCCTATTGGTCTAAGTTGTTTAGCTTAGCACCAGTTGGCACATAGGCACCTTACCATTAAGTTGGTAGAAATCACTGCTCTGCCCTTGTGCAGCCTTATCGTCACCGGGTGAGCGATAGAAGCAACTAGTACAGATGATTGACATGATAAAGACACAGAATTCCCCAAACGTTAGCCCCAAGGAAACGCTGTCTGTGACTTTGCTTCCTAACACCAAATTCACTGCACCTATAGGGGCCTTGGAAGGAGCTGTGGAGTTGTTGACTTTTGATATAAAGACTGGTGAAGGCAAGAATAGCTAGCTTTGTCCGTGCACTAGCCATTAGAGGTTGCCTAGATAAGTCGACTGATCACGTGACAATAACAACACGTCCGCCTCCAAGATGACAGGTGATGAGCCCAGTGGGTCGTTGCAGCAAGCTAGCAGCGTTCGAAATACTTAACTAAGCCTGAAGTCCATACTACTGGTACATGCAAAATATGTAAGTCAGGCATCCCCTAATGCTAGCAGAGGAATGGTCCAATTCCTATCAAAGACGGCCAGTTAACGACTTCCCCAAATGTCCTGCGGTAACAGATAGAAGGAGGCTGTGAATCAACAATTTGCTGGTGAATTTCATCGTCAACGTAGAAATACAGCTTTTTTTTTTAACCCGTCTACACTATCCCATCTTAGAAGATGCTGTTGAGTATTGTTAAATGCTATTAATGGTGCTGCATGTTTTTATACAGGCTATACAGCACACAGTATGCAGCACATGAGCTCTCTGTTCTCAGAGCATGCATTCAGGTGAAGAATATAGATTCCGTTGTTGCAAAGCATTACTTTCAACTGTTTTATTTATTTATTCTTCTATTTTAAGGGCATATTATGAAGTAAAATAAAACTAAATTAACTGCTATGAATGAAACAATCTCATGTTCCCGAATGATGATCATAGAAACACCCTGACCGGTGAGAAATCTCATCAGTCTTGGCGATATTATATGGATCATCATTATGAGGCATATGTAAAACAAAAATAATAATACAGAGTAGCTGTGGCTACCACAGACAATCTAAAGTGAGCCGCCTATGCCTTCCCATCTCCTCAGAGTCACTCCATGAGGAATCAAGCTGTTTTCCTTTGCCCTCTCCTGCCGTAGCTTTTAGAAAAGAGGCTTTATGTGAATCCCTCTTTTCAATCACCAACAGGCCAGGACTTTACTTTAGCTCTTATTAGGCCCTTAAGCACTTTTCACTCGCAGTACTTTTAATGTTTGTCAGCTGATACGTCACAGAAACAAAGTGTGATTACGTTTGTATTTCAAGTGCTCTATTTTTCACTCAGAGCTGCCTTCGTCTCATAATAGTCTGCACGGTTTCATTAAACTGAGGGCAAGCTAGTGTAACTGTCATCTGGTGGAAAAAAGACAGACGTTTCCAGAACAGCTTCTGGATTATTTTTATTTTATTATTAGCACCTTAGCGGTGGTTTTATTATGCATTGAATTATTCTCTAGACCTGTATATTTTAGCTTTAATTCCTTAGCTGACGTGTAATAGTGACGCCTCCGGCACTGCTGGGTTATGATTCCCTTAGACATGATGCCCCCTTTGGCTGATGTTACAGCATTCACACAGCAAGGATGTTGCACCGTGTGCGGCATCTGCTTAAGATGTTCTCTAAGCAGATGTGTTTTTACCCCACTTGTCCACTTTAAATTGGGGTGACTTCACCTCGCCCTGCAAAGTCACTTGCTTTCCTGTACCACTTTAATTTTTGCTCCAAATGACAAAAGAAGGTGGCGTGTTTTTTCTTTTCTTTTGAAATGTCCACTATTTCAAGGTTGTTTTCCTGCAGCCTGGCGAGCAGCTCTGCACAGCAGTCATCAGCATTCATGTCAGGAAATTAGAAAGCTGGGACTGTCTCGCAGCATTACGCCTGAGAGAGAGCAGATTCCTCTCTTTGGTTAATACTGAGGGGAACATAAAGAAAGAAAAGGAGACTGTGCACTGTGACAGAGTGGCTGATTGCCAGCGTGGAGAACGGAGGGCTAGATGGTGCTGGGAAGATAAGGGAGCGGGAGAAAGACAATAAAGCAAACACGGACCCGGAGAGCAGACAAAGCGAGAGCCGAGGAAACGGCTTCAGGTCCAGAAGTCTGCGTTTTAAGAGAGAGGCTCGGAGGCTCAGAGCCGTGGCCCTGTCAGCACAGACTGACAAACCTGCTGGCCCACCGGCCGTTACAGCCCACACAGGGGTGCTAGTCCGCGTTTTACTGCCGTGCACACACACATACGCAGATCCACAGGGTCACGCAGGGAGAATAGGTTTTCCCCCGTAAAGGAACATTCCTACCCTTTATATGCCATGTGTTAAATATTTAAAGACAAGTGAGTTTGCCTTTGATCACAAAAGTCATTAGTGAGGTAATGCGGAGTTCACCTGCTCTTTTCCCGTTTTGGCTCATGACAGTTTGGTGAAAGACAGGAATGCTATGAGGGTCTAAATGACTGTTAATATTTTTGCTGTTACATATGTTCTGTAAGTGATTCAGTATGTTTCCCTTTTCTATATTTTTTCTTTACTGAACTGTTTTATTTATCTCCGGTGAAATAATGATTATATTGTTGTGGAATAATTGGGCTATGCCAGTCACATTTGTTTACTACATAGATGATGCTGCCTCTTTTATTCATGTTCTTATCTTGTTTTAAAGGGTAATTACTGGTTTTTACAACCTGGACCTTACTTCTGGCATAAAATACGATCATATAACTCATATAACTTTGGTGCCGAGCTTTGGAGTCGTTCAGGAGATATTTAGATCTGTGTATATCCATATAGTGGGAATGAATGGGGCACCGAAACGCACCCTCTAAATAACACATTATCTGCCATGAAACTTGTTCATTTCACCAATATGTTGTTATGATACGCTAGTACTATTCCCCGTTGAGTCCGGAGTTACCTGTTATCATCATCTGGGGTCTGTAGATTGACCTACTAACCTCTGACCTGGATGCTATCATCTCTGCGTGCGGCTTGTTTACCCGTAACTTGCTACTGCTAGTTTTTTGCAACATGGCTGAATATTTTTCAGATTCTGAGGTTGTGGATGACGACTGTTTATAATGGACGTCCTTACTGATTTGAGACATAGTATATGGATGAGGAGCTCATTGAAAGGAGGATGCGGAGGCAGCGACAGGAACAGCTGGACAAAGAACAACAAACCTTTGCACGTCTGTGAATAGATAACAGGTAACTCCGGACTCAACGGGGAATAGCACTAGCGTAGCACTATTGGTGAAAGTAACTCACCCATATCACTTTTGTGTCATTTGTAGTCATTCGGGAGATATTTAGATCTGCGTATATCCATATAGTGAGAGTGAATGGGGCACCGAAACACAGCTTTTAAATAACACATTATCTGCCACGAAACTCATTCATTTCACCAATATTTTGTTATGATACTATTCCCTGTTGTGTCTGGAGTTGCCTGTCATCATCACCCAAGGTCTGCAGACTGACCTACAGACCCTGGATTGTGTTTTCTGACCTGTATGATGTCATATCTGAGCGCCGCGTACACCTTGCGTGTCGGTGCCCCATTCTCTCCCACTATATGGATAAAGGCAGGTCTAAATATCTCCCTAACGACTACAAATTACACAAAAGTTGTATAGGTGAGTAAACGATCGTATTTTATGCGAGAAATAAGGCCCAGGTTGTAAAAACAGTAGTTCCCCTTTAGGTCTGTGGAATCAACTGCAATGCATTCACATCTCATATCATTTGGTTTCTACGCTCAAGATAATTGTCTGTTTCCCAACTTGGCCGTATTTTTTCCTCTGTCAAGGACATTTTAATAGGGCAAAATGTTCGGGCCATCTGGTCTTCAGCCCCCAGCTGTTCTCAGCCTGGGTTTGTGCAGAGCTGTGGTCCGTCAGGTAGAGTCTATCACACTGGTCAGCGACAGGGGCGCGTAGACACAGCGGCCGACGTTGGCCGTTTCTGCGCTCATCACACCGACGGGGCTCATTTCACTGAAAGGCTTCCGCGCGTAAACAGTGTCACTTTAAAATAGGTGTTGCTGGAAAACCGAGAGCCTGGCTGACGGCCCGCTGCGTAGCAAGGACAAAGTAGTTTTAGTCAAGCTGTGAAAATGAGTATTTACTTCTCATTTCAACCGTGCCGAGGCTCGTTTTAATCAGTGTCGGAAATCCCTGCTGTGGCTGGTTATGCTGTCGCTCAGAGTTTCACCATTACTGCACGGTGTTTACATGCAGCCATTAGTCAGCAGACAGACACAAACCTGGACAAAACCACAAAACAAAAACTTTTACAAGGTAAAACTTGCATCCACATGGCATTTAATTTTCTTTGTGTCACCAAGTTGACACCATTTACTGAATCACAATGGATAGTTAATCTAAAAGTAGTGTTAGCGGCATTGTTATTGCTTTAAGTGTAGCATTTGTGGTGTTACAACGCTGCTGGACATAATGCTTTTGATTATAATTGTGAGTCAAGTAATATTGGAGCTGTGGATATAGGTGTTCCTGATTCACATATTATTTCAAGAAAAGAAAATACTTCCATGGTGGTTTACTGCCCTTTAAATTGGAGCCCTCGGCAAGCAAAAGCCAGGTGGACGAAATTAAAAGAGAACGTGTTAACATGGGTCACTCGATTCTTTTTGATTTCAGTTCAGTGGTTTTGACTCCAGTCAGCCTCGCCGCCCTCCATCCAGTTAAATCTATCGAATTACACGTCACTGGCTTAAAGAAAAACTGCCCGAACTGATTTCATGCCACAGCAATATTCACACAGCCTCTCCAAATCCACTTTATTTGGCCAACCGTGTCTCGAGATCAATACGCTGACTTTGATTGAAGACACAGTTCTGCTGCCTGTTGTTGTTTACCCCTTTGAAACAAATGCATGTTTGAGAAGCGCCTCAAGATGGATTGCGGTAGTTTACCCGAGGTGCAGGGTTTACATCATCATTCGCGTCAACTCAAGCATCACAGACGTCGGTGATAAAGTTAACAAAACACCGACTCCCTACCGCCAGCAGAGATACTTGGCAAAATATTTAATGTTGATTGTCACTTGAGGGGAATGAGGTACCTCGCCGTTTTCTGCCACTTAAAATAAACAGGAGCGTTGCAGTTGTGTTTAACGCCACAGGAGGGTCCAATCAGTCACACACAGGAAGAATACATCATGATTAACGCTGACTGGTCCGCTTTGAAAGCCCGCCCCAGTGCTTCTGAGTAAGATCAGATAAAACATTTCAAAACAGGAACGCTTGCACGATAAGATCTTTATGGTTACTCCTCAAATCAAAATAAACCTTGAGTCAGTTATTTTGGGTGCAAGGCAGTCAAATGACACCGATCAGGCATAACATTATGACCTAAAGCATGTTACATACACAGCATGAAATTTGTTCTCACTCCTTCGGTGGTGAGAACAAGACAAGTTATTTTTGGCCAGTTAATTTCTACTTTGCAACAAACTCAAGTGCCGAACTTCGGGGAACTCCTCATAGGTTCCTCCCACTACGTACGTCACACATGCTAAGCATTATGGGAGATGCAGTAGAAAGACGACGAGAGGCAATAATTTTCTTATTGTCAGATGTAGGCCAGTCGTTTTGACGACCGCGTCCGTCGGATCACGGCGTTCATTCAGGCAAGGCCGAAAAGGTTCTGCCCAGTTGATGTGTGGAGAACAAGATGCCGTCATTTTGTTCTCGCAGTCTTTGGACTGGGAACAAGGTTCTTGCTTCTTGTGGCGTATGTAACACTGGTCCTACAAGAAAATAGTGCTTGCAAAAGGTTCCTAGGAATATGCGACAATAGCCGTCAAGAGGTTACTATTGTGTAGGTCTCCCTTGAGCCTCCCAAACAGTTTTACATCAGTAGAGAATGGACATGGGCCTTCTGAGGGTGTCCTGCAGTGTCTGGCAGTGGGGGCAGTTTGGGTCCTTTGCAGGGAGGGGCCTCTGTGGATCATCCCACAGATACTTGATCAGTTTGAGATCTCGTTTGTCATTTTATTAAATTAACTGCTGTGGAATCAGTTAGTGTTGGCTCTACTTGTCTGTAAATTAAATACAAAGCCAGCAGGCTTTTGGTTTAGTTGAAAGGCAGTGAGGAGGAAAAACTCTTGTTCAGTATTTAAATTATCTGCTTACAGATCTTTTTATCCAACCGTTGTAAAAAAGGGAGCAAGGGTTTTTATCCAAATACTTAATTACCCTATTTCATATCGTTTTCATAAATAAGCCCGCTGTATTTCTGCCAGCAGCTTCCCATGTCGTCCCATCAAGGTGAGCAGTGGGAACTTTTTTGGCTGAAGGTGGTTAGATGATAAAAAAAAAAAAAAAAAAGGAAAGCGAGGGGGGAATCACTCCCATATGGTCCCATTCGCACTGATTAATCAGGTCGATGCAGATAGTGTGCGCACTTTGTCTGGCATCGCCGTTGTTTGTTATCTAAACTCCTCAGCTCACATGGATTCGTTTAAAGTCGGCTATTTTCCTCCGTGGAGCTTAATGCTCTATTTAAACTTTTAACAAGCGGGCTCTGTGGATATGAAACCGCTTGTCAATCTCATCGTGTTCTTCAGAGAGAGGGCAAAAGTCCTTGAGGTGGTGATGATGATGATGAGAGAGCGGAGTAGATTTATTAACGATAACGTGTCCCCGCCATCCAGATCAAGCTTTCGCCTCGGGTTTTGCTTGGTCGTTCGAACTGATCAGCGTGAAGGTGTCTCTCGGCCGCCGTTTCCTTTCTCTTTTCTCTTTCTCTTGATGGCTTCCACATGTATGAGAGCATGCGGGGTTGCATGGGGGGAGGGGAGCCTGTTACTTAAGCTTGGCTCGGTCTCTCTCTGATGGCAAACAAACACACAACACACACCAGCGTCCCTGTCCCCAGCAGATGGGAGCTAAGCAGCTTCATTAATCGTTCTCTGGTAGGATCAGATAATTAAACACCTTAATTGGAGTTTAAAGAGTTTAATAAGTAAAACGGCACTTTCCCTGTTTCCGCGTTTTCCTGTTTCCCGTATTCACGGCCAACCCGCTTGTCACGAGGGAATCGAAACTGAGCTCGGCGATCAGTTCCACATTTACCACCGGAGCGTGAGAGGATTGTTGTTTGTTGTTGTTGTGCTGCTTTTATTGCTGTTACACTCCTCCGCTACAACACTAAACCAATCCCCACCCCAAAAAAAGGCAATTTATGAGATTAAAAAGGTTTAATTGGATTTTTCCAAAGAGCTTGTTGTCATGTGTGAACACGTTCCATTCAAAGGGCCCCTTAATTTGACCGAGCGCTCCTCTCTGTCAACGAGGGGGCATTGTAATCTTTCATAGTAATGAGCACAAAAAATGGGAGATCACTTCTGGTTTCGTACTTGCATGTACTGGAGCCTGGATGCAAAGAATCGAATAAAGACTAAATTTAATAGGCAATCAGAAAATACCAAAAGCTCATTAAACGCTCTTTTCTGCGGGCAGATGTCAACGCAAGAGGAAATATACTGAGGGCTTTACGTGTCAGCGAGCTGTTGCCCCCTCTGTATTAGCAGGGGACCTGGAGGGGACCTCATTTTGCTTTCTGAATATATCACCGTATCTTTCCGCATATCACCGCGGCGCATACCTGAACGACAGCAATGGAGAAAATTTGAAAACAGGAGCCGAGTGTTCGGTTTGTCCACTTGATACGTAATCAGTTTAAATATCACCATGATCGAGCGTGTGCTTAAATATGTCATATCAGGTAAGTATGCCTGGACTGTTTCGTATGCATGCCTGAGATTGTTTTCTTGCTTTTGTGATAAATGAGATCCATTTATTCGTACCAGTGATTGATAGCGCTGACATTTGAGAGAGCAGACTTAAAACTGACAGTGGAGAACAGCAGTTCAGGTTCCTTTCATATTTCATATGTATTATTCTGCCACTACATTAAAACCACTGACAGGAGAAGTCAATAACATTGACCGTCTTGTGACAGTTCAGTGGTCTGCAGGGAAACTTTTGGACCTGGCATTCGTGTGGATCCACCTAGACCAGACCAGGCACCTCCATCCCCATAGCAATGACACTCTTTGATGGATGGATGGTTGCACAGACACAAAAACAGTTTAAGAACAAAACATGAAGAACAGCAAAAGGTGTTGACCTGGCCTCCAAATTCACTAGATGCCAAACTGATCAAGTATCTGTGGGATGATCCACAGAGGCCCCTCCCCTCAACCCATAGGACCCAAAGGCCCCCACTAACAACATCCTGTTGACAGACACCAGAGGACACCTTTAGAAGGCCCATGTCCATTCTCTGATGAGTCCCAACTGTTTTGAAGGCACAAGGGAGACCTACACAATATTAGGAAGGTGGTCATAAAGTTATGCTTGATCTGTGTATGTCCTCGAATGCATAATTATTTTCCCAGTTTCTCTCTACCCACTACGAGAGCCATCATCAACCCGCCCCCCACCCCGTTTCTCCGTCACCATTAGAAGGCCCGTGTCCATTCTCTGATGAGTCACAGGTGCTGTTAGGAAGGTGGTCATAATGTTATGCCTGATCAGTGTATATTATATCATATAAAGTCCTGAATTGTAAATTAAGTCCAATTCTGTCTAGTTTAGGTAATCTAATCAAACTGCATCCGAAAGTTCCTTTGCCACAGAAAATACCGTGTGAGTTTTGTGACTCAGTGCAGCAGCTAGTTTAGAGGCACCCTGTGATTAGATGGAGTACAACACTACAAAGTAAACAGTCTGTGTGCAGCCACGATAAATATACAGCATGTCCGCTCACAGGTCCCTTCTTAGTGAGCCGTGTCTTGATTTGAATTCAGCGGACATCTGCTGTGCGGAAAGGTTAACGGATACCAGAAGACAACCACGTAATAGCTTAATACTGCACCCTGCAATACGCTCTTCTGGACGAATCCACGTAGACTCGCACACGCATGAACTTCTTCTGTGACTTTCTTAAACTCATGTGTAGCATGTAAAGGCTATGCAGGACCGACAAACCTGTCTCTGATTACAGGTCACACTGGTGTCCTTTTCTGCTCCAAAATCAATATACAGTTTGCAATTGCTGACGGGGATTTGGCACATGAACGTAATTGTTAATGATGTGTGTAATCAGCCGATCATTCATTGTTGATGTTACTGATGACAGTAAGAAAGGGAGCCTGGGAGATAATTAGTGAACCTGATCATGCAGGTAATCACTAGAGTTTCATTGTACCGGCGAGCATCTTGTGGAGCCGTGAGTCAACATTTAGAATCTCGACTGCTCCTGAGATTAAAATCAAAGATGCTTTCACAGTGTGGAATGGAAAAACAGTGCAAACGCCTAAAGCTATGCAGCATATGTGAGACACAGTTTTCTCTGCTGGCCTCAGAGACACTGGATGGTAGGGGTTACCATGTTTACATTGCTGTAAATTGCCGAGCCATTTAACCATCAATGCATTGTGACGCAGTACAGTGATTTTGTTTCTTTTCACTTCTGTGCTTCACAATTTGCAGCATAACACAACTTAGAATCAAATTTCCAAACCATTTAGACTGCAGGTCAGTTGTTGCATCTCTGCAAGTCATTTGAGTATAAACTAGAAAAGAACTGCGCATCTGTTTTGGATGGGTGCCTTGTAAACATACAAATGGAGGCGTAATTCCGTGTGCAAACGGCCTTCACAAACAATGCTGAGAGCTATTTTTTTTTCCTTGTGTAGTTTGTCACAACACTGTTTGCAATTTAGTTTTGTGTCTGTTCGCAGAACCTGCTCCAAACATTCCAGTTTGAGCTTGTTTACAGACTAAATTCTATGTCTCCATGCAGATTTTATGTTTAACTAGTAACAGAATATTAGACGGGACAGAATTTCACAACATAAGCGGGGAAAAGTCTCTGGATAATCTATAGACTGTATATAAATATGGACAATGCGTCCCCACTTCCTTGCATTGGCCAAACTGACACTATTTCCCTGGGGATACGGGATGCAATCAGATAAATTGACACTTGAGTATATGCATCAGCATTAGATAAACTACCATAAATGATGGAAACCAGCCTTGAAAAAAACAAATATTTAACATGTAGCTTGGCTGAAGTCCCATCCACTAACAAGGAAGAGTTGGAGCTTATTGCCTATACTGCAGCCAGTCACCAGGGGGAGCTCTACTTGCTTTGGCTTCACTGTAGAGGAGCTGTTACGTCCATGTTTATACTGTCTATGGGATAATCAAAAGTTCTTCTGTTTAGAAAATGGGGAAACAATGGAGACACATTTTTTGTACTACAAGTTAATGTGCAGTACTCAAAACAGAACAGAAAATATTTTCTTGGCTCATTTGCATTGGAAAGCAGGGTGAGAGGGATTTCAGCGTTGCCTGAAACATTAATTCAACTTCAAAAGACACATCATCCATGCTTGCCAAGATTTATATGAACGTATTGTATTTGCATTTAGGGTTCTGGGTTTTTGTGCCTGCCTGACAAGGACACTTTCTTGTAGGAGAAATCAGACTCTGGACAGTGCACCCATTATTTAAGTGTCAGTTTGTCGTGGCAGAGACAAGTGGTGGACTGGTTTGGCCATTACCGAAGCCAATGCCAGCTGCTGATGGTATTGCCCTTATTACAGCACCGCAGCAAGAGCTCCAGTTCAATTTCCCGATTGCTCGGCCGTACAGTACACCACAATCAGTGCACTTTCACTTGAGCATGTACGTGTTTCGCAAAGGAATTGTGCTCTCTTGGCAGGTACACGTCTGCTTTACACAGAGCCCAAGTGGAGCAAGCTTCAGGAGAGTGTAGCTGTCAGTACACAACAGAAAGAAGCAATGCTTTGAATTGATGTTGGCTGTGACAGTTCATTGATGTGTCCTATTACTTAACAAGTCATAAGTTTACCTCATCTTAGTCTTAAGGTCCCAATATTTTTGGTGATTCTCGCATTGAGGTGAGGAGATTTTTACAAATGACTCAAAAACTGTTTCATGGACTTTTATGAGATATCCCTTCATTATTTGCCCTTGCAGACTGTTTCACTGCATGCGTTCTAAAGAGTTATCATAGCAAGGTAAACAGCCAGTCCAAAAACAAAGGAAACCCTACAAAAAGATAGCCGGAACATTAAGAGAAGCCAAATTAAACAGTCAAGTCCATTCAGAGGGGGAAAAAAAGAACACACCGGTGTACTCAGCAACATGACGCAGCCTGGACGCCAACAGAAGACAACAATGGTGAAGGATCGCAAGACCCTTTCCACAGTGAAGGAAAACACATTCACAACATCCTGCCAAGCGAACAACATTCTCTCGGAGGTAAGCATAACATTATCCAAGTCTACCAAAATGACTTCACAAGACCGAATGAGGAAGGTTCACCACAAGCTGCAAACCATTTGCAAACCTCAGGAATACAAAGGCCAGATTAGACTTTGCATTTCTGGAACAACATTGTTTGGACAGAACCCGGGCCGACCTTTGTAAGAAAGACAGAAAGAGAAAAGGATGAAGAAGGCTTGGAGGGATTCAGCATCTGTGAAACACTGAGTAGAGGCAGTGTGATGAATGAGAATGCACGGCTTCTAGTGGCAGTGGGTCACCGGTGTTTAATAATGATGATGAGGACAGAAGCAGCCAGATGAATACTGATGTGCGTAGGCATAAACTGTACTATCTGATCAGATTCAGCCAAATGTAGAACAGATGGTGGAAATAGCTTCAGCGTGCAAATGGACTAAATAAAAACTGTGTCAGTGCCGTTAACTCGTACCCTTGCAGCCTTGGCGCTCTTCTTCTTAGTACTACATCTTGACCTTGTGACTTGGCTCTCATCATTAAAAAGAAATAACCTAATAGGATTCTTGGTTGAGCACCCGCCGCACGTTTCTCACGTGTTACACAAAATCAATATCTCTTTAGTTCATATTGCCGCATATTGCCAAGCACCAGTTAATGTATTTGCACCATTATAATAACATTAGAGGTCTTCCTGAGCTTTAATATGATTAACTGTAAAATCATGTCTCACTAGCGGTTCTACAGTGTAAGAAATGGCAAGGACTTCTAACCCTTTGCCTTGAAAAAAACTCAGAGTAGATGATTTGTTGAAAATCTGAACTGTTTATCATCTAGTAAGTTGAGTAATCCCACCCTAAAACTCTCAGGACAACTCTCTTTTTCCACAAAGAAGCTTAATGGCTATGGCCCTTCAAGTACTTGGCTATGGGAGACCTTAATCTAAACAGCCGAGGCCCCGAGGCAAGCTCTGACAACGTATTATCTAGCCATGCCATCTGTATCAAAGACAAGTGTACTGTCATCCTCTAGGCTGTAGAAGCAGACTCATTATGGCTTACATATACACTACTGTATGTTTACAGAGGGTGATTAGTGGACCTTGGCTGCCAAGGTACACCCCTGCTCTCCAGATGGCTGGCTTTCAGATGCTTCTTATCATGGACACGCAGACACCCGTCAGAGAGGCCCCGCAGACAAACAGGCGAACTAAAATACAACCAGGCAGCGCACTGGTGACGTCACCTGAGCGACACCTTTGTTAATGCTCAGTATGAGTTGATTATCCCTCAATTTGTAGCACAATATCAGATTAATGAGTGACTGTCAGAGGGAGAGGGATGACGCTCTGCCTGCTACTTTGAACATGGTGTTATAACTATCATGATCTAAGTTTTAATGGCCGGTCAGACTTCTTCCGAGGGAGTCCAGTACTCGTACATCACAACTCACTACACTGTCACCACTTTCCGAGACGGTTGTGTTGTTGAAATTCTTTGCCGTAAATAATGTGAATAATGAAATAGAGACTTTCCTCGCAAGAAAAGGTCAGGTTAGCAGTGATGCCTCACAGCAAGATGGTTCCGGGGTTGGAGTCCGACTGGGCCTTCCCTTGTGTTCTCCCTGTGTCTGCATGGGTTCTCTTCGGGTACTCCGGCTTCCTCCCACCGTCCAAAGACATGCTGGTTAGGTTAATTGGTGATTCTTAATTGGCCGTACGTGTGCATGTGAGTGTGAATGGTTGTCTGTCTCTCTGTGTCTCCCTGACCTGTCCAGGGTGTACCCCGCCTCTTGCCCGGAATAGGCTCCAGCGACCCTTCACGGACAAGAGCTTACAGAAGATGAGTGAATGAATGACTGTCAGTCCTCACCCGAGCGGTGATGGTAAAGGGAAGACCCTGAGCATGGGTGACATAAACATTTATACCCCTAGGTTTCACACTCCTTTTTCTTCTGCAGGTATCGGAGTCTTGACATCATCAAATTGCAAATGATTAAAGACAAGGGTCTTGGAGAAAGAATGGGAGGTGGGGCATCGCAAATGATTGAATTTGCAGTTACAGTTCCACAGATCTGATGCAACTGTTTAGAACAAGTGCTTTGGGAGCTACCGGCCCAGTTGCGCTCCATCCAAACATGGGCAGTTGCCCAGAAAGACAACTTCTGGGGAATAGAACTTAACTACAGCACAGCTTGGAGACTAGCCCTGATCTGTGTGGCAAGCATCTGCTTGTCACAACACTTTCCTGGAGCATGGGCCTTGAAAATGCAGATGTTCATTTCATTCCGTTCAATTTGTTGAGTTTGCAGCGTTTGAGATCATATTTTTACAACCGTCGAGTGCGAGAGAAAAAAATCCCCTCATTACAGGAGCTGACAGATGTTGCCTTGTACTCTGGTTCTTGATGTGCTTAGGCTCGGCTGTCATTTCCAGTTTTCCCCGTGGCTAGGTTAGCCCCCTTTTTGCAGATGCAGAGACAGAAGTCAGAGCTGAGATGATCAGGTGAGTCATGGGAAAGCGGTAAATGAACAGTGGAGGGGAAACGGCAACAATCTGTCATGACTCCTAATTAGTCTATGGGGAAAGAACGTTCAAGCTCCGTGCCGTATAGCTGTTCAGATACATGAGAATATTAACAGCCGGCGATTACACAGCCCTTTTTATATACATGTGCGGTTCTTTGAATAATTATGCAGAAAGTTTAAAGTTTACAACTTTTGTGGTATTTGGGGTTTTAGTAATTTGATAATTGCCTGTGAGCCCTGTTTGAAAAAATAGACATAAGTAATGCAGTCATCCTCCAGCAAGGTTTTAAAGATTTATCAGCTAATGAGGTCCTCAAGGCCACGGTGGAGACACTGGGGGAGGGAGCCCCTTCGAACAGTGTGCTGAAGAAGCTGAGTTCAAGAAGACGGAGCTCAGTGGTCGCCATTTATGAAGTGATGATGAGAACATAGTTGCTGTGGACCACATTCTGGAGGTCCTGGATGCCGGCTGCTACAAAGAGGGGATCTGTATCCAGTGTTAATGCAGGATGGGACTAAAATTAGCTCACAAGTGTGTTTATCACCTCTGTATGCACCACACTACCGACTTCCTATGCGTATTAACCATTCCTTCTCTTGTTCCTTACTAAAAAAGGAATTACTGCACCACTGGAATAACCACAGTTGCCATAGTACCTACAATGTGCAAGCTTTCACACCATAAAAACCTCCCCGGTCTTCCACACGCCTCATTTTATGGAGAACTTTCACCGCACTGTGACAGGGATCAGATTTTACATGGAAATCCTTATGTGTTCTTCTGAAAATACTTGGAAATACACGTTTTTTTGTTGTTGTTTTTTTTTCTTTCCCACAGTGGAGAAGCTTTAAAAAGGAAAAACTGCTGGGATTAAAACCAGGGAGCTTTAATACCTGAGAACAATAAAATCCACTTGCCCTCACACTACTCTTCTGAAAGCTCACAAATTAGCTCATCAAGGTAACTAAATCCCACTCATTTTGATCATTAACAATGCTTTTGTCAATTTCTATTAGATATTCCCATTGAAATCCTGAACGAGGCCGTGTCCTCTTAGCTACAAGAGTCTTTCTGCCAAGTCATCTATTGTGTAACGTAGGAAAGGCTACCCACAGATGATGGATGCAGACGATGCAGTAATGCTACATCAAACTCATTACCCTTCCCAGTGCATCTCCAAACAGAGAGCCGAATCTCAACTCTAATTGCCTAGAGACGGTGGAGTAGATGCGTGTTTATTTCTTCTTGATGGACTGTGATGTGTTTATTTGTTTCCAATCTTCCTGTGTTTATCACTGCAGGACTATGTGGCAGGAATACTGTAAGTCATCACATTTGTAACCTATTTTCTTTACTGTAACTCTGATGGCTCTGAGTTGTCTGTAAGAAAACCTGTTTCGCATCATTTAGACGCATTACTATTAAACACATTCAGTGTAATGTGAAATTTGAAAACCATAAGAGTTTAATTTTGCACAAATGGAACAAGAAAGCAAACAGTGACGGAGCACCCGGATGAATTTATGTTGGTTTAGAGTCTAAACCAACATGATGGACGCTGTCCGCCGATGGATACCAGCACCGATGTACACCGTCTTTATTTACAGTCTATAGTCTGAAGCAGGGCTCTTCAACATTTTCCAAGGACCCCCAAACTGACAGAGAGATGGGGTGGCGACCCCCTCCTTATGTATATGTGTATTTAAAGACATTTAAATGTATGGGGGTCGGGGGTGTTGGCGACCCCCCTGCAGTACCTCCGCAGACCCCCTGTTGAAGACCTCTGGTCTAAAGTTTGGACCATACAGACAGTGGTACAGCTTCCCAAAGCAAGTCGAGCTCCCCCTGGTGGCTGGCTGCAGTATATGTCATAAGCTCCACCCCCTCCATGTTAGTGGGTGGGACTTGGGCCAAACTAAAACACTAAAATACATGTCAAATTTGTTTTACGTAGTCATTTGATGCTATAGAAACAGGATGTGACATCATAATGACTACCAGTTGCCATGCCAACCGCTCCGTGAAGCAGTCTGCAGACTCTGCCTCCAAACTTGCAAGATGGCGCCGCCCTTATCCCTAGGAAAATAACGTCAGTTTGGCCAATGCGAGGGCGGCGTGGGATCCATATTAATATACAGTCTATGGTTTAGACTTTACCTTGTTTAGGAGATATACAATGCCTTTTCTGCTGCTCATTGTTGCTGGGTTAGTTAGGCTTGTAGTGTCCTCAGTATTTTCAGTAACTGTTGATAAAATGCCATACAATACACTCATTTGGATCATGGCCTCCTACACCGCACTGACAATGACATCATGTTTCCTGCAATTCCGTCACAGTAAAAGTTACCATGTGTTTCTGCAGCTGTAAGAAGTTTGAGTTATCTCACACTTTTAACACAGCTCTTGATTATTGCTGATGTTTTCCTGTGAATCCCATGTGTCATAGATGTGTGTCAGTCCGCCAAGCCCTGCCACTGCAAATGAAGAAATGCAAATAAAATTGGTACGAAGCCATTAAAATCCAAATGATTATTATGCTGACATGACATCTGTTTATACCATCAAATACACTGTAGGATACTTGAAACTTTTGGGACTCATAAATATTTTTTACACATTTGCCATTTGTCATAAATAGGGAGGAATGATATTATTTCCATCCAAATTACTCTTCATGATCACACCAGGAGGGCTGCAAATTGGCCCCAATTCTACGTAGCGCACGCCGCTGGAAACTCTCAAATTTCCTCTGCGAAGGTATTGCCGAGAAATAAATACCTTGAGATGCTGCCTTTCCTTCTGTCTAATCTCAGTCACAGTCAGTCAGTCAGTCAGTCAGTCAGTTTTGCTGACTGTGTGCCAACAAGCCATGAAACAGACACCGCTGTGTGCTCACCTCGGTAATAAGCAGAACAAACTACAGTGGCTGTTCTGTGTCTCAGTCAAAAGGCTGCAAAGCTGCAAAGCGAGCGTTCGCTAAGGTCCCACCTCTGTTGCTTTGTGTTACCGTTCCATGATAGACTCCAGAGGAGCAGCTCAGCTTGAAATTAGTTTGTTGCTATTTCCAAGGTATTCCAGCCTTTTATTTTAAATGGTTTGAAGTGGAAATGATCTGTAGGTGTCCAAAGCAGGTAAATTGTAATTATTATATTCAGTAGCATTTAAAACCAATAAAGGACCAAAACAAAGTCATAGCAGCAAGGGCTATATTAGCTATATGTCAACTTAAAGGGGAACTGCTGTTTTTTTAAAACCTGCTATTTCTGGCATAAAATACTATCGTTTACTTCACCCATATAACTTTGGTGTAATTTGTAGTCAGTCAGGAGATATTTATATCAGCATATATCCATATCATGAGAGTGAATGGGGCACCGAAACGCAGCCTCTAAATAACACATTATCTGCCACATAACTCGTTAATTTCACCAATATTTTGTTATGATACTCTAGTGCTATTCCCTATTGAGTCCGGAGTTACCTGTTGTCATAGACCCAGGATGATGTCTTCTGACCTGGATGATGTCATCTCTGAGCGCTGGTCGCCTTGTTTACCTGTAATTTGATGCTGCTATGGTTCGTGCACAACCTCAGAATCAAATTACACAAAAGTTATATGGGTGAGTAAACGATAGTATTTTATGTTATGAATAAGGTCCGGGTTGTAAAAAACAGTAGTACCCCTTTAACAGGAATTTCCTTTTACATATTACTGAATTTATGTAACTGCACCAATTTCCAGCATGTTTAAGGATGCTAAGTGAGAGTCATACAAAAAAAAAAAAAAAAAAATGCAATATGAAATGTTTTTCATTCATTCATTCAGCCCCCTCCAATTCATTCATGGAGCCTATCCCAGCTGTCATTGGGTGAGAGGTACAGCCTGGACTGGTCAACATATTCACACTCACACCTACGGTCAATTTAGAATCACCAATGAACCTAACAAGCATGTCTTTGGACGGTGGGAGGAAGCTGAAGTACTCGGAGAGAACCCAAGCACAGGGAGAACATGCAGACTCCACATAGACAGGCCCCAGTCGGCCCATGGATTTGAACCCAGAGCCTTCTTTCCGTGAAGCATCAGCGCTAACCACCACACCGCTGTGCCGCCCATAAAATGCTTTTACAGCTCTTTATTTTCCTTTGCTGCCAGCGTTGTATTTTTTCATGCTCAATCTGCTCAACCATAGCTGGCATCCTATACCAGGATCAGAGCAGGTGGCCGGTGCGATGATAAAAAACCAAACAGCGGCCGGAATGGGTCGATGGCAGAGGGGAGCAGGAAGCAGCTGCAACAAATCCTTTTTTTTTTTTTCTACTTAATCATGCGGCTGGTGAAGAATTCATCAGCAGTTTGCCACATCCGAGTCCTTGACCTCTCAGCTGGTCTTTCACATCCGACACATTACCGCTGCAAAATGAACGAGGTGGACGCTCGCTGCTGCCGGCGTCACGGCTTCGTCAAGGCGTGTCTAGGCCGCACTGAGGAATCTGTTTTCACTGTTAATCCGTTGGCCGCTGCCTGTCGTCTTTCTACTGCCTGCATTAAAAACACTGGTTTAGCGAATGTCAGTTACACATGTTTTAAAGCCCGAAGGCATTGGAAGGTCGTCAGTTTTCACTTACCTCAGGGTTCATTTCTGACCGGGATGAATGATGTTTGTGACTGTAATAGCTTTTAAAGTAGCTTCCCACAGTGGGAGCGTCAACTGTAAGGGTATAGAGACTCTCTGTTCGCAAACTGCTGGATGTTAAAACCGGGGAAATGCAGCATGAAATTTAATATGAGCAAAGCTATTCAGGATATTATATGAGCCGCCATGCTGGGGAGGTCCCCGTAGTGATTTTCAGTCATAAAACCAAAGCCCTTTTCCACCCTGCAATCAACAGTTAGTGTGAAGGTTTAACTGCTAAGGGAAAGCCCTGGGCCGTCAGTCCCCAGGATATTCCCAGAGTGGGGAAGGCTTTGACATATGAATATGGACAAAGCTGAGCATTTTTAGAGGAAGAAGAATGAAAGAAACCCAATCCATTGATATTTTCTGCTGCTTCTCTGTGTGAGATCCGCGTAGCTAGTTGAGAAAGTGATTTATCCGGAGTTCATTTTCAGACCATGACGCCGCTGGGATGCTCATCACCACACGCTGTGTCGGTGACCTAAATGCGTCCCGAGCCCAGCGGGTATTCTGCGTCCATCTCTCATCGGCCACTGCTGGAAACCTTCAGTGCTTGAGGCGCTGATTGACTATTGACCCATCGATTTGCACGCCGCCCCGCCGTGACCGGTGAAGGCTGACGGCTCTGTTCTCGTGACGCCGCGTTTGACGCAAGATGCCGCGCCGCAAATGCGGGCCCGTTGTGTTTGAAGGGCACCGGTTTAGACAGCCGAGGGGTGAAGTAACGCGACGGCGCGGCGAATAATTTATGACAAGGTCTCACTGTGACGCTGTGATCCTTTCGCAAGTCGCAGAATGTCACGTCAAATAACCGTTATCTGGGAATAGCATATTGAACTGCACGATAAGCCTATATAATCCTTTAGAATTTGGACTAGGCAAACAGATCACGGCAGGATGTTGGCTTCATGTGTTGTCGAAACAAAACCTCCCTTTAAGCCATTCATATTTGGAAATTAACTGGACATCACTATCTCTTGAGCATACTGATATTTGGCTCTGGTCTCAAGGTAAACACAACAGTAATCCACGATATCCTTCTTGCTGTACTTTTCTTTTCCCGATTAGAAAGCGACCCAGTGTCTCTTAAGCACAATTAAGACAAATCACCAATGTAGACTCTTCGAGGGCGCGTCTGAGTTCTGTTTATTCGCGGTCGCCGCTCCTGTCTGCGCTGCCCGACAAAGCTGACATAAAAACACTCACTGGCTAGAGCCACCAGTCAATGCAATGGGTCCAGTGGCTGCAAAAATAAACACACGCTGATTGGAGATGGACTAACTTTAAATTAATGAGGCTTCCCTGCTTTGTCAGATCAAGTCTGTTTGACTGAATTGGTCTTAGTCAAGTGACATAAACATGGAGGAAAGAAGAAGAGAATGGACCTAGATGAATCTCGTTTTGACTTGCGTGCAAACTGGCGCAAGTTGCGGTTTCACTCTGGATTCTTCTAGATTAGCGTACCTGTGTTACAAGTTTAAATCAATGCACAGGACACTTTGTCTGGAATCCTGCATTTGTCAGTCTAAATAATCAGTAGTGTTCTGAGTGCTGCTGGGTTCAGTAGGAGCATGCCTTTCACAGAGAGGCCATGATGAGTATGTTGGAGAGGACTAAAGGACTGCTTCATTTAAGATCACACAAACTAATATCACATGCATCTATGCTACGGCGAGATATTTTGGAGAAAATCTCTTTCCACTCGGCGTCTGTCATCTCGATGATTAGCTCCGTAAGGGCATTAATATCTTACAACTGTTGTCCCTGCTGTTCACTGTTTTTCCAACAGGCCACCAAAACCAAAAACATGCTAATGATTCAGAGTCTGGCCAGTATATTTCAAACAGTTTTCCTTCAGACTGTATTCAGAACACTGCATTATGAATTATTTCATCATTTCAGTGATGAATGACTTATGTCACTTGCCAGAAGCTCAAATGACGCGTAAAGACAAAAACACCACTCAGCAAGGCCTGCAAGTCGAGTTCGCCGAAAAAGTCTGAACGGTTTCTTTTCCCAGCGTTCTGTGCCGCGCTCGTTCATCGTTCTTGCTGCCGATCTGCGGGATAGGCTTCGCTGATTATCATGGGCGTGCAGGTACCCTAATTAGTGCTGGTCTGGCACCGTACCAGATATGTCTCTTACTGGCTATTAAGTCATTAACCCAGCACGGTCCACCTGTGCTTTTCTCCCGTGCTGCATATTACGCCGCTGCTGAGGGGAGAGGATGAATCAGAGTCAAATTATTAGGGGTCATCCCCTAATTTAAAATAAATATAAGTATATGTACAATTAAAGGGGGACTACTGTTGTTTTTACAACCTGGACCTTATTTCTTGCTTAAAATGCGATTGTTCACTCACCCATATAAAGTTGGTGTTATTTGGTGTCATTTGGACAATATTTAGATCTGCACATATCCATATAGTGGGAGTGAATGGGGCACCGAAACAAGCCTCTAAATAACACATTATCTGCCACGAAACTCGTTCATTTCACCAATATTTTGTTATGATACGCTAGTGCTATTCTCCGTTGAGTCTGGAGTTACCCATTACCATCATCCAGGGTCTGTAGATTGACCTACTAACCTCTGACCTGGATGATGTCATCTCTGTAATTTGCTACTGCTAGTTTTTTGCAACAAGGCAGAATATTTTTCTGATTCTTAGGTAGTGGACGTTGTTTATGGTAACTCTGGACTCAACTGGGAATAGCGCTAGCATATCATAACAAAATATTGGGGACATTAACGAGTTCAGCGGCAGATAATCCGTTATTTAGAGGATGCATGTCGGTGCCCCAGTCACTCCCACTATAGGGATATACGCAGATCTAAATATCGCCCAAACGACACCAAATAACACCAAAGTTTAATGGCTGAGTAAACGATCATATTTTATGCCAGAAATAAGGTTCAGGTTGCAAAAAACAGTAGTTCCCCTTTAAGATGAGATACAATACAATAAGCAAGACAACAAAGAGCCTTGTCCGTGCCCAACATAAATTGGAAAAGATGTTGCTTCTACTGTTTGTTTTTGCTTGTTAGCTTGAGAACTTCACAAATGCTGATAGGTGCATTTTGTTACTTTTGCACGTGCTATCTGTTTCCCCCCTGCTTCCAATTATTATGCAAAGCTCAGCAAAGCGGTTGCAGAACATAACTCGCCAGCATGCAGGCCCAATAATCTTTCCTAGAGAGTAAATAACACATAAAATGTAGAAACGCTGCCTGCTGAACATTATAGTTTGACTACTGGACTCAAACGCCGAGGAGACAGGCCAGCGGGGAGAAGAGCTTTAGGGCAAGGCGCCATTACCCAAAATTTAAACACATAAAGTTCGATCGCTGCTCAAGCGGTTCCATCCATCGGGGGATCAGAATCTGCAGTTTAATGGTTATGTCTTTTAAATGTGTCTCGGCAACAGTTAATTGCGATGTAATCATGACAGCAGGCCTATCCCGAGACACTCGTGATGAGTTTGAGTGTTCCCACCCATGGAGAGCAGTAGGCTTTATCCTCATGATTAGATTTTAAAGGTCACCTGAAGGCTAGAGCGGATGTAAAATTAAGACTGTAAACCAACTACAAATTAAATACACTTTATCTTCCCCTGTTGCTGACTGTAGTGACAACCGAGAGACTTCAGTAGCTCCGAATTTTTAGAGAAGCATTGATTTTAATGGATGTAAATGTGAAATAATGTGAGCGAAAGTAGCGGGGGTGCCGCATCTGTCGGTTAGTAGCAGTCGGAGGTTTTCATGTCTTTGAAGTCAGTTGGGCTGGAGTACGCTCCCAAAGCAACAGTTTAGGCTAACTTGTTTGCTTTGATTACTTTTCTTTTTCCTCTCCGCACGCTCACTACGAGCGCTGATCTCATAATTACACACATGGCCGCAGAAGGAAAGCCCGGCAGAATGCTAAACACGATTGTGATCTACATATATTAACATGGCAGGTCTGGTCATTATCGCGTCGGCTTCCGGCTGCTGCTGTTTTGATCAAAGCGGCAAGTAAGCAGCCCGAATAAATGTTATTGGCACCTTTCAACAGCAGATAAGTCCTTCACAATAAAAGACCCAGGAATACAAATAATAGATTAAAGTCCCCAAATGGGCTTGCTTGATTGTTGCTTGACGTTTCACCTTCAAAGTGGCTTCTTCAGTTCAGTAATTCAAATTTTATCTCATTATGATCCCAGATGACCTGATGAGAGTCTTCACAGACAATTAAACACGTGCCTGATTCAATTTCCTCGTCCAAGGGAAAATATAGTCAAACTGGAGAGAGATCCAAAGTTTAGAGATGAAAATTCTTCTCTTGTCTTGAGCCTTGAACGAGAATAAGAACATAAAACCTGATGAGAAGGACACAGTTCTCTGGTCCAGTAGCTGCAGGTCAGTTGGCAAAGGTTTTAAAATCACAGAAAACTTCAGCTGGTATTTGGTGTAAAGCCAGAGCGCAGTCATCACTGAGTAATATTTCTTTACGTTTCTGATTTGCATCCAGTATGAATGAATCGTGATTAAAGTTAAAACAAACAAATAAAACAGATTTACTGGCGCGCAGCTCACAACTGTCACTTAAACTTTTATATTAGCGGGGAAAATATTTACACAGTGCACTTATTCTCTGTGGTCATCTGTCAAAACGTGCTTTATTGCGAGTGCCCGTTTAATATAAATAGCGGGACCTCTCTCAGTGTAATCTCAATAAATCAAGTGAATTTTTTTTTATGGGCTCCCCCTGTCCCATCTGACTCACGCGTAAAGGTCCGGATCTCCGACACGCCTGTAGGAGTCACTAAGAGCCCCCCCTTCTCCTTCCTCAAACTTCATTTCCTCCTCGTCCAACCACAAAACTCTCATTCATCTCAGCGCGTAACGGACTTTAAAAGTTGTCAGGAAGAGTTTTGAAGTTTTTGTGTATTTTAAGAGGGAAACGGTGCGATCCGCGTTTCCAGTTTCGCTGGACCCAAAGCGGAATACAAACAGAACCCGGCTGGGAAAAAGTTTGGGGCTGAGCCGCTCCGCTGAAGTTGCGTGGCGGTGATCTCTCCTCTTCCAGGGTTTGCCCTCCTCCTATTCCTCCTCCTCCTCCTCCTCCTCCTCCTCCTCCTCTTCCTCCTCTCTCAGTGCTCCCGTTTGACAGGTTGCAGCCACCGATCAGACCGGCAGGAACCAGGTAAGACATCGTTTGCTTTCAGCGTGTTCGCCAGCAGTGTTTGGTTTTTGGGGGGGGCTGGGAAGGGCTGGGGGCACCTGCAGCAGCGCGTCGTGGACACGGTAGTGTCCCGTGTAACATGCTGCTTTCTCAGCTTGAACATGCTTCCACTGACACGATCCTCTTAAAATGAAACCATCACAGCTTGACGTCTCTATAATGAGTAGAAGAACATGTGGTATTTCTTTTTTAACCCACTGTAGGGCTATTGCTCCATAATTACTCCTCTCTGTGCGTGTGTTTGGAGAATTTAGTGGCTCTAAAATCTTTATGAACTCCTGTCAGGGCTGTAATATTCCTATGACTGCTATATTCTGCGCCCATATGCTACTTATTTTTGGGGCAGGGTGTCATGGGGCTGTCACATGCCAAGGAGCTTTTTGAATGGGGACAAGTTGTAGACCTTAAAGTGATCCTTCTGCTGTCCACAGGTCCAGAGACCTTCTGTTTATCTTTTTTTAAAATGAAGTCACAAGTGCAGGCATCTTGCAGCCCCGACACGTTTAGGTTTACCCCGTCAGCCCGGAGGAATGCGAGGAGTCAAAAGCAGATGTTCCGGGGTCCTTTCTGAGGCGACAGCTGAGCGAGGTGCTGCTCCGATGCTCAACAATCACTGGAGCTCCTCGCTGAGCCCGCTCTGATGGGCCTCGGTGCGACGGAGGATCCTAAAAGTCACATTTCAAATCTGATCACTCAGCAGGAAAGCTTCTCCCAGCCGTAGACCTCAGCGCCGCCGCTGCTGCTGGTGATTTACTTTATTTCTTTCCCCGTTGTATAGCGGAGTGGTAACCCAGAACGAGAAGTAAACGATGTTTTGAGATGTTCCTCATTTGTTGCTAAGTTTACCAGATATGGCGGGAGCTTCAGCCGTATGTTTGTTTGTTTTTTTTATGGGATATTACTTGGAAGAAATCAGGGCCAGACCAGTAATGTGTTTGGCTATTCTCGGATCATTTACCAAATTCAATTTTCGCAGCAATCCCCATCTGTCTCTAATTTGCCTTCATTGAGATTGACTAGTTCGCCCTCCCACAGGCTCAAGTGTTTAATTCACGGCGGGCACGTTGGGAAAGAAAAATCCCACCTAGACCCCAACGCAGAAGTCAGTAGGGGCCGTATCAAAACAGCAGCTCCTTTTCACCTCGTGCGCATCCACGCGGTGGTGGTATGCTGTCTATTCTGGTGTATGGGAGTGGAGAGGGAGAGAGGTCTCCGTCTGACCCCGCATTCCTCCGTCGCTGGTGGCGTGGGGTCAGTACCCCCCGTGACATGCCGTGGAGAAGAAATATGTACCTTCTCTGCTTGATTTCACTCTTGTGGTTAATTATTTTCAACCCACATCTCTTAGCCTGCCCTTTAGCCGCACAAATCCACTTCAACATACTGCAGCATGGCACACGACGGGCCCGCAGCGGATTAGCTATTTACATATTCCATTCACGTATTTACTCGTTGTAATCACGAGCAAGCCGCACGCCAATGTGGAAAAAAAACAAAACGAAAAAAAAAAAAGTGCGGTTTTGGTCTCTCAGCTGCTCCTCGTTGGGATCAGCTCCTCGGCGAAGGCCTTCGGTTTGCGTAACACACCCAGCGTGCAGCCGCCGACATCAAAGCTCGGTAACAGCAGTTGACGTTCTCTGCGCCTATTCTCAATCAGCAACAATCATAACCTTTGTGGAGAGCTTTTCCTCTGGCGCATACTGGCTGATTCTCTGCGGTGGTAAACAAAAGCGGCAATGTGAGCCTCTGACTGTGTTTACTTCCTCGGCTTTCTCTGTCCCACGCGGCCACCGCAGAGCCCGGCCTCTCTGTTTGGTGCCTTCATGAAAGTTCCTATTCTCCGGGACAGAGGAGGGGGCTGCACTGTCCGTGCTGGGTAGATCTCATTCCGCCGCGGCCTCACAATAGATGAGCTGTTCTGCTATATCAACATTTAGCTCTCTCTTGTCCCCCCCCCCGCCTGCCTCTTTTTCTGCCACTTTAATCACATCCCTTCAGGCTAATCAGCAACAGGAAGAGCAAGGCTGTCGCTGTCTGTGTGAGATATCGCCGGGTCCTGCGCCGCCCGGGCCAGCGTGCGCCGTGATTCATTCCGACTCTGCGTGTTGTGTCAGCGGAGCTACCAGGCTTTATATGTGGCCCACTCAAGCTGTGCGTTTGCGAAGGCCGTGGATCAGATGTCTAATTCTCGGCCGTGGCGTACGCACGCTGCAGGCGGCGCATTCTGTGCCTATACTTTGACCAGGCCGTGGTTATTTACAGTCGAGTCTATTTCCGTGGGCTCGGGTTGAAAGTGCAGCAGATTTCTCTCACCAAAAAATTGAATTCCTGCCTGGAATCATTAGTCAGCGGGATGGAAAACATCAGGCTTCCCATTATTACTCTAGGGGGGGGACTGTTGTTTCGCCCGCTGTTTACAGCTCAAGCCATTTCAGGCATTCTGCTTTGTGTGTCATTGCCGCAGCATCAAATCATGGAAGATTTAGAAAGAGCCGCTGACAGTGTGCAGTCGGCCCTCCTGGTTAGTTTGAAGCTATCATCATGCATCTTGTGTAGCTGCTGCGTCTCGCCGCCATAAATTTGGCACATGCTAGCCGCGTACTTCATCATCTCTGCGGTCGAGTGAGGCCTTGACGGCCGCTTTGACGCTGTGGCAGGTAGTTCTGCTGCAGTGCCGAGTGGGATTGGAAATACCAGGCCTGTTGACTTTAGCAAGGAGCGCTTCCTCTCCCGATCGCCCGCGTAGCTACAGCCCTCGTCAGCCGCCTTTGTTTGTGTTGCTAGGCCTTTGTGTGGGAGTTTTCTGTTTTGTTTTCATCTGATCGTTGTTCCGCTGAGAGGATGTCCCCTCAGCAACCTGCCAAATGTCGCTTTAATTAGATTTTAATTTTCTGTAATTCTTAATAAATGGTAGAAGCTAATATTAAATAAGTCTGAAACCATTTAGGTGCAAAAATACATCATCAACACTGACACTTTGCTGTAATGCGCTTCACATACCGCTGGATTTAATGACACTTTCTAAAGCAATAAGAGAAAGCTAGCATGCACATGGTTATAGTTAATGACATACTTGTCAAATGAATCACACAGATTCCTGTTTTGTAGCCGTGAAGCATTTCGATCTCCAACAGTGCTATAAGTTCCAGTTTGATAGTCAAACTGTTTAAGATGAAAGCTGCGGTGCAAAGTTTCCTTTTGAAGGGACAGACTCGCATTACCGTAGCCGCACGTCCGCGCAGGGCGCTTGACGGGACGGTGTTGATTTTATTTGTCATTAGTCACTTTAAGGCCCGTTAAAAAATACGGTTTATTGTCCGCGATTGTAGCCGGTCCAGGACTGGTTGGATCCCATTACCCTGCTGCAGACCAGTTTGAGCGTCGTGTGTGTGAGAGATGGCTCCAGTGGCTATAAGCAGGACTTTGATCATATATCAGTATGTGTAATGCAATGTCTCAGCTTTCGGCATTTATACGGGGACAGTTAATTCAGTGCAAGTGATGTCACGCCACCAGGATAGGTCACTTTTCTGTCAGCGATGCAAAGCATTTTGAGTTTAGAAGATAATTAATTAGCACTCATACATCAAATGCATGCAAGTTAGCAAGTAAATGAACACTTCATTCCATGAAACGCTACTACACATGAAGGACTGCACGTGGCCTCCAGCCTGGAAATTGAGGAAACATTGCGTTCTGCACCCTGTGACCTCAAACCTGCGGGACCATAGGCGGTCTAATAGAAAGCGTGACCTTATTTCCTCACGATAACCCGTGCAGTGCGGTAAAATTCAATGCAGCATCAGAAAATGTTTGTGCAAGAGTGTTTTGCATAGTAATAGTATAGTTTTGTTTTACATTCACGCACTTGTGTTGTTGGTGCGTGAATGGACAGATACCAGCTCTGTGACCAGAATCAAAACAGGATTACACTATTATTATGTGTCAAAGTGGCGAGCATCAATCGTTGCTGCTAAATCGCCGCTGCATCTGCTTGTTTTGTAATGGAAATTTAGCAGGTTCCTCACGAGAGCAGGTGAGCTGAAGGTGAAAACGCTGCAAATGAGATTCCAGGTACGCCGCCAAAATCCTTTTTTTTCCCCTCCTTATTTTCTGTTGATTAGTGAATAGACTAATGGTGTCTGCAGCCCCGACGACCTTCCTCATCAAGGGAGGAGAGCTTGTATGAAATTAGTCTGTGTCAGCTGATATGCAGAATTGTATAATTGCGTAAATGTAGCGTGAGTAGTTCTGACTGATCCCGTTAGAGTGTACTTTGGTCTCACGCAGCCTGCATAGAAAGCAAACAGGAGGCAATGCTGTGTCATACCCAGTCAAAACGCAACCTAACGTGTCATGTTTGTCAACCAGACACCTCAACACAAAGCTGTTGCAGTGGTTTTAAACGGTGGATCTTCTCTCGTCTCCAAATTTATTGCTCCTTTCCAACTCTCTTCCTTCATCCTAGTTGCTAGTCGGACCATAAACCAACACCGGCGGCAGTTAAACGGTAGCTCTGGCCCAGATATCTATTCATTATCTCTTATCCAAATATCCGTGGGCCAAGGTTCGTAGCTTTTAGTGTGTTTGCTGATGACCCTTATGAAGGCCCACGAGCTGAAACATAAAAAAGCTTCTCCGTACGCTACAAGTTCATCTGGAGGTTTTTTCCTCCTACGCATACTTCTGTAGTAGGTGACGCTGCACCAGAAATGCAATGTCTGCTGCAGGCCTTGAAACGCTGCCCTTTGCCCGCAGCCCTAAGTCATCAGACGACAGCTGATAGGTTCCCTCATTGGTATGTAACCTCAGAGGCAATCCAGGGCAGAAAACACCGCTAAGAATCACCGTGCTACATAATAACTGGTGACTAAAATAAGAGTTTTGCCACTTCTGGCATCTCCTTCTGGATTTTTTT
This sequence comes from Planiliza haematocheilus, assembly GCA_005024645.1. Classification (NCBI taxonomy): domain Eukaryota; kingdom Metazoa; phylum Chordata; class Actinopteri; order Mugiliformes; family Mugilidae; genus Planiliza; species Planiliza haematocheilus. The sequence goes on along the minus strand of SRSE01001415.1, from coordinate 9,128,364 downwards.
ACGACTCAGATAATGTTAGGACATACCCAGCCACCATGTGAACATTTAAAAGATAACAGTTACAAGTTAAAGGCTCTGGATGAAAGACGGCCACCCACAGGCAGCTCGCAAGGTTTTATCAAGCCAGTAATTCTTGGCTTTAAACTTTCTACCACGCCTTCCTCTGCACCCCTCCTCACGCTACAGTCCAGTCATTTTCATAATTAGTAACCGAAAGGCAAAAGTTGCTGGGGCTTGAAGACAGCCTGTTCGTTTCTTGATTAAAAGACGACCCTTCTGACAGTAGCCCATACCACGTACCATGACCGTTACTTTAAAGCAACCGTATACACCAGTTGTCAGGTATAACATTATGACCACTGACATTAGAAGTGGTGACATTGACTGTCTTGTGACAATTCAGCGTTCTGCTGGGAAACTTTTGGACCTGGCATTCATTCATGTGGATGTTACTTAGACATGTAGCACCCACTTAGACCAGACCAGGCACCCCAACCCCATAGCAAAGACACTCCTGGATGGCAGCAGACATCCCCAGCAGGATGCAGCCTAACACGGATTAGGAACAACTAAAAAAGCTGTGAAGAACATCAAAAGGTTTTGACCTGGTCTCCAAATTCACTAGATCCCAAATTGATAAAGCTTCTTTGGGATGATCCACAGTGATATCACCTGCGCTCTAATCAGTATCAACCTAAATGTTCATGAATACTAAAGGGGGAATAGAAGCAATGCAAATTTCCTGCACAAATTCAGAGGCAGTCCCTCCTGTCCTGTCTTGTCCGAAACGCTTGTTGGTACAGTGAAAAAAAAAAAAAAACCCTCCCGGAAGCATAATTTGTAGCTAGGCCTTGAAGCTGCTGTGATTAATTGTTCACTAGGGAGCCTCATTGTCAAGGCAGGGCCAGCCCTCCTCCTGCCCCATGCCAGTCCTCTAATCAAAAGCACCTTTGTGGGTAACTGTAGAGCCTGGCGCTCCTTGGATTGAAACCTCACCACGGCAAGTTGACCTCTTTAAACATGATCCTTTCTGCTTTATGTTCTTATTGGTGGTGACATACTGTTTTTGAACCTTGGCTCTTCCTTTCATCATCTGTGAATTAAGATTCGGGGAGGTCAATAATAAATTATGCACATATTATATGGACCTAATTACGCTTGTGCTACCCCCGTATGGTCCACATGTGGTGACTTTGTGGGGGGACACTGAATCCAACTGGCTCGGTTCATCATCCATCCATTCGCGGACAAAGAGTCTTGATGAAAATGACTCTGAAACATCCTTGATTTGTGGCTTTTCTCAACAGTTTGCAAGTACATCAAGTGCCATTAAAACGAAGCTCTTACTCTCACCATTAATTTACAAGACCCTAAACGAGTCACATTTCAATTTCCAGTCTTGCAATTACTCTCTGTGCATCCACACGCTTTTAATGGGCTGCTGAACAACAAGCATCGGGAGTGATTTTCTTCATTAAATACGGCACCTGGTCTAAATCCAAGTTTGTGGCAAAGCCTTTGTCATTACTTCTCTATGTCAACCTGCCAGCGCGCTTAATATTAAGGAATAACATTTGCCTTCGCTGCCAGTTGCTCAGTTTTAATGACAGATTTAAAGATCCCAGATGGACGTAAAATATATTGGGTGTAGTTCTAGCTCAGTTGGTTTAGCATCTGGAGCCTCGCGTCGGTGGAGTGTACATTTTCTCTGGCTCCTCGGTGCAATTAGTTGAAGGCCGCCGTTGTTTCATTTTCGGTTTCTCTGTTTTGTGTGCATGTCATGTTTTGGCTCGCTCAGCGTATGATGAAATGACACATGCTCCAGCTCATCTTTGAGAATTTGGGCTAGTGCACGGGGTCCAGTCATCCAGCAGCTCAGCTTAAACACGGTTTCATGTGTTTCTAGCCACACAAGCAGCACAACTCTAAGAGTGACAGTGTTTATTAACCACCTTAAGCTAGGCTCTTAAAATCCTTTACAGGGATTCTACTGACCTTAATGTAGATTGAAATATTTTGCATGCAATGAGATATCTTACCGCATATTCTTCTGCCAAAGGGAAATTCAGTTCTGTTCAATTTTATTTATTTGTCATTAACAATACAAATTGTCTCAAGACGCTTTAAATTGCCCCCTGGAGTCAAATAAAGTTTTCTGAATTACAACTTCCGGTCTGAAACCTGGCCCGAAATCCTCAGAGCAAGCCTGAAGGCGACGGTGGAAAGGGAAAAACTCCCATTTAACAGGAAGAAACCTTGAGCAGAACCCAACTCATATGGAGGGACCCATCTGCCCAAGACCGGTCGGGTAGAGACAGAAAATGACAGCAGAGAACAGCAAATTCGAATAACTTTGGCCATATGTAGACTTTTTCTCAGTAAAGGTTTTCAGTTAGAGTAATGACATTTTTACTGACTCGATTTCAACTATTGATGACCCCATTCACAGTTCTGAGATAATGAATTTTCATGAGTGCATTTTGCTGATTTATGTTGTCGTGCCGCTATGGTTTTCATCTTTGTGTTTTGTGTGAAACACCCTGGCACCTATCGACTGAACTCAGTACATACTGTACATTTATATTTGACTCAGGATGAATATTTTGTGTAATATCTTAGCTTTACAGCTCTAGGTGCCACCAGATTCCACATATCTTGTGAAATATCTCAAATTATTATTTTTTTTTACTTTTCACCTAGTGCCCCATCAGGTCTGAACTGTAGCTTCTTTTTGGGGAAGACAAAACAAGCATTCAATTTCCGAACTTGTGAACTCACAGTTGGTGAGCTTGTACTGTGTTGGTCTGAAGAAATAGCTTTGGACTGCAGGCAGGCATTCACACGTCTTCATAATCTTTAACAGATGATAAAATGTATGGATGAATTGGTCTTTGTTGGTGTGTGCCTGTGTTTCTCCACTTGTTGAAACTGGGTTTGAAACTGGGTTTCCTCATATGATTTCACAAATATATTGACTCATATGTGTCCAAAGAGGTCAAATGTTTCTGTGTAAAGGCTTTTGGAACAGACATTTTTCAAATGCTCTGTGTTTGTGGAAAAACTGAGAATATGCAACCAACCAAGTGAAAGTGAAACAAATCACACTCAAAGGTTGAATGCATTTTTTGCCAAAGATAATTCCCGATCGTGTTCTGCAGCTTCCTTGAGAATCATGGTCTTTCACAGGTTTAAGATTTTCCTATTGTCTATAAAGTTGACATGTTTTGACATCCTCTAAGGACACACCAGAGATTAATGCATTTTCCCGAAACAATTCATTCAATCCATATTGACCTATGTCCCCCAGTTTCCTGCTGGGTTTTTTGTTGTTGCAGAAAAGCTACAATAGATATTTCATGTTTGCTGTAGCAATTTAGGGATTTCAGCCTCCAAGTGGTTAGAGCCAAGACTTTCATTAGTGTATCCTCTGGCTGTCTTTGATTCATCTCTAAACAGTCTAGCGTGTGATTGGTTTTTGGATGTAAATAATGGATCCATTAAATCTTCTGGAATAAGGCCAGTGTCCAGTGAGAGAAACTAGCCCTCCAACACAAGCAAGTGATTCAATTCCTGTAATTCAGTGTTAAGTGGTTTATTTTAAACCTTCAGTAAGCTATGCAGAATCTTTAACAATTGTTCGGTATCAAATTTTATCACGCAGGCCTTGTTCCAAACGCTGAGGCATGAGCATCTGCTAAACACCTGAAATATATATTGTGATTTTATGCTACGAGCAATATTCAAGAAGTAGTAGCCTATTCAAGAAGCTACGTCTCAACAGGCTACAGTGATGATTGCTTGGGCTTCAAATTAAAGTGGCTCTCAGTCTCTTTCACTTGTGGGAATTCGGTCGAATCATAGATTGAGAGGAAGTGATGCTTTTCGATCGAGGGCAATGAACCAGAGTTTTGTGTTGAATAACCGCCTCTTTCTCTATATTGTTATCACAAAATGAGATTCTTCAGCCAAGCATGCAGGGGAAGCACATACAAAGCCAGATATAGCACAGCAAATTACACTTTTAATACCCGAGCCAGACAAGCTCTCAGTTTGTCGTTGCGTTTCAGGAAAATGACTTTGGCTTTTTTTGTTTGGCAGACGCAGAACTGTCAACCTGTTAGAATCTGCGTGAGACTTCAGCCTTTTTTGCCAAGGACATGCATAACATCTTTTGGCCACGCTCAGATAGCAAGAATGGTTGGCATGGCGGACAATAAAGCTCTCTGTCAGTGAAACAAACTGATTTTGGTGCATATTAAAAGCTCTGCTGAGCAACCCTGCATAATGCCGGTGGCAAATTGTACTGATGCTGATGTTGCCGAACATCGGTCTAAATAGTGAGAAAACATTTCAGTAAACAGGAGAGGTACTGCTTAGTAATGGGCAAATGTACTGTTTGTTAAGATGCTGAGCCTGCTAGGTTCATTTGTGATACATCAGCTGTTGCAACCTAGGTAATGATTTTTCTGAATAAGATGCCACTACGTGAATTCTCTACAGTCTCAAATTCAGATTAGGGGGTGCATTTTTTCTTACTTGGAAGAGCACTGGGTTATACAAACCTGAATTTCTTAGCTAACCCACTAAAATAACTTGTAGCAACCTATTTTGAAGGCAGACTGTTTGACTCACCATTGCAGGAATCTTAGTTGTAACCATACTTCCCTCAGTGTGTCCCAATGGGTCCACAACATTTTGATTCCTTATGGTACAGGATGAAAATCTCACTTTTTGAAGTGTTTTTCTACATTTAGTAGGGTGAAAAAGCGGTCAGTTTGTCATGAGTGGTCTGAGAGTGAAAATGGGTCATTCAGCAAGCCGTTTGACTAATTTGTGATGTAACTAGATCGATCTTGTGCTGTCAGTCAATGGTCCAAACACCCTCAGACAGCCTCCTCCTTCCGCGTACACAGATAGCAGCAACGGTAGCAAAACCACATTTCGCACGCTTTTTCCCGTTTTACTGTTTTACGAAATGGGGCCAATACGAGATTAACATCACTTGTAAGTTGTATGAATTTGCTGTTATCGACAGTTTAAACAGAAGCCAGAATAAAACGAGACTAGCGGGGCTAACTGTGCGGTGGAGAGTGGAGCTAATCACGGGGCTAAGTTAGCATACTAAGGCCGTGGTAAACATGCTACTGTCATTTGGCTAACAAATACGTTCAGCGTGTCTGTGTGTTAGCATGTTTTAGAACTGACTCATGCTGTCGTTTATATTCCAATAACTGTTTGCTGTGTGCTACCCTGGAACAATAGGCTAACCGATTTAGCCCGTTGTCTGCTAATTGACACAGCCTTACTTTGCCTTTGTTTAAGAATCTTATCGTATTTTAGCATTTAGTGCTCTAATGCTTGTGGCTTAAGCTACTATGGCTGTAGCGTCTACCGACAGGCTGAACAGTTGCCTCGGCAACACTACTCATATCCGGCCAGGTCATGTGGGGGCATGTCTCCTGAAAGAGAGGGCCGGGGTTACAGGCGCTCATTCTCAACTGTTGAGAATTTTTAACCAAAGTATGCAACAGAGATTCATGAAAAAAACTTATCAACATGTGGAAATTTCCATCACATTTAATACCTTGTGAAACCAAAATGACAGAATATGTAAAAATACCAGACTTAGCTTCTTACTTTGAAATATTTTCTGCCTTTCTGCATTATGTGAGGGTAAAATCTAGAGTTATTGATGCCTACAGGGTGCTGGTGTTGCTATCAGGTGTGTGATGCACACAGGAGGTTCTTGTTCTCCCTAAACTGCTTGTCATTTGTACAAGGGCCTCACTCCGCTTGACCTGTGAACCTCCTCTCCCCCGTTCACTTTTCCCTTTCTCCAAACGCCACTGGAGGGCGGTAACAGGGGACCCCTCTACACCTCTCCTGAGCTTGTTTGTCACATGCATTCATGTGTTTTGAGAGGTTCCCGTTTAACATGCAAAACAGACGGACCCCTAGCGAGCACGGTGAATGGATTTAGGCTTAGACTCGGCAGATTTCAGGGGCTGCAAATGTGATGGCGGCGAACTGTTTGAATGCGCTCATTGTGGGCGTGAGAGCGGTTGTTGAGGTATAGGTGAGAGCCCTTTTAAAGTCTGTTTTTCAAACAGTCCTGTTTTGTGGTTTCTGCTTGGAATGTGTGACAGTTCTGGGCAGTGGGTTGTCACAGATGCATTTGTTCTAATTTTAGGAGCGATGTCCCGTGTTTCTGACCACACTGAGCTCAGTGACTAAAGTCCTCAGCTGTGGGAGTGCTCCAAGCTCTTACCAAAGCAGTCCATGTGGGATAAGACCTTGCTGCCTTGCTGATTGGTTCTTGTTAGCATTTTAGTGCATTAGCAAATCTTACAGTAGTCTTTCCCCTCAGGAAGATGCCATCGTAAATAGGCTTGTATAGCTGTCCCAAGAATCCACACTGAGTGCTGCTGTCTCTTGAGTTTCTGGTGATATCTCGCCAGCTAGAAATTGGCTCCGTGGCAGGCAGGCCTGTCTCTTTCTATATCAGAGGTGTTTGATTTCCTTTATGACCATGAAAGTCTGAGAAGGGATAACAATTACAAGAATGTGTGCATAGTTTTTCTCTTCTATTGTAGCTCGACAGCCACCTCCTCTTTATAATGCTCTCAGTCTTTCCGAGGAAATCGCATACACAAAGGACAAACCGATCCTTCCCACAAAATAAGTGCAGACAAACACATTAAGCTTAATCGTATTTCTCAAAGTCCAGTCCGGCTTTGGCAAGACAGAGTGTGCGGTTTGACAGTAGATGTAGTTCTCATGACGAATTCTGAGTGGGCGTGATTAGTTGGGATCGCTCGCTGGGAGTTTACAAATGTTTTTTTAACCAACCCATTTTTCTCAATCAGGTTGTGATAACTCCCTTGAAAAAACAATCAGAGGGCACATAACTGATCTCATGAAAGATGCATAACTACGCTGAATCGTGTCCAGCCTTTGCACAATAGTTCCTCTGTTAAACCCAGTTTCCAGCTCTGATGATGGGGTTTGTGGTAGAGTCAGGCTGCTGTAGCGTCACAGTTTTGGTGTAATTCTCACTGAGAGGCTGCGGTTAGAAACTAATGCTGACACTCTGGCTCGTTGCGGAGGATTTTTCCAACATTCGCCCCGTCTTTTCTCATCAGCGTGCCGTATTTATTCCTGAAAGAGTTCTTGATTCGAGACTTGGCTGCTCTTAACTCGGGGTTACTGTTAATGTCGTGATAAATCAGAAGGAGTCTCTATTAGTGTAAATGTTCACATTTGCTGACACTCATGATTTAATATGCATGTAATGCGATTGGGCTGCTTTATATGCTCAGCGCGCTCATACTTGGTTGATTTATAGGTGTGTGCATTCATCATTTCCTGAGCCAAAATGTTTTTAAGGGAAGAGTAAACAGTTACAGTCAGAGGCCATGTGAAAGCCACACTCGGATCGGTTTTAGGAAGTCTGGACTATCTTGCAGCATAATGTTCCCCGACATGCTGGCCATGCAATCGGGTGTCATATACATCGATCAGCCACAACATTAAAACCACTGACATGAGAAGTGAATAACATTGACCATCTTGTGTTAATACAATGTTCTGCTGGGAAACTGTGACATAGCATTCATGTGGATGTTACTTAGACATGTGGCACCCACCTAGACCAGACCAGGGACCCCCACCCCATAACAATGACACTCCTTGATGGCAGGATGCAGCCTCACACAGGCACAAAAAAATGGTTTAAGATCAACTCAAAAAAAACACGAAGAACATCACAAGGTGTTGACCTGGCCTCCAAATTCAGTAGATCCCAAACCATCTATGGGATGGTCCACCACAGAGGCCCCTCCCCTCAACCCATAGGACCCAAAAGTACCCGAGGACACCCTCAGAAGGCCCGTGTCCATTCTCTGATGAGTCACAGCAGTTTTGGAGGCACAAGGGAGACCTAGACATTGCCATTCCGAAATCATTCGGATTCTGGCCGGCGCCATTTTTCTCAAAACTAGCAGCAGCTGCTGTTTATGGAACAGTTTTTTTCAAACTGAATATCTGGATCCGTGTTTTTTTTTTTTTTTTTTTTTTACAGTATTATTTAATCCAGACATATTCTTCTCATTATGGGTTATTTCTGCTTTTGGATTTTTTTTTTAATTTATTTAATTTTTGCAAAGTACTGGGAATGTGCCCAGAAACCTCAGATATGAATCTCAGAAAGCTATTTGAGTGCATTGTGGTAAATAATATGACATTTTACGGTTTAATCCGGTCTCAGTCTGCTAAGCTGTTTCTATCATCTATTATCTGATGAGTAGTGTTCAGAACTGTAACGGTGGCCATGGGGGAAGTCTTCTGTACCAGTACACCAAAAACAATGCTGTTAATAGTCGTATTAAATCTGAATCCAAATCCTTCAGTCATCAAGGTGCGTTGGCTCATGACATTAACACGGCAAAAGCTCAAGGAGCGGTAGTCCGGGAAAAAAACTATGCAAATGAAGGATAAACAAGTTAAAAAGTGAAAAATGCCCTGTCATTTTTAGTACGCCTACAGATTTTTGCTTATTTTCCAAATTCCATTTTCATTTTCCGTCTCCATAACTCGGGATTTGTTAAAAACAAGTCATTTTACCCCACCCATTCCTAACAGGTCGTCTCTCTTCAGCTAATCTTTCATGATTACACACATTTTGCAACTCTATACAAAAAAAAAGTGTGTTTTTGCACTGAAAAAACACAAACCTGTACCAAAAATTTCCACCGCCTGTGACTGACAGATATGCTAACCAGCACCAGGAGCCACGTGTGATCAGTAACAGCTGTGGGAAAGCTCGTGAGTGCATGTGTGTGTTCGTGCCGGCCAAGCCCTCGAGGGCTCGATAGAATTGTCGAGTTGTCTGACACGCAGGGTTTTTTACGGTGAAACATTCGGATGGGCCGAATAGGTCGCCTCTAGGCCGCCTGACAGGTCTGTTGTTTCATGCAGGGGTCAAAAGTGGCTCCAAGCGACTATTAGGTATTTCCTGTCCAACAGCGTGACCTGCCGTGACCCTGTCCTGTGTGTTTTTTTTCTCCCCTCCCTCAAATAGCTCTTTGCAAGTAAAGCCACGGCAGCGTGTGATCCCAGCAGTGTCTGAACTCGGTAGTCTTCACGCTCTTGTTGCACTCTCGGCATAACGATCAATTATTTATGGAAAGAAAGTTTCCAGTAATTGATGTAAGCTGTACGCCGCTATGTGTTTAAAGGTGACAAATCCCTTTCTGTGATTGATCACCGCTGTATTTATGTTGCTGCTCGCCCCAAACCTGTGTGTGCCGTTATAATTCAATGCTTGGCTACTTGGAAAAAGCTCCAACTGCCGCTTGAGTGTAAATCAATGCTTCTTTTAAAGCTTCAGTTTGGAGTATATGGCTGTGTGGTCAAGCTCCACCAGCTGCATGACATCATATACCCCACACAGTAGCTGACCATGTGACCATATTTAACTATTAGGATCAGGAGGATGTCTGCCTTGGAGGCTATAAATAAAGTTTTATCTCCATTGATTCAGCTTCCTGTTTGGAACGTGGACAGCCCCCGAGGCTGGATGGCCGTCTGGCTCAGGCTGGCTGCCTAACCTCAGATGTGCGCGGAGGCCTGGGGACACATGCGAGTTCATTTCAGACTGGGATCCACATAGTTTGGAGATGGATTAAAAAAATAAACAGTAGCTACAAAAAAAAAAAAAAGGAGTTATGCAAGAGGGAGGAGGGGACATCTGAAACATCAGCGGGCCAGGACGAGGAATAGAGGTCTCTTTCACTGAAACTGTTAAGACAACTTTGGTATTTTCCTAATAATCGGTGCTAAATAAAAATGCCTCATGTAACCACCTCAGTCAGGTCAGATGGAATTTTCAATCAGACTGAGTGGACGGTGTAAGTCTTTGTAAATCAGTCGAACGGGAACTTATTAGCATACAATGATCATGTCAACGATTGTTCTAATGGCTTCACTGGGGGTAGGAGAAAGGCTTTGATTCTGCGACATACAAACATCATGTGATGTCATGAAGAGAACGTTTTGTGGGACAGTCAGAAACAGGGCAGTAGCAAAACAAGAAGTTTCTCAAACAAGTGTTTTAAAAGATGAAGAAAGCTGGAAGCAATGTAGGTCCATCTGGGTCTTTATTTAGAATCCAGGTTCAGCTGGAATCTCTAAATGCACCGATCAGGCATAACATTACGTAATGTTGTGTTGGTCTCCCTTGTGCCTCCAAAACAGTTCTGACTTATCAGAGAACAGACACTGGCCTTCTGAGGGTATCATGGGGTGTCTGGCAACAGAAAGTTGTTAGTGGGGGCCTTTGGTTCCTATGGGTTGAAGGGACAGGCCTCCCACACATACTTGATCAGTTTGGCATCTAGTGAATTTGGAGGCCAGGTCAACGCCTTGTGATGTTCTTCATGTTTTTTTAGTTGTTCCTAAAGTGCTTTTGACATCAAGAACTGTCATTACTATGGGGTGGGGGTACCTGGTCTGGTCTAGCTGGCTGCTACATGTCTAAGTAACATCCACAGTATCATCCGGCAAAAGTTTCCTGGCAGAATATTGCATTGTCACAAGATGGTCAATGTTTTTTACTTCTCCTGTCAGTGGTTTTAATGTTGTGGCTGATGTATGCTTGTAATCAGCTGTAGTATGGGAATGGTGCTTAAATAAAAGTACCACACACTACATGTACTATACATTCCTGTAGTTCCACGCTTTCTTGCAGATGTTTTGATCTGCAGCCGTTTATCATTTTTACTATTAATTAATGCAGACGTAATGTTTCCTGGTTGTGCTAATAGTTTGAGAAACGACCCAAACTATCATAACTTCAACTTGCATGGACAGGTGACATAGATAAATATTCAGATAAGTGGCGTAGTCTTCTCCGTTCTTCATGCAGCAAAAGTATTGTGAAAAATATTTCCCGGCAGATTCCAGTGACACAGAGAAATTGAAAAATGCAAGATTGATGGAAAGACTAAAATGAGGCGGGCCCGTGGGGATTTGAATGCTGAGGCAAGATGGAAGAGGCAGCGCTAAGAATACACAGAACGGGACTCTCACGCTCTTGGCTTTGTCAAATCCACAGGGGATACCCCACAGACATGCCCACTCTACCCATTTATAACAGTTTTACAGTGTTGCTGTGAAGTATTATAAACTCGGCCCAACTTCACAAAGCGTCTCCGTATCAAACTGTCACGATGGGTTTGAAATATTCAGGATTAATCAGTGAAAAAGTCAGGGGGCTGTTCAGATGTGTGATTTGCAGGTGGTGTAATTATAGCGAGCTTTGACAGGACTCACAGGGAACCTTCAGTTGAGATTTACTATCCTCAGCACATCATATATTATCATGGATGCCAAGTGAACATTTAGAGTTTACAGCCTTGGGGAAGGGTTTTCTTTTTTCTTGTCTTTATCTTAGGTGCCTGCCTCAGATATATCACTTCAGGCACCTCAATCCTCCATGTCAGATATCCTAGACGCTTTAATTTACCAAACAATGTGACTTTTAAATCAGTGTGCTTTCTTTTTTGTTGGCTCCAGACTTAATTTGGATTTGAGATCCAGTTATTTTTTTCCCCCTGTTGGTCCTAATGAAGCAACTCACAGATTATAGATTAGATTGTTTTCTCAGAAGTCTGCTGAGTACTGGCTCCAAAAACAAAAGAAGCAGAGCATTAGGGCTTCTTTGTACTATGAGGAAAAGAAAACATTTTTTATCACGCATTAAAGATTAAAATGTGGAAGGGAAATGTCAGCCCCCGGCCTTATTACTTGTACCCCACAAGCTTAAAGTTTCAAAGCCACAGCAGTAAATTAAAACTAATGACTTGTTGACTTTGCACTGGGTGAAGGCTAAGTGAAAACTGTCAAACGAATGCCATGCCTCCAGCCAACATATGCTCCTAGCTTTTCCTGGCTTGATTTGCCCCGAACCCGAGAAATTATGCTTTGAATAAAACCTAACTTATTATTTGATAACATGTCCTGTCACCATAATGAGCAGGACATGTAAGCCCCATTTGGTTACAGTATAAAGCAAATCTTTGGTCAATAGCTGACTTTTCTGGCACTGGTTGCCTAGGTAACTGTATGTTTCCCAATCTGAATCCCTGAAACAGGCTAAACATAACTACAGTCCATTACGTTCTCTGTTAGAAGCAAGGAATTTCTTCTTGCTTGGGAGTTCTTGCAGTAGAACTTTTTTCTTGTGTGGTGTCCGACAACTATTCTGTGAATGGGTGGAAATTGGAAGTGGGTGTGGTTGATGCAAAAAAAGCACAAATGCTAGCTGCCAGTTGCTAATATTTGCAGTGTGACCGTTAATCTCTCCTGGAGACAGAACTGCATACTGTGTGTTGGTGCATTCTGAATAAACGCCGTGATCCCATGGACACGGTCGTCAAAACGGCGTCTATCTCCCGCATTTCCCACAATGCTTAGCACATCTGACGTATGCAGTAGGAGGGTCCTGTGAGGACTTCCCCAGAGTTCGGCACTTGAGTTTCTGGTGATGTCTGAAGTACTTGGCCAAAACTAACTTTTTTCTTGTTCTTGCTCACTTTGAGAACAAGAACAAATTTCTTGCTTCTTGCAGAGTATGTAACAAGCTTTAGTCTGTGCTCCAACTGTGACAAATCACACACATTCACATGCAAACTTTACTTTCAGTTCAGATAGGCCTTACAGTTTATTTGTAGTTCAAAACTGCACATTATGCTTGATGTAGCCAAGACCTAGCTCGCGTTGCCTTCACTGCTATCTGTTTCTGCAGAAAATGCCGCCATTCCATTTCGCTTCCCCTGGAGATCCAGGCCCGCAGCTGTCAACAGTGAATCAGATCTCAATCAACCGCATCAGTTCGTTTGCTTCGCCAAATTATTTTTCATCTATCATTTTTAAAACTCACTGAATTTCATTAGAAATCTCTGGTCTTTAAGTGACTTCACCCATAATGCCGTTTACTGTGTAGAAACGTGTTCACTGACATTATATATCTTCCAAAGAGATGTTTAACCCTATTTTTACGGATTTATTGTTGGCACTTGGCTGAGATTATGGAAAGATTTTTATGTTTTAGTACAGGAAGAAGTCCACAGTGACGCAAGTTGTGTATTTATTTTTAAGCAGAGCCTTGAAATTTCTTAACCAAAGCCTTTTGCAGCCTAAACCACAGTCTGCAGCCTGTGATGTGAACACCAATCTCTGGAGCTCTATTCCTTGATGCCATTTCTATTTAACTATGCCTCTCCATATATGCAGAAAAACATTTAGTCTTTGCCAACAATTATTTTGTACCTAAATTTAATTAGGAGAACTGTTTACACTAGCAGTATAGAATAGGTGATGTACCGACTGGTGGACTTCACTGCTTCTATTAGCTGACATTGTTGCTGTGGTTGTAGAGCATGTTTTTATGTCCTTGATGTCAGTGAATGCATCATATCTGGTAGTAATGGCAGAGTTGAGAGTTTGCTGGGCATGCGGGGCATATTAGGAGTGTTGGACTGATGGTGTTTATGGTGATGATGTGGGCTACGTCCAACAGTAGCCCGTGTTCAATCTTCAGTAAACTTGCTGAAAAGCCTCCGTAGCCTCTTTTGAGTGAGACACTACGATATGTAATCAGGTCAAGAACATAGATTCCATTGACTGATTCAAAGCTTTACTTCCTGCCGTGTTTTTATTAGTGACGTTATCGTCAACTAGTCAAAGTCGACTGGATTTTCATCACATATTAGTCGACTTAATCTAAGAGCGAAGTTGCTTTCATCCTACTGCACACTTCCCCTCCAGCGACCTTCTTCTTTCTGCTTTACTTACGACAGTATCTTCGGTCTAATTCTAATTCTTTCCAGTCATATGTCAAACAGAAGAAGACAGTTAAATATTGAGTGGAGCACATACCCTGGCTTTGTGGTGGCATGCCTGCCTGACCAGAAATTCAATGAGGACAGCAAGTGGAAAGCTGCAGGTTGTAGACGCGCTCGGAAGCCGCTGGGTTTGGTTTTGGACCAGCTGACATCGAATGGAAGAGAGGTTTCCACAAGAAAGCAGCCCGAAGCTTTCTGGCTCTGGGGCAGAGCCTGTCATAGCAGACAGTGGCCCACGGTCTGTGGTTTAGTGTGAGCTCATAGGACAGATTGTGGTCTAGAGTCAGTTCAGTTTACCTGCAGTTTCCACATAGACACTGATGCTTAGCATTCTGCTCGGCTCATTATAGGTCGCCTAATGCATGACACACTGTGATTTACTCATAGCATGCCTAAAATAGTTGTCTGTGACTGTGATTCTCCAGTAGTTGGACTATTTGATCTTGTGACAGTTACTCATATCCATAGTGGTCAGAAATAGCCTCATTGGGATGCTTGGAGCATGCTATGGTGAGGACTATAATTTTCCTGTCAGTTTGTACTGTCATCTCCAGTGGCACAAATTTGTGCACATGCTAAATTTGTGGTCAGTGGTGCTAGCTCTGCCACATGAGAAAGCAGGCTGTACATGGTCATCTGGTTTTTATCTATCTAACATTTTGTGTAGCGTGTCATTGTATTTAATACACATGTTTTTGATGTGAGTAAAATTGTCAGTAACGTTGTCATTTCTTTAAACCTCTACCTTTAAACGGACCACTTCTTAAGTTAGGTGCATCATTCTTCTTCTTCGACATTTCCCAATTAGAAGCTGATTTAATCTGAGAAGTCGTACTCAGCCCCTGTTTTTCTTCCTCTGCTTGGCAGGCCGTCACAGGCGAGCCGGAGAGCCCACTGCCTCTGTTTCCAACCACATCTGAGCTGGTGAGAAGCTACGTCATTTTTCATTGTGCTTTGGTTTTTAGGTCCAGCTTCGAGATGGCCTAATTCTGTCTGTACCCTTTCAAACTGCAGTCAATCCTCAGTTATAGTTTGTTTGCAAAAGATTTTTCTGAAGTGACGCTCATGAACCTTGCTCTTTTCAGTTCACTTACTCCAACGCAAGTGTTTTTAAGAACTAGTATGGATGTGCTTGTAAAACTGAAGACAGAATTTCATGACTCACAACACGCTTGGCTCCTTATACGGTACAGTGTAGTTGTCAGTTTTTCCCACTTTGCTTGAGGGTGTTGCAGGATAATAGACAATAGACTTTCCCGGAAGTGCGGCCCTGGAACCAAGTTACAGTTTGTTGAAGGATGACTTGTTGCTGTGGAATGGGCATGCTTCCTTCCCTCCTGCCTCTCTAACCATGGGTTGGGTGACTACAGGAAATAGCCCCATACACACATGTTCACACATGCGTTACATTTAGAGGTCACAACCTGCATGACCCTTAGCGTTACCCTTAACATAACTTATTTCATGGCTTTAAGGGTTGTAGGCCCACATGAGTTAATTGTAGGGTCACTGAGTGTCGGCAGGAAGAGTGAGTTCATTTTATTTTCTTGCTACTTTAATTTATAGAAAACAATTTGCTTTCCATTATTAGTTTTAAGTGATTTCTAAAAAGAGCTCTTTAACAAACATGGCTGGGAGTGAAATTAATGAAAATGCTAATCCACAACAAAGCCTGCAGCAAAGCCCGGAAAAGACCTTCAATTCTTCTGCTCGCTTTTTTTAAATATGCACCTGAGAGAACAACTTTGCTTTCATTATTGTGGTTATGTTTCTAAAGTTAGGCCTAAAAAGGCCTACAGAGAGTCTATTTCAAACATGACATCTCCATTGCCTAGCCAAGCAGCTTGTGATATTGACAATAAAACAAGGGGGAAAAAAGAAAATGTTAATAGTTGGCACGAGGATCAAGCCCTAATTTGTTAGTTACGTATCTAAACTACAAATGCTGATATTAGCTGACATTGTTGCTGTGGTTGTAGAGCGTGTTTTATCTCCTTGATGTCAGTGAATGCATCGCGTGTGGTAGCTATGGTAGAGGTGAGAGTTTGCAGGGCTAGAAGGGCATATTAGAAGTGTCAGACTGACGGCGTTTATGGTGATGACGTGGGCTACGGCCAACAGTAGCAAATGTTTAATCTTCAGTGAACTTGCTGACAAGCCTCCGTAGCTTCTTCTGAGTGAGACACTACGATATGTATTCAGGTCAAGAACATAGATTCCATTGATAGATTCAAAGCATTACTTCCTGCTGCGTTTTTATTAGTGATGCTATTGGTGACTGATGTCAACTACTTGAATAAAGTTCCTCTGTTGCTGTTGCTTCCATCTGGATCTATGTTTTGTATGCAGTGTGCTCATTTTATCAGCCTCACCAATAGTGTTTGATTAGTGCAGTGTGCAGCCACAAGCTATATTGTGCTGGCTGTAGCGCATTAGTATTTCTGGAGGACGAGCAACAACAATATGCATAGAGAGCGTTTTGATTTAGCCAACGTAGTCAATTTATCTCTTATGTTGGCATAAGTCTGGCCCTGGATTCAGGCAGTGACAGCCTCTGGTTAAACAGACACAAATTATAATCTTATAGTGTTAACTGGTAAAACTTATTGTGTGTCTTAACTTGTGGAGCAGGAAGACATGTACTGTATCTCCTCCAACAAGCAGCATTCATGCGATTCCTCTGGAAATAACAGCGAGCCCATTAATATTCTGTGCAAAAGGTGAGATTGGTTAAGGACGCTGACAGTGATGCAGCGAAAGTTTGAATGTAGCTGTCACGGACCAGAGCCTGAGCCAGTGCACAAAGATCCAAGTATCCATTGCTAAACGTTTCAGTCATATGTAGAGTAACCTGCAGGACCCCTGCATAGCAATCACACAGGTGCTTCTTTTTTCACTCAGGGAATATGCACAAAACTTTAAAGCTAAGGCAGAGCAATGACACGAGCTGCCAACCTCTTAGAGGCTGAAATCCTGAGACTTATTGAGGTGTGCTAACATGAATAGGGAAGCAGTCCGGATCATGACTATCCATGTGAAACAGCCAGCGCCAGGTGCCGAAAAGCACAGTGTGTGAAATCAGGCTACAGCGTTTTACTTCTGGGTCATGCTGTTCAGGATAAAGCACCATGTCAGCTGCAAGCAGCAGTGAAACCCCTCTGGGTAATTTGCTCCAAAAAACTCTGTGTTCCTCAAAATGTTCACAGCTCAGATCAAACTCTTTGATTGTGCTCCGGCTCAGCATCTTCGGCTTCAGTCGGTCAGTGATGGCGACGCACTGTGCAGTTTGGCAGCGACCTCTGGCAGGCGCTCTGGGTTCTGCAGTGATTACATGTTGCAGACAACTACATATGGATTGATCAAGCATAATATTATGACCTAATATTGTGTAGGTCTCCCTTGTGCCTCCAAAACAGTTTTGACTCATCAGAGAATGGACATGGGCCTTCTGAGGGTGTCCTATGGGGACCCTTTTCCTATGGGTTGAGGGGACTTGATCAGTTTGGGATCCAGTTTTTCATGTTTTTTTGAGTGGTTCCTAAACCGTTTTTGTGCTTGTGTCATGGCTGCTGCCTAGACCAGACCTGGGGGTGCCTGATCTGGTCTAAGTGGGTGCTACACGTGTAAGTAACATCCACACAAATGCAAGGTCTGAAGGTTTCCCTGCAGAACACTGAATTGTCACAAGATGGTTAATATTACTAACTGTCAGTAGTTTTAATGTTGTGGCTGATCGCTGTATGTTCTGCTTCATACCAGTGGCGGCGAGAACAGGGCCCTCAGTTAGCTCTGAGTGATAAAGAACAACGTCCCTGGAGACTGGTCGGTCTTGACAGGCCTTTTCTGGAGGGGGAAAGGGGGAAATTAATCGCCCAAGGTTGTCACTATAAATCCCCGTGAGGGAGGATGGATGCTCAAATACAGGAGAAGCTGTTTTTGTCATGCTTATTCACTTTGCTTTTTTAAATTCCGGTCACAATTTTCTTCTCCAGAGCGCTTCGACAAGGACAAGAGTTAATGGTCTGGTACTTACATTCAGGTTGGATTTCTTCACAGGGCTGTGTAAATTGGCTCGCTTTCTCGGCCGGTCTAATAAGCAAAATCCTCTTTTATTCATTGCATGCTTAGTGCTTTACTGCTGATGCTTTGAAACGTACATCTTCAGCTATGTGTCTTACATTCGTATACTGCGTGTGCATATGTGAGTATTTTAACTGCTGACAGTTGAACTTAACTTGCAGCACAATTTACTACTTTATCTAGAGTAGTATCAGTACCAGATAGTCCTGTGTCTTTCTAATGGGCACATCTTTGCAGCCTTTATAGCATTTTGCTCTTTCCGCTCATGCATCAGTCAGACTGAATCGTGTCAGGTGCAGCAATGGCGCCTGAGCCCAAATGCCACGAATGAAAGGACTGCAGCATTTTTATATTTGCGTCATTGCAAACTTGGAGTCTGCACAGACATTCTCGGGTTGGAAAATCTGCTTCAAGTTACTGCCAATATAACTTCTATAAAACCAATATCCAGATATGAACGCTGAGTGCTAAATTGTCAGCAGATGACAGCAGACACATTCACAGGCCGGCGCTAATGCAAAACAAACGCCTCCCGCCGCTGCAGCTTCACGTTGAAAGCGTTTAAACTGGACTAAAAGAGCAGTTTAATCAAGCGCAAGCGCGCTTGTCTGCGAGCTTAGCGTTTACTGCTCTCGGTCTGTGTGAAATATTGCAGCCGGCGACGGAACGAGAGGGAACGGCCGAGCTGAGCTGTTAGGTGAGGAGCTGCAGGTGATGGGACGCACACCTCCGACTTCTCGGAGCGGTGGCGAACCCCTTTTTCTGAGCTTTGCCGTTTTCCGACTTATTTCATGTAGAATATGAAATCAGATCACGGTTTCTTGCCTAAATGAATGAAAATTACACTAAGATCAACTGTAGATTTAATTTGAAATGTCGTGTTCAGCTGTGTTTCGTGTCACCACCAGGTGTCGCTAAATCACCTGGGACGCTGGAAAAACTGCTCAGACTGAGCTCCTGTTTCCAGGAAGCAGCTTCTAACTACTGGCTTATATTATATTTATTACACAGGAATTATTCGCTGCATTATTCATTTTGTTTTACTGTTTTATTAAAAAAAAAAAACTGTTTAGTTTTCTCAAACTCCGAGTATTGAGCGTGCATGTAGCCTTCCCCGTCTTTATCAGTGGCAACTTTTTAAGCAGCAGCAGGTGAGAGGACAGACAACACCATTTGGAGCAGGGTAAACCGTGAGGGAGGGAGGAAGGGAGGGAGTGGGAGAGTGGGGAGGACGAAGAAAGCTGAGGTTGAAGGAGAGGGAAAAGGGCACTGTATTTCACAGCCCCAGTTATGTTCTTTCTGTAAAAACATCAAGGCTCCGCTTCACTGCGCTTCACAGCAAGGCTCCCCCGTCTCTGTGTTTGATGGCTGTTTTAGCACACACAACAAAAAAACTTCTTTCTTTTTTTTTTTTGGAGGGGAGGGGTCAAACGGGTTCAGAGAGGATCTTGGTCTTTAATAAAACCGTGGGGATGCTGCTGGATGTTGACTGGGTTTGATCAAAAGAAGAGGGAAAGTTAAAAAGATTAATACTCGACAGCCCTGAGTGAGAGATCACTTCATTTTGATCTTTGAAAGCCTTTAAAATTAAGCGGCGCGTGTTTCTGGTGCGTTCGATGTCGAAGGTAATCCAGGTCCTGTCTACAATACTAACAACGTCTGGTCTGTAGAAGCTTTGACAATTTTTTTTGTTGTTGTTGAAGTTCTCAGACTTTCCTCAACTTGACATTTCATACACATAAAATACAAGCTTGTGACCTGACTGCATAAAGCCACCTCACTTTTTTTTATCCATTTATTTATTATTTTGCCAGACTGGGGGAAGTTCAGGACATTGAGAACATCAAACCGGGTCAAACCGAGATTTCTTTGCTCATTTTAAAAACGTCACGGTGTCCCGCCCGCCCGCCTGCGCCGCCGCTGCCTTTCCTTTTGAAAATCTCCTGAAACAATGCTCTCTCCCGGCCGCTGTTACACGCGACCGTGTGGTAAATAAGTGAGTTCTAATTCTCTGAGTGTGCCTGATGAGCTGTCGGAGTGGACACACATGAGCAGGTACTAATTTCCCGCGTCTACTCCAGGTCTAATTTTGGTCTTATCAAAAAGGGCTGATTATCTTTCTCTCCCTCTGCAACGGGAGATGGTTTGCCTTTCAAGTGCCCTCTGCGGCTCGACGGTGTGTTTGTGTTGCTGCGCATGGAAAGCCATTTGGATTAAAGAAGCTAAAGGAGTGAAAAATAGGTGGAGGTGGAGAAAATCTAAAATCTTTAAAATAAAATCAATGGAATGCCTTTGACTTGATCTTCCTTGTAAAGGTTTCATTACCACAGTCACAGATGCCTCCTCTGCTGCACACCATTACAAACAAGCATTCTTTTTTTATTCATTTAAGGTTTTATTGTTTATTGCATAACCTCTCATTTGATTGGGCTTCATCATCTCCAAAAGCGGGACCTCGTCCAGTATCTCGTAACGTTCTCTCTCAGCCTGCGACGCCCGGTTGTGGTTGCTCAACGCTTAATCTCCCGCGGGGACCTGAGCGGCATACAAAGCGCCCCGGCGTCGGCCGTGAGTGACATTTTAGCGGTTGGCGGAGGGCTCTTAACGACTCTTTAAGCTCCCGCGTCTCTATCTGACAGAGGGGTGCTCATTGACTGGATGCCGCCTCTCTCTCTCTCTCTCGCGTTGACCTCGTGACTTCTAGCAACGTGCGTTTCACGGTTTCCTTCTAAACCGCGCCGAAGTCACCTCACAGCAGTTAAAACCCGTAGCGTAACATAATGTGGCAGCAGAGGAGCCATTAAATTCCTTGATGGATTGCGAGGTTGTACGATACGTCAGAAACCCTGTGATCACCCTAATGGCCTAATGCGCCTATACGGCTCAGCCCATGCAGATTATTAGACTGCCATATAAATAACGGCCTCAGTGGAATCGTATATGAATCTTAAAAGTGTCTTTAATCAGGGACGCTGTGCAGCCTCTTACAGCTACGACCCTGAATCAAATCATCAGACAAACTTATTATTATTATTACTGCGCCTTGGATGTAATTACACCCACGTTTTGTGGTTGCTTTGACACTAATAAGGCCAATTTGAATATACTATACGTACGACCCCTATAAGAATAATAATGAATTTGTATTTGTTGCCGCCTTTTGTAGCAACTCCAGGGGGGAAACCATACAGTACATCAAATGAGGCGTCACTTGTTAACGCTGCATGCTGCCAGGTCATTAGCATTAGTGTTGTGCTGTTCAAATGTGCATTTATTTAGTGTAAATCCATGCAGGTGAGTGGCTTCTATGACATTGTTAGCAGTGTTAAGGGTGAGCAGGTTTCCTTGCAGTGTGCGCCATCTAGTGAGTTGTGAGCAATATGACATATTTTTGTATTTTTATTTTCCTGCATCCCATACGATGCATTTCTGCACAGAGAATCATTCACACGATTCCTGCAGCAGAGACGCCCCGCTACGCTGCCGATCAAATTAGCAGTAGCACTCCACTAGAATAGACCCTAAGTGGGAACAGCTTCGAGAAACGGAGAGAAACCCAGCCTCTCATCTCACATGCAGTGTCTGGAGAGAAAAAAAAAAAAAATAGAAATTGATTTAAGATGTTATCCAACCCTCGAGGCACTTAAGTTGTTGTCTAAAAATATCAAGGCATGTGCTCGGCACCTCTAACTTCATTAAACAACACAGAGGAGAGGTCACGCTTTGATCCCCCTCTGCTGAATAAAGTGCCTCTCGGTTCTGTCAGGGGTTCTGTGGTAGGTGTAACCCGCAAAATCAATAGTGTTCAAATCGAAATTTTCTAAGGGTATCTAAGGAGAGAGATGGAGAGAGAGAGAGAGAGAGAGAGAAGGGGGGTGGGTGACTGAGATGGTTTCAGAGAGCGAGAAATGGGGGAGAGAGAAAGAGGGATTGTTCACTGGTGCATCGTTGAGAAGCAGAGAGCGCCGCTGTAATAGAAACAAGCTGTTCCCGGTGGCCATTCATCCACAGCACCTGAGCGCTCCTCGACTCCGAATCCATTTTGGGACAAAATTACCCCTGGAACAAATTAGCGCCGGGAAGTTTGCGTTCCCGTCGGCGCCACTAGAGGTCAGTGTGACCCTGGCGTGAGGCGCGCGGCGGAGTGAAGATATCATGTGCTGCTTGGATGGGGTAGAGGAGGGGAGTCTGCGGCATGCTTTATGGTCATGCCTGCAGAATGACTCCCTGCTGCAGAGCGCTGGCTGCTTTCTGCCTCAAACACGGCCTCCCCACGCCGCTCTCCTTATCCGTCCCTTTCCTTTGCACTTGAACCTCGGCTGCGTTCAACCTGTTTGTGCAATTTGCATAAGCCGGCTTCATAAATCTCCGCTTACCCCCGCGTGCTGCTCCGCCAGAGTGAGCTCGCCGTTCAAAAGGAATAGCTAATGACTCCATTGCCCTCATTGACGCATGTCAGTCTATTTCAGGCTCACCGACTAATACTCTCATACATGGCCAAGTAAGAACTGATGATCTGCGTGCTGCATCGGCCTTGCAGCGTCAGCCAGCCGCTTGGTTAGTCAGGAGAGTGTTTTTTTTTTCAACAGGGCACAGACTTTATCCTCATGACTATGAACCATCACTGAAGTATATATCCTTGCCTCCTGTCAAGCTGCTGACAGCACTGAGTGGAGGAGACATACTGGGAAATCGAACATGTGATCTGACTCGATGTGGTAGCGCTGGCATTTCCTCAGCCCCGTCCTCCTCCTCCTCCTCCTCCATCTCCCTGCCCATAACAGGAGTCATCCTTCAGCCCCATCTTCTTATTGATCCCAAGTTGGCCACGGCTCACCCCCACCCCCTCTCCGCCACCGGTCTCAGACCTCAGCGTGCCCAGCGCTCGCCCCGGGGATGAGAGGAGCCATAGTTGGAGGGGAACAAGTTAGGTGGCGGGAGAGCCGAGCCATAAAAGGGGCGAGATTGAGTGAGGAATAGTGGAGATAAAGAGACAGAGAAAGTGCGAGAGAGCGATTGGGCAGCTGGGTAGAGACGGATGGCATTAACAGGACTGAATGCAGAAGGGACAGGAAGGGCACTGCCAGCCGCAGAGGCTTGTGGCCGGCTTTCACATGACTCTCTGTATGCGGGGGACGCTGGAGAGTAATAGAATCCCAACGTGATGTGCCGGGATGCTTGGGGAAGGGAGAGTAAATTTAGCCACAGCCGTAGGCAGTCAGCTCTGCAGCTCTGGGGGGGATGTTCGGAGCCTTCAGGGACGTCAGCTTCTACCCCTCACGGTCCCCTCTACCCTTCTGGAAGAGTCGTGGAGGGCACTGCTGCAATCACAATATGAATCGCCTCCTTTCCATACCTTAGCAGGCTTAATGGCCAAATGGCGACATGTATCGCGTTGCAGCGTGATGGCAGCAGGGGCAGCGTGGGAGATAAGTCACGCTGCAAACCGCACTTTATTTCCAGGCTCTGTTAGGATAGCATCTGTTGGCTCGTCGAGCTATTGGATTTCAAAAGCAATAGTGCGCGTCATAACCCGATGCACTAGAAGAGATTCGACATAATTGATGCGCAGATGTCGGTCGCCGAGGTAGAAAAACTACAATAAAGCTTTGTTTTTTTCCGACTAGACGTGCTAGGCGTCTCTCAATGTCAGTGGTTTTGTCCTGAAATATCACATTCCTACCTCCGCGCTGAGTCGTGATTGAGCGCTCCTCTCCCTCCTATCTTGTCTCCTTATTAATGCTATTTAAGCAGTGTGAGGTGAAGATCAAAGGAGCCAATCGTGATTTATGAGCGCTCGCGTCGAAGTTTGAGCAAATCTGTTGGTCAGCACTTTGAAGCAATTACTTTATTTCTCTCCATGCAGAGAGCGGGACAGAAATGATGTTGTGATAAGGGTTTGAATCCGTCTGCAAGGCTTCGGGGCCTTTCTGCGTGGAGTTTGCATGTTCTCCCCGTGTCTGCGTGCGTTCTCTCCGGCTTCCTCCCACTGTCCAAAGACATGCTCATTAGGTTCATTTGTCATTTTAAATTGGTCGTGGGTGTGAGTGTGAATGGTTGTCTGTGTCTCTGTGTTGGCCCTGAGATAGACTGGAGACCCGTCCAGGGTGTACGCCGCCTCTCACCCATTGACAGCTGGGATAGGCTCCGATCCCCCGTGATCCTTCAGGACGAGTGGTTACAGAAGATGAATGAATGATTCTAGTGTGAAAAGGAAACATATCAGACACCAAATAAGCTAATATTAATAATAGTTTATTTGGTGCGCTGTGGCTGACGGATAAATTAAAGGATTATTTTAGATTATAGACGTGTCCATCTTTATAATCTCTTCAAAAACCAGAAAACTTAAAAAAAAAAAAAAAACAGCTGAGCCAGAATAGTCTTAATTAGCTCAGTGGGAGTTTCCAGTGCAGTTTTGTATTTTTATCATCATTCATCTTCACCGTTTAGCTTTAATTACTGTGCTGGAAATCAAGTGGGGATGGGGAGGCGGTTTCCCTCCCGTAAAGCTGGCATCCGAACATTCAGACATTTATCATTTCTTGTTATTTACTGCAGTAAACAATACAAAAATTAAAAATTAAAAAAAGACTATGCAGAGCATCTGACTGCAGTATTATTAAATCCTTTGAGCCGGTTACTTTTGTGTTTATGCCCTTAATCAGTTGAAACTGCTTCCAGTTTGTGGTTGTGGTTGTTCCTCCGCATGGAATATGTTTTATTATCCGGCGGCAGATTTTAATGCCTTTTGTTTATAATTACAGGTTTATGATATAGCTGTATTATCTCAAATGGCAGAAAGGAGGGGGGAGGGGGCTGCAGTCCTGAACAACAAAGTTTTTTGTTTTTTTTCAAACTGGCACAGATGATTTCGCCGTTCAACGCCGGCCAAATGTTCCTCACTTTTCTTCTGCTGAAAGAGCAAAAGGATGCAGACTATGCCTTTGAGATTTAGAATAAATACCGCGTGCATGTTCCTGTTTGTCTTTGGCAGGGGTGAGTGCTCGCATCCCTGGCCTGAATCTTAATTTCAAATCTCTCCGGCAGCTCCATTTGGTTTCTCATTTGGTTTCGGAGAAAAGTGCAAGTTCCCATTCTCTCTTTTTTGTCCCGTAATCCTCTCTTACATTGCACACATTATGCAGATTTGAATTTAATCACATACAAACTGAAAAAAACATGCAGATGAAAGTTTTTGCAAAATGGATTAGTAATAATAAAAAAAGGCATTGCTGGGTTTTGTTATCTTTACAGTATTGCTCGCTAGCAGCATGCTGTCATTTCTTATTGTCTTTTCTTTTTTGCTTCAGAGGGAACAGCACTGTAGTCGTGAAGACAATCTATCAAAACGCTACTGTTTGATATGTTTAATACATCTTCAGGGGATTAATGCACTCCTGCAATGTGCCTCGTGCCTTTTTTCCCCTTTTTCCACAAAGCCAAAGAATGAATTTAGTGAGATGAATGCGTCGCCGAATAAATAAGTCGCATTTAGTTCCAGTCGCATGGGAGGTAAAATCAGTCTCAGTCATTAGTCGAGGCTGTTGTCAAAACCTCTGCTGCTATTCAGGTCCTCTGCGTCGCTTTTAATCTTGGCACGGAGCGTCAAACAGGTGAACGTGAGACTAATGTTTGAGTGTAAACACGTTTTGTTTCCGTATGAGCAGAATTCACATATAGATTTTCTGTTATCTCAGGCTAGGACTAGATGTTTTATCTTGTTAGTTTAATTGATGCTCTTAGTTGTTTTTTTTGTTGTTTTCCTCCGAATGCTCACCGGCATCAGTCTTTTCTGTTGGAAGGGACTTTTATGTATCTGCTCCCAACAGGGAACGTACATTTGAATTTTTTAAAAATGGATTATTTTAAGCTTTTAGCATGTTGTTGTATTTGATTAAGACCGGCAAGAACTCACTGCCCATTTGACGAGTCGAGATGCTAATACAAGGTGGCCAAACGACACACACACATACACAGTAGGTAAGAAGCAGTCGCAGCCAGAAACCATTTAAAGCAATAGAGTTAAGTGTAATTAAAACATCCACAGAATACATACTTAATTAATTACACCAAGACCCTAGTTAGCTCAGACATTCATGAGCCTGACAGATGTAGACGCAAAGCTTGACATCGCCTTGCTTGGTGAGCTTTATCAGAGTTCGCTGTGCTTTTACTGCATGAATTCAGAGGAAAAGTTTCTGGAGCGCCATGGGACCTCATCTGTCTCGATCCTGAGAAGCCCCGGGTAGCTGGCGGAGATGCAAAATCGTGACGGTGTCGTGTCTTTCTTGACTTACAAAACGATCCTTTAAATTGACGAGCGTTGCATGTGTAAATCACGGCCAATAAAATCATGAATTATTTATGCCTTCGGACTGAGTACAGGCCATGTACTTTTTCAGAATAACGTGTCACGGTGTTCTGGGTGCACCCTGCCTGTCGGCGAGTGCCAGCCGGGACAGGATCCGGCCCCTTATCAGCAGAATAAGGAGTTATAGATCATGGTAATTGGCTGTTGGACCTGGAGTTTCCGGTTACGGGTTCCTTTCAAAGAGCACCTCTCTGTCAATTGAAAAAGATACACTGCTACGTTTGAAGGTGAGTTTGTGGTCAGTTGGAAATCTGTATGCTTCCGCTGTCTCTATAGCCTGGCCTTTGACCAACCAGTGCAAGGATGATTATCCGTCTGTGGCGGAAATCCTTTGTTTTAGAGGTCAAGGCGATTCATTTTTTTATTATCGTCAGTCTGAGGATCTAAAACTTAGCATGTGGCGTCAAACACACAGGAAGCTCTTCTGGATTTTAGCATTTTCTGCAAACACGTGGCTATCTCCCAAAATGCAGTAGCCGTGATTGCACGGTTCATCATCAGCTGCCCTGTTTCTGCTTCTGTCCCTGCTATCGCTCCATACTAAGACTGGCTAATTCCTCTAATGGCTCATTGTCTAGACCGACTCCTGCCGTCTGTGGACGCTGGCCTGTCCGACACATGAGCCACAGGTGTGGTCGGGGTTCTTTTTTAGACCTCTCTCCATTGTCTCTGTTGCGGCCCAGCTGACCAGACCCTGGGTGGTCACCGGCGGTCAGTCGGACTCCGTCGCGTCGTTTCATTAATTCAGAGAAAGCTGCGCATGCGCTGCTGGCACGTAACCACTCAGGTCAGTAGGAGGTGGACGGAGAATTTAGTACTTTAATAGCTTTTGCAGTTTAGCTAACCCTACGCTTGAAATACTCCAAAATAAGCCAACAGTTAACAACCTGCTTCAGTGTGCTGCCAGGATTTATGGGCTTAGTTTTCAAGCTGCAAAATATTAAAGTTGAGTAGTATGCAAAGATACGAGTCTGAAAGATAAATCAAAGATTCCACAAAATTATAGAGTAGCTGCTGATAGATGCCATACCTTTCACAAATAATTTAGTCATTTCAGCGACAACCCCTGTCGCCTTTTTAACAAATCACTGGCATTACGGGGATGATTGATAAGCAACAAACAACTGCTGCAACTGAAAGTAACCTAGGCGGCATTATGCATTTGTTATTATCAGCTTACGCGTAAGCCTGTTTTACACCGGATGAGGGTTCCCGTGCCAGCCTCCCCCGTATTTTTAAGAGTTTAGCCCTCAATCTCTGCCTGTGTGCCCGTGCCAGACAGTAAATTAATATGCATTAAAGCTAAAGCGCTCAGGTGTAGAAGAAGAAGATGAAGAAGAAGAAGAGACCTGGCGTTTTGCGGGGGAGCGGCGGTGAGGAACCGGTGAATGATGAGGGACGGGGCCGATCCCGGCGCTTTGAGTCGGCCTTTTTATTCGGTGTGCGCTTCCCGTCACCGCGCACCCGCGCCTCCTTTCATCTCCGTCACGCACCGAACGCCCCAACTCTGTTAGCAACACCCACAACAAATACAAACCAGTCCGCCTTCCTGACACACACGCACACACGCGTGTTCATGTCTGTACAACTGCTTGCCATCTGGGGCCACTGTTGTGTGGCATTTTAATGAATATTTATAACACAGTGATTTATGCTCTTGTGTTTCTACTGACTTGACATTGAGGAGTTCCTGTAATCGGCTGGTCCTGGCCAAATCGGGTCGATTTCTTTTTTTGTTGCCCTATTTCTTCTGGCTAATCGCTCCAGCAGGTATATTCTCTTACTATCGCCATGTGCGAGATGCAAGACGGAGCGGCGAAGGTGACACTCGCACAATAAATCCATCTCGATGAGAAAAACACTCCCTGACACACATACACAAACACATCCAACATCTGGAGAAAGAATAGTCACCCCAGTTACAGACATATGGCGCGCTAACGCTCAGCCCGGTGTGTGTCTGGATTCCCCTCCAGAGCCCATGTGGAGCTCAGAGAGACATTTCGGTCACCAAGACACCTAGAATATAAACAGTGGCCAGGTGCCAGGGAGACGGAAAGGCGCCTTATTCATCACCGCCCTATGCTATGCGACACACTGGAATGACAAAGTATGCCGTGCCCCGCGTCTCTCTCTGCGTCCCTCGTTCGTGACATAAAATAGGTCGGAAAGGGCCAGCGTGGCAGTATCTTAATTAGCGGGGCGCATTAAAGCCGGAACCACGGAGCAGATCATTATAAATGATCTGCTCCGAGCCACCCCCGGCTCTCCTGACTCCTGGCTTTGGATTTATCACCGCATCTCTGCTATCCCCCTCTATGAGTTTTTTATTTTCTGCTCGGTTTTCTCTCCGCCGCTCGCCCTCCTCCTCCTCCTCCCCCCCCAGAGACGAATTGGCGGCATGACCCGGGCTCATCAGTCACCCCGTCGATCTTTAAGGGTCGATCAAAGCTGCGGGGGGCACGGCCAGGTCCATCCGCAGCACGGTTTAGCCGTAAAGGAGGGAGAGGATCCAGACCCCCTCTTGTTCTTCACCGCGTCTGTCAGCGCGCTGATAAGTAAGAACCGCAGAGATGGAAGCATCAAGAAGGAGACGTGGTTCCCCCTGTGGAATTGTCTTATCCGGTTATTCCTCTTGCGGTCGGATGGTGAAAAGATGAGGCCGGAGTGAGAGAAGCAAAGAAAGGAACGTCGGGCGGGTTGTGTGATGATGTGTTGGACGTGCCTGGGAACTGGATTTTCCCTGAGTCACAAGGCGGTTGCGCGAGTTGATGAATCTCAGTGTTGCTCCCTGTCTGTCTGCCCGCTTCAACACATAATCAATTGATGTAGCTCTCCATCACCTGACCTTGCACATGCAAGACTCTTCAATTTGGCGTCGTCTACCAAGGTTAATGCAGTGGCTTCCCCTCTTCTCCTCTAATACGTCTTTCCTCTTCATCTTGTTGAATGAATCACATTGTACTTACACTATATATATATATTTGTTTCAGTTTTCAGTAGAAGCCTTGAAAGCCAATGCATCCTTCCAGCAGTGGCTTCGGTATTAATATCCCTGTCAAGACGTCCTTCCTCAAACTATTGCTCATACCAACAGCGATGATCCTGGCCTCATCCGAGAGAAACGAAACAAATGGCAGAAACTGTTTGCTTCGTGTGCATCTTCAGCTTTCCACGCTGAACTTATCCCTCCGGCGTGCAACAACAACACGGTTGCAAATATCGCCGCTGAAAAGATGCGTCCTTCCCTTTTCTAAACCGTCCGACTTCTTCTCTGCGTTCGTCCCTTTAAGTCCAGTTTGTTTGGGAAGGCTTACGGACTCGCGGTAGTCTCTGCGGATGGTTCGGCAGGTGCAGCCGCGCCCGTGTTTGTTTTGAGGCGGCCGTTTGAAGATGTTTGCCGAGAAAAACTTCCTGCGCTACGTGTCAAAGGTCGCATATGCTTTCCCCGTCTGCACACCTCCTCTCGTCTCTTTCCTTTTCTTTCGCCTCAAGACTGCTGCCCTAGATCTGCTCCCTTTCTTTGAAACCTACCTCACTTCTTCCAAGTTTTGCTTCTGTCTCTTCTAAATTTAAAATCTTAAAGCCTTCACGTCTTTCCCCTCACATTCTCCCGCGTCTCCTGACGCGGCGCAGAGCGGATGCCCGACACCTGGGGTTGGCAGCGTTTTCTTTCCTGCCTAACTTGGCCTGAGTGAGAGGGGAGCGGGAGACGGGGGAGACGGGGAAGAAGGGGCGAGCCTCATGCCACGGCCTCAGCTGGGAAGGACCAGCGCGGATTTGTGGAGAGCTAAACACCTGCTGGGGCCTTGACAAGAATGCCAAGTTATTCACATACACGCAAACGTTCACAAACATGGAGGCAGGCCCAAAGCGTTGCCAGTCTCCGGCGGGGTGGGGGGGGTGAGAGTGAGACCCAACGCAAGCAGGGTCCATGTCTGTCTGCATTTTATTGATGCTACTTGCACAAACATGGGCTAGCATTGGGCTTAATTCTGCAAACACATCATGACTTCAGTGATAATCTTGCAGCAATACAGTAAATTTTTCTCACTGTAATGACCAATATAAGACGGTTTCAACTTTTTGCCTTAAGCTTGGCGTCTAAAAGGACTTTGGACACGGACTACAAGTCTTCACATGCCATCTTCCGTAACCGCACAGCAAAAAAGGACGTTGAAGTTGGCGCTTGCTTCGTGTCACTTACCTCGAATTATTCTCAACTTTGAGCGTTCATGTCCGAGGCAACAACCCCTGGGAGCAACACCTGACTGACATATGAGTTCTCCGAATGTTAAACGAAGGTGCACCGCCTGCGGCTTTGGTTCCTACCACCAAATTCGCTGTGCCGATAGCGGCCTTGGATTACTGGTTGGAGAAGCGGAAGTGGCGTTGACGGGTTTCATTTTAAATAGAACACAGGTGGTGACAGCCAGAGGAGCTAGTTCTTGACGATCCATACTGTCAGTTTTTGTACAAGTCTAAAGCCTCTACGGGAGTTTTTAGAAATCAGTAATCAGTGATTATATTAATTTCCTTTACCAGTCCATATTATTTGACTTGCATGTAGGGATGTCCAATAATATCGGCCGATATTGAGTTAAAAATGTAATATCGGGAATTATCAGTATCGGGTTTTTATAACCAATGTTTGTTCTGTAGGCATCAGCATTTCTGAGTCTGCATGAACGCAGCATGGGACTTTAACAGGCGCGTGCTTGATGGCGTATAACAACAACAACACGCTAGTCTCGTAGGCTGCTAACCGTGGCTAACAAGCTAGCTCGCCCAGTGTATGAGATGTCTGTAGTTTGGAAGTATTTCCAAGTGTCACCTACTAACAGTAAACTTGCGATTTACAATGACTGCAAAGCAAAGGTGGTTATGAGAGGAGGAAAGAAGGCGTCTTCCTTTAATACATCAAATTTGATCACCCACCTCAAGAAGAATCATGCGGAGTTATGCGCTACATTTGTGCGCTACATTTGTCTCCTTGTTTTGATAAGGAAGGCAAAATTGAGGCAACATTTTCTCTCTAAAAACACAAAAATAAATAAATGAATGGCACTTTTTTTGGCACTTTTTTCGATAATTTATTTTGCACAGCATTTGAAAAGCCATGTTGCATTTATGTTTACATCCAGTGGGACATCGCAATAAAATTAGGCATAATGTGTTAATTTCATAATAGGTGATATGTTGTTACCTAATAATTTCGGTGTAAAAAGACTGCACATATCTATATCGGGTGGTATCGGTATCGGAAATTAAGAGCTGGACAATATCAGAATATCGGATATCGGCAGAAAAGCCAATATCGAGCATCCCTACTTGCATGTCATTCACGCAGACAGGCTAGTAGACGTGTCAAAGAATGAGGTGGCCTCACCGAGGGTGCATAAGCCAAAGATATGGGTTTTGCAGCAGTGTGAATGATGGGAAGCTTTGTATCTCCTCTGCCTGTCAGTGCTTGTTGTCAAGGGGCGATTGTGAAGTTTGTTAAATTCAGACAACCCTGGACTTTATCTGGAACACAGGGCTTTCATCTGCGCATTGACAGAACCACACTCTCCGGAATAAAGCAGTGTGGGTGAAATGGTGATCAATGTGAGCCTCTCTGCGTTTGGCCCGTGTATTTACAATCCTAAAAACTGCAAAACTATGTCAATGTTATGTCTTCTAAACGTATGGAGGAATAAGAGGAGGAAAGGTGGGATCGGCTCAGTCTGCTGTGTCTGTAGCGTGGCCTTGTCCTCTGCACTGCAGCATGATAGGAGTGTATGACAGCCATTTCTGCTAATTATGTTTTCCAAGCACATATTTCATCTGCTGCTCACTGTTCCCTGTCCACACTTATCATCCCCCCTCCTCCTCTGTTCTCTCGGCCCCTGCGTTCATTCTCCAAAACTATGCTACCAGCTTGACTATTACCTTGATTTAAAACTCTGGAAGGGAAATGAAATAATAGAGGTTTTATCAGCTATAAATTCAGCGCGGCATTACTCAGGGCAGACATGCATCTCTGGAAATTAGCATGAGGGGCATAAGCCACTAATATCTTGTGTCAGACTGGTGATTCGGGATCTGTTCGTGTATTTTCCACTTATTCCGTCGCCCTGTCAGGAGAGGTAGGCGGCTGAGGCTCTGCACGTTCAGCCGAGGAGGAACACGATGCATTATCTCGCCTTCAGTTCATGCGTTTAAGAAAAAATGTGAGTGAATTGCCTCATTCAAAAGTATAAAATCTATTTATGCGTGTCATATCAATTATACCTCAAATATTTCAGATGTTCTGGATTCCTCGGGCGGCGTTTGAAGTCTCGGGCCGAGCCAAGCGGAGTCTGTGAACTCTACCAACTGTCGATGATGTGATGGATTTTGTGAGGTCATAGCTGATGACAGCTCGGCCCAGTAGCGCTCGAGCACTCGCTCCCCCGGTCCCCTCCGCTCGGCCATCTCTGGTGAATGTGTTTCCAAAAATATTTGTGTGCCTGGGTTGATGGGTGCACAGCTGCACCTATCCCTGGCATGAGTGTGCGCTAACAGATGCTGTAGCATGTCTGTGTGCTTTTGAGGGAGACAGAAAATTTCTGGCAAAGTAGACACTGCAGATGCCTCTGATTACACGCTGGATCAGAAAGGAAATTCCTCTAGGACGAGGACAGAGGGTCAACAGCTAGAGCTTGCCAGGCCAACTTGGCGGGGGCTTTGGTGGCGGACGCAGGCAGGAGTGTATCCGCATGGGCAACCTAGGCACGTAGGCACACACCAGGGACGGCAAACCTGGATCCGGTCCAAACCTGTGGCGATGATTGTACATGATTACTGCTGTTCTGATCTACTGGCTGAGGTGATAATCTGCTCTCAGTCATGACTCCCTTGAGACTCCCAACCTCCTATTGTGCGCTAGACTCATGGTTAGCCGGAACCTCGGGGGACTGTGACAAGCCGGAGTGGCGTTGGCCTTGCAGGGTAGAAAATTGAGAGACTTTTTTTTTTTTTTTTTAAACAGGACCTCAGGGGGAGATTTACTGTTGCACTCTGGGATTTGTATGATGTTCAGAGGCTCTGAAGCCTTCAGTCTCCACATGCAGTTGGATGTGACAATAAATATCGCTTTGATTCCAAGCAATACTCGTGTTTTGACCGACCTTAAGGCAGGAAACATATGTGCCATTGTGAATCATGTACGTCACTTAATTGTCAAGTAAGATTGCATCCACCAATCAGGCATAACATTATGACCACTGACAGAAGCGATAACATTGACCAACTTGTGACAAATCAATGTTGTGCTAGAAAACTTTGGACCTAACATTCATGTGGATGTTACTTAGACATGCAGCACCCACGTAGACCAGACCAGACACCCCCACCCCATAGCAAGACACTCCTTGATGGCAGCAGCCATCCCCAGCAGGATGCAGCCCAACATGGGCACAAAAACATGAAAAACAGTGCAAGGTGTTGACCTGGCTTTCAAACTTCCAATCAAGTGACTGGGGGATGCATTGGCGCCTGCTCCATTAAAACCCCTCCTTTCAACCCAAAGGCCCCCGCTATGAACACCACAGAAGGCCCATGTCCATTCTCTGATGTGTCAAAACAGTTTTGGAGGCACAAGGGAGACCTGCACATTATTAGGAAGGTGGTCATAATGTTGTGCGTGATCTGTGTATGTTCCAGTCCTGGTCAGTTGTTGCTGACGGTTGGCATATAATTGTTATGCGTCTTTTTGCATAGCTCACACGTCCTCAGTTACCTCTCGAGGCTTTTCGTGTGCATTGCACATGCTTCGCCTACCGGAATCTCACCCACTCTCTGCGGTAATTTTCCCATCTTTTATTATTTCCAGTGTAAATGTCACCGCATGTAAACTGTGCAAGCCGCTGATTTCCATCCCCGCTTGTTCCTGTGCAAGAGCACACAACAGTTGGCGTACTCGCAGGATTTGCAGGGTTGTCCTCCTCCGGGGGTCCGCATTCAATGCGTTATCTGCACCAGAATACTCAGC
This sequence comes from Planiliza haematocheilus, assembly GCA_005024645.1. Lineage (NCBI taxonomy): Eukaryota > Metazoa > Chordata > Actinopteri > Mugiliformes > Mugilidae > Planiliza > Planiliza haematocheilus. The sequence goes on along the minus strand of SRSE01001415.1, from coordinate 9,093,992 downwards.
CATGAGGTCGGCACTCCTTCATGATCCTCAGAATTCTCCATTTTTTTCTTTCTTCTGATTTCTGCCGGCATTCAGTTTTCTGTTTGTTTGATATTACATGGCTTAGCTGACGGGGAGCGCAACGCTAGAATCCACTGATGCAATTGCTGGCGTTTTGCGTGCTTCACAGTTTGCATTAAATATGTGAAAATAAATGCAAAGCATCTGCTAACATTGCATAGGTGTTTAGCATCTGATACGGAAAACCAGGCAGTGGGTTGGCGGTAAAGACACAGGGTTTTGAAGTATACAAGCTAACAGAAGCAATGAATGGTCCGTCATTAGCAGTCAGTTGCAGGCTCGCAGAACTCCCTTGTGCTTCTGCAATTATAATACATTTGTACACGTGTCAGATTAATTCAATAGCACTGGGTTGTAAAACATGCTACATAATTGATGGAGTCGTGATTCATGTGGCGTATGTGGAACGAGCATATGGGGTCCGTATTACGAATATGGACATCATCTAATTAAACTGCACATTCCTATTGATAAAATAAAGTTTCTGTTTTACTTGTTGCAGTCTGTAACTTTCTTTCCCCCCCTTCCCCCTGTATTACAGTCTGGTTTATTTTGCATTCCCTTTGCATCCTGCACCTCCTCGGAGGCCATCTGTTTGTTTAACTCCCACACATAAAGTCACTCCAGACACTGAGACAGCAGCGAATTAAGGAGAAGAGAAAAAAAAAAAAAAAGGGATGAAACTTGCCTGACTAAAATATTTATCTCACAGGGTGTTATTTCTGTAAATATACTTATCGCAGTTTTTACCGAGTTTACAGCACAAGAGAATGACCCTGGGATGTGCAAGCCGCTGAAATGGAGTGCACCTAATGTTGCATTCCCCCTGCAAACGCGGGGGCCGCTGCACAGCAGAACCACAAGCTACGCACACAAATTCTTAATTATACTGAGAAAGACGGTATTGTTGGAGGGCAATTGGACTGGAATGTGTATCCTGCACGCCATAAGTGTCAATAAAGGGGAGAACGGAAAGCGCTTAAGCCGCTCTTGCTGTCTTGATGACAAAGCAAAACCTTGCTGCGGGGTGTGAAGGCCGGTTTTAATATTTGTGGAATGGTTTTCTGTTTTCCGCCCAACGAGAAGCTAATCGCTGATAATCGCAGAGAGTTAGCCTCGGGGTCCTCGTACAGTACCCCTGCCTCCCTCCTAACGGCTTCCCAACGAGATTGCCATCTGTTCTACAACCGCTACATATTCTGCTGGGAACCTAAACCTAAACACACTTTTGAGGGTCAAGCGTCTCTCTCTTATAAACAAAAGGAGAGCTTTTCACAGATAAATCTAGGCGAAATTGTCAAGCCAGGAAGCCGTAAAAGACAAAATCTCTGCCTCATTAAGTATTATTTCCTGTCTTTTTCGTGGGATTTCAGCAAGGCCAAGCACTTTTATTTAGCTTTATTTAATTTTAATCCCGCTCGTTTGGCTCCATCCATCTCCAGTCCTTGACTTATTAAGGGAGGCCACATAAATTCTGTAGCGCCCCGCTTTCCCTCGCACGCTCACACACGCCACACGGGAAGAGGAAGACCTCATTAATATTGCACAGACCGGCTGCATTATGTACGTTCAGCGGCGGCTCGTCCTTTGCGTCCGCTCGATTTGTGGCCCGCTCTCCCGCCGTCGCTGCGACCGTCGCCGTGATTTGCCCACCCGTGGCGCCGCAGATAAATGTTGCTCGTGTGAGCCGACAGTCGGGCTGATGGGATGTGGCGGGGCCCGTCGTAACTCTTCCTCGCCCCCGCAACTGACCTCCGGGGCTCCTTCTTCTAACAGTGTGAAGGCGGCGTCACGTTCACGGTACACAAGGAGGGTAGGTGTGGAGGCAATTATCCCGGTCGAAATTGTCCATTAAAGAGCAGCTGATAAATTGTGTCTCGCAATAATGAAGCCGTTGATTGCTCGCTTCACGCGCTGAAAGAAAGAACGGAAATTTCACAATGCATCAGCAAGTTGAATGAAAACAAGTTTATTATTACAATCACTTAAACAGCCACAGCTTCCTCCTTGCTCAATTTCCAGTTGCAGATTCGCCGCGTACCGCAGCTTTGCCTACAGGTGTTTTTTTTTTCCATCTTTCTCTCTGCTCGTAGTTACTGTAGGAAGTAATTGCGCGGTTGAAGCTGCGCGTTGCATTCTGTCCCGCTCTCTCACAATTCAGCGTGTGAAGAAACCTCCAGGCGCGTATCTCATCACTCAGCAATGCCACACAGCCTGGCTCGGCGCCAGCGCCTACAGTAGCTCCCGCGCGGCCCACTGACTCAACTTCCACACACATCAGCCCGCAATCAGAACTTGGCCGAGCCACCCACTGTCTTGAATTACGCTGTCTAGCGTTTCGCTCTGATAAGTAGCTGCACCTTAGTCATGCAGATTTCTGACTCTGGTTGTGGGGTTTTCCAGCACAGATCAGGAAGTGCGGCGGAGCTGAGAAAAGTTTGGCCCGAGTAAAGACATCTGCTTTATCTCGAGATCCCTGTTTTATGCGTTTCATTTTCGCTCATTTTCTGTGGTGCCAGAAGAACTGATCTGTTTGCATGTTGCTCGGCTATGCGTGTTAGCCCTGAGCATACGTGCTGTACGCTCCGTGGAAAGGCATCTGCTCTGGCTCCTCCTCAGCATTCCTGGATGTATGTGTTAGGCCCTTCACGGCCTGCCCTGCTGTGACCGATGGCGTGAAAAGTTACAGTTGGGTGAGGGTGAGCTACGGCAACAATGCAAAGAGTCGAGGGGCCGAGAGCCTGACCTTACTGATGCAGCTGTTGAGGATTTGGAAAGCTGAAGTTTTTGTTCATTAATGCTGTTGAGCGGGATTAAGTCAGCGCATCGTTTGTGATAGAGAGACTTTGGCATGAGGAACTTTGCCACAGGCTGAGGAGAGGATACAATGAGTGAATGATTGCAGACAGAGAATGATCTGGACAGAAAGATATGAAGGGAACAGCTGTCGGGTGCAAATATCTTTTGGATGAAAAGAGAAAAGGGGAAGGTAGTCATTCATATGGATGATTGCCCTTAGGGCTTTGTCAACACAACACATCCGGCAGTATGGCAACTGGAGTGCATTGTGGATGTCTTCCGTCTGCCTTTCCAAATGGACGGACACAGGCTGGGCACTAGTGGGACTTGTGTTTGAACATCCGCACTTAGCCGAAGAAGACTGAGGAGATCAATAACCTGTCAGCTCGGCGAGCTAAGGAGCGATACCTTCATTTTCCCCAGGATGTGCTTCGTTCCACGTCCTGTCATTCCAATTTCACTGTCCCCTTCCCCAAACTGCACACGGAACTGAGATTAAGCATTGTTGTCTCTCAGTTCATGCACTTGAGCGGGTGAAAGATTGAGCGCGGAATCCATGGAACGCTTCCTGCAGCACATTGTTCATAATCCATTGTAAGGGTGTGAAACGTGGGGCGGCATTATTCACGGAGGCACGGCGGAACTCAAACTCAAAACGGATTGCTTCACGCAGATTTCAGTAACTGCAAAAAAAATGAGTTTTTGACTCTCTAGCTAAAGAATAACTTACGTCATTGTCAACCAAGACTTTTGTGAAATACCGTAGCTTGCACACTGACAATCAGCCACATAATGAAAACCGACACTGACAGGTGGTAATTAAATACCACGATGGGAAACCTTTGGACCTAGCATTCGTATGGATCTTACTTAGACATGTAGCACCCACCTAGACCAGACCAGGCACCTCCACCCCATAGCTATGACACTCCTTGATGGCGGCAGCAGCCATCCCCAGCAGGACACGCACAAAAACAGTTTAGGAACAACTCAAAAAATCATGAAGAACGGCACAAGATCTTGACTTGGCCTCCAGATTCACTAGATCCCAAACTGATCAAGTATCTATTGGATGATCCACAGAGGCCCCTCCCTTCAACCCATAGGACCCACAGGACACCCAAAGAAGGCCCATGTCCATCCTCTGATGAGTCACAACTCTTTTGGAGGCTCAGACCTACACAATCTCAGCAAGGCGGCGGTAATAATGTTATGCCTGATCGATGTAATCATCAACATTCTTATTCCGGGCCATGTTACACAGTATGTTTTACCTTCAGGCCTGTCCAGCGGGGCTACATTTCTTGAACACTAATCATTCTCAGCGAGAGGAAAGCTATAGCAGTCCTCAGCTGGCTCGCCGATGTGTGCCAGCATTGGCCGCCACCGCCTCATTCACAGCTGTGCGAGCTCCGTACTCGCCACAGCTGCAGGGCTCAGCTCTCTCCCCTGAGACAAACGGTTCCCCCCATTACCACACATAGCACAGCAGCAAGCCTTTCAGCAGCCATGCCCATGCCTTCTTATTAAAACAAACTTGTTGTGTTTCGGGAGGTCCTCGAGTTGCGCCGCTTCCAGTCCCGGAGCCATTAAGCGTTCCTCTGAGCTTAAATATCAGTTTCTGCTAAACTCCCGGCGCGGTCTTGATAACGGAGGGCCGTGTGTTGGAACGCCAAGGTCGGCTTGCTATCCCCCCCGCCCGCCCGCGTTCCGTCAGATCTTGAGGAATTGTGTTTAAAATGCTAGCATGCGAGCACCCTGAGCTCAGTGAAGAGGTTCTCCGTGGTGTATAACCGGAGCGTCATGTGTGTCTCTCAAGACAACATTCTATCATCATGCTGCGGAGACATGCTCACTCGCTTGTACGCACATGCTCCACATGCTGCATGCAGACACAAACAGGGTAAAGGGCCACAGATGGTAAATATAGCTCACAGGGAGCGTGCGATCACATCTCGAGCCAAATTGCGCTCTGTTTATAGCTATAGGAACATCACTCACTTCGCTGTATGATTCGCGATGACCAGAAACCAACATCTATCTCCCGAGCATGGCTTGCTGTGGAAATGTTGTTCAAGTGTTGCTGCTAAATGACTGCTGACAGCCATCTTGTCCCCCCCCCCGTGGTCAGTTTTGGTCGTCCAGTTGGCCGTGTGCGTTTCCCGATTGGACAGGAAGCGCAGGGAGTTCATAATGATAAGGAATAATGATGTAACCGTAATTATATTTGTCTTGTGCGTCAATGGAGGCCCTAATTAATTCAGTTTGCTAATGGGAAGAACAAACGGGCTTGTGTTTTATTCTGTTCAGTTCTCCGCCGATCGCTGCTTCTTTTTCCCATAAGTCCCTGTAATTAATCGGTCCTCGCCTTGTGCCACAGTTACACCTGACCGTTATGTTCATTGCCACCTCGCCGGGGCTTCTTTCTCTTTATACTCCAGTCTTGTCCTTGCCTTTAAATAGTTTTTTTTCTACTTTTTCAATAAATGTGTTTTAATGAACGAAGGTTCTGAAAGGATGGGGTAAAACTCGGAGCGAGACTGTCGCAGAAAGGTTTTGAGCGTGTGCACTCATTGCTCTCTACCAGTCAGACTTAGAAGACAGCACATGTCAGCGGACGGTGCCGAAACCTCCTCCATGCAGTATGTATGAACGTGTCAGCTCGTCCCAATTTCTCAGCTAAAACTTTAGTAGTGTGGGAAACTGAAAACATGTCAAAATTACCGCTGTTATCTTGGCGCGGGACACGACTTTCTCACAAAGAAACGGCTCTTTTGGCACTGTAGCGGTTCATTGTCCTTCTGTGAGCTTATGCAATAGCTTTTACAACAGGCGGAGGAACTTTAGCCCCCATTCCTCAAAATAAAATGGAAATGAAAATAGCGGCCGTGCCCTCGTAAGTCATCCTCTGGGGGGGAAAAATGACCCCTTCTCGTATGAGATTGAGGCGCTAAATCAGCCTGCAGACACCTCCTGCTCTCCTCATCCGAAGGTGCTCCCTGAGAACCATCATTCATGCTGGAGAGCAAGGGCTTTGATATCCCGTGTTCTCTGCGTTTGCCCGCACGTGCGTTTGATCTCAGCGAAAGATAAAGAAGAATCGCATATGTGTGCATAGGTGTGAAACGGACAGGAAGCGCGTTTTTTTTTCAAGGCTCACGCCCGCTCACCTTCACGCGTTGGCCCCCGCTTTTTAGAGTCGTGGCACCGTGCTTCGCAGCGCCTTGTAAGGTCACACCTCTCAGGGCTTTGCTGTCTTGAGCGGGGGCCTCGGACCAGCTGGCCCGCCGTTCTGTAAAATCACAGAGACAACTTGAGTCTGCTGCTGAGTAACCTGCTGTAAACACACTCTGCCCGGGGTTGTGGACACTCTTCAAATTTTAATAACTCCGGGCTGGTCGGATACAAGCCTAACATTTTATAGCCCTGCTTTATTGTCTGAAGGCTGGTTTCCTTGGGACACTGCAATTTATGATACTTGGTGACCGGGGGGCACAAGTCTGTAGACTGATTTAAACGATCAGGAAATGTTAAATAAATAGAAATAAACGCATAAATGATATCGCAAACTAACCGACTCACTCCCCTTTTTTTTTTACAGACTTCTGACCTGCCCAGCCTGCGGTGCAGACCGTCTAACGTCCTACTTCTCACCCTCTCAGGAAAGGTAAGCTTTCTGCCTCCACCTACCACGCCCCTCTTCCATCTGCTACGGCAATCTGCTCGCATCACGGCGAAATGAAATCGAGAGTCTCTAATTGCCCAGGAGGATTTAATAGCACTCCTCCTCCGACGTCTCCTGTGTATTGTTCAGTTTATTCAACAAGCTCCCTAAGATGGAAAAGCCCTTTAGTTCACATTAATTTCACAATTTCTTTAATGTGATTCCACGCCGTCGCACTTGAGATTGTTCTGAGTTGATACGGATGTAACAAGGTGTATAATCTCGCTCGGATTACGGCAGAATCCCCCCCCTCGAAAGGTGTGACGGTGAATCCCCTCTGTCCTGAAAGTGAAAGGGGCCCGAATGATAACGGCCCAGCTACGTGGCGCTCTGGCTTCAAAGAGAAGCGCGGCTTAAAGGGGCTAACTAAAATTAGCCGGGCAGCAGATAACCTGTGCCTTGAGATCAAAGTGGGGCTGACTGTCAGGCTCTTCTGCGGCGCCTGTGGTGGCCTCAGAAGGAGGAATGCGGACCGGCGCAGACACAGAGATGGAGAGCGAGAGGCGCTGCAATGCTATTCATGCGAGGGGATGAGTGCTCAGGAGGCCCTGTACCGAGGTGTAAAGTTGCATGGCAGGAGATTATTCGCGGGTGTTTAAGGGTCAAGGTTTTTGTGTGTTCCGCGTCGCGCTCTCTCTCAAACAGTGCATCTCTGTTACCCGGGGATACAAGTATAATGCTCTGTAGGTTTTACATTCAGCACGGTGTTTGATCACATGTGTCTATATGTTCAGGAGCGTGGAGGAGAGCGCAGTTTATTGTCTCTCTGAGTCCCAGAGACAAGGTCTTTTATGAGTAACTGTTACATACTTGGCAAGATGTGAGAAATTTGTTCTTGTTCCTGGGGCCCACGTTTGGGAGTTCTTGCATCTTGTTCTTGACACATCAACTGAGCAGAACTTTTTTCTTGTGTGATATCTGACAACTATTCTTAGCATGACCGCTAATCTCTATTGGGTAGTGATTGGCATGCTGTGTGTGGATGCACGCGGAATGAACGCCGTGATCCGAAGGGCACGGTCGTCAAAACGACTGTTCAACATCTGAAAATAATAAGAAAATTGCCTCCTGTTGTCTGTCTCCTGCATCTCCCACAATGCTTAGCGTGTGTGACGAATGCTGCAGTGCTGGAGTGGGCCCTTTATGAGGCCTTCCCCGGAGTTCGGCACTTGAGTTTCTCGTGACGTATAAATGACGCGGGCCAGAACAAGAAATTTGTTCTTGTTCTTGAGGTGAGGTGAGCAAGAAAAAGAACAAATTTCTTGTATCTCGTTTCTCAAATTTCTTACTCTCGAGGTGAGCGAGAACAAGAACAAATTTCTCTCTTCTTGCAGAGCATTTAACAAGCTTTGCGGACACTCCTCCTGTTAGTCCGTCCACGTATGACAGTTTTTGAACAGTCACAATCTGATGAAAGAAAAACACGTGTTAAAACTTTTATTTCTAAGTAACGGGTAGATTAAAGTTTGCATTCGTGCAACAGCAGAAATTTGATGTTTGTGATTACTTCGAGTTCTTACACTATCCCATACATTTGGGCAGTGTTGCACAAGTTCACTTCTTTTTTTTTTCTTTTTTTTAATGAACAGCTTCAAGCTATTCAGACTTGCCCATCCATCTCCAGCCCAGGATATTTTTTTCCTCAGGATCTGTGCTGCTCTCTTGACTATCCGTTGACATACTAGTAAATAACTCAACTGTCTGTGTGGATCAGCTGCTTCTGCAGTGCCGGAGCGAGGCGGCTTCCTTTTGCAGCTGCACCACGTATGCCGTAAATTGCACGTCCGCTGACAGCTGTCGCAGGACTTTTTTTTCTCTTTTCTTTCCTAAACGGGGGTTGGACGTGGTTTTTTCTCTCCAGACTGAGCAAAACTCACGTCTACGCACACAGTTCATTGAACACGTTCATGCACAACACTGCATTTGGGTAACAAATGGCATTTCAGCCGTCTAGCCATTATTTTTAGCCAACTAAGCTAACTAACTTTAATGCTCACCTGCAAATATTCATGCTCCACCATTTTCAACACGTGTCGTTCATTTTGCAAAAGTTGAATTTAATTATTCATACCAATTGAATCTGCAAAAGGTAAAAAGAGTATATATAAAATCTGAATCTTCAAAGTATCATAAAAACATTGTAGGCGCAAGATAAATCTCACAGTCCTGGTGACTTCTGCTCTATTTAGCGAGCTCCGCTAACACTTTCAGTTGACGTCATTTCAGTTGGATCACGTGTTTATCTCCTTGAAAGGTCGATATACTGTTAATTATGCATCTTGTTACTGAACTACTGAATTAATTAAGCACATATAGATTAGAGATAACAGACAGGACTAAACAGCGCTTTTAATCGAATTAGTATTGTATAGCTGCTAAAGTGTAGTGTTGTGATAACGCCAGATTTGTATTATTTTAAACTTCAGCCAAGATTTATATTGTCAATAAACGAGGACTGCAAGTAATTATTTTCATGATTGTTTGGATTTAATTAAAAGGCTGCAACGCGAGGCTACGCAGAATCAGACGGTAGCCTCCTTTGCAGTGGAGTGCCGTCTGCTGCACGGAAAATGCTGTATTTTTTTTATTTTTTCCCTCTTGTTTGCAGCTCTGCGTCGGCTTTGACATCTCCAGTGTTTGTTTGTTTTCTTTACATCTCTTTTAGACCGTTATAGATCTGTATCTCCGTCTCTGGAATCCTCTCCTTGTCCCTTTTCTCACCATGAGGGTTTTTTCACAGAGAGTTTCTTCACAGCAGAAATAGGTGAGAGGAGGGACCCGGTGGGGACTGTGACTTCTCACTGTGATTAAATGCACAATTAGAAAAAAAAACACCACTGAACGCTCGTTAAACATTGTACATGTCCAGTATTGCCACATTACCATGTTACCGAATGATCTTTTCTTCAACCAGCTGATTAGGCAGTCATGTTGACGGACGAGGATGCAATCGAGCGCATCCAACAGCCTTCCAGTCTAGAGTGACAACTCCTTTGGGCCTCTAGGACCAGCAGTGAGGTTTCAGCACAGCACAGAGAGGTTAACAAACTGGCGTAATGTTGGTGCGTGTTATTGATATCTTGATGCAGGCTGATGCTACTCCTCCAGCGAAGCATTTACATATTTATTTCCCAAGCACCGACTGCGCCACATGCGCAGGTGGCCACCGGAGACCTTATATGCCCGTCGTTAATTGGCTATTGATTGACCCTGATATGGCAGAGGGAGACAATAAATTACCACCTACGTGAGAGAGAGAGAGAGAGAGAGAGAGAGAGGGAGGAAGTCGGCAAGTTGAGTCTTGCCGTGTGTTCGCGTGGGTGTGTCGGCGTTACTCCCTGTGTCGAATCTCCGGCTGCATTATTAATGCATCTCTCATTTTTATTTATGCAGCGGGGATCGGTGACGCAATGCACAACGGAAAGATGGCAATGCGGACGCGGTTTATTTGCATACGTCAGCCGGCATCGGTTTTGTTTAGAAAAGACGTGTGTGCAGAGAGGCGCCGCGTATCTGGAAAGGACGAGCTGTTAGGTCTCGGTCACCGAGAGTCTGCGCTTGACATGAAATTGGTTCCTCTACAACAGTTTTCATTGTCAGTGTAAATAATGTGACATTATTTATGTGCGTGCGATCCGGCTGCGTGCGTGCGCTTGTGTGCGGGGCCTCGGACAAATTGGTTTTCTTGGCAATACAATGAGATGAACTGCTCTTTTGAATGAATATAAATGGAAGGAATAACAACATAAATATGAACTAGCTTTCCTTTAGTTTGCACCTGGCAAATATTTCACAGCCTTTGCGTTTCATTTCAATTCAATCTATTTTTTTCTTTCTGCATCCAACCTGGTTGTGAAAAACAGGGCTAACCTTTTATTTAAATTCATATATTCCAATTCTGACTATAAAACCAGACAAGGTTAACTAAAGTGGGTTTAAGATAACACGTAATACTAATATGAATGAATCCTTAGCTTTCTCGGCTAATGGAGCCCTATTAGCGCTCCCAGCACAATGAGGTGTCAATCACAAATGACCACACACAAATGCGCCTCAGGGGTTAAACGGCCACCCTGTCACGCACACCCACACACACACACACACGCTCCACCTTCTTGATTGTTTCTTCAACCTGTTGACTTGCTCAGTCACTCACCCGCCTCGTCCATCTGAACTGGCTAATTTAACCGACCGCCAGACCCCGACTCAATCCGTGAGCAGGATTCCAGAGTCGGGGATTCCATCGTCCCGCGGCCCCGCCGCTCGTCTAAAGCCGGGGGAACCTGTCTCGAGAATGCCCCCTCCTGCTGTGCTGCACACATCCAGGTCCTGTTCCGGTAAATGCCAGCCGACCGAGATAGGCTTTGAAGCTAGCCTTTTTACGTGAATGCTTGTGTGTGTGTGGAGATTTGCGAGCAAGTGTGCGCGTCTGTGAGAATGCTGACAGGCAGCCAGCTCAAGTATTGATCTGTAGCCATTCCGGCTGGAGCCCAAAGGGCAGGCTGTATCATCTGTCAGTCTCCGAGAAGGGCATTACAGCTGTACTGATCTTGGATCACAAATCCCACTCAAGAGACAGAGAAGGAGGGAAAAGAGGGGGCAAGAAACACTGGAGAGAGGTGCAATCAAGAAATAAGACGTACGGAAAACATAATGTGTATATCTTAACATGTGTTCTGCCGTGTTCCTGCTTCTTGAGCGGCCCCTCATTCTCCCCTCCGCGGCCTTTGTTGATTGAGACAAACAGATCGTCTCTCCGGACCTGTGGGTGAAGACAACACTCAGCGCTGACCTTTTCACCTCCATGACCACCCACGGGCTTTAACCTCCCACACACACACACACGTTCGTCACCGTCTCCCCCAGCAGCTCTCTCCACACCCCACTGACACCACAATTACACACCACTCAGACAGCAAACAACTCCGATGCACATCAGCCGGGCTGCACGCACAAGCACAGCCACGTATGCGCTCTGTACACATTTGCGCAGCCCTCTGGGACAAATAATAAATCATAATAATGCGTGAAACGTATCACAGCTCCGCTTATAATGACTATAAAATGACTTCAAAGGTTAGAGTATCTCCTGATAAGATAAGGTATTAAGCTTTTATGATTTTGTTTTCTTTCCCCTTCCTAACCACTTAGGATCGCTGCTATTTTAGTCTTTGTCTAAGTTCTGCTTTTCAGGCTTTCTCTCTGTTATTCGCTCTTCCCCTGATGCAAAATCCACCCGTTATTATCAAGACTCCGATTGGTTTTGATTATAAGACGTCTCAAATGCAACGAGCGCCATGTAAGTGTGTGTGCGCTTGTTTGGTGAGAGATACACACAGCTGATTGTATTGACGAAATCCAAGGTCGTCACAACTAGTCTTGCATGACTCCGCGCCGCCATGCTCCTTCACAGTCATTATTCCATTACTCTGAATCTTCTAAATCTGTTCCCACCGCACATTTAACACGCTGATGGGTCTCCGTGCGGCTCCAGTTTAAACACTTCGGGACGCCAGCCCCCGGAGTGTGGGAGCCGGCGAGGCTCGTAAAGCGGTGAGGAGTGCCGATAATGGACAGACAGAGGCCCATCTGTACTTGTTTGTCTGTTACCTTTTTATCCCCGCTAATGGATAAATGACCTGTCTGTGCACAGACCCTGCGCCTTTTTTTTTCGTGGCGGCCTCTTGTTGATAAATGTAATTGACTGTCTAAAGGAGGTGCGTTGTTATGGTTTGCGGGAAATAGTCGATCTGATTTTATTCGCCTCTCCTCACCACAAATTCAGAGGCTGAAAGTTTACATTTTATTCGCCGTGTTTTACTTAGTCAAGAGGCTGTTTGAGAATACCTGGAAGACGTTGAATCGGGAGAAACAACACAACAGGAATACCACCTTGCCAATCACTTCTATTCCAATATAAAATACCTGAAAATAATAGTTTGTATTACTGCAAAAATGGTACCTGTCAAGCTTTATGGGTTTTAATAATGTAGTATAAATCATTTGTAAGGTGGGACTTTTTTTAATAATGGATTTGGGATAAGGTTCAATTTAACTCCAGTACAGTCTTGGAAAATTAAAGTGTTTTGTATGAGTGATTGTTTTCCATTCCTCATGTAAATGATTTATCCAATGATGGATGTGGCTGTGCACCGAAACTCCATATGTTCCCTCTCAACAACACTTCATGTGAATGCTGAATGCATATCAGCCTGCGTTTGCCGCGCAGGTTGCGCTTCTATATTCTTCCCACGTGCTCCAATTTACATGTCATCGGTTCGTTCGTAGTAGTCGCGGTGGCACCCTATAATTCACGCTCCCCGCAGTTGTTGCTAATCATCCAATTAGCCCGAAATAAAAGTATGTGCCGCATGCGTCTGCAAATAATCCTGGCAGACGGCATGTGCAGATTTGCCAAGGCGAGATTGATGGCGAAAGGTTGCATTCTTTTGAGCCTTCGGGGCAGATAACGCGCTTCACACGCTGGGTTACAGAATCGAAACCATGTCTTGCAAGGAGGCATCGACTGAGAACAAGGCCGGGATGAGCAAGTGCCTTTTTGCAGGAACTTCAAAAACCGCTAAGGGATCAGCTGAGGTCGTGCAGATCGGCCTGTTTTTCTCAGACATGCACAAGTCTTGATTGAAAGGCACAATATAAGTTATATAACGTTATTACTTTTTAAACACGCTCTAGCTTTTGGTAAACTGTATAGAGTAGTGCAGAGTGAAATAAGTATAGACAGCATTCTTTTTTACTGACAGTGCTGCACGTTCAGGAGGCATAACTGCTTTGCTGGCCAATCGCAATATAAAACTCTATTTAAAAACTGGATGTGTTCCTTTGCCTCTCATTTGCATATTAATAAGACATTATGGAAAGCGTTAGCTCAGATTATTTGACTATCTATAGTCATCAGGTCCCCGAATAAAACTGCTCCAGTAAGTTTGTGATTCAAATAAATAACTGTTTAATTAAATGGAGCTCTGCTCTTTCTCTATGGGACAATGTCGGGGCATTGTGGCGGCAGTGTTGGTGTCACTAAGCTGGCAGTCAAAACACAAATGTTTACAACAGAGTTACTTAACTGAACCGCCACACAAATGTAATGCTTGGCACCGATTTCAACGGAGGCCAAAGGTGTCCCTGTCCATGCTGGTAACGTTTACAAATTAGTTCTCAGTAATAATGAGAATTCGCAAAATTCCCGCACCGCAACACAGATGGATTCTGCTGTCTCCACCTGGAGGACTACTGGGACCCAGATCTACTAATTTAATTGCTCAGAGCCATAATCTTCTTCTCTTTTCTGTCTTTATCTTTTTGTGGTTTAGTGCAGCTGCTTGGTATTTCTGCTTTGTAGCTTACACATGTTACACTAAGTGCGTTGTTTCTGTACCCCCCATCCCCATTTAGCTCTATAATGTGCTTGTGAAAATGTACCTGTGGTCAATGAAATTGTGCATCTTGTTAGTTTTCCCTTTGCTCTGTGTGCAGCTCCTAGTGTGCGCACTATTAAAAAAACGGATGGGCTGTATGCAGAGATCCCATTTTCCCACTATGCATGCAAAATGTAGAAGTATTAAGAATCAAGCAAATCAGGCCAATAAAACAACAGTGAGGGACTTTTAAATATGCTGTAAATGGCTCCATTACATTCAGACTCTTGTTAAGCAAGGTCACACATCATTGATTTGGCAAACTGTCTGTCTTTCTCTTTATTTTGAGTTTAAATCTGTAGTTTGTGGCAACATTCTCACCCAAGAAACCATTCTATGAATTCACCGGCTGATAGAGAGACTATGGTACTCCAGATCAAAAGTAAAACGTCAGCATTCAGAGGAAGTATTACAGTTATAAAAAGAAACAAAGGAAGACGGCATGGACAAATACGGATTACCAATGTGTGGTGTTACCCGCATGGGAGACTGTGGAAAGAAGCGAAGGGACTGAGGGACTCAGGGTGTCTGAGTGTGTTGCCAGATGGGAAATGAAGAAATATCGTACAGTCGCTATAAAATGATCGTATTTTGACCCGAACTATCGTGTGTACTAAAACTACTCGAAAAAAAAATCACTGCAATAACCCAAGAAATAAACACAGAGGCGTTTCCATTTGAATAAAACAACTGTTTTCTTCATTCTGGCAAACTATCGTATATTTGCCGTTTTATATCGACCCAGAAACTCGTAAAATACATTAATTACCAGTAGTCAGTAGGCATACGCCATATACTCGTGTGTCTACAGCTTTTATGTAATTTCAGACTGTCAGAAGCTGGACACAACAGTGGCTGCAATCCAGACATTTTCTTTTAAAAATTACAAAGGCAAGCACTTGAAACAGGCTGATCTGAATTTGAAGTGAAAGAACGAGATTCGTTCACCTTGGTTTCCCTTGAGCCAAAATAATATTTGAAGGCCTATTTGTTGAGTATTTCCAGTGCCAGGCAACTGAAAGATTAGAAGTGGAATCTAATTAGACTCTGTTGATACAACATCGTCTCACACTGGAACTGAAAACACCATCAACACTACAAAACACCGTGCTACACACCTGGGGAATGAAAACATCTCACCGCAAACCTGTTTCTTCGCACTTAGCCCTCTCGTGTCTTACTCCCTTTGACTGGTAAAGAGACTTAATGCAGAGCCAGTGCTTTCAAAGACTAACTGTGTCTGCTAATGCACTCCTTTGCGTCATGTTTAAAGTGACTTCACAGGCCCCGCGAGCGATGCAGCAGAATGCGGTGCAGTCTTTTAGCGAGAGGAGGAGCGCAGGTTTTCCCCCGTGGTGTCTAAACAGATCTGTGTGTCGCCATGGTGAGGTGATAGGGCAGCCGCCGTGGAGTCTCTGTGCGCTATCGTATTGTGTGTGGGCGTCAGTGTGTGAACCAGAGTGGTGTTTAATGTGCATGGCTGGGAGGGTGAGTAAGGATTAATGTGAGATTTGAACCCAATGAGCCAGGGATTTTTTCTGTTGAGTGACCCTCTGTCAAGCCTTAATGGCATGTATGTGTGTGTGTCGGGGTGGGGGTCGGGACGTGCCTCCTATAGAGGAAGATGAAGAAATCTATCCTGTATTATATGATTCATGTCAGCTGTCTGTAGTTATAGCTGTTGGCCGTTCTGCTTTAGCAGCTTCAATCAACATTCCTTCTACTGCCTGTTTCCTTTTCTTTTCCTATCTTGATTTCCATCTATATCTATATTTCTTTTAATGTTTGCACCTGCTTCACCGTTGTATATCTGGCTGTACAGTTATGTTCTGTATTGCATATAACCTCGTTGATCCTTTGCCATACTGGACAGAATTTTTGTCAACGTTGTTGCATGATATGATGAGATTATTTTAAACGTAGCAGATTATATAATGATATACGCTGTGTCTGCGGCTGGTTTAATCTCTGACTGGTTTTGGAGCTGTGTTTGTGCACGTGTGTGTGTTGGAGAAGAAGTGTGTGTGCGTGTGTGTGTGCGTGTGTGTGGGGAGGTTGGAAGATTTGAAGCTCTGAATCCCGGAGGTCGGCGTATAACCCATGTAGACAGACAGATGGCTTGTTTTTAGCGATGCTGCTGGATATTGCTGCTAATGCCAAGGATCAGAGGAGATCAGAGGCAACCTTTCACCCCAGAACAAAAGTCCGTGACAAAAGGAGGGCGACCTGGTTGCTGTATTTAAGTGCTTTATTTGCATCACGGAAGGAAAATGAAACGTCTGAATAGGCCGGGTATCGCTACAGGCGCAAGCAAATTGAAATTTCCGAATCAGTTTTCAGGACGCGTTAACTCCATCGCCAGACAACAACACTGATATTGGACCACATAAATTGAAAGACATACAGTATTCTGGGCATATTCACCCGTGGTGGCACAAATTGATGCAAAAAAGCATCCGCTGGACGGAAATTAACCCTTTATGGGGCAAGGAACGGTAAATGCTAACTTAAGCACACATTTTAAATTGCGTACTTGTGCCTCCCAGTGACTTTGAGAAGCATGTGGTTTTCACTTAACCAATCAGCAAAGATCAAGACAGGGTCAAATCAGGGTCAAATGCGGTCTGCAGGGTTCACCTCTGCATGAACGCTGAGCATGACTGTTTTATTAGGTACCATGAAGAAGTGGCCTAATGTTGTCTGATATGATAATGTGATAATGTTGACAAGTGTCTGAATCAGCACTTATGTTCTAATGGTCTAAAATACATGTTTATATTTGTTTACCACTTAAAGGCAAGGCACCATACAGTATATGGTAAATTCAATAATTAAATTCATTAAAAATTTGAAACAACTCACAAAAGTAACAAAAACTGCTTCTTAAGCCCTGCAGTAGCACAAATTTTGCATTTCCAGGCGTTTCCATGAGTGTCCTATGAAGGGTTAATGAATTAGAAATTGTGCAACAAATTCACAGTTATGCTGCATCTGTGAATCTGCTTCATAAATGCGACCGTGGTTGGTTCTGAAAACAGTCACGGCTGAGCTCCCACACGAAATGCTAAAGAGAGGAAAAGAGAGGGAGACGCTCACATACTCACAGTTGGTGCATCTGTTTCTAGCTTACAGCTAACATCTGTACACTTGGCAAATTGGCTTTTTGGGGCATTTAAAATGTGGTTGAGATGTCAAATTTGCCCAAATAATTGTCGGTGTTTGTTGCCTAACAGTAAGAGTTAGACAGCGAAATAAAAAGACAAATATTAATTGCAGGTCTCTGTTGGAGAACACAGGCAGCAATTATGAGACGCAGAATATGGGTGCGTTTCCTCGGGATATTACATAACTGAGAGGTTCCTGAGTCAGCCAAATGTCGGCCCTCCAGTGATGCCAGATATACGATAATTATCCTATTTATAGGCATAGTTTTAAGGCCTATATGATATATGATAAATACTTTAAAGAAAGCCAAATATACAGTAGTTTTGGCATTTCCGTGCACCTCTAAAAAAAAAATAAAGCAGCATTTTGATTTATGTGAACATGCACATCACAAGACACTAATCCGTGCTCATACCCACTGTTTCCAACTATATTTGACCTTTTGTGATAATAATATTATGTAGGAGTTAAATATTAATGTTCAATTTCTACTGTTGAACTACGGCAGTTATGCATGCAGTGTGTACTTCTGATGCTTTTATTTTGATAGTTAAGCTTTACTTTCAAATGCACTGTCCTAGCGTGTTGGAGCACAGTGGCATGGTGGTTAGCACTGATGCCTCACAGCAAGAAGGTCCTGGCTTCTCTCCGGGTACACCAGCTTCCTCCCACCGTCCAAAGACATGCTCATTGGCTTAAATTAGCTGTAGGTGTGGGTGTGAGTGTGAATGGTTGTCTGTCTCTCTGTGTTAGCCCTGCTGGAGACCTGTCCAGGTATCGTAAATGCGATAGTTTGAGTCAAATTAAGACCATTTAAAAGCAACAGTATGATATTTCTTTTTACACTTGGGGGTTTGGTGGCTGGAATGCTGCACTTTACCTGCTGCAGTATATGCACATGCTGTTTGTACAGGACGTTTAGTGTGTTGGTTTATTCCTCTGCTATCCCCGCTAGAAAAGAGAGAGTGATGGGGATAAGGTTGTTGGGGTTTGCTTGTCCCTTGCAAGGTTCCCTTTTGTCTGGAGATCATCTGCTATCCCAGCTTTAAGAGGATTACCGCATGTTATGACACTGTACTGAAAACGCCGTTATCATCTCCTAAGCCTTCCGCCGCATAAGCGGACTATAAACAACTGTGGGTTACTGAGCTCATAGTATATCATATGAAGTGGTGCTTACAGTTTACTGCAGCCTCACTTTACCTGTGAGAATTGATTTATAATGTAAATTGATTCCTGCGCTGTGCACACATTGTTAGTCTTGTGTGTTCAGCATTCCTTATGGAATATTTGTATGTACGACGCAAGCTCCGCATTATTTCTCCGCTGCACAACACTTCAAGGTTCCCCCATTTCCTCTTGCACCTGGCCGAACCATCATGCTCGGATGGATTCGTTTGTGTTCGCGTCTCCTTAGAGCTACTGGAGAAAGACAGAACGGGGTGAGATGAAAGCGGGTTTTGCAGGAATAAAAGAGAGGTGGAAACTGGAAAAGGCAGAAGAGGGGAAAAAAAAAACAATCAACAAGTTGTAGCCTTCTTTTTTTTTTTAGTTTGTGTGTGCGTCCCATACAACCATGAGCTGAGCCATAAATTGGAATTGAAACCTCAGCTGAAACCTACTGTGTTTTTTTTTCAACCTTTTCTAACCTCTCTTCTGGGTGTGCTTGTGATTCTCTTCTTTCATATTACACCAAAAATCTCGCCCTTATTTTTAAAATGATGTATAAATATGTGGCCCGTGGCTTGCTGAAGAATGAATTTTTTAAAAAGCTATACTATTTCTATAACTAATGGTTTGCCTTCTCCTTAGCAACCTTCGAGGCCGAGCACCTGGCATATAGCACCCCCTGAAGTGTCTTTAGAATTTATCTGGTCCTGCACCCAACAGTATTCATCACAATGTAAAACACCACACCTCTGCAATACATCACAATCTGGCCATGGGGCCGCTGTAAATCAAAACTACAATGCCCTTGACGTCCGCATTAGGCCCATAAACCAGTATTTTGCTATTCAGGCCCAGTGGTCAATGTTAGATTCTTGTTGAGTGCAACGTCCTATACTAGACATACGTTGTGGCATGTGCGTATGTGAAGCTGCAGGCAGGAGTAAAGGGAGTCCGGGTCATGTGGCTGCAGGCAGACGCAGTCTGTGTCCGTCCCCTGCCTGACTGAACAGTGATTTATGTCCTCTACCTTCAGTGGCTTCGGTCCAGACTTGGTGTGGTCTCCGCACAGCCAGACATCTTGATGAGAGTCATGCGTCCTCAGTTACAGTATTCTGCCTGGCTTATTTATATGGACACGGCAACACTTTCTGATGGCCTCACCTGCCTATGTGGTGAGTTGTGTGATACTTAAACAGATGAAGCACGTGCACGGGCGGGTGCAAAATGCATTACAGATGCAACACGGGGGAAATAGTTTCAGCAGAGGACCTTTGCTTTATTAGTATTTAAGACCAAAGAGTGAATGTGTTTGACTTTTAAATGGACTTAACAGCTAGAAACCAGTTGCATTGCTCAGATGTGTCCAGCCGGTTTCCCCATACGCACCAGCTCTCTGTCTGCAGCACGTCCGAGAGCACTTTGTTTTCATCTCCTTTAGTCTCCCGGACCTTTGAGATTTCTGGACTGAAGCTGCTAATGTTGTAACAGCGCAAATCTTTCCCCTTCCCAAGGAGAATGAAAGTTTTTATTTTCGACACCGCTTGAAAAGCAGCGAGCATGATTTTTAAAGAAACAGATTGGTCATTTGCATGCATGCCGCAAGTCTGTTTTCCTTCTGGGATTACAGAATAACTTCGACAAGAAACTCCTGTGGTTGTTGTTAGTCCGCTAAATAGCCCACAGAAGTGCAAGCAGCTGAAAATCTGCAACAGGCTGAGGGTGCAGCCGCTTTGGCACGGGATTAAGCACAAAGCCTCGGGCGTGCGAATTAAACTGTTCTCAATTGATTCGGCTTGTGCTGTTTTAACCGAGAATGTTGCTAATAGCTCTTCATTATCACAGCTCCATTGTCTTCATACTTGGTTGACAGTTCAGTTGTGGAGAAGAACTCAAATGTGGGTTCATTCACTTTTTGTCACAGAGCTAGACCTTAACAATTACGTTTTTGTCAACAGTTTCTTTTACTATATTTAACTTTTTTTTTTTTATTGCACTGTTAAAAATGTGGAAATATCTTCTCAGTCTGGGCGCCTGCCATCTCGCTCACTCACAGCAGAGTAGTGAATGTCACACCGTTCACCTTTAGCTGTTGAAGCGAAAACAACATGCTGAACACCGGAGCTGTGTAGGAACACATTTCTGGGGGCTGTGACTGGAAAAAGTGTGTGTTATATTCTACAAATTGAAAATGCGCAACCTACCATGGTGACATAACAGGCACGGAAAGTCATCTGGATGCTGTAAGCAACGGGCTGTTGTTTGGCGGAGTCAAGAACCGACACCATACAAGCTAGCAACTTTGGCTTTGCTGTAATTTGTATATTTGACTAGTAAGAAAAGAGTAAGGGCCTTCTGAGGGTGTCCTGTGGGGTCTGGCAACAGAATGTTGTTAGTGGAGGCCTTTGGGTGCTATGGGTTGAGGGGAGGGGGCCTCTGTGGATCAGCCCACAGATACGTTTGGGATCTAGTGAATTTGGAGGCCAGGTCAACACCTTGTGCTGTTCTTCATGTTTTTCATATATTTCACAAATACCAGGTCCAAAAGTTTCCCAGCAGAACATTGTATTGTCGCAAGATGGTCAATGTTATTTACTTGTCCTGTCAAGGGCATAATGTTGCGGTTGATCGGTGTACTATCCGTCTTTGTCTGAGATGTCAAGAACTGGACTGAGTGTAAAAAAAAGAAAGATCAGTATAGACCCTCATGGAGGTTGTTCACAACTGGTGTTTGGATGATTGGATCTTACCCACCTAAGAATATTTTCATGTTCATTTTCCGAATCTTTTATTTTTTCACCTGCACGGTTGCTCATTCCAGTGTTTCACCAACGTGTGAGCGTGAGCATAATCAGCACTCCCAAATTGCTTTTAACACCAATTGAGTTTCTATTCACAAAAAAAAAAAAAAAGTTTCACACTGAGGTGATTTGCTCTTGCAAATCAGGCGCTAGAAACAAATTTAGTTTCATTTGGGATCAGAAACAGGATCGGAAATCTAAAAATATAAATTGAGCCACAAACCATGCGTCACCAGAGCAGTGATGTGCTGCGACAAAAAAAGGTGGAATTGTTTGACATTGAGTTAGATGGGGGAAAAAAAACGTAAGATGAGAGGTCGTCAGGAGGAGGTGACGTTGATGAAGATGAATGAGGGAATATTCAGGAGGTGTTATACTGTTCGGAACAAAAAAAAAAGGATGATCACCTGCAGGGACTAGAAGGCAGCTGTTTGAGTGAGAACATTGTCCTAATGCAACTGAATTGTAGTCGGCGCACAAATAAAATTGTCGACACTCCACAGCAATGTTTTGTTTGTGTTTGTTCACCAAAGCCATTGTCGTTCATCCTGAGGGTTCATTCCCAATTATGCCGTCTCCCACTGCGAGGCACGCTGAAAACGAGGTAACCCTTTAAACAGAGACCTATAAAATCAACACCTTGTTAAAATGAAACAGCCACGTGTGAGCATCTCACTGTAAAGGCAACCGCTATGTGCAACGTCTCATCAGAGAACAACCGTCGGCTTTCCAAATTCAAAATGATCAAACAGCAGCAGCGTTATTTCAACCGTTATGTGTGGGTCACATTCTCGGCTGGCGGCGGGCATCTGGCGGTCTTTGCGCCCTTATCTTTTGTGCTGAAATGAATCAACAAGGGCCTCCGTTGAGCAAATGCTAATGGGTGTTATGGCGATGCTGCTTTCCAGTGCGACTGCATGTTGCGAGCAGTTTGTTTTTGCACGTACAAGCATTCAACACGATCTTATTAATGGCAAAATATATAAAAGCAACACCTCCAAAGTTCAGTTGTTGTATGACGAAGCATTTCAATAAAAGGTTGAAAATTGGTAGAAGGTAGAGAAGCTAGAGGTCTCTGGCTTCTTCCCACAGTCCAAAGACATGCTTGTTAGATTAACATGTTGACCATGTCTTGACTTGAGTCCTGAGTGTTTATGTCTTTCTGTGTCAGCCCCATGACAGACTTATCCATTTTTTTATTTATTGCAACCTGCCTACAGTTCAGCTGCACACATCCACAACTCGACGAACACCATCTTTCTTAAAGGGACAGTAGATTGTAGATTGACCTGCAGACCCCAGATGATGTCTTCTGACCTGGACGATGCCAACTCTGAGCGGCGCGTGCACCCACGACGGTCAGCTCGTTTACCTGTAATTTGCTACTATTATATTTTTCCAAGTCTGAGGATGCGGAGCCGACTGTCGCGGGTGCATGCGCCGCTCAGAGTTGACATCGTCCAGGTCAGAAGACATCATCTGGGGTCTGTAGGTCAATCTATAGACCCCGGATGATGGTAACATGTAACTCCGGACACGACAAGGAATAGCACTAGAGAAAAACTGGCGAAAAGAACGAGTACATAACGTGTTATTTAGAGGTTGCGTCTCTCGGTAAATGGATATACGCTGATCTAATTACCTCCTGAACGAGTCCAAATGAAACAAAAGTGATATTGGTGAGTAAACAGTGGTTTATATATTTAATATATGTTTAATATTTTATAGACGTATTCTTAAAAATGAGCATGTAAAACGTCCTGGACTTACAGTTTGAAGCTCCACGTTGCCAGCTGCTAATGCACTGATGCAATAATTGCAATCTAATAATGCCCCTTGTAATAAGATTTCTGTCTCAGGGGGTTTCGGTCTACACAACAAATACTTTTCAATTTAATACAATTTAATTTATGTAGTAAAATCAGCAGAGGGCCACTTTCAGACATTGTGGTTCTCAGGTGATGTCTGAAACGGGTTTGCATCATTTCTTAATTTTGTAAGAAAATTGTGACTCTCAAGGAGGAATACATGACTCGGTGTGTGTGTGTTTCTCTGCCGTAAGAGTGTCTTCCACAGTTAAGTGCTTGTCTGCCTGCCACACAAGCAACCAGCCGGCCCCGGTGGTTTTTGGAGCCTGAGCTTTTATGATTCCACACTGTGTTTTCCACATCTCGACCACCTACGAGCTCCGCGCGCACGGCCGATCCCACGCGCCCGCCGCACACACCTGCTCTGCCCTCAGCGCTCTCAGCAGGCCTGCCGCCCGTCTCCTCAGCGGTCAGCCAATCAGCCGCTGCTCTGTAGTTTAGATCAGACGGCGCTCCCCTCATTGGCTGGCTCAGATGCAGACAGCCGGACTCGCAGCGGCGGGTTCTTTTCTTTTTTTTCCGGAGAGCGGCTCTCGAATGTTTTGTCGCAGAATCAGACATGCCGTATTCAGGCCAGGGCTGTTTCATTAGTTTAATGCTTCAGTAGGTTAGAGGCTTCATTAGCTAAATGCACCCCTTCTTCTCTAATCAGATCAGCGAAATCAGATCAGTCTGTATCGTCAGCTACCTTTTTCACATTTCACATCATTCCTGTGGCACCAAATACTAGAAACAAGAAAGGCCCTGTGAGATTTTTTTCAAACTCCCTCTGGCTTTCTGATTTTTTTTCCTCCCTCCCTCAATCCCTTCATCTCATTCAAAGTTATTCAGTCATTGCTTACTCTCCAAAAGATTCCATAAGCCAAATATTTCAGAAATTGCTTTGCCTCGCATCTTTTAGCATTCTGCTCGCAGCCGCTTCTGTCTGTGTGTGTTTGTGCGCGTCCTCTTCCTTGTTTTCCTTCCTATTCCTTCTTAGTACTGCAGCACAGGCGAGGGAGGAATCCACAATTGGCCCCCGATATTTCTCAGAAGACTCAACTCCAAGGAGACAACTCGGTCTTCATGTTTTTATTCTGAAAAACGCGGCTGGGGACTCACATGAGCGCAGCCTGCGAGAGTCAGCAGATTATTTTTTTCTTTTGCATCACTCCAGACTTTGCTGTAGGTGCAGGATACATCTTGATATGTGGACAAGAAAGTAACTGCTCCCTTCTGTCACCGGAAAAAAAAAGAAGAAAATAAGTCAAACCTCTGACAGTTTAAAAAGCTCCAGCAGCTGAAGTTCATTTCAGCTTCTCTTTATCTGTTTAATGTCGACCCCATGGGTATTCTTGAACCCCTGACCTCCCTTCCCCGCTGCCTTTGCTTTTCTTTTCACATGCCGCCTCCTTCCTCTGAGTGGACGAAGGTGAAGCAAACTGATGAGATGGCTCGATAGATAATTTTGTTTTCAATTTCTCACAGGCAGAAAGGGTTCTCTGAGATTTTTATCCCTTAGCTTTTTGTCCTGATCAGCGGCCACACACACATGTGATATGATTCAGATTTGTCGCTGTAGATGTGTTGTCAGTGTACTTCCGTGCTTTTATTTTCTGCGCCATGACTTCTTTCAAGGAACACCACACGTATTAACTCTTTGATCTGTCCAGACATAAAACGGCCCTCGTATTCCGTCCTGTCCAAAGACTGCTGGTGATTATACAGGGTAATTGGTACACATGAGAGAGTAAAGTCAGAGTTGATGTGGTATAGTTATATAAACATCTGGGTAAACTACAAAAAAATGGTAAATCTGAGTAAAAAAGGAGGAAACATTGCATTCTATTTGCATACTAATGCCTTTTTGGCCTCTCTTATGTGTTCATAAAAATCACTTGAGCATGTCTGCAGAAGCAGCAGAGGGTGATAAATAAGTAATAGGAACTAAGCCTGCTTCCCTCCACTCTTTGGGGAGTTGGGTGTGCTTTTGAGCGCCTCGTGGACTGAGCGTGTTAGATTGTGTTCAGGTGCCATGCTTTACCTTTTCACAAACACGGCTGTAATGAGCAATAGAACAGCTTTTCTTTTTTCTTTTCTTTTTTTCCAACACGTTTCCAAAGAAATGAGTGCTGCACCGTAACATCTGGCTGCGGCTGCAAATGGTGAAGTGCCATCAGCAAGTGTTAGAACAGCGATCCTTTAACATTGTTTTGCGCTGGTACAACACACTCTGTTGTCAGGGGTTGCATAGCCTACGAGGTTAGCAATAAATAATGGATTGCACTTACTGTAAACATGCAGATTAAGCTGCCAAGGAACATTTTTGCAGCTAAAATCATCAGTCATGTCAGTCATTTGACCTCATGTCTTTCACTTGCTAAAGACTAGACTTAACGTCCCCGAAAATAAGCAAGATTTGATGAAATATTCTGTGCAGGTCTCGCAGGACAACGTAATGAGAAATAAAAAGTGTCTGCTAATGTATGTGCATAAACCTTTCATGGGCTTGAAGGCATTTGCAGCCACATAGGATTGCTGTATTTAAGATTATATTAACTCTTGGCAATAGCTGGCTAAGTATTAAGGTTCCTGGACGCAGTGCCGCAAGGCTACCCAGCAAAGTGTCCACTGGTGGTATGGCAACAAAACATTAAGACGCCTTTAAAATAGATGCAACAGAAGTGTAGAAGCTGACCTAAAAGCTAGGAAACCAGACAAGCAATTTTCATTTAATTAGCTCGTGGTATGTTTAAAATTCTGCTCCTAACGTTTCGTCTTTTCTTCTCTCACTGATCTCCATTCTTTCATTATCTGTAATCGCTCGTCCTCTGGAGGGTGGTGGGGAGAGATGGAGCCTATCCCAGCTGTCATTGGGCGGCAGGAAGCAAGTTACACCCTGGACAGGTGTAGTCCATCGCAGGGCTAAAAGAGAGAGACAGATAACCGTTTACGTTCACACCTACGGCCAATTTTGAATCACCAATTAAGCTAAGACGCATGTCTTTGGACGGCGGGAGGAAGCTGTAGTACCCGGAGAGAACCCACATGGACACAACTCCAGCTGCCCGATGGATTTGAATCCAGAACCTTCTTGCTGCGGTAACCACCAATCACCAATCTCCAGCTCTTTCGTCCCCAAAGTATTAAATTTACTTCTCTAGGACTGAGGAGTTGCTGAGTTGTCTCCCATTTGGTATCAGCAAGAGCATAATTTGAGATTAAATGTTAGGAACGCAAAAATATATGGTCATCTTGATTGATTGTTTCTTGTTGGTTCCGGTTAGTCGGTGGAGGGAGCCGGGCTTTGGCAATGGGGGCTCATCTCTTGACATTTTTCTTTGTCACAGCCTGGCTTATAGGTGCACCAAACAATAAAGCGAATTATTATTTTGGTGGATGAGTGAAAATGTACTGCATGAATGTTATGCTGTGAAAACAGAGAAAGAACCCCAAAAGAAATCACAACCTAGAGGTGTTTGGGGACAAGAAATCTCCACAGGATTTCTACTGCCGTGTGGCTTAGATGCTTTAGGCGTACTGAACCCAGATTGATCCAATGCTGCTGATTAATCTCTGATAGGTCTGCACCCCGGGAGACGGGGAACAGAGTAACAGTAAGGCAAACAAAACAGACGGGCTGCCGCGTAAGCCAGCAGAGAAAGTGGAAAAAAAAAAAAACTTAGCTGCATGACTTTTTAATGTTTCCTTCTCAGTTGTTTTGAAACAAGAAAACCTGGGAGAGCCTAGTCTTTGTGGTACATTAAAATAAAATACATCTATTATGTTACTGTATGGTTTAAACATGCACATAATTAAGATTAACATTATATTAATGGTTGTTATTATTCAAAATCATTTCATACATTAAAAACACTACACCAATCAGCCACAAGATTAAAACCCCTGACCGGAGAAGTAAATAACATTGACCATCTTGTGACAATTCAGTGTAGGGAGCATTCATTAATACACAGGATTAGATGTTACAATCCATTGTGCCAATATCCAACACTGCAGAAACCCCAACAAACCTACGGCCATGTGATATGATGATTAACCTACAATCTAAATGAACTAAGGAAATGCTGCTGGCTTGTAGGTCCATAGAGCAGCAGATGAAACCTTTGGACCTGGCATTCATTCATGTGGGTGTTACTTAGACGTGTACCACCCACCTAAACCAGACCACTCACCCAAACCACCATAGCAATGACACTCCTTGATGGCAGCAGCCATCCCCAGCAGAATGCAGCCCGATACAGGCACACACACAAATTCCCTAGATCCCAAACTGATCAAGTATCTCTGGGATGATCCACAGAGGTCCCTCCCCGCAACCCATAGCACCCAAATGCCCCCCAGTAACAGCATTCTGTAGCCAGACACCACAGGACACCGTCAGAAGATCCATGTCCATTTTCTAATGAATCGCAACTGTTTTGGAGGCACAAGGGAGACCAACCAATATTAGGAAGGTGGTCATATGTCTGATCGGTATATTTGGACTAAATGTGCACTTACATTTACATAACTAGAAATCAGAGCATCAGAGGTGAGAAGGAATCACAAGTTAAAAACACATGAATGCATAAAAAGCATATCAAATGCCAACCTCTCGGGTTTACCTGTGAGCAGAAGCATGTTACGGTCGTCAGTGTTTTAGTCCTTTTTGTGGCGTCTGGTTTTAAAGTAATCTCTTGCAGCATTGTAAAGTGTGACAGAGCTCTTTTTTTTTCCATGACAAGCCAACCAGAGCCAGTTAAAGGGAAGAAAATCAATTCTAGCAACATTTATGGCTTGCAAACATTTGACAATGGCGCGCCTAGGATTTTCAAGACCTTGTCCCTAAATGAGGAAAGTCAAATCAATTTTCGGTAGAAAATAAAGGACGACCAGCCCTTCAGACGACTTGTAGTTTCAGACAAGTAATCCTGCATGTCTCAGAAACACATTTAAGATATTTGAATAAAGATATTTAAATGTAAGTACATTTTTTTGGGCTAGAAATCTAAAGCTTGACAACCATCAACAGCTGCTTCCACCATCAACATAATAATACATTTTCAGTTTCATTTTTCATTGCTTACAATCCAATGCATTGAAGCAAATGGGGTCAACATAACTATTACACACACTATTATATGCTATTATAATTACTGTTTTAATGATACCATGCTTGTGTGCCAATGCAAATCGCACCATTGCAGTTCTCCCGAGCAACAAAGTGCCGCCCCAAGGAGAATTTGTTTTCTTTATAACCGAAATAGGCACAGGTCATATTATGCTAATTAATTGCACAACAAGCATGTCTCCAGCTCAGCCACAAACCACAAAATTGGGAGGTGGAAAACATTGGCATAATTATTTTTTTGGCACCCCTAAATCAAACGCTCATCAATATAGATGAGATAACGGATCCTTCTGTTATAAATGACAGTACCGGTGTCGGCTGCAGTTTTTTTTTTTTTTTAAATAATAATTTTGCTGTCCCGAGCCCAGAAAACGAGAAAGAGTGCATGTAGCGGTAAGATTTTAAGGCGTCGTGTTTCTGAGTGATTAATTCCTGGCAGAGACGTCCCTCTTTCTTCCCTGTGGGTTTCAGGTGACAATCGGCAAATAGAGTGTAATGTAATGCATGCAGCGATGTGAGACTGTTCCATTCTGGGAACAGCGATGGAACCGAACCATGGACGAATCCAAATGAAGGCAGCGTGTTTATGACAATAGACTGTCAAACTCTGGCAATTTGCAAGTATGTGTAAGTTGTTTTTCCGTGCTGTACAATTATTAATGATCCCAAATGACTTCTACTGAGACAGGACTGCAGTATTATTTGCAAATATGATGACTGTGCAGACACAGTGCAGGCTAGGAATTTCAGGGCACATATAGACGACACTTGTCCAAACTGAGGTCTGCACATTTGGCTCATTAATGAAATCAGGCAGTGTTTTCTGCAAATAATACCAACCACATATCTGCACTAAGTTAAGTCAATCAATCAATCAATCAATCAATCAATCAATCAATCAATCAATCTTTATTTAGAAAGCACTTTGAGAATAACACAATTGGCCAAAGAGCTGTACACAGACTCAAGAATAGATAAAACGGATAAAGGATTAGAAACAGAATTAAAATCATAAAAGAATAAGAACCAACATCTCAAACAGAGTAAAAAGCCACAGAGAAAAACTGTGTTTTAAGAGAGGATTCAAAAACAAGAAGTGAGTCGGCCTGTGATATGTGCAAAGGCAGGTCATTCCACAACTTACTTCAGTCACCTCTGAGCTTCCTCTTTGTTCTCTTTGGGACAACATCTAACAATGACAGATCTTCCGAACTGGGAGACCGCGAGGGAGCGTACCGCCGGAGCAGGTCCGACAGATACTGTTTGGCAATCCCATGAACACATTTAAACACAAATAAAATGTTTTTAAATTGAAACCGAAAAGGAACTGGGAGCCATTGAATTGCCGCCAAAAGTCAAGCAGCAGCATTTCGAACCAGCTGTAGTCGAGACAGCAGTGGCAGGCCGTGCGTTTTCCACCTAGGCCTTCAATGCCCTCCAACTTTATTCAAAACACATCTTAATATGATCGTTAACATCATACGGACACGCAATAAAACAGGATGTTGCATCGTAGACAGGTATCTCATATAGCGAAATGAATGCCGCCATTCCTAAAGCACGAAACTCATTCATAACAATTCAGAGTCTCCTGAGCCTCTTCTCATTCATTGCAGCCACTGCCACATATGACGAATCCAGCAAAAGCATCAGTGTCAACCAAATAAAATGGCAAAAATATACGTAAAATATGTAAATATAATTCATTTTACTCACAAGTACTTAAGAAGCCATTTAGAGATATCCTCATAGCGCTCAAAGTTGCTGCCCTAAAAGTAGCGGACACACCCTTTCCTCGGCTGGGTCTGGCTAGCTAGCTCTGGGGTTGGGCGGCCTTTCCTCAAAATATCTAGCTTTTCCTTCAAAGTCCACCGTGAAAATGACTTTCTGAGAAGATCTGTAATCAAATCGATATTCTCTGGGCTCAAAAAGTAGTATGTTAACAGGAAATATTTGCTTGTGTAGCTCGCAACAGATGAACATGAACCGCTAGCTTGGCTTAAACGGAGCAGTGCTCTGACCCTCCAGTCAGAGGACACAAAAATGCAGATGCTAACGTTAGGCCTAACATTGTGAAGGCCTAAGAATAAAAACTTGAATTGCGACCCGTTACAGGTAATTTCAGTTTATTTTCAAGCAGTTTTAATTGAGAAGCCCCGGGCCGATTTCTTTGACTCCGTGATTGGATGAAAGCAAAGTTACACTGCCAGAAGCACCGGAGCTGAGAGACAGACAAGCCATAAAATGAAAAGAATAGGCTATTGGGAATAATTAAATAAGATTAATGGAATATGTTAAATTGGAAGTCTGTGATTTTGATAAAGTTTAGGCCAGCAGAGGAGACTTTGCTGGCCCTGCTGGCCCAGGGGGAATTAAATGCCACTTCCTCAGTTCCATGGTCTGGTTCCCTTGATCCGCCATGTGCTCCGAGCACTAGAAACTCAAAAGAAAATCTGATTCAGTCCTATTTAGTCCATTTATAAACACATGGCTCATAGGGGAAAATAACCCTCCTCCTTGCCTAAGGACTTTGTTGACATTTTAAGGATCAGGTCACATCCATTTTCAAGATTGTATCCTAGTGAATAATGTGGCCAGAGCTGACATGGAGAGCTATTTAAATACAGTGCCATTACCACTCTAAGTGGCACTCTTGGCCCAATGAAGCACAGACTGTTCCTTTGCAAGGTTTGCAAAGTTACCTTTGGAGCACGAGGTGAAGCTGGTTGATATTTGCTGAATCAATGCAGGACAAATGAGGCGACCTGGCAGTCAGGAATAATGTTAGGATTGTAGAGGTGCCAAAGTGTCCAGAGAGTTGGTCTCCAGCTTCTGTTTATACACTGCTGGAGAGAATGTTCAACCTGGATGATGTCCCGCTATTGGACAGGTGTCACGAAGCGCCACAGCCAAGCAGCCAAGCATCCACTGAGTCCCACTAGGACTGGCTGTAGCGCAGCCACCATCCAGTACCTCATTAGGAAAAAACAATGCATTAAAGTCAACACAGTGGCTGCTCTGTTTATCCTGAGTCCCCTGCACATGTTGGCTAGGTGCACCAGCAGCAAAAAAGGGAAAAGAGGATCATGACAACAAAAATGACTCAATGCATCTGTATACATTTAAAACTGAATTTTTTTAACCTTTTATCTAAGGTTAGGGGCTTATTTACGATAAAGCCTAATAATCTGTCCAAGCTTTCAGCTCCAGGTTCAGTCAAGGTAATTTAAATGTTGATGTACTCTTAATAAAGCAAAATACAGTGACTCTAACCAAATGATTGCTAAAGTCAACCTGCTTTATCATCTGAGTACCATGTATGCGCTATATTTAATGATCTACCTCTAACCCTAACCCTTACCCTTCTTAGGGTTGGCCAAGTACTGGCTTTGTGTCTACAGGCAGCACCACAAGGAAAATCCAGGTTCCGGGTTCGAATCCATCGGCCGACTGGGGCCTTTCTGTGTGGAGTTTGCATGTTCTCCCTGTGTCTGCTTGGGTTCTATCCAGGTACGCCGGCTTCCTCCCACCGTCCAAAGACATGCTTGTTAGCTTAGTTGGTGATTTGAAACTGGCCATAGGTGTGAGCACCAATGGTTTTTTGGCAACCTGTCCAGAATGTACCCTGCCTCTCACCCAATGACAACTGGGATAGGGTCCAGCATGGTTTAGGCATTAGCATTACTAGATTTTAGTCCAGAATCTAACATGACTTTCATCAGAAAACACCATTAATCTCATTAAAGTGGTAAAAATGTGCGACTTTACTAACACACTGCTGCAATACATTGGTTTCAGTTGACAAAGAACCATTTATATATGAGAACGTTTGGTGTCGGCGGCCAGTCTTATTTCACCTGAATTTGTTTCTAATCATCTGAAAACTGGAGTCTGGTTCTCTGATGTAAGTTTTGACTCCTGCTTAAAATTATAGAGTGTAGAACGGGCAGAAGAATAAGCTTTCAGTTCAATAAATTTCCCTTTACTGCCTTTCAGTCAGAGTTGTATTTTCACCTCAGCTGAATAGGAGATGTTTTAACCGAGAGCTGGCAGCAGATAATATGCCTCATTAAAACTGCAGTGTGACACTAGTCTACTCATGTTATAGAGCTCGGACGTCTTTTTATTTTTTATTTTTTCCACCCTGCAAGGGCACACCCTGATAATGAAATATAAGTTGTTGTTTTTTTTTACGTTGGTGGCAAAAACTCAAGCCAGGGCTGATGTGAAAACACCTGAAGGATTGGAACATAGATGGTGAGAGAAGCGAGGGGGGACCGACTTAGATTAAGTCCTCCACCTTTAATGGGCTGCTCCGGTCTCCATTCAATTAACGGGGATCAGTGATTGATTAAATAAATGCCAGAGGAAATGCTTCTATTTCATTTGAAAAGGTTGAAACCGTGTCCACTGCACTTCCCGCATTGCACAGAGGACTGCAGTACTCAGTGCGTCTCTCTGCAGACTAAGCTCTGTACCTTAAGAATCCATGTCCTGAATTTTCCCCAAGGTCCATTCGAGCTGTTCCTGAAAGGACTGAGTCATGGCTAGAGGCTGGAAGACGTCTGGCCTTTGAACTGTTCGCGGTAAGGGAGTCACTTAGAAGTAAACAGCATAGGTGACTGTGGTTGTCTCTCCTCAGCACTTTAAAGCTTGATATTGATTCCAGGTAGATTTCGTCTTTGCCATCACCTTTTTAGTTTTTCGAGAAAGTATCCTTTTTCGAATCTTAGATCCGTATAGGTTACTGCAGTTCCAGGTGATGTAATTTCATAAATAAGTGATTCAACCTTCTTCTATAGTATGGTAGCAGGAGAAAATGGGACTGTTTTAGCCTGGGTTAACCTTGCTGATTGCGGCTCACATCATTCAAATTAATGGGCCCCTAGATGAGATTTGGCACTTGGACAGAAAAGCAGTGAATCCATCCGTCCGCTTGGCCCTGTCCCTGGGAGAATAAAGCCCCGCGATGTGAGGGGGGTAGAGAGAGGGAGGGAGGGATGTGTGATTATGGTGAAAGCGCATTTCTCTTTAATAGAAGCACTTTCCCCAAGTTGTCTTACCCTGCGATTGTGCCAGCCTGATGAAGTGGATCAGCCCGTGTCCTGAGATGACACGCAGGAAATCTCAGCACCATTGGCACCAGTGTCACTATTACATGTTCCCGTATGTCACAAGCTATCAGTCGTTATGTTATGTAAAACCATTTTGCCACTGGGGAGAATGGGTGTTCCTGCTCTTTCACCTTGTGGGAAAAAAAGAAAAAAAAGCTCTCAGTCCCAACATGGCTGAGGCTAACGTGACTGCACACGTGCACGTTCGAATGTGTGCTTGGGGTGAAGTGGATGTGTGCTGTCAGTAAATGAATGTAGACTCAGGTAACCCATCCTGGTGATATGTTTTGGGGGACGTGCTGCTGCATATCCTGTCTCTTCAGCTCTATGTCCTGGTGTCACACCAGCCCTAAAGACTACTGTCGCTTCTTATTTGTCACCATCTAAATAATAACACAGTGATTATTGACTGCCCACCCTGTAGCTGCTCCACATGTCCAATAAAAAAGTTGGTGTTATGACAAACAGGGCATGCCGGCTGTATCGGCGTTATAAAAATCAATCAAATTGAATTAGAAACTGTGAGAAATGTCAGACGATAATACTCATATGGTGTAGCTTTATGAAGGGCATCCGTGGATCTAATGGCACCGGTGATGATGGCACTTCACGCTCATGGATGTTGACTTTTGCAACACCGTGCAAAGTGCTTATTTATTCAGCGAGCTGCGTCCCGGCTGGGATACGCTGCCTGAAATGCCTTGCATTCTGCCCGCATCAGGCACGGCAGCAGTGACAAGCCTCTCCCTGCAGAATAGAATCAAGGAGTAGAGAGTGGCACGGCTGGTGCGGATTGCAAGCTGCAGAGATGTGTTTAATTTCGAGTAGGCAGCAGAGGACTTCACCGCAATGATATGATGGCTTGTAGGGCGCATGTGAAGCCATGTAGCTCGACGGGTAACGTTAAGATTTAGCTTTTCATCTATCTACTGGCAAGGCAAAATCTTCACCCAAACCCTGTCCAACCTCTACCCCTGCAGTTCTGGTGTCCCTTATTCCTTGAGACAGGTCCAGCCGTTTGTTTCTGTTAAGGGTATGATTAAAAGTTAATCTTATTGTACCCAAAGAGAAGAGTCAGAGACGGTTTAGTCAAGCGATCGTGCAGACAGAGTCAGAATCTTAACTTTATTTGGTGCTCATGTAATGAAATTATGTGGTGTACTAGTGTTGTGTTTGGAACCACGCTGTCAACTGGAGTCTGTGGGAACGCTGAGTGCAGTCTAATGTTGCACACTGGAATGCATACAGCATTTTTGCTATTGCATTTTATTATCGGATTTGTAATAAAGACATGCGGGGAAGCGGAAGAAGGCTAAATTAAACGGCAACAATGTGCATGGGGGGGGGGTAGCCATAAGCCTTTTCAGTATATCAAATTGACCAATCCTTTTCAAGAGAGCTTAGTTCTTATCCCCGATATTACTGTCTGTTCGGAGCATGTGCATGATATGGTCGTCGCCGAGTGAGGGCTTACGTACAGTAGATCAGTAGATGTGCAAATGAGGGAAAATGGCATTTTGGCAAAACAGAAGGAGAGACCGCCTCAGAGTTCATGTCTGTGCATCTGCAGAGAGGGACTCATGCAGATAAGTGAATGCTCTGCACACTCTCAAATGAAGTGATACAGGCGGAAAGCATGACCGGTCATTTCTCATGAATGCATTATACTGCCGTGCAGGAGTTGTGTTTTTCATTCGCTGATGTAGTTTCAGCAAATAAAAGACCTCCATAGGATGCCCTCAATCTTAAAAATACACATATACATACTGTACATATATATAGAGAGAGAAAGATTTAATTATTTCTATTTGTAAGTAACACATAAAGCATTCGTCTAAAGACATAAATCCTAGGATGTCAAGATAAAATGTTTTTAGATTAATTATGACTAATAAAGTGCTCATTTAAAACTAATTGGGGAATTAGAGGGGTTTGTATCCCATTCAAAATATCATCAACTTGATATGCTGCCATCCCAGAACCATTAGGAAGAGAATATGACCAATTAAATACCAGCGATCAAACGTTTTTTTTTTTTTTTTGATCCAACAGTTGCGAGGCATGCAGCGTTACAGCAACCCTAGAAAATTGACGTTTGGCCCTTATGCAAAGTAAACTGTGCCAGCAACACCTTAAAGCCGATAGCTGGAACTCGCAGGAGAGCTGAGGGGGTGGATGCATCCCTCTCTTCTTCCTCTCCTCTAACCCTAAGGGCTTGATTGTTCCTTGGGAATGGAGTGTGGAGGTGTCTGAGTCCTAATATACGTATGCCAGATTATTCTATATTTTTTTTTCTCTTACCCTGGCTGCAGATTCATTGTGCTTGTTATTCTCGGTCTGCAGGGATGGCAGAAAGCATGCATGACTTGCTGTAGAGCAGGGAAAGCGTTTTTTCATGCGCCGTGTATCGGGAGGCAAAGTGAATCCTCCGAATGCGACGTCGTGGGAGCTTCCGGGCAAAGACGGACAGAAAAAAAAAAAAGGAAAAATCCACATGGATGCACATCCAAATCCGTGAACACACGGCAGTGCAGCAAAAAGAGGCCTTAGGGCTCACTAGCAGGCCGCATTCCTCTTCTTCTCTTACATGCTCTTTCATACTCAAACACATTTCGACATACTGTTTGTTTACCAATTCTCATAGGAGTAATTAAATTGAGTGGTGTGATGGCAATACAGAGTAATTAATCATTAAGTGTAAGCCAAAGCAACTTGCATCGTGCAGCGTTGTGCATTCACTTCTCACATTAGCGGCCTCTTACAAGCTGTCAGACAGCAGGACCACCATCTTTCATCTCCAAACGGAGAGGACACCTACAGAGCTGGATGGAGGTGGAGAGAAACTGGAAGTTTAAAGCAGCTGGAGGACTTTGGTGGTGTGTTTTGAGAGGAAAATCTAGTTATACGAAAAAAAAGAGGGAAGAAGGAAAGATGTGCAAGCGTGAAGGAAAGAATAGAAGGAACAGTTGGGGATCATATACCGGCTCTGACATTGACGTGCCTGATCTGCCGCGATTGACAAGCCGCGCCCGAGGTTCTGACTCTGATTCGCCCCTCGCTCTGACTTTGCCAAAACTTCTGGCCAAACTGCAAACTCGAGGCTGTTGGAGATGTGATTTAAAGAGCAATGATTTGTTTGTCTCGCTTTGTAGCAACTCGATGCCAGGCGCTGTGCTGGCCTCAGTGAGCTTGTCCGACAGCCATCCGCTTAACTTCCTGCACAGTTCAGGGTTGGAGTCATAAAAAAAAAAAAAAGAAAAATGTTTTTCATCAGCGGGAGCCCTGTGCTTCACTGTCGCTGGTCAAAATCTCTGCAGAGCCGCTGACTGTAATTACCAGGTCACGGCTTTTTTTGACCCACTCCTGAGTGCTGAGCATGACGAGACTGTTAAAAGGGTACAGTAGAAAACATACAAATTCAAAGTTCAGAGGGAGTAAAGATTTCTACACTGACAGTTTGATTTACTCCATAACTCCCTCACTGTAAAAGTAATTTCCTCACTTGTCTATAACTCATTATCCTATGTGAATTGACTCGTGGCTTGTGAAATATTTTTACTTCCTTTCCCTTGCAGCTTGTTGTTCTGCCGCTGCGGCTGTTGTGGGTGGTAAATTGCGACGGATTTAATCATCAGTGCATCTCCTCTGCTTCTCTTCAACATGATGATCATCATGTTCTATTTCCCGTCCCTGTGCATCCTGTCTAAGCCATCATAAATTTATGGCGCTCATATGATTTCTTCTTCTCCACTAAAGAGCCACCTCGAGTGACCCCCCTCCCTTCCTCCCCGAACCTCACGTCGCCGAAGCCACCGTCAAATGGCGAGGGAAGTGAGAATGGCAGCACTTCAGAAACCCATGGGTAGCGCAGAGGGGAAGCCACAAAATTGTTGTGTCCCTCTAAGACACATATTGAAGCGGAGTTGTCTATTTTAACCACCAATATGATGCTTTATTGAGAGGGTAGCTGAGGGTATTGGAGTGTGGGGGGGGGGGGAGGAAGTTGGAGAGGCTAAGTGACAGAGCGGAGCAGCTGGATGTGAACTATTGAGCCACTCTAAAAAGCTGCTCGCAGTAGGCCACTTAACAGATGCCCTTCTCTTGTCAGTTGTTGATTTTCAGGATTCTTCTGGATTTATGGAAGACGTGTGTGCGTGTGTGCGATATCGTTTTTTTTTTCTAGTATTTACTAAGGGCTGGGCGTTTTTTTTACTGTCAACTAATATGTTGTGAAAATCGAGTCGACGTCGACTAGTTGATGACGTCGCACATAAAACACAGTAAAATCGAAATCGGTGTTCTTGACCTGAATACGTATTGTAGCGTTTCACACAAAGGAAGCTATGGAGGCTTTTCTGCAAAGCTTGAACGTGGACTACTGTCGGCCGTAGCCCACGCCAACGCCATAAACACAGTCTGACACTTCTAATAAGCAGCTCTCGCTCTGCAACAAAAACAAAACAAAACAAAGAAAAGCTTCACAGCAAGAAAGTAAACTAACAGAACACAACAGAACTGAACCTAAACACACGGGCTTATCAATATTGTACGTTGCAGCCTGTAGCTAAATAAATCAGCATCGTCTGTACCGTTTAATAGTACTTGAAAGCGAGAGATACATGCAGCATGTAGCGGTATGTTTCTGAAGTCTTTTCCGTGTATAGCAGCTAAAGGTCTGATAACTTCAGACAATGAAATTCCCCAGCAAATTGTTGATGTGCAGCCTCCTTCCCTCTGATATCACAGGTGAAGTTGGTAACTGACCGCCGCTGAGAGGATTTGAACCGCTCCTCTGCTAGCGTTAGCGGATGCCTTTTCCAGTGTGTGCACAGCAGTAGTACTTTCGTTGTATTTCAAGACTGACCTACGTATTCTGTGTGTAATGGTAGAATGGACTTCATTTTAAGTGAAGTATTTCCACAGACTGGATGAATTGCTACAGCGACTGACTGGGCTCCTCACCTGTCTTCTCGGAGGCGTCCATGTTGTTATTGTCACGTGACTTCCTGTTTAAAGTGTCATGGAACAGTAGTATTCAGATATGAGCCAAGATGTTCACCTAATTTTGTTTTTTTGTTTTGTACCTGGACCTTATTTGTGGCATAAAATATGACCGTTTACTCACTCATATAACTTTTGCCACTGCTATGGTTCGTCCATAACCTCAGATTCGAAAAAAATATTCAGCCATGTTGCAAAAAACTAGCAGTAACAAATTACAGGTGAACGAGCCGAACGTCACGGGGGCACGCTGCACTCAGAGATGACATCACCCAGGACAGTCTGTGGATTGACCTACAGACCCCAGATGATGAAAGCAGGTAACTCCGGACTCAAAGATGAATAGCAGTAGCGTACGATAACAAAATATTGGTGAAATGAACAAGTTTCGTGGCAGATAATGTGTTATTCAGAGACTGCGTTTCTGTGCCCCATTCACTCCCACTATATGGATATAACTAGCTCTAAATACCTGTAGATTGACCTAAAGACACCAGATGATGAAAACGGGTAACTCAGGACTCAACGGGGTATAGCATTAGCATATCTTAAAAAATTATTGGTGAAATTAACAAGTTTCGTGGCAGATAATGCGTTATTCAGAGGCTGCGTTTCAGTGCCCCATTCACTCCCACTATATGGATATTTGCAAATTTAAATATCTAAATGAGAAAACGATCGTATTTTATGACAGAAATAAGGTCCAGGTTGTAAAAAACTGTCGTTCCCCTTTAATTACTAAAGAGGTTTGATTCTCCAACTGATACAACACAAACAGAGAGACAAGTGGATACTTACCATTGAACGGATACCACACAAACCGGGTCAACTGTTGTCCATTCCTATCCCACTGTCATGCAGAATTTCCAGATACTCACCTGTAATATAAGGACAATCATCTGTAGTTTACTTAGTCGGTACGCCTGTGTTACTCTTACAACTATATCTTAATGAGCGCACTGTATACCCACATAGCCGGTCTATATAATCAATACTTTGAAGGCTGAACCACCTAATATGAGGTGCTGTACATGGTGCAAATACAGAACTTATTTGTCCTTTGGGGGCTATTTAAGGCACAAGTGGGCAGCGTGACGTGGGAAAACAAGACACCCTTAAAGAAACAGCGAATGGAACAATATGCCGTAAATACATGAAACAGTCTAAACCGTCCTTATGCACGTATCTGAGTATGAACGTATGGATTTATCTGCTCGCTTCCACCGCTGTCGTCTCAGTTCTTGTTCCTATCGGCTACAGCCTCTGGCTTTTTTTAAAGCGCCTCCATACAATTTTGATTGTTATTGACGCCATATAAATGAAATGGAAATTAACTGCATTCAAATAGCACCTCTGAGGATTCGTGCCTCCTAAACGAATAAAATTGGTTTCTTTAGAGAGCTGCGTGGTTAGAGCAGTCAACAGTTCTTTAGTCGTTTTGTTGTACATAATTCCCCCTCTAGGTTTCAAAGTATCCTGCTCGATCCTGACTTTCTGTTTTTGCAGAAATGCACAGTATACACAAGAGTACAGTACATACAGTAGGAAGGCAACGGGAGACTGACTCGTGATGCAAATGCATGATTGAAAGTTCCAATTTAGCAAAGAAAAAGCTGTTTGTGAGCTAAATGGAATAGTAAACAGCAAGAGAAATGCTTTGCTGACTCCGTGGTCATTTCCGTGGAAAATGAGATTGCAATGAGGAAGCGAATCACTTGTTGGATGGGATGGAAGCTCGTAGCTCCGCGTTAGCAATCTGTTACCACACAAACACTCCCCTGGTAGACATACAAAATAAAATCACCTTTGGAAGTTAAATCAAAAGAAGAAGAACAGCTGGTGTGTGTCCAATGCTAATCAAACATCAAACATCGGGTGAATTTGTTTGTGGCAATGCATCTTCTTCAAGAGCTGCAAAAATATTTCACACTTTGTGGACTGTGGCAAAAAGATTTTTGATTTTTTTTCTCATCTTACATACAACATTTGGACATTCAGGCATATCGCCAGCCACGCAGACAACTACAGAATAAGCATATTTTCATACAGTCCTTTCATTTCTGGGTCAAAACAAAGCATCTTAATTTTACGCTACAGTTCACACGTGGATATATTGCGTGATGGGGAATAAAGAGGACTGTTGGGAAAAACTGCACTGCAGTCGCACTGCACAAGAAGCGAGGGTAGGTATATTATTCTGTCATCTTGCATTTGCCCTGCTGAAGCTGTCAATACATGGATCTTCGGGGGTGGGAGCGAGTTCTCAGTGCCAGCCTGGTAATGAGGATCCCTTGGGCCTGGACCTGAGCCTGTGCTCGGGGCTGCATTAAGCGTGGATGCACGGATTGGGAGGGCCAGCTAAATGAAGGTCCTGGCAGAGAGCTTTCACCCATAATGTAATCACTCTTGACTCTATCTGGCTCTGCATACGCAGTGTGCTGAGCTCAGATTTCTTTTATCGGGGAAAGGCATAGTCCGGGGGGCAGTCAGCTCAAGCCCAAACATTAATCCTTCCATGTGGACTAGGACTCAATCTGAAGCGATGGCACTTGAAAGCTGCGATCCCTCTTAGTTTGCTGTAATCATTTTGGCTTCGGTCCTGCTCCAAATGCTAACAGCGCTCTCGCTCGTGAACTCGCCATAGTTCTGCTTAATATTAAATAATGAGGGCTAATTAAAATCCATTTGTATTTCTTGGATTCTTTCGATGCAGGAACACGGTTCTATAATCTCGACTGGGGTTGGTCGATACGCAAGTGACCATTCGCCGATGTTTCTTTCAGAAATAGCAGAGGCTTTGTAGCCTTCTAGGCTTAATCGATCTCAATGGAGACTATTAGGTCTATCTTAAGTACATTTACTTAACCTTTCCTCTGAGTCAACGCCAAGCCATTGAGTCTGTGTCAAAGAAGTTGTCTGTGCAGCTGCATTTTGCTGACACACGAGAGGCATGTGTGAAATGCTGCAGATTTGCAGATCGCACATAACAGCTCAACAGGCAACGGTTAGCTAATATGTCTTGATTTTTTTTTTTAATGTGGGTGTGGTTTGTGTTATGAGGGTGTGGCTTTGCACAGATGGGTGTGGCTCATGTACGAGTGGGCGCGGTTTCCATGTTAATTACACCATGGGTAGAGTGCATCTTACCTTTCTTCCCCCGGCAAACAAATGATTAGCTGGAAGCAATTTACACTTTTAGTTTCTTTGCTTAACTGCAGCCCTACACGTCTGTTCTGTTTCCCAACTGCAGGTAGCGAGTTACACTAAAAGCCTAGCAGGGCTGTGTGTGCGTTGCATGGCGAGGACAAGGCCGCCTAATCAAGCCTTTTTAAGCTTTCGAGTGAATCAACTGTGAATTTCTATTTCTCGTAATCATAATAAATTAGATTCTTAATGACCAGCGTCAGACATCTTGAGACAGAAGCTGCTTCTGAGTAACAGCCTCCACTTATTCCACTAAAAAAAATCATTTCATTTTTATTTACCTACTCCGGTCCTTTTAACGCCGGTTGCTCGAGTGCTATTTTCTCTTCTAATGGTTGCTAAATTGTTCCTTCGTTTGCCAAATACCCTGCGCGTGTGTCGTCATGTGCCATATGTGGCTGTTTTTAAAGGTTTGTGTGTGT
This sequence comes from Planiliza haematocheilus, assembly GCA_005024645.1. Classification (NCBI taxonomy): domain Eukaryota; kingdom Metazoa; phylum Chordata; class Actinopteri; order Mugiliformes; family Mugilidae; genus Planiliza; species Planiliza haematocheilus. The sequence continues at coordinate 9,052,115 of SRSE01001415.1, read as the reverse complement.
TACATTTAATCGCACATATTAAATGCACAGTGACTAAATTACATTTCCCCGTTTCAAATACATTTGTGTGGGAATTGCAATCTATTTTTGAAATAAGGAAATTAAAAAAGCCCTAAAAGGAAGATTCAGTTGACTAATCGTTTATCTAAATTCCCCAGTATGAGCTACATTAAATCAGTGTCACACTGTATATTTTCCACAGTTGTTTTACTACGCAAAATAACTATGCCCTGCAGCTGTTTGGCCCCTGTGGAAGCACTGTATAGAGGAAATCCACGAGCAAAAGCAAATGAATGTGTACAAGCTATCATTTTGAAGAATGCTTACTAATTGCCTGCGCTGCATCCTATTACATACGGTAGATGACTCCCAAAGTGCTCTTGGTTATTTCAGCAGTCATTTTGGAAAACAAAACTGCACACGGGCCTTTATTGAAGGCGTTTCATTATCAGAGATGCTGTCAGCGTCGCGCGCTTTCATTATTGAAGTTGCTCTTAGCGTCGTAGTGCCCATTTCTTCTTAATCGCGTGGCTCTGTTTCTGCATCTTCCTCGTGCGCCGGCTCAATCTTCTCCGTCTTGAATAGCGTGTCAAACCCAGCGGAGATGGAGACGTGCGTGAGGCGATTCTCCGTGTTTCCAAATCCCTGTCAACACAGTTTAAAGCTAATTTGCTTTGCTCTGTTTGTTATGTTCCTCGTGCAACACTACGGCCCTGCAAATTCAGTCAGCGCCTGAAAAAGGCGCAGCGATAAGCAGGAATACGGCGGTGATGTGTGAGGTCAGAGGGGAGGGGAGAGGAAATAGTGTCTGAATGCAAAAGTGGGGTGTTGTCGGGAGGGGAGGCGTAAATCTGCAGATATTTGTCCATCAGATGTGGACGCCCTGCAGATTCAGAGTCATTGTTGCGCCGTCGTTCCAATATCCCTCAAAGTCACCCTGGGCCGCCGCCGCTTAGAGTCCACAAAAATCTGGACACGTATCAGGACTGCATTTTTTTTTTATTTTTTATAAATATATATATCCTGCATTGGAGCTGGCACAGTCACATGTTAGAAATACTGACACTAGATCAGTTCCTTTTGCTATTCCTAGAAGCTTCCTGAATATGAGCCCAGGGGCTTGTTTAATAGCGTATATCACATATCCATTAAAGCTCCCAGTGTCAGCTATACTCCGGTTTGTGGAGACAATTGCTGCTCGCAGAGACTCCCTTTTTAGAGATTTCTGGGGGACAAAAGTAGAAATAAAACACTTGTGATTGAAGGCAAAAAAATAGCATCTCTTAATGAGGATGTATGAGAGAAATGCAACTGTCCTTCTCATATGTAAAGCTGTTCCCTGACATTTCCAGTCCTTTGCTTTGGAGGACAGAGATAGTAATAGTATTACGTCTACCAGCGTGAGCTATTACAGCAGATTAAATTTCATTTAGGCCCTGCGTTGTAGCAGGAGGTTAAAAACTATTGTGCGGTGCGAGCGTTCGCTCAGGCATTAACCTCAAATATACATTTGCACATTTCCCTCCCTGCGCAGTCACCTTGAGTAACAAAATGCTCGGATGTAATGAATTGCCGTATTAAATTTGAGCTGATATTATGAATATTAATGTGGATGCAGCACAGAGCCCGGAGAACGGCGAGTGGAATTCTTCAAGCGGAAAGTTAGGTATCTGCTGTCCCCGCCACCAAAATGTAGTTTAGATAAAGGGCAGCGAGACCTTTAACTCCACTCCGATTTGTTCTGCTGTCTCTTATAAATTGGCACGAGTCGTAATTCAGGAGCCGTGTGTGAGCAGGACTGACATGTCATCCTGTAGTATTATCAGGGATGGCAAATTGTTATATGTTGCCTTATCGGATGAATCTGGGTAATTTAAGCTCGGGATGCCTTAAAACACGTTAAGCTGAAGGACGACAGCCGCGTCAAGCTAGCATTCAATCACAACGCGAGCTTCGGGCTCGCCACAATGGATGACGACTGCGTGTTATCTTGAAAGAGTGAAAACGAAGGACAGTCCCCTTCCCCCCTAATGCTCGACTGCGCTTTAACATTCCGCGCGGTGTGCAGTTGCTCTCTCCCTCCACCTGTGATGTGGCAGGAATACCACAGTGGAGACAGACTGGAGCCGAGCTCGCTCCGAACGGGAAATAAAAACTCCTGACAGACTGAATTATAGTAACTTGACTGCTTGACCCGGCTCGCTCGTGTTTTTATGCCGGCGCGGGGAGAGACGGAAAAACCCCGGACCACACACACACACACACACACACACACACACACACACACGGTCACGGACACGTGGACTAAGTGACATGAAGTGACCTTTCCGAAGCGGTTCATGCGAAGGCCGTAGCGTGTCACAGTGCTGTGTCACGTCGGGACGAAGCGTAACATTTGACCCGCCGCTGAGATGATTTTCCCTCTCTGTCTACGCCGTTGTGAATCGCACACACGGTGATGTGAAGGGAGGTGTAGTTGAGTTAGAGGCTTAGCAGGTGTGCATGACGTTACGGCTGCAAAAAAAATTAAATAAAATAAATAAAAAGGCGAAGCAAACGCAGCGTGTTATCCCTGGAAGAACTGTGTCGGATTTTTTATTTTTTTTATTTAAATGTGAATCAGTAGAGATAGCGAGGCTGTTTTCTCACTTTGCTGAAGGTCAGTGTGTGCATAGAGAATGACGGCGGGAGAGCGCATTTTGTGCGTGTTTGTGAGAGGGACTGAGAGAGATGACTGCATAATAAAATATACGGCTGTGTGAACCGAAGCGAAAGAGGAGAGATACTGTGTTAAATGTGATTTAAGTTCTGGAGGCAGACAGTGTGCTTTAGACCCCGTGTCTGGTTTCTCACGTTGACAGGGGGGGTGGACGTATAGCTAAAAAATGTCCTCCGTCTCTGCCGTTCTGTGCAAGAAACAGAAGAGCCGGGATTGAGTCTTAATGCGCGGTCTGCTGTCACTCCTCCAGAATATTAGCTTTTTGAGAGTCTGCAAGGGGACATTATCAGACGCTGCGCGGCCCTGGCTCGCTTAGCAAAGCAAGGTGTCTGGAAGGAGAGGGAATGTCTGCACGTGCATGCAAGCGACAAGTACATAAAAGGTGCCTACTCGCTTCTCTTTCTTCAGAGGAGGAAATGACTGTCAAACATGGGATGTGCCCTCCCGCAATGGCATTAACAGCTGCTCTCGGGGAGCTGCTTTCCGCGCAAAAAAACCCTCTCTTTACACCGAGTAACGTTACTGTTTGATGTGTGCAGATTATGATTCGAACGCTCCGGGGGGAGAAGGGGATATTATAATCCATTGCCACGGGTGACAGGTCAGAGGAAAGCTATTTTCTGGCTGTAAATCATTTTGAGGGAGACCCCGTGCTTTTGAGGGTGATGTAAAAAATGTATGACCGAGTGGCAGAGTCGCTCACATTTCCATCCCAGCGGCCCCCCTCCGCCTCTGAAGTTTTTGGGGCACGTCGTTGTTAATCTTGTTAGAATCCCTATTTAGTCATCTCCTCCGGGGGAAAACACTTATTTACGCTGCTTATTTACACAGTGTATTTTTATAGGTATCCGCGCACAATGAATAATGCTAAACTTATTAATGCTCCGCATAAATTGCTTTTGCCTTTTTATTTATTTCATTATTATATTTTTTTTTTCATTATGTTTGGGGATTTGCGGGGAAACAAATATTATTTTCCCATAAATCGCCCCGCGAGCGTCAAGCTGCGAAAAGCATGACGCGGGCCGCCAGAATATTGAGTTAATTTATAATCATCAGTCCTCAAAGAGAATAGATAATTCTGAGTCATCAGCACGAAATGTGTAAGTAGGTGAAATCAGAGAAGTAGTTGGAGCCAATTTCAGCCCGGGACTCTGGAGAGACTGTCTGCAGACTTTAATTAAGATTATTTGGCTGCTAAGCAAATGATCTCTCTCTATGTGCATAACAGATGGTTTGGGTAGGTCCCATGTACTCGCAGTAATAGATTACTTTATCAGTTGGTGAACATTCAATTGAAATTGCTTGGGGATCGTATAACCTCATATGGGATCCTGCTATTAAATGTATGTGATGTGTGTGCATATGTTTCTCCTTGTAACCCTGCACGCCCCGTATCTATCTTTTTTTTTTTTGTTATTTCCGCTTCAAACCTTCAGGAACGTACAGATCGCTCCGGCATGTGTTATGTTTATGAGATAATCAGACGATTGTTCAGCGTTTAGAGGGAAGGTTGTGAAAGAGTCCTCGCGGCTTGTTCCAAACCGTTTATGCTGCGGCGTAAGACATCTGCTGTTTTCACTCCGCGGAGGTGAAGAGGCTACGTGCGCTCCTTTGTGTTGTTTACCTAAAGCATCCATCAGCTCTTGTTAGTGCTCCTCTTCCCGTGTCATATTCTTGTCTTTTTAGACAGCATCTACCGCGCTCTATCTCTCTGCGGCGAGACTTGTTTGTTATGCAAAACTTTGCAGACGTCCCGTCGCATGCGGCCTTATCTGTTGCTTCATCAGCAATTGCTCGCTCATACGTGGCGCTCGCCCCTCGATGAACACACAATCGCGTGGCAGCTGCTCGTTCGGAGGAGGGCACTAATCCGCAGCGGGGCAGTTCCTGTAGAAGGGTTCCAGGGCATCGTGCCACGGTGCGCTACCTTAGCCTCCCCCGCTCACCTCTCTCCTCCTCCGCTGCCCTCGCGGTGGCGGCGGTTGAGCGGCTTCTCGTGAATGGCCGCGGCCATGTTGGCGGCGCCTGCGCCAGGGGACGGACCCCGTGTCTCGAGTTCAAACACGAATAACACACGCGGTCACACATGGACGGTCGAGGCTTGCCATATTGTGGGGAGGTGCAACCCAGCTGGTCAGGCTGGAGCTGAACTGTGAAGGGCCATCTTCTCCTCTCGGCAGGTTTCCACCGTACGGTATACGGCTCGATGATTCTTTGCTTTTAAGGTCGCGCTTCTCCGCCCTCCCTCCTCGCTCTCATCGTTTTTATGTCACATGTGGCTGTGCAAATATCACTTTCTGAAGCAATTATGTTAATGGGTGGATTGGATATATATGGCGGCTCAAGATCACGCAGCGATCAATACCCCTGAGGTCCAAACAGCAGCCTGGAAGTCTAGAAGATGAAGACGAGATGTATTTGCGGTGCACGCAGCGGTAAAGCTCCTCAGGCGTTCGGTTGTGGCTTTAATCCATCCTTGCCTTTGAATCCTCAGCCAGGAGCCACAGCTCTGACAGGCGCGAACACCACGGAGAAGGATACGTTGCCACTTCATTCTTCATGTCTCATCTCTCGTTTTTATATTTTAAACAGTGCGACTCCTTCCTTTGCATTTCGGCAACATTCACCTGAAATATTGATGGATGCCGTGTGACCTTCATAGCTTTGTCAGCAGCTTCCTTTAACATTCCTTAAGAGACGCTATACGCTCATCTAGTTATTGACCGGCTCTCGTGTTGGACACACTTCACATGATGTGGACCTGTGCTGTGTGTGGCGCCAGCTGTTTCGCACGCTCCCCTGGGCTATAAACCAGAGATAAAACCGCGATGTTGACCTTACTCCCCGCGCAGACTAACCCTCTAATCCTGCCGGCAGAGATCATGCACTGATTTGAGCTGAGGGGGGGGGCTTTGCCTCCAACAACATGCTGTCATACCTACTGCAGACATCCTGACAAGACACAGAGAGCGAGGACGTGTCCTAATACAGCACAACGGAGGCACTGGGACCTCCACAGGTTGAAAAAACACCACATGCTACATGCCGGGTTGTCTCTAATGGACCATTTGTTTGTCTCCCTCCTACTCCTTCCTCTTCTCTCATCTCGCCCCGTTCCGTCCCCGTCTGGCACCCAGAAGACACGTATGCTTTTATGTTCTCCGGCATGCCCAATAACATGTTTCCCTGAAGCACAGGAGGAGATTTCAGAACGCGTTGGCTGGCTCACAAATCGCACACAAGCCTTTGGGGTTCCCAAGCAAAAATAAAGATCTGATGACCGTATATTCTTTTGCCTCCACGGCCTTAAATAGTTTTAACGTGGCGCCCGCGGCATTCACAAGGTTGTGGAAACTTGAGCTCCGAGCGGCACCGCTTCCGTTCCGCGGTTGCCATTTTTGCTTCGCGCTTCGCGCTCGGAGCGGTTACAACATCCTCTGCATCCCGTCTCTCTTTCACTTACGACCGTTCATAAAAAAAGACCATCACCTGTTTCCATGTTTCTGTCTTGAAGGAACGTAGCCCTGAGCTGTACACTGCTACAGTAGAACTCTTCATTATTGCTTTTTTTTTTTTTAGTTTAACACCTATTGTAACCAGCGACAGCGCTAATTATAGGAATTTCACATGAGTGGTATTTTTAAAGGAAGGTGTGTCAACCGTTAATCATGTGTGTGATCTCATCTAACCTGAGAGCACAAGCTCGTTATAACTGAATGTTTTACACCTCGGGGCAGATGGCAAATGAGGCTATTGGCGCCACTGATGGATCTAATTTGGTGCCTTTTTCCTCTACACCTTTTTCCTAATTGTACGTACGCACAACAAAGCGGTGACGTCATTTTCTCCCAATCAATATCGCATAAAGTTTTCTACTGCGTTCCGCTGCCAGGTGTCTAAGGCCCGCGTAGGTATAGATCTAAAACTAAGGAGCCGTCCACACGGACACTTTTCTGAAAAAATATCGCAAACGCAGCTCTTGAGTGTTCGTGTGGACGGAGAAAACGGCGAAAAGTGCTTTTTGATGATTCCACCTCCCTCTCCTGCCTATTTGTAAACAGCGCTCAAGCTTTATACGTGTGCTCCGTCTCTTCCTCTCCGTTTTTGGTGAAGTTCGGAAACAGCGTCACCTATTGGCCCGGAATATGAAGTTGCTGTTTGAGTCGTGTTGAGACGGATCCGTGCGTACGCAAATATTCTTGAAACAATGCCAGGGAAAGCGGAGGTCGAAAAGATCGTTTTGGTACGTGTGGACGAGGCCTAAAATTATAACTTTTTTAATTATTATTAGTTTAGTTTTATATCTCTATGTTAAAGCACACATATCTATCTTTTGTGTGTAGTTGTAACACCACTGCTGCAACATTTGAAATATCTAAATACTGCAGTTTCAAAAAAAATATTGAAGAAAAAAATATATATTTCTGATTACCCCCCCAGTTACGTTTAATTAACTTAGAGCCAGTGAATTGATAGCCAAGCCCTAAATTAAGCCGCTTCCTCTGCACATTTCCTCCGATCAGGATAACACACTGCTGACATTTCATCTTCCTCGCACAATTATGATTCTCTTAAATATTACATAAAGCGCCGGGCACTGGTGGACGTACCAATTGCGCCCCTTTGATCAACATTACCAGAACGCCGTGTCGCTCTTGATTTATCCGCGAGGCTATTCCGGGATTCATATTTCGCACTGCTACAGACATCACAGGCGTTTGACCTCTCCGCGGCGGGGCCCCTATTGAACGGGAAGTTTCACTGCACTGTGATATCACGGTGCATTTCAATGGCGTTAGACACTTTCTGGTCTAAATGCTAATGTAGTATCCTGTAATCGGAGTATACTCACTTTACTCGTACAACCCTCCCTGTCTCTTGTGTCCCACTTTATCTCCCACTGCTTTGATAGATGTGCTTGCAGGAATTAAGTTTAGATTGGGGCTTGGCTGCTGGACTGACTGCTGGGACTTTTGTGTGTATTTCATTTTATAAGGGTGTTGGAGTGTGTGCGTGTGCTGGTTCTGGATGTGTCACAGCCGCTGATTTTTCTATCACATCCAGCCGAGAGCCAGAAAATTCATCCCCAGTTCTCAGCAGTCGGTTCCTTTGTCACGGCGCGACTGTCAGGGGGGCTTCCCCCTCGAGAGAACAAATTAACAATGACAAAACCAATTTGGTGAAATAAATAAGTGAATGAGATATGTGTCCCGCTGTGAACACGGCCTGAAACGCTAATGTAACGCCTCCCAGTTTGACTTTAAGGAACAGCGCTTGATCCTTCCCAGCTGTAATGCCGTTATCAGGAAACCTCACATGCTATCGCCGCCTGATCTTCAGGGCAGCGTAATGTCATAAATTCCTAATTAACACTCTGCCCAGACACCTTTATTGACTTCCTGGTTGCAAATCACCCAAGAATGACTGAAGAATGGCACCCACTGTCTGGCCAGCCTCCTCTCACAGGGTAATAATCAGAGCATCATAAAAGGGCAAGATGGAACTATAAATATCAAACCAGGCTGACATCTGATTTTAATTTGATTTGGGGGACAGACATCTGAATTAATAGGTTGTTAGCCCCTCTTTAAACCTCTGCGTATTCTTTGAGCAGCGAGGGGATATACACTGATCAGGCATAACATTATGACCACCTTCCTAAGATCGTGTAGGTGTCTCTTTCGCCTCCAAAACAGATGTACATCATCAAAGAATGGACATGCACCTTCTTAGGGTGTCCTAGCAACAGAATGGTATTAGTGGGGGGCCTTTGGGTCCTATGTGTTGAGAGCAGGGACCTCTGTGGATCATCCCACTGATACTTAATCAGCCTGGGACCTAGTGTAGGACACTGAATTGTCACAACATGGTTCAATGTTATTTACTTCTGATGTCAGTGGTTTTAATATTGTGGCTGATCGGCGGATGTCCTCATCTCTCTGTTTGTTTAGTTGTAAATGGTCCGCATGTCATGTTGCCGGTGGTGTCTGTTTGCATCCACGGCAACAGGCTTGGCCTTGAGAGGGTCTGAGGGCCACTGGCATTGACATATTGTGTGAGAAGAAACGCCTTTGTAGTTCTAATCCTCTCCTTATGCTCAGGCCTTGATCATACATTTACACCAGCGTCATATGCTGTTACATATCATTTACTGCTTGTGGTTTCATACTCACTGATCAAACGTACGCAGCACTAATTCCTTTGGGGAATTTAATTGAGTCACTGTAATTCCAGGGCATCGGTTACACTGTTGTTGTTGCTGCAATTGTCACGTTATTTCTCATAGAGTTTAGTGAGAGCTGATGTTTTATTTTTGGAAGGCTGTCACAAGTGAGATGACCTTGTGACTGTGGCTGTGATTGTCATTATTCAATTCCAGTCAGTAAATCAGAGGCTGGCTGGATATCAAAGAATTGCTGACATTTTCCCCCTGAAAGACAGCATTCTGTTCGGTAATTTGGCTAAAAATAGTCTACTTTTTATTTGGTCCCTAGAGGCATCTCGGAAGGTTTTGAAGCCGGCAAGGTGATCACAGGAAAGCAGCTTGTATGTAGGAAAAAAACAAAAGGTTTAGTGATTTGGTAACACCAAGTATTTGCATCAAATGTCATGAGCAGACAAATACATATGTTTTTATTCTAGTAGTCAGCACACCGTCCCACCTACACCAATCAGGCATAACATTATGACCACTGTCGGATGAGGTAAATAACATTGACCTTCTCGTGACAATCCAATGTTCTGCTGGGAAATCTTTGGACCTGGCATTCATGTGGATGCTACATAGACATGTAGCACCCACCTACACCAGACCAGGCACCCACACCCCAGCAGGATGCAGCCTGACACAGGTACACACACAAAAACGCTGAAGAACAGCACAAGGTGTTGACCTGGCCTCCAAATTCACTCCCAAACTGATCAAGTATCTGTGGGATGACCCACAGAGGCCCCTCCCCTCAACCCATAGGACCCAAAGGCCCCCCACTAACAACATCCTTCTGCCAGACACCACAGGACACCCTCAGAAGGCCCGTGTCCATTCTCTGATGAGTCCCAACTGCTTTGGAGGCACGTACACAATATTAGGAAGGTGGTTATAATGTTATGCCTGATCGGTGTATATCTCCAAGTGGAGCATGTGTCCATGAGTGACTTTCTCAGCTGTATTGGAGTAATTTTTAATATTATCTTCCATCAAAGCCAAGATTTTGGTGAAAATTAGCCGCAGATGTTTTTCACAACCGTTGCCCCTATGAGTTAAGGTTTGATTAATTGTTGTAATGGTTGAACACTCGACAAACTGTCAAAAATAATGACACTGCATTAATACAAGTGACCAAAAGCAGAAGAATCAACAGAAAAAAAAAAATCCTTTTAGATTATCTAAAATCAGCGTCAAGCAAACATCTCCAAATAAAATCTGCCAAAACAAACTTCTGAAGCAATAACCAAAAACTAAAACCATCAAAATCCACGCACAAATACAGACACAGACACGCGCTGCTCTGCCAGACCCATTCTCTAGAGCAAACTCAGCTTTTATACAAACTACTCTGTCATCTTTTCCCAGAAGCCTCAGATAAAGTGCACCAAGAACATGCTTTATCAAAAGCATATTTCAGCTCATAATACAGAACACTACATGTCTCGAGTTGATTTCTTTTCTCAGCGATGCCCATTTATATTCCGTCCTACCTCTGTTGTACATATTAAACGAGCCTTACTCTAGTTTTATCTGTCTGATCGAGTACAAATCAGACCCTTTACCATGTAGTCATTTTCTTAAAAGAAGTCCCGTAAAGAGAAATTCAACACAGAATTTTGGTCAACAGGAGTTTATGAATTGGTAGAGATTACCTTTGAAACTTAGCCACTGGCTGTGCAGTGTTGAGCTGGCCCAACAAGCCAATAAAGTCTTCAGGCTGTGCAAACTGGAGTGGAGTTCATCAGCTGTAGGGTAGGAGTGGAGAAAAAAAAAAAATCACCTATACAGCTGCATTATAGGAAATACATTTAGCCCATACTATGGGTCCAGAAGTCAAGGCTGTATTGGCCTCTGCTGCTTCACTACAGATGTTTTTTGTCTTCTTTTAAATACCTAAGTTTAGGGAAGTACAATACAAAATCAAGGAAATATCATTATTCTCATACTCTTGTGCACCTCCCAGTTTTTAGAGAAACGACCGTTAGAGTTCGACCGTAGACAAAATACACTACAACAAAACCAATGAATATATGAATACATTTAAGTATTTAATTTGATTGTGACAGATTCTTAAATGTACATAAATTCTGATTAATAAATCTCCCACGTACAGTTTGAAGTGTGACATATCTGTTAAGGATAGACCAAAGGGATAGACACATTTTGTGTTGGTAAACATGGTGACATTTTCAGTGGGTGGGGCTTGGCTGGAGGCAAAACAATCCACGGGAATATGTGGACTACACACTAATGGTCCACAGAGGCCCCTCCCCTAAAGACCCAAAGCCCTAAGGCCCCCACTAGCAACACCATGATGCCAGACACCACAGGACACCCTCAGAAGGTCCATGTCCATTCTCTAATGAGTCACTACTGTTTTGGAGGCACAATGGACACAGAACTAGGTCGGCAGTCAGGTTGTTATGCCTGATCAGTGTACGACATTTCTGTCGTTTTTTTCAGCTGTTTTTATACAGGTGAATGGAAAAAATGAAAAGACTGAGGTCAGTTCAAATAATAGTCATCAGATAATTATCTTTTATTTGTGAAAAGCCAACATGCTACAGGTTCAGGGTTAAGTGTCTCCTTCTCGTTACCTCTTGTCTTGTCTAAGAGCTCAAGGAGATTCCCGTTCGGTTCGCTCTGAGGGTCTCTTCAGTGCTGTCTTTGTACTAGACACATATTTTAAAGGAGCTGCCAGATTTACTCAGCACCGCAGACAATGTTTGTATGCAGTCTCATTCCACTCGCTATCTGTCTAAGCCCAGACTCCCGGCTCTGGTCTGCTCCGCTACGGCGCTCCGTACATTTCATCTTTTATCCAAGCCACGACTCCTCTGTTTTCAAGCCTCTCTTTGTCTCGTTCTCTCTTGTTTCACCTCCCCCGTCCAACCTAATTCAGCTGCACTGAAGCCCTGTTGCTCTCAGTCGATGGATGGATCTGCGCAGGCCTGGATGTGTCCTTCAGGCTACTTGAGGAATCGCTAACATGCACACCGAGGGCCCCACTGAGCCCTGAGAAAAGTGTGTAACTCTGCTGAGCTGACTTCAGAATGTATTGAATTCGGGCTAATGGCCAGGTCTTCACATGTACTCACAGAGGCTGGTGGCAGACGTTATCAACGGGTCACATTTCAACCTCTGTTAGCCGCATTCACGATAAGCGCCTCTTAATTAGGCCAAGTTTCTGCATTCTACAGATACTGCAAACATGTGGATAACAACACTTGGCTTTTTGTTGAGGCTACAAACGATCACTTAAAACACTGGCATCAAATTAAAGTCTCCTAGTGTGAGGCTGTCAGCACGCTTTTCTCTTTCAGTGAATGCATTCCTTTCAAATGGCTGAGATGGAAAATAGGCTGTCTTTGTAGATGTAGCTTAATCTCTTCAGACACTATTTTTAGGTAACATCTGCATCTCTTAATGCAACAGAGAGACATTAAAGGAAAGTCTTGACAACTGTGAAATGAGAAGACTGATGCCACTCACATGTTGTTAGGCCAAAGAAAAGGTTGCCTGTTATCGCGGCCGTACCAGTGCTTCTTAAATGCGTGCTTTTATATAAACACCAGGGCTATTTATCTACATTGTAAGGTCTGTTAAGTAAAAAGACTCGGTGATGGCATGATCGGAGAAGATAATGGTCAAAAGGAATAAAAAGCATTTCTCATTCATGCACCAGTGGCGCAAGCTGCCATGCACGGTGCTCGTCTGCCATTGGGAGCAACTTTGGGTTCGGTGTCTTGCCCAGGGACCCGTTGGCCAGCAGTGTGGTTTGCGGACAATTCACAACCCCCACCCCGAGTGTGAACATCAATAAAACTAGAATTTTTCATGCCTTCTACGTCATATATAGGATCAGTCAGCTTCAGTCAGCAGAGGTAGGGCAATCTTGCAGGCAGGCTAGCTTCTCCTTTGCTCCCTTGTGTTGGCTGTCGCATTTTATTCTTTCTGCACACTTAAAGGGGAAGTACTGTTTCTTTACAACCTGGACATTATTTCTGGCATAAGATACAATATTTTACTCGCTCGTTTGTGACTTTTGTGTAATTTGTAGTCCTTCCAAGAGATATTTAGATCTGCGTATAGCCATGTAGTGGAAGTGACTAGGGCCTCTAAATAACCCATTATCTGCCGCGAAGCTCATTTTTTGCAACATGGCTGAATATTTTTCCGATTCCGAGTTTGTGGACGAAGCATAGCAGTAGCAAATTACAGGTAAACAAGCCGGCTATTGCGGGTACTATTGCGCTCAGAGATGACATCATCCAGTTCAGTAGACATCAATAGACTCAATAGACATCATCCGGGGTCTAGATTGACTTACAGACCCCGGATTAATCTCACGGGGAATAGCACTATCGCATGATAACAAACTATTGGTGAAACGAACGAGTTTCGCAGCAGATAATGCCTTATTTAGAAGCTGCGTTTCGGTGCCCCAGTCACTCCCACTATATGGATATACGCTGATCTAAATATCGTCCGACTGACTATAAATTACACCAAAGCTATATGGGTGAGTAAACGATCATATTTTATGCTAGAAATAAGGTCCAGCTTGTAGAAAACAGTAGTTCCACTTTAAGAGTGACGTCACTGTTTGCTTATCCACAAAAAAGGAAGCCATTATTGGCCAATAATCACATTTACAAAAGCGCTCAATAATTGCTTTAGACCAGTGCTGTGGGATTCAGGAATATGTTTTTTTTCTTTGTTCATTTTTACACGTGCCATTGCAAGAGCCATTTTTATGTTTTTGTTTTTTTTTGCGTTTTCTGAAGGGAGTTGTTTTCTATCTACTTACACGAACGGTTGAAACGCAACAAGGCTGGACTGCTGAGTTAAAACTCTCTCCGTCTGCCCATAGGCTGGGTCATCACCGGCACTCAGCTCGAGAAAACTACTACCGAAGCGTCGGTGAGCGCAGCCGTACTTGTTATTTTAGACGTTACGGTCAACTCGCTGTGAAAATTGGCTCCCACAGACGAGCACAAATTGATAATGGTAATAACTATCTTGTTTTTATCGGTATTTGGCAGTGTACCATGGTTTTTCTCTAATGACATGCACTTGTAGCCATCTGGGTTGGGTGTTGACAAAACTAAAATCCCAACTTGCAATATCTTGACAGCTTGTTGTGGGAATACGGAGGGCTGTTCAGCTTTTGACCCTGTCTTTGAGTTGAGAGACAAGGTTCTGCAACTTAAAGCCGGTATCCTTTTACCACGCTTCAGATGGCGGCATGATTCCAAAGCACGGGTGCTGCCATTTAACGGCGTCTTCTTACCTGGATATGAACACTGCAGTGATTTGATTGAAAAAAATGGGGCGACGCAGTGGCACCTCACAGCAGGAAGGTCTCCCGGCGTCTGCGGGCACTCCGGCTTCCTCCCGCTGTCCAAAGACAAGCTTGTTAGCTTAATTGGTGACTCTAAATTGGCTGTGGGTGTGCATGTGAGTGGTTGTCTGTCTCCCGCCTCTCGCCCAATGACAGCTGGGATAGAGTCCGGCGATGTTAATCAATTACGTTACTGCCGGCAGATTAAAACGCCGTCAGGAGATTTACTGTCATGTGCGAAATCGCAGGTGCCACTCGGTGTCGTCAGCAAAACTCACAATTAAAGCTTAGAATATGCAGAAGAGCCCCTCCAGCCATTCCCACCTCATAACCATTAACCCTGCTGCTCCACTCATAACGCTTTAGACTCATTATTACTTTTAGTTTTTGTTTGCTCATCCCCCTGTTTTATTTTCTCATGCCTTCTCTTGCCCTCCCATGACGGAGGTAATATTGCTGGACACGTATTGTTAAAGCAAATAGTGATGGGCTTAATAAAGACATGGGGAGTGGAGAGGAGGAGCTCGGGTCTCGCTGCAGCTGCCGCATTGGCTGCCGGCTCAGCAGTGGGGAGGGGCTGAGGGAGGAAGAGAGAGAGAGAGAGAGAGAGAGAGAAGGTAGAGAGAGAGTAAGGGGAGGAGGGTAGCGCTCTTGCTGGGAGATAGGGAATGCCCGTTGGTTGCGTCTGCCGATAATAGCACATCACCCTGCGCGCTGCTGTTGGGAGAGCAGAGCACAAGCAGTGCGGAGGACTGAGGCGCTGAGCACAGAATGGTACACTAGAGAAGGGCAGGCACACTCAGAGAGACGCACGGCGAAGTAGACCGAGGGAGGAGAGAGCGCATCAGTGCACGCAGAGAAGAGGTGGACTTGAGGCGGTGGAAAGAGGGAAGGAGAGAGAGGGGGGAGAAAAGTTCCCAGGTCAGCAAGAGGGACGTGGAAGTGGAACAGCTGAGACTCGCGGGGGTCTCAGTCACGCTGGAACAGCCGGGTAGAGCGATAAGCAGCACAGGAGGAGAGTGATATTACAGGAGGGGATAGAAGGAGCGCTGCAACTTCCTCCCAGAAAGACAGTCCTGCCGTAACGCAAGGGTAATGCTCCTCACAGGACCCTCCTGCCCAGCTACTTCAGGATTATCACAGCAAGAGAGCAGCAGCAAGCAGAGGACTCTTAAACGTGCCAGTGGTGCCTGAGCAACTCATCTCTGTGCAGGAGACTTTCTCACCCAGCGGTGCGTCCTGAAGTGGATGTAGTTGCGTTGCTGCGTGGCTTTTTAATCTTTTATCGCTTCAAAGTGTGAAGCGGGGGAAGAACCTGAGGGCAAGTTGCTCTGTCCTGTCATTTCTGAGACTATGGTACACTGTGCGTCAGAGAGCCCTTCATCAGCAGCTGCAGCCCTAGAGCATGGAGAAGTCCAGCAGTGAGGAGTCAGCCATTCACCGTAGCCCCTCTGTAGATAGCCGCGACTCCGATTTTGCTCAAGCCTCCACGTCTGGCCGCCCGTTTGGCGGCCGCGGCTTCACTGCCGGCGCTTTCTACGGCTCCACGGGGCCGCGCAAAAACGCACCGCAGGGGCAGGCAGGAGCTGCAGCTGACGCCAGCGCAGGAGACAAGACCAACAGCAAGTACAGCTCGCCCAAAGGCAGCAAATACGTAGTCTTTTACCTGGATCTATCCTTTGTGTTCCTTTTAGAATTCAAGAAGTGCAACATGGCAAGAGGCTGCCTCTGCTGCTTGAAGTATATGATGTTCATCTTCAATCTCATTTTCTGGGTAAGTGGCTCATTATTTCCTTAATGTGTTTCTCATCACACTTGTTCACATTGATTTAGATGATGTTAATGCTGTGTGGCTCACATGATGATGCTGACAGAGTAGATCCGGCTTGAGTGATTCATCTTCAGCCGTTGTTCTCGTCTATGGTAACGAATGAGAAGTTTTTTTGTGTGTGTGTGTGTGTGTGTGTGTGTGTGTGTGTTTTTTTTAAATGTTTGTGATGTCTGTCCGGGCCATCATGCGTTTCTAATTACATCAGGGTGCCTATGCCTTCATGCTGCTATTCCTGGAGTCAGTGCCACCAGGTCTCCTTTTGTATTTTGGCAGAGGGGACTCGCGGGGGTCACCCATTCAGACGCTTATATGATTTATCAGTGCACGCGGTGCTGAGATACTGCTCGCGGTATGCAAGTGGAACAGTCCAAGTCCTTTTTACGGGGCAGTTACGCAGATGAGCCGCACGATGTGTATGCCTCAGTGATAACGTGAAGTTATCAGATTTATGTGCTTCGGTTACAGTATAATTTAATCTTTTAATGAAACCCCCCTGGCTCATGGTTGAAGCTACGATTCGTTATGGATCAAGTGATGAACTTTATTGTAAATGAGTACAATAACATAATAGTAACGATTATAGCTGAAGTATAGAATCACTGTAATTGTGGTATTTACAGTAATTACACTGAAAAACGACTCTCAGCGTTCTTCACGCTCAATTTGCTCACAATTAGATGTCATCCCAAAGAAGCCTGCCCAGCGTGTGTCACACTCGGGTGTTTATCCATGCATGGGCATTTATTGTAAAAGTGGGCATTTCTTGGGTGTTTACAGAGTGGATTATGGGGCTTACGGGTTACGGGGCCAAGCCTTTTGTGTGGGAGCAGCGAAGCGTGAAGCGTAAAAACATCCCAACACTGGGGACTCCACCAACCCGGGCCCACCGTGTCGCTGGGATGTGAGCCCTTCTAACTGGGGCACAGAGTGGGCATTAACCAGAGCCCAGCTGTGACCGGGCAAACATCAAGCACACACACACGCGCACACACACTTAAATCCGTCCCATTGTGCGACCTGTATATGAATAAAGACAGGACTGCCGGTGGCTAGGCTCCCAACCGAAGCTGAGGACCTTTCCGTTGCTTGAGGGCAAATGTCTCTATTTCATTCCCATATTATCACCCAGTCCACGGAGGCAGAAGACGTGAGCGATTGGAAAAGACACACAAACGGCTCGGGGGCTCTTCACTGTGCTTCACTTGAAGCGAATGTTTGCTTAAGAGAATGAGAGGGTCAGAAAAAGCTTAGCTGATGACGGATTCATTACCGCAGGCGTTGACATGCGTTGATCCGAGTGCCCCCTTTTTCAACTCAGCCGGTACGTAGAGAGTGCAAGTCAGCGCTTTGGTCTCGACAGCTCCGCTCTTTGATTTGGGGATGGAATATTTAAGCACTTCCTTTAATCGATCGACGGCCGCACAGTTGATCGATCTGTAGTTGTATGTTAAAGCAAACGCCGGGTTCTTCCGCACTGAAGGCCACTTTTAAACAGATGAAAGGAGGTATTTTTATAGCATAAACTAATCAAGAACGAATAAACTGAAACTGCCCCTTTTACGTTTGCCAGTTTGCAGTCTACTGGGGCGCAGATTACATTAGACTACAAGTACACTGCTACTATTATAGCTGAGCTATTCTTGAACCAAAGAAAGGGGCTACACATGCTTTAAAATTGGTTTCTACAGACTTACGTGTTTGCGGTTTCTATCCAGGAACACATTCAGGCAACTCAGCTTTTCACAGTAATACACTGTTTATTCTTTATCAGTAAACGCCTGCCATGCGACTTCTCTTGGAGCTGCGAGTTTGCCACATTAGACTAATGACGGTGGACAGATATTTGGCGCTTTGAAGCCCTTTAAGGTGTGTAAGTCATACACACAGTAGGTGTATTTATATTTCTAGGTGCTGGGAACTTAAGTGGCTATGGACCTTTGACAGCGCAGCTCATCCCCCCCGCTGTGCAATAATTGAATATTTACCCTGGTTAATGTTCCCTTAATGAATACCCGCGACACATATTCCCAAATACAGACTGATACGCGCCGCGAGATTATTTTAATGAGAGTTTAACCAGTGTCCCATGGGAAGAGGGTTGATGGAAGGGTTTAAGATCCAGCATGTGGCCGGTGGGCCTTGGTCTATGGGCACGTGACGGGCCGCAGCCCATCGGGGGACTGGCTCTGTGGAGTCCCGGGCCTCTGCACACCCATTTGAAGGTTAGCGGAGCTGGGAATAAAAGGCTCTCTAGTCAGCGAAGGGTTGGGACAGGGTGCCTGAGCTCTCTGGGACTAAAGGAGAAGGGCGAGAGGTATGTTGTATCTTGACACCCCTGGGACTGTGCTGCTGTCCCTCTCACACTCCAAGAAGGTTAGGGCGGCCGGCGGTGAGGATTCGCCTCTTAAGTTCTGACATCTCCTCTCAGGACTGAAGGAGGAATGGCGCAGCTACAGTAACCTGACACCAGGTGCAGCAGGGGTCTCCTCTTTCTAATGGTGCACACTTGCACTTCAGCCATCCTTGGAAGTACACTACACACACACACACATCCACTGCACACAGGTCTTACAGTGGTAACTTGAAGCACAAGGTAAACATTTGCAGGCACTCCAGGCATCTCCATACATGCGCTCATCCTCAGGCCCCCCCAGCAGTTGTTCATGACCATCTGGCTCCTCTTTCTTATAAGGGATTAGAAGACTCTGAGCTGTAGGGGGAGTTTCGGGCAGATTAGAGCTGTATTGGGTTGTGCAGTTGGGGATTGGAGGCGCGGCTCCTCCGGACAGCTCTGTGCTAAAGCCAATATCATCAAAGCAAATGGCCTTTGTGGCGTTACAACGTGTGACAAAGTGTGTGGTTTATTTGGGACGGGGATCTGGACACACACACACACACTCAGTGTCTGTTTGAGCAGCCTGATAGGGTGATTGATGTTAAGTCCCGTTGGTGTCGGCCTTAAGAGCGTATCAGTGTTGGTGTTCTCGCTGGGAGCAAGGATTTCTGCCTCTTGCTCTGCAGTGTGTGTTCTCCTCCACTGTCAGCCGCTACCAGTTCAAGATAAAATTTGTCGTCCGCTGCATTTATTCATCTCGTCCAGTCACACAAAAGCAAAAAGACGGGCCCCTAGGAGGCCGCCACAAAAAGGATTAATTTGACCAAATCACAAGCAGCATCACACTCAAGCTCGTTTTACTCATCAGAGATAAGTTGTACAGTAGCTAAATTGCCGCCCGCGTCCCGTTCGTGACCTTATCGTCGCGTATCAAAAGTCTCATCTGAAGTCTCATTTGATATTCATATGTAAAGGGAAAGTGTCAGCTCAGCAGTCTTGTCCTACAAGTGCAAGAAGGGTGGTAGTATCAAAGCCTCCCCTTTGTTTGAGGAGAGGAGACCGAGTGTGTTTAGCATTCATAAATTCATGTGCTTACTTAGGGGGTTCCTGCAGGATTTATAAACCATTTGGTTGGATGCAACAGAAGACGGTTCCCTCGTAGATTTAATCACTGAATTCGATATTTAAGGTTTCAGATGTACCGACGCACTAACGCTACAAAGAGTGGAGCTATTGGCAGACTCCACGTAGTGTAAGTGCCTGTGTTTGGTTTTGTGGAACCCAAAAAAAAAAAAAAAAAGATTTTCTTCTCTTTTACAAAAGCTGTCCTTTCACTTCCACTTTAGACCGGAACCCCCCTGGGGTCTTTTTTTTTTGTCTAAGGTGCTGAAGCAATTTGCCTGGTTTTCATTCTCCGTATCGGCACATGAAAACTTCAGTCGTCTTTTATGACTCAAGGGAGCGTGCACGGTTGGGAACTTTTCTTTTCCCTTCTTCTTTCTCGCAAGAGCCACAGCTGAACTCCATCAGTCACTGCCAGGTGAGACGAGGATTTGGTGCGCGAGGAAATAGATGAGAATTGAGCACGCTCCGCGAGATGATGAAACAAGCTGCATACGCCGGCCGGGCTGTCGCATGCGTTTAATTTTATCAATCCGCCGTGAAGGGCTGGTTCTTGAATTGACTATGAGTTTGAAATGGCAGATTGCAGCATCAGTCTTGACCAGTCTGTCTCCTTGAATTTTGTACCTCCTGCCGTGGCAAGATAGGCGGCCGGTTGATTTAATCTGTACCGCAACGTGCGCGGTTGCACCTCCGCCGCTCAGTCGCAAAGCGTGTGGCTTCAAAATCATGCATAGCTGACATTTATGCCGTATAATGTGCTTGAAGTTTATCAAATGTCTCGTAGCCAGAATGTCTGGTCTGAAAGCTGGTGTTTTTAATTTCTCTGTAGCATTTAAATAAAGACCCTCACTACATTTCTATGCATTTTAATCATTTGAAGCTCTTCTAATTAGCATCCCCTATAGATCAGCGGGCCTTGATTCAGATTGGCCGACCTGCTTGGTAAATATCTCCATATGCCCGCTTTTGTCCGGCGCAGTGTCTGGGGAGACCCCCCCTCCAATTTACACATCTCTCGCCGGCTGTTTCGATTTCCCGGCCGTGTTGCGCGGCGCCGCTGAGCTCATTAGCTCATGCTGCAGATCAGCGGGGATATGGAGCTTCTGTGTTTCACTCTAGGGGGCCGAGGTAATAGAGCAGGAGAAGTGGAGGTGCATTTTACGTGCACGGTCGGTGGGTGGTGCTTCTGCAGGGGAATTAGGTAAACTCGTCACTCATCCCCATATGATTGGGAGGGACAAAGAAAGTGCACCTAGCGCCGTGTGGCTCTCTCAAGTCGTCCCTTTAGCGCATCTGGAAATGGTGCTTCGGTTAGCGTAAAGCAACAGGTTTCAGTCGTAGTCCACCTGCTACTGTCTTCGGTGCAGGCCATTCATCCTCTATCCCCTGCGTCATTCACATTACGCAGGGGAGTGTCTCCAGCTTTTCATGCTGTAGGTAAAGACCTGCTTTGAACCTGTCATATCCGAGGCTAAAGGCTCTTCGCGCAGACGAGAAACCTCGTGGTCTTAGTGGAGCAGTTTCCCATCAGGATCAACTACTTCCAACCTGTTAAACACAAAGATCCGGCCTCCATCCGTCCAGAGCAGAGGAGACGCGAGAACGAGGGGGAAAGATGGGTGTCATTAGTTCTGCATACATAAGCAGAATCTTTTGTAATGACTATGTGTCAAATCGCGCACCTCAGGCTATCGGGGAGGGAGAATCCGTGTAGTCAGTGACGCGTTTACATTACTTGATGTCACGCATTTATGTCAAAGAGGTCTTAGCTGTCCTTTTATTGTGCTTTTTTTTTTTCATTACCTGAAAACTGCTCAAGCAACACAACTGTAGATGCTGTTGGGGAAAATATAAATAAAAAGTGCTCTTTTGTGCGGCCTCCCAGCCGGCGATTTTACGTCTCTTAGCGGATTCAATTTGGTGCAGAGATATTGGTGTTATCAGGCAAGCTGTTGTGCAAAAATTCCGTCGCCTGGCAAAAAAAAAAAATCCGTGCTGGAAAAATGAGCGCAGTCTTTCACTTCCCTTTGAACGCCTCACGTATCATGTAGTGACAGCTTGTAGCACCTGTGGACTTGTAAGGATTCGGTGTAGTGGGAGGACAATAAAACAGACACGCTGAGCTCTGTGATTTGAGCTCGGGTTTTTTTTTTGAAGTGGCTCCGCAGTGCCTGTCTGTGATGCACTGTCTCTTAACGTACGCTGAGTCCACGCTGCCTTCCCTAGCCTTTCCGAGCATTGCCGGGAAAAAAAAAAACTCCTTTATTTTTTATTTCGTAGTCCTTCTTGATATTGGCGTCATGTTTGCCGCGTCTCATAAATGAAACATGTTTCCGGTGTTGCGTCTGGTCCTCGGTGCCGTGGGAGTGGCTGCGAGCTACATCCGTCCTCACCTTCCCCTCTCACCTCAGGACGGCCGATCAATGCTAATCTGCACCTAAGCAGTGAATTAATGTAAAATGTTAGAACAGCTTGGTAGTGCAGCCACTCAGCATTTTTTCTGACGGCTGAAGGCGAATTAACAGCGGAATCGATGTTTCCCAGCCTCTCCCCCCACCTCCGGCTTTGTTGAGGAGGCTTAGAGAATATCATTTTGTTGGTTTTTTTAAATTGCGTTTAGATTACCCTGTCAGTGTTAATTTCCCACTGAAGGAGACACGTGAAAGGGGAATTTCTTCAGAAATATCAAACGTCTGAGTGAGCCGCTGTGGCTACATCAGGAGACAATCCGTAGTGTCCTTGGTCCATCTCTTGAATTCTCCAGGGATTATCAGCTGTAGGCTGGAGGGTGCATCAATGACTGACTCTGAGACCAATTTCCCCCAGGCCTCTACCTGAGCTGATTCAATAAGACCTGCTCCTTTTCCCAACGTAGAGCCACTCGGGCTAAACCGCGTAGCAGGCTTGAAAGCTTGTTTCCACTCATCTAGCTCCTTCCCTTCTCTAAACAACACTTAGAGACCCAAGACACGCTGGACAAACGCGGCACAATAGATTGAAAATATGAGGCTGACTTTCAGTGTGTGTATTTTAAATATGTCATCCTGAATTTGGGTCAGGGACTCAGCCGTTCACTGGCAGAATGGTAATGAGTCCAGGACACGGCCCCCAAGTGCGCGGGTTGGAGGGGGGGCGCGCTCTCGTCCGCATTGTTAGCTGTGACAAATGAGAGACAGATTTATGCCTTACACATTAGCGTGTGGATTGATTCACTTAGCCTAGCTGTCGCAGATTACTGCCGGGCTCTAACGCCGTAACGCCATAAAATGCAACATACTGTCACACTCTAGATGGTAACGCATCAGTGCGTGCATTATCCGCGAGCGCCTGACATGTTGGTGCTGTTATTTTTCTGCTACTTCATGCGGCACGCGCAGCAAAAAATGTAAAATTCACACCGCCGGCCCATTTATTAGACTGTTTGTTGTGATTTGAAATGGATGCCTATCTCGTTGTTTTCAGAGTGGAGCCCGGATCTTCATCAGAGCAGGTTGTTGCAGTGCTCTCGTTACGTCTCATCCAATTTGAGCTAGGCCCGTGTTTGATGTGCGAGAGGTGCGCTCACAACAGGCTCTGATATTCTCCCCGAAGAGGAGGAAACGCAGCAACTAGTCAAGATCCTTCACCGCTACAGTGCCGAGATAACTGACTGGCTGACAGGCCGTGTAAACCTAATAGGGATTACCGCAGTTCCTCCTGCATGCAGATTCACCCTCTTCCTTATCGCGGGCGAGTTTCAGAGTGTGCCCTTGACTTTGCGCGGCGGGTCTTATCGCGCAAACTAAAGCAGTGGGTTCTGCTTGTTTATTCTGCGTCAGTGAGCAATTACCGGTATGTTAAAGATACGAAAGAGGATTTCCTTTCTGCGCGTGTTGCTTCGGGAGAAGCGAGAGGCCCTGCGCGCGCTGAAACCGTAAATCTGACGTCGTCTGTTTGCCGGCAGAATGAAAAATCATGCACAAAAAGGAAACATGTAAAACTACCCTTGTTACATCAGTTTGCTGTTGTATCTGGGGCACAGAGGGATGTCTCAGATCTTACTTTTTAGAGCGGACCTGACAGTTTTATTGCGAAGCCGAAGTGCGAGAGCCGTGCGGCGAGCTTGTCAGTTATTGCGCGTGTTCACCTGAAATGATGAATGGTGGTGTTAAAGAGTTCGCGTTATGCGTACGCTTCCGCCAAATGAGTCATTTACACAAAGAGCTGCCCACATTCATTAACTTTTATAACATCTAATTCAATTAATGTGAAACACATCAGCCGGTGTGTGTACTGTAAAACCGGGCCGTTACGCATGCAGCTTTTATCTTTTCTTGACACATACTGTACGCGTACACGCTTAGTGCATTTGCTTTTGCGGGAAACCCTTAATTAAAGATCAAGTAAAGTCAGAAACTGGCGCAGAGACCCCACTTACTTGCCATGTGCTGCTTGCAGTCCCCGTCACTAGTCATTATTTCTGCACAGATGTCTCCATTTCTTTTATTAAGCCACCCAGGCTTCTGTAATGGGTGACTTTGGACGTCGCCGGAATACAAAAGAGCGAGTCCGAGCGGAGCTGTGTGGGCAGACCGAGGTTAGGTAAAGGAGTATAATTTGAGAAGTCCTTTATGGGTTCAGCGCCACCCTCACTAAATGATCTCATTCATCCATACTGAGCCGGAGTAATTATTAACATAGACCTTTTGCCCGTGTATGCACTCATCAGTGCTCTGTGGTGAGACAAATCCCCATAGCCGCGTTTTATCCGGCGACAATTTCGGCAGAGGACGCGGTGTTGCGTTTGGGGTCAGCCCATTAGCGCCCCCCCCCGCTCCCTCCCTCGCGTCCATTTCGTACACATTTCACCTATTTTAGTGTCCGCCCCCGTCGTGATTTTAGATCTCCGCCGTGACTCAGTGTCGCTCGGGTCGGGAGCTCCTCCTTGAGCGCCGTTCACGAGTGAACCGGGACAGATGGGGCTGGCCAGATTTTTCTGCCAGTCCCCCCTTCTGAGAGGACAGACTGGCATGACCAAAATGCAAACCTTTCCCGGGTAGGAAGAAGTGAAGCATGAAGGCGGATAGGGGAGGGGAAGGGGGAGGGGGAGGAGAGGGGACCTCTTCCCAAGAGCAAGGGAGTTGAACACATTGATGTTTGATGACAGCTCCCTGAGAGGTGACTCAGCCTCACTCTCACATCTCACTCTCTCTCTTTTTCTCTTTCTCTCTCTTTCTCCCTGGCATCCAAATCTTTTTTTTTTTTTCGGGCACAAACATGAAAATCCCTTGGTCTATTTTTGGGGCCGGAGAAAATTAAGAAATCAACTGGCTTGAAGCGGCGTGATTGACATATTTGAGATAAACAACCTGCTGCGAGAATAATATTTGTTTTCCAGTTAGCTGGCACGTCTGCGTTTTTTGCTTTTTCTCCGCGCTGACCGCCACCTCACAAGGCCGACGCATCACGCCAGACATGCTGTCCCTCTTCCCACTGGTCATTACGTACTGTATCCGTCTGCTGCACATGAAACCGACCCAGATTGACTCTTAGAGTGAATGGGAGAAAGAGAGGGAGTTTATCTTGTGAGGTTACATTTAAAAATATCCAGCAGCTCGATTTCTGTGTAACAGCATGCTGCATGTTTTCAAAAATAAGAGATCTTTAAGCATTAAATGCACAGATCAAACGTGAACACAGGTGTACGCAGAGAGGGGCGGTCACAGCGGGATTAAACTGACTAAATAAGTGAGTAAGTAAGTTGCTTTTTTTTCTTTTCTCCTTTTCCTTTTGACAGCTCTGAACTCCCCGGCCTGATTAGCTGTGCTAAGCACATACAGGAGAGTTTAGGTTCATTTTCTGCATTATTCATCTGTAACGCACAGGCTTTAAAATCCTGCAATGCCGCGCCGGGTTTTATGAGAAAAATTAGCCAGTCGTAATGAAATTAACCGACCTTATTTATTTATTCGCTCAGTATGTGTCATTTTACGGCTGAGTACCTACACGAAACATGTGTAGATCCAGACTGGGCCGCCGAACACGTGCACATCCGTGTAGCTGCGTTGTGATTTACGGCCGTGCGTGCGTGCCGGGGTATTAAACCCTCGCTCTGAGCGAGCGGCGGAATCAAACGGCGATAATTTCATACTTGAGCTCCCGGCTGGAGATTAATTGAGATGCAAATGCAGATCATGATGATATCGAGATACCCGTGCTGGAAAGGCGGCGGCGCTCTGGCCTCACCTGTGAGGGCTGACGCGTCTGCGTGCGTGCGTCGATATTATCGAGAGGCCGGTAATTGGCTCGTGAAGGCGCGTCTTTGTTTGCCTCGGTTAGAGAGCGTTCCTCCGTCTTCAAAAGCCTTCCCGCTCGACGGTTCATTTTTCATTGAAGTGCTTACCTTGCAAAAGAGAGAGTGAGGGAGAAATATTGTCCTGCAGCGCGTTCTCACTTTGTCTGTAACTCCTTCGTAGTTTGCAGAGAGATGAAGACTCCGTAGCTTTGCCATATTTCATCCCAAAATGTCTGGAAGTCTTTCTAATTGTCCGTTGTGTCAGCGACGGGTGAGAACAACAAGTAAACAACTCCAGCATGCGAGGATAAATTTGCTATTTCTCAGGCAGGTTTTTCATATTTAAGATCCGAATAAGCAGAATTTTAACGCCGGTGAGTCGCGGGAGTGTTATGGCCGTCATTACGGTGAAAAATGCTCCTCAGAAGCAATCACATTTCACGCTGGTCTACATCAGAATGGGTTTATTAACACGGTTTAACTGCTGATCCAATATCGCCCAGGAGCTGACTCTGGCTAAGGGATTGGGCTGTTTTTCATATTAACTGTGGTGGGTGGTCAGCGTTATTGCCCAGAGAACTCCCCGCTGATCCGTTTCCATTTTCCTCCGAGAGACAAAAATAACTTAAAGACGCGTGAATGTTGCTGATGATGTGCTCTTGTTAAAAGGGGGAAACAAAAACCAAAACATCGGTGCGCTTCCAAACAGTTTAACTCTGCATCAGTGCTGGTTACACAGAGACGGAGGGAGTGTGCAGCTGCAGGGATCCAGATCCTCATTACATCAGATGCAGGCTCCTGTGCCTGTAGAGATTTGCTGCGCTACAGTGCTTGCAAATATGGCGAGTATAGCTGCGAAGCTGCTCGCAACTCGCTGTCAAACGTTTTTGTGTTTCTGCATTATGCATCCTCCTGACTTCCAGCTCACCAAGAATGCAGCCAAGGTCAGGAAAGCGTAGCGATGTATATTCATAGTCATGTCTTTGAAGCTGTGTACATTTAAATGCTGCACTGGCTGTTCTGCTTCTAAACATGTAAATTCCCTGCGTGTTGTTGGTAGTCTCACATACAAGCTGCATTTAGCCATATATTATACACCAATGAGGCATAACATTATGACCACCTGGCTAATATTTTGTACGTCTCTCAGTTGGGACTCATCGGAGAATGGAAATGGGCCTTCTGAGGGTTTCATGTGGTGTCTGGCAACAGAATATTGTCAGTGGGGGATTAGGGCTTTGTGTCCCATTGGTTGAAAAGAGGGGCCTCTGTGGATCGTCCCACAGATACTTGATCATTTTGGGATCTAGTGAATTTGAAGGCCAGGTCAACACCTTGAGCTGTATTCATGTTTTTGTGCCTGTGTCAGGCTGCATCCTGCTGGGGATGGCTGCAGCCATCAAGGAGTGTCATTGCTATGGGGTGGGGGTGCCTGGTCTGGTCTAGGTGGGTGCTACATGTCTAAGTAACATCCACACAAACGCCAGGTCCAAAAGTTTCCCTGCAGAACATTGAATCGTCACAAGTTGGTCGATGTTATTTACTTCTCCCGTCAGTGGTTTTAATGTTGTGGCTGATCCTGTATACAGTTCTCCTTTTACTTGCGCTTGTCAGTGCAGCCCCGACAAACAAAAGCTTCTTTGAAAGCCAATGCTGCAAAAAGGCAGAAGGTGAAAAAGTAAGCTGCCTTTAAATTGGGGCTGTTTCACGGTGCAGTGCTCTCTCTTACACAATCTCGATCTCTCAGCCTCACCAGTAGTTCTTCCTGTTCCGTATAGATATATGGGACATACAGTAATGCAATCACAGCCCAGAAGTGGCACAGGTAACATGAATAAACCAGATGAGCCGAGTCCTGGTGCAGGCGGATTTGACTTTGCCATGTTTCAGTCTGTAAAGCCACTTTTGCATTTTTAACAAGTTGGCATTTTTCAAGAAAATACACCCTCCGATGGGCTGCTCTTTTCATTCCTAGCACTTGTTACTAATTCATTTCCCGTTGTCTTCCGGTTAACATAAGTTGACAACTGGCTATCCTTTTGGGGACTGCTTGGAGTATTACGTGAGTGAGGCTGGCAAGAGCTCCAGGGGCTGGGGAAGTGAGTTAGTTTCACGTTGACTGCGAAATCAGGTCAAAGCGGGGAGATGAGGTGAGGTGAGGGAAGTCGGAGCAAGGGGGGAAATTCTTTAACTGCTGGGGATTTAAATGCAGACGGGATATCACACATTTACATATGTGACCTTAACAAGGTGTTTAATTTACCTATTGATTCAACTTCGTCACCTGTATTGATCACAATGCCCCTCATTACATTCTGTCCTCTTGTCCTGTTGATTGCCTAAAGGGTCTTCCGGTGTCTGGACAGGAAAAAAAAATCAAAAGGGGCACTTCCTGAGCCAGCGTTTTTGTTCACCCCGAGACGAACTAAAGGCCTCCTTCAGTAGCAGACCTGATAAAATCCTCTTCTGATATTAAATTGAAAAGAGTCCAAACGAAGCCGCTCAGGAAATCTTTTATTCTTTAATGGGAATACATTTCAGCATGCAGGCATGAGGCGCAAATATTGCCAAAGAAGCAGAAAGTATAATTAGTAGATCTCAGTTTGAAATGGCCTCTGGACACCACAGTAAGTCATGGTGGCTTGGATCGGCTTCAGCTCTATCTTCTGCCTCATTTGTTCCTGTCTAAACGAGATAGGCCCGCTATCTGTTGGCAGCCTTCCACCGGTGACACAGTGACAATGCAACGGGCTCTTTAGCAGCGTCACCTGTGGGGTACGGATGAAGTGTAGCGGGCTTGTCACCCTGCCATTATCTATCCCCAAACTCCCAGGATGGAGGACAATTAAAGGACAAAGCAGATGGGAGATGGGCCCGCTAGAAGCATGTCAAGACAGCGGGGAGGCACGGAGCAAATTATTCGAGCCGGCACCTCAGATGTTGCCGCCGCGTGGTTTCGACAGGTGCACAGGCGGACAGGCTTCCTCTTGATACTGTCCCCGTCACTCCGCCGATCGCAGGGGGAGCGCGTCGGACGGAGCGGAATCTTCACTGCCGCAGCCTTTCAGCGAGAAGTGCTCTCTAAATGCTCATTGTACCCGGATCCATCTGCGGTGGCCTACTTGAGAGACGCCCTGCGCAGCACTTGTTTAAATGCGCGTGTAATCCGGAGACGTTCCTTGGTAAACAAGTCCACTCCGAGGAGGGTTATTTGCATGCTGCAGCAGAAGAAAGGGAGGAGTGAGGAGGGAGGAGCGACACCTGTTGCAACAGTAGCTGCTGAGGGTCTCTGATGTGCTTTGATTTGTGAGGGAAAGCAGTCCGGCTCAGTCTTTCCCCACTTCTCCAGAGATCTGAGTGTTTTCCTTCGAATTTCAAAGGACGTTCGGCTGTTTTCCAGCGAGATAAAGCTGAGCAACTAACAAGCCGAGGTTTGATTACAACACAATTCACACCTGTAGTGAATCTGTTCTGTGAATTCAGACCATTTTAGCAGCCACAACATTAAAACCACTGACAGGAGAAGTAAATACCACTGAACATCTTGTGATGATTCAGTGTTCTGCTGAGAAACTTTTGATCCTGGCATTCGTGTTGATGTTACTTAGACATGTAGCACCCACCTGGACCAGACCAGGCACCCCCACCTGCAGGATGCAGCAAAAAAAAAAAACATGAAGAACAGCACAAGGTGTTGACCTGGTCTCCAAATTCACCAGCTCCCAAGCTGATCAAGTATCTGTGGGATGATCCACAGAGGCCCCTGCTGCCATAATAAGACCAACATCCTGGTGCCAGACACCACTGGGCACCCTCAGTTTCTTGTAAATGTTGTTGTAAACGTAACTTAGTATCTGTGGCTTTAGGTGCAGGTTGGTGGTTGAGTTTATGCATTAGTAACATGAAGAGTTAATGACATGAAACTGATATTTCTACACCGGTTTGCGTGCACCGTGCCTGGGTTATCAGCTTCCCTGACCGCAAGCTGCAACAAAAACAGACTCAGCAGCACTGGCACTGTTTCCTGATATCATCCACAGCTCACCTCCCACCGCAGGCCCTTCCACTGCGCCGAAAACGACAAGCAAGGGAGGTCAAGGTAGTCAAATAAACAATTTTAGGTGGAGAATTTCATTATGCGTAGACGGCACAAGATGGTTTGCTGAGGCATTTGTTTCTTCAATTAGCTGCTGCCTCTGGCTACTGATGGGATCTTATTGTTTTCCGGCTGCAACGATTAGCAAGTAAGGAGAATGTTATCAAGGAATCTCTGCTTTGTTATGGATTTTTGAAAACTTTTTCTTCTGAGCAGGCCCGCTGCTCTAAGACAGAGGATTAAGCTGACCAAAAGAAGATACAAAAAAAAAAATGGTAGTTTACTTGTTTTTGTGCTGGTCTTGCATTCTTGTTAGATCAGCAGTGTGTCCCTTGCCACCGCAGTTGCTCCTCAGCGTATGTTGGTCTGCAGCGCGCTTGCTCCATTGTTTGTCTTTTATCGGCGCTGCGTGGGTGAAAGATCAGACTGCGCCGTGAGGGTTTGAAATATCAAGAACTGCCTGACTCTAAATAGGTGTGGAAATGTCCCTGCTACTCAAATGCACTTACAAGGAGACAAATCTGGACACTCAAATGCCGCATGCACACACGAGCAGGGACTGAAGTGTTTGTTTAGCCCAAAGGCTTAGTGAAAGCAAAAATAGCCCTGCTGTTCTGTTTTTTTTTTGTTGTTGTTTTTTTGTTTTTTCTTCTTTTCTGGAGCTCATCTTTCACTGTAAGAATGCAATATTCAAATAGCCACAGCTCCTTCTAAAAGACGTTTGAAACAAGAACATCTATCTAAATGCTAATTTTATAAGCATTTCGCGTCAACTGTATATGTGGTTAACTCTCCCATCATTCTTCTCCAAAATGAATTAGAGTTGTATAATTAATCCAGCAATAATAAAAAAAAAAAGAGAGAGAGAGAGAGAATTAGACTGCGGGAGTGGGAGAGACTCCAAATTTTAATCAGCAGAAGAGGACAAATCATGGAAATCACACCGTGTGGTTTGTTAATCCTTTGTCCAAATTAGCTGAAAACTACTGAAGGATGGTTGGACGGTAGACAGCGCTGCAATCAGTTTTAGTTTTATTGATTAGAATTAATTACAAGCCTATGGCCTCCTATCAAATGTACTTTGCGTCCATCAAATGTTAGCATGCTAACAAACACGTCAGCGTCAGTATATTTACGCTGTCACTGTGAAGAAATGCTGATATGTTGAATGAACTTCAGTATAAGATGGAATATTTTGGGATGAGAGGTTTTTACTGACCATACCATTAATCAAGAAAATAATTAATCAGAAAATATTAGTAGATTAACCAGTTCCACCACAAACGATACACCAATCAGCCACAACATTAAAATTGCTGACATGGAAAGTAAATACCATTTACCATCTTGTGACGATTCAGTGTTCTGCTGGGAAACCTTTGGACTTGGCATTGGTGTGGATGTTACTTAGACATGTAGCACCCACCTAGACCAGACCAGGCACTCCAACCCCATAGCAATGATACTCCTTGATGGATGGATGGATGGATGGATGGATGGATGGATGGATGCAGCCTGATAGAAGTGCACACACTCAAAAGCCTTAGGAACAAGAGTGAAACTTCTCAGTCATACAGGTCATGGTATATCCAAAAAACCTTCAAAAAGCGTCTTTGAGAAGACGTTTCACCACTCATCCGAGTAGCTTCTTCAGTTCTAGGGGACTGGTGGGAAGTCTGAGGTTTAAGTAGAAACTTCTCCTGAAACTTGCTTGTTGTTGTTACCTCTTGTTGAGGGGGGACAACTCAAAACACAGCACAAGGTGTTGATCTGGCCTCCAAATTCACCCAAATTGATCAAGTATCCCCTCAACCCTTAGGATCCAAAGGCACCCTCAAAAGGCCCAACTGTTTTGGAGGCACAAGGGAGACCTGCACTATATTAGAAAAGTGGTCATAATGTTATGCCTGATGTGTGTGTTTGACCAAGGAGTTCCAGCCAAAATGTCAGATGTTGTTTACCCAGAGCTGCCACATGAAGCCTTGGGTTTACACTGTGTCTAAATGGAATATGAGATGCAGCCAGAACTGATAGCTACACTAGAGAAGCAGCCTGCTGGATGATGAACTGTCCCTTCACGGAGGGAGAGAAAGAGAGAGGGAGAGGAGGAAGGAGTAGATTTTAGAAGACGGGACTCTTAACAATGTAAATGTGGAGCGGAAGCTAAACGGCTACGTGAGTTGCCATTGGGAAATGGGTGTTTACAGCAGCCTCCTTCTCGATCAGATCTATTAGCTGTCACCGCTCTGCTTTGTATATCTCTGTATTTCCCTCTCTGATGTGCACCACAAATACCTCTGACCTCGGCGTGATGGAGTGCAGAGGACCTGGACTGAATTAGAGTCAACAAACACCGGCATCAGCATTTATTATGGTTATTATTATTATCATTACCTCTGGGTGACTTTTTCCACTCACAACTGTTAGCCGGGTTCTCGCTGAGTGATTGCACATAACAGAGAAAAGATATTAATTTGGGATAACTCCTAGGAGACCAGATGTGGAGATGATTTTATTTTAATTTCACGCTGCAAAGAAAAAAAAAAAAAACAGGAAAACACATGTGTTCCCTTTGTAATATTGATTTATACCTGTTTTTCAGCAGACACACCCTGATGTGTTATTTCCATGAGAGCATTACTCAGACGGATGGCTCAGATGTTAAGGAAAGAATTAATCTCGAAGCCTTTAAAAGCTCTTTAAACATCTATTTACCGCCGTGCTTCGTGTATCCGCTTCCATTTTCTCATCTGATGGCAGGTTTGTCATGTTCAGTAAACGTTTAGCCAGGTCAAAGTGGACAAGAGCTCACAAGAGCTTTTTTTTTCCTCTTAGTTTGTACATTAAAAGACTTTTTTGAGGTCTAACCTTGTGCACCGACAGACGTGACTGTCAATCTGATGATAGCTTTGATTAAGCATAATGCAGCACATCCATAAGAGGTGTTATGCAATGCACAGCGTCAATGGCAATGCAATTTTGACATTGTGAAACATTGTGAATATTCTCTTAGATCCGTATAAGAATAATTCTAACATTTACATGGCTTGAATATATGCATACACTGCCTGGTAATTCAGTATATTCAGGTAGTTAGAATCTTTGGATGTACAAAATGCATGCAATACTGGATGGACATCAATCTTGTGACATTGCAGAAGCTTATCAAAACAATGCCACAGCGAATGGATGGTGTATCGAAGTCAAAGGAGGTCCAACAACCTTTGTATTGATGGCGACTTTGTATATGCTAGCTGGGTCAGGGTACAACGAGAGGCACCACCAAGTGGCTGGAATAGTGTACAGGAACATCTGTCCCCAGTATGGAATAGAAGTACCCAAATCCCATTGGGCCGCACCACAGAAGGTGGCTGGAAACAACAGGGCCAAGGTGCTGTGGGATTTCAGCTTCCAGACTGACATACAGCTCCTGGCTAACCAATCGGACATGGTGGTGGTAGACAAAGAGCAGAGGAAGGCGGTGGTGATAGATGTGGCGATACCAGCTGACCCCAACATCAGAAAGAAGGAATACGAAAAGGTCAAAAAGCGCCAAGCGTTGAAAGAACAGCTGGAACACATGTGGGAGGTCAAGGCGAGCGTGGTCCCCCCGTGGTAGTAGGAGCACTCGGGGCAGTGATCCCTAAAGTGGGGGAGGGGCTTCAACAGATCCCAGGAGCAACATCAGAAGCCTCTCAGTTCAGAAGAGCGCAGACCTGGGAACAGAATCCTCAAACTCCCCGGCCTCTGGTAGAGGATCCGAGCTTGAGGATGACTTAGATACCACCCCAAGAAATAACGTTATTATTTAATTACCACCAACAAGAGTCTGATATATACTGATATACTGATATATCGATCGACTGATGTCATCGATTGGCCCATATTGTCAAATTCTTCAACAGTGTCACCACATAGTTCATCCAGAAGACCACTCTCCGACTCCACTGTTAAAAAAAATTCTCCTCAGCATCTGTAGCACATCCTAGCTTAGCTGGCTAAACATAAGCTAAACATCACCCAACTTGCACTAAAATCTATTTTAGGGAGACAGTGCAGACAGTGCAGACAGAAAGCCAGTTGTAGTTTGTCAATAAATATGAAGTATTGGCCTGCAAATCTGAATTTTAAACTTCCTAAATGTCAATATCAGAAATACAGTATCACTTTTGTCTGAGCCACTAACAGCTGTTTGGTTCAGTTTAGCATAAAATCAAATCAAAATAAAATGGTCCTGCTGGCTTAGAAGCCCTGCAAACAAAGGTCTGGCATCTAATGTGTCAATCTCAAATCTCACTGGCTTGTTCCCGTGTTATCGTTTGTTTCAGAAAGCCTGATCTATTGACTAGAGATTTTAAAAGTGTTAATCTCTCTGCAGTAAATGCCCTTTTACTCCTGTCATGTTGCGCTTATCTTCGCTAACTGACACCCGTTTTTTCAAAGCATTCGGGCCTTCTGGGAAAATTACAAAATCATTAAACTGAAAGCATGGCGACGGAACAGATTGAAGGAAGACGGCTGTACCAGAAAGGTAAATTAGCAGGTTTTTATCCCCAAGTTAGAGTGACATTCGTGGACTTTTCTCTTAAGACCCATTTACTGGAACGCCAGACGACTATTCAAGAGGCTCATCGGCTGCATTAAACGCGGCTTGTTATTTCCTTGTCTCCTGTGGCATATTTTTATAATAAGCCCCTAAAGTGTGATTGCTGCATGTCTTGGATTTCATGTGGCCCTGACATTTGCTAAGAGAGACGCGGAGTCTGGGTCATGTCATCGACCCAAACCTCTTTCTGTCTGGCTCACTCATGCTGTGGTTTAAGCAAACATATCTTAGTGGCTCTTCTTAACAACGCGCTGTTATCACACAGCGCAGCCCTCCTTGTCACTCAGAGATTCACACACACACACACACACACACACACACACACACAGAACAGGCATAACATTATGACCACCTTCCTGATATTGTGCAGGTCTTCCTTGTGCCTGGTCAGAGAATGGACATGGGCCTTCTGAGGGTGTCCTGTGGCGTCTGGCAACAGGATGTAGTTTGAGGGGGCCTTTGAGGGGAGGGGCCTCTGTGGATCATCTCTCAGATACTTGATCAGTTTGGGATCTAGTGAATTTGGAGGGCAGGTCAACATCTTGTTCTGTTTTTCATGTTTTGTGTGTGCCTGTGTCAGGCTGCATCCTGCAGGGGATGGTTGCAGCAGTCTAGGTGGGTGGTACAAGTCTAATCATCATCCACACGAATGAATGCCAAGTCTAAAAGTTCCCCAGCAGAACACTGAATTGCTACAAGATGGCTAATGTTATTCACTTCTCCCGTCAGGTCATAATGTTATGCATGATTGGGGTGAGTGATTGCGTGCCTTTAAAAGACTAAGGATCCTGTTGCGTAACAAGTAAATTAGCCTTCTCAATCATTTACAACCTCTGAAATTTTGACTTTGACACTAATTCAAAGCATATCAGAAAACCTTATTTCTCCTATAAAATTACCCCACAATGGTTTTTGATAAAGACGATGACGTGTAATTGAGGCGCGGAAATATTAAAAGCAAGTCGGCGTATTTGGCATTCCCTTTTTCTTTTTTTTCCTGGGGATTTTGCAGTCTGTCCAGAATAGAAAATGTGTTCTGACAGAGGGATAATTGAATTGACCACCTTCACCGCCCACTGCTATCCGCCTTCGCTTCACACCTCCTCTGTGCCAGCGCAGAGGATAGTGATTTCTTTGAGCTTGGGAGAGAAAATAGTAAGATGGGAGGGTATTGATCATTCCCCTCAAGAGTGGAGCTTCGCAGATCACCGAGTTTCCCAGGCAGCCACTGTTTTTTGCGCGCTAGAAGGGATGCTCTTCTGGTTATCTTTCACTGAAAGAGCTGGGGGGCTGCTAAGAGGCTTTACCTTATCATTGTCCGGAATATAAATCACCTTTTATGTACCCATCCTCTTGTGAATAAACAAAGCTGGGTGATATCAGCTATCCGGGTCTGCTTCTCTTTTACTTGCTGCCTCATCACTCTTCAGCATAATGAAATATTATGATAGATAGATAGAGCTTGGAACCAAAGCGAGGCACGCAACGCGAGCATCAGTTTCCCGACGTCCGTATAATGGTGGATATCCAGCGGTGGAATGTAACTAGTCAGAGGCAGAGAACTGGTCATTAATTATTGACACACACGCCGGCAGATACCGGAGAAATTAGCACACTATCGGGACGTCTGATATCTGCGAGAAAAGTTCTGGCGACGTGATGTTTTTCACACTCTTGACTCACCGTTTTTTTTTATTCTGGCATCCTTTCACGGGAGCCCTCGTTAATAATGAGCAACCTGGCAGCGGGGAAGTGTTTATATACTGTATAGGCAGCAGGGTTAAGTGCCTGAAGGGCTTCACTCCATCACATAATTTAAATTAGAGAGCCTGAGATCTGCAGGATGCATGCTGGCCCGCAGTTTGTTTACAACGCCTGGCCGTTCCCTGCCACTCGCGGCACATAGCTTCATGCATCTCGGAATGTATGTAAATGCATGTGCTGTCATGTTTACTGAAGCGGTCTCTCTGTCTTTTTTTTTTTTTTTTTTTTGCGCCTTGCTGACAAAGCAGGACGATGTGATAGTTTTGTTTATTTAATCTCAGTAATGATGCATGGGATCGTTTCCGCGCACCGACACAAGAAAGGGGATAACACTGACTGAGGAAGGTGTGGAAGCGCGATTCTAACCTTCTTCTAACCTTTTTTTGTCCCCTTTCAGCACTTTCTCGAATCTGCAACGTGCAACGGGTCCGAGCCTTAATATTTCAGCAGCCGCGTGGCGTGGCGCCATCTCCCTCAGGGCGGAAGGCGGAAACCAAATGCAGTGGTGTGTCAAAGCAACTAACAGAAGGATGTATGTGCGCGCGCGTACATCTGTGTATATTTTTAGCGTGTTTAATACGACTATCCTCGATAGGCGACCATGCAGAACAGCTACAGCGCAGCGCTTTTGGTTTTTTTTCTCGGGGCCCCGTTTCCCAGCGGCGATACGCCGACTCCAGCGCTGCATGACCTCCTATGGCGTGTTCTCATCTAATTACAACCCAATTATCTACACTGTGCAGCTGTGATCAGAATGCCACGGAGAAGGAGCGCAGCCTTGACACGCTGACACAGTTGTTGTCTGATTGTTTGTTTGCACGAGCCTTCGTACGCCGGGCCTACTTGGGAGAAAAGAGCCGAGCCGAGTGGCGTAGTAGCCTGGTCGGATGCACGGTTTGGGGGCAATAGACTACCTGCGTTTTAATTTTTACTAGGTCTAAAAAATGCACAACGGGAATACTGGTCGCCTGTTGATTTGTCAGCTTTACTTTCTATTTTTCCTTCTCCATGTTTAACCCAACCATTTAATTCCAGTTGTTGTGTTGCTGAGCAACTGATTTTGTACCGATTACAGGTGAAGTCACTGCAAGAAAAAGAAAAACCCAACCTCCGCAGTGTTAATGATGCCCTCCTGCACATTTTGTTCTTTCTGGTTTCCTGTCACTTCTGCTCGAGCAGCCTGCGCCATCTCCACCCCCAGCCTGGGAGTCTAAATCACATCACCTCTCAGGCCAGCATGATAAAGAGATAGGAGAAGCGTGGGTACAATAGAACGCTGTGGAAAGATGCCAATTTAGATGTCATTTTGTCTTGTTTTGAAGTCCGGCCGGTCTAAAAGCAGCCGGGAGAGGAGGTGTAGCAGGAAGCCGTTATTGCCTCCCCTGGCTTATCAGTCTCCGGCACCTACCACCTGAATGTGGTGAATCAGGAGATTGGAGAGACTGTTGGGTAGCAGCAGGTGATTCTTCATCGGGCCACACCGTCTGCTTGGCGCGCAGACAGGCAGGCAGGCAGCAGGCGGGCGCTTTCAGCTCGCAGTTATCCAGGGGAATCCTAATGTGCATGAATCTGCAGCAGGGAGGGCAGAAATGAAGCGGGAGGCGCCTCCCACGGAAGCACTTGGCCGTAGTCAGTCACCGCGTAACGTGCACTCCCAAGTCCAATCCATAACGGTGAGGTTAAAGTTTTCGTCCCACACTAAAAGACTAAAAATACTAACTAGAATCAGACATTCTGTTAATTAACTGTGAGCTGAAGTGTGCACTCGGCCCCAGAGGATGAGTTGGCTCAGGCGCATGACCTTATTTTTTGAGCACTTTCCTCAGCAATCCTCTGTGTCCCCTGTGTGCCATACTGAGGTGGGGATGCATTAATAGTCAGGCTCGATCAAGAAGAAAATGAAGTGTGCACAACAATGCTAAATGGAGTGTTTCACTCCTGTAATGACTATATAAGTCAAGATGAAATGACAGGGCATGTGGCTAATGGACAGCACGGTCGTCGCGGCGCATTTCAATATTCATGCCTCTCCGAATCGGATTTTCTTTTTATTACATTTATCCAAATTTCCAGCGTGAGATGTTCGCCGTGCGTTCGTGCAAAAGTCTGCGCCGCCGGAATCCATTATCCATTCTTCGATCTCATTACGCATTCATCGGCATTCCTGCCATAACACATTCAAACTAGAGCACAACATGTCAAATAGATCAAGTTTAAAGGTCCCATTAAGCGGAAATGGATAAAAGGAAAAATGCGTCATTAATTTGAGAGCGGTTCGGCGGCGGTGTTCGCCCGATTGCTAAGCAGGGGGAGTGTTTACACGGCGAGATGGAGAGGCGGTAATTCCGTTGTGTTCAAACAGATTTTTCACGGCCTGCTTGTTTCACCTGCCCCGCAAGACGTATTGACAGTCGTTCATTATTCATCAACCAAATTGCCGGCTCAACTGTCAGTTGGGAAGATGAATGGGAAGGAGGGGAGGGATCACACCACGCGGCGGCGACGTGAAAGGAGACCGTGTGAGACCAAGGTTTAGTCTATCCCATGCGGTGTCTCTAGATTAAGTGTCTTTATTTTTATTTCCTTTACTTTAAACACTCATCCTGTGAACTGGCAGCCAAACGGCCTGCCCGAGGCGAGTGACGCCACCTCCGATTGGATTAGGAAAACCCCTTAGAGAACATATTGTCCAGGTGCTGACAAACACAGAGAGATTTCTCTGCAAACACTGGCGAGAGCTCTTTGGTGCGTTTTTTTGAATTCGTTCAAGAATAGAGATATGTGAAAAGCTCTCCCTCCCTCCCTCTCTCTCTCTGCGCACCGCTCCTCACCCACTCTCCCTCCCTCCGTCCGTCCGTCGGGAGACTGACTCTGCAGATTTTCACTTAGCCAGGGCAAAGTTGTCCTCATTAATTAAACTCCATTAAAATGATGCAGGAGGATTCTAACAGTGGATATTATGCAAGAGGACGATTCAGGGAGGGGTCCCCCGGAGTGGACCTTTTTCCCTGTTGCTTGGCTGAATGTCCCTCGTGTTGCTCTAAGCAGGAGCCTTCACTGAATGTATGAGCAGGTCTAAGCTGGATTTACAGCCGTCTGGTTCTTCAACCGTCGCAGTGTATTGGTTAGCTGATTTATGAGTCGTCCATTATGCGACGATTTAAAATGCATAACAAGGTGCTTGTGATAAGGCATAACATTATGACCGCCTTCCTATTGTGTAGGTCTCCCTTGTGCCTCCAAAACAGTTGTGACTCATCAGAGAATGGACATGGACCTTCTGGGGGTGTCCTGTGGTGTCTGGTAACAGATTGTTATGTTGTTAGTGGGGGGTCTTTGGCTCCTATGGGTTCAGGGGAGGGGGCTCTGTGGATCAGCCCATCGCAGATACTTCTGGAGGCCAGGTCAACACCTTGTGCTGTTCTTCATAATTTTTGATTTGTTCCTAAACTGTTTTTTTGTGTGTGCCTGCATCCTGTTATGGGGTGGGGGTGCCTGGTCTGGTCTGGTCTGGTCTGGTCTGGTCTGGTCTGGTCTGGTCTGGTCTGGTCTAGGTGGTACATGTCTAAGTAACATCCTCATGATTGCCAGGTTCGCAGCAGAACATTGAATTGTGACAAGATGGTCAACGTTATTCACGTCTCCTGTCAGTGGTTTTAATGTTGTGGCTTATCAGTTTATTTGCGTATATACTGTACATATTATTCTGTAGTTTCGTGTCCGTCGGGCTCTAACTTTCATCGTTTCTCATACTGATCTGTGATCTTCAAACCGATGCTGTGCACTCTTCATCCTCCGTCTTAGCCCGTCTGATTTTTAATTGCTGGTTCAAGGTGAGCTGCAAACATCGCCGTCTCGACATGAATTTAGAGCAGCATTAGTTCGTTTTTTTGTTCTCTCTCTCTCTCTCTCTCCTGCTATTCATGACTTCCCACTGTGGAGTGGCTCTTTTACCCCTCTAGACGCTGCAGTTTAAAAAAAAAAAATTAAAAATAATAATAAAAATCTTTCAGCTGCCGAACTGCTCTCTCTGCCTTTGCTTACTTATGGGTTTTAATTAAAATTACAGCATGGATCAGCGGCCACGTACACTCTAATGAAAATGGAGATGGGACGGGGGGAGTACACAATCTAGACAGCTCTCATCAAACGGATAACGGCACCCCGTAAAACAACTTCCATGACTTCGACAATACGGGCATCTCCGCCATCTGCCCGGCCTCGTCTCAGGGGGACGTTCGATTTGCACTGTTGAATTTTTAAATTTCCATTAATGCTTCAGAAATAAATCCCAGCGCTGCCTTATTTCCGGGGTGCAAAGTCAGTTGCCTTGGAGCGAGGGCGGGCGATGGGTAACGTTGAGGAGGGCCGCGAAATGCCGCGCTTTGCACGGGCGTGTGTGAGCCACCTGGATGTCATGAAGCTCAGAGAATCCTTACTGTTATGCTTTTAATTAGTCCTACTTCTCAGAATATGGGATGCCGGCCGTCGCTGAAATGTAGACGCTGCTATAATGAAGTAGCGCAGGATTGGATAGCCATAGATCTGCAAAGTCATGGAAGAGGAGAGAGAGAGAGAAAGAGAGAGGGAGAGGGGGAAGATTAGATAGTCAGGGAAGAGCCAGGCATTAATGTCAGCTAGCAAATATAGCTCAGGGTTGTAGCGGTCCCCGGCCACATGGGAGGGATATGGCAGTGTCAGACCTCTGCGTGCCAAACCTGATGGATGAGGTGGAGCGGCTCGTCAATCACGAGGGCTCCCATTTCTCCTAATAGATCAGACCTCATATTGGGAGAACCTGCCTTCCGTCATGCCGCCGCCGCCGCCGCTGGGAACCGTCCAGATTTACCGGTTAACCTGCATCACGGAGCTGCCTCTCTGACTTTCTTGTTAGCAATCCTGCCCTCAGAACGACAGCTCTCGCTCCAGATTCTGGATTTCTTTTTTTTTTTTTTTCTTTTTTTTGAGGCGCATACTTTATAGCACTCATCGCTTTTCAGAGGCCTATTTCTGACCGGCTCTGGTGGCGTAGTCATCCCACCTCCGA
Organism: Planiliza haematocheilus; assembly: GCA_005024645.1. NCBI lineage: Eukaryota > Metazoa > Chordata > Actinopteri > Mugiliformes > Mugilidae > Planiliza > Planiliza haematocheilus. Next base: position 9,010,763 of record SRSE01001415.1, on the reverse strand, counting down.
GTACAGCTCCCCCGCTCGCTGTAGAATCTGACACGATAGCAAAGGTCAGGGCAATTAACCCGTTTCCAAAGGGTAATGAGAGTGTGTGTCATAATGCAGATCAGCTGTCACATGATTAGTGTCCTTCCAGAGGATGATACAAGACTCCGCATTAGACAATGGTGTTCACTTTTGGCTTTCAAGGCGATCAAAGGTCCGGTGCTGCAGAGTTACCCGTTTACGTCTATGTAAAGTCACAATTAGAGCGACTCATTCGTCACCTTCATCTTGGAGGCATTTTGTCTGGGGAGGCATTTTTATTTTATTTATTCATTTTTTTTTCACAGCAGGCTTGCAAACCTTCATCCGCAAAGAAATTTCATGAAATTGCATTTCACAGCAGCTTCGACGCTTCAAAGTCTTCCCCAGCCTTGTTATTGTCTACCGCTGCTTTTTTTTATTTATTTTTCTTTATAAAGATGGCCTTTTATTGACTGGCAGTGTCAAACACGGTGAGACCCTGAGGAACCTGCAAAACTGACAACTCGAGCGCTCTCTATACCCGGCAGAGGCGGCGTAGTGCACGCTAAATTATCTTCTCTGAGCAGGAATTTGTGCAAGCAGTCACTTCCTGCCAGGTTTCCCCCCAAGATGCTGCACAATACCGCTCAGGATCGCCCAGCAGGTGCACATGTTAAGAGCTCCGCTGTGTAATCTCTGTCCCTCCTTTGCACATCAAAATGTAGGTTTGTATAGCTGCAGAAGTTAGTTCCACTGGGAATGTGCGCATTTGCAAATAAGTTTTCCATGTTTTTATCATTTATCACAGTGGCCAGGTGGTTAGCACTGATGCCTCACAGTGAGACGGTCCAGGGTTTGACTCCATGGGACTTTCTGTGTGGAGTTTGCATGTTCTCCCTGTGTCTGCGTGGGTTCTCTCCAGGTTCTCTGGCTTCCTCCCGCCATCCAAAGACATGCTCATTAGGTTAATTGCTGAGTCTATCTCAGTCGATCGCAGGGCCTCTGTGTACCCCCGCCTCTCGCCCGATGACAGCTGGGATAGGCTCCAACAGAACCCCGCAGCCCTTAACAGGAATGAGCATGTACATAAGATGAATGAATGAATGAATACTTTTATCATGCATCCTCCAGAAATGGAGATTACTGGAGGTGGAAAGATTACACAAAAACATCCTTTATTCTTTATTCCTTTGTGTCACTCTTTGTACAAACTGGCTTTAGGTCATTTACAGATCAGTACGGCATTATTTATTTTTTTAATGGAGTTGAAGAGAGTCAGTGGGTTAACTCCTTGCACGCGCTGCCAAAACATCACAGCGTTCACCCGTTGAGCGCCCCAGCGGGAGCAAAAGAACAGGCTGTGTTCTGCATGCGGATCGGCTTTATAGTTCTTATCAGCGCGGGTCTGTGCTTGTTTGCTCGCTTTATTATTTCCCGATTATTATTATTTATTTATTTATTTATTACAAACACACCAATAAGTACCGTCAAAATTAACATGAAAGCTCCGTTCGCTTTGAAGAAATTAAATGAAATTCAGCGTCGGTATTGTTAAAATACGACAAGCGCGCTTTGAATTATTCAGCGGCGCCTGTCACGCTGCAGATTTTGATAAAACCAAACGCTTCTTTTAAATACGTTTGTCACTTTTTTTTATTAACTACGCAACAGCTCGTGCTTCAGTGGTTGTAAAACTTTTGCTTTTAAAGGCCTAATTACGTGCTTTTGTAATAGAAGCAATCCGAGCCCATTGAGTTTCCTGTCAGCAGAAATTTGCTTGGCATCGCTTGGGCTTGTTGGTTCTTCTCGTGATTGAACAAACACCCGGTCCTGCATTGATCAGACTTACTGAGAGCCCCCTGACATCAGCCTAAACCCAAGAGACGCGCCGAAGGTGGGGACGTTTGCCGATTCACCACCCGATATTCTAACGTTATCGTCCCAACGCACCGAACGCGCTCTCTCGGACTCCATTATCTCTTCAGCTTTCCCCGTCTCTCTGCCCTTCTCCTCGCACCGTCAGCGGGGAACAGATCAAACCGCCATTTAAGAGCCTTTCTACCAGTGTTGACTTCATGCTACATTACACGGGATCGGCCACACGGAGGGAGAGAGACACTCGGATAATTTGAAAGGTCTGCTCTATTATAATAGCAGCTCTCCTGTGAGTTGACGCAGGGGATGTAGCTTAACCTTTCAAGGAGGATCACAATGGAGAGCACTGCAAAATAAAGTGATTACTGTCTTCGGAGGGGCGACTGTGCAAGTTGGGTGAAAGAAAAGCTTGGGAAAAATAGCGCGGAATCACTCGGCTTCATTATTATTGTTTTTTTTATATATATATATATAATTTCGCATCGAGGTCAAATCTGTCATTTTCTCCGGCTTTTATGTTTCTTTCTGGAAAAAAAAAAAAAAATGGGGGCAAACTGCAGAAGGTAATCAGCTTTTTTCTTCATGGGTTCGTCCTTTTATCCTCATTGTGCGATTCCTTTGAGTTTCCGCGAGAGAATATAAGGTTGTTCGGTTCCTAGCTGGGATTGGATTGGACATGTGCGTCTGTTTGCGTGTTTCTATGGTGAATGCACAGCAGGACTGTTTGGGTGGAAAATATAACCTTTAGTCGCCCCCCCCCCCGCCAATAAATTCAGCCGTGACATTTAGAGTTTTGGTAAAATTACCCAAGGCCAAAGAGGATGTGGGTAGATGTGATATATATATTTTAATCTAGAGTTTATAAAAAGAAATGATATTAATGCAAATGCGCATTTTGTGAGAAACCAGAAGAAGCGGCATGAACGGAGGAAGATTAACGGCTCCTCTCGTCTTCAAATAACCCAAAACGTTTGGAGTAAATTCTCCAAAACTGAGCCCCTCCTCGTCGGCTTCTCCTCTCGCTGATTTTTATTCATCCTGAGCCGAGACCACGTGAAGCCTTGACAACATGAAAGGCTTCCTTTTACCCTCTCAGTCGACGGACATGACAAGGGGATATTAGAGGACGGTTGCTCAATTTTGTTGTAATGCCCTTATTTGCCCTCCAGTCTGCCAGTCGGACTCGAGGTCTCGTCTGGGGAATGTGTACTCGACACGGATCCTGCATACCGGCCAGTTTTTTTTTTTTCTTTTCTCCAAATCTCAGGCAAAAGGAATAAAACAGTCCGGAAAACGCTCCTTTTTCTCAGTACCACGTCTACATGCACAATTAAACCCAATCAGGATGATAAAATGATTCATTACCGCTAACTTTTTTATTCAATTTAGTGTCATTACTGGCGTTTAGCTGTATAGGAATTCCATTCACTCGGCTTGACTTAACTCCGGAGTCAGATTTAATCTTTTGGCTGACTGCCGCGAAAGATCTTCATTTCCCCAATCCTCCCTATTTGTGCTCAGCTAACAGGGATTACCGCCGAAAGTCTGTTTACTAAGCTAACTACGAGCAGGGGGGATGACAGATGTAGCTTAAGTTTAGTAATCATCCCTGACATTTAGAGAACTACACCTCTGCTCCACCTCCACTGTTTCTCTGTCAGCCTTTGTACACAGCATACACAGAGAAGGACTTACATGCTTTAATTATATGAGCTGATTGATTAGCTAATTATTTATTTTTCCCCCCACTTAGCGAAGGAACGTGTTTGTCGGTAGCCGTGGACGTTCGTACAGTCTTTGACATATGGTGTGTAATGAACTCACAAAGTGCTGTTTGAGATGGATGGAGTCTTTTCATCCTCGGTTGATTACTGCTTCATTTGGACCACAATTTTTTATTTAAAAAAAAAAAAAAAAAAATTACAGCCTGTCCAGAGTCTTCATTGGTTATGCGCCGCTTGTTTCCACTTTCATGTCCATTTACATGACGCACGTGAGTGGAACTTCTCTCCGCGAGGTGATGAGTGCTTGTCCGGAGTCGGAGGATCGCGCTTAATGAATGCCGTTCCATTTTCATTTTAAGGAAGGCCATCAATCAAAGAATCCCTCCGCGATTCGAATTGGCAAGAAAGAATGAGATGAGACTTAAGTGCAGTGAAAGAAAAAAAAACTCGATTCTTGACTTCCATCTGGGGCTGAAAACGCACTCTCCATCAATATCTTACTCCGCTCATCATTGTTTCATTTCATGTGACTAAAAACATCAAGAGTAAAAAGAGTAGAAAGTGCAGATTTTTCTTTCTCATTTGTCGGATTTAAGACTGTCTTGTCCTCAAAAGACGTTCTTTATTCTTGTACATCCAAACCTCAGTTCTCTATAGTCAAGGCTCTTCTTTCATACATGTACAGTCTCTACCATAGAAATGTCCAGGTACTAGACACCTGTCCGGTCCTGTGGGTCGCAGTTAGGGCCTGTGTCTTGCTCCACACCTGCTCAGTTGGAGTGGGTGTTTGGAGGTCAACCCCTTGGACTTTTTGTGGATGTTCCTTGAGCTGTTCCTAGATGTTGAGGAGTGCACTGTCCATCCTGCTAGAGACTATGGCGAACTTCCAGGAGCCAGCAATTGTTTGGGGCCCAGTAAAGACACCAAGGGTCTCATGTACAAAGACTTGTGTGGATTTCCTTCTAAAACGTGACGCATGCTCAGATCCAGCAGCACATTTCCTTTGTACATCCCAATCGAGCGCACATGTTGTACCTGACCCCAAGCCCCTTTTGAATATGCAAATCCCAGTATCACCTGTCGCCAAAGGATCAACAGCTGTAGAAGCCAGCGCACGCCAGCCATGGCGTTGGCGTAGGCACGTACACGACATTTCACTCTTGATGCATCTGAACTTTTCCCTGAGCGAGTACGTATGGAATTTCTACCTGCGCCGGTAGAAATTGAGTTCAGAAGTTTAAGAACAGGTTTAATAACAGTGACAGTAAGTGTTAACTGACTGTTACAAAAAAGGCTACAGTGCAAGTGATAAAATATATTTCAGATGAGACTAAAATACACTGTTTGTGCCTCGTGCTTTTTGCGTCTGTTTATTTTTTTAGCATCAGAAAGCTAGCTAGCAATAGACGTCGTCGTTTCCAGGAAGACCTGGGCTTCACGTCAGCTTCTGCAGCACGTGTGGCTAATTACATGTTCCCATTCGATTAGCATGTGCTTCCTTTAAAACCTGCCTTGCGTCAGCCCGTTGAACGCTGGAGGTCTTTCTTTTACAGCCTCCATTGTTCCAGCAGATGGTGACTAATCTTATCCAGGCATCAGATGTGCAATTCTCTATATTCTGCAGAAGTGTTGCAGCATTTACCCTCGTTGAGCGATTGTCGCTTGTGATCACATCGACCGCCACTAAGCAGATAAAACCGACAACCCGGGACTTTAAAAGATGATTTGTATTGTGCCGTAACTTTGCGACAGTCTTCACATATGACATTGAAAGGATGGTCATGCCGTCGCACTGCAGCTGAAATTCTCCTCTCGCATACGCCACATAGCCCCACTCACATTAACATCTTCCAAAATACTGAGCTATTCAGATCATGTACCATGTTTCCCACAGGCATGTTCCTTTTCAGTCACAGAGGGAAACGGTTGACCTCCCTCACCAGAGGAGCAGATCTGCCTCTTAAACTCTCAGCGTTGCACCCACAATTAATGTCTTATCACCCTTCATTTATTTTGAATTGATTCACTTCATCTGCTGAACCCACAGGGGAAATCTTGTTCTGGTTTGTGTCATGGAAAGGGGTCTGGGTTCATTATGCCATCGGCTGATTTTAGATTAAAGATCTCGCACTAAATCAGTGCAGGTCTTGTGACAGAGCCCCAGCCCGGTCCCCCTGTATGAGTTAGCTTGCCAGTGCTGTCTATATATAACCACCTCAATCAGCTCCGTGGCTGGTTGGACTTCAGCTGAACTTAATACATTATATGGGCCAGGGAGATACATGGCTTTACTGAGCCGGCATGTAAACTTAATGCTCTTTGTGATGGGAGGCCTTTCAGATCCTTTTGTGGAAGTGCAAGCATAAGACTGACCGGGCCAGAAAAACGCAGCTTCTTAAATTTTCTTTCTTTCTTTTACTAGAACCTTAAATTTGATGTGAAAATTTAGGCTTGGACTTCTGAAGCGCAGTTCTAGCAATCTAGCGTAATGGAGAAAATGGAGGACGCCATTTATTTTAATCAGGGGTGGCTGACATCTGGGAAGATGTGACACATTTATTTAGTTTTTATCTACGGGGTAACAAAACAAATCTATAGGACTGTATGTCTCCACAGAAACACGAGTGAAAACACAGCTGAAAAGGCAAACACAGTCTTCATCCTTGCCGTGTGGCATTGGCCGAGACCAATTTGATGTTTAATGTAAAAACTTTGAATCTTTGAAATGCAAGGACCCTGCCTTTGAAAGTTCACGAGAAAACTGCTTTCCTATCGCAGATATTTTCTGCCTAAACTGGATGTGTAGCTGGGTGTAAGAACTCGGGTCAGCATCTCTCTGTGAACCTTTTTTGGTTGCAAAGACAAAATAACTGTTTCACGACTCCTCCATACTCGCAGGCTCCAGGTATTTATTTAGAAACTGCTCATCATGAGGGGTCGCTCAACAAATAATGAATCCGTCAGCCGTCAGCACCCACATAAAACCCTCGGCTTCTCTTCCTCCTCGTTCGTTTCGCTTTTAAATGACCTGGTGTCGCTGCAAAAGAAGAACTGCATGACGGGAAATATCACAGAATTATTTATTTTTATTTTTTTCTTACTCAGTTGTGTCACTTTCCTTTCCGGGGGACGTGACCTAATTTAGCCCGTCGATGCTGACCTGGACCACGGGCGTGCTTGACAGGTTTCCATGTCAGCTGGGGGCCACCGTGTTCCCACGAGGGCACTGTTAACAAAAGTAACCAGAGAGGCGTGAAACATTCTCTGACAGACGTGCACCTCCTCTATTTTAGGAAGCAGGAAGGGCTGAAAGGGATTTTCACACATTCAGACAGACGCACGTGCGCACGGAGTACGGGAAATTAATGAGAAGGTTGGCTGCATTTCTACTACATGTATGAGGTTTAGATTACCTCCCCCCGCAGTCCTCCGGTGTGAACCTTCACCCTGCATGTGCTAACACTTCTGCTTTGACACCAGAGAGGGAGTGAGGGGGCGTAAGGAATAGAGCAGTTAGGGGGTTCATACTTGAAGCTTTTTCATTTTGCAGCCCCATGAAGCAAAAGTGCAGGGATTACTTTGATAATCCCCAAGAAAAGACTCACCAGTACAAATTACCATCGCAATTTATTCATGGGCTTTTCATCCTGCGTACCCAGACACGGCAAATGGGGAATCTGATTGCTCAAGATACAGTAGTGACAGGCGTTTGTGAAGGCTTTGGATCCCGTCGTGTCACTCTGTAATCATGTTTTTGGGTCGCAGCGGAGGTTTGTCCGCCTGCGTGAAATCCCCTGTTTGCCAGCAGGAGTTTACCCACACGAGAGGCGCTCAGCCTCGCCTCTCAAATACATCCTCACAACATTTTGAGGCTCAGTAAACAGAATCTTGTATCATCTCGTCTAATCTTGTGACATCTCAAAAAAAAGAAGAAGAAAAAAAAAAGCTCTTTGGATTGGACGATCAACCTTCGTCTAGCGAATGAAACTGAATTCCTCTGGCTTTGCGGTTTTTGCTCTGAATGCAGAATAAAAAAAGTGAATAAAAAAATAATAAATCAGGATGTGAGGACTTGTACTTGATTGCAGCTGTTGCATATTTGATGACTTTGATGATGAAAAGGCTTCGTCCCGTTTGTTTTATTTTATTTTTTTTCTTTGAACATTTTGGCCTCTTTAACTTAAGATATCTGCGCTTCAAAGTGACCGTGTGAGTTATTTCAAATAAGCTGGCGTAGTTAGTGTACTCACTAAAAAGGGCCAAGGTTATGGTCTTTTAGGGTTAACACGGCCCTTGGTTAAGAGCCCTTGGCAAACTCTGCCAGCGTGACTCATGCTTTAGGCTGCAGACGCGAGCAGCAGTCGGTGTTTCGGTGTGGATGTCATGTACAGAAATGACACGACAATAATAATAGTAAGTTGAAAGTAATCCTTGTTATCTTGTCTTTGAAATCATGTCCGATGACAGGGTGGCCTCTGTGGCTAGAGGTCTTTTAGTGGTGGACAGCTGGAAAGTGGAATACACGCACACAGGCAATGAGCACATACACATAAGGCATACTTTATATGTATATATATATATATATATATACACTGGTCAGGCATAACATTATGACCACCTTCCTAATATTGTGCAGGTCTTGGGCCTCCAAAACAGTTTTGACTCATCAAGGAATGGACATGGGACTTCTGAGGGTGTCCTGTGGTGTCTGGCAACATGATAATGTTAGTGGGGGCCTTTTGAGGGGGCCTTCGAGGGGATGGGCCTCTGTGGATCATCACACAGACACTTGATCAGTTTGGAATCTAGTGTATTTGGAGGCCAGGTCAACGCCTTGAGCTGTTTTTCAGTTTTTTTTTTAGTTGTGTCTGTGTCAGGCTGCATCCATCGAGGAGCGTTGGTTATTCACTTCTCCTGTCAGTGGTCTTAATGTTGTGGCTGATGGTGTATATAGTATAAGTTTATCAAACTGTCTTTAGTGGACAAAATGATCGTTAGGGACATTTTAGTCCGAGAGAAAGCTCTGTTCCCATATTGTATGCCAGTTTGCCACAAATGAAAACAATTCACTGAAGTTTTTCAAAATCGCAAAATTAAATCCTATCTTTTCAGAACTGGCTTTTCAAATCCTGCACATAGTTCGGTACATTCATAAACTTAAGTTCATGCTATAACAAAGGGAAATATGCCTTCGCTGCGTGCAGCAACCAAATAATCTAATATAACGATTCAAGGATGGCAATAAAGCTAAGGACAACCAAACAAGGTACTGCTAGATGAGTAGAGTTATAGAATTTCATCCATTTCAAAGCCACTGCATGGAATGTCAGAAATGTACAAAACCCAGACTTTTATGCTCTAAAAGATGATGATATAATTTGTGATCTATTTTCCGTAATATTAACTGGCCCTGTGGAGCGGTTTGTTTATGGGGTGAACCCCCCCACCCTGCACAGATGAACGCCAACTTCTCAGATTGCCCCAAGTCGCATTCTCGCTGGGGAATGACATGTATGATGCTGAAAGAGTTAGTATGACAAGTTCAAGGGAAGTTCATAAATGGTTTGTCTTATGACAGGCTTTAATGGAGATCTAATGAGCATTGATTTATTCCAGGACAGGACTCTCTCTCTCTCTCTCTCTGCAGGTATTGATCCATATGTTCATCTTTTAGTCGTAGCTATCCCTCCGGTTCCCTGGAAACCAGGGTGCAGTGCGGTTTCTAACTTGTAGGGCTGTTTTTTTTATTTATTAATGCTTTCAACCATAGGATGCAATGTAAAAGAAGTGAATAGTGAAGTCCCTTTATACTGCGTTTTTCTAATTTCAAATATGGAAGGACTCCACTGCACTCGGCTGCACAAACAACCAATTGTGTAGAAGTCTATAAGAAAACAACCGCTCGCTTGAGTTCCTCCTTTCAAATGTACCTCTATATGTCACGTCGTTCCTTCACGGCCCCATTTAGACGTTAGGGTCTCTAACAAAGCAGAATCAGGATGAAGGATAAATAGCCGTGAACTGGCGCTTCCCCATTTCTTCGTTAACCCCATCCCATCTCGTGAAGTTGGTACCAACCCAAGCATTCGCTCCGGGTAGGAAGCGGGGTTATCGATGCCGGTTAATTGTGTCCAGCGTGGAGGTCACTTACAGAGTCGTGTTACAGCCTCCTCAATGCAGCATTACAGCCTGAATGAAGGCTCATTTATTCTCCCTCTCCGTGCAATTTATGCCTCTCCTTGAATCCTTCTCCAACAGCCTCGAGGTGGTTTACAGTGAATAACACCGCTGCAATTATGTCAAAGCGTGAATACGGGGTTGAGGCCCTCACTATTATTTAGTGATATATCTCTTTATGCGGTCCAGCACGTTGAGATGGGGAGGCTGATGAGGTTCCGGGCGGTTGCTGACCAGAAAAGAGCAGTTACACAGTCCATTTCACTCCTGTGCTAATTAGCATGTCAACTGTGAAGGCATCACCAACGAGGCGTTCGGCAGGGGTGGGTGGGAAGAAGGAAACAGGGCCAGGCAAGGAGACTTTCCATCAAAGTGCCACTAAAACCTGACCTTTACATGAGTCAAAGAGGGAAAGCTGCTAGCCTATAGGGGCGCGAGGGAGGGGGGCACATTAGAATCACTGTGTGAGCAAAAACTGGCGAGAAGGTTTTAGTATTCTCGAGAGCAGACGGATGATCATTTGTTTTGCGGCGCGGCAAATGAAGAGCCTGGTATCCTCACACAGCCGCCGATGAACACAATTCTTTGCGATGCTCGGTCCTTCATCCCGCTCGAGCCGTCTTTGAATGAATACAAAGAAGCGATGGGATATTCTGAGGGAGAGGAGAAGTTTAAAAGGGGAGAAAGCTCCCGCAGCAGCCGCAGGGGAACGCTGATCAGGGCCTAACCACGTGGCAATTAAACGGAATTCGAGGCGCATTCAAAGTTTTATTATACTTAAACTTGAAGCATTTCAAGAATCCCGCTTTTTGTTCACACCACAGGCGTCAAGGCTTAATCTTGCATCAGTAGCCCTTTTTTTTTATTTCCCCGTCTCACTTCGAGAGCAGCTTTTTTTCATAATGATGGATGAGCACAGCTTAAGACGAGACTCAGGTGCTGTGGCCGCCATGCCCAAAGCAAAGGTGGAACAGAATCACTCCCCCCCTTGTTCCCCCCTGGATGAGGAGCGGATGCAGACGGAGCATCATCAGCATTCAAACTGCGCCCGCAGACTCACTGCACCTCCATGAATACAGAGCGACTCTGGGTATTGGTTAATGTAAAGTCTTGTTTTCACTCGCGCCCTAAGTTTATTATCTCCAGAATGAAGTCGGTTGCGGGCGCACATTCGCGGAATAAGGTCAATTTTCCAGGAATTGTTCACCGAAAACTAAATTAGAAGAGAGGGAGAGGTTGCGCTCTGCAGTGTTCCCTCATCGCAGTGGCGCTGCAAATTCCCAATGGTGGGCAAATGTTTTTTTTTTTTAAATACAGTATGAAATATGGCATGCATTAGAGCACACACTGCAAATCTGGGTTTAATCTACAGCGCGGAAAGAAGAAACATAGTGACCTAAAACATGTAAAGGGACCAGAAAGATGGTCGCTAAGGCAGCCTGCACTGTATACGGACAATCCGGAGACATTACCTCTAATAACATTAGCAAACCTCTTCCTATACAATGTATTTCCTTGTCTTTTAAGCACTGTTGAATAATTTACTCTATGAAGACAAAAGGATATTATAAAGTCTTTCATAAGTGCAAGGAAATAGTCATTACTCTGCGGCATGGCATGCAGAGTGACTATTGATTATATGTCTTTCAATCCGAATATCCTCCCCTTCTCACTAGGCATCCGCCTGGTGCTCCGGTTTTCACTTAAGCGGATGTGCATATTTTGCGTCTTCATCTTCCCTCTGTCCCTCCGGGGATGCATAATGCCTTGCATTACATAACAGGAGCGTTTCCATTCACAGTACCCGGCAGCTCCAGGAATAAACATACTGTCACGGTTTTGCCTTTTGTCGTTCATTGTGCGCCGATTTCTATTTTCTGTTCGCCCGCTTCCGTCACTCCAGACGAGCTGCTTCAGCCGGCCCGTGCTGTCCCACCTTAAGCCCCCCGCCCCTGTTCTCACCTGTATCCGCGTACAGCGTATCCCCGGCTCACCTCTAGGCTGTCTGCGTTCTCAATGCCATTGCTTTCCAGCTTTCTTTTTCCCAGCTGGGGCTTGTTTTTTTAGTTTTTTTCGGTCTTGTCCGTTATTGTGGATTCTGTTTTTGTCCGTTGGGTCCTTGCGTTCGTTTGCCGACCTATTTTTTCGCAACCTTGAGGTCTTTTAATTAAACCTCAATTTTTGCTCTAACAATTTTGTCTTGTTCATCTTTGTTGATTTGGTCTACGTATTCACAAACGTATAAAAAAAAAAAAAAATATTGCAAAGGAACTGAATAGGAAATGTGTTCCTGCCCTTTGTAAATCATCTGAACGCACATTTCCGCCGTATGCAGTGTTTCTTCTGGATTCCATCTAATGTAACCGACGTCCAATTAAATCCGCCCTGATCGTTAACAGTGTGAGTAAGCCTTCATCGCACTGTGGCGGTGAAATGTTATCAGCCGTCCACTTGCACCGCCGGTGTCTCTAATGGATCCAGCAGCAGCAGCTCACGTCTTGGTCGGCTCTGCATCCCTGCAGCAAGGCCGCTCGCCCACTCCGTGCGGTGGAATTAGATAATAAGCCACGCAATACACACACACATCACGCATGCACTGAAACATACGTACTTAGCATCGCCTTTCTCTCGATTGTGCATAAGGTCGCGCAGACTGACCCTGGAACTAAAACCGTAACAATCTGTTTCTGATTCCCAAGGACTTCAGTCATTTGCAGGGAGAAATCCCGAGGCTGCTTTTCACCTCATTTTAGGCCCCGCAATTGGCAGACACTTGAAATGCATTTGTAATGACATATTCTGCTCTTCTGGCCATCTCAGCCGTAGCCAGCCAAGGTCACCTTATCATCCCACAAAGCCCCTATGCCTATTAGAAGAAGTCAATTATGCTGACAGCTGATAATGGAGTCTGCAGAGGTTATTTTGTTGTTTGTGGTTTTCTAAAATTGGGACGCTAATAGAGCGATGTGGGTCTATCAACCATATGGATAACTCTGTTGGTGAACTCTCCGTACCAGGTACATTCGCAGAAGCTGACCTGCACCGTGACATCGAGTCTTGGGCTCATTTTGATTCTGCAAGAGGTGAAAGGGGCCAGAGAAATGTGCTGAGGGTAGCACTCTGCCCTCTTGTTTTACTTACAGCACACTATATCTGCTATATAATGCATTAGGGATTTCCCATTTCCTTGAGCCCTTTGGTCCACTGCTTCAGGTACTGCGCGGGGAACTGGTTGAGTGTCAACCCTGCCTAATACACAGGGCTTTCTCCATGCTTTACCTCTGCTGAGCCAGCACGCTCATTAAGCCCTTCAACTAGTGAAACTCAATGGGAAACCGTCCAGCCGTCTGCCCGCCTCTTAGGATTTTCGGCATGGCTGCACCGTCAGTCCAGAGTGAGATATTTATACGAGCCAAATGTTTGTGTGCCTCTGCAGGCAAGGCACTTTATGTGGAGGAAAGCAGGCGCTCATAAAAAGGCACCGGCTTCACATAAATAGATATTTATTTTCCTGAAGTGTTCACCTTTTATTCTACGCCTCTGCCCCTAAGATATCTTCATAAGCACCTGCGATGTCAACAGCAGGCAACAAAATCCGCATTTAATTAGCGCCTCGTGCGAGCAAGGTCTCCTGCTGTCGGCTCCGCTTCTCCATTATCTCATTGTCCTCGTGAGGACATCGCTGGGATTTTATGGTCCTCCATCTCTTTAAAGGACTAAGTGTTTCCGTGCACTGGTTCTTAGCTGACTTGAAAGAGACGGCAGTAAGACGAGGGAGCTTCACCCCGGCATCTGCGGCGCGAATAAGTAAAGGAGCTTTTCTCTCCTGTGGCAGTGTTTGTCTGCATTTGCACCAGGCTCTTTGGTCCTTGGCTGTGTGCTTTGTAGTCGCGCTTGGCTTTCAGGCCCCGTTTCCCTGCGCATCTCTCCAAGTCTCCACACACACTCTCGCTGTCACTGCACGACTGTGGCAAGCACAGCTGCCTCACTCTGCGGCTCCTATCCTGAGATGACTGTCCCCTTCCTGGTTCTCTGCTACTTGCTCTTAATGCATAATTAAACTGCCTATGGGTTCTTAGGCTGATTGAAGAGTCTTGTTGGAATGGTAAAAAATCTCACAGCGGAATTAGTCAAGGATGTCTAATAGCGTATCTTCTGCCATTGTCCTGGCTTCTTTTCTTCTTTTTTCCCTTTCCTTGTCTTGTCCTCAAGGTAGACGTGGCTGTCAGGTGTGAAAGAGTGCGGATGTGTCAGCGCAGACAGCAGGGAAAGCTCCGGACAGGCAGAGAAAGGCTTGTCTGTCTTTAATCCTTCTTGGCACGATTGATTTAGAGTCACTTTGCGGTGAACAGGCCTTTTGGCACTTTTTGGGATGGAGAGTGAGGGAGGGAGACTGGCAAGCACTGCATCACTGATGGGTGCACCACTGCAGACACCTGAACTGGGTAATCTGAGCCCTTAGTGCCCAGTTAAAGATAAAGGCAAGGCAAAGGGATCTACCACAGCATTCTGTATGCTTGACTTAGCTTGCGATGGATGGAAGGAACTCTACTATAGAAGTATATCAGCACATAATTGGAAAGATAAGTCTGTTTGTATGTCATATAAAAGTACCCCGAACAGCAAGTTCCCTGATTTGTGTAGACAATATGTGCTTGACTTCATAGAACTCACTTGTCCCCAAATTAAAGTGTGCATGCTCGTACAAAACGGCACACCGCGTTATCCGGCCGTCCGTCAGGCAGTGTGATTTGCTAGGTAATCTCCCGCACTGTGTGAATCTGCCAGGACTTCACCGGGGGAATGAAATTTTAACCAGGCAGATATAGCTTTTTTAATCTTACACTCCACATCGGTCTCAGTGCCCTTTTTTTAAATTTATGTTTATTCTGAGCCTGAAAGCACCGCAGCCACCACCGCGGACCCCGTGAATAATTTACACGCTATACGACTCACATCGCCCGTACACTATTAACTCGGGGAATGACGAGGATGCCCCTAGGAAGCACAGCGAGGCAGGAGGTGGGGAGTTTTACTGGGAGGAAGTATATGACCTACAGCGCAGCTTGTCGACAATCATCCGGACAAATATTGGGTAAAGGGATGGAGTGGATAATGCGGAGCAACTTCGCTTGCCCCAAGTGCTGTTACAGTTTAAATACTGTTGGTTCAGGATTTGAGCTAGAGTCAGTAAAAATGAGTTGTTGACTAAAGGTTTGCTGTTGCATCTACCAAAAAATTGTCAATAGCGTATGTCAAAAGCCAGGCAAGTGAGGTTGCTGCTATTGACGGAGTAATTGCTTTGAATGCACTGCCTGTTCTGAATCAGCCGCCGTTTAGTGAGGCTGAAGTTTAATGAGTTCAAGAGGTTCAAATGATTTTAGCTCTGAGCTAATAATGACAAAAGGCCTTAAAAAAAGAAAGTGTCCTTAGGTTTGTCAGGAACAACAAGACATATTCTTTACCTAGGAAGCTGCAGAGGCTTTTCTGCGAGGTAATTAAAGCTTGATCACGGGCTACTGTTGGCCGTAGACTACGCCAACCCCATTAAACACCGTCAGTCTGACACTTCTAATATGCGGCTTTCGTTCTCAGCTCAAACTTTCAACTCTACCGGAACTCCCGTCTCTCGCGTGGTGCATTCACTGACATCAAGGACAAAAAAACACACCCTGCAACCACAGAAACAATACAACAAAACAAAACTACATTCTCTTATCAATACTGTGCACTGCAGATATGTTTAGCCTATATAAATCGGCCCTTGTCAATAGCTTATGTTTAATTTGTTTAATGTAAACTGTCTTTGGACAGTGAAATTCACCAACAAATTGTTGATGCGACTGCCGTTGCGAGGATTTGGACCGTTCCTCTGCTAGTTTGCTGCAATAACCCTCACCTGTCTTCTCAAAGGTGCCCGTGTTGTCATTGTCACGTGATCGGCGACTAGTCGCCTTCCCGCTAACAGCGTCACGGCACAGCAGCGAAGTCGGCTAGTCGTTCTGTCTGCCGGTTTTGTTCCGTCTCCTCAACTGCGGCCACCGCGGAGAACAGATTCACGAGAAGTACCTATTTATAAGAAATAACCCTCTCTGACAGGCACACACAAACAACATCTCGGAGAGCGTACGCTTAAAATGACTCCGTTTCTTTCACAGCGTGCTTCAAAGGAGACCTTTTCTTCTTCCTGGTTGGAAAATACAAAGAGTCTGTCTTTATTTTCAGGCTTTTTCCCCCTCACATTTGATGTTTACAGATACTTTGTTATGTTTGCCGTTTTCGTGACTCTGGTTCCCTCTCACAGCTGGCAGGGCATTGTACTGATAAGGCATCATAAATCACTGGCTTGCGGGATCACGCGGCTAAAAGTGGGTGAAAAAAAAAACTGCCTTTTTTTTTTTTAAGCTAAATATTCTCCGTCTTAATGTCAGTGCAAAATCGGTGCCGACTAAATCGGGAGGTTTTGTGGGGAAAAGAAGGATGGAGTTGCAGTAAAAGGGCAGAGGGGATTGGGAAGTGATAAAGTGGCTGCAGCTTCAATGGTGCAGTCAGGTTGGCATTTTCACCAATTTTATGCTTTATTGTGTTGTAATGGTAGAAGCGCTTCCTAATTACTTAAACTAAAGGTTAGTCGTTAGTCTGCGTGCAAGATGTCTCCTTTGTCGGCTGATTATTTACTCACAGCTACGAGGTTTGCTGAACTGCGTCAAGACGCTTCGACACCCTTTCTCATTGCACACACATTGACTCACTCACTCAAACTCAAACAGTCACTGGGGCAGTGAGCTCTTGTGATGAGCCGTCACAGAGGACAGCGGTAATTTGGCAAAAGCTGTCATTCTTTAAGACAGGACGTGACCTCTCGGAGTGATCAGTGTGTAAAAAGGTCCTTCAGTATCGCACCAAAGGCCCCTTTGCTCCTGGGCAGATTGAAACGGGCTCCCATGTTGGCTGGCTCCATGTCGCTGAGACAGTTACAGCGGCAACTGATAATTCTCAAAGTCAGCCACTCGGATGAAGGGTCAGCCTCTATTTTCTTCTTCTGTCCCTCGGAGCGCCATCTCCTCTTTCTCTCACACACATCTCACATGTGTGACCAATCTCTCCGGCTTTAATGCTCTCCTTTCGCACATCTCATGCTTGACCTCTTTCGCACAACCTTCCTGTTTGGTGAAAGTTGCCTCGCAGTTGTTTCACACGGTATTATTGCAATTATTTTTCATCCAGAGCTTGTTATTGGGCTCCTCGCAGCAGGGCCGCATTCATTCAGCTAGATAGATAGATAGAGTCGCGTTTCATGTCCTCCAATTTCCTCCAGCAGAAGAAACGTGATGTTGCTCCACGCGTCTGTCCTCTCTGCTGGCCTTCTCCGACACTTCTCTAACAAATGACATTCAGACGCCCGGACTGTGTTCTGTCTTGCCAAACAAAGTGCTCTCAAAATATTGCCTAGCTCGCACGAAAAGGTCACATATTCTCTGAGCGCACTTTGATTGATTTTCCAGGAAAAAAAGAAAGACTCCATATCAAGCACAATTACATGCGCCCACATCGCTCTCTCCCGTCAGAAGAGCTGTTAACTTTCTGAACTCAATTCGGTGTTAAGAGCAGCCGGCTTTATATTCCAGACAGCAAAGATTTTTTTATTTTTTTATTTTTTTATTTCATTATTATCGTAGCTGGAAGATATGTTTCCATCAGCCCCAAATATGAAAGTAACCTTCGGGCTGGTGAGCGGGATGGAAGCATCTCTTTGCCGATGCATGTGTGCACTGCAAGGAAAACAAAACAGAACATCATCGAGACGAAGCAGCGGATTTGTTTTGACAGCGTTGCAGCTAAACAAGGAGGCAAAAAAAAAAAAAAAGAGTGCTAAAAGACTCAATCCCTCACCGACGCTTGTTAAAATTTAAATAGTGGTGGAGCTGGAGAGCTCTTATGTTACCCTCAGCGGCCTAATGATGCCCCGTAAAAGGGTCGACATGGGTCGAGAGGACGCTGAAGCATCTCCGCTGGTTGTTTACATCTGCGCAAATGGTTAATATATAATCACAGGGTCAGGTTAAATAATGAGTGGCAAACCCCACAGACGAATAATAAAAGTCTCTAATGTAAGCAGAGGTGAGCCTCGTAACGGGACATTTGTAATCTGTCAGAGCGCTATTGTGTAAATAGTTTTCTACGTCCCTTGCGAACGCGGTGCCAAGCCAATTTATTCCTTGGGCACAGATCCGATTGACGTAGCAGACATAAGGGTCTTTATAGTAAGCTTTCCCTGCCGCTGTTTGCAAGCTTCCACGGCATTCGAGGATTCCCTGATCCCTCCTTTGCAGATATCAAAACATCCCACAATTAAAAGAAGATAAGGCGCTCACGGGAGGAACCAGAGGTCAAGCTCAGGCTTACTGGCCAAGGTCAGATAGCCGGGAAGATCAGAGCTTAGTGGAGGTATTTCTCAGGGCGCAGACACAAAGGTCTGATGGCATTGTGTTGTTGTCGCTGCTGTGTGGTCGTAGTAGTAGTAGTAGTAGTGGAGGCAGGGCAGAGATTAGAGCGTGCTCCCGGTGTAGGCTCAGATCAGACAGATTGAGCAGGGGGGCTGGGCGGGTTTCACAGTCGCTTAAGAGAGTGACACACTTGGACGGGCTCCCTTCACCGGGCATTAAACACAATTAAGAGAAGCCAGCGTATCCCTGCCCACCTGGACTCTTAACTCCCCCCCCACATCTCAACCTCACTGGCCGTAAATCCACTCCCATCTATCTGGCCTATTAGACGTCCCATTCGTCTGCTGCTTCCCCTCCTCACGCTCGATGTAATCTGGCCTGAATAAGGACACGACCTTTACGATTTAAACTGACGCTGGCATTGTCCCGTTTTTAATCAGGGTAGCGTAAAAGTGTAGCCATTGTCTTTGAATTATTTAGAATACGAATGATTGTAAAGCACCTTTTTCTCTCTTGCTCTCTTAAGATTGGACAAACCGCTGACTCAGTAAGAAATCCGGTGCGCCCCCCCTCCCATTACTCTAAGGGTTGAGCTCCGTTCACAGCCCCCCCGCCCCCTTACCTTTAACCTTCATCGCAGACTTTGTCACGGCACCGCCTCCAATCTCTCTCGAAATCCTGCAAACACGGCAATCAGTGCTGGATTGTTGAGCGCTCTCAACAGGGTTTTTATTCATCCTCGCCGTTAATGCAGCGCCGACCCTTTCGCTCCGTCCTCGCTTTTAATTGGACCTAATCAGAAGGCCAGTGTCTCGCCCGTCCTCCCGGGTGTAGTGTATCAAAGCACATCATCCTCGGAGGTCAGCTCATACAAAGTCAAACCTCAGGGTTCACAGGTTAATAACAGCGAGCCTGAGCTCATCTGACATTTGAGAAGGGGGAGGGGGGGCAGTTTATGTATCTGCAGATCCTATAGGACTCGTTAGACCTGAGGCATCCCTCAGCACCTCTCGAGGCTCGCGCTTGAACCCCTCACACATCATCACCTAACGTCACAGGGAGTCGCTTTTGAGTTGGGCCCGACTTATAATGGGGCTTTAAGTCACTTTGTTTGCCTGCAGCGCGACATAGCTTATCAACAGACTCGTGCCATTTCTCAACCTGAAGCTACGCTCGTTTCTTGGGGAAGTGCTGAGTGCGGCACATTAACAGTTCTGCTGTACGGCGGTTCGACTTTGTCAGCTTCTGAGAATTAGCTCTGCGTGTGGTGGATTAATTATTTTACTGAGGAAAAGTAGAAAGGAAATGTTTTTTTTTTTCCTGAACAGAACCACGTTTCTCCGTAATTCCTACCTGGCGAGGTCTGCGCACCGTGTGTGTGTTTGTTTGCATGCACAGCAGGTTTGTTTGAGCGTACTGCTGACAGGCATTTAAGTGTTCTGGCACAGTGGTGCAAAGATGAGAGAGGAAGAGGGCTGTGAATAGGAGGGAAGAAAGCGAGGAGGTGCGATGATTTACCGTGGCGCCTTTCCATATTTTACCTCGTTTCGGATTTCCATTCTATTGGTTTTCCATTCTATTAGGTGTTGGCAAAAATGTCACCACTTAGCTCCTCGGCTATATTTCACCAGGTGGTCGGCGTGGACGACTCTTATGTGTGATAGATGGACCAACACCTCGGCGGGCGGGACGCTCCGCTGCGCCACTCAAACCCTCCCTCATAAACACTTTCTTGCATTAATGGACTCACATTTCAGACCTCACGCACATAGCAGGCTTGCCTTGGCAGGGTGACAGGGAGGGATTAGGGAACTGCTCCCTCTAGGTGAAGTTCAGCTCCACTGCAGGTGGTTTTTGCAAATCTTGGAAATGTGTTATTTTTTTATTTCATTTTATGGCCTGGCGGTATAATTACATCTCATTTAACGTAATCAGCTCAAATGTGCAAAAGCAGCACGGCCCAAGTCCCAGTTTTTGCTCTAATCTGCGGCGCTGCTGTTATTGGTTTATCGTAGTAGTAATTGGTGGGAACACTTCTTGCTTTTTAAGCTGTGTTTGGTGATGTATGAGTGCGCGGGCGATTCCCCAGTCAGCCCGAAGCAAATAGAGACTGTTGCGTTGGGCATTTTCCGCTGCTATTTGAATTTTTCAAAGCTGTCCTTAATGCTGCGAATTGTAGTTCGGGAGATCTATTATTACAACCAAAGCAGCCGGTGGTGGGCCAGAAATGAATTTGTCGTTCGCCGGGGAGATAACCATTCATCCGCTGTTTGTTTTCTCACTTCGCCCGCCTGTCTTATCTTTTGTCTTGCAGTTGTGCGGCTGCGGGCTGCTCGGCGTGGGCATCTGGCTCTCCGTGTCTCAGGGCAGCTTCGCCACCTTCTCGCCCTCATTCCCCTCGCTCTCGGCTGCCAACATGGTCATCGCCATCGGCGCCATCGTCATGGTAACGGGCTTCCTGGGATGCCTGGGCGCCATCAAGGAGAACAAGTGCCTGCTCCTGAGCGTGAGTTAAATCCACACGCATCCAGACAAGAACACACACACTGATGACCGACTTTCTTGAGGGAAGACGAAGGGCCGCGCGCCATTCGTACGAGCAGACGCCGAAATGGAACGTGGAGGCAGCCACTCGAATACAGTCCTGTTCAAAAGTTGGTGCACCTCTGGGAAAGTTGCATATTTTATGGATTTCTAAAGTCAAAAGGTGTAAATACAACCCCTGCAGCAAACAGACCTTAAAATGTTCTTCAAATGTTAATGCTCCGTCACGTTTTTATTTCATGAACTTAAAAATAGACGTGACATTCATCGGCTCGGGCAAAGTTGGCGCCGAGTGAAGCCAACCAGAGCTCGCTTCCTTTCGTACAGACTGCTGAAAGTCTTTCCACTTTTCAACTCGCTCTTTCTTGCACAGCATGGGTAAGATCTAACCGCAGACAGATTTCCAGTGATGTGAATGGAAGGGATGCTCCCAAAGCACATAAAAGTAACAGTGCATTAACATTTGAACAGCTCAGCGCTTAATGTCTGCGTGCTGCAGGGGTTTGCACGTACATCTTTTTTTACTTCAAAAAAAACGGAACAATAATTTTGCAAAGTGTGTCATTTAATGCCCGGCTGTGAACAAACATCTGCGCGCAGCTGTACGTTTCTAAACTCATAAGACACACTGAGCTCTGCTGTGTCTTTCAGCTTGAACCTAGAGATACTGTAGCTGACGGAGGGGAGTAGTTCAGCCTGCATCGTATCAGACTTCAGGGACTCACAAAGGAAAATTAGCAGGGAGCAATGGGATTCTCCCTTTCTGCAAACTGACATTGCACGCATGTAGTGGCAGCCCGGTGAACGCGCTGTCAGTCACGGGGCCTTTTGTGCCAAATACGTGGCTGTTTTAGTGTATACATAGCACACTAAAAGACATTTTGATATTTTTGAGCTCAATAATTGAGAGCGTTCCATTATTCATCACAAAGACTATTCTGTCTCGACTGTTTGCCCAAAGTTGTGGAAGTGTTTTATCTCCGGCACAAGTTAATTATGAAAGTTCACTCAGCCGAATGAGTTTTTTTTTCTTTTTTTGTGCACGCGCGTGCATCCGCCGCGGAAAGAAAGGGAAACTTTCATGTATGGAAACTTTAATGAGAAGTGGAGCCGGGGCTCTGAGTACTTAACGTCACAAACAGCTCAATCCCTTCAAGCTCTTGCATCAGTCAAAAGCTCCACCAAATCCTCAGTGTTAGACATGGCTTCCTTCACCTGCCTAACAACTGTGAAGCAGGGGAGAGGGAGGGAGGGAGGGAGAGAGGAGGGTGTGGGAAGGAGGGCTGGAATGAGAAGGGGAAAAAAAAACAACTTAATGGGAAATATAAAACTTCTGATGATTCTCATTAAAGCCTCCTCCCACATCTGCGCGCGATGCCGTTTAATGTTTGGCTGCAGTAACCGGTGCAGCGGTGCTAGTCATCGCCTGTTGTTGTTCCTTCCCAGTCTGTGCGTCCAGCCAAACGCAGCCCTGGGGGGTTTTGCGTGGGAGCGGCGGCGAGTTTGTTTGGTTTCGAGACACGGGAACATCAGAGTAGTTTCTAAATCTCTCGGAGCAAACGGATCGGGGGGGTTTAACCTTGACATCTCTGATGCTTCTCCGCAGACAGCTGCCTTCAGATTAGAAATATATTCAAAGCCTAGGCATCCACTGCAGTAAATGTTCAGTCTGTCTCGTTTGCAGCCAAAAAGTGTTTACTGAGATATATTAAATAATAATAATGATAATAATACTACGTGGGTGGGAAAACATTAAAATATCTGGCTGAAATGGTGAGTCTTTAAAACCCTGCAAGTGTGAATTGCCAGCAAATGAGTGCATACACCCACAAAGCCGAGGGAACGCATGTGAAAGCAGGCATCAAAGCGTCACCAATTTACTCTCTGGAATCTGTTCCTTTAACTTTCAGAACCAGGAAAATGTGACAGGCCGACCGCGAGCGAGCGAGCGCACAATGGTGATGATACACTGAACCGGCAACCCAGATACTCGGCCGACAACGGGCCCGGACTATTTCATGTGGGCTCTGACATAAATAATGGCCTACCTCCTCCGTCCCGAATGAGTTTGGAATTAATGGGGTTTTCTAAAAATCTAGGTCCGCGCGACTCCTCCCGCGCCGCGCCGAAGAGCTCGGTAAATATCGAGCTGGAGTCGAGTAGGGGAAAGGAGAATCGTAGATGAGATGCGAGGCCGTGTTGGAATTAATCTCGGGAAGGATTAAGCCTTCTTCTCACGCACGATCACAAGGCACCCAGCTTTCTCTCTTTTTCTACCTCCCCGTCACTCCCATCTCTTCCTTCATGTCCCTTTTTACACAGCTCCTTCTCGTTTTTGAGTCTACAGCTTTAATTTATTTTTCAGTGATCTGTATTTCCGCGTGTTCTGCTTCTAACTGTAAGCTGAAAGGAATACTGGGACAGGATGGTAAACAGGCCCCCAACTGCTGGTTAACAGCAGGATACAGCTAGTCTAGCTCTGCCCCACGGTAACAAACCCCATCCTTCAGCACCTCAAAGCTCACTAACTGTCCCGTCATCTCTTGCTTGTTTCACTGTTGCACCATTCCGCAGACGGGTGAAACAACTTCATCGAGTCCCGAGGTTGCCAGAAAACAATCGGACAGTCCAATATGTCAAGCAACTACACCATTTTCACAACATTTTGGTTTTTGTACAGATCAAACAAGCAAGAGATGGTGTCTCAGACAATCTCAGACGTCTCTGTCCTGGTTGATTTGGCAACATCACCCAGTCTGCAGGCGGCAAAACAAACTATTGTCGTTTCAATAAAGACGTCAGGCAGTAATTGGCCTTTCATTCTCGCGCTCTGTGAGAAACTGTGATCTGAATTTATGCTGCACATGAGTCTGTGAACAGAAGAAAGGGCAACAACGACCTCATTTTTTTTTTCTTCTTTATGAACAGTAGCGGCATGAGCTAAGCTCTCTCATAAAACTCATTGATTTGCCGTGACTAATCCACAATAAAAGTCATCTCGTGTTTTCCAGGCTTAATACATTAATGTTAATGTTCACTTTTCATATTAAGCAATCTTAGAGATGCTAATGTAACCTTAGAAAGGGTAACTTCCCCCAGGAATGTCTCTGCAGACTAGCGATGGGCAGTGCGGTTCTTTTCTGAGAGCCGACTCTTTTGACACAGCTCCCAAAGAAGAGCCGTTCGTATCGTTTATAGCCTGATATTTTAGCAACAAATATATATGGTTTGAGTGTTGATAGGCCTTTTTGCATTCAATGTTTTTATGAAAGGCTTAATGATTGTCTAATTTTGTGCAGTTATTCTGTTACAAAAGCAGCCTTGCTTTTGTTTAATATTTCATTAAAATTTTAATCAGGCAAACAAATTAACAAAATACTGCAATCAAATCCACACAAGCAAAAACAGAACCAAACTCAGTAGACATTTTTGCAGTGAAGACACTCAAGGCCCAGGGTGCATCTGAATAGCCAGTAAATACTAACGTCGGTTAGAACGTACTACTCAACCGTCAATTTAGTATTTATGTATGTGAGCGAGTAGTAGGCATACAATTCGGACGTACTCAACGTAACTCAACTGATATAGGCTAGGTTACATAACGCATTTTCGAAACAACCAACATTTTAAACTCAACATTTATCCTAATACAGTATACTTACATTTCTAAGCTTCGGTTCTCGTAGCTGTAGTTGTCAGAACGGTCTCAGCCATTTTGATTTGATTTTCCCGGCGGCTCGTCTTCTTCTACGCTTAGCAGGCTCCCGCTGAATTGTGGGATAGTGTAGTGAGCTACCGTTGTTTACTGTGGAGGTAGTAGGCCATCCGGGTCTACTAAGAATTCGGACGTACTACTACTGTCACGTACTGCGTCTCGCCTACTGAACAGTACGTTAGTATGGGTATTCGGATGCACCCCCAGTGTCTTTAAATTGCTGCTTTGTTTACTGGTGTCACACATAACTACGTGCGCCCGTACGTCCTCACCGCTGTCTGCTGTAACTCAGTCAGCCACAGCATCTGTCCGCCTCTCTGCTTTTACACAGTGGAATGATCCTAAGTGATTGTGGCGTGCGCGTCAAAACACTCAATGGGAATCGACTCTTCTGACCAAGCATCGGCTATTAGAGTCGACTCTTTTGCGCATGACACATCACCACCACAGACACCTGCTTAATGACAATGCTTAAATAAAAGTATTGCAAGACTTCCTCAGTGTGCCATAGCCTCAGTCACCAGTTTGCGATCTCATTTGGTGACAGATAATTAGTTAACAGACATTTATTTAAATGAAAATCTTGCAGATTGCCACTTTAAGCTTCAAAAGATGCTGGTAGGCAGATTATTTTGCATTCAGACAGAGACTGGGCTGTTTCCCTCGGTTTTATTTCTAATTTAATTTAATTTATTTGCTAATGGGCTGCTAGCTCTTCTCATCTATTGCTTGGCGAGAAAACGAGTGTGCTTCCCAGAATGACAAAAGACTGCTTTAACCTGAGCGGCTGTGTTCGTCGGCATGTATAGGTACGGAAGGACACGCTCATTTGCGTTCGTGGTTACAATTTAGACGCATCACAAACTCATAAGATTTTATTCATGGTGTGGCGCTCAGATACACCAGCGCCCGCACTACATGGCACTGGATTTATATTAAAACGTGTTTTTTTTCTTTTTTATTGGCATCACAAAGTAGATTTACAATGTTGCCAGAGCAACTGTTAAAACACGTTATCTTTCTCTCTCTCTCTCTCTCTCTCTGACAGTTCTTCATTGTCCTGCTGATAATTCTTCTGGCGGAGCTGATATTGCTCATCTTGTTCTTTGTGTACACAGATAAGGTAAGTTGATTTTGCTTTCAGCCTTACATCAGAATTTTAAAGCCTTTTATTGCTCCAGTCCGCTAGCTTAAAGCTAAACGCTAAAGGAATGAGGAATATGCTGCAGTTTGTAAAACCCCAGCCTTGGAAAGCTAGTGCCTTAAATCTTTCACGCACCGTCACACAAATGCAGCAAGCAATAAAAGGCGTTAGCGTGATGAACATGTCTGTGCTCCAGTTGCTTCCGGGATCAGTGTCCCCCTCTGGACGTTGAATGTCTCCATTCTGCCATTAAGACACAAGTCAAAGGTTAGGCCGCAGAATGCAGCCCAATCCCCACCAGTTGGTTCTCAGTAATTAGTCCCCAGCACATTTCCCATGACCCCCGGAACGAGGTCGAGACAGGTGAACGGGTGCGGGGCTGACGACGGATGGCGATATGCAAATCTCGGGATGCCGCTAACGTTCATGAGCAGATGAGACTCTTCTCTGCGTTTGGTTTAATCTTACCACCGGGATGTCTTTTGCAAAGCATGAAGACTCGGTTCTGTTTTCAAGGACACGCCGCCGTCAGATCTGTCTGTTATGTTTAAAGTTTCTGCGCCGCGCCGCCCCTCGAGACTCTGGCTAATTCTCCTTCTTTGTTCTGAGGTTATTGCTCAAACTTTGTCTCTGAGACAGATAAAGGAATTCATTTAGCGGCCGATCCGTTCTCAGATCTGGATCAGGTCTCGCAGGCACACCCCGTCAAGAGTAAATATGTCTCCTTCCTTATCGCTGAAATATTACTTGCTTAACTTTGGGAAAAGGGGGAAGAAAAAAAAACTCCAAACCCTTAATCCTTCTGGTGGAATTTAAATAGAGAGCCTCTTGACTTCACAGCACTGCCGTCCCATCACCTGTGAAGTCAGAGGAGAGATATTTGAGCAGGGCTAAAGGATTTATTAAATGAGTCTGATCAGTGAAGGATGGAATGTTCCTAGGGAAGATCCATCCCTCTCATCCACACAAGCTCCAGCGTGTTTTACTTTTGTCCAATCTTACCTAATTACACTGTGTTTATTCTGACTTATTCCAAATGGCATGTGAAACCACGACAATGCGGATCGCAGCCTAATGTGTTTTCCTTTATTGGTGGCTGCAAATGTCAATTGGAAGTGAGGCCATTACAGCAAATTATATGTTATTGGAGATGACATTTGGAGTCTGGCCCCCAAACAAAACGTGCAGCGAAGTCAAGGAAACAGTGCGAGGCTGTTACTCAAACTGCTTTAAATGTAAAAAGCTCGTCACGACCAGATTAAGGACGTACGGCGGCCCGTCGCGCAGGTATTGCTTTTTGTTTAGCTCGGTTGTTTCTCTCCTCGTGACTCCTTCGCCTCTCTCCTGTGAGATCCCGCATGCCGTGTGAGGCAATCCTCATCCTCCGCTACAGGCTGTGATCAGAGGAATCGCTAATTCCCCTCTCCTATTTGATCTCCTAATCACAAGGCATTTATTAACAAGTCTGGAAGACGCACAGTACTTGGCAGCCTTTAAACGCGTGTCGACAGAGGCCTGCTTAGTCTTTCAAATAGGTCATCTTTAAGTCATGATGGATGCCTTGTGTGATCATTCATTCCTTGTGACAAGCTGTCACAATCTGGCTTTGCCACAGGTGAACATTTTTTTTTTCGCTGCGTGGATTCAGTCACCCCCCCCCCCCCCCCCCCCCCCCCTAATTTCCACCACTTTAATCCTGCTTAAGAGGTGCTGTTCTTTCTTCTTAATGGAGAATTTCTCCCTCTCCCCTCGCCCCAGCGGCCTCGCCTCCAGGTAGGGCTCATGCACGGGTACTCCCTCTTTCCCTTCCACAGCCCAGCAGCGTTAAACACGCTGATTAAATGCCATGTTGGGGCCGTGTTATAATAAAGGCTGGCCCTGCAGTTAGCAACCAGCTGACTCCAGCAGATGGCTGGGCCACAAACCAGATTACAACCATCCGTCTTTAACGCCGTGACCTGATTGTGCCTCTGTCGAAAGCAACACGCAGAGCCGAGCACCGTAGTGAAGGTTTATTAGCTCAGAAAGAGTAATCAGAACTTGGCAAGCGGAGGCCGAAAAGGCAGACAAGGCAGAGCGGGAAGGTGTGGAGGAAAAGCAGGTGGACGGAGGTGAAGGAAACGGTATCAAAGCCAGGAATGGAAAGGTGAATGATGAATGCATTAAGTGTGAGGGAGATGAAATGCATAGGTGCGTAAGTGTGGAATCTTTGGAAAAGAAGGTCTGGAGAACCATCCCTCGCACCTCCCTAATTTATCTTACTAACCCCAACCCAACAAACCAGCAGGAGACGTCTAGCTATGTGTTGTGTTTGTGTAAAGGCAGAGTTCAATCCCTTGCAATGAATTATTTTTCCACACCAATTACAGAGTAGGAGTCGGGGTCTTCCTCTCGCTCCGTGGAGCGCCCCGGCCTCAGGCTACCCTGCACGGGCTAGCAGAGCAACGGAGGGAATTAAATATCCTGCTTAATGATGTGCTGCCGGGGGCCTCTGGCTGCGATGCTGTTTGTCTCCACAACATTTATTTCAATTTCAGGGAAGCAAACGTGCTCGTTCAGAGCTCCGCAACGAGTAAAATACGGTAAAATACGGTTAGCTTTGCCAGAATCAAAGGATTTGACAATTAAAGCCGGTGTGACGCGACGTAATGCGATCCGATAACGACCACGTACGAGAGAGCACGTCGGAGAGAGGTGGCGCAAATTGCGTGCGGAAAAGTGAGATTCAGTTTGTCGACCTGAGTTTATCCTGGATAAATGCGCAGCTACTGGCTGTCTGTTCGGGGTTTAGCTGACTGGAGAAGAGCCAAGAATTCGTCTGTGATCTGACAACACAGGGGGGAAAAAAATAATAAACTTGCTTTGTTTCATTCACAGCAACAGCGTCAACCTGTTGTGGATGGCGCGGCTTTTGGATTTGTCATGTGTGGAGGGGTTTAACCGAGGCTTTTTCACATGCAAACGTACTTTTTGACATGTTGACGGAGCCTGTTTTATACGTGTCGTGTACACAGCGAGCACAATCGTGATTTAGCGCAAATAAAAAAAAAAAAAAAAAAAAACATTTGAGTTCACATGAACCATCTGTGGAGCCCATTAATTCTCCACAGCACAGACGGTTATTGCCTCGTGTCAAATCTGCTCAGGTAGACGTGCGAGCGCGCAAGGAAGGAAGCGCGCCGTTAACCGCGACAAACTCACGCCCTACCGGAGCGTTGTAACTCATCCTAACCATCAAGGTTCAGCTCTCACCAATCTGGACGACAATTCGGTCGCAGATCTAGAGGCCAATTTTGCACCGACAAACTTTTTTGCACCAATCGCCAGTCGGACAAAGTTACTGACCAGCTGGCAAAAAAAAAAAAACAGTGGAGCATGTAGCAAATTAAGACTCAGATATTTCCCTGAGGAGTTGGTGGAGAGGAAGCTAAAATATTGTACCAACATTGGACAAAAATTGGACTAACATTTGCCAGCTGGCCAGAAATAAAATAAATGACGTTGACTGGAATGTGCT
This sequence comes from Planiliza haematocheilus, assembly GCA_005024645.1. Classification (NCBI taxonomy): domain Eukaryota; kingdom Metazoa; phylum Chordata; class Actinopteri; order Mugiliformes; family Mugilidae; genus Planiliza; species Planiliza haematocheilus. The sequence continues at coordinate 8,981,620 of SRSE01001415.1, read as the reverse complement.
GTGTCCAAAACTCTCTACTGCCACTAGCACGTCAGACAAATCCAATCTTGCAAACATTATGTTATTCCTCAGTAATTCTTGGCAAAGCTGCTGCGCAGACCGAAGCTGTGCTATCATGTCGGCATGCACAGAACATGCCAGACGACTAAAACCTAAACATTCTCAGAGCTGTGAATCCTTATTACGCAGATGCTCCGTTGTTTCGTAGCGGCAGGCAGTGCGTTTGCCGAACCACCTGCACGGCACATTTTTATTCGTGTGTGTGTGTGTCTAATTGTTCTTCAGAGACTGTGATTCATTTGGAATTAAACACTGCAGTACCGTTAGAAGATTGTAATTCCTCAAAGTGATAAATAGAAGTTGGGTGAAAGCGAATAAAAACCCACGCAATTACTCTTCCACACACCCGTCACGCCACTTACTGTAAATATGCAGCGATGCCTTGCGGCTCCAGAGCACCAGCCGTTCGCCGGTTTGCCAAAACCTGAGGAGTGTGTCACCTAACATGACGTGCACGACCTTTGCCGCCTGACCAGTGCCAATTCGACGCCGAAACACGGGCGAAAAAGATCAGATCTTTCGCATTTTTAGCGAATCTGCTGTCAAGGCTAATGAGTATTCACCGTGGCTCCGTGTCTGCGTGGTGACAGGTCCCAGTGTACCTGCTCCTCTGGGTGTTAATGTGTCACCAGATCTGGGGCCCAGTTCTGTTAATGGGGAGACTTCACACAGGAATCCTCAATGCCCCACTGGGCGTCGGGATCAGATATGCTCGGGAGGCTTTTTCATTACCGCGTTTCAAGTGACAGGTGTTTATCAGACAACCCGCCACCCACGCTCTGTTCTGTTTTTGCGAACTGTGACAGAAAACACATCGCTCCCTCTTCTTCTTCTTCTTCTTCCTCCGCCCTGTTAACACGCCGCGTCTTTCCCGCTTTCACCGCTTCCGCGACTCCATGTTCCCCGGGCCGAAGCCGAGCCGACTCTTAGAATCCTGTGATGAATGTGCTGTCGCGTGCTGCTGAACTTGCTCGGTCAGCCCAAAGGAAACCGCTAGCTTATCTGTGTAATGAGAAGAATCAGTCGCGTCTCGGGGCTTTGTCAATACGCCACGCATGAAATATTGCGTCAGTGCCCCCGCGGCAGCGTTCGGAGAAACCTTACCGGCAGGGGTTTGTGTTTGTGAGCAATTTCCAGAACCTGCAACACGAGCCTCAGTCAAGAAGTTGGTTTTTCCGTATTAGAGAAAATAGGCTAATGCGACAAAGATGTGTTTTTATCCGCTTCTTCTTTTTTTTTTTTTGCATTGAGAGGAAAAAAAATGGGTCAGAGTGTTGCACGATCAAATCCCTGTTTGTTCTGTTCTCATTTGTCTGCCTCTCGTTAGCAGTAAATCTGGATCATTAAGTTTCATTTCAGGCTGTAACAAAGACTTCCGCGCATGAAATGGAAGATGTGGGGAGACTTATTGTAGACTCAGAAGATGATTTTTATTGTGGTAAGGGGGATGTGTGTGTGGGGGGGGCAGGGCGCCGCTCTCTAGCGGCTGTGTTAGCGCGAGGAGTCAGTAATGAGCGAGCAACTTCAGATGTAGCCTAGATGGAGAAGGGAAGATAGAGGGCAGAAACAATCTACGAGGCAGAGACTGATGATGCTGCTCTTCGTCTCATTTTCCTGCACAATGACGGATGTGGCGGAGGCCCGGCAGCCCGGGGTGCAGCGACGCAGATCCTCCTCTGCGCGGGGCCAGAAAGAGGAATGTGATGCGAAACGATACTAATCTTATTTCAAAGGCTTAAGAGGATGTTTTAGACCGAATTTGCATGATTAATGATAACTAAAGCATTTTATTACTGGAGAAATTACTCGGTAAATATTCAGTTTGACTTTTACATCTAATACTTTTCAAATGCCTCGCAGAGGAAAAAAAAAAATGGATAGAGTTTTTCTTTTCTTTTTTATTATTCCCTCCAATAAATTGCTGAATCCCTAATCGAGCCTGATCTAGTTTCTGGTCAAAGTAGTATGATCTATCTCTCGTGTAACTGTATTGTACAACTTGAAGAATACAAGCTGAGCTACACGAGCTGTGAGTGACATTGAAATTGTATTTCTTTATAAAAAAAACAGGTTGATATTATCAGCAGCTTCAATGCTTTTTGCTCTGTTATCTTTAACTGAAGGATTTACTGAGCAGCCTGCAAACACCGCTGAGCTCAGTAGCAGTCCTCCCTGTATGAGGAGAGAAACTACACAATAGGTGAAAGAGCCTTGATGAAACGAGAGGCGCGACGCCGCTTCCTTTGTTGTGCACAGAAACATATACACTAGTACACTCTCGAGCCTTGAGCTTCGACTACTTAAAGCGAGCGCGCTTCTTTTCTCGCGATTTCACTTTTCTTGTACCGCCTGTGAAGATGAAGTGCGCCGCGGTTCTGGCAGTGCATGTCATTTTTCCAGTCGTAATTACCCCATATCTGAGGCGCCTCTCAATCTGTCCTGGCAGTTAGCATATCCCCACGGGCGTAGCAAAAACTGCAGGAGAGCTGGTGCTCTGATTTTGTGTCTCATTAACACATTCATAGAGATATTAATCTCCCATCAGACGTGGCACAACCCTGAGCACATTGTTGGGATTCAGTCAAGAGGAAAATGATTTGCTTGCGCTGCTGAAGGGCACGCTGGAGCCGAGCGCGCGGAGAGGAGCAACACATGACGTGTCAGATGTGCAGGCATCACATCCTGCTGCAGTCCAAGTCACTGGAGCGGAGTTATTTTTATATGACAAGAAAAGGAAACAGTTACCTGTAGTTTAGCTGTGACGCTGCTGTTGTCTTCTGCTGGTGACTTATAGCTTTGCATAATAGATGATGCACCCTTCTCCTCATGATTAGTCAGTTCAAGAAAAAAAAAAACAATCTTTGAGCATTTGATGAGACATCATGGACCATTATTGTTTTACATTTATGTGGACAAAGAGTTTGACAGTTTAAAAAGAGTAGAATAATGTGAGTGCACCCCTACAAGCACTCAAGCTTTAACTGCCTCCGGTCTAAAAAAGACTACATAAAGGCGGTAATGAACGCTATAACTCATTCGACTGTTCTTGCTGAGCCATCCACTTGAAACCGAGGTCTCTAACTAAGGCTAATGTTTTCTCTCCCATTTTCAGGTGAGTGAGAATGCTAAGCAGGATCTCAAGGATGGGCTGGCTCTCTACAACTCAGACAGCAACATAGGCCTGCGAAATGCCTGGAACATCATCCAGGCAGAGGTAGGTCGGCCCGACTTTAGCGTGAATGTTTAATCGCAATCAGTAGAAGTAGCACGTGAAATGCAAAGTTGCACTAAAATATTCCAGATAATGTATTTCCTGGCGTGTAGTCGTGGCATTAAAGTGACATTAAAAATCCAAATTGTCTGTTTAACTACACTTCATTCCATTAGTGCAGTCCTCTAAAGAAAAGGGGACTAATTACAACACTTTTTTTCCATTAAAGTTTGTTTGAGGTCTCCCTGGACTGATTCGAAGCATTAACTAATCCTGTTTCTGCTGTGTCTGTGTGTGTGTCATTAACAGTGGAAGTGCTGCGGTGTGATAGCGTACACCGACTGGCACGAGGCTCTGCAGGAGCAGGTAGTTCCCGACCGCTGCTGCCAGGAGCATTACCAGAACTGTGGCCGCAACACCACCAACATGTTCTGGAACAGAGTGAGTTGACACCGACTGTAATGAAAATGCAAACATGTTTTTTATTTTTTTTATTTTTTTGTGATAACTATTGACAGAGTTGGAGGAAGTACACAGATCCTTGTGCTTTAATAAAGATACTAACGCAGCGAAAATACTCCACTACAAGTAATTGTACAAGTAATTTCCTGCATGAAAAATCCTACATAACTGAAGTGTTAGCTGAATAATGTATTAAAATTACATTATGTTATTGTCCGGTATATGACATCAGTAAGTTAAACCATCAGTGTTTTAGGATGTATGTCACAGTTCAAACTACATTATATTGTTTTATATAAATGAACCGCAGATAAATCAGAGGGTTTGTTAACTGGTTATTTGTATCCATGTTCTTTTTTAGCCTTTAGTAAAAATTTGAGAAATGTGACCCTGCTCTTGGTGTCATAGGCCAAAGGGTTTGGAAACCACAGGTTCAGTCTTTACCTCTGTGCTATAAAAACTTGTTATCCTATCCACAATAAGGTATGATGCGATATGATGCGATGCGATACGATACGATACGATACGATACGATACGATACGATACGATACGATACGATGCGATTAGGTACGATACAATGCGATAAGGTACGATACAGTAAGTTAAGGTACGGTACAGTACAATACGATCTGATATGATACAATACAGTAAGGTAAGTATGATACAGTAAATTAAGATAATGTACAGTACAGTACTATAAGCTACGGTAAGGTACAGTAAGGTACGGTAAGGTACGGTAAGGTACGGTAAGGTACGGTAAGGTACGGTGCGGTATGGTACAGTATGATATGTTACGATACGATACGATACAAGATGACACGCCACGACACGTCGTTTATTTATTCTCAGTGGGTAAATTTGCAACGTTGCAGCAGCCGACAGTTTAAATGACAAAAGGAAACATACAAAAGTAAAAATCCAAAAGAATGGATGATTAAATCCAATATGAATACTGCACATGAGAGAATTAAAGATATGTTAATATGAGTAAGTTATTGCACAGTTTTTAAAAATGTTACAGTTTGTGACGAAATCCTGAGTGTGGTTACTGGGAGCAGGCCTGGTTGTACAGCCTCCCAGCAGCAGGAAGGAAGCGCCTGAGGTAACGCCGTGAATCGGATGGGACTGGTTTTCTATCAGGGATAGCAGCTTTCCTATCATCCTCCAATCTCTCAGTGCAAACTGAAATGTAGTGGGGGTGTCAGGGTCTGGGTTCTGCAAAATGTCTTGAGACAATTTGGATTGTTATCGTCGCTACATAAATAAAACCGGAATGAAAAAAATAATTGAAGTGAAGTGGCACAAAATGGAAGGTACATCAAAAAATGATTCAAACCATTTGAATACAGTAGGCTACTTGAGGAAACGTACGTGGATGCAAAGCAATTACAAAGAGATGAAAAACTGGTATGTGGGGAAACAAAAAATCACAAACAGACAGAATGTCGACAAAGGTTCACAATCTCTACAAAGAAATGCAAAATGATCTCGGCGGGATGCAAAACAACTACAGGCAAGAAGCGACTACAGAGAGATGCGAAAGCGTTCACAGCGATACGACGCAACCAGAAAGTTGCACAAAATGGCCGCGCAGAGATGCAAAAACGACTGCAAGGGTAGAGAGCGTGACTACAAAAGGGAAACACCGAACGACTACAAAGGGAGGACAACAACAAACTGTGACTTGGCTTCTTGTTCCTGTTCCTGTGTAGACATTAGACGCCTTTATTGCCGCCGTGGGAATGCAGCAAGATTATGTTTGGAGAAAACACAGCAAAAAAAAAGAAAACTTTGGTGCACAGTATGTCTGTAACATATTGTTTTCATTTTATATGTAAAATCCTTGAATATGCATGGCTTTAAATTATAATGTTGATATTATTCTGTCATTTTCATGCCCCCTAACATACAAGGGAAACATATGTGCCCAGCACTAGCCTAACTTTTCCTTGCTTTAATTCTAATCACAATGTGTTTGTTCTTTGTTCTATTATACACGAGACAACAGCCCCCCTTTTTTTTCCCCTCTCAAAATCCTTGCAGCACAATATTCATTACAACCCTAATCTGCTACTGGTCTGGCATGTGGTTTGTTAGCAGGTCCAAAGTAGAGGATTAAAAGACGTAATATAATTGCCAAAATGAGAATAGACGGGGACTGAGCTGGCCCATTCCGAGAGCTCATCACTGAAAGCTTGAGTGTAATCCTGCCCGGAGGAGACGTCCTCACGTTATATAGTTTGGTTTTACATGCTGCCTCAGCACCCGCTCTCAAGGAGGGGCGCCACTTTGCTGCTGAAGCCCCCATTAAGTCCTTGCCCTTAACTCTCTGCCAGCGCGAGACCTTTGAATGAACCCGGGTGGGAATGCTATTCAGAGCGCGATTAGTGCACACGCGTGTCCGTGTGTCCCATTAGTCTGCATATGAAAGTCGTCATTCATGAGTAATTCACTTGTTTTTACACCTCACCTGAAAGCCACCCATCTCACGCCGTGTCTTTTTTTTTTTCTGGATAACTGTGAACTGGATGGTTGAGTTTCTCGAGGTGACTTAACAGGCAAAAGCACTGCGACTGCGAGTGACATGATCCCGCTGCTGCGCCGGAAAGAAGCACATTTTTAGCACCATCTTAACAAGATTGTCTTCCATTTCAGGGCTGCTTCGAGAAAGTGGAGGAGTGGTTGGGTGATAACAAGCATCTCCTGGGAACCATAGGCATGGTCATCTTGGTAGTGCAGGTAGGAGGCTTAATGATTAATACGATTCTTTTCCCTCTATTTTTCCTTTTCAATTTTTTTTTTTTTTTATGCTTTCTGATTGTCTGACTTGAAACACGCATGCAAGACATTTGCATAAAGCAGCCTCTGCGCCTCCATCCTCCATCCATCTCTCTTCTCAGAGAAAGACCCGAGGCCTGTGCTCAGTGGGCGTTCAGGGCACCCACACATCTTAAAATATGTTGGAAGTCCTTGTCTTCTGCCCCCTGATCCTGTCTGGAAGAATCAAAGCTAGCTGGCTGCGCGCCAAGCTAGATGCAATCAGGTGTAGGGAGGAATCACAAGATAAAGCGGAGATACCGAATGTAAAGAAGCAGGTACAGATTAAAGGCTCCGCAGTGAGAGGTGCTAAGTGTTCCTCAAGTGGTAGGATTTCTCCCGAGTGTCTCGCTCGTATCATCGGAGGATGTTTGACTAAAAGTGCCTTCAAACCAAACAAAGCCAAACCTGTTTTTGCCGTGCATTTGCAAATTTATCCACCCTAGTCAGCCGGTATATCAACCGCACAGATGTTGGCCCCAGTTAGCTGGCAACGAATCGGCCACGTGTGCGCAAATTATGCACTACATTTGTTTTACTACCTCGATTCTGACTGATTTCAGCTCTCGCTAAGAACTATAGTTCCCTCTGTTCTTCAGTCCTCCAGTCTGTCTTTGTCCCTGCAGCCTCTGCGCAATTAGAAGAGGGATGAGCGCTGGAGCGGAAAGCGTCTAAGCCTGCATAAACTCTCTTTCTTTGTAAGCATGTTGGTAACCCAGGGCACCAAGAGCGTCATCAGGTTCAGAACCAGAAAGAGACAGCTGAGGACATTCTGTGGGGAGATTACACGCTGTCCCCGTCCGTTTAAGACACGGATACTTGTGGCAATTATACTGACTTTACTGTCCTCCGGGGGGTGACTGTGTGAGTGGGAAGTACTGTGGCAACCTGCACGGGCTCTTTGCTTTTAATTTGCTCCTTCTTGAGCGAAGGTTTTCACACTGCACTGCACACTTGGTAAATTCCCTGTTTGATCTGTGTGAACAGTGTTTCTGCTCTCTTCCCGGATTAGCATCTATAAAAATGCACCGATCAGGCATAACATTACGACCTCCTTAGATTGTGTGGGTCTCCCTTGTGCCTCCAAAACAGTTGACAGTGACTCATCAGGAAATGGACATGGGCCTTCTGAGGGTGTCCTGTGGTTAGGACAACTGTTGGGTGAGGGAGGGCCTCTGTGGATCTGCTGAGATGCTGATCGTTAAGGAATTGGAGCCGTTTGTGTGTTCTTCATGTTTTTTAGTTGTTCCTCAACCCATCCTCTCGATGGGGGTGCTGCTGCATCAGAGTGTCATGCTATGGGGTTGGGGTGCGGTGCTCTAAGGGGGGTACAATGAAGCAGGTCCAGGTTCCCGCAGAACATTGTATTGTCACAAGATGGTCGATGTTACTTACTTTGTTATTTCTAACGTCAGTGGTCGTAATGTTATGCCTGATCCACGTATGTGCTACACCTTTTTGCAATCTGCATTGTGTTCGCCGTTCTCTCCCGCTTCAGTAGCTCAACGCACGAAAATCCACATCGTGGCTCACATCCACTGTTCCTTTCAGACATAAGTTCACATGCTATTTAATACGTATCTGCTCACCTTTTTTACTTTTAATGCTTTGAACATTACTTCTTGCTGTGTTTCCCCTTTCCCGCACCGAGAAGTCTGAACAAGTCTTGCTAATCCGTGAATCCCTGGTTTGCTTCGAGAAAGATGGCTTGGCCCGGGAAAAAGTTTTGAGAGATTCTGCACGCATTCGATGTCCAGAGGGAAAGAGCTTTCTTTAACACTGTAGTTCACAGCTACACCGTGTAAGGCCGTGCGGTCAAAAACACTTTCCGTGTGACACCACTGTCCGTTTTCGAAAACACAAATACACTTGCGGATCATTGACAAACAAAAGATCCCGTTTAAGGACGGATAAAGTCTGAGATTAAATGAAAAGGTCTCCGTCGCCCGATTCGTGTGGCAGGTAGGAACAAATGTTCGATAGAAAGCTGACCTCGAGCTGTCAGATTAGCAGGCTGGAAGGCAAGATGGAGGACATGACAACGAGGAGCACCATGAAAGGCTGAATCCCTCCGATGTTACATAATAGCCAGAGGCACTTAGAGCCGGTTTATGAATGATTTAGACCAGCAGCACACATGACAATCTTTGGCAAAAGCCAGTATGTATATCTCCATTCACCACGGATTCAAAGAAAATCCAGCGATATGTATGTATTCTTAATCAGGGCTGGATGATTGAGCTGTGAGGACTCCTTCAGGGGATGCTGTCATGCCTCCTCACTCAGACTGAATGAAGCAGACAGCGAAAAACTTTCAGTGCCTGTCAGAGCGGCGCGGATGAGCCACGTGTAAATAATTGGGTTGGTTCTAAAGCAGTTTTTTCATTGGTCCTAACTCCCTCTTAGCTGCATGTTTACCTCCGAATGGCGCCTGGTGTCTTGATTGGCAGCAGCTTAAGGTGGCTTTTTCTTCTCCGAAGCAGCTCGGCGAATTAGGTTTTGACTGAAACTAAAGGAGAATCAGCAGCTTTACCAGGCTAATCACATACCATAGGAATCCCCCAGCGGAGTCTACGTTTTTTTTTTTTTTTGTTATTATTAAAAGCTATGCACCATGAAGCACTTTGCAGTTTCCCTGCCATCCAAACTTTGCCAGATAATGGTTTTAGGATCAGCCTTGTGACTGTGTTTGATGTGGAAGTATCAGGGGTAATGGAAACTTCAAAGAGATAGCAGGCTACTTTGATTCAGTGGCATCTCAATTTACTTCATTGGCTTAATGCTTGCGCACGCTGTATGTTTTCCATCCCAAAGATTCCAGAGCTCGCATTTGAGGGCCATCTGAGATAAAGAGAACGGACAAACAAAAAAATGTGTTGGTGCAGGATTTATTGTGCATTGAATAAACCAGCGGCAGCCCAAGGCGTCGACATCAAATAGGCCGTGCACAGGCACACGTGTGTTCATGCGTGTGTGCACAAGTATGTGTGTATAATCTATCTATATTTACAGAGAGGCGCAAATTCAACCATCTCCTTCTCGTTTCCTCTGCAGCTCCTGGGCATGGCGTTCTCCATGACACTGTTCCACCACATCCACAGAACGGGGAAGAAGTACGACGCTTAGCCTCGGGACGAGGAACCCGACGAAGAGGAGCCCCACTCTAGCCTGATGGGATAAGACTCTTGGTTTAAACATCCCTGCTTCCCCCCCTCACTTAACAGCCTCTTCAGAGCATCCTTTTACCCCCCTCCTCCTCCTCCTCCGCGCCCACCCACCACCACCACCTCCACCTCCACCTCCTCCTCCTCCTTCTTCCCCGACCGTATGTACAGATTCAAGCTGTGTTCCCACTCTGTCCTGCTCTCTCCTCTCACCGTCGTTCATTTTGCCAAAGAGTAACACAACTGGAAGAGAAGGGACACCTACTTTTGGCAAGGAAGAGGATCCCATTGGTCGTCACTCCTCTCGAGTACGCTTTTTTTTTTCTTTCTTTTTCGCTTGGACTAACAATTTGCTGGAAGGAAAGGACAGACTCTGAGACAATGAAGACTTTACTAATGCCCTCCCCTCCCCTTCCCAGACAAAGAGAATTTATAAAACTGATAAATGCACTCTTGTGGGTTTATTTTTTTTTTCTCTCATGTTGATTAAAGTCCCTGTTTCCCCTTGTAAATGAAGAAAGATCCAACACGGCATGCTAGTTTTCTACTCCATTGATTTAACTTTGTCTCAAAAAAAAAAAGGTTGCCATCTTTGTTTTAAACTTCTTGTAACTTTTGTGTGTGTGTGTGTGCGTCTTTTTTGTAATTATGTCATATGTCACCAGCGCTTGTAAGTGTTGAACAGATCGGTGCAATGTGTGTGTGTGTGTGCGTGGTGTGTGTGGATTCGACAAGGACGTGGACGGGATGTTTTTTTTTTTTTCGTTGTCATTTGGAAGCGAGGATGGCAGAAATCGGAGGAATCGTCAGTGGATTTATTTCATTCCGCAGCATCCTCTGAATAATGAATTGCGGCGCCGTAAATCTGATCGCGAAGGAACGCGCATTTTGTGCCACGGAGCCGTTGCCGTTCCTCGTGAGACCATAGAAATGATGTAAAATGGCTTATTTTATTAGGGCTCCATTTACGCTGCAGTTGAGAGACCTGGGTGATAAAGTTGTCCCGTTGAGGAATGGATGCGGGATGGTGCGTCTGAGCGTGTAGCTCTGTTTTATCGCACGCAAAGAAACAATGAGGAGCAAGGGCGAGAAGGGCAAAGACGTGTCGCCACAGCCTTTCTTTTCTATGTTCTTAAGACTTCATTGATTCATTTTGCCCTTCTCCGTTCCTTCTCTCTGTCGCTGTCATCTCCCACCCGCCCCCCGATCTCCTTCCGTTTTGTCAGAAAGAAATGAGTTTCACGCTCCGTACGTACACGCGGTGTCATCGCTGACATCCCGCGCAGCTACACCTCTCGCCTGCTTTTACGTAAGCTCCCTTTCTCTTGCAGCCAACAGAGAAGAGGGAAGGAGCGGGCGTAGGCAGATCAAAGCCGAGACAGATAGGTATGGCAACATGCCCTGTAGGATGCGCCTGTGAACCGCTGAGTCTCTGCAGGAGACCTGCGCATCAGCCTGGCTTTTGATGACTGAAAATACCCTACATCTTCTACGGCGACTTATAGAGAGCGCCTTCCGGGGCGTCTGCTGGAGGCTTCATAATCTCGGAAGAGCAGGTGGTGTGAAGGACAGACGTATTGTTGCAGGAGCAGTTAAGCTCTGGGTGTTGTTAGGTTATCATCAGTTATTGTGGCGTTGTGCGCTCTCCGAAGTAAACGCGATTAGACGTAGCACAAAAATAAATAAAAAAATCAGCAATGAGACAAGCCGTAACGATCCAGCTGTTCAACCAGATCAGCTGCTTTGTTCAGAGGATGCTCGAAAAGTCAGTAATAATCCGTCACTGCAGTCTACATCAGGTTAGCGGTGAACTGATGGGTGCCCACAGCAGACGGTTCCGTTCATTGGTCCTTGCTTGACTCTGCAGAAAGCTTGGTGGCATGTTTAGCACAAAGGATCAGATCCAAGTGGAAGGAACTGATGTCCATTTAGTTTCCTATGTTCTTTTTGCTGCTGCTCTGATCCTTAACTGTCATTGGCTGCCATTTATGTTTTGTTTTTATTTGAAATCCATCCATATATATTGCTCCTTTACTGCGTTAGCTGGAATGAGTGTGGCTAGATCTGTGGCGGTTACCTTGCTATTAATGTGGTACCACTAGCAGCTATTAAGGGAATTTGTAAAATACCCAAATACAGACGCTTATATTGCAGCGCAGTACACCAGATTGTGATATATAGCAGCAATTTCACATCGTAGTTTACCAGAAGCAGCCCTCTACAACATATACTGCCATCTTGTGCATGAGTAGTATTTCCGAGCTCAGAAACCATTGATTAAAGTTCAAGATTATGAGCCGCGCGAGGCTTGAAGTGGCTGCATTCTCAATTTTATCCAAAGCAGAGGATAATTCGTTGCCTTGAAACTTAACACTTCTCCTAACGTGGCAGAATGTAGTATCCTAAAGTCAGTGTTGGTGCTTTTAGCTTTACAGTTACTTAATCTGATGGACGTTTTCCGGAAAGTGTGTTTGGTGGATTCTTGCGGAAGCAACGGATTCTGGGCCTTGACGTGCAGCAGCTCTGCTGGCTCCGTTGCACCGCCTGCTCCCGTGTGCTCTGACGAGTCCACGGGGGGGACATGACAGCTGCTGATGTACGACGCAGGCACGAGTGGTCACATCTCCTCCGCTCGGTTGCCTCCACACAAACTCTCTGCACTTATTTACTGCCTCGGTCGGCAACACACCTGCCGCTGCGTATACAGTAGCCGGAGGCCCCTGACACTGTAGATATACAGCTGTGCTCTGTGGACACCTGCGAGGTATTTTGTGCACACGCGAGGGGTAACAGGAGGGATAGCTGTAACAGTTCTGTAAATTGAACCGTGCTCAAGCCTTCCTGCACTTTTTCTTTGTGTTGCTTAGTCTCACATTGGGTGGAGTGCAAAATGTCGGTAAAGAATCCAGCGCCTGTCTCCAATTGTGACGTCGCGTTTTAGAGAGCCAGCCTGCAGACTGTGTGACTCTTTGCCCCCCGACTGAACTGACTGCGCCAACACTCCGACGCCGTCTCCTCCGTGTGAACTCTCCTTCTGCTCTGCCGCCGTCGCCTCGTTTTCATGCTTCCGTCTGAGTGACTGTTCCTTGGTGCTGCGCGAGGATGAATGCCGTTTTAACGAAATCTGTTTAATGCCGTGTTATTTTTGTACATTTTTGGTTGTTGCCGTTTTAATGTTTGTTTTTATACGATATACCGTTGTTTCTTGTTGTTGGTTGTTTTTTTGTTTTTTTTAAATCCCCCTCTCCAGCCCCTCCAATCTGTGACGGAGGCTCATTGTCGTCCATTGTGAGGACGTGACGCCGTTAAGCGTTGGTTTGTTAGAGGAGCATTAGCCTTTTGCAGTCTTCCTCTAAAAGGTGCAAACAAGCCTTTCTGTCTTAACACTGCTACAGGCAGTTAAAGCAATTAAGTGATAGAGGGACAATGTGGCATATAGCATCGGGCGAAGCTCACAATGCACTCATAAGCGCACGCTTGTCGCCGTGCTTCTCTGTATTAAGATCAGTATTAATTAAATTAGTATTTTTTATTTTTTTTTCTAGAGCATGATGTATTAGTACAACAGAGCTCATGCCTCTCCAGTATATCAGCCCTGTGATGTAAATAAATATGCTCATTTTTACAACTTACCGTTAAAACTTAAAACCTCCGCCACTTATAATAACATGGACAGTTTCTAACGAGCCCCTTTCCCCGCTCACTGACAGACGCTATCTTCCACTCGTAATGTATGTTATAATTTCTTTCATGTTTGCTAGTTTTTCTGTCTATTTTTTTTTTCTTTCAAGTCCACGAGCAATGTAAATTTTATGTAAATTAGTGCGGCTGTCAGTATGGTTTTTCATATTTGATTTGATTTTCATCTTGAAGTATTTTTCCATATGACGTGTGGGGGAGGGGGGGGCGACTGTAAAGCAAAAGTATTTCCCTGTCATCCATGGACGAACTACCAGCAAAGCCATAGAGACGGTAAAGAAAGAATGCAACTAATTGAGTTTTTTTTTTAACATTTCTTTTTTTTTTCTTTAAATCATTTTACGTTTTAATGCCTCCTCCCCCCTTTCCCTTCCCTCTCCCCATGCTACAGCTGAATATCTGAGCAGTGGAAATGTATGCTCTAGAAATGGTGTGTTTGATGTTGTGTTCTGCTGGGTGGCGTTGTCTGATACCTGCCAGCCTTGTCCTGTGGAGTTTTCTGCTACACGTGAAAGCACTCTGAATATCTATACTAGTGGTGCACTACCTTCTCTTCTAAAATCAACTATTTTTTAATAAAGGAACGAGTGTCACAAAAATCCCACGGTATACCGTACGCTCATTGCCTTTCACGTTTAATGACTCTATGCTCTTCATGTTTTATTCCCTTATCTTTTTTCTTTTTCTTTTTATTCTTTTTTAAATATGTCGCCGTCAATTTTATAGGCAGCATTTAAACTGTGTTTGACTATGTTTTCGTCTTTCTTTTGTTTGTTTGGGAAGGGCGGAAGTCTTGGCATGAAGAGCAAAGTGAAATGGTGTCAAAACAGATCCCATGGTGTGTTCAATGAGAGGCATCCCTGCCTCAAAATGGCCTCCTTTTAAAAGAAATAACAAAACCTGAGGGACTGTTGTCCTAAAGACGCTCAGATGAGCTAATGGTAGTCGGCCAGTCGTTCGGAGGGGTTTTTCTTTTTCTTTTTTTCTATAGAACAAAAGGGAGATGATGAAAGTGGGAACCAGCGCCAATTTGTCTCTTGCTTCAACAGCATGGAGTGAGCAGCACAGTATTTTTCTACAGAGCTTGATCCCCCCCTTTTTAACATAATTGTTATCGGGCCTGTGTGTGATAGTGGAGTTTATTGTGCCATTCCACCCTGGCTTTTTGTTTTACATCACTCTTCCTTCTATGCAAAAATATGACCTATTTTAGTCTTTGTACAGATTATTTTGTATGAGTAACATGTACTTAAATAAAGTGAAAAGAATCAACAGTGGATATTTTTTTTTTCCTGGTTGTTATTCCAGTATTTCACTACTTATTTTCTTTTTTCCCCCTCCGCCTCATCTACCAGCACAGCTCATTTCATTAACCTGAATTTAGAGGGCTTTCATTTTGATGGGACTGTTTAGTTCGTCCCCATACAGCGTAGCAGAGCTTGTTAATCTGCAGCGGAGGTGATTTTGCAGGTTGTTTCTGCAGCGATCTGTTCTCAATCCGTCTGGTTTCCCTGGTTTAAACACGCCATGTTTCAGACTTTCGCAGCAGCAGTTCTTTCTTGACACAACAGCATGACTGATACTACTACAGGGTTACTGTAGCTTCATAGTATTTGCTCGTCTTTCAACATTCGCTTTATTTTTCAACAGATCCACAGTTCTTCGGTTTGGACGCACCTACCTATTTAAGGCTTTTTCTTTGTTTTTACTGGAATGTTTTTTTAGTTTATAGTCATGTCTTGTTAAAGTTTAACTGCTTTAACATCTTGCCTTCTTAATGCATCTGAGACCATCGGTTGAGTCGAATTTCATTGGAATAAATGGCCTCATGATTACCCAGTGATAGCACCTCACATTAGAAGCCGCATCAATGCTAACGGCTGAGTAAGCGTCACTGACTGTTTCTGCACTGCTTATCTGAAATCACTAAAATGTTCTGTACAACGGTGAATTCTTAAAAGCTCCTTCTCACTTAGTCAACTTTGGTCTGTTCGCTTTAGCTGTAGCCATGGCTACTCCCGCCTCCCTCTGCTTCTCCTTCTCTTTCCTGCACATTGTGTCACATGTTTAAATACTCCCCTAAACATCTCTAAAGATAATGGTAAATGTAATAAATGTAGTTTATTTGGAGCACTGGAGGCCAGGGCCTTGTAGCTGGTGTGGACCTTAGTAGCTCCCATTAGCGCAGCTCCTGTTAGCTGTCCTCCGGCAACTCCTGCTAGCATAGCTCCTGTTAGCTGTCCTCCGGCAACTCCTGCTAGCATAGCTCCTGTTTGTTTCTTCTGGTGGCTCCCGTTAGCGTAACCCCTGTTAGCTGTCCTCCGCCAGCTCCTGTTAATTGTACTCTGATTTATTTTTTAGCAGAATTTTTATGTGATTTATTACTTTGATCAGCTATAGTAATTGACATCCATGCTGATGTTGTCGATGACAGCCACAGCTCTTCATATACTTCAGTATTTAATTAGCGCTTGTTCTGAACGCACAGAGACTGAAGGGTTGACAGTATACCCCTCTTTTGTCTGACCATGTCCAGACCAACACAGATTTTTGTTGTTGTTGTTGTTGTTGTTGTTGTTGCTAGCACTGCACCATCGCTTAGTACAACTCTTAACTCAGCTGCCCTTCTGAAAAAGAAGGTCAAGAATCGGAGGAGGCTAGCTCCCTGGTATAATTCACAGTTGTGCAGTTTAAAGCAGGCAGTCCAAAAGCTGGAAAGAATTTGGCATGAAGAAGAAGCTAAAACACACATCATTATTAATAGAAGAAAACAAGAACAACCCCAGATTTCTTTCCAGCACTGTAGCTGTAGCCCATCTGACAAAGAGCCATCTGTTCCTTTAGCCCTCAGTCGTAACGGCTTCTTTGAGAATACAATTGTTGGCGTCAGAGAAAAAAATTCAAGGCATCCTTCCGATTGTTGTCAACGGTGTAAGTACAGTGGCCTTAGAAATTTGCAATCCTCCTTTTTCTTTCTGAGCTCACTTTAATAATTATCAGCTTGCCCTCTAGATCCCATCCCCACTAACTTGCTCGAGGAGGTTTTTCCATTAATCATCACCTCCGTATTAAACCAGATAAATGTATCTTTATTAACAGGATATGTGCCTCGGTCTGTTCAGATGTTTTAGACATCTATAGACCCATTTCCAACCTTCCCTTTTATTTCTAAAATTCTATAAAAGTTAAATTATACTGCTACTGTATAGCATATTAACTGCTGTATGTCCTTCTCGACCCCTTAATCTCCTGTGTCCGTCTCCATCTTCTTTTGTGAGTGTCTCTGGCCTGCTGTTGTGACCTGTGGAGCTCCATATTACATCTGTTGTTGTGGTCTCATTACCCTTCCCAGTCTTAATGGCCTCCCACAATTATCCACTCCTACCTGAATGCATCATTCTCCAACCCGCCTGTGATACCTCTCATATTCAATCATCATAGCAGCTAAGCCACCTGTGATAGAACAGCTCCAAACAGCTTTATTTGTATTCATTATCAAACTGTCATGTAACACCATCAGCTCTGTTGTCTTTGTATCACGATCAGATTGTAAATGTACACTTTTGTCAGATGTGTGCGTCTTTGACAGTACGTCGTAGTATCTTGTTCCTCCTGCTGCTCTTTTCTCTCTCTCTCTCTTTTTTTGTCTTTACCCGGCCGGCCTTAGGCAGACGGGTTCCTCCATATGAGCTGGGTTCTGCTCAAGGTTTCTTTCTGTTAAATGGGAGTTGTTCCTTGCCACCGTCGGCTTCATCCTTGTTCTGATGATTTTGTCTTGAGACAATTTGTATTGTTCTTGATGCTATGTAAATACAATTGAATTGAAATGCCTCAGAGGGAAGAAGTTCGTGCAACAACTACTGATGTAGACCGAAACAAATAAGAGGAAAATAATTGATGGTCCAAGAAATACGACTGATGGACATTTGACCAATGGAAAGGGAAGACTGGATTTTTTTTTTTTTTTTGGTCCAATGACCACCAGTGTGAAATTTCTGGTTTCCGTCACCCTGTCTGTGTGAGAGGAGTTGAAGAAGACGAACAGATGGTAAATGCATGTGGTTCCCATCGTAAAGCATGGGGGAGGAGGTGTAATGTTGTGGAGGGCTTTCTGACACTTTTGGTGATTTATGCATAAGTCAACGCAGCTCCACAACATTGTGCACCAGCACACCATCCCATCTGGTCTGGGATCAGTGGGACCATCCTTTTGTTTTTCAGGACAGTCGCCCTAAATGTACATCCAGCCAGGCACTGTAAGGCCAAGGAGTAGAGCGACACCAGATGACCTGGCCTCCAACATTAACCCAGTTCAGATGGCATGGGATGAATTGGACGAAAACCAAGAACTGATTGCATCAAGACTGCTGTGAAATCTGCTGGCTGTTGACACATTTTAGTTTATTACAAATGTGTTACTCATAGTATTGATATCTTCACATATTTTTCAAGTACAACATGGAATATAGTAAAGACAAACCTTCGCATGAGTAGATGTGTCCAAACCAATACAGCAAACCATGCGCTGCTTTTATTGTAATTATAGAAAAGCACACAAGGTCAATACTTTTCCGCTGAGTCTTCAGTGACAAGAGTGTCATATCTTAGTACACATGAAGACAAAATATCATAAAATGCTTCTACAATATGTCCAGAAATTGAAAGCTGTGGAAGTTTTAAGGGCCATTATTTAGGTCCGAACTAAATCCTTATATGGAAACTTGATCTCGCAGTACTGAGAACGGCTGTGGACCTTTGGGTGGACTTTATACAGTGATGATTTGATTTTGTTTACAATAAAATTGCTGCAATTGGTTGTAAGATGATGCAGTTAGGTGCAGAGGTATTTTTCCCTGTTATAGTGTCTTCATGTCTTAATGCTAAGCCAAACATGTTTGGGTTAGCTTTATATTTAGCGAAGGCATGACAGCAAAATGATTAAGTGGAAAAAAATAAGTATCTATGAACTAAACCCAGAGTTGTATTCTATCTAAAAAGCAGACAAATCTCATTAAATCTCCATGTTCCTCTTACAAGGTGCCAAGCAACCTGGGGGACCACGTGTCCTTCTGTAACTCCACAGGAGACTCTTGATTTACTGATAAAATAAATAAATAAATAAAAATGCAACCCTGTCATTAGGTATTCACATACAGTAATCCTTCTGCCAAGGACAGTCCAGACATGTCTGAATCAAAAGCTAAAGTTTGAAATCCAATCAGCCTCTGGTGAATCTTTTATGCATTGACATTAACTTTATAGTCACAGTTTTTCATTCTTTATCCTCAGATACTCCCTCTGGAGTTTAACATCTAAATCTCATCACAGAATAGGTGGCCTTCTTACTTTTTGATCCATTATTTGGCAGGGACTCAGCAGAGGAGACTTCACAGTAAAATGCCTGATGTCATTTAACTACATTAGATGTTCTTTCTCTCAAATATGTCATTGTCCAGCCTTTGTCAACTGTCATTCTGTTTTATTCTGTGCAGAGGCACATCTGTCTTTGAAGCTGTAATTTGTACCCAAGCCTTCAGAAGCAATAAACATTAATACAGAAAGAAGAAGGCAATACGCTTGTAGGAGAATGATATAGGATGTAGAAACTTTGCTGTAACAGAGGAAGACAGGACACAAAGTGTACGAAAGAGGATCTACGAACAGCGCACAGCATGCTGGCAATCCTCCAAAGCTTGTAGGCCATTCAGCTGCACTCAGCCAGAGGTATTTTTTGTGAAATCTGACCTGTCAGCCTACATAGACAGTTCTGGGTCCTACCAGCATGGTGGGGCGGTGCAACAGACTCATGTCCCCCTTCTTTTTTTTTTTAGCTAGGCTCATAACCCACAGCCCGCGATTCACATGGCGGTTGTGTATTTGCCGGGTGGGGCTGGGACTGGAGTCTTCTCTAAAGTGAAATTCATGGTGGCTCTACGTGTCGGATTGTGAAAACACAACAAACTATGGACAGGGAAATGACTCTGAACAGAGCAGAGACGTTCTCCTTCGTCAACCCCTGGATCAGATATTTTCTCTTCTTCTTCAGTTTCTTGTTTTGGGTGAGTAGAGTTGCACTGATGAAGAATATCCAGTAGTGCAGGCCAGTAATGACAAAAGGAAAGCTGTTAGGTTGTCCTGGGACACCATATATTTGTAGTATTTTGTAGTATACAGATCTCCTTCTATCAGGGAGTAGTACCTTTCAAAAAGCCTGATCTGCAAGAAACAAAAGCCAAAAAGAGCAAACTTATAAATAATAAATGAAGAAATATAATTCTGCCAGTATCTAGAGTTGCAAACAGCCAGAGTAGCCTCCCAGCTGCAACCTATTTTAAGTCTTCTACTAGAGTTATATATGGATACTCAGATTGCTTGTAGATCACTGTAGCAAATGTTTAGAGGTGCATTCTTATCAAATCAGCTGAGCACTGAACACACATTTTAACCTACGTACAAAATGGGAGCTTTGAAAAACAGACATTCTTATTTACGTTCAAAAAGGAGACTTTGAAAACACTACTTACACAAAAAATGGAGACTTTAAAAAAAAAACACATTCCTATTTACATACCAAAAACACACACATTTTAACCTACGTGCAAAATGCAACCTTTGAAAAGACACAAATTGTCATTAACGTATAAAATAGGAAGTTAAAACACATTTTACCAAATAGTAAAAAAAAAAAAAATTACTTGCAGAGTATGGGAACTTTGAAAAAGCACACATTTCAGTCATGCACAAAATGGGAACTTTGAAAAAAATTTTTTAACCTGCTACAAAAAGGGAACTTCGAAAAAAAAACATTTTAACCTATGTACAAAATGGGGACATTGGGAAAAAAAACACTTTCCCATTCATGTACAGAACGTGGATTTGGAAAAAATGCTTTTTAAAACATTTTATCTTACATATGAAATGGGAACTTTGAAAATGAACACATTCTCATTTATATGCAAAATGGGAACTTTAAACTTACAACTTACATTTTTTTTACTCGCGTACAAAATGGGAACATTAAACAGCTTACACACACAAATTCTCATTTTGAAAAAAATATCTATATTTTAACTTGTGTACAAAATGGGGACTTATACACACATTCCTTCTTAAGTACAAAGTGGGGATTTACACATGTACACATCCTTGCGCATAAAGTCGGGACTTACAAATATGTAAATATGTATGCTGTTACATTGGATATGCCATGGCACATAATATGCAGCAACATCAAAAGAATGTCATGGCATGTAATGTGTCAGGCAGCATATGTATAGTCTTTTATTATACTCATGAATAAAATTACAAGGATTCACATTCTGCACTGTTGGATACTAACAAGATTGTAAGTAGAACTTTACAATGCAAGAAACAAACAAAGAAAAAACAGACGGTAGGCTCGGACAGGCTGGCTGTTAATCACCTGATCAAAATTGATTGATCTAAGTGTTTCCAGAAGGCTGTGGGAACGTTGCTCCATGTGATGAAGATGGCTTCACAAAGGGCATCCACGGTCTGGAACTCACATCTGTCTCTGTAAACTTCACTTGCCATCCATCCATCCATCCCCATACGTTCACAGTGGGATTCAGATTAAGTTAAAATGCAGGATGGTCCAAAAAAGCAATGTTTTGCTCCTGGAAGAAATCCTTCATACAGTAGGTGGGCTTTGTGAGCTGCAGCGTTGTCCTGTTGAAAGACCCAGTCATTGCTATCCAGATGAGGGGCTCTCAGTCAAGAGGGATGCCAGCTCCAACATCTCCTCATAGCCAGCAACCGTTGGACGCTCCTGCACCACCTGAAGCTCCATTGTTCCACCGAAGGAAACGAGACCCCAGATCATGATGGAGCCTCCTCAACAGTGCCGCATAGAAAACACATCCAGGTTAGATATTTTTCTCATCTGAAATTAAAACTTTCTTCCACCTTTCAAAATCCCATGTTTGATGCTCCCTCGAAAATTCCAAGTTTGTAGCATTAGAGGAGACCTGGCCTTTTAAGATGTTTTTTTTTATTCTTTAAGTCTTTCTTTCCATATGCTGTCTTATGGTTATTGACAGGGGTGCACTGATCCGATACTGGGATCGGCTATCGGCCCCGATATTGACAAAATCGCTGCATCGGGGATCGGGGAAAAAAAAAAAAAAAAAAACGAGTTGGAGCATTTAAGCAACATGGAGCCAGAGTTGGCTGTGTGGAGATATTTCATGCTTGCCACCCCAACAAGTTCGGGTGGTAAGTATTCAATACATTACATCTATGTCATTTTGTCTTAGTTAGGAAAGTAATGTTTAGTTAGGAAAGTCTGGTGCCTTTAGTCACCAGACCAATCACCAGTGACAGACCAATCTGTCACTACATAGTGAAATGCAGTTTATTATTAATTCAACAATGGTATCAGATCGATATCGGGTATCGACAGATATACAAAGCCCAGGTATCAGTAATCGGTATCGGTATCGGGACTGAAAAAGTCAGATCAGTGCATCCCTAGTTGGTTATGGATGCAATCAGATTCTTCTCTTTGCATTTTGAGGTTCTACTTACAACCTGGTTATGATCCACCAGCGCAAACCAACAGAGATTTTCTCTTTTTGAAAACCAAAATGTTACTGACGATGTTATTACACTGCTCAGAAAATGTAAAGACACGCTTTGAAAACACATCAGATCTCAATCACAATAAAATCATGCAGACATGTTTATCAGTTACCTTTAACTAACTAGCATCTATTACTTAAGCAAACTCCCTGCTCATGACCACAAGCACGTCTTCACCTTTTACTCTAATTCATCCCTGGCTCTGACATACACTCCTGTTGTGATATAATCAATCACGTTATTTGTTTCGTAAAGGGTATGAAGACTTCAATTACAAAAGTGCCACTGTTAGCGCAGCAAAGAGACCAGGAGGAGAGAAAGAGATATAAAGGTAGAGACCCACACAGGCAGCCATTAAACGATCTATCAAGTGTTAGTCATCAGTGGTTGCTTTCACACAAATACACACCATTAAGACTCTCTTTGACTCCTTCACTTTCCAACCACATTACTGGCTGAGCACATAGATCACATCTCTAACAGAACCAAGTCCCTACGCCTCCATTACATCCCTGTTCATCCAGTCCTACACAAAAAAAACAGCAAGGAGGGAAACGCTGTACAGAACTCTCGCTGTGTTTAGAGCCAATCAGCAATAACTGCACCCCCAGCAGCCGCACACACACCCCAGCCCGTGTTGACTTTGTTTATCAGACACAGGCTCAGAAGAGAACGCTGCAGCCCTAATCCATCAGGCCTTTGTCCTCACGTCCCCGTGGCTCAGTTCAGCTGGCTTTCACCTCCGCACACAGTTCGCTGGGAGAAGCCTGATTCATCCCTTTGAAAAGCCTTTAAAAAAAAAAGGAGTGCTGGAATACATTCACTGTGCATGTGTGTCTCCTGCTGCAAATGCACACTGCCACCCGTGTTCACAGAAACACACACACACAGCGACGGCAAACTGACAAATGCAGGTGCAGGGAAAATCTGCGTTTCCAAAACCTTGAAAACACTAGTTGAAAAGAAAATCTGCATCATCTGTGGCTTGTGCCTTGGAAATAATGTCTTGTCCGACTGGATTATTGATTTATTTCTTTGCAGCCCATAAAATATTGTCTGGACACCAAGGCCGGCCAATTAAAAATCACAACGCTTTCTTCGCAAATTATGTCAGGGACCTGCCAGGCTCCTTTCTGCGACCTCAAGAGATACAATACAGGTTCTCCAGAATGGAAGCAAACTAAAAAGGAGAATTAGTATGCAGGAGGATGTTTGTAAATGTGGAGACTGGAAATGCAGCCAATGCATAGAGTTAGTTATTCGAGGTGAGAAAAACAATCAAAGAAAGGAGAGAAATTAGTGCTGACAATGCAATCAACAGGAAGCTCCAGTCCCAGCTGTTTTACACTCTGTTTTCTTGTGTGGATTTTTTTCTTTTAGCAACTTTATGTAACACCATTATATGACTCAGGAAACAGTGTCAAGTCATGTTGAGCATGGTTCTCTAACAAAAGGTCGACTTTTTCTCCACAAGCAAGATGTTAGTTGAAGCTGACGAAAGCCTCTCCATCAACATCACAGATGGGCCCGAGTCAGATTGCTTTTGTTTGAAGTTCCATGTTAACATCCGAGATCCATATGTCTTTTTTTTTTGTTTTTCTCGTTTCTATCCAGCTGGATCTTTTTCCGTTTCCTCCTAAACTGGTGCGGGTACCATGGCTACGGGTGCTCTGCATACTCGACACCTGAGAAAAGGCTTATGCTCGCTAATCACTAATCACACCTGCAATAAACTCTGCTGAAAATAGGAGTCTCCACACATTTCCACAAATTAGAAGTAAAGAAACACAACAAACAGATAACAGAATTACGAAGCTGGTGGATTTTAGAGGCGTTGCCTACCGAATGAATTTTGCAGATTTTTTTCCGGCAGGACAACCATAAGGTACATCACATTAGTAATGTGCTAACTAAACCTGTATAAAAACAAAGTCTTTCTTTTTCGCAGGTTTTCTCCTTGTTGATAATCGCAATCGGGGTGTATGCTAAAATCCAGAAAGCTACAGGTACATGAAACAACACTGTTTGCCAAAATCTTTGTGTGTTATGTTCCTTTAAGTTCCAGCTTTGTTGGTGTCCTCTTTTACCTGCAAACCTGTTGACCTATCCGACAAAACAATTGTAAGCCACGTCTGGTTGTTTGGGTTTCAGCTTTAGCCTTAGTTAACCTAGTGTCTTCATTTTCCACATTTTATTTGACTATATAGCTGACGGACAATGAAAAAGGGATTAACCTGGGCCCCACTGAACGATTACGCCTCCGTATCTGTGCATAATCCCAAACAGATCACTGGTGATTTCAGAGAATAAATGCACCTGGCGTAGGAAGCAAAAGCAGGAAAAAACAGTGCACATGATGGAATTAATTTACGCATAGATTAGAAATGAAGGCTTGGGTGGAAACAATAAACAGGAAGTTTGGGTAGGAATGGAGGAGGCCAGCTATCTAAACAGAAGCTGTTTCCCTGTCTTTCTGCCAGACACGGTGCGGGACACGTTCCTGATCGACCCGGCTGTCATCCTAATTGTGGTGGGGGTGGTCATGTTCTTCATCACATTCTGTGGCTGTATCGGAGCCCTCAGAGAGAACATTCGCCTCCTCAAGACAGTAATAGACATAATAGATACTAATACTAATACTCGTACTGTGCTTTGCTACCGATCCAGCAGCTCAAATGACATTTATTCCAAAGCCAGAGTCTTACATCTTAAATCTGTCAGCTGTGATTCTTTGTCTTTGACTGCGTTCTAACATTTTTGTCTTTTCTTGCTTTAGTTCTCCTTCAGCCTGACACTGGTCTTCCTCACCCAGCTGGCCATAGCAATTTTGGGCTTCTTTTACTCTGATCAGGTACCCGCCTCTTGTGATAGTTATTCTGTAATACAAGGCCATGCTTGGTCTCCAGTTCTGTTCCAGAGTTACACCACCATCGGCCGTGAGCGCTATTGATTTAGTGTGTTCTTTAGCCGTCACTTGGCCATTGTGAATGGTTCTAAACTACAGTATATACAACTTAATTAGACACCTGAATCCACAGATGGCCCCGCTGAGTCCACGGGGGGAATGTCTTGCCAGTGTCTGTGATGCACAGCGTACACAGAAAGAAAAAAAGACATATACACTAGTTTCCAGTGGAAATCAGTGTTTGTGTCACTACCTACAAAGCCTGCAAATGATTTTCACCGGTTTGTTTTGTAGGCTGACAGAAGAGACTTCCCTGGTTCTGAGCAGTACACACTGCTGGGGTGGTAATCCAAATTAAAATAAGTTAATATGGACAATATGTGACACTTGGATCACCTCTCCCAACCATCAGGATGCTTGGAACTGACCAATACAATCAGAAACCAATAATACCTCCGCAGATTGCTTTTCCTGAATAACCATGTGGGTAAAAATAGTAGCCTTACTGCTGTTCATTAATAATAATAACAACATATTTAATGTAGGTCATTCATTAAAGAACAAGAATCATCCTGTGATGCATTCATATAATTTTAATTAAGGCCACACATAAACAGGCCTATGTATGAATGAAAATAGATAACCTAGTCTGTAGCTGCATGGAGCTGACTTACATTGTACACCGATCAGCCACAACATTAAAACCACTAACAGGAGAAGTAAACTTGCAATGTTCTGTTGGGAAACTTTTGGACCTGGCATTTGTAGCACCCAGCTAGACCAGACCAGGCATGGCCACCCGAGAGCAATGATACCCCTTGATGGCAGCAGCCATCCCCAGCAGGATGTAGCCTGACACAGGCACACACACAAAAACAGTGTAGGATCCATTCAAAAACCAAAATGTTGACCTGGCCTCCAAATTCACTAGATCCCAAACTGATCAAGCATCTGTGGGATGATCCACAGAGGCCCCTCCCCTCAACAATATTCTGTTGCCAGCCATCACAGAAAACCTTCAGAAGGTCCATGTCTATTCTCTGATGAGTCGCAAGGGCGACCGACACAATAGTAGGATCAGCGTATGCACATTCCTGTATATATGGCCCCTGTGATTGATTTTAAGGCAACCAGGATGGGAAGGATCCCTCTTTCAATAATCTTCTTCAGTAACATCCTATTAGAGCTCCGCTGAGAATAAAAACACAACAGCCAGCAGTGGCAACATTCCCTGACATCAGTGTGCGGTGGCGAGGTGCCTGATACCTCTCCTCTCCCCAGTGTTCTCTGTCAGCGCCGGGACTGCCTGCTGCTAAACAGAGCAGTTTAACAACCCTCCCAGCATCCTTCCTCGCTAAATGATTCAAATGCTTCGGCACTTCAAAGTTGAACCAAATGTTCCATTTCAACAGATCCCTTGAAGGAGACATTGCCGCTAATGACATAGTGTGACGATGGGCTCCAAACCCCACAAGCAAATGGTGGAACGTGGAAACAGAGAAATGGGGAGCGGTGTGGGGTGAGGGCGAGGGTAACACTGTGAAAATCCTAACCCAATTTAGTAAAAAAAAGTACTTCAGGATGAAAAGCTATTTTGGCTATTTTGATAGAGCTCACAGTGTTTATCGATGTAACCTTTTCTAACACAGTCTATAAAAGGAACAATTCACAAAGCCTTCAGCAAAGCCCTCATGGAAGTTCACTGTCAGCTTAATGAAATTTTAAAGTTCAGAAGATTATTAGCATAGAGCGCTCTTATTAGCATATATTACATCTAAAATCAGTCTGTATAACCATGGCCTTCTTTGTTTTCAAATCTTAAAGAGCGGAAAGACTGAATAACCAAATATGAACAATTCATGGCCTCATTAATAGCCAGAAAATGAAAATAAAATTACATGCAATAAACCGACAAAATAAAGTAGGGCACACTTTTACCGTCTGAATCAGCCTCATATACCTTGAAGCCCTGATTACTCCATCAAATCCACGGATTTATACACATCTGACAAAACATTAACAACACAGACGTGCACTAAATCCAACATTGTGACCGTTAAATTGTTCAATTTATGCTGAAGAAATGTGGTAATTCTGGAGGAATGATACTTGATCAGTTTGGGATCTAGTGAATTTGGAGGACAGGTCAACACCTTGTGCTGTTCTTCATGTGTTTTTTTTATGTGTCAGGCTGCATCCTATGGGGATGGTGGTGTCTAGTCTGATCTAGGTGGATGGTAAATGTCCAAGGAACATCTAAATGAATGTCAGGTCCAGCTGTTCACAAGATGGTCAATGTTTTTCACTTCTCCTGTGAAACGTGTCAGTACACATTACTATTCAATATCAGTACAAAGTACAGACTCCAAAATGGAAATGCAGTTGAATCAACAGCTTGTTTTTATTTTAAACATATCATGAAGCTAATATTTAGTCTGGGGGAATTACATTAGAATGCATTTGTTTTCGCAGTGTACCTAATGAGCTGGCAAGTAAGTGTATATTTCATCTAGCTTTCGTTCAGCTCAAGTGGAGCCAATGAAAATCCCCATATTAGAATAACAGATGGTTAAGTTTGAATAAATCATAGCTTAAAGAGCGTAAAATCTGCATGCATACTCTGGGTTTGGTACGTATCGATTTCAAAGGCATCCAATTATTTTGTTATCATAGCAATAGGAGTTCCTGCTCAGTTGCTTTCTCGAAACATCCCACAGGACAATTACAATTAGTGCTAACAAGATGATGTTACGTAGACATGCATTATTATTTATGTATTTTTATATGGACAGATGTATAAGGAGGGAATATTCAATGAGGCGACTAATATGATGCATAATGTGTCTTTCACAGCCTACGGGCAAATTTTCAACACGTGTCTTTAGGGGCCTTTTTAGAAAAAAAAAAAAAATGCATGTGCAGTGCAATTCAACAATGCACACAATAATACTGCACGTTCAAATGACAATAAAGATATCGTAAAAGGAAAGCCACCTAATTAACTGTGGATGCACCCTGAGTAATTAACTGAGCCAGAAAAAAACTTGAGGTGTCATTGAGCGCCTTAGCAGCCAATGCCTGAAGACAATTGCAGATAGTTCACCTCTGGTGATTTTAATGAAGTCATTATTAAACAGACTTGCTTTCTTTAGAATGTGTAATGTTGATTTTTATATTATTCCTCTTATACAACCCATTTTTCTCCTCTTATAGACACAAGATGCTTTTGGAAAGTTTGTGAAGAAAGCCATTGTGCACTACAGGGATGACCTGGATCTGCAGAACCTGATGGATTACATCCAGAAAGAGGTGCTACGGCCAATTCCACTTAGCTCTGGTGGCTGTGCTCGTGTCTGTAGCTATCCTCGGCACACCAATCTTCAGACAGATCGCAGCTGGTGGTTTACTGAATATGTTTAAGCACCAAACTAACAAACCACAGCTAGTGCCCACAGGTTTACTTAATTATTTATTTGTTTGTTTATGGCTTTGGTGGCGGTTTTCCACATGAAAGGCTACATGCACTGTATAATACAAGTCCTGTACAATACCTTAGTATCCTCATGCAATATTCCTCTCCCGTCTGCACATACTGGCACGTTTGTGAGTTTGGGTTTTCCCATGAGAGAAGCCCAGCCTGGCAAGGTTTATGTGTAACTCCCCACTTTGTACCAAAGTAGGAATGTGTGCGTGTGACCCCACTCTGATAATGTGTTTAAGTCCCCACTTTGTGTGCAGGTAAACTGTGTGTATATGTGTAAGTTCCCAGTTTGCACATAAGTCCCCATTTTGTACATATTGTGTTGATGTCTTCACTTTGTACATTAGTGAGAATGTATGTGGAGCCCCAGTTTCTGTGTAAGTTGGAAGGTGTGCGAGTCCTCACCCTGTATGCAAGTAATACGATCTGTATAGCTTCCCAATTTGCACACAAGAAAGCATGTGTATAAGTGTCCAGTTTGTGCACAATTTGCAATATGTGCAGGTCCCCATTCTGTATGTAAATTGGAATAAGTGTAAGTCCCCATTTTGCACACAAGTGGGAGTGTTGAAACTCTTCAGACCAAGACTATATTTCTAAATATACCTCAGTGCTTCTCTCCCCTCACTCTGTCTCTCTCTATCTCTCACTTAGTTCAAGTGTTGTGGATGGAACAACTACACAGACTGGTCTTGGAACCTCTACTTTAATTGCACACATGAGAACCCCAGCTCCGAGCGCTGCGGCGTGCCTTACTCCTGCTGCACTCCTGTTCCTGGAGAGGTTAGTTCTATTCTACAGAGAATCACAACATACGTGGTGGGGACACAATCTGCACGGAAAACCTAAAAACACTCCTTGAAAGGAGGTCTCACGTAATGTCGGACGTCATCGAGAGACACCCGTTAAGCTATCTGGGTGGCTCGGGCCGCGTGCCGTAAGTGCCCCTGGGCAACAATGAAGCTTTAGTTGCCTACAATGGCAGGTGGCAGGCGAGCACCTTACAAGGCAGCTCTCCTGCCACTGGTGTGCATGTGTGAATGAGAAACATTGTTAGGTGCTTAGAGTACAACTAAGAAAAGTGCTATGAAAGAGCATATCGCTGACCTCTAAAAGGAGAAATGTCTCTGCCAAAACCTGTACGCTATCTTGTCTACAACTTTTAGACCTAGGTTATGGACCTGCACTTAAGAGTTTAACATTCACACTTAGCCAAGAGACAAGAACACAAACCCAGCTTTTCACAGTAACACGAAAAGCTGATGTGCTACATCTACAAAAAAATAAAAAAAATAAATAGCTTCCTTTTCAACAACAACATGTCTACGTCTGCAGGTTTAAACCGACGTGGCATTACTTTCCTTCCCTTTGGGGTTTTTGCTAGGTTGTCATGCACGAATTTGGTGTGATAACCAGTTTCTTCCTTTGAAGAATGTGCAGAATGACTGGTGTGTGAATCGGAGTGCCTCGGTGAGCGACACGCTGGTTCCACGAGGAGTTTAACGTCTAAAACAAAGTTGGGAAAAATATAACGATGAAGGGAATAATGTGTGAAATGAAGGTAGACACGAAGAAACAGCAGTGACAAGCTGAAGTTAATCAACAGAAAGAGCATTAGGTGTTGGCATGCTATCAGATGGGATGCCTATAGAAACATTACAAGCCTTTATAGCACGTTGGCAGTAATGACTTTTCTTTCTTTCTTCAAACCTCTTTCATGAAGGTTTTATGACATTTCCTATTCGCAGAATCAACACCGCAGCTATCTGCACATGCATACAATTGTGATGTCTGCATGGTAGCACACAAGCAGTATATATGTAAATGAATGTACTCAGGCATGCATGGACACACACGTTTACGCGCGCACGCAAACCGGCATCCAAAATATCTCTCTCATCTTTTGCAGACACAGCAGCGTGGCTTGAAAGGCAGCGCGCTGACAGAAAAACTAAAGAGTCCGTGTAGATCCATCACTCTGTTATTGATTAAACATCGCGCTACACGGAAAACAGATCACAGCAACCTTTTTCTACATGGGTGAAAAATCAATTAATTAAACAACATAAGAGCTGATGCAGTGCTGCAACCTGCTGGCAGCAGCCTGCACCTGCATGGTGCAGCAGCCGGGGACGAGTCATGAAGCTGCTGCAGCTCTCATTCGCATACTCATTTGTAAACACCGCAGACGTGTGAAAAAATAGAAGCGCTAAAACCAGCTTGGTAATCTCTTCTTTCTTCTGCCTCTTTGTCTCTCCCCTTATCCGTCTTTCACACAGACAGTGATCAACACTATGTGCGGTTTTGGGGTCCAAGCCCAAACGTACCTGGAGGCAAACAAGTCAATCTACCCAGTAGGCTGTGCAGACAGAGCGGTGATGTGGATCGAAACTCATCTGTTGCTGGTCGGGGCTCTCGCTCTGGGTCTGGCCTTGCCTCAGGTAACCCCCACACTTGCGTTTATTCACGCAGGTTTGCACTAATTCAAAGTAGTCTCTTGCAATTGCTAAAATCAGATAATCCTGGGCCTAGGTGAGTCAAATTTAAACCGCCCTATATAAACGTATGCACACAAACACAAGTCAATACAGGTATCAGTGGAGGATCGCTGGATTGAGGGGGTAGCAATCAAAATATTGGCTTTAGCTGCTCCCTCAAAGGCAAACCGGTGTGGTGCATTTGGACGCGGTGCGAGGCGTAGCAACACTTCATCAATCAGGACCCTGCACTGTTTCTGGAGTAGCCCACGTACGAACATCAATCTGAGAGCTTCCAACAACTTCCCGGCACAAGTTCACATTGTCTCGCATAAAATATCCCCGTCCTTGCACAAAAAAAAGGGAGAAAAATTGAATAAAAATCTTATTCTTGTGGAAACCAATAAGGACTAGGGTTAGTGTGAGGCCACTGGGAAAGAAGTGATTTAAAATAGAGGCTTATACCTAGGCAGCTATAACTAGGCACAATGGGGCAATGAAAGTTTAACCGCACATTATTCTTTTATTACATTTTCTTAGATCAAATGCGCGGGTTAATGCGCAACTGAGTGAAGAGGCCTGTGCGTGATAATGTAATATTATATATCTGAGAAGGAGACTGATGATTCCCTCCCGCTCAAGGTGAACTGCCGCACGAAGCACCTCAAATCCCAAAGCATTAAGTGCAGTTGATAACTCAAGTCAGTGTGCGAGATTGACCATAAAATCGAATTAGCGCTTATCAGGAGCTGCCTGTAAATAATTAGCACACTCACTCATCAGAACGATTTAGGTGCTGTTCTCGGGTCAGCTCGCAGTCTGGATCTTCCAAGCCTGATCTCTCTCGCTCCCTCTGGTCTGCCTGACTGGGTCCCCGGTGATTCTGCTAAGAGGGAGGCATGTGAATTTCCCCGTCAAAACTGTTGCATTAGTGTTACATTTGCTCTGATGTGCCGTAAATCAAACAAGGTTCCTTTTTTTTTCTTCTTTAGCATTGCACATCTTCACTAAACACTCACTCAGCTGCTCTGTAGGAAGTCAGATCAAACTGTTAATTATTAAAAAGCTCCGCTAAAAGCCGTCCGCCACCAAATGTGTCGAGTTTCCAGCAGAGAAGGAACGCGCTCAAAATGTTATCATCCAGTAAAAAAGAAAAAAAAAAAAGTGTGCAGTAATTTAAAGTGACTCGTTCCAAAGAGGCGTACCTAATTTTGAAACAGTTCCCCTCCCAGTGCCAAATGGGCATGACAACACCCTTTGAGGGACCTTGAGACGCCCGGCACAGGCTGTACAGTTAAAGAGAGTCTGTTCCGTAATCTAAAGTGGCTGCTGCTGTCCTCTAGATTGCAGGCATCGTGCTGTCCCAGATCCTGATCTCTCAGATCCAGGATGAGATTACCTCGGTGTTTTGAGGGTGTGCGGCGACACGGGGGGATGAGAAGGGGAGAAAAGAACTAACAGTGCTTCACTGAGCTCCTCCGACATGTGCAAGGACATCTTTGCCTGCAACTCTATCATTGCAATGTTAGAATACATATCCTGTGTGTTACTCAGAGTCACCCAGGTAAAAATGTGCAAAGTGTATTTATTGGTTTTTAAACATGGTTTTTGTATTGACACTGAAGACTTATCTCTGAAAGTATTTATATTTAAACGTGCTAATAAAATTCTGTTAAAGCATCTGTTCATCAATGTCACTGTGATCTATGTCAATTAGATCAGTACACATGAAGGAAAGTGGTAATACAGTACTTTAAGGAGATCATTGTGGAAATTGGCAAATGTAAACTTAAGCTAATCAAGTCAAAGCTAATGAAAATGCTTTTCATTAATCAATAATGACTTCATTCCTACTGTTACACTTTTTTCCCTGATTGTTTATTTCATGATCATTTATTTAATACTGAAGTCAAAAGACTTTATAAAAGCTTTCAGCCGTCTCGACAACTGTGCCAAGCTCTTGCAAGTTCTCGAGGAAGTCTTCCAAAGCCAAACACCGGTACATCAGATTACAGTGGTGCTTTGATGTTTTTTGCATGGGCAGCGCCCTGTGCACCTTGCAATCACTCTAGTTGTGAAGGGCCAGGGCTCTCTGCATCAGACGGAGGGTCAGAGGGGAGTTTGGCCTGGCGGCATCGCGCTCCGCCAGAAGACATCTGGGGAAATTCAGCACAGCACAAGACAGTGCGAAGAGATGAGCACAGATTCAAAGAGACTACAGTTTTAGAGGCGAATGTGATCAATAATGAAAGTACAACATGGTGTACAGGCAAGGAAAGTCAGTTACATAATGGGAGCATAAAAACAGCTTGTGTTGGTGTATGCGCGCGGACCCCAGTCCCAACAGCGACCGCACAATAGCATGATGAAATCCTGTAGTTCAAATAGAGATATTCCTCTTTTCTCAAATCATGCGCGGCCAAGACAACACGCCGAAACTGAAAAAGACTGATGTCTGGTAAGGAATCCCTGTTGTGCTTTACCTTCCCAGCTTCTGGTGGTGCTTATTCTCCGATTTCATGGCTGCATGAATAAGCAGTTGATTGAACAGGTCCCTCTGTAAACAACAGTACACCAACCCATTAGTAAACACAAACGCCTTCCAAGACTATACAGTATGTCTTTCTACCCTTTTGTGTTACGTTGCATGTGCACAGCTGCACCCCGGAGAATGACTCTCTGAGCACAAAGGCCATAAAATGCATGAAGTCCATCAGCATCCATCACAATGATTCATTATTCATACACTGGTGCACTGTGCTCAACATTCTCACACTATATGGTATGTTCCTAGACTGAAAGATTGTTGCTCTGATGCGCAGCGCTCTTCACCCCTGGCCAATTTTTGGGGGAGTTTTGTTTTATCTAAGAAAACACAATACAGTATGATCAATGATTTTTCAAAGGAAGTAAAGCCCCAAGGCTGGAAGCTTTTCAACTGTGCAATAAGAAGGCTGCAGTTTGGGTTTGGACTTTTTCATGTTTGCTTTGAACTAACTTACAGCTTCTCATTTCTGTGGACCTTACCTGTGCATCGCTGCCTCCTATGTCTACCGCGCGGTAGCGTAGGGGGTACAGCAGCTCCACAGCATGATTGTAGTTGCCCCTGTTGTACTCCATCATGGCCTGACACATTGGTATACCTATAGTTCCAGCGAGCTGATGTTGCTGATTGTCCCCTGGCTCCCTGTGAAAGCAAATAGTGGTTTAGAGAAGGTAAATATTTCTTTGTTAAAAATAAGAGAAAGAGAGACAAAAGGTCGGAAAAAGGGGAATTTATTTTTATATAAAATAAATATGATGCTAACACGTTGGCGCCTGTATTGTGTAATGTGAAAATGCGTTCATTTCAACAGCTTTACAACAATATTAAGTCATTTTTCTACTGAACTCTGAAAGGCAGACGTCTGAGAAAGGATTCACTTCGCTGTAGGGCCAAATATTCCATACTGTTTGGAGGTTTTCTTGGATTAGCAAATGCTTGTAGTCATCGCCTCTGACTGTAAAATTACATTATGCCAAAAATATGGATTATGTAAAACGGCACAATCCTCCCAAAGCAAGGTCATAAAAGTGAGCGATGGAGCTGAGTGAACGCAAAGCTTGAAATTGTCTGCAGCTTTCCTGATGATTCAGAGCGGAGCTGCGGTGAGGAGAAACTTGAGGACCGACTCTCAGGATGATACAACATTAATTACGTAACGGCGAAAGACATGACAACTTTAAGGGCTGGTTTTAAATGGCAGCTTTGCTGTGGCTTATATGATGGGCAAAGATGGGGGGGGGGTGTTACAGGCTGTTCATGGTCGGGACGCCAGAACATTTTAACCGCAGAACCCCTCAGAGGCGGCAGCTACTGGTACAACATCTGCTACAGAGAGAAGACCCCATTCCCTGAGTAAGACTGCAATCCTCTTTCTAGCCGTGTTCTTTCTCTATCTTGCAGCCTACGCTCGGCCTTGTTTCTGCCTCCGTTTTACATAAGGCTCGGGCTGCTCTTATGTAAGGCTGACTGGCTGAGCGTTGAGGTGTGCGGAGAAGAGAAGAAATGGCGCGGGACTCACTTAGCCAACTCCTGTAGGCCCTCCAGCAGACGCTGACTCGTCTTGCTCTCTTTAGCTCCCAGTGACACCATGAGGAAGTGGAGGTCGTTAAACAAGGTCACGTGATCATCGGTGTGAGGCTGCGTCACCTGGAGCAGCTCCTGCCAACGGTCCTTCACGCACACGCCTGAATCATGCGGCAACACAAACACAAAGCTTGCTCAAAGGAAATTGGATTTTCTGGCTTCATCTCCACAACAGAGGCAGTAAAACAATTTGGTCCGAGGTTCTGCTAATTACCCTCATTTCCACCACTGCACTTTGGGT
This sequence comes from Planiliza haematocheilus, assembly GCA_005024645.1. Taxonomy (NCBI): domain Eukaryota; kingdom Metazoa; phylum Chordata; class Actinopteri; order Mugiliformes; family Mugilidae; genus Planiliza; species Planiliza haematocheilus. The sequence goes on along the minus strand of SRSE01001415.1, from coordinate 8,946,372 downwards.
TTCTGATTAATGAAGTATGAAAGTATGAGATTATCTCACCTCATTAGCAGATTCATTTAAGGCCATACTGTCTTAAATTGTCTTAAATTGGATGTTACAGTCGCCCGTCAGCCCATTAGCAAGACATTAGCGTTTCCATCAGGCAGAATCGGCAGAATTTCGAAAAGCACAATTTTCCCGAATCCTAATCAATCTCACATCAGTGAAGAGGTTTTTTGAACGCCCGCATTATTCTGCATCTCACCCTCCATTTCCAGCCTGCAGAGCAATGAACAAGCATCGACAGTGTCCAACATGGATCCCGAAGCTTTACAGCGTTTGAAGACCTTGGGGAAACAAGACACACTTTCGGTTTTCATCCTGTAACCGGCACATAATGACATCTTTCAGAGGAATCACATTTTTGTGGTATATGTTTTTCTAGGTTCCCTTGACATGAGCTGTTAAACATTCATGAATTCCAGCTAACTTGACATAACCATTTCCATTGGGACTCAAAGTTACAGCAACGGTAAGTAACATTATGAAATGTTCTTGTACAGGCGTCTCGATAAGGAAGCGTCTCGGTAAAAAAAAAAAAAGATCAGCTCTGGCAGCTGACACCGAGACGGTTGTCGTGGTTCGTCGGCTTCCACATCTTCACAGAGGCCTGACTTCCATGCGCTCCCACTTACCACTTAGCCTCTTGACTCCCACCGAGCACAATCCATTCTTATAAGCCAGCATCCCTTGTGGACGGGCAAATGTATAACTCTGTAAAAGACTCAGACGCACAGTACAGTATATACCGTTAAAGTATTGATGCAAACTCTCAACATCAACCAACCTGAGAATCGTAAATTTGCAGAGCAGCTTCATATTCCCCCTGTGGAGGACGAGGAGGAAGGAGGAGGAGGAGGAGAGAAGGACGAATATTAATAACTTCATACTTGAGGGATAAGGTTGATAAACTGTATTGCACAGATGCAAACACAAATTAATCTCTTGATATAATCAACTCCAGACTTCAAATTACCCGCGGGAAACGATATCATAAATACAAGTTCCGCAAACACTCCTGCTGCCAAGTGCACGCTTGACTGAAAAACTCATTATAATCTTTACCTTCTCTATGAAGTACAGAGCCCAGTGCCAGTAGTTATGACTGGCCAGTATGTCAGACACCTGGAAATAAATATTGCATATTTCAAATATTTTTCTTCCTGGGGCTATTTCTCTGTGTGATTTAATTCATCTCGGTCTGGGGATCTATGAGGTTACTTAGATGTGAACATCTATAAGCCGTACCTGCCAGTCTTTCTCTCTGCCCTCCATGAACTTCAAGCCTTTGTCCAGCTCTGCCTTCATCTCACATACGTGGGCTACAGAATGAACGGACCAGGCGTCGTCTGGGGTCAGAGCGAGGCCCTGCACAAAAAAAAAGTTTTAACAGTTTGCAGTACACCTGAATGAAAAACGACGTGTTTCTTAACAGCGGTGTAAAATGACGACTCGAACATAATTGCATGTTTAACTCGCAGCTACTGTCTGTGATTTCATCTACGATGTGGCACAATCTCTTTTCGAATGACCCCGCTTCCTGTTGCCGGTCTTCCGACGGCGAATGACTCGCCGAATTGGACCGACACAATCAGCGCGGGCACGGACAGCTCGGTAAATGAAAAATCTCACCTCCATGGCCACTTTCTCAGCCTGGTCGTAGAAGCGAGTCTCCAGGAGACCGAAGGAATAAATTCCTTTTAGATAGCTGAGGGCATATGTGTCATTACAGCCAAATGCATCCAAATATACTCATTATAATAAGCCGAAGCAAATGATTTGTCCTATTACAACAAAACTTGATTCTCTGCGGTCGTTTGTACCCAGATAAAGGCATGTGTGGTTTCCAGTAGGGAAGCACCCTGGCCACAGAGTCCCTCATCTGGAGTTGGGCTCCCATGTAGAAGTAAGCGTCATGGGAAAACTTGAGGGCCAACATATCAGTGGGATGATCCACCAGAATATCTTCCCATGCATCGCAGGCTTTTGGAAAATTCCTAGGAAGCAATGAGCGACAAACCACACATGACAACACGCTCTGTGAGGGAATTACAAATATCCTCCAAGACAATACTGAAAACACAAAATGGCTCTTCAATATTACAGTATATTTGACTATACCATGGGGAAATAAGCCAGCAAAGATAAAACACAAATATTACTTGCTAGACAGGGATTAAAATTTACATAAAAGTTGGCACACAACAGATGAATGCTGTTGCTCTGAGGCGCGTGACTGCAGCACACGGGGACAGACTAAGAGCGGAAATGAGCGGCTAAATGAACGATGAATAACGTTCATGTAGTTCTGTGTTTTATAAAAAGAGGCCATTTCTTTGGAGGGAGCCCACTTCCTCCGGCAATGAGAAAATCATCTCTGCTTAAAGGGGAACAACTGTTGTTTACAACCTGGACCTTATTTCTGGCATAAAATACAGTTGTTTACTTACCCATATAACTTTTGTGTTACTTGTATTCCTTTGGGAGATAATTATCTGTGTATATCCATGCAGTTGGAGTGACTGGGGCACCGAAAAGACGCCTCTAAATAACGCATTATCGAAACTCGTTTATTTGTTCTCGTTCGCTAGTGCTATTGCCCGTTAAGTCCGGAGTTACCTGTTATCATCAACCAGCGTCTGTAGATTGACCTACAGAGCCTGGATGATGTCTTCTGACCTGGATGATGTCATCTCTGAGTGCCGCGCACACCCGCGACGGTCAGCTTGTTTACCTGTAATTTGCTACTGCTAGTTTTTTGCAACATCGCTTAATATTTTTCCGACCAGCGTACATATGACAAAATATTGGTGAAATGAACGAGTTTTGCAGCAGGTAATGCCTTATTTATAGGCTGTGTTTCGGTGCCTCAGCCACTCCCACTATTTGGATGCTGATCTAGGGATGGGCGATGTGGACTAAAAAATCTATATGGCTCTGATCTTATAGATTATCATAATTTCTGGTATTTATCACTGTAACAATAAAAATGACGATAAATAAACACCAATCCAGCCCAATTTATTTGACTATAATGCAACGGCAAGTTTTATCTGAGTTGTTGTTTTTTTTTCCCGGACTCTTTGGATGAAGTTGACGCTGCATCTGCATCTTTGGGCATTTTCTGGCTTTCTTCATATTCTCGTTTGTACTTGAGGTGGTGGAACATATTAGTGGTGTTACTATCCTTTCCATGCACTATTTGTTTGCAAACGTTGCATGTTGTAATTTGCTGCTCCGCGTAATTTTAATCCTTCACGACGCACTGTTTCTGTTCAGACTGCAGCCGAAATAACGCATGTAATACTCCAATGTTGGTTTGTGCTAAGCACTAGTTTCTCGTACGAACGGCCGGAGTGGTAAGCAAAAATACAAATATTGAACTTCTTTATATAATTGAAAAATCAATTCAGGCATTAAGGGGTTAAAACCAAGGCCATAGTGGAGCATCATTTAGGAACGAGCTCCTCGCTGCCCTGCCTTTATTCTCCGCCTTCCGCCATCGTCAGTTTGTCAATATTCCACACATGTTGTATATATATGTGATCAATGGGAATTTATCGTTTTTATCGCGGGATGCCATCTTCTTAGAGTGGGGAATGTTTTTGATGATATATCGTAAACGATGAAATATCGCACATGCCTATAGATCTAATTATCTCCCAAAGGAAAACAAATTACACAAAAGTTATACGGGTATAATAAACTACTGTATTTTATGCCAGAAATAGGTCCAGACTGCAAAAAACTGTAGTTCCCCTTTAAATACTGACTGAACTGTAGGCTTCACTCGTGACATGTGAGAGGAGGAAGGAATAGGAAGAGGAAATATCGCTCTGTTGTGCAGATCATTACAGAGTTTGATATGAGCAGTTATATTAAGCAATCCTGTTGAAGTATTTTCATGTAATTATTATAGAAATATTTTGATAGCGTTCACTCAAGCATGAACAGTTTCTGTTTCTACACTTTTTGAGTACAGCTGTTTTCTGTTTTGTTGTTTGTTTTTTTGTCTTTTGATGCTCAGGGGATCAGCTTAATCATGTCATCCCTTTCTACTTCAGACTTGTCATCCGTGCTTTTATCTCTTCCAGACTTGGCTACTGGAGTGCACTTTATTCCGGTACCAGCAGCTAAATATACATAGACTACAACTGATACAAAACGCTGTTGCTGGGCTTTTAACGTGTACAAAGAGCAGAGAGAGCAAGAGTATCACAGTACGCTTATTCTTCCTTCGTACATCTCTCATTTATTGAGGTCCTATGAGCCTGATCACTGTGTGATGTACTCTGGCAGGGCTTTGCAAAGCGATCTGAACCTTTTTCTTCTATTCCCATGCAGAGTTTACAGAAGATATTGAAATCACAATCAATTTTATCTTCACAGTACTGTAAAAGTGTCAAGAATAAGCATGTTTTCCCTTCAGTTCCTTGTAATTTAACGGTTTCAGATGTTAAGAACATTTGGTTTGACTGTATAATTTGTTCAGAATAGCTGCATTGTACAATAAACCTCAAGAAGGGGCGTCTGTGTAGGAAAGAATTACGCACTTCTCTTTAAAAGCTCTGCATGCTGCTTTGGATCCACTATTATATACAACTTCCTAGGGCTTTAGTGCTCTTAAGACCCCTTCTTTGGGAACCACTGGCCTCTTAAATTTGTTAGTATTATTCATCACTCCTTTTTAACCGTATTTCAAGCATCGCCCCGCGTCTGGATCTTACCCATGTGAGAAAAGCTCCATAGCTTTGACATGGAGCCTCTCTCTGGGAGTGATGTCTTGGCTGTTTGCAAGCGCCACCGTTCGCTTCACAGCGCTGGCAAGGCGCTCATCCAGCCGGGTGCTGCTCGTTGTTGCCACCAGCTCCAGCCCGGTGCTGATCACATGGCCCATAACTACAGGGAAAGACGCACAAATAAGCAAACAAAAAACACTGGTCTTTTTGTTGTTGGAGTTCTCCAATCCAACAGAACAGTTAAAATAAAAAAGCATATGCACATTGAAAGTTTTGCCTTTGGGTTGTAACAAGATAAGAAGAAGCCCGCTCTTTCGTAACTACCTACTTTACTTTCCTAAGGGCTTTCATCCTCTCTGTGTGCCTAATGACACTGTGTGGTAGTTCAGTGTTGATTTACTTAGGATTAAACTTTAAATGAGCTCTCTAAGGACAACGGTTCAGCATTTAACTATTCTGCAACAACAACTAAAGTGTCTATTTATGTGATCACGGTGTTTATAGCGGTGCTAAATCCATGCTTTGTTTTCCATCCACGGCTGCGTTTAAACAAGGACGCCAGCAGAGACGACTGTGTTTTATTTATATATCCAGACTGGATTTACCTGCTGTTTACAAGCCCTGCAGTATTTTCTTAATGTGACCATATGTTAGGATCATCATAATCTCATATTTGGAACAGGTAAATCCAAAAGCAGATTCTCTGGAGTATGTCTAATGTGTTGAGCGTGCACAAATCAAGTCTGATTCATTCGCATGAGCAAGAAATACACACTTAAAACACTTGATGAGGACTCAATCTGACAGATTTCTAACTAGAATGAACAAAAGTGGAAGGACTTGACCTTCTCCATCCAAGTATGGAGAGTCACAATATTCTTTAATAAGGTTATTTTGGCAGTAGATAAATTTAGCACAGTCACCTTTATCCCTTCCTTGTTTACCTATCCTTAACGTCTGACATGATTTGCTGTTGTGTCCTTGTTTACAGTCTGCTTTTTTTAATCTTGCCTCTAAGCCATTCCTGTGCCTCATCAGAGCCTTATTTAGTTAAATTAAGGATTTGATAAAATAAATGACTGACATACACTCACCAGACAGTCCATTAGGTACACTAGTGAAAACTAATGGGCTCTAATATAACAGCGCTGCAGTAAGTCTCAGCCTCTTGAAGGTTACAGTATGGAGCATTTGTTTGAATTAACCGACTCAGCTGCGTTTTCATTTTGGAGGCTGTGGCTTTCAGTGCTATCGGACTACATTGTGTGTTATGTTGACAGATGTTTCTATTATTTTGACATTTGAGTCAGCGGGCTGGGTACAACAACAGAATCACTGTGAGAAACAGCCATGAAGGGGGAACCTGTGCCCAAACTGTCACATTAAAATGCATTTGTTTTCCCTTGTGTACCTTGAATGAACTGTATAGTGAGTGTAAAGCAATCAGGCATAACATTATGACTACCTGTCTATGGCTCCTATGGGTCGCGGGGAGGAGTTTGTGTGGATCACCCCACAGATACTTGATCAATTTGGGATCTAGAAAATTAGAAGGCCAGGTCAACACCTTGTGCCGTTTTTCAAGTTTTTTGTTCCTAAACTGTTTTTGTGTGTGTGCCTGTGTCCATGCTGCATCCTGCTGGCTGCTGCCAACGAGGAGTGTCATTGCTATGGGGTAGAAGAGTGCCTGGTCTGGTCTAGGCGGGTGCACACATGTCTAAGTAACATCTGCATAAATGCCAGGCCCTTAAGTTTGGTCATATGTTATTTACTTCTCCTGTCAGTGGTTTGAATGTTGTGGCTGGTCGGCGTATGTTGTCATATCATTTACCAAAATTAGGATCGGTCGCCTGGATTCTAGAAATGCATCCTTCAAATCCTCCCAGAGTTTCATCATTGCGCCATGTCACATACTAAGAACCAAACACAGTTATTGCAGTTATGTGTAGATTTGACTTTTTACATTCGTGCATACAGTCGTCTGCAGATTTAAAAGTGGATGTGTGGGAGGTGTTTGTGAGCTACCTGCGTGAGTATGGCGTCATACAGTTTGCAAGCCTCATTACTGCTGCTGGACAGAGTGAGACCTTCTGCCCTCCACGCCTGCAAGAAATAAAAAGTGTATATTGCTTCTGCGTCAGTGTGAATCCTGTGTTTTGACAGGGCTGATTTATTTCCTTTGGAGACATTTTACACACGTTTTCAAGTTTTTATAACAGAGATACATTCATTTATTAAAAGACGTGCACTGATACCAAAACTAAAGTTAGGAATTTCTGTAAAGATAAAGTGTCTGCCTTTGCAGAAACTCCTAACTTAGAGACCATTGTCGATATTTATCCATATCCATATTTAATTCACTATCAATATTTCCATCAATTCTTTCTCCAAACACATCTCTCTAACAAAATTTAATCCAAACCAACAGATGTACCTCTTCCCTTAACGCTTACGGAACCATAACAACCTTACTCCCGACTGCAACTTAATTTCACGATAAATAAACAGCGAGTTTCGTTACGCTATTCTCTTGCAAAGTGTTTATCTCCTTGTTGCAGCCGCTTCCAACACCAACCTGGCAGTCTCTGAAACTCGAGCCAAGCATTTTTACGTCCTCTTTCCAAATGTCGACCTCTCTGCGGAGTTTAAAGTTCGTGAATGGTGAAGTTAGTAACACGGAAGAAAACCGGAACTTACCTTTTGTACTCGGACTCCTTTCAAAATAAGTGCACGAGCAAAGACTTTAAAACACATTGGAAGTTCATTCATTCATTCATTCATTCACCTTCTGTGACCGCCTGTTCCTGTGAGGAGTTGCGGGGGGACACATTGGAAGTAATACATTTATTTAATTTTTGTTTGCCAATTTTATTTTGAGTAGAACCAACTGGACTGTGGTAATTGCTGATACTCTTTTTTACACAGTATTATATATGTGATCTTTTGCATATAGTCTATGGTTTGTTATCAGGATGACGTTTTCAGTGGGCGGGGCTTAATTGGAGGCTAAACAGTCCACAGGAATACCTTAGTTAACATGGACAAGCACGCTAGGCTTGTTTTTGACAATGGTGGAAGAATGTTTTGACAATGGTGGAAGAATGTGACCTTTTTTTTTTTTTTAATCTGAATACAATTACTTACTCACTCCCCATGTCCGGGAATTTTTCTTGTAAACGTTAACGTCAATAGATGGGACCAGATTGGCCAACTGTACACAATAACCATTGACTGTATATGGCAATAACATAATGGATGGAGGATATAACTACCTAGCCTACTGTGCAACGGTCGGATACTAAGTGTACAGTAAGGAGAAAATGTGGACTTATAAATCCTTAGATGCCTATACTTATGTCCTGGATGGTATTGAATGAGACTTTACTTACAAAGATTTAACAGAAGAATTTTGTGTTATATGAACCAAAGCTAGCGGCAAAGCTGGAAAACAAACCTGCATCAGACTTGTGAACCGCATCAATGGCTACGCCGTGACAGCTAATTGCACATTGTTTGGGTAAGTATAGTATTTGTCAAGAATGAAGTTAACTATAAACAACTGCAATACAATAGTTATAGAGGCTAATGGATATACCAACGGAGGTTACTGCACAGGCTAATGGCTACGAGGCAAACGAAAAAGCATGCTATGTTATGTTCAGCAACATATGAAGTAAATGGAGATTGCTAGCTAACTGTTCTAACGTTAGCTAACTGTTCTGGTGAGAGCTAGCAAACTCTATTTCATGAAGGAACGCACAAGCATTTTGGATGATCATCTTGGTCCAACCTTCTCATTATAAGGCGTTTAACTACCAGTTTCTCCAATATATTTGACTCGGAGTGGTAGCTAATAGTTTTAGTTTGGAGCTATCAACGGTACTCCTCAATTCTGGCTCCCTACAACACAGCGAGATGACATTTTGATAACGGTAGCCGCTGTGGGTTTTGCCTCCAGCTAACCGCTGACCTGGTCGTGACGTAGGACATAAAAGGGTCCACTTTTACGTAAAGGTTAAATGGAGATTCATTCTATTTTACTGTGACATGTTGTTGACTCGTCCAGCTGCGTTGTCTTCACCATTGGAGGAAAAATGTATCCTAAGTGACAGTATTAAAGGTTAAGAGAAAATAATGGACAGTGACCAGGAGTAAAAGGTGCCGCAAAGTTCATACTGAGTGCATTATAGAAAATCAAAGATATTTTTCTAGGTTAACATTGGGGTCTATATGAAGTTTTTCTCTTCTGTCTCTCTTTATTCTTTCATATAAGCCCTCCAACTTTATAAAAGTGCTAAATCACAGGACTATTTTAAACTTGTTTACACTGTTGTGTCCACTTAATCGCAGCAACATTTGGAAAAGATAAGCATTTATCGGAATAGACATCACCAGACTGTTTTTTCCTCCATTTCTTCTCCCATGCAGTCAGACTGCATTATATAAACCAACCAGTGTATGAATTCGGATTTACAGTTCATTTCTTTGCCACAGTACATGATGTTCTCTGCAGAAATAAACACCCAATTATTTATGAAATTGGAGCTGGAGTGAGATCTCAGGCTGGCTAGGACTCAAAGGAGGGGAGAAATCATCCAACAGTAGCTCCTCGCTGTCAGCCAAGGCTCACCCTTAACCACAATACAGTTAAAGAGTCAGATTTCAGTAGACAAAGTGAAAAGAACAACTGCATTGTTTTATTGCCGTTTTCAGCATACATCCAACACCCCTATGCGTCTCAGCTACATGAAGCATTTACATTACAAGTCATGTGTCAACTGAACAGTTTAAAAATTAGGATTCATTTTCTTTACATATAATACAATTTGCACACATGTTAATAAATATCAATACAATCGTGTCAAACGCAACCACACGCCATCTAAAACAAACAACCCTTAAAGTTATGTAACTTTGTTTCTCTTATTCACAGCTCATACCATAAGTCATAAATATAGCCTCTAGTGTTTCTGTACTGTAAAAGCAGAATATTTTTACTGCTATTATTCGACTGCCCGCCAGATAATGTTTGATGCAAATTGCTCGTAAAGCACTTTGCCCCATTTTGAATGATCTGTTTGTTTTGAGGGGGACCTGTGATATAAAAGTATTTGAAAAACAAAACAACAACAAAAAAAAAAAAGACGTAGAAATCCAGTGGGAAAAGCAGCTAAACTAAAATATAATTTAAGAAGAATGAAAATGAAAAAGGCATCTCGTTCGAAAGTAAAGTATTAACACTGCCATGTATTGTCCTGTAGTGTGTCTGTTGTGGCGTAGTCCTTAGATACTGCAGCGTATCCGACAGTAGAGACAGTCCTGTGGCACAAATTGAGTGATATGGTCTCCCGCTAACAACAGTGAGCCGATTCATTAATAACGTCGAGTTGTTAAAACGAGAACCCTTTCAAACGGTCGTATTAACTCGCTGCTGTTTACTCCTTAGCAGGAACCATTAAAACATTACGAGTATGAACAACAATTTGTAAACCGTCAGTGTGATATACAGTGAGCGGCATCTCACGGAGAGGCCCATCGTTATCGTGTAAAACGCATAAATGTTCATACATAGTGTCAAGTCTGTTCTCAAATGTCCTAGGTTTCAATGACAAAGCAAAGTTCTTCTATGTGCCTGCAGCCTTTGTTCCTGACATGCAATGGCTTATGAGTGCATGGGAGTGATGCACAAGTGCAAGATAATGACACTCTGGGCACACTCCTGTGAATGCAAATAAAAAAGAAAAATAAAATGTGTTAAAAGCAAACAAAGATAATAAATACATAAAAAAAAAAAAAAAATGGCCATGTTTAATGAATTCTTAGTGCCGACTCACTAAACAAGCTGTAGGGGGAAATAGCTAAAAAACAAAAGAAGCTTTTCATGGCATGTTTGTGGTTCATTAGGAAGCAAGCTTCAGAGGATGTCCGTCCAGTCAGACTGAGCCTGGAGACTCTGTAAACGCAGCAGTCTTTCGTGAAAATGAAAGGACCCTCATTTGCAGTAATTGTGACTCGTCCTACACAACTATACACAAAAAAAAAACACACAGATTTTTACAGTTGCTTTACATCAGCAGGACCCGAACTGCATTCTTCCCTTTAAATATTTGAGTCTTTAAACATCCCCCACCCACCCCTTTGCCGGAGATGATCCGCTTCAAGGCAGGGATGATGAAGTTGTGAATGTGCTCGCCTCTCCACCCACAGAGAGGCAGAGCAAGCAAAAACTACCAAGTGATTAACTCGGACCGCCTTTGAGCAGAAGATATGTAAACGCTGCAGACTGCTTCGATGTCGGAGGCGGGCCGTAGTGTGTGCGAGCTGGGGATTCTTTACACATTCACTGCTGCAGGTGTGACAGTTTTCAGACCAGCTGCCCGCGTCGGTAATCAGCGAGGCCGAGACCACCTACGCCAAGTCAAACTCGTTTGCCAAAACCCGATGAGCAGCTCTCTCTCCCGTGCTAGGCCCAGTTGAGGTTGAATCCTTTGGAGAGCATGACAGCCTCCAGGTCCTTGTCCTCCTCCTTCTCCCGAAGTCTCTGCTCGTCCAGGAGGGCTACGAGGGCGTCGCGCTGCTCCACCACTTCCAACATCTCGTTCAGGATCTGCTTCTCCTGGGCGAGCTCCTTCTCAGTTTTCAGGTGGTCTGTGATAAGAAAGAGGAAAGACATAAAAGGTAGCAGAGAGATTAAAACAAACCAAAGCGAGCGGAGCGCTAGCTAATTGGTATTCTAGTATTCACCTTCCACAGCCATTCGCTCCCTGAGCTCCTGCTGCAGTCGACTCTGCCTGTCCTCCAGCTCCAGCTCTCTGGCGCTGTGGAAAAGAACGGAGGAAAAAAACGAGTAAAGTTTGCTTCGTTAATGAATTACAGCTTTGTTTTTCAACTGTTTCCTCATTTATTTGTCTGCGGAATGCAATTATGAGTCGTTCCAAGAAAGACGAATCATTCATCTGCGAGCTTTTATTCAATGATAATGAGATACCATCGGATAATTTAATGAATTGTCAGAATGTAATAAAGTTCTTCCTCTAAATGGATTTAAAATGGGATCACATATCAAAATACCGCGCTGAAAAAACGATTGTGACCTCATCAGCAGCGATCAATATGAAACTCATAACGCAATGCTGATAATCAGAAAATTAGAAGGTGAATAAATCTGCACTATTATTTGTGTAATTTTCATTAGCCCGTAATTGCCTTGACATAAATACTAAATAAATACTCAATAAATGGCATCGTCCAAATTTTACGCTTTATAAAAGACTCGTTACGCAGAACTCTCTGGGAAGTTGTCTTTAAAAACTGCCCTTGTTTCAGCGTGTTTTTTCTGGATATACAATGATGGAGAACTCTCACAGCCTTTAGAAGCTGTTTGGAAAGGGCAGGCCCTTGAAAATCTACTGGGCCAAAGAGGAAACACAACAATCTGCAGTCTGAGGGGCTTTGAAGGCTAGCGAGCAGCCAGCCTCCAGTAACAGTCGGTAATAATGACTATCATTACACCTAAAACGCACCCAAAGCTGCAAGTAGCTCCTAACATGACGCTGATTGGCGCACATTTCTGCTGGTCGGTCACAAGTGCTTAACGTGAAGCCTGGCAGGATGTCTTGTGATGGTTAGGAGGTGTTCAGATCTAGTATTAGGATCCAATCTGGGCGATCCGATCACGTAAAAGACAAGTGTGAACACTCTGAGATCGCATTTGAGAGATCTGATCTCTGAACGCATTTGGAGGTAGTTTGGGGCGCATGTGTCCGCATTTGTGCGCATTCCATTGGTGGCGTGAACCCAGCGCGTCCCGAGTCATATTAAAGACCGCCAACTCAGCAGGGGCGCTCCTGCATCATCGTAGTTTTCCTCCATTCATTCAGAAAATCGGCCGCTATTATAAATGATCGCCTAGAAGAATCATTCTTGTTGATTAGTAATGAGAGCCTTTTAAAATATTCTGTCCTTGTAGCAGTTCATTTACTAAATAATAAATAAATCTAAACAAATGAAAGTATTTAATATGACTACACGGCTGTAATTCTAAATTAAATAATGTATCCGCATTTGGTTAATTATTCACGCACTTACGTTGATGTATGAGGAGTCGTGCATGTTTAAGATGAAACTGAGATCGCATTTGGTGTGAACACACACGTCTAAAGCCTGTCGCTCACAATCAGATGGCCCAGATCGGATCTTAATAGAAGGTCTGAACAGGGCCTTAATAATACTTAATAGCAATGAGCCAATTAATTCACGTCTGCCTGAGAATAATAGCAAAACAACATGATACAAACGGCCATATTTCCAAGAGGCTTGTACACACATAATCATGGTAACTTTAAGACATAGTTAAAGATAATTACAGCTGAGTCTGAGCAAAGTGCAGCTGTTAAACACAAGACATCTGGTCTTTTAGTACATTTGAAAAGTTAAAGCATAACTAAAATCTTGACACATACAAATGACATTTCCAACAATCGCTGACGTACGGTTAAGCTACGCTTTTTTGGACATTTTAAGCACCTAATCCGTTATTCGATTCGCTTATCCATCCCAAAGGCAAAGTACTTACAATATCATGAGTTCTGACTCATAGCGGACCAGGGCGTTCTTCTCCTGCACCAGCTTGAACCACTCTTGCATTAGTTTGGGATCGTCCTTTTTGCCCATACCTGGAAGGAGAGGAGGAAGCACAGAGCCAGGGTGAGAAACCAGACGGCTGCGAGGCGACACTGGTGTCACACAGACAAGGACCGACACGGGCAATGCAATGTCAGCCAAGCCGGGATGTCCTCGCTGAGGGATGGTGAGGCGGAGGAATGGACACCAATGAGGTCAGCGGGGCCATACTTAAAAAGATGGCGCGCGCGGAGGGTGACGTGGGGTTTGCGGGCGTCAACTTTAGCGGGAGCACACGTACAAACGCACACAACCCACATACACGCACAGACAGTACCCGTTGTTGCAAAGTTGAGAGTTTGTGTTACCCAGTTTGGCCTTTGTGTAAGACGTAGCTACTCACTGGAAGCAACTACCTCCTCCTATCAGTTTTTTTTTTTTTTTCTAGAGTGGGCAATAAAAAAAACACAAACAGTAGCTAAGACATTCAGAGGAAGTAAATCCAATGCTATGGCAATCCCTCATCCTCCCCTGCCCACACACAAGCAGAAATAAAATCCCTTTAGACCTCATTCATGCTCAGCAATTTGAGACTAGATTTTCTTTTTTTCTTTATGAATTATTATGATGTTTTTACATATTCAATTATAAGTTCAAATGTTCAGGGTACAAACATTTGCGGAGTTCACACTCCTTTATTAAATCTGCCTTACAGAGAAGCATGTTCAGTGCTACTGGCATCATGCATCGCAATCAGGGACATAACAGCTGTCCACTCTTCTTGCAGTACCACTTCTCTGTGCACAGAAGACCAGCGCATGCCGTGGCATGCTTAGAGAGGTCTGCTGCCGGGGCGATAGACTCTTTCTTTCCTATTTATCTGACTGCAGCAGGTGGAGCCAAGCGGTTTCAATGAAACACCAGAAGGCGAAGCCTTGATGCGGCGTGACATACTTAGCTGGGGAAGAGGAGGCTCTTGCAAAATGGAAAGGAAAAAACATTGTACACACATAAATTGCATGGCTGCGGTCTCGGGGACTGGCTTTAGCTAATTGACAGACAACAGACAGAGAGAAGAGCTCGCTCACGCTGGAGAGGAATGCAACATGTAGAAGCAAAGGAATGACAGAACCAACTCTATTCTGCAAGAGTAGTTTCTTTCCTAAAACTACGGCTCGCTCCACCAGCACACCTCAGCCCAAGGCTACGAACACACAAAGGAAAACGGGGACAAAGACGGCGATCGACAACATAACAACAGACTGCGGACGGAAGCAGACGCACGTTTCTTGACGAGGACTGGGGGCTCAGGCATGGTTTCCACTGACAGGTGTTAGACACAGAAACAAACCAGGTGACCCACACACGTTTTGTGCGACACGTGGATACTTACGACAAATCATCACACCATGCAAGCTGCTCACTCTTCTCTGAATTACAAACTTGCCCATGAGCTAGTCGTGATTCTGGTGTTCGGCGCTCAGTTTTATGATCGCTTTACGACCGCATGACAGTTTTTATTCGTTTATTCGATTTGGCAGAGTTTCGGGGGGGAAAAAAAACAACGAAACAAACCACCCACAATTTTACGATATGTTTTAGCCAAACAGAAAACACATGCTGTTGATTAAAGACACGCTATGGCTGAGTAGTTTCCCCTTTATGCTACTGCAGGTAGTTAGAATACTAAGGGAAAAAAAATCCTTTCTCTACAAAAGAAAATACACAAGGCGTGTAAAAGATGGCTTAAATGGCTTCTTTGTCTGCCTTAACATCAGCTGCAAACGTTTTCTACCAACAATGGTATCCTACTAGTGCGGGAAAGGTGCGCTGTAAAGTAAATATACAATTTTGTTGCAGATTGCACCAATAAAATCCTATTCAGACCTTGAACATCTGGCCAGAAGAAGCGAAGACGCTAGCTTTTACAGAATGCTTTACTTGGTTTGGGGAAGATACAAAATTCAGTACCACAAAATATATTAATAACTATATCCTCCTGATAACGGTGGTTGATATTTCAGCAAGTTTTGGGAGGTTTCTGGGGAAAGCTACTGAGCCTAATGTAAAACAGGCGGTGAGGGCAGGGTGTGAGGAGAACGGGGAGAGGTTCGAGGGGAGGGGAGGGGGGTTAGCCCAGTTCTGGAGATCCTTACGGCTTCCGAGGTAACCTGCCACAACTGTAAGCAGATGCGGCGAGGTTTGTGTTACCTTCAGGGGAACAGCAGGGGCAGAAGGAGAATGGTCTTCGGCGAGGCATCCCCACAAAGGGCTCAACTTCCACAAGACAGAGGGGGGAAAGAGTGTGAGGGAGTGACGCAGGTGGGTGCGTTGGTGGGCAGGAGAGAATGGAGGGAAACAAAAGAGCGGGGACATGACGGGGACAGGAAAGAGCAGAGGACAAAGAGGGCGAGGGAGAGAGGAGAAGGAGCGAGGTGAGGATGGAAATATCAAGAGGAGAAGTCAACGGGAGGACAAGGAGCACTGTGATAGGGAGAAGACAAGTCACCTAGAGAGAGGAGGTGGGAGAGATCAGCTGTGTGGTGTGAGAAATGAAAAAGGGGGCAAAATCAGGAAAAGGAAATAAGAGAATACAACAAACCTGGAGCACAGAGCGGGGAAATAATCCCCCTGTTTGATCTTGCGCCTGTATTTCTACAGATAATCTTTCAGTTAGGCATGTTATTTATGAAGTGGGAATATCCTGCACATATGGCCAGTGTTTATCACAGAACATAAAATGATTTAATCCCATTATTAAAGCCATTACCGACCACCAGGAGATCCATTTCACTTACAAATGCAGATAATTGCTTCTTCTTTTAAAGAGGCTCTCCTTGTAAACACTGCTCGAGCATGTTTAGACCACCCGGCTTAATGTGTTGTGCCAGCGTGATGACTTTTGAGGCATAACTACTTTTGAAGTGCAAATTGGGATTTTATTTTTCTAACTTGCATCCACTGAAGACTTTCTACAAAAAAATCATGGATAGCAAAACAAAATGGAGGAAGGAATCCTAGGACAGCCCGTGTTTAGTACACATATACTGTAAGGGTTTGTCCAGAGGAGGTTAGAGGGTGAAGGAAGGGGAAGGAGGAGGGTGAAATTGTAGATAATTACAACAAGGGACTATCACAGAGAGGACAAAGGCTTTGAGTCCTTATAAACATCCCATGGTTCCCCAAATCATGCAGAGGAGAAAGTAAAAAAAAACAAAAAAAACTGGAAGAAGACTCAACAACAACAAACCTGGAGCACAGAATGGGGAATAATCTTCCTTTGTGATCTTGCATCCGTAGTTTTACAGATATTCTCAACTATGAAGTGGGTAGGGCATACACATGTCCAATGTCTAGTGTGGTCTAATCCCATTATTAAAGCTGATATGATAAATAAATCAGTAGAGGATTCAAGTTTTGAAGGAAAATTACATATTTGGAAGGGGTCTTTTTCTGTAGGGTCGGACACAACTACGCAAATACAGCAATCACGCACTTGACTGCCATGTATTTACTATTTTTTAAATCTTATTTTATTGATTGTTTTTGATTCTTGAGAAAGTGTGCTACTGTTCCCCAAAACACAATAAGTATGACAAAGACGACTAACAGGAAGTTATCAGTGGGTTAGAATCATAGACTGTATATAAAGATGGACGACAACTCCTAAAAAGTGAAGCCAAAGCAAGCGGAGCTCCCCCTGGTGGCTGGAGGCAGTATAGGTCATGAGCTCCGCCTCCTCCATGTTAGTGGATGAGACTTGAGCCAAACTAAAACACTAAAATACATATAAAATACGTTTTTTGTTTTCAAGGATAGTTTCTCTCATTTTAAGTAGTAAATGTGTCGATGCATGTTAAAAGCGGCAATATTTCTGATAAGTTTCGTTTTAGCTAGCTACTTACGCTATACAAACAGGATGTGACCTTAGCATTACTAACGTGGCTCCACTCTCGGACCGTACTGGACAAACTCTGGCCTCAAACTCACAAAATGGCACGGTCCGCATCCCCGGAAAAGTAGCATCAGTTTGACCGATGCAAGGCCGTGGGGACGCGTTGTCCATATTTATATACAGTCTATGCTCAAATCTGACACATCCAGTACACTACAGACACACAAAATCCAGTAGCAGAGATTCAAAACTGTTTAGCATTCAGACATGGTGTTAAAAAAATATATTAAAAAAATAGTTGAGCTGATGAAACATCATGCTGCTGTAAGATCCCTGGTCGACGAGCTATGATGAAACCTTTGATGTATGTGCATTCGACTTAATGTGAAGTCTCCATGCGATCTCTTGTCTAATGAGTGGCAACAGCCAGCAGAGAGGCACAGGAGGTCCTGCTCAGATATGAAGAAATGTGCAGCTTCCTCCCTCCTGCTGAGGGAAACAGCTGACGCTGAATCACTACAAAGCAAACTTTGCTTTCTAGCGCCACATCCTACTGAGTTCACAGCAGACACGACAAGAAAACGATGCATTCCTCTCACATTTAAACAAATCCACAAAGGTAATAAACAGCAGATACCAGGAGACGTCTCGGCCAGACACCGCGGACACCGTTACCGTTGACAACACCCGATTAGATACAGCAGCACATTGCCTATTAGCACATACAACACACATAAAGGCACACACTCGGGGAGTTACGCAACTGAGCAGGTATGAGAAAGTCAGGAGAGCCCCGAGTTGGGACGACAATACAGAACTACAGCAGCAGAGTTCTGAGGGAGAGCTAAGAGCCAAGCCAGCAGTTTAGTAGAAGTCAGTTGAGGACAGGATGCAATACTGTGTGCATGTGTGTGTGTGTATCTGTGTATGTGAAGTTTAACGTACGCACAAAATGTAGCAGTAGCTTCAAAGTAAATATTCACAACATGACTAGATGAGATAAAAGTAGTAAAAAATCTAAGACTGCATTATAGTAATAAGAAGAATAAATTCAGTTATAATCACATTTTAATACCAAGACGGCTCTGTAAACTTAAGATGCCACATCACACAGTTCACAGACAGGTAGTAAAGGCACATTTATGTTTTTAGATTAAGATAAGGCCAAAAAGTTAATGTTTTTATTATTATTATTATTACTGGTTAAAAACAAGAACCTAAGAAAGCTGTGAAAAAAATCAATTCCAAAAATATTGGCTACTGTTGGGGACTAGTATTTGTTTACAAGTTTATGATGGACTGAGCTGAACTGCAGTTTCCATGCTCACGCAGAGTGACAGTCTGTGCGTTTACATGCACACTAATATTCCACTAATCTGTAAACAGCGCATTGACTGTGGCGTATTCTGATTAAGACGTGTGGGAAAATACTGATCTGGTTTTTATTTGGGCATGTAATCAGATAAGGTCTGTGCGCACAAACAAACCAACAAGCCAAAACCATGCAAGGCTGGTATAGAAATCCATGGCCAAACGAAATGAGCACTTTTCTTATTAGATTTTTTGGATATTAGAAAACTTCACAATCCGACCTTTTCAAGAAGCTGTTATAAGTTAAAATACTTTTATTTAAACAACTCAGTGGGAATTGGAAAAACTGCCAAAAAATGTAATATCTTGTGCATGTTAATGTAGTGATACATAGGAAGTAGTGGTAGGATCAATTCATTTGCAGTTTTGGTCTTTTCATGAGACAGAATTGCAAATATCTCCAGCTTTAAACTATAAATCAGAATTCAAAGCACTTTTTTAACCGTTTCTATCTCAACTATCATGCTGCTACTCGTCTTCATTTTGTGTACGAAACCACATATGATTTCCATCTGGCAAACCGTGCGTCTGCATGCAAAGGAGGGCCATCTTTAAAGTTCTGCAAGTAAATTTGCAGCAGTTGGACTGTGCTGCTATTTTTACTTTGCCGCCACCGTCGGCAAGCTCCTCGGCTCATTCGTAACGCTCCTCTGAAATCGAGAGCGCACGCGGCTGCTTGGATTGCTGCAGCCGGTACTGTACGGTCTGCGGGCTGAGGAGCGACAAATAAAAGCTCCTCATTAATTCATTCATTCATCATTCATAAGTTTACAGAGATAAAAGACGATCTTAAGGGGACAGCGTGAGGCCAAGTGTCTGAATTCTGTTTGATGTGAAGAGTGTCTGAACTAGAAACTCAAGAGGGGGGAATGGGACGTGGAGGGGTAAAGGAGCAGAAAGTGTTGCGGAGGCTAAAAGCCAGCCAGCGAGCCAGCCAATCATGGTACAGTAGATATGAGGGGTACAAAGCTCAAAAATAAATAAATAAAAAGGAAGAGGGGGAGGGGCGGAAGGACAGATTGGATTAGCCATTTGGTTAGTTTTAAAGCGACAGATTTGAAATACATACCGCCCAGATGCAAGTCCAGGATTTCACTGTAATTAGAATCTCCCCAATAGTCTACAATGACAGGGATATATTAGAGATAGGAGTTATTTCACACGGCCCCAAACTGGGCACACAAACACACACACACACACACACACACACTGAATTCTCCAACAGCAACAAAGTCATGCATGTTCTTGCAAACACACGCATTATCACTGCAGTTAACACTCAGAACAAAGAGAGTCCGTTGGTACTCACCACAGTGCATAAAGCAGTCGCCTTGTGCAACACGGCAGTGAAATGCATTTCTCAAAATAATAAGAGGCCGCTACATAGATTTGCCGTATTGCTGTTAACTGGGCCAGTTCACTTCATTTCACACGAAGCGCTTGGTTCCGTTTTGTCAATTTATTTCATAACGTGTGTATTCAATTTGCGGTAATTTAGTTCAGACAGTCAGAACTAACTTATATACAGTCCAATCTGTTTGTGCTGTTGAGACGTTTGGAACAATTCGGGGATTGCCGTTACGCATTTCCATCATTGCAATTTTGAAAAATGATAAGGTCTCAACAAACACCGGGGGTGAAGTCGCTCAACCGCAGCAAATGTTTGCGGGAAACGTTCGAATAAAGACGTCGTCAGCCCTGCAAACCAATTTCAATTTGGCTCCTCCCGGTCTGATCTGATTGCGCTCGGGAAGTGTAACGTGATCTGGGTATGGATCAGAGTACGGCAGCTCTCCTCGTTGAGAGGCAGTGACGGAGACGAGAGACATCCAGAATGAGCACAGACACACAAATCTATGTCGGGACACACATTCTCCTGACGGCATGCAGCTCGGACTGACGATGGCGGACATGTTATGAACAAACGAATGCCAACATGTTCGGAGATGGAGAACTGTTGCAGTGTGTCATCACAGATGGACTTAACGGTGTCACATGTCATTAATAGGAATAATGATCATTTCCAAAAAGAAAAAAAGAAAAAAAAAAGGAAAAACTACGGTAAATCTAATACCTGATCTTCTTTTGTGCTGTTTGGGTAATGTATAAGTACCTTTATACAACCCTTTAAGAGAGTAGAGTAGTAAACAAGTTAAAACATCAACTCAAACATTCGATTGGATGAATAGATTTGGTTAAATTTAAACAGCCGATCAATCCATGCATCCGTGTGCACGCTAAAAGGTTTCATTTCCTCACATAAGGTAAATTGGGAGGGAAAAAACTGTACACACTGCCAAGGCAACCTCATTACTACCGAGCGCTCTTCGTGCTCAAACACTAGAAGAAGCATGCAGCTCTCTAACAAATAATGCATCCTTCGTCTCTGGAGTACACTGTCTGTGATAGTCCCTTGTCAAGACTGGTTTGGGTTTATTACTTTTGGAGAAACCAATATGTCTTCTGCAAAAAAAATGCACGTGCTGGAATGCGCTCGGCAGCACAGTTGAAATCACTGCGCAGGGACGTGTTTTCTAGGTAAGCTTAATCACGGATACTGTGGCGCTCTAGAAAAAGGCTGAACTCGCATTTAGGTAAAAAGATAATCACAATTAGGCGGCACCAATGAAAAACAAGATTTAATAATCAAACAGTTTACAAAAAAAGGGAACTACGGCTCTGTAAAAACCAAAAACATATGAGTGACAAGCTATTACCTGCTTCCCCTCTCAGAGCTTTCTCCACGGCTACGCCCCTCTCCTCCAGCTGCCTCTGCTTCTCCTCCACCTGCTCCAGCTGTCTCTGGATGATCTGAGGAGACACACGCGGTCACATTATTAATGGAACGCACGCGCGGACGCAAACGCACAGAGGCACACGCGTGTTGTAAAATCACTTATTTATTTCACAGGGGTCGCGCGGAGCGGTAATGATGAACATTAATCACCTGCGAGGGAGGGAGCGCTCTCCCGTTTGCGGGCGCGCTCATTAAAAATAAACGTCTTAAGAAGTGTGCCGACCGTACCGGAGTCTGCGAGTGCACGAGGCTCTTCTGATGGGTTTTGAAAATGTAATTTCACGATTTTTAGCAAAAATAAAACGTAAAATCGTATTTTTCTGCCCCACGGCACATTCTCGCTGGTCGTAGGCGGCTGTGGAGTCCGGGAGTCGGATGCAAAGCAACATCGCATCAGTGTGTATTATACTCATACATTATACTCATACAATGTATATGTTCGTACCGTTTATGAGTATGAGACGGTGCAACATGTAAACCAAGGCAAACTCCTTCATCTGAACCAACAGATCACTTCTTCTTGTTATATGGGAGCCTAGGTGCAGTGGGCAAGTACTGCACAGTGAGTCAAAACCCCGCCAGTGGCTACCATACAATGCTCGGTTTACAGGTTCATGATAATATACTGCTTCCTTCCTCGTATAAAAAGCCTCTGATCGGTCAGTTGGCCCACGCTGTAGTTTTTCGTCTATCACGTGTCGCGTGGAACTGCCCTCGAGGCGGCCGTTATGCAAATGCCTTACGCGGCGATGTCGGAACAGTAAGCCGTGGAAGTAAAAAGCCGGACTGCAAACGAGGTGCTTCAGGCAGCTGACGAGCAGCGAGGGAGACGGTAACTAACTCCAGCTTTTTTGTAACATTTGCACAAAAAAAAGTTATTTAACGCACTGCAGGAACAATTAACCGTTGTTGACTCGTAGACGAGTTGTTGACTCGTCAGAATGTGTGACTAAGTGGACGCGGGATGCCGAACAAAAGACGAGCCAAAACAATTCAGTTTGAAAAGTTTCTCCCTGTTCTTCAATTCTGCTGTAACGCCCCCTGCCATTGCGGAGTATATCAATGCCAAACAGCTATAGTTCTAAAAAGAAGTCCGATTTTTTTTTTTTTTTTGGGGGGGGCTCTGCGGAAAGCCGCCAAAAGGAAAGCGAGATTCGGGCCAGCTAACCGCAGAGGAGACAGCTTGGTGCTGAGTCGGCAGCCTGGGCCGGATTCGACATCAATCACGGGACGCGTTTGACCTCAGTCCAAGAGGGTTAAGTCACACTGAAGTGAGCATATGTCAGTTCGAGGAAGAATCCGGGTTTAATTTTTAAGCTGCCGCGTGGCGTCGAAAGAGAGATGTCGCCGGGTCGGTTACCTGGGCTCTGTGCAACCTCTTGAGTTCCTCCTGCTTGGCTTGCCGGCGTGCAGCTTTCTGGACTCGGCGCGTCAGCTTAGCGTTCAGCTCTTCCTCCGTGTAGGTTTTCTGGTAGGACAACAACAAAAAAAAGTCAGAAGAGTCACAAGCTTCTTACATGTGAAACTGGCTCCACTGTGCCCGGACCAGTCGGGACAAAACTGGACGAAGGTGAGGGACAGCTAGCAGGTAGCACATTTAATACTTCACAAGACATCTACAGGTCGTCTCCGAGGGACAATAAACTCTTATGCAGCTCCTCTTTGTAATAATCCTCCTTCACTTTACCTTAAAAGGCCCGTAATATGCAATACATCTCTCTAGTAGCTAACGGGTGAAGACACATAAAAGCTGGCGCAAGTCGGCAGAAAGCAAGAATAGCTCTGAGGGAAAACACGTCAAAGGTAAACACAGCGCCACAGTGACAGATTAATATCATACCAGTCAGAGGAACGGCCCGCGGTGTCAAGAGATGCAGAGGTGTCATTGTGGCCAGAAAAGTGAGCGCCATTTTTTATTATTCTTTTTTTCAAAGTGTGCGCAACCAGCGTTGAGAGAGAGAGAGAAAGAGCGAGCTTTGCGGTCCGACTGTCGACATGCATCCAGAGAGGGCGCTTAAAAGTTATTTTTGTTTGTTAGGGCAGGCGTACGCAGGGCGTTAAAGTGGCACATGTGCAGGGAGATGAGGTGGTGGGTGGAGAAAGAGAGGGGATGGGATGAGGGGAGGAGGGGTTATCAATGTATGTCATACTACCTTTGTGGCGTACGATCTCTTGAACGCCAGTGCGTGAGGGACATATACAGACTTGTGGAAACATAAAAAAAAGGGAGGAAACAAACAATATACAGATGATATGATTAAATGGGTTAATGATTAAGTTCAAACTTAACACAAAAGAAGCAAAATGGTGAGGAGGGAGGGGAAACAAAATACAGTCAAAACAGGCAATGTTAATATCCCACACCAACAAAAAGAAAAATCAAACATGTTTTTGTTCATCTATGTTAATTAAGAATTAGTGGAACTAAAACAAGAAACTAAGGCACGAATCACAGTCTAACAGTCACGCTCACGGACCTACAGACTCGTCTATACTATCCCCACAGGCTCCCATTGACTCTCGCACGCGGCCTGCGAGGCATGATACAGATTTGACCTCCCGTTACGATAACCGCGAGAGTTCAGATCAATGTTTTATATTAATCATGCGCTCCTTCAAAACGAAAGAAAGCAAACCAGGAGCGCATCGGAGCTTTACAATGTTTAATGAATTCATGCCTCTGGCCCTGGGCTCGACTCCATCCATCTAAAACACATACACGCCTACGACTGAGCAGCAGACGAGAATATCATTTTGACTTTCAGCTGCGAAACACAACAAATGCAAATGGTTTCAAGTAAAAAAAAAAAGTTTTGAGCACTAAATTTCAGTACTGGCCTATACTGAATGAATCCACGCTTCTAAAGAATTAATTCCCTTTGAAAGTTTGCATTCAGCATGTTATATTTAGCGGCCGAAGACCTTGAAAGTATGTGTTTATTATTATTATATGGTGGTTTGATGTTTCTCATGAGCACAAATCTATATACTTTTATTCTAACACCTCTTTAAAAAGTAATGAAATAAGGATAAAAGATTTATTTGAGGTTAGCCTCAAAAGCCAGAGGCAACGACATGTGGACCCTTTGTGGAAATATCGGCAATTCACAGATATTATGTTTGCATGAAAGTCAAAATTATTTAACCCCCGCTGCACAATACCTCCTCATCGTCTTTCTCCTTTTCCCGCTCAACCTCCTTGTCCCGCTCCCTCTCTTTATGCCTCTCTTTCACCCTCTTTCTCTCCTTCAACTCCCTCCTCCTCTCCTTTTCCAGCTTCTCCTCCTTTATTGCCTCCTTCTGCATGCCTGACACTAGGTCAAAGATGTCCATGTGCCGCTAGGGGTGGAAGAAATCACATCAAGGGACGTTTTATGAAAAGCAGCGAAAACAGAAACTGAAAGAGCTGGATGTGACGATGGCGCGTGTGTGTGTGTGTGTGTGTGTGATCTCGTGGAGCCCGTCTGCAAATGCTGCTTCAAGACCGCTGTGGTGTTTTTAGAGATGTTTCCGTCGGCCGCGCCGCTTTGATGAGCGCGCTAACCAAGTTATCCCCCAAAATATGCTGCTGGATGAATCGAATTGAAAACAGAATATCCTACAACGCAGAGATCAAAAGCTGCAGCTGTTCAGAATTTTCAGCAGGTGATGTCCTTGGGGTTCGTTGAACGCTCCCGTATTTGAGGAGCGGGTCTCGGCTCGTTATGAAATAAAACGTCCTATCGGAAAAAAACGAGCTCTAAGCTCTCTCTCCGAGGCTGTGCGTGTATGAATATGTGATGACATGACACGTGGCGTGTCTAATTACGACATTTGTTACTCACATCTGCCTTAGACTTCTGGGAGGATCTCTCCAGAACATCATCGCAGGAGAGGTCCGAGTCCTCAGAGAAGCTCAAGTTTCGTCGAGATTTCAAGTCTGTTACGAACAATAAAAACAAAAAAAGACATTATTAAGTGTTCAGTTCCTTAAAAAAAATGCGGACATACTGCATGTCAAGGTTTACCGGAAGATCTCCCTAGAGGCGACGCCTTCTTCTTCCCCGAGTCCTGAGTGGTGGAGCTGGACGACGGCGTGCTCGGACACGATTTATCCTCCTTCTTCTTTTTGTCCTTCTTGTACCCCGAGAAGACGGCCTTCCACAGCGACTTGTGCTTGGGCGGCGTCTCGTCGGCGCCGGAGACCCTGCTGCTGTCGTTTTTGGCTTTCTTCTCCTTCTTGTTCTTGCGCGGCGAGAAGAGGGAGCTCCGCTTCTTGCTCTTGCCCGTGGACGAGCCGTCGGACGAGGCCACCGAGCTGTCTAGGCTCTTGTTGCTGCTGAAGAAACGCTCGGGCAGAACCTCCACCTTCTTCGACTCCAAAGCTTTCACGGCCGACGTCTTCGGAGACGCAGCGGACTTCTTACCCTTTCCTCCGGCTGTGTCCGGGGTTACACTCCAGGCCACTTTAGGCGAGGCGCCCTTGTCTATGTCGGACTCTTTCATTTTGTTGAGCTGCTTGCTCATAGCATCTTTCAGCGCTTGGCTTTTAACAGACTTCTCTCTGGCCCTCATTCTTTCCTCGGCAATCTCCTTGGCCTCCGGAGAGAATTGAGTTGCCCTCTGGGTCTTCGAGGCTGCACTGACGGGGATATTGGGTTTACCGTTTTCCATAGCTAGTGCCAGATGCAGAGGAGGCCTTTCCCTGCTGGGTTTGCTGGTGGGCGGAGTATAATACCTGTTCATGCTCGTTTCTGGCGTCCGCTCATCGTAGGTCTCCTCCACGTCATCGGCAAATGGAATCTCCTCCACAGTCTCCACGAAGGATTTCCTCACCTCTTGCGGCCGAGGCTTCTTCTTCTCCCTCATGACAACCACTGGAGTCGTTTCTGGGGTTGCTGGAGGCGAAGAGATTTTCCTGGGGGCGGGTTTGGGCGCAGACACGGGGCTCAGCTGGGTCCTGGGCGCGGGAACAGGAGTCTTGGGTTTGGCTGGCTCTTTGGCACGCTCAGGTGGGAGCTTTTCTGTCCCGTTGCTCCAGGCAACCTGGTGTCTCTGCTGCCTGAGCACGGCCGGAGACTGATTAGCAGGCACAGGTGGCGGCGGACTAGACGGCGGGGTGAGCATAGCGGAGTCGGACGTGTTGTAGCTGTCGCTGTTCGCTGTCTGGCTCGTGACCATGCTCCCGTTCAAGCCCAACCCCGAGCTGCTGCTGATGTCCCTCTTATCGGAGGAGCCGTCGCTTTTGGCCTCTGCCGGAGCGATGGGAGTGATAACCTGACCCTCAAGAGTGATGTTGAGCCTGCGAATGACAGCCCGGCCCGTGAAGGCAGGCTTCTGATCCTCGGGCACGTCTGGCGTCTGCGTCGCGGCAGGCGTCGAGTCCTGTGTTGGAGTCTTAAAAACGGTCTTTTCTAAGATTTTACTACTGCGGTCCAGGGGAGAAAGGCCGAGGCTCTTTCTTATCTCAGCACTCTTCAACCAGAACTCCTCAATGAGGTCTGTCTTTTTCAGCTGCGTTTCTTCCGTCGAGGAATCTGCAGACTTTGGAGGCTGAGGCGTGGCCGTGTCGTTTTTGGCCATGGGCGTCGAGGTGACGGCGGGGACGGGCTGAGTCCTGACAGGGAGAATCGGAGGCAAGGGGCGACGAGGGTTCCTGGCAGGGCAAAGGCTGGGCGCAGATCGGGGAGAGAGGGTTCCCAGTGAGGGGGCAAATGGAGCGGTGGGGGTAGACCGGGGATTTAGGCGCGCAAGTCTCCAGTAAGGGGGTGGGCTGGGAGCGGATTGGAGAGCTGACAGGCGTCTCACGGTCTGGCTTGACCGGAGAGGTAACGGAGGGCTTGATGGGCGAGGCAGGAGGAGATGAAGCGGGCGCGGGGATCTTGACGGGAGACTCGACGGCAGCCGGAGCATGAGATGAAGGATCCTGGGCAGGAGCAGGTGAAGGGCACAGAGGACTCCTGGCGAGAGGAGATAGTGTCGTCTTCTCTGGCTCTCTTTCTTCAGGTATGAAAGGATCTGCGAAGAAGCGGGTGCCAGGAGACCTCACCGGAGTTATCTGCAAAGAAACAGAGAAGTTCAACATGCATTCACAAGCCCATCACATGCCCTCAAAGATAATTGGCGTGGAATTATCTCACCTGTGTTAAAAGCTCTGTGGATGGTTTGAGTGGGGGAAGAACAGTATCTTCCTTCAGCACGGGGCTGACGCTGGATGGTTCTTGAGTCACAAACAACAACGATAGCCTCTTTTATTTATGTAAAATATATCAGAGCAATCGACTCAGAAGAACGGTTTGAGACACGTACCAATACTGGAGGCCACGTCCAGGCTTTCTGATCTCTTGTCTTCTTCAGGAAGTGCTTCGTTTTGCTCGTGCAAACGAGCCTCAGCTTCTGCATCTGAAGGGATGTCATCTGGAAACGAAAAAAAAGTGAAATCATGACTTATTCAGCAGCTACACAGATACATAACTTTCACTTAACTTTGACGGGCGTTTAAATTCTTCATTATTATGTTTATTATTTGCGCGATTCCGCCTCCTCACCCTGATCCATCTCCGTACCAGGCTCCATGTCGGGACTGTCCGCTTCCGCCTCCAGCCCTTCATCTTCACAGGGCTCTGGCATGAAAGAAGAGCGGAGAGAGAAATTCGTCGTCAGCTATTGCGTTTCTGCCTTCAGTCGGCAACAGCGCGAGAGCGTTCTCAAATCCCTAACAACCTAAACTTCAGTGAGTTTTCCTCAGAAATTCTGATTGTGGTCTGAAAAGCTATCAAGACCAATTTCCAAACTGGAGTGCAGGAATTAAAGTTGAAAAAGAATGAACAGAATTCAAAACCAAGATCCTTTTTTTTTTCATCTGCAGGCCGCGTTAGAAAAGTGTTCTGACAAAAAAAAAAAAAAGGTTTTTGCATACAAATTAAATCATACAGTATAAGTCTGTAGTTTATATGAACAAAGGATGGGCATAGGGCAGCGTTAGAGAAAAGACACATGCAGCCGTAAATGGATTTGAACATTCGAACTAAGCAAAAGCACAACTAAAATGTTATTTGTTAGAAGTCGGCCAGTAAGCGAAACCTTTTGGGATAGACTGTTTTTCCCCTGAATAAAACCAAAAAACAGGAAATGATGCAAATGGTTACGTCATGCAGTTTAGAAAAAAAAATAATTAAACTTCCAGGCAGAATATGACAGAAGATCTAACGCTAATGAGTCCAGTCTTTACTAAGCTTTTAACGCAGGACTCGAGGCCTGTGCCTGATATATCTGCAGGACTCTCTGTTCTATTAATTCAAGCTTTTAACAACCAAGTACGTCAGCAGAATCATTATCGGAACTTGGTGAAAGCACAAGTGTCCTCAAGGGGTTAGTCCACAAATATAGTAACAGTAATAGCAGATTTAAAACCGCAGCAAAGTGTTTTCAAACCCTGACGACACATTCTTCGGAATATATTACATTACAGTTTGAAACACGGTGTAAGTATAGGGAAAAAAATAAAAACATGTTGAGGGGTAAAATGAGAAGTTTGGTCGTGGAAGGTGAAATAAAAAAGGTCCCATCGCAGGAGAGCGCGGCTCTCTGGTGAGTGGCAGCGTTTACAGCGCGCATGCTTGTGAGTTCGCTGGTCTCTGCGTGTGTTTCTGCATGCTCCAGGAAAACGCCAGCCGACAGACAGACAGACAGAAAATGAGTCTTAAGATGGGATGCCAGGATCCCCTTTTAAGTCTGTGCTACCTCCAGACATGGACTCCAACCAGACTCGCACTGCCTCGTGTCGGGCGGATGTGTGGGCGGGGGCTACATTCAAACCGGAGGTTTCAGAACAACGAGGGGATAGATGGCAGGGAAATAACAGTAAAGTGATTAGACACATGGGAAAGAACATAAAAGCAGAACAAAAATCAAAAGGAACCGACAAGAGGGTTATATGGTGCGCTGGGGTGTGGTTGAAGAACATTACAGCCACCCCGGAGGAACAATGGCGGCGCTAAATGACAAATTAAAAAGCTGAACACAAAAATTAGACATTCCAAGGGAGGGGGAAAAAAAGAAGCAACGTTACGAAATAATGTACAAAATCAGAGACAATTAAAAACAACAAGTGGGTTAGTCGGGGGGGAGATGGGTCCTCCTGTCCCAGACGTACAAAACAGAACAGCAGCAGCCACACTGGTGAAATGAGACGCCCCGATCCTTAAACCCGGCGAGGCCGACAGCCTTTCCCCCAGGTGTACAGCACCTCTGGGTGGGTTACCTGTGGAGGAGGGCTGCGTGAGCTCAGAGGGTTGGGAGAGCTGGGAGGCCGAGGCCAGCTGGCCATCCTTGTCTCCCTCAGAGTCCAGGTGTGCTCTCGCCAAACCTGGAATGGCGCAGGGATCCACAGGCTGCAGGACTTGTTGGATTTGCAGGTTTTTTGCTAAATATTCATTTTTGTTTTTTTGTTGTTGTTTTGAAGTTGATTAAGGGAAGAAGAGTCAGACAAAGAGAGGCGAGGGAAGTTGTCAAAGAAAGAAAAGCAAGAAGAGAGGAGAGGAAAAGACAGGACAAAAAAAACAAAAGAGACAAAGAAGAGAAACAGTTACACAGCGGCAATGAAAAGTCATCAAAGATATGCAGGCTGGGAGGCTGCATGCAGCACACTGCAAAAAATAAAAAAGTCAAACCATAAACGTGAGCCTCGAGTATGCACGGCTAAAGGAAGAAAGCAACGTCTGTTTGTTTAATGTAACTGTTCTACCACTCAACACCAAACCATAACCGCGGAGCCTGAGGGTAAAAAAACACAAAACATCTCCGGGAATTTATCAGATTAGTATTTCAAAGCCATACACAAAACCAGAGGTGAAATGGGATGGGGTTCACAGTAAAAAAAAAGAAAAAGAAAGAAAAGAAACACACTTATAAAGACAACATCTCTTAAAATGGAACAAACAAACAAACCAAAACCAAAGACAAGAAAAAAGCCACACTCTTATCCTACAAGCCCTTGAACTTAAAAAAAAAACCAAACCAGCCAGAATTAGATCAAGTTCAAAGTGACTGCAAAAAACATCCGCAGGCAGATCTGTTGCTACCTTTAAATGTACCAACATCCTCTTCATCTTTAAGGTACTTCTCCAGCCAAAGGCCTGACTGGAGCTCTCTATCCCAGGGGCAGTAGTTCCCCTCTGCCAGCAGGGGGAGACAGTGGCCCAAACAAAAAACAAACAAAACACACAAAAAAAAGCACAGATATACACACACACGAGGTGTATGTGGACACAGAGGGAGTGATGAAGAGGAGGGGGGGAGGAAAGGACGATGAGGAGAACAATGTTTGAGACACAGACATGAAACAGATTTTGACAAAAAGTAGATGGGGTTCTGAACTGTCCCTAAAAAGGGCAAATGGACGCTGGACAGGGTATAATAAAACAAACTTACACAACAGGTCGAGAACGAAAAAAACAAATTTACCATCGCTCGACTCCTCGTCCTCTTCTTCCTCTTCCTCCTCATCCTCATCCTCTTCCTCCTCCTCCCCCTCCTCATCATCCAGCTCGCCGTCTCTGCTGACTGCGTCGGCCGGAGCTTCGTCTTCTCCCTCCTCGCCCCTCAGCTTGGCGTGGAGCTCCACTGCCTCCTTCCAGGGAACGCCGCCGAGGTCCGAAGGACTGGGAAGTTGCTCCTCCGCCTCCGCCTCCTCCGCCTCCTCCTGATCCTCCGGCTCGTCCTCCTCCTCCATGTCCGACTCTGAGCTACTGTTGGGACAAATGGAAAGGGGAACGTAACATTTGATGTGTGACACCCGACAAAGTCAGGGCAGGAGTACGCTTCCATCTTCTGCAGCAGCGTATAAATCCATCTTTATTATTAATTGACAGATGCTTTTATAATCTTACCTGGAGCCCAAGTCGGCGTCTGTGCCCTTGTCAAGAACACTGCTGAGGTTATGCTCCGCTAGCGTCTCCTCGGGCACCTCCTCCAGCTCCTCCTCCCTCTGCAGAGACAGCCGATAGTTCTCCAGCTCGATGCGCTCCGGAGTTCCACGCAGTCGCTTGGGCAGGCTCGGCTCCTGCAGGCCGTTGACTTCTGGCACTGGGGTCAACGAGGGAGAGCGAAGCGGACGCCAACAAGGCGGAGGTGAGAAATTGGGGGAAAGAGAGGACAAAAATGCGACTGAGAATCAACTGCAGAGAGACGAACGCAACTCTGTCCAAACCAAGAGCCATGCAGAACTGACTGACGGCACAAGTCATTTTCTAACTGCGATCATCTTCATTCAAGTTAGAAATTATTTGTGCAGACTGCTTTGATCATGGACAGAAAATTCTGGAAAATGTTTGTGCAGTCTAGCAATCCATCACACATCCAACTATGTGACCTGAATATTTTCACCCACATCTGCAGTGAGGCAACTTTAAAGCATTTTTTCCAATTAAACCAAAGTAATCTTGTATTTTACAAAAAGGACAAACTGACAAGGACACACCGATTTAAGATCTATCACTGAATTTATTGCATTAGAGTAAATAGTATCAACAAACACAAATAGGTTTAACACTCTAAAATAGTTCTATGTATATATAATTAAATATACAACGTTGGTGCCTTGCCTTATTCCCATCCTGAGAAGCGAACCTTAAAACTGCTTTTTTTCTTTTTTCTTAATTTATTTTTTGCTAAAATCGACTTGTGAATAAATCAAACTTTGTTTTTTTTGTTTGTTTTTTTCGTGGAGGATTTTATTACATCTGTCAACTCTCCATAACCACGCAAGCAGAGGCAAATTCTGGACAAAATGACGTCTTAAGCCATGAAAATACCGCTAAAGAGGACATGCGAGATGATGAATACGGTCTCATATTGTTTGTGCAGATGAACGAGATGGAAAAATAAAACGTGTGCCCTTATTCTAAATTATATTATATAAACAAAAATGTAATTGTTCACTTTCCCATCAAAACTAACCCTGACATTAAAGGGCTAAAGCGACCCACGACCCAACAAGTGCTATTTGCAGTGTTTGTGTCAAATTAAAGGGGAATTACCTTTTTTTTTTTTTTTTTACAACCTGGACCTTATTTCTGGAATAAAATATCGTCGTTTACTCACCCATATGAATTTGGTGTCATGTGGAGTCATTCAGAAGATATTTAGAGCCACATATATCAATATAGTGGGAGTGAATGGGGCACCGAAACGCAGCCTCTAAATAACACATTATTTGCTGCAAAACTCAATAATTTTACCAACATTTTGTTATCGTGCACTAGTACTATTCCCCGTCGAGTCCGGAGTTACCTGTTATCATCATCTGGGGTCTGTATATTGACCTACTAACCTCTGGCCTTTGTTCATGATGGACGTCCTTACTGTTTTGAGCCAGAGTATACAGATGAGGAGCTCGTTGAAAAGAGGATGCGAAAGCAGAGAGAGGAACAGCTGGCAAAAGAATAACACACCACTGCACGTCCACGAATAGATAACAGGTAATTCCACACTCAACGGGGAATAGCACTAGCGTATCATAACAAAATATTGATGAAATGAACAAGATTCGCGGCAGATAATGTGTTATTTAGAGGCTGCGTTTCGGTGCCCCATTCACTCCCACTATATGGATATACGCTGCCCTCTGGCTCCAAATGACACCAAAGTTATATGAGTGAGTAAATGATTGTATTTTATGTCAGCAATAAGCTTCAGGTTCATATTGTTTTAGTATTTATAACTACAAACTTCAATACTTACATAAACTTTTATGATTACTTGATAAACAAATATTTTAATCAAAATTAAGAATATTAAAGTTTCTTTTTATGTGTAGTCTTAAGTGATTCCATAGTCAAATGTGATGTGAGCTTCTTTTTTATATATACCATCATGCATTCAGTGATGTACCTATATTAAGTACGGCACACGGTAACAGCATTACTACGGCATTTAATTATTAAGTCATTATTTGGGCTTATAATCCTATACTTGCCACACGCTGCAGCAGGTCTACACTTCACTAATTTAAATGTTTTCTATTTTCTAGGCCACCCATTTCTGCAGTTTCTCGTTTTGCGCCTGATTTCGTTCAACTATAACACGCAAAGCGATTTAGAAAAGACGCGCCGGCGACAAGCCAACTGCTCTAAGTGGCAATCAGTCGGGGTAGGAGGAGGGGGGAGAGTTTGAGAAGGTGCGACAGAGAGAGCAGAAATCACAAAAGAGCCAACCAATCACAGGCACCGATTCAGGCTCTCAGTTTTAAGATGCTCTGGCCGGAGGGGGTAAAGGTAAAGCTCACAAAGGTAAAAGCACTGGTACAGGCACTTCATCACAGCGTGGCGAGTTTCAGGTAAGAGGGCTAGCGTCTAGCGTCGGCGCAGAGACGTCTCAACAGAGAGGAAGGAACACATCACAGAGCAGGCATTGAAACAAACACACAGGAGGAGGTAGAGCTAAAAGAGGGCAGGTCACAGGCCACTAGAGGTTACAATCACAAAAGAATAAAGCTTGGCTCTTCATTAAAAAGACAGGCAGGCAAACAATGTCTAAATACACGATTAACTTATGTAAATGTGTTTCTATGAGGATAAATTGTATTTTTTAGTCACATTAAAACCAGAATAGGAAGTCATAAAGGAGCATTACACAAAGGGTTAACATTGCTGCCTGCAGAGCTGACCAGAAGGAATTAACGACCAGCGCTCTTTAATTTCCAAGCCAAGGAAAAACCAATAGATTTCAGATGCACCATTCACTCGTAAAATGAAGCTGCCGCAGCGCAGTTTTAACTTCTTCTGCCAATCACAAGTCATAAAAGGGCTGCTAACAGAATGAATGCTGCATCCTCAGGACATAAATCAATCACTGAGACAAAGGAAACGCAAGATTTACATGAAAACTTTGCAGGCTCAGCGAGTCAGTACAACCTAAGTCTATACAATCTCACGGCTATTAGTTGGCAAAGAGTAAAAGAGGAATAAAGGAAGAAAGGGGGGGAGAAAAAAGGAGGGACAAGAGAGCCATGCTAGAGGAGGTTGAGCAGGACATTGATGGTGAAACAGCAGAAGAGGTAGATGCAGTAGGTACACAGGAAGGGAGAATCTAGGGGGTTGTGTGCCACCTGGTGGCAGGTCCAGGAGAGCGTGCGGCGGAGGGTGCGCAGAGGGACGCTCGCGCCTTTGGCCAGGCGGCAGTGCGCGGACGCCACGGCTAGAGAGGCGAGTCGGGTACCTGAGGGTTGGAGCTCGGCCGCGGGGCCTGCTGCTGCCATCATCCTGCCGGGGGCATCTACGGTCGTTGTGGGGGTTTGGGGCGCCTGGTTCTCCTGCAACAGACAAGTGACGTTAAGAGACGCAAGTGATCTTAGAAGGCCAGAGCTCAAGGAAAAGGAAAACTATACCAACACTGAAATTTGACACTGAAATAATTTCATAACGTCAAAGCGGGTTTCCTGGGAGTAAATAAAATGAGTACCTTTGCTGTGATTGGAGCAGGGGAGGGAGCAGGCCTCTTCCTCTGAGCATAGCCAGAGAGACGGTAACAGTAGTGGGGCTTGCAGTAAAATTTCCCTGAGGAGCAGAAGAGCAAATAATTCAATTCATAAATAAACACATGCAACACAGATCACATTCAGAGTCCATAGGCTCCATCTGATCTGCAGAGGAAGATCGTGTGTCATTTAATAGAAAAAGAGCATTCCTTTCTGTCTCGGTCCAGACCAGCTTGTGGGTTTTAAGTCCCACGGCTGACTCTGGAAAACAGCTTCTCTGTCAAACTGAACAATCTGCTGCCTGTCTTTGAGCACAATAGGCACCTCCCAGGGATGAAAAGTATGTATCTCACAAGACTGCACTCCACGCCACAGGGGCACTACAGTACAATGTCATGCTTTAGGGATAAATCCTATACATTGAAAAGCATTAGGTTCTGAAAATCCTTTTTGTTTTTTGTGCAGAAATGAAACACGACTGATAGGGATCTGTTCAGTCAGTCTGTTTGTCTGCGTGTGCTTTGGGTCAGATTCACGGGAGGAGTGTGTGGTTCGATGAAGCCACTGGAGGGCACCAAAGCTGCACGCATTCAGAAACCACAAATTGGAAAGTGCATCACTTTCTAGCTTACATTCACTGCTCTGCACATAAGCCAATTTGCACGACGCGTTTAATTCCTCAAGGTGAACGCCTTACCGTCCTCCACGTCGAAGGCGTAGGAGGAGAGTCGCAGCGTCGTGCCGCAGTAGTCACACTTGAAGCAGCTGCGATGGAAGAACTTCCCCTCCGCGCTCAACCTCTCCATCACGTACACGCGCTTCCGGCAGAAGAAGCAAACGTCGCTGCCTCCGATGTTGACGGGGAACTCCTTTCTGAGGGAGCCCTGCGGGGTGGAAACAGAAGCGAATAAGTCTTAGGGAAGAAGAATAAAAGGAAATGTTTGGGAGAGGAGAGACTCATCGACCATTTAGTCATTTTCACGCACAGATTTTACACCAGGCCACTACAGGTAGGTACTGAGGTTATTAGAAACCAGGACAAAATACAGCAAGTCAAGGGTTGTTAATCAACAGGAATGAGGATCTATAACGACAGGTAGTTGTTTGGCAAACACACACTCTGCTGCAGCTAAAGGGATCCAAGTTAAACCGTGACACAGGAACCATTTTATTGACCACGCAGCATTACAGTGTTATAAATAAACCACACTCTCCGGCAAGTAATGCTGCCATTCGCGCAGCCACATGCCTTCTACCCTACCGACAGCAGTGCTTACCAGATCCCTCTTTTCGGGTGCGTGTGGGGGCTTGGGATCTTCCTCGGATTGAAGCTGACTGGCTATCTGCACAGCCAGTGAGCTAACTCCCCCTGTGTACATCCTTACATAGCGCTATCAATAGCAACAGGAGGAACAAAACAAAACAAAACAAAACAAAAGACAGATGGACAGACGTTAGAAATGATGGATGAAAGAGAAAGAGCATGACAAGCAGAAAGAAGAAGAATGTGCAAGAAAAGCAACGACGGCTAAGGGGGATGCTAAGGTCTAAGAGGGACGTTAGATAAGACGAAGCAATGTTTCCATGCTTGACCGAGCGTTTAGAGGTATCCCAAACTAAACACAGATTAGAGAATCAAACCCAAACGCTAATATAATGACTTGTGCCTTCTTGGATATCAGAGCATGTGATATTAACTGTTCAATGACACGACAACAACATGCTTACCCACCTATGTAAAGCAGTCCAAAAAGTCACCACCTAGATTTAACCAGACACAGGTACAAGCCTCCTATTGGATAATTACTGCATGGATGATTATCTTTCAGCGTGGCGACAAGTTATTGAACCACAACTGATCTAATGAGTAGCTTCTCATTTCTTACACAACCATGTCTAAAGACACATCCCGTGGTCGTGGAAAAGATGTTAGTGAGAAGGGTCAAATCATTGGCATGCATCAAGCAGAGAAAAACATCTAAGGAGATTGAGGAAACTACTAAAAGTGAGTTAAGAACTGTCCATTGTCTTCAGGGTAAGAAGAGATGCAGGTAAAGTGATGCACCCATCATGCCTAGTGTCTACTGTACAAGCCTGTGCTATGGGGCAGTGCTATGATCTGGGGTTGCTGCAGTTGCTCAGGTCTAGGTTCAGGAACATTATGAGGTCAGCTGACTACCTGAATATACTGAATGACCAGGTTATTCCATCAATGGATCATATTCCAAGATGACAAAGTGAGGATTCATGGGGCTCAGATTGTGAAAGATTGGTTCAGGGAGCATGAGACATCATTTTCACTCATGGATTGGCCACCACAGAGTCCAGACCTTAACCCCGTTGAGAATCTTTGGGATGTTCTGGAGAAGGCTTTGTGCAGTGGCCAGACTCTCCCATCATCAATACAAGATGTTGGTGAAAAGTTAATGCAACACTGGATGGAAATAAATCTTGTGACATTGCAGAAGCTTATTGAAGCAATGCCACAGCGAATGCATGCGTGTTATAATCAAAGCTACGGTAAAGGTGGTCCAATGAATTATTATTATTTTTTTTTGGTGGTGACTTTTTTGGCCAGGCAGCGTACCTTCCGTTTAAATCCAGATTTATCTACACCAGGATTAGATTTCAATCTATTAAACCTCCAAAAACAGGCTTTTCCCACCATCTACAGGGAATAAACTGAGGTTACATAACGTATGAGGCACATTTTAAACCATGAATTACTGCAGATAGATTTGAACTCATTCGCTGAGCTGCTAACTTGTATCCTGGCCAGAGCGGGAACTACACTTGTCAACATGGGAATTAGACTAGATGACTTTTTTCATTGTCTGCCAAGCTGCTCTTCCAATCCAAAACAACCACCACACTGAAGGGAAATGAGCAAAATAACCGTGGGATTTATAGTTCAAACATGCTCCAGCTAAGAACACTTTGATATCTGTTCAAATGAAGTCACAGTCGCAAGAAGAGATTACTCGCCCACATATTAACCACAGCAACCATGCTTAAAAACAAATAACACGGCTTTCAGAGTGAGACTCAGGTGAGTTTAAGTGGTGTTAAGCAACCTCTGCGACCAAGTGAGGAGACGCAACTCCAGGTGCGGGTTTAGTGCTGTCGGCTTCACCACACTCCATTCCTTCAAGCGTGAAACGACTACCTGTCTCAAGGCGTCAGAGGCTGAAGGGGGAGAATCGGGGGGAGTCTGGGCTCGGGCCAGGTGCCATTGTTCCATTAAAAAACGCGAGGGCTTTTTCTTAGGCTCCACAAAAAAAGAGGGAAAAGCGGAGAGTTGTCAAATGTACAGTAAGTTTTTAAGACTTTACTCCATTGAATTATTAAACACAAATGCCCACGTGCAATCACTGGTTTAATTTAAAGTCCCCATGAAAGGGTTAGGGAAGTGCTGTTGGTTTTGATGAGGAGGGCCCCTAAAGGCTGGATGTAGACGGTCAGTGGGAACCATTTTTACTTGTGCTTATATTCGTCAGTCTGATGTTAGTCGGTGGCGTCTTTTTTTTGCCAGTCGGGTCAACACGCCATTCCTTAAAGCGTGAAACGACTACCTGTTTCAAGTCGTCAGAGGTGGAAGGGGAGAATAGGGAGGGACTCTGGGCTCGGGCCATGAGCCATTGTTCTAGTTGCGTCACACAAGTGCTTGTATCTACGAATCTCCTCAGTTAACCTCTCCTCGATGTGTTTCATCTTTATTGATCCAAAAAAATCACTGGAGATGGGGAAGCAACCGGAAATACTAAAGCGTAAATACACTACTACCAGTGGACCAACCACAGCTGTTGTGGTCCGCCGTAACATTTGTGTAGAAATGTAAGGCTACAGCTTTAGGGTCTGGGCTGACACCAAGGTATAAACTGTGCATTAGTGTGCCCTGATTGGTTCCGCTCCATTGGCCTGAGCAGGCCAGCGCCCATACATGGTCGAGCTAGGAACCAAGAGCTGAAGATACATAATGCCTAGTGTACAGCGTTTGTGTAATTGTAATTGATGGAGGAGACTTGCATTTACTGTAGGTGCCATTTAGTGCATGAAGAAATAAAAATCTATTTTGATTTCATGAGGACTTTAATAATACATTAATGGGTAAACACATGCATTGATTACTGTGTCGACTGCTTCCACAAAAAGCAGACGAAAAACCTGCATAAATATTTAAGCTGATAATCGGCTGAGGATTCACCTGCGGTCTGGCTGGCTTGCTCTCAAACTGAGAGGCAAGTTGCTCAGCCCTCTCCTGAATACTAAGCACATATAAGGGCGTTTGGTCATCAGAGCCCAGAGGCCTTGCTGGCTCCTGCACAGAAATAAATTATTCAGTCACCAAAGGTACCAAATATGCACCAAGACAAAAGTGTAGATTATACTCCATCTTTGGTAACCAATAAAGATGTGCTCTCTAGTTCAGAATGTTGTTGTAAAAAAACATGGATGGTTTGTTAACTATTGTTTTCTTAGTAGTAAAGGTTTCAGTGAGAGATTATTTCAACGGACGAGTCTCAGTCCACGTCACTTAAAACCCTAACCTTTCTGGTAGAATCAGGAGAGGACAGTGGTGAACCAGGACTCCCGGCAAGGCCCCGGGACAAGTGCCACTGCTCTAAAAAGAAACGGGACGTCTTTTTCTTAGGCTTCAGAGAGGAAGAGGGGTGATTGAAAAAGGAGAGGGATTAGGTTTGAAAGAATGCGCCCTTGTATGTAAACACCGCAACCCATGTACATGCATGGCGTTCACCTTTGGCGGCTTGTTGGGTTTGCCCTTAAACCTGGAGATCAGGCGCTCGGCCCTCTCCTGTATGCCAGGTATGTGAATGGGCCCCGGATCAGTCAGCTGCAGAGGGTCCCACTCCTGCCAAAGGAGCTCTGTTGAGACTCGAAGGTGATTTGTGTGTGCCTTTATTTAGGGAAACGCATGCTTTGTTCTGTACTTGTACTTAGTTTACTCCAACCATTGTCCCATTCACATTTCCCAAACACAAATAACAGAAATGGCACCAACAGGCTTGACTTTACAGAAATGCAATCACTCGTTTACTCTACCCCGTGTGTCAGAGGTCTCTCATAGTATTCAAGTTCCTCTTCCTCCGGGATTTTACGTATATTCTTGAAGGCAGAAATGAGCACACACATACTGAATTAACAGTTTGGTTTGCATCAAGAACAAATACAGCACAACAAAAGAACAAAAGGAGCTGAGCCTCATTTAAAGAACCATGTAGAATGTTTGCAGGTCCTTGACAAGAAGTTAAAAGGATCCCAAGGTCCCCTGAGTTTAAATCTATTTACTAGCCGTTCCACCCCAACAACACACCCGTCAGCATGAAAACAAGTCGCTCTTCTGATAATGACACACACGCTACCCGCCCACAGGAGAAGAAAACAAAACTGTGAACCCTCTTGGAAGTTCACTCGGGGAAATGCAGCGTTTTGTTTTCATTTACGCCCGCGCACTATCACGACCAAATCTGAGGTACAGCGCGGCAGACATAATTAAGGAGGCTAGCTGTGGAAAGGAGGGAAGGGTAAGGCGGTGCTAAATGGTTCTGCCGTGGATTCGTGGCTAGAGACGGACGGACACAAAGACACAGAGACAGCAGACTATTTGTCACCTCTGAGTGAAGAGAGAGCGAGGAAGTGGAGGAGGAGGAAGGGAGCAGAATTGTTTTCTTTGGGCAGCTCCGAGAGCCTGAGCCGGACAGTTGGTCTGCGCCACTTCTGGCCTTGAGAGATGAGGAGGGACAGGAACAGCAGATTCAGCAGAATGATGATGATGATGATTAAAATGCTGAACTATCGCTGAAAGTAAATGACTCACACTCACAGTGCAATGAAATACTCTAATGCCTAAGAAGCTCCTAAAACTGAGATGAGAGGCTTTGAGTAAGTGAATCTATGCACACTCAACACAAACTTAGTAATCTCTTTAGTTACTAAAATTAGTCGCCAAGTCCCGCTTAGGTTAAGTTTACTTACACTACAGCTGCTGTTAGGAATCACTGACACACACGTTTCCATTCACACGCATCCCAAAAATAACAGACCAACC
This sequence comes from Planiliza haematocheilus, assembly GCA_005024645.1. Taxonomy (NCBI): domain Eukaryota; kingdom Metazoa; phylum Chordata; class Actinopteri; order Mugiliformes; family Mugilidae; genus Planiliza; species Planiliza haematocheilus. The sequence continues at coordinate 8,905,386 of SRSE01001415.1, read as the reverse complement.
AAAATAAGCCGTTTTAAAAATACAGTCCTGTAGCTGTAGGGGAACATTAACAAAATTAATATTAAAGTCAACCGTGGAAACCATAGACTGTATAAAGATGGGCAGCGGAACAGCTCCTCTAAAGTGGAGCCAAAGCAAATAGAGCTCCCCCTGGTGGCTGGCTGCAGTATAGGTCATAAGCTCCACCCCCTAAATGTTTGTGAATGGGACGTGGGCCAAATTAAAACCCTAAAAGGATAGTTTCTCTCATCTTAGGTAGCTAATAGAATACTAACATAAGTGACAATTTTTCTGGCAAGTTTCGTTTTAGTTAGTTATCTGACGCAACAGACAGGATGCGACCTCATGGTACCCACTAGTTGCCATGCCAACCACTGAGGTGTCAAACTGATCCGCAAAAGGGCCATGTGGTTGCAGGTTTTCATTCCAACTTGACTTGGCTCAATCAATCAACTGAACTGCCTTCACGTAGTCATTTCAGACGTCCTCCCACTGCATGGGTGCGGCGCAGTTGGAATGAAAACCTGCAGCCACATGGCCTTTTCACGGATCAGTTTGAGACCCCTGCATTAAGTAAAGCCAAGCGGTCTCGTAGGACCATGAGAGTAAAAAAATGAATAAATAAGTACAGTGTACAGTCCAACATTTCTTTGTAATGGGTGGAGGTAGATCAGAGCGCAGTATTAATTAAACAAAAACGCGTGTGAGTCCAGAGGAAGTGTGGTCGCGTCATCAGACTGTACAGCGCAGACTCCGCCTCCAAACTCAGAGTCGCCTGTATCCCCGGGAAAATAGCGTCAGATTGGCTAATGCAAGGAAGTGGGGACGTGTTGTCCATATTTATATACAGTCTGTGGTAGGAACGTTCAACTAAACTGCTCAGTAAAACATAAAAAACAGCTTTGCGTTACCATATTTGCTTTTTGTAAAGACATGGATTTACTGCTGAATACAAGAGGGACTTGAAAAAAATCCTATCACTTTGTAAAGAGAAGTACTTTGGATTATAAAGATTATTTAAAGTATTTCCACTTGGCTTCCTGCTAATTTACACAGCAGCTTACTGCGCACTTGGAGGAAATTTGAAAAACAGCAGCGTCTTAAATCCCTTTAAAAGAGAGAGTTTAAAATCAATGTATCCGATGCAAATGTCTAATTTGGTCACAAGATGGAAAAAAAAAAAGAAAAAGACAACTTTCAAAGCATCAGCAGAGAAAACTGGCTCTGGTAGTTCATGGTGCTGACTCTGCTGTCGACATGAGAGAACAGTAAAGCAGGGAACAACCAGGCAGGCCAGCAGACTACAGCTGCTTCACTGCTTCGTTTGTCATTACGGCATCTACTTCCGCAGTGAAGCAAGAGGCATAGCAGGAACTTTGAGCTGAAGCTGTGCAGTCACAAAACGGTACAGAAGGGGAAGGTGGACATCACCCGTAAGCGCACTACGCCATTTATTATTATATTGCAATAAAAAGTCCGTTTCACATCCCAGAAAGCTCATCAAAAATCTTTCACAGTTATAATGTTCATATCAGGTATATACACATAAAACATCTCTATGCAGTAATACTGACTGCCTGCCTACTGCTAACCAGGAACTCACTGATAAAGCTCGACAGGCCTCTTAACCAAATTGTAAAAGGAGAAGTAATCTTATAAATAAGCCACAAAAGTAGTAGTATCTTGTCTGGTCTTTGTTTGCATCCATTTTTTTGTTTGTGCATTCATTTGTGCACAAATTAAGCAAATCAAATTGCAGAACTAAGAGCATTTCTATTGTTTTTCTTTCGTGCTGTGTAAAGCTAAACCAAAAACTGAACCGTTTCATGAACAGTCAAAGCAGGAAACAGAAAACACAGCCACTGACTCCAATTTGATCTCATGTCTGTGACACAGCTGACGGTGGCTGTGAGTCAACCTAATATTTTGCTGGTTGATCTGCGCTGAGCCAAACTGGTTCCTCAAAGCATGTGCTCCATAATCATTTCTGGCTTAGCGAGGAAACTTTCCCTCCCGTTTGCTCCCAGATCGGAAAAGCGTGTTCCATCTCCAGCCTTTAATGTGGACGAGCACGGACTTAATGGGATGTGAAAGGGTTAGAGGAGTTGGAGAGCTACCGGGTTCAGCCTAACTAACCGTACCTTTTCCCCTCTGCTGGGCAGTGTCTGACACTTGATCATTTCTTTGTAGCGAAAGCTCAGCTGCTCTTGCTGCTGTGTGCGCCTCTGAACCGGGACAGGAGAAGCAAGGAGTACAGAGGATGACCGTGTCGTACTCATCTCTCTCTCACACACAGACACAAGCACGCACAAAGCTGCACAGCTATCCCAGTGAGAAGTTAAACAGTCGCACGGTTTTGTACCTGGGCTATAGTTAATTCCCCCAAACGGGTCAGAACAAAGCAGCTTTCCCCCACAACGACACACCACAGGGTCACACGGTTAGATGATCAGTCTACCCGTTAGTCTCTAAAGTCTCTACGGTTTACCTTTCTCCATGCCGGGACAGGTGCCAGGCGCACCGGCTCAGTCACATGGGTTTGCGGCGGGGTAGAGGGCAAAAGGCGGTCCAGATTGGGCAGAGACTCCCCCTTTGTAGTCAGGTGAGGATGAGCAACGGCGAGAGTGGCCGGTGAGACGGCCAGAATAAAAAAATAAAAAGAAAGAAAACATGCAAGGCGACATGAAATGAACAACAGACAGAAGGAAGTGAATCACTGTGTTGAGTCAGTGCAGTTGGAAAACACGTGTCCAGAAGCAATAAGGAAATGAGAGGGTGTCAGGAGAAGATAATGCAGAGGGAAGTTTGGCGGATCAATAAGTGGAAAAAGAGGAAACGTATATCTGTATGCATAAGATATTTATAGCCAAGCAAGACTTTATAAACGTGTATTTAGCACTAAGCTGTATTTTTATAGACGTTTTCAGGACATTTCCCCAAAAACCTAACCAGCAGAGAGTTGTCCTCCTCTCCAACAGCAATACTGTCTAGTGTTTCAATAGCCCACTCTTCCCTCCCACGCAAGCCAGAGCTCTGCGAACCAGTTCACCCAAGCCCTTCAAGTCCAGTCAGCACCGCGAGGCCGCCTACGTGACCCAGGAACAATGCCCAGCCTGACCAATATTAGCATTCTGGACCTCAGCTCATTAATACAGTGGCCTACAGCTCGTCCCTCACGAGACTGGAGGTCCCGTCACGCCGCATTTCATCCGCAGAGCGGGCTCATTGTGAGGGGAAAGAAAATAACCCAGAACGACGCAAACAGTCCTCGCATCTGTTCCCCGTCGTTTCGTTTTCCACCGCCCACGAGCTGTGACGTCACATAACAGCTCGTGCCATTTTCCTCCGTACCTGTCTTTTGAGGCCCGTGGGCTGGGCCGGGGCGTTCTCCTCAAACTTGGCGAGCAGCTGGGTGGCCATGACCTTGACTTTGTTGTGGTTCCCCGCGGCGGCCGAGTCCATCTTTCTCTCCGACAGGACGGAGGGAACGGACGGCTTGTCGTCGCGGCCGCTCCTGGTGACTTCCTCCTGTGGGAAAGTAGAGAAAATTTCTAAAAATAACAATAAAATAAAAAAAGATGCTTTCCTAGTTGCTCTCAGTCCTGTGGGATTAATTAGCTCGCTCTGGTTGCATGCACTCCTCAAACAATAACCACAAGCCCGACATCTGAGATGATGCAGGAGCCACTCACATCTTCCGACTGGCTGGTTTTCCGTCGCTTCCCCAAACCGTCCACGTCCTTCTCTTTTTTGTCCTGTTAACGACACGTTGTGAGTTACTGTACCTCCAAGCACAGCGGCGGCATGATGAATCAGTGCTATTTTAGGTTTCAAGAAGCAGAACAACAAGCGCCGTAAGGCAGTTTTTAGAAACTGACCTTGGGGTTTCGTTTCCTGGAGATCGCGATGCTCTGACCCAGCTTGCTGAGGAAGGAGATGGGAGACTTGGTGCTGTTTATCAACGCAGCCTTCTCCTCTGGACTCAAGTTGTGGTTGTCTAAAGAGGTATCCAGGGCAAAAAAGGGAGACTTAGAACCAAAGCCACGCTATTATTACAGAACATAACACCTCAATAAGCAAGACAGTTTAATACACAGTCCTGCTGCATCGCCACATCTCACCTCCAGGTGGCACTGTGTCCTTAAACATCTCATAAAACTGGCTGAGGTACATGACCATCGAGAGTTTGTCTGGCTCCACCACAGAGGACATCTCCTTGCCAGTCATGCACGGCGAGATGCCAAACTCCCTCTCAGCCACGTCAAAACCCAACTGGTTGTTCTTCTCCTGATCTCGCTCGTCCAGAGAGTCGAAGTCACTGAGGGCAGGAGGAAGGAGAAAGAGGAGGGGGAATGAGGTGGGAGAGGACAGGGGAAGTGAACGCGATGCCAAAGATAAGGAGCGGAAATTAGCAGAGGTTATAAAGGAATAATCTTCGTAAATATCTTGGTCTTGGTAAATTAGGCTTTGACTTTATGTTTTCTTATCTGCAAAATCCGACACATACGGGCCTCGTATGAACATTTATTCATATTCACTTTCGACTTTATGGGTTTATCATGACTACGAACAAGGTTATGTTTCACTATCCTACCAGCATGTATTTGAAAATACTAATACAGAGTCAATTTTATACCCTAAACATCCAAATAAAAGCGGTTATGTGGGAAACGTTAGAGTTGCTGAGTCTCCTTTTAGCGGTTTAAATAAAAAAAACACACACATCTGCTATCTGCTAAATGTTCCACAGTGATTTCCAGCAAGTTGTCAAGCTTTTATTGGCATTTCTGGATGGAAACGACGCTATGATAATGACCACGAGTAAAAATAGTCACGCTGCGAGCCATAAGACATAAGAGCTGGAAAGAGGTGAGGTGAGCTGCAGAACAAGCTGTCTGTAGGTTTCACTTTTTCATTTAACATAAAGACAATCAAATGATATATCTGTCCAACGCAGCAACAACAAAAAAATTAAACTAATTTCCAGCTTAGGATGTACAGGAAGTAAACTGAGAGCGAGCACGCGTTTCCATTAACACTAATGAAGAAGCATTTCTGCACAGCGGCCGTCTGCACATGTCGTGCCGAGCATTACTGTAAATGTCGTTATGCATCAGCTGAGAATACCATTAACTTTGCAGGTCAATACATCTAAACTGAGCGATGGCGTCCATTTACAAGCATTTACATTAGAACATCACAATGGGCCTAGAGTGGGACCTCTGCTCAGTCCCACTCAACCATCCGTCTTGTACATGCAAACGCAGTTTTCCCCAAGGCACCTCCACTCATCCCTTTGTGCCCCCCCCCCCTCCCTCCCCTCCTCCCATCATCCGGCCAATCGGCGGCAACGGAGCGCGACTGCTCGGTCGGTAAGGTCAGGCGGGACGCTAATAGCGCATGATGTTAATTGCCGCGGCGCCTCCGCGGGGTAACAAACTACATTAGGCGCTGCGGATGGAGGCAGCGCTGTTTTTAAATGTGTGTGTGTGAGGCTAAAGAGAGCGTTTATACGTGTGCACGGGGAGAGGATATATGTGGGCGGCTCCCTGGAGGGACCCAAGGGGCCATTATGCCTGATAGCCGTCACCTCATTTGCAGTGATGTACGCTCGGAAACCCGAGGTCCCATCCAGACAATAAACATCACTCGCAAACAGCAAACGCATAAACACTGCAGCTCAGTCACGCTGGAGTTTAACCCTCTAACGCTCTAACCAGAGTTGGATAAACTAGGAACAACGTGTGTTAACCTGTGACACACATTTCTTTCAGATACTCACATTAGATCGGGTCTGTATCGGTGAATGAGGGCGCACAGGGCCAGGCCGCTCTTCCACGACATGGTAAGGTCGGTGACGCTGACATTCCTGTACCCCTCCGTCTGTCTCTGGCACCAGTTGAGCAGTTTGCTGGATCGGGCTATGGATTCTTGTGCGTGGAAAAGAGAAAAATTAAAGGCTTGACATTTAAAGGGCAGGTTGAGGAGAATCTGGGTTAAACATGGAAAGTAATATGAACAGCGTCTGGGCAGCATCACACGTCTAATGCCGGACAACTGCACGGCCTCGGTCGGGCAAGGCTGTGCGGAAGGTCGTAAAATTTAATCATCCACGGCCTCATAAGCCATGTTAGTACCAGTTTTGGGCAGCCGGCGAAGAAGTATGAATTGTAAAAAAAAAAAAATATTATGATGTAAGAAGAAAAGGATGCAAATGAGGGGTTAGGAGAGGATGCAGTACTCTCAGGAAAAACCTCGAAACTGCTAGACGGGGGTTTTAATGCTGAAAACAGACAGGGAGCTCGAATGAAAGTATCACTGGCAGAGTTAGCACACGCAACGTCCATCATCCAGAACTGATTATATATTATGCTTTGATAATTTTAAATAAGCAGGTAGGCTTCAAAACTGTTAATCCCCGGAAGCAACACCATGCGTTTCGACTTTGTGTTACCTTGCAATTGCTTGTCAAGCAGGCAATTGTCTAGAGTGAAAATAGTTCATGGTGACATTTTAGCAACAGTGTTGGCAGCAAATCGTCCACTGATCAGTCAGCACATTGGCTCATAATCTGTCTGCGCTACTGGAACGGAAAAGGCACAAACCATTCCTGGCCAGCTTGGGCGTCGACGAGTTGATCACGTTCTCAATTTCGATGCGAATTTCCCTGCACTCGCCGGTGTCGAAGAGGTGCCGCACCTGCAACATCAAGATTGTTATTATAGAGGTACATACAAAAGTATCAAAGTGGTAACAATTAGGGATGTCCGATAATATCGGCCCACAGATTTTATCGGACGATATCGAGTTAAAAATGTAATATCGGGAATTATCGGTATTGGGAATTGGACAATATCGGAATATCGGATATCGGCAGAAAAGTCAATATCGAGCATCCCTAGTAACAATCATAGAGGAAATACACACCGATCAGGCGTAACATTATGACCACCTTCCTAATATTGTGTATTGTGCCTCCAGAACAGTTGTGACTCATCAGAGAATGTGGCCTTCTGAAGGTGGAGACCTTTGGGTCCCATGGGTTAAGGGGATCATCCCAGAGACACTTAATTTGGACTCCAGGTGTTTTTCAAGTTTTATTAAGTTGTTCCTAAACCGTTTTTGTGTGTGCCTGTGTCAGGCTGCATCCTGCATCCATCAAGGGGTGTCATTGCTATGGGGTGGAGATGCCTGGACTGGTCTAGGTGGGTGCTACATGTCAAAGTAACATCCACATGAATGAATGCCAGGTCTAGAAGTTTCCCAGCAGAACACTGCATTGTCACAAGACGGTCAATGATATTCACTTCTCCTGTCAGTGGTTTTAATGTTGTGGCTGATCAGTGCACATATCATTTGGTTCAACTGAACCAAGCAAAAAAAGAAACCATGTTACTCGTCGATGCTCATACTAACCTGGCTGGGCCTGAGGAAGTTAAGGCTAATGTTGGGGTAGCGCGTGGTGGGATCCACGCTGTAATGACTGAAGTTCTTACTGACGTTTTCTGGCGTGGTCTGAGGCAGAAGGCGGTAGATGCTCTCCCTGAAGCAGAGAGTAAATAAAAAGAATTAATGTCCTCCATATACTGCACAGGCAAGAGTCTAATTGAGGGACCTAGGAGGCAGCTACAGCAAGATACTAAGGGAATGCATCAATACATTACATTAACATTGTTATCAAAAGGGCACAGTGAGTCAGTGCTGAACTGTGGAGTCACATTCCATCCAGGCCGTACGAGAGCCTCTTATCCCATTAGTATAAGCAGAAATGGTTCTTGAAATCACATACAGGCCCATTTCCTAGTAAAGCACTTAGAGATAAAAGGGTGTGTTGGAGGAGGCAGAACATGCGCGAGTGTGTAGAAGTGTGTAAATGTGAGCAGAAGAACAAAGTGAGTCTGGGTGTGTTCGGTCCCACAATCCTCACCTCTCAGCCAGCACCTCGAGAGGTGTTTTACCCTGAGCCCAGCTCTTCACCATCCAGCCCGAGTCCATGGCTGCCAGGAAACCTCGGGCGATGCCGGTACCCATGGGCCAGAAGGGCTGGAGACAACAGCAGCATTCAATAACCAAATACGGCCGCAGGGCAGACGTATGAACATAGAAATGTGCACAAGTTTAACACAAGGACAAATTACCTCCAGTAAGCTGTCGCCCACCAGCGCCACCAGCAGCTTGTGCCCGTTGCGCTGCCGCACCATGGCGGCATTCTCCGAGGCGTACATGCAGGTGAAGTCGAACATGGCGACGTCGGGCTGGCCGTAGTGGTTGATGGCAAAGTCCAGCGTGGGCAGCTGGTGGCTGGTGGAGAAATCAGCGGCCTCTCGCGCGTAAGACAGCAGAGCAGCCTGGTCCACGTTGGCTCTGGACAGGAGGAGCTCCGTGTCTGCATAGTCCTATAGGTGTGACAGAGCAGGTGAGATGGCAAGAGGAGTCAAACTAACCTTAACAAGAACGTAAGAACAATATAAAGCTACAGAAATCTCTGTGCATTCAGGAACCCTTAAGGGACAAGCACCTGCACTTGAATGAACTGCGCTGTTCACAAGTGCCTCCAACATGTAGCATCAAATCACTGCATGCTTTCAACGTGACATGTTTTCATAGAGGGTGGTGAGAGGTACATTCTTCCGTCTTCCAGCTCTCGTTGGAAGCGGCGCTGCGGTGGACGAGGGGAAGGACAGGGCAGTGGAAGATATGAACGAGGGTTGTTTTCTGACTTGCGGTGCGGGCTCGAACTGCGCTGCCTGCCTGCCTGCCTGCCTGCACCCTCCACTCTTCCTCACTCCATTTCAAAGGGGTAGAGTTATTTATTTTCATTGCTATAAATGGACCTGTCTAGGATCTTGTACCAAAAGGGAACTTCCAGAAGTTTTTATACCAGTAAATACATACTGTAATCTAAAACCCCCCCATGGCTTAGGAACTCAGGGTGTTTTCACTGTGAAGTGACTGACATTAATGAGGTTGGGTACACACTAAGACCTGCACGTACTTGCACGGGGACTGCTTATGCCCACCGAAAATATGGAGAATTATTGTGTTTATGAAAGAGAGACGAAATTCCCACAAGGGGATGTGCCGTCTGCGAAAACACTCATTTCAGACACAACTGAGGCATTTAAACCCCAAAAGTCTAAATGCCACACCTCCAGTTGTGTCTGCCAGTGAAGACAGACGTGTAAAAAGGTCTTTCCTGTTTCCTGTGGAAAGTGGCCAAGGAAAGGAAACTACCGTATATAGTGAGAACACAAAAACTCAGTAAGCTTGAGTTGGCAGTTTGCACCAGAAAAACGTTTGGCTTGGTTAGACCATTAGGCCAATACTGGGCAAAATCACAGAGGGAACCAGACAAAAAGAGAAAAGAAAAATGAAGAGACAAAGATTGATCTCGCCGGCCTGTGCACGCATGCAGCCTTTATGTCTAGCACAGAGAGGGCAGATTCAGCAGCAACACACCGAGCTCCGAGCAGTAATCACTCACATTCAGAATGACTCCTTTCTCCAGCAGGCTCTGTTTTTTGGCAGTCATCACAAAGTAATGCGTGTCATCCTTGTAGTAGACAATGTTTTCCAGGTCAATACCTAAAAAGACCAACAGAGATATGTATAGTTAGATACTGAACTCAATCTTTTTCTTGCAGTCGTTTCGGAGCGAACGCGTCAATTACGCGACTCAGAGCACACAACCAAAGCCCTCGGGACATTGTCATGTCAGCAAGAAACTGTGGCAGGCTTGGCATCAAACCTAAGTATTTTAATTGGGTGAGCGGACGGATCCAAAACTGCCATCAAAGGACAGATTATTTGCCCTATTTACCTTTATCTTTCGGTATCCACTGCTTCCGGGCTCTAACTAAATTTCCTCACGTCTTACGTACACTGTGCAATTACATTAACAGCGTTTCTCTACGGCAACGGAGCTGCGACGAACCTGTTGCTTCTCTGAGGTCTTGAAAGAACTTCTGATTGAAGATGAAGGCCACGCCGCTGATCTCCTCAACCTTCGCCTCCGCCGTCGTGTTCCTGTTGATGAAATTAGCGGTGATGGCGATGGCGAGCTTGCCCCGGAACTCCTTGCGCCGAAACCCTGCAGAAAGATGCCACAAGAACGTCTCAATTCGCCAACTTGTAAGCCTTTAAATGTATACCGTACACATTGCATCTGGCGTTCTAGTTTTTTAGGCTGTGTAGTACAGAGAGAGATCATGGTACCCTACTCCACGGGGGTTCCCTACGCCAGTGTGCCAGCTTGTGAGGCGCCAACGCTCAAAGGACACAGACGGCCAATTCAACAATCCCTACTCTGCTCTGCTCTGCTGGGAAAGCAAATACCCTCTGAAGTTATATGTAGCAGCAAAGCACAAATACTCATTCATACAAGAGAACCGGAGTGAGGTCAGGCACTCAACCACAGCTGTACACAAGTGAGATCATAATCGTTCTGACTGACCTACAAGTCTGGTCAGAAAAAACAAACAGTGCTGTTTGTGTTTCGCCTTGTTTAGTCAGGGACAAACAAAAAAAATAATAATGCTATTGAATTTCTCCTGGTCTGTGCATGCAAACTCGCCTGGCAGAGTGTTTCTCCTTCCATCCGCTCCAATGATGACATCAAACTCCAGCTCGCTGACAGGGTGGGTCTTGGGGTGGATCTCAGCCCTCCAGCCTATTTCTAAGAAAACACAGCACATGTGTAATCAGACAGAAACGCACGAACACACACAGGCTCAGAGGCTTAGACAGACAGCTCTCCGGAGTAGCACATGTTCCCTTTCCTCTGCCTGATCGACGGCGGCTTGATTCACTTACTTTCACTCTCTTGGTCTTCGGGGGGCTCAATAAGACCCTTGAACTCCACGTTGACATGGATCTCAATGCCCACCAGGAGAGCCACTTTAAGCAGCATCAGCTGAAGCTGACGAATACCTGTAACATGAAGACAGAGTGGAACAACATTTGAATGACATCTGAGCAGGAAAACCCAACATCTGCATCTGCCAGTACACAATAGATCAATTCGTCCACACTTGGCGACTCACTGATATGATCAATAGCACCAGCGCAGAATTTCCCGTAGAACTTCTTGGCCCCGAGGCCCCTGAGGTCCTGGATGGTGAAGGGCCAGAGGTGCAGCACATTGTTTCGGGAGAAGGCATCTCTCTTCTCCAGAAGCACCACTTTGGCCCCCAGGAAAGCCAGCTCGATGGCTGTACGTAGGCCACATGGCCCCGCACCAATGATCAGACACTGAATACAAAGACATACATAACAATTTATCAAGACTACTCCTTGAATCCACACACTATCTAAGACCATAATTACGACTGGGCCAACATAACAAGCCATAACATTAGCCGAGTTGAGATACCATAGAGATACGTAACATACACCAACATGAAGTAAAACAGGCTAAAGACAGCAAGTTGTCCCAAAAGAATATTTAGTTTTTGCCCATCTTAAATTAATCATTTGTAAACCATGCTGCTGCACTAGTACGTCAATTTAACTGCTGTCACACACAGTTCATCAGTCTCATCTGCTCTTATGCAATCAGTTCATTAAACACCGCAACTCCCAGGAAGCAACAAATGAAATGTTTGAGTCTGAGCGAAAGTGTCAGCAATCAAGCGCCCTTGTGATGTCCTTTCTTAAGACGCAGTCACTCTACAGTCTGGTTGGTAAACATGAGTATCGCGTTCCATGATTCTTGAGCAGCCAGGATCAAATGTTTCAGTCGGATCGCTCTCACTGGGAACTGAAGCTGCCGCCGAGCCACTTAAAGCAGCTTTAGGTGATTCATCAAGTTTCCAATGATGAAGGCTTACCTTTGAGTTGGCACAGGCGCGGCCCTTTTTGTACTCCTTGTGGCCGGCCCTCTTGTCCAACTTGGCCCAGAGTGCCTTGGCCTTCCAGTAGTTGAGTTTGGACTTGAGCTTGTGGTAGAAGACCCTGGATTCGGTGGGCTTGACTTCCAGGTGGTCACACAGCTCCTGGAACGCCTTGAGGGTGCCCTTAAACGTGGACGCCTGGACGAAGTTGTCGAACAGGACGTGGGACGGGTTCACCCCATCTCTTCCAGCTACGCCGGCACCTCCATCCCCCATGGTCCAGACTCACGTAGGGCTGTGAGGGCCCTACACCCCCCAGGCAGGGGTCTTTGGGTCCAGCCCCAGCACTGGATCTCTCTGGTGGAGAGGTTTAACTTCCAGCCTCAGGCATTTTCATTCTGGTCGGGAGAGGGAGCGAAGTTAAAGAAGGTGAATTACAAAGAACAACTCCACCAAGTTTAGTCTTATAATTGAGCTTTTCTGCCCAATGGCAATGGCAACAAGCTATGCTACATGTGGCAATGCTTTATATGAGATTACAGGTTGTGAATGTTTGAATGCAATCAACGCTGTCAAACGCAACATAAAGAGAAACTTTAATTAGAAACCATGTCAGCTTCATGACAGTGCAAAGAACCAGGTTAAGGTTGCCCATGACTTCTCAATGAAATGGGACATAAATGCCTCGAACTAAACAGAAGTCTGGTCATGTACGAAGGTGGGTCAAACAAGCGACTGGTGGACAAGTTTGGGATAAATACTAGGTAATGTAAGGTCTCACAGACATTCCTTTGCAGAGGCATGACCTCAAATAACCTCTTATCCTACGAGGAACGGAGTTACTGGACACGGCACTGAACCCACACAAAGACTAACAGGAAACACAAGAGTACAGACACATCCGTGTTGCTTTAGACGAGACTCTGGGCACAGGAGATGTAAAAAAAAATGTAAAACAAGATGCACTTCTACTCACTCAGGAAAATGTCCTGGCATTAAAAGGACTTTGAATAAGCCAGGTTTGCTTTCACATGCAACTGCTTGCGGCAGGGAGTTCTTAGGTTTTCTACTTTTTAACCCCTGGTGGGACGAAATCCTTCACGTCCTCTGGCATCTGTAGCTTTTTGCATTATAACAGGGATGTCTTCATGGGTCCCCTGTTTTACTACTTAATTTGGCAGAAGAGCAGTCTTTACACGTGGGCTTTATCCAAAACGTGGATGAAAGACGTGCCATGATAATCTTGGCTGGTCTCGTTTGTTTACTACATAATAAATAGCTCTCCTTTGCATTATATCCCCGGGGTAATGATGCCGAAACTTGTCTTTCTTGTTTTGAAGTTCACAATGGCTCAGCAAATAGGATCCTTTTACTGAGGTTACCTTAAGTAACCATCTGTCACTCACCTCATAATAGGCCAAGAATTAGTGTCCATTACAAAAGGAAGTAGTGTCGATTAGGAAACAGAATCTTAGACACACCTGTCCAACACTGATTTCATGTCTATAAATGCAGGGTTACATTCAGAGGACAGGTTAGTATACAGAATGCAGAAAAAAGAGAGAAAAAAGTAGGCATTACTAATTTTAAGTGAACAAAATCTGTCAACCAGCAACTCTGAAGGTCACTATTTAACAAATCTAGATTTCTGTAGGGTTTTTAGGGTGCTGCTAAGCATATTTCCTCAAGTTAAAATGAATATTTACCATGCAGACAAGAAGGTGGTACAGAATTCCTGATTCGACTCCTGCAAGAAAGCCCAATGGCACCTGAGTGTGAAAGGAATTTAAAGCGTCTAGTGCAATTCTCTTTTCTGTTCACTCATCTTCATGAAGTTTCTGATCGAAAGGTCTACGTTCATGAGGTTAAACATTTCTACAATACGATAAAATAACCCCCCAATGTTATGTTTGGGGCATGGCCTTTAGTTTGTTTGAAAAAAAACATGACCGACCAAATGACCCACTTCTCTGCAAAAGCTCGAGCTTTCTACGTCACCCTCCTGGAAGTTGAGCTAGTTCATGAAAACCAATGTAGTCCCAGTCCCACTGGCAACGCATGATGAAAGGAAGGCAGATAGAGAGGTCAGCTGGCCTCCTTTTTAAGCCCTGCCAACTCCTCACTGCAGTGAAAAACAGCAGGCCTTGGGTTTGGCTCCGACTCAGTCGCTCCGGATACGCAGTACCAAGACAACCATTTACATAACCAGTCACATCACTCCCTCTTTGGGTTAATATGCTTGAACTGACTTGAAGCAAAAAATATGCATCATTTTAGTAGCTTAAATGCAAAATACAGGCAAGAAATAGTCCATCTTAAGAGATCAGACAGTATCACTAATGACAACAATGAAAATACAAACCCACTAGTTAAGTTACAGTTTACACCTACATCCATCTAGACCCGTATACCAGTTTATAATCACATCATCCTTGAATCAGTGTGGACATTCGTGCCGAATTAAAAGATAGTCCTTAACATGTCCAGAAAACAAATACAAACAAATGTCGTCATTGAAGAAATGGCCACTGGTTATTACAAATGACTCAATTGCAGCCATGATAAAATTTGTTCAATACCTTGGGTCCTTTATTTCCACAAGGACCCAAGGTATTGAAGTAAATGCAGAGCAAGCTGATGTGAAATCAAGCCTGCAGCACCTTTAGTGTCCAGCAAATTCTAAATAGCCGGCGCTGCAATAGCAAATAAACAGCTTATTTTCCAACAAAAATGAGCCACTGTGTTAGCGACTGATTTTTATTCATGTGGTGTGTGCAACAGTAAGGTGTTGAGTGATTGTGTTCCCAAATTCATTGGGTAAGCCCTGCAGATGAGGTCAAATGAGCTGCTTTCAGAAGAATCACTATGTTGGATCCTCCTCAGAAAATGTTAAAGTTAAGGAACCAGCCCTTAGTTTGCAATGAATCAGGGATCTTATCAAGTAGAACAGCCTGACAGGACAATCTTAAAACAAACAAGCCAGAAATTTCTGCCCTGCATTCTTCTCCCCTACTCTCCGGCCCTACTGATCATTATCAACCGCCGGACAAAAAGATCCTAATTCAAGTACAATGAAGCACTTTGTGAAGTAAACTGTTTGTGAAGTAGCAGAAAGAAGGTCACTACAATCCTGTCCATGAGCCACAGTTCAAAGTAACACATGTTCTGCTAAAATGCAGAGGAACCTGGAGGTACATCCAGGGTAAGGCATAGTAAAGAAGAAGATGCCATGAACTTTCTGGCATGCTTCTGAGAAAGGTAGCAGTAAACATCTAACACATTTGGTGTCTTTGAAGGAAACAGGTGTGCAACTACTGACTAGCGCACTGTGTCACAGTATGTGTGTGACTTGCAGCTCAAACATGCTCTTCTGTGACTTGCCAAAACGACGATGACGACAATAAACCTGGCCTACAGTTTGAGTAATAGTATCCTCCCGCAGAGACACATATGTGTGCTCAACGGGGGAGCTTCCACCACTTGTTCCTGTCAGGCAAAGAACTGTTGCATGAAGGACGTTACGGGGTTATAATGAGTCCCATTTCATTGTGCAATACTAAAATTCCAACCAAGCTATTTTAAGAAGAAGGTGCGTTGGTGCTTTGGCTCATTCTCTGCATCTATATTCTCGTAACAGCTGGATGAGCTGCAGCATTTCACACACTTGCAGAATTTCCACTAGAATTACACACATGCATGCCAACGCCTTACAAACTGCATTCCAGCAGTGCACACACATACACACACACACTTACATAGACACACATACATTCAGAACACATGGCTTTGCTTGTTACTGGTTGTATTACATCATCACTAATCTAAAAATAGAGCCAGGGATTAAGGCCACTAGGCTACACATTTGGCCAGCTTGCTTTTATTCAAGATATCACAATTATAGTTATAAATATGACGCAAATGCTTCCTATCAGCCTAGACAAATAATTATATTGTACAAGAAAAATCATTTAAACTATTGTGATGATTCATTGTTTGTTTTGGTTATTTCCTTCCCTTTATTTTTTATAGCGCAGAAAACATCTGGGGATCTAATTTTATTTGATTTATTCCAAGGTCTCTCCTGTGCCTCCAAAACAGTTGTGACTCGTCAGAGAAAGGACATGGGACTTGTCTGGCAACAGGATGTCATTAGTGGAGGTCTTCGGGTCCTGTGCGTTGAGGGGAGGGGGGCCTCTGCGGATCATCCCACAGACACTTGGTCAGTTTGGGATCTAGTGAATCTGGAGGCCAGGTCAACACCTTGTGCTGTTCTTCATATTGTTTTGCTACATTTCTAACTAACATCCACATCGATGCTTCCCAGCAGAACACTGTATTGTCACGAGACGGTCAGTGTTATTTACTTCTCCTGTTGGTGGTTTTAATGTTATGGCTGATTGGTGTATATGTACAAAAGGAACAAACACGCGATGACATGTCAGCCAAAACAAGGCTTTGAGGCAGACAAAGTTAAATAAATTCCCTACCAGCCGTAGAGGCGCTGAGTAACTGGGATGACTCAGAGGACACCCCAGAGATCAGAGTAATAACCCAACCTGTCTCCTCATATCATCTATTAGTAGACATGGTAGAGAGCAGATAGGGGTGTGGGACACTGTTTGATTTTCCTCCCTGGGCAACAAGGCAAACAGACCCACAACTGATTTCACTACGTCTAAAAACCAGTAATAATGACCGGATATGATTGTTTGACATCTTTCCTAACTCCCTCCTGTTTGCCTTTGGACATCTTCCATTTCAACGGTGTTCTTGACAGTTAATGATCACCTCACCATCCCACTTGTGCTCATTATAATAGTTGCCGAAAACGGCTGCATTACGGTAGCACTATAACACTAATTACAGCAGGTGTGGTCTATTCATGGGCTGCCTGTAGGCTGTAGATAGATCATACTGACAACAAAAGTACTGTTGTTAACTCTTGTTTCTCCATTGGTCGTTATGTTTGATGGATCTAAGCTAGCCATTTGAAAACGGTCACAGTCATCTGCATAAAATCTAAACAGAAGGCAATGAACCCAAGTTCTTGCAGAGAGCTAGGTAGATATTAACAAGAGGTGTCTTATATTACAGTAAATACATCTGTAAATCCACAACATGTCATGTTTGCCATGTTTACACCATAGCTTTGTTGTTTTTATATTACTTCACAAAAAGTGGAGCTATTTTTTTTTATTTTTTTTTGCCTTTGGATAAAAGCTTCTGCCTTGAATGTTTTGCTAAGCTAGCCTAGCTGTATGCTAAGCTTCCTGGTTGTAGCTTCATATTTAACTAAGTGGTATCGGTTTCCTCTGCTAAGTCTCGACAAGGACGCAAATAAGCACACATCTATATCACTATTCCAGATGACTAAGAGTTTTATTGTTATGTCCTTTCTGTGTGTTAGCTTAGCGCTAGCAACCACCTAGCTAGCATTAAATATGTTGGTTTTTTGGTGTTTCCAAAAATGGCAGAAGTGAATGGTGTGTTAATATATTGTAATTTTGTCATTTTGCGTTTTCTTTTTCATAATATATCTAAGAAAATGCTGACATTCATCCCTTTTGCCTTTGCATTTCCTACATTAAGCTCATTTGCTTACTAAACTGTTAGCCTCAGTGCCCTCTCACAACTTATGGCTCATGTTATCACTTGATCGCCACGTATGCTGTGAACATGACTTCACATGTCAAAACTACAAGCTCACAAGTTTCACCTGACGTGTGCATTAGTCACATAACATGCTGTGTTGCCGTTGCCTTGGCGATGGGCTTCCATGAAGTTAAGACTCTACAGAGCTTCTGCAGGGAGTGGTGTGTTTATTTGGCCAGTACCAACAGTCTTTCCCAGGAGTTAGTGACGGCAGAATTAAATATGAATCTATCACAATCACATCCGTTCAATAAACTAAATGCTAAAAAAAAAAAAAAGTTTGGAAAAAAATTATTTGGTCAATCATTTGTAAGTCTCAAATGTTATAAAGGTGAACAGTAGTTGGCTTTCTATGTTTTATGTTGCTGTAAATTTGAACACCACTTGTAAACTGCACAGCTGTCGCAGCGTATCTGAAACGCGTTGACATTCCTGAGCGTGTCCATATTTAGCCACAGATCCCATCATCACATTAGCATAACCGCTTTTCCCTTGGCATCATCTGGTTAAAGCATCAGAATGGAAATATGTTGTTTACAGCCCCTCAGACCTTTAGATGGACTGTCACAGAAAACATTAACACCCACAGCTTGTGTCAACAGAGTGGATGGCTGCAGCCATTGTACTATAAATGTGGCAGATGACTGACCTGACTACTGCAACTATAAAGACCGCTTTCATCATCTACACTTTGATTTCTTTTTTAAATTGGCAATCGGATGTTATGAATGTGGGCAACCCAATTTTGTAAATGCACACGAAAAAAAAAAAGAAAAAAAAATCTGATTATGTTGATTATGTGTGATGCCTCCAAAGAGCTGCAGAAAAATAAAATGTGCTATCAAGACCCAGGATAAACAAGTCCAATCATGAAACTAGGTCCTGTTTTTTCCACAATCATCAAGTATATTATTTTATTCGTAATTCAAAGAGGCTGCCCCTTTGCTTCGGCATGATTTGTCGCTGCTTGCATGTCGCAGCCGTAGGAAGCATCATGGGAGCTTGCAGCAGTTTGATAATATCACAGGAAAAAGGGAGTTCATCTAAACCAGGAGATCAAAACCTGAGAAGACAGTAATACAGAGTGTCGCCCTTCTGTTGACATGTACTAATGATGCTTGGACTGACAAAGCTGTGTCAAGAGAATGTTTAGCTGCTTCACTCATTTCAGTATTTGTCACTTTAGATAAATATAT
The DNA here is from genome assembly GCA_005024645.1 of Planiliza haematocheilus. Classification (NCBI taxonomy): domain Eukaryota; kingdom Metazoa; phylum Chordata; class Actinopteri; order Mugiliformes; family Mugilidae; genus Planiliza; species Planiliza haematocheilus. Next base: position 8,886,707 of record SRSE01001415.1, on the reverse strand, counting down.
CACCTACACTCAGTTGAGTTGTTTTCGTACACACAGGTTCTGCAGACAGGAGTTGAGACAGTTGCGTGCGTCTCGCTAACATTTGTTGACTGAAATTCATCTTGCCTCTGGCAGCGGCCGTCTCCAAACCATCTGGCTTTTGAATCACTTCTGCTTCCGACGGTCGGGCCGCCGAGCACTTCATCTGAGCTCCCACACTGCGACCGACTGAGGTTTTCACCAACTCCAGCAACAGATCAGCCTCTGCAGCGATACAAATCCCATGTTGCTGTCCTCTCTTAAACGCTTAACGGGCTGACGTATTAATACCGAGCAGCGCGCTGGAAAAACAACATGTTCTCAGTCAAATTCATCATTTTCTGTGGTGCCCTGGGACTCGGTGAACCGTGGCTCCAAGTACAACACGTACATGTGGCATCCTGTATGTGCCGTCACTCGCGCCATGTGTCATCTTCTCTCATTTTCCTGTCAGTCATGCAAATTTGTAAAGGAAATGATGCCAAATCCCTTAAATGGATTTCCATGTGAGTGAGCAAAGCCCCACCCAAGACTGCCGATACTGCCACCGATCAGCCACAACATTAAAACCACTGACATTAGAAGCAAATGCCATTCAACATCTTGTGACAATTCAATGTTCTGCTGGGAAACTTTTGAACCTGGCATTCATGTGGATGTTACTTAGACATGTAGCACCCACCTAGACCAGACCAGGCAACCCCACCCCATAGCAATTATACTCCTTGATGGCAGCAGCCATCAGGATCCAGCCCGACGCAGGCACACAAACAAAAATGGTGTAGGAACATCTAAAAAAAAAACATGAAGAACAGCAGAAGGTGTTGACCTGGCCTCCAAATTCCCTTGATCCGGATCAAATATCTGTGGGATGCATCGAAACAAACCTGATCCACAGAGGCAGAAGCACTATGACATAGTTTTTACTACCTACACATGCAAGAGTACGCAGTAGGAGAAGCCATACATATAGTTAAGAGGCTATGCCTAGCTCCACTTGGCCATCTCAAATCTAAAGTGATTTAAGCTGTCAGGACATTACTCAGCTTTACACAAAAGGATTAAATCTTAACTGAATCTGAGCTTCGTTATATTTTTGATCCTGCCGACTATTCCAAGCGGCTTCCAACCATGAAAGGGAATTTGAAATGACTGCAATTCCTACCCATGAAGATTACAAGAAGCAAATGAAGAATTAACTCAAAATACTTTTCTCTCAAGACTCTCAAGGGAAATATTTACAGATGACCAAGTGTCTTTGGTATGAAACTCATACTAATAGCAGCTTTGGGAAAGTTAGCACACAAGCTCAGGCTTCGCATGGTTGCTTATAGGTCACAAACGTGGTCGATAGGTGCCTCCTGCCAGCACTTGCAGCAGCTATTTATTTAGGAAACCTCTTAAATCTCAGCTGAAATGCCACTTCTCCCACCTCCGTGCCTGTCATAACAAGAGCAGAGCAGGCAGCACAATTATGTAGCCATAAATACAATGAGCCACAAGAGGGACGGTGCAAAAACACTGCAAAGCGCGGCTTTTACAACAGCACCACTTACGATAGGCTTCATGTGTTTCTGCGTCATTCATTTGTATATTGCACACCTGAGTGTGCAGTGTGATGGAGGCTTGCACTATGGCTGGTTACTCATGCACTTAGAGAAGTAGAAAGTGTAATCCGAGACAAACAGGCAACACAGTCAACACAGACTCGTCTCAGAGGATTAGTTATGACCGGCGAGGTATGGAGGCGTTCGGGGGAGAAGGTGAAATCCGAAGAAGGCCGAGGCGAGGAAGTGATTCCCCAGACAAGCAGCATGCGATGAAGGAGAAATCAGAGAGGAAAACGTAAACTGAAATAATCACCAGCTGGATGGGGTTTAGGCCCCGCGTTACAACACAGATTTGCCTCCAATAACATCTAACATGGTCGGCCTTTATATTTTTTCACAGCAAACCAAACAAATGGCTGCGCGCTAATCCAAAAAGAATGACGGACAGGAATAAAAGCAGATGGGCCGTGACATGAAAACTAACCTCAAGAGGCGTAGAAAGCCCGTCACACATTGAACAGACAATGGCTAGCCCACGATGTGTTGTTTTTCCCTTCCTAGCGGGCCATGGGAAAACTACAGAACCCCGTTTCAACTCTCCTCGCGTGCCCATATTAATTACAAAGCTAATGTTTGAACACAGGAAAAGCTCAGAAAAGAGCAAGAATTCCACCAGGCTTGAAATAAACACAGAAAGAAGGAGAAATAAACGGAGACAGATTTTCTGTGGGGGCGTGTTTACCGAAACGAGAGGACGGACATTAAGCTGCAATGGCTTTTATTTACGTATCGAGCCGATTTACGTGGCGTTACTTCATGCGAACACAGAGAACAGACAGGAAGAACTGAAAGGGCTGCTACATTTTGAGTCTAATCCAGACCAGCAGTGGAAAAGATATATGTATTATCGTGGAAAGTTAAAACAGAGGATTTATCTGTAGAGATTTCTCAACCCTGGTGTAAAGATTCCAATCTAACCCTTTCATATGGTGCAATATATATATATCCAACATAACCAAGACAGAGGACCGTATTTTAAACGGTGCTGCCCTTGATGTTGGCGTCTTTAACCTTCTCAAACACTTGGCTCAAAACAAGTGCTGCAGTTATTCGTACCAGAAATCTCGTCACATCACCTGATGGTTACCAAAAGTGAAGCAGACGTGCAAAAAGAATGCAGCCACAGATAAACATCTGGATCGAGCGTTTACATGGTTATTAGCCGCTAATATTTTTCTCATCCAAAAGGTTTACACCGCCCCTCTCGTTCTGAGCTGAGTCTCTTCCCCTTGTGGTTACGCGAGGCATTTTTATTCTGACTGGGCTGCTATTCCAATTAACAGCGGACTGTTAATGCGGCAAATATCATCCGACATGAGCAAAGCGCCTCAGGCCCTTACAGAGCCTTTACGGGACAACATGCAGCAGTGAAGTACAGCCAGCGAAAGCCCCAATCCCATCACTTCCACAATTGCTAGCTCTAATCTCCGTGCGTGGGCGCAGTTCAGGCGGTAAACAAGTTGCAGGATTGTTTGCAGATTGTGAGTCAGAATTTCTGACTGCTTCCACCCCGACTTGCAGCTGATGCTTCGACGCTTCTGCAGGCTCAAACATCCCGACTTGTGACGGCCTGTCAGAAGGCAGTGAAGCAGCTGCAGAGAGAGAGCGAGAGAGAGAGAGAGAGAGAGAGAGAGAGAGAGAGAGAGAGAGAGAGAGAGAGAGAGAGAGAGAACGAAGTACAGGTATAGAAATATCCTCTGGGCCCAGGCCTACCCTCGTTGGTATGAGGTTTAGCCAGTGAGCGCATATTACTTAAACTCATTATTCAGTGTTGGCTTTCACTCGTTCCGTAACAAAATCTCCCATTTGAAGCGTTTGAACATAACTGCTGCGTTTATCTCACCAAGTCGCTATTTACAGATTACATTTTTGTTAAAAGCTAAGTCGAGGTAAATATGCACCAAAACGTAACGGTCAAGTAAAGTCCAGATTCCACGCACGCCAGGCAGACGGTAGTGCGAGAATATGCAAGCGTGGCCTTCTTCCCGGCCTCAACGCTCAATCATTTCATCTCCCACCCTCTCCCAAATAGCTCAACACACTCAGGAGCACGGGAAGGTCGGTGTTCCCGCACTGAACTGCAGTGGGAAGGTAACCGAACACCCGCGCGGAGACACGAAGGACGCCGAAATCTTTGCGGAAGAATACAGAATCCAGATTCCTCCAAAATTACACTTTAATCCCTGTCACCTATTACACGACGTAGGCGGTAGGCAAAGCATGCTTGGCAGGTGGAGCGCTGAAAACTTAAGAGAGCTTGGCCGCAAGTCCTGTTTCAGTAAATAAACATAAAGTTTCAATTAGCTGGGAAGTGGGAAATCACAGGTCTTAATAAATGGCTGGAACAAATCCCGGGCACACAAATCAGTCATTTCAACACATTATTTGTTAACTCTCTTGTCATCTTGTGATCTGGATGGTGGTTGAGTGTCGCAGGGGCAGGTGCAAGTGTAACTGAGCAGGTACTACATTTCTACTATATTCCCACATGCAGATTACAGTAGTAAGACTAACTTGCAGCTCGCCTTAGCATTAGTTGCTAGGGAAGCGAAGACCATCTCGAGGTGCACCCATAAACTCGTTCTTTGGCTCCTCGCTGACAAACCTCCAGCCCGAACCCCGATGCAATAAAAAAACGACAACAAGAGACCAGGAAAGGCGGAGGCCTGTGTCAAACTCTTCACTCTCTTCTGAAAAGGAACATTTAGCAAGCCTGTTCCTCCATCAGGCCTGCCAGAGAAGAATTTGTCTCTTGTCCACATAGGCAGATAACAAGGCCCCGAGGCTCGTCCACACACAACCAGAGAGTGCACGTGAAATATGATGTGGCCTCTAGAGAGAGGAACGGTTTACTGGAGTGAAAGAGCTTGACTCTGGAGGGAGGTTAACAGCTCCAGCTCAGCAGCTGGTAGATGGTTCAACAAAGGTGAAAAGGACTAGTTGTTTTGAAGGCATCAGAGGGATTGCAGGGCGGCGTAAATCTGTCAGACTACACCAGCTACTCTTATTGCTTTGTAGAGTTTTGATCTCATCAAGTGATAATGTAGTTCATATAACAGAAATAAAACAACTTAACTTTGACAAAATGGTGCTTAAATAACAAGTTACCAGGGTTTCCCAATCAATGTTAAAGCTAAGTCGGCCCACCAGGGTTTTACTCGGTCCCCCATGGTCTCATAACGAACGGGGATTATTTTTGCAAGTCCCAAACAACGTTATGCTCCCACCTTGGTCTACACCTCCTTCCAAAAGTCACCCCACCCCCCAGACCCTCCACACACACCGGTTCCTTGTCTTCTCTGTCCTGAATTTAACCTGACAGAGAAAACGGCACCGACAACGTACATACGGAACTCACGTAGCATGCGAAGCTAATTGGTTAGTGCTCTTGAATTTTTAGACCATGGAGATTTAAACTGATTTTAAAAGAGTTTGTCAAAATCCGGAGGATACGAATTCAGACGTAACGTGCACTAGCTAAACTTTGTAAGCGCTAGCTAGCAAAGTTAGACTGAAAGTCAACTGTTAACTATAAACGCCGGGATCTCACGAAATCTTGTGGGGGACACTGAGTTACTGTACATGCATGCATAGGAGGCATGACTGGTGGCTAACCATTAATCATTGGCTTTAAAACAAATATGTTTCCCTGTCCAGAGTGTCAGCCAGTGTCACGTGAAACATGACAACAACCTCAAAAAAAAATAAAAAATGGATGATACGCATCATTCGGCACCTACCAAGCACGACTGCAAAAGGAGTTAGTGCAAAAACAGCTGAGACAAACATTAGTCACATGGCCAAAGGTTATATATGAACTATAAACCAACCATCCATTATTACTTTTATTTATATTTTTCAACATTGTAGATTTTATACAAAAGTCATGCAAACCGAATTTTTTTTGTGAATATAACATTTTCTAATTAAGACACGTATTATTTTGTTCTTTGAAGCGTTCTTTCAGCGGACATCAATATGAGCAAATATCATTAGGCCCTCCCTTCATTAGGTGTTTAAAGGTGAAAAATCTTTTAAAATGGGAACATTAGTGGGATGTTTTTATTACCTTGTCAACTAAATTGTTTAGTCGGACTATTACGTATTAAAATTAAGTAACAAATGCCCCATTGAGAATTCTTAATGATTGAGTTAGTCTCAACACAACAATACTGCTATTACTATTCTTCATGTACAGACGTGACGACTCTCATTAGAATTAGAAACCTATTAATCAAGTACCAACAAATTTACATCTAAATTTAAATTTTATCTCATTCTCAGCAGACCGTAAAAACGCTCCAGGCTGCCAGAGACCAAGTGGTAACGTGCTAGTAAGCCCTCATTTACACATCCAGCAGACTCAATGCAACATTAACATTCGTGTTGTGCATTCGTCTCCGGCCAGTTTCTATTTGGATCCCGTATTCCCTTTTACACCGATTTGTTCTGTGCTGAGAATAGCTGCAGCATGCTAGCTTTGTTTTGATTTATTAGCGGGTCCCATTTAACAACCCTATTAAACGACAATAAACGAGATAAGTGTCCATGGGAACTTCTGAGACGTGATAGATATCATGTGCAGGATGGAAATTATGAGTCACCTCGGGTGGTTTTCTATGACACTGTTTTATAGCCGCACAATATACTTTAACTTGTAACTAAAATATTAATATGCACACCAATCAGGCATAACATTAAAACCAAGTAAATAACTTTGACCAGCTTGTAACAATTTAGTGTTCTGCTGGGAAACCTTTGGACCTGGCATTCATGTGGATGTTACTTAGACATGTAGCACCCACCTAGACCAGACCAGACACCCAACCCCATAGCAATGACACTCCTTGATGGCAGCAGCCATCCCCAGCAGGATGCAACCACGAAAGCGGATCAACTCAAAAAAACATGAAGAACAGAACAAGGTGTTGACCTGGTCTCCAAATTCACTAGATCCCAAACGGATTAAGTATATGTGGGATGATCCACAAAGGCCCCTCCCCTCAACCCATAGGACCCAAAGGCCCCCCACTAATAACATTATGTTTCCAGACACCACAGGACACCCTCAGAAGGTCCATGTCCATTCTCTGATCAATCAAAACTATTTTGGAGGCACAAGGGAACACAATATTAGGAAGGTGGTCATAATATTATGCCTGATCAGTGTATATATACACAATATTACTCAGGTGCTCTGTTCGCCTGTGTCCTAAACATATTTAGGAAGCTACGTCATTCACGTCTCACAGACAGTCTAACAGCGGCTCTACTATATGGTGTTCAAGGTTCAGGCCACATGTCAACAATCTCCCTGGCATTGCCTCAGGCATGGATTTGTCACACTGACCTACGTCTGACCTCTAAGGTAGCAGACCAAACAGCCAAGGAGTAAGTCTTTAATCCAGAGCTGTGGGAACGCACAAAAGGCAAATGGACTGCAGCCACGTTGTAAGTCATACAAACAACTCCAACTGGTGGCTTTCTAATCTGATTGCATGTCTGCATCTTGAAATAGTTCAAATATACTGTACACGTAGCAGATCAGCGACCGTCTCACTTACATGTTTTCATACGTTACATACACCGATCCGGCGTAACATTATGACCTAGTCCTAGTATTGTGTAGGTCTTCCTCGTGCCTCTAAAACAGTTGTGACTCATCAGAGAATGGACATGGGTCTTCTGAGGGTGTACTGTGGTGTCTGGCAACAGGTAGTTGTTAGTGGAGGGCGTTTGGGTCCCACAGGGGAGGGGCCTCTGTAGATCATCCCACAGATACTTGATTAGTTTGGGATCTAGTGAATTTGGAGGCCAGATGTCGTTTTTTATGTTTTTTGAGTTGTTCTAAAGGGAGGTCTGGTGTAGGTGGGTGGTACATGCCTAGGTAGCAGAGCATTGCATTGCTAGTGGTTTTATTGTTGTGGCTGACCAGTGTATGTCTTGCACAACAGTCCTTCTACAGTAAAACGCCAGGTCCAACAAGGGCAAAAACCCCACATTTTAAAATGCTGATGACTCATCCTGCACTCGGGGGCATGAACTAATTTTGCATCCAATAAAAAGCTTTTTTTTTCCTTTCGTTTGAATGTCCATGTCACTCCCTCCACCTGCGTCCCTCCTTCACCAGCTGAGCTGCCGGCTTCGATCAGGGCTCGAACAGGCGTAGGAGGTGCGTGCTCACGCCGCTGGCGCTGACCGATCCGAGCAGGCTGGGGCTGGTCAGCCTCTGTTTTTACAGAAAACACGTAAATATGTGGGGTCTGTGGAAACCCCGCTAGCTGCGTCATGGGTCCTTTAAGAAGATGGACAGGAATTATATCCTGGCACAAGTCTTGTGTTTACACTTTAACGTTGAGACAGATTTCATTTCAAAAGCAATAACGGCTTCTTAATGTCTTCCATCAGGCCGTTTGGCTTAACAGCGTCTGCCTGACTCAAGCCTCAGGAACACACTAATCATCATGACCTCATTGAGTAAAAGGACACGGTCAAAAGGGTAACATGGTAATTGTTCTTCGGTGCACTTTTTTTCCTTACAGTAAGCGCCCGCTGATCAACAAAACCCTCCAGTGAACAAGGGAACTATATACGTTAGCATCTAGTTACAGACAGCTCTCCTTTTAAGGACTTACTGCAGACCAGACCTGCTGGAATATGCATGCCACCAAGGCTGGATGAGTCAACCGCCGCAACAAACCGCTGGGCAAAACCTGACGGTTGGGAGGCATCCAGTCACTCGTTGCACAGCGGGGGCTGCCTTCAGAGGACTTCCTTCCTCCCGTCCTTTCATCTAGTTTCCGAATGCGCGACACTCTGCAGGGTCACGCGGGGTCAGAGCCAGACAGGAACGCTCCCCGCTGAGAGACAGCCGGCGAAGGGTCAGAGTGAGTCAGCCTCACCTTTCCCTTGTGCTCATACACAATGTTTTCAGCAGCCGCAGAGGGCGGTATCAGTCTGATTAATTAATGTCACACTGTGGAGTCTCGGTGCATTGAGGACAGCGCGTGGGTTGATTTGTCTTTTTCTTTCGCGCTGAAATGGCATCGGGAAGTGATTTCTGAAACAGAACGCAAGGCTGGGCAGCAGGAGTGTAATAATACACACTCAGCCTGGTCTAACTTGGAAATAAATCTAGATCTTTATCAGTCTTGGACTGGCGATTTATGACTCTACAATTGGACGTTATGGCACGATATAAAGTTTAATCTTCTTCTTCAGAAACCGCTTGTCTTGTGAAGGGTCGCGGGGGGGGGGGGGGGGGGCTGAAGCCTATCCCAGCTGTTATTGGGCGAGAGGCAGGGCGCACCCTGGACAGGTCGCCAGTCTGTCGCACAGACAACCATTCACTCTCACACTTGCTGCCAATTTAGAATCACCAGTTCACCTAACGAGCGTGTCTTTGGACGGCGGTAAGGAAGCCAGAGTATAAAGTTTAATCTCAATAAACAGAATTACGGCGCCGTTTAAAATCACGAGATATTTTTAGATTATGTTTATAGACCAGGAGATCCACCAGAATCAAAGAGTGAGGCGAAGCAACAGCTTTAAATAGCAAACCATCCTTTTTTTTTTTACGATGTTTTACAATGCTGCTAGGGCCAGACCAGTTTACTGTTCTATATCAACGTTGCTTTAATGCACCACCGTTACCAGTCCCATTCATCTGTGCGCTACCGTGTCTGGCTTTTATTCTTACTGCTTCCAAACTGCATTTCATTGTTTTCTACCAGACAACGACAATAAAAACGTATTATTCTGGTTTAATGAGGGCTGAAATCCATTTACCTACTTCAGTCATGGAGCCGCCCCGTGTGCACGTCTACTGATCAATAAGTAATTATCAAATAATCCTTTAAGAAAAGAATGAGGACCTAAGGTAAGACTGATCCATGTGCATTAACTGTGTTTATATATATATATTTGGATATTCTTGCAAACTAGGTGTCTGTGGAGACACTGCAGGAAGACATTAGTTTATGTCCCATCTAATGCTTCCTGGTCTTCACAGCCTTACACCGTGTATGGCATACAATCAGAGTGACAGCCTGACATCTTAAAAAGTGACAAATATTTGTTTCGCCGCCTCCAAAGCGCTGTTACCCGCATTTGCCGGTGTCAGCAAATCAACCAGGGCTGAGCCGTGATGTCGTTTAAATGCCCGCTTTGCAGAGGATGCTGCACTCTAGATTTTAATTACACAAGCCCGACCGGCTCCTCTGCAGCCAGCCAAGGCGAAGACGTCTCAGCCAAGCAAACATCCTTCTCTGCTCCGACATCCTGATCTCATGGCAGACGGAAAGAACTGTGGAAGAAAGTACGACTCGCCTGCCTGCCTGTCTGTCTGCTTGCCTGCCTGCCTGCCTGTCTGGCGACATCCTGTGAGCTTAAAAAGCAAATAATAACTGCAAAAAGGAAGTGGCAAGAAACGGCAAAGGTCAATATCGCTGATCAATACAACAAACGCTCCGTCGCTCGAGCGAGACAGGAGCTAGGAGTATTTACCCAAGAGAAACGCCCGTCAGGTCGCCACCTTCCCCGCTCCATTTAACCACACACCCGACGTGGGCCAATCTGGGTCAGCAGGAGGAACATGCTATTGCCATTAATGTTGAGGTCAGCGTGCTTGTGTCCATCACCACGGACATGTTAAAAGCATGCATCGCTCGGGGACGTAAAAGGAGAGAACCTGACTTTGGATTTGACATCTGGATGAGCAAACGTGGTGCTGTGTATCAAAACAACAGCGCGCCTCCTCCCTCCTTCAGCAGCAGCAGCAGCACAGGCTGGCAACTTATTTGGCTTCAACATATGCATAATATAGTTTCTGATTTAGCAGATGCTAAATTCTCATTTTCTAGTGACTGAAGAGAGAGCTAAAAATATAGAGAGAGATAAACACTGTCAAGGTCACACTGCCTTCAACAATTTGTGTTATTCTACATGTTTTCCAACTCATATTTCTAAAATATAAAAATGTATAAAAAAAAGACACAAGAAGGAATAGCATGCCTACAGATTTCACTAGTTTGTTCATCAATATAATGCAAATACCAAAACGTATGAATATGTATGTATTAATTATTATATAGTATTATTAAGCAATGCCAAATCACTGCTCATCTGCTATTTACCAGCAAAATAAAGGTGCTTTTATCCAAACATAACACTAAAATAGATGAGGATAATTACATATAAACTGATCAGGAGTGGATATTTCCACCATCCACTGCATTCCACAGGCTGTCCCATTTATAAAATAAATAAATAAATAAAAAAAAGCGAGATTGGCACATGACCAGTGATGCACCAGCAGATGGATTTGCATGTAGTATGCAGATAAAAAACAAAGCACGCCGGATTTATGACAGGGCCGAGGAGTAGTTAAATAAATCGTTAGTCGCTCCATTAAATCCAGCGGAGCGTGACATTCCCGGGAAGTGGAAAGGTGCAGTCCGCGGGTCCCACGGCAACGTTAAGAGAAATATGCACCGTGTGTTCGTCAAGCGATCGGCACAAACGGCTGCTTTCTTACCTTTGAATCCCGCGTGTTTATAATCCACTCGCGTATGACGGGGATGAATCCATGGTGTCCGCGTGTAAACCCGGATTGCGCCGTAAATGAATAAATAAAAAATCAAAAAAAAAAAATCCAAAGTGAGTGTCAGTTATTTAGTGGGCATTGCTCGTTGAGGCCAGATGAGAGCGGAGGAGAAGGCGCAACTTGAAACTGACAGAGAGGGATCGGGCGAGACCATCGTCTCGACAAGGAGGAGGGAGAGAGCGAGTCTATAAATAACGGTTCGTTATTGAAATATAACAAGCGATAAATGGCGCTGTAATTCCTGTTGAACTAAGACAAAAACACGCTGGGACACGGAATATTGAGGATAAAGTCCTTTCTGCTAACGCGTATATTTACTTCTTTGAGTATGTGGGGCGAGACCCCCCCGCCACGTCTTGGAGTGAGCCCGCGTGTTTTAACTCAGTTTAATCCGATTGGTCTCTTCCAACGTGACGCAGCGCGGCTGCTGCCTTCACGTGGTGTCAGAAACATCAGAACTGCTTTACACAACAGGCAAATTCAGGCTGGTTTTATCTTGTGTGATAGGAGAAGAATAGAGCTGTTGAGATTTTATGTTTTAAATCACGTTTACAAATCTGTTTCGCAATACCATGAGGGGTTGTGTACTGATAAAAATATATAAAATGAGCTTAATGTGAGACGTTTAGAGAGGATTTTGACAGGAACCAAGGACACTGAAGGAAGCTTTGATGGTGACTTATTAAGAATAATAAACACACAGAAGTCAAGTTCATTATCAGCCAGTATCAAAATACATGAGTCTTACTGCTTATTTAAACTGCTTCACTTTCAACATGGTGGAGTTGAACTGAATTCAACATTTTTCTACATATAATTAATGCTGATTTGTTCAATAAAGTTATCAGAGTAATTCAGTTAGCGCAGTTTTTATAGCACCCAGCAGTTCTCTCCTGTAAGAGTTGGCTGCCTCATTTTTGATTATAATCCCCGAGTCTCTGTGCTGCATCTGTCTTCAAGTTTCCTCTCCACTGAACTGAATCATGAAAATATAATTTCCAACTGAGCTCCAAAGTCTATTTGTTTGTTTTCTAACAAAGTATAGACAGGGTTTGTGCGGCGGTTTTTGGAGGAGGCTGAAGTTTGCCTCACTGGCAAACCTTGAGATTACAACTTAGGAAAATTATAAGTCTCACACAATTGCTTTCAACATGGCAAGACGTCGCATGAATAACGCTCAGTCCTCGGCTGCTTCCCACCGGCAGAAATATGCAGAGCTGATACGCCGCTTTTGTTCCGTCTGAGTCATGACACAGTCCGAGGGTTCTTTTCATTATGCAAAAAAAATGTATATGCAGGCGATGCAGCGACCCAGACCGCAAATAGAAAGATTAATGAATGACAGTAGGTGATGGTTAAGTAAGGATTATGCTAAGGGCCTTGTTAAAGGAAAGGTCAGCGGCTTTCCTTGCAGGTCTTTAGTACTACCCACTGTTGAAGTCACACTGGATCACACGCTAGCAAAAACAATGCAATCCCCAAATGATTTGATCAGCTTTGATCAGGAAAAAGAAAGAAGAGGCTTTAATCTCCATTCTCTACTAAGCACAGTGCACTGATGAGTCCTTCTTAAGACCCTCCCGCCGCTATCAGCCTTGCACACATCGCCGGGTCTCTCCCTCTCGAGCGTCCAGCAAGGCGGACACCTTCCCGTCGCCTCCTGTCACCGGACAGATAGGCCCGTGTGTGGCTGGTTTCTGACGGTACGCAGAGACACAGGGCACTTGTAATCCCTCACAAAGATCCTGTGTGAACTTAAACACAACCACGTGGCGCATCGGTGCTTAACATTCGTTTTCAACTCTGTTATATATATATATATATATATGTATATATATATCACTAGAAAAGAGACGGCGTGAAATAAAAAAAGGACTACCTAAATTGTTACGGTTTAGTCAGGAAGAACTGATTCAGCAGTTAAATACTGTTTGCCTCGCAGAAGTGATGTGCTGTCTGCTCATATGGCAACGTCTGTCTTTCATAGACAATGAAATAATTGCCGGTGCATTTTCCAGACATGATGATTATAAGGATGACATAGTGGCGTTCTATAAGGGGTTCAGGGCAAAAGGAAAAGAACAGTTTAACTTCTCACTTCCTCCCGTGGAATGCGCTGAGTTGGAGCTGGCGGGTGTTGCATACCTGTTTAAAAGCCAAACTCAAAAAACTAAAAAAAAATAAATAACAAGGAGTCACGCAATGGAGAAACCAAAAAAAAAGCATTTCTGCAGCTAAAACTGTAGCTCTTTGTTGTGTAATTGAAACCAGTGACGCCGCATCACATGTTATTGCAGTGCTAATATGTGGTTCAAACCTAGGCTAATGGGAAACAGCAACATTATGACTGCGAGGAGACTCGCAGCCCAGGAAAAGCTTCACTGCTCCCACCGCCGCAAGGACGTTCCACGTACGAGGACTCCAATCAGAGCGGGCTGCCCTACTTGGATTCGCAGCAACGTGCTAATTAAACAAACCACACGGGGATGCAGTGTGTCAGCCGGGTCCACTTGTGTGAAAATGAGAAAGAAAAAAAAAGGAGGAAGAGCGGCTTTGGAGAAGCAGCAACGACGATGATAAAAAGGATTAGGAGTCCGAAGCAGAATGGATCCCTCTCCGCCGTTGCGTCACAATACATCAGAGGGAGTTTGGCCACGTTATGAAACTGCCTCTAATTGCGCCGAGCACCTTGTTTCCCACCACGCCTTCATTCATTGTGGAGGTTTTGTCATTTGCCTTTGAGGATCAGTGGAGGGAAGCGTGCAGACAAAGGGCCGTCTACCTAAGGTGAGGCAGGATGAGCCCATTCTCAAAATGACAAAGGAATCACACAATATGTCATCCATGAAATGTTCAAAGGCATGTATAACGTTATCTAATGCAGAGGACAATGGAGGGCATCTGATGTCCTTTCATTCACGCGAGAGAAAGAGGGTAATAATAACGGGGATGCACTTACTGTACTGAGGGAAGACAGGCACTGAGCCGGAGAGCCAAAAGATACTTCACAAGCTGGGATATTGTTCTCTCTTCCTAATATTCCTTCCTCCCCTTTCCCCGTCTCTTTCAACCTCTCCTCCCGCCTTCTTCTTCATCTCCCCCCGCCCCTCCTCTCGTTCTCACCACAGCAAGATGCTGCCTGGACCAGTGTGCGTTGTCATGGTAACCGAGACTTGGGGAGGTAGGGAAGGGGTGGGGGGACCGGATCTGCTTGGATGCTGATTGGCCAGACGCACTGAAGTAAGGAGGGGGAGATGGGGAAGAAGGGGTGATGTCACACGCCCACCGCTTCACAGATTGGAGGAATCCTCGGGCCAGGCCAGGCAATGCAAGGCACACACACACACTAACACACAATGGGCGTCTTTTTAAGGTGGGGCCGATCTGGAGTGGAACAGTCCCCCCTCCTGCTCAAGATGATTCCTCTTGACTGACTGACTCTGTGGCATGCTGACTGGCTTACGGGACAGCTGGCTCGCTGATGGGAGATGTCAGCCCTGGCTCCGGCTCAACTCTCGCCCCATTGTTTGCTCTCATCTGCAAATAGTCTTGAAAACCGCCAGAGGCCGGGATGCAGAAATAACAAGCAGCGTTACAAGACATACGACGAGAGCCCACGTACGAGGCAGCTTGACCTGCCTTCCCATCACACTTCAGCCTCCTACAGGGGCTGCAGCGATTTAAATATAGCACTGCAGAAGCTAGACACATAGCTGCTGCTATTCGCTCTTGCACGCGGTCAGAGTGCGCGCACAGGTAAACATTCGCTGTGACATGCAGCACAGCAGCGTTGCCTGCTCTTGCTGGTAACAAGTGCATTAAGAGATGGAACAAATGCAGCACATTCAGCTTCATGTGGCGCTTAAACTGTGACGATGATAATACAAATACATAACTGAGTAAAATGCTGTCACGCTTGGGACTAGAAGAATAGCTGGAATAAATGCATCAGTGAGATGTTGCTGCTCAGCCAAGCCAATACAAGATTACAGAAAAAAGGGTTTTCAAATCTAATTTGAGAGAAAGTAGGTCTCTGTCAATTTCTTGCTAATTCCCAACTGTGACGTGAGTGATCGCGGTCCAGGCTGGTCGTCCAGACTTGTTGTGTAACGGCCTGGGATCGGTCCCAGAGATGAGAAATGTTCTTGTTCACGGGAGAACCATGTCGATTTCTCTGAGCTGATGTCACATGTTGACTTTAGGCCCTGAGCCGACAGAGCTGGTAGAACTCTGGATTCCTTCGTAATTTCATTTTATTTATTTATTTTTGCTATTTGACGTTGCAGTGCAACCGTTGAGAAATATGCCTGTGTGCAGTCTTCATTTTCTCGCAGACAAAAATAGGTCGTGGCTTTCTGTTGACGTGTTGACATTTTTTTTCAGTCTCGTCAACACATTTTAATTGGAATAAGACCAAACACACCCAAGCTATCTTCTGTTCCTGCAGCTTTTAATTGTTCACAACCAACTCATATATTTTTGTGAATATGAAGCCGTTCTGCTCTTCTATTCTTACTACTTTAACCTACTTTACACACATCAATTAAAAAACATGTATCTCAAACATCACGCTCCGGAGGCAGCGCTATGCATTATGCAGCCATCTTTCTTCTAATGCTTCAACTGGGCAGCGAGCATAAATAATAAAACATGCACCTCTGTCTCCGAAGCCGTGTGTCTCTAGGAACACTGAGCAGATCAGGAAATATATATATATATATATATATATTGCACGTGTAAGTCTAAAGTTTAAAGGCTACAGTTAATGAATCCCAGAATGAGAGAGCATCATGTCAGTGTGAATAATCCACACTGAGGCTGCCACTTACTTTATCTCTCTCTCTCTTCCCCTGTGCGAGCATGACTAGTTTGAGGAGATGATGAGGGCAGTCGTACTAATGGGTGAGCTCATCATGCTCATGGCCCGCCATCAGGAACCTGTTACGGGCCAGCGAGCACTGAGTTGCAGAGGAGGAGGAGGAGGAGGAGGAGGAGGAGAAATGTCACCAGTGAAAGCTAGATGCACTTGTCTTGCTTTCTGCAGGGATCATTTTTTTAAATGCTTTCATTTCTTCACAACTTATACCAGGAGGCATCAAAACAATACTTACATAAACCCATAATCGAACCTAACAAAGACACAACTCTAAACAAAATAAAATATTAATAGTAAAATGAATAGAAAGAGAAGGCATGAGACATCAAGTTGGGGAGGAACAATATATGCAATATTAGTGTTTCAGTTCAATATTCATTGATATTTATCTGTATTCTACGTTCAACGTTACGCGCTGTGCAATAAAGTTTAATAAAGTGAAAAATTAACTGAACATATAGACCTCATAAAAAAAAAAAAAAAAAACAGGATAGCGATCCAAAACGATCCGGCTGGCTGTTGGAAGAATAGTTTGCATCAGAGAAAATCTAAGCTTCAGATCACTGGCATAAATTCGCTTAAGCACCTACAGGATGGTAAAAATTTCAGATGCATGAACCGCTTGTCCTGTGGAGGGTCACGACCAACGACAGCTGGAGCCTACTCTATGAGACAGGGTACACCATGGACAGGTCTCCAGTCTATTGCAGGGCCAACGCAAAGACACAGACAACCATTCACACTCACACCTACAGCCAGTTTAGAATCAATCTAACGAACATGTCTTTGGATGGTGGGAAGAAGCCGAAGCACCCAGGGAGAACCCATGCAGACACAGGTAGAACATGCAAACTCCACACAGAAAGGCCTCAGCCCGATTGATTCAAACCCAGAAAATCTGCAGCATGTGGATATGTCATTGTCTTACAGGCATCAGAGAAAAAACATGCAAACAACATATTTTCTTCTTAAATTTGTCACTGCAGAAGGACCAAGACCTCTACACTCCTTGTGAGAAAAGGTTGTGATCATCCTCTTATTGCTTAGTGAATTAGCGTAAAACAGATCCTGCTCATCTTTCTGAACCCGCCGATGAACACAGCGTGAACCCTCACAGTCCAAACAAGTGATATTGAAAAAGGTCTTCTAAGAATCACGTCGTTATTTTAGGCAACAGGAACCCAGCCACCGCTGCAACTCGAACATTTAATTTCCTCCAGAACCATGAGCGCTAACCCTGTGCAAACACTAGGTAAATCAGCTCCAGTCAGCTGCCCCTGAGTGTGATGGGTTGAGGGAGGCACGAAGGGAGCGTGAGGTGTGTGCACGAGAAGACGGGAGGGGGGGGGTGGTCCATGTGAACAAAAGTGACGGAGTAAGAAAAACACACCAACCTACAGCAGCAGAGGAGCAGAGAAAGGGAGACAATGAGATCCGGTTTCAGGAGGTCTGGCCGCGTCTGTGGTCAGTCTGTGCCGGTCTAAATTTAACTGTGTTTAGGAGACCTCAGACCAGGGCTGTGTGAGGACTGAAAACAGCAGCGGCGGTCAGGGTGCGGCCAGGCTGGACTCGTTTCTCACACTGCTGCCCGTTTTACTGTGTCCGTGAACTGCTAACACACGGTAGGTTATAAATCAAGCGCTTCCTGGAAGCTAAAAGGGGGTCAAAAGTTGCGACTGTGACCCTCTGTCCCCAACCCCGTGCCGATCCTTAGCTACGCAGGCGCTCCTGGCCTCAGTGTGACTGTGGGTGTCGTGCCTCTGGGTGTTTGGGAGTCAAAGGTCACTGCTATAGATGTCTAAATTGGATTGGGCGTGAGTGCTTTCCATGCTGAACAATGAGCGGTTCTACAAATAAAACAAACCCATTTCTATTGGTTTTAACCACAGCGTAAAGAAGCTACGAATTCTTAGAGTGTAACAGAGTTTATTAGTTTTCTGCTTCCAAATCAGTATAGAAATACTCACAGCACTGAAAGATTACACTTGAACAAGCCTTTAGATTTCATGCTAGTAGCTTTATAAGCATGCAGTGCATACTAGGTAGGAAGTTCTTTCAGCTAACTGCTAACATGCTAACAGTGCTTTGCAATGGCAATGCTTTGCTGGTATAATTCTCCCCATATTTATTGTCTCAGTTTAGCATGCTAGGACGCTAACATTAGCACAAAATGTTAGTATTCACAACATTTAACAAATGTTCATAAATGTGAATGTATGGACCAAATTATGCGTCTAACTGAACACCACACAAATAGCTTCTAGTACCAAATGAAAAACAATACCTGTTTAGGTAAACTGACTGGCCATAAGCAGCAGCAGCACAGATGAGAGCACAGTACCACATAAGAGCTATTAAAAACATAAATAAAGATACTTATTTGTATTTACCGTAAGACTCTTTCCTGTGAGCTGCAGTTTCTGCACAGCACTCATCAAGGGTATCATCCTCCAGGATGTACAGACAGTAATTGTCTAATTGAATCTCCGTCTCATGGTGAACGCAGCGAGGGCAGGGCGGTCCTGAGTGGTTTCAGTAGGATTTCTAAGGGTCTGTCTAAGCAGAATGCTAAGGGCTGCTCTAAACTAACCTTTACTCAGTGTACACTTTATTTTCGATTTTATAATCAGTGCAAAATCAACTAAAAACTGCATGAAGATGCCCACGAGCAGTTCTGCACCAAGTGTGATTGTTTGTGTGTGTGTTCTTGAACAGCTATCTTTCTGAGGACCACTCCTGAGGAGTGAGGACGTTTCTGCAAACTGAGGACATTTCGTCCCGTCCTCACTTCTTTACAAAGCTGTTTGAGGGTTAAGATTTGGTTTTAAGGTAAAGATTACAATTAGGTTATAGTCAGGATTAGGGTAAGGGTTAGGTACTTAGTTGAGATGGTTAATGTTAGGTGAAGGGCCCAGGAATGCACGATATCGATCAGTGTCCTCACAAAGACAGCCGTACAAAAACGTGTGTGTGCGCTGACTTTGTTTTCTTATGAAAATTTAAGCCAGTTTTCACGACAGCAGAGCCGCAAGGACTCACCTTAACCGACCAGTCTCAGACGGGCAGATCACTGCATGCACGTCTGGCGCAAACTGAGGCTTTAAGAGTGATCTGTTACCATGGGAACCAGATTTCCTTTCCTGTCCTGGCCAGTGTGAATGTATGAATTCAGATCCAGGTCATTTAAGATTTAGCCAAGTATGTTTATTTAAGTCAGTCAAAGCTACCCGTCACTCTCCAGTACCTTGAATTTCCCGTTTTAGTTTTGTATACACAACACAACAGCCAAAAGAAATGCACTGCCAGCACAACACAATACACGACAAGCACATTTCTGATTGTACAAGGCGGTGTTTTCTCTGCCTGTTAGCACCTTTGCAAGCAGTGCTCTTAACACAGCACCTTAATTTAACAGGATGCACCGGAATTCCTGACGCGCAGTAGGAAATGTAGGAGAGCGAAGGGAAGCCAAACACAACAGTGCATCAAAGTGGATAATTGCATCTGAATCCAGGGAATTAAGTGACTCAATAAGCCGAATTATATCCTGCTGCAAGGCGGCGATGCATGAGCCACGAGCTGCATGCCTCGTTACAGACGTTCAACGGCCACAACAATGGATCTGTCTGAGCCACGTCACAGTTAGATTGCGGCGATTCTAAGCTTAACCCATTTGTTGTGATTTTGCATTCGTGACTTGAGTTTTTTTTTTTTTTGGTCGCATACAGCACAGGCCGGCTGCCGAAGAAGAACGCAAGCTGCACTGAGCACAGAACAGCATACATGAGCATTTTATGACTTTTTTTTATCTTTTTATTGCTTCTTCCGTCTGTCTATAGCTACTGTTGGGAGTCAGTGAAACGTAATTTCATTCTAATGTTCACTGCTGGTGTATAGATTTGAATGGCAATAAAAACAAAGGAAAAGGGATTTTTATATATATTTTTTTTAAATGGCAGAAAAGCGATTCAGAGAAAGAAGCTGGAAATAGCAAATCTAACTCTGTGTCCTGCCCCGTCAGCTTCAACTCAAAGAGGAAAAAACAGCTGACTAATGACAGTCCTCTGAACCCAGTGTACAGCAGAAACATGCATCACCATGGAAACGTTTTCCTAGCACTCCCCACGATGAGGCCCACAGTATGTATGCACATGTATATCCACTTAATTTTCACTTTCCCATAAATCAGGCTGTGGCTCTCTAAAGACTGAAACAATAATACTCAAGTTGTCAAATGGGTCGTTTTATAACACGTGACCTTGAGCTGGAGATTTCAAAATGAAAACGAGAACTCAAAATGTGCTCCAAAGCCTTTTAGGAACAACTAAACAAAACATTAAGAACAGAACAAGGTGCTGACCTGGTCTCCAAATTCACTAGATCCCAAACTGATAAAGTATCTGTGGGGCCTCTCATCCCACAGAGAGAGGCCCCTCCCCTCAATCCATAGGACCCAAAGGCCCCCCCACTGACAACATCCTGTTGCCAGAGACCACAGGACACCCTCAGAAGGCCCATGTCCATTCTCTGACAAGTCACAATTGTTTTGGAGGCACGTACACAATATTAAGAAAGTGGTTCTAATGTTATGCCTGATCTGTTCATGAAAAAAAGGGTTCTTAGTTTTGCACGTGCCCTGTTAAGTGTCATCTGTGTTATTTCCATTCTTGCCTCAGTGGATGTGATTAAGCCGCCCCATATCAAACACAAAATAGCAACTAAACAATGCGTGCTTGTGACTAGACCAGAATTTTAATTGTCCTCCGCTCTCGATTGCCAAGGTGCCCTCCGTTTTTTTTTGTCTCCCTCATTCCCACCCCCCGCCTCCCCCACGTTCATTTCTCCCAGAGTGACTGTGAAGCTGCTGTTTCCTTATCCTGATCCGACTGCCTCGCTGCCAGCAGGCGCTAGCTGCAATCAGTAGTCAGTAAACACAGTCCTCAGCAGAGCTTTTTCATTACTGTTGGAGACAATGCAGAGCTCAGCGGGAGCAGCGCACGATGACCACAGAGCTCAGAACGGAATCAATTCACATCCACTGCACCGAGGGCCGCACTCAGCGGGGGGGGTTTTGTCCGTGTGTAAGCAAAAACTCAGAGCTGATCGCGTAAGACGACATAAGCTGAGCTGGAGCGATGTTCTCTCGGCCGGTGTCGGAGATGAAATGCGCTCGACCTCAGCCTGACCTCGTGACTTTCATTTCTTCCCTGCGTTTCCACTGCAGCTCTTTGAGGGCAGATGTTGACTCAGTCATTGCGCGACGGGGCTGAGGTCACGGTTTCAGTCGAGTCCTGAACTTGATACCGAGCGGCCATGGCCACGGCGTCGACAAAGGGCCTGTGCACAAACAGCCCGGAGGACAGAAACTGAACGCCCCTCCGCCTTTACACCAAGAGCTCGGACGAACACGCACTCCTGCCTGACATAAACTCACAATTCACAGCCAGTGCACGGCATTATTGTTGTTGCAGGACAATTAACTCTTATTAACAGCTCTTTTTTGGGTTGTTCAGTTGATTTGCAGCTCAAATCTGAATCAAATTCACCATTATTACTTCCTGTAATGAGGATTCTCTCAGATTTGTTTTGCAAGGCATTGTCCAGAAAGCCGCCTCCTGCTGTCAGCCCCGAGGCTCCGAGTCAGTTTCTGGAAGCCTTTAATGCAAAGGGGCTCATCTGCAAGATGGAGATAGCTGGAGACTCTTGCTATTTAAAATTTAAAGTGCACGGAAAAAGAAAAACTGGCAATGCTTCTCTACCCTGGTTGTTTTTTTGCACCACATGTCTCAGGATCACACAGTGAGTGATAATACGGATGACTTTGAGTCATAAATTAAGTAAAAAATAACTATTTGAGGCTTAAACTTGCTCATAATAAACAGCAAACCCACACAGTAAAGGTGGAGATGCCAGGTTTTAATCATAATATCGACAGGTTTAAGCTTAATGGTGCAAATCAGAAGTGACAGCATGAGCAGAGCTGTCAATGAATCTCCTAACAGGGTTTCTAACACAATCCATTAGCGGTGTCTAATAGCGACGAATTGATTGTACTACAATTAGAGTTAAACACGCTGGGGGCAGATTCTCAGTTGACACTCTTTTCATGGTTTATTAGCTCACATCCGTTTTGTTTTGGTGCTGATACCACATGCGGTTTTGGCAAATCGCAAACTTTATTTATTTATTTTTCGCTGTGTCTTCCACGTTCTCTCGCCCACTCGTGCGCTCTCCTCCTCCCCGCCTGCACACATCTCCAAATTCTCACAGTCCACCTTATCAAAGCACGGATCCCTGCCCCTCTGCGTCGATGGAAACGAGCAAACACACAAGTATCGTCTGCAGCTGTTCAAATATTGTGACATGTGATCTCTGGCTGGCACAAAGAGCGCTTGTAATGAGCGGCCGGAACACAAAGGCTGGGAGAACGGGGGAGCCCATCGCTGCGGCCTGTCCCGGGCTCTCGGCTGCAGTGTGTTTATTGTGCATTCTGCTGCACTTCATGCAGAGCTGTTGCCCCAGGCCTCTGAGAAACATCCCCGCATAAAGAAACTTGAGCGGCCGCTACTGCCGAAAGTTCACCGCCCGCAATCATGTAAAACAAACACAAAGGAAATCAGAGGAAAAGCATTATCCACATAAACCACGCGGTGAATAAACATGACATTGAACGGTGGTTTTTAAACAGAAATCTTATCAAAGGAAGACAGAGCAATTGAATTCCTTATCTTGTGAAAGAACAAAACAGCCTTTGTTCTGCCGTTTGCCCTGCCTCGTCGTGACTTGACGGGACGTTCAGAGCCATTTATTTATCTGCCGCTGCTCGTGTTCCCTTCCCTTTGCAGTGTCTATCACAGACATAGGTGGGGATCAAGCAGACAAGGCCTCTGTTTTTATAATCTCCACTCACACCTTCTCTGAGTCAGACGTTAAGTCCTTCCTCTCATTACCTACAATTGATACTGAGATCCGAAGGGATTACCTCATGCTAAATGATAGAAACCTTCAACTGAGAGTATTAAGAGCAGGGCGGGTGGTTAATGTGATCAACATGAATTAGGGTTACCTAAATTCCTCAGCAGAAGAATCCAGTGACCTCATGGCAAATTTTCTGCCGACTGACATGTGATCTTTGGAGGCGCAGTGAAACAAGGCCAGGCAAGCAGCTCTGTGAGGCTTTACTTATGCCTCATAAGTAAGCATGTAGGCATGTAAACTTTTGTAAAATAGCCAGAGTAATGTCATTAATGTTGCAGGGGTTCTTGTCATAAACTAAAGTTTCGACACCACTTTATTAAGGAGAACAACGGAAACCTCCAGCGGTTGAGAAATTGATCCAAAGTGGAGGTGAAAAAGAAAATGCAGTTCACCAAATGGCCACTAGAGGCCGGCTCCAAAAGTGAGTCAAGCGCTTAGATTGTATATAAATATGGACAATGCGTCCCCGCTTCCTTGCATTGGGCAGACTGACACGATTTTCCCAGGGAAACGGGGAGCGCTATCGCTATCTTGCGACTTTGGAGCCAGAGTCTGAGCAGTAAGGTCCGAGAGTGGAGCCATGTGGAGCCGTGATATCATTAAATTAATACACTGTACTTATTTTTTTTTTAATTTTGTTTTCTCTCTTGGCCTCATGGATCACTTCATGGAGCATTTGACATGGCAACTGACGTGTACTTCATTGTTTTAGTTTGGCCCAAGTCTCATCAACGTACAAGGACGAGGTGGAGATTATGACCTATACTGCAACCAGCCACCAGGGGGAGCTCTTCCTTAAACCTACTTAACGATAAAAGCCACAGGCGCTTTAAGAGAGAGGTAGGGGTGCTCACAAGCTGGTACCTGCCTCAGTTCCACCTATACTGCATAGTCGATAGTTGGGAAAAGTCAGACGCTGCCAAAATTGCACCACTAGCTTCAAAAACCACTCTTGAGTGACGACATGGAGGTTTTAATCATCCGTTCAAATCCAAAAAGGCTCAAGATTTCACCAGTCGTCTGAGCAGCTTCTTCAGTTCTAAAGGGCCGTTGGGGAGGTGAGGTTAAAATAGGGACATGTGGGTGTAGCCCAACAGAAACTTGCTTGACTAGCATCACAGATGTTCCTATTTAAACCTAAACTCCCCATCGGCCCTTTAGAATTGGAGAAGCTTTTCGGATGAGTGGCGAAACGTCTTAAAGAAACTCTACAATCCATTTGCCTTTCTTTTTTTTGGATAGACCATGACCTGGATGACTGAGAATCTTCACAGACCTCTTTATTCAAAGTCCATGCATGCTGTAAATATCATGTCATGCAAAGCTTTACTCAATATTCAACAGCTGGAGAGACATTTGACTTAGAACCATGTGCGTCAAGCTCATGGTGCTGCTAGAAGAAAATCCGGTGATCCTCAAAGTTGTTGGGAATCCTGCTCAGGAGAGGATAAACAAAAAGATAGGTGAGCAAGGCCTCTATAACACTATAGAGGTAGAAACTAAACAGTCTTGACCTCTTCATATCACGCAGTGGTTTGCAGAAGCTCATTCAATCAAAGAACGCCCTCAGCTTAGATTGTTGATAAGAAAAATACCTCTAAAACGCCTGATTGCTAGCTTTTCTTTCTGCACTGCAAATCCTGTTAAAGAAAAGAAGCTTGTTTCAAGTGAAGACAAATGTTATTTACACATGAGTATTTTGGTTGAAAACGTTTCTCCAACAGCTTTGTTTGGAATTAAAAGATCCCATAAACTCGAAGCGATCCTTCATGCAGCCGAGGCCTTTACGCACGCACAACGTCAAACGTGTCTAAATGAAAAACAGATCAGCGGAGAGCGCAGCCTTTCAATTACAGCGAGAGAGGAGAGCGATCACGTCAGAGTCCGGCTATTCTGATAATCCCAGAGCTGAGGCATGACCTCACTGAAGAGGCCTTGTTTAGAGGGTGAGGGTCGTGTCTGCCTCTCTCCTTCTCGACGCGATGGAGTTCAGGCATGAGGGGATGAAAGAAAACGGTTTGATCTAAGAGGCTGCTGGCACGTTTGGTTTACCGCAGGGTTCCTAGATACACACTGGTTAAGTACTACAAGTACAACATGGCTCAGCAAGGCTAAACACTCGAGCTTCTTTATTTTCCTTCTGCTCCGAAGAATGCGAGGTGATCACGCCTCCCCCAAAAAAGGGATAGTCCTGATTATTGCTCTATTGTGATCAATCCCAAGTATGGAGCAAGCCTGAGAGCGTTTCCCAGATGATGGAGAAGTAAAAGCAAACGAAAGCCACAGAGTTTGCTCTAAAAATTAGTCATCCTAAACTACGAATAATTTAGTTTGAAATATACGATCCCCTCCCTTCCGAAATGATTGCTGGCAAGAACGTAAAGCAAATAATTACGGATATGAGTCATCTCAAATCCGCAACGGAGCGATCTATACTGGTCCACAAAAAAAAAGAAGAGAACACAGCAAGTACAAAACAAGTTAAAGGAAAGTCTTTAAAGGGAAATTACAGTTTTTTACAGCCTGGACCTTATTTCTGGCATAAAATACGGTCATTTACTCACCCATATAACTTTGGTGTCATTTGGACGATATTTAGATCTGCGTATATCCATATAGTGGGAGTGACTGGGGCACCGAAACACAGCCTCTAAATAACACATTATCTGCTGCGAAACCCGTTCATTTCAACAATATTTTGTTATGATATGCTAGTGCTATTCCTCACTGAGTTACCTGTTATCTATTCACAGACGTGCAGCGGTTTGTTGGTCTTTGGCCAGCTGTTCCTCTCGCTGCCTCCGCATACTACATTACAGGTAACTCTCAGGTGCACGTGACGCTCAGAGATGACATCATCCTGGTCAGAGGTTAGTAAGTCAATCTACAGACCTTGGATGATGATAACAGGTACTCAACGGGGAATAGCACTAGCGTATCATTAAAAAAATTGTGAAATTAACGAGTTTCGAGGCAGATAATGTGTTATTTAGAGGCTGCGTTTCGGTGCCCCAGTCACTCCCACTATATGGATATACGGGGATCTAAATATCTCCTGAACGACTCCAGATGACACTAGAGTTATATGGGTGAGTGAACGATCATATTTTATGCCAGAAATAAGGTCTAGGTTGTAAAAAAAAAATAAGATAGTTCCCCTTTAAAGGCTAGACAGGGCCAGAGCCAGTTTTACTTTTATTTTGAAAATCAGCACGAGCCAAAGGCTAAATCGAAGCAAACCGACAAAGCCCTCTGCGATATGCATGTGCGTGTGAGTGAATCACATTTGGCTCGTAGCTCTCATCCTGAGCCGTGACCTCATGTCTCCGTTTTCCCTCCTCCACCGCTCACCCTCACCTCGGCGAGCTGCTGAGCTTATCATTACGAGAGGAAGGGGAAAGGTTTCTATTATCACCTCTTAAACAAACTCCACCTGAGCGGAAAAAAAAAAATAATAAAGATTCCACTGAGTCATCTCTGCCTTTGCTGCGCACACACACTTACACACACACACACAGAAACACGTTAGCGGTATTGGGCCTCCCCTATCAAACAGAAGCATCCCAGTCACGCTGCTAGTTTGAACGCACAGGGACATAATTACAGTGAACGTGCCGTGTATACAAGCTGGATGTCACCCAAAAGAACAACACTTATTTCAATCCGGGAGCAGGCATCCCATAATTTTCCCATCCAGCGAGGGTGTGGAGCAGCTAGCTAGATAATTCCGAGCCCCCGTAGCAGTCAGCCTTTCTGCGGTGTCATTTAACGGGTTGCTGTGGTAACTGGGCGCTCGGAGACAGTGTCGCTGTCAGCGGCTCGTCTCCGCGTGGGTGTCTTTGCAGGAGCTGTGGCTACAACGCCTGATCCCATATCTGATCGCCTTCCCTTACCTTTTTAAAGGCAGGAAAGCGGCCTCGGGGACGCCAGGTTTCGTTGAGGTGAAGGATTGACGTCACACAGATGCAGGTATGAGGGTAAATAGACAGCCATGTGCTGCAGAAGTGAACTGGAAAGAAATCTGCTGAAGGCAAGAATCCAAACAGCCACACCCAGCGTATGCAACCACACTCGACAGGACTTTAGAAGACTGGGGCAGAGAAGATCCGCACGGTCCATGTGGCAGGTCGGTCCAGACTAGCTCAACCCGCTTCAAGGACATATGTGGAAGTATGACAATTACATCCAACCCGTCAAACAGGCTTTACGTAATCGAAATATTCAGCTGGGACTCCTATCTTTTATAGCCGACAAATTCATCCACCACAGGCCCATTGTATGATTTTGGACGGTTACTTAGCTACATGAGTGTTTGTTTAGTTTAGCTGGTGGTGTGAGGATTGAGGAAGGTGGTTCAGGCCAAGAACTCGGAGCTGGACATGAGAAAGTCAGGCGATACAGAAAACGATGAGAACTGATCAGTTTGAATCAAGCGACACCTTTAACGATGAATACTTGAAGGTAGTCTAAATAAAAGCCTGGACATGACTTTCTGCCGCTTGTGTACACCCAGAAAGGTTAAAGAAAGGCAGCTGGACTCACCCGAGGAGCTTCTCCGGACTCTAGTCGAGCAGGGTTGTGATGGGCTACTCCCTACAGATGCTCCCATATGAACCTCAACGCCCCAGCACTCCTATAGAACTGAAGAAGCTACTCAGATTGGTGGCCAAACTCTTCAATAAACTTTAAACCTAGATGTAAGAAAGTCAAGTTGCTTTTCTTTATCCTTTGGATAAGTGGGATAATGATCTATGACATTTAAAATACACTGATGTTTTAAAATGTCCAAGCCCGTGCAAGTTCCTAAACACACGCCACATCATAATGCACCAGCCAACAACTTGTACCTTTCCGTTTTGTTGTACAATACTGCTGGCAGTGATGTCCACAGTGTTTTCAATATGTAATCTCTATTACTTTTTTTTCCACAGCTGGGTGACTGTTGTGTAACTGGCACGCCGCCTGTCTTGAAAGCTGATTCCATCGAGATTGGAAAGACGAACCGGGGAGACAGCTGCAGCGGAGACCTAAGCCCGGTATCTCTCCTCTCTCCGTGTATGCGTGTGTGAACATGAATCATATGTCCGAAATGTGTGTTGCGTCTATTTATGAGCACCTAACCCCAGTGTCTGACCTCGGGCCAACGCCCCTTGGCCTCCGTGTGTGTGTGTGTGTGTGTTGAGGCGTGTAACTCGCTCCTTCAGCTCCTCTCACGGTGTCGGCGATGCCTGATCCTGTTTTTCTGCCCCATCAGCCACCTCTGATCTTTACTCTCTGCTGACCTACTTCACACACCAGTCTGCAGAGTAGTCACCTTATCTCACGTAAAGTACACGTACATGATGATGTAACAGACAAGGATGCACATGATCTCACATGGGATGCATGCCCACTGCTTCTATATCTGTCTTTTTGTTTTGGTTTTGGTCTTTTGTCCACTTCGGTGGGCAGCACAGCATTCACAGATCAGCCACAACATTAAAACCACTGACAGGAGAAGTTAATAATATGAACCATCCTGCAAAAAAACAATGTTCTGCTGGGAAACTTGTGGACCTGGCATTCATGTGGATGTTACGTAGACATGTAGCACCCACCTAGACCAGCTCAGGCACCCCCACTCTATAGACACTCCTTGACACTCCCCAGCAGGATGCAGCCTGACACAGATACACACACGCAAAAGTAGTCTAGGAATAACAAAAAAAAAACAAAAAAAAACATGTAAAACAGCATAAGGTGTTGACCTGGCCTACAAATTCACCAGATCCCAAACCGGATCTGTATCTGTGGGATGATCCACAGAGGCCGCTCCCCTCAACCCAAAGGACCCAAAGGCTCGGTTTAAATCAATGCACAAAATCCTTGTTGTCAATCAAATGCACGAAGCAGACTTGGTAGCTGCAAGTGCAGCCAAATGTTACGTGCAGCCTGGTGTTTCCCCACGTGTTTCATGTACTGCTGCCATCCAGGATTAGAGTTTCGGGTCTTAGGTTTTTATTATGCATCACAGACACGACTGCTTGGGGCTACATGGTTTGTGCTCGGGTCAAATTAAGGTGGGACAAACTGATTATGGGAACGGGCTTCTATGCAAAGTTGACTCTGATCCAGAGCTGCCAGGACTGGAGCTGAAAAGAATGAATTAAAAACATTAACTACTGGTCTGTCAGTCATCATGAACTGGCGGCGATGCTGCTTTCACATGCCTGACCAATATCCTGCCAGATTTGGACACAAATTTAACACTTCCTATGGGTGGCAAGGAGGTAAAACTTTCCTATCGCTCTGCACGATGCGTCATTATTGTAATCATAACGAGCATGCACATTTTTCAGACCAGAACCTCCAACGAGCGCAATCAGAGCAGAAAACTCAACACAAGGAGGAGATCTGCACGAGCTACGTTTCTCCATCATACATGGCTGTGATCTAAACCGCAGCAGATGTGCCTTTGTCCATTAGAAACGCCGCAAACAAAGGAAAAACCTTCCTCCCGAGTCTTTCATGCACAGTCGTTCTCACACCACATACAGTCATGGTTAATGCCTTTCTGCCTGTCACTGTTCTAACGGTTTTCCCAAACTCACTTCTGTGTATGTTACACGTGTATTTAAACAGAAATCTGATACACCGTCCAGAAGACGCGGTCATATGGCGGCCACATGTTCCCTGCGCTGTTCAACGGGCGTATGCGGCTCATAATTAAACACCGGGCCGTTATTCTGATTTAATTGCAAGCTGTTATTTTGGAGACTAAGAAAACTTGAAAACTGTGTCTGCTAGTTTGAAACTATCCACGTGAGAGTATAAGTCTCCTTCAGCGTCTCCTCTGCATTCCCTTAAGGCTTGTACTATCTATCTTTGCCTGAGGATCAAACAAAGGGTCGTGACTTACTTAAAGCGGAGCATGGAAAACACAGGGACTGACTTTGATCCTGAAGTGATGAGCTCATTGTTTTAGCTTAAAGCTGCACAACTTTTTGCAGGGTGAATAAATACCACAAATGAATGCATTTTGTGTATTTCGAGGTAAACTTCTTCATTTCGATCTGTTTAGGATTCATATTTAGAAAATGCAACATAGTCCGGGTCACAGAAACAAGCTCATACTCTGCAAACGTCCTTGGATTCACTTACACCCACATACGGATGTTTGCACACATAAAAGCAGGAGAAACCTGTAAAAACCGATCCCCGGATGTCCCCTTTTCTTTCAGCAACCCTTCATAACGTCCCTCTTCCCCCTCACCCAGTGGTTCTCCAGTGGACACCGAACACAGCACACACACACCACGCACGTTATCCGCTGATGTCTGCTGATGAGGTTAGCGTGATAAAGGGAGTGGAAGTAGCGAGCTGTTTAACGGAATGGATTTGCCATAAATCATGCATAAACCCAAGACAATCTAATTCCGATGAGATGCTGAGAATGTTTCTAATTATCTTTCCGAGTGGACTCATGTCCCGGGCAAGGTTAACCAAAATGTTTGGGATTCTGCGGTTGTTCCATGGATGCCACCGGATTATTTTTTAGCTGCGGCCTGTTGACATCCGGTCTGCAGGGATCATACTTTAATGCCGCAGCATTAAAAACCTCTTGCATACACTCCTAAAACTAAACTAACAATGACTAAAGGATAAATCCTTTTTTTTTTTTTTCTTTCTGCAGTCAACCCGTGATCCGCCAAAGAGCAGCCAGACAAGACAAAATACACCCCTGCAGTGTCCATCTGCTGACCAAAACAAAGCTATTAGAGAAATAATAGCTTAATGAGATTACCTGCTGATTATCGTCCGGACACATCACAGCCAAAGCACCGGTTCTGAAAGTTCTGCATGCACAGAAACACAACAAACACAAAGCATGATCTGCCATAAAGGTGCTACAAACATTTGTCGTTCTTTTTAGTGGCTTTCCTCTCCCGCGTAAGCGTTAGCAGCTCCCTGCACCGGCCGTGCCAGAGCTCTTGCTGCAGACCATCCTTGAAAAACATCCAGAGGCAGCAGTCTGCAGGACAGCAGTGCAGGGAGATCCAGTGTCTGCCAGGAGGGATTAGCGCTGTCAGAGGATCAGCTGCGGCATACCGGCTAGCTTTGGAAAGTTTAACAAAATGAACTGCATGCAAGACTTTTGCATCAGGGCGTGCATGCTTTTATATTTATAATCTGATTAAGTGGCACTTATGATTGCTGGAGAAATAAAGACAAGAAGAAACGGGTAAAAGCATGGTGGATTCTGTTCATGTGTTTTTGAATGACAACACTTGTCTGATATGTCCTCCTCCACATCTCTTATGAACGTGTCAGCTCCTGTGACCAGGTGGAGGGGGGGAGGCAACAGTTCGTCCCGTGGAGGACAGCTGACAGTCAGGATCGGTGTCTGAAGTCAGCTGTCGAGCAGCAAACGCTTATGAATGACAGCTATTCACCTCCCCCTTGGACATCACATGAGCCTCCTACTCGGCATCAGAGCTGCACACAATATCACGCAGTGTCTTCTGATACAGTGGAGCGATAGAGGGGGGGAGTGAAACAGGGAGGGAGGGAGATAACCTGCGGCGTGACCTTGAGGACAGGCATCGTTCACGGGCGACAAGAGGTGGTAAACAAAAAAGAAAAAGGAGTTTGTGTAACCCGGCCTGACACACCGCTGCTGAAGCACCGGCTTTTGGATCTAATCTTTGATAAACTACACTTCTGTGTCACCCAGCAGTAAGTAGGGCAGCAGCATAAAAAAACTAAACCCAAAACATCATATTTACCCTTTCTTTACCCTTTTTCTAACCTTTACTGCTGCTGCTTGCTCATGTGTTATGAAAACAGGCGACGCCGGGGGTCCGGGCCCTCGCCTCTGTTATGTCACACGTGTCTGAAGGATGTAACCTTCACAGAAAAGCTTGCCTCGCTGCCTTTTCTGATGTTCTGACAACCTGCTCGCGCCAGTGGACGGGGTCAGAGGAGAGGATGGCAGTGGGTGGGGAAGGGTGAAGGGAATAGCCCTGTAAAATTCACACACACTCTCCAAAAACAGTGACATCCCACGGTGATGACAAGCGGGCCCTTAGCTGGTTACCGCAGGAGAGATGCCCCCGGCCCCCGCTGCAGTGTCTCTGTTGGCCAAGCGGTCCTGCTGCCATTGATTCATACTGTGGGCAGGAGCAGCAGCAGCAGCGTCTCTGATGCTACGTAGCAGTGCAGCATACAGAGAATTGCATAAGAGAAAAAAAAGAAAAAGCCACGGTGGTAAACAGACTTGGAGGGAGGGTGGAGGGTGGAGGGTGGGCAGGGGGCTGAGGACCATTTCCTCCCACGGCGACACCGCTGCAACAGTGCTCACAGCTGTGACGCCTCAAAAAGACTCGCCCATCCGCCGTCATCAAACCACAGGAATGTCATTTTCTGACAGTTGAAGGAACACCACGTGCTCCAATGATGAAGTCAACACACACACATCTGCAACTGGGCTGCATTAAGTGCAGACGCCGCAAGAAAATAAACCCCGCACACCTTGGTTACAAAACAAACAGCGTGGAAAGACTCCCCGTCTGCTTGAGAAGCCCTTCCTGCTCCACGCACACATTCCTGAGATGTGAGTCTCGTTTACAGCCGCCACACATGCAGCTACAAACAAACACTGACAAGCTGATGGGAGTCTACTCACAGGCACCTCTGAGGGGTTCTGCGCCGAGATCAATGAAAAAGCAAGGAAATCCTCTTCTCTTTCTCGTGCTTTCAAAGGATTTCTGTCACACTCTTCTTCCCCCTCCACCTCCTCCCCCCTTGTCTTTCCGTCCTCCGCCGTCAGACTGAAAGCGAGAGCTGCTGGAAAACAGACAGATCTGCAGTGCTGAAACTCTGTCAGTGTGCTAATGCCTGGGTCTGCCGCCTCCTTCTCCCCCGGTCTCTCTCCCCTCCCTTGCCCGTTTTTCCTCCAAGGTCAGCGGGCAGAGCTGCCTGTTTGACTCCTCCCTTAGTGGACAATACCCTCCTTACAGGCTGGACACCCCAGCAGTATTTACCGTCATGATCCAGATTAACTCCTGGGTGTGCTCTCGTTGCGCTACACCGGGCCGGGCCGGGCTGGGCTCGGGGACGACACACAAGCAAGCACACGCACATGCACACTGACTGACAGGATTACTGTGGGGAAGGTGGGGAGGGGTGGCTGGGTTTAGACCCCACAAGGAGGGCAAAGGGCAGCGAGGCGGGACGGGATGGGACACTCCTGAAGCTCTGCAGGGGAGAAGAAATAGATGACGAAGAAAAAAGTGCAAGAATTTAAATGCACTGGGATGAACTTCCTGGAATGCAGAGCAGGATAAATCAGTTCCTCGTAGATTTAAGTAATCTACACGAGGGGAACGTTTATTTAAAGAGAAACGAGAAGCTGGCATTTTTGGTCCTTAGCAAAGATCATCTCTTGCTGCAGCGTAATCCCTTGTGCCTGGACACAGTGTCATGACGGAGACCCGAGTTAAACAGCTTAATCTGTAGGGCATCAGACACAAGGGGAAAAACAACGCCTGACAACATCCTTTTAGTGCATGAAACAAACAATCTGCATTTTTATAAATACATTTTTTTTTTTAACTCTTATTTTGCTTAGCTTGCACGGGCTGGGGATATCAAGTTCTGCTGTCTAGTACTTGCTGAGCTGTGTCCCGTCCCCACAACGCCCGCCCCCCCTGCAGAGTCAGTTCAGGAGATTTGCTGAGCATTTAGCTGCATCACTCAGTGGCTTTAGATCCTGTGATGGGATTAGAGGGGAGACGCGTCTGATGGGATGAGACACAATTCAGTACACGAGCAGGAAGTACACAAAGGCGAATATTAGGCCATAACAGCCTTTTAGCTAATCACAGCTAGCTTTAATTACCTATAGGGGAAATGCTGCTCGTTTCCACGGTCAGTTAGCTGTGCAATAGTTTCCGTTCGTGTAATTGCTTGTTAAACGTTTGTATGTTCTTATTTTCTTGCAGTTTCCTGTTAAAATGATAAGATGCTTTCAGTGCGTCGTCTTTTTCAGTCATCCGTCACATCTTTTGTAATTTTTCTGTAAGAGATAAAAAGTAGAAGCAATGACCTCCTTTCAGAAACTCCCCAAACTGATCACGGTAGCTGGTTACATCATTTGCAGCAAGGCACAAGTCTTTGTTCTGCAGGTTTTCTTGTGATGTGCTGACACCTTGTGGTCGTCTGTGAGAACTACAGCGCTTAAACAAACACATGCTTGATGTTGAATGAATTCACAAAAAAATAATAATAATATGTGATGCAGTTCTGACTCAAACATCCAAGACACATCGAGCGACAGCTTGTTTTGTATTTCAAGAATTTAGAAACGGCATGCTGCAAAGACAAAACCAAAGACGTACAGTAACTGAAACATGCACCACAAGAGCGTAGAGTTGGGCCAGCCAACGGATCATTTTCACAAAGTAGAAAACAAAAGATTTAAAAGAAAGGACAAACAAAATAATAATATTATTAAAAATTTTTTGCAAATGATGAAGAACACAAAGAGATGTAGTTACAGTACAGGACCAGCAGATGGAGGCATAACAGCGTGAGATTGATAAACATGAACGTAAGAGGGTGTAATGCACAACCAGAAACGAGGACGTCACACCAATCTGGGTGTTACTCCAAATAATTCTTAAGCCATAATCGAAAAAATCGGGGCGATATACAGAATATTTGCTGCTGCAGCGCGTAGTAGTTGTCTCAGGTGAGTCCAAAAGGCACATCACACGGGGGAACAATGAATAGTCCGCTCTGGCCGCTCTCCTGAAAAGCCTTCTGTCTGGAACATTATCAATCAGCCGCATAATACTGGCACACAACCCAAAGACATGTTTTTTTTTTTCCAAGCCCTGCTTTTTAAAAATCCATAATTTTCTCTTTTATTTAATTTAAATAAATTATCACGTCAGGCCCCTAAACATCACAACATGTCAGGGGATTTAAAAAAATAATAAAAACAACAAAACAAAGATAACCTAGAATGATTTCTAATGACTAGAGATCAACAGAACTACATGAGGCAAGGCGAATTAATAAACTTGAGTATAACCATAAATTACAGCAAATACAGTTTAGTTTTTTCCCTCCGTGTGTTGACAAAAAGGCAAACATTAAATACTGCATGAAAAAAGAGGAGGGTGGTCCAGTTAATACAGAGAATACTGACGTCTGTGGCTTTCCTTAATTTACACTTTTTCCACTGACTTGTCTGCAAGGAATCTTTTTTTTTCTTCTTCTTTTAAAAGACCTGAGCCGTACCAAGTAGTCTGCATACAGTGCATCGGATAACAACCTAATACTGAATACATACAGTACTAATCGTCCATAATTGTCAAGTACATACTGTCATCCTCTTCAACGACTGCTGATTTGTCCAGCCACCGATTAGCTGCTAAACAAATAAAAACAAGGACTGGACTTCAACGTGAAAAAAACAATAAAACAATTATGTACTGTAAGTCAAGAGGCTGAAGAATATCTGCTCAAACTAACACTGTTCTACTGCAGTTATTAAGGAATGAATAGGTAGTATTAATGAGTAGTAATATTATTATTATTATGGTGAATGGATGCCCCTTGGTGCCTGCTGTCTGAACTGGCTCGCTGGCTGTGAACTGTGACCTTACTGTAGGCTCTAACAGTAGACGTGGTCAGGTGAACTATATCACAGTGTCAAGGCATAGCATGGCTCATCGTGGCAGAAAAACAGGAAGTAGCACCTGATGGTAAATAAAACAAAAAAAATGAAGTTAAGGGCCTGCACTGAAAATAAGAAACGTCTTTTAAATGACACGGGTCTGAGAGGGGTTTGTTTGTGAAGGCGATGGAAGGATGAAAACCGGGTTGTAGAAGAAAGAAAGAGTCTGAGGAAATGGAGCAAAATCTACAATCAGTCCAAGACGTCGATCCCACAGCAGCCAGAACCTGACACGTCGATGCAGGACAGAAACACAGGCACGACAAGTCCACGTATGCGTGTTCATCCCACACACCGTTAGCGTTCTTCACCGGCCGTCTTTTTTTATTCACTGACGTCACAAGGGGCAGCCTCTCCTGCTACAAATCTCAGTGAGCCACCTCTTCCGCTCAGCAGGACCATCTCTCTGCTGTACAGCTTCGGGGACTTCCATGGGAAGCATTGTCAGATTAGGCGAAGCAGGCAGGCAGGGTCAGTGACATGACTGGTTAGAGATTAGGCGCTACAGGTTTACGGGAAGGCCTTCAGCTGTGGTAACTGGGCACGGCCGCCTGTTTCTGGGAGAGACGCAACAGCTCCTCCCTGATGGCTTTAATCAGGGAGGCAGAGGAGTGGGTGGGGGGAGACGTATCGAGGGGCGGCGGGGCAGATAGATAGCCCACCCCGGAGGTGTCTAGGTGGGAAGGGGGTGAGGTCGGGTCCCTTATGACGCTCCTGTGCATCTGGAAGATAGAGGAGGGCGGGTAGTCAGGACAGTCCAGGTACTGAAGGCAGGGAGACGAACGGGAAAAAGAGAGAAAAGGGGAAAGAAGAAAATGTAAGATCAAGTGACAGAGAGGAGAAGAAAAGCACTAGAAGATTTACATAGTCAAAGAAAACTAAAAGATAGGGATGTGCCGAAAATTTCAGGCTCATAACTGAAAATGCACTTTTGGGCCATTTTCAGCCAAAACATTGCTGCGGTTGTTGCTTGCATCATCACAACATCCTGTTTCTGCAACAAATTTTCGGCCGTATTTTCAGTTTCTGGCCGAAAATTTCAGACTTTTATCACTGAAACAACACGTGCAAGCAACAAACCGCAGCAATTTTTGTCCGAAAATGGGCCGAAAGTGCATTTTTTGGTTTTCGGCTGAAATGTTTCGGTGCATCACTACTGAAAAATTGTATTTTTCTATGTTAAGAAACACAGTTGTTCCATAAATACACAGCTTCTGAGGTGTTAGTCAAACAGGATTAAGTGGAATCGTTCTTAGGAACATTTCATTGTTGGTACACTGCAAAAAAAACCAAATCTTACCAAGTATATTTGTCTCATTTCTTGTCTTCTTTTCACTAGTTCCACTGAGAGAATTTTTTGCCTATTTTCAAGCAATTTTAAAGTCTTAAATCAAGTCCCTGTGTCTTGCTGAAATGGTACTCTTTAGGCAACTGTGTCTTATATTAAGTGTAATGAGATATTTTGACTAGAAATGAGACAAGTAAGAGAGACAAGTGGTAAGATTTTGTTTTTTGCAGTGTAGTTCATGCTAGCTAAATTAAATATTAATTCTCGTTTCATTCGAGGTTTTAATGGACATAAATTAAGTCAAATTTGTGATTC
This sequence comes from Planiliza haematocheilus, assembly GCA_005024645.1. NCBI lineage: Eukaryota > Metazoa > Chordata > Actinopteri > Mugiliformes > Mugilidae > Planiliza > Planiliza haematocheilus. The sequence continues at coordinate 8,849,294 of SRSE01001415.1, read as the reverse complement.
ACTCACTGCATCCTTTTCAGGTTCTGCTCGGGAGAAACTGTCGTCGTGGTACGGGTTCCAGCCTATGCCGCCGTTCTCGCCCGAAGCTGCCCTGACCCCTGCAGGGTAACCATTCAGCCGACTGGACAAGCCCACCTGTGTGAGATGATGGAGCTGGGCACCTACACACACATAAATCACAACAGCGTTACATTACCCTGACACTCAATCCTGAGCAACCACTCTTAATATACTTTCATGCAATCACCACAGTCTGAAAAGCATTCTTTCTCTCCCGGGCTGCACTCTGCTCTACGCGCTAAACGCCACAATCCATTTCTATTAGGCTACGTCACATGATGTTAGCAGAACCACGTCAGCTCCTTTAATCATTTAGGGGAGAGACGAGGCTCTTCCGCGGGTTAACGGGTTTGCGAGTGGAGGTGCACTGTGGCAAAATGGTCTGAAAGAGAAACAACATCCCTTAAAACTTGCAGGATTGAATGTATTAATGTTTGCATTGGATTTTATTTAGATGTACTTGCAGCCATCTGTCAACAGTTTAGTTTGTTAGCATAGCTGTAGCTCTTTGTGGTGCATTATGGTGCAAATAATCCGACTTGAATGAACCAAAATGAACAACCTGAACCCCGACAGAATTGAGTCATTCACAACTGATTTAACGCCGCGTTCGCTGCTGTGCGATTTCCTCTCGTTACCTGTAGTTCCTCCGACTGGACGCGGTCTGGCAGATGAGGGCAGCTCATCGGCGTACAGGCCCCTGCCGGAGTACAGGCTGTCTGGCTGGAGATGGTCGCCGTGCCCCGCTGTTTCTCCTGTTGGCAGGTAGCTCGAGCCAAGGCCCTGCCTGGAAAAAAAACAAAACATAGAGAGATTAGTTTAGCTGTGATTTAATGAAAACTGTGCTGGATATTTATTGGAATTCTCCTCAGTCACCGCCTCTCCATGCAGTCATATTAACACAGCCAATAAAGCGGAGCACGCCTGTCCAAAAGCAATGACAACATAATGAACTGGTATTGAACAATCCTGCGTGGAGGTTGACGCTAACGACAGGGCAATCAATCTTCTATGAGTTACAAGATTCGTACAATGGTCTTATTTAGTCCGAGCGGTCTTAAATGTTTCACAGTTTACAACCTTGCTTAAATATTTGTTGCTGTGCCCAAACATTGTGTTAATATGTTATGACATGAATGTGTGCACGGTCGTTTTTGGAGCCAGTTAAGAGACCACAGCTTGGACCCGATCCATTAAACCAATAAAATAAAGATGACTCTTCTGTTTATTATTCATAAGGCCACGACGGAGGCCACCCAAAGGAAAACACTTGGTGAAGAGGTGGAGATCAGGCTGTAATTATCAATAAGAAATACTTTAGGTTTGGGGACGATGTGAATATAAAATTATTATTATTTATTCATTTATACATAAAGAATCCATTTTCCTCGACTGCTCCACTTACCTTGGTGTCAGGCCTTGGACTGCAGGAGAGGACACGCCCAGCTCAGTGAATCTCTGGGGGGAGACGAGCAGAGACAGGCAGGGTTTGACAAACAGAAAGTCACAGTGACGACGAAAATCTCAGGTCTATTCAAATTACATGTCGAACAGCGTTTAAAGAGTAATAAAATGTAAACAAAGCACTACTCTGTCTTGTGTTATATTCTTATAATTGGGCAGTGAGGCTTATTTTAGTTTTTAGTTTTTACTGGATGCCCTATTTTATAGCATATGAAAGCAATGAACCTGAAAAAGCAGCACCAGCAAACGGCTCTTTATGGCTCCACTGCTCAGTGTTAACTTTCTCTTTATATCGCTAACCTGGGGGGTGAACAATGACACACCGATCAGGCTTAACATTATGTCCACGTGTCTAATTTTGTGTAGCCTCCAAAACAGTTGTGACTCATCAGAGATGGGCCTTCTGAGGGGTTGAGGGAAGGGGCCACAGATACTTGATCAGTTTAGGATCTAGTGAATTTGGGGGCCAGGTCAAGGTTCTGAAAACATTTTTGTGTGTGTGCCTGTGTCAGGCTGTATCCTGCTGGGGAAGGCTGCTGCCATCAAGGAGGGTAATTGCTATGGGGTGGGGGTGCCTGATCTGGTCTAGGTGGGTGCTACATGTCTAAGTAACAAACACACGAACACCAGGTCCAATCATTTCCCAGCAGAACACTGAACCGTCACCAGATGGTCAATGTTATTCACTTCTCCTGTCAGTGGTTTTAATGTTGTGGCTGATCAGTGTATCTGCCTATACGAGACAGAATAGTTTAAAATAGCTTGACAACTGTAAAATGCATGCACGTATGAGTTGAAGAACGATACTGAGACGATGTTAATAAGGATCAGGATTAAACTTCTAAACTGTTAGTTCCTCTAGTCAAACAGGAGCCTCTCATCATTTCTATGCTAAGCAGATGCTGCTCAGAAACACATTAATCCACAGACTCATCCAGGCACAAGACACAAAGCTCTTTGTGTACACTGTATATTATCTCTACTCTTGTGTTGTTATTTTCTTGGCACACACACACATGTATTTTCTTACTGTCTGCTTATTATAAAGCTGCTGTGTCATTTTGTTTTTCTCCTATGAAGGTATATTTTATTTAGACTAATTTTTCAGTCAGTCCTGAAGCTGACTCTTTATCTAATCTGAATGATTTCATGGGTTAATATCTTCAGTTTCCCATAACCGCTAACACAAAGCTCCGTCCTCTCAAAACTCTTCGGCTTACTGGCGCTGAAAACCCGTATTTAATTTTAGCTTAGTTCCCTCCCCCTCAATATGAATTTCAAAGCAGGGTAATATGCTATAGATAACTTCTGCACCGTCTCTCATTAATTCCACCCATAAAATAACAACACAGTGAGCGTTGCGCATACACAGCGTTACGCACTCTTAACCCACCGCGTTGACAAACCATTGCGCTGCACAATGCTGCTCTTTGTGCGGCGCTGCTTCGCTTTTCCGTGTGGTTATTGACTTCTAGGAGGAACTAATGCAGAACAAGCAAATGCCGGCTATGTTGCTGCAAGTCTTAGGAGTTGTGTATAGCTGACAAGGGCTGTGAGGTCGCAGCTACGTGGGAGCGACAGATGGAGGAATACTTAACTGATTAGTTTGCTAAGAGGACCCGATTAAAAGTGAAGCTATAGGCTTCACGCTGGGAAACGAGAGGAAAATGCCACGAAAGAAAGGGAGGATATAGCAAATACAAACAGTTTCTCTCACTGTTTGGGTAAATTTATGTTTTTGTTGCTTTGCCCCCGGATAATTAAAACGAACAGATGCACGACAGAACATAGCTCACAGGAAATAAAAAGCAGCAGAAGCACATAATGTATGTTATTATAAAAACAATGATATCAGAAGTATCTCTAAGTGGATACGTACACCGGTAAAAGGGCTAAGAGCTTGGTAGGAGGGACCCCAATGTCTGGGGCCACGGCCTGGAGGGCTGGAGAGAGGGGGGTTGCTGGTGACGCCCGGGAGAGTGATCCCCGCTGTGCTGCCCTGGGACGTGGGCGACACAAGAGCGAAGGCATCGTCCAGCAGCGAGTGCATCTGCTGCCGCGCTTCCTCGATGGAGGGCTGTGGAGGCATGTACGGGGGTGGGGGAGGGGCGTGGCCCGGAGGAGAGGAAGCGGGGCCTAGAAAGACATCATCTGTGGGGGAGGGGCTCCTGTGTGGAGATCCTGGGCCTTGGTCGGGGTCGGACTGGAATTAAACATGACACATTTTCATGTATGGGCATTCAGAGGTTACACAGTATGTAAAAGACTGCACCGAGCTGATTGTGCGTCTGATTTCCTCACCACGTAGGCCACGTTGTTGACCCCGGGGCACTTTCTGTAAGCAGCATCGCTATCTTCAGTGATAAGGTGGTCTTTGTCTGCTTCTATCATGCCTCCATTGAGCTGATCCTTCATCCTCTGCTTTGGAGAGCGCCTCCCTCGACCACTGTTAAAACAAACAGAGACGTTTCCTCTAGTTTTAGAGTCTACTCTTGTTTAGAGTCCTAGACCACAAAATCAAACATAGACCCATAAAGTGAGCCCTAACCTCTTCTTGGATTCCATGAATACAGAGGGCATATGAGCATCCGGGTCCAGGATCTTGTCAATTTGTGTCTGCGATTTCTGATAGATACGATCTTGGTCCTTGGCATCTCCGGGGCCACCGATCACATCATCCATGGAAGGGAAGTCGTAGTGGCCCTTCCTCTTGGCGCGCAGGCGAATCTTGTTTCGATGGTGCTCAATTTCTGACTTATGCCTCAGTGCCACCTGAATCTGAAGACAAAATGACCTTATTAGAAAACATGGCCATGGTATGTACAGTACTATTTAAACATCTTTCCACCCTTTCCAAATAAAAATGACTCAGTGGATTTTTCCTGAAAGTAGACAATGAAAACCCATTTCAACAATTTGATCTGACATATTATACTTGTGTGTTTGTTTATTCAGACAAATGAGCCAATATATCTGTAACGTGCAAAAGTAAGTGCACTCCGAGATTACAAGTTAAATATTAAAGCCAAATTGCAGTCCCTCTGTTCAGATGTGTTTCCAATCAAATGAGGGTTAGATATTCAGGGATTTGTCACAGTCAGATGTTTGTGTTTGTGGAAGTATATGATGGCACAGACAAAGGAGCTTTCTGGGGACCTCAGGAATAATATTAGTTGTTGCTAACCAGGCTGAAGAAGGAGCCTCTGTGGGCTCATTATGCAATTTTCACATTTATTCATGAAAAAGAAAAACAGGAGCAGATGGTGTGCGAATGTGCTTTTGCACTTTATTAAAGGTGGCAAATTTACTCGCTTCACCAAAGGAACAGTTTTTAGTGCAACCCTGTTTTCCCACTATAGTTGCACAGCATCTTGCAGTGTCAAAAAAAAAAATCTTGAATCTATGGAGCAATAGCTTCAACCAAAAAAATACATTCATCTTCAGCAAAGCAACAAGGCGAAGGACGCAAACCTCTTTGTTGATATGATTCGTGTCCGACAGTTTGCCATTGACGGGCGGACTGTGCAGCGGCGGGACAGGCATGGGCTGCATGGCGATAAGCTGGACCTTATTGGGTAGCCTCCTACTGGCATCCGTGGCGCGAGACATCCGATCAACGTGTTCAAAGATGGAGGCGGAGGACAGCTGCTCGTTCGTACCGTTCATAGGGGGAGGACCTGAGGAAGGAACCAAAGAAAGCAGGAAGTCACGACACTGTCTGCACAGAGGCGGCACTATAAGTCTAAATACTAACGCTGATACACAAGGGGACGGGCAACTATTGCGTTTGAAATATATATATATATATATATATAAAAACAAAGGTGTTAAGTAAAAGCTTCCAGTGGTAACATGAAATTACTTTTTAATAGCCAAGCTTCAAACAATAGCTTTTTTTTTTGCCTTTGTTTGTAAAGTGGATTGTTTCCACACTTTGACTGACAGCTCAGCAGGCAGTGATGGATGGTGAGAACCAAGCACAACACTACTTCAGAAACAAACACAGACAACACACAAGACACAGCTGCTGGGGGTCAAGCCTGAGGTCTATGGAGAGAGAAAGTGGACAAACTCTTACCAATTCTATTCTTGCCTGAAAGAAATCACAACAGAAAGGAAAGAGAGACTTAACAGGGGCGAAGGAGATCAAGTGAGAAGCACATATTAAGGTTAAAGTGGTCTCGGTGCATTGAAAATACGAGCGTAAGACGAATTGTGAATTGAGGCCGCCGTGATTGACGAATGAAAGGAAACATAACCAAGAGAGACGAAGGCGGGGAGGGAGAGGAAAAGGCAAGTTTCCACGGCTGATAAAAGCTTTTCTTTTAGTTCCTTCTTTAGATAAAAAGAAAGAAGAGAGCAGCTTCTGATGAGCAGAAAACACACAGATCAAAAGACTAAATGAGCAAAAAGAAAGACGAGACATTACATAATACTCCCTTTCATATACAGACTACTTATAAACATTGTGCAGGGCATGTACAGCCTCAGAGACCATTCCTCTGTGAGCCAGTCTATGTGCCTGACCGCCTCTGGCTCCAGCAACTAGACTCTTGAGTGGCAACGCAGGCTTGAATCTATCAACGAGCTGTCGGACAGCGTGATTTCAGCTACCCCCACCGCCCTCTAAATTCTTTCTGGACTTCTTTTGTCCTCAGAACAGAATTTCAACCAGGTGCATCTTTTATTTTGTAATTCTTATGTTTCTGGTTGAGTTGATGCTTCACTTTCTTCTGTTTTTCTCAGATTTGTTCTCATCTCAACTTCACCCCCCCTCTTATTTATTTATTTTTTTAAAACCTGGTCTTCTTATCCAACACCCAGCAGCTTGAGTTGCTCTCTCTTTATCTCTTTATGTCAGCCAAGTCCCTTCAGCTTTCTCCTCCCCCTCCCTTCCCCTCATGTTTGCTCTGGAGGAGCGTAGCTCACTGTTGCAGAGAGGCCACTTGCCATTTAAAACATTGATGGGGACTTTACGGGTCTGCTTGCTGTCGCTGGGCGTGGCGTGGACTCTCAGGTTCTCCTCCGTGGATTCCCGCTCGCTGGAATGGTCACTCACCACCGAGTCACCGTCTGACGGGGAGATCCTACCCAGAAACACACACACACATACACTTACATGAATAATAGAAGCCCAGGAACACACTAACACGCCGAGATGTCATGCATAATCGAAAGCAGTGCCTTTTCAGAAAGGTAAAAGCAGGGGGGAGAGTTCTTAGAAATGATTATGTAGTTTACAGTTCGCTGACATAAACGCTTAAAAGGAATGAATGGCAGGTCCAAACGTTTCCCATCAGAACACTGAACTGTCACAAGATGGTCAATGTTATTTGCTTCTCCTGTCAGTGGTTTTAATGTTGTGGCTGATCGGTGTATACACTCAGGCCATAATAAATGATACAGACAGTCTGTAAGAGTGAAGACCCTTCATTGTCTACTGCATAAATAATGAATGTGAGGATCTGCTGGACTGTCTCAAATGAGGTCAACTGAGCTCTATTTAAAGATAATTTAAATATCTAACTAATATTAAATATCTGTGTTGGTCAGAATACACTATTTTACCTTTTCTGCCTCTAACAGAAGCACTGACCTTTCTCGCCTGCGGCCGCTGCGAGACGCCTTCGTGGAGGAGGCTGAGTTTTTGGATATGGGCGTAGGAATCTCCCCGTTCTCAGATGGACTGAGGCCATCTTTAATGGACACAGGGTGGGGCCCGGTGCCGGGTCCTGGCAGCGCAGACTCCTGGATCACCATGACATCATCTTTACTCTGCTGGCCGAGGTGCAGCTTGGCAAAGTCAAAGCCCTTCACACTGGGCGCCTGCAACTGAGGAAAGGGACAAAGGAGAATTGAAACAGGCGAGTAAAAGAGGAAAGAGGGGGGAGAAAAAGAAAGAAAGAAAGAAAGACATACGGCGAAAGATGTGTACGGGTTTACATACGGACAGGGAACTATTCAAAAAACACGGAGTTAATTTTTAGTGAGTCGACTTCCATATGATACCAATGCATCGTAAGTGCAATAGATTGGACAACAGGAAACTGAACGTTCAGACAGTGCCAACCAGAGCACATTAACAGAGCCAGATAGATAGATAGATAGATAGATAGATAGATAGATAGATAGACAGATAGATAGACAGACAGACAGACAGACAGATAGATAGATAGTCCAGCTTTGAGACTAAATTATGTCGAGAAACGGATGAATGGATGTCCATGATGGAGGCTCAGACAGACAGACATAAATGAATAAAGAGACGGTCTATGCGAAAACAGGACAGGGAGAGATTTGGGTAAACATTGAGCTGCTTGTGTTCCTGTGAGGTGGTGGGGGGTGGAGGCTGGAGACTATTTGAGTGTGAAGCCCTCAGGACTTTCCGACAGCAAAGGAATAAACAGAGCAGATCTCAATATGTGTGCCTGCAGTCTTTGTAAACTCCCGACACTGAAATGTGGCTTAAAGGAGAAAAGAAGAGTGACCTGGCACATTACGGCTAATACTCTCATTTATAGGTACGCTCTCAGAGGTTTACTGAAGCACAGAATGTGCAGTTTAGAAGACGCATGTTGGTCCAAAACTGCTAATCCGGTGTGATGAATAAGTGTGTGTATGTTTGTGTGTTCTACTCTCCATGGCACATAAACAAGGACGGTCTTTGAGGGGGGAAACGTTCAAAAAGCTGCAGCTGAGATAATCAAATGTGGTTCACTATAATTAAACGCTAAGGCTCAATGAAAACAGCTAGTGATACTCAGTATTTACTACTTTTCAGGAGGTAAACTGGGGATCAGTCACAGATCACAGTTTGCGTACATATAAAATGATCTATATATCTATATATCTACATATAACACCACTCCACGACACATATAAAACAGAATCTATAGACGACAAACACGTGACGATCCACGGTGAGATCCTGCCTCTGTGTAGTCATCGTAACGGGAGGGATACTATTCTCTATCAACGCCAACCAGCACTAGTCTCCACGCCTACTACACGATATACCTCCGCCTTGGCTCTTCTCCCTTTCGACACTTCTCTAATTTTCTCTTCTTTCTTCGTCTCCTCTGGTTTCTTTAGCACAGATTTGCCCTCTTGTCTTCTTTGCTCGCCAGGTGTGATATATTTCTTTTTATCTTTGTCCTTTTCATCCTCTTCTTCCTCTCTCTTCTTCTTCTCCTCTTCCTCCTCTTCTTCTTCCTCTTCCTCCTCCTCTTCTTCCTCCTCCTCCTCCTCACTGCTCACACTCAGTTTCTCCTTGGGCAGAGCTACTGGTCTCTAAGCAGGGGCAATGATGAATAGGATGAATATTTCTACCGATGATGCAGAATGCTATTACAACTCTAACACCCAGACTTTGTACGGCGGATTTTCTGTTCGCTAAAAAAAAAAAAAAAAAAGTCTACCGTCTGATTCTTTATATAATCGTGCAACAGTTGAATAATAAACCACAAATAGGTTACTCCAAACACACACACAAAACTAGGTCTGACTACATTTTCTACAACCACCAGACACTGCTCTGTACCTTCCCCCTTTTAACTTTCTTCTCCTCCCACTCCTCCTCCTCCTCCTCTTCTTCCTCCTCCTCATACTCCTCCTCTTCATCCTCACTAAGCTCAATATCTCTTTTAGTCGGAGGGAGCGGCTGGCGCAGAGACGTCCTTGATTCTCTGAATGACGTAGTAGACTGAGGGAACAGGAGTGGTGTTAAATGACAGACGACTGTGCTGCTGAGCAGAGGGGTTCAGGCAAAGATACAGTTACTTCTGCAACATTAGATTCAGAGCATTTGAGTGCTGCGAAGGATTGAGAAGCTAAACTTAAAAATAAAAAAAAACAAAAAGAAGAATCAAGCGGAGGGGGAATCAATTCTCGACACAGACAAGAAAGATCAACTAGAAAGTCTTGGAGCTGAAACATACACACAACCAACCCCCGAAACAGGCTTCAGCTTACAAAGATATACTTTAGGATTGGAGAGGAGGGGGTCGGCAGCATCAGACTTCGTGATGGAAGAATTGCAGGGTCTGAGAAAGAGGACTGCAAATGTGCACCAGTGAGACAGAGTTTAACTTTCTGGTACTGTGTTGTCATAGATACATACACAGTCCTTCATGTATCTTCCACATTAATGCAACTAATCTACACCCCACACGATGAACCGTGGACTAAAGACCAAAAAGATTATAATAGATTTGCACCATTATGCCATTGCAAATGCAAATGAATGCATGTACATAAAATAAAATAAAAAACTGATTGTAATTGAGTGTTATAACCACAGCTTTGTATTTGATTCCCTAGTTAGTTTGGCACAGAGAGTATATCCAGTGGAGTGTAAACGTTGCTCAAGGTGGGTGTTTCCTTAAAGAGCAGAATAAATCTCTTGCGTGACTTTTCGGGAAAAAGGGTTCTTTAAAACAAAGGAACTACAGACTCAGTTCAGACAAACGGCAGTATTTCTATTTTAAGACAGAAAAGAAAAGAAAACCCAAAGGAAACAGTAGAGCAAGTTGGTTTGTGCTATTCTTCCTTTTTTTAGCTTTAGGAAAAATCTGAAAATAAAACAATACGGAGCAGCCAAGGCCCATCCCGTGTATTATCCACATCATGAGTTGTAACCCAGCAAATGTCCTTTTATACGTCTTCTTACTGGGGTCATTAAAGATTTACTAATCTTCCACATTCTGTGCGGTCCTGTAACACATTCATGACAATGACAGATAGGACTAATTAATCAGAAGGTCATTTAAATTTAACTTGTAAGTCATTGGTTAAAATTACGACACTACACCGAAGCAGGCATTACATTATGACCTAATATTGTGTAGGTCTCAACAGTTGTGACTCATCAGAGAATAGACATGGACCTTCTGAGGGTGTCCTGTGGTGTCTGGCAACAAAATGTTGTTAGTAGGTTGTGGCCTCTGCGGATCATCTCACAGATACTTGATCAGTTTTGGGAATTTGGAGGCCAGGTCAACACCTCGTGCTGTCCTTCATGTTTCAGGCTGCATCCTGCAAGGAGTGTCATTGCTATGGGTTGGGGGTGTCTGGTCTGGTCTAGATGGGTGATACATGTCTAAATAACATCCATGTGAATGCCAGGTCCAAAAGTTTCCCAGCAGAACATTTTATTGTCACAAGAAGGTCAATGTTATTTACTTCTCCCATCAGTGGTTTTAATGTTGTGGCTGATCAATGTACAAAACCAGCATGGGCAAAAGCATAAAACTATTTAATAATGTTTTTCTTCATGATGACGTTGACTGTAAAAACATACATTATTAAACACTGGTACAGTGAAGTTACCTTCTGTCTCTGCTGGATGGAGGTCATGGCGTCTGGCTGGAACTCCAGCTTGTCTGTGCGACACAGTTTCCAGTAGAGGATGGAAATGATCACGATGACCACGACGAGGGGAATCACCACCCCGATGATGATCCACATGTTGGTGTTCTCTGTGTCGGAGGGCGAGGACGCCACCTTCTCCACGGCTTTAGACGAAACACATCAAAGGAGTGAAAAAAGCTTTTAGTTTTAAGCGGAGCTTCATCCGCACACGACAGAATATTTAACGCGGCCTCAGCGCACTCTTCAGCACAAACCTTTAATTAATACTGATTTCATCCCTTGGGAATGTACCATAAGAGGACGCAGTCAGTGCAGAGACAGAACTCCCCTGAGGAGCTCTCATTAGGCCTTGTTTAGATTCATAATGAGAAAGACGAGCTTTTGATACAGTAGGGAGGTAATTAGCTTGAATGTTACTATAAACACATGGAGCCAGCAGTTGGCTTGTATCCCTTTTTTCCCCTTTCCTTCACTAGGACCGTGAGAACAATAAGAAGCATGATATAGAAAAAAACAACAAAAAACAACAACAAAGGTTAAGATTTTTGGAAAAGTCTTGCTGTTCTGTTGTAGGACACTTTCCGCGATACAACTGCTTTCAGTATAAAATGTCAAATGCCATCTTCTTAATCACTACATCTCTTAGTTGACTCGAACATCAGGAGTCTAGTATGCTAGAGGTACTCACGTTGTGCCAAAATTCCCTGCACACGATATCCCAGGACAATGGCAGCCCTTTGAACGTCCAGGCTGTTAAGTAGGTCAGCTGTTTGCGCTGCAGGCATCCTCCGACCACTGGGACCCTCCACAAAATACACTATTTCCAAGGGGTGGTCCGCATCCATCAGTCGGTTTGCACTTACAACCTAGGATTTGAAACAAAGCAAAACGGTTTTCCTTTTAACAGTTCTGAATTAGTCAAAGTTAGAGAAATGTACGGAACAAAAGTATTTAATATGTTCAAAATAACATGCCCCTAAAAAAAGCCAAGCCCCAGTAATATTTAAGAGCACCAGGCATCCCTCTTTGAGCACTTAAGTCCTTTGTCTATTTGTTTTCCATGAAAAGTTCAGAAATTTTGAATCTGGCAGCTGGTGACAACAACAACGGGGGTCCTAGACGACATCTGAGACTAAAAAATAATCCAGAGTTTGTTTAGCCATTTGTTTGGGGGAGGGATATGCATGCTGGAACTTGAGGACACAAAGAGAGAACTGCCTCCATTCAACAAGAAAACACTGTTTTGTGTGTGGTAATGATGCAAGCACCATATACTCGTTGGGTATCATATAATCAGGGCAAAGCCATCACCCTTTTGAACGGTTGGAAGACATCTTGTGTCTTTTAACAAACATAAAAATGTCCAGATGTAGGCAAAAGCCTGAAGAACACTCGCCCTATTGCTCATTTGCATCACCACTGGATGAAAGCTTGCAATCATCATAATTATGGTGGTTTTCAGTAAATCCTTACGTCTCTCAGCGATCACCATGAGACCACAGCTCTTCCTTTTCCTTTGTTTGTTCCAGTTTGTTTCCAGCTTTGAGGCGAGCAAGGTGCAGACTAATGTGAGCTCCGATTCCAAGTTTTAGTTTTGATGTTCGCTATCCCTCCCCCCCGTGGGCTGTAAATGTTAAACATGTGAAACATTTGCGGCCAACAGCTGTGCTCGAGCGACTGGAAGAAGAAGTGCTTCCAAAAGCGAATCTAGGAAATTCATGGAAGATGACGCAACCTCGCTCTCTAAATTAAGAATGGAATGTGTGATGAAGGGCTTAATGAGCGAAGTGTCACAGTTTCAATAATAAAAATGACCTTTTAATGGAGAATGTGGTACCTCATTTTGTACGGAACTCAAAAAGTTGAATCCTTTTTGAGTTTCTGTGACTGCAGAGAATATAATTAAGGCCCCGGCTTTTTTGGCAGAACATCAGACAAGAGCCTAGAGTAAAAAGACAAACTCAAGAAATGTCTTCCTAATCAGATACTTAAAAAAATATGAACATTTATATTCACTCACTGTTTGCAGGCAAAGAAAAAACTTTCTGTTTTCATAATTTTTAAGTACACAAATATCTAGATTCACTATAGCAAAAGCACCATGACACATCAACTCATTTTCTGTGCTCCCATCAGTGTATTCATTGTTTTCCAATATTTTTCCATGTTGTCTTACAAGCTAATTTTGTGTGAGTGTGTTTGCATGGTCCCCCTGGGCGCCCTGAGGCACGGCACACAGTCTGCCGTCTGTATCTCTGGAAAGAGTAAAGTGCAGGTCATGCCTGGGCTGATACAGATAAATGGCTGGGCAGGCTCCCCTCATTCGCGTTTCTAATCCAGTGCATGGTGCATGGTTATTGGAGTGGAATGAAGGCAGCGTGAATGCGTATTGTTGCACAGCCTCGATCCAGCCTCTTTTTGTCTGTCCAGGCCGACTCATAAGGTATTCTTATCAGTGACAGCACTGCACCGGTTTTGTCATGACAGTCTAGGGCGTCTGTCTGAGATACAGCACGTGTCCAAGTGTGTGCAAGAGAGCGAGACAAAGGATTGAAGTTCAGACGGTCACTCTGAGAGACCTCACTCTCAAAATATATCCAGCTCAAATGAGAGTGTCTTTGAAATGTTAAAAAAAACTAAGAAATAATCCAAACCCAGCTTCCTTAATGATAGTATCCTCTCAAGACGGCAAAGGAATACAAGCCCATCATACCTATAACACATATTTGTTACTGTGAAAGACATCATTTTGAAATGCAGATAGGATGCCAGAGTCTAAAATTAGAAATCTAATCTTATCACAGAAATAGACACTAAAGGTTCACCGCTAATATGATCTTCCATTTTCCTAAATTGCTCTGTGAGTTTTATGGTGACAACACTGCAGACGGCAGAAAGGTCAGAAAAACCATGAGGCTGCTACTCAGCCAAGGATGATATTTATCACTTTGACAGCCCCCTTGTTTAAGGTCCACCATATGCACTCAGACTGTATGAGGCCGGATAAAATATGCATCTCTTGTCCCTCACAACAAGTCTCTTTTATCCGAGTACTTTCCTCTCCCTGTTCTTCTGTTTTTCTGAATCTTTTACCTACCCCTAACTCTGTGCGGCCTCAATAATGACTAACTTGTCAACAATAGAGACACCCTCTTAATCATCCCAGCAGCAGGGCACGGACAGAGGAAAGGAAACAATTAATAATTGATGAGCTCTTAGCAGCTCTCCGGCTCACAGTATCCATCAAGTAAAAGGACTCGAGAAATGAGGAAGAGGAGAGAGAATAGAAACCCGTGAGGTTGCGGTCGTTGAGTGGCTTGCCCCTGGGCTGAATGGGGATGCTGTTGCCATGGCGATGGAGCCATATCCTGTCCCCCTTAGAGATGAGTTGGGATGAGCAGGTGCAGAGTGGACCCACAAAAGCTACAGCCTGATTAGTAAAGCACTAAGGCGGTCGCTGGTTACAAACACGGCAACGGTCACATAATGAGCCCTCTGTACTCAGGCAAGGTAGTTAGAGGAGCTTGCATCAGGGAATCACGATAAGAATGGTGCTGGGAAAGATGTTTTTGAAAGATTTTGTGGATTAATCCATTAACAAGCACCTAGTTAAACACTTTAGTTATGTAACAAACAAGTAATGCAACACCTAAAACACATGATATTCCCAAGTACAGCAGTTATTCTAAAAGGACTCTGCAGCTGTAAACACACTATAAACACATTACCTGCACACTGTTGTTTCCTATGGTGGTGGCTCTTTTAACTCGTCTCACTAATCCCATTGCCTCCCCGACCAGCATGGCCAACCGGCGCTCCATGTTAGCTTGAAAGGTCCTCTCACCCACTTTGGGGTCCAGCACACCGAGAAGCACTATGTTTGCACACAACAGAAATAGTACACAGTGTAAAAAAACAAACAAACAGCTGTAGTAGTAGTAGTATTTCAACATGCAAAGACCTGAAGCCACCGTACCTGTTCTAACCCACGATGAGCGAAGCAGGTGACTGGTGTTCAGCTCTGGATAATGGAAAGCTATTGGACAAAGGATGCAATTAACGAGAGAGGTATGCCTTATGTTTGTTATTGTACATTTAAAATAAGTCAGAATATAGAGACTACATTATATTACTTACGCTCAGCTATCTGCAGTACAGGGAAGCCCATGTAATAGCTAAACTCCACCATTGTGAGCTTAATCAGCGCGTTGCTGACCTCTGAGCCCAACAGGTAACCCCTCGAAACCCGAACAGTGAAGGTAATGTCCACCGGCTGCTTCACCGGCCGCTGTTCTTCGATCTTTGAAGCAGCCATAGTGATGTTTACAATCTGAAACACATCCGTACTGTTTAATCAGACGGATTATTTAACAGCATAACCTACAAAACACTTCCATTGTGGTATTAATGTAGTTTCTGAGAACGCTCGTTTGTCTTTTAAGAGGCACAATGACATTTCAAGTCGGAAAAGAGTTGGCTTCAGTAAATGGGAAGTAGGAGACAGAACTGAGCAGCATTACTTGATAGATGTTCACAAAGTCTTTCCATATTCCAACAAGTACTTGATTTAATCCATGCATATATTCCAACTGAAACTCTTTGATACAGGCAACAGTTTAATAGGCTTATACATAACCCCAATGAGACGACTAACCATATAGCCAAATAAGCTCTTTATTAACAAACATTAAGCTTCTTTAATACTCAACAACTAGAGCATAAAGTCCTAGTTAATGTAAGTATTTAAGTGAAGAGCCATGGGGTCTTGTTCATCAATAACGCTTAGCTAGAAATAAGGGAATGGATGGGTTAAAGTGGCTGTGTAAAGTCTCGCTTAGAATCATAACTTATGTTAGAGTAGCATCTGATCAATTAAGGACTAGTGAATCCGAACAGGAAGTATGAGGCTTGGGCTACTATGCTTACCATGAAGATGGCACCATCCAGAACTAATAATAAACGAATAAAACTGTGGTATATGGATTGATAGACTGAACATGAGCCTTAATCTGTGAAACCAGAACAGCAATCTTAATAACCTTTAATCTTTCTCTGGCTCTAAGCAACCATTTCTGACACCACTAATTCAATGAAATTCAAATGGCATGGCAAATGTGATTAAATAAAATAGCTCATGCTTGCAAAGTAATATCCCGGAGAGCTTTGCTATAGCAAACCCTTTGTCTGCAATAACCCAAGAGTTTTCTAAATTCCCATACATGACTAAAAACTAAAATCAAGTGGACCTCTGACAGCCCAGGATTTTTATTCAGACAGCTCTAGATTATTGTCGCTGGATAGTTCTGAGCTACACCGCCTCAGTGAAAGCACACTGACAAAAACATCAACTGGAATAGGACTACATGGCTGCAAGTGCCTTCCTCCCTGTCCCACTCACATGTACTGTGAAGTTGGTTGACTCCTTTGAGCGCCGACGCACTTCTGCAAACGCCATGGTCAAACCTTTCTCAATGCTCTCGCTGAAGTTGCAGTAGCGCACGTCTATGTGACTGGGAACAAACTGCAGCACTGCAAAGAGGAGGTTGAGATCGAGTTTTAAAACCTGATGGTTAACACAGGATTTAAAATGCTGAAAGCTGGCCTTGACGAAAAGGTTGTTTACCTGTGTGGACTTGATATTTAGTGTTGGCTGTCGTCCAGCTGGGAGACACAGACAGGAAGCGGCGCCCAGATCTTCGCAGAGCATTGATGACAGATATGGCTGTGTACACCACAGGACCAGACACGACCCGAAACACAAATCTTGGTGGGGGATCCACGACCTACGCAGATAAAGCAGGATTATGACATACATCAGCGAGGAATAACATTATGACCACCTGCCTAATATTGTGTAGATCTCCCTTGTGTCTCCAAAACAGATGTGACTTATCAGAGAATGGACATGGGCCTTCTGAGGGTGTCCTGTGGTGTCTGGCAACAGAATGTTGTTAGTGGGGGCCTTGAGTTGTGTCCTATGAGTTAAGGGGAGGGGCCTCTGTGGATCAGGCTTGTTCCAGTGCATCACATAGATACTTCATCAGTTTGGGATCTAGACAATTTGGAGGCCAGGTCAACACCTCGTGCTGTTTTTCATATTTTTTGTAACCATTTCTGTGTGTGCACTTGTGTCAGGCTGCATCCTGCTGGGGATGGCTGCTGCCATCAAGGAGTGTCATTGCTATGGGATTGGGGGTGTCTGGTCTGGTCTACATGGGTGGTACATGTCTAAGTAACATCCACACGAATGCCAGGTCCCAAAAATTTTCCAGTGGTTGTAATGTTGTGGCTGATCAGGGTAAACACAGTTGCTTTAAGAGACTTGGGTTAAATAAGAAGCTGATGTTCCTACAAGGTCACTGTGGATCATAATATGACTACTCCTGTGGTGTGTTTATAAAAGAACCACAGATAAAAGCTTAGGAAGTGGTCTGGCCTTCATGGCTCGTTTGCATCGCCACAAAAACACACACATACACCAACATACACTCACACTGTATGTGAGAACCCCGTCAATCCAGTCCATCAACTCAGAATCATTTAATATTATAACAATGTCTCTTGTTCCCCTGTTATTTTAATGACAAAAAAAACATCATGGATGATACCATCTTCAATTAAAAACTAATATCTGCAAAAATAAATTTACCTGCAGCTCCACCGACTTGTTGAATTCCACTTTCAGTATA
Organism: Planiliza haematocheilus; assembly: GCA_005024645.1. Lineage (NCBI taxonomy): Eukaryota > Metazoa > Chordata > Actinopteri > Mugiliformes > Mugilidae > Planiliza > Planiliza haematocheilus. Next base: position 8,831,712 of record SRSE01001415.1, on the reverse strand, counting down.
TCTCTGATTTGGGTTTTGGCATATCCAACAGTAGCCCCCGAAGGAAAACCTTGAAGAGAAAGTACAACTCCTGGTTATAGTCTATCATATACTCTGTGCATATTTGAAATTTAAAGAATAGTTTTAAGTTTAACTCACTGATGCAAAACAAAGTGACACGTCAAACTCACCAATTTTTATTACATAATCTGGCCTGTCCACGTTGCAGAGGTACTGTCTCGTTGGTGCTGAAGTTGTGGTCTTACCACTGGTGGTGGAGATTATGTTGACACTAATTGAGGCTTCAGTAGTGGCAGCCATTCCAGTTGTGGGTTGAGGAGGAGTAGTTGTGGCAGTTGTACTTGCGGGTGCAGCAGAGACTGTATTAACTTCACTGCTAGATGGTATCAAGGTCATTGTGGCTAGGCTGTCAACTCCATCGTCAGTCACTCCCTGATCACCTAACTCAACTGGTGGGAACACAGTGGCATTGGGAGACGTTGGTTCAGCTGAAACTGAGGTTATATTGAGTGTTTGTTCAGTTGGAAAAGCAGAGTCTTGGGGAGTTAATTCGGTTGTACCAGCAGTGTTGTTGGCAGCTGGTTCGGTGGGGGCAGGGGAGAAGGCTATAGTTGTAGTTAAGACAGTAGCGGTATGTATGGTAGAAGACTCTGGGATAGACTCCGTAACAAACCAATGAACATCCGTCAGAGATGAGGATGATGTAAAATCATCTGGCAGTGAAGGTGTGGCACTCTGTTGCATGGTTTCTGTTAATGCAGTGCTGCCTCGGCTAACAGTAAGTGAAGGTGCAAACCAATCTGTGGTGGACACCTGACCACCCCAGATGGAAGAAGAGGGATCAAGGACTGGGACTATGGAAGGTTCGAGGAAGGGCTCGGATGAATTAACCGAATGAGGACTCTCGACTGTGGTGACTACCGTGGTTGATTCATCATGAGGCTCAAATCCTGAAATATCACTGGAGGATTCATCCTCAGCAAATCTAGTATCATTGATGAGGCCGTTGGTGGGTGTGATGTCTGTAGTACCGATGGACACCACAGTAACATTCCCTTTGTGTTCAGCTCCAGTTTCTGAACTGTTGTTCTCCCTGGTCAGCTGGGTGGTGTAATACTCCAAACTGTTCATGTCAGGTAAGAGGACATCTGTTGGTTGGATTGTGAACGTATCTGGCCAATCTATGTCTGATAAGTCTGGTATATCGCTGATAGAAGTAGAAGTAGGTTCTAGAGTCAATTGATCTGTACTGGAAAATGAAGATGGATAAATGGACTTAAGTGGAACAGTGCTGCTGTATGCCGTCATGAGGCTAGAAGACGGAGAGACAATCAGAGGTTGCAAGGACGAAAGGGATATGCCCACCCTGGAAGGGAAGGATGTGTCATAGGTTTCTGTATAGTCCTCTATATCATAAGAGTCAGAGGGCACCTTGGTAAATGGAGAGTAGTCGTCTCTGTCCGAATCAAAGAAAGACATTGTCTCCAAGTAGTCCCCAGACCCCCAGTCCACTTCCATGGTGTTGGTGGGGTAGAAGTCCTCTGGAGAGATCTCAGTGGGTTCAGATGCAGGCGATGCAGGGTGGGGGGCAATGAAAGGCACACTGAAGCTCGGAGATAGAATCTCATTTGGGTTGGATAGCTTACCTACTTCATGTGTAATTTTGTCATCTTTCAAGGGGTTGCTGCTTGGGCTCAGATGGTTTACATCCACAGTCGTACTGTAAGATTCATCCGCAAACGCCTGATCATGGGACTCAGTAGGCGGATTCAAGGTTGTGATTGTCGATGTTTGCTCCAATGCCTCATCCGGCTGCTTGCCAAACATTTCTTTATGTGTAGAATTAGTATCTTTCTGAAGTGCTGATCGTGCAGGAGAGCTCTCAAATGCTGTTATAGGTGTATTTGACTGGGAGCTTGTAGGAATTGGAGGATGAGAGGATGACTGATGGTCTGAATTTGTCTTGACAATCTTCCAGTCTGTGGCAGGTTTAGGTAGTGCCTTAAATTGCAGACTAGACCCTATTACAGGTTCGGAGGGACCTAATGATGAAGCAGTTGGAATATGTGGATCTCCTGATAGTGTATCTCTTTTGACAATGGTGCTTTCATATGTTATATGTCCCCGTTCAGAAAGCTTGGTGTCTGCAGTCTTAGCTTCATGGTTCGGTTTGTGAACGGATGGCAGGGCAACAGGTGAGTCTGGGCTCTCTAAGGCAGCATAATGTGAATCTGGTAAGGCTGATGGTGATGGACCGATTGTACTTTTATTTCCCAAAAAGTCCATGGGGTGGTGTGTAGAGTCCAACAGTGATTTGTCTGCAGAGGAACAAAGGGAGTGCTTTAGTTTAGTACAACACAAAATAAAAGTAAGGGAGGGGTGCTAGACTGCAATTAGACGACTTCTGTTAAAAGTTTTCCCTAGTCTCTGGCAGTAAAATTGATTTCACTCACAAATACAAACCTGACTATTATAGAAAATGACCTTTTAAATATGCAAGATAAAATTGTTGACAATATATTTTTTTTCAATACACAGTGGTCAACACACAATCCAAGACAAGAAGAATTCAAATTAGGCTTCAAAGCCTTAAGATGCTATTAACGGTAATTTAAATTTTGAACTCTTTTGTGGCAAACACGCACATGTTAAACTAACCAGACAAAACCATATTTTACAATGTGGTTTAACTTTTGAACAGAGGTGGAGGATGAGAGCAAAGATTACTTTTTGTGGCCATGTTGTATAACTGGGCTAGCATTACATCAGTGAGATCACTTTTGACAGATTTACTGGTACAATAATTGCCAACACTGATCTGAACAGGTTTCATGAGGAGGTAGACACACATACATACATAAAACCCCTTTTTTATAAAGTGAGCCATTCCAACTATCTGAACCAAAGGTTACTGTGTACTTGCATAAACAGAACGTATAGCAGAGGATGCTGTAGGGAGCTTTGGTCAATACATTCGATCAATAATGTATCGACAGCTATATTTACATCAATAACAGTGGCGTTGGCTTACCAGAAAACATCTAGTCTTGCTGTATCCTATGTTTCCTGCCACCACTACACAGCTTAGTATTAGCTACCCTGTTGGCAAATACTGTATTGTTAGACCTAATCACTAGTCCAAACGGCAGTAGAGGGAAGAACTGTGCGAATGTGCCGACATGTATTCACATCTTGGATTTTACCAATGAACTCTAGAGACTGAATTTACTATTGTTTAATGATACGTGATCTTGAAGTGATGGATGATGCAAATTTCAATAGCTGAATAAATAGTTTTTAAACATGAAGGACATTATAGAAATGGCCATTTCTGCCCATGTTGCATTACATAAGTAGTGTATCATGCATGGTTTAACTGTGGAAGTGCCTTAATTATATTGCACAGACTGGCAAGTTCAAGAGAGGCTACATGAGCTGAAATGGTTCTTAAATTATTAATTAACAGATCTTTGTAGCTTCATATATTTGCCAGTTTTATATGATTAAATGTGTTTCGTGAATATTATATAATAATAGTAGTGTCATAGTGTTTCCTGACTCTGCTAAAATGCTAAAAGGAACCTTAATATGTGGGTCTTTCCACAGTGCAGAGACACGTGTGCTGATGGCAGATAAACAGGACAGAAGACAGGACATGAGTTAAGGTGTCGGTTTTCATTAAAAGAAATGTTTTCTTGTGGTTGTTGGGGTCACTGATAACAAAAAGATTCTTTCACAGAGCTCCTGTCTGCATTGAAAACACAAACAAATTCTGTTCATTGAGCCCAGAGCAGACTGCATGTCTTCAATTTGTCCTTGAAAGTAGGCCTTGAACAAAACAAGACTTAAAAGGCACCATTACTGCCATTGCCAGAAGCTAGCCACCAACAACCTCTACATAGTGACTCAGCAGCAGCAGCTGGTAAGGCTGCTCTTTGTAGTTTACAGAGAGTCTGCAGAACGATGGACTCTTGAAAACCGTCACAGAATCAGCTGAGCGAGTGGATTATTTTTAACACTGGGGGCAGAGAACAGATCCCATAAAAAGGATCAAAAAGAAAGAATAAACTTGTGGAGCATCATCTTCAATTTACTGCATCACTTCATACAAGCAGACAGCCTCTGGCTTGGCCCAGGAGAAAACTCCCAACTTAATTATAACCTACACGGCTACCTTAATCCAGTCAACATGCTACTATAACAGAGGCCACAGGAAAGGATATAGAAAGGGAAAGCCAGGACTTCTTGGAGGCTAGGCTGTGTTGTACATTTTCCAACCTGCCACACAACTGCTTGACTCCCGTGCCAAGCGCTTGAACCCAAAGGGATGTGGCACACAGCTGGCCAGATGCACACATATGCACACAAGCACACAGACACAATAAAGTACTTACCCGTTAAATGGAGAAACTGAATTAGAAGGACATGCAGCATGTAGTTGCATGGTGCATGCAGAGAACAGAGCAAAGCAGGGAAAATACAACAAATACTTAAGAAGACACTGCATCAACTGGTACTGAATGAACGAACAACTATATTCTGATATTGTGTTTTTATTCACCTGGCTGTGATGGATCCTTTAGCTATTTGGTAGCTAGCTGTAAACAACGGTACTTTAAAGGCTACCTATGCACAAAAACAGCAAACAAAGACTGCCAAGGCTTTGTAGGACACCATGTTTGATGGACAAGCATGTTGATATTTGAGGTCACACTGTTGTACATGACCCCAAAATGTCACCCCATTTTAAGTCACCACTACATGGACATTCAATTTACAGTCACATTTAGGACACCTAAACAAAACATGACGCTTGTTAAGAGCGAGGAACACAGGCCTGCATGAAGCTGCTGTTAAAACCTAAGGCAAAAATATATAAAATAATAATATTTTTACTTCAAATTCTATTTTTTGTAGATTGGTACATATGCAAATGTTGTATTATTATTTATTTCTTATTATTATTATTATTATTATTTTACTATGCTAACCTGTATGATAATAAAAAAGACCTAGCTGTGTACTCTTAATTATTAAGCAGGGTCTTCATACGTGGTAATGACAGTCAGAGCTCAGTGCGACAGACAGCAACCAGGCACAGAGCAAGTGAGATCAGCCTGAGCTGGGGCTGACATTACAGTAGGCAGAAAACAATTGACAAAGGCCTCGAAGACTAGGCTGCGCTACCACCTGTTCACTGAAACAGGAGCGCGTCACACTTGGTTGGCCGCTCGTCGCCAGGCCTGCCTGCGAAATTAAGCACTGAGACTCATGCACATGGACACCTTCAAATATCAGGTCAGGTCCTCAGCTCAAATAAATGACACAGTTCCCAGGATTTCTTCTTTCTTATCTCGCTCTCCCAGTTACTAACCTTTTCTATATCTTGAGAAGGGGAATCGTTTTCATGATGAATCCTCCTCTCGCTGCCAATGAAAACTCATTACAGAAACAGGGACAGGCTGTTTTATCTCGAACTAGGGCTCTTTAAAAGTGCTAATTGCCGTATATATCTGCTTTAAAGACTCATATCCTACAGATAAAAAGATAATCAAAAAAATAAACATTTAATGCTGCTTCCTAACAAAACCTCCGAGACTTGATCGATTGAATCGATAGCTCTGGTTTTCTACTAAATATGGCTACAAATGCTATTAATAATATTCAATAATTGATCAGAGTGAACTAGGTGGAAGCTTTAAGTGAGTGAAGCTGTTCCTTAAATTATACATCCTTGCTGAAAACAACATCTTTTTCCATGCGTCCATATTTAAACAGATGACGACAAAAATAATGCCCTTCTTGTGGGTCGGGTTGTTTTTGCCTCCGTTTATACAGTACATCCTGTTCCAGGCTTGAATCACTGCCAACAATCATGTAGAATGGATTCTGACAAGAGAGGGATTATTACTCCTGGTGGATGATTTGATGTTCCTTTATATATATAAAAAAATAATAAAAAAAACAATCCCTACAATGGAATAAAAAAAGAGACCGAGCAGGACAAAAAAGACTGCTTCAGGCATCTGAAATAGCAGCAGCCCAAGATGAATCTTATGGGAGTGTATATGGGCTCATCAAAGCAATTCATTAGCCTATATACTGAACGTGTCTGGCTGTTTGCGATAGCTCGACATAGTCCCTGAGGCATCTGAATAGAAATAAAAGAAAACTGTTTATACATTGATCAGGACAGGAGAAATAAATAACATTGACCAGCTTGTGACAATACAACTTTTGGACCTGGCATTCGTGTGAATAGTACTCAGACATGGACCAGGCACCTCCACCCCATAGCAATGACACTCCTTGATGGCAGCACAAGGTTGACCTGGCCTCCAAATTCACTAGATCCTAAACTGATCAAGTAGCTATAGGATGATCCACAGAGGTCCCTCATACTCATAGGACCCAAAGGCCCCCCACTAATAGCATCCCATTGCCAGACACTACAGTACAAACTCAGAAGGTCTATGTCTGTTCCCTGGAGAGTCTCAACTGTTTTGGAGGCACAAGGAAGACATACAGGTGGTCATAATGTTATGGCCTGATCAGTGCATCTTTATCTGTGTAGCCAGGCCATATTGCAAAATGATTGCTTGCAGAAATGCTTTGAAGTTTTGAATATTAAAGCAAGTTTCCTATATTTTCAAAAAACAGTGTTGAATGTTTGAAACATTTCAAGACACATAAATAAAAGAAGCCACAGAAAATAAGAATGGTTAATAATGCACAACAGTTCCGCGCTCGGCATGTAAATGCAAAAGCCATTACAAACAGATGGAAAGTAAGCTAAAACGTGATTCTGCCTTCACCGTCCTCTCATGAGTAAAGATCCCAAGGCCAAAACCGAGTTAACCTGATAATGTCTTTCTGCAGACGGCCCATCGCAACTGATTTTGGAATGCTCTTTATTTGAAGAATGTATTTACTTCCAAATAACAAGGTTCAGCTACCATAACATAAGTACCCAATTTACCACTTACAACATGCAGAAATGGCAACGTGTTTTCAGCTCTTGCCTAGACAGGCTAATAAAATATCAAAGTCCTGACTTATGTCCTGGCTTGCGCGTGTCCTTGCAAATTTGGCTGGTCATCCTGCTGTATTGGACTCCATGAGTGCTTTCGGTTTTTGTGCTGCTAATGTAGCACGTTTTTTTTCCTGCATGTGTAGGTAGCTCGGTGGCTGTTTTTTCAAAGGCATATTAATTTTGGTGGTGAAGACTTGAGCGCATCCTGGCTCGCATTACCTCGACGTTGCAGTTTGATACGCTGTTGAGTGTCTTCGTTGACACTTGTAACGCCAACCGCTGATTTTTTCACCCGTTTAAATCCCAATCTGTACCCTTGCCCAACAAATAAGATTACTAAAGCAGGAAAACACAAGATATCAGCCAAGCAACACATGTGCTTTCATGTGCGCACACAGAACAGAATAACACACACAGACCCTCATACATTCCTATGTGTGCCAAGAAACCTGAGATAGCAATTACAGAGCTGTATAATGATATCATTTCCTATGTTTGCCAGACTCCTTATTGGAAAAAAAAGTGAAAGTAATTTAATGGTTGTGTAATTTGAAAAAAAAAAGGGGGGGGGGGGGGGACAGAAGAAAGGCTCTTTTTTGGTATTAATGCGAGCTAACTACAACCCCACACATGGTTCTGTTTTCAGCTGAGCCCCTTGCGTGACTGGCTCTTTTCAGTTGGCAGGAGCTGCGTACGCTGAGAGCAGTCAAACAATCAAGATACGGCCGTGCTGACATTTGGTTTATCGGGGAAGCTTTTAAGATGGGAAAGATTCCATTGTTTTTATCGGTGGAGTTCAATTAGATCGCGACCCCAGCCAAAGCTCAAGCAGCCCGTCTGACAGAAGAAAATTGTCTGCGCTAATAAAGGCCGCATTCATTACAGGCCTACACCCGCTGGTTTTCCAGTGCTTACTTGACAAGTTTAACCTACATCAAACAGAAAAATATCAAAGAATAGATTTAAATCAGTAAAACCAGGGGTAAACAAAGATGCAATCAAGCCAATGATCTCATAGTTTAACACGGGAAAGGCAGGACATAAAAGTTCTGGTCGCTGGAGTGGCTGAAAACATCTACTGTAAACTAACTGAAGAGTCCGATTTGGCCAAAAATTAACCTGAGAACGGAGATCCGAGTGATGTCATTCCTGCACTTCAAGCGTAATTAAATATTCATGTGACGCTTGTTTTGCTTTCCTGAGGGAATACTTTCAAAGACAAGAAGAAACGCAAGGGCAATAAAGAGGAAGGGGGAAGATAAGGGGGATGGGAAAGGAGTTCAATTGAGAGATGTGTGGAGGATAATGAGGGAATCTCAGCTAAATGCACTGTTACCTAGGGCCTGTTCAGACCTCGCATTAAAATCTAATCTGGGCTATCCGATCGCAAGTGACCAGCTTTAGGTACGTGCGTTCAGACCTGGCATTAACACGTGTCTCCAGATCCGATCTCAGTTTCGCGCTCTGCATGCAAATAAACACAGACGTCATCTGGGGCTAATTAACAGACATCATTTTTCCTTTTCAGGCGATCATTTATGTTTTGTTTTGTTTTCTGGACGAATGAGGCAAAACTCCACTGATGCAGGAGCACCCCTGTTGAGTATGGGCGGTCACAGTGTGTTGCGTCCACATGCGACCCAGACCACCTCCAAATATGGTCAGAGATCAGACTTCTCAAATGAGATCTTCATGCGTCCTGAAGGTGTTACATGATTGGATCACTCAGATCGGATCTTAATGCGAGGTCTGAACGGGCTTCTAGAAGGCGAAGCTGACTTTCATGTTCAGTTAATTTTCTTTGTGAATTCGTTATATGTAACAAAATAATAATAACTAATAATTAATAACTAAAGAAGTTTATAAAAACACAACGAAACTTGTAGGAGTCTTCCTAGAATGCATGACAGATGATGTGCTGCGCCACGATCTTTGTGAAAGGCACACAAAGACAAGCATTGACACTCTCATCCAAAGTGTGCGTACACTCCTTCATTTTCTTTTCTTTTTCAATCAAAGACAGGAAGGCAAAGACTTGTAACCAGAGAGGCCCAGAGGTCTGCATCACTAAGCACCCCTCTTCAACTTTGTCTCAATCCTCCCAGCGTAGGCCACTCTCAGGCCTTTAGGTGCTGGGTTAACAAACACTGCCTGCTGGGTTAGGATAAGCACTCTTGGAAGTTAGAAGGAAGCTGCTGTCAAACAAGTCTTCTTTTCAGAGAAAGGGATGCACTGTATCTGCGCTGAAAGGCCTCCCCAAAAAAACACAAAAATGATTTTAGCCCAGAGAAGCTCAAAAGAGGCCGGGCTGAACCGTACCATCTGCTCCAATAAATATATAAATAATCAGCTGCAGTTCATCAGAGCACATAGTGATTTGGGTGCAGCGCAATATGGCCTCAGTGTTGCCTTCTGTCAAATCATCAACTTTGGATTGCACATTTCAAGCTCCCACCACTGACAGGCTGTTAGCACTGGGGACTGCAGGCAAATTAAGGCCAATCCATTTGTAATAAATAAAAGATTTGCTACAGGTGGCTTGTGTACCGATAATACCTTAAAAGTGGATTAAAAAAAGTGATTAGAGCAACAGGCAGTGTTGACAATCAAGATAAAGAATAGAGAGCTAGGGAAAATTAAGTGTCAGTAAATGACTCAACAGATCACACAAGAAAGGCAAATATATTTAAAGCAATTTGCAATAAATAATATACTACAAACTCATACTCCCATTTCTTTTTATCCAATTAGTCTAAAAAAGGGTAATAACATTTGTTTCTACAGCAAATAACTAGTAATTATGACTGGATTAAAAAAGAAATCAAACAACAAAAGCGCTAGTGAGAGCTTTTAATCCTCGAGTAAATACAATTGTTGTTCTGAAACAATATTTGTACTTGCAGGATGCTGGAACTGCAGTGGAAAATTGCCTTGGTAAAACACACGCACACAAAAAATGGGTACACAAAATCACTAACAGATGTCGAGTCCATAAGCCCCCACTGTGGTACCTTGACATCACAACCTACCAGTGTATAAAGGACAACTGGAAAACATGACATAAATGAGACTTTGGATATGTTTGTAACACAGCAGCTGACTACATACACACGTGTGAATGTGATATAATAATGGATAGTGTTTACATAGATGCGCAGAGTTAACAAAGAGGAAAACAAAGCCATTTTCCATAAGGTTAGAACAGATTTCCCACTGACCAGCAGCCAGCACAGCCAAATAATGCTGCGGCTGGCCAGTAAGTGTCAACCACTGGCCGTTTTCCAATTCTGCTCAGGCTGCAGGCCGGGTGAGTGCAAAAGTACCCAGTGTTTGGCTTTTGATAAGTTCTGCCCATTGATCTGCCACTGGCTTCCAGCTCTAATGAATAATGAATGGCCATATTGTCATCCCACACAGATCACATTTCACATGGAAACGGACCGAGCTCGTAATTAGACAGGACTTTGCTGGGCTGCAGCTCGCTGTGCTGGAGTTGCCAGCCACTGCGGTGCAGAGAGAAAGACAGAGAGAGACTATTGAGGTAAAGATTCAAGGGCTTTTTATAGTATTACATGAAAACATTTACACATTTGTAAAGATTAATTTTAGAACTACTGCTTTAGAAGATATTCAGCAGAGGACAAGAATGCATAACAGAAGTAGGGAACATTTGTATGATCTAAAAGGGAAATTACTGCGTGATGTCTGGTCTGGAGGAACAATTATAAGCAGGCTGCCATGCTCTATTTAACCTAAAAACTATAGAGTGCTGTGGCAGAGCAAAGCTGTATGACTGGTGACTTTGCTGTTGACACAGACGCTGGAAACTCTTCCTGCTTTTGAAAGAAGAAAAGTGTGCAACGATGAGTAAAAGACCAGGACGACCTTGTGTGTTATCATAATCAAGGCTACTGTAACAGATGTGCATGTGATACCTAAACCAACGGGTTCTGACACTGAGCAACAGGTAGAGTCTAAATTCAAATACATAATTTACAGCTATGCACTCGCTTGCCAGTTCACTGGCGAAAGCAAATGCAAATAAGGCAGCACTGCACTAAATCTTAACTTCATGAAGGTTATGGTATTCTTCATTTGTTCAAAATAACCGAGAGAGCTGTTGATTCAACCGTGCTTTCAGTTGGGAAGCTGTGGTTTTAAGTACTATTGAATTCCACCGTGTTGAATCCCCAATTTGAGCACATATTTTGTTTAGCAGCATCTCACGCTATACCGATCAACCACAACATTAAAACCAGTGTCAGGAGAAGTAAATACCATTGACCATCTTGTGACAATTCAACGTTCTGCTGAGAAACTTTTGGACCTGGCATTTCTGTGGATGTTACTTAGACATGTAGCACCCACCTAGACCAGATCAGGCAACCCCACCCCATAGCAATGACACTCCTTGATGGGAGCAGCCAGGGATGGACAGGCACAAGCAACAAAAATGGTTTGAGAACAACTCAAAAAAACATGAAAAATAGCACAATGTGTTGATCTGGCCTCCACATTCACTAGACCCCAAACTGATCAAGTATCAAAAGATTCAGATGACCCTCCCCTCAACCCATAGGACCCAAAGGCTCCCACAAGCAACATCTTGTTGCCAAACACCACAGGACACCTTCAGAAGAACTGTTTTGGAGGAACAAGAGAGACCTTCAGAATACTAGGAAGGTGGTCATAATGTTATACCGGATTGGTGTATATCCCCCAAAATGTGGGGTCAAATTTCCACATAAACTAAAGGTCCTAAAAGAGGGATTTAATGCAGGACTGAACTATCAAGGGGTTGCATATGGACTGGTAACAGGTAGAAGGTGGAATGTTTCTTCCCGTGAAAGTGCCCGTTTATAGGGAAAAGGTACTTTTGAGGTTGTACTTTTAAAGCAATACGCACATTTAAATATTCCATCTGTGAATGATTCGACAGCAATCATCTAAAATGCCCAGTGGATCTAAAATTCCAACTGTTGCGTGATCAGCAAAAATGACACCTCTAAAAAATTTAAAAGGAATCCAGCTTATGGCAAGGTAGAGAGATGTTTTGCACATCATTTCTCTGAGTTTCAGTTTGGTTTTCTCCTTTTGAGTTTGAGTAATTTCTAGATAGAGGCTTATCAGTATAATGATATAGTATTGTGCTTTATATTGTAGAACACCACTAGCTGTGACACTGTCTTAAGTTGCCCTCAGTTTTAGCTGGCTCTTTATCTATCTATAGTCGATATGATAACTATAACTGTGTGTGTGTGTGCACAGTGAACTAACAAGGTTGTGCTGGCTGAACACTGCTTACTATATTCCAGAAATGTGTGTGGTATCAGACCCCACGTGGCTCAACAATGCTAACGGTGAAGCTACCGTAGTTATGTCCCAAGAATCAAAGCTTCAAAGACACATACGGTCGTAGTCAGAGCAATAACCATATCCTCAGTTACAGCTTCAACCAGCAAAGAGCTGCCGCAGCTCTATGGTCTCTGCTCACAGGCAGAGGCTGTACAAAGCTGGAGAGCTGACTTTTTAAAGTAGTAATACACAGTAAAGGCATAATATGTCCCATAATTTCATATTAAGTCTCCTTTATCTGCAGAGCACTGCTCTAAACTGGCAGTGTATTGTGGCTAGATGTTACCACCACATATTGTGAAATGCAACAAAAAAAGAAGCTGACACAAAAGCTATTGATCCCTTTAGGGTGGGGGTGCTCTGCAGTCTCCAGTTTTAGCTTTCTCAAACACTTCTTAAGTTAATTAACACACAAGGCATGTCCCTGTTGTTCCGATTATGCTGCAATATTGTTCATTCAGAAAAATCTCAAAGGGCTTAAAAAGAAACGGGCTAATTCGGAACAGCGTGCAGCTGTCTGAAGCCGGTCCAAACCACGGCTGATAAATACACTCTCATGTGATGCTGCGGTCTGGAGTCTGCCACGGAGAGAGCTGTCCATGAGGATGCTCCACAAAGTGCTTCATTTAGCTTAATGTCATTATCAAAACCGAGAGCGTATATCAACGAAAACCAGCCTCTCTGATCTGATGAAAGATATTTTCTGATAAAAGGCCCGATGGATCGCTTATCCATCTCCAACCAATCAAAATGCAGAACACGACGGCTAGTAAAAAGGGGTAGCACAAAAACGAAAACGAAAACTTTCAGATTTGACCGAGTTCTTTACCACGGATTGAGCCACTTGCTAAATGAATAAGAATATCTTTAGCAAAGTATACAGGGTGTAACAGCAGCCCACTTTGTAATTACTTGCTAAATGATAAAGAGACCAGGAAGAAAATGTCACAGGAAAGTGGTTTAGGAAAACAGAAGTTTTGTTTTGCAACTGTGCTCATAAGGAATCTCAGAGTGAGAGATATAAAAAGATAGAGAAACAGTTTTGTGGAATCCAGTAAATAAAGTCTCAGCTTTAAGAAAACCATTATGTTAAACTGAAATCATTTAGCAAACAGAAACATTGTCGTCTACAATGGGCAAATGCAAAGTGTCATAAACAGTAAAGAACATGCTCCACTACGCCGCATTAAGTGTTAAAAAAATGGAGGTGTTATCAAACAAATGCAAGTTTAAGACTTGCTAATTCCTGCACAAGGTTTTCACCCTGGCATTCACCACATAATCCTATTACCACGTAATATCATGAGTTTTTGGCTAGCCTTAAAACATGCTCCTTTCACTGGGCAAACTGTGAGGGGGAGCGGTGTTAGTGGGATAAAGTCACTATCAATAAAATTAAGGCCGGGGGAAAACACCCACCAAGTCCATGGATTTAGACCCTTTCTCTTTCTCTACTTACAGGAAATTGGTTTAACTCTAGAGTCTGTGCTCTGCCGGGACAGAGCCACTTTGCCGCCTTTGAAAATCCAGAATCAAACATGCGGCTGTCCCAGTTATGACTATCACAACCATACCAGCTCATGCAGAAGCCATGACATAGTTCAGACATTGTGCTCAAGTAAACAGACAGATATATACTCTTTTGTTTCGACACATAAGCTACATGTCTACCGTGTAATTTCAGACTTATCGGGATGATGACAAGCTTTACGTAGAAAAGTTGGCAACCGTGGCTTAGAGATTAGGAAAGCAGGACTGGAAGGTCGGTGGTTAAGTTGGCCTTCACACAGTAACCCCCCTACTACTTCAGTGCAGCTGCTCCGCGCACCACAGACAAGACAGCAGTTGTACTAAGCACTGCTGAAAATGTAGCTAGCAAACGTGCTGTTAATGTAGGAAATGTTAAAGAAAAAAAAAGATACTTAAAATGTTTAGGTAGTTTCTTGTGACCCTACTCTGGACAAGGGGAAAAGAGAACTGATAAACATAAGCGCATGGCTTCTGATTTCTCTCCAATCCAATCTGCCAGATAAGGGAGGGTACCATTACCAGGAACGAATCCTTCTAGATAAAGATCTTGATTACACCCTTAAGACAGTCGATCAACCATACTAATGCAGAAGGTTTATGCAGCACTGACATTTCATTTTAGCACAGTTTTGTGTAATTTATGCAGCATCTATGAGTACAATATTAGTTTCTATTTTACAAATTATGGAGCTGCCTTTGCTTTAAACTAAAATAACAAAAATGAAGAAATAATTTTGCCCTCATCAACAGCAGGTGCAGATTAAACTGAATTCGTTGCCTGTTAATGGCGAATCTCGTTCTCCAAAGACACTGATCTGTGTCACTTATGTAACACGCGGTATAAAACAAGTCGTGTGTGTGACAGAAAGGTGTTCGCTTACCTGCAACAGGTGAGTCAGCTGCGATCACGGTTACCAACACCGTTATCCCCAGAAACATTGCACGCTGGCTGTGAGTGTGCGCAAGAGCCTCGAGCATCACCACCAAACCCACAGCGGAGACGAAACCTGCCATAGTACGGCGGGGGTGGGGTCAAGGCATTTCATCCAGTTAAGAAGAGAAGAGTCATTCCGAAGAGGCAACCAAAAGTTTTTTTTGGGGAGGGGGTTATTAAGGGACACTCGGTTTCTCCTTCCTCGCTTTAAGGCCTCTCCTTCCACGACATGTTGTCCCAGTAGAGAGTGGCTGATGGAAACAAAGGAGCAACAGTGTGACAATCAAAACAAAGGAAATAACTTCTTCACTCCGATTAATAGCCCATCAAGTGAAGATTAACACACACTGCAATCGAGCAGTTGAAGTTTAATTAAAAACCATTAAATCAAATTGAAACCATTAAGCAAACACAAAGCCACTCGAGCTAATGAAATATATCGAGAATGGAAGGAGACTTGATATTTAGTAAATAAATGCGCAGTCTTTTGTATAGATCAGTGTATATACACTAATTTTTTACTGGTCACCCTCATATAAAGACATAGTAATAACAGAAGGGATAATAAATAGCATGTATTGATTATTACTGGAAATATATATTTATTTTACCTTTACTCTGATTTTATAAACAGTAAAGTTTCCAGTGTGTTTAAGATGGATCGCAATCCATTGTTTTGAGTGTGGAAAATATAAATTCAGTGCAGTCATCCACATATAAACTATACATTTACTCCAACATGAGAATAAGTAAATAACATTAGAGGCATGTTTAGCATTTGTTCATGTTTATATAGTGTGGAGGGACACTCATGCTCATGGCCAACCATGACGTTATAAAGCAGCGTTAGCCAACTCAGCACTAATACTAAACTATTATCAGTCAAAGAGCCTAACTAACTTTACAAAATACAAGACAGACGTGGTTTAAATTAAAAGAGGGGTTAAAATAAGCGGCCGGCACAGACCTCATCCCCCGGGCTGTGCATGGCTAGCTTGTCTCATCATGATATCCTACAGTCTCCAGCCCTACATCCCGTCCCGTTACTTGCAAAGCTAAACGGTCATGTGGTGCCTCACAAAGCTAGACAAAAGCTACATCCCCTCGTTTAATGAAACGTCACATCAAAACAAAATTTAAAAAACACGCTAGCAGTTAGTTAGCTGACACACTTTGCTGACATCTCCCCATGAGCTAGCGCTGAGTCCACAGATAAACCGTTTCTTTTTCCTCCTTTCCATTCCTGTCAGCCAGCTCATAGCGGCGCATTCAGACTCACCAGAAGAAAAAGAAGGGGCAGCTCCAACTCCTGTTGTCAACCCCTCTGGAGAAAATACGGTCGGCTGAAATAAAATCTTCACCACCTGCCTGAAAGTGGTTGTAAACGTAGCGTGCACGACCTGCTGCTAGCTGGTTTTCATCTGACACTCTTCTGGTAACAGTTACCTTCTCTTGTCCTGAGGATTGGGTTAGCCCCGCCCCCTGAGGGATCTGATTAGTGGCTAATTTACCGAGACGCGCTCTGATTGGCTGAGAGCCTTTTCCGTCAGACTGGGCTTTAGGTTTAGGTTGGTCCTCCTCGACTGGCGTCCGCGGCTCCCACGGCAACGTTGCCTCATGCAATGATGCACTTAACAAGGTATATATATATATATATATAAATGCTGATCGATATATATCTGCTTCACGAGTGGCTGAATAAAATAAAATACGTAAGTAAGGTGTTAAAATCAATAACTATCTAGATGCATTCTGTGTCCACATCTTCCCTTTAATTCACACCTCCTCCACCACTTATAAGCCTATTAAAGCATATTTAAAATAGCAAAAAAAAAAAGCAGTGATGATACTTAATGTATTTCTGTAAGGGAGTATACGGTCCATCTCCCAAAATACGGCCCAGTCTATGGCGTACAGGTAGGCGTAGAAATCGTCAGTATTAAGGTTTTATGGTTGAAAATAACTTGAGATGATCAGCAAAACCTAATCACGTCAGTGCCTGGCTCTGGATGTGAAAATATTTGGTGCACACCGCCACCTAGTGGCAATGCAGGGTTTGACCTAAAGGGTACTCGCCAATCAGGCATAACATTATGAGCACACACAGGTGAAAATGCAATGTTGCTGCTGGGAAACTTTTGGACCTGGCATTCGTTCATGTGGATGTTACTTAGAGATGAAGCACCCACCTAGACCACACCAGGCACCCCCACCCCATAGCAATGACACTCCTTGGTGGCAGCAGCCATCCCCAGCAGGATGCAGCCTGACACAGACACATAATAGTTTAGGAACACCTCAGAAAAATACATGGAAAACAGAAGGTGTTGACCTGGTCTCCAAATTTCCTTAGATCCCAGTATCTAAGGAAGGCCTCTCCCCTTAACCACAGGATCCAAAGACCCCCATTAACAAAATTATGGCTCCAAAAGATCCATGTCCAACCGTCCATTCTGATGAGTGAGAATGGCTTAGGAACCACAAGGGAGCCACAATATTTGGAAGGTGGTCATAATGTTATACCTCATCGCTGTGTCCTGGATCAATATGTGAAATATGACTTGTTGTTTAATAATCTTCTGATTCCCATAACAAATATTCCTGCATAATCAGAAGAATGCTTAACTCTAGTGCATATAGCTAACACAGTTTTACTAAATTAATGATGAGCTTATGCAATACATTGTTATATATTAACCACCCACAGCATATAAAGTAGGTTAAACAGCTCCATGTCAACCATGCAGCCCTACATACATAGATTAGTGTCTTCCCTCTTAAAGTTTAAACACATCTAAAGCACTTTGTATTCGCTTCATGTTTGGATTGCATTATATAAGAACATTTTCTTGTCTTGTCTGAAGTTGTGCTCATGCATTCGAGCATAACATGTTTTGGGATATTATGTAATATGCAGAACTGTGTAAAGGTTTTAGACCCTTCTTTGTTGTTAAGATTCTTATCCATCATGCAGCACCATCGGGTTCCCGGTTGGTCCCAAATTCATTTCACAGACAACAATCCAAACATGCAGCCAGAGTCACACTGAACGACTATCTTCAGAGACAAGAAGAACATGGAGAACAAGGACAGATGGCGTGGTCCCAGCAGAGCCCCGATCTCAACAGTGTCACCAGTCTGGGATTACATGAAGAGGCAGGGGACGCTTAGACAGCCTTCATGATGTGGAACGGCATCTGCCAAGTAACCTTGCAGAAATGATGCACTTGTGAGGAGTGGTCACGCCAAATGTTCATTTGTTGACGTTTAAATGCAGTGCACTGTATTTTTACTTTACTACAATGATAGATCTACTGTTTCTTTGCTTTTGGACACAGTAGCTTAGTGGAGTCTTTGAAACTGTTTCTCTGCAATGCTCCAGGTCCCACCACCTTTGCTCAGTGTCCATTGATTGTGATTGTGAATAACTTGTCATGCATGTCTGATCTGCTTACGTTACACCACTCTCTAATTAATACTTTGAATGTTAGCACTATCCATTCTTTACATCCATTATCAATTACTTTCAAGAATCGTGTACTCTTTTTTTTATCATATATGCTGCATATGAATGGATCAAGCATAACATTATGACTATCCTAATATTGTGTAGGTCTCCCTTGTGCCTCCAGAACAGTTGTGACTCATCAGACAATGGACATGGGCCTTCTGAAGGGTGTCCTGTTGTGTCTGGCAATAGAATATTGTTAGTCAGGATCTTTGGATGGGATCATCCCACAGATACTTGATCAGTTTGGGATCTAGTGAATTTGGAGGCCAGGTCAACACCCTCTGGTGTCTTTCATGTTTTTGAGTTGCACCTAAAGTGTGCCACATCCTGCCGGAGTGTCATTGCTATGGGGTTTGGGTGCCTGGTCTGGTCCAGGTGGGTGGTACATGTCTAAGTAACATCCAAATGAATGAATGCCAGGTCCAAACATTCCTAGCAGAGCACTGTCACGAGATGGATTAAAATTTCTACTCAAGGTTTCTTCCTGTTAAAAAGGAAGTGTTTCCTTTTCTCTGTCACCTTAGTGCTGGCGCTGGGTTCTGTAATGCAACATACAACAACCTGGATTGTTGACGATGCTATAAAAATGAAAGTGAATTGAATTAGACGTGATATACAGTATATGTATATGCTGGTAGTCAACGAAAACACATTCGTCAAACAGATTAATGAAATAATCTAATTTGCAAAACTGGAATGAGTACAGTAATCTCTGCTCTTATGCCTTCACTTATTAAGCTTTAAAGGTTGCTAAACCAGGTTAACATTTTTAATAATAGAATGCAGTGCATTTTCTTTTCAAAATTTTCTAATGCATCAAAAGAGCAACTCTGCATTTGTGCAAAAAACCTCAAACCTTGTGCACACACACACACACACACACACACAGAACCACAGTGGAAAACAGGAGACCGGTGCCGTGACTTAACAGTTTAATGTAAATCCAAGACAAAGTGTGATTACATTTCTACACATATACAATATGCATATGTGAGCATACAAATTCTCATTAATAACTCGATTCACCTCGGAGACCGAAAAAATGATCAAAAGTAACAGTGAATAACAAGCTATAACATAGTTCACCACAACGCGAGCCCCTTCTCACCCTACAGTTAGTAAAGAGGACAATTAAAATAACTATATTCTTCTATTTGACGAAGCTGTTTGTCTGTTAAGATCCTCCTGTGAAATTTACAATGCTATCATTAGTTTTGTCGAAGCCTAATATAAATTCACTCCATTTTTCTACAACGAAAATGATTAAGAGAAGCACACAACATCATAATGGTAACACAAGCGCTTAGTAGCAAGTATTCAACTTGTTAGGAGGTTTAATTAATCCTTTTTCTTATTGTCATTATTATATTTATTTAGACATTCTATAAAGCCAGTAAAATATCCATTCTCGTAACATACTCAATAATATTAGGCTAAGGAACAGGGTATACATAGAACGCTACGTCAACAGATTGAAATAATGAAACATCACACCCCGATAAACAAAAAAAAAAAGTAAATAAGAAAAAAGACAGTTAACAGAGAAGTATACTAGGAAATACTGCAGCACACGTTAGCTTTATCGACAAAGAATGAGATTTTACACCATTGAGAAACCATACAGCAATGGACACAAAAGGGGGTCAGGGCTTGATGCGCTCTTAGGTCTTTAGAGAAGTGAATTTCGCACATGGTTTTGTGCAAGTAGCTGTTTAGCAACTTCGGCTACACATGTTTAGATTTTTAGCATTAGCCGAAAGGGAATTGTGACGCGATTCCAAGCTTTAGACGGATGTTTTTGAAGTGCGAACACGGGCATCTGGCTTTGAATGTAGCTTTGGTCTACCGTGTCCAGATTCAGTTTATTAACACCACAGAAATACCTCTTCCTTAGCCACGTTGTTTACTGGAAAACCCGACAGGATAGGGTGGATATTTTCACGTTAGAAAATCAAAGAAGTCAGTTCATATCTTGGCCTTGTCTGTACAAATTGGCAATGACTGAAGACGGTTGAAAAGCATACCAGTTTTGGTTCTTAGATTGATACGGCCCAATCACCCAACGCCTATCTGTGCCGGCATCAAACCCTGACCACCTCACCCTGAATTCCCCCAAGGAATAGCCATCAAAAGGAGCAGATCCCCCTTAACAAAGGTTTTAAAAAAAGAAACAGAACACACACTCCTATCTTAATGGGCTTTAAGAACGCTTGTGAATTTCCCGGTGACAGAAAGTTCATCAATCATCACATGATTTATCCACCTAACACGTCGTGTCCCTAGCTCCTTTGCACTTTGGGAAGCAGCTTTGCCAAAAAAAAAAGAAAAAAGGTTTAGTGTGTGGTTTGATGTTGCATTTTGTCTGTTCGCTTACTAAGCTTCAAGTCAACTTAGAGGAGTTTGTTCGGAGAAGACTAACGTAGCACTGCGTGCCGTGTTCTCAGGAATGTTTCCGGGTGTTTCCAAAGCTCCGGGGCGAGCGGTACGCGCTATAACACCGTGAAAGCTGGAAGTTTGAGTGTATTTCGTTAGGAGGATGCAAGAAGGCTTCGTGGAGGATGGAAGGATGCTGCCTTATTTAGTTTTCTCTAATTTAAGTGTCACCTTTAAAGCTTTGGAGGTATTGTTGGTTATTTGGAAGGCAGTACTTAACAATAAAAGTTGCTAGCTGGGAAGGCTACACTCACCTCAGCGAGAAAAAAACAAAAAACATCTTAACACTCTACTTAAGCACATTTTGGTAATTGTAAGGTCACTCAATCTACATTAATGCTCACATTTCTGATTTCCCCTTTCTCTTATAAAAACACAAAACATCGGTTATGTGAAACAGAATGACAGACAAAAGTGTATCGCACACATTTTTCCACAAAGTCGGGCTCACAAGGTTCCTCTATATCTGGACGTTTCATTTGAGAAAATAGTGATTATTTGATGACGCCCCCCTCCAGGTGGGAGGACAGTGGTCGTTTTACGTTAAATCATGGGATCAGATGTAGAATTATTGCATCATGCATGGCCACAAAACGATGTAAAAATTAAATGAATTAGTCGGTCACAAGGTCTAAAGCCATTTTCAGATGTCGCAGGTCACGTATTACATTCATTTTGTGCAGGTGACCGTGGTTTTAAAGGTATAGTTGGTACAGTTTTGATTAATTCATTTTTACAGGTCATTCTATTCCATGGCACGCTATTGTGAAACTTTTTTTTTTCTTTTTTTTTGTTTTTGCAAAATAACAACACTAACGACGCTACACCAAAACAGAAAACAGAAAAAATACGAAAAAAATAACTGACTTAAAAAGAAAAAACTATTTGGAGAAGGGGTTAAATAATTATTGATTTAAATCTAGATTCGGGGGCAAGAGCGAGGAATAAAATTCAAAATAAACTGCTTCTCGTGGTTGAACTTCTAGGAACTAATGGAGCATATTAAATGCACACACACACACACGTGGGTAAGTCCTCATTAGCACTTTGTAAAGCATTTAAAGATGAAACCAGAAGTTATTGCCTGTCTGCTCTAGCAACACTGTGGAGGAGCGTCTGCAGCTGTGCTGTGCTGTACACGGCCGGTCGGATAAATTCTTTGGCGAGCGAAAAAAAAAGTGTGACAACATCGTCCCCGTGCTGTTTCAGAGCGCGGGACGGGACAGCAGTGTAGCATGGTGTATAATGCCAAATTCCCTCAAACAGTGGAATGTTTCAGTAGTTTGTCTCGTAGCAGAGAAGCCAATGGAAAAAGAATCATCTCCCTTACGCGTGTGTGCTTAGGCCCCAACGACCTAGAGGAAATAAAGTAGAAAAAAACAGAACAGAGACGAAGGATGTAACCAGCAACATACTATGTAATCACATCTTTAAGTGCCCGGACCCGAGGCTTGCTTGCATGCTGATGGGGAGTGGAGAGTTTTTGAGGAAAGTACCAGGATGACAGACCACTCCGGGGCCCATCAGGCGGGACAGGTTGGACTTCAAACCTCAAAGTACGCATCTACACGGGCCCCAAGTGGATTATCATCTACCCAACGCTCGCCGTCTTCGGCGAAGCGTTGAGCGCAACACTTTACACAGGTGCACCCCCACCTTCTTCCACAGAATACTAAACATTACTGTACATCCACCCCCCTCCCCACTCCCTCCCCCTCCCGCCCGCTGCCCCCTTCCCCTTCCCCTCCCCCTTCCCTTCCCTTCCCCTTCCCCTTGCCCAGGATACAAAATAGAAATGAGCCTGACATATAATAAAAACACACACACGCACGCACGCACACTCTGATAAAACATCCACAAGAATTATTGCAACAATCTCTAAAAATAAACACAACATGTATTACAGCCATGTCAAAAAGAGTTCAAGATAAATGTTAAAAACTTCAAATGCAAGTACTATGGCATACCATGAAGGAGGGGGAGGAGGGGGGAAGGCTTTCACTAAACCACCAGCAGTTCTGATGTGCCCATGTTCAAGAGGACAAAATGAACAGGGCGAGAGGGCGGGGGCGGGTCGGAGGGGGAGGATTATTCGAGTTATTGGCTACGAGAAAGTGAAGTTTTAAATCAAGCAGCAAACACACAAAGCGACAGCCCTATTGGTTCTCTAAGTGTTCAGGTATCCGTCCGTCCGTCAGTCCGTGTGGTCGGCGTGGCGATGTCTGTGGCGCGTACCTGGTTCGAAGACAAATGGACAGTGGCGACAAACCGTCCACAAGGTGCCCTTCCAGGTGTATGCTGTGGCCTTTCCCTTCCGCTCTGTCCCTCTGAGACGCTAACCAAGCCTCGACGTGCGGTTCTGACTTCCAATTATCTTTGCCGGCAGAAACAAACAGCGGAGGACGACGAAACTATTTCACGTGAGAATTTTTTTTTTTTTTTTAAAGTGTGCATTCAGGCACGGCAGCGGCCTCCGCGGGCTCCCTACCAACCACCTGGGCTCAGTGTTACTATCAACCTGCTCTTTGCCAACTTGCTACCATTTTAGTCCTGTTTAAGACGGAGAGAGAGTTTCACCCTGCCCTCCTTGTCCTAAACTGACCCTACGCTTTCAACCAGCCTCTTAACCCACGCCTACACAGTATATCTCTCTCTCGAACAACCCTCGACACTCTCTTCGCTGTAGCCAGGCTATCTGTAGCCTCACAGAACGAACCCTCACGGCAACAATCACTTCCTGTAAGGCCCTTCCCTCGAACCAGCTTTTAACCTTATTAAAAAAAAAACCTCTACTGTGTCTCAAACATTACACTCACTCCTGAAAACTGAGCTAACGTCTTTGCTCCGCCGCCAAAAATTCCCTTGCGTGATTGAAAGAAATCCCAAACTAAAGCCACGTGTCGGGCGCCACTGTGATCGACGGCTACGGCTATTCTGTACATGTTCATATTTACATTAATATCCAGAGCAAAATGTGACAAGAACTTATCTATAACTTTGGTAAGTACCCCAGGCAAGTTATCTCATGCACACACAATAAAATAGCGCAGAGAGGACAAGTCTCTGACATTAATCTTCATCATCTATGGTATGCTGTCATTAAGGACAAGAAACAGCGAGGGCTGAGCCTACACCTGGAAGAGAGCTACGTACAACTGCCCCGATTAGGTTGTCAAACCAGGGAAACATGTCTCTCTAAGTATAGCTATAGTCTCTTGTGGCTTTTCAGGATCCAAGCCGAGTAAACTGTGTCGTTATATCTGTAAGGCACTACGAGGGAAACAATGGTCGGAAAAACCTAAAGACTTGAAGAGGGTGGTGTTGTTGTTTTGTTTTTTTCTCGAGGAGGTGGACTACACACGCATGGCTGACAGTAGCACACACAGACAATCACATTGTACATGCCTATGTTATTATAACCACTTTGTGCAATCACATTGAAAAAAAAAAGAAGAAGGTCTGTTGGTATCAGAGAGGGGGAGGAGGACGGGGGAGGAGGAGGGGTGAGAGAAAAAAGTTTTCTTCTTGAAACAAACAGGTGCAGACTGCTACATTCTAAGAACGGGGCCCAGCTAAGACACCTAGCTAAAACTGAAGTATCATCGTAAAGGTGAAAGGAAAAAATATCTATAAATACACACACACACACACACAAAAATAAAATAAAATAAGTCTGTTGTCTCCTGTTGGTTATATTTCCAGAAGCCTCCTCTGCTGGAGAAGGTGGAGTGGGAGGAGCAGCCTCTCGTTTCTCCCCACGCCGCGAATGATTTGGAAATACTAAGACAGTTCAAGGCCATCGATATTTTTTTTTTCTTTGAAGAGCAGCAGGTTTCCGTATTTCACCTTTTTTTAATATTTTTTTTTTTCCCAAAATCCCTTGGGATTCCAAGCTTCCAGTCAGTAACCCCTGTTCAACAGTCTCTTCCCAAATATGAGAGTGTGAGGGCAGAGGAGAGAGGGGGGGTAAAAGAAAACAAACCAGAAAACCTCCGCTGTCCCAAAGGGCCTGCTTCGAACTTCCCTGTTAAATGAATCACTTTTCCCATAAAGTAAAGCAGAGAATGCTCAAATAAAAGCAACAACTGGCCCTTTTAAGAAAAAATAAAAAAGAATCAAAAGGAAAACTGAACTGTACCCCTCTGAAAATCAACCCCCATCTTTCCCTTCTAGAGAGGCTGCGAATCTTTTTTCTTCTTCTTCTCTCTGTCGTTATATCTTCAAGTTATACATGACAGTTTCATGAGGATTGCATGTTCCTCTGTCTCTGTTTATGTGTGAGGTCGAGGAGAGGAGGACGTCGTCGGGGCGGGGGCCGAGGGGGGCGGGGGTCGAGGGAAGCAGCAGCAGCAATCGCGCTGGGTCAGGCTCTCCAGTGTCAGTCAGTGTCTTCTCTAGAGGTAAGGGTACTGGTTGACCTTGGTGGGGCTCAGCGGGTATCCAGTGTAGACAGTGGAGGCGGGCGAGGCGCTGATGTAGGCCTGATGGGCAAACTGGGCCTGATACTGGCTGTGGTGCAGGGTCGGGGAGGGCAGGACGCGGTGGCCCATGCTGACCGGAACCTGGTGGACGATGCTCGGGGGGTAGCTCCCGTGCTGGACCGCGTGGCGAGCCGAGCCCTGCGACGCCACCAGGTGGGCCACGGTGCTGGTGGAGCCCAGAGCGGCGGGGGCTGTGTAGGTGTAGAGGTGGGGCTGGCTGGGCAGGTGCGTTGCAGCCAGGTGCGGGTGAACGTTGCCCGTGTGAGAGGGGCTGTTGTGATGGAAGGAGTACGGCGCTTGAGTAGCGATGTTGGGGGTGATGTAGGCTTGCTGGCGCCGATGTGCCCCGTTCCGCTCGGCTACCATGTGCTGCTGGGCCTGGAGGAGGAGGAGATTACGGATTAAGTAGCGCACGTAGGCTGATTTGTGATGTTTTCTTTTAAATACTTCCCAAGATGATGAGCTATTGCCGAAGAGTTGACAATTTAGAAACCTACAAACTAAGACAAACACTGATGGATTATTCACGTCTCCCCATACCTGGCTGAGATTGAGAGGCTGCTGCTGGAGGGGGTGTGGCCCTGAGCGCTGCTGTCGGTAGGACCCGCCTCCAGATAAGCCCCCTGTTATGTGATTATTGCCAGGCGCCAATCCGTTGGAGGATTTGAACTTGTACGCTGAATTCTGATGGTTCATTGCATCTGCAGAGGAGAGGACGCGTCTTTAACAGCGAACCTAACAAAAGAGCTAATGAGACAAGGCTTTCCGAAAGTACCCGCCCCTTTACCTGGCATCAGGCGCTCGCACTCATTCGGCACGTCGTTGTTCTGGGTCTTGAGAGGGGGGATGATGATGGTGCGGGGGTTCCCGTTGTTGTAGTTGTCCAGGAGGGTGGTCTTTGTGTCGTAGCTGTTGTTATTGGGGGGTCTCGACTCCACCGCGTAGGGACTGTTGTTGCTGGAACAGTCAGAGTCTGGTGAATCATGGACCGTTACACAACTGATGACATTCTTTCTCTGCTTAGAGGACGAGCTGGAGAAAATAGATGGGCAAACAGGAGAAGAACGGTTACAGGGCATGCCAGGTTGGTAAAGAAAGCGGCAAATCAGTTCCGAATACCATTGCTTGTTCACTTTCTGTCCCTTCCGACTCACTTGCCTTGTTTTTCTGTGTAACATATTAGACCATTAGGGTGTTGACATGTTATTGTGTTTGTTTTTTTTTACAAGTGACTTTAAAAAATGTAGACTCTCAGAGATTAGAACTTGCTTTAGGCAGCCCAGATACCATTTTATAGCTTTTTATTATACGAATCACAGTTTTATAGTCAGAAAGTTAACTCTGCTAACTGAAACGTTAAGGTGCATCATTTAAAATAGCCGTGTTACTGTATGTTTGTGGCCCTGCCAAGCCTACAACTTCCTTTCACCAACCCCAATGATAACCAAACGTTTGATCCGGTAAGTGAGCCACACAGCTGCGCGCTGGTGCCCTGCCAAAAACCACAACCGACCTATTGTTCTGTTTGTGGTCGTCTTCTTCGTCCGTGTCGCTGCTGATGGTGATGATGCTGACCGCGGGGCTGGGCGTGTCCGGGATGATGATGGTCTGTCTGGGCGCGTGGTGCTGGTGCTGGTGGTGGTCCCGGGTGGTGCTGGAAGCCTGCTCCGCTTCGCCGGACCCCCAGCCCACGCCGCCGCCACCGCAGCCCTGCGAGGGCGGGCAGTTGGAGGCCGAGCCGTT
The DNA here is from genome assembly GCA_005024645.1 of Planiliza haematocheilus. Taxonomy (NCBI): domain Eukaryota; kingdom Metazoa; phylum Chordata; class Actinopteri; order Mugiliformes; family Mugilidae; genus Planiliza; species Planiliza haematocheilus. Next base: position 8,804,692 of record SRSE01001415.1, on the reverse strand, counting down.
CTGCAGCACGGCGCACCGCGGCGGCGTGTTCTCTTTCACCCTCTTGGAGCGCTGCGGGGACAGCACCACCTGAGAGGAGGACACCTCGTAGGCCGACATGTTCCTTAGGGGGAGACAGACACGGATATGAGCGGCTGTGGGGGTCGATCCTCAGCTGCCTGAGTGGTCGTTTACATCGAGTCTAGCAGTGAGTGTGCTTAGGTACCTGGCAGACATCTGGTGCTGTTTGTTCTTTTTGGAAGAGGAGTTGTTATTGGTTGAGGGCTGCCTCATAACATGTGCCACTCCCACATTGAGTGTCTGGTTGGATGGGAGTGTGACGTGGCCGGCCAACAAGGCTGGCTGCTGCATGATGGGATTATAATGGCTGCCATGAGGATGAGAATTCCTGCAAATAAATAAATAAATGCATTAATTAGCAATAAGTAATATGCACATGAAGCAGCAATGCATGAAATACTCCAGAGAGCTTGGGCATGTAATTCCCTCAGATGCCAGCAGGTGGCAGCAGCGGCCATCTTTTCTGAAGGAGACGCGAGGAAAAGAGGGAATAAGAGCAAAGAGGGAGGGCAGAGGAGCTGACACCAGCAGCTGTGGAGCGATAGCTCTGCAGAGGAAGTGCGACACTTTCCCAATCGTCTCTCTGAGGACAAGAGAGCTGCCACTGGACAGGAAGGGAAGGAGAGACGAGGAGGGGGAGGTGTCTTGTCGCAGATGGACAGCTCCAAATGAATCTAAGCATGCACGGCCCCGGCAGCCCCGCACACATGCACCTTATATACTCGCTCCCTCCTTGTCTGTCTGCAGATTGCCTTCTCCCATCTATCCATCCATTTATCAAGTAATCGCAGTGACAGGCTATATGCTACGCGACGTCTGTACATGTACATATATATGCCATCTCCCCGAGGTAAATCTGGGCACCGGTATTCATTTGGAGGTGATTCATTGGTGATAAAGGACGAGCTGCTGGGAAGGTAACAGGTTCCCCGGTCAATCAGTCTTAAGGCAAACCATTTCTATTGCACATTTTGTCACATCGGAGCCATAAACCACTTCTGGCCTTTCAATCACAACTGAGCCACAGACAATGTTATCACGCGAATCAGCTTGGATTCGCCCGTGCAGCTGAATCACTGAGAAACCGAAGGCCACCATCAATGTTTAGCCTTATCCGTATTCACGGCAACAGAAGCGAAAGCAGTAATTAGAAATGAAAAGGTAAGCGCTGTTGTTCACCTCCAGTTGGCGAGCGTCTGTGTGCTGCTCATGGAGTCGGGGATGACAGTGGCGTGCTGGACTGAGGTGTGGGTGAGCTGCTGCCAGGCCGGAGGCAGCAGGATCTGCTGGGTGCCGCTGGGCCAGGCCTGCTGAGGATGGAGAAGAGGGGGAGATTTAAAGGTCAGAAAAAAAAAAAAAAAGGAGGCAAAGGGGAAAAACAGCTGCCATGTAAGAAATGAAGCCAAAGAACTGCAAAGTTACCGAATTATTATTATTTTTTTATATATATATATATATAGATTTTTTTTTGTCGGCTTTTCTGCTCAAACATTATAAATGCATGAACAGAGGAAGCTCGTTGAACTTGAGCTGATTAGTTTGGGGGGTGGTGGTGTTGTGATAAATTACAGTTTCAAAAGTGCATAACAGCTGGTTTGAACTCGCTCCTGGGCATGCAAAATGATCTCCGCCAACTTCAAGGAGACATCCATCGACAAAAGAGATAAGGCCAGGACTTAATAACGATGTACAGCGGCGCCTTCCTTTGTGCGTACGAGCGACTTCGTTTACGTGCACGCGTTTGGCATCAGAGCGATTATGTGTTTGACTTTAGTCAAATCAACCTGTGCTCTAATTAAATTCGCAGGTCTATTCAAGCCGCTGCGAAAGGGGCTACTTTGTATTTCAGATGCAGAACAGGAGGAGTATCAGGCGCTGTGTGTGCACGCACGCCTGAACATGCTCGTGTGTTACTGTGTGTGTAAGCCTAATAGTTTAATGCAGTTCTATTGATTAGCACTTTAATGTCAGGCCTAATGAATTGTTCCTTTAATACCGTTTGCACATCTATTTACAACGGCATCAGTATGTGCCGCAGCGCACGCTCAGATGGGGGAACAGGAAGCCAGGGGTAGCCACAAAAGAGAGGAAAATACAAAGCAGATATTCTCTGTATACTGAACGTTTATTTTTGTCTTTTAAGTTTATTTATTTTTATATTGCTTTCTTTTTCTGTCTGCAAGGTAGCTGTTCTGCTCCCTGGCTCTCTGGTTGCCAGTTGAATTGCTTTTTGTTTGGGGCAGGTTGCAGGGGGCATCTGGAGGCTAGCAGGGCTGCCTTGTGTGCGCCCTGATGACTGACGTCTCTAATGGAACATTCTGGAGCTGGAGATGGTCTTTACATCTAAGACCACATCCAAGGCCTTTTATCAACATGCCATTAAGGGACTCTAATACATCCATCCATCTCCTGCTCCTCCTCCTCCTCCTTGCTCTATCTCCATTCCTGGCACTCTACATGCCTCTCTCACCAGGCGTCTGCGTTGTGTAAGCAGCCTGTCTGCCCTGAAATAGTAACCCAGTTAAGAGGCCGTTTTCTTTCTTCTCTGAGCCTACCATCACTATCAGCGGCCACCGCCTCCTACCTCGACCTACACTCCCTGGGTGAAAACCCTTTGTCACCTCAGGGCTTTCAAAGCCCCAGCTCTCACTCCTCAATTGTTTCCACATTTTCTGCATTCCTGCTCCAGATAAAGGTCCCGCTGGTTTGCCTGCCTCCCTGCTCGGAGCCCCCTCCGGTCTGCCCTCTCTCTCCGCAAACCCAGGTGCTCGGGTCTAAACTTGTTCGGGCTCCGGGAGGGCAAAGAGGGCATGGGTGACAGCGAGCGGTGGGCGGATGAAGTCACAGGTGGGGGAGAACGCAACCGGGAGGCGAGCGCCGGCTCAGTCGAGACCTCCCACGGTAAAGGAATAAACACAGTGAAACACGCACACCACACACCCCGTTATTAGGTGTGCTGCACGCTGGCCTATATAAACCATCTGCTTATGTTAACTATTGCCTGTCTTTGTTTAACATGTGTGCAGACAGAGGTTACAGCGAACACCTGCTGAGCACGGCAGCAATGTGTCATCCCCACTCAGTGTATTCATTAATGCAAATAACATTTTCTCTGCTTAGACATAAGTTTATTTTTTTCTTATTTTTCTTATTTTTCTTTTTTTGCCAGATCCACCTCAACCATGCATGTGTGGATGTCCTCTGGTCATGCAGAGCCTCATCCAAGCTTCCCCTGACCTCCGAGGATCCTCTGAGGCCTGTAATTTGGAGCGCCTGACTTGGAAGCAGCCGTGGAGCTAATCACCATTTGGTATCTGACAGATTAACCCACCATAAAAACACAGGCATGTGCACACACATACACACAGCTCTGCCGTCTGCCTGCCTGCCTGCCTACTGCATGATTAACTGGAGATAAGGGAGCGCTTCAGACTCCCCGGATTCTCAGGGATATTTAAAGCCTTCATGGAAATTTCCATAGGGAAAGAGGTGGCGTGGCGATGGAAGTGGTCGACAGTCTGTCTGCGTGTGTGCGCAGAGAGAGTGATGCACAGTCACTCTCTGTTACTCGCAACAACTGTATATTAGCAGCTAAAGCTCTGGCCTCGCTGTGCAGGCTCCAGTGAAGGCCTTCTCTGTGTGAAAAGGCTCTTGCCTTTGAGTGCATCAGACCGTGGCAGCCTCAGCCTCCAAGAGAGTAGGGCAGCAGAGGGGGCAAGTGAGGGGGAGAGAGTACAAGTTGAGAGAGAGAGAGAGAGAGAGAGAGCGATAGAGAGGCAGGGAGCAATGCACAGGAAAGCTTGCCTGAATGCACTCAGGAAAAAACAGCTGCCAGCAGGGGCAGGGTCAAGAACATTGAGTGATTTCCATCCTCAATAGATACTATTCTTAGTGAAGTACTTTGAAAAGAAAAAAAAAGAAAAAAAGGGAATGCAGAAAGCTTTGTTTGAACGGTTTAAAGTTCAGAAATGTCCCCGACAGGCACCGTTATTGTTAAGTTCCGAATAACTCTATTAGTTCAGTCTCCGTGTGCGAGTCTCTTCCTACCTGTGTGAGGAGGCCAGGTTGAATCTGCAGAGGCTGGGCACCAGGGGCTTGTGTCACTATGGGAACAGCATTCTCCATCCGCACGGAGTAACTGGTGTGTTTGGAGGGGGACGCCTGCAGCCCTGCGCACAAATAAAGTACAGGCAGAGCAGAAGGGACGTTAGGAAATATCTGCCACCTGCAAACAGTAAAATCACCTCAGCAGATTTCTGCCTTAAGATCAGATATTGTGTAGTAAATACAACGCGGGAAATCTGCACGTCTGCACAGTCCCTTCTGTTGCAAACATTCTGTCAAATGGTTACTTGTGTCCAGTTGTCAGGGAATGACAGTTTGCATGGGGGGACGGACAAAAACAACAATAAAACACATGTCTATGCACAGAGCTAGAACCTCCTGTCATAATATGTACATGTGCACTGTAAAGTACCAGATAAATGTGCCTCGTCCTTTGTCACACAAATGACCAGAAATCCTCATTTACGCTAACACATACTGACCGGTAACACCTCCTTACCTTGGAAACCAGGTGGGCAGACTATGAGCGCCTGCTGGAAGGGGTCAGGCCGGGCAGCGCAGAGCTGAGGAGCCCCCGGCTGCAGGGGCATGCTCCTCTGGGCCACAGCTGCCATGGAGGCAGCGGAGGGCTGGTAGAGTGCAGATTGGTAGTTTAGTATGGAGACATCGGGACTTGCAAAGGAAAGGGTGGCATTGTTGGTGGAGGAGGGAGCCAGGTTGGTGGCCTAAAGGAATGATGGGATCAAAATAAAACTCATGAGAGTGGAGGCAGCGATGGGAATGACGGGGGAAGTGGAAGTGCTCAAAGGAAAGCAGGCACTGTGATAATAAAAAAAAACAAGAAAGATAAATAGTCCGGGCAAAAACAATGCAAGCATAATGATGCAGAACAACCACTACATGAAAAGATGGATAGCGAGGGAGCCGGCGATAATGGAAGAATGAGGAAATTAGGTGAAGGATTTTTAATGTTCACGCCTTAAAATATGCAGACCGTTGTTTGATTAATTAGAGGGAGAGAAAGAATGTGAGCACAGATGCAATCAATGCTTCGGCTCTAACAATAATCAACCATCAATGAGCGAAATGCCACCGGAGCAAATTCAGACTGATTTAGTGGCATTTAGACCTCAGCTAGAATAACGCGCTGCAGGACAGGATATATACCGTCCAGCCACAGAGTACTGTACGTGAATTTACTGGCGCTTTACGCGTCGCGGCGTACCGTAAACCACGCAGAAGCATAAACGCCTCCCTTATTGCCGCTTTACTTAAATTACGAGTGTTTAAGTCAAAAGGGGACGATGGTTTAATGTAAATGTTACCGAATAGTAATGAGGCGATATAATAAGCTGCAGCAATATTTGACATTTCACGTCACAGCCTCCCTATCTGGCCTCTGAATCAATTACGGCTGACAGGAGTAATATTTCACAGCCAACAGTTATTGTGTAATTATGTGAGCTTAGGTAACTCCGGCATATCTTGACCATTAATAAGACATGAGGAGTACTGAGACCGCCCGGGAACATCCAAAGTACAAACAAATGCTTTTAGCAGACACCATTTGCTCAGCTCGTGAGTGTAGCGTCGGCTCCTCCGCGAGACGCCGCTGTCTAATTTTAGCCCTTTTCATTAGGTGCGCGCGGGGCGGAGGGAAACACAAAGACGGCGCTTTCATTTTTCATTTGCTTTCTCTTTAGCGCAGTTCGATGAACACCAGGGGAGAGAACATAATCAATACGGCGCTGTGGCATTCATCATAAACAAGCGCGGAAGCGGCGAAAATACAAGCCGCGGACGCGCTGCAGTCCTGCGAATGGATCGAGGCGGATGAATCGCAAAACTTAAGTCTGCCTGCATGCCCCGAGAGCCGGGCACGGAAAAGACAAGCTGAGGGGAATGTTAATCCATTTAAATCACAGCAAGATGGTTTATTTATTTATTTATTTTTGTCGCATGCTACACACCGACTAGATAGCTATAGTTTGTGATAAAGAACTCTGTTTGCTAAAGAGATGGGCGGGTGTGAGAGAGAAGGAGTTGTAACTAAGCACAATCTGGAAAAAAAACCTTGCAACCAGAAGGCTCGGTGATTCCGGCAGAAGCCAGAAATCAGCAGTTTCGATTCACAGACCGTACGGGAGTGGAGCGGTAAAGCACCATGGGCTCAACCCAGGGAAATGAGGGGAGGAAGGGGGGGGGAGAAGACAGAGGAGGATAGGAGTGAGGGAAAGGAGAGGAAGCCTGGTGAAAGGGATTCTTAAGGCCTGAAAGCCCCAGAATGCAAGGCAAGCAGGAAGTGGGGCTTGTCATGTGTGTAATCAGCACTTTGTGACAATCCCGCAGGACCTCGGGCACAGAGAGAAATGCAGGCAGACAGATATACATGCAGCAAGGCAGAAAGGAGGGCCAGTAAGCATGGAAACGTGCAGACAAACAGGAAGAATGAGTAGCAAGGGGGAGAAAAGAAAAAAAAACAGGCTGCTAAGCTGTTTAACCACTGACAGCGTTTAGTTTTAAACAACAATATTTAAATCTGACTTTTCATTTGTCTTTTTCTTTCTTGAATGAGTTATTATTAACTTTAATATTGCTATATTATATATTCTGTGCTTTTATTTTGAAGGTCACGCACACTTCTCCGATACCTGAACTTTTACTTAATATATTTTTTGTTTCAGTTGCACACAATATCATTATCTCCGTCATAATCTTATCAAAAGCTATCATGCAAATCCAATAAACCGCAGCTAAACTCATTTACATACTTGCATCTGACGGCACAGGAGTTCAGCACTCGGCTGCTGGCATACCGGTGAACGGGGAGGTTCATTCTTCCCTCTCACCTGGCTGTGCACAGTGTTCAGCTGGTTGTTGAAGGTCATGGTGAGGTTGGTGGAGGTGCTGGGGGCCACGTGGGTGATAAAGGGCGTCTTGCTCTGGTTGACCGTGTCGTACATGTTGACGCGCCGCTTGCAGATCTCCATGTTTTGGAAGCACGACTTCACGCTGCAAGGGGACGGAGAGAGGGGGGGGGGGGGACTGGCATTAGGGACGGCGGCAGATGTCGCTTTGTTGCTCAAAGTGGTAACTACGTAAACAACAACAGCGGGGGCCCGCCGGGCGCGTACTGTGTGCTGTGCGGGAAATCGAGGAGATGCGACATGGTGACGAAGGGGTGGTTGAGCGTTTCGATGGGAGTGATCCTCTTGTCTGCGTCGATGGTCAGCATCTTGGTTAACAAGTCGATGAACTCCCTCCTGTCGGCCTTCTCCGCCAGCATGTCGCTCCCCTCCAGATCTGACGTCATGTTCACCTGAAGGCACAAAGCAAAAAGAGACCAAATCAGTGTCTGACAATCACCAATATTCCTGTAGAAAAACATCTGCCCGAGCTTTTTTTCCCACAGATGGGAGCTATTAATACTCCCGAGGCCTCGCAAGTTAGGGTGTCGGCGTGAGTGTCGCAAAGCCTAGTGATAACCTCGCACCTTAGTGGCATTATAAACATTTGCACTGGTATTCATAGCTCCACTTGAAATATCTCCTGGCGCCTTCAGCCGAGATTTTTATCTATTCCTGAGACGTGAAAACAAACAAAAAACACGAACCCGATAAACACTGCCGTTGGCCGGTCGTTTAAAAAAGCCCCTACACACAGGACCCCATTTTGCGAGGTGCTTCTTAAAAAGCTGACGCGGGACAACTTAACCTAAATATGTTCTGAGGCAGTAGTGGGAAGCTGCCTTGGAACATCGCGTTGCTTCATCCGTAATAAACACTGCGGCTTAGGATGTGGATAAATACCGGGGCAAAGCGGCAGATTTCTGCTTTAATACGCGGCCAGCAGGAATTGATTTGTGAGTCGGTTGTGATGTTTAGGTCTACTTTTAGGGTTGTCGTGTGGGCTGAGGAATGAAAGAAGTGGGACAAGGTCGCGGTATATAGCAAGTCTGGGCTTCGGCGAACAAGCAGATTGTCGGGGGACAGAGACGGGGACAGTGGCAACAGACAGGCAGCCTTGTTTATTGTGACTTCTGTGCAGCGGTAGCAGGTCTGTTTTTCATAAAGACGCAGCGCTTATCTGTAGGCCTGCTCCAGGGGCTATCAGATGTGCTGCCAGTCAACACCGCAAATCTGATTCAATTCTCTTTCTGCATGCAGGTTATTCAGGCTCTGTAACCGTCCCTCTCTGCTTGGCATCTCCACCGGCTGCGATAAAGGAATAATCTGCAGAATGAGGTGAGAAATAATCACGTCGTCCTCTGCTAGTGGAAGAGATGACTTTGGGGAAAGGTGCACAGTTGGGTGCCGCAATAATCAGACTGGATGAAAAGGAGCCCGGAGAGGAGAAAGAAATTTCCCACCACCTATAAAATGAAGGCGTCTGAATGTTCGGGAAGATACCGTCACGCTTCCTTTTCTTTCAGCTGAAATGAAAATGGCCGCTAAACAACAAAAACAAGGGGCTTCCACCGCGTGTCTGGCCTTTCAATGGTTGTTTACGGAACCACATCTGTGCCGTGAGGAGCACTGACATGCCACTCTGGAGCGAGGGCAGGGACGGCAGATGTCGAGCAGTGGGACAGATTGGGCCGCGCCTCGGGAGATGTGTGAGCCAGGCGGGCAGGAAGAGATCCTGCCTTTCCATTACGCAGCCCCGTGCAGATTTGGCTGCAACTTTGACACTTGATTTCCGAGCAGAAAGAGCAGCTGAATAAAGAATTAGTGTATAAGTGTAAAAGAATTATAAGGTGCAGACCACGCTGCTCTTCCTGCCGCGGCTGAACTCCTATCAAGAGAGATACTGCAGGATTGCAGATCAAAGGGAATCCATTTTCGAGCAGTTCCGGCCTTCCTTCCATCTACATCAGGCCCCTAGCGGGACCTTGCATTTGCTGGAAGTTGGTGTCTGATTTACTCAAATTAGATATACTTGTGACTAAAGCCTCCCCACATTTCCCACGACTGAAAGGAGGTTCATTATCTCTTTCTGGCACCCAGCCCCTCCGTCTTGCAGGGCCTTCAGCTATATCATCTATTATACACGCAGAGACAGATGTCCACAATGCTGACTTGTTTATACGGGATAGCGGATAGTGAGATGGGGCAAAATAGGCAGTTTTCTCCCACATTAAGCCTGTGCAGCTCCGCTGTATCTCCTCTGTGTTTTTGTAGTAAGCTGAGTCTGGCTGCAACAGACGAAGACAGGACACAGAGCTTGAAGCGTAGAAGACAGAGATGACCCAGGGGATATCATACCGGCGCAGGTTGGTTTCATTAAACTATGTGCTTTTGTGTTGTGTGTGTGTGTGTGTGTGTGTGTGTGTGTGTGTGTGCGCGCTAACTGTAAATTCAACAAAGCCAGGAAGAGATACTATCTCGCCCAAGCCGACAGCATGTTATTCCAGACAGGCCTGACAGCGGCCCTGGGCGCTACTGGACAACCGTAATTGTCTCCATCACTTAAGTAGCTACATGAGTTGCGTATCCACACGGGCAGTTTCCAGAGGCTGCTGCTGTTCGGGAACCAAGACGACCATATTCCAAAAAAAAAAAAAAGAAACAAGAAAAAACACTCCCTTAACTCTTATCTCTTGGCTAGTCATTATCAGGGCCGTGATCAAGGAACTCAGTGACAAGGAAGAGCTGTCAGTGAATCGAAAGGCCTTGGGAAAACCCTTGTAATTTTTCATCATCGGTGCCACATCTCCCAGAACAGAACCAGCATTTGGCCAAGTGAGGGCGAGCAAAACAACGCTCACTATTGCTCACTGTCACGCATGTCCTTTCAAAATGTCATAGGCACACGAGAACTTTCCCCAGCGCGGAGAGACGAATTCGGAGAGGAAAGTGCTATATCACGTACGCTGCCTTCCCATATATAAGTCACACAATGCAAGTCATGCGTAATCGCTCCCCGGGGTTACGTAAGATCTCCTAAATAAACAGGTGACAGGCAGTGCTGCAGGGAGAGCTGGGCTAACCAGCTGAGTCATGCAGACTCAACATGGTTTGGGTCCCACTGAGCTGGGCTGCATTAGTACGTCAGCGAAAGAGAAAGGAGGGGGGAGAGGGGGTGAGAGAGAGAGACTATAGCGTTTTGTACCCATGCCCTTTACATGCTTAAATGTACTGCAGATGCCACAGCACCTTAAATAAGAAAGCAAACTGTACATATCAAACCTGCTAACCAGCCACGCCACATGTTCAGCTCAAATGTCTGCCTGTGAGTTATTAGGTAGCGGTTAAGCAAAATGAAGGGCAGGGGCAGAGTTGAGGACGGGTTTTTGGCTGAACAGCTGCTTTCATTTCGCTCTGTAAAATACTATATAGCAGCGGAGGCAGTCTGCAGCTGGGGTTCAGACCTGTGCGGGATGCATTTTTTTAAAGGACTTCAAATATTTGATAGATAAGTCTCTGGATGTGGCAGATCAAACTGGCCTGGGACCCGAGCAGCCTTCATCAAAGAGGCAGAAAATGCATGACAGGTGGATGCGATTGAGGCAAAAAGACATCCACTGCGTGATTTGTGGCAGGGGAAGAACGGCGCTCTGCGATACAGAAAAGCGGCAATACCTGCGCCATATCATCCAAGCAGTTGAAGATGTACTTGCGAGCCTCCTTGGACTTGATCCCCGTTTCACCCTCGTGGTCCTCCGGAGTCTGCGGGAGACAAGAAGCAGATGTTCCTCTCAAATCCCATCACACTTCCCCTCTGGAAACGCACTATTTACATTTGGCTCATTACAGCCTCTTGTTGTTGATGTGCAGCAGGACTCGGCTTACCCTGTGAGAGACCCTGGGGTAGCACACAAATACTCATCTAACAGCCAAGAAAAATGGGAGGGGGGGGGGGACTGCATATGGAGGCACACAATATATCACAAACTCTGGGGCAATATACAGAGTATGCAAAACAACTTAACTTCACGAAACTGCACAGTATAATCCCTCCGAAGCATGCAGATTTACACTAAACATATCTGTGTTGACCGGACTGTAGAACCACCTGACTAAACACACAACATTTTTAATTACAGTCAGCAAAGCAGTGCAGCTGGTGTTACATGGAAACACATGGTGAGGTCAAATTAAAGCTGAGCAGTCACTCTTCAAAGTGGAAAAAGAGTGTTCAGGACGCCTTGACGTTTGATTTTCCACATACCAAAGACAGCAGGAAATCATGAAGACGAACACCAGCGGCGTCAAGTTTAAGTTATTAATCCGTCTTTGTGTCTTCCCTGTAATATTCCTGTCAGTTCTTGTTGTTAGTAAATCCAAAACACACGCATTTAAGCGGACAATAACATGTTTTAAAGGGCTTTGTAAGCCTATAGGCCACAAAGTATACTGAGAAATTCTTAAACTTGAGAAGAAACCTGAAAAGTTGCACAACTTTTACCCATAGACTGTAAATAAAGATATAAATTCAAAGGTGAAGCCAAAGCAAGTAGAGCTCCCCCTGGTGGCTGGCTGCAGTATCAGCCATAAGCTCCACCCCCTCCATGTTAGTGGATGGGACCAAACTAAAACACTGAAGTACACGTCAGATAATTATTTTTCAAGGATGGTTTCTGTCCTTTTTAGGTCGTTATTTTAGCTAGTCGTTTGATGCTATAGAAACAGGATGTGACATCATGACGACTACCAGCTGCCACGCCACCCGCTCTGTGAAGCGTTCCCATAGGACAGTGAGAGTTAGAAAAAAATTAACGAATAAATAAGCACAGTGTATAATCCAATATCTCTTTGTAACACTCAAGGCAGAGCAGAGCGCAGTGTGAATTAAACAAAAACACAAGTGAGTCTGGTGGATGTGTGGGCGGGTCATCGATAGCATGTCTGCACTCTTGGAAAGTACTGCACAGACTTTGGCTCCAAACTTGCAAGGCGGCTCCGCCCGTGTCCCTGGAATCCTAGCATGACGATGTGTTGTCCATATTTATATACAGTCTATGCTTTTACCATGGCCTCTATGCACTCTGTGTTACTGTACGCCTTAATTAAAAAGGCCAATCATCATCATCAGTCGGCGTCAGAAGATGTGGCATGTTGCTGGGTTAATCAGAAACAAATGCACTCGAGCTCTTTGAAAAAGAAAATCAATCCTAGACTCAGACGGAGCAGACACAGGAGGGATCAGTACTCGGAGCTCAATATAGTCAAGAACAAACAGTTCAAATTAAGTTCATCAAAACCAGAAAGAAAGAAAGAAAAAAAAAAAAACACTGCAAACCCCTGCAGGGATTTATTTGTGTAACTGTGTATGGTGTAAAATTATACAGAGAAATGAGGAAGAGTTTAACTTGATGGAATCTGCAGGTTCGGGGTCTTGCCCAGCACCACATGTTTGAAAGGTAAAAATAAAAAAAAGAGATGAGAGGCAGTGGAGCTCCTTATTGAGTGGCCTACATAGAGGGACTGTGGAAGAGGGGTTAGAGCAGACACCCCCTGAGTTGTCAGGCTGGGTTTCATTTGCCAAATCCTCTCGCACAGATCCATTTTGCTCTCATTACCCTCTCACTTTGTTTATAGCTGGCAGCAGGGACGTCAATGCCTCACACGGTGCAACCACAGTTAAACTACAGCTTTTACTGGCAACACTTTTGCTTGTGAAATATCACCTGCCCCTGGAAGTGTATACTCCAGTCCAGCTGTGTGTTTTGTGTGTGTGTGTGTGTGTGGGATGTGTCCTTATCATTCCAGGTGTACCTTTAGTCTCCAGAGAGGATAGGTGGAGTCTGGATCTCTGTTGAAGAACCTGGTGGTCTTTGTCCCTGCACTCAACAGATACTCTGCAGGCAGACCCTGTGTCTGTGAGATGTACCGGATCTGTAAGACGGAAGCGGGGGGAAAAAAAAAGGCATTTCAGATTGTCACATGCATGACTGAGTCATATTTATCCATGGAGGCAAATGATAAAAAAAAAGGCTAAGACTTTGGGATGGATGCTGGTAGTTTTTATCTGGGGGTGACATTAACAACTCCAGACTTATACAGCGGAAATATGCGTAGCAGCCAAACATGACCTCAGCTTAAGTGTCTAAGACTGATCTGAGGCTTGTAAAAGAGATAAGTTTTTTTTTTTTTTTTTTTTTGGGAAATATCAAACATGCTTGTTCAGAGATGGAGCACAACTTGCTCAAGGTTTCCCCGCTGAGCCTCATCTGACTGATAGAGACAGTGGAACGCAAAAATGTCTTGCTCTGGAGCACAGGGGCTGCACTAATTGGACAAGTGGCTCTGTGGCATCTGTTCAGATAAACAGGGAGGCTGCGCAAGAATCATCAGGGGCTGTCAGGGGGATTTCAGGGATAGGAATCCCAACCTCGCGAGCGCACTCAAGAGTACACGCTGGCGGAGGAAGCAACGCACGCAAACGCACATAAACAAAACTGCACATGAATGGATTCTTGCTCCAAGTTTGGAGGTCCGCGCCATCGTCACGCGTTACCTGATCGTACTCTGAGGCTCCAGGGTAGAGGGGCCATCCCAGGAAGAGCTCGGCTATTACGCAGCCCAAGGACCACATGTCTATAGCTTCGCAGAACGGCAGGCCCAGGATGATCTCTGGAGCCCTGTGGACAGAGAAAAGCAAAGAAGCGCAGTTAGAGATGTGTTTGTCTCGTACAAAATAATTGTCTTTTTCAAAATGAATCAATATCTCAGCCCGAGATTAACACATAGGTCATGAAGAAGTTTAATTAGAGCATACACACACATAAAATAAGTCTTGCACACAAAGTACACTCACACACCAAAGAGAGTCAGCTCAATTAATCGGAAACGTCCAAAGGCTTTTATGTTGTCTTAACATTGATTTCTCCATGTAGATTTAGGAGATTTATATTCACTAAAGTTGGCGTCAGCTGGGCGTTACGTTTTCATATCTCTTGTTTAGGCAGTTTTCAAGGTGGCACCTTGTAGATAACTGATTGATGACCCTCGCAGGAGGTCCCCGAATCCCCGAGCTCCCTCCCCGGTACTCAGACAACGGGGATTGGGTATAGTGGCAAGCTTTTAGTAAGCTATGTTTAAATGAGGAAAGAAGACAGAACTAGACTTCTAAAACGGCTCGCCTTAGCTGCAAAGACTGATACACAAACACACCGATGCATACAGTAATACACCGAAAGATCATTTCTATGACTTGATGAAAAAGAAGAAATATTGTTTCAGTTATGTGAGCAGCACTGCATTCCCAAACAATTCTCAAATTTAATTCAACACCTTTTATGTCCTGTCATGAAGACTAATGCGCGCCTCACGTCTCTGATTAAATAACCCCGAACACGGTGATTCTGCTCGCTAACAATCCAAAGCACTTTCTTGTTCGGGTTCTGCGGCTGTCATCACCACGGGGGGAAAGTGAGATGCGGGCAGCGTTTTACCTCTTGGACTTGGGAGTCCAATTTTTGAGTCCAAAAGTAAAAGCTAGACTGAACTACTGGAACTGAAATCCGTCTCTAAACACATTAATAGCATGACATACAGTTCGTAGGAGCCAAGAGCCGATCTTGGATAGCTCCGAGTTCACAGTGCTGATTGCCGTGACCATGGCAACTGGCCCCCCTTGCCCTCAGGCCTAGGCGGGTTCTAGTGGAAGAGTTTGGGAGAAACAAGAGGTTTCTGGGATTAAGTCTGCTTGAACTGCGTGTACCAGGGAAACCGGGAATGTGGAAAACAGCACGAGGGGAACACTATAGGGCTTTATAGACCAGTTGGATGGCAGAGGGTGAGTGATCTGAAGGCAGCTCTGGGGGTGTCGGGGAGAATGAAATGAGCATAGCTCACATACTTAAAAGCAAATTTCCAGTTCATCGCTCGCCGATGCCGGGTGAATTGGAAAAAGGGCACAGGCGTTTCATTGTACACTAAGATATGGCCAACGTACGCGGGCAACACAAGGATGGATGAGATAGCGAGCGGAATAAGAGCGAGAGGAGAGCAGACAGGCAGAGGCAAACATAAAGTAAACGGGGGAGGGGGAGCAACGCTTTGCTCAGTGAAGAGCTCCTGTCACAGAAGGTGGTTATTGGGGTCTCGAGGGCAGCGGTGGAATAGACACCGAGACGACACTCCAGCAACAGTATCTCAGGCCACCATTACACACCAATACAAAGACAACATCGCACCCTATGAGCTAAGACATCAGTCAAAAGGAGGCCAAAGAGGCAAGGAGGAGCCCGCTAGGTCACAGAGAACAGGGAAGGGAGATGGACACGCTGTAATAGCACACCAAACACCCTTTGTCCCTTTTAATTTCAGTCCAATGTGAGTTTAATATAAACCGACAAGGAATCTGTAATCACATGCTTGCAAAGAAACTTAACCATTCTACTGTATACAACTGTTTTGGAGTCTAGTCTATTTTAGGACAAAATAAAATCAATACAGCAACCCGGCAGTGATGATTCACATTTTCCTACATAAAACATACCCTCTCCTGTTTCCAGGGAGTGTGAGCTTTCTGAAGAATCTCATTTGTACAGAGGTAGCCACAAATAAAGTATACGGGAGCCACTGCAAACTGCACAAGGCGAAGTATACGGCTGAGTTTTGAGGAAAATTCTATCCGTCCAAATGCATCGTGGAGATGAAAGATGCAGGAAGTCCTTTCATCACATGCTCCTTTAGATCATTGTGACTCTAATGGACACATGTAGACTTGAGGACCTTAAACAACCTACAACAATCAGCCTCACCGTGTGACACAAGCGTACGACGTTGGCTTTTATAATAAGAGTTAGCAGACCTTACTTTGGTAAGTATTTGTTGAGCTTTCAATACATGTGCAACTCTTTGTGACAACAACACGGACTTTGGCTCTGTGCGCGACTGAGAGATCTGTTGATGTTATGCTCGGATCCATTTCAGCTTGAACTTTTTGCAATTTACGCCCCGGCGCTTTGCTCGGGCTGCTCTCGTTGCTCCTCTGCCTCTCGCAGAAAAGCTCCTCCACATCAGCAAAACACAGAGAGAACGAGAGACAGAGAGAGAAAGAGAGAGAGAGAGAGAGAAAGGGAGGAAGGAAGACAGAGAGAGAGTAACATCGCTGCTCATGATATGAAACCACAAATGCAAATTTGCCCCTACCAATGCACCTCTGCCATTGCATGCAAAGCGCCCCACAGCTGCTGCTGCTGATGCAGGCCTTTCGCTGGCAGTGATAAACAGCGCGCACATCTGCGAGAGCTCACAAAACCCCGCTCCTTTCCTGTCCCCCTTTTCCTTTCCGAGGCGCGAGCGTACGAGGGGTGACAATTCATGCACACGCTGTGGGACCGTTTCAGTTTTTTGACGCTAAATAGGATGCCACAGTTAATCTCATGGCAGTTAAGCAAATGTTTCGGGTGACTAAATTAAAAACAAAAAGAGAGAGAGAGCACCTGACTGTCTGTCTCTGAGCATACGAGAATTACAGGTTATATTGTCATTGTGTCTCTGAGGGTTATGGTCCTTCTAGCTGCTATTAAAGTTTGCATTTAGGCATGATGGTGCTAATGACGTGCTAGCATGCTAACATGCTAACTGGAAGGTATCATATTTACCATCTTAGTGTGCTGCTGTTTGCTTATTACAATGCAATTCTCCTGAGGCTAATGGAATGGCTAAGCTGCATTAGTTTAAGTGGTATTTGGTCAAAAATAATAAATTAGCTGCATTTTTACACATCTCAGGCACATATGTGAACCTCATGATGGTGCTTAATCAAAATTAGACCACATCACCATGTATAGAGCTGCACCAGTTTTCATTTTTCAGAACCGAGGTGCTCGGCTACACCATCTGAGCACGCTACATTCAGCTGACACTGCAGATTCATCACCCCTCAAGCTGCACCCCACCTAGCTTTTCTCCAGCTGGTATGTTTACCGGAGACAGTGGCGCTCTGAGGGCGGCGGTGTGCTTATTGCACCAGACCATACATGTCACATACAGTACAGACGGTGTGCAAACCCACCGGCTAGCCAGAGGGTTTCACTGGTCTTGAACGGGGACCCGGCTGCATGAGAGGCCTCAGTGTTCTGGCCTGGTCCGTCTCACAGCACTGGGCCTTGACAAAAGAGCGAGGGAGGGTGGCATGGAGGGAGAGAGAGAGAGAGCGAGAGTCTGCATGCTGACATCCTCCCAGCTGGCCGGGTCATTGATGAGCCCCAGTCCCCTTGGGAGCCAGAGATGGCACGACTCATGAATGGAGTCTTTCTTCTGCCACCCCAGCCCACCCTCTGCACCTCAACCCTTTCACCCACCCCTTCTGCCAGCCCAGCCAACCCCTACACCTCATCCTGCTCCACCAGCCACCCCCCCTTCCCCCCACCACCACCACCACCACCCACCTCAAACCCCCTATGTAGGACGCAGAGGCCAGGCTAGCGCTCCCTTCCCCAATTGCCTGTCCGCCCTCTGCTCTGCTGAACTGTGCCTACGCTTGGCTGGCCTGCCAGCTAACACAAACACACACACACGAGGATAAGCTCGCGCAGATACACGCACGCAGCTGACATCACAGGCTGTGTGCATGTCAGGACGTATCCATCAGGCTGACCTTCCCTTAGCTTGGCTCCAGAAGGGAGACTGATGGATCCCTGGAAGCCAACAGCATTTTACATGGACATAAATACACATACGCAGACAAACACGGGTCAGCCAGTCTGGGCTAATGGTTTTTTGAGCTTTTTTCCCCTTTTCCATTTCAAAGAATTCATCACGGGCCCTTATGTACGCTGCTATGTTTTATTCAATAACCAGGCAGTTTGTAAGAGCATCCTTGAGAAAAATAAGTACAGCAGCCAACACAGCCGCTACAGCCTGACATGGCGTAGTGATCGCTGGGGAGAGAGATAGCTGTCCAGCAATAACAGGAAAAAAAAGACACTGCATATGAAAAGAGGCTGCCATTATCTTTCTCCACTCTACCCTCTTCTCTTATTTCCCTCCTTTCCCTCCTTTCTCTTTGCCTCTCCGTCCCACGCTTTGCCCTTGCTTATTGTAAAAAGCCCGGGTCGGTGCTGTGAATGATTCCCGCCAACCCCCTCCCTGGGTGTTCATCTACATATTCATGCCCTCAAAGGTTCCTCCACAGCCTCTTTGAAGACCGCACCATACGGAAATACTATATTGCACGGTGGACACTGACTGTGAAATCGATGTGCGGAGTGACAACCCCCGGCGTGCACCTGTGGCTCGTAGCTCCCTGCCAACCCGACACACACGACAGCTTCCTAAATATTCCACCTGCCCTCATCACATCAGAAATTGCCATACGGCGCACATGCATATGTGTAAATGCACATTTATGGTCGCGTTTAAATTTAGAGCGTGTGTGTTCCAGGTGGTTGAGGGCTAGGGAGGGGAGAGGAGGGAAGGGGGGGTATCTGGACAGGGAAAACGTTTCAACAGAGTCCTTGAGAAATGTTTGTCTCACTCCGTAAGCATGGGCGACATTCCTGGTTCAAGGTCTCGAAAACAGACCTCCCACTCTCTTTTTCTTTTTCTTTCTCCAGCTCTGAGAAAAAGCAAAAAAACGCTGACAAGGCTGCAACTGTTTTACCTGTTAGAGCATTAGCATTTCCTCTTGGCTTAGCAATACATTACGGCGAGGCAAACGAAAGCCTATGGGAGGGGATGGGGGGGGGGATGATGTTTCGACAGCGAGGAAAAAGCAGTCGCTCAAAAGCACGGGGCTGTTGTGGTAATGCAAAAAGCATAGGGGAAGTTTGCAGAGACGCACCAGCCGCTCGGCCTCTATGGAAACTGTGGCTGCAGCAAATCAAAAGCATGAAAGCGGGCCGGTAGAAAATGTGGGTGACAGCTGGGTGGGTGCTGATTCAACACAACCTGGAATGCCGCTCAGCTCGGCAGCATCACGGGGAGCAAACCCGCCGCTGAGAGCGAACATGGATAGCGTTTGAATATTCAAAGGCTCTCCCTGCTCCTTCGCCCGCTCTCAACATCTCACATTCAGCTCCTCCCTTCTCTCTGAGATGTTTTATATAATGAAATATTCAGCGGGCAGCGAGCCACCGCTGTCACTGTGGCGCGCACGGCACATGGGGCCCTCACGGTCAATATTAGCGCGCAGGATACGTCACACACATTCTCTCGTGTTATGTGACCCTTTGTTGCATTAAATAACTTATTATATTTACTGTTACAGTAACACAGAACATTAAATGCGTATTTAAATACCCTTGCAAAACATTTTCTACGGTGGAAACTCAGTGGAAAAGCAATCAAGTACTATTTTTCACCATTTCTTTCTCTTTTTTGTAACACCTCTGCTCACAAAAGCTCCCCATTAGCAATGCTAACATGTACAATAAGCGAACAATAACGCCAGCTACAACAAAGCTCAGTTGCTCGCTTAGACGTCTGTGTGCACTGCTTCGCCGTTCCCGGTTGGCAATTACCTCTTTCCTGTGGTTATTATTATTCTCCAGCATGCAGCTGATCCTATCAGTAATACATCTCATTTCCACCTGCAATGAGCAGGCCTACGCAGCTCCCGGCAGAACCCCCTTATGCCCCCCCCCCCTTCTCGCAACGCCACATTGCCTGGTGCAGGGGTCAAAGGGACAGTCCTCTCTCAACAGGGATGGAGGCAGAAGGAGAAATGACAGAGAGGAGATGAGGAAAGGAAGGACGGAGCGGCCCGGGTGGGCACTATAATGGAAGATGGATGCCCTCTCGATTAACACCCGCCCACACACCCACCTACACACACACACACACACACACACACACACACACACATATTCTGTCCCTTCTGCTTCCCCTGTCAAAGGAAAGAGTGCCGGGAAGGATTTGCCATCAGTAAATGATGGGTATCTGTCATATGGTGATGCTGCCTGTACAGACAGCCTAGAGAGGAGATTTAGGGGATGCCGAAAGGGAGCCTCAAGTTTCTCCAGCCCTATTAGTGCAGAGGACTGACAGTCAGACATTATTAGGCCAGTCTAGTGGCCACTGGCCAGATGCTGACCCAACCCCGAGGCATGAGCAGTTCTGCTCTGACAAACTTGAGTCTCGGAGAAAGGAAGACTTTAGTCGTATTCTCCACATAATAGCTTAAAAAATGAATAATTGAGCCACTCTGGCAGTAAAAAGGCATCTCAGAGACATGCTTCTTGGAAAGTATTAAAAGCCGTGATCCCACTGCATCCTTAAACTCATGCTTAGTCACTGCTAACAAACCAAGACTTCACACAACTGGCAAAGGGTGGGCAAAGCCAAACAGAAGGCACAAACGATTACGCATTTATTTATTTTTTACAGTCACTCCGTCAACCGGCCGAACCAGCCGGCGAGCTTGTCATCGCGGTCGAGCACATGCACAAAACCAGACGAGAGAAACGCGGCGCACTGGGCGGCGGGGCGCTCTCTGCAGACGGGCGGTCAGTCGGACATATGAGATTGCGTCTGCTCGCGGCTGAGGCTGAGACGCTTAAAACCCACTTGAGCAAATTGGAGTGTACGAGGGATTCAGCGAGCTAAACTTAAACCCTCGCTCAGCTCCGTCTGAGGTTGGATTACAAAAAGGGAAAAGTCTCACAATTTGTGCAGCAGAACGTAAGACACGGGGAGGGGGGTGGCTGAGGGAAAACCTCCGAAATATACCGGCTATCACATCGTATCATATCATAATATTGTGTTGCGGCCTCTCAGCTGAGAAACCAAACACAATCTAATCTGCTTGCTTGACTGACTGACTGTCTGTCTCCCATCTTCACTTGCGGTTTCTCTTTTTTCTTCTGTCGTCTGGTTTTATATTCCTTTTATTGCCCGTTTCCTCCGGCGGTTGCTTTAGTCCAATACGGTTCGGAGCAAGGCATGGCAAGGCACTGCATCAATGTGTCCCATTCTGTTGATTTAGGGTAACTAAGACAGAGATCAAGCGCTGGTGGAGAGGTAGAGAGAGGGAGGGAGACGGGGAGGGGACACAGTCGGCGCGGTCGGCTAGCCACGGAGCCACCGCGCGCACTGGATATGTGATAAAACAACAGACGGCGAAAAATCCATTTGAAATGCGGCGCCCCGAGAACATATAGCTAGGAGCCACGGGGGCGCCGTCCCACCGTCGTAATGGCATATGTCTCCCTGCCGCACGCGCAGACAATGCACGCGTGCACACACTTCCAATGCTGCTCTGGTTGACTAGTTCCTTATTTCTGGGGCAAGTGAAAGAGGGCATGGGGAGACATTTGCAAGGCAGGCTGAAAAAAATAAAAAAATAAAAAAATCCCCCTTAGCCTTACCCCCACCATGGCGTACGCTGACATACAGTAGATGTGCTACATTTCTTTCTCTACCTCCACCCATCACCCCTCCTCCTCTCTATCACTTTCCCTTGTTTTGTGTCTACCCTCTTCCTTCCTCCCACCAGGTCAGGCAGTAATGCCATCTCCTGCCTAATCAAATTCTGCTGTGTGTGACATGAATTCTCGGTGCCCAAGGCTGCAGCGCCTCCCGACAGGCTAGAGGGCCTGCAGAGAGCTGTAACTAAACCTCGCGTAGGCCCTATAGAACCCGAGCCATCGCCATGCCATCGCTCTCCGAAATGTTAACATAGCCAGAGACCTCCCAGGCTCCTTTCCTCTCGATCTGGCTGCTCCTCCGCTAGCTAGCCAGCCTCGCCGCCTGCAGGCTCTCATCTCCGTGGCGTGTGCATGTTTCAGCGAGTCCCCCGAGACGAGAGGGCTCACGGTTAATTAGAGAGTGGATGGGACAGACTGACAGCGGCTGATCCAGATTGTCACCCAGATGCAGTCAGGTCTTAATCCAGCACAATGACTGACCCCCTCCCTTAGTCACAAAACCAGGGAGGAAACCACACAGGGTCCCAAACGTCCTCCAGAGCGTCATTCAGCGGAAAATAGGTGCTCGCGAGCCGCCCCTCCTCAGACCGCCACGTCCCTCTTTCCGTCTCAGCGAGCCGCCTGCCCCGCTGCGTCTTCAGAGACTCTTAACACAGTTTGTCACGCCGCATTCTTCCATGACACGAATTAGAAATGTCATCACGTAGAGAAACAACAGCAGGATTATTAAGCCTTTACGGAGGAATTTAAACAAATAGGCCGCTCCCCCCCCACACAGCCTGCATCGCAAGCGGGTCTGCTCGCCGCGAAGGGACGAGATAGCGTCATGTGTGGTTTCCTTTTGTTTGCTTGTCAAAGAGCTACAGTTTCTCGTATCGAGATCAGGGAGATACAAAGGACGGTGTTTTCCTGTGGGCTTGTGTTTCTTTCTTATAGTTTCCGAAACTGATACTCGTACGCGCACGGGCTACCCACACTGCCCCCAAAACAATCGAAATAGGAACACATCATATTCTATAACGTCGCGCTCAGTCGGTGGTACTCGTGTTTACTGTGTGTTGCGCGGTGCACGGCGAGACGTGGTGTGAACTCCTTTCTCAGAGCAGACAATAAAAATAAGAGCCGTCTTCAAAAAACTATCGGTCACAGTGACAGGTAATTAATTTGGCCAAGCAACAGTGCCCCGCAGTCATTTGTAAGTATAGCCACGGTTAATCACCTTTCAGTGACAATGCCCGCTGTATAGTTTTTTGTTTTTTTTCTTCGCTCTGTCACACAGCGTGTTCAGCGCTCCTACGTGGTGCATGATAAACAGCGGAGGCACGTTTAATGCGCCATACGTTGTCCGTCGAAAGGGAAAACAATTACGGTACAGCAACAATCAATACGGCATTATCCTTTTCATGTAGCCATGCTTGAGGATTCAATTATCACGGGGGGCCGGACGGTGTAATTTCTGCAGCCGCGGCCTCAGAGGAGGAGACGGCAGACGGAGATGATTCCATCTAAATAGTAATTCGAGGAAAACCGAGAGCGCCCAGCTCCGTCCCGGCTTGTCTCTGCGTTATGGCGTCACGCCCGCCGACGCGTTGAGCGCGGCAGGAAGGGTATCGAGTGGGTCAACGTGCTGAGTCAACAACTAAAGGAAGGCAGTGTAAATATGACCGTGGAGTAGATTTACCGCAGTGACGCGACGGGAGCGAGGGGTTAAACCTTGGAAATGATTGCTTTAAGAATCAGGGCTGCATGATGATTGCTTCTCTTCTCGCTTGCAGGAGACGTTCGATGTTTTTTTCGAATATTCATGACATAATGTAACATACAATGTGCAGTCAAAAGGATTCAGATCATTTGAACCTGAATAATCAGCATATATACTGATCAAGCACAACATTATGACCACCTTCCTAATATTGTGTAGGTCTCCCTTGTGCCTCCAAAACAGTTGGGACTCATCAGAGAATGGACATGGGTCTTCTGAGGGTGTCCTGTGGTGTCTGGAAACAGGATGTTGTTAGTGGGGGCCTTTGGGTCCTATGGGTTGATGGGAGGGGCCTCTGAGGATCCTCTCACAGATACTTGATCAGTTTGGGATCTTGTGAATTTGCAGGCCAGGTCAACACCTTGTGCTGTCCTTCATGTTTCTTCCCCTGCATCCTGGTGATGGATGGCTGCTGCCATCAAGTTCTGTCATTGCTATCTGGTGTTGGTGCCTGGTCTGGTCTAGGTGGGTGGCACATGACCACATCCACACGAATGTCAGGTCCAAACGCTGAAGTGTCACAATAATGTTATTTACTTCTCCTGTCTTCTCCTTGCCTCCTGGTTTTATTGTTGTGGCAGGTCGCTGTACAGTTTGAGGGGATAAATGTGTTTCGTGAGGTCATAGTGACGTCCAAAGTCGCACCAAATCTTGGACATTCATGCCAAATCTGAAGAAGTATCCCCAAGGCCTTCTTAAGGTAAAGCCTTCACAAGACTTTGACGTCCAGATTTGAGATTTGGGTGTGAAACCTAACAAACAGAGGAAAAACCTGTTTCTCCAGAAGCTAACAAGTCAAATGACAAAGCCTCTGTTTTGTGTTTTTCCCTTTATCGTCATCATTAATACGCATAAACGCTGATAGGGATGGAAAAGGTCATGTTCACGAGCCCGGTGATAGAATATAAAAAGAACTGATACCCTTCATTAAGACTGGAGATTGTTGCTCTTGGGAGTCTAATGACAGAGACTGTTAGAACTCCTTCCTGGATGCAAGGAGATATTTCCTTTTTCACGACACACGAGCTGACAAATATGCTTTCATCACGGTTTATGTGAGATGAAGACATTCCACGCGGATATGCGCGTCCCGTGGCCGCTCTGTAACTCATGGTTGCCTTTCTTAACCAGGTGTTTTCCTGTCTTAGCTTACCTTGCCCGGAGGGAAGACCGTCCCCTCTCAGTGAACACACACACAGACACACACACACAACAAAGGCATTGTAGCTCTGAACATTTCCTTTTGTTGTGGAGTTGGAGGCAACACACATCTCTACAGCACGAGAACAAACTGTGGAGCAGCAGCGCTGGAGGTAGCTGCTGGAGTCGATGTGAATTTTAAACCAGCACTAAACATGACACATTTACAATTTTTCCGGGAAGAAATCACATCACACTGAAGGCTGTGTGCAGAGAAATGCTCTTCCTTGACTATTTTTCTCCCTCTTCCCTCGTTTTCCTCTCTTCTGTAAACTTTTCTTCTTCTGCCGTCTGTGAGAGACGCGCTGAGCGAGCGAGCGAGCTGCTGGAAGGAGTCCAAAAGGGCATAGTGTGAAATGAACACAGCCCTGACCTCCCAGACACCCCGACACGGCCAATCAGATCACTCCTCGCTGACACACTGGGCATTCTAATTGGTCGGTGGGTGGGAAATACGACCAGTGGGGATTCAAAGTGGCGGGAAAACGGGGACGGAGGGGAGGGAGTGGGAAGCAGAGGAGAGGTGGGGGGGCAAGCAGGGAGTGGCGCTAAGTCTGGCTCTTCTGTGCACTTTCACCGACCCTTCGCCCAGGACAGCACAGGAAATCTCCAGAACAAAAGCGAGCTGTCATCTCCTCCTGACGGGGCTCGCTCCGAACAAAGCAGCCGACTGGCGAAGCGACCAGTCCTTCGGGGTGGTAGCTTGTCGTAATCTGGTCCCGTCTCGCATTCCAGACATCTCCCGTGAGCGAAGGCGCAACAGCACGACCTGAACCCTCAAACAGGAAATGAGGCCGAGTGTCGCTCCTTTCCCCCGTGATCGGACCTCAGCTGTGGCCGAAATGCCCATGAGGTGACATAGACGTAGAGTTGGTGCATCTACAAATCATCTCTCAGACTCTTTTTTTTATTATTATTATTTATTTATTTGCTAGTTGCTATGGACCCTTCTCCCAGACACTACTGCTCACAGCTGCATGCCCCGGGCCTTAGCTATCTGCAGCCCAAACCAGAATAACGTCAGCCACATTCCACAGCCTCCCAAAGCCCGAGGGGGAGCTTCACAGCTGGGCACTGAGCTGGGCCGCTCTCTGCCTCCCTGGCAGGCTTTCACCGCCACAGTACATATCCTCCTTTCTCCCCTGCATTGGTGCTTTAAACTGTCCCGCTCTCGCACCCCTCAGCTCATTCAACGCTTTACATGATGAGGTTAGACAGAAGTAGTAGCCGAGGCCACGGCGACATCGGATCAAGATGACAAAGAGCTGCCCGGTCGTTAATGAGTTCTTTTTTGCTGTTACTAAATATCGTCCTGCTCCCCTTCGCAGCGGCTGCTCCTTTTAAGTTGTGTCACGCTGACACGGGGTAAAAAGACATGTCAGCAAACAGAGTACATAATCTAATAACATCTGCAATTGCGTGGAGGCTATCTTATTGCCAGCGAACAGCAACAGCAGTCGATATATGAAACCAACCTCATAATTCAATAAATAAATGCATGAGACAAGCCGCGAAGAGCCACAGAAAGAGGACCTCGGCAAGGCCGTAAGCGGGGATCATCAAAACTTCAGCTCGGGGGGGGGGGGTCTGATACTTTCCTCCGCCAGGTCCACTCCCTCCCCCTAAAGCTCTGCGGGGGACAGAGATGTACTGAACCATCAATCATAGGTGAGAATTAAGTCGACAACCGGTAACCAAATCAGGTGTGATCTCAGTTTGCAATCGGTCGCCGGTTTATTTAGGAGCGCGTACTCGTCTAAAATGAAGTAAAGCTTAAGCAAAGTTAAAGAGTATTGAGTTGTGCTGAATAACAGAAGCACATTCGCGCTTATTTCATTAGCGGCACCAAAAACGACATCCTCCAAAACATGTGCAAGCATCAAATAAATCGGCGTTTCAGCGCTTGCTTTGATTTTTTCGTTTTTCACAGCTCCCCTTGCTTCCATGTACATTAATACCCGCAGCTTTAATTGCTAAGGAATGTGCAGCGCCGCGTTCGGCGTAAAGAAAAACATAAAGTAGATCAGCCGGAGAGAAAAGCTTGCATGTACGCACCTGACACAAGCAATGCATTTACGCTGCTTGTAATTTACTTCTCGCGTGTGTGTGTGTGTGTGTTGTGTTCTTGGAAGCGTGCGTCTGTAAATACTTAAGGCCAGGCTCCGTTTCATCATTTCTGTAAATGCCAAGCAGTATATCAGTCTAACTGCATACGTCTTGGGCCATTTCCATATCTGTAATAGAGAAAGCCCGTCTCCCATCAGAGCTGCTCCTCCATTGCACTCCGAGAGCCCAAATAACACACGCCTGCCTGCACAAATGCGCACACACACACACACACACACACACACTGCTTCTCTGATGAACTGACACAGAAAACTAGATTTATTAAGGGGAGGGAGAGCAGGGAGGCAGAATGCAGGGGGTGTAATTTCGGCAATGGACACAGGTTGCCGCGGACAAAAATGCACACAATCGCACAAAAAACACTCAGCACCCCCCACGGCCGCAGCTGTAAAGTGCATCACTCTCCTCTAAGAGACCTGTTTATTTCAGACGTGTGACACAAAAGCCACAGCGGCATGCAGGCTTATCTCGCCACATCCCTTGAAACGCTAGCGCAGCCCCCAAAGAGCTCCCCAGTGCTCCACATGCCACTTTCAATTAGTTCCACAAAGAGAGTCTTCCGCTACCGAAAGTGAAGATGGGAGCTCATTACTGAATTCCTCTCCGCTCTCAGCTTTGAAATATAGATCAGGAGGTTGCATTTGACTTCTGGGGACCTGGATGCGCTGCTCGCCGACCGTGCCACGCCAGTCCGGAGCAGATGAGCGGAGAGTGCTGTCTCGTGGATTAGCCACTCCTCAGGTTTAGCAGCCCCCGCAGCTTACCCTCTATCTCGCCATTAGTTCAGCGCCTTGGCCCTCTTTCTCTCATTTGCTTTCTTCCTTCTGCA
Source organism: Planiliza haematocheilus (assembly GCA_005024645.1). Classification (NCBI taxonomy): domain Eukaryota; kingdom Metazoa; phylum Chordata; class Actinopteri; order Mugiliformes; family Mugilidae; genus Planiliza; species Planiliza haematocheilus. The sequence goes on along the minus strand of SRSE01001415.1, from coordinate 8,777,326 downwards.
TCGTTCTATCTATCTCTTTTTGCTAAATAGGCTCCCTGAAGCCACAGCTCTCAGCCTTAAACCCACAAATGGGAAAATACCAGTTCTAATAATCTGATGAGAGCATCAGAGAGAGAGAGAGAGAGTAGGAAATGTGGATATCGTATCGCACAGTGGTACTATTATAGTAAGCATTTACAGAGAGGCAGGAGCTGATAAGGCGATGCAAATTCATTCAGGTACTTTAATGAAACTAAAGCTTAGCAAAGCTGCAAAGGGGGTGAGGCTTTTATGGAAATTAAGCGCTGAATGGGAGTTCATTAAATTTAGTTTTAACACATTAAAATCCACCGATTTAAAACGCGACTGCTAATAAATGCTAGATGTGAATTATTTGGGAACGCTGACACGTAGCGGCCTCGACGTGAAGTATGCATTCACCCTGGGACCAAACAGTCAGGAGGGATCTCTTATTACTTCTCCAGGACAGAAAATACAATAGCCAGCATGATGTAGCAATGCTAGTTAATGCCCCCTCTCACCCTCAGGACCAAAAACAGCACGCTCACCAACATGCAGCTATTTACTTTTTGACTGATAGTCCCATTTGCCACACACGGGACTCCACGGTGCTGCGGCACCATTCGCCATGCGGTTTAGCGTCTCCGTCCCCGGTGCATACAGCGTGTTTATACCTCCAATTAACAACTTTCATTAGTGCCATCCTCTGCGGATTGCCACCAGCTACGTCACAGACATGCAGTTAATTAGGAGCTGCTAGCTGAGGTTTGGAGACGGCGCAGGTAAGGACCCGCCGCCGCCATCGCCGCCGCCACCTTCATTCCTGACTGCATCGTGCGTCGGTCGATTCGCTCCCTGTCACTCTGCGCAGAGGGTTGAAGTGTCAGTTGCTAGGCCACTGATGGTGATTCAGTGCAGCAAGAGGGGCAGGCGGAGAGGATCGGAGGAAGAGGAAGAGATAGGAAGGGAGGAGTGGGTGGCTGTATGTATGGCAGCAGGGAGAGGAGAGGGGTATAGAGTCTTGATACTCTCCCTGATTCGCTCTCTATGCAAATCACAACAATCACAGGAAATGCCTGGGCCTTGGCTCCAGCTAATTGCCACAGCAATAACAAAGGAGGGCTTCCTTTGAGCGGAGAGGCAAATTAAACATTAGTTTAGAGTTTTCTTGGAGACCGAGGGATGTTATAATTACCCAGAAACCAACACATCAGCACTTTGCACGCCACGCGTCCCACTCCTGCAGCCTGGCGCAGGAAAACAAATGTATCTCATATTCTGGAAGAAAGGCGTTTTGGGACGAGGAGGGTGGGGGGGTGGAGGAGTACCAGGAGGGAGATGGAGCAGAGGGGGAGGGAACGGAGGGGTGAAGATGGTGAAGGGCACGGAGAGAGATGAGAGCAGAAAGCAGGGGATGGGGGGAGGACAGAGATAGAGAGAGACAAGGGGGGGATAATGAGGGGGAGAAGAGGTGGAGAATGATAGCCCGTAACTCCGTGGCACTCCATAGCTTCTAGCGAGGCATCTAAATGTACACCCACTATTAGCATACTGACCCCACCCCTCTCCTCTGGCCTTTACGTGCGTCATTATCATACGGGAAACACAAACCGAGCTCGCTTCCCGTCACACGCGTTCCTAAATGCCACGCCGGTGACGAAATGCTCGCTGGGTGCGCCGCCTCAGCCGGCCACGCAAGGGTTAAGTCTGTAGGCGCTTCATTAATGTGGGTCGGTGCAGCAGAGCATGTTGCGCGCGACAAAACAAACAAGGCTGGATCAAGCTGAGATATGCAACCATGGAAACTTCGCAAGACGTCCTTGGATGCTCAACCCCACCGGGGGTACGGAGGCAGAGTCCCTGCCCCGGCCCGGGAGAGCCGACACTGGGCCTTGAGCGGTGCGATGCGTCCCGGATGGCTGGTTTCCGTGTCTGATCTATGTCTGAGGGCGGTCGCGCAGCCTGACACATTAAACCAGCCTGTCTAACCTAAATGCTCACTCAAAAGGCCGGCCCCTCCCCACAGCCAAACCCTGTCCTCCATTTGTCCGCGGGTCTGTCCGTCCCTCACCGATCTAGCTCTCCGTTCCGTCTGTCCGTCTTCGCGTTGGCACGTCTAGTTAAAGCATCTGCCTGTGTGCCTGTCTGACTATTTGCAGGTCAGGTGCGGCAGCGCTTGCCGGGAAGCCTGCCTTTCCCCCGCGCGCCGTATGGATGCGTGAACTCATGCGAGCCACTGACCATGCCCTGGAAATGTTATCATCCAGCACAGTCGGATGTTTGTTTGTGCGTGTACACACAGATGTGCATACAGGAGTGCAAACAGCGTAGTCGTGTACACAAACAACAGAACTTCCACCCAGCTGTGATAGGGAGTACTTTTTTAGAGACGTGGCCGTGGTTACTTCGTGCTTTTTGTTAGTATTTGGGGTAAAAAAAAAAACACGGGCTGTGTGTTGTATTAGTCACACAAGGCTAAACTCCTTCTCACACAAGGACACGCACACACACACACATTCCTCCACGTCAGCAAGCCAAACTCATAAAACACTCACTCACTAATTGGCATGTGGTAATTTTGCTCGCTCCTATAATAAAAGAAACCCTTTTTCTACCCCAATTACTTCGCCATGTTTATGTAATGGGGCTTGTTATTTTCTGACTTTTAATATCTACCCCTCGTATAACTGTAAGCTATGTGAATAACAGCAGGGTTCGTTACTTTTAGGTCAACCGGGGGGTGGCGGCGGCGAAGGTTTGCAAGCGATCCGGGCCGACGACATCGGTTAATCGTAAACTGGACGAGGATCGGGAGATTATGACACAAGGAGAGACTAAACCGCGCGAGAGACGAGGTTTCTGACACCAGCATTCGAGGGGGCGAGAAGGAATTACATCACCGTGTTGGGGTTATGTAAACTGGTGGTCTAAGAGACAAAAAGATTGAGAATTGAGACACGTTTGAACTCCTTCTGCATTTCTACAAACAATATATCCAACATCCAAGCCTGAGGTAAAAACACAGAGATCTAGCTAGCGAGCCCGCACTGGGGGGGGTTGCAAGTTCTCCACCTCCTCATCAGTAGGCCTAAAGACTATCCCATAGACGCGCAGAAACCCAGGGGGGAGATCAAAGCCCCTGTGATCCAGTGGCTGTTACAGCAGCCCCAGCCCGCTCTCCCACTGCGGGGCCTCCTGTTACGATGCAGGCAACAGGGAAGCCAGGGAATGCAAAACACTGACCCGTCTGGTCCCGTCTACGCATGCAACCTTCCAGGAGCTTTAGCCAGGATTTAACCCCCCCCCCCTCCTACTCTGCAATTGCATTTACATTTCACTTTGTATTCCATTAATTTCCATTTGACTGCACTTGCATGTTTTTGCAGGCGGCTTCAACAGTCATGAGACGCACCAAATCTGCACGCTTCCCGATGTCCACTCTCCGTTGTCCACCTTGCTCTCTACTTTGATTCGAAAGCTTCTCTCAAGTCTCGCCCTCCCTCCCGCTTCGAAGCGATTGGCCCGCGCTTTCTTCCCTCAGCGGAAAGGCATCTCAACAAGCTTGCTATTGACCACATCCACCAGGAGAGGGAGCGGGTCAATGTAACAGAAAGCAGGGGACCATTTTGGACCACTTAACTATAATCAGTAAATGCACCCCGGTCGCAATTAGCGCAGGGCCACCCTGAGAGCGTTCGTTTTGCTCACAGCTCTGTGTGCGTTTTATTCTGCTCCACGGGAACCTTGTAATGCAAATAGCGCTCCTCACATACAGCCTAACAATGGGGAAGGAGGCGGGAGCCGAACTGAAGCACACTGCTGCCCTTACTCTGCGGTGGCTTCGCAGTTGCTCTCCAAACGTTCCCGGGAAGAAATTATCTATAACTCCTTATACGTTTTCATAATGCAGCTCAAAACTGAAGTCACATGGCGAGGGCAAACCGGGAGGTTATCATCTGCTCAACATTCATGCACAATAATTCGCCCTGATCCGCGGGGTCAGTGCTGCGTCGGCTGTCTGCTGCATCTAAAGGGGCCGTCGTGATTTATGCTCAGGTGCTCCGGCAGCCCGGCATCACACAATTAGCACGACAAAATGGCTTCTTTTCACGAATCGAGACTTTGTGGATAGAGATGGGGAAGAGGGAGAAGGCTGAAAACAAAGCGCAGACAGAACAGAAATGTGACAGGTAGCTGGTGCCATGAGCCGAGCCCCCTCTCCCATGCACCGGTACACTCCTCAAATCATTTATGATTCACTGCACTTAGTCATTCATCCCCCCCCCCCCGCTGCCGCGAAGAAAAGGCAAACAAAACAGACAGACAGGAGGACAGACAGACCGACAAACAAACAGGCGGCCTTTTTAACTGATGCTGCCGTATCAGTAGAACAGGTGCTGCAGTTATGATTGATTTGAGCTGCGGCGTGCGTTGACGACTCAAAGAGAAGGAGCCGAGCACAAAGGCGCCTGAGCTGAAGGAGTCTGTTAAACTCTCTCCTCCTGCAGTAGCGTTCGCCTTTGACTAATTCAAGAGCAGCAGAGTCAACTCCGCCGGCAGCACGGGCGCCTGTGATGCTTGTGGGCACAGATATTTCAGCGTAGCATACACCTGTTAGCATACACACACGGAGCGCACAAACACGCACACAAAGGAAGGCACAATAAAGTAACTGACCTCCTTTTCCCTTAACCACCTGTTTACTGTGCAAAAAGAGAAAGAGCAGCCCCGTATTTACACATCATCTGCAGCTACTCTGCGCTACATGGTTAGATCTAGAGATTAAAAGCGGGGTATTTCTTTTTCCACCCTTGAAAGTCAGTGCATCTCGCAGCAGCACTGGGGTTCTGCTGAGCGCTCTCAGACACGCTCCTTTCCAAGCCTCTGCTCAAACATCCAAAGAGCGCGTGCAGAAATATTGTACTCTCACGTACGCCGGAGCTCTCCGCCCTCATAACCAGATGAGAGGGATGAGGCTTTGAGCCCCTGCGCGGCTTCTGGGTGCCGTGATTGAAATGCCAGACAGGTCTGCGCGAGGGACAGAGGTCAGGATGGAGGAAATGGAGGGAGGGAGGGAGGGAGGAAGGGAGGGAGGGATGGATGGACGTTGGAGGGAGGGTGGGAGGTTACGGGAGGAAGACGAGGAGTGGAAAAGTTGTAAAAAAAAAAGGAGGCAAAGGAGGGGAAGAGGGGACATGGGGTAGGGATCGCTAATGAAAGTTCCCTGCTGTTTTCTCAGCTGCTCTTCTCTCTGTGACCTCAGCAGTGCAGCGTACGACGCCAGAAACCCTGGTTAGGCTAAATGGGCCATTTTTCTTTCTCCTCCACACTCACACACACACACACACACTTTGGAAACGGGGAATGAGCACACCTAAAACCGCATCCCTGTGTCTGACTTGAAGCCTCCTTGTCACCATGGTGACACCGTGAATAACAGGGTTGGTTTGGGACTTTAGGCCTTTTTTGGGGGGGTGAGGGAAGGGAAGGGGGGGGTTGAGCTCCTCTGACACCTACATGTGTTATGTCAAGAGCTTGGCACGTATGGTGACACAGAATGGAAGTGGAGGGCGGGTTTTTGCAGGCTCCTCTGTATCGTCTTATTTTTGGCTTTTTTTTTTAAAACCCCCGCTTAAAAAGCAGAGACACTGGAGCACATTAGCGGCGACAAAGACAACTTGAATAAGGAATTAGAAGGAGTTGTAAGGGAGGCAAGTATTTCTGCAGCGGGAGCAATGACTCAAAGCCAATAATAATAACGCTGTCATGGGTAAAATCTATACTTTTTTCTTTCTGAGCAGAGAGGGAGCACAAATGCACAATGTACACAGCTGGTAACAGGCTGCAGATGAAAGCCAATTTGGGTTTCTTTGTGTAACCGAGAGCTTCAGTTGGACCACAGGTCCCTGTGGAACAAAGACAGAGAGAGAAGCGAGGTAGAGAGAGAGGAGGGCAAGAGAGGGAGAGGGAATGTGATAGAGAAAAGGAGGAGAAGGAGAGGTAGGCAGAAGAGGAGAGGAGGGTGCAGGCAGGGGGAGGATGTGGGGGGTGGGAGGGGTGGGTAGAGCGTCCCGGCCCACCTGGGCAAACAATGGCAGGGAGATGAGAGTGTGGCTCAAGGGCCCTCCCCGTCCCTAAAGTACACAGCTGTCGGTTGGGGCAGATCAAAAACAGCCCCGGTCTAGTTCAGGTGTTGGACCTTCAGAGGCAAACGGACAATTTTTGGAACAAGAGCCTTGGTTGCCATGGCGACGGCCGCAACAGAGAGACTCTTTTTTAGAACTCGAGAAGTGATGCGTGCTTATTTCTGTTTTTATGTCTATTTCTTTTTGTCAAAACGTTAAAAAATTTTTTAAAAAAAACATAACGGGACAAATAAGGGTAGAAATGATTGGTACACCCGAGGACATTTTATTTAAGTCGACGGCGTTAAATGCATTTCCCACTCAAAAGTGTTTCGGTTTATTTGTGTGTGTCGGCGGCAGCTTGTGCAGGATCCACAGTTGCACCTTGATAGATTTGTGTAATATATGTATTTGTAGGGCACTGAGCCTTGATTTCTGTTTGGGGGGGCCCGAGCCTTGATGGAAAATGTTTTGCATCCACTTTTTTGGTTGATAAAATTCTGCTCGGAGGATAAAATGTATGTTGACGGCAGATAGCGTCTCCTTAAAGCCGGCGCGAATATGGAAATGCCATCATAAAACAAACCACGGGGGTGTGGGGCTGGGTGGGGGGTGGGACGCAAGTAATTTCCTTACGCTGAGCACAGGCACAAGCGCCTTTGTTTAAAGAAAAGCCATCTGTTTAATGATATACATATATATTTATATTCTGTAATGAAAGACTGTGCGGTGCTGCTGCTGCTGCTGACACCCCTGCAGAGGGTTGAGGTAAGTTATGTCCAGTTCGTGCCGATGACACACGCGGAGACGCCGTGTTGTCTCAGCTCGGTGATTGCCACCTGGTGCCGTGTCACATGCAAAAAAAAAAAAACCTTGGTGATATGTCGTCAATCAGGAACATTGGGCGGCTCGAGGAACGTGGAACAGGTGCTATGTAGCAGGACGGGACGCGCGGTCTGTTTAATCAACCAGTCACGTACAAAACGGAACGGAAAATACCCAAGCATGGTTCAGCTGCTTCTTGTTCTTTTGGCTTCTTCTGCATTTCCTGTTTTTCCAGTTTGTTCTTATACTATTATTTCAGCTTTTTTATTTTTTTCCATCATTATTATTATTATTTTCCTTATCCTCAATCTCACTGTTTCCTCTGTGGAGTGATATATAGCGCCTTAATGCTCTTTTAGTGCCTCCCAGCTCGTGCGCTCAATAACCAGCTGAACTCAACAGACAATCCGACGCTCCCCGCTCATAAAACACAGGGATTAGTCTTCAAAGCTCGGTGGCTAAGCGCACGGGGAAAGTTCATTAGTTTGCATTGCTCTTCTTTTTTTTTTTCTTTTTTGTTTTATGAAATTTAGCAATGCAGCAGTTTGAATGAAGCAATAAAACACAACACACGTCTGTGGCAGCCAGTCTGCAGCGGCTATGTCTGAAGCAATGGGGTTTGGCCAGCCAGACTGAAAAAAATAAAAAAACACTCTTGGATGCCGCCCCAATTCCTAATGCTAACCCTTTTAATATTTAACCAGGATCCAATACAGGAGTAATTATTTTTCCAAACAAATTACGCCTCAGGCCGAAACCACCGCAATCTGATACACCGCAGCGATACATTCCCTGTCACAAGCCACTATTAGTCATTTTAAATTATTTATCAAGCTTGGGTGAAATAGGATTTGCCTCAGACCTATTTTATGACAAGCATCCAGCTTCAAAAGAATCCAGAGTGGCTTTTGTGTTCCAAAAAAAAAAAAAAGGAAAGCAATTTTTATGAAAAGCTCCTCTGGCTCATCTTCAGAAACCCCTGGAGACATCCATATGTGAGGAGACGCAAGGTCAATAAAAGAATGACGTAAGTTATGTGGAAATTTCTTCTGAAAATCTAAACAAGATTGCTCAGATTTCCCATCTGACTTCTCCGCAATGCTAAAAGGCGGCTAAATCAAATCAAACCGCGTTGACAAATGTGAAGTCATGAACCTCCCCTTATCGTTGCACCCTTTCCTTCACCCGTGAATTGTTTAAATGATAACAAAAAAATGTCCTGTAAATCACGGCCGTATTATGTATCTTCCAGCGCGCGATGCTATCTGTTGCCGGCATGCCTCGGGCTGTAGTTTCATTTCTTATTTTCCATAGTGCCCTCTTAGCTTAAGTGAACAGAACATTCCTGATCCTATCTCGAACCCGAGAGCGCCGAATGTGAGAAAAGTGCGGCGCTCATAACTGGGATCTGAAAGCCGCACGGGCGATGCTGCTTTATGACTTCATGAGTGGTGCTGAAAATAGCCCGTGTGGTAAGAACACAGCCTCATTTACTTCTGCCATCTGCAATGAAGAATAGCGACATTTTTATAGAGCGACAACTGTCACCATGAATATGAGCTATGTTTAACTGGGCTGTCGAGCATCTTCCATCAAACGCGATAAGCACATTAAAGCGAGGGGACACAATTCGCTGAAAACGGTAGTTAGCAGGGGAAAAAAAAATCAAGTTTGGGACGAGGGACGACGTTAAATGATGAGAGGGATACAGCAGGAGGACGAGGATTGGTGGTGATGGGGGGGGGGGGGGTCATCAAAGCCTCTTTTACTCTCCGCGCAGGGGCCCCAGCTGGCTGGCTGAGCGCCGGGGAGAGCTCTGCCCACTCGGCTGCTGCAAATTAGCCAAACTATTTACCCTCGTATATGCACATTAGCAAATTCCTCCAATTGAGAAAACAAATGCATCTGTTTTGTTCTGTAGAGAGAACTTCATGGGAGCCGGCATGGGCCTCTGCACACCAGGCATTCTCAGTCACAGTGGCAATCAGTCTGAGCACACACGGGATGGAGCCAATCGCAGGTCCCCGCCGGGCCTCCCCCGATCCCCCCCCAGTCATCTCCCCAGCTGGACAGCTATTGCTTGGATTACCCTCTCACTTAGTGTCTCTCCTGCAATCTGCCCGACTCTCTTTCACGCTCTCTTTTTTTTTTTTTTCAGTTTTATGACATACCACCTCTGTAATTAGACCACTTTGAGTTTCGTCCCATGACCTGCCTTAAATGAGGAAATTCAGGGTCCCAAAATGAGCATTCTTTTCCCTCTCCCTTTAACAAGTCTTCATTGCCCTTGCTGCATATTTTCCATCGCGGCGTTAGCTTTTAAATATTCATGCAAGTGGATGGAAGAGGTGAGGGGGGGGAAGGGGGCGGTGAGAGGGAAGGTGAGGGGAGGCGGGAAAGAAGAGAAAGGGGAAGGAGCACGAGAAGGAGCCAAGACAGCGCGAAGCGGTGGGGGCTACCCCCTTTTCTGGAGCTCCCTACGGAGGGATAGCGGGCATGCAGGAACGGTGGAGGGAGGGGATCAGCAGGAGGCCTCATGATTTATTTAGACCCGTGGGCACCTGTGCCAGTCAGCCGCTGATCACAGACATCACCCAGCCGACCCACTGGTGCTTGAATCCCAGAAAGAAAAAAAAAGGTCAAATCTAGGAAAATTAATATATGACTAGCGCTGTGACAGTTCCACCTGTCCTGTTAATGATTTTGAGACTGAAATGAGAAAAAAAAAAAAAAAAAAAAAAGCGCCATTGTTCTCAACAAAACCTGGGACGTTTTAATGATCTCCCGGATTTCAGACTGCAGGGTTGCAAACTGCGCAAACACACGCACGGTTGAATAAGTCGCCGCTCGCGCGCTGCCATCATTTGCCGAACACCCCAAAAAGCTTAGGTGAGGAAAAAATCCTGTGTTTCAAATAAGCCAATCAATACAGAGCAGGGAGATTGCAGCCTCGGTGAGCCGGAGTGGGCGGCTTGCTGTGTTTTATCAAGGCGGCTTAATTTCCGTCAGCTTAATATCCTGGGAAATGTATGGAAATTGAACTGCGAGGGAGAACAAAGGCGAGTAGCCGGGGTAAAAAAAAAAAAAAAACGATGTGGTGAAACTTAGAAAGCTCTATCTTATCGTCGGAGCGCACACTCCCGCGCAAGCTAAGGTGCGCTAACACATGTACCGTGCGTGCGCGCACCTAGCCGGCCTCGACAGGCGTCTCCATCAGCAAAGTTCAAAACCTTCTCTGAGACTTAGATAATACTCATTCGCTGTCTGCGAGCGCCAGACTGCTGTATATGTTCCGATTGCATATGCTTGACTACCGGTAGTTAATTAGCCTAGCTGCTACATGTCTCCTGCTTGCTGACTGCTCTGTCGAGACACATGGAAGAGCTGCCTAGAGGCAAATTATAAATGAGAAGCAGGTTATTAGGATTCTGTCATGCATACTGAGGTGTTGTGACTGTCATAAAAAGCCCAGTAGTGAATACACAATGGAGTAATTATCATTTTAGGGGGTTCGGTTTCGGATAATAATCAATGACTTCAACAGTCAACAACAACAAGACGGCCCTGGCTCTGAGTGATCACAAGCTGGGAAATATATAAGTCAGCTAAAAGGTACCAGCACTCAGCAGCCACCCATTCAGGATGGAGCTAATGAAAGCTCGTCTGAATTAGTTATAATCTCCACTGTTTGGGGAAAGAGCGCGCAGATCCAGGTACCGACGAGGAATGCAAAACAACAACCTTTCGCCTGCTCCCCCTCAACCCGTTTCTCCCCCACTATACTTTTTTTTTTTTCCTTTTCTGAGGAATCTTCTAATAAACAACACCTGCGCTATTAACAGCGCCGCCACTGAGCAAATCTGTCTCCCTGTCCTTCGCCGAACTCGTCTTGCCTCCGCCAGCAACCCGATCCTGGCGTCTACCTACCGTTTGCTCCCTCGCTGGCACATGCACTTTAGCGCACGCTTCACAGAACAGTAACTAATAGCAACCTCATTCATTAAAACACCCCTTGATGTTTCGCACGGAGGCAGGGTAAATGTGCTGGAACGCCCGTCCTGTCTGTCTGGTTGTGTGACGCTGACAACAGATAGAGAGAGAGATAGACAGACAGGTGGGGCAGAGACTCGGCTCACGCTCGTGGCCCCTCAGCCCGAGCAGCGTCTGCACCACCTCTGATGGAGAGGCAGATACATATTTCATCAGGCTGGGACGTAAAGCCCCGGGGGTGTCAGGGATCCTGCCGTAGCATCAGCTGCACCCATCTTTACACGAGCTAAAATATGGACTCAGAAAGATTAAAAAGTTTCCATTTGGATGCATTGAGATCTCTTCCGTCGGAGGCCTTTAGCTTCACACCGTGAGAGAGTACACAGACCCCGGACACTTTAGATTACTGCCAACATCAACAGCCATATTTCCTCCACAGACGGTGTCTAACAGGTTAATTCCTCAGGCGGCACCTCCGCGGTGTATATGAAGCCTCTGATGTGATATACTGTATGTTGTTCATTCTTGTTTGAAGCATGAAGTCTGCAGTGTGTGCATTTTAAATCAGAGGTAGACGCTGGGAGGTTCTGGCATGTGTGTGTGCGTGCGACGCAGCTTCAGGCAGCTGGGTTGTTCATATTAAGATGTTTAATTACGACGGGAAATTGCTCTGTCTCTTTTTTGTGTCGCGCGGAGAAAAGCCGGCGTTCATTCTTTTATTTTATTTAAAACAGAACGTGAGAAAGAAATTTACGTCCTGCCTGACTCGGCTGGAGGAATCCTGCGACAGGGAATACACGCTAAAAGAAAAAACAAAGATTTTAACACATTAAAGTCTTGTCCGTGATATTTTTTCCATTTTTATTTATTTATTTTTTTGGTCAGGTTGGATTCTATTTGCTCAGGTTTTTAAATGTTTGTCACTATGATCGCAGCCTCCACCCTGCTCAATAAAACTCAACAATGTCCTTCCTATTCTCGATAATACGCACAAGTGAACAATCTTCTTTGAAGCAACAGAGACGTTGTCACTGTGCAAACAAATAACTGCCAGAGGATTAGCCAGTGCAACTGCAGAGGAGAGTTTTATCTCAACACCTGGGACTGAAAGCTACTGTAGATGCCAGGCCTTTAGGAATATTGGTTTAGGATCTCAGGATTACTCAGCGCTCCATCCTTAGATGAAACGGCCTTTGGAAAGTCCAGCGAACCATCATGGACACTACGGCGAGAGCAGGAGTCTCCCTCAAACCGCATTACTCCGAGTTTTCCTCTTGTGACAGCCATCACGAGGCCTCCTCCTACCAGCTGAGGAAACTTTACATCAACGTAAATAACGTCTTGCTTCCCTTCTCATGGCCCTAACCCGATGAGATAAACAGGACAAAAATGCCCAGCTGGGACACGACAATAATCCCTTTATCTGGCACAGGGTGAGCCTGACTAGCCAGCTTACTTGTTACATCATTAGCTCCAGGGAACAGGGGAGAAGAGGAGCGGGGAAGGCGGATAAAAGAAGTAGGGCTAGGGTTAGGTCGCGGCGTGATGTAATCAAGACATAAACACCTTTAATTAATTACAGGGCATAAAGATGTTTAAGGTAACAAAAGCAGCGGATTAAAATATACCCGAGTATCGCTAAGTGCAGACGTCTGCTAGATAGGCCTATCTGACAGTGATAGATGAGTTCAGTTACATGACCCTGTATTTGCTAAGCACTGAAGCGGACAAAGTTGAAACTCTAGGCAACCTGAGAGCCGCTCTTGTTTACCTTGAATACTGGTATTTTATTTGCATGAGTCAAGCCTGTGGAAAATCCATAAGTCGTTTGCAAAAGGCCATTACAGCATATACAACGTCAACTGCAGACAACACCCGTGACATCCAAAATGCAAACAGCTGTGTGTGTGAGAGAGAGAGAGCGGGGGAGACGCTCCCACAAATGAATGCAAGCACAAGGGGAGGAATAATGGCTTTGTAGCTTCTGTAATCTGCACAATTAAAACGACTCGTTCTTCCCAAAGACTGCAAAGCAGGTACAGGAGAAAGGCAAACACGTCACTCCGCCAGTGCCTCCTTGCTATTGTTCTCCGAGGTCATTGCATCCCGTCGGTCAAAAACAGGCGTCGGTGAGAGAATCGCTTATATTTTATTTAACAAGAATCAAAGAGTACAACGTGGGGATGCGGTTGCTATTGTAGAGGATGTAGGAGTAACGCAGGGAAAACACACCTGTATGTGATCTCCACCTTGTAGAGGCGCGGGCAAGTGAAACTACCCTGATATCTCCTCATCTAAAATCATCAAAGATGGTTTGATGTTCTCTAAGCTTCAGAACTCCCCGTGAACTCCACCCGCAGCCGAAGTTTGTTTGCTGCCCCGTACTGCACTTAATGTCAAGGCACCCCTAGCGCTCATCGCCCGTGAGCTCACTCTTTGAATTCAACGGTAAGACTTGCCTCATTCCTCAAAGAAAGAAAGCGAATCCTTGTGCCGGGTGCGCACACTTGTTGACACGCGGTCGCTACGCAGCACAGAAAACCCCCCCACACACACCGTGACGCACCGGCACATCGCCTCCCAGTTCTCGCCAACCGGGGTCACCAAGGGTAAGGTTTTTTTGGTGGCTGCTGGGTAATTTTCTGGTCAGTGTCAGTCTTTCTTTCCCCCGCTCCGCTGCCAAGAGGAAATGAAGGGATGATCTCTCCGCTCTCCTCCACTCGTCACTCCCAGCGAAAAACAAACAGGAACACTTTATAACCTGATGTTGACCTACAGCGAGGAACAACAACAGCCTACCAGTGGTGTTTACTTCAGGATGAGTTACTTAATCTGATACAACAGCACAGCCCCTGCTGGAATGGTGCAATCCAGTTCCCACAAAGGGATCTTAAAGCGCTGCTGTTTTAAGAGACAGTTGAGGAGCTCTGTTTATAAAAGAGAATTCAATAAACACCGTGGATCAGTTAAAATAATACACCTGTCGGATGTGATAAAATGCCGTGGAAACAGCCGTTTGGGTTCCACTGCTGCTCACCCTAATTTCTGTCTATTGTGAACCATCTGCCTGGAAACAATAGTCTTCAGTGCAAAACTGTAAAGATAATAAAATCGTATTCTTCCATCAACAGGATCCACTAAACGGAGACCACAAGCTTCCCTCGATAGAATCTGCACTATGCACAGTTGCATAGCAGCCACCTGGTGTGTGTGTGTGTACGTGTGTTTACATATGTGGTACGAGGGCTCACACACACCTGTTCTTCCTCCAGCCCCAGCCCAGGCACCAGGCCCGAGCCCCAAACAAAGCTTCCCTCTGTACAGACACGGACACTGTTTGCCTCCTTGCTCTGCGCCCCCCCACCCCCAACGCTGCCTTGACTGAAACCCAAACACACCGTTTGCCGTTTTGGTGGGTGAACAATCTTTTTTCACCCACGTGCACCCAAGTGCCGGGAGGAGAAAGGAAAAAAGGTCTTCCCAGAGAGTCATCTGGTTCTAATGCACGGCCCGCTGGTGTGGATTACAAGCACATATTACAGGAGAACTCGGGCTGACCCTTCATCTCGATCCCGCGGGGAAATGGGAGCCATCCAGCCACGGTGACTGGGGGGTTGAGGATCTGGGGGCCTGGGGAGCAGAGAGGTGAATAGAAGCCTGTGGGCAGACTGCCACCCCACATGATTGGTGTCCTTCCTCTATGAGGGAGATCTTTTCAGAAACCTTCTATTGAAAACAGGAAAAAAAAAAAAAACTCCTGAGCCTCTCAACGATGCTGAACAATGTCCTGCTTCAAATATTCCCTGTGGTCTGTCGAGCCTCTGCCAGAGCTTCAACAACTTGTGAAGTAACCAAGGAGGTCTTCCATAATCATCAAAGTAACACTACAACATGCTTGTTTTATCACATTAAACCTAATAAGCAGCTGGCTACCCAGCAGGCCTTCGGGTTTTACTGGCCAGTATCGCGTTGGAAGGGGGTTTACTAGGGAGGTAAACAAGCACGGGAAAACGAGACTTGGAGCGAAGCAACATCTCATAAGGTTGGCGGCAAATCTGGATGTTTGGCCTAAGAATCGGCTCAACAATGGAAAACATTCCCATTAAATCTGCGATAAACCAAACAAGATGCAGAGAGCGCAGTCACCTACAATGTCTTTCACATCCACAGTTTCAAAGAAAGCTGCTCTTACCTGTAGTATCTGGACTGTAGATAAGTGGAGCAGACGGCTTTGGACACATGGCTGGCTGAACCAAAGTCAATGACTTTGACTCTGTAGGGCTGTCGGGATGGGTCCACGAGCATGATGTTCTCCGGCTTCAGGTCAGCGTGAATCAGCCCCAGGCTCTTAAGTTTCATTAGAGCTGTGGCCACCTGCTGCAGCACGGGTCTGATGTATTTGAGCGGCAGAGGACTGAACTTGTTCTGCTTGAGGAAATCGTACAGGTTCTGCTCCAACATCTCAAACACCAGGCACGTGTGGTTCTTGTGCTGGAAGCACTCGTAGGCCCTCACAAAGTTGTAGTCGTCCGCGCTCTCCGTGCTGAGACGTGCAAGGATGCTGACCTCGATCTGGCCCTGCCGTGCGTACGAAGGGTGGTTTTTTAAGATCTTGATCGCCACTATCTCGTTAGTACCCCTCTTCCAGCACTTAACCACCTGTCCAAAGGTACCTCGTCCCAGGAACTCCAAGACTTCGTAGGTGTTGGTCATGGAGCAGAGCACCTCATGCTGTACCAGCTGGTAGTCCCCCTCATTGTTGGAGCCGCTGTTCTTGGATGTTGCCGTGGAGGTGGCAGTGGCCACCGTGGCCACCGTGGCCCCACTGGCCGCTCCGTTCTGGATCATGGGTGGGCCGTGCTCCTCAATGATCTGCACGCTGCTGTTGTTGTCAAGCTCCTCACTCTTGCGTTTAAGCCCGCATCGCTGGTAGGTGTCGAGGAGACTGACGGTGCTGCGGCGCGTCAGGTTGTGAACCCCAACCGCGCCACCCACACCACTACCACCCCCGCCACCTCCACCACTACTGTTGCTGCTGCTGCCTCCACCCCCGCTGCCCAGCAGAGACCCCACGGCCCCCGAAGTGCTGCTGGCTGAGGCGACCACAATGTGGCCCGCGCTGGCTGGGAAGATGAGAGCCTGCTCGTAGGGCAGGGTGGAGCTGGCGACCTGCAGGGAGCTGTTGATGCCGAGGGGGCCACTGGTGGCCGACACGTTCTTGCTGCTGTTGTGGGTGTAGACTTTGCTGTGTGTGCCGTACCCTGTCATATCCCAGTTACAACTCTGCTCCACCTTCAGTTTCTTCACGCTAAAGAAGGCACTTGACTGGAGAGTGTGAGGGGAGAACACTTGCACTTGCGAGGCCATACCTGTAAGGCAACAGAGGGGAGGAGCAGGGGAAGACAGGAGGGGAACGAAAGTGAGAGGTTAGGAATTTGAGAGTGTCTGAAACATGAGTGGTAGTCAGAAGCTTTAAATAAAGACAGCTTGGCTCAGAGCAGGTCATTAAAACACCGAGCACGCTGATGCGTCAGCATGTTAACCCATGACCTCTTTAACATCATAGTAAAGTCACAGGCCAAAATATCATTAAGCATTTGTTGCTTTTGCAATAAATCGTCTCTGAGTGGTGCCATGATTTAATATTTTCGGAATAAAACATCATTACAACTGGTGGAAAGGGTTTTTTTAATAAAACGAGTTGTGTTACATAACATTTAAAATATAAAGATTTAGCAAAGAGGTTTAAATGTGGTGCTCATGCCGACCACTGGTTCACCGAGAACAAAAGCCATTTCCCCACTGTTCCCTCCTGCACACCTGCAGCAAAGTAAATAGGCTGAGTGAATACCAAAAGAAAATACTTTCATAGGACACTCCATGGAGATAGAAGAGCAATATACAATCTTACAAATAAGATACTCGGGGAATGATTGCAATTTAATTTCCTGCAACGTAACTCAGCCCTAACATTTATTGGTACACACAATTACACACTTTAGGGAACGCGGTGGAAGAAATTTTCGTTCGAGCAACTATGAAAACAGGAGAGGGGGCATTGAACTCCCTCTCAACCACAGATCCTGAAGACAACAAAATAAAAGCAAAACTGCAGCGAGGCTGTGCTCTGAACTCCTGGGAACAAGCTGCCTCAGAATAAGCAAAAGCTTCTCCAAGCAAACAACTGCCCAAAAATAGTCCCTCTCTTTATCTCTCTCTGTTCGCAAACAGGCTTGTTTGTAGCACTGAAATGATTATTACGGCACAAGGAAGATTATATGAGACTCGTAGTAATGCTGTGTTTAAATAGTTTCCAGTAAACCCAAAATTAGTTTACTGCTAACAAACTAAGAGCTTCCACCTGGCCATGCCAACGCCCACACACACAATTAGGCCTCGTTGCCAATCAACTGATGCATGATTCAAAGATACTACGGTCGTAATGTGCACACAAACACTAACAAAACTCATACAAACAGCCATTAAACTTTGTTTACTGCTGGAAAAATTGCTGCCTTTGTGTGTTTAATAGACATCTTGAAAGCTGGGAATGTTTTTTTTTTTCTGTTTAAAGATAATTAGGGGACCGTTCTCCCTCCAAGGACGACTTGTATAATTGTGGACTCCATTCTGAGGACGGAGAGGAGGGGACATGCGTGGTCACTTTGTCATTATTAGCCCTTTCCGTGGTTATGATGATGAATTCAGTAGGAAGCTGGCAGCACTCAGCTATTCTTCATTTGTTTTGATTTTTTTAACTCTTCTGACCTCTTTCCTCCTGCTTTTCAGTTATTTTTGTTTTTTAGTTTCTCCTCTGGCCTTGCTTGGACTTACTAGTTATCTCTCTGGTCATCTGGTCTTAGCCCTAATGCGACAGGATTGAAGCTGCAGTGCATATTAGGGCGCTCACTGTAAGCTCACACAGTAGCTGATGTAGCATAGCAATGCCATGCTTCCTGTAGCTGTTAGTTACTGATACCTGCACAAGCTGCCTTGAAACATCTTTTGGGTTTATGCCATTTTTTTTTTTTTAACCGAAAGGCCCCATCTGGTCACTTTATGTCTAGTGCCGTAGCTACGCCTGGTCCAGATAGGTAATGAAGAACGTCCGCTAGGCTATTAGGGGCAAGGCTCTCTGCTAATCACATAAGCTACGGAGGCCAGATGTCACTCCTTGGATTACCAATTCCTGCGCCTGGACTTTACGCTAAAAATAATTTGAACGACGGGTTGCGTCACAGAGCAGCGTCAACAGCGTGTGACTGAGAGCCTGACGGGATAATCACAGGCGCAGACTGATGGACACAAAGATGGATGGATGTACACAGAGCCAGCCTGTTCCTCTTATGGAAAATTCCAGCGTTACATATCTGCCAGCATGATTATGGATAGCTCTGGGTTTTTACAAGGCCAGATTGAGGCAAGCTGCTCTTTGCATTTGTATCACATGAATTCCCCCCTCAACCCTGATCTTAGTCACTCATTGACTCTCTGTCAGTTTTAACTCCGTGGTCAAAGAGTTCATTTAACATTGCCTACACAGTGCAATGAACTGAAGGCCACGCGTGTTCCCCTAAATCGGGGGATTGCTCGGAAATATAGAAGACGAAAGTTTTTAGAAATGCCCAGGAAACTCTGGAGACTCTGCCTCGTCTGGAGACTCTGCCTCGTCTCGTTAGGAAGTTTCACACAGTGGGCCTTAAAAAGAAAACTAAAAGTGTGCAAAGAGCAGAACAGTTTGAGGCCTTGTGCGAAACACAGATAAGTAATTAAATGAACCACAAGCAAGAGGTCAAATGGCTGGAATGTTATCTCATGACAACATACACAGGCAACAATGTGACCAATTATACTTCACTGGGAAAGTGAGTCCTCATGAATCAGTCTTCATCCCAGCCGAAGTTCAAACATATTTACGATCGAGGATCTGAGCAAACAAAGCCCCTATACAGTTGCAAGAAAGGACGCAGCGCGAAAGACCTTCCCTTGAAAATATCCTCTTGAAGTTTATTTGAATTTCTGAACTCT
This sequence comes from Planiliza haematocheilus, assembly GCA_005024645.1. Taxonomy (NCBI): domain Eukaryota; kingdom Metazoa; phylum Chordata; class Actinopteri; order Mugiliformes; family Mugilidae; genus Planiliza; species Planiliza haematocheilus. Next base: position 8,758,358 of record SRSE01001415.1, on the reverse strand, counting down.
TTGCCAAATGCAAAACTGTAAAGGTCCATTGTTGTACATTTACAACACTGGAATGCCTTCAGTAGCCAGGGCTTTCCATTTAACATACCTAAAGGAACGCTGTGTGTCCCACACACTGCAATTAAGCATACCAGAGAGGCATTTTCCACTGTTTAGAGGCAGCATGTTGAAATGGTAATAGTCAATGTTTTCAGAGAGATTACTTCTCTGTCAGGGGTTTGTTAATCTTCTTTTTGGGAGGATCAGGGCCATTCTGCATGCCATGCGAGGGTGAGAGATGGGCTGAAAGGGAGGGGAGAAGAATAGAGCGTGGAGAGCAGGGCCATGAGTGGCCCTCACATTCTAGCCTGTGACCTGCTTCTGTTTGCCGTCTTTTATTAAACCCGTCATTTATAGTCCGCTGACAACATGACAGAGTATTGATGAGGACGCCTTTAGACACCGCCAAAGCTGCCAAGGAGCCCTTTGTAACTACAAATAGTCTTTTAATATAAAAACCTGCTTGCCATTCAGTCCATGCCTGTCCTCAAAGTCCTGGGCTTCACACAAATCGTAATGGCAAAAATGAATTAAGAAATGGGCAAATGTTTATCAATCACTAGAGCAACTGTCCCATGCTCGGTCTGAGCTAAAAGGCTCTGCGAGGAGAGAGACAATAACTGGTCATCACCAGGGAGACAATCCAGAGACGGTAGTTAGGTCTCTCTGGCCAATGTCCCTTGGCCTGGACGTACCGTGCAGCATAAAACGGGCTACTTCCTGAGGCCTAATGTCTGCGGACACCAACGGAGACGCTCTAGTGACCCCGTCTCTTTACTGGACATCCCAGTGTCTGCATTACTGGAGGGCGTTAGGGAGGCGAGCCAAATCGCTGCCTAATGAAATGACTTCTGACTGTCTAGACAAAGCATTACCTCAACCTTCACTGTGTGTGTGTGTGTGTGTGTTGCATGCCACACCTCCACTCTTCTTCTAAACACTTGACACACACTGATTTAAGATGCACTGAAACAAAAGAGCAACACAGTTTGCTTCACTTCTCACCATGATGGATTCTCAGAGTTTCAGTAACTCTTATGACGGAATGAACATCATTCTCCTGAAAGATATACCTCCCTTTAGAGCAGGGGTGTCCAACTCATTTTAGTTTGGGGGCCACATACAGCCCAATTTTATCTCAAGCAGGCCAGACCAGTAAGCTAACAGAATAATAACCTATAAGTAATTTGTTTTAGTGCAAAAATAAGTGTAATTTGGGCACATAGCTGTCTGCTGTTTAGTCCCAGGTCTCAGTGTTGTGTTGTGTGCACTTATCTTACTAAAACAGTGGACAAATTAGGAAAAATTACAGCCTTCTGTGTATTTTTTGCACTTTTCATGCTGTGGGCCGGATTAGACCATCTGACGGGCCGCTTTTGGTCCACGGGCCTTAAGTTTGACACCTGTGCTTTAGAGATATTTCCCAAATAGGTGTACAGCAGCTGTTTTGCAACCACCAAATCAGTCAGTTTGCACGGTATGGCCTTTTTTATCTCAATTTACTCATCCACGTTTTCTTTTAAATTCATCATCTCTCTCTATTTATATTTGAACCATGTTTTATGTACAGTAAAAAGGCATCATGGTCGACAGAGTCACTGGAGGAAAACCTGTTGTGGGGGCAGTGACAGAGACTTTGGGGATAAATGCAACAGTGAACACACCACTGAAGAGGAACATCTTGTTCACACAGAGCAGTTTAGCCTCGTGTTCCTGCCTCCTGCCTCAGTTCTGTCCTCTGTGGGGGAGCTGGAGCTTGACACTACAGTCTTTCTCCCTCTCTTTCCCTCCCTCCCTCCCTCTCTCTCGAGGCCACTATTGACCATCCTGTCTGCTTTTTTAGCTCTCTCATCTTTGCTTATTTATAGAATAATGCATCAGCCGGGCTCGCGGGGAGGCACTGTCGCGAAGGCTGCCGCTGCTCCATCAGGCTTAATGTCCATCCTGACTACAGTATTTGACCAGCCGCAATGGCCTCGCCGGTCCTCCGTGCTCTCTTAACAAACCAACAAAAGAGGACAAATATCCATCGAGCATATGGGCAGACTAAAAGGCAAACACGAATGCCGGTTCACAGATATATACGCAGGACTTCTCGGCTCATAAATCAACAACGTGCCTGCTGTAAATGTGACACTCCCTCATCTCTCCCCCCCCCTTTTTTTTTTTTCCTGAGAAGCAAACAGCCAAAGATACAACATGTTGTGTTAGCTGTGAGATAACATGTTCACTCAGCACTTGTTAAAATGCATATGCATAGATACAAGAACACACACACACACAAGCTGTTGCAGCGACACGTGAGCATTCACATGAGCCACAGATATAAAGAAGTTAGTCTTCCGGAAACAGATACGAAACACAATCTCTGAATGTGTTATTACCGTCTTATGGTCTACCTGAGCCGTGATACTACTGTATTTTTATTATTTGTGCAGTTAAAGTTGCGGTGCAAACAATTCCAGATGCAAAGGTGAAAAAGTTGGTACCCTGGGACAACTGCGATAAGGAAGCCGCTATCCACATTGTAAACGTGGTCATAAAACGGCTGGTGTGAAGAAGAACATTTGCCTTGTTTATACTGCCAGGTCAGCCTAACCAGGCGGTGGACCGAGGCGCAGGGAGGAGTGGGAGATGAGGAGGAGGGGGGAGAGGTGGGTGGCAGAGTGGCTCTGGATTTCTTATTAATCAAATCACGAGTGAAGTGAGCGTACAAAGCACTAAACTTCCTCCCTACCGAGTGAAAAGAAGGGAAGAAAAGAGTAATAGCAGCATTTCTTTGTCGCGGTAAAACACTGAATGTGGAACTAAAACGAAGGAAATATTTGTTCTGCGGAGAAGCCTCACGTGTTGCAGCCCAAAACGAGGAGGAGGGAGCTGAAACCGTGCCCGATCATAAACCAACGGCACCTGTTAACTCAAGGCTTGCCTACACTACCGCCGAGATCTACTGTATACATCAAGCCGCGCTGCTTTGACTACAGTTGCAAACAGAGCGCAGGGCCGCGCCGCTGATAAGCAGCTGCTCTCCATAGCGCTTATCATTTACACACAGTACGAAACACCCCACTACAGCACACTTCCTCTTATAACACCGGGATTCACAGCAACAGCCGGACACAATGATGAGATCAACACGTGAGAACTGCAGGCGAGGGAGAGGAGAAAACGCTGCACAATGGTCAATCGATCGGCGCAGAGTCGGTTCTTTATTGCGTGGTCGTACGGGCAGCGTGAGGCTTTAGCATGAATGTGAATGACGGCCTTGTGTGCACCCCCAGTCGCAGGTTTTCAAAGGATTGGCACTTCAGGACAAAAGCCGTTGATATGCAAACACAGACTCAGAATTAAACGACGCTGATGCTCACGAAAGAGGCAGCACACGTGCCCGCATACGCACAAACACAAGGAGCCAGGTTCCTTCTCAACAGCGATCAACATTTTAGTTGTTATTCAAACCGACGATTGTGCGCACAAAAGGCCCGGGGTAGAGTGAGGTTTGGGACTGAACCTTTCATAGATGGAGACCTTAATTTTCTTTCTAAAGGCCCGGGTTGTACAGATGTAATTATATTCTCAAACTGAAATGATCAAAGAACAGAAAAAAGGAAGGGATTTAAAAAAAAAAATACTAAAAAAAAAAAATGGATAAAAAGGTCCACCACGGTTTTCTTTGTGTGTGAGATCCCTTGTTATTCTTATTGTTATTATGAAGCTGTATCAGCCACGATAAGATTATCTCTTTTAAAGTGTTTAATGACTGAGAGTCATTTTATTATATTTTTAGAGACTATTTGCGGTTGGTACACTGAACTAATTGATTTCAACTGTGCAAAGACTCGAACGGCGGAAGGCGAGAGGCGGAGGGGAAAAGACGCCCGAGTGGAAGGCGTGCTCCCTTGGACGGCGCTTCAAGGAGACGGCATCATCTCCCCCACCCTGCCACCCTGCCCTGTCCCATGGAGCAGTCTACTGGTTTTGGGTGTGTGCTCAAACTCAAGGGTCAAACTCTGCCGCTGCATTAATATCCAACGGAGACAGCTGGAATAACACCCGCTCAGCTCCGCCGAGGATGTAACGCATGCAACGCAACAAATGTGTGTACGCACGTGTAGGCAGTAGTCACGTACCTACGGACACCTATGCATTTCTGAGACAGCCACGGCTTTGTATGAACAGGCAGCGTGAAAACAACCAACTCCCCGAAAAACGCACACTCAAGCCCAGAGGGATAAAATCCGATGCCCCACCCGTGCAGTATCAAGCGATGAACCCCGACAACAGGAACCAGTTCAACCTGACCAGGCATGCTCACATCCCGGATCTCCAAAAACCCACTTGCATTCAAACAGTTAATCTGCTTGTCTGCGTTTAAAAGGAAGATATTGTTAAATATTTTTTGGGATGTCTTATTTTTCTTGCATTGAATAAAAACGACTGCAAACTACCGAGCTGCAGCTGTTGCTGTCAGTTGTGACCTAGAGGGCAATGATTAGTGCTGATGCTTGTGCATGAAATCCAGTTTTTATTGTCTCCGAGATGACAGATAGAAGAAGAAACAGGCAACTTCTGACCGCCTTACATCAGCTCTCTTTATATCCCCCACATGGTTGGAAGCTGCCCCCCTTGCCCACCCCCAGAAGGATACCACCCCTCCTAAATACAAGCTGAGGATGGTACATATCCTTCCCCATGCAACAAGAGTGTGGGATATTTCAAGGGGCTGTGTGAATCTGGAGTTAAGGGCATATTAAGGCCATAAAAATCAGACTATTTCAGGCTACGTGCCTTTTTTCTACCTCTGAGATGCCTCAACATGTATTTCTGACATCATAGTGCAGGTGACTCATCTATATGCACGCTTAATAAATTGTTTTAATCCCTTAATCTCTCTTCTTCCCCTTCTTTTAAAACTTCTTTCCTTCCGCAGCTCCCCTTTATTCTCTTTGACAAACCTGCCGGCCAAGTGATTACAGCGCACGCGTAGCGAACGCGCGCTCTCGTACCAATTTAGCAAGGCATATGTGTCCTTAATCCGAGCGACAGCGGTGTCATAAACATGGCTGTTAAATCCTTCTGGCCGCACAGCCGAGGTAGTAAATATGGCCGGCCAACTCAGCCCTGACTGATTCAGCGTGAAAATCATGGCTTTAGCCGATCATATTTACAGTGTCCTCAGAGTCGTAAATAGCAGCCAAAACCAGGCAGGAAACGGCCGCTCTGACCATCAGTTTAACAAACACATACCGGGCGGCCGTGCACGGAAAGCGCCGATTCGAGTCGGCATGCATAAACGGTAAACACCTCGCAGAGGAGGATGAGAGTCGCCTTTTGCAATTACGCACATTACGGGCACACTTACGTTCAGCAAATTAGGCAAAAACAAGCATGTATGTACAGTAGGAATGTGCCAGTTTGGGTCTGGTCCTGTGACCTGGGATGATTCTGAAGTCCCGGATGGAAAGGAGGAGCTGTGGGAAGTTAGTAAATAATGATTCATTATGTCTACTCTGAATAAAGATAGAAAGGTAGTGTGTTAGCCTGCTTGAGGTTGTTTTAGTCCGGCCTGTTGAAATGTTTAATGGAACCGAATGAGCTCCAAGAGCGAGGGATTCCCTGATGTCTTTAAGTTTAATGCTTATGAATGCAGAGCTCACCTCCCGTCTCGTCTCGCTGAGGCCTAATGAGGTCAAAACAGGAGGCCTAGCCTAGCCTAGCCTGGCCTAGCCTGGCCTCGCCTGGCCTGGACTGATCTGGAGCAGTGGAGGAGACAGAACATGTCCTCACAGCTAAAGGTCAACTTCTGGCCTTTTTTCTGGGACACTTTCTCTAAAAGAGTCCTGGAGGGAGGAGGGGGGCAAACAAGTTTGTTGCGCGTAAGCAGCTGCCGGGATCTGTCAGGCGAGCCGAGCAGACAGACAACACTGATCCCAGATGTAGGAAGGTGACAGGTTAAATGGGTGAGATCTACGACCCCCAACAACACTGGGGGCAAACACCACCTCCTCCGAACCCCCCCCCCCCCCCTTTGGAATCCCCTCGCTCATTCAAACTAACCACGACCCCCCCCCACGCCCCCACCCACCTCCTTTGCAGCCATGACCTCTGGCTGTCCTGCTGGGGCTCGTGGGCCCCCTGAAGAAGGTATTCATCTCCCGAGCCCAGCTCAGCTCCACCACCTCCCTCCCTCCTTCCAATTTCTGCCTCACCCCCCCGAGTCCCAGCTCTCGCCATCTCTTTGCCATTCTCTCTCTTCATCTCTGTCTCTCAGGCTGAACGCAGGGGTCAGTTCAAAAGGCTGCCAGGCAGCGCTGCTGGCTGGCCACATCGAGCCCGAGGCTTTGAAGTGAGGAGTGGATCTAAAAGGTGCCTGCTTTTCATACTGCAACACACTCGGGCCCCCGTACTATAAACAAGAGGCGTGATCGAACTCATGTTTAGCCGTGTTTACCATAAATCCACGTTCACACTTCTTAATAATAAGCCACGTGTGAACGAGGAGCACACGGGCGGCGTCTCCATAAATAAATGTTACTATTGTTTCTGTTTTATGAGCTCAGTGTCGCTGGCAGACGGCGCAGGCCTCAACCGCGAGTCCACTAAAATAAAATAAGACTCGTCTTTCCCGAATGAAATAATACAAACTTTTCCTCAAACTTTACAGATATTACGGAGATATTACAGGCTCAAACTGCCATTAAATAACCATAATCATTCGCTCATTTCGCAACCGAATATTAGTTAAAGTCTTCAGAGATGCAGCAGCACTGTAGCCAGGAAGAAATATTACTTAGAGTTGGGACATTCGGCTTTTTAGTATGTCAGGGCTGGAGTGTTATTAGAGGAGCCACTGGAATGTCTAATTGAATCAATGACTTTTCAACATCCCTCTCTCTCTCTCTCTCTCCGCATTATCCCTTAAAAGCTCATAAAAGCTTGGTTTCCAGTTTTCAGCAGTAAGGAATAAATCTTCCTTTTTTTATTTTATTTTGCTACATATTTGAATATTACACAGACACCGAGATCATTTGAGTCCATTTCATTACTCTGAAATTTGGAGAGATTCCTTTCAACGCGGTTCATCATTTCAGCTCCCGCTTCCTCTTTTTGATGCGTGACTTGTTAGTTTACCCTCTTTTTGAAAAGACATTCTCCACAAGGTAGAAAGGGAGTCCTTGATCTAAACTCAGTTAAGAAAAATATACATAATTGGCCTGAGAGATAAAGAAGAGCGACCGTCTCCGTTGGTGACCATATTCCCATTTCTGGCAAATGTGGTTAAAGAATAAAGAGACGCACGCGGCATGCAGCGAAAAAGAAAAACAAAGATTGTGATAATGATTTAACAGGAAGATGAGAAGTGGACAACGGCGGTGTGTGAAGAAGAAGAAGAATAGTAGAGTGAGGCTAAGGCTGCTCATTTCCATGCCTGTTGACTCTTTTGACTACCCCGGTCCTCTCCTATTGCTGCCTCCTTTCTCTGTTCTGTGGCTTTTGCCTCCTGGCTCCGGACTGAAATGGGCTTGAGCGCTCGTCTGAGCTTTGAAGTCCTTTGGTTATCAGCCAAGCGTAGCGCTGTACCTGCAGCCATCTGTGAAGGGGCCGCCAGCAGCCGCCCATCGCGCCACTTCCCTTCCATGACTGAGAGGGGCCGGAGCCAGGAGTGGTGATGAGGCTGGCAGCGGCACTTAGTCCACGTTGGCTTGGCCGCACACGGTACGGTCCGTGTGTTTGCGTCAAAGGACGCGAGCTGGTGCACCTTAACCCCGGCGGCCTAATCTTAACGTGCAATTCATACCTTCCCTCATTTTAATATCTGTCTGTAAACACTCCCCGCTCTCCCTCTCTATCCTCCCACCGCTCACCGTGCCTCTTCCCTCTCAGAAGAGGAGGAAAAATGTGGAGGTTATGAAAGGGTTGATTAAAAACTGCAAAGCATTTTTCATTCCCCGCCTCACGCAATATGAAGAGATGGTTCGGATCTTTTGTTTAAATGAAGTGGCTGTGAATGTGCTTGTTGCCCTCACAGCTGTAGCGCCTTGCATCATCTGTTGTCTTTGCATTCGCTGTTTTCAACTTTTTCTGTTGCATCACGTGCGTGTGTGTGTGTGTGCACTGTGACGGTGGAAGGGGCCAAACGAGCCGGTGATAAATACAGTCAGGGCTCTGGCAGCTCTCTTCCAGAGAGTGCAACGTCAAATGGACCCGTAGTTTTGCAGGGGGCAGGGGGGGGGGACATTATCACAAACAATAGGATTAAGACCCGGGACAATGTGCAGCAAAAACAGGCCGCCGTTTTGCTTTGGGGTGGGGGGGGTTAGAGATGGGACGAGGCAATAAGATAAAGCTAGGAAGGGGGGAGAGGCTGAGAGAGGCGGGATGGGATGGGGAGAGTCTGAGGGCTGTGGAGTGGGGGTCATGATTAGAAAGAACAAAAAAGCTACAGTAGCCAGACCTCTTCTCAGACCATCCTCCAATTACACACACACACGACACACACACACACATAGGGGCTTCCAATCTGGCCATCAGGCTGTTGCTGAAGTGTCACATGGGCACCATGTGTGCTGGCCAATGGCCTCTCGGCTTATCAACAAACAGAGCGGGATGGAAGGACAGATAAGAGATAGATGTGGGGGTGGGGCTGCGAAATGCAGGGTGGGAACTGGAGAGGTGGAGGGGAGTGGGGGGGGGGGGGGGGGTCATTGGCGGACGATGAGAGATTGCAAAGTGAGCGTACAATATGCGGTGCATGCGCAAAAATAAATGTAAAAAATGCAGATAATTCCCATGCTGCACTGTGCAATAATATTCACATATATATATAAAAAAAACGATTACTTTACATTTTCTTCAGCACATAAAGTGCCCTTTATGCTCCAGGAATCCTTTTGTAATTAGTACTTAACAGGCCCAAGTTAACAAAAGGATTTATTCAGTCCGTGCAGTGCTGAGAAGTAGTGAAATGTGAACCTTTGTTTGAACTGTGGCTCTCAGCGCTGATCAAAGCAGTGGATGTGTCAGAAGGTACAGAGGCTCTCATCGTGCATCATGCTTTTTTAACTCATACAGATATAGTCGGCTACTACACAACGCGCTGCAGCAACTGGTTACTTAATACAGCAACTGATCTTTTCCTCCAACATGCATGATAGTAAAATAGTCATTTTAGGTGAAATGGCAACGCAGCCCACTGCAATACAGCAAGAGCGGGTTTTTTTTTGGAGCGCAGCTGCCCCGTTTCTGCAATTCAAATCTGTTGCAACTTAAAGATGCCAGTTACACCAGTTTCCTCCCTAGCAGGGGCTGTAATCGTCACACTCCCAGTCAAGAGCCAGAGGCATCTGTTCCAAACAAGCTGACACCACACACAATGTGAAACAAAAGTGCAGGGGGGGGGGGGGGGGATACAAAAAAAAAAAAAGCCTTCGCACATGCATGACAACCAACACGGAAATGCCTTGTGTAAGCAGTCAGCAGGGTTGAGGCTCCATCCCAGCCGATCTGCACCCTTTCCCCTTAGATAAAAAAACGAACTCTTGTCAGCAACTGATGTGGTCTCCCTGTTCAAGGACCTCAGAGCTGGGCTGTCGGAGCTGTTTCCGAGAGAGCTCTGAAGCATATGGCAGAGGCACTATAAAAAAAATAAATAAAAAAAAACAGGAGGCCGAGAGAAAATGCAAAGTCCCCATGCATCTCAATTAAATTTCCTCCGTGCACAAGAACCAGCCAGAGGAATGATGTGCGACGTGAGCACCGTGGGCAGTTGCAAAATTTCCTAAATGCGTGTATGGAAATTCGAAGCTGTTGAAAGTGGCCACGAGAATTCTGCTCTTATTGAAGGCTGAAGGCTCCTGTGTCGACCGCTCTCCGCTAACCTGTCATTTCAGTTCTGCCTCACCCACCTCCCACCGGTTTCTAAAACTCTCAGATCACACCTGTGAACTATTTGAGCGCACCAGAGGGCTCACATATTCCCCCGTCTTCACATAAAACTCACATTCTTCCTCCTTCCAAAGCCTCAGCTACTTCCACTAAATGCTTCAACAAATCAATAGCACAAAGAATCCCCCGAACACTGGATTTCACTTTCTTTTCAGATAGGAAGCTTTGAATAATGCAAAAGCGATACTTGTAAAGACAGCTTATCCATTTTCATAACCCTTTCCGAGCACACCAAGCCACGGGGTGATGAATCAAGTCGAGAAAAAGATCAAAATGGCCACTGAGTCAAAATAAAAAGCAAAGACATGCACGCTCACAATTGCATCTACAACAATTTCGCGAAGTGATGAGTGCTCTTTCTTGCAAGCTTTTCAACTTTCGCCAACTGAAGCTACCCTCGCTCCGCAAGTCCGTCTCTTTTTCTTTCTTTTTTTTTCACAGTAAAGAGCTAAACACACCACCCTGCTTGTCATAACAATCAGGAAGAGAGAGACCCTCCATCGGTTCCCCTGACTCCACCGCGGGGTGTGGCCCTGCCATGGCCCCCCAGAGGCGCCCAGGGTCCTTCCTGCAATTCTAATCAAAGTTTAAAAAGCTGCAACCTTGGAGTCTAAGTCTGGGTCGTGGTCTGTGAGGAAGATATCAATCAAGCAGCTCCAAACAAGCGTGAGGGGAAGAAGGGGGGGCGGAGAGGGACAGGCAGAGTGGAGGGCTGTTTCTGAGAAAGTCTCGCTCCTTCCGTCCTTCTCCCCTCCTCACTGTCCTCAGAGTCCACTCAGCCGGGGCACGGTGCGTTCTCCCAATACCCGGAAAGCACGGGGTAATTCAAAGTCGCATTAACGCGCAACGTTTGCGTGAACGGATAAAACATTAATCTGGCTGTGATGCCGCACCGCCTGTCACCGCCACCGTGATCATCACCAGCCTCTGACTCACGCTCTGTCCATTTTTTTTCCAGGCGGGAATGAATCAATCCACTCCGGGATAGCACTGGTAGACCTGCGAGGTCGGGGAAATGAAGTTCCCATCCTGCCCAGTGCCAGGTTCTGCAGCTGCCTAATCCTCTCGCAGGCCTGTCCAATAAACACGGGACGCCGCTTGTGCAGGGACTCGCAGACAGATAGAGACATATGCACATGCATGCATGAGCACACCCGTATCTGGCCAAGCGAGCAAGGGGACAGGCGGTCAAGAAGTCAGGGTTTGGCAACATGTGAATATTAGCTTTTCCACAGCTGGGGGGGAAGCGGGGCGGGGGGCGGGGGGGCTGCTGAACCTGCTCCGTTCATCAGACATCCATCAAGGTGTCAGTTTGGGTTATGAGCGCAGGCTCCCAGGGTGATCACACCACTACACTTCCAGTCAGCAGGTCTGCCTGATGGCCTTCTGTCTGGGCCAAGAAGGACTGAAGGCAAACAAAACAAAACAAGCAAAGCCCACAGGGAAAGACCACAACCTGAGAGCACAGCAGCCACTATCAGTTCATGAGAATCCCTTACTTACGTGATGCTACTTAATGCTTACGAATATGAGAAAACACAAACATGTTTTCCTTAACAAGCACAACTTTAAACAATCACAGGAAGCTGTTAATCATATAGATTTAAGTTATTAGTTGCCCTGTAGCCAGGGGTGAGTAATTACCATAATAGCCGATCCCATTCTATGCGAAGGGCCCCCCGGACCTATTTTCCACCGGAGACTTTGGCCATTTCCATGACTGCTCCACATAACAGCCCTCTCCAACACCGAGGAGGACAGGCAAGGTAATTAATTCCCCCTGCTGCCTCTTTCTCTTCCCTTCTCCTCCTCTCCGTGGCGGAGGAAAAAGCCGGGGAATGTAATTTACACTAATTACCTTTTGCATAGGAGTCTCATTTCAACTTTCCTTTTCATGTTGAAGCGCCAGGGTCTCGGGCTACGCCTCGAAGCCTCAACACCCCTAATGAAAAATCACTACGATCTTCCTATAGGGACATGACAGCACTTAGTGGTACTAGCAGCTGCATTGTACTTCGTGATAGCAGGCTACCATGCCGCCTAGATATGAAGTTAAGAGTTTGCCGGTGATATTTGTATAATGTCACTTTGAGATGTGTTTAAAGTGTCACTTTTCATTAGGTAGTTTCAAACAGAAAAAGCAAAGGTTCCCTTTAATACCAGCAGAGGGACTATAGAGTAGATACTAAACATGAGGCTGCCCCAAGATAAATATGGGAAACATCAAGGGTCAATTATTAGGCTTTGCTGCCATTCACTTTGCATTTGCATGTGATCATGTGTCTACCTGTGTTCAATCCACAGGACGCTGGTGTAGTCTGCCTGTCTGAGGCAGCATCTCTCCAGACTACAGCACTTCTGAATGATGCACAACTACATCTGACTGAACGAAATCCAAAACAACATACAATCGCACGCAGTTGCTCCGCCACGTTTGCTTTTGATCACACTTTTTAACCTTTTGGGGGGGTGGGGTATTTGCCCAGTATTTGCAGTTCACGGGGACCCCGATCGTGCGCGGATTATGATGGGCCGTTCAGGATTGTTTTATTGTATTATTATTATATATATTTTTTTAATTTATAACCCACCTTGCAGCGATATTGCAAAGAAGAAGAAACATTGTGTGAATTCCCCTCCCCTGAAATCCAAAAACCTGTATGACAGCAAATAATTTAGAGAAGCATGAGGGGTAGCGTTCTCTCAATTGGATTAGTCACAGCCACAATGCTGCAGCGATAGCGAAATACGCTGTATTTAAGCTTGGCTTTCCGGAAGACAAACACATACATGGATCAATGCACCAATGCACTGAGACACATAAAGTCAAGATAGTTGTTTTTCTTCTTCTTTTTGATTTAATTGACGTGGAATAACTAGAGATAAGGGGGAATGAAGAGACCGGGACCGATCGGTCTCCGATCTTCTTTCATTCCTTCTCATTCTTTAATCGGAGCTATAATTTCAACCAGGAACAAACACGAGAACAGAACACAACATCACCAGGTGTCGGGACAAACAGTGTTAGACACTGGGCTTGCGTCTGACCTTATTAAGGAGGTTTTTGTAGCCGTCTCAAGCGCTATTTTAACGGACACGGCTCAGACTGGCACCACATCTGACTGAGCAATATTCTTTAACTGTGGCCAAAAGCGTTAAAGCGCAAAAACCCCGCTGGGGATTTGACAGCCTACTTGTCGTGTGCGTTCGGAAAATATCAGGATAATACGCGTTGTTTTTGTTTTTTGACAGAAGGAAAAGAGGATGCGACGCATCTATCTCACCCCCCGTGCGAACCGCAATACAATTGTATCACAACTGACACAGTAGGTACACAGCCGCGCAGGAGGAAAAAGAAAAAAGCACAAATTCACACCTTACCTTCGTATACAGGGGCCATCGGTGCAAGGATTTCTGTTATTCATGGCAAAAAATAAAGCGAGATTTCTGTTCAAAACTCAATAAAAATCTGCCATCTTGAAACACTGGTGAGAGGGTCGCCGCGGTCTCCTGCATTACTGGCCCAGTTCATTAGTGTGAAAAATGCTCATAATTCATATCCAGGCGTTTTTTCTTCCCTTCTTCCTCCAAAACGCAGGGTCCGACGCGAGGAAGAGGGGACAGAGGAGAGGCCGTGCAGTTCAAATCCCGCCTGCGGTGCGTTATTTTTTTTTCCGGGCTCAGATGATGAGCCACGATGACAGGTTTACTTCAGCTATTGTGCGACATGTCTGTGGAGTGAGGAGTCTCTGCAAAAGTTGCAGTGGTCAGAGCGCAGCGAGTTTGGTGTACAGTGAGAGAGTCGATCGACGATGGCGTCGATGGGAGGCAGCGAGGAGATGCAGCACTCCGGGCTCCGAAACAAACACTTCAGCACTGGATTAGCAAGAATAATAATAATAATAAAGCATCATCTTTACAATAAAAACATTCAAACTGAGATTTTTTGTCTTTAAAATGTAAATAAGGGAAATTATAGCATTATAGCAAAGCATACGATTCCTATTTTCTTCAATCTCAAACACATTAGCAGATATGTGTGCTTTATAAAACAAATAAAATAAATACATTAAAAAACATTTTCACAACACAATAAAAGAGCAATACATGTTTAATATTGAATCGAATTGGATAAAGATGTAAACAACTTAGAAAAATAGTAATAATAATAAAAAAATAACAAACAGGAAACAATATTGTTTTAGTGTAATTACAGTATTGTTTCCGAGCTTGCTTTTTTCTCATTTTTAAATCTGGACAAACGATTACATGTATTTTTGTTTGTTTATGTTTTGTGCTCAATTTTGAACTTTTTAATTTCATTTTAGCAACAATATATTTATATATACACTTGATTGACACATTTTCTTGTAACGATACGTGAGATAATCGGTGCCACGCGATGTAATTATTCGTCTTTCTTCCGAGCAAACAGCTGTTGACATGGCTGGCTCCCCGTGCAAAGTGCATCCGGGTCGGATGACTCCGCACTCGATTGCTCGGGCCTGCGTGAAGCCGAAGCGCTCCCACTGTAGCCCTACAGTATGACGACATGAGATTTGCACAGAATGAACTGGAATCGGATTACACCGGCTCACACAAATGTGAGTAATCTGTCATTTGCCAGCGATCCTGCACTCACAGCAATACGCGCACCGGCCTCTAAATTAAACACGTCGATTCAGACACGAGGGTGGTTGTTCACGGGGCAGCTGCGCACGGTTGAGCTATTGCAACCGTTTCATTAAAGACGGGAGTGGTTTGATCCTGCAAAGCACAAAGTATCAAAAGTATACTACAAATGCAGTTTATGAGTGCATTTCATCACCGATTGACTCACGGTGAAAAACCAATCAGTGCTGAGCTGCCTTCAGCAAATGCTGCGCTTAAGCCGTGCAGCTTTGCAACGAGTTATGCAATTACTTATTCAGTTGAAGTATGTCACACAGCCTGCAGCATGCACACGCGTCATATACAGCTGACCAGTGCATGTCTGATGAAGTGATGATGTAGCTGCAGGAGAGGTAGGCTATGAAATGAGGTCTTGGAGGCCCACAGGGTGTGCAGCCTATACTTGGTTGGCATTAAAAACACAAAGTAATGCATCTCTTCCATCAGCAGATTCATTGTTTATGCATGCAACTTCAACAGAAAAAGCCTTTCCGAAGGGAGATACTGTATTCCATGGTGAAGAAAACTCCACGAAACTGAAAGTATAATGAGTACCAGTGATTTCCAATCTACACAATACTGAGACAATACTGAAAATATGGAATGAAATGATTAAAAATAGCATTACCCTATATGTTCAGGTGATCAAATATTCATTCAAAAGAGAAAGATGTGCAGTAGACCAACACTGCAAGCTGCTGCTGATGATATCCACCCATGCAACCAAGCATATTAACCTAGCAAATGTCTTGTTTTGTTTTAACCAAATACTGTCACGTGCTAGTCGAATCGCTGCTAAAAGCACAAATGCACCAACAGGTTGTGCAGGCCTGCCGGGAGGATTAGGGAAAAATGGTTATGAAATGCATGTGGTGAAGTATAAAGGCACTTAACAACAGCTCTGCAAGGACAAAAGGCAAGTTTAAAAAAAAAAAAAAAAAAACGAAACAGAGAAATGAGACAAATCATTCTACGGTTTCCTGCAAATCTAATCAGAAAGATCTGATTTATTGTGAATGCCCAATGTGCCTCCCCATCGGCCCTTTAGTCTAACAGGAAGTACGGCCAAATAGAGTTGACATAAATCCTTTCCCTCTACTCGAATGCGTCCGAAAAATAAATAAATAAATGAATTTGCATCTTTCTTTTTATTCATATTAACACTGATGACAAAATCTCGCTTCACTCATTTTAATCCATTTATTTACGCAGTACCTTTTGTAGGCATTCATTGTTCTGCAAAACTGTGTTATCCTTCGATTATGAAAGTACTCACAGCGCCCAACGTGAAGCAGGATGTAGCCCTGCAAATGGCATTTCCCAACACTTTGGGAAATAACTTAAATGTTCAATTTCAACCTTTCACTTCCCAACATGTGTTTTATGTGAAACTGGCAACTTCTATAAAAATGCTTTTGGCTGTTCCTGTTATTTTCCCAAGCTGTATTTGGACAAAGAAAATGCCAGAATGCTGAAATCACGGCCGCAGTTTCTGTTAAATCCGGACAGGGGTGAAGGAGACACTGTGCCTGCAACAGATGGACATATGATGAACGAAAACAATGACAGACAGACAGATGGTCGGGGGCAGTTACCTTGGATTAATGCGTGTTCCCTCCATTAGTTTCATTGTTTTGGACAATTTTGGGCTAAAGCTACACGACACACGCGATGTCGCACATGTTGATTATTACCTACTACACAATAAATCAGGCAGATTAGCTACTACTAAAAGAATGGAGGATGACCATGACATCCGCTTGAATACTGAAGTGAATCATTTTCAGTCACAAAGAGTGAGTGAAAGGTTTACAGCCTTTTAAAATATATGTAGTGTTCAGCTCATTGAGAGGCTACACAGAAAGCATAACTTCTATATTTCTGTTTGATTGAAAATGGAAATGAACACTCGCCTTACTGCTTTGGCTTATTGCCCAAAGAGGACAACACTCATATAAGATGCCTTGACCCTCTTCCAAACATAGTGAAGGCACAACTGAAACATGGTAGAGGGAGGCCTTAAAGGGAAACTGCTGTTGTTTTTTTACAGCCTAGTTATTTGCAACATGGCTTAATATTTTTTATCTAGTTGTGGAACCATAGCTGTAGCAAATTACAGGTGAACACGCCGACCACTCAAGAGATGACATCATCCAGGTCAGAAGACATGATCCGGGGTCTGTAGGTCAATCTACAGACCCCAGATGATGATAACAGGTAACTCCGGACTCAACAGGGAATAGCACTAGAGTATCATAACAAAATATTGGTGAAATGAACGAGTTTCGTGGCAGATGATGTGTTATTTAGAGGCTGTGTTACGGTGCCCCATTCACTCCCACTATATGGATATAAGCAGATCTAAATATCTACATGAAAGTTGTATGGGTGAGTAAACAATCGTAATTTATGCCAGAAATAAGGTCCAGGTTGAAAAAAGTTACGTTTTGCTTCAATTTCAACAATGGCGTCTGAAACGTCTGCAGACATTTCACCATAGACAAGTCATACAAATGTTTGTATCTCCGAACCTCCTCGGTTAACCTTTGGTCGACGTGTTCCATGGTTACTGATCCAAAACCATCAATTTGAAAATTGCCAGGATGGAGAAGGCACCGTAAATACTAAAGTGGAAATCGTCGCTGTGACGCGTAGTTACGTTTCTGGGTGTCAGGGTCTGCGCTGACCCCCCCATCGTAGAAGACAGGTCAACACACAGAAGTTAAGTGGAAAGACACACACTTTTATAAAGAGGCATTCATTTGCTCCGCAATGTTCAAGGCTTTCTTAAATCGTCTCCTTCTGCCTTTAGGCGAATAAACGTACGAATCACCCGACGCATATTCACGCTACACGGAAGTCCTTGGTTTGATTCTTGACCACCACGCCCTCTTTTTAATGCTCATTAAAAGCTTGTGAGGCACATTGAGAGAACTTAAGAAAAAAACATTTGCACCATTTTGGGCTCATTCACGATGAATGTGCCTAAAAGGAGTAAGAATCTTGATATGATAATGTAATCACAGGACTGGATGCAACACTTACTTATTTGTCTTTTTCAGCTGAAACACATTAAATAAGAGGTATAAGATAGATTTTCCTTGCGCCTTGTTGTAACCTGCTGTAAATATTGTTCGTTAAACCTGTCCTCCCAGGTCACCTTCGTCCATTTCCCTGTTCTCCTGTGACACCGTATTACCTGAGTGAGTAAAGACAACAAACGGTTATTAAAAATGAAAACTATGGACTGCAGACAGAACTAAAGTCACCGTAATTATCGAGTTTATTTACTCGAAGTCTGCTGCTGCTGTTTGTGCTGATACAAAAGGGAGCGCAACCTGTTAAAAGTCAGAGGACACATATTTCGCATATAGGCCGTGTGACGCGTTTACCAGAAGTTAATTGTGGTTGGAGTGCGGTTGTGCCGAGGGTACACAAAATGAGGTTGTCGTTCACGGCTTCAAACGCATTATAATAAAAATAACTTGCATACATAGTGTTGAACGGGGAAGAAATGAAATAGCATAGGCAGTATGAATCCAATTTCAGCTCTATTATTATACAGCAGTTGCGTGTACATGTGCTTTATGTGCCACACTCTTTTATTATCTTCTATTGCCTGAGCCAACTTCACATGTGTGTAATCTGCTGAAACTGAGTTACATAGGTGGTGCTATACAAATAAATTATGCTGTTTCTGTTTTCATCTACAGGCCTGCTGAATTATTTTAAGTCTCAGAGCTCAATCATTTCCCCTCTTTTGTTCCCCCCCCCCCCCCCCCCCCCCCGTTCTGCCTATCTTGTTGTCAGTGGGAAATGTACTTAGTTGTTTCTGACCTCTGACCTTTTGTTTAGCACTGAAATAGCAGAGCTGCGCCCATTCAGACCCCTAACTGCCGCGCTCCGGCGCCCGGTCCCGCAGGTCTAATTATTACCTCAGAACGTATTAGAAGCAGGCTCGTTTCGCGGTTTCGCCGACGTGCGCGATATCGCTCACGTCTGAACGGACGTTGTCATGGGAAAAAAAATCACTTTTAACCCAGCTAGTTTGCGACGTGTCGATTTGCCAGAGGAAGAAGGAAAGAAAAAAAAAAAAAACAGTGTACAAATAAGAGCCTAATGGCTTCCAGTTTGGCACTGCAGTGTTTTATGTGCAAATCTGTACACATCAGTACGCTGTTGCCCTAAAGTCAGGCCCCTTGAAGAACATGTGTTGAAAAAGATGTTATAGCTTTAGACATTACTGTTGAAGAGTTTCCTTAAATGGACTCATTAAGAGGTAAAAAGTATCATGTACACACTTTTAAAAAAAGAGAAATACAAAACAATCAGCACAAATGATAGCTTTTTTGTTTTTTTGTAAAGCCGCTCTGTGGTTTCTGTTGGTATGTGCGAGTGTGATGTTTTTCCTGCCTGTGAGAACGCGTGGTTTACCAGACATCTGAGCAGAGTAAACAGAATTTAGATCCGCATGACAATGATATTGGCACTGACTACCTTTTTTTTTGGTTTTTTTTTTGTTGTGATTGAGCTACGGTATTTCTTTAACAACAAACAAGCCGCATAAATTACAAGCCAAAGCTGTAAATGATTATCCCATATGCTTCACACGCACCAGTGCATGCAGCTCCGTGTCCAACAACCAAGCAATTTGTCATGCCTTATAAAAATCTAGAGGAGCACACTGAAATGCTTCTCTTACTTCTTTTTGTTTTATTATTTAATTCCTTTTTATTTTTGGTGTTCAGGATTATGTTTCTCAGAGTGTTCTTTTTCTGTTGTTACGTCCTGTCTCGTGTGTGCCCTCCCCGGTGCTTGTTGTTCTTGCCGTGGCTCGGTCTCTGGATTTCCCTGACAGGTTTATCATTGACGGGATGTTTCTGAGGAAGGGGATGGACGCGGCCTCCTGGGTCGCGCAGGAGGGGAAGGGGCGAGAGCTCCGAAAAGGCTTCAGATGAAGCTGCCGGGGCCGAATAACTGAGGGGTCGCCGTGGAAACCAAACAAACTAATCTGCATGAAACGAATTAGCCTCCGTAGCCCAATCCCACTGGAGCCACTGGTAGCATTTGCTGTCTTCATTTCGAAGAGCACGAGGTCACTTGTTTGATATGGCACATGTTAATGACTAATACACTTCACACATAATAGCTGGGTCATTATATAATCATCCTTCAAAATGTTGACACATCAAGAATAAACAGCCCTCTCTGATTTTTCCTCTGTCATAAGATCTTTTTGCTTCACATGCTTTTCATCCAGTTGACGTCTGGAGTTTTATTGACATGTGCGTCAACTTTTTCCACAGTAATCCTTTCTCTCTTCTTCTGTCTTCTATGTGACGTTCGTTTACCAATGAGCAAATGTCAGTTACGCTGCCTTTTTCTTTTTTAGGTGGTAATTTATTTCTTTTCTGAATAAATGAGGCTAAACTTCACTGAGTATGGGCGGTCTTTAATGTGACCCCGGACGCATTTCATTCACACCATAGACAGTAAATAAAGATGGATGCAGCTCCTCAAAAGTGGCCAAAGCGAGTAGAGCTCCCCCTGGTGTCTGGCTGCAGTACAGGTTATAAGCTCCACCCCCTCCATGTTAGTGGGTGGGACTTGGGCCAAACTAAAACACTAAAAAACACACCAGAAACATTTTTTTCAGAGGTGGTTTCTCTCATTTTAAGTATTTTCAATAAGTTTCATTTTAGCTAGAAACAGGATGTGACCTCATGACTAATAGTTGCCATGCCAACTGCTCCGTGAAGCAGTCCTGTGGGATTGTGATAGTAAGTATAGTATATAAGCCAATATTTCTTTGTAACTGGTGGCGGTATAGCAGAGCCGCAGTGTTAATTAAACAAAAATGCGAGTGAGTCTGGTGGATGTGTAGGCGGGTCATCGATAACGTGGCTCCAAAGTCCCATATCCCCTGGAAAATGGCATCAGTTGGCCCAACGCAAGGAAGTGGGGAGGCATTGTCCATATTAGACACAGTCTAAGTTCACATAACCAAAGGAACGCGGTCACATGCAACTCAGACCACCTTCAAATGTGGTCAGAGATGTTCACACCTGTCTTTTACGTGATTGGATCGCCCAGATCGGATCCTAATGCGAGGTTTAAACACAGGCCTTTAGTTTAGTTTTTATCTGAGCCTTGAGATGACAAAATAAACCAAGACCAGCTTGAGGTTGACCACTGCTCTTTTGCTGTCCCAAGCTCGTTCTCTGGGGAGTTGGTAAATGAAGCGCTGATGATCGTCAGCTGCAAAACATATTTCCTAATCTGGCTGTTACATAAAAGCCGGCTGACCAGAGTGGGACCAGCATGCTCGCCTCTTTTATTACCTGTGGTTTAATGGGTTATCAGTGTAACTGGCCAGACACCAAAACATGACCATGGCATTTCATATGATTCACTATTAAAAATATCTCCCTGGTGAATCCACATTGCTCAACATGAAAAAACACTGTGGTCACGAGTGGAAGTCAAACTCGGTGACGTAACCCAACCGTCCCAGTGGAACTCAACAGCTCCGCTCTGTTTGACTGTCAACAAAGCCAAAGGACGCGCGCCACGTCATAGTCTGTCGAAGGGATCGGTTGACATTTTGCTGGACGTTGATGAGGAAACACGGGGTATAAAACTACCTGTTTTTAAAAAGTAATTTTACTGTGGACTAGCGCTGGCTACGTGAAGCTGACTAGCTGTCGAATGGCAGCGAGACAGAACCCAACGCTAAAGCAACAGTCTCTTGACCCATCCCATCACATCACCAGTCTGTCCCATCACAGACTCTGTCTGCAACCTTAAACACAGAGGGGGAAAAAAAAGCCAGCGGCCACACACACACACACAGACTAGCCATCTGTGCTGCCCATAAGTTTTTGTCCCAGTGCACAATATATATTTACAGTGCACGCTCTGTGTTTTGACCTCTGGAAATGAAATTGAACCTAAATGCCAGTAGGGGTTTCAAATGTCAGACAAGGCCTTTAAAAAGGGAATTTAAGGTCTTACTTACTTAAGTCTACTTATTTGTGTAACTGCCGGCATAGACCGTCCGAAGACGACTTCACTGCATCTGAACAACACAGAGAAAAGTCAGCTAGGTTTCTATGAATGATAGTCTGAATTAGCATGCCTGTATTGATTGATCACGCTGCTGAAACAAAGAGAAAGAAGCCGTTGCAGGCCACCCCGTGCTCTCTTTCTTTCTTTTCTCTCTCTCTCTCTCTCTCTCTCTGGGCGTTGTTAAGTGCTACCACAAACCTTATTTGCAAGCATAATGCCTGCTGTGTACGCTGTACCTTAAAGAGACACACCAGGTTTCACCTCCTCTATTGTGGGATGAACATTAACCACTTAAGATGTAGCACTTTCCTTCAGCTGGCTAAAAGCTGTGTACAGAGCGGGGGCTTTTGAACTTAGTCTTCTGCGAAAAAAGTTGTGTTATCATTTCCCTTTGGCACTGTTATTATTATGTGTGACTTTGAGCGCGGACGCATGCACAGGCACACGTGCACGCACGGTGAGTGAGGGAAAGAGAAACTGTGTCCAGAACATGTAAATTCCTGTCTGTTTGTGAAGGTGCAGCTGCTGTGTAAGTTATGTAACCTGCTATCAAAATAAATGAAGATTAACACGTTATAGATCGCTGACATTGAGGCATATGGGCTTGCTCCGCGCGGATCGCCGCGTACCAGTACGAAGGCAGCTGTGCCCTCGAGATTAAAAATGACAGGGTTCAGGGAAGTTGAAGTCCAGAGACAAATAGAGAATTACGCCCACACTTTCAGATTCACTCCTCGGCAAAACAAACTAAAGGCTGTGTCCTTGAAATGCAGTCTGTCGGTGGTTTCTCAAGTGCTGTAGGCCTGTGCAACCACGGTTTCTTTCCTGTCTGACTTCGTGAACAGCACAAACTGTGCATGACCTGGGAAATCAAAAAGCTTCCCTTGTTTGCGCAGAAAGAATGTCTCTCCTTCCATTTACTCGAGATGACTGCACTCGCAGTCTCCCATGCCAAAGCCTTCAAATAGCATTAACGATTGTTATCTCAAAATAGCTTAAATGCTCGCCCAGGAACTATTTATCACACAAAATACAGACACAAACACAGAGGTAGTTGTGTTTTTTTTTCCTTGTTCTTTTTTTAAGCAGTGAGGAGAAAACGCTTCACCCCGGGGCCAGATCAGCAGTCCACTGTGTGGCAGGGAGACTGGGTTTCACACTCCTTTGCTGTGCAGGGTTGAACCTCCGGTGAACTCTCTGGCAGCGAAGGCAGAGCAATGACTGATTGACTGACCCCACCTCTTGCAGCCCCAGACCGTCCCGAGTCGGGTTTTGGTTGGTGGCTGCAGCACTTCAAGTCTGCGCCGGAGCTCCCAGGTTAGAGTGACACCTGCTGGAGCGTGCAGAAAAAAAAGAAGTGATTGTTGAACTTTGGCACCAAACAACAACAGTTTTGTGGTTGATGACTTTTGCAGTCTAACCACGTGCGCGGCAACCTGAAGGTAAACAAGGGATTTTGAATTATTCTTATTTACTTTCATCAGAAAACAGGCTGACACAAAGCCCTGCTAGTTGTACGTGCTTGAAGCGACACCGATCAGCCATAACATTAAAACCACTCACAGGAGAGGTGCCGGCAGTCTTGCGACGACACAATAAATGAATGTTATGAATGTCACTTAGACATTCATTCCCAGAAAGCACCAGACACCCCACCCCACAGCTATGACACTCCTTGATGACGGCAGCCGTCCCCAGCAGGATGCAGCCTGACAAAGGCCTGACACAGACACACAGAAATGCTCTGGGAACAACTCAAACAAACATGAAAAACAGCACGAGGTGTTGACCTGGCCTCCAGATTCTCTAGATCCCAAACTGATATATGTGGGACGACCACAGAGGACCCTCCCTTCAACCCATAGGACCCAAAGGCCCCCCCACTAACAAACATCCTGTTTTCAGACACCAGAGGGCCCATGTCCACTCTTTGATCTGTCACAACTGTTTTGGAGACCTACACAATATTAAGAAGCTGGTCATAATGTTATGCCCGATCAGTTGTAGGTGGCCTGCTTCCCAGATAACATTACATTCAACTACCTACTTTTTTTATTGAGAGGGAGTAAGCTTTTACAGCTCAGGGCGGTGAACAGTTTTGCCAGCATGTGACGTTCTTCCCACACCAAGCGCTCACAATAAGGAAGCTGATAGCATGATGGATGTTGTTTGAAATACAATGCCTCATGGCGCAGTGACTACCACTATGGTCTCCTCTCCTCTCCCCTCTATGCTCTAATAGTAGGTAATCACTTCAGCTCTGCAGTATGCCGTGTAACTAATGCAGAGTCCGTTCAGGGTTCCAGGGTCGCGAGTGGAACCGATGACATATTCTCAGATGACCTCACAACAAGTGAGCTTTAAATTGTTTTGCTAATCCAAACGGCTCCTCTCGCTCACGGAGAGAATGACTCACTTTTTTAGGGATGAGTTGAAATGGTTGTCATTATAGAGTTACTAAGAAGCAGCAAGATTCTTTTTTTTTTTTTTTTTTTACACTCTACGGTCGGTGACAAAGACCTTCCCAATTCGATTAAGATAAAGTTACAGAGCATAGCTTCGCGGTGGCAATGTGCGAGAGGTCTTTTCCTGTTTTTCCACAAGACCGATAGGACGCTCATCCTGCTGGGTGCGAGCAGCTGGACCCCTCCGCGGCAGCCTAACCGTCGAGTCCTCGGCGGTGATAAAACGCTCAATGTCCTGTCCAGATTGTTCAGGAATGTTGGAGAGGAGCTCGGTGATCCATATGTTCTTTTCCACATGGCGCAGGCATCTAGTCTCTTCAAATCACATCCAAACTAATGTGTTTCATTAGAGCTGGCTGTACACGGTGCCTGTGGGGGATTAAGTCTATAAATCACAGCTGAGTTACACATTGAAATCAGCAGCCGCCTCGTGCGGAGACATTCCCCCGCAAATCTGAATCGACTGGCTGCTGACATGTGGAGCCGCGCAGTTATGTTGAACACAGGTCTGTGCATGGATGGGGACAGAGGTTTGACAGAGGTATGTGTATTTTTCTGTCTGATCACCACCTCCATGGTGCTCCGTGTGCTTGTAAAGACTCAAATAATACTGAATACTGGTCAAGCATAACATTATAACCACCTGCCTAATATTGCGTAGGTCTCCCTTGTGCCTCCAGAACAGTTGAGACTCATCAGGCAATGGAGATGGGCCTTCTGAGGGTGGGTTAAGGGGAGGGGCCTCTGTGGATCATCCCACAAATATTTGATCAGTTTGGGATCTAGTGAATTTGGAGGCCAGGTCAACACCTTGTGCTGCTTGTTCCTAAAGCACTTTCATGTGTCAGGGTGCATCCTGCTATCATCAAGGAGTGTCATTGCTATGGGGTGGGGGTGCCTGGTCTGGTCTAGGTGGGTGCTACATGTCCGAGTAACGTCCACACCAATGAATGCCAGGTCCAGAAGTTTCCCAGCAGAACATTGGATTGTCACAAGATGCTCAATGTCACTTCTTCTGCCACTGGTTTTAATGTTGTGGCTGATCGGTGCATATGCACTGAAGACTGAACGTCGCCCTTGACCTTAAGGATATAAAACTGTGCATGAAAAAGCAGATGACAAAGCCACTCGCCTCACAGTAGTTCCTGCATTGGCGCTGGAGTTGAACGTAAATCACCAACGCTGAGCTGTAATTGTAGGAGACAGCAAGATTGCTAGGTCCTAGAGGTAACCAGAGTTCTGCTTTTGTCTTGCGCACAGTCAGGCTCAATATCACCAGCTCGCTGATAATCCAGGAATCATTTTTTATTTATTTTTTTGACTGACAGGGGAGCTGTGCTTTGTCTAATTATTCCTTTTACTTTGCACTGATTTCCAGGCAGCACATCTGTCTGGAAACAGATGACAGCTAGAAAAGGAGGATCCATTGGGGCAATAGCATCCATAACAAATCTTGGTTCCCAACACACTCGAATAACCAGTTAAACACAATCACCTTGTAAAGCTTTTACAGTAAAAAAATAAATCCCCTTGCATCACTTCTGCCCCTTTTAAGTTTACAGTAATCCACCCACCCCTTCATATAAATCATGCGCGCCTCCACGGGTACATCTTTTTGTTCTGTACGTGCACTAAAGAGGAGGAGCTGCTGTAGCCTTTAGAAGCTTCTAATGATCTGGATTTCTCTCTGCTCACAAAGGGTGAAGCCCTTGACAAGAGAGCCAGCAGCAGCAGCAGCAGCAGCAGCTTCTGGTGAGGCGTCAAAAGATTGCGCATCGTGAAGCAGCCCTCTGCTTCCATCCTTCACGCTCGCAGAAAGCGGACAGTTCTGCTGACCGGCCTGCCCCTTTGACCTTCCACTCTCAGCGTGCAGTTTGACTTGTGTTGCCGTTAACTGACGCGGCGAGGGTTCGTTATTTAACAGATGCTCATATACTTCGGACTGTCTCTCCACTTTCTTTTAACGTTTTTTTAGTTTCATTTCACGATCCAAGAGACGAAAACAGATGCTGATACTACTGATACTGTTTACCCTAACCTTAATTTTGGTGTTTTAAGTGTTTTAAGAAGAAGAATTCGTTCTAAAACATATGTCCATACTGATATGAACAGATTGCTTCTTGCAGTCACTCCTGGTCTGAAGTGAAACGACAGAGAACACTTTGACCTGAGAAAGAAAGAGAGGTTCCTATTATCAGCTCAATCTATTTCTGTCTTTTCGTCCGTCTCCCCCTCTCTCTAAACATTTCTCTTTTTTAACAACAATCAGCCATCAAAGGATGAGACACTCACAGCCTCCTAGCAACAGGAAGAGGGTCTGCCCCCCTCGGAGAGCTCCCGTTAATCTCCAGCCCCGTCCCCCGCCTTTACGACCGCGCTGACGTCAAAGGCCGGGGCCTCGCTTATTGTTTCCCGAGGATTGAAGTGCCTCGGACGCGAGGATCCACGCCAGCGTCGCGCTTCCTGTCGGGGTCCAGAATAGCCGTCCTCTCTGGCTGGCGGGTGCGGCGATCGTTGAAGTCACCTACGGTTCTGTATGTGCCAAGACGGCCGGCTTCGTGACAAGAAACCTGGCCTCCTGGGGGGTTGGGGGGGCTGTAAATATCCCTGCTGTTGTCGAGGTGGATGATGTGCTCTGTGGGGAGGGATGAACGGTGCTGCATATGTGTTCAGGAGCATCAGATGTGCTGCAGGTAGATCCATGTGACTCACAGCAAGTGGAAAGGCTAGCTATTAAGGGTCACATGCATCCTTTGCGTTGCTATAGGAAGGTTATGGCATGCCTGCTTCCATGCTGATAACGCTTCCTTGTTCATGAACCTTTTCTCTCACCTTTCTGTTGTCCCTCCTCGCTGTGCATTGTCATCCGTCTTCTTTCTTTTAGAGAAGAAAAAAACATTCCCTATTTTCTCCTGCCTCAGTGGTTCATTTCTGTCTAGTGTTGTTTGTGGAGGCTCAATGGAGCGTCACTCGCTGGCCCCTCGACAGATTCCAGACTACACACTGCAGCTGCGGCTATAGAATAGACTTTAGAGCTGGCACCGCGTTGCTCCAAATTACTCGCTCTGCTTTCAGTGTTTAAATAATGGTCTTAGCACAGAGTTAATGGCAGTAGTGGGAGGCCAAGTGATGAACGTGCCGTCGCCGGTGCAAAGCGCTCCGGCTAGTGCAAGCTCGGGACGGCGGCCTGGGTTCCCGGGTTAATAGGGACCGGCGAGTGATACGCAGTCTTAATGGAAACGAAGGCTGCTTGAGGGAGGACATTACCGCGATTCCTCCATGTGTGATGTTTTGAGGGAGTAAAAGCACCCATTATTTCCTCCCATCGCTTTCT
Source organism: Planiliza haematocheilus (assembly GCA_005024645.1). Classification (NCBI taxonomy): domain Eukaryota; kingdom Metazoa; phylum Chordata; class Actinopteri; order Mugiliformes; family Mugilidae; genus Planiliza; species Planiliza haematocheilus. The sequence continues at coordinate 8,730,836 of SRSE01001415.1, read as the reverse complement.
CTCGTTGCATCTTTGGGGGATGGGAGTTAGACACAGCCGGCTAGTGCCCTTTTGTTAACGGCGTTAGCTTACATGCAGAAAGACAAAAAGCAGCACATTAATCAGAGAGCGCGCTCCGTTACTGCGCTCAGATTTTCTCCCGACCAATATGCGACTCTCGCTGTAATTGAGGGACAGAAAGTGACAAAGCTCAGGCATTCCAGACGCCGTACGACGGCCGACTCGCGCTCTCTAGTTTATTTTCCCGACTTCCAGGCCAGCGTTGCAATAACAGATTGTTTCATTAGGGGAATATTCATGGATGGGGAGTGCAGGCTCAGTTATTGATGCAGTTCATTGGTTTTTTTGTGAGGCACAATGGATTCTCTTGATTGATCGCGTTAGACGGCTGATGATGTGACACAGAGGAACACCAGACGTGTAGCACCATGAGCTATAGTCGTAGATAACCCCCCCGCTGAGTGCACATGTTTGCGCGCGCATGCACGTCAGCATACTGTAAGAACATGTCTCTGTAATGAAGACAGCTCTGCGACGGTAATGAACAACATCTAGTCCTCTACGGTGAGGAGATTGGCCCTAGCTCAGGCAAAACAATTAATATTCATGCATGGCTGGAAAGTGAGTAATAGCCGCGATTCTCGCCCGAGCCCCAGAAGGCTTTGATGATAAAAGGGCGGGAGCAGTGGAGGAGTGTCCTCCGCAGATTTTGGAAGACAACTTTTGCAGGCTGGTTGAAGTCATGTTCAGTTTATGAGCAAGCAAGCGCAATGCCCCGTTTAGTTTTTGTTCATTTTTTTTGTGTCGGTGAGGAGAGGGGGGGCGTTGCAACCAGCTAACCAGGTTTGGTTAGAGCAGACTCTCTTGGCTTGTGCCTCTGCAGCACCATAGCTTATTAACCAGAGAAGTGTTCTGCTCTCTGTGATAACACTGTGTGTGTCTGTGTGTGGTGTAACTGTGTGACCACCGGCCAGGATGTGGGAGCCGGGGCTGAGCTAATACAGACAATGCTCCACACACATGCACGCTCACACACATTCGCCCGCTCGAGACGGAAGAGCGAGGTTTTAAAGTCAGCCCCACGCAGCATCCAACTACACGGGGGCATCGTGTGTCTCTCTCCTCCCAGCATCCTCCACCCTCCCTCCTCTCTGGAGTCATTCCTTCCACCTTCTCTCTAGCCCATCTGGACACATCCATTTATTCACCCTTGCGTCTCAGCAGGCCAGCGTGGGGGGTCTCAGGCAAACATGATGTTGGCATCCCCTCCACACCTCCCTGTCTTCCTACTGCATGTGCATGGCGCATGTTCGCCCATCTGGGGGAGCTTACCCGGCCGCGCACAAATCAATGGTCATGTATCGATGCTGTTTTTACGAGGCACTTAACAATGAAAAAGCAATAAGCTACGACATGGATAATCCAGTGGGGCATCACAAGCATTGCAAAGCAATTATAACAGCTCTGCTCCTCTCTGTATGATCTACAGACGCGCCTGCAGACTTACAAAGCTCTGCGAGACCAACAACATTTCCAGGGAAGCGAAAAGAGGATTTATAGAACGGTTTGCCTCGCTCGTCCTGCACGTCCTCGTATCCATTTCCAGGGTTTTAACTGATATTGAGCTGAAGTGATATCATTAATAAATGGAGTGACTCTGGTTCACCCCGGAGCCTGAAGTGTATTAAACTCAGCCGGCGGGTGCGTAGGTGTTTTTTTTTATTATTATTTTTTTTAATTGTCACGTATCACTTTTCACAGGCCGTCGCAGCAGATATACGGTTCATTCACCACTAATATTATAAAACCCGATGATTGCATGATTGCGTGTGGGCTGATGATATTGTTTGTGGATTTGCCCACTGCTTGCCTACCTGCCGATCATAATGCGGGATTATTCACGGAGTGAAACAGCAGAGAATTACTTTGAGCCCAGTGTAATTATACGGTAACTCAAATTGGCCTTATGTGGGCGACGGAGATATAAAACTCACATGACAGCAACAACACTACATCTGATTAAAAGTTTTGTTTGCAGAACGCCCGCTAGGTCATCGCAGCATGCTGTCACTCTTAACTTTGTTATTTATATATAATATAAAAAAAATATAATCAACTGTGACAACATGCATACAGTACAGTATTAAAAATGCACTGTACAATGCACATGTGTCTGTTTAAAGCAAACACAAAGACTGTCAACACTGTTGTTTTTTTTAAACGCTTTATGTGCTCAAGTGCACGGCGTGAACTCTGGCTGCAGCTCATGTAACCCAGGAGGAAGTCTGAATTATGATGATCATGAACGAAGCTGTGTGCTCTGCGTTAACTGACATTAGTGATAGTAATGTGATCCTAAATTACCCACTGCTGCCGGGGCTTTTAGGAAAGAAAACCAGCCTCTTTTCTTATCACATCTCTTCACGTCTTCCGTTGTTACGGGCTGCGCCGCTCTGGAAGCGTTGCACGTTCTGCGTTGAGGAATATTCGTCCAGACACGCGTGCGGCGTAGTGCGGCGGCGTCTCTGGTTGGCGTTGGACGGACGGATTACACAAATCAGTGAAATGGTTTGACAATTTGCTTTGAATGTGACCAGGAAGGGCAACACATCATGTATTTCAGACCTCTTCAGAGCCCAGTAAACATGACGTATTGTGAGTTTAACTCATTGCCCACAGTTTGAGCAACAGTTTGGTTCCAATTTGCAACACGAAGCCTCAGGTGCACTGACAATAGAAGTTTGGTTCATTAAACTCGTCTTCACACATTGTAAGCTCCCTTATTAAGCATGACTACAGTTATTGATATGCATATCATATCATATGCAAGCTGCAAGGTGATTTGTATTCATTGTTAAATCACACACACAGACACAAACACCTTACTTTCATTGTTGTAAAAAAAAAACAATGAGCTATAATTCATTGCATGGATGATTTCTATTTTTACCCAGTTTTTGCTTCATTCCCCTGAAAGACAAGTGTTACATCTAGTCTAGTAAACATGCAGTGAGCAGAGTTGTGCAGGTCGCGAACGAGCCGAATCAATTGACCGGCTCTTTAAAAGGAACCGTGGGAACCGTGCCGTAGTTGTGAGCTGTTCCTTTTAACTTTTATATAGTTATTTACTTGTTTTTGCTGTGTTTCACATAGATAGACAGAATATGGTAGAATGGCGAGCATAGCAGTGGATCCGGGTTCAACTCCTGGTTAGCGCAAAGATGTTTACTAAATTTCTCAAGCGATAAATAAAGCATCTATTTCAAATCGATATTAGAGATATAGATAGACCAACCAAGAGAATATGTATTCGTGGGATGTCTAAGTTTGTAATCTTACCCTCTCACAATGCTTACAAGCCAATGTTTTGAACGACTCTTTGAAAAGGAACGAATCCACAAGATCCGGCTCGCCTCAAAGAGTCATAAATCCCATGCCCTGGTAGTGAGCGACCTCCGTAAGACGGTCTTAACAACAGCTGGCACGTCTCAATTCGACATCCTGATCAGACCACAGTTGCAGTTTAATAAGCCAGGGGTCTCTTATCGGTAACACGTGAACTCTTCTCACACATATCTGTTTCTTTCTCCAGCACTCTTCCTTCGCGCTAACAAGGTTTTCACGTTTCCGAGCCTCATCTCCGTCATAATATGAGCAGAATGAGACATTATATTATGACTTTCCCTGGTTTCTGTTTTTAAAGCCACTAGGAACGAATGTGACGCGGAGTAAATTGGAGTTTAATCCCTGTGAGTGACACGCTTTAGTTTGAGATGTGCTGAGCTTTAACTAACTGTCACATGAGCACGCTTGGTCAATCACGTCTGTCCTTCAGTCAGAGAAAAAGAGGGAGAGAGAGAGAGCTTCTGTCCCTTCTGTTTAGTCCACATACACTAATATGCCGTATGGCTGGAGCAGGCGATGTTGCAACGATTATTCGAAGCAGCCGGGACCTGAGACGTGGCGTCCATGCAGAGTGAGGCAGCGTATTCAAGAAAACCTGTTTCCGTTGCAGACGGGGAGTAAAAGTGAAGCGCCATCAGCAGACATGTAAATTCTTGCAGAGTAGGGCGTTAAAGCTGTCAATAAAACTGCATTTTCAAATAAATAAACAGGAGTTATGGACATAAAGCTTGCATTTCGGCCTCCACAAGCTTCCCATCCCACTCCAAGTACATCATCCTAAAGGAGTAGATGCTGCTTCCAGGAGCTTATTCCCCATCCTTCCCTCCATCCTTCCACCCCCACCACCTTTCCTCCTCCTGCTTTGTGCTAGTGCAGGAGATGCATCTCCCAGAGAGGTTTATTTCTCACCTCTTTCTCTCTCTGTGGTAAGAAATGAGTCTCTCTCCTGCTCTCTTTCTCTGTCCGTGGCCTTCCCAGTATTCCTCCGTCTTTCCACCCCCTCCACCTCTGGTGCCTTGTTTAGAAAGAGAGAGAGAGAAAGATACTGGTTCCCAGAGGCAGACTGCTCATCCCTCAATAACTCCGGCAGGCTCCCCGCGGTGCTGAGCCCTGTCCTCCATCACTCAATTACTCCCGTTCCATAAAAACGTACAGACGGGCTGGGGATGCAACACACTTTCCACTCGCGCAAACATACACATGCACTCATGCCAACATGCACTCGTTGATAGTGCACACAGTCAGGAATCAATGCACGCATGTTTTGATCAACCGGCGTACAGTAGTTTGCAGACCGTTCGCCGCCCTGCCTCCTCTCACACAAGACAAACCTTTCCTCATTTGCCTTGTTTGCAGGATTCGCCGCTATAATCACCGTCTCTCTTTGTATTGTTTTGTTCGTCTATCCCATTGTTTTTTTTTTTTTCCTCTTTCTTTTTCCCCTCGCTAACTGTGCAACCGCAGGCGGTTAATGAGAACACAGCACAGATCGGCTCACCTGCCCGCCTTCCTGCCTCTGTTCGGCAGAAAGCCTTTCCGAGCCCGACAATGACTCGCAGTGAGCACATCCCAATCACCAATAAAGGCTGCGAAGGAAAAGGAAAACACAAGCGCGCACAGACACGAAGGTTAATAAAGGGGCAGTGCCGTTGCTAATCATGATTTCCACAGGTTATTAGGAGACGGCGCACGCGCGGCGCTGCAGAGGCGGCACAGGTAAGTGTTGTGCTGCAGGCGTAATGGTGTAAATGAGATGATCTGTTGCCCTCACTGCACCCTCAGCTGCATGAATGCTTGACAACGTTTATGTTTCTCTTCCCTTGTTTTAGCTTCATCCTAACAGTTTTCAGTTTGCTTTCATTAAGTTAAACTGTCGACTACATTTATTTGCATTTTTTTATAATTTATGCTCCATCGAGTGTCAAAGTAAAAAAAATAACATACTTAAATAAATACTGAAAGAAAATCTTGTCTGCACTAGTGGAAGATGTCTACCGTGCCAACACTGATTGGTGAATTTCTACTTGTTGCATCTTGCAAGCAAACACTGAAACACGTGTTCAATTTTAGAGAACTGAATTTAATTTCAAATTTGGCCTCAAAACACGAATCACCTACGTTTTTAAATGAGTCTGATGCAATTTCATTCAACCTCTCTTGCAGCTTTTGCCGACGACAATCACAGCGATGGTGAACGTGGACAGTTACAGTTACAATGATGAGTTTTCTGTTTGGTATATAGGTAAATGCACGGCAGGAAAAAGACAAAAATATTAATGTCTGTGTACACCGATCTGCCACAACATTAAAACCACTGACAGGAGAAGTAAATAACATTGATCTTGTGACGATACAACGTTCTGCTGGGAAACTGTTGGACCTAGCATTCAATCGTGTGGATGTTACTTAGACATGTAGCACCCATCCAGACCAGATGAGGTACCCCGCAGCCCATAGCAATGACACTCCTTGATGGCAGCAGCCATCCCCAGCAGGATGCAGCCTGACACAGGCACACACACAAAAACAGTTTAGGAACAACCGAAATAGCAACTAAGAACTGTATGAAAACTCATTAGCAGCCGCAGCATCAGGGGGACAGAAAGGTTTGTTTTGACAGCTCGCCTGTCTTTTGTCAGCACAATGGAAAGGAAAAGGCACAACCTTTATCCTGCCACGCTATCACGCATGCGCACTGGCACGCTGTGGATCGAAGACAAATAAATTAAATAAATAGAATTACTGCAGTGCAGTTGCATGCTTCTGGCAATTCAAGTCGGGTAGCAGTGTACATCAAGTACCATTCAGACTAATTTTTATGATGTATGTACACCGATCAGCCGCAACATTATGACCACTGACAGGAGAAGTAACATTGAGCATCTTGTGACAATTCTGACAATCCTGGGAAACTTTTGGCCATTTTGACAGTTTAGGAACAACTCAAAAAACATGAAAAACAGCACAAGGTGTTGACCTGGCCTTCATATTCTGATCAAGTATCTGTGGGATGATCCACAGGAGGCCCCTCCCCCCCCCACTAACAACACTGTGTTGCCAGACACCACAGGACACCCTCAGAAGGCCCATGTCCATTCTCTGATGAGTCACAACTGTTTTGGTTTTGGTTCAAGGGAGACCTATGCAATATTAGGAAGGTGGTCATAATGTTATGCCTCTAGTACACTGCATCTTGACCCTTTTAAATCATGAGTTATCTAGATAAGCATTTGTCCACGTGATTCAAAATGAAGCAGGCCGTCGTCCGCTCTGGTCTCTTTTAACCATGCCTTTACGAAGCTGTGATATTATGCATCAAACAGCACACTCTGAGCCCTGCACATTTCTCTGTAGAAAATCTCTGAGTTAGTTTTTTTTTTTTTCATTATTATTATTATCTGTAGCTATTTGTACAGCTTCGCATTTGTTGATTTTTACGGCTGGAATCAAGAAAACAACGTGTTTTCCTCTCATACGCACACACACACACACACTGCCTTTTTCTCTTCTCTGCAACACACACACACACGGACCTCACCGCGACGGCAACAAGGGAAACAAACATCGTCTCTCCCCCAGTCTGCGGCGCTTACGCTCACATTAGACGCCAACCGCTGTGTCACTCAAAGCCGCAGAATACAATCCATTGAACACAATGGAAGCTTAGTGTCAGACACGGAGCAACAGTAAACTGTGTATGCTATAATGTATCTGGGGTTTTTCAGCTTAATGAGAACTCCTGCTGAGAGTATCCCACACCGAACACTGTTTAGAACACAACAGTCTACTGTTATTGTTTTTTTTTTGGATTTTTTTTACATTATTCAGGCTGTTTAGTTTAAGCTTCCCACAGGTTCTGGGGGTTATTTGTAGTACGGCGTAGATTGGGCATGAAAGAGATGGAGAACAGGAGAAAATAAAGTCCTGTGTAAACACTCAGAACGGATCAGAGGAATTCTTTTCCTGATCAATTTAAACAGTCAATAATATGTTCATTAGGAAAATATTAGCATCTATTTAGCTGTGTAAACACTTGATTCAGTTGTTTATTCATTGTTGGAATAAATCATTTTTTATTCTCTGTGTGCTTGACCCGTGCGAGACAAATATTGGGAAAATGGAGGCGGCAAACAAATGTGTTGTTTAAATGCTGCAAACGTTTGAGAAGATGCCTTGGTCTTTTTCTGCTGTTAAATTAATTTAATGTCAGTAAAGCAAGAAGGTTCCAGGTTCGAATTCTTCGGTCGACTGGTGCCTTTCTGCGTGGAGTCTGCGTGTTCTCCCTGTGTCTGCGTGGGTTCTCTCCAGGGAATCCCACCGTCCAAAGACATGACATGATTGATGTTTGCAAGTATTTATCTTTTTCATTTTTTTAGAAGAAGTTACGTTAGAATCACAAGAAGGACTTAAATCATGCTGACAAAACGAAACAAACTAAAAAGTCTATAGCTAATGACGCCTTGAAGGGATGTAATCCACCTGCATATAGCATCTGCATCACCCGACTCTCCACTCCTTCTACACTGTTCCCATGTCCATTCTCTGATGAGTCCGAATTTTTATTTTCTTTGGAGGCACATGGGAGACCTACACAATATTGTATAATGTTATGCTTGGTCGGTCTATGTGCAAATGTGATTAGACTGATTTGTTTTGCTTTGCATACAGGCGTCCAAATTCTGGGCGCTGTACACTCTTGATGTCAGTGGGCCTCTATCCAAGCCAGTGGATGAGGAGCATGGGCCCTTTCCCTACTCAGGCCCTGGGTACTCAGGTCCCCTTCCCCCCCCCCCCACTACCACACCCCGATTGCATACACTGTGTATAGTAATATACAGTTGTAACCTGTGCACCTTGTTTAGATGCTAATACCATAGTTTTAGTGTCTTTTGCCGTCATCATGTCGACACCAGGAAGGTTTCCACTGACTTATTTTGATCTCCAGTGAATGGTTATGCAATCGTTTTTTACAACCTGGATCTTATTTCTTACTTTGATATTTAGATCCACATATATCCATATAGTGGGAGTGACACAGCCTCTAAATAACACATTATCTGCAGCAAAACTCGTTCATTTCACCAATATTTTGTTATGATACACTAGTGCTATTCCCCATTGAGTCTGGCGTTTCCAGTTATCATCATCCGGGGTCTGTAGATTGACCTACTAACCTTTCACCTGGATGATGTCATCTCTGAGCACCACGCACACCCCACGCGGCTTGTTTACCTGTAATTTTCTACTGCTATTTCTTGCACCAAGGCTGAATATTTTTCCGATTCTAAGGTTGTGGACAACCGCTTTGTTTACAAGGGACGTCCTTACTGTTTTGAGCCAGAGAATACGGATGAGGAGCGCGTTGAAAGGAGTATGCATAGAGAGGAACAGCTGGCCAAAGAACAGCTGCACATCTGTGAATAGAGAACAGGTAACTCCGGACTCAACAGGGAATAGCACTAGTGTATCATAACAAAATATTGGTGAAATGAACGAGTTTCACAGCAGATAATGCATTATTTAGATGCTGCGTTGGGTGCCCCAGTCACTCCCACTATATGGATATACACGGATCTAAATATCGTCAAAATGACACCAAAGTTACATGGGTGAGTAAATGACCCTATTTTATGCCAGAAATAAGGTTGTAAAAAAAACAGTAGTTCCCCTTTAAGTTGGAATCTCTAGAAGGATTTGAATCATGCTGACACACACAAAAAAAAAGTCTACAGCTAATGACGTCTTGAAGGGATGTAATCCGCTTGCAATAGCATCTGCATCACCCCGCTCTCCAATCCGTCTGACACACTGGACCTCGTCTCGGTGCCAGTGAGCAGGTGAATAAGCCAGTTTGTCATTGCCTTGTCTATTTATAATGCGGGAAAGTTGATTATGAGCTGAGCCTATATTTAGCGTGCAGAAGAGGAAGAAGAAGAGGAGGAGGAGGAGGACATAGTGTGTGTGAAAGAGAGGGATAAAGATCGAGTGTGTGAGTGTGTGTGATGTATGCAGGGGCCCTGTCTGTCAATTCTGACACATGCAGTTATAATTATCACACTGTCATTAAAATGACTCAGTGTGAGTGCCTGGCAGGCTTCTTTATTGCCGGGTTTAATCTATGACCGGTTCACATCTCATTATTAATATGGTAATGGATCTCCTTGAAGAGATTAAGGGATGGAGTGGTTGGTGGTGACAGTAAAAGCTATTTTAGATTTTGGAATCAGCAAGGGCTCGGGGAGGTGGGGGGTTGATGCCGCTGCAGATGAGTACCGTAATGTAGAGCGGGTCGTTTCATAGCTGCCGCACTTGATACGGGAAAGTGACTTGTTGAGAAACATAATCAAGTGTTACGTTTTTTTTTTTTTGGTGCGCTGTGCATGAGGATCGCGCGTGAGGGAGTCGAACAGCTTTATTTGCTGCCTGTAAATATCATCAGTGGGCTGTTCCTCCCAGCACACAGCGAGGAAACCCGTCCAGTAATTGGCCTTTCATCGGTCAAGACTGCTGCTGCTGCTGCCCGCCACCATCAACCCCCCACTTTCTCCTCTCTCTTTCTTTCTCTCTCGATAAAATTTCACAGGAAAAAAAACTGCAGACACCAGACAGATAAGGCGCATTACATGTCTGAATAACGTCCTGGCACATCCCGTAACGCCCCTCAAACAAAGTCCTGCACACAAGTCCTCCTTGCGCGTCCAAGGACTTGCACGTCAGCAAAAAAAAAAAAAAAAAAAAGGACGCACATGAATAATGTATGGAGGAGGTTTCAGGAGTCTTGGATGGGGGTTTACATTCCCCAGAGCAAATAAATCCATCAAGTGTCATGATTTTATGTGTTTAAGTGAGGAGACGCTTATGTGGTATATCCAGGAGATTAGTTGTGGTAAAAGTTGGTTGGCATTACTCCCTTAACTGGCTTAATGCACCACGCATCAGGGCACTTATGCACACACTTTCCTCAAGGCGGTCGGTTTTCCTCGTTTCCAGTCTTCTGTCAGTGTGCAATAAAAGAAATTTAAAAAAAACATGCCATCTTCTTCTCTTGGCAGCATGTCAGCGTTTTCAGCAGGTAGGATAAGAGAGAGGAAGATCTGATATAATCTGCAACATCTGCCGTGCACTTCCGTCCAACTTTTCCATCCGAGTTTGTCTTTAGCAAAGCATCTCACCCATGTCAGAACCACTTAAGTCCTTGAGTCGCACGCCCTCCCCCTCCCACACACACACACACACACACACTCATAGAAGCATATCACCCCCTAAGGTGAGAGAAATCTTGCTTCTAACGTATTACTGCACTTCATTAGATTTGTTCATTAAAGAAGGCTCACAAGTAATGACTTTTTTGCACCATGTGACCGCCGAACAGATTACAGTATTGATAATTGCATTAGTCCTATGACGAATATGTAAAAAGTGGAGACGCAGAGTGGGCGTGTTTCATATTGCGGAATTAATAATGTTTTATTCCGCCTCAGCTTCAGCTCACCGCTAAATGTTTTCGTTGTTTTACTGAAGGCCTTTTAAGCTCGGATGCGAGGAAAAAACAGAAATAAAAAAAAGAAATGTCTCCACTGGATGCATGAAAAAAAAAGCTGGATGTTATCAGCAGCTCTGAAGGAAAGCAATAACTGAGAAAGATAAACAGATATACACGCTATACGCTGCACATTTCCATACTGGCAGGCCGGCCTGCAGAGCGTATCCTGCTGCGATTCAGGGATCAATACTCACCGAGCCAAAGTGGACACGGCCGCTCTCTACAGTAGATCCACTGCAGACATTTTAACCTGCTTGGTTATGACACATATGAATCCCCCCACCCATCCTTACCCCTTTGCGTCCTTGGCCTTTCAGTCAGCCCGTCGGTTTCATTTTCATTTTATTGGTGTGACCTTTAAAGACATGTGTGCTGCAACGGAAAGAAAACTGTGCACGTTACAATTTAAATGTTTACACGAGGATTATTAACAGAGTCATTACGTAGTCCTCTCTAATCGCACAAATTCACTTGCATTCTTAACTCTGTACACCGGTCAGGCATAATATTATGACCACATACAAGAGAAGTAAATAACACTGACCGTCTTGTGATAATGCAGTGTTCTTCTGGAAAACGTTTGGACCTGGCATTCCTTCATGTGGATGTTCCTTAGACATGTAGCACCCACCTAGACCAGAGCAGGCACCCCCAACCCGCAGCAATGACACAAAAAAAAACTCCACAAAGGCCCCTCCCCTCAACCCATAGGCCACCACTAACAACATCCTGTTTCCAGACACCACAGGACACCCCCAGAAGGCCCATGTCCATTCTCAAATGAGTCACAACTGTTTTGTAGGCACAAAGGAGACCTGCACAATATTAGGAAGTTGGTCATAATGTTATGCCTGATTGGTGTATGTGTGATTTTGATTGCATTGACACTTTTTGTGTTGCATGCCCTGTATATAGTAATATACAGTTTAGTTGTAACCTGTGCAGCTTGACTTGCAGGTATCACATTTAGATGCTAGTCCCGTGGGTTTTAGTGTCTTTTGACTTTTTGCCGTCATCATGTCGCCACCAGGAAGGTTTCCAATGACTTACTTCGATCAGTGAACGCTCACTCAGCCTATGATTCACTCTGTGAGCAAATATTCTAGGTTCAAGTTTAACTTGTGCATTTCACAGGGCGTTCAACCATAACCCACAATCTGTCACTTTCTAAGACGTGCTCACATTTGTGGCGGATGATGAGTCATAAACGGAAACTCAACTTCGCAGGGTGGTTATTTCTGCAGCTTCTCTAATAATTTTACTTTTCGTTAGGGTGTCGAATCAGTTCAGATGTATTCTGTAAAGGTTTATTTTGTATTATTAATTAAGGACCCCCTGTCTGTCTTTTCGAGATCAAGTAGTTCTCTGCCTTGATTATTTCTGGGTATGTTTAATGGAAAGTTAACTGTATAGAGATGATGGAGTGGCTAGTGGCAATGACGCCAGGTTTGACCCAACGTTGCTGTTCTAACTGTATTTCTGAGTTTGAATGGAATTAAGAATTGGGACCAATGCAGCCCAAACTTGTACACTATCACTTTTCCTTTTGGGTTTTTGAATCAGTCCATGTCATTTTTGTGAAAGGGATACCCCAGGAATGGCCACTTAGACCAAAGATGAGACCGTTTGATTTTGAAAGTCAAAAAGTTAAAAATCTAGTTAACTGTGGTTTCACATGTCACCGTGTTTTTTGGATAATAGCAAAAACACTTCACACAACAATGCTCACTTCAAGTCAGTGGTCAACTGGTTAAAATCAGGTAGTGAAACACTGAAGTTGTGTGGCCCATTTTAAGAAACAAAAAATATAGGGAGAAGAAACTAGAAATATAAAGACATTCTGTATATACAGTGTGTTGGTGAAATAAACTTTACAAATAAATAGTTGCTTAAACATTGAAAAAAAGTTGGTGTTGTCGGTGAGGTAGTGGTTCATGCAAAAAGAGGAGATTAATTTGTGCAAAAAAAATACAGTTTTTATTGACTCAGGCTTTTTGGTCATCACCCAGGGATCCGTGTTCTGTGATAAAATTATCTAATGATTTCATGTCTGTAAGGTCAAAGATCAACTTCACTGTGACATCATAATGTCCTGCAAAACATATGTTTGCCTCAAAAACAGTTGTGACTCTGCAGATAATGGACATGGGCCTTCTGAGGGTGTCCTGTGGTGTCCTGTCTGGGTTCAGGATGTTGTTTGTGGGAAACTTTGGGTCAGTCCTATGGGTTGAGGGGAGGGACATCTGTGGATCATCCCACAGAGTTTGTTTTGTGTGTGTGCCTATGGGGTGGGGGTGCCCGGTCTGGTCTAGGTGGGTGCTACATGTCTAAGCAACATCCACATGAATGAATGCCAGGTCCAAAAGTTTCCCAGCAGAACACTGAATTGTCACAAGATAGTCAATGTTATCTACTTCTCCTGTTCATAATGTTGTGGCTGATCAATGTAGACACATCGTACTTGATGTACACTGCTACCTGACTTGAATTGGCAGAAGCATACAGCTACACGGCAGTAATTCCGTTTATTTAATTAATTTATTTGTCTTCGATCCACAGCGAGTGCGAGTGCGCATGTGTGTCACCACAGTAGGATACAGGTTGTGCCTTTTCCTTTCCATTGTGCTGACAAAAGACAGGCGCACTGTCAAAACAAACCTTTTGTCCCCCCCGATGCTGCGGCGGCTAATGAGTTTTCATACAATCACAAACTAAATAAATTCTGTTTGTCGATTCATATTCCGCTTCCAGTCGACCTGTGCCTGCGCCCACGCGGGAAGGTGTTTGCCTTTGTTTCTGTGACATGCCTCGGCACAGGGGCATGCAAATAGAGGAATCTAAATGCGTAGCTACGGCTCCGTCCAGAACAAACTGCTCGAAAAGGGGAATGAATGGAGGAGCTGTGTTGCCCGTGGGCTGGCAAAACACAGCGAGCGGAGCCCTCTCGCTGTGCGATGGCGAGGCAAAGCTATGGCTGTGACAGACTGAGAAGGTGTTGCTGTGCTCCTCTACAATTTCTAAGTCTATCACTCAGGAGAGGGGAGGAAGGAAGAAAAAAAAAGCGAGCCGTCCATCTGGCCTTTATGGCGGATTTGAACGCTCCCAAAAAATACTGCTCGAGTGAAACTGAAAAGGAGGAATTTTAATTTAGAAATCTATCATCTCAGACTACAACAATTTATATGTTCACTAAACAGAACAGGAGAGAAATGAGTAACAATTCAAGTGCCCTTCACACGTACAGCCAGTCTTTTATTTACAGCGTCCCTTCCCCTTTACAAAAAGACAATGTTCTGACTCATTAGGAGGCTAAATGACTTGTCAAGATGGACTTTCCTTTTTCCGTAGCGTCGGTTCACTCGGCTTCTAACCCACTACCACCCCCTCTGTTCCCTGAATACCCAGCAGTACATTAGCCAGAGAGCTACTATTACAGAGTCCCAGTTCCAGAGAGCAGCCATGGGAGGCTGCGTGTTACAGTAGGCCCCCACAGGTTTAATGGCACGGACTTCTATCACCACCTTGCCAGTTCATAGCCACTTCTCCCCGGGAGCACCAAGGTCACATTAAAACAGAGGACAGAGCAGCCTCAATGTGTGTGTGTGTGTGTGTGTGTGTGTGTGTGCACCTCTCTTACTACAAAGGCAGAGCAGAGTCACTGGAAGGCAAAGAGCAGGAGGGAAAAAAAAAAAAGAATTAAAAGAAAAAGTGTGCAAGGTTTCATTTCTCTTCTGTCCGTCTCCAGTTCTCTCCCGCGCTAAGTGCGGTTCAGAGATGACGAATGGAAGCGTCCAATCCCCCTCGGTAAGAGAAATTCCGATAGGACAAACTTCAGATCATTCGGTGTCGCGTGGAGTCAGGAGTGCCGTATTGATCCGCTGCGTCTGTGATGAATTTACAATTAGAGCCGTGGTCGGCCGCGGGGGACTCTGTCCTCTCTCTGATTGAGCCTGCCCTCTCGGACTCGGCGGCCACGGCGTGCGGATGAAACGTTAGGCGCATGTTCGCACCCTGGCACACGGGAGGAGAAGGAGAACAGAAAGGGGGTGGAGGGAGGATAAATGAAGATAAAACAAGGAGATGCTGGGTGACGTTCCAGATGAGGGAAGGTGTGAACAACAAAGATGGGGCAGAGGAACTTCCTTTTGGTTTATTGAGGGATGTGGGTAATGGGTGCCCATCTCGTAGGAATCAAAAAGATTCTTGGATGATGACCGTGTGAAGCTATTTGTGAGCCTCGGCTGTAACTTATGGATCACGGGTGAATTCGGCCGCGGGGTCCGGCCTGTAGGAATGCCGGCGTCAGAGCTCGGCGGTGAAAAGGAGAGGCGGGGCAGCGGCGGAGGGGGGCATCCTGCCAACTGGGTATGCAGCTTAATTAACTCTAAAGCAGGCGAGCTGCGGGCTGCCCCGTTGCCTTGCATATCAACGACCTGAGCACTTTCTAAGCACCTTAGCAGAAAAGCCCTCCTTTGTGAGCCGGAGGAATCTATTCAGCCGAGGCCAGCCGAGCCAGAGCAGCTCCTCTCTTGTCTCCGCTCTGTGTGACGGGCATGCCCTGGTTCCTTCACATAAACATTTGAATGGGACTTTGGTTCTCGTCTGTGTAGAGCCGAGGCCTGATTGAGAGTTGGGCTCGGTTTGTTTCATGCATCAGAAATGTAGAAGAGATCTATATGCAGGTGTCCTAAATAAACTCCTAACATACACACACGTTAGGCATTTATAGCAGAGCAGCCGTGATCCGGACTTTCAAATCTCCTTTTGAATTTCTTATCTTTGAGAAGGTCAATGCCGTGCTTTCTCTTAAACAAAGGTTTCTGTGCTGAAGTGCAGCAGTGCCCGTCGGTTCACCGCCAGCATGAACTTGACTAGCCACTGACCTCTAGTGGCTTCTGCTGGAACTGATCAGTTATCTAAAATTAATTAAGCCCTTTCTAATTAGAATGAAAACGAAGGTGATGGTCAAGGGGACTTGGGTTTTCCACTTAAGATCGGCAGTCTTGATCGACACGGTCCATTATCACTAAGGCGCATTGAGCGTGAATGGAGCGCAGCAGCTTCCGTTCCGTTCTAATTTTAGTGACTGAAGCGTCAGAAACTAAAGTAAACTACGAGTAAATACATTCGTCTTCGCTGTGCGTGTAATTGATGCGCACAGGCTCAAGCATCAAGGGTGCTGCGTTGCCGTTCAGTGGTGAGAAACTGAAAATGAACACACATACACACACACACGTGCGTGCGTAATCACTCAAAAGGAGACGCCTCTCTGCAGCGCAGCAGTGGCAGAGGTCAGGCCTGATATATTCTACTGAGAGCTCACCAGGATCTGTGATGAGAGCAAGAGGGATTATTAAATTTGGACCTGCTGCCTCCTTTAGGCTGGCTGGCTGGCTGGCTGGCTGGCTGGCTGGCTGACCTTGAGCAGCAGTTGCTGGCTGGTGCAGATGACGGACTGCGTTTGTGGTGGTAGGCCTGTCTGCAGACATATTGACTACACCGAGTGTCTGCAGGGAAATCTTGTAGTCTGGCTAGAAACCTGCTTAGCTGACTAGCTGGGAGGCTGGTGGGTAAGCTGCAGCCTGCAAGCTGAATGACTGCACGGAAGTTTGCAGTAGCTGGCTGGCTGGCTGCATAGACGGTGTCTATATTGCTCTGGTCAATTGTCTTGCAGCTCTCCAGCTGCACAGCCAACAATTCACACACATAACACACCTTTATCGGCGCGCAGATCGCTCCTCGTGTCAAGCGTGCAGCTGGGAAAACTAGCCTTTTGTGCAACTGCATCTCATCTCATCATTTGATATTTCTCACACAAATCACCCCGGGTTTCCGCGTTTCATTTGCACCGAATAATGGCTACTGGATTCTGACGAGAAAAAACAAAAAAGCAGTCTGCGTGTCAAATTTAACCACGCGCTCTCCTTAAATTAATTAAATCTCACCACGATACAACACGTTTAATTGTCCGTCCGGTTCTGCCCGTGCCAATCACGAGAAAATAATTAATGAAATTAACTAATGTGTTAATTAGAGACCTGCAAGAGATTCAACTGATCTAGTGTGTAACTGATGTGTGCAGAAGGCAAAAGGTTGTTTAGTCTGTTATAGCAAATTAAAAGCCTGGAACGCGTTCCAGTGGCAATTGCTTTAAGATCAAAATCATTACCAGTAGTGTGTGTTTTATTTTCGCTCTGTTAATTACCTTTACTTTGAAGTCATGTGTAGCTGGGATGAAAAGGTATGGTGGAGAATTTTTTAATTATTGCAACTTGTGCTGTTAAACATGAAAGGCATGTTTGGGAGATTCGTGCACTGTTTCAAAGTTTCAAAGACAAGATGCACACATGGTCACCTTAAGCTGCTAGGAGGCCCCAGGGGTGAAGATGTGCAACTGGGCCTTCACTTACCTCCTTCCACTTTTTCTTAATTTAAGATGTATGCATAACATTATGACCATCAGTATCGCTGACATCCTGTGACAATTCAATGTTCTGCTTGGAAACATTTGTATCTGGCATTCATTCATGTGGATGTTACTTAGACGTGTAGCACCCACCTAGACCAGACCAGGCGCCCCCACCCTATTGCAATGACACTCCTTGATGGAGGATGCAGCCTTACACGGGTGTACACACAAAAATGCTTTAGGAACAATTAAAAAAAAAGTAAACAGCGTTCTGATGCACTAGATCCCAAACTGATCAAGCATCTGGACGCCCTCAGAAGGCCCATGTCCGTTCTCTGATGATTTGGAACGGTGGTTTTGAAGACACAAGGGAGAAGAACACAATATTTGTCAGGTGGTCGTAATGTTATGATCGCTGTAGATGCATGCAATATTATTTTTAAGCCTTAAAGTCCAAAACGTTACATTAATGCAGAGTTCCTCTTCAAGACAGACTGAGTGATTAATGCAGCACCTACCCGAGGGCTTTCGAGGCTCGTGTCTGCTGATATTGTGGTAAAAGAAAGAAAAGTCGCACCGAAGCACATCACTAGAAGCCACACACGCAAAACCGTACAATGTGAATAACTGAATAACCCTCGTCTGCACTCGTCTAGACAAATGACAAAAAACAAACCAAAAAAACATTGGACTCGCAAAGACGGCTAACGTCGATAAACTCAGCCTCTTATCAAGCTCCGTGCTTCACATTAGTGCCATCAGCTCCTTCTAACGATCAATGCATCCCTCGCTGTTTAAATTTCACACGTCTCACTCTCAAGTTTCTCGCCGATCGTGTGCTTTTATATTGTTTTTTTCCCCTTCTTCTTTATTTTCGTCCCACCGCTGCTTATTACCTGCTTCATCTCTATCAGTGATTGCATAAAGACGCCGCAGTGCGTGCTTGAGTGTGTGCGCGCCTAAGCAAGCAGGCGTCTGCAATATCAATCTGCAAAACACGTTTTCCCGAGCAACGTTACATTGATTTCATTTATGTCACAGTGTGAGGTGGGTTGAATATATGCAAGCACGCAGATTCGTTTAATAAACACTTTGGGCAAAAGGAGAAATACTTTTAAATCACTTTAGGCGAGACTCCAACACAAATATCCAAGCAAAGGATAATATGCGACTAAGCCGTATGCACACGCAGTCTTCTGTTTCCTTTCAGAATACAGAGTGTGCAGGTATGTGTCACGAGTAGCACCCCCAGCATGACAGCCATCCCGTGGGGATACTGGTATTAAAGTGCCACACTCGCCGATATTTCACCTGATCAGTCCCGGGGCTGTTAAACCGGGGAGGGGGTGCTTATGAAAGGCAGATTTCTTTCCTTAAGAACACGTCAAAGCAGCAGTCAGGCCTGCTCACTTCTCTGCTTCTAGACTGGAGAACCAAAACAAGAAAGAAAGCAAGAAAGAAAGAAAGAAAGGTTGGGAGGAATAGGCGCAGCAAATTGGGTTTGCCATGGACTTGATTTGACACCAAACCCGGATGAACTACGTCAGATATATGCCAAAATAAATTACCGCCGCTTACTTCCAGCGAGCGTAATCCATTACATCACTGTGTATTTCCTTTTCTCTTCACAGCGAAAGGAGCTTGTGGTTTCTTGCTCGAATTTCTGCTATTTGTAAGTGCACGAAGGTATCAAAGCGTATTCACAGCTAAAGCTTCAAAAAAAGTTTAAGTCTAGAGGATTTATAATTCGCTTTGTAGTCCTAACTACACCGATCAGCCACAACATTAAAACCACTGACAGGAGAAGTGAAAAACACTGACCATCTTGTGACAATGCAACGTTCTGCTGGGAAACTTTTGGACCTGGCATTCATGTGGATGTTACTTAGACATGTAGCACCCACCTAGACCAGACCAGGCACCCCCACCCCATAGCACTGAAACTCTTACACAGGCACACACACTAAAACTGTCCAGGAACAACTTAAGAAAACATGAGGAACCTGGTCTCCAAATTTACTAGATCTCAAACTGATCAAGTATCTGTGGGATGATCCACAAAGGCTCCAACTCATAGGACTCAAAGGCCCCTTACTAACAACATCCTATTACCAGACATGTCCGTTATCTGATGAGTCACAGCTGTTTTGGAGGCACAAGGGAGACCCTAATATTAGGCAGGGTGGTCATAATGTTATGCTCTGAAAACAGGAAGCTACTGACTTATAATATCTTGTAGTTTATCAGTGCACTTACAATACATTCCATCACCATTAGCGTGGCAACTAGCAGCTGGAATATGATGCTAGTAATTATAAATAGAGGCGTGCAACATTAACGACCTTATACAGCATTCAATAAAGGCTCAATCCCCTCTGGACACTAATAGCTCATTATAACCCTGCTGCTGAAATGCCCGTGAATCACATTTAACCAGTAAACTCAAGGCACATTAACTGCGTCCGCCTGACCCCAAAGAATAAGCTGCAACTGCGACACGAGCGCGGTGCTCTGAGAACCGTCAGTTCTTTGCTTTTGATTCATAATTTGTGTGTGTGTGTGAGTGTATATGTGTGTGTGTGTGTGTGTGTGTGTGTGTGTGTGCGTGGCCCACCAGCAGTTAGAGGGCAGCATCTGCAGGGGGGCCTGCGCGGATGAGCTCGGTTGTCTAAATCAGTACTGACAGCCTCGCTGCTCTTCTGGAAGTGTGAATACGAAACCTCGCCAGCTAGCGTGCGCGCGCACACGCAGGCGAACATCGGCTCAGCCTGCGACGGTTTCCATTTTTGAGCTTCTCCTCGATGATGCGTTGTCGAAAGTCTCCGGAGCTAGAGTAGTCACTGGGCATATCTTCACACCTCGGCTATGAAAATTAAGCTTTTTAACGCTGCCACGCGCAATTAATTGTTACCCCGGTTTGCCTAGAAGATGTTTTTTTTTTTTTTTTATCCAATTATCACTTCGGCATTAAAAGGATTCAAATTAGCTCTGCACGTCTTATTTTACTCTCAACTAAATTCATTGTTAAATCGATTTAAAAGACTATTTTTACAGTTAACACAACAGCTACTTTAAAATACCTCACACATAAAATTTAAAAAGTGTTACTGCTGCATATGCTACTTATAATATTGCTTCAGTGTGTCTCCTGACAGAGCAACGGGTCTGTGTGTGTGTGTCTTATTTTGACAGAGATGATTAAACCTTCCCTCAGGAATGTCAGGATCCCTCATGCTAGAGCTGAGGGTGTATCATTATCAGACTAGCTTATACTGAAGCTAAAGCTCATGCATGCCTGGCCCGAAGGTTCCTGTGGTTTCTGAGAGCACAGCGTATGTACATTCATGTGTCTCTGCACGTTCACATGGGTAGAGCAATACGTCGTATGGAGAGGGGGGTGGGTGGCAGAGATTGCAATGTACTCCATGAAATTTTCACCGTTGAGACCGGCGTCTGCATCCGCCTACTGTTGTGTCGCGTGTGTGAAAACATACCATGCGTCCGTCTTTCTTTCCCGCCTTACACGGCGTCTCGTCTAAACATGAATTCTCAGGTTTCACTTAAAAGTCCACAGGCTCAGTGAAGGTCAGAGTGCGGTTTGGGAAGCCTGTCACGCTGGCTGCTGTGAATGCTTCAAATTTCTTGCTCGTAAAAATTGTCAGCGCGACCGAAATTGAGTATCAGCAGAAAATATCGTCCCTCAGCACTTTCGGTCTGAAACGATTTCTTTTTCAGGCACCTCGTGGGTCAAACCAGTGTGGGTCTGCAGTATCTTTGCTGCTTGTTATAGTGTATTTCATGTACTGTTTGGTGACAGTGATTAACCCATCCTGATAGAGGGGTCGGTGATTTGAGTCATGGATGAAACAACCCAACAAATTTTAGCTTAGATCAGGGCTGCCTAATTAATTTTACCCAAGGGCCAAATATTGTGAAGCATACCACTGTTTTAATGATGTAAATGCAAATGTGTGGACCACTTTACTGACCAGTAACAAACAACATCCCTACATCAAGTGGCACACAGCAGGAAAGGAGAACCCCCGAGGCTAAGACGACTATGCCAACTATTCTACAAAGGCCTGGCATACCTCTGCCTGCCGCCAATAACATCGATAACAAGTGCTGATTGTTAAACAGTGTACCAATCACCAAAATGTCCTCGGTGACAGCTATTCCGCAGAAACAGCTATTGGCAGCATCTCCTCCACCACATTCCTCTCTAGATGAGCCAAGTGACTGCAAAGACACAGACAGGAAGACTAACAGAGACGTATGAGGTCAAATACCGCAAGAGATGCATGCATGTCAAGCAGGCCGGCTTAGCATTGGAGTGGTTTGGTAAAATTTGTTGGTTTCCCTGATCGACTTTGCGTTTTTTCATGCAGGGCATGGTGGCAACCAGTTGACAGACGGCTAAGCTGGTTAAGGAGCATATGCAGCTGCAGTACATCATGTATTATAATGCCTAATAGCTCAATGATCAAGTGCAATGTTGGATCGAGGCCA
Source organism: Planiliza haematocheilus (assembly GCA_005024645.1). Classification (NCBI taxonomy): domain Eukaryota; kingdom Metazoa; phylum Chordata; class Actinopteri; order Mugiliformes; family Mugilidae; genus Planiliza; species Planiliza haematocheilus. The sequence goes on along the minus strand of SRSE01001415.1, from coordinate 8,708,970 downwards.
ACCCAGAGCAAAGCGGTGCACACGGGCCCAGACATTTGGCATCTCTGGGTTGGATGTGGCCTGTGGACCGCTAACTGACACTACTGAGCGTGTTGAATCGGTAGCTTGAATTGGAGATCGCCTGTGGAACTTAACAAACCAATGTACGAGAAGCAAAACTAAGCAAACACTGAAGGAAAGTCTTCTCTCCGAACATTACTATACTCAAATATTTGCACAACAAACAAAGCCGTCTGGAATGAAAAAAATGTGTAGACCAACGTTTACAGGCCCCTGTGGTTATTGCCGTTGTTCTATGTATGCAGATGTTCTTGTCCTATCCCTCAACAGTGACTGGATCAGCCTCACCACGTGGTTAGCCCTTTGCTGACTTGCTGTGATTAAAAGAGCAGTTCATCCAGTACCCTAGCTCTGTGTATATTGGGATCTGTGCTCGTTTCAAGTAGTACCTTAATCATTTGTAAAGTTAAGCACTTCTCTTAAGAGCTGGGCCTTGCACTTTTTACTCTTGATAGTAGATTTTGTATGGACACATTTAGGTTCAGGATGTTCTTTATTCCCGCGTCTTGGATTTGGGTTTTTCTTTCGAGGGTTTTTGTATTTGAAAAGGAGCTGGTCTGTGAGTTTTGTTCAGTTTTATTCTACTAAAATCCAGCTTCAACACCCTCCCGTTCAGCCGTAGTGCCGCGCTTTCTGTTTATTTGCTCCCCTCTAGCAGAGTTGGGCTGTAACACCTGCTGATCAACATGAATCAAGAGAGGCCAGTTCTTCGCTCCTGCAAGCTTGTCCAACCTCTTCCAGTTTTTTGTTTTCTTTGGAGTGGCAAATTGAGACTACTGCCACCTGCGAGTACGCACAGTTATTTCCTCTAATTCGTTCATGGTGGTTGACTGTTGGTTGAGTCTGGGGTAAAATCTTACTTCTTTTAATAAGCGGTGGACAGAACTACTTCTAGAGCTATGTTTGTCTAGCTTGTTTAACACAGAGGGGGTGGCAGAATTAAAAGAAGTACTAGAAGTGCAAAATTATCAACTGAAAACCACTTTACTTTTGACATTATTGTATAGAAGTTGGTGATAGCCCTTTAAATGATCTGTGAAGAAATATTTTAATATCTGAGCGGATTCTTAAGCTACTTGGCGCCATTGGATTCAAAGTCAAACATTTATTTGTCTCAGTAAGGAATTGTATTCAGAAGCCTGGGGCAAAAAAAAGTATTGTCTTAGTTTCTCCTATAATCCCATATCACATCCAAGGAGGGTCAGCTGTGTATGTGTGCGACCCTGTATTGTGAAAGTATGAGAGGTGTTTTCTGCACAAGTTCACGCCTCGTGCTTTCAGAACAGTCTTTGGGGCTTTAGTGTCCTCATCCGCAGATCCCACAGCTGAACCTAATACAGGGGAGCGGTGAACGGAGGCAAGAGGGCAGGGAACAGAGCACGAAGGAGCAAGCAAGACGGTGCGGGGTGCAGGAGAGCTGAACTGAGGAAAAAGGAGAGTTTGAGCACAGCCGAGCAGAACAGAAAAGTACACAGAAACAGAACGGAGGGAGGGAAGCTGGAAAGAGCAGAGGATCAAACTAAATCGTCGATACACACTGAGGTGGGGAGAGGAGCGGACTATGCTTTGGTGAGATGAAGAATGCAGAGTGGATCCGAATAGAGCTGTATCCCATGTTGCTGCTATCACTGCTAATGATAGGCTGAGTCATGCATCAAATAGGGTTCAGAGGTCACAAGGCCACCCTGCCTTTCATCACCCTGCATATTGGCTCTGGGCTGTACAGTCTATGAAATGTCAGAGGAGGCTGGAGCAGACTGGAGGAAAAATCAATGCACTTTGGAAACACTGTTTGGGCTCCTGTGCTTTGTTTTCGGCGCGAACGCGAGCACGAACACACACGCGCTCAAAAGCATGACGCAACCTTGTTTTGACATTTTATCTGAAATAAATTGGTCTGGATTGTACTTTCAGCCCGCATTGTGGAAGACACTGACTTTAATTTGTCATATCACATTCCTGTAAATGAAATGCATTAAGCCTTGCCTCTGGCGGCGAGCGTAATTACACAAACACTGTCAACTCGTGCACATGACGCATGGTTGCTAGCTCTGGAACGTCCCAGGCTCAAATTCAGACACAAGAATACAGAGATATTTCCATAGCTCGAAAACAATTATCCATTATCTAGGAAGAGTAAATACAACAGCTGCATAGCCTACTCTGAAAAATGTAACTAATTCCAACCTATCCAAGAGCACAAAAGTGACATCCATGAAAAGCCACAATATTTTTGTCCTTTCAGCCTCAGTTTTTCTAACATACGCTCCACCAGTCTTCAACTTCCTATGCTTGCTGCAATCTTCTGGATCTGGCAAACCAGTCACTGCTAATTAATGTAAAACACGTCTGGCAGTAAGTCCTCGTATAGACAAGGACAAGAGTGTGAGCACGGTAGTTTTAAATCATTCGTTGTGCTATTAAAAGAACAATTAAAGTAACTTGGTGTTTTTGTCATCAGGTTTTCAGATTCCTAGATATTTCCTTCATTTGTGTGTGTAAAACATTTCCTTTTATCTATGAAAAAAAACACCTACTACAATTCATTCAATTTAAAGTGGTTTATAGGGGATTTAATATTTTTCAGCAAATTTTGCCGACGTTCTCTTGATTGTCTGAACCAAACATTAAATAAAGATGGAAGGCGGAACAGCTCCTAAAAAGTGAAGCCAAAGCAAGTAGAGCTCCCCCTAGTGGCTGGCTGCAGTATAGGTCATAAGCTCCACCCCCTCCATGTTGGTGGATGGGCCAAATTAAATTAAAACACTAAAATACATGTCAAATAATGTCAAATGTAATGTAAAAATGTCAAACGAGCTGCCATGACAACTACTCCATGAAACATCCCGTACGACCGTGAGAAGAATAAATAAATAAGTACAGTGTATAATCCAACATTTCCTTGTGGAGGTACAACAGAGTGCAGTATTAATCTAGAAGACTCAAGTGTGGGTGGGTCATTGATATCGCAGCTCCGCGGGCTCCACTCTCGGCTAAATGGTGCCGCCCGTATCCCCAGGAAACTAGTGCCAGTCTGGCCAATACAAGAAGTGGGGACGAATTGTCCATATTTATATACAGTCTATGGTATGAACCAAGTAGATAGATTAAGAATCTCATCAGGATTCTGCAGAATTACTTAAAATATTCAGATGCACTCTGAGCTGAAAAACACAGATTTTTGTTAAGTGAGTGAATTTAGTGTACTGTTGAAAAAGAAAATTGGTGCCTCGTCTGTGGTTTACTTCTGCAGCTGTCAAATTCAAGTCGAGTTAGACAGGCTGGGAATGTAGCTGACAAACAGCTTCATTCTGATACTGTGTGTTTTTACTGCATTTCCAAGAGACGTTATTACAGAACCTCCCATAGTGATGAGCGTCAAACAAGTAGCCAGAGAGTGATAGGGCTAGGACGATGCGCGACTGGCTGACAGTGTGCATGTCTCTAAACTTCTCGACATTCATCTTTAATTTCCTGACAGAGAACTAGCTGAGGGTGAAGCCAGTCTCAGTTTTGGCTGCATGTGCTGGCATGTACTGTAATATTTTGATGCATCTCAGCATCAAAGGATGACAGGAATGAGAGTGGTCTCAGAAATCCCCTTGTCTTCCAGCGTTAGGATCCTTTTTTTCACGATTTACCATCATATATATATATATATAAATATATATATTTTGATGAATACTGATGAATATGCCTCAAGTAGACAGACAACCGTGATATGCAACAATTTTGCAGAAACCCTGCATTGTATTTGACAATTGTTGTGTCAACAAGCAGCCGTTTAGTTTGTATTCCTCCAGAGTTCTGCTTTCCTGTTGTATTTCTGCCTTAGAGGCCTAGAGATGGAGGGATTGAGGATTTAGCGATCATCAGACTCACTGGACTGGACAGGAATAACACAACAGGACAGGCTCCCTGACTCCTCCATCTATTGTCGAGATGATTTGACCGTATGGGGAGGGGGCCGGCTGAGGCCGTGGAATGAAATAATGACCCGGAGAATTGCTGGTGGAGGATGGGGGTGACAGAAGGGGCAGCAGTGGTGTGATGCGCCAAGTAGAGGTGCGGACAGGATTGCAGTATTTCTTTTTTTGTTGTTTTTCTCAGGCACCTGATTCCCTCATGCGATGTGGACACATTTCAGAAGAGGAAGGATATCCTGGAGATCCATGGTGTGAAATGACAGAGTGACTTCTGCCTTCCTCACCCAGCGCTGTTCCTTTTTCTTTCCACATCTATTTTCATCTCTTATTTATTTTTTTACACTCAAGCCTTTTATTTTTACGTCTTTTGTCTCTCACATCTCGCCCTTTATCGCAGAAATCCTAACGCATCTGTGTTCACTTCTTTCATCTCCTTCTCCACACCTCTACGACACCCATACATATTCATCCCGCTCCCGCTATTTATTTTAATAATGTCATCTTTGTATGCGCGGTCACGTTCGCGTGCTCATCATATGCTCATCTTTCATGTCCATTTACATCCTCAGCAGCTGTTTCTCTCGACTGTTTGTGCTTTGATCATGTCCCACTTGATGTTTTGCCTTTTGATTCTGAATTTCAAAACTCCGGCTTTGCAGAGGTCACCTGCCCGGAAGTCTTTCGCACCCTGGATGCAGATCTGCAACGCTGCTGCAGGACTTTGTAAGTCAGTCCAACAAACAAAAGTACGACAGCAATGCACACTCATCTGAAAAGACATCCTCTAACGCTAGCAGAGGAAAGATCCAGATCCTCTCGACAGCAGTTAATTAACAACTTCACTAAATGTCCTGCGGTAACAGAGTGAAGGAGGCTGCACATCAACCATTTGCTGGTGAATTTCATTGTCAAAGTTGTTAGATCTTTAGCTGCGATACACGGAAAAGGCTACAACACGTTGTGAAGCACTATTAAACGCTGTTGACAGTGTTGGTTTACATAAGCTAAACATATTTACAGTATATGTTCAGTTCTTTAGTATTCTAATAGCTGACATTGTTGCTGTGATTGTAGAGAGTTTTTCCGTCCTTGATGTCAGTGAATGCACCATGCAGGAGACCGAAGTCATGGTAAAGCTGAGAGTTTGCCGCATATTAGAAATGTCAGACTGTCTGTGTTTATGGCGTCGGCGTGGGCTACGGCCGACAGCAGCTAGTGTTCAAGCTTCAATAAACTTGCAGAAAAGCCTCCGTGGCTTCATTTGTGAGACGCTACAACATGTATTCAGGTCAAGAATACAGATTTAATTGCTGCAGAGCGTTACTTTCCATTGTGCTTTTATGTCGTTGGATTCATCACATAAATGGACAAAAAAATGAATCAGAGTAATGCCATGTTTAAAGGTTGCCCAAAACTATTATGCGCAGATTCTCTATTTATTATTTAATCCATGCTTTTAAAACTCCAAAAAGCAGTGACTCCCTTTGCCACTCTGCTGTTTTCCCTCTCTCGTCTCTCTCGTTGTATCACACTCACTCTTTCTGCATCCATCTCCTCCTGCATGGGTTGTGACACCGTGACAGAGTGCTATTTGACGAAGCTCCTTCTCAGCCTAGAACATAACAGTGAAGGTCTATTGCTTTCTGTGCTTTTGTAGCACTTATAGCCTTCCCTCTTCACTCACCCCCTCCCTCTTTCTCTGCCCTTCTGTGATGGAGAGATAAGTGGCAGTGGCACCACACGCCCTTGTAACCGAGCCTCTGTGACTCCTCTTTCAGTCTGCAGGTACAATATACTCCATCTTTCAGTTAATGTTGATGTAATGGAAGCTCACGTGAACATAATGCAGCGTCTAAACGCCTGCTGCTGCACGAATAGGAAAGTTCCCGACCAGTTCGCGGCACAAATGTGCAGCGCATATTGATTTTTAATGTTGCTGCTAATACTGCCACATTAATGTAATGAAAAGGCCCTTTTTAGCCTTGAAGATGATAATTCTTTTTCGGATACCATTGTTTCCAGGATTATTTAGCAGTACAATAAAAAAAGAGGGCAACCACAGTGCTTGGGTGAGCTGAGCCGAAGTCTATAATTACCCAAGAGACGGAGGGGGTGAAGTGAGAGAGGTGGTCATTTAGATGGGATGTTAATTGTAATTACCGTTCTAGTGGGGTGTTGCCATAGCAACCCCAGCCACCGTTGGTCTTGGCCTGACCATGGAGGCAGTGTGTGTGCAGGAATAAATGTGTGTGTGTGTGTGAGACAAATGAGAGACGGGTGGCTCCAATGTCCACAAACAGCAGTGCCACTCGAAGTCGGTTTTAAACATTCAGCGGTCACAGGCGCATAACACTCACTCTGCAGTTCATTAGGTGCACTACTGAAAAGAAATGCATTTTAATTTAACGGTCCGGCACCAAATGTTAGCCTCATGAGGGTTATAGTATTCAGCACCGTTGATTCAACTGGGTTTTTTAGTTTTGGGTTTTAACTGTGGTGAATTGTATTGTGTTGCACACTTGTTTTTATTATTTTGGTGACCCCAATTTTACTCAGTGGGCTAGGCCAAATAACAGAAGCACTTTTGTTTACGGTACAAACACTCTAACAACACCACAAACAATGTCCTCCAACATGATCTCAGCACCTTTTTTATGGGGTTTAAACATAAACTGAACCATAAAGCTTGTTACATACTCCACGAGAAGAGAGAAATTTGTTCTTGCTTCTCGGGCTGCGAGAACAAGAAAAAAGTTTGTTCTTGCCAGGTTATTTATACTTCAGAAGAAACTCAATGCCAAACTCCGGGGAAGTCTTCATAGCGCCCTCCGACTACAGTTAACATCACACGCGTCAAGCATTGTGGGAGATGCTGGATAGAGACGACAAGATCGGCCAGTCGTTCTGACGTCACCCAGTTCATTCAGCATGCACCCACACACAGTATGCTGAATATTAGCATCTGGGAGCTCACAGAGCACCTGCTAGCATTCATCCACCTTTAGCTTTAGCCACACCCACTCCAATTGTTGACCAATCACAGAGCAGTTGTCAAAAACCAGACAAGAAAAAACTTCTGCCCAGTTGATGTGCCAAGAACAAGCTGTGAGAATTCCCAAACGAGGGATGACGTCATTTTGTTCTCACAGCCCAAGGAGTGACAACAAATTTCTCGCTTCTCGCAGAGTACGTAACAGCCATTAAGGGGGATTTAGTGCAAGACTGTTATATTAGAATGAATTTGTTCACTATAGAGTACCTAATGAGGTGGCAAGTGTAGACATCCCTCTGTAACTCCTCTACAGCGCACCTCCTCTATCCCTCTCAGTCATGCGCCCTCTCTCCTTCATCTCTTATTTTTCCCCTTCTCATTCATCCAGCTCCTTCTCCTCCTCCTCCTGATAATTTCTTGCCTTTTCCTCCAGCCGTCACTCAAACGCGCCCTCTGACCCAACTGTTTTGCTTTCTGCCCTCCCGCTTTCTCCTCTCACGTCAGTTGTTAAACCGTACGCAAGCAGTTCAGACAGAAGTGTACCCACTTGGTTTCTGTTTACGCCGTATCAACCAAAGGCTCTTCTATTTTCCACATTCAGCTCGTAGAACCGTGTGTGTGTGTGTTTTTGCTCCTGGAGAGGTGGGGCTTTGGTTTTGGGAACTGTACCTGTGATTCACGTCTGGCAAAAATAGCTCATGGAGGAAAGAGCGCATGCGGAGAGCTGTGCACAACACCAGGGCTGCGGTCAATTCAATAAGAGTTAATCACTATTTACCGATTTTGGTTTGCGTTTGGGATATTGCCCTGCTTGTCTGCATAAACATGTTTTTCTAGGGATGAAGTAAGCGGTCAGTCGGGAGAGTGTGCATGTGTGCGTGTGTATTTATAATGCTACGCCGTAACCTGGACTGCGTTATCTGTTTTTTTAACCTCACACTGTCCGATGGATTAACGAGACCACCAATTAAAGCTTGCTCTATGACAGACTGTGGGCAGCGATAGACAAACATATTTACTCACACATAAAGCACAGATCCAAGTCTAAACATGAGAGACCGATTCCAGCGGCAGCGATCTGGTGTGGTTGTAAAAAAAAAAAAAAAAAAAGCATCTAAAATGGACCTCACAGACCGTGCCAAACAAACATATTTGACTCTCGCCAACGTTATCTCATCGCCCAGCAGAGTTTCTGTTTACTGCTTCATGCCTGCTTGCCGTGTTTGCGGCGCGAAACGGCATGGCCAGCGGTTAGGGCTGAGATTTCCAGTGACAAGCGTATTAGCTTTGCCACTCCTGCCATTTGGCTGCAGGTAAATATTCTGTGTGTGCATGTTTGTGAACGGCTACCGGGCAAAATTGTGTTGATCACCTAGTCAAATCAATTGTAATAACTGCATTTTTTTTTTTTTTTTTTACGTCACACAATGCCATGTGCCAAAGTGCAATATTATTATAACACATTTTCATTATAAGGACAGATGGATAAGATGAGATGAGATGGCCCACATCATCTTTTAGATAATATGAAATAGGAAATGATGGTACAATAAATAAAGCACCCCCCGTAATCCAAGTGTGTGTTCATAAATGCAGGCCAGCAAACCAGGACAGCTAATAAAGGAACGACAGAAACTTAATACAACCTCCTGCTATTATCTTATCCCTCATTTCTAACTGATTGGCGAGTTAATCAGGCATATCAGATTGGAAAGTGATTAACTAAACACACAGGACCAGAAAGGAGATCAGCTTGCTAATAGTAAGGGCTGTTAGATGAGGAGCCGAGAAGCAGAGTGAGAATCTCTAATAGCAAATAAAAACTGCACAACCACGCGTACTCCACTAACAACATGATTTAGTCACCTTTTTCTTTTTTCCCTTTAGTCAAGAGGCAAACTGCTTTTCAGAGTGATCGGCAGAGTAAGAGAAGAAGGTCAGTGTCTCGAGTTTCTAAAGCCCGATGGAAGAGGAGCTAATCGTGAATGAAAAAGCTTTGGAAAAGAAATTCAGATTTCAAGGACCGTTTCAAAATGCAAGCAGAAGCCAAGATTAGTCAGCGGGGCGACGGCAGGACGACGCTGGGAAAGTAGCAGAGGTAGGGCCGGTGCAAAGTCTGATCTCAAGATACAGAGGCATGGGCTACAAATTAATGCAAAGGCAGGCTATTTTAATGGTACAGCCTCATTGGGACATTACCTTTTTATTCTAAATCGAACACTCGTAGGCAAATAACCTCTACCATCGGGTTACAATGAAGGCCATAGTGAGATTAAACTGCATCAATCCGAGAAAAAACATCAGACATCCTGAGAATTAAGTATTTACAACAAGGAGGTTATGCAAGTTAATTGAAATACTTATTATTTTTTTAATGCTTTTGGCAGACACCATACGTTCTAAAATACTCATGAAAGAGATTCAGCTGGTTGTAATTCGCAACCTCACTGCTAGGGGGCACTAAACAATACACACTGGGCCTTTAAATAACCTGCTGCAAAAGCAGTGAGCATTGTTCAGACTACGTGATGAGCTGCAAAGAATAAAGCTGAAGAGTTAAAATAAAAAAATAAACAGGTGCAACCAAAATACCTAATATCGAAACTTTAACGTGCACGTGTTCAGTTTCCATCAAATTCGTCAGATCATTTCAAAATAAGCAGGATTTTTATTCTGTTAGTCTCCAGCAGAATAGTGTTGTTGTAATTATGCACCATGGCCCAACCACATTTGCCTGCCCAGTGGTCTCCCCTAGTCTACGAAGGTGTGCTGCTAGCAGCGTGACATATAGATTTTCGTTTGGGACACCGTGCTGCAGTGGAGAAGGACACTGCCGCTGTCACGTCCAATCAGCTCGTCTGTTCTTCTTCATCCGAGCGCCATTTCTGTATGCCTCAACCCTCCGACCCGCCGCCCATCCATCCTCCACCCAGCTGCACTCAAACCTCTACATCTCAGCTCACCTTTGAGTCAAATCCCACTTGATGCCGAGGGAACGGCAGCGTTTTCAGATGGCGCCGATGAAAGTCCTCCAGTCACGGACTGACCCTCGAACAAAACGCGGCGTGCTACCCTGCCCACTGGTGTAAAGATTTCATATTTCATTTGATCCAACGTGTATTGATTAGTGGAGACTGCAGCGTGCCAAAGGGGAGACAGAGAGATGGTAAGGAGAGACAAGGATGAGATGTGTAAACTCCTTAAAATTTAAGTCATTTCAAAATCAAACCCAGGAATCCACACATCTACAAACACATATGCAAGCTCTTCCGTCGATTTTAATATTCTATTTTAATCTACTGTCCCCGTTTTATTTTCTAAAGCGCCACTTATCTATATGTACATTTACGGACGCCCCCGCCTCCTCAGACCCCGCGTCCCCAGGCTGAGGAAGCAACATAGCATGTTTCTGTCATTTTCTTGGCCTCTGGTCCCCGAGCCATCTGAGAAGGGATCAATACCCATCGTTGTCTGCTGCTCCGTAATCACAGCTCCACTGGTGGGAGATGAAGCAGAGAAACAGACTGCGCGGCTTCCTCTCTTTTTGCCTCTTTCCCTTGGCCCCGCAGTTTCCTCTCTTGCCTCCCTCTGCCTTTCGCTGCAGCCAGACTGACACCTAGTGTGTGCGCGTAACCGGGCTTGAAAGCGGGCATTCTTTGCGTTTCAGCGTCCTTTGAAAAGCAGCCAATAGCCTACTCCGGTAATAAGTCGCCTTTGATGTTGCGTTTCATGTTTCATATTCATACTTTCCGTCTCATGTCAAGTTTTGATGTTTCTGCTGAGACGCTCCATTTTCATTACATTGCATGAACCGTGCTTGCATGAGAGCAACGCGTTAATGAATAAATGAATTAATTAGATCTTGTTTGATCCACCATCATCATCAGGCACCCCCCCACCGACCCTTCCCCCTACCTTGGTAATGACCTCAATAATGGTGCTGACTTTAATGGGATTTTAATTGATTTAGCTGCTTTAGGTTTCCTGGTGTGGTGTGTGTGTCCCGTGCAGCTCAGGCAGAGGTGAGCAGAGGAGCTTCTGCTTAAAGGTGCAGAACAGTTTCATGTCACATGTTTTTCAAAAATGTTAACCTCCCTATGTAACACAGTTGAGCTAAAGTTGCATCTGAAACTGTTCACACTTCTGATGCCCCCTGGCAAGCCGCTTGGTGAGGGCCAAACACGCCAACTCTGCCTCTCCATAGGTCCTATTATAGCCAACTGTAACAGGAAAGGGTCACGTGTTCCAGCAGTAATCCAGAAGGCGATTTGGAAACCTAGAAGAGCAATTTAACGTCTATATTAAAGCTTTACTTTTATTTTTTATTCTTCACCCACGTTGCTGCGGAGAAGATGTAGATAATTTACGAACAGATACGCAAAAGGAGCACGGCCCTAATGTAACACAAACACGGCACAAAGCGCGGGAATGTAGTACTCGAGGAAGCTGCGGTTAATGACTTTTGAAGGGTACGAGCCGAGCAACGAGAGATCAAGAGGAGTATCTACCGCCTCCATTTTTGTTCAATCCAAAATAGAACACGAGGAACCTTCTTTAAAATTCCTCTTGGGGAATGTGATAGAGGTTTGTGCAAAGAGAAAATGTGTTTCATCTGTTTGCTATCTGTTGTTGTTATCAGTTATTATTTCTAATTTCATAAATCTTAAACACAGTTCGGTGTAATAGTAATGAGGCAAAGCCTTTCAAATTTTCATTGTATATCAATTTGTTAATATAGTTTATTGCTGAAATGCAGAGCCTGATGAAAAACGCAACAATTTATTGCCTAAACTGAAGGTCAGTGACACATCTCATATTTGAGGATTCGATATCTACTACTAAATGAGTTGGGGAGAAAGCATGGATAAGCACCCATGTTTGGCTGGAGCAGAAAACTCGGTTCTTCATTACATCCTCTCTTTTTTCTTTATAATTGCCTGTGACAGTTTTGTGGTTGTTCCCCATCTTTCGTTACTCCAGGCGCCGCTGCTGACAAGCTTCAGAGTGCAGACAGCTAGTAATGCTCAAGCCCCCGTCATAAATAAAGTACAATACCACTGCAGCCGCACCGTAATAACTCCCCTCTCTCATCACCCCGTTGACCGCGGAGTTGAAGTCGGTTACACATGTACGGTGTGTATGTATGTGTGCACATTGTACACGTTAAAATGCAATCTCTCTCAGTGTTCAAATGACGTTATGCACAAATGTTTAACCTCCATACCTATAAAGTGGCTTTTGGTGCATCCGTCACTGAAAGACTACACTTAAAAATGGCAGTTCTGGACAATTCAAAGACCTTACAGGGACCCTCCAGTCACCCGAAAACAGTCATGTATAAATTTAAGACTTAAGCTTGATTTACAGTGGCAGTCAACATGTGTAGAGAGTTACACTATCCAAAACATTTATACCCGTGCGCTGGTGTGTCTGTACTGTTATGCAATTACTCCTCCGAAACACTAGGTGGCGACTGGCCAGCTGCGTTGAGTTGTACTCTGCAGTTTAATGGCAAGTGAAACCGTGCAGCTGGAGTTGAAGTAAATAAATGTGGATTAACTGTTAGTTTCACTAAAATCACTGCAGCTGAAAAAATACGGAAGCCTAGACTGTGTGCATGAGCCCAAACAACGAAAAACAAAAGTCACATGAACGAGGAAATGGATTTCCGAGCAATCACAGCCATTACGGTAGTAACATTTTTGGAAAGTTGCACATCAGGTTACAGCATAGGGTCCTGTGTAGCGGCCGGGGGGACGGCATAGCTACACCATCATATTGATGCGGTACTATAAATTGATAATTAATATAAATGATCAAGTTATGTAACAATTCAACCTCATACTGTTGTCATAAATGGGTTTAGTAGCTGTAGAGACAGAATTTTTTTTTACTTGTATGAGACTATACATCTGTTTAAATCTGCTTTTTGTAACATTTTAACATGGAGGTCTATGTGCATTGACTCACTTTCGGAGTTAGCCTCAAGTGGCCATTTGAGGAACTGCAGTTTTTTCCGCATCGACTTCATGTTTTAGCCTTGGAGATGACTGCTTGCTTGATTTAAAAAAAGAATTATACTACTGAACTTGGCTAAACTGACTAGACTAGTTAAGTTTAAGTGAAACAGCTGAATTAATGCATTTATTTATTTTTTACTGTGATTAGAATAGAGTGTTTTACTAAAAGACTAAAAGGCCCAATACTTGTAGCAATATTGCCCTGGTGTACATGAGTGATTATGTGCTTCTGCACGCCTTTAGGGATGTGCTTGCAGCTTATGAAGGCCATCCTGTCCTCTCCTCCATGCTAATGCCCCGACCAAGGCCTTGGCTCTCGGCGCTGTTCTCAGGCAGCCAGCCGACCAGAAGACAGGATCAAACACGGGGAGGAGGAGATCTCAGCGACTGGAGTCAGACACTCTTTCATCTCTTCTCTGCCATGCCAGCACACACTCTAATGCTTCATTTTCCCCCACGCACAGGGGGAGGGAGTCTCCACAAAGAGAGCTTTCTGAGTGAACCCTCTGTGCCTCTGTCGCTCTTTTTCAATTCTGCTTTAACTGGTTCATCCCTGATAGAAATACAGATCAAGATAAACTTACTTAGCTATGCGCTTGAATTTTACATGCATCTTTTCCCCCGATGCACGGAAGTAAATATGTGTTTATTTCTGCCTTTCCTCCCAAGAGACCTCGGGGCTCTTGCAGACTGCGAGATTGTCTCAATAGACTATTTCCCACGTTAGGAAGTGAGGCTAGGATACATTTCTTTCTCTTTAACAGCTACATTTCAAACATACAGCATCAGTAATAGTATTAGCAGGAATAACCGACCGACTGAAATGCTATTAAATCAATTATATCTAAGGTGAAGCAAGATTTTTCCACATGAAAGGTTATTAGCTGCTACACACAACTTGTCCCGATAATAACCGCTTTCAAGGTCAGCTGAATGAGACACGGTTTCTTTGTGTGTAAAGGTCAGACCCTCTCTACCTGCTACACTAGTATTTGCCTCCCACTGCTCTCCATTTCACAGCCTTTCAGAACTGAGAGACGAGGAAAAAAAGAAAACAGGTGTTTGCCTTCCTCCACGTCTGAAGCCCCGTGAATTTCCGCTGACGTCTCTATGAAGAGACGCATGTTCTGCGTGTTGGTTAGAGCTGAGGAAAGATGCTACTTAGTGAGCAAGAGAAAGTAAAAAGAAATACATTCACAAAGAGTCTGGACAGCTACGTCAGTGAAAACCAACCCCTAGAGGTTTTCCAAGCCAGAAGCTCTGAGAAAATAAATAGCAATCGTTTACCCCGCATAGATTTCCAATGGACAAACGAGGCGAGGAAAGTTCTTGGTATTAAACTGCTTTGGAGAAATTTTAGCTGGAGACCACTATTACAGATCTGCCCGCATGCAGGATTTAATTATGCTGAATTAGCAGCCTATAAGAAGATGGATCAAACTTGAACGCACTATCAAAGAAATTAGTATCTTTGAGAAAATCCTGTAATGGAAATGGAAGAATAAATTATACAGCGGAGAGGGAGAGAGAATATTTCCACTGCTTAGTCTCGCGGTGACATCTTACCTGTTCGGTTTAAATTATGCATTCGTATCTTGACAGGCCAGAGCAGAGGAGAGTCTGGGGACAGTCGGTGATATTGATTACACACAAATATGTAACAACTCTTTTCCCTTAATGAACTTCAATAAGACCCATGTGAATGTAGCTGGACGATAAGCACCCCTCAGCACCGGTACCCGACCTGTGACCTGTAGCTATGATTTGTGCTTCTTAGAGGTTTATTTCCCTTGTTCATTTGCGGCATTGACTTTCCATTCTGCAAACATGCTGTATCTTAGTAAATGTAAACCAGAGGCCTTCTATATAAAACTGATCGGCACAGAGTAAATTTACACTGATCAAGCATAACATTATGGCCTTATACAGTGCGTGTCTCCAGTGTTTCCCATACAATGTTAAAGGGGAACTACTGTTTTTTCCCAACTAGAGCTTATTTCTGGCATAAAATACCATCGTTTACTCACCCATATAACTTTTGTGTGGTTTACAGTTAGTCGGGAGATATTTAGATTTGTGTATATCCATATAGTGGAAGTGAGAGGGGCACCGAAACGCAGCCTCTAAATAACGCATTATCTGCTGCTAAAGTCGTTCATTTCACCAATATTTTGTTATCATTCCCTACAGAGTCCGGCATTAGCTGTAATTTGCTACTGCTATTTTTTTTTTCCAACATGGCTGAATATTTTGTTTTACCAGTCTAACAAATTGTGACTTCAGTGAATTCTTTTACTCTTCAAAAATTGTCTCTAGCAGGGGAAACCCACAGAAATGTTTACCCTGGATTTGTTCTTTATTTTTCTCTCGTTTTAATCTCAAACTGTGTTTCAAGCTTAGAGGAGTGTTTACACTACTTCTTCTTCATGTCATGTTGGACCTAGACCTAGGTGCAACCATAGACATATATTAATACATAGACACCTCATTGAGTGCTGCCGCCTACTGGAGCAGCGTGCCTACGGTCCGGCATCTTTTCTTTACAATCTTCTGTCAGAAGCTAGTCTGCTGATAACATTAAGTAGAATTTGTATTTGAGTAGTAAAACCATACTTTTTATCATAGCTACACATGTGACGTATTTAACAAATCATACACTTGGGAAACGGTCCAAAATTCAGCGAATTATTCTACTTTGAGATTGAGGAGTACCTCTTTCCTTCATAGGTTCATGCACCGCTGCCTCTGCTAGCCCTGTACCAAAATGGTGGCGCTTTACGTCCCTGTATGTACGTCTATGGGTGCAACATTGACTCACAATCCCCTCTTGTGGTGTAAAGTGGTATTACACACTAGCTGGTTCGCACGCAAGCTTCATCTCCGCTGCACAACAAATTGACCGTTTCAACATAACACCAGAACTTTTTAAGCTACTATTACCTAACAAATTGCTTCTTGAAAGTGCACAACAAACCCTATGCAGATAGAGTAAGAGCGAATGAATATGATGCACGATATGAAGACATAAAAGCTCTTAAAGAGACAGATAGAGGTGATGAAAAGTCCAATTCCTCCACCTCCATTAAATTGAGATTAGCAATAAGAGAAGCAAGTTCATATTAAAACATACAGAGATGGCAATGTTGTGAAAACCCAGTTAATAAATATAGAGATGTGTATATATATATATATATATATATACACACACATCAAATCAGAGTAGCCTCTCCTCTCCTCTCTGCTCCCTGGTGTTCACAGATGCCCGACACATCACCATGGAAAGACAAGAGAAAGAGAGAGCATGACACAGATGCATCCCCCCAGATGCAGAGACAGGCAGATTGAGAAGTGTAGCTGATCCCCGAGAAGCACTGCAGGCTTAATATCCCCTCTATATCCTCTCTTTGTGCTGTCTGGTACCATGAGGCTCTGGACTGACGTCAGTGTTATTTCTGTCCATCTCTTGGTCGGGGAGGGGTCATCATCTCTAATGCATTATTCACACACGCAGCATCAGCCGAGACAGATCTCATCTCCACAGGGCAAAAGCAACCATCACCCCTGGCTCATTGACTAAATAAACACAAAACGCATGAAATAGCTCCAGCCTTTTTTTTTTAGATTAATATAGCTTCAGAAGGGTTTCTCAAAGAAAAGCAAGATCTTGTCATTTCGACGTGCCCGTCTTAAATGACCCTACACATAATATCAGAGTTATTCTGCAGTGCATTTCTGAATGATGTTTTGAATGTCAACAGCTGTCACGCAGCACACATTGTTAGATAAGCCCTGTTCTCTCTGGGGGATGCTGAACCACACACGCACAAACTTGAATACATAATAAAATACATTCTCTTCCTCCCCGTCGTCAAAATACAATACTCAAAATGAGAGATGAGGAATCACTTCCGTATATGCCTCATTCATTCTTTTATTAGCCGTGCTCTCTCTCCCTTTGATGGCAGTGATAATGTCAGGCTGTCTGTGCTCATCGTCAGAGTGTGGCCTAGACAAACACAGACTCGCATAGAGCCCGGAGCACCTTGGTAGGATTCGGACATTTTGCTGATGCACGTTGCACCGAAATACAAGTGCAGACACTGTTTTGGTATTTTTGTGTGCATGTGTTTAAAGATATCACTGATGCAGATTCATATTTTCAAACTGTTAAGAGAAAACGATGGTTGGATCAGCTGGATCTTGAGATGTGGATACTTCTGCCTCTGTCTGATCCAGCTGTGATGAATAAATGTGGATCTTTCCCAAATGAGATCTTCTATGTTCTATATTAAGTTAAATAAAGGGGGAGAGGAACTCATCAGAGAATGGACATGGACCTTCTGAAGGTGTCCTGTGGTGTCTGGCAGCAGAATGTTGTTAGTGGGGGCATTTGGATCCTGTGAGTTAAGTGGAGGGGCCTCTGTGGGCCTTAGCGAATCCCAAAGATACTTGATCAGTTTGGGATCTAGTGAATTTGGAGGCCAGGTCAACACCTTGTGCTGTTTTTCATGTTTTTTTTTTAGTTGTTCCTAAACTGTTTTTGTGTGTGTGTCTGTGTCAGGCTGCATCCTGCTGGGGATGGCTGCTGCCATCAAGGAGTGTCATTGCTATGGAGTGGGCATGCCTGGTCTGGTCTAGGTGGGTGCTAGACGTCTAAGTAACATCCACATGAATGCCAGGTCCAAAGGTTTCCTACAAGCAGAACACTGGATTGTCACAAGATAGTCAATGTTATTTACTTCTCCTGTCAGTGGTCATAATGTTGTGGTTGATCGGTGTATACCGTCGCATTGAAACCTATAATTTGATCCGTTTCGCTCGTTCTTCCACTGTGAGGTCATCTTGATTTTGAGCCTTGGGTCAACATTAGATTTGGAGCTTGACTTTTAATATATTTATGCAATTACAATAATGTAAGACAAGTAAAGATAAAAATAGTTTCTGTTATGGATTTAAAACAGTTGGGTTTTTTGAGTCAGTGCACGGAGAATGAAAAACAAAATCAGGTCAGATGTTGTGGATCTTCTTTTAAGACACATTATCTCCGTCGTCACGCCTTCATTATAGCTTTGAGCAGCTGTTCTAGCGTAGCATGACTATTATTTTGATCTTCAAATGGTCAAGCTCCCTAACATATTGCGATTTCACGGTGGGAATATCCACTTGATAGCGCTAAATTAACCTGGTTTTATCTTTTAAGTGTCTAATATTGGTTTGCTTTTTTTCCCCCTTCACTGTTTTTCTTTCAACAAACGAGAGAGCTTATGTTTCTCCAAGTTTCTCCAAAAGAACACTCTGGGTGCTTTTCTAATATGCTTCTCCCAGACTGACTGATGGAGTAATGAGAGGATCCAGTTAATCTCACAAGAACAGAAAGGCATCGTCACGAGCAACAGCTTGTTCCCTGTGGGATGAGCACTTGGAAGACAGACGTACGAAACATGTTTGCAGACAAAAGCTTACACGCAGCAAAGGCGTCGTAAAAGTCACCGTCTTGGCACCGCGTCCGAGCGTCGGCTGCCCGCGTGCTTCGTCAAAATGGCAGTCCATCTGCATCTTGTGAATATGGACACCGTCATCTCAACATAATGTCATTAGAAATCACATATTTGCTGTGGGCATTTCATGAAGAAGACAGGTGGAGAAGGAGAAGGGAGAGAGAGAGAAAGAGGGAGAGAGGAAAAAAAAAAGAGTCTGCAGCTGCCTGAAATGACACAATCACAAAATCATTTATGAGCAAGAAGCCAGGCTTTTATATCTCAGTCAACTGAGTTTGTGCCCACTTGGTGGCAGTGCAACCAGCTGTACAAACACAACTGATACACTGTACTGTATATCTCCCTTTTAAGTTCAAATGACGAGGCTCTTCGACTGCTAAATGCGTCACTGGGCTAGTTGCTCTCGTCTCTGTGCTGTGGAAAGTATTTAAGTTCTGTAGTACAATGCTGAGTAATCCATCCATGCAACATTAATGGGGAACTACTGTTTTTTTTACCTTACTTCTAGCATTAAATACGGTCGTTTACTCACCCATATAACTTTTGTGTAAATCGTATTCGTTCGGGAGATATTTAGATCTGTGTATATCCATGTAGTGGGAGTGACCGGGGCACCAAGCGCAGCCTCTAAATAACGCATTATCCGCCACGAAACCAATATTTTGTTATGATACGCTAGTGCTATTCCCCATTGAGTCAGAAGTTACCTGTAATCTACAGACCCCGGATGATGTCTTCTGAACTGGATGTCGTCGTCTCTTGAGCACTGCGTGCACCCACTGCAGTCAGCTTGTTTACCTGGGGTCTGTAGGTCAAGCTACAGGCCCCAGATGATGATAAGAGGTAACTCCGGACTCAACAGGGAATAGCACTAGCGTATCTTAACAAAATATTGGTGAAACAAAACAAGTTTCGCAGCAGATAATGCATTATTTAGAGGCTGCCTTTCAGTGCCAGAGTCATCCCACTATATGGATATACACTGATCTAATTATCTCCCGAAGGAATACGAATTGCACAAGTTATATGGGTGAGTAAACGACTGTATTTTCTGCCAGAAATCCAAGTCCAAAAAAAAAAAAAACAGTTGTTCCCCTTTAAATAATGCAAGTTCTACATTACATCATGAAGATGTTGCATAATGTAAAATATAATATTCTTTTAACCAAGCGAAATTCCAGGACTAAACTTCATTAATTCTCTGTGACTGCTTGTCCTCTGGAGGACACTTGTTTATTAACTGGACTTTCACAGCTCTGTGTGTTTTAATGTGATTTTTAATCTCTTATTGCAAATCTGAATTTAATGGAGGCGGAGGAATTGGACTTTTTATCACCTCTGTCTGTCTCTTTAAGAGCTTTCTGTCTTCACATCATGCGTCATGTTCATTCGCCCGTACTCCATCTGCACAGGGGTTATTCAAGAAGCAATTCACACTCACACCTGAGGCCAATATAGAATCACCAGTTAACCTAACGAGCATGTCTTTGGACGGCGGGAGGAAGCCGGAAGAAAGACTACACTTCTTCCAAAGCATAGTCTTTTTGAGCTTGTAAGCGACATCCAACACAGCTACATGATGACAAACAAACTAAGAAGCTAAAAACAAGTACAATACCGATTATTGATAGGAGTACTACAAATAAAGTTTCAGAATCTGAATCTGAACTGTGTGCACCCTCCGATATGCATTCAATGAAACCACACTACTACAGTCACGCTACAGTTCTTCGCCACGTCGTAAAGAGAACAGAGAAGACTCATGTTTTTCAATTTCAGGTAATAGTTATTCATTATCCATGTAATTTCTGCCTCCATCCCTTTCCACAATCCTCGGCTTACCATATATAAACGCGGTGCTGAGAAGAATTGCAGCTGATTGATGTGTACTGCAGCCATCAGCTGCCTCCGCTAACACTGTAATTGAAATGGTAATTCACATGATACAGGATGATGACCTGTGTTCAGCCAGAAATCCCAGGCCTTATTGAATAATGAAGAGGGGGAGAATCGTCCCGTCAAAATTCACTGGCGTGCATGCTCACAGTTCAGTGGTAGTGGAGTGGTGGATGAGTGAAAGCCACAGACTTTGTGTATTATTCGTCCGGTGTGAATGCATTTTAGCATCTTCCTCATTTCCTTCCCCCTGCGTTTCCATTCTTTTCCATTCCATATCAGTAAAGACTCAGCTCTGATACGCTAATAGATTGAAAAAAAGCGATTTCCATAGATTCAGTACGCCTCCAGAAAGCACTTCACTATTTTGCCTTCATGTGGACATTGTGCCCAGGCGAGTGTCGCTGCACATGTGCAGCAGCGAATGTCTATGAATAAGGCTTTGCATAAATGAGTTTCAGCAGAAGCCTGTCTATACTTTTTAAATTCATTTATTTTCCCAGAGCAGCTCTCATCTTCTGTTCTTTGTTTCCCTCTTCCTGGCCCTGATAAGCAAACGTAGAGCTTTCTGTGCTGTATACCAGACAGGTAGCTTTGTGTTTTTCCTCATTCAAATTGTTATCTTAATTGCTTTGCATTGCTTTGATGGCTTGAGGGTGGCTCGCCAGTGAACTTGAACGAGCGTTTCACAATGACCAGCATTTATTTTTCTTTTCCCATGGTTTGTCTTCCGCTGTCTGGTCTTTTGTCAGACAACAACAAAGCCTCTCTCAGACACACACAAACCTACACACCTTTAGAAATTACTCAAAATATTTAACAATTTGACCACTGGAATAAATATTCCTAGAAAGTCAGAGTGGCATACTGAGCCTTGCTATATTGACTTACTTTTGGGGTCAGCCTCGAATTAGCTTCTTTCTTCAGCCCCAAACACTGATGCTCAATAGGGGCTGAACACACTAGCCGGCTAGTTGGCCTGTTGACTTCACTGCTGTGCCATGACGCTTTAAAGGGGATTTTTTTTATTTTTTTTTACAACCTTATTTCTGGCATAAAATACGATCGTTTACTCACCCATACAAGAAGAAATCCAGCATTTAGATCCAGTGGAGCTCTATATCCATATAGTGGGAGTGAATGGGGCACCGAAACATAGCCTCTAAATAACACATTATCTGCCACAAAACTCGTACATTTCACCTATATTTTGTTATGATATGGTAGTGCTATTCCCCGTGAGTCTGGAATTATCTATTATCATCATCCGGGGTCTGTAATGCGTTAACTAGAGGCTGCGTTTCGGTGCCCCAGTCACTCCCACTATATGGATATACATGGCGCTCTGCTGGATCTAAATATATTCCGAACGACTCCAACTGACACCAAAGTTATATGGGTGAGTAAACGATCGTATTTTATGCCAGAAATAAGGTCCATGCTGTAAAAATTGTAATTCCTCTTTAAGCATCACATCGACTAATCACGTGATGTTAACAACAAAGATGCAACAAGAACACAGGTGAGGAGGCTAGAGGGTCGCAGCAGCAAGTCAGTCCTGTAATACAATGTACTACTGCGATGCACACTCTGAAAAGTTGTTTGCTATTTGCAATAAATAAATAAAATACCAATGACCGTCCCTTTAAACTTTTTGACTTGTTTTTTTTACACTTTTCGTATCACACCTACTAACACAAATTTTTTTCAGCATCGCTCTGAGGCAGGAAGTTCAAAATTATAAACATCCTGCCTCAGAGTGATGTTGAAAAACGAGTTCATGCATTTGTGTCTTGCAGGCTGGATTACTGTAACTCATTACTGTCTGGCTGTACAAATAGCTCTTTACAAAGCCCAAGCACCAAGAGCACTGACAGGAATTAGCAAGAGGGATCGTATTACTCCAGTTTTAGTTTCTCTTCGTTGGCTCTCTGTAAAATCCACAATAGAAATGAACAGAAATTAAATTATACAAACAAGGCCCTTAGAGGCCTAGCTAGAGGCCTAGCTCCATCTTATCTTAAAGACCTCATTGTACCGTATCATCCCAACCGATCACTTGTCAGAGTGGCCAAAGTGCAGGCTCTACTCGTGCTTCCTAGAGTTTCAAAAAGTATAATGGGGGTACAGACTTCAGCCATCAGGCCCCTCCCTTGTGGAGCCTTCTCCCAGTTCGGGAGGCAGACACCTTCTCTGGGGTTTTAAGGTTACGCTTATGTCTTTCCTTTTTGATAAAGCTTGGACTGGCTCAGGTGACCCTGAGTTAGTTACTGTATGCTGCTATAGACGTAGGCTACTGGGGGATGATGCACTGAGCACAGGTCCTCTACTCTCTCTTGCACCAAGCTCCTGCCCTCTAATTTCTTATATCTAATTCCTTCTCAGTTGCCATTCATACATTTGTGTGCTACCACTGAATAGCACAATAACAGCTGTGTGTCCCTCTCTCCATCTCCCAAGGCCGCCGAGGCCAGGAAGCCATGATGACACTGAAGGGACTGGGTGGCAGGATAGAGGAGCATGGGTGCCCAAACACAAAGACAAATCAGAGATGAAAGGGAGGGCCACTAGAGTTGACATTATTAGCACAGTAATTGGTTGTTTTTGTCTCCATTAAATGGGAACTGTTAAAGAATGGATTGGAAATAAAATAGAAATAAGGACACCTCGAATCTTGAGGAGGCGGACCACTGAAAAGAGATTGCTAGTTTTTTTAATGCCTTCATTAATTAAGCTCAGTTCACAAAGGGAGGCTTAATGTAAGCATACAGAGGCTATTTGATGTTCTTGTCTGGCTCTTCTGGAAGGACCCTTGAAGTTTTTTGGTGCACCCCTCAGAATACATAAACATCCAAGGTTTTTTTTTTTTTATGCAACGTTGCATTTGTGCTTTGAGCTGTTAGACATTATTTGACATGTCGTCTGGTGGTTAATGTTTATTTTGAGGTAATTGCTTCTGAAGGCAGGGTGGTAGGGATTTCATTAGTTCCCTTGCCCCTGTCTCACAGCAAACATTTACCTGGACTCATTAGGCATCAGACATGACACATCAGAGAAACTGTTCTGCCAGCATTCAGGCTGTTACTATGCCAAGGTCTGCCCTCTCTGAATAACCTGCCAAAGCTGAGAGCCTCTTTTCTCTGGTGTATTCTCTTTTTTGCTGGAGCAGATTTGTCTTTAAAGTGAGTATTTAGTCCAGGCAAAGACGTATGGCTTTTCCTGATTAAAGCAGGGCTGTGCGGTTAAGTCAAAGGGTGAAAATGTATTTATCTGCTGAGAGCATAAATACTAACCCATTATAAATGTATTTCGGACCTATTTAATAATTATTTGGAGGGTTCAAACTGTCTGAATTCATTTTCCGTTTCTTCTTTCCCCGCGGGGATATTCCCCCTTCAAAAAAAAAAAAAAAAATTCAGATGAACGTGTGGTCTTGATTTGAGAGGTCTTCGGTCAGTCAGTATTTATGAACAAGAAGTGCCGTGTGAGTATGCAAAAAAAACCCCACAACAACAACAACTCACAAATAGCTCTGGGCTCGGTCCATTTCTCATGAATTATAAGTTTGAGTACTCATGATGTTTCATATTGGCTTGGACATACACATTTTTATAAGAGTCTGCTGAAGTGCTAGTGCGAATACATATTTTCTCTTATGTTTTGTAAATTAACAACTCCTAGGCTGTCTTAGGCAAGGAAGAAACTTTGATGTGCATTGTCTGAATAGCAAAGTAACCACACTTCTGTGCAATATCCGTATCGTAGTTCATGTAGTTTAAACAAAGACAAGGAAGAGAGACAGAAAGGCACGCTATGATTCAGTGTATGACGAAAACCCTCCTGCAGGTGCTTTGCCCTTTTAAAGGTTGTCCTACAGACTGCGCCCTGATGGACTCTGCAAGGAATTTGAATGATTTAAAAGGGTCTGATGGTAGCAAAGCCCCTAGTTTCAAGAAGTCATAGAAGCAAACATTACATGACAAACAAGACAAGACAAATAAAAACACGGTAGAAAGACCAAATCTGAATGTGAACATCTATGCTGAGAATAGACAACTCATGTTCTACATATTGTATAGCCTGTATAAAAACAGGCTGTACCTCTGCACCATCAATAGCATTTAATAGTACTAATATTATTTCTCTGAAGCCTGCTATGTGTACTGCAGCTAAAGGTCTAACAACAGGGCGTTGATTAAGATGTTAATTGGATGCTGCCGACAGGATTGGGACTGCTATCTTTGCTAGCGTTAGCGGATGCCTTTTCAGATGCATTGCAGTAGTGGATTTGTTGTATTTCAGGACTGACACGTCGCGGCAGCATGGGCTTTAGTGAAGTATTTCCACACACTTGATGAACCTGCTGCTAGTTTACTGCGACGACCCACAGAGCTCCTCATCTGTCTTCTCTGAGGTGTCTGCGTTGTCTCCGTCAGGTGATCAGTGACTAATCGCCATGATGTCAGTACAACCCGTACTATATACAGTATACACATGTATATGCATTACTGGTGCTTAGCAATTAAATCAACAGTGGCTGCATTGCTTATACTTGTCTGCAGGTCTGCTTATATGCACCGTGTTCTCTGCAGTATTTCTTTCGCACCTCATGCAGCCATACTGCAAACTTCAAGACAGCATGGCTTTAGGCAGCCTAAGTGGTAGCAGACTGTCAGAGGAGGGGGAGAGTTCATGTTTCATTTCAGGCACCCAGTGCCCTCTGGCGGTCCTCAAAGCAGGTGACACACAACCAACTCCTCATTTCTTGCTCAGCTAGACTCTCCATTAATAGCTTAGTGCTGCTCCAGCTCCCATTGTTATTCCTGCCTGGCTGCATACTGAGCAAGGAATGCTGCATGTTTATCAGACCAGAAATATCGTGCATCTCAGCTTTGTGAGCCCGAACAACAAAAGAGCGCCTCCTCCGACTCCATCCTCTGGGGTTCTTTAACTTTCTCTATCTGACCTTTTCTCTATCATCCCTTTAAAAAGGCTTGATCACTTACGCCAAAGGTAAAGATTGTGGCCTCGCGCTTCTTACTCTCAGGCCGCAGCACGGCTGCACTGATTTTCTTTCTAGATATGAACTATATATCTTTCGGCTGAAAACAAAATACAGATCTGGAGGTCCTTTGCGTATCCTGTACCCTGCGAGATCTTTTTGTAGAAAGACGCCGACTGATTGTCACACACGCTTTGATCTTTTGATCTCGAGTCAGCTCGGTTTGACACCTCAAAGGATTTGGATAGGTAACTGTCACTGAGTTTGCATAACTGCGACACATATGCTATCTGCATTCAAATAGCCCACTTGCCCTAACGATCTGTCACATTTCCTGACGGTCATGTGAATAGTCACTGTAGAGATCAACATCACATTACTGCATGAATTATCCTTCCTCTTTTAAAAGGAAAAAAAAGAAGAAGATGTTTTTGTCCCGTCTTGCAGACTATAATGCCCTTTCTCTTAATGTTGGCTAAGTCATGCATTTGTCATGCACATGTTTTCCGTACCGACTCCCCTTCACTGGATGCCGGTGCGTTTTAGGACTGGCTTTTAGACTTCCAACTCATCGTTCTGACCTCCTGCAACTATTCGTCACTTGACTTGAGTATGTCATGGTCGCTCAGATCTGCTGACAGCTCCCTTCTTGGTAGTCCCAATGCTGAGTAAGAGTTTTTTTGTGTGTTTTAAATTTAGTTTCTGTTCCTTTCATGTGTGTGTTTGTTTTTACTGTGTGGTTTTATGTTTTTTTCTTTTGTGACGCCAAGCGCTTCGGCCAGCTATTGTGGTTTTTAAACGCGCTTTATGAATAAATTGGACTCTTCCCCGACAGTCTGTGAAATATATACACAGGGTCGTTTTTAAATCAAAGCGGTTGACCAGGGACTGACAGATACAGGAAAGCATTTGTTCATGGCCACAATCACAACAGCGAAATGGGCTCTTTTCTCTATAAAACTGATTTAAATGACCAACATGACCAAAATGTACTGGGGGAGCTTGTTGATTAGTGGAGAGAAGAGAAGCAGACTTGAAACCATAATGTCACTGGTCACTCCCTTTATATGCACGGCTGAAGCACACTTGAGCAAGGCACCCAACCCCCGAAACAGCTCCCTGGAATCAGCACCGTCGACTGCCCACTGCCCCAAATGTGTGTACGAATACATAGGTTAAACGCGGAGACAAACGTAACATATTAAAGCCAATGGACTTTTTGAAACACTGTTAAGGATGTTTACTTTGGAATAAAATGTGTAAGATTAAGATTAGATGTGAGATTAGTATAATGTATGTATTATTCAGATTGAGGTCTGGTCTGAATAAAGACACTGCAACAGTATTTAATTAACTGTCGGTTGTGTTATTATAGAAGGCTCAGTACTTAGGTAACATGGAGTGTGAGTGCTCTCTACAGACCATCTAATGAATTGCAACAGGCAGCCTCGTGAGTTCAAATTTCTATTAATTTGCTTCCAACATATCACATTTGAGCCTTTTCTGCTCCATAACTACCAACATGCCTCAAAGTGCAATTTAACCAAGCAGACAGGAGTGTTAAACATCCCATTTCTCATTTATTCGATTCCTTCAGCTAAAAAAATAATGTTCCGGCCGTAAAACTTGAATCTGAACCCTATGCTTGTGGGGATAAAATGACAAAAACTCAATATAAACAAATTGAACCCAATGCGAGGATGACGCACGGAATCTGTGTGAGAGCAAGAGCCGACATGGAATATTCATCATCACTGTGACGAGGGCACCGCTTGCTGTACAGCCAGCTTTTAGCTTTAACGCTCTGAACCGCCTGAGGAGTCTGCCTCGAGAAACCGAAAGCAGCTGGAAGCAGCTGGAATTTATAACCAGTCTTCATTCCTAGATTTTGATTTTGCTCTACTTACCTTATTTAATTCACTTATTTCACTGTATTCATATCGTAACCGTAATGTTTTTAAAGCCAGTTCAGTCTAGTTTATTTTATTTATGAGCTCAGTTATAATTATTGTCATCATATCTATTAATTGTGATAGACCCAGTTTATTTAACTCTATTAGGGTCTACAAATGTGGTGTCTCATCAGATTTCCACCGATGTTCCATAAACTTACATGCAGTGACTGACAATCTCTCAGTGAAATCTAGCTGACGAACCCTGACTAAATCATGATTTGTAAACTGAAACATGCAGGAAACAGGAATAATTCAAATAGGCACAAAACACAGTGCATTATATTCAAACTGTTTAGTTCCTTTGGATGTTACGATTCTCAAGATTCTTCATGCTGCAAAACCACCAAGAGAAGCAGCTGATCGGCCCCAGATTGGATCTGACAAGTCGATAAGGGATTCAAGAGACAGAAGCAACTGAAGCAGGCTACAACCAGAAAGATTAATTTTCCCTCCCTCTATCCTAAAGAGGCTAACAACACCAACTATTGCAGGTAACCACATTACATTACATCTGCTACCTTTTGAAATACAGACCTACACTTTAGTCATCAATGCCTCCTGCAGTGAGAAACGTTGAGTCTTCCTTTACATATTAGATCTTTTCATTAGCAGGTTAATGCTCTGTATTAAGACTGGGGAGGGTCCTGAAAGAGGTGGCGTTCCACTTCCACAGAGCCATGCTTACTCCAAGGTGTGCAATGCCACAAAACAATATATGTACAGCACCAGCAGGTTTAGTTGAGAAGAAGTAACTCACAGTTAAGAACTGGTCTCGATCCTGGTCTCGGTGTGGAAACTCTTCAGGGTCTCGTCCTTCCTTCAGTCCATTCTGAACCAGCTGCGTCCTGCGTGGCGCACCGAGCGACGCTGGGCAGTGGGAAGACATCAGGATGGACACAACAGTTGTAAAACCATGACTCAATGCGGCCAGAGAGCCGGCGTGGCTTCCAGGGTTGTAGTACTTGGGAGAGTCATTTTGTTTTGTCCAGCTTTTTTCTTTTGTGCTTGTTTGTTTCCTCGCGTTCTCGTTTGTACAAATAAACGACATGTAAACGGCACACTTTCAACCATGGCTGTTGTTGTTAACGTCCGTTTACACCAATACACATGAATCCAAAAGGGAGTCATTTTCTCTAATAAAAGCTGCAAGTTCAAAACATTTTGTTCCCATCACGTCCTCTTCTCACAACCTGATATTTTCCTCTTCCCGAGCGTCTTTCTTGTGTGTCAAGACAATTTCTCATATCCGTCATTTGTCATTTTAACATTACTCTGAGCTAGTGCCCAAAGCTTTGAAAACTCCACGTGAGCTTGTGCCATCCTCAGTCTCGCACTTACATGCGAGATTTGATGACAGACCGTCGTCTATTTAAATAAATCACAGTACAAATGTACACCAAACAGATAATGTGTATACAAAAAATGTGCGCATAAGCCTGTATATTTTCGTTTCACTATAATAAATGAATAAATAAACAAATAAACAAAAAATCATGACAAATGTGTCTGAGCCACTGTGGTCTGAGCATGCGTACTGCATTTGCACTCCTGTACAGCAGGTGGCGGTATAAACCACAGCATCCGGTTGAGATGCCAGGCGACAGCTGAAATCTATCCCAAAACATCATCAGTGGTGAGGAAGTGTGTGTTACGAGAGGTGAGTGTATCTCCGTTTATGTCCAGTTAATAACACAGCCGAGCAAACCGTTTGCAGGTGTTACTGTGGGTTTACTGTTAACGTTTAGTTTTAACGAGTCGCGAGCTTGTTGTGTTTTATTAGCGCGCTAGCTTGTGGATTTAAAATGCTCTAAGGGTTTGACTAGTTTGTCGTTGTTGTTGTTTTATGTGGTACCCTGACACCGCGTCCTAAGGCACGTTTGTATATTTAATATAAGTTAGCATAGAAGGGGATAAGCCTTCATTTAAAAAAATTAAAAACACAAAATATATATAAAATATATAATAATAATATAATCCCTGTAACAACCGTTTACTGTTTAAATTTGCACTTTAGTCATTTTACTCATACGGTCATACAGTTTTAATTCTCCATTTTAGATAAGCATCTTGTTCTATTTTTATTTCTTTATTTCTTTATTTATTGCTCATTAAAATGTCTGTACTTGCACGTTAAACTGCTCACTTGTGCCTTAAATTGCCCCTGCAGGACATATAAAGTTTTTTGAATCTGAATCTATTTATACTAATAATATCCTTCTGACTACCAGGAATATATACTGTATATATATTTTTCAATCACAATGTTTTTTAAATTTTAAATTAGGATACTGGTATCATTGAAAAGCTCTAAATGTCCTCTGTAGACGGCAAATTGCGTTCATCCAGTAGTACGCAGTGGTTTGGGAGATATTCAGGTCTACAAATGTCCTTCACAGGGGACAAATTTGACCTACTGGTAGTCAGGAGGATATAGGGGAAAGGTGAGCACCCAAAGCTTCAAACAAAAGTGTTGGGATAATCAATAGCCAGAGATCATGGTCCACAAAGGGATGTTTAGTCATTGTCATGTGTGATTTATTGTTTTCCTCCCAATACAATACTTTAGGGCAGGCTAACTTTATAACAAAGTTGACCTAAACATGTATTCAGAGTAGGTAACTTTGACTTTTATTTGTTTGATTAATCCATTGATCATTAGTCAATACAATATCTAGGAATGAAAACCCATTTCAAACTTAAAGTCTTACTAAATTATGCAGTTCCAACAAATGTGCAAAATTAGAAAATATGTTTTTCAGTCATTAACTAGCTTAATGACTTGTGCCTATTGTAATTAGAAATATATCTCTATTATCCTGTAGGGTCACCATTCAAACACAGCAGACACAGGGAAAACACACAGACTCTATGCATGTGATCCATGCAAAACATGCTGAGATCCAACACTAAAGGTAGCTTCCTCCCGCTTAGAGCCTGACGGTCGATTGAAATTTATGTTGTTTAGTTTTATAGGTCTGTATGTGCTGAAACAACTTGTAAATGCACTAGAAAACAGAGCTGCCAAGCTAGAGTTTAGCATCTCTTCTCAAAAACGACTCATAAGGACACGACAACAACTCAAAGTTCTCTGACCATCAACCAACATGGAGACTAAATTCACTGTAATAGTCCGGCTCAGTTACATTTGGGAGCAGTCAATTTGAATAAGTGTGGAACCACTTTTCCCTCTGCTTTTGGTTTTTCGTAGAGTTATGTAGTCGAGTTAAAAAAAAGTAAAAACTTTCTTCTGTCCCTCCAGGAGCCTTCGCCTTGTGTTGATTGTAAGGACCTTTTCCTCCACAATGGAGGCTGTGACTGACTTCCTAAGCGTGTTCAACATCAAGGCCAGCGGGTTGTCAGTGACACTCAGCCTCTTCCTCACTTTTCTGGGGCTCCTCTACTGGTAAGTAAATGCCCATAGGATTTTTTCTCAGAGGTGCAGTGGAAATTAAGCCAATTACATTTATCTTCTAGACATATTCTATAGAGCTGATATGGGAAAAGACTGCATGAATGAATCTAAGACAGAATTTGGGTGAATCTTGTGTGTATACCCTTTTAATGTTTTATCTTTTATTCTTTACATTAATTTCTCATTTGTACCCAGGTATTCTGTCTACCCATATTCAATCCTCTCCCGATATGGCATCAAACATCCAAAGCCAGTACCTTTCTTTGGAAACTTATTCTTGTTTCGCGAGGTAAGATACCATATAGCAAAGAAAAACTGAAATAATATCCAACATCTGCTTCATTTTCATCCAACTGGGACTTACTCCTAGTTTAAACATTTTTGCAGATCCTTTTTATTAGGCTGTCAGTCGACAGCTGTCAAAAAGTCGTGAGCTGCTATACTGTTTATGTGTGCTTTAAATTAGACAGCTGTCCAAATATAAGGTTTACCCCAACATGGGATTGTTTTGTGACTGATCACATTTTTGTTTTTTTAACTTCATTTTCAGGGCTTTTTCAGACCTCTAACTGATCTTATAAATACACATGGCAGAGTTTGTGGGTAAGTAAAAGATACTTTCTCCATTGGCTCCTGGTAAAACAATAGTCTGAACATTTTACAGATTTTAATTCTCCACACTTTGCAATAAAGTGTCAGCATTTGGGTTCGTTGATTTGACTGGGACTCCACACATTTGGTACACGCTATATGTTTCAGGTATTATTTGGGACGGAGGCCCATTGTGGTGATAGCGGACCCTGATATGCTCAGACAAGTGATGGTCAAGGACTTCAGTAGCTTCCCAAACAGAATGGTAAGGACACTGATCAAAGCATGTAGTTGCAAACTAAGTGCTTATTTGTGACTCCAACACTAGCTTTAATAGGTTTAACAGAGGTTTGTGCTTTTACTCTTCTGTCTTTCTGTGCAGGCTTTTCGCTTTGCTACCAAACCCATGAGTGACTCCCTAATCATGCTTAGAAGTGAACAGTGGAAGAGAGTACGGAGCATCCTTACCCCTACCTTCAGCGCTGCCAAGATGAAAGAAGTGAGACAGTAATTTTGTGACACTATTTCTTTGCATATTAATATTTTGACCCATAACACCATTTTCTGTTTAGTTAGTACTTATCGTTGTGCTTGAGGAATCAAATCATCCCAAGTATGTGACTTTGATTCCATTCAGAGGTTACATTAACATCCGTCAATCTGATGGTAAATGGGCAGCTTAAAGTACAGGTGTAAACATACCTGGGATTCAGTGATGTTGCATTTGACTGATCCAATATTTGGATCAGACCATATTTGGAAGTGGTTGTCCCTTTGGTCAGAATGCTTCCTGACCATCTACTCAGCAGTGGTGCTCTTGTATAAGCAGCATTTTACCTCATTCATTCAAAAACACAAAATTGCTATTATAAAATGATCTCCTGAACAGGAAAAAGGCCATAAGTCATTTCTGTTCATAACTAATTAGAGCCTGTTATGTTAAAACTGATTACCACTGTCTGAACAAGGCAAAGGACAAATACAATAATCTCATGCTCAGAAGGCTCTCCTATGGCAGGAATAGAGTGGAGCAGGAGGGACAAGCTGAATAGGCTCGCCAACCTGGCACATGTGAGAGCTATGACAGTAGTTCATAACATCCTTTAATCCAGGCCAAAATAAGTGCTTATGGATCAATTGATACGTCCAGGTGTCCGGACTTCAGACTTTCCCAAGCTGGACCTAGAGTATGAGTGCAATAAACCAACTACTTCTAGCTAAACGGAGTTCCAATCCGAGTTACCTGATGTAACCGATTTACTCACAAGCACTTCCTTATCCATGAAAGAATGCAATGGGTTCATGACCAGCTTTATCAGCACTTACCGCACTTGCAAAAAACTAAACTAACGCAGAGTGTGCTCTGAGCAGCATTTTTTTCCTTCCTTAGTTCAGCTTCCTCTGCAAAAATTGGAGCAAACAAGACAAAACACCACCATCAATGTTACGCTTGCAGGCTGAGGCACGAGAGTGACAGGGAATAGCCGACACTGTTTGTCAAACTATGCGCTTTGAGGAAAATCCTTCAAATGCCGGAGGAGTTGCTTCTCCACTTTTAACATCATTCCCCATCAGAAACACCATACCTTTAATTGGGAATGAAGGGCAAACAGTAACAGGAAACAGACCAGAAAGAAGTTTTGACTGAACATATACTAAATGAACTGGTCTGGGAACACATGTTTTACAAGCTTTGCATGGTAAACATCAGGTTTAACCCCGTGACCCCTAACAGGACTAAACGGGTTTAGAAAATGACTGACTGACATCAGGTTTAAAGGAACAAATTTGGTTGCCTTGCAGGAAGCACAACACCTACTAAACAAACTTCCCTTTTCCCAAGCAAAGTCAACGGGTCTAGGTCTGATTGCAGGACATTACGACCTCTAAACTTTTGTCTGTACACTTCAACTCAAAGCTTTAAGAATAGCAGTTTTGACCATCATAATCCTGGCTGTCCTCTAGAGGCAGTGTAACAACTTCTCGTGGCTTATTTTACATTGCAGCAAGAGTGACCAGAATTCAGACAGCCGTTGCAAAGCTAATGCAATGCGCTCAAACGTTGCAATGGAGGAGTCCATTTCAGAGTCACAAAAATGTGGTACTGGTGAAATCTACTTGTAACAAAACAAGTGTAAGGTTAAGAGGTGGATTCACGTGGAGCTGGTTGAAGGGGCACCCAAATGGACAACTTATAACTCAGGAGGTGGATAGAAAGTCTTTACTTCAAAAAGTAGACAACGTCCAAAAATAAGAAGAGAAAATTACAAACAATTGACCTGGTTCTGCAGAGCTGGATGCGACAGTGGAAGACGGTCATACAGCTTTGTTAGCCTCAGTTTCCAACTTTCTTACCTCTAGTTGAAACATTATGTGTTGTGAAGGTACCTCTTGGGTCCAGCACTACTAACAGAAAAAGGGTCACCAATATTTTCACACAGCTCAGTAGCAACAGACTCCAACTGCATCTGCAACACAATTATCTTCAAGGTCCACCAATTCACTTATCTCTCACTTAAATCTCTTATATGGATTTGAGCCATTATCCCCAAACAATGTGCCCAGCATGCAAGACAACAAAATTGCAACAGCTACTTGCAACAACTCAATTTTTCTGCATTGATCCAGTCGATCAAGAGAGGAATTAACCAAACACTGCTCAAGATCAGTGATGGCTAATGGCAGCAATCAGTGCCAGCTGCACACCTCAATTACACACTCAACTTGCTAAACAACCTATCTCAACTTTTAAATTTGTAACAAACACCAGAGTCAGTCAAACTGTCCAAGTCCAACTCCACTCAGCACAGTGTTTAAATAGCGCTCAGAACCAATGTCCATTGATGGGGCGTGGTGATGCTTATCCAATCGGAGAC
Source organism: Planiliza haematocheilus (assembly GCA_005024645.1). Taxonomy (NCBI): domain Eukaryota; kingdom Metazoa; phylum Chordata; class Actinopteri; order Mugiliformes; family Mugilidae; genus Planiliza; species Planiliza haematocheilus. Next base: position 8,674,742 of record SRSE01001415.1, on the reverse strand, counting down.
GAGGAACAGCACAGGCACATCTGCATACCTGGCAACTGAGCGGGAACATCACAACAGGGGCGGTGATAGCAGTGGCTATAACAGAGCCTTTGGAAATATTCTGATCTTGTAGCTGTGAACCAAATATATGAATTTAAGTAATTTATGTAATATCAAGGTCTGATCGGGACCTTTAACCTCTGTGTTTGTGTGCAGATGGTTCCGCTTATCAACACAGCAATTGATGCCCTTATGAACAACTTGAATGTCCACGCCGAGTCAGGAGAGGCCATTGACATCCACAAGTAATCACAAACACCTAAGGCTATAAAAATGATTTTAAATGGCTTTCTATCTTATGTCTTATTGTTGTTTGTTTGGTTTTATTTTTATCTCAGGTGTTTTGGCTGCTTTACCATGGATGTTATTGCCACTGTGGCATTTGGAACTCAAGTGGACTCACAGAACAAGCCGGACGACCCGTTTGTCCGGCATGCACAGATGTTCTTCTCCCAGTCTTTCTTCAGGCCCATCTTCATGTTTTTCAGTCAGTCATTATTTCTTATTGAAGAGAAAGAAAGAGATTTATGTAGTGTGTTTATAGCAGAAGACAACAAAGGCATACAAACTCAGTATTCTTTAATCATAGACCAGACTGTCATCTCTGACATGGATTTAAGTGGTGACTATGGCAGTCTAGTGTCTGGGTTATCCAAGTATTTTTAGGCTTAGGCTTACTTAGGCTTAGGCTTACTTATAGGGAAACTTATAGGGAAATAAGCCTAAACAAAATTCTTTTGGAATTTTTTTTCAACATCATTGGTCCTTGTATATGCTCATGTATAGATTTGGCCTTTCAGGATGGTTAACACATTTTAATATTTGTCTGTCCAGTTGCTTTTCCTTCACTAGCTGCTCCTCTTGTGGGAATCCTCCCCAACAAAAGACGGGACGAGATGAATCACTTTTTCATCAACACCATTCAGAAAATCATCAAACAGAGAGAGGAACTGCCTTCTGAGCAGGTCTAGTTTTAAAAAAAATGCAAAAAAAAAATAAAAAAATCTTAATATACTGTGCAACATTTCGAGATGAAGGCATTTAAATTCTTCTTATTGTTTTAGAGGCGTAGAGACTTCCTTCAGCTGATGTTAAATGCTCGAACCAGCAAAGACTGCGTGTCTTTGGAACACTTTGACACAGCGAACCACAGTGATGAGATTGATCACAACATGCCCTCGACCTCGGATCAGGACGACGGCCATCCACGGCCACAGGAGCCGTCCGCCAGGGGCCAACAGAAAAAAATGATCACCGAGGATGAGATAGTGGGTCAGGCCTTCGTCTTTCTCGTGGCAGGCTACGAAACCAGCAGCAACACGTTAGCGCTCACCTGCTATTTGCTGGCGATTCATCCTGAATGTCAGCGCAAAGTGCAAGAAGAAGTGGATGATTTCTTCACTAAATACGTGAGTGTGCTGCGCTCTGCTGGGAACTTTTGTGCTTGTGATATGAGCTGACCATTGAGGACAGTGATTTATCTTTTGTTACTTGTTGCAGGACTCACCAAATTACACAAACGTCCAGGAGCTGAAGTATTTGGACATGGTTATAAGTGAAACATTACGCCTCTACCCTCCTGGATTCAGGTAAAAGAAGACGTTATAGCTCTCATTAATTGTTACATGTGTAGAGAATGAGGGAGTCACCTTTTGTATGGCATCTTGTCCCGCTTAGGTTTGCACGAGAAGTCGACCAAGACTGTGTGGTGAATGGCCTCTTCCTTCCTAAAGGACTGACACTGGAGATCCCAGCCAGCTTTCTCCACTATGACCCGGAGCACTGGCCAGAGCCTGAGAAGTTCATCCCTGAGAGGTTTTTCAGTTTTGTCTAAAATTTGTAGAAGTCTGCACCGCTCTCAAATAACTTGGTAGTTGGCAACACTCATGCAAAATATACTTACTTAGTACGTCGTACTTATCATAATGATAAATGCTAGCCTAAAAAATAGCTTCCTTTGGCTGACTCTGTACATTTGCATAGTAAAAGCTGATCAAAGGTCAGGTCAGAGCTGTGACTCCACACCAAAGCAGCACTGAAACCAGATTTGTTTTGTTGTATAATCATCCGTTGAGGTTGTTCATTTGTTTACTTAAATAAGGCTTAATCAGTTTTCCTGTTGGTCAGTTGTGGCCTGGAAGACACACAAACTTCCGACTCAAACATTTTTTTGAGGCAGAAAGTTGCACCTCTCCCATTGGAACTGATTAAAGTCAAAGTCAGAAAAGTCAAAGTCAGCTTTATTGTCAATTCTGACATGTGCAACACATAACAGGATTGAAATTACTTTCTTCAAAGGCCTACGGTGAAGCAACTTAAATGGACTTGGGTTTGTTTGCAACAGAATAACTCTAACCCTCTGTTGTATAACTATCCAGTTGCATGCTTGGGTTTGAGTCTGGATACACCAGGCTGCATAAGTTGTGAATACGACTGTCTTTGTGTAAAGGATTTACATCTTGAATTCTTTCTTTGTGTTTCAGGCCTGATTGGGTAGACTGGTTTTATTTCAGTTATATCTGTGTGTATAAAACACACGGAGAGAGATTTTGTTTCAAGGGGTTTTCATATTGTATTTAAGGTTTACACCAGAGGCTAAAGCCAGACGACATCCGTTCGTGTACCTTCCATTCGGGGCCGGGCCCCGTAACTGTGTGGGAATGAGGCTCGCCCAGCTGGAAATGAGGATGGCTTTAGTGCACCTGTTCCGCAAGTTCAACGTTGTGGCCTGCTCTGAGACCAAGGTAAGTCGAAGCAGATTCTCAGGAAAAGAGAAAAATATTGGTTGAGAGTTAAATATACAATCATTTGTGAATGAACACATTTGAGATTATTATTAACATTTTAATATAAATTAACAAGGTCTAATAGTTGGTCAGTACGGAGAGTGTGTTTTCATAAAGATAAGGGTAAATGTAGGAATGGCCAAAAGCTGCTAGTACAGTACACTGCTTACCAATAATTACAAATTCAGCTTTATTATTTATTGTACAACTGAAAGTTGTACAATTTGCCAAAGTGTTTAACTGGTCATCTTATTCCATATTTGATTGTGAAAATAATTGTACATTTACACAAATATGTTTTGTTTTTTTTCCATCTTTCAGGTTCCTCTTGAGTTAAAGTCATCAAGCACCCTTGGACCCAAAAATGGCATATATGTGAAAATCACAAAAAGAGATATGTGAGGAGTAAATTCTTCCATCACATTATTAGAAACTCACCACTGATTGTACAATCGCTAGCTCACTTTTAAGCGTGATTCTGTCTTTTTATTCTTGATTTATGAATTAATATTACCAGAGTTACTCATCAATCCTTATTGTACCAAGTGGGCCATGGTAACATTATAATTATAGCATTGCAGCTCTAACGATAGATGACATGACTGCAGTGGTGCTCTTTACCTGTATATTCAGGTATTTATATATATGTAATAGAATATATATTACATTCCTTCTTATCTCCCTATCGATTAATTCAGCAATAAAATGATTTGCGTGAAAAATAAATGGGTGAAATGGAATTAGCTTTTTTGTCATGTATTTATTTTGTAACAATCACTTCATTTATTATTATTATTATTATTATTATTAACAGCCCCCACTAGCTCCCATGTCAAAAAACATAATAGACACAGAGTAGGACTGTGCAGTGCATCAAGTATTTTCTGGACATCTCGTTGAGTTGCTTCCAACTTGGTCCTTCTTTCACATTATTGTGTTTTGCTATACATCAAACCTCTTAACAGTATCATATAATAACACTATAGCAGTCATTATAATTGATTATGATGGGGGGAGGGGGTTGGACGTAGCTGCTGCTACCCTTGGTGTAGTCCCCCACCAGGACCAGGGGAGGGTCCTGGAGAACAAACTGAAAGAGGTGGCGTTCAGCTTCCAAAAGGTCCGCTTCCTGTGACTCCGGGCTAGTTTTACAAGGCATGCAAGTATATAGTAGTATATAGTAGTGCCAGCACAAGCAGGTTTAGTTGAGAAGAAGACTTCTAACTCACAGTTAAGAACTGGTCTCGATGTGGAAACTCCTCAGGGTCTCGTCCTTCCTTCAGTCCATTCAGGCATTCGCTTGGGAGGCCTCTCTAGCAGCCAGACCACCTGAACCAGCTGAGTCCTGCGTGTCGCACCGAGCGACGGTGGGCAGTGGGGACATCCTCACGAACGAAAAAAAGAATTTGCAGACATCAAGATGGACGCACCAGTGGTACAACCATGACTCAATGCGGCCAGAGAGCCCGCGTAGCTTCCAGGGTTGTAGTACTTGGAGAGTCATTTTGTTTTGTCCAGCTTTTTTTGTGTGTTTGTTTCCTCGCGTTCTTATTTGTACAAATAAGCGGCATACTTTCAGCCATGGCTGCTGCTGTTAACGTCACAGTTTGCACCAAGACACATGAATCCAAAAGAGTAATTTTCTCTAATAAAAGCCGCAAGTTCAAAAAAAATTGTTCCCATCACGTCCTCTTCTCACAGCCTGTTATTTTCCTCTTGCTGAACGTCTTTGTTTTTGTGTGTGTGTGTAATTTGTCGATTTAACATGATGAGCCAGCGTCCAAAGGCTTTGTAAACTCCACGTGAGCTTGTGCCATCCTCAGTCTCGCACTTACATGCGAGATTTGATGACAAGACCGTCGTCTATTTAAATAAACCACAGTTAAAATGTACACCAAAACAGATATGTGTATACAAAAAAATACACATAAGCCTTTATTTTTCATTTTACTAAAGAAAAAAAGAAAAGGAAAGAAAAAGGAAACTCAAAGCAAATCGAGAAGCCTAGTCCGTTCCACTAGGTCTGAGCATGCGTTCTGCCTTCTGTACAGTAGGTGGCGACCCCAGCAACCGGTTGATATGCGAGACGACAGCTGAAATCTATTGAAGGTGTGCGATACCGCTAGATTTGGTATCGACAAAGTAAATACTGGGCCAGTATCTCCGATACCGATATCAATATGTTTTAATGATTACGGTGGACGCATCATCAGTCTGAATCAATCTAAATCTGAATGAATTTTATTGACATTTAAATCTTCTTGTGATTTGCCTTTTGGATTATTAATCAGTTAAACTTCAGTAGCCTACATAATTTGGGCAAAGTATAGTAAATACAAAATACTTTATTATCACAATAAAAGTTTTTGTTCAGAAACAACACAAAATGATCACTTGAGGACAAATAAAAACAAATTAATTTTCAGGCAGAGTGTTCAGAAACTACAACACAATTAGGCCTATAAAACTAAGTCTCTCCCTCCATTTAACTTCTTTCTGGATTTCTTTTTTCTTAAATAAACAAAGTGTACAAAATTATCACTCCACAACAAATTTTATAAATGTAAGGAAGTGTTTAGGAAATACAATACAAAAATGGAACATTTTTTTTTTTTTTTTAAAATTTCCATATGCTTTTACAAGTTTGTTGTGTTCCCGCTGTATCTTACAGCCTTTTTACAAATAGTAGTACAACTTGCTATAGTTTTCGGACCGAAAATATAACCAAACAGCCCTATTCTTTCTCTCGTTGTGTGTAATATGCTGCTGCTGGGCGGGCCTGGCAGGTATGAGGTGGGCGGTGGGCGGTGTTCGGTCACCTGGCGCCGCGGAGTCACGTGACGGTACAACAAACACACAAGAGGGGGAGGAGGAGCAGAGAACGCTCTGCTCTGTCACAGTAGGTCCCCTCTTGCAGCGAGAGAAACTGAAACTTAAGTATCGATCTCATTACATTGGTATCGATATTATCGATGTTTGGATCGATCTACTAAAATCTATCACAAGACATCAGTATTGAGGAAGTGTGTTACGGGAGGTGAGTGTATCTGCGTTTATATCCAGTAAAAAACCCAGCCGAGCAAACCTTTTGCATTTATAAATATATTTATACTGTTAGTTTAAGCGAGTTGCCGGCTAGATTGTTGTTGTTTTTATGTGGTACCATGACACCGTGTCCAAAGGCACGTTTGCATACTGGATGTAAGTTAGCATGGATAAGGCTTCATTTGCAAAAAAAAATTATATAATATATAATAAAATATATATATAATATACAATCCCTGTAACTACTGTTTACATTTGCACATTTGTCACTTTAATTAGGATACTGAAAACATTTTTCTTTTTTTAAGAAAAAATATATTTTTAAGATATCATATAACTGATGGACAATATTTTCCTTAATGAGAAAGATTGCATTAATCCAGTAGTATTGGGAGATGTTCAGGTCTACAAATTTGACCTACTGGTAGTCAGGAGGGGAAAGGTGAGCACCCAAAGCTTCAAACAAAAGTGTTGGGATAATCAATAGCCAGAGATCATGGTCCACAATGGAATGTTTAGTCATTGTCATGTGTGATTTATTGTTTTCCTCCCAATACAATACTTTAGGACAGGCTCACTTTATAACAAAGTCAACCTAAACATGTATTCAAAATATGGCTTTGATTTTTATTTCTTCAATTAATCTATTGATTATTAGTCGATACAATATCTAGGAATGAAAACCCATTTCAAACTAAAAGCTTTACTAAATTATACAGTTCCAACAAATGTGCCATCTATTTTGCATAATTAGGATATGTTTTTCAGTCATTAAATAGCGTAATGACTTGTGCCTATTGTAATTAGAAAGACATCTCTATTATCCTGTAGGGTCACCATTCAAACACAGCAGACACAGGGAAAACACGCAGACTCCATGCATGTGATCCATGCAAAACATGCTGTGATGCAACACTAAAGTTTGCTTCCACCCGCTTAGAGCCTAATGATTGATTGAAATTTATGTTGTTTAGTTTTATAGGTCTATATGTGTAGAAACAACTAAATGCACTAGAAAACAGAGCTGCCATGCTAGAGTTTAGCATCTCTTCTCAAAAACAACTCATAAGGACACAACAACAACTCTGAGTTCTCTGACTATCAACCAACAATGAGACTAAATTCACTGTAACAGTCTGGCTCAGTTAGTTAGGAGCAGTCAATTTGCGTAAGTGTGGAACCACTTTTCTTTTGGTTTTTCTTGCAGTTTTGCGTCGAGTTAAGTCAAGTTGTTGGAGCCCGAATTCAATGAAAATTTTAAAAAGTAGAAGCTTTTTTCTGTCCCTCCAGGAGCCTTTGCCTTGTGTTGATTGTAAGGAACTTTTCTCCCACCATGGAGGCTGTGACTGACTTCCTAAGCGTATTCAACATCAAGGCCAGCGGGCTGTCAGTGACACTCAGCCTCTTCCTCACTTTTTTGGGGCTCCTCTACTGGTAAGTAAATGCCCATAGATTTTTTTTCTCAGAGGTGCTGTGGAAATTAAGCCAGTTACATTTATCTTCTAGACATATTCTCTATAGAGCTGATATGGGAAAAGACTGCATGAATGAATCTAAGACAGAATTTGGGTGAATCTTGTGCATATTAATGTTTTGGCTTTTATTTTTACATTAATTTCTCATTTACCCATTTGTACCCTTTTGCATCCAGGTATTCTGTCTACCCATATTCATTCCTCTCCCGATATGGCATCAAACATCCGAAGCCAGTACCTTTCTTTGGAAATTTATTCTTGTTTCGCGAGGTAAGATACCATACCAGCAAAGGAAAACTGGAATAATATCCAACATCTTCATTTTTGTCCAACTGGGATCCTTTTTATTTGGCTGTCAGTCGACGGCTGTAACAAAGTCGTGAGCTGCCATGCTGTTAACTTTTCTGTGCTTTAAATTAGGCAGCTGTCCAAATACAAGGTTTACCCCAACATGGGACTGTTTTGAGACGGTTTTTTTTAACACTGTTTTTTTTTCAGGGCTTTTTCAGACGTCTCACTGATCTTATAAATACACATGGCAGAGTTTGTGGGTAAGTAAAAGATACTTTCTGCATCGGCTCCTGATAAAACAAGGGTCTGAACATTTTACAGTTTTTAATTCTCCACACTGCAATAAAGTGTACACTTGGCTTGTCAGCATTTTGGGTTTGTTGAATTGACTGGGACTCCACACATTTGGTATACGCTGTGCGTTTCAGGTATTATTTGGGACGGAGGCCCATTGTGTTGATAGCGGACCCTGATATGCTCAGACAAGTGTTGGTCAAGGACTTCAATAACTTCCCAAACAGAATGGTAAGGACACTGATCAAAGCATGTAACTGCACACTAAGGCCCTGTCCACACGAAAACGCATTTTTGCGTAAACACAGATGTTTTTATTCGTTTTGGCCTATCGTCCAGACGAATCCCGTAAACGCATAGCCCTAAAATGCACTTTTTTGAAACCGGGTCCCAGGGTGGATAAATTCAAAAACGCACTTCTCGCGGATCAGTCTGGACGGTTGAATCCGGAGATTTTGGAAAACGATGATGTCATCACCGTTTTTGGTGAATTTCTGAAACTGAAACAGCGCCGCCTATAGACCTGGGATATGAAGTAGCGTTTTCAGTCGCGTAAAGACGGATCCGTCTGGACGCGGATTTTTTTGAAACCGTACCAGCGAAAACGGATAAGAAAAAGATCTTTTTCGTACGTGTGGACAGGGCCAAAGTGCTTATTTGTGACTCCAACACTAGCTTTAGTAGGTTTAACAGAGGTTTGTGCTTTTACTCTTCTGTCTTTCTGTGCAGGGTTTTCGCTTTCCTACCAAGCCAATGAGTGACTCTCTACTCATGCTTAGAAGTGAACAGTGGAAGAGAGTACGGAGCATCCTTACCCCTACCTTCAGCGCTGCCAAGATGAAAGAAGTGAGACAGTAATGGTCTGATATTATTTGTTTTTATTAATATTTTGACCCATAACACCATTTTCTGCTGTTTAGTTAGTACATGTTGTTGTCTTTGTGAAACCAAATCATTCCAAATGTGTGACTGTGGTTCCGTTCAGAGCTTGCATTAACATCCGTTCTGGGCAATCTGATGGTAAATGGGCAGCTTAAAGTACACGTGTGAACATACCTGGGATTCAATGAGGTCGCATTTGACTGATCCGATCTCAAAGCACATTTGGAGGTGGTAGTTCCTTTGGAAGTGTGAACACAATGCTTCCTGACCATGTACTCAGCAGTGGTGCTCTGGCATAAGCTGCATGTTTTCATATCAAACGATACGTCCAGGTCCAGACTATAGACTTTCATGAGCTATATTTAGAATATGAGTGCAATAAACTGACTACTTCTTGCTAAACAGTTCCAATCAGAGTTACCCATGTCACCGACTGACATTTACTCACAAGCACCTCCTTATCAATGAAAGAATGTAATGGGTTCATGACTAGCTTTATCAGCACATAGCGCACTTGCAAAATACTAAACCAATGCTAAATGTGCTCTGAGCAGCATTTTTTCCCCCTTCCTTCCTTAGTTCAGCTTCCTCTGCAAAAACTGGAGCAAACAAGATATCAGACAAAACACCGTCAATGTCACGTTTGCAGGCTGATGCACGAGTGACACCATGCACGGGGAATAGCCGAGACTGTTCATCAACCTCTGCAGTATTTTCAGGCAGCTCGGTAGCAACAGGCACCCAACTGCATCTGCAACACGACCATGTTCAAAGTCCACCAATTCGCTTGGATTTCCTGATATGGACTTGAGCTATTTTTTTTCCCCCACACAATTTGCTCAGTGTGCAAGGCAACAAAATTGCAACAGCTATTTGCAACTACTAATCTTTTCTACACATTATCAAGAGAGGAATTAGCCAAACACTGCTCAAGATCAGACAGTGCCATGATGGCTAATGGCAGCAATCAGTTGCAGCTGTACGCTTCAATTACACACTCAACTCACTAAGCACAAAACAACCTACTTCAACTTTTAAATTTGCCAGTAAAAAATATCCTGGACCGGGGTGAAATGATCCCAAATTGATCCTGGAGATCCAGATGAGCCTGAATTAATGTTACAACTCAGCTCTGCCAGGGGATGAAGGAAGCAACATTAAACCAGACTGAACTTGTTTTCAGTGATGATAAAGATCAGGGACGATCAAAAGGAAAACCTTATTTCTAATTCAAAACACATCAATGTCTCTGTACAAATATTAGCTCAAGAAGCAATTGTATTGAACAACAGTGCCGAGGCGTACGTGGTTCGGTCATGACGTTTGAAGCAGTTCAAGTGGTTCAAGTGCTTCGAACGTCACTCAAGTGCTTCAGCAGAAAACAAACGACTGACCTGAGGGTTTCGGTTTGTCACGTGAATCACTTTGCGGGATCAAGTGTGTTCAGTGATATCCCGGATATCCTATCCCTATTAGTGATGCTCATTTGAATGTTTCTTTGCAGAGTAGGTTGGTTCGTTGCTGTAGTTGGTTGGTTGCGTATATTGTGGAGATAGATAGATTCAGAGAGAAATAGATAAATTAGTTATAGGCCTAGTTAGATAACATTTGATACTAAAACGGCCATTTTAAATATGTTTGTGTGTATATAATTAAATTATAATTTCTCTTTTCTTTCCCTTTCTGAGCATCGGACTTGTGTTGACCGCACATTTTGAGCGTACGGAACTTCCAGTCAAATTTTGATCAGTGGCCAAACCATTTTTGTGTTGGGGATGAGGGGGTTCTTGACCACTATTTCAAGGAGAACTAGGAAGAAAACAAATAAAAAGCTTTTATCAAGCTAACTCAGATATATTACGTGTTTTTTCCACAAACAGGCCTATTTTATTTTATTGTTTTTTATTTTTATGTTTTTTTTTAAATTATTCCATAATGTAATGAGGGCCCAGTTCTCCCCCCTCTATCTTGGGCCCGGGACAGCAGACCCGTTTGTCCCCCCCTATCGGCGGGCGTGGCGTCTATTACAGTCTACACAGTGGTGAAATTACGGTTTTTATGGAAGCTTCCAACGTTTAGTTATAATCTGAGTTTTGTTTTTGTGAGTTGTGCAGATAGTAAAATAACTATCGACAGGGTGGAGATGAAAAAAAGAAATAACTTAAACAGCTGCAAAGTGCAGAACTGAGAGCGCATTTTAGTGCTGGGCCGCATGTGGGGATGCATTTGAATGGCAAGTGTGAGCACAGGTACTAAAAGTTGGTCACTTGTGTTCGAATTGGCCAGGTCAGATGTCACAGCGAGGTCTGATCGGGGCATTTATCTCTGGTATTTCTGTGCAGATGGTTCCGCTTATCAACACAGCAATTGATGCCCTTATGAACAACTTGAATGTCCACGCCGAGTCAGGGGAGGCCTTTGACATCCACAAGTAATCACAAATACATATGGCTACAAAAATGATTTTAAATGATTTTCTGTCTTATGTCTTATTGTTTGTTTGTTTGTTTTTCTCAGGTGTTTTGGCTGCTTTACCATGGATGTTATTGCCACTGTGGCATTTGGAACTCAAGTGGACTCACAGAACAACCCAGACGACCCGTTTGTCCGCCACGCACAGATGTTCTTCGCTGTGACTTTCTTTAGGCCCATCTTGATGGTTTTGAGTCAGTCATGATTTACTTACTGAAGAGAAAGAAAGATATTTATGCAGTACATTTATAGAAGACAACAAAGGCATACAAATTCAATATTCCTTATGCACAGACCAGACAGACCCCTCTGACATAGATTTAAGTGGTGACTACACCAGTGTAGTGTCTGTAAAAAAAATATAAAAAAATCAATATCATTGGTTCTTGTATATGCTCATGTATAGAATTGGCCTTTCAGGATGGTTAACACATTTTAAGATTTGTCTGTCCAGTTGCTTTTCCTTTCCTAGCTGCTCCTCTTGTGAGAATCCTCCCCAACAAAAGACAAGACGAGATGAATCACTTTTTCATCAACACCATTCAGAAAATCATCAAACAGAGAGAGGAACTGCCTTCTGAGCAGGTGATTTTAAAAATAATAAAAAAAAACATTTTAAAATGTGTTTATATACAACATTTCTAGATACAGTCATTTAAATTCTTCTTATTGTTTTAGAGGCGTAGAGACTTCCTTCAGCTGATGTTAAATGCTCGAACCAGCAAAGACTGCGTGTCTTTGGAACACTTTGACACAGCGAACCACAGTGATGAGATTGATCACAACATGCCCTCGACCTCGGATCAGGACGACGGCCATCCACGGCCACAGGAGGCGTCAGCCAGTGGCCAACAGAAAAAAATGATCACCGAGGATGAGATAGTGGGTCAGGCCTTCGTTTTTCTCGTGGCAGGCTACGAAACCAGCAGCAACACGTTAGCGTTTGCCTGCTACTTGCTGGCACTTAATCCTGAATGTCAGCGCAAAGTGCAAGAAGAAGTGGATGATTTCTTCACCAAATATGTGAGTGTGCTGCGCTCTGCTGGGAACTTTTGTGCTTTCTGTTCTTGTGACATGAGGACAGAGGTTTATCTCATGCTACTTGTTGTTGCAGGACTCACCAAATTACACAAACGTCCAGGAGCTGAAGTATTTGGACATGGTTATAAGTGAAACATTACGCCTCTACCCTCCTGGATTCAGGTAAAAGAAGACGTTATAGCTCTCATTAATTGTTACATGTGTAGAGAATGAGGGAGTCACGTTTTGTATGGCATCTTGTCCCGCTTAGGTTTGCACGAGAAGTCGACCGAGACTGTGTGGTGAATGGCCTCTTCCTTCCTAAAGGATTGACACTGGAGATCCCAGCCAGCTTTCTCCACTATGACCCGGAGCACTGGCCAGAGCCTGAGAAGTTCATCCCTGAGAGGTTTTTCAGTTTTGTCTAAAATTTGTAGAAGTCTGCACCGCTCTTAAATAACTTGGTAGTTAAAATTGACAACACCCATACAAAATATACTTACTTAGTACATCGCACTTATCATAATGATAAATGCTAGCCTAAAAATATCTTCCTTTGGCTGACTCTGTACATTTGCATAGTAAAAGCTGATCAAAGGTCAGGTCAGAGCTCTGACTCCACACCAAAGCAGCACTGAAACCAGATTTGTTTTGTTATATAATCATCCTCAACGGTTGTTCATTTGTTTACTTCAATAAGGCTTAATCAGTTTTCCTGTTGGTCAGGTGTGGCCTGGAAGACACACAAACTTCCGACTCAAACATTTTTTTGTGGCAGAAAGTTGCACCTCTCCCATCAAAACACCATGTGTTTCAGGCCTGATTGGGTAGACTGGTTTTATTTCAATTATATCTGTATGTATAAAACACACGGAGAGAGATTTTGTTTCAAGGGGGTTTTCACGTTGTATTTAAGGTTTACACCAGAGGCTAAAGCCAGACGACATCCGTTCGTGTACCTTCCATTCGGGGCCGGTCCCCGTAACTGTGTGGGAATGAGGCTCGCCCAGCTGGAAATGAGGATGGCTTTAGTGCACCTGTTCCGCAAGTTCAACGTTGTGGCCTGCTCTGAGACCAAGGTAAGTCGAAGCAGATTCTCAGGAAAAGAGAAAAATATTGGTTGAGAGTTAAATATACAATCATTTGTGAATGAACACATTTGAGATTATTATTAACATTTTAATATAAATTAACAAGGTCTAATAGTTGGTCCGTATGGAGAGTGTGTGTTTTCATAAAGATAAGGGTAAATGTAGGAATGGCCAAAAGCTGCTAGTACAGTACACTGCTTACCAATAATTACAAATTCAGCTTTATTGTTTATTGGACAACTGAAAATTGTACAATTTTCCAAAAGATTTAACTGGTCATCTTATTCCATATTTGATTGTGAAAATAATTGTACATTTACACAAATATGTTTTTTTTTTCCATCTTTCAGGTTCCTCTTGAGTTAAAGTCAGTCAGCGCCCTTGGACCCAAAAATGGCATATATATGAAAATCACAAAAAGAGATATGTGAGGAGTAAATTCTTCCATCACATTATTAGAAACTCACCACTGATTGTCTTGTGACGACACCGCACGATCGCTAGCTCACTTTTAAGCGTGATTAACGAAATACCAGAGTTACTCATCAAACCTTATTGTACCAAGATACAATAAGGGCCAAGGTAACATTATATGTATAATTCTAGCATTGCAGCTCTAATGATAGATGACACGACTGCACTGGTCGATAAGTTCATTGTGATCCAAAAAGCAATAATATGATTTGTGTGCTCTATTAAAAATAAATGGGTGAAATGGAACTATTTGTTTGTAATGTGTTTATTTTGTAACAATCACTTCATGTCTGGATATGAATACAGTATTATTATTATTAACAGCACCCAATATCTCCCATGTAGTCAAAAAAAACATAATAGACACAGAGTAAGACTGTGCAGCGCAACAAGTATTTTCTGACACCATCTCATTGAGTTGCTTCCAACTCGATCCTTCATTCACATTATTGTGCTTTGCTATACATCAAACCTCTTAACAGTATCATATAATAACACTACAGCAGCCATTATAATTGATTATAATCACCTTGAAGTCTGTTGCATCAAAACTAATGTACATTCTTCCCCCTCTGCTGCAAAACACCATGAACTTTTTTGCTCAATCTAAAGTGCATCAAATAATCAGAGTATAATAGAGAGTGCAGCATTACGACTTACGAGTAGTTGATAATGTACTCTGGATAAATCTGCTGCTTTTCAAAGATGACATAAATGCTGGGGTCCTTCTCGCAGTTAACGCAGCTGTCGTACAGAGTTTTGCTTCTTCCTTTTGGAGGGGGTCGGACGTAGCTGCTGCTACCTTTGGTGTAGTCCCCCACCAGGACCAGAGCAACAAACATGACCTTGTTTCGGTTTCCTTTGACCTTAGAATACCTGTCTGAGTAGGATGCATCTCTAGCAAAGTAGCTTCCTGAAAAATATAATGCAGTTTTATTGATGACATTGAAAAGCAGTGTTTAGTTCTTTTTTTTTAAATAAAGCAAAATACTGAAATCTGTATTTTTCTTAATTCTTTCATGGCTTGTCAGCTCTTGGCATTGTGAACTATATACCCATCATATAACTAGAATAGAAAAGGAGGCTGCATTGCCTCACCTTTGCCGTAGAGCGTGCCATGGACACCACACATCCTCCAGTCAAAGTTCTGCTCACAGATGGCCTCAACCAGGGACTCATCCGTCCCGTGGAACAAATGTAGCTTATTCACAAGCTTCCCTCCATCCCTTTTCTTCATCTGATCTTCCTGCCTGGAGTAAAAAATATGCGAGAATGTTACTTATGGGAACATATGGCTCCTCCATCTGCAGCGGAGGGAAGATTTGCTCTTCATAAAGATAGGGAAAACGGCTGATCTAGGAGAAGACCAATGGAGACCTCAGTCATTTGCTCTACCTTTGCTAACTTCTACTGGTAAAGGTTTCACATTTAACACTAAATATCACTTTTCCTATCTAACTGGCCAAAACTGCCGCCAATAAATAGATTACCATTGAAAGAGATTCCACAGGGAGGGGTTCTGGATCCTCTGGATGCTGTTAATTTTACTCTGAGGCATGGTGCGCATGAACAACATCTGAATCATGTTGTACTCATTTGCATTGTTGGAGAGTTGAACAAGCTGAAAGAGAAGAAGGAAGTA
Organism: Planiliza haematocheilus; assembly: GCA_005024645.1. NCBI lineage: Eukaryota > Metazoa > Chordata > Actinopteri > Mugiliformes > Mugilidae > Planiliza > Planiliza haematocheilus. Next base: position 8,659,231 of record SRSE01001415.1, on the reverse strand, counting down.
CAGTTAAGCAACTCATTAATGGAAAACGTCACTATGCACCTGTTGATTAAAATAACAAAACAGTAAAATGTAGAAAGTATTTATCACAATATACATTCTCTAAGATACCTTGTATCCAAACTCAGGGAGTGCATTCTTGTCCCACTGTGATGGGACATTTTCAGTTGTGGGTGAACTAGAGCTCTGTGATGGTGTACTGCAGGAAAGATACAGTACAGAAGTTATTGTCTTAGTGAAGTCACCTGAGGCAGACATATACAGAAACAGGAATGTCAAATTACAAGGAACATATAACTGGAAATCACCTCTTCAGCTTCATCTCCACATCCTCAGCAGACACAAAGCGAGGCCTCCGTCTGACGTCTCTCTTGGTTTTGAATTTTACGTTCTCCTGATACATCCTCTGGGCTCCTGACGCATCTTTCAGGTGGAGCACATACTGCTGCTGAGCAGCGGTGAAATGAATTTCTGTGTCTCTGTCTGCCAGGTACACATTCTCCAGGGATTCAGAAGTGACTGTGGCCGGTGTGGCACCACCACCCTAAAGAGAATGCAAAGGGAATAAACTACTGACTTCTCATCCGGTCATCATTGAACAAAGATGCATACATAACATTGTAAGTCTAGGTAGAATGACCCAACTGCACAAGTGTTCTCCTAGTTTTATAACCAGGAATGTGTTTGCGTTCAGAATTGAAATAGTGCAAGCAGAACAAGCCCGTTTCTGAACCTGGTTCTAGAGAGGTCCAGTAGTTCGTCTGTTGAACGCAGAGCTCTGGTGCCCGGCAAGACTTTATCCTCTCAAAATCATGTTTGGGGAGGTAGGACTTAACTATACTTAGAAGTCTTACTTTAAAAAAAAGCATGTCTTGTCAAATGTAAAGGTGGAGTCAAGAATCACGCCAAGATTTCTTTCGACAGGGTTGACGGCGGCGTTTTCCGACATTTTGTTGGTTGCACAAAAAGCTTACAAAGCATCGACGGGATCTCCTTGTTGAAAAGTGTCATTCAGAACAGGATGTGACTCCAAAACTGATGAGAAGAGAAAGCTGGCAATGGAAGCAGTCAACAAACAACATCATAAAGAAGATTTAGGTCTTTCTGGTCTTTCTTCTATTCTCCGTTTCCAGGGGTGCGGGTGCAGGCTGGCAAGATGCAGACGTTTCAAGAGCTATCTTATATCCAGTTTCTCAAAACTATCTGGAGAATGTGTAACGTCTGTTTGTCTGATGAGAGCAAGACTGAACTTTTCCCCCTAATATTCTACATGTACAAAATCAAAGCAACACATTTTCAGCTCACCTGTCCGTACTCCTGCCATTGTCCGGTCTCATCCTTCCAGTACCAAACCCACTGTGTCGTGAGAATGAAATGAGGCGGCTTCGAGGCAGACGAGGCCGTGGAGAGGCGACGAACTGGGGACCCTCCGTATGTCATTGCCACGAAGTCGACCGACAGCTCAGCAGGGGATGGAGAGCTGAGAGGAAAGTGAACTCAGTCAAGATGAGCGGTCATTCCAGACTTCCACTAAAGTTACACACAATTAAGTTAAATGCCTATACCTTTGAAAAGACAGAAATCTGAGAAAGGTGCTGATTGAAGTGGGCGATGGTTTATCCATGCAGCTCGTATCACGTGCTGGGTCGCAGTATGCCTTTTCAATGTCCTCCATATTGTCCATGTCCTTCCAGGTCACGCCGTCGCTGTCTAAGACTTGCCATCTGTACGGCAGGTGCCAGTGGACGCGAGCACACCTCTCTGTGAAGTATAAACACAAGGCACTCTTTTACGGCTGGGTATAATTTATAACACATATCTGCACGTGTTTAGCCGCTACCATGGATGCTGCTGGTCACTTCTACAACTAATGGTACCTTTGAAGCTGCAGTGTTTACGAATGAAGTAGAGGCAGATTTCATTCCTGTCGGCATCACTTATGGGTTTGGCTGGACTGTCTGAACTGGTGGGAGATCCGGGATTTGACTGGGAACGCTGGAGAGGAGCCAGCTGTGTGGAGACACTCTCCTGGGGCGGCGCTGCAGAAGAGACACGTTTACTGGGTAAAGATACTGCTCTTGATCAGATGGCAAAAGAAATTTCAGCAGAAGCAGTTTTCCTAAAAGTCTGTCTTTACCATTGTCAACAGTGAGCGGCCTTTCCTTCTGGGCCACGATGATGAATTTATTTCTGTAGATCTTGTAAAGGTTTTCAATATACTCCAGGCTGAATCCTCGTAAAAGCTTCTTTCCCTGCTCGTCAATGTCGTGGGATCTCTTACACGAAGAGCCAAACTTACAGTCGCCCTGGAAATAGTGCTGGCAGATGTGGAGCTTATTGCAGGAGGTGGTGAATTTACAGGAGCCGTGCACGCCGTTGCCCTTGTTGTAATGTGGACATATCTATGCAGGGATTCCAGAAAATACATTCAAGTTTATTACGACGGACTAAAATGCATATAAAATAGACTGTAGTTAGTATTAGTATTAATAGTAATAGTTGGTTAGTTACTTATCATTTCATACAGCAGATAAATATTTTTGTACCTTTAACATATTTACTCTGATATTGTTTTTCTTTCTTACCTTATTCTATTTTGTACTTTTGCACTGTCTTGCCCTGCTTCTGTAACACTTCAGTTTCACCACGGGATCAATAAACTCTTGTCTCATCATGTTCAGAAGCCCAACAGATTGCTGATCACCACATGAAACCTACCTCTGGCAGCAGAAAAGGATCATTCTGCAGTAACAGCTGGAACAGCTGTTTTTCCGTCAAATCGTGAAGACCGTTTCTCCTCAATATTTGCTCATTGTGTGGAAAAGTCAGGCTGTGGGGTTTTTTGCACTTTTGCCTGGAAGTTAAAACATGGAGTCTCAGTTAAATGTTTTATGGGAAAAAACAACAACATTAAAACTGGTTGTAGATATTTCACAATATACACTTCTGGATAACTGTAAGATAAATGTTTCTGGTGAATGATGGTCTGTTTATTGTTACTATGTGTATGTTACGTGCAGTTTATATAGTACTTCTGCGTCAGTTTGCCGCCATAGCTACGGCATCAAGGCTCATTTAGAGTACTGCTTGACCTAGATGCTGTGACTTACACACATTGCCAGCGCCAGTGTGAGTCACTTGTGCGCTCGTCAGTCTATCTCACTCTGTAACAACGCAACCTGAACACTAGTCGGCGCTCTGTCTTTCAAATGTTTGTATCTCCGAACCACCTGAGTTACCACCTCAGCCGAGTAAACTACTCACAGCTCTTGCGGTCTGCGTTGCTGCAGCACACGGTTACATTTCTGGGGAGGTGCATGTAAGTTATGGTGGTATGGCCCTGCGTAGGTGTCTGCGTTGTCTACGTAGCCTCTGCGTCAGCTTAATGCAGAAGTCTAAACTGCCTATTAGACTTCTGCATTAAGCTGACGCAGAAGCTACTGCGCAGACACCTACGCAGACAGTGCGTAGACCATAGCGCCGTAACTTACATGCACCTCCCCAGAAATCTAACTACATGTCATGGCGACAAGCGCAAGAGCTGTGATTGGTCCACTGGGTAGTGTTTCAGCTTTAGTATTTCTCTGCTTCTCCATCTCCCCAATTTTCAAACTGATTGTTCTGGATCAATACATATGGAACACACTGAGGAGAGGAAAATGAAATGAAAGTTTTAGTCGACATTGTTGAAAGCAAAGCAGGAAGTAGAAACAAAAATTAACCTGACTGGCAAAAACAAAAATACAGGTTACACTGTCTACCTACCACAGAAGTATACACAGAGCTTTAGACCAAATTGAAAGCACCACAGTGCTTTGGTATTGTTGACATGCGTAGTTTGTGGGCTGATGCTGTAACTAGCAGGAAGTAGAAACAAAAATTAACCCGACTTGCAGAGAAGACACACCGCCAATGGTATTTTTACTCTGTCCCACAGTTCTTACAATGTGAAAAGCACACACAAAAGGAAAATCATCATTGATGTAGCCTATGCATTTTGATTTTAATATTAGAAAAAGTTTTTGTTGTCACAGCTGCCCTAGTAGATTTCCAAGCAGAAAATGTTTTCCTTTCAATGTAGGACTACTGTAAATATAGACTGTGGTGATAAAGCTGTCTGTGTTAAGCATAGTTTTATTATTTCATCACCCTTTAACTGCTGATTATTACTCTTTCACAGGCGTTTTGGTTATTCCAGCTGATAAGACCTGTGCTCTGGTGAAAATGGGTGGAGTCGCGCTTGTTATCCAGGTCAAACTGGATAACAAGGTGATGACTGTGTTGGTTGTCCGTAGGTGAAACAACGCCCTCGCGAGACTGAGGATGTCTGTGCACGTTGTTTTTTTTTTTTGTTCTCAATTAAACCATGCCAAGTGAAAACATCTGTGTGGGTGTGCAGGAACTTAAAAGTTTAAAGTCATTTAAACGTCAAATTTCTTTGACGTAGCCTACTTTTTTTGCCTTCGACATCACGTTTCTTTCTTTCTGTCTGTGCTTTTCTTGTGATGAATATGCACGCATAGGCCTAACAGTGTTACCAAAGTTTTTACTGCAATCACACAAAACAATATACTCACCCGAACGTGCAGTGTCCGCAAACGAAATACCTGCACAGGTGTAAGCCGTCGCATTGCGAGCACTCTCCGGGTTTCTTCTGACAGAGCCGCAGGCTTGTTTTAGCCACTACCAGACTGTCTGGCCTGGTTATATGCGTTCCGGGGACGCTCTCTTTGCCTTCTTGGATGGCTATTTTACCGTCGTCCAAGAGTACTTTCCGCAGGATTTCCTCCGCCACTGTGAACCTCTGCTCTATCTTCTCGTTCAGCTGCTTGAAGTCCAAACATCCCTGGTTGTCGCACAGGGTCTTTATGATGAATTTAGAGATCGTTGATGTCATCCTGACACAAGTTTAGCGAAGAACTCTGTGTCGTGTGAGGGAAGAGCTCGTCTACGTATTTAAAGCTCGAGCAATGACTGGTTACTGAGAAATGAAACTGAAACTTGCAACAGAAGGGCCAGACTTGATCATCATCACAAGACTCTTTGTTTGTAAAACAGGGCGGTAGTGGAAAAAACTGAATAATGTTTTTTTTCTACAGTTTATTGGGTTACCATAGGATTGTCTTAAGTTAATTCGGCAGCAGAAACGCAAATATACTCCTGAAATTAATTAAATGTTGTATCACTTTGCCTCGCAAATCCGTGTTCTGTCTGTGCAACGAACATTTACAGAAGTACGTGAAGGCAACACAAAGCGCATAGCAACCAGGGTTGAGGTTAGCAACCATGGCGGAAGTAGCGAACTGGTTATTGATAATACGAGGAACTAAAGTAATTATAAATAACATTTACGAACATTTCATGAGTAAAGATGAACCAAAACAATTTGTGACTTCTGCGTATTGCTGCCAGCCTTACTCGCTGATACTACTTCTGAGAAATAGTTATCTATCAGTTAAATATTGCACAACTAAGCAATATCACTGCAACCATTATCTACAAAGCACCTGCTATATACTAGGCTAGGTTACATTTTCATTCCCAGAGTGACTTAATATACTCTCTAAACTGTATGTGGAGTAGAGAGAGAAATAAGCAGCAAACAGTGAGGTTTTGGTGGGTCACATTTATTCAGAAAAACACAATTATAAGTCAAGAAACAAAGTAAGCTGCTAAAAGTTGTGTAGGAAAAGCATTATTTCTGCAAAACAGAGAACATCCCATGACAATGTTTCTAATTTGAGCCCTCTTAGAGAAGGATTATGTAACCTGTAACAGTATCCAACAATGTACCACACAGAATACCTCATCATAGCGACCGTTCTCCTGAATTATATACACATTTACTGCCAGGAGAAGTAAATAACATTGATCATCTTGTGACAATTCAATGTTCTGCTGCCCCATAACAATGACACTCCTTGATGGCAGTAGCCATCCCTAGCAGCAAAAACGGAACAATTAAAACAACAACAACAAAAAACTTTAAAAAACAGAACAAGGTTATGACCTCTGGCCTCCAACTTCCCTAGATCCCAAACTGATCAAGTACCTGTGGGATGCATCGGAACAAGCCTGATCCACAGAGGCCCCTCTTCTCACCTCACGGGACCCAAAGGCCCTCAATAATAACATTCTGTTGCCAGACAACACAGGACACACTCAAAAGGTCCATGAGTCTGATGAGTCACAACTGTTCTGGAGGCACAAGGGAGACACACACAATATTAGGATCATGTTATCCCTGATCAGTGTACTGGCAGTGTTTGAATGCACAGTGAATATTAATATTGTCCAGTCACCCCTACAGCCCAACCTTTAAACCTTTATATTAAAACCACTCCCAGTCTTTTGACGGTAAGAATTAAAATCCCAAGAAAAAACAGGTAACGTAGCTCAAAAAAAGGGGAAAGTCTTAACACTGTCGAGTACATTCTCTTGTATCAAAAACGAATGTCCCTTAAGATTTTGAAAACAAGAAATGAAAAAACACCGCAAACCTTTAACATGGCCATACATTTTGTCGCTCAAATTAAAGTCCATCCCACAATACAGTATGATAGAGAGTGCAGCATTACGACTTATACATAGTTGATAATGTACTCTGGATAAATCTGCTGCTTTTCAAAGATGACATAAATGCTGGGGTCCGTTTCGGAGTTAACGCAGCTGTCGTACAGAGTTTTGCTTCCTCCTTTTGGAGGGGGTCGGACGTAGCTGCTGCTACCCCTGGTGTAGTCCCCCACCAGGACCAGGGCAACAAACATGACCTTGTTGCGGGATCCTTTCTGCCTGGCGTACTTGTCGGAGTAGGATGCATCTCTGGCAAAGTAGCTTCCTAAAATTAAGAGTTTTATTATTGACATAGTCCAAAAAAAAGGGTGATTAAGCAAATTTTTAAGGAAAATGCATTTCTTGTGTGTCTTGTCAGTATTGATTATTGTATTCTGTAAAATCATCATATAACTAGAATAGATAAGGAGGCTGCATTGCCTCACCTTTTCCGTAGGCCGTGCCATGGACACCACACATCCTCCAGTCAAAGTTCTGCTCACAGATGGCCTCAACCAGGGACTCATCCGTCCCGTGGAACAAATGCTTTTTATTCACATGCGTCCCTCCATTTCTTTTCTTCATCTGCTCTTCCTGCCTGAACATATAAAATAAAAAATATGTGATATATATATTTACATTTATATGCTTACTAGCTTTCTTGCAGAACTTTTTTTTTTGGATATGATTTTCTGTTTGCAGCCAACAGCTGTTTTACTTTTCATATAGATGACAGAAACCTAAAAATCTACGGCTAACCAGAGAAGAACTTGGCCTGTTACTGTGCCAGCCAAAACTTTTTCACCTTTGGACAAAACCAGTCAAACCATTCCTCTTCCTCCAGTGTTTCTGCTAAGCTAAGCTAACCTATCCTGGTAGAGGTTTCATACGGACTCGTCAAAAATTTTAAACTCCAATTCTTCAATAAATAGATTACCATTGAAAGAGATTCCACAGGGAGGGGTTCTGGATCCTCTGGATGTTGGTAATTATACTCAGAGGCATGGTGCGCATGAACAACTCCTTAATGTCATCATACTCTTTAGACCTGGGGAGAGGCACGAGCTGTAAAAGTACAGATATGCAAGTCATTAATGAAAGATATGAATATGTATTCATTAATAAAAGGTCATTAAAACAAATTATTAATCACAATAACATATTCTATGACGATACCCTGTATCCAAACTCAGGGAGTGCACTCTTGTCCCAGAGGGAAGGGATGCTTTCAGCTGTGGAGGAGCTTGAGCTCTGTGATGATGTGCTTCATGGAAGATACAGTACAGAGAATAAATAAGTGAATTCACTAGAGGCAGACAACAAAACAACAAGAATTACAAGAAACATATAAATGGAAATCAAAGCACCTCTTCAGTTTCACCTCCACATCCTGACCAGACACAAAGCGAGGCCTCCGCCTGACGTCTCTCTTGGTTTTGTATTTTACATTCTGCTGATACATCCGCTGGGCTCCCGATGCATCTTTGAAGTGGAGAACGTACTGCTGCTGGCCGGCGCTGAAAGGAATTTCTGTGTCTCTCTCTGCCAGGTACACATTCTCCAGGGTTTGAGAAGTGACAGTGGCTGGTGCGGCACCACCACCCTAAAGAGAACGCAAAGGGCAGACAACAATCCACCAAAGTTAAGATTTCAAATGGGATTAATGACTTAAATAATGTGATCTTTTTTTGTCACTCATCGGTTTTATTCATACTTCTTCAGCTCACCTGTCCATACTCGTGCCACTGTCCGTTCTCATCCTTCCAGTACCAAACCCACTGAGTAGTAAGAATGTAGTGAGGCGGCTTTGAGACAGAGGAGGCAGTGGAGAGGCGATGAACTGGAGACCCTCCATATGTCATTGTCATGAAGTCAACAGACAGCTCGGCAGCGGATGTAGAACTTTTGTCACGTGATGGGTCACAGTATGCCTTCTCAATCTCCTCCATATTGACCAAATCCTTCCAGGTGTTATTCAGCTGATCGAAAAGCTGCCACCTGTAAGGCAGGTGCCAGTGGACACGAGCACACTTCTCTGTGAAAACACAATGAGACACTGTTGAAGAGATACTGTACAGTAAATGTGGGCAGTTTTACTCGCAACAATTATACCTTTGAAGCTGCAGTGTCTGCGAATGAAGTACAGGCAGATTTCATTCTTGTCAGCATCACTCGTGTGTTTAGCTGGAGAAGCAGAGCTGATGCGAGGTGCAGGAGTTGTGTGGGGGAGCTTGAAGGAAGCCAGGGGGGTGGGGACTCTCTCTCTTGGCGACACTGCAGGAAACACACATTTACTGGCTGAGACAGCTCTAGATCAGATGACAAAATAAATAAATAAATAAATGTTTTTCTAAAGCTCACTCTTTACCTTTATCAACAGCATCCTGTTTCTCTTTCTGATCCATGATGACCAATTTATTTCTGTAGATCTTGTGAAGGTTTTCAATGTTCTCCTGACTGAACCCTCGGAAAAGCTTCCTTCCATGAGCATCAATCCTGTGGGTTCTCTTACAGGAAGAGCCAAATTTACAGTCGCCCTGGAAATAGTGCTGGCAGACATGGAGCTTGGTGCAGGAGGTGGTGAATTTACAGGAGCCGTACAAACCATTGCCCTTGTTGTAATGTGGACATATCTATACGGAGATCATAGAGGTGAAAGGGGTAAAAATGATATCCAGGGTTATTGCATTTGCTGGAACTTGCATAATTTACCCTCTCTTCCTCCCACTTTTAGCCAGTGAAACCTACCTCTGGAAGCAGAAAGGGGTCATTCTGCAGTAACAGCTGGAACAGCTGTTTCTCCGTCAAACCGTATTGATCGTGTCTCCTCAAAACCTCCGCATTGCACGGAGAAGCCAGACTATGGGGATTTTTACACTTGGATCTGAAAACGACAACATGAGCTCTCAGTCAAAAGTGTTTCTGTACACATACTGTTCTTTTGGAGAAAAAATAAATAGTGTTCTGGATAATTACTATTATTCTGCGTTGATGTAAGTGATCACCTACCAATCTTTGCTATCTATGACAGGAAACACATTACGAGTCAAACACTGAACAAGAGCATATACTGTATGTAAGAGTCAGAACTGAGGGGGGAATGAAAGCACTGAAAAATGAACTACTGAGACAAGACTGGAATAAGGTTTACAATGAAACAGATGTGAATGGGGCGTATGATTCCTTTTTGCAAATATTAAAAATATTGTACGACAAATACTGTCCTGTGAAAATAAGACACAAAAAACAGAATAAGGAAGATAAACCATGGCTCACAAAATCACTGATAAACGCTTGCAAGAAGAAGAACACACTGTACAGACAGTTTTTAAAACTTAGGACAATCCAATCAGAGTTGAAATATAAACGGTACAGAAATAAACTAAATAATATCCTAAAGGATTGCAAGAAAGAATATTACAGTAAACTATTAGCAGAAAATATGAGCTATACCAGAAAATTATGGGATATTATAAACAAGGTGACCAAAAATAAAGGGGCGAAACCAAGCTACCCCCCCTACTTCAAGGACAATAACATCAGGGAAGATAATATGGGAGTCATAGCAGACAGATTCAATCATTTCTTTGTTAATGTGGGGCCAGATCTAGCCAAGGACATCCCAGACTACACTGACATGCACCGGGACCACTTTGATAAAAAGGGAGGCAGAAATCCAAGCTCACTGTTTCTCACACCAGTGGAGACAACAGAGATTAGACACCTGGTCAATACATGCGTAGCAAAAACATCTACGGATGTTAACGACCTTGATACGAGGCTAATCAAGAATGTTTTGGACGGGATCATTTCACCTTTAACATACATTTGTAACTTGTCATTTCAAACAGGGACATTCCCCAACAAGATGAAAGTGGCCAAAGTTGTACCACTGTTTAAGAATGGTGACATACACGAATTTACAAATTACAGACCAGTCTCAATACTACCACAATTATCAAAAATACTAGAGAAACTATTTAACAATAGGCTAGACAACTTCATCAACAAACACAATCTGTTCTACGACAGCCAGTATGGATTCAGAAAGAACCACTCTACTGCTATGGCCCTAACTGAGTCGGTGGAAATCATCACTGATGCTATTGACCAAAAATTGCACTCAATAGGAATTTTCATAGACCTACTAAATCAGAAAGCACTTTACCTTTTGTATTGCGCACTAATCTCTCCACACCTGCAATACTGCATAGAGGTGTGGGGACACACGTATAAAAGCAATACACATCCCGTTAATACTCCAAAAAAAGCAGTGAGAATCCTACATCATGCCAAGTATAGGGCACACACAATTCAGTTATTTAGCAAATCAAATATACTCAAATATTATCAAACTTTCGAACAGCTCAGTTAATGTACAAGGCTGCAAAGAATAGCCTCCCTCATAATTTGCAGTTACTATTCCAAGAGAGAGAGACGAAACATAATCTAAGGGGGAAACTGATATTCAAGCAAAAAATTGTACGAACTACATTAAAATCCTTTTCTGTAACTGTTGCAGGGGTTAAGCAGTGGAATGATTTGGATGATGAGGTCAAGAATTCAGTGAATCTGAGTGTCTTCAAAAAGAAATATGTTAAATTAATCATGGACCGTTACACAGCGATACATAGTTAGTGCTGATAAAGGTCAGCAGACACCTTGTTGAGACGGTATGAAAAGTAAATAAAAAAACTCAATGTACCCAAACAGTGAAAAGGGAGAAAAGAAAAGCGGGTTCGAGGTCAGTGTCAGTTAAAAAAAAATGACTCTGTGCAAACACACATGTAATCTGTTTTTGACTGTCCTAAGCCGAACTGCAGCTATGCGTTCATCTTCTGTTGTAACAGTTCAAATGAAAGAAACAAAAAAATATATATATATATATCTGAATTTTGTACTGGTGGGTAATGGGGGCGGGACTAGATAAGCTTTGGCTTCTCCCGCTTTCCCTTTCGGCCAGGTCACTTGTACTCATGTTGATGTTGATGTGTGATTTGAATTGACTTGCCCGAAATGAATGAATAAATAAATAAATATTGGAGGCCGATAATCAGGATATGAAACCAGCAGTTAGTTGGAATACAGACATGTACTTGCGGTCCTATTTATTGTCACTATGTGCAGATGTAGGCGGGAAAAAAAACACATTTGAGGTCTTTTCATTATATATTTTCTTTCATAATAGGCACTTATTATTATTCTGCTGTCTCACTATTTGCCTTAGTTGTAAAATGTCAGTCAGGCACTGTGGGATAAATTGAAGGATTATCTTATCACATTACAGATAGTATCGATGGAAAGCACGAACATATAGTCCTTTGCTGTTGTTTACTACTACTATTTACAGTGTGCACACTAAGAGGGGTTCTAGAGAAAACCCTAAGTAAGGTATTTTTAATCGGATGCCTATTCATTTCCTCCAAGACGAAGTAATAGATTTAAAATTACTTTATTTGCTTTAAATCATACAGAAAAAGACACAAGCTCTAGGGTGGTGGTGCCACACCAGCCACTGTCACTTCTCAAAGCTAGACTTTAACTGAGTGGAGTGGAGTGGAGATAAATATGATCAGCCATAAGATTAAAACCACTCACAGGAAAAGTAAATAACGTTGACCATCTTGTGATAATACAATGTTCTGCTGGGAAACTTTTGGACCTGGCATTTGTGTGACACACACAAAACAGTTTAGGAACAGCTCAAAAAACAAACAAACATGAAGAACAGCACAAAGTCTTGACTTGGCCTCCAAATTCACTAGATCCCAAACTAATCAAGCATCTGTGGGATGATCCATAAAGGCACATAGAGGCACAAGGGAGACCTACCAAATGTTTGGAAGGTGCCTGATCCTTGTACACTGGAAGTTGAGGTCACCGGAGTACAGCAAGGTGTGACCTGTTCTAAGGTGCAACAGCGTCATCGTGAGGGTGAGGGTGCCTGTGCATGCCCAAACAACCCCGAGGGGATTTAAAGTTTAAAATCTCTTAAACCAGTCTTCCTTCTCCCTTTCCGTGTATTGGTTTGTTTGTTTGTTGTATTAAATACCATGCACGAGTGAATTTAGGCGCTTTGCTGTACCAATCTTTCATTGCAATAAGTCATACCATGTCCCTGTAAAAAGAGCAGTGATTGATACAAGTCAGTGCAGGTCGTCCCTGCAGGTTACTCACCCGAAAGAGCAGTCTCCGCAAACAAAGTACCTGCACAGGTGTAACCCGTCGCACTGCAAACATTGTCCCGATTTGTTCTGGCAGAGCCGCAGGCTGGTTTTAGCCACAATCAGACTGTGTGGTCTGATTATTGGAGCGCCATGCTTTTCGCTATGTAAAATTGCGATTTTACCGACCAGGACAAGCCGCTTAACTTCTTCCGCGACATCGAAACTGCGCCGTTCTACTGGCAGAAACTTGTCACTCAGCTGCTTGAACTCCAAAGATCCGTGGTTGTCGCACAGGGTTTTTATGATGAATTTAGAGGTCACCGATGTCATGCTGACACGAGTTTAGACTACTAAACCTATACTGTGATGTTAGAGCAAGCGAGGGCTCATCTGCGTCTCTGTAGCTCCAAGTAGTTTCTGTGAAATGAAACAGAAACTGACGACAGAGGGCAAGTGAGATTTAAACGTTGAGTCATGGGTATGCATGGGAATATTTTATGTTAAATGCATAAAAATATAAATATAGTAATAAAATTAACAATAAGCGACAGAATGTTAACATTTTTTATTCATATAAATTTGTGCGAATAAAAAAATCTTTGTTTACGGAAGTCCATGAAGGCAACACTTCGCACGTAGCAACCACGTCGTGAGGTTCAGTGTACCTTAGCAACCATGGCGGATGAGGTTTTGTTGTTGGAAGAAAACGACGTAAAGGTCACACAAGAACAAAAAGAAGACATTTACAACCGGGTCAAAGAACTAAAGTAATGATAATTCATATTTACGATCAATTTATGGGTAAATATGATTTCAACGGGTGTTGTTTATCATCATACACATTGCTTTTTGCTTACTGGCAGTAGCTAACGTTGCTCGCTAATGCTAACAGTTGTTATGTTATTGAGAGATGTTTGTACAGCAGTAAAATATTGCAAAATCTAACTTACTGATATCAAAGAACCACTTGCTTGAAGAAACGTACTTCATATTATGAAATGTCATGTTATGCTTTGGATACACTTTTGAGCTCTCTTTCTTAAAAAATCACTTCCTCTCAAGGTGTTCCAATGCAGTTCTCCTGGCAGAAAATGACATGTTTGAGCAGTTCATTAGCCACTTGGATCCAAAGGACCTGGTGTCCCAAACTGGGGGAGACGGTCCAGTGGCAAAAGCAGCCATCCAGGTGGAGAAACAACTTTTAAACGAGACAAAGTCAAATATTTTGATTGCTGCATAGTAGTAAATTGTGTGTGGCCTCCAACCACAATTGTACAAGTAACAATTAACATTTCTAAGTTTCATTATTTTGTGTGTACCTTCAGGGTGGATGGAGGCGGAAGTCCCGGTCGACCATATCAGAACGCATCCCGCTGCTGACCTTGGAACAAAAGCTCTATGTGGCACAGAAAGAAGTGAAAGCAACACAACAGGTCCAGAAGAAGCTACAGCACAAATATGAGAGCATCGAGGACGGCCACAAGGTTCTAACACATTTGCAAATGAACACATTAAAGGAAGCACGCCAAAATACACGTGGACTGCTAGTACACAGCGATTGTGATTCTTCTTTCTCCAGGCCTCCTTGAAAGAGGCAGAACTGCGTCTATCTGAGATTAATACGGCTAAGAACAAGTTCGAACGCAAACTGCACACGAAGGACAACAAACTGGAAACGAGTGAGCCAGAGCATGTGCTCCGGTTCATTAAAGACAAGTTGATGGTAAAAATTAGATTTAGTCTAATGACATAAACCAGTGCAAAATAGTATTTCAATAGTTTATGAAATATAACTGGAGTAGCTATTTCAATGTCAATGTAAACCCTTTGAATCTGTTTAAAGATATACACACTTCTCATAGCTCAAACATATTCCATATAGACTTTTAAAAACTTACTTTTATACTTTACGCAGTGCAGTTTCTAACCATTACCTGTACTCATAATCTTTGTCCCTTTGTCTTTCTGTTCTCTGTTCACACAAACAAACAGACTGCCCAGTTGGAGAAGTTTCATCTAAAGAACCAGACACTGAAGGCCCAGGAGAGGAGACTTTCACAGCAGCTCCAACAGAAAAAAGAGATGGGAAAGGCAGAATATAAGGTAGAGAATGAAAATTAGGTTACTGACAAAGAGACTAAGAAAGGTGACAAAAGATCCAGACTATCAATCACAGTATGTCTAAGTAATACTGGCTTGATTGTGATTTAGATTGTTAGAGAATAGTGAATGCCTACTTTGTTACCTGGTGGCACATTTATTTAGATTGTATGTTTTTCAAATTTTGATAATCTTTAACGTTTTTGACTGTTAGAAGACCAATCATGTTGTGTGTTGCATTTAGGAAATTTACCAGGAGCACCATGAGCTGAAAATTGACAAAAACCTGGATGAACTTCAGACGACCAGTTCTAAAGTACAGCGTAACCTCAGCGCACACAAGGTGAAGCGGCTCACTATAAATTACAGCCATTATTTAGTGTACATTTATGAAATTTCCTGGCATCTTAGTAAAGTTAATCATTGACTCAGCTAAGGTCCGGCGAATCTACATGTGTGCTTATCAGTCTGTGTGTGTTTGTGTGAGCAGGATAAGCTGAGGAGTGTGACGCTGGAGTCAAAGAAGCATAGCAATGACATCACTAAAAAGAGGCAGATGCTGGCAAAAACTGAGGAGGAGACGCAGCTTGTTGAGCAGGTTTGTTGGTGCAATTGGTCAAATTTAACAGCCTAAAACTCAAAACCCTGTTAGACCGTGTTCATTATTCAGCTACCTCCACATTTTCTGCTTGATCTTCAGGAACGTATAAAGGCAGCGGCCCTCAACAAACACCTGCGCCAGCAGCTTGCAGATTATCAGGCTCCAGATATCACTGAGTACATGCAAGTAAAGGAAAAACACAAGAGGCTGCAGCAGAGCATTCACATATGGGAGAGAAAGGTTAGGGTGGCTGAGGTAAGCGCTTAGTTTATTTGGGTTAGGGCTGAATTATCTGCACGATTCTCTGACCCTTCTCTGTCGGATAAGATTTTCATATGAATCATATTATGTATGAGACAGCCAACATCAGTGTACTCTGTTTTCCCTAGATGACCATGAAGACCTACAATAAAGCTTGGAGCAAGCAGAGAGCCACTGTGACCCCTGTCAACAGTGCTGTGGCTAGGACTAGGTTTGGAGAACATCAAATTCCTGTAAAGCTTCCGGCTATAGACGAACACACCATGTAAAAAAGGAGAGAATTCATTAAAATTTCACATTATTGGTTACTCAGCATCTGATTTGACATAGAAATTGGATAAGGTCTTGTAATGCTTGTGGGGAAATGTTAGAACAAAGTTTAATTTTTACTACAGTATGTATTCTAGTTTTCAAAACTAGGGTTTCCCTGGCACATGCTCGGCACAACACACACTGTAGCATGGAATAACCTCTTCTTTGTACTGACCTCAGGACTCAAAAAGAGGACACTGAGGTGGAGAAGGTTCTGGTTAGCATCTACATTCTGAAAAAGTAAAGCTCAATCAAGCTGCACTTTGTTAAATATCATCGAAAGCGGTATAAACTTAACAATGCAGGTATTTAAAATAAGCAAGTGTTGGGAATACCCATACGTTTTTGTCTAGATGCTTAAACTGTGCAGTATGGAGGACTGAAACTGTTTAAATACGTAAGTAAATGACTCGGTAGATAAATATACAATTAAACTAAAAATATAAAATAATATCACAAATAAATACATGCATTAATCTGTAAAATACAGCATGAATTGACATATTAGCAAAGGTTTTAAGCTTTAAATATTTGGTGCATTTTATGGCATGTGAATCGCGAGGATCAAAAAAATCCAGCCCGGTCTCGACAAACTATCTCCTTTATTAGAAAGAACTCCTTGAATGAAAGAACTCTAAGCGTTATGATGTTACATGCCATATGTACAATTATATACATAAAAGTGCAATGTCACAATGAGTAAGCTGTTTGTTTATTATTAATTTCGCCATATAACTGTTTGGAAAATGGCATTATTTCTTATACACGTCTTCTTCCTGCACTGCATTTTCTCAAAAAACACGGCATCTAATATGAAAATGTGACAGGACAGAATGTCTGAAGTTCCTCTAAAACATTTTCAAAGGCACTTTCACAAGTACATACTACAGATGTACATAACACCACAGAGTAGCTTAAAGCCTAGAGACGGCATAACTGAGTCCTACTGTCGATGATGTTACATAGTGACAAAAGCACACACTTTTATACAACTGGCTTCTTACTGTGGGTGGGGCACGCGTATCTCTGGATATTAATTCTACATCATATGTTCTGATTTCTTCCCAGAAACACAGGAAACATAACAAAAAAATATTATAAAAATAATGAAAGTTAGTAGTTAATTAACTTTTGATTATTATACACACATTATTTGTCAAGTCAAAGATAGTGTAAACCTGTGGTTAGAGAGCATTGCTTATTCATTGCAAACCAAGTCTTCTCGAGATGTAGTTATGCTAGCCAAAACATTCCAAGTACATGCACCCCGCTCTGTTATTTCTACAGTACAGGTGTTGAAAAGGGACACAAACAGGAGTGCAGTCACAAAACTGGAGCTCTGGCACATACAGATTTACGAGGCTATTGCATTTTGAAATGATTACTTTCGGAAGCTGACTGACACGCGGTGATCTCCTCGCGTCCCTTGTACGGCATCACGTGCCGCACGACTTTCTCTTTTTTCGCATCAAGTATCATCATCCACACACATCGCTGAGCCTCAACGTCAGTCTGAGAGCAATAAAAAAAAAAAACGTCACAGACATTCTCACCTGCACACAAAACACACCGGAGAGAGACATTCACAAAGAGAAGCATAGGAAAGCAGGATGAACTTTTAAGGAGGCTTTTACACTAACAGTCATTAGGTCCATGGCTACCGGCAGCACTCCCACGGGGCGCCGCCTTGAGTCTATACACATCAGTCAATATGAAGTATCAACATCCATGCTTTAACTTATACACTCATATCTTTGGGTAGATAAAGCCAAGCAAGGCATAAAATAAGCTATGGCATGTGGTCCACACCGTCATTTCTCCACACACTTCTCTCTTCTTAATCGGTTACACGGATGCTAAAGCACTAGGCGTATTAGATCCCTGCATCATAAGCCAGCGCCGCAGGTATTTGAGAATGCATTGAAATGTTTAAAAGAAGTTCACAATGAAGTAGTGGTTTTATCCAAATCTCATATCTTATTCCAGGCATTGTGAGTGAAGCCAGCACAGAGGTAATCCTTTGTACGTCTTCACATATCTGAAACACAACTGATGGTATGCTCCGCTAAAGAAGGCTGCAGTTTACATGCTAGTGGGCGGGGGAGGAAAAAGCATACTGGTGTCAGTACTATTCATTTATTAACAGAGTACCGTTAATAAATAAGCTGTTAAGGGCTCTTCAGGCCCTTTATCAGTCCAACCTCAGAACCACTTCTGTCCGGGTAGTCACAGCACCTTAAGAATATTGAACATCTGAAATCAGTTACATCTCAAACTCAGGGGGGGCTTTTGAACACTTTCAATGGCCCTCCTGAGTAAAAAAGAAAAAAAAGAAAAAGAAAATCAACAACAAATAAACAATACAAAAACTTTTTCTAGCTCTCGCCACTGCGGCTTCTACGGCTCTCATCTAGCTCCGTTTCAGGTTGAGTGGTAAACAGATGAGCTGCATGCACCGTGTTTTGTTCACAGCTGCACAGTTCATTAACGTCTGTAAACTAAACTAAACGTGTACACTTTCTAAATCTTTCAAGGAAGCCTTTGTGATTTGTTGTTTCGAATTTATTCTTAAAAAGATATACGTTAGATAATATTAACCAGGGCATATTAACACATAAATCCACACATGGTATTGTCTGCCTGACTAATCTGTCTACTCTGTAACTCATACATCAGTCTTTGAGATCTCTGCGGAGTCCTCTTATTTTCTGTCCATACCCAAGTATTTTACATCCTCTTAGTTATTGGTTAATGAAGTGTAAACACTTCGCTCCTGGCTCTTGGAACTGGATCTCTGATTCTTGTCCCAGAGGTTACATGGTGCAGGATTTGTCCAAAGGGTCCTGAGGGGACGTAGCAGCTGGAGGCTGTGGGGCCTGGCCAGACTTTGGCAGGACCATGGGCTTGGGCCTCAAAGCGGGCGGTTTGAGCTGCACCCCCATGCGCGGCGCTACCGCCGGCTTGAAGGTGCTCATGGTGTCGCTGGAGGAGCTGGTGCTGCGGCGGATCGGCGGCTCGGTGTTGGCAGTGGACCTCAGCATGACGCCGTGGATGGGGCTGAGGGACTCGCTGGAGCTGGCGGGCGTGGGGCCGCCGCCGCTGCCGGAGGTCTGCCGCTGCTCCAGGGTGTCCAGCACCACGTCGGGGGCGTGCTTGGCTGAGCTCTGACGCTCCAGCTCACGCAGCTCGTTCAGAGCAGTGTTCATGGTTTCTTCTATGTCCTGAAGGAGAGAAAAAGAATGGGTGTGAGAGGGGTGAGAGACGGGGGAGGATGGTAATATATTGCAGATTACATAGAGAGGTTAGTGGGAAACAAGAAGGTTATAAATGAGAAATAACTAAATGGACTAAGACTGGTGGGAATGAGACGTGATATGGACAGCAAAGACGTGAGAGAGTTGGATAATGAAGTGAACATGCACAAGAAAGCACAATGCGTCCAGTTTGAGAGTATTTACACCTCTCGCTCTGCACAGTAGTGAGTTTGAATGGAAAAGGAGATGCAAAGAAGTTCATCTGAGCATGCTCCAGTAGGCAGACAGACAGTCCAGCACAGTTTAAAGTGCTCTCTTCAATACAAACACTACTCATATGAACAGTATTGCAACAGAGTCTTGCAAAAATTGCTTGAATCCAAACTATTCCTGAAGAAGACTACAGTAATTACACTCTGCGTCCCGGTGTCAAGCTATGCTCCCTGCTGTCTGCCTGTGAAGCTAGTCTTTTGCGTGTATTTAGCACACAGACACAGTTGCAGCCAGAGGAAGCAGAAGACAGGGCTTGACATATTTTTACAGGGCGGGGCAGGGCTTTGATGGTGGAGGGAGCTGCGGTCGGGTCGCCGCTCGTCCCGCGCTGACCTGTGCGATGGTCTCCGGGTCCAGGGGCTTGCCGCTGAGGTGGTGGTGGTGGTGATGGTGGTGGTGGGCGTCGGTGAAGCCCGTGTACTGGCCCGACGAGGTGGAGCGGCGGATCGGGGGGCTCTCCATCTTCTTCAGGGACTCGTGGCGGCTGATGTTAGTGAGGCTGCCGTGGCCGGTGCGGCGGCGGCGCTCGGGGCTGTCCATGGGCATGTGGTTGCGGCTTCGCAGCATGTCTCGCGGGCTGAAGTGGCCCAGGACCGGGGAGCCCATCTCCGGGGTTCCGCCGTGGCCACCGTGACCTTGCTGGGAGGTGTGAACCATGCAGTGGACGTCGCTGGGGCGGGCAGGAGGTCGCCGGGAGGGCGGGTCGGATCTTTTCCTGTGCCTGCTGGGAGAAAAGAATGGGACAGTGAGGAAACGACAAGTACGGTTCATAACGGGGGGCATGTTTTAGTATTTTAACAACTATCACACTGCAGTTGAGTAATTTGCCACCCTGTATCTCCCAACTTGGATATTTTAACAACAAGACCCTTATCTTGGATCGACTGGTGAATTTAATAATTAAAACGCTTAAATTATTAAAAGGTGACTCTGACAAACAGACTGGACTAGATCCTCATGAAACGTTTGTCACTTTGCGGGACAAAAAGCAAACACTAGCACGGTGAGAGGAACCCTGATGTCAGTGCTCCTGTCTGAAAGTTATTTCAGAGGGCAGATAGAGTGGACCTGGCCGTCAGCCAGAGGAGGGAGGCCTGTGGTTCCTCAGAGCAACCAAAACAGGCTCCCTGGGAGAAGCCGCAGCTGCCTCGGCACTACGCCTGTCCTCTCTCTGAACCTGGCTCAGCGCACGCCGCGCGCACCTAAACCCCGAGATGCGCACAGAACGCGACGTGAAGTGTCCGATCAGACACTTCACATCCCATCACACTCAGAACTATTAAGGGCCGAGAAGCATTGCCATTGCTCCATAAAAGGCCAACACGGCCTCCTCAGCTTCAGCACATTTATAACCGCAGAAATACAAAGCCTGCAGCGCGAAAACAAATCTGCAGCCGTCAACGTTTACAGCCGAGCGGCACAACGACTGAAACATTTTGCGGCGCCACTGTCGGTGCATAAAATAGAATCTAATCTAGCGGATTTAATTATACAGCAGCGCGGTGTTTATTTATGACACGCCATCTCAGAAATTCTGATTAAACTTCTAATAATATACTGTGCATTGTTACGCAGTCACTTTCCAGTTGTTATTAACATTTAATCAATAATATCTGGGAGCTGATAACGTGTCACATGAGCTGTTTTAATTAGTTTTCCGTCCGTGTTAGTGGTTCTCTGTGACGAGGAACAAGAAGAGAATCACTCATCCTTTAATCGCTTCTTTGAGACAAATGGCTTCATTTGGGGAGTTTGTGTCTGCCTAATGAATGCTGCCTCGGCCGTTGTTATTAAGATTTACAAGCAAGCAGCTCCGTCATTGTGCTGCACAAAAAGCAATGATGTATGGATATTAAGGGCTGTGAGAGGGTTGGGATATACGCCGATCAGGCATAACATTATGACCACCTTCCTAATACTGTGTAGGTCTCCTTTGTGCCTCCAAAACAGGTGGGACTCATCAGAGAATGGACATGGGCCTTCTGAGGGTGTCCTGTGGTGGTAACAGAATGTTGTTAATGGGGGTCTTTGGGTCCTATGGGTTGAGGGGAGGGGCCTCTGTGAATCATCTCAAGATACTTGATCAGTTTGGGATCTAGTGAATTTGGAGGCCAGGTCAAGTGTTTTTGTGTGTGTGCCTGTGTCAGGCTGCATCCTGCTAGGGTGTCATTGCAACGGGGTGGGGGGTACATGTCTAAGTAACGTGGGACCTCTATGCATCATCCCACAAATACTTATAGAGGAATTTGCAGGCCAGGTCAACACCTTGTGATGTTCTTCGTGTTTATTTCAGTTGTTCCTAAACCGTTTTTGTGCCCGTGTCAGGCTGCATCCTGCTGGGGACGGCTGATGCTATGGGGTCGGGGTGCCTGGTCTGGTCTAGGTGGGTGGTACATGTCCAACCCTCGTGCTACCCTCCTGCATGCTCTCTATCTGTCTGTCCATTCACTTGGGGTCCCAGAGACCCCCAAAGGTAGCACGAGGGCTACGTAACATCCACATGAATGCCAGGTCCAAAGGTTTCCCAGGCGGATATTGATTTGTCACAAGATACTACTTCCCCTAGTCATAATGTTGTGGCTGATTGGTGTATAATTTCAGGTCTTTCTGCAAAACCCAAGTTCATTTAATCAACCAGAAAATCTCTACTCAGTCCTAACTGAAGTGGAACCCTCTGAGGGTAAAAATGTTAAATAATACGCACAATCAAATCTTTCCGACTGCATTAACGGTTACTGACGACTGTACAAGCGTTGAATAATAACCAGTCAGTGGTAGTGTGCTGCAGCTTGGTGCTCGGTGAGGGGCGAGAGAAAAAAAAACTGACTGCAGTGTGAAATCTTGAAAAAGTAAACAACTGTAGGAACCGGCAAAAAGCTGCAGGTGGAGCAGTCTACATTCACAACACAGACCTCCCTCTGGGACAGAGTGTACTACAACTGGCACCGCAACTTACCCTGCAAGCTGTCACCGCGCTGACAGCTCTGTTTATTATGGCTTCGGCTAATAACGCAACATAAATCACAAGGCGTCCTACAAGTCTCCTCGTCATCCGCGCTGACCAAATGCAGCCCTTGTTATGGTCATATCCACGCGCTGTCCTGTTTGCCGAGCGCTCGCTATGATCGCCATGCCGAGCTCCTCTAGTGAGCGCGCCGTTGATGAGAACACCGGGAGAGGAACATATCTAAATAAAGCCCGGGGTATAAATGATTCAACACTTGTGAGGATTGTCTAAATAGGAGTAGATGGGGAGAGGGGAGAAGAAGGGAGAGGTGATGATCATCACCTGGGAGCCGATGACAGGAAGGAGAGGTGGGTTTAGGGAGTATGAGGAGACTCACTAATGCCGGTGTTAAAAGGATGATTCATTCAGATACAGACTTCATCCACATACCAATACCAGCACTGGTGTAAATATTGCCACTAGTATGAATCATCATCGTTACAACACTGCAGGAGAGGGAGTGAGTCTGGCTCGGAATAAAAAAAAGAAAAAAGAAGCAGCAGCATATGTTCATGTGTAAGGCGAGAGGCGGTAACGCACATTTTCAAGGTCGCTTATTTCACCAACACAAATAAAAAGAGGAGCCGGAGACTAACCGCTGGCAGGCAACCAGGAGACGCTGCCAAGAGGACTGAGGTGTGATTAGAGATATGTGTGTGTGCCGTTCCTCCGTGTGCGTGATTAAAATTATTATTTAATACTTCATAATAGGAAGTGTCTGGTCGCTGGGGAGAAAACAGAGCGGGCGAAGTGGGGTCCTTCAAGTGGCGATTAGGCTGAGAAAGGTGGGCTGAGGACACAAGAAGAAGAGGAGGAGGAGGAGGAGGAAGGGGGGATTAGGACTGATGCCTCACAGCAAGAAGGTTCCGGGTTTGAATCCAGGCCTAAATCTGTGCAGAGTTTGCATGTTCTCCCTGTGTCTGCGTGGGTTCTCTCCGGGTGCTCTGGCTTCCTCCCACCGTCCAAAGACATGCTCAGTGGGTTAATTGGTGATTCTGAATTGGTCGTAGTTGTGTGTGAATGGTTGTCTCTGCCCTGAGACTGGCGACCTGTCCGGGGTTTACCCCACCTCTCGCCTTATGACAGCTGGGATAGGCTCCAGCCCCGACCCCCCGTGACCCTTCACAAGACAATCGGCTCTCATTAGGTGAGCTGTGTTGTTTTTTTAGGCAGTAATAAACTGCAAATATAGACTTTTATTACAAAAGGAGTCTAAAAACCACAAGAACACTGATGAACTTTGGTTAAGATTGCTCATCACGTGCTGTTCGAGTCATTAAGAGCACGTTTTTCAGCAGCACCTAAACCTACCTGGTGATGTAGGCCTCAGAGATCCTGGTGTCAGTGGGCGAGCCGATGTCTTTCCCGGAGCATTTATCCTCCCCGGCGTGGCCGCTGCTCGCCTCGCTGTCAGCCTTCTGACTCAGAGTGTCCGAGAAGTTGTCATCTCTGGGACACGGAGACAGTGTGACATTGAGACATGGAGGAGAAAAAAAAGAGCAAGAGGGAGTGACAGACAAACCGACAGAAGGGGAAAAAAAGGAGAAATCAGCAAATCAGTCCATCTTTCATATTTATTTTTTACAGTTATTCGATAACAGTATTAGATATCGGTTTTCCTGCGACTCAGCACGTATTTCTCTCTCTCTCTCTTTTCTTTCTTTCTCAAGGTCCAAAGAGTCAGATGAGTCATAGTCCTGAGCCTCTCAGTATTCTGGTGATGAACTGTGGGGGTGACGCGCACGCACAAGCCAGCTGTATGGGTTTCAGAGATGTATGTGACTGAATCAGAGCCGCTGAGCTGAGCCGCTGCCTCTGACGACGTGTATCAGGGAATATAAAACAGTCACTTATTTAGCGTGTCCACATGAACGCACACGGGGCCCGAGACGGAGCGAGGACAAGCTCTTCTTACAGAGCAGACGCAGCCATAAACTAAATTTACAGACACAAGGGAGTCCGAGCACCAGCGCTCAGATTCGAATGTCCCGTGCATTCTCAAGTGGCCTCTCAGGCGTCTCGCCGCAGGTTTCACTCGGGGCCGTTTTACGAGACAGGAGACGATCGCAGCCTCGTGAGCTCTTACGCCCCTCGGCCGGCTCTGTTTGAGCGAAGAACCGGATGTTGCAATACTTTGGCGTGCGGCCGTAAATTCCCCCCCGCTCTTTCATTAACTAACAAGACATCAGCGGTGGCACTCCTGGTGAATTATTGACAGAGGCCCGTTGGCGGGACAGCAGCAGGAAGAAAAGGAGGGGAAGAGGAACGAGTAAGAAAGCATTCTAAATAGCCATTTTGTCAGCCAGCTACTAAGTGATTAGAGTGATTCTGTTCCAGTCCTAATGAGACAGTGAGTCCAGTCCATTAAGCACCAACAGTTGCTATGGCGGAGTGTACGCTCGTTAATGCCGAGAGCACGAGGCTGTGACAGGAGGGCCGGTTAAGGACCCTGGAGATTGAGAAGTCTCCACAGATGAGACGAATGAGGCTGTAGGAGCTCCACGCGTGACCCTACAGTCCTACGGCGCCTTGTTGAGCAAAATCAACAATGACGAGTGTGCCGCTTTAACCGCAGGGATATCAGCTCTCAGGCTCTAAGTGGAGCCGCTGGTAGTGATGTAACCTGAGGAGAAGCAATCAGCTGCTGGAGATTTTTCTCTCTCTCTCTCTCAAATTATAGGATTAAAACACACAAGTGTTTCAATTTGGGGCTAAAGCATTATCATAATTATGAAATAGGCAGCATGGTGGTACAGCTGCAATACCGGTTAAGACTTAAATGCATACCCTTATAAAGACGGCACATCTTTGGTTTAGACTTGGATATAAAGTATTTATACAGAGAAGAATACAGTATTTATTAGAGGTGCTTGGAAGAGAGCTAGTATTATCTTTGGACTACGTTGTTAACTAGTAACTGTATGGACTGGGAGTGGTTTTAGTAGGAGGTTAGGTTGTTAAGGGTGACCGGACAAGTTAATGATCACTATGCATTCAAAAACTGCCAATACACCGATCAGGCACAACATTATGACCACCTTCCTAGTATTATGTAGGTCTCCCTTGTGCTTCCAAAACACTTGAGACTCATCAGAGAATGGACATGGGCCTTCTGAAGGTGTCCCGTGGTGTCTGGCAACAGGATGTTATATGCCTTTGGGTCCTACGGGTTGAGGGGAGGGGCCTCTGGAGGCCAAGTCGAGGCCAGTTTTTGAAACCGTTTTTGTGCCTGTGTCAGGCTGTATCCTGCTGGGGGCGGCTGCTGCCATCAAGGAGTGTCATTGCTATGGGGTGTGGGCGTAACTGGTCTGGTCTAGGTGGGTGGTGCATCTCTAAGTAACATCCACATGAACGCCAGGTGCAAAGGTTTCCCAGAAGGACACTGACTTGTCACAAGATACTACTTCCCCTGTCAGTTGTCATAATGTTGTGGCTGATTGGTGTATAATTTCTGCAAAACCTACACCAGCAGGACACTGCATTGTCAATGTTTACTTCTCCCGTCAGTGGTTTTAATGTTGTGGCTGATCTGTGTAGTCCCCCAGCATTAAATCAAAAATCTTTTTACACATTTATGAAACACTCACATGTCTTGCACTACAATGTACTGGTGCGGCACCAGGCCGTCGATGCCGTTGTGCCGTCCCTCCCACCAGTCTTCGGATGCCCGCTGATACAGCAGCAGGGACGCGCCCTTCTTGAAGGACAACTCTCGAGAGGAGCGCCCGACGTAGTCGAACTTGGCGATGGCTTCAATCGGCTCGCCCTCTGCCAACAGAAAGAGGATTAGGCGTGTCAGGTAGGTCAGACGTGGCACAGTCACCAGGTAGACACGGCTGTAATCACAGGAATGATTGACACGAGTGTTGAGGTCTTAGAAAATAAAAGCTCTGGAAGGCGCACTAATACATGTTGGCTCTGATACAGTCTAATACCGACGTGTTTGCACACATGGAGCCCAAGTGTGCTAAGCAAGTTAGGTTATTTTGGCTGCAGCCGATAGTAACCCAGCTCAACAACACAAGGCCGGGGTCACAACAGGCCCTGAGGAGCTTTACCGAGGTATTTATAGAGGCTGTCGAGAGGAGATCTATATGACTCAGGGGCATGTCAGTTACTGTATGGATCATTAGACTGGGCTGATAACTACTCAATAACTGTACAAGTAGAGCAGTGGATCACTGACAAGGAAAACAAACACCAGGAAACGTTACCACAGACGATACTCAACTGCTATGAAGGTTTATTTGCATTTATTTGCAGGAGTTATGCAGTTATTAAAATAAAACCACTCTTCTATTGAGCTCCAGACCTGAAGGAAACATTTGCGGCTTCGACGGCAGCTACAGTCGACTCCACTTATTGAAAAGGTACACGTCTCCCAGCCAATATGCATGCTCTACAGCAACACAGGTCTAAAAATAGCTTCTTTATTCCTCCCTCGCTCCTACCTCTGCCCTCCTCCCAACTCACTTTCTCACTTCAAGTCAGACAGGGGGTCCCTGGACAGACGCCACCTCACCCTAACACGAGCTTTCTCTATATATACACACACACACACACACACACTGGTAGGAAGGGAGTAGAATAAATGGCTGAAGCCCGTCCAGGCAGTGAGAAGCCATCATGATATATCTTTCAGTGCATATAGTAATTTCCAGATGTGGGTGCACGCGAGAAAGGAAATAAGTCCTTGGTTTGGAGCTGAGCGCAGGTTTCTGAATTGTCCTATGCGATTCAGATTTTTTTTTTCAACCTTTAATTTGCCACCTTCCTCGCATCACTGGGTTGTCAGGATTGACAGGGCGGATGTGACGCGGCTCCAATGAAATGTGACAAGCAGGAATTTACTGTCTGAATTAATTGGGCCTGCACCGCAGCGGGCAAGGCCGTTAATAAATCTAACGCGCCCCGACCGGCGCACGGGACTTCTCTCCCTCTCCGTTCTCTCTTCATCTCACATCAGCACGTCCATACCTCCTCCTCTGATCTGCAAATGTTTATCTGCCGCTCGCATGCGCCAGCACCGCAGTGACGTGGCGGCGGCTGGAAGCAGCAGGATATAAAGGATCCCCTCTGTCCTGTTGTACAATTATAACCGAGAACAGCTTCAGACGCAAATACCCGAAGTTGCACGCACTCACACACAAAGTCAAATATCCTCACACTGAGAGTGGAGTTTAAGAAATGCAGAACTGTGAGAGTCCCGAGGTGTAAAAGATACGAACTGTCAGATGTCTTGCACAAGCCAGTGGAGCGCAGTTGGGTGTGGATGTAGCTCCACATCAGTGTTCATACATAGAAATAGAGCAGCAGAGGCCTGGTGTGAGACGTGGCTGCGATCGATATAACAAACAAAAAAAAAGGCAGAAAATCCTTCTTTCTTTTTGATTTACTTTTTTTTTCCTTTGAATCCCAGATGCTTGGTGCGACAAACAAAACAAGAAACGCCATGACGGACTTGATGAAAGTGGGTTAAATGCGTCTCCTCCCTTTAACACGCGCAATCCAATATGTACAGTATGCCTGCTGGGGCACTTGACAACAAGGGCATCCTGATACATTCCTGCAAAGTGATATATAATCAATGTCCCGGGGCAGTTCACCTCTGACCTCGTGTTGAATTTACCAGCAGACAGGACGTCGATGTATTGATGGCGCGCGAGAAACGCCACTCTAAAAACAAACAGTTAATCTTCCTGCATGACAGCCATTGTCCATGACACGGTCATCTGTTTCAGGCACAAGCAGGTTCACACTGAGTCTTGGACAATGTATAACGCCACATGGCACCAGTATGTGCCTCTCGTTATTGTTCCTTTAATCAACTGGCTCGTACTCATAGTCGTGGATCATGATATTTCAGTCTGGGTCAAAGTTATGCTGACAGTGTCATTGGCCAAAAACTGTACAAGAGGACAAATGCATAAAATTTTTAGGATATGCATGTTAGATGCTTCTGGTTTGTATCTTCTCTTCTCTTGTGCCTCCAAAACAGTTGAGACTCAACTGAGAATGGACACGGGCCTTCTGAGGGTGACCTGTGGTGTCTGGCATCAGGATGTTGTTAGTTATGAGTTGAGGAGAGGGGGCCTCTGTGGATCATCCCACAGATACTTGATCAGTTTGGGATCTAGTAAATTTGGAGGCCAGGTCAACACCTTGTGCTGTTTTTCATGTTTTCTGAGTTTTTCGTGGGGTTTCTGCTGTCATCAAGGAGTTTCTATGAGTTGGGGGTGTCTGGTCTAGTATAGATGGGTGCTACATGTGTAAGTAACATGCACACGAAAGCCAGGTTCAAAAGTTTCCCAGCAGAACATTGTATCGTCACAAGACGCTCAAAGTTATTTACTTCTCCTGTCAGTGGTTTTAATGTTGTGGCTGATCGTTGTGTATATCGTCTGTGAGGGACAAAATATTTTCCACATTGCAACTCTACGTCCTAATCCAGATCGCCAGGAATGCAAACACAGGCAAAATACGAGGGCAATGTTTTAGATGAAAATAAAGATTATCCTGCATAAACGGTGTTCTTTCCAGATTCAGGTTGAAAAAAATAAAAATAAAAAGTTTATTCATTCAGATACCCTCAGAGTATTTTGTTACAAGATGTTGTAATCCATGGTTATACTAGGAATATACTGCATCTGTCAGAAATGTGGGCACTTAGCTCCCTGGCTCGGAGGCAACGATAACACGTGTGAGGCGTGGAATGTGACTCGACTTTATAAAACACCTAACGTCTATATCTTGATCATCAGTCATCTGCGCAACTGTCCTCCTCTTCATTCTTTCCTTCACACCCCGATTAATGCACCGCATCCCAAAACTCGAGTGAGTCTGGCCTGTCCTGATCCTTTATCTGAGATAAAGACTTCTAATAGGACGACTTTTACTCCTCTCTTTCTATATCCGTCTCTCTTGTTTACTCTTTCTTCGAGGTCCAACAGCAGTGAACGCATCTTGAGGCTCGGTAAAAGAGGAGAAACCTAGTGCTTGGTGCTAAACAGGAAAAAGACGTCGGCTTTTGTGTCTGAAATCCAAATGAGGTCATGGGGATTTAAAAATAACCGATGACAATAACTTGACCGCAGTTCAAGTCTGCGCGGGGAGGGACTCGGCCGGTGAGGACATCCTCCCGGTGTCCTCGGGGGAAGCTTTTGGAACAAAACCATGGCAGCAAGTGTTTTCTGGAAAACATGATCTTCCATTAATTACTTAAATACTCCAAAACAACCGGATGTGTTTCACAGTAGGAGGAACCTTCGCACGCAAGAAGTTTCCCCGTCCAATGGCGTGCCTCGTTCAGTTACGCCAGACGAATTACTCGAAAGCGGCTGATGTCATGAGAGGAGATCATCCATATTTTCCTAAACTCTACGTCCATGGAGACTGATGATGAATGATGACGAGGAGCCCCTGAAACTCGTCACTGGGTGTGAAAAGGAGACAGGATTGGGGCAACTGCTGTCACCATGGAAACAGGATTGGGAAAGTCTGTTACTAAGGTAAGATATGAAGACTTGGTTCAGTTTTTTTTTGTTTTGTTTTTCTTTGTTTTTACAGCCCGCTCTGTCTACATCTGGTCAGCTCTCGACAAATTTTTTAACGAGCTGGAAGTTTTATTGTCTTTTTCTTGTTTCCACTGGAAGCAAAACAGCATTGTCCGACCCCACATGATGTTCTGGTCTCAACGGACACCCACCCCCACTCGCTATTTAATTTGGCCCCCGACCAAGTGGTATCTGTTTCACACGGACCCAGGACCTCATGTATGATCACATAACTTGAACGTGTCACACCATGTCTGAGACAAGTCTACAATTTCTTCCAATGTCTACACAAGCCATTTGTTTTACCTCTTGGACATATGGAAATGCAATTAAAGCCAGAAAACCCAGACAGTATTATTTCTGAAACCCCATTAAAACTCGACACTTTTGACACACACCCCATACGTTAACTATTCTTTTTGACCTTTCACAAACACGATCGCTCTCAAAAAGGGTCCAGTGGGGGCAGAGGACCACCTCGGCGTTGTTCAAAATGGGGTGTGAAGATGTTCACGGGGGCCCAAAGGAGAAGCACAAGCATTAGAATATGAATGGCTGTCCATCACTCTGAGAACAGTTCCCTGGCCCTTCAAGGTTAATGCATTTAGAGGGCTGAAAAGAAGGATTAGCCACCTCAACACTGCAGGGAGGTTTAACGCTTGAAACACCTCAGACAAGAGGGAAAGCTTAAATTTGGACGATTTGATTCACTTGTGTGTGTGAATTGGTCGTCAGTGGACAATAAGGTCAATAAAACAACAAAACTAAGGTTTAAAATGACAATTTTTGACATTTTTGTCCGGGTGTGTATTGGGGGGGTATTAAATTACCGTAATAACACGGATATTGGATTTAGCAACAAATAGCAGCAACCTGTGGAGTTCATCTACAGGAATACGAACCAAAAGGCCCAGCATTATATGGGTAAATGTATGTAGGATTAAATAAAGTGAATAAAAGATAAAAGTTAACAGCTGACTTTTAGTCTAACTTTGCTAGCTAGCGCTTATGAAGTTTAGCTAGCGCGTATGTAGTTTAGCTAGCGCTTACGGAGTTTATCTAGTGCTTACGAAGTTTAGCTAGCACTTATGAAGTTAAGCTAGTGCTTACGAAGTTTAGCTAGTGCTTACGAAGTTTAGCTAGTGCTTACGAAGTTTAGCTAGCGCTTGTGAAGTTTAGCTAGCGCTTGTGAAGTTTAGCTAGTGCTTATTGGAAATCTCCATGGTCTAAAAAAGTCAAGAGCACAAACATCTGGTTTTAAAAAGTGGTGGTAACGTAAATTTTCGTTAGTGAACTAAATAAATGGCGTCTCATGATACGTGAGCTGTCCGTGCCGTTTTGTCCATCAGGTTAAATCCAGTACAGGTCAACATTGTATGGGAAACCCTGGATATATGTCACTCACCATCCTCGCTGGTGTGCGTCTCCGTTCCTCCCTCATTGTCCACCTCCTCCAGGGCTCCATGCTCGCTGTAAGGGCTCTCACTGTGGGGGGAAAACATGCAAAGGGTCACAGCCACGTCATGTCGCTTCACCCCTTTATCTTTCTGGGCGAAGACACCTCTGTTCCTAATACAGTTTGCGAGATATTCTTCTAATCATCTCAACAGTCAAATCTCATTCCAGTGAATTAATAAGACACAGAGGAAGTTCAAACGGCGGTCATTATCAGTACTCTGCGTCTCTGGTTCGGTCTCTTTGGCACTAATGCCACACACACTTCTCACAGTTCACCCCTGCCAGGAACAGAGCGTCTCCTCCTATCCTAACATGTCGGAAGCCACCTCCTCTTCTGCAAGAAGAAGAAGAGGTGGAAACTGAGACAACAAGTCTCCCCAGGGTTTCATATCGCCGAGGCGAGGGGGGGACGCGGCTGTGCTGAAGCAGGTGATTAGCTGTATCTGTGGTGATGTGGGGGTGCACAAAAGGAGAAAGGGAGGCGGATAAAGACAGGAAGAAAGCCCTGCGTACAGATGTGGAGCTGGCAAGGAGCCTGAAGTTTAACCCGTTTGACCCCAGTATGTCCCCACATCACGACTAATCATCTCTTCCCTTGCCAGGTGACGTCCTACTCTTTCCTCCTGCTGTGCTTATACAAATTAAAGTGATTGTTTCAGCCTGGCTCACGGAGAGAGTAGTCCACCATGTCAAGTCAGAGCCGAAACATGCGCTACCCTGTCATGTTCGTTAACCACAAACAAAGCCCTACAGGGGTGTATAATTACTCAAATGAACTCCACGGATACTTCGCACATCTACAGCGATGAGTGTACACGCATACCGACATTTTTAATGTGACCCTAGTGAAACGAGGATTGGCTGGAACGAGAAAAACGCAGCCATCTGTCCAGTTTTTAAATCTACATCTCATGTAAGAAATATGTGCAGCTGCAGGAAGTAACTTCACCTGAATGCTTCTCACCTTTACAGTCATACACCAATCGGGCATAACATTATGACCACCTTCCTAATATTGTGTAGGTCTCCCTCATCAGCGAATGGACATGGGCCTTCTGAGGGCGTCCTGTGGTGTCTGGCAACGGGATGTTGTTAGTGGGGGCCTTTGGGTTCTCTGGGTTGAGGAGATGGGCCTCTATTGTGGATCATCCCATAGGTTCTTGATCAGTTTGGTATCTAATTTGGAGGCCAGGTCAACACTTTGTGCTATTCTTCACGTTTTTTGAGTTGTTCCCGGGCACTCTGCTGCCATCAAGGAGTGTCATTGCTATGGGGTGGGGGTGTCTGGTCTGGTCTAGGTGGGTGCTACATGTCTAAGTAACATCCACACGAATGAATGCCAGGTCTAAAATGTTTCCCTGCAGAACATTGTATTGTCACAAGACAGTCAATGTCATTTACTTCTCCTGTCAGTGGTCATAATATTGTGGCTGGTTGGCGTATGTGATTAGTGGCCTTGCACCAATCAAAATGTAACAATATAACGTCTTCGTAGGAGTTCCTGTCTCTCACCAGTAGTCTCCACCCGCCATGCACTTCTCGTAGAGGGGCCCGTCCAGCTCTTTGGCGTCAGGGAAGATTGTCTCGTGGTGGATGATGATGGTCTTGACGATCTCGTTGACGTGGGCCTGGCAGGACACCTGGTCCTGGCTGTCTGGCGTCGGCATTAAGGTGGGGCCGAAACATATGGCCAGGTTGTACGGGTCCATCATGTTCTCATCGCTGTATTGAGACAGACTGTGAGAGAGAGAGGGGGCATGGAAGGAAAAGGGTGGAGGATTGAGAGAGGGATGGAGGAAACGTTAGAGATAAAAGCACATCAGGGACTGTATTTCAGCAGAAACAAAGGCTCATAACCTTGAGTTATATCTTTTTAAGAAGAGACAAGACATATATAGAGAGGTGCATATTGGATTTTCTGGTTAGCGTCTATAAACTTACTGGTTGAGGAAGGCGAAGAGGTAGCGCATCACGACGAGGACTGATCTGGGAATCGTCAGGAGGATCTTGCGGATGTACAGCGCTCTCTCATAGAGGTTTTCTATTCCTAGAGCGGCAATAAAAGGACACAGCGGGTGTAACATTAACATGTAACACAAGAGGGAAACGTCAAATAAATAAGGTCTGCAAGAGTTTAAAGCGATCCGTCACGCCGTCCACATAATGTCTGTCACGTCATTTGAGTCTCAAGATATAAATAGAGAGATTAATGCTGAGCTTAATGCTTATCAAATTCCTGTACTGATGTGGTGATATGTAGATTCAGATTCAGATTCAGCTTTATTTGTCCTTCACAGGAAACTTGTTTTCACCGTCGTGGGTACAAGTCAAAGGGAACTGTGTGACCTTCACCTCAACTTCAGTTCAACTGCTGACACCACAGAGAAAGAGGAAGTAGAAGAGGAAGCCCTTTCCTCCGTGTTATTAGCACCTGGCAACCAAGTAGTTTGTTTCCTGCTCTAAATGAAAACAGCATCTTTCTAAAAACCCGTCGCTTCCGCACCTCATTTCCAGCCTCGCAACGAAGGAACTTTACATGGAGACAAAACATTTTAAATACCTCTTTTATCGTGCTACATCAGGATAAACCTTTATATATATTCTTACTAAATCATTTGTTCTATACCGTCGCACCTGAAGCAGTCTATTTTACTTGGCTAAGCCGGGGCTGTGCTTGCTGCTAAAAATAGCCGTGTCACCCTCCAGCTATTCTCTGCCATCTGGGATTCGGGATCCTGGGATACTTGTGATGCACTCCATTTTTCATGAATACCTAACTAGGGCTCTGCGAGGCTCTCGAGCACTTCACAAGCAACTGTTTAAAGATTCCTATGCAGCGTTGTGCGTCACCTGCAAACGTGCGTGCGAGCAGGATCTGCGCAAGGCATCCGTGCTGCGTATTTGTACGCCGCAGTACATGATTAAAAACAAAAAGCCATTAAACAGAAAAGTGATCTCGTAGCCGGGCTGAGCTGCTCCATATGGAATAGATGGTTTTTAATGCGGAGCCGCCCGGGCGGGCGGCCCACGCTGCAATCACTGGCATGTTGGGGCTGGGGAATGTAAACAGGGAATCCCCATCACTCATGCAGCACAAATGTGTAAAGCAACACCCAGTAAACACACACTTCACACACTTCCAAGTACACAAAAGCCTGCACATACACCACATGTTGTGTCCATGTGACTTTTTGCATATTAAACAAAGCTGCAAAGGACTCCCACGTAATGTATTTCCCGGAATTAGAGGGCCGGGAAAAATCGCACTGATCTTTGAGCTGACTCACAGCCAAAGTGACGATGTGAGTCAGCTCCAAAGGCACACTAACGAGTCTTTGGACGGTGGGAGGAAGATGGAGCACCCACGCAGACACAGGGAGAACATGCTAACTCCACACTAAAAAGGCCCCAGTCGAACCCAGGACCTTCTTGCTGTGACGCCCGTCGACAATTAATAGTACTGGTCTACAAGATATTTGGAATTAGAGGTTTATCTAGTTACAAAGACAAAGTCAATGATTAAAATAACACTGGACACTGGGCTTTGACAGCAGGGATAAACATTCAGAAAATGTCTGAACAACTCTAGAAGCTGCACGGCTGCAGGGTTTACCTGACCATGGCGCAATATAACATAAGAATAGGCGCAGGGTTATAGTCCATCATAACTTGTGGTATGCACACACTAACATCCTCCTTTATCTTTAACAGATAACTTTACCTTTCTATGTGTATAGTGTATATTTACTTCTATTTATATTTCTTGTACATTTGTACCTACAGTATATAAATCTTGCACATTTGTTGCTTATACCATTTTATTTCAATATTACCATTATTATTATATTAATTTTTACTTTTACGTGAGCTAGTGTTACCAAGAAATTTCCCTTGTGGATCAAAAGTTTAAATCTAAGAGAAGAAACAAATGGCAGCTTTACCCTAAAGAGTCCAGGCTCTGGATCAGGGGAAACTTACTTCAGAACCACAATATGTCATTGATTTAATTTTCCAGCGTAATCTAATAATAAAGACAGAAGAAGAAATAAATGCGTTCTCACTGATGCACGAGAGCAGATCATTGAACCTCTCCTTGGGGAACAGAGGGTTCTCCAGACCACGGAAGTACAGTTTGAGGACGCCGGCAACCGAGTTGATGTCGTGATTGTTCTCCTCGTCCGTCAGGGGATCGTTTCCTAAAACACATCAGACGGACATGGAACTTGTAGAAATGCACTTAAATTTGTGAATATGATGACAATGAGGCAACGACAGATGTCATTTATCAATCTAGATGACGTTGATAGTGATTTTGTACCTCTCTCAAATGAGTTCTTTATGTCATTGACTTCCAGCTGGGACCCGGAAACACGAAATATCCCTTGATGTTGGAGGCCTGAGGAGGGAAGTTTGGAAAAAGACGGTAAGAAAGAGATCCAAATGAGAAAAATTGAAGGACATTCAACAATCTCATAAGCCCACACTGACGGTCATAGAAATAAATAAATAAATAATAATCCATCACTCAGAAAATAGCGCTCCTCTGGTTGGACGTAAAAGGCACTTCCTTTTTCGTTAAGCCCCTTCACTTTGCTAATTAAAGAAAATAATGAGTCAGGGAGAGCGCAATCAAGCTTTACTGAAGCGTCTTCCAGCTGGGATTAGAACTTAATAAGGGAAGAGGTTGAAAGTCTGGATGAATCGTAATAAGTCCGCAGATTTCTCCCGTCGCCACTTGGCCGCCTGATAAAACACTCGCTGGCGTCACTTCTTCAAATGCTCGTTAGAG
Source organism: Planiliza haematocheilus (assembly GCA_005024645.1). Lineage (NCBI taxonomy): Eukaryota > Metazoa > Chordata > Actinopteri > Mugiliformes > Mugilidae > Planiliza > Planiliza haematocheilus. The sequence goes on along the minus strand of SRSE01001415.1, from coordinate 8,622,907 downwards.
CCGCAATTCCCCGAGGATCTTTTTTTCAAATAACTAATATTCAGACTCATCACTCGTACAGAGCTAAGATGTCTGCGTCACAGTATGTCACGGAGGAGGCTGCTTGGAAAAGGCTGCGCCCGACACTTCTCAACTCTGATGGACCCCGAAATCGGCACGAGCTAGGATTAAATCATAGAAGAAAATCTAAACAGGAGTGATCATGAGTGGCGGTGACTCACCGTACAGATTTATGTATCGAATACAGCTTTCAACCACGCGGGGGATGGCTTGTCCAGAGTCCTTAGGAGACAGAATAAACAAAAACACTCCCATTTCAAATCACGTAAGATGTTTGCTTTTGTTACATGCAAAAGAAAAAAAGAAAAAAGTTAGAGCCTGACCAATAATGACGTCCTGAATACAAATAATTGACGTTTAATGCAAATTTCATCTGATTCCATCTTTTTTACATAAATACCAAAAATGTAAATGTATTGGTTGGGCTCTAACATGAGCTTAATGGCGACGGTAAAGATATATAAACACACGGTGTGAATGAAGTTGGTGAGTTTAGACAGAAAGCGAGTGTTTTGTTTGCTACAGAGACAGACTGAGTTGAATTCACCAGCTATTTATTTGTCTGTTCACGCCAAGTCTCCCAAAATGGCCCTAAGTGGCTGTCCCGATCACGTGCAGGCGTGTTGTGCAATGCGTTTTTAAGTGGCCTCCAGTGCTGCTAAATATACCCTGTATGTGTTTTTTTAATGCCATCAATCAAGAGCACGCCAAGTTTAGATTAACAGGAGCTTATCTAAAGAGCCATGCACGCTCAGCATGGGGGTTCAGTGCAGCAGGAGTGGCGAGATGAGAGCGAGAAAACGCGTTCCTCTCACTCACTTACACTGACCCCTTGTTCTGGTCCCGGTGCCAGCTGCTCCTGCGACTCTGCGCTGGACAGGCAGGGACGTGGCGCACGCTTTCGACGATACAGTGGATCTGTTTTCAGGCCTCGGGGGCATGCAGTGGGTACAAACACAACAAACCGTGCCAGAATCGACTTGCTATCGCTGGAGTTCAGCCACGAGGATTGAGGCAGAGGTCTGGGTGCAACTGGATTATGTAATGCGATCCCTTTGGATATGCGAGACTGGCATTTTATCAGATCGTTTCAATTGCGGAGTAGAGGCTTTGCACGCGGTATTGACAGTAAAGATGTAATTTGCAGCGGGAGAAACCTTCAACTCAGTCTGTCTTCGTTTGTTCACAGAGATGTGTTAGTAGTTGATTAATAAGGGAGGTCAAAAAACAGGAAGTGAGTGTGTTTAATGCAGGACAGATAAAGAAAAGCCAAGCAGCACAGGCCCCCAAAGATCCCTCAGAGTGTCTACCTGGTGTCGAGTGTGTGAGTTCCGTCGTCCACGGCTACAGAGAAATGACGCAAGAGAGAGTGAGGGAGAGAAAAGGAGAAAACAAAAGCGAGATCCAGATTAAGACCACAGCAGCTGCCCACCAAAAAGCCTTCACTAAAAGCCTCCATTCCCCTCCGTGCTGGCATCGAACCCAAAAGAGGACAGTGAGAACCGAGCTAGTGAGAACCGGGCTAGGCAGGACCGGACGCGGCCACCGGCAAGAGGCAGTGACGAGGCCGGAGGAGGGAGGCGGCGGCACACCTTATCGGTCTGGCATCCGCTCCCCGACTGCTACTCATCCTGCTGCGTTCGCTGGCCTCTGCTCTCACTCTGGAGGAGAGATCTCCGCCAGAGCGGCTCAGCGATGCCAGGTCAGCAGTGAGTCAGGGGAGCTGACGGAGACAAACATTTATTCCTCCAACTGCCCGCTCCTCTCCTCCAAATCTGTCAGTGCCACCCGCGTGTATCCCAGACGGCCTGAGTTCACCTTCGACTCACGAGGGAGGTTTCCAGAAATCCATCTTAGCCCAACTATGTTGTTGTTGATTTATTTTTTTTGTTGTTGTTGGCAAACCATAAATCAACGCTAAGATGCTTTGGGGGAACCCACCAACGCCAGAGCAAGACAGAAAATAGATAAGGAGGAGGAGCAAAAGTCAGGCGGGCCAAGACTGGTAATCAGTACCTTGATAAATGACTCCAAATTGCCATTAAATAACCTAACATTAAAAACAGAGCGGGGTCTAGCCCGCCGAGTGCCAGTGTGGGTTCTGAGCTGCCCATTGGGATGTCTAGAATACAAAAAACGCATTAGATTAAGCAAACAGTGCAGTTTTCATCTTAAAGTGGTTCATATATCCAGTCACCTTACTGCCCCTCAGCAAGCTGAGGCAGAACGCTCTTTGAAAACGCTTCAACTCCACACGATGGGACAGGCCAATAAGGGTATTTTCAGACACAGCTGAAACCCCTGAATTAACTTTTTCTCTCTAATCTTTTCTTTTTCCTCCACACATATCACAGGTCAGTGAAATGCCAGACCCGCTGGGAGTGTAGTATGTGTCAGTATCAGCCTCATGACAGGCCCAGCAGGGAGGGGCGGCTCAGGCTCTATTAGTGTGTGTGTGACTTGATCCATTACGGCTCCCGGTGACCTGAAGGATTGTGACGAAGGCTTGCAGACTTGTGTCGCCTCCGCTGCTCAATCATAACAGCAAAACATTTTAACGGGAAGAGGCTGGATTTGTATTTTTTTGCGATATGATTTGAGCTGTCATTATGAATACCCCCATGAGGATTTAGCAAATGACAGAAAATGTTAAAGTGAATCAGTGGCTTCCTGATTAATCTGTTATTTTGTTTGACTGGTAGTAAGAAACAAAAAGATATCCGACTCAAAAGAACACTAAAACAGAGAAGAATGAAAATATCACTGCTGAAAAGCTGGAACTGAAACTTACTCACGGCGTTAACGAAATACCACGAATGTTGCCCTTTGCTTTGTGTCCATCAACGACTCAACACGCAAATTATTGCTCTTCTGCTTCTCTATATAATAATTTCGATATACATCGATCAGGCATTACATTATGACCACCTGCCTAATATTGTGTAGGTCTGACTTGTGCCTCCATAACAGATCTGACTCATCAGAGAATGGACATGGGGCTTCTGACGGTGTCCTGTGGGGCATCTCTGGATCAGGCTTATTCCAGTTCATCCCACAGACACTTGATCGGTTTGTGATCTAGTGAATTTGGAGGCCAGGTCAACACCTTGTGCTGTTTTTCATGTTTTTGTTTTTTTGAGTTGTTCCTTAACCATCTTGTGTGTGTGCCTGTGTCAGGCTGCAATCTGTTGGGGATGGCTGCTGCCATCAAGGAGTGTCATTGTTATGGGGTGGGGGTATCTGATCTGGTAGAGGTGGGTGCTACATGTCTAAGTGACATCCACAATGAATGCCAGGTCCAAATGTTTCCCAGCAGAACATCGAACTGTCACAAGATGGTCAAAGTTATTTACTTCTCCTGTCAGCAGTTTGAATGTTGTGGCTGATCGGTGGGGTATTTGGGCAACCAGTAAAATTAGTGAACAAAAATATGACTATATGTTCATATGCAATATGTTCATTCCATCATTTCAAAGATGAAAACATATCAAGCACGACGTGTCACTGAGGACGTCACTTAAGAACTGTTTTGTCTTTGCGCTGATGAGCTGCAACGCTTTACAAAAGTTTCTGTCAGCGCTGATGAGACTTGAATACACACTTGCGTATGTGTGTGTAGGTGTGTAATTTACCTTGTGGTCATGTAGTCAGCTCTGTGGCCTGCAATAAGGAGAGAAAAGGGAAGAGATGTAAAGGAGAGGTTAGCTGTGCGGACATGCCAGGACCTGTTTCTGAGGTCCCCGTGGTGAATTGTGCACACGGCTAGTGAAGCATTTGAAGCCTGCCATCTGTCCGCCGCCTCTGGCCTCCAGAGCAGTGCACGTTAAACCTACCCACTGTAGCTACAGTTACAGTTACAGTACACAGAGGTTACGTAGGCACACAGACACACTAATAATTATGAGAATACACCACAAGAGCAACAGGTTTGGACAAGTGAAGTCATTTTAAGCAGAAAATAACTTCCAAAAGGTTTTGAGGAACAGTAGAAGTTTCAAATGTGAGGCCACATGTTTCCCCTGAACAGGATATGACCTGTCTCTGTATCTGGGTGACTCATTCTGTCGTTCAGCTCGTACAACAATATGATGAATTTTAAAGAGCAGGAGGCTTCTTCGTTAGCTCGCGGCTCCCATGCTCATTAAGTGTGACGGCGACCACCGGGACTGCTGGTTAGCTCAAAAGCTGACTGATGCTAGCTGTGGCCTCCAGGAGATCCCACCAATGTAGAACAAGTTCCATTGTAATGAACGCCACCTCTCTAATACACGGCGGCCCATTAAGTTGGAAGCAAATCAGTCACTAAGACGGATAATACCGGTTCACAATCCCCCTCAGCTCTGGCTTGCCTGGCTAAAACCTAGATTACAATCTCTTTGCCTTACCATTTCAAAAAGTGGGCAGAAAAATGGGAAGTCTGCCACGGAGAAGCTTTCAAATGACGAGCAGAACCGCAGGAAAAGACAGAATTCAATAACTAATTTGCTTAGCTTACTGGAGACTTAGTAGGGCTAATGTGTCCTAATTTGAGCTGGAGGAAGTGTGGCTATAGTTTCACACAAATATCCGATACTGTGAGAACAAGAGGAGCAGGAACTCTAAGAGGAGGGGAAGCATATGGGTTGTCGTGACTGTACCTTCACCAAGCGTCCTCTTCAGCAAGTCGTGTTTGGCCTGCAGTTTGGAGATGAGATTACTGCCCTCCAGAAACTCCCGGAATTTCTGTGGAGAATCGAGAGTAATTAGACGGTGGCACAGAGTGCCGGCCAGAGCGCCCGCTCTTCAGACGGCAATGTATGATAAGCCAGTCAAGGGCAAAGGACACGCCGAGAGCCCTTTTTGAAGTCCTTATCGGAGCATGTCCATCTCCAGACTGAAATAAGATGCCGGTTTAGCTTCAACAAATGGAAGTATTTCAGGAGGGTTACCCGTCTGCCAGCTGATCAGCGATTTCAAGTATTGTTCTCAGATTAACTTCAGGTGTTTTAACTTCATTTGTAAATAAAGGGAGAAGAAAGCAAAGACATCAAAGGGAGTCTGCGGCAGAGATTGTACGGGACTTAAATACGCCTCTGAAGTCGTAAACCCTTTACGTTTTGCCCTTTCACTGCACTCACCATGAAGTAGAACTGCTCCGTCTCTTGCTGGTTGGCCCTCCTCTTGGCGATGCTGGGTTTGCTGAGGTAAGTCTCCGACACGGTGGACTTGACGGATTCGGTCGACCGGCTGTGGTGGAAACACTCGGACACGTCGTAGTCCTCAATGGTCACCATGTCCTGGATGGTGGTCAGGGTGGCCTCCGACGTCTTTTTGATCTGCGGCACACACGGAGGAAAAGTTGAGAAACACTTAATGAAGTGGTCCGAGCAGAATACCGGCAGATTAAAAGCTCCGTGTCATCTCTTCACTATCACGATGTTACCACGGCAGCGTACACGGCAGCTTGTTTCATCACACTCCCTAAAAACCACTCTCCCCGTCCCACGGCACTTTGAAAAATTCATCCGTTTTTCTAACAAGAAGCGTGTTCCTAAAAACCTACTGGCTGTTGAATATGACTCAGAGCAAAAGCAATCAATTTGGATGCACTCAGAGGGGCCAGAGGTGAACGGTGGCGGCTGGAGACGGTACATTCAGTCGGAGGCTTTTAAGATTCATTTCCATAACCGCCGCTTCCCCCCGTCAACAGTGCTTCTCCCGGAGCTTATAAATGTCAGGACTTGGCAGGGTGTGTTCTGCCACTTAATGCGAAAACCTGTCCCAGGGCCGCCGGCCATGACTGCGTCCATTTTAAGAGGACACGGGATGACACAGCAGGTGACGTACAAACGGGAGGGCAAATAGGTTTGTAACAGCTCCATAAAAGTTAAAGATACCACAACGTAATGAATAAATGATTGCGTAAACTACAAATAAAGGTCATATGTGATGGGTGATGTGTGTTTGAGCTTTGAAGCCACGGTTGAAGGAGATTTTAATCTGAGGGAAAGATGTGCAAGGAAAAAAAAGATGGTGAAATTAGGAGAACAACGTAAAAATGTAATTCTATTTCTGCAAACAAGCAAGCAACAAGCAATTGTGCAGATTTATTCCATCTTAAGTACTAGCACAGACAAGGGAGTGACATTAAGGGATGTCACTGTGACTACACCCACAGATCTTCCAGGTCCTTGCTCTTCTTAATTCCCAGCTAATCTGAAAAGGTTCAAAGAAGTGGACCACATGTGGAGCCGAGGCAGGCAGCTAGCTAGCCACGATTGTCCCCGCTTTGGACAATGGAGTTGTATAAAAATGTGTCCCCCGTACGGTTAGCAATTACCAATTAGCTACAAACTGTTTATTTTATTTGTAAAGTTAGGATTTAAACATGGTGGTCCAAAGGGATTGACTCTCTTTTGGAGCCAGCCCTCCAGTGGTCATTTCAGGAACTGCATTTTTTTGCCGTTTTTGTTTTTTCAACCACGAAGAAATCAAGACTTGTTGTTGTTTAGGCGTTATTGTTGCTCACTATGCATGAATTTTTACAGCAAAGTGAGGAATGATAAAAATAGAGTGAGAGGAAGAAAAAAAATAAAAGAGACAGACGAGGAGGAAGAGTCTAGAGACTGTCAACTTTGAGTATGAATCACCGGTGAGGAAAAGACACCTAGCTGATGTATAAACAGCAAAAATCCAGCAAACACTCCTCTGCGCTCCTTGATGGCGGAGGACACTCCGGAGGAGAGTGAAGCGTCGTGACCATCTTCAATTATGTGTGTGCTTTTAAAAATGTAGGGAGGCATCGCCGGTCAATGAAGCCCTGAACGAAAAGCAGCAGGAATTCCTCCTAATTATTCTTAATGGTCAGCAGAAGGAAAGGTAGTGACCCCGCATCTGAGCAGGACCTCAGCGGCAGTGAAAGAAAAGCCTGGATTACAGCCGTAACAGTTACATGCGCCGAGACAACAGCTTGTTTCTTTTAAACTGCTTGACCTGTGACTCATTTCTGCCTCCGACGAAGAAAAAAAAAAAGCCACCTGAAAAGCAAAGGGGGACTTCAGAGCTTTCATTTGTTACTGTGATGGATTACGGCGCTGACACCACACGCTCGGGTGCACAATGTGGATGTAGTTACTGTGTTATTCAACCCATCACCAAGCAAAAAAAAAACACACGGCGGATCTGGAACATGGCTGACAGCACAAAAGGAAATGGAAGCCGTTCTTTATTATCAGATACAGACTTTGGAACATTTACAAAAGCACTAATACTTTTTTTAACTGCACGGGCCGAAGTTTTACCCAAGGCGGCTTCCTAGACGTGGTTGCTTATTGTGACATACAGTCATTAGTTGCACTTTCTGAGCTCGCTCTCCCAACATCCCCGGCTCATCCAGGGTGGCCCCGTGTATTCGGGAGGCCCGGCTGTCATCACGAAGACAGGAGCCATGCATGCGAGAGAAATCGCTCGCAGTGAAAAAGCTGTTGGGTTTATCCATTATTCAGCAGACGAATAGTTACCAGTGTTCACCGTTGGGCTCAATTACAACACAGCTCTTAGAGAGACTCGGTGGATATGCCCATTAGTCCCTGCAGCTGCACATTAAACCTGGAGAAAGGCCACAGGATTTTTTTTTTAATACAGTATTATCCACAGTCGGATACAAGCATTCCACCAGCAAAGCACCGAATCAGACTAGTTTACAACACTCATCGGCCTCTGAGCTGAAAATAACTAATGCACTGTCGAGATAATTCCTCTCACGGCGCTTTGAAATAAGTGTTATTTTGCAGAGCAGCAGTGCATCACTCAACAGTTATTTCAGCATCTATCATCACATTTCAGAAGTCAGACTGCCGTCCGTAGCTTTCGACAGACCCCGCAGTGACTGTGTAATCTGCTGATCATCCATCTGCGCGCACACACACACACACACACACACACACACACACACACACACACACACACACACACACACACACACACACACACACACACACGCACACACACACACACGCACACACACACACACGGGCTTTGATGTGACTCCCAGATATTTATCGGACGAAAAACAAACACGCCCCGCAAAGGATGTGGTATCGCAATGCCAGAGTTTAGCGCGAAGCATCTTGAGAGTAACCATTAACTGGGCTTGTATATTTGCTGAGAAGATGACAGAAACCAGAGGAGGAAAATGAGTCTGCGCGAGCTCCGTGGAACACAGAAGCAAATGAGATCTAAATGAGAAGATTATGAAATCTGAAAAAGAGGCGTCGCGGCGGCCGACCGAGGAGCAGAAATGAGCGATGTCCTCGGAGAAAAGACTTTTCAAATGAACATTTATTCGGCTGTAATTTCTGCGGCGAGGCGCCCGGCGGGGTTAACGCGACAATGAAAGGGAAATCTGGAGTCCTCCTTCCCGTGTCAGACCCCACCCAGCCCACAGATGCAGATGTAAATTATTCATCGGTGTTTTCTTTTACCACTTCACGGGAGTCAAAGGGGTTTGAGGAAGCAGCTGCGTTTCTATTAAGCACTGCCCTGTAGCTTTTCCTGTCCCGATAAAGACAGGCGCTCTTTCTCCGCCACGCATTTGACAGTTGAGCTCGTAGGTCGCCGCAGTGCTTTGAAAGTTCATTTTCCAAGGATGTATCTGGCACGCCATGCCCAGGAAGAGAGGCCATCTGGTGACGCTAACATGAGGCAGCAGCGCCCTCCAATTCTGACCCACCAGGACATCCGCTTCGGCGAGGCAGGACGGACAAGGACACGGAGCCACCAGGGCCTAGCTCGCACGCGCACACGCACACAGGACCCAAACACTGGTCTGGATACAGACGGTAAAAAAGAACATTATGAGTCCCAACGACATCTATAATCAACTGAACAGGCATAACATTATGACCACCTTCCTAATATTGCGTAGGTCTCCCTTGTGCCTCTAAAACCGTTGGGCCTTGGGACATGGGCCTTCTGAGGGGGTCCTGTGGTGTCTGGCAACTGAATGTTGTTAGTGGGGGCCTTTGGGTCCTATGAGTTGAGGGGAGGGGCCTCTATGGATCATCCCACAGGTTCTTGATCAGCTTGGGATCTAATTTGGAGGCCAGGTCAACACCTTGTGCTGTTCTTCATGTTGTTTTTTTTAGTTGTTCCTGCAGCGTTTTTGTGTGTTTGTGTCTGTGTCAGGCTGCATCCTGCTGGGGTAATTGTGTGGAGGTGTCTGGTCTGGTCTAGGTGGGTGCTACATGTCTAAGTAACATCCACACCAATGAATGCCAGGTCCAAAAGAAGTTTCCCAGCAGAACACTGAATTATCACAAGATGGTCGATGTTATTCACTTCTCCTGACTGTGGTTTTAAAGTTGTGGCTGATTGATATGCATTATTAGATTTACGTTTACCTGACAGGACCCAAAGACGTAAGGTTTACAGATATTGGGCGTGTAATAATAAAACACAAACAAGAAGCATCCACTTTCCTGTAGATGTATTTTCAGCCGATTTCACAAACGATTTGACAATTTCATCCATAAGACTGAAGGAAGCGGGAGCTGAGAGCTGAGAGCTGAGTAACACGCTCCTGTGGGTATCGGTAGAAGATGCGGTCGGAGATACGGGAGCTCATAGAGGAGAGGCTGGTCGGACATGACACAAAAGCCAACCGTGATGGATGTGATTCCACTCTGTGAGCCAGCAGAAGAAGTCACAGCCTCTCTCCCCTTTATTTGATAAGGAAATGCATGCTGCTCAAGCACCCTGCAGGCGTATTAAAACAAGACAACCTCAGAAGGTAAACGCACTCCTAACGTCAAGAAAAGGAGCAGTGGAGGGCAGATCTGTGCAAACAAAAGCGAGCTGGAGAAACTGCAGCAGTGGGAGCAAACATCGAGGCTTCACAGAGAAGGTTTGATGGCTACCTGCAGGGCATGAGAGGGAGGGTGAGGATGTCTGGGTGTGTTGTATACATGCAACTAAATCTTCAGCGTTCGTCAGCAACTATTTTCTGTCTCACCCTGGATGACTTCAGGCAGAAGTTAACTTTCTTTAGTAGCTTTAATTCTCTGCGACTGTCAGCATCTTGCAACCAGCAAAGAGCAGCAGAACAAAAGTCACAAATCTCTCACAATAAAACTGGAGCTGAAGGAGACATGTTTGACACAGCGAAGCCCCCAGAGACCAGGAACACCTGGACTGAGATGTGCAATTTTCTTATTTAATTATTATTTTTTTTTGTATTTTACCTCTTCGTTTTCAATTTTCAGAGTCGCCAGGCGAGACTGCAGCTGCTGGAACCTCAGGATCAGCTCCCCGTTGACTGGTGGCTGTACCGAGATCTGACACACCTGCAAATAACAGAAAACAGTCGTTGACAGAGGGCCCGAAATTTCAGCCTACCGTGGGAACGCGGCCGTGTCAGCTCCGGTTTAAACAGGACGCAGGCGTTGGAATTCTTTTCCAATTGCAGAGCAAACCACAGTGACTTCTGCCAAATGAATGCAGACAGACGCACGACAACAGCTTGTAAACAGACGTGATATCAGCGTTGTGCCAGCCAAACAGTAAAACTCCGAACACATGCCGAACTGCGTGGCTGCAGGGGGAGGAATAACACATGATTTGTCAATTTCGGTGCCCCATTAAACCTGAACTTGCGGCCCAGACGCAGTAAATATAAGACCTCATTAAGGCCGAGACCTTTTAAATAAACTCGAAGTTCACTTCCGTGTTTTTTTGGAGTACTTGCAGAGATGCACGCAGATGACCTGAAAACCACCAGACATGTTAAAAATCTTTGGTCTCTCTAAATACACTTTATTTTTACCTCAACGAAATTAAATAATCAACAAATTAAACCATAAACTACGTTAAAATTATCGCAACATTATCGTAATCAGCATTACGTACTTCGTCTCCCATGTGAGGCTGGAAGTCAAATTTTGCCGGCGGGCAGAAGGCGGTCGGGTACATCTCCATGAACCTCTGCCTGTCGCTCCGCGGGTCCAGACTGTCCACGGCGTTTTCGATGATGTCCAGACCTTCGTGACGCGACGTCTCCAGGTTGTACTCCGCAGACAGGTAAGTCCGGAGGGCCCGGTTCAGACTGGCGTGGTACCCCAGATCACAGCACTAGGGGTGGAGAGAGAGGAAAACAGGATCATGGTCAAGTGTTAGTACAGGATGTGGAATATTTGATTTCTGATTTCAGAATTTGGGACTGAAGCTGAAGAGTTTTCAAAATAAAAGCTTAAAGGCAAATTCTCCAATATAGAAATAAAAAACAAGTGTATTATTATTGTATAGTGTATTATTACTTGGTCTATACTATGGCAAGCAAATAACACAGAGTCTATGTCATTGTCCATGCTATAAGAAAGAAGAAGAAATCGCAAATTTTCTGCTTGTCCAGACGCTGACGAACGGGAAAGAGGAATTGTCAGGCTACGGCATAGTGTACAAAGAAGCATAGATGTGGCTTGAGGCTTAAGCAGCCAATAAATACTTACTAATTACCACATGATAAGCTGCTTATACTGACAATAAATCATTTGGTTTGGGGAAAAATGTCAAACCATAGCACCATAGAAATAAGGTCCACGTTGTAAAAAAACAGTAGTTCCCCTTTAAGGAAGCTGCAAAAAAACTAGCAGTAGCAAATTATAGGAAAACAAGCCGACCGTCACGAGGTCTGTAGGTCAATCTATAGACCCCAGATGATGATAACAGTCAACTCTGGACTGAACGCGGCATAGCACTATTGTACGATAACAAAATATTGGTGAAGTGAACGAGTTTCATGGCCGATTATGCGTTATTTAGAGGCTGCGTTTCGGTGCCCCAGTCAATTCCACTATATGGATATACACAGATCTTACAAGCGACTACAAATGACACAAAAGTTATAAGGGTAAGTAAACAATTTTATGCCAGAAATAAGGTCCAGGATGTGAAAAAATAGTCGTTCCCCTTTAAGGAATCTGCAAAAAACTAGCAGTAGCAAGTTAGAGGTAAACAAGCCGACTGTCAAAGGTGTCCATGGTGCTCAGAGATGACATCATCAAGGTCAGATGACATCATCAAGGTCAGATCACATCATCAAGGTCAGATCACATCATTCGGGGTCTCTCGGTCAATCTACAGACCCTGGATGATGATAACTGGTAACTCCAGACTCAACGGGGAGTAGCATTCATGTACGATAACAAAATATTCGTGAAATGAACAAGTTTCGGCAGATAATGCGTTATTTAGAAGCAAGAATTTCGGTGCCCCAGTCACTTCCACTATATGGATATAAGCAGATCTAAATATCTCCTGACTGACTACAAATGACACAAAAGTTATATGGGTGAGTAAATGATTGTATTTGATAATGAAAAATGTTTGTTAAAATGACATATATCGTCATGAAAAGAAGCGCAATGGGTAACACTGGTGCCTTCTCCTGGTTTTTTAAGGTTTATCTGTAGCAGCATGTTCGTAAACACAGGAAAACACAAGCATTTATTATTCAGGACAGAGGATTTAATTATAAGAATCAAATGTTCTGTCCTGAATAATAAACGTAGTAAACAACAACAAAAAAAGGATGTCTTAATCTTTAAATCAGACACATGCCTCTGCGTTACGCAACTTGAATGTTACCTCCAACGTCGCTAATGCTGATTTTTACCAACTAGAACCTCGTCCAAGGTCTCTCCTGAGAGGACACACAAGCCGAAACACAACCACACACACGCTTACAGTTATACGTACACACAAAACAGCCTGAATCATCATCAGCAGCAAACGTGCCGTCTGCTCGTACACTTTGTTTTCCACGATAAAAAAAAAAGTCTAAAAGTCATCACTAAACAAATGTGTGCGAGTCTACACACACGGCTCACGCAGAGCGCATCCCACACACAATCACGTGCGCACGCACACACGCGCCCCGTCGAGATGTGAAGGCTTGCGAGCAAAGCGGGGAGAGGGGTAATTTCGGCGCACAGCGTGGCGCTGAATAGAGGTTGCGTTTCTCTCTCTCTCTCTCTCTCCTTTGGTCCTGTGTGGAATATAAAATCCCAAACACTTGCTAAAAATCCAGCCTTCCTCTGTTTCCTTAGAAACGCCTCGGAAAGTGGTGCAGTGCATTTGTTTCTCTTTAAAAAATAATAGTAGTAACCCAGGTGAGCCATATTATAAATAAGTCATGTTTATTGCTGTGGTAGAAAAAAGGTCAAACAAAGCAATACGCTAGGAAGGTACAAAAGAGAGACATGAGTGCTGAGGTGGATGGAGTGGAAAACCTTGCAGACCCGCAGCTGTAAATTATAAAAAACTCAGCTCAGGGCCGGATTCACTCCGACTCCGCGTTCAGAAAAAAAAACCCATCAAAACAGTTACACAATGTCAGCGTACCCTCAGTTTAACTGCGCACAATGAGTTGGACTTTAATAAGAACGTGGAGAGAATGGAAGGAGGAAGGAATGGTTTTCATCAGAACATTTAATAAGCTGCTTTAATTCTGTCCTGCGCTGTAATTTCCATCCCACGGTCTGGTGTCCGAAAATCTCTTTTGCATTAGGAACAGCTGCTCAAGTCGTGAGCGTCTCTGTTGATCTGATCAAGCATAACATTATGACCACATTCCTAATATTGTGTAAGGTCTCCCTTGTGCCCTTCAAAACGGCTGGGACTCATCAGAGAATGGACATGGACCTTCTGAGGGTGTCCTGTGGTGTCCAACAACACAGTGTTGTTAGTGGAGGACCTTTGGGTCCTATGGGTTGATTGGAGGGAGCCTCAGTGGATCATCTAAAAGATACTTGATCAGTTTGGGATCTAGTGAATTTGAAGGCCACGTCAACAACTTGAGCTGTTTTTTGTGTTTTTTGAGTTGTTCCTAAAGTGTTTTTGTGTGTGTGCCTGAGTCAGGCTGTGTCCTGGTGGGGTAATAGTGTGGAGGTCACCGATCTGGTCTAGGTGGGATGTACATGTCTAAGTAACAATGCCAGATCCAAAACTTTCCCAGCAGAACACTTCATTGTCACAAGATGGTCAACGTTATTCACTTCCCCTGTCATAATTTTGTGGCTGATCAGTGTATGTACTGTGTCATGTGGCGTCGTACTTACGTCAATTAAGTCGGACAGGTCGTGGATGTAGTACTTGAAAACGGATGAGTTTGTGGCTTCCAGCGTCAGCAGGTACTCGTTCCGCGCTTTGATCGACTTCAGCTTGTTCTCCGAGTACTTGGCTTGACGCTGATGAGAGAATTAAGAGGTTAAGAGGGGAGAAGAAGAAGAAAAACAAAACATGACAAACAGACGGCAACAGAGCGAGCGAGACGAGTGGAGAACTGCCTTTTGACAAGCGATCGCGGCGTCAGGTCTCCGCGCACGCTGCCAGAGCTGGGACGGGATTACAGGCCGCAACAACGTCCTCAATAAACATTAGAGGAGGAATAAGTTAGAAGAATTATGTTATAAATCGCAAAGAGGAACGAGAGCGGGAAAAAAGGGAAAAAAACAAACAGACAAACCTAAACTAAAAACAGCCGTCGACCTTGACTTCAACCGTGATAGCTCAGTCTGGGGTGTCTGTCTAGATCCTGCACTTCCTCTCTAAACATGAGGCTGCTAGTTAGTCACCATCCACTGACCAATGGGCTGTGACTCATCCATCCACTTCTAAATCAGACATATTTTAACACTTCCCAAATGCATTCCTGGAAAAGTTGAGTAAAAAAAAATCCTATGGCCTTTAATCATTTGCCACAGAGAGTTAACAGACACCAGGCCTGTTCTGAGAAGCCTGTTCATTTGGCCGCGACTCCTTCACTGACTGCATCCAATATGAGACATGTGAACGTGAGAACGTTTAAAAACCCTCAACAGAAGTGTTGTTGTCTCAAAACTAAGCAATGTAAAAGGAAATGGGTGGCTGCTGATTTTATTTTCGCTTAAATGCAGTTGTTGCAAATTGGGTTAAACAGTTAAACCGGCATTTTACCTTCTCTTTCATCTTCTCAATCTTCTTCACGGAGCTGCGCCGCTGGTATTTGTCCTCCATTCGGATGCTGAAGACGGGGTCGGCCCGGCCGATCTGCTTCTCCTCCTGCTTCTCGGCCTCCTTCAGCTTGCTCTCCGCGCTGATGCTCTCCGAGTGGTACATGTGGTAGGTCTTCATCACCTGGAGAGGCACGAAAGTTGGCGTAAGACTAAAAGACAAAGCGCTTTAAGGAAATCTGACACTAGTTTATGTTTGCCTTTTTCCATCTTAGGGTTGCAGGGGGTGCTGGAGCCTATCTCGGCTGTCATCAGGCGAGAGGCGGGGTACACCTTAGACAGGTCGCCAGTCTATCTTAGGGCTAACACGGAGACACAGACAAACACTCACACTCACATTCACACCTACGGCTAATTTAGTATCACCAGTTAACCTAATGAGTCTTTGAACAGTGGGAGAGTACCTGGACAGAACATGCAAACTCCACACAGAAAGGCCCGAGTCGGCCCATGGATTCGAACCCTGTCCCTGGTTTATGTCTTTGCTGAGAAACCTTGAGCATTGCGTCAGTTTCCGCGGGGTCAAAGGTCACAATAATCCATCTTCAGCACGGAGACTGACCTTTCAAAGCCCACAACTAAGCCTCCAATCCTTTGACCCGCTCATTCATCACATATCGATTCAGCTCCTCTCGCAGCAGGCCGCTCCTCTCTCTCTCTCCAAACCACAAACCAAGACTCAGATCCTCTCCGGCCCTTTTTTTTTTTTTTCTCGTGACCACGACGACCACAAATCACAGACGTGGTTCCTTCGTTGCTTAATGTTTGAAGAAGTAAAAATACTCTCAGGGAGCAGATTTGGGTTTAGAAATGAGGAAGTAGGTGGCATCTTTTTTTTTTTTTTAGGTCTTAGTGACAGTTCAGCCATTGTCTTTAAGGACGATTAATATAACAACAAAAGCGTATTTTACTGAAATCGTAATAAACGTCTGCTTCTCGTTTGAGAGAAAATCAATCAAGTCAATGTGTCAAAAATACTTTTTGGAAGAGAGTGGTACATTTTCTTCTATTTACCACATTATTTTATTTATTATTATTGTTTTTTATACCTACATTATTGTGCCTTACATCTGTATAACAGGTAGAATATGCTCCTGAAAGATATATAACGGAATAACAAGCTGAACCTGTCGGCCTATTTATAACAAAGGAAACACACTGAACTGTTGATAAGAGCGGCTTCCTAAACTTTGAGTCATCGTCTTGAGGAAGCGTTAGTCATATTGCTTCATTACTTCCACTGGGCTGTGACTCAGTTGTAAGTATCAGGTAAACTATGAAATAACAAGGAGTTCTTCAAGAGCGCTGAGAAATGATAACAGGGCTGTTAACGCTGAACAGCTCGGTTGAATCACCGACTGTGGGAGAAATGAGGAGGTAAATTCGTGACGCCAACGTGGAAGCATGCACCGGTCAGGCGTAACATTATGACCTAATGTTGTTCAGGTCTTCCTCGCGCCTTTAAAACAGCTGTGACTTGTCAGGGAATGGACATGGGCCTTCTGAGGGCGTCCTGTGGTGTCTGGGAGCAGAACGGTGTTAGGCCTTTGGGTCCTATGGGTTGAGGGGAGGGGCCTCTGTGGACCATCCTGCATATACTTGATCAGTTTGGGATCTAGTTGGGATTTTGAGTTGTCATTGCTATGGGGTGGGACTGCCTGATCCGGTCTAGGAGGGTGGGCCAGGTCCAAATATTCCAGAGATGGTCAGAGTTATTTAGTTCTCCCGTCAGTGGTCATAATGTTACGCCTGGCTTCTGTAGGAGATCCCATTGACTCTCACAGATGAATGAAAATTAAGAATTTAGCGGAAATGGGACATAGACGGGAAGGAAGAACCCAGAGGAAATAAAAATAGCTGGAAGATGAAGAGGGGAGGAAATGAGACGAGAAGGTTTATGGCAGCTGGCCAAACGTAAACGGGCCGGGGGGGTAATAGCGCACCAGTGGTTTAACCTGGAATGAACCAACTCCTGCAGATTACAGCTCCACAACCTGTGTATGAAATACAGTTGTCTGCGCAAAACCTCAACTTCAGTACAAATAGACTCACCCAGCTCAAAATCCAAACATCTTTCCCCCCGCACTGAGCTATTTCCGTACGAGTGGAACGAGAGAGAGAAGCCGGATTTGTCTGGAGCCCTTCGCCTTTGGTGGGGTTTGGCCTAACTGGAACCCGTTTAAAGATGGGTGACTGACCTTGGGCCGTGTACTCCTCACTTACTGGTCTGGAGTCTGCCACTGCCGTGTTTACTTTAGTG
This sequence comes from Planiliza haematocheilus, assembly GCA_005024645.1. NCBI lineage: Eukaryota > Metazoa > Chordata > Actinopteri > Mugiliformes > Mugilidae > Planiliza > Planiliza haematocheilus. The sequence goes on along the minus strand of SRSE01001415.1, from coordinate 8,605,561 downwards.
CTCTTTTTAGAGGGACATATTTAGAGACGGGCCAGACCTGTTATTTCAATGGCGGAGGCCGACTTGGGGACTGTGGCTGTCTGATGCAATAGCTAACCAGTGTGTGTGTGTGTGTGTGTGTGTGTGTGTGTGTGTGTGTGTGTGTGTGTGTGTGTGTGTGTGTGTGTGAATTTGCGTTGTGCGCACGTGTCCTCCCCCGTGGGGCTAAACCAGGTCAAATCTGGAGCGTGGACGGTGGCGAGAGTGACACACATTGAGTTTTGGAGTAACACGTTGTGTTTGGAGAAGCGGAGGACTGGAGGTGTAATCACTGCGGGCCTCTGTGGTGAGTAACAGGACACGCTATGAGCTAACAGAACAGCTCTACACGCCATCTCACGGGAATGCACAACGACTGCCTGGACTTGGATCACTGTCGGTCGATGGGACGATACGTGGGGATGCTAACACAAAAAGCTAATCAGGCATAACATTATGACCACCTGCCTAATACGGCGTAGGTCTCCCTTGTGCCTCTAAAACAGTTGTGACTCATCAGAGAATCGACATGGGCCTTCTGAGGGTGTCCTGTGGGGTCTGGTAACAGGGGGGGGGGGCTTTTGAGGGGAGGGGCCTCTGTGGATCATCCCACAGATCTTTGATCAGTTTGGGATCTAGTGAATTTGGAGGCCAGGTGAACACCTTGTGATGTTCTTCGTGTTTTTTGAGTTGTTCCCAAACTGTCTGCTGTCATCAAGGAGCGTCACTGCTATGAGGTGGGCATGCCTGGTCTGGTCTAGGTGGGTGCTACATGTCTAAGTAACATCCACACCAATTCCAGGTCCAAACGTCTCCCAGCAGAACATTGGATTGTCACAAGATGGTCAATGTCATCTACTTCTTCTGTCGATAGTTTTTATGTTGTGGCTGATTGTTGTAACTTACTTTATAATATTAATAAATGTCCATTAACCATATTGCATACGTCAGAGGTTATGCAACAAAAATCAAGCCATGAATTTTCATCCTTCCATCCCATCTCTGTGTTCGCTGGCATGTGCGAGCCATTAAGCTAAGATAGCAGGCTTGCAGGGTTAATTGCAGTAGTTGCGGCTGTGGAATTAGCTATTGATTCACGACTTAAGCACATCTATGCACCGACGAGGTCGGTCGCAGAGTGCTGTAAGAGTACAGAGTACAGATGTGTGGCCTGTGTGATGCACAAGTTTGATGGTCTGGTGAAATGCAACTAATACCTTGAGAAAATGTAACCCGTGGGTTCAGAGGTCTGCAGCCACATCTGTGTTTAGCCCTTGAGGTTTTTCAGAACATATATATATATATATATATATATTTATGTATGTACAGAGGCAAGCTAGAGTTCAAAAAATAACTCAAGACAGAATGAAAATCTATAGAGGGCAGTGTGGCTTTGCATTGGATTATTTTTAAGAGCAAGAAAACACAGCAGATAAGAGCCATTAAAAACCGAAATACAAGTCAAGCAAACACGAAGCTGACACTTCTCAGCTCTCGATAGCCGGGCCGTGAGAGTAAAGAGTTTTTTTTTTAAGCTTTTGTGTTGTGTGAAAGAAGTCGGCGCAATTACGTCGGCGGCGTGTTTGCTTGAATGGTGAATTCCTTGCAATATCTCAAGAGTTACATGGTTAAAGACGTTGAGCTGTTACAATGAGTTAGGAAGCGTTTAGCTCAGTGCAATAAACCAGTCTCAACCACAGCCAAGATGAGCATACTTAAGTGCATTAGAGGGGGGAAAAAGGGCAGTCATTACTACTTACTGTGTATAGCTCATTTAGGACTTTCATTAAGTCTTCCTGGAGCTGAAACGCGATTTCCTTGCTCTGAAAAAAAAAGAAGAAACACAAACAGAAGAACAATGAGATGGAAAATACTTAAAAATACTTTTAAAACAGATATAAAACACATACTACTTCCAAACCAACAAAGTGACACTCTTCTCTCAACATTGACGGCAACTTCTCCGTCCGTCCAGCGCCGTTTACCGCCTATTACCTTCTTCCTAAATGACCAGACGCTGACCCGATGCGACGCTCCGGGCTGCACGGTGCGCGCACACGAAAAGAGACCGGCGCATTTATCATCCGGCGTCAAACACAAGGTCTCTGTGCGAAAAGTGGTATCGATGTCACGACAGCTTTCCCACTCAAATCATCGGCTTGAGTTTCACCTTCCACATGCTCAACACATTAGCCGGCCTCCACAGTTGAATGTAAAAGATTTCTGCCAAATATGTTAACCCAATCAGCCGTGCCACAGGGCTGACTCAGTAATACTATCACACACACACACGCCCACATTAATGCATCTCACGGTTGTGGGATACAGTTCAGCGGCGGCGGTGTGATGGATTTAGAGCGGCTTTTTCTATTAATTTAACAGTGGAGCATCCGTATTTCCTCCACGCTGACTCATATACTGTATCACATGTTTATGAGATTATGAGTCATGATGACAATGAATTTTTGATCCCCCCCCACCACCACTACGGTCGGATACCACAGCGCTGATACCTGGATGATGTTACAGCCTTGGCCCACACGCCAGGTCTTTCTCTAACCGAATTACGCTCAGACAAATCTCATTCTTGGAGCCGCTCCCAGTGAAAAAACAAAAATGTGTATGAGTGTGCTGAGAGCAATATGAAGTTGCAGTTCTTTAAATTACTCAGGCACGTATACAAAAAAACACTTGTACCACAGGTTTTTAGACCGTTTCACTGCCAGCAGAAATAGGGCCTATTCAGACCTTGCATCAAGATCCAATCCGGGCTATCCCATTGCAAGCGTCCAGCTTTAGGTACGTGCATTCACACCTGGTATTAACATGTGTCTCCAGATATGATCTCGGTTCTGTGCTCTGTACGCAAATAAGCAAGAGCACCTTCAGTGAGTGTAGGGGGTCTTTAATACGACTCAGGGCGCACGGCATTGCCACTACCAGGACTTTCATTGGTCAAAGATTGGATCTCTTTGTCCTGAGGGTGTTCACACTTGTCTTTTACATGATTTAGTGGCTCAGATTGGATCTTAATGCAAGGTCTGAACAGGCCCCTAGATTTAAACAATAAATTAATTCAAATATCTTTAAGGAAGGGAATGTATTTAACCAGTTTGGTAGGAAATACTGAATATAAATGTCTACACCTCTTTAAGAGATGCTCAATGGGAGAATGTTTGGTTGAGAACACATCAATTCCTGATCAGTGAGTGTATGCGTATAACTATAATATATATAAAATATGTATTAAATGAATTTATTGCATATTAAATATGCAGTGAATTTAAATGTAAAGCCGTGTCTCCATAATCGTTGAAATTTATGGCTTCAGAACGTGTGAGTGGTTCAAGTGCTGGTATTATCTGCAGGATCCAGGTCATATGGAGATAAACTGAATAAAACTATATTCCAGCAGCTCCTCTCAAATCTGAAGCATCTCTTTGTTACACTGCATATTGAACTTTTGTGGTTATATTAGTTCAGTACACGGGCAAATCCAGTTAGTCACATGCACCTTGTTACCCTGCACACATGTGGTTTCTTGTGGGAAAGAGGCTCTGTTGCCATCACACACCTCACTGGTCCAAATGAGTTCTCAGAAATGTTCATAAATATATAAAAAAACAGCCATTTTCAGCTTTAAAAGCTGCAGAGATATCCGAGGCTTCTCCTTCTCCTTCACATGTCCCTCACAGGTTGAACTGCAGAGCCTCCAAGCATGAGAACAGACAGCAAAGAGGATTACACCCTTGGTTACTGTCTGCCAGGCTGCTGCCTTAAATTAGAGAGACACACTGGGTGACCTGGCCGATCAGCATCACCTACCTAACCTCCACCTGGTCTGCCAGTTCCCTAACTTTATCACGGAGCCAAACAGCCTATAAGCTCTGGATAACCAGATCTTGAAACCACCAAACTTGGCAAGAGACGGCCTCCTTACAGGGAGTGTAGAAGATTGAGTTACGCAACCGTCTTTTTAGTGAATTAAAGGATGGTCTGGTCCGGTCCTGGAGATTATCTGTACCAAGTAAACTGTTCATTAATTATAAATACAAATCCTGCGCGTCCAAGAGAAATTCTCCTGTGGGAACATCCATTAGCTGCCGTTCGTTCAGAGGACAGAACCTTTGACTATCTGTCACATCTAACAGACATCAACTCTTCTCCATTGAGAAACCTGGGAAGTGATCCAAAGCTCAATGAAAAGCCTTCTCAGGGATCACATGAGCTGCCAACGAGTGTGCGCTCATGGTTTTCCCATATAGATGGGGTCTGCTTAGCGGTAAGACCCCCTTCAAACGAGGGTCAGTGCTTGGTTTGATGAAAACTGCGTCCAGTTGTGACGGTTCAGTGTGTGAGGAGGAGTTTACCAACGGTCGTGTTGTGTAACTCGTTGATTTAATTTACGCAACTCATCCCCTTTCATTTTAAAAGAATCTCAGTTGGAAGGGAGGTGGAGGGAGGGTGGGGGTCCTATTCAGTCTTAATTCATTAAAAGGTTCCTACAAATGGGTTTCCCCTTTTAGGTTCATACCATCTGTATTCCAACCACATTACAAAGATGAAACAAGCCCGGAGAGGAGAAACCAAGGAAGCCTTTAGGGAGTGGTGGGTTTCATATTGCCACTGACATAAATCACAGTGAAGAGATGGCAGTTGTATACCCTGCAGGGCTTGTGTGTGTGTGTGTGTGTGTGTGTGCGCTTCAGATCGGTGGGTCTTGTCACTGCAAAGGGCTTTGACTAAATAACACAGATACATATGCAATGATTTTCATTTAGAGGTCACACTTTTAAGAAATACAATTACTACAATTACTGGATCTAAGCAACACCTCTTAAGTGGTCTGACGTGCTATTTGTTTGCTTATCCGAGCAGATAGAACATTTGTGGTTTTAGGAGGAGTTACATGTTTAAGCTTGAACAAATTTATGTGGGTTCACTTGATATGACGACAGGTTGACAGGTAAGATCATGGAGCACAGAGTTTAGTTTCAACAAATGAAGCACAGAGGTATCGAAGTTGGCGACCGCAATGTGAGAGGTTGCGCGCGGTCACTGCATCCTAGCTCCTAGTTAGTGACTGTTAAAGATTATGGAAGGTGCATTTGGGGCCATTTCCCAAAGTCTAACTCTCATGCTCAACTAAACACATCCTGCCTCCAGCTTCGTACCTCAGTCGACTCTTTTAACTGTTCCTATCGGATGCCTCAGTTGGTAATGCAGGCTGTCCACAAACCAGAGGGTTACTGGTTTAATTCCCAGTACATATAACAAACCAAAGTGTGATTGTGCAAGAACCTGATTTGCTCGAATGTGCAGATGTGTCAATGTGACTGTGAAATACTTTGAGCACTAACATAAAAGCGCTATATAAACACAGGATCGTCATGTATCATCTGGTTAAATCGGCCTTTTTTCAGTGAGACGGCACACACACGACCAGGAGCCTTCAACTAGAGCAGCTAAAGGGAATTCAGCTTCAGTTAAGTTTATTATTTTTCACACCTGCGACTTTGCCACTGTGACACGTTTCGCCGCTGGAAAAGTTCAAAACCGCCTCGGGCTCGGGGAAATCCACCTTGTAGCTGCAGCAGCAGAATGTGACTTTCATAAATAAAGCAGGGCAGAGTAAAACAAAGAGCCAGTTGTATGAATAATGGAAACCAACTACATGTGATAAGATCTGTCCAAGCGTGAAGGAAGAAAAAGAGGGCAACCGCAACATTCAGACGAAACGAAGGAGTTTCTGCAGGAGTCTGTGGTTGCCTTTAAAAAGTGACCACAACGCAACGCTGAGAAGACAAACAGGTCAACCAGAGACTGTTAACGTAGGCACCAGTCGTCCTCTGATGATGCATCTCACAGCAGGAAGCCCCGACTTACAAAGAAATAAAAACACAGGTCTTTGATGTGCTGGAAGGATGACAACAGTACAGCTGTCTGCTCTAAGCTGTGAGGGAGCACATGTAACATGGGGGGGACTTTTCTGTTGTATGCGCCTCGTTACTGGAGCTCTGCTGGGATCAAAGGCTCGGGGAAGCTTTAATTAGAGGGCGCGCTCTGTCTCAGGTCTCCTGTGAGCCGGGACCTCCCAGCAGGCCGCTGTTTGTCTGCGCAATGTCACCTGAATCCACAAAGAAAACCTTAAAGGGACGGCCGTTTCACAACGCGGCTAGATATCGCAGATTCCACAGGTGGAGCGAGCGTGCCGGCGTGCTAACCGAGAGAGTGCGTGGATTTGGCAGAGTACAACCGGGATTCCACTAAAAATGTAAATCAGCGCTGGGAGCACTCTGTCATTATGATCATCAAAGTATGTTGGGTAAGGGGGAAGCAACAAAACCAACCGCTGAAAAACGACTGTCTGTTTCACATCTGGCCTCATTAGCAGAACTACAAGCCTTTAAACGCTATCAAAAGGAAATGACTGCTGTAGCTTCCTGTTTGCGCACCAGAAGTTCAAGCAAGTATTTTAAAACCAAATCCCCGTAACATCAGAACCAGCCGCGACCTAGCGAGCGCTACTTTGAAGGGAAAAAAGAAGCTTCTCTCTTTTGCTTTCTGAGCATGAAGGTAGGGCATATCGGGTTTACAGTAAAGTGGGGCGAGCCAGGGAAGAGAAACAGAGATGGAAATGTTGCACGAGCTAAACTCATACAAAGGCACTCCTCTGGAGAAAACACACGTTGTAATTTAGGCCTGTGGTGGGCTCATGTGACTCCTGCAGCATAGGAGCTCATAATCTCTTAGGGAGTTGTCATCTTTGTGGTGGAAAGGGCTGCGCGTTTGGTTTTGGAGACCAAAGCCGTGGGAGACTGAAGGCGCACTGATTTGAAAGCGCGTCGACCGAAGCTTCCACAGCATTACTCTAATTCAGAACGCTAAACCACGGGAGCCCGACGGAGAATCCCACCATCAAAGGAAAAGCTGAATCTGTATACTGTACGTATCCTGCGACTAAATATACGCTATCGTCAAATGAATGGGTTAATTGGAAGTGAAAGATCGTTTATATAACATAAGGAACTGGAGGCACTGCTGCCCGGCCTGACCACTATGAGAAATCTGGATTGCGTTAGTGGTGAGTTCAACTGTTTGGCTGATCATAGAAAGAAAAGAAAATCAAAAGTTGACCTCTCCAAGCGGAGGTCGAATTTCGGTTTAGTGGAAAGAAACTCAAAAGCGGTTGAAGCTCACATGAGGAAATCAAGCCGGAGGAGCGAGCTTCTGGGTGGAATTGCGTTATCTTATAAAAGTGCATTAGGGTTAAACATCACGCACACATTTGTATACGAGATAAACCTTGGCCCACATTCATCATGACTTCCTCTGCGAATTTGTCGGCGTCCATCTAATTTATTTAAAATGTTACTCGATTTCCTCTCATGCCGTTCGGTTTCTTTGGGACTTCTCCAACTTCAAAGCTAACGTATTTCGAGCTGCCTCGGCTCCACATGTGCTCCACTTTAAATGTGGTGCAGAGCATCAAAACCGCTCGTTGCAAAGTGTGTGTCCGTCTTTATCTACGGTCTGCAGCCCCACAGAGCACTGCACTAACGATTATTAGCCTGCAGGGTGAGCGGGGTAATGCGCATCCAGTCCACTCACCTTCTTGAGTAGCCGCGTGGAGTCGTCGCTGATCTGCATGAACCTCATGATGACGTTGTTGAGGTAGATGTCGCTCAGTGTTGCATGGTCCTTACTCTCCCTCCTCACCTGGTTCAGCAGCAGGTACCAGCAGTTGACCGGCGAGAGCAGATTCTGGTCTTTCCTAATGAAAAAAAAAAAAAAATCAGTTAGGGGACACAATTTAAACTTATTTATAGTTTAGCAGACTTCCAGAAATAAGCTAGCAGACCCGTTACAAATATCTGTTTGTGTTTTGTGTCAGTGATTTGAACATATTCTCACGTGTGCACATATCAGTGTCACTTCATTTTAACCAGGAGATTGTGGCACAAACACGTCAAGTGCACCAGAGCATGCTAGCAGAGCAGCAGAAATATACATCACGTGCATCCCTTGGTGTTAAACTGTCCCATATACGGCCGTTCTCAAAGGTTCTGCGTACGTACAATACACGGTTAAAATACTTTGTATCGGTGACATTTCTAGGGCAGAGCTCCTGCGTTGCTCTGAGCCGAGATGACTTTCTACAACAAGAGAAGAGTGCACCGTGGACTTTAAATACACGCCGCAGACTGAAAGTAGACGGCGTGTACTTTAAGTGAAGCTGAAAAGTACAATTATGAAAGAGCCATGACAGCAGGAGACACAACGGGGAGGGGGGAAGAAGTTGTAATAAAGGGGTAAGAATAGAAATATTAAGAAAAATATAGAGCAGTCGGAGAGCCGCTTCCTGAGCTGCGAGCCCGCCGCTTCCAAGATAACTGTAGGACATTGTCCAGGCCAGAGCGAGCTGGGGCCCTGTGTAAGCACTGGCCTGCAGGCGGACTTCCTCTGGGTTAATCTGTAACATTCCTCCTGCCTGCGAAAAAGCAGCACAGCACATGAGAGCCTGCGCATGGGGGTGTGTGTGCTTGTGTGTGCATCTGGGAGAGGCTTTAAGGTCTGGGTCTGGAGGTCAAGTCTTGCAGGAACCATATGGAGACTCGCCTCTGCTCTGCCCCCTCCCCGCCCCGTCACAAAGTTAGTTTGCATAGACAGGCAGCACTTGTCAACGCGACAGGTGAAACTCCGCGCTCGGCAAGTGACCTAGCCCTGAACCAACCTTCAGTAACGGGCACCACATCTGCTGGAAGTGCAAAACTAAGCAGATGAATAACTGACACAAACATTCCAAGCGGCCGAAATGTTCCCGGGACTCTGCGAAAACAGGAAGCGAAGTGCGTCTGATTGCGGCAGAGCAACGCGCGCTGACATGAAAAACATCTGACGGCGTTCATTTTTCAAAAGAGACCAGGAAACTGTGAATGTAAATTGACTGATGAAGCTAAAAGCTGAGGGACGTACTGGTGCCAGGTTGGGACAGCGCCACACACTGATGTCAAAGAGCAACTACCAGAAACCGTTTCTGCAACACATAATGAGGAGTGCAATTCTTCTACTCCGTGCAACTGAACCTGGACATGTGACAACACCACATGTATGCGTTCATTAATTCATGGACACTTGCATGCATGTGCCAGTGGATAATGTCCAGGTGCTCACTGACCTGATCCTACACAGAACTGTTCAGAATGACCTCCTAGACTTCAGCAGTAGTTCTTGGCTTTTTATTGTGAGCATTTTGTACCTGCTGTACAAAAGAATTAAGTCAATTTGATTTGATGCAATGTGTCTCTAGGGGAGAGCAGCCCGCTGGCAGGATTAGGCAGGACATTTCCAGCACGTATTTGAACTGACTGAAGGGTACACAGACTAACCTTGTTGGTCAATTAAAGGCTTTATCTAATTTAAAACTTGAGTTCATGTGATCGTTCTTAAAAGATCATTATGAGTTTTATTTTTTATTATTATTATCCATCTTTGTTTTTTATTGTTCTGTGTTCAGCTTTAAAATGTGCTGCTCCTTATTGAACCACTGATGAGCTAGGCATCAGTCAAAATCTGACATTTGCTTGTTTTACAAACCAGCTACGGATCTAGAAGCAAAATCTTTTAAAATAGGTGCAGAGGATGTTATGGGAGAGATTTTTTTTTTTTTTTACAGTGTGCTGGCTGCCTCAGTGGACGGCCAGTGTATTTATTTTTTGAAGCGGAAAGAGCAGGAAGCAATCCGACAGAGAGACGCTGAGGCTGCAGCTGCACTGGCCTCGCAAGAGGATACGGCCATCGGGGGCTGTGCAGAAACTGAGCCGCCGAAAACAAACAGCAACTGGTGGTGGCTCTGCTCAAATCGCTCTTCGATTGCCATCAAAAACAGAATCGCTCTGCTGCCATGAACTTCTCCATAGGATGCTTATAGTGTGCCAGCTCTGAGGAATTAAATGAAACTGAGGAAATTATAAAAATAATATATGTGCAAAATACTACTTTTTGTTTCCCAGATGAGGTTAATGAATGAACATTATTTTAGAAACCTTAACTTTCTGTACACAGAGCCTGTCAGCACATTTCAATGAGCCGAGTAGCTGGCTCAGGTGCAACGCATCGTGGTACATGGCGGCAGTACAATATGGCAGTGTGAGAACTCTCTGCTTTCTCTGTCAACACAGCAGGCACGGAGGAATTTAACGTGACTAAATCACCATCAACACTAATGACCACATAAGAATTGGAAAATATTGCCATTAAGGATGGTCTGTCACTGCGCCGACCTACTAAATCAAACAGGACACGTGCAGTAAAAAGAGGACAGACTAAGAAAACAAGTGGGAGACCCACACGGGCCGTGATGACACGTCGCCCTCTGGGAGTTGCTTACCCCACATAATGGCAGGAAAATCTCTCAATGTCATCATTTCCCCCTCAGCCAGGCCAGGAACTGGGTCAGACACGCTCACTGACTCAAGAAACAGGTACGGAAAGGGAAACTAATGTCCATGAGAGGCAGGGAGGGATGCAAGTGAAACAGAGAACTCATTATGAACTTAATGCCTCAAAGAAATGTGTGCTCATGTGTGTTCTGTCCATTCAAGCCGTCTAAATCCACAAGTAACAGTGTCAACATACTTGAACTCTCATGCTGACAATGGAGAATAATTACCTTTTCAGAATGCAAGGTATTGAAAGAGGAGGTCTTATCAGCGGCAAAGGCAAAATAGCAAAGTCCTCTCTAAAATATTTTATTAATACACTGCAGTGGCGGACGTTACAGCTGCAGACCAGCGACTGGCGGCGCAATATCGCTTTTTAAGTCATACTGAAGCTCAGAAGTTCTAATTTTAGAGGCGGTAACGAGGTGCCGATGAGCAATTAATTCCCGAGCAGAACAAATTAGTAATTTTCCTGCATCCACGCATCATTGATCGAGTGAATTAGTCCAAACAGAGTCAAGTTTTAATCAAATGAGAACCTATCGACAATTTTTCTCCTCCGTGCCATGCAAACTCATCGCGCCGCAAGACCGTAGCCTGTGGCTTCGGCAGCAACATGCTTCACGCCTCCTTTTCGATCCTCGGGGACAAAACGAGGAAGTCCTCTAACCAAGAAGCTTAATTCTAGATAAGAGCGGCGCATTTGAGACAATCCCAGCTGCGGCCTGGGCAGCATAAATAATTCAGTGACTCCTCTGCTCGTCATCTCCGCGTCCCTCCCTGAACAAACTTTGCATAATACAGTATCTGTTTGCACGTGTGTGTGTTTAAGAAAGAGCGAGAGAAACGGAGGATAATGTTTGCCCATATTTGTTCATTTGTGCGCGTTCTGCAAACAGCCCATAAAGCACTAGTGAATGGCTCTCCCAGGAAGTGCTGCCGTGGGCTGGGCACTGTGACACTGGCCTGTTGTTTTGTTTCCTTAAGAGAGGAAAAGGGGAAAACACTAGTGGCACTGAACTTTTCCATAGCACATTAATGGCTATTTATTGTCTAAAGCCACTAATGCATCCGCTATAACCAGAAGCTGCTGCTGCTGCTGCTGTCTGGTTTACCAGATCCTGGAAGCTATGAATGCTTTCAGCTCTGTTATTTCGCTGCTTCGAGCAACACAGCACCTCACGCTGAACAGCATGTGTTCTCTGCAGAGTCCGCTAAGTTTATGACAGGTAATTATCAAATTTAACTGGGACGCTAGGCTAGATTTTCCATTACTGTGCAACTTTACGTGCACTGAAAACTGGGAAAACACAAACTTCTCCTTGTAACTCATTGTTAAGCAAAGAATAATATATAACATAAGACTGTTATATGTGAAAAATGACGGCTAGTTTGTGTCTTTCAAAAGGAAGAAGAGAGTTTGTCAGGGAAACAGATTGTGGTTTCTGTGGTGTTTTTTGCGTTTAAGCAAAGAACATCTAATGTGTTCAGACTGGTCATGGGTGATAATGTCATTAAGACAATTACATTAATGTAGAAACCACCATTCAGAAACATATTATTGATTATTGATTATTATAATAATAAATGAGAATTTATTTTGAGATATTGTCACAGCAGCTATAGGAAAACAGTTTTACTTTATCCATCATCCACTGCCGTCTTGCCTCTGCTTCTCTCAAGACTCCACACGGTGAAGCCCTGAAGCAAGATGCCTTCTTCTCCAGCTGAGAAGCTCTGCGATCCTCCCGCAGGTAGCAAGAACAACTCAGCTCTTTATTTCAAACTTTATTTCACTCCTGGCGAGAGTGAGAAAACTTTTTCATGGGTCAAAGTAGAGTATGTGTGTGTGTGAGAGACAGAGGCAGCTTTAGACCATTATGGTAACATAAATATGGTTAATGGGCGACATTTTTTTACACAGCCACCCCACAGAAACCTGGGTTTTTATCCTGTCACGCACGCCAACAAACACAAATGCCAGTGTTTACATGGGAGGACAGTGTGGCATCTTTGTTGCTTAAATAGCAGCACGGTTTATGGCAGGAGGAGGAGGGGTGGAGGTGTGGGAGGAAAGCATCCGTCTCCACCTGTGTTTCGCCCCATTTCCTACAGGCAGCTGAAACAAGGTCCTTTTTTAAAAGGCATATACTTACACCGATCAGGCATAACATTATAACCACCTAGCTAATATTGTGTAGGTCTCCCTTGTGCCTCCAAAACAGTTAGGATTCATCAGAGGATGGACATGGGCCTTCTGAGGGTGTCCTGTGGTGTCTGGCAACATTATGTTGTTAGTGGGGGGGCCCTTGGGTCCTATAGGTTGAGGGGAGGGGGCCCACAGATGCGTGATCAGTTTGGGATCTAGAGAAATTGGGCGCCAGGTCAACAACTTGTGCTGTTTTTCATGTTTTTTGAGTTGATCCTGCTTGGGATGGCTACTGCCATTGCTATGCCTGGTCTGGTCTAGGTGGGAGGTACATGTCTTAGTAACATCCACATGAATGAATGCCAGGTCCAAAAGTTCAAATAACATTGAACTGTCACAAGATGGTCAACGTTATTCACTTCTCCTGTCAGTGGTTTTAATGTTGTGGCTGATAGGTCTACATGTCTACACTGGAACTGAGCACATTCCAAAAATAATCCAAACTGAAGATGTCAAAAGAATTGGCATCAGTAAAAAGTCAATTTTTCTTTAATGCAGCTTGTCTTGAATATTTACCAGAGTTAGCTGCTGCTTTAGCATTCTGCTTCTTTTCCAAGAAGACCTGTCATCTGAAAGCTGGCTTAAGTCTACAGGTGAAAAAATATATATATAAAAACATACTGTTTCCTACCACAGACACATTTGTCTAATAAAAACAACCTAGTGAACACTGAGGCCGTACTGTTCAGGTGTTTCCGTGAACATGCATATGTATGGCACAAATACGGGCCGCCTGATCTGAAACCCACAGGACGGATTTTAGCATCATCCCGACGTATTTATTTAAAAAATATAGCCCGAGGCACTTGCCAACTGTTTGCCCTGTGAGTGGAGTGACCAGACTGTACCTCACACAATGAAAACCCACACAGTGCCGCGCCGCAGTCTCCCCACCGGTTACTCACGCTCACAGATGCTAAAGCCATCGCTGCTTCAGACGGAGAGCGAGAGGCTGTTTGCAGACGGCGAGGACAAACACGCGTTTTATTTTTGCTCGCTCCGCCGAGCTTCAACAATATGCTAATGTCTGCTTTTTCCATTGGCGGACTCCTACGCTGCAATAAGGCCAAAATCTACAGCCCACTTAACTGTGTCAAGAGCTATAAAAAGGCTCAGAGTCAAACTGTGATGCGCATATGCATAAGATAGAAGAAGGAATGAGGGAAGAAGACGACGATGGACGGGGGAAAGACGGGACAAAAAGAGGAAAGAGTTTGATAATCTAATTTCGGTTTATCTTTTTTTCATATGCACTGCCTCAGCAAGGTTAATTCTATCTGGAAGAACAAATCAAATTCCGGTTTCTGTTTCTCCTTGAACAGCTGTTCCACTTTTTCATAATGACAAAGTTTTGGTATTATATAACCTAAAACTTAAACACGCGCTGATCATATGAAATTGTTCCACAACTAGAAATTCAGAGGGCACCACAATTTGCAGGGCGGGAGCGATTTGCATTATAATGATGGAGATTAAGGGCTCTGGTCGCTGGTCGAACAAACGCCCGTGTTACTTTCTCAAGGAGAAAAGTGCTGCAGCAGTAGCCTTCAAACTCTGCGCCAAACTAATCGACACCACGTCGAAGAAGACACACGTGTGGCTGCAGCTTGTTCACAAAAAGAGTCAGCCTGTGAATGCACCATCATCTTGGACGGTGCATGCCGTTCAGCACTGAGTCTGATGTAATCGTTTTAGCGTAAATCATTCAGGATAAAATTACATGATATGGTCCGTGCACTAGGGTTTTATGTTTATTTATAATTCACTTATGCAGCTAAGGTAGGGCACTCAGTGCACTACGGCTAAATCTGGATGTATCATGCATAATATTACGTGTTTTACCAACTTTCAAGATGAAATAATGACTCACTCATCAGCATTCATCAACTGCTTTTTACGACCTTACTTCTAGAATAAAATACGACCGTTTACTCACCCATATAACTCTTGTGTCATTTGCACTGGTTTACTACTGCTAGTATTTTTGCAACGTGACCGAATATTTTTCCGATTCTGAGGTTGTGAACGAACCATAGCAGCAGCAAATTACACGTAAACAAGCCGACCGTCGCAGGTGTGTGCGGCACTCAGAGATGACATCATCCAGGTCAGAAGACATCATCCGGGGTCTGTAGGTCAATCTACAGACCCCGGATGATGGATGATAACAGGTAACTCCAGACTCAACGGAATAGCACTAGCATATCATAACAAAACATTGGTGAAATAGATATTTATATATTAAGCGTTATTTAGAGACTGCATTTCGGTGCCGCAGTCACTCCCACTATATGGATATATGTTGATAATTATTTCCTAAATGACTGCAGATGACACAAAAGTTATATGGGTGAGTAAACGATTGTATTTTAGGCTAGAAATAAGGTCAAGGTTGTAAAAAACAGTAGTTTTCCTTTAACACTCAGCAATACAAGTTCCACGTGGCTGCTGCGGGTTTTAAACAATAAATTGAGCACAAATGCAATGATAACCCTCATTCTGATTCAATTCTCGTGACCGCATGACATCAGAAAACATCAACAGCATCCCCTCACTTGTACTGCTGGTGATCCTTGGTGCTGCGCGTCTTGGCCATGAAGCGCTCGGCCAGCTTCTCCAGGTTTCTGGAGTACTCCATCTCAATCTCCGACTTCTTCCTGAAGAAGTCCTGAAGGTCCTGCAGGAGCTGGACCCGCATTTCCGTCTGCTGGTCCAGACATTTCTGCTGCTCCACCAACTGGGCCCTGATCTCTGAAGAGACGAGAGAAGGAAACGAATATTAGATCACGATGGAAACATAACTGTAAGGGTGAAAGGAAACATCTTTGACTAAACAGAACACAACCAGACAAAAATTCTTGATTTTCATGGTTTAGTCATGGACATAAACTCATCACAAATCAGTGCATGTTCACATTTTAAAATCTAGTGCTTAACTTTTAACTTAACAAATGGGGATGCAAACATATAGTACGTCTGAAATCTGCTGAGTGCCATTAGATGACCCGCTGCAGCGCATTATCCTTTGGTTATGGGTCTTCTGAACGTTTGCAGAGATACGAGGTTAGCAACACTGGTCTCAGGTGTTTCATTAAGACGGAGAATAACTGCAGGATGAATGCAACCTGACTCCAATCACATCCCGGGTTTATAGCACACACACACAGATACACACAGATACACACAGATACACACAGATACACACAGATACACACAGATACATGCACCCTCATCAGCGCCTGTGACTGAAAACCAAATCCACAGAGGAAACCAAAAGGGCAACAGCAGGCCCCACTTAAACAAGTTGTATGTGGAGGTAAATTACCCTCTAAGGTCTTTTCTGAGGAATCACGCCTGTCAGGAGTGCCCCTCATTTAAATTTACATCCTCAACAGGGCGACTGGGATCTAACACACACACACGAGAACGTTTTCACGTGAGCGCAGCCACACACACACAAATTGTTTCCTCTGCGAGCGGCGTCTCGCCAGGGCCATGTATAATGGATTTCTCCTAATGGAAGGTAGCCCGGGCCAGACATCTTCAGCAGAGGAGGCAGATTAATGAGGTGATTTAGAGGCGCATGGACACCGGTGGAGAGGGGGTACGTAGCCATTCCTCATTTTAAAT
This sequence comes from Planiliza haematocheilus, assembly GCA_005024645.1. NCBI lineage: Eukaryota > Metazoa > Chordata > Actinopteri > Mugiliformes > Mugilidae > Planiliza > Planiliza haematocheilus. The sequence continues at coordinate 8,589,262 of SRSE01001415.1, read as the reverse complement.
GCAACGTACTTCCACAAACAATTTGTATAATTCGCTGCAAAAAACAAAAAAACAAAACAGGTGTCGTTATATAAAGATGACAGCTGAAGGTCTTACTGGCCGTTTCTGGGCACACTAACAAAATAGCAGTACAGGATAAAGTCCCAGTGTATAAAGATCAAATTCTCAACAGAGGAGTAACATGGAAATAAGGATCTGCCGGTTCTGATCTATTTGAGCTTGGCGTGCCGATTCTTGAAGCCATAGGAGTTGTTTACATTTAAAATGAGTGGATGGGCTTCAGTCAAACGGTTGTAACACTGCATGCATGGAAAGTTACTCTATTCTTTTATTTTAATTGACTTAAATTTTTATTTTAATACAACAAAATACAGGTAATCTTATAACATTCACATCCAGTTCCACTATATCAGCTCATATTAAAGCAACTGCATTTTGTACGTTGTTCTAATTTGAACAGCAGGCTATAAGCTTTTATAAGCTTCATGAAATTTTCATTGTATAGTTGTTCAGGGTCTGCCAGTAGCTGGGAAATTTTACTGTTTTGTGCATGAATGTGTAACTTGCTGACAAATTTCCTACTCGAGTACTCTAATTGTGACTCACAGCACTTCCTGGCACGATTGTAGTCTTGTGGTTTTCTCTCCATTTGTGATAACAGCGGCAGGAAAATGTATTTTTATTTATTCGAGAGCGTTAGTAGCTTCGGTACTTGAACAAGTGACTTATATAAACCAGAGCAGATGGAACAGCACAGCGAAACGCATCCTTTGCCGAGAATTTCTAGTCTACTTCTGTTTTTGAGTGTATTTATTAAGCAACAAAGTGGACTAAAAGAAAACAATTAGACAGCAACAACTTCCTTTGTGGAAAAAAAAAAGGGACAAAAGATCCCTAAGAGCCTTTACAGGAGACCATCAATAGCTCAGTCAATCAAGATACTTAATGGCCAATCAGCCGCTGACTCAGTTACAAAGCCGCCAGTTAAAGTGAGGCTGCGAGCTGCGTGTTTGTGTGTTTCAGTGTGTGTGAACACGTTTTCTTAATGCAGTAATCAAATTAGGGCTCTGCTCCATTAATCTGAATTAAAGGCTCTCGCAATTCTGATAGATTAAAGATTTACACCGAGTCTGTTTGAAACTGTTGACTGCGTTCAGCTTTTTTTCACGTAGCAGCCACGTCTTTGAGGCACTCGTGAAGAAATAAACCACTCAAGACACAGAGGGAACGCAGCAGTGCTATATCTGTATAAATGCTTATCACGGCAGTAAAACTCTCAACCACGGCGAACCACTAACGCCGCCAATGAGGACGGTGGGATTTCAACAGCGAAACAGAAGCTTGAAATCACCAAGAACTGAAAACTATATATAAATATCAAACTAACCTGGTGGTAGTTAGGAGCATTAAGACAGGAGGTTAGTTTTAAATGCGACTGAAGTCCAACAGGTTTTTCTGATGAACGGGTAAGTGATGCAATGGCTTCCATCTCCAGAGGATGTGGGGATTAAAACAAAGCTACCATGGCACCGACACAAGGAAAGAGTGCAGTGGATCATTTAACACAATTACACTCATGACTGCACACGGAAACTCATTAAATCATTCGTTTTCCGAGTCAAGCGTTGGGCACGGCAGCACGGAGGAGTTGACGTGTCGGGAAATTAATAGAGAAACGCCACCACCTGTTGAAGAAAATGACAGGTCTGGAACTAAGACGCACTGCCGACTCACATTTGAGTGCATTCGACAGTGAAAAGTCACACAAGGGATACGACCGCAGAATCTGAAAATGCATCTCTTCTTCCTCAGTTTTGGCTTCTTTTCTCCACATGAGGCTGGTGTTTTTCAAACCAAAATCACTGCTTTTTAAAAACTGCTCTCCATATGTGGGCCACCCACGTGGTAGTCGTCTCCCTGTGATTGCTGGTGTTGCGCTTCATAGCTCTCATGCGACGTAGCTCTTGTAATTTAGCCGTCTTTCTGTTAATGCTGTCAATCATGAGGCGGTAATTTTATATAAAGTCAGAGATGTGTGTCAATTACACTGAGTGAACAAAGCACAATAAGTCTGTGGAGAAATCTGTAGTGTCTGTTCAGACTTTGCATTAAGATCCAATGTGGCCGATCCGATCACGTTAAAAGACAGGTGTGAACGCACCCAGGACGCACTGAGGTTACATTTTACCTCAACCCTAACCACATTCAGATGTGGTCTGGGTCGCATATTTCTGCTTTCTTTCGGTAGTGTCAATGCAGTGCATCCTCAGCTGCATTAAAGATCGCCTATACTCAACAGGGGTGCTCCTACATCAGTGGAGTCTTGCCCGATTCATTCATAAAAAAACATACAACCGCTATTACAAATGATTGCCCGTAAAGGCAAAAAGCACTGTTTGTGAAGTCTACTCATTGGTAAAAAGTAATAAATCTAAGCACAAATCAAAGTGTTAAACATGAGTGTGATTCTGTGTTAATCATTGGTGAAGTCATGTCCATGTAGGAGGAGCCATGTGTGGTTGAGTTATGTATTTCCCTGAATCGCTTGTGTCTATGGCAACTTCCAGGGTTGGGTAAACTCTGAGTTTTGTGCAGGTTTAACTAACTTCAGGACAGAGATAAGTAAATAATAACTTGGCTCGGCTGTTATAATGATGTCGGCGTTTATTTGCAGACAGAGCACGAAACTGAGATCAGATTTGGAAGAGACATATGTTAATGCAAAGCCTGAATACGCGTACTGAAAGCTGGTCACTTGAGACTGGACAGGCCGGATCGGATCCTAATGCCTGGTCTGAACAGGGCTTTAAACTTCAGTAATATTACAGGTACACGGAGGTCAAAGGACTCTAACGTCAATGGGACTTGCAGATGACTTGTTGACTGCCTGAGTAGAAAATAAATGTTAATGACACTTTTGAGAAGTACGGCCAACTTAAGTGTAGTTTTACGCCAATAATGCGTTATATATTGAGAACAGAAACCCCCAGAAAAAGGCTGTTTCCTTATGTTGATGTTTTCATGCGATTGTGAACGAGCCAATACGTGAAAGAGAGACGGAAAATTAACAAATCCCATAGGCAAATATCTGAAGTCACGCTGGTGTTGGGTGTCCGTCAAACACCTCCCTTTGATCGTACTCAGGCTTTACCCCCATGATAAGAGCAATGCCAGCTGTCTGCCCGGTTTCTTTAAAAGCTAACACCACCGATCGAGACTGACACGCGGGGCTTTGAACGTCTTAAAAAGTCTACCCGCTGTAATCCAAAGTTTCTCTCAAACCATAACCACCTTACCGTCACTGAGATTTCTTTTTTTGCCTCACCATTACACGGTACATTCCTGTCATTCTGAGGTCATCTGTATGGTAAACACGTGTGGAGGCCCTCAGTGTCGAGGGATCTGGGTATGGAGGGGGTGGGGTGTCTGTTATGGGGACATCAAAGCTCTCTGTGATCCCTTTCAAACTACAGAGCTGAGGGGAGATGAGAGCACCTGTGCACTGTCTTGAGAAACTACTCTGCGGGAAACGGGGACAGAATAATGTTGCTGAAAAATAATAAAAGTCTGTCATCCAATCTCCCTCTGTGTCTCTGTGTGTGTGTGCCTATCTAGAGAGCAAACAATCTACAAAGCCCTGCGAGCTTTTATAGCTATATCCAGGTACACACTGGCATAATTGGACAGAAGCTTGCAGAATTAAAGCACGGCCTATAAAGTTGTCAGCAACAAATTCAGCTGACTGATGGACATCCAGCCAGCGTGGCCCAGAATGGTGTCGATATGGACAATGAGAGAGAGATAGATAGATAGAGAGAGAGAGTGCTGTTTGGTCTTTGTGGTTGGTCAGTTTGGACCAAAGGCCTTTTGTTTCCGAACTGGATGTTATCCAATTTTTCCTTTGGAGGCCACATCACAAACTTCCCATAACCCCATTCATGGCAGCGAATATGTCCAAAGCTGCAGTTCAGAATGGCTTCTGATTTGCCAGATAGGTCCGCTCCATTGTCAAAGAAAGTGCCTTGTAAGCAGGATGGGTCCTGGCCCACAATGTTGACACCCCCGAGAGACAAACTGGGCTTTAGTAAAAGCCACTCGGCCACAGACAGAGGGCCAGAGAGATAACACTTTTTGTTCTCTCTTGACCCCAACACTGTGCTCTCTCTTGATGCTCCCAATTAAAATGAATCTGATACATTTGCTGCAGGCAGGAATGTCTTCCTCTCTGGGTACCACAACAGGCTATAAACTAGGAGAGTTTCTCCTAGTTGATTACAGTTTCCACCCACAACTATCTGGGACATGACGTACCCGCATCAGTCCCAGGGCTGCGCTTCCACATGCAGACTGGCTCATCAGCAGCACCTGAAATAGCTGCTGAGGCCTGAGGAGAGATGATACAGGAGGGTGCCCGGCCCCGCCATCTGCTTCAGATCTAGAGTTTGGGACTGGGGGGGGAGTTGTCTGTGCCTCTTATGGAGGCTGGATACAAGACAGGATAAATACCATCAAAGGTAATTACGAAACGGCACATCAGTTTTTAACCGAGCACAAGCTTTCAATTACAGCTGGAGCGGGATCAAATGGCAGAAAGCGCTAGTGTGTGCAGCGTATACACTTCTGACATTTTTCATAATCTAACAAGGCCCTAGCATCATGTTTCTTTGATAGATACGTAACATGAGGCTAAAATTATACAAAAAAGTAGTTTTATCCAAGCAACAAGATTGATACAAGATGTTGCCCACCACTGCGTTCGTTTTCCCCGAGCATGACTCACCGTGCCTTTGGTCTGGTTTACCTTCAAATGACTGCACAGACTACATAGTCACATGCATTCATGCTTGTAACAAAAGTAATGCTAACCATGTGACAAGTGTTGTAATATATATCAAAGTAAAAAAGAAAAACAAAGTAGTAAATAGGAACGGGCATGACTGCACCACACATGGAAGACATCTGTGCCATGAAGCTACCAGCACTATCTGCACAGTCCCCGTCCAAAAGATTCCCAGGCGCTCTTGTTTGGATGTTAAAGCCTGGATGACGTATGCACCGATGTAATCTTCCCGGCCGTCGACCTTCCATCTTTCCTCTCTTTATCTCTGCCTTCTGTGTGAACCAAACGCCTGCAGTGAATCTCCACTAGCCCTGCTCCACTCGTCCATGGTGTGGACCGAACGGTAAGTCCACCCACGTCACGCTTGCTGTGGCACCCATAGACATATACATAGACGCCTCTTTGAGCATGGTTGGCCTTTTGTTGTGATACGTCAGCGTCGCCGCCATATTGAAGGAGGCAGCTGTGTCCCGCGAACCAATACGAGTCAATGGAGTGTACTTTATGAAGCATCTTCTACAAAGTGCTGTAAGTTAATGCCTCCCATTTACACATTAACACACGAATGTTTATATCCAGGAAACCAATAAGATTACATTCTGAGTAGTTAATGGTACAGACGCTGTTTTTGGTTCCTATCGCTTCCCTGAATATGTACGTTTGTGTGTGAATGTGTAAATGCTTATAGTACTTTGCAGAAGATGCCTAATGAAGTTCATTCCATTCGCTCGTATTGCTTCGCGGGACAGCTCTGCCTCCTCCAATATAGCGGCGATGTTGACGTACGGTCCAGCGCTCAGTGAGGCATCGATGTATATATGTCTACGGTGGCACCCACCAAAAAGTGACCCCGATGGCCGAGGCCTATGCATTTGACACCCTGACTCATGATACATATTGTGCAATGGCTAGATTTAGCCACACAGTATTGTCATGAATCAGATGACTTCAATCGGTTTGTTTGACCACTAAGAAATGCATCATGTGCTTGGTATGTCAGACATGGCCAGAGCCAACCACCCCCTCTGTCCTCCATCTGGGCACGACTGCTGGTGTATGTTACCGTGTGACTGTTCTCTCAGATAGCATTATGAATGACACTAATGACTGGCACCTAGGCCTTCCTCTACATGAGTCACACCAGCTGTGTCTTTGATAAAATATAAAGACCTAAAAACAAACATGGAAAACCGACTTTTTGAATGAAACAAAGCTGCCAGAAACGCTGTTGCCGTTTGAGGAACAGTCAGGTTGGCCTAAAGTGATTCAGACTTGCCCAAAAAGGCTGAGCAGATTTCCTTGAGTCACCAACAGCGCAAGCGGAGCCAAATTACACAAAGCATACTTGTCAGCTTCGCGAAAGCATTTTATCTCAAAATATCGCAGGGCCGCAAATGTGGTCCCCATTACAACATCTGACTGACATCCGTGCAGCTTCCAAGACCGCAGAGAGGCTTCCAATGGAAGTACTGTAGGCTACTGGGATCCAGAGGCTGGCTGTCAAATCAGAACGGGAAAGAGCCCGGTCCGTAATCTTCTTTTCAAACGCTGTAAGCTGAACCAGCATCCTTGGGGATACATCATGATCCAGTAGAAGCTATACTTGTGTGATCTGACTTCCAAGAGGTATGAATCACTGGAGTTTATTCGGTGGCAGCAGTGATCAGCAAACAATGAACTTGCATATATCAGCTCGAAGAAATCATTTTTAATACAGGCCTAACAGACAGTAAGAGAAAGAAATACATACACACCAACCTGCTGCTTCCTTCAACAACTCCAACACACAGACACACACACACAGGAAATGCAGTAGTGATTGTGATAAGAGTTCTTGCATTTTCTCTTGGGCCCGGGAGTATTGTGGGCGGCAGACCCGAAGAGTTCAGGTTCCTTCCTGCGCTCTGGTTTTTATAGTCTGATTCAGAAGCAGCTCGGCCATGACGGCCAACTGTGCGTACTTCTCAAACACAATACACTCCCGAAGTCAAATAGCAGATGTCAAACGACGGGATACTAATGGGGCAAAATAAACACTTAAATCGACGTCAGATCCACTCAACGAGGTCGCATTCAAATGTGCAATTCCAATAACTGAAATGTAATAATCTTTGCCAATTAGATTCGGCTCTGCTAAACGACTTACGAGCCTGAAAGCCGCGGTTGCTAAGGCAACACCCCGACGGGCTAGGGGCCTAGTGCAGGCGGGAGAGAGATCAATCACCGCTGACTTTATGGTGGCCAGTGAGGACCGTCATTTTGATCCAAACAAAATAAAAGAGCGGGGAGCAGAATGCTGGGAGAAGTAAGCACATTTCAGAGGCAGAGATGTTTGTTCAGCTGCTGGTTAACATCTAGACATTCTGTTTGATCTGGACACCAGTCTGGTGTGTCGCTCCCCACACATGCACCGGCTGAGAGTTTTGTGGCCGGTGTGTGTTGAGTGTACTTATTTTGTCGACATAAAAGCTGCACCCCCGTCAAAACTTGAAAGGTGACTCTCAAAAGTTTTTCAGCAGCAAGTTCTCCAAGCCTCCAGGCAAGGAACTGCAATGGCAACCACGAAACAAGGTGTGCACAAATATTTTTCACATCGGTACTGCGGTATATTGCAGTAGGCTTTTGGTCATGATCATGTTCCCAACAAAAATTATCCATAACATGAGTAAATATACTCATACTTGTTGAGCTAAGGCATCTGCAGTGCTTGAAAGTATGACAACCATTGGATTTTGTGACTTATTAGCATGAGTTTGAGCTTTTTGTGTCTTAACTTACTGTGCAGTATATAGGCGATGCTGATTTTGGTAGGAACTACATACATTTTGGACTCGCCAAGGTTTGCATTGTGAAGATGTTTTTTTTATTATTGTGTCGCACCAATTACCAAAGCTACATATATTTGAAAATGCGTGTGAATGTATTTTCCTCAAGCAAATCCCCAGATTGCAGCAATTTGCAATTTCAATTTGTCTTAAATACTGCCGTGACCAGGCCTGAAAAGCAGTTTGAAAAGTTTCCATGTTATTTTTTTTCCCTCTCCCTGTAGCTCTGGGTCACCATTGAACCATTGGAATCCTTTTGTAGCTGCTGTGAATCAAAGCCCACCACAGCTGCCATCCTCTGCAAACAAGCAGGCTACGCTCTTTCAGAGGCACCTTTTCAAGCCGACAGAGTGTTTGATACTGGAAAGCTGAAATTTCGGCAGAGAATCATCGGCACGTCGCGTTAAAATGAAGCCAAAAAAGTGCCAAGTAAAACTTACGATGGGAAGTGGTTGCATCTGTGTGACTCAACATCAGAGAAGATAAAATCTGTGTCGGTCTCTTGGCCAGACCTCACCCACTTTCCTCATTCATCTCTAGAACGCTGTCTGCTGCCCTGGAGCAAAGAGTGTGGCTTAATGTGAATAAAAAATAGGCAGATTGAGAATAAAATATATATCGGAGGGCAGTCTGGGCAGAGGTGCTCAATTTCATTTAAAGGAAAGCTGCCATGGGCTTACAGTATCTACATATTTTACTTTTCCCAAAAGAAAACTGACACCCCACTTTGCATCTGGTATGCCTTTGTGCTTTTGTTTGTGGGTATTAGCGATGAGCGAGATAAAGGGGCTAAAGCTCATATGTCACGGCAGCCACTAATTCTCAACAAAGCTAACCTCAGGCAAAAAACTTGGCTGGGCATGCCCTCAGCTCTTACAGTTGGGATGTTTGTTTGGGGTGACAATACTATGAAAATTGTGTGGTCGGACAACTGAAGAGGGTGCAGCCCGAGAAACATCTGGGTCGTCTGCACACACGCTTTCATCCGGTGGAATATTTGCTCGCCCTTTGCAGTAAACAAATGGAAACTGTAGCATCCTGGAAAAGTCTCAAAGAGTACAAAGTCTGAAAGATAAACCTAAAGAATGGCGGAGCAGTTATGTGGCCTGTGGCATTTGAAGGAGGGGTTGTTTCTAAGAGACTGAGGATCTGTTCCCTCTGCAAGGGCCCCATGTAGGTGGGAAGGACAGGCAGAGGGAGGTGGGGCTTGCAGTTGCAAGGACGGTTCAGACTTTGCATTAAGAGCAGACCAAGTAAAAGACAGGTGTGAACGCCCCCAGGACACGCTGAGATCAGATCTCTGACCACATTTGGAGGTGGTCTGGGTCGCATGTGCCTGCATGTAGGGTGAACGCAATGCATCCGGAGTCCCATTAAAGACCACCTATACTCTAACAGGGGTGCTCCTGCAGAAGTGTTGCCTCATACATTCACAAAAAAAAACAGCTATTGTGATTGATTGCCTGAAAGTTAAGTATTTCCCAGAATCACAGATGTCTTTATTTACCTTTAATACTAGAGATTACAGTGCATACGGAGCCAAAGCCAAAGTCATGATGCATAACACAGCACTATTCTCAGCTCTGGTGCAGCGGTACAGATCCATTAGAGACATCGGCTGTTAATATTAATATTAATATAATAATATTCAACCGAGATCGGATCTGGGGACGCATTTGAAGATGCATGTCAATGCCAGGTGTGAACACGCGTGCTTAAAGCTGGTCACATGCGATCAGATAGCCCAGATCAGATTCTGAAGCGCGGTCTGAACAGTGAGCTGGAGTTGACTGAGTACGCAGCCAAGGCTGTTAAATCATTTTCAGTGGGGTTCCCTGCTGAAAGCTTCGCAATCCACTACACACTTTGGTCTCAGTTTTTCAGATTTGTTTATTTACCTCTGTATTCACTGTAATATAGCCGAGCATACATATGCTTTGCCTGTTTATTGTCGTTTTAGATAAATGAAGTATCCTGTAGTTTTTTAAAACCAACCAACCTAAAATATCTGGCAGTTTTAATCACCCACAAATCACAAAATCTATTTTTCTGTCAGCCTGCCAGTAACTGTTGTGCATCCGTCTGTTTTTCTATGTCCGGACAAGCTGCATAGCTGACTTTCAGAGTCGTCCGTCTGTCTGTTCTCCCAATGTGTTTGTACATCTGCCTTCCCTCACAACACGTACACCCCTACTTTAAAGCCCCTTTCCTTTTTTAATGTCACTTTTGCGACGTGGAGACACCAGAGCTGGGAAGGGACACCGGCTCCGTGGCCCAGAGCCAGCTAGAGCTGCTGGCAGCTTGGGTTGACATGACAACGTGTTCCCACAGTCAGGACAGTGTGGCACCATTCAGGCACAGGAAAGTATGGGAGGGTGGGGGGAGAAGGCTGTACGCCGCTAAAGCTGAGATGTCACTGATAAAGCTGGACCGGTCAGTATACCAGCTTAAAAATAAAGGGGAATGCCCCCAGTTTGGAACTCAAAGAGTAAGATAATCTGATGTAAATGTTATTTACGTTGAGCTGCAATGACCGGATGAAGGCAAAACTGTGTTTTCACAGCAGTAAAGCTTCAACTTCCTCTGAAATCTGACCCACAGGAAACGGCATCCCATTATTCAAACCCAAACCCTTTTGCAGCAGATCAGTCTGAAATTACTAAGAAGCAAGTAAATAATGAAGGATAACGTGCCAGAAACTAGGAAACTACAACTCTGACTCTTCAGAATTGTTGAGCTCCTAAATGAATTCTACACTCCTCTTCAAATATTTAATCTTGCAAATTAAAGTACGGCCGTGATAAGACTTGACGCAAACGTAAATTCAGACCAAACCCCCATACGGAAAAGAGCGATTCCTTCACCATTTGTGCTATATAAAATCTAAATAGCATTACCACAGAAAAACCAGCACCTTGCAGGATGTGGGCCTTTGATAGGGTTAAGCCAGCAGAGGAGTCGGAGGGGCCGAGGAGGAACAACCCTACTATTCAAGACCAGGCCTGTAATTCCAGAGGCAAGGACATGTGATGCTAGGGGCGAGAGAGGGAGCAAGAGAAAGAGACCGGAGAGGCAGAAATACTATGAGGCTGGTTATGTTTTGATAAAGTGTTGGAAAGGAGGACTAAAGGCCCAGTAATGTCTGACACAGAAAGATGAGATGTATAACCCGAGTATAAACTAGTCTATGACGGAATTATAAAACAAAAACTAATTTTGATTGTGCTTAAAAAAGGCAACGCAAATATGCTAAAACGCCAATCAGATATGTTTTCCCATGGACATAAAGCTCCTTTGCTAGTAAAGAGAACATAAAGTCAATGTTCGCCCTTCAACAAACAATGGAGTCTTTTCTTGATTGTTCACAAAAGCGTCCATCTGTTGCTCTCGTTCAGCTCTTTCAGCTCATCCAATATTGCTTTACTTTTTACATCCACGGATACCTCATCTTCCTCATCCCTCAGTGTCAAGCAGCAGATTCAACTTGAGCTATACTTTTCTTTTCAAAGGACACAAACATTTATCCAATGAGACTTTCGTACCTACATTTTCAGAACCTAAATTCAGGTCTTTCAAGGCCTGAGAAGTCGAACAAAAATGTCTCATCTGCAAAAGAGCAGCCGGGCCGAAACAAAGCACAAATAAAAGTTTGCACTGTCGTGGACGATCGCAGTGTGCTAGAGACACCCAAGCCCATTCAGCCTTCTCTAAAAATACTTTTACAAACCCCACAGTGTCTACACAACAGGCTGTATTGATCAGTAGGGTAATGCCTTTAAATGAGACTGCGGGCAGCACAGAGCGCCCTTGTGCGCTAGTCTTGTGAGTGTTAATAGAAGGTATTAATGATTGTGTAGTGATGTGCTCTGTGTCTGCTTTGCCGTTTGTTTGTCTGGTTTCTCTGACTGCACACACCTCGCTGTCGTCTTTTCAGCCTTTCTGCGTGATTGATTGAATGATCGGCCATTTAATCAAAAAGCATTTGCAGGTCAGGACGGTCAGGATGATGTTTATTAAATTATTTAGTTAACTAAATCAAATAAATTTCTGTACGAGTGGAAATCAAGCAGAAATGCAATATATTGCATGGCAGAATGTCAACTAATATGACATGAACTTCAACCAGTTGACCTTATAATGGCACTTTACAGGCAGCAAACCATAAAAAGCATTGCATTAACATACAAGGCTTTGCAGATACAAGCTCTCGTGCAAACGTCCGGCATCATTACAATTTAAACCATCCCGATTCAAGCTGCTCTGTGCAGAAGATGGGCAAAAACGGCGCGCAGAAAGCAGAAACTGCGCAAAAATCCTCAGAGAAAAAGCGTCTTTTTTCCCCACCTGCTGCTCAGGGTTGTGACAGCTGAAATAATTCACTCACGGAGACGTCCTCAGCCTCATGTAAACATACCCGCTTTGAGGAATGCGGAGTCTGATCTCTGGCGTGAAAGGTTGAGCCGTGTAAGAGCCGTCTGTCAGCAGTTCAAAAATATACCGTATCCAGTGCGCTCCTGAACGTGCTTAAGATGTCAAGAGTGGAAATTCATTTTGTTGTTGAGATTATAATGAAGCAACCTGTCGCATGTACTCAACTGGAGAAGCAGAGGCTTCATAAAAACTTAAAGAGTCTTCAGGGTTGGGGGGCGTTGATGCTAAGACAAACACCTGAGTCAGGTTCAGAACATTTGACTTTCTGTTTACTAGATAAATGTCATATTTAACAGCACCTGCTGAGTAGAAATGAATGCCGGTCACAGGAAACAGGGCTTAACTGTGCTGATTTTAAAACTATTTCCACACAGCATCCCAGTGAGGTTATTTGGATTGGATTATGTGGTCATCGCTGTGTGCAGGCAGATCAAACAACTGATATATCTGGACAGCTGATGTCCCACGAGGAGAATGGGAAAGTTGGAGCCAACTAAGTAGAATGGATTCTGAATATCTGTCTCACTTTCTTACATGTATTCTAAGACGGTGTATCTTATGGTGTTCAAAAGAGGGGAAGTACTACATTGCTTTAAGCGTTGGACATGGGCGGCGTAACCTAAGCATGTAGCCTACGCCGGTATGAGTCATTTATACTTGTGCGCTCATCAGTCTGGCTAGCTAGCTCTATAAAAACGCCACCCGATGCTAGTTGGCACCATCGTTTTTGGCAGTCGGGTTAATTTTTGTTTCCACTTCCTGCTTCACTTTCAACAACGGCAACTGAAACTTTCCTGCAAACCTCCTCAGTTAACCTTTCCTCGATGTGTTCCACCTTTATTCATCCTGATATAGTAGCGAAGTAGCTGGATATACCAAAGCGGGAAATGCACAACTACCAAGCAGACCAATCACAGCTCTTGCAGTCTACACCGCCATGGTATTTCTGAAGAGATGTACATATCCTTGCTAGGGTGTTAGGGTCTGTGTAGGGTTTGTGCTAAAGTCATAGCTCCAGTGTCAAATTAGCGCAGAGGTATGAACCATGCATTAGCATTATAGCATTAGCATAGTACCATGGTTCTGTGGTTTGATTGCATGTCATTGCCTACATGCTAAGTCCAGCAATGTGCAAAATGTATGGAAAAACTATCTAATGACATGGACAATCTCTTTTTTACCCCCCACACCGTGTCTTATACGTTCACCTTCCAGCAACAACAATGACAACACACCTAGCTAGCTTCTTCAAACGCGTCTGCTACACTATAATGATACACAGTCTTGTCAAAAACACACTTCTAAGATTTCCAAACAGTTTTAAAAATATATAAGACACAAGTAGCTTTGAAGCTTTTTCAGGTGTCGTTACGTGACGGTCTCTTTCATTCAATGCCAGGACTGATCACAGGCGGCCTGGATAGACAGCAGGCGTCCTAGTCTGAATGTGAGCACCAAGAACATCAATATGACTTTGGCCTTCAGCTTGGCTGGTCACAGGCGAAGGATTGAGGGCACAAGGGTTGGGGGGGCTAAGAAGGGTAGGTTGGGGTTAGAGTAATGAGGTGCATGGATGGGTGAACTAAAGCTGGGATTGAAGATTGAGGATAAGGAATTAAGGGCAGGTGGAGGATAGTGTGTGTGAGCGTAGGGGGGCTTGGGCTGAAGCTGCAAGAATCATTTCACATACATATAAAGAAAAGGGTTTGGCCCAGAATCCACTCGTTCACAAAGCTTAATCTGCTCTGATCTGACAAACGATATAATAGACAAAGATCCCAAACCTTACACAGCGAACACAGCCACAGTAAGTGTACTTTTAGTGACTTTTAAGGCATTATAATTAGCTGTGTTGATGTTGACATTAAATGAAAACCGAGAAACCAACTAAAGCGCATATTTAAGCCAAGTCCCACCAACACAGACATTTGTGGTGGGTCTTCCCATAGCCGTGGGAGAACACACTGAAACTTTGCCAAGAGCCAAACTTCAAAGCGAAAGCATAATCTGAAATCAAAGACATATAATTATGCTAATACGATACACGTTTTCAGCTTCACCCCAACATGCACACATGTATTTTTAATGGTCATTTAAGAGACGGGAATAGCTCATCAGAGCCCAAGAAAGAGGTCCGTTCTTAAGCAAACAAACATTATCGTTTTATCGTCGTGCACGTTTCAAATGTTCCCGAGGATTAAGCTAAATATTAAACGCAGCCTCATGCTTCTGGGGCTGCAGCTAACCGAAGTGACAGCTCGGAGCGAACTTTAAAGAAAGAGGGAATTTTATGCTATACTAGGGGGTTTAAATTCTTTGCTCTCAGCCTGACGCAACAAAATCTGTAAGTCCAAAGCCGCACTAACAGGGCATAATAATGAGGCTGCCTTGATCGAGACAGCTCGCTGCAGTGCAGTTGAATTTGGTGGTTTTGAAGGGAAGCACAGATAGACATTTCCTTCACGCTGCTCCACTCAGAGCGTAAGCTTAACTTCAGAAATGCTCACCTGACAAAGGGGAATCTAAAGAAGAGGGTGAAACGGACTAGCAAGAGAGCAAATGTCTCAGTAGCACTGTATCAGTTCATTCATTCATGGACCTCAGAGCGTCAATCTGGAGATGATGAGTGATGTTTTTGATTTTAGCAAGATGTATTCATGTCGTCCTCAAGATTGAGCTCTTGTATCAGGTCAATTGACATTTTTATCACCACATATATTCACGGCCTCGTGCTTTTAACAAATTGGAACGATAAACAATAATGTGGTCAACATTATACATGCTAAACATTAGCATTAGCATGGTTAAGTAGAGCTTTGCAGAGCTGCTGGAATACTCGTTGTCTTTTTATCTTATAGCCGAGATATGCGACGGACAAATATGAGGAATGCATGGCATATTAGCTCCAGTTCAAATCACATCCTAATCTTTCTCCTCGCTCAGGTTTCAAAGTCCCACACAGCATCCTGGGGCCAAATCAGTCGCCTTGTCACAGCCAGCAGGGATTGATTGCTCACAAGGCATCTGGTGGTGAAAGGCAAGCCGTGAAGAATGAGGAAGTCCACGATGACCCCATCGGGCGCTGGAGGCCAAGACAGGCTAACACGATCAGCTCCAACTCGCATGTGGAGAATGAGTAGGCTTCACAAGCTTCCTCATTTCCAGATAATTATAGTGAAAGCCAATATGGGGGGGGGGGGGCTACAACAAGTTACGTGTCGTTATCTCCTCTGAGCCACCCTCGGGGAGGCTGGTCCAGGTTCTGAGTCTGGCTCTCAGGCACCGAGGTGACATGTCCATCAGAATATCTCATTTAAAGACTTTGTCATGCTCCCCTGCATGAACACAAAGCTGACAGGACTGGACAGGTGAAATCAAATGCCAGTTTAGCCCGAAGGAGGCAACCCCGACAGGATCCACCCAACGGATTAAGAAGTGAGACGAGAACGACCGGAGAATGCGATCAACCCCGGGGCGGCTGCTCAGAGTGCCGGGCCGTGGGACAAAGAGGAGGAGGAAGAAAAGAACAGACAGATCGGCTTTCGTTGCTCTTTGTTTTTCTACACTACAGCGAGCAAGACTGAGGCTTTCTCTTTTCTGTCTCCCACTGAGCCAGGAGGAGATGGAGGCCACCCTTTTCTTTGTGCGTGTATGTGAGACCACAACCCACCATGCATGTGCCACACACCCACCCAGGTTACCATGCATCACATCGCTCTGACACGCCATTAACCAGGACAAATCACAGGACCCCAGGGGAGAAAGGAGCTTCCTCCGCACTGCCTGATTAAAAAATAAGATATACGAGACGTGTCTGTGTCCATGCTGGGCAGCTGACTGAGCAAATGTATGCAAGCCAAACACAAGCACAAACACCGTGCTGCCATTTTTTAACTATAAATGACAATCTTAACAATCTTATTCTGCGGCTACAATGGCGCCTCGGCAATTTGTGTCAAATGGGCTTAGCTTTACTTTGGGTCATGAGAAACGGGACAGGTTGGGACAGCGCAACGCTCGTTCCACTTCCAGACCACTCTGATCTAAAAAACAAAACTGCCTCTACTTTTCTGCTCATGTCATTCCTATTAAACTATAATAAAATGTCTGGAGTCCACTGAAACATCTTGCAGACAGCGGCGTGCTCCAGATCATCCTAACCTTAAAAACTCGACAGGAAGGGAAAGAACATGACGCTTTCCGAGAACTGAGTGGTAGTTAACTGCAGTAGCAGGACACTTCCCTCAAGGTTTCCTCAAATAGATGTTATTAAAACTGCTGGAAATGTGGTAACAGACAGCTGAAATAGCTTCGTGTGAGATTAGTCTCTTGCTTGTCGCAACAGTGCCAAATTTCGTTTTAGCCCATGAATCATTTTAGGAACTTGGGTACTTTGTCTGGAGTTTGACCAAGCAGCTTTGGCAGATTGGTCATCAATTGCCATAGATATCTGAATGGTAAAATGAGCAACTTTACAGCAGAAATTGTTTAGGTCTCTATTGCAAACTCACCCGTCGATACCAAGTGGACAGCGGAAGAAATTTCACATTACTCAGTCGTCTCAATTGTATGCAGATCAGAGATATTCATCATTAGGAGCAACAGGTAGCTTTACAGAGAGTTAGCTGTCTGATCTTTACAACATTCTGTCCTCCGCTTAATAATAATTATGAACTGCAATCATTTCCAAGAATATGTTTGCCAATTACCAGTAACTCAACAGTTAAGTCTTACAATTAAGGGGTTCTGCCATAACCTACGTAGCCAAAGCTGGTGCAAGTTATTTATACTTGTGCATTAGTTGGATTATGTGTGGTCATCACGGTGTACTGTATACCTGTATGTCACTGTGTGATATACCTGGACAGATGATGTCCCACGAGGAGAATGGGAAAGTTGGGAGTCAAAATTCCTGAACCAACCAAGTAACATTAATTCTGCATATCTGTCTCACTCTGTTAAGTGCTAAAAGCTATGACACTGTATATTACTTTGTTCAAAAACAGAGGATTACTACTTGTATTAACCTAGGCACATAGGCTATGCCAGTGCAAGCTATTTATACTTGTGCAATCATCATCGTCTGGCTCACTCTGTCAAACATCACCCAAACACTAGTTGGCGCTCTGTCCTTTTTACTGTCCCAATCGAGTTTATTTTTGCTTGTACTTCCTCCTTCACTTTCAACAATGGCAGCTGAAACATTAGCTGAAATTTCGCTGAAGACGAGTCACACAAATGTATGAACCTCCTCAGTTAACCTTTGCTCGATGTGCTCCATCTTTATTGATCCAAAAATTGCAGAGATGCAGAGAAGCAGCCGGAAATACTGAAGCAGAAACACGCACATCTGCTTATACTCTGCGCTTTCGCCATAGCTACGGCGTTAAGTTACACATCAGAGAATAACTAATTAACTGAAACTGATGGGAGCGCAACCTGATTCATCACTTGTTTATGTGGCTAACGGCCACGCACGACCCCTGCTGTGTACAAAACAGGTACAACGACCCAACTGAACGGAGTGAGACCCGAGAATTCGGGTCAGAAAACCGAGGTCAGTGGCTTCCTGACCAGAGGGTGTGAGGTGCCACGGACAGGAGGTCGCCAGAAGAGGGTCAAAGAGGGGACAAAGGGCAAGAGAGAGAAACTCAACACCAAATGAGATGAGCGTCCCTAATTTTAATGATCGACTTTGAGTTTTAACTGTGTCAAAGAAATATCACACCGGTCTAATAATTGCTGAACATGAAGCATCGTGAATGTGTTAACTGTATATATATATATATAGCTTCATCTTTATGTTTAACATAGCTTTTAGTCATCTTAGAAACAGAGTGACGATACGGGACCTAACCCAGCCAAAGGGACTCGTGTGCGACCACTGGCAGTAGGGCGTGGGAGGAATATGGCTGACACAACTTTGTCCGTAAATGGCCACTCGTTTTTTTTTTTTTTTTTATTTTATTTCCAAGCACCCCACATATCTGTGGCTGAAACCACAGCTATGGCTCCAGTTTCCATCTCGAGGTAGGGCGGAGGAGAGTTCATACTCGAGCTCAAAGGACCTGCCTGGGACGGCTCAAACACAAGCCATGGGTGCTGTGCACTGAGGCGTCCTGCTGCAAAGCCACAATGAGACACATTATAGAGACGCTGATAAGCTGAGAGCTGAGACCATGGGAAACTCATCCGAGTTCGTCTCCGCTCTGCAGAAAAAAAAAAACTGAGCGAGCGCACCAACAGAAACACAGACAGAGAAACGGGTGACCACATAATACATGGCAGATATTCTGGGGTGTCCTCGGCAGCAAGGCTCTATTATATTTTCAAATAAAACGCAGGGGTGGCTTCTTGACATTAAACTATAATCAATCAGACTTACCAACACAAAGGACGCGAAGCCTTTGGTTGACATTTAATTGACCGCGTCTTTTTTTAACGCAGCAGCGCCAAACTTTTCCTCAGGGCAGCAGCACGACGTGGCAGTCGCTCCTCGAGGGGTGGTCTTTGCCTATTGATCAGGAGGCTCAAAGCCCGCTTCCCTCTGGGTCGTGAGGTCAAGGCAGAAGAATGGGAAACGGGGGAGGAGGCAGGGAGGAGTCGAAAGATCAGTAAATTAAACTTCTGTTCATCTGTGTCACGGGCGGCTGGGAAAGAGTTTACGACGGTGGGCGGAGGATGGGATTGTGTTGGAGAGATGTGTGAAACTCTACACTTGATGTAAATTACATATTACGCATCCAATTTCCCAGCAAAGGGATGTCTGAGATTTTTTTTTTGAGAGAGAAGAAATGGAAGTTTCTTACTGCTGATGCAACATTGCAGCCGATTTAGGTTAGCATATCGCATTTCCCTTCCAGGTTACACTCGGCCAGCTCATTGGACTGTTGATATCAAGAGTATTTCACGTCTGAGAACAGCTGCATGCATTTACCTCACTTAAGTATTCAGCTGGAATTATTTAATAACGTTAATATTTCTAATAAAGCGAGTGGCTAATGTAATTCGGCTAGCCCTTGTCAGGTGCAGGAAATGTGACTCAGTATTTGATGAACGCAGGCAAGGCTCGACTTGCCAAGCTCGATATAATTTGTCATTCCTGCCGAACGTTTGATTGTTTTGAATTGCATTATTTCGGGCGAGCTGGGACGGCCGCCAGCCACAGGCAGTCAGAGGTAGGGAGCGATGGTATAGAGGCACGGAGGGCTCAGGATCAGATAAAGCGTTGTTAGCAAGAGACCGCTACATCTTCAAGCTTTTGAATAAGACATTTCTTATCACTTTGGGATTCGGCCTGTTTATGTCTCGGTGCTATAATGAAGTCAAAATATTACACAGAAGCTTGTTTCCATGTAGGCAAAAAGCAGAAACACAACATAGGAGTTTGTTCAAATGCATTCAACATAATAATTACTAAAATCTGCAAGAAATGCAGAATAAAATCCTTATAGATTTCACATTGCCCGCTTCAACCAACAACCAGAGGGTTGTGTAGCTATCTGGAGACTAACAAACACTAGATAATAAGCGATTTTTTGCCAGTGCTGGCTATATTTACCGTTACCAGACACTCATACCGAGAGAATGTGCTGTCAGTCCAACACAGAGTCTCCAGTCAGAGCATTAAACGAGAGCGGCGAGACCCCACCCACACAGGAAGTGATTCATTGCTGTCCATTAACTTTGAAGATGCCTTCTTCTGAATAATGCCTTAAGTCTGCTGTGTCACTATGTCCACTATGAACAAATCAGAGACCCCAGGAGTAAGTTATATGTGCTGCTGAACTGAAAATTGAGCGTAACAAAAGTGAATAAAGACAATAAGACACAAGGCATCAGCAAGATGAACGGGAAACTGTGGCATCCCAACACTCAGTCTGCAGAGAATTGACATGTTGTTAGTGGAGGCCTTTGGGTCCTGTGGGTTGAGGGCAGGGGCCTTTGTAGATCACCTCACAGATAGTTGATCAGTTTTGGATCTAGTGAATTTGGAGGCCAGGTCAACACCTTGTGCTGCTTTTCATGGTTTTTTTATTTAGTTGTTGCCAAGGGCCCATCAACACGGAGATGCTTTTTGGTTTAAACGCATTGGTTTTGCATCATTTCGGCCGATCGTCCAAATGAATCCTGTAAACGCATTGCCTTAAAACGAACTTTTCTGAAACCTGGGTGAAAAACTTGGCAAACGCAGCCCTTGAGTGTTTGTTTGGACGGCAAAAACGCATACACCCCTCGAGCTTAGCCTTCCACCTCTTATATCCCGCGAGATGTCTCATAACAACATCAACAACAAGACCGTTTTTGGTGAATTTCTGAAACCGAAACAGCGCCACCTATAGGCCTAGAAGATGAAGTAGCGTGTCGAGTCGTGTCGAGACGGATCCATGTGGACGCAGATATTCTTGAAACGATGCCAGGGAAAACGGAGGGGATCGTTTTGGTACGTGTGGACGAGGCCTAAAGCTGTTTTTGTGTGTGTGCCTGTGTGGGGATGGCTGCTGCCATCAAGGAGTGTCATTGCTATGAGGTGGGGGTGCCTGGTCTGGTCTAGGTGGGTGCTACATGTCTAAGTAACATCCACATGAATGAATGCCATGAATGAATATTGAATTGCCACAAGATGGTCAAAGTTACTGACTTCACCTGTCAGTGGTTTTAATGTTGTGGCTGATCAGTCACTTGTAAAACAAATATGTAAAAATTGAATTTCAAAGCTACTGTATTTCTGTATACGGTGTAAGTTAAGATAAACCCTTTTGGTAGAATGTGACACATAGGACGTGGGTGAACATCATTGTACCATAGCTAGGTGAGCTTCCTTCCTCTTTCAGAGTGCATGGTTTAGTGATGCGTAATGCTTTGTCACAATATGAGACGTTCGCTTGACATTTTATTTATTTGCATCTAATAGCACTTAAGCTTACTGCGAAGCATGGCTTAGAATCTGAAACCAACAAACCCACACACACTGAAAGCAAATGTAACCAGAAGCAGTCCCATACATGGTGCCTAGTGAGGCTCTTCCGGTGGGAGCTGACGACTGGAGACGCCCCCACAAAACTCAGCTTCAGTATCCAAATGCTTGACAATGACTACCTGAGCTGCAGCTTTTTTTTTAAAAAGACTGTTGTGGTCAGTCAGAGTTTTGATATAGAAAAAAAAAAGGAAACCAGAGTGAGATATGTCACGTCGTTCAAGCGAACACAGGAAACAAGAACTAGCAAGAGACTCCTCTTCTGGTGTGTTTGCCTTCTTCTTAAAAAGCTTTCACCACTGCTAACCACATAAACGGCTTACATCCGGCAGATGAATCGGCTGAAGTCACACAGACGCAGATTAAAACAAGTCAGCCAAGTCAGAGCTTATGACCTCCGCCTTCACTTACTCCTGCGTTGACCTCATACCGCTCTCCCTCGCTCTCTCCCCCATCCCCCCAGTCTCCTTCTCCCTAATCCAGCCCTACTGGGTGGCAGGCAGCAAGCGGCATGGCCGGATGGTCAAACTGTGTCTGTCTGCCTTTCTGTCTGTCCATCTGCTGATCCCCAGCAGAGGTTCAAAGGAATTAAAGTTGCCAGGAAGTGGCCACAAATCTCTCCAAACCCTCCGGTTTATTTCTCCAGGCTTCGCATTTACACCATCTACCTTCTGCACCTCATCACCAAGCACTCGCAGGGATTCTTCTTTACCCCCCAACATCCCCGACAGAGAGGGTTAGGGGGAAATTAGCAGTGGAGCGTGGCGTGTGTGACAATCAGCTAAAAGAAAAAGTTACTTTTCAATGCATGCATGATTCATTCACAGTCTGAGCTGCCCCGGTTAGGGTCACGCTGCAGTGGGTTAGATTTCATCCTTTCTGGGAAGATATTGAATAAACCAATGTCGGGTACAATACACCAGGCCTCTTGTTTTGTCATTAAATGGCAGCGGGTTTGTTTGGTTTTGAGGATACAGGGACATTGATAGAGGTATGTATTGGTTGTGGGGTTGCTCTAATGTCCCGGTGGCCTTTGTGGCTACAAAGAAAAGCACAGCAGGGAACGTGAAGCCTTGCTTGCGCTCAGCGGAGTTTATTAAAACTCGCACACACAAAAAAACGGTGAGTGGCCACAGATGGTGCCGTCAATAACAATTCACCCAGCCATGCAAACGCACGCTCATGCACAAACGCCACACCCGGTGCCATAGCACTGCGTGGAGACAAACTACGAACACACACACACATTGAGTTATAAAACGAAAGGCAGTAAAAACAGATGGTAAGCGCGTGAGCGGATGTGTGTCGCTGCGGAGAAGTGCTCCAGGAGGTGTTAGGACTTTAAACTCCTAACCTCCTTCAACGCCTCCGAGATGCTGCCAAGACGGCGCATCGCAGATCCACCGGCAACCGCCGCAACTCGACCGACGCAGAAGTCGATTTGACCGAGCACCAAAAATGCTACGTTCATTAATTAGCCGAGGCCAGAAAGAAAGAAAAGTTGGGGTAAATTAGAGGCTTCCTTTTTGCACGTGCAGGGAGGCGCCTTGTCACGTGACTGCAGCACGGTGTTAATGGGATGAAAATAGGTGACAAAAAGGTCAGAGGGTGCTGGTTTCAGATGCATTCACACCCCGAACGCACCACTGATAATATTTACTGAACATAAAGGCAAAGGTGACATATGTGAATATACGGGAGTCTGACAGCTGCTCCGATTCTCATCACTGTATATATAAGTGTATATATTTGACTTGGATGGACCCAGTGTGATGCTTAGTGTCTGTTAGTCAATGGATGTTATCAATTATAAACCAGTTTAAATTAAATATCAGGTAAAAAAAAAGAAGGGCTGGTTCTTAAATCTGCTGTTTTTTCCATGTTTCTTTCTTCTTTTATGTAAAGTCATGATTAGAGGAGCATTTTTCACATGTTTAATCAATTACTTTACAATTCAATTTAATCAAAACTGGGAACTTTTCTATGTTGCATATAGCAGCAAATGCAACGCTGGTGTAATAAAAGGCAGGACAATCAACAACACATTTTGGGATTTTTAAACTTCCATCTCTGACGCGCTACAGAGCATTTATTTTCTTATAACAATCTGAAATGAGAAGGCAGCGGCTTCAGCCGACCAGCATCCATCACCGGTGACACGCTGGATTTATTTCACCGAGAACCAAAAAAGACAGATTTAAAAGCAAAAAGTACAGTTTGGGCTCCACATGATCCGCAGACGCTTATGTGAAACATCTGGGCCGGGTAATGTATAGCCTTCATACGTACGTGTACATCTGCCACCCGATTGGACAGTGACAGATTCCACCATGAGTCGTGTAAATAAACCAATTGTACGTTCAACCACAAGAAAAGTCCTTTTCATTTAAAAGATAATCAAGACCATGCCGCCTCAGAGGAGCAGTTTCCTGCCTTTAATCCCCCTTTCCTAACAACACGGAGCAACCACTCCGTTTTTTTGGAGCATACGTTGGGGCTCGGCTCTGATTTCAAACGGCAGTGAAGGCAGGTCAAAGAGGGCAGCCTTTATAATGACCCAGGAGAGGACCCCTGTCAGGGGCTCAAGGGGTCCTGCCATCTGAGCCGTGACCCCCAGGCCACAAACCACAAGCCACAGTCGGACATCAAACCAACACTTCAGGCACGAGAAAACACAGCAGCGTCGCCTTGTTCCACCAGTCCACGGGAACACAGGCACCCGCAGCCTTCCCCTCGCTGCTTTAACTGACTTTAATTGACTGCAACTGATGCGCTCCTTAAAGCGCAAGCAAATTCCACCGTCCTAACCCAATCTTCTTAATGCTTTTGTTTTTCCAAAACAGGCGCAGTCCTGGCGTAGATGCCAATTCTTGGCAATTAGCAAAAATTAAATCCCCATGCTACGGCGCTTTTTCAATAAAAGGATAATTTCCCTGGATTGCCAAAAATGACATCCACTCTCATTTTATCTGCAGGAGGCAAAGAGCTGTTGGAGGATACTTAAGAAGCGAATGTCAGCCGAATGAGGGCCGAGGCCTGAGAGCAGTCGTGTCATTCACGGCGGGAACGCTTTGAAACTTTAAGCCTAGAAAGCGCATTAAATACCTCACCTCTGCTGACCTGAGCAGCAATCCTACACGGCACGCAATTAGAGAGAACATTAAAAAGATGATTCTCGGAATAAAACATGAATTGTGGGTGTAAATATGTACAGATGCCGGATGAGTAGAGGAGGAGAGACTGCAACAAAGCACACGTCTCCTGTCAAAATCAGTGCATCGGGCTCCGGGCTGCAGATCAGTGCGGTTATGTAAGACGAAAAAAAAAAAGCTGCCTTCCAGATATTTGTCTAAATAGTGTGCAAATTAGACAACTTTTTTTTTGTTTTTTGCTTTGAGCCGTGAAACGGGGGAGAACGCGGACCAGAAGATCAAACATGAGCTCCAGCTGTTTTCTGGAGCTGCTTGTTGTTCTCCTTCTTGAGTAATCGTTGTCTGTTAACCAGAGTCTGCCTCTGGCTGTCACAGGTCCGCTGCAGATGTGATCCCGCTCATTATCGCTGCAAACCCTTCAACTCATAAAGGGATTTTACAACTGCAAACTCGGCATCTGCTCTGAATAGACTCCTTAATGCATGTTAACACGTCGCTAAGCGTCATCATCCAGGTATAATTGCTCACGCTCTAATGCCGCTACTCCTGCTGAAGAATCTCATGGTTATACTCGACGTCAAGCGTAAACACAAGGAGGCTTTGGAGAGATAGTTGCTGGGGAAAGATAGATTTTTTTTTCTTTGCGGCTAAAGCCTAAAAGAAGGCAATAAATAAATAAGCTTGCAACGTTTGAAGTGAATACCTGCAAGTTATTTACAATGCAAAATGAACAAGTACAGTACCTTATGCAAATAACTAGGCACTGCCTGTGACGTGTTAACTCCCCCATCAACAAACTCCTCTCACGACAAGCGTCAGTGCTTAAGCCTTGGGACTGAATCTTCAACAAAACTGCGCCGACACCTGCACATTGATTTACCGAGGCTGTGCTCATGAAGCAACAGCTATTCTCAGCAGCATCAGGTTGCTGTTATTATCCCACCGGGTTCTGCATGACAAATGAGAGGCTTCGTCATGTCTTCCCCGAATCCCCCATGACCGTGCATCAGGCTCTGTTAAAGGCTGAAAGCCCTTAGTCATCCTCACGGGGGTGAAAGAAAGGGTCTCGGGCAGTTCTCCTCAAGCAAGACTGGTGGCTTCTTCTCTCCAACCCCCCCGCTTTTAAAACCCCGCCGACCTCTGCTAACCTCCCCCGCCTTCTCTGGCTTTAAGGTTGGATACGGGGACGTGAATAGGTGGTATTTCAGAATACTAACAACACTAAGGAACAGAGCTGCTTGGCTGGGGGCCAAATCCCCATGGTTACCCCGAGCAGCAACTACCTCTTTTCTTGTGGCGGTCTGTCTGGGAATAGGCTGCCTCTTGCTCTGCATGCAAGGGTGGACTCGAAGGAGACAAGGATAAGTTAGGGCGGCATCCTTAGACGCCTCTCGCACACCTCTAAATCACCTCCTTAGCAGCTTTCAGATGAGGTGTGTGTGGGTTTGTGGCGTTAAACAAGAAGGCACGGAGAGGGGGACCGAGCAGCAAAAGCACAAGCAGCCGGCTGGGTTTAAGCAGCACGCTGAATCTTAATACACTTGTGCTGTGTGAACTCGTGCTCTTCCCCTCTTCAGTTGCACAAATTGGCAGCATTCTGGTGGGAACAGTGCAGAAGCAACAAAGTCTCCCGACTGTTGACTTTATAGTAACAGGTTGTTTGGCACGGCAACGAAATAATAATGAACCGCTCAGAGCAGGAATGCTGAAATGCATTTCTGCACGCAGCAGTAAAGGACACTGATTATTTTACATAAATGTTGTTTAAATGTGTGTGAAGGATCTTCTCTGGAGCAGCGGTCAGTCTGCTGAGCGCTTTCACTGGCTTTCTCATGCAAAGCTGCACAAGACTGACAGAAAGCCTCTCCTGAACTTAAGTACCAGGCTTTTATTTTGGTAATTAACTTAATTCCCATTGTAATGTTGTAATAAATATCAATGAACAACAATAGCGTTGTGATTTTTTATACCAGAAAAAAAAGAGTAACGTGAACATTTGGTATAATTGAAACAGGAGGTGATAATTAACCAACTTTTTATTTATTTATTCATTTGAATCCAACCTGTAACTGTCTGTGACTCACATGCAGGTATCATGAACTAGCCTGGTCCCAATTACTCTCCTATCCAGCGGCTCCAACGACCACATTTCCCAGCGAAACATTTCCCCCCCTCCGCTCTCCTGCCTTCTTACCTTTGACTTGACTCTCGTACTCCGCGATGATTTCTTTATCCTTTTTGAACCTCGGCGTAGACATTTTCTGCCTTCCTGCTCTTGTAAACTTCTTGAGAAAAACTGTTTGTCAACAAGAGGAGGAGGAGGAGGAGGGGGGTATCCTAGAGCAGCCGACGCATCCCGCACAGGACGGGAAAAATGAACGCCCGAGGAGGAAGAGGAGGAAGAAGAAGGAGAAGCGCGACGCAAAATGACTGTAACGGGGTTTAACTGTGCAACAAGAAGACTTGGAGCGAGGGGGGAGACGTTTAGTACTTCATTGTTCCTCTTCCCTCTGGATAAGCGGCGGATACACGCAGCAGGGCCAATGCGCAATCCTGCTCCAACCAATGAATCCTCCTCTCAACAACTATCGGAGCAGTCGGCGCGGCGCAACAGCACCTACTGCTGCTGCCACCACAGAAGAAGAAGAAGACGACGAAGAAGGGGGAGGACAAAAAAAAACTATCGCGCAAGTTTTTAGGGTTCCGTTGGTTTTCAGAAGTGGTGCCAAAAATAAAAATAAAAACCGTAGCGAAGAGCTTAAAAAGTCGACTTGAATCGTGATGTGCGCGCTAGTGTCCTTCTTTTCTTTTTTTCTCTTCTTGTTAGATTTCCAGTTCGGGACCAGCGTAAAGCGCACACTTCACTTCGCTTCACCCCCCTGGCTCGCTCTCCCTCGACGGTTTCTTCTTCTCACTCCCCCCCACCCAACTCCCAGCAGGCTCAGAGGCAGACAGAGCAGGAGCGACTGCAGCACACAGCAGCAGCTGGAGCCAGGGCTGGGAGAGGAGAGGAGAAGAGAGAAGGAGGGAGGGAGGGATCTGCACACACGCAGCTAGTGGACACCAGTGGACTGACACTCCTCATGATCCCAAATCTGAAGGCTTTTTGTCCTTATTAGTCATCTTGTGCACCGACTACTTACTTGGTTTCCCTTAGGTGAACTTGCAATAAAAGCTTCTACAGCAGCAGAACACAACATAATCAAAAAAAGTTTACAATATAAAATATAAACAAGATATGTACCATTATACTGTCAGAATTAAGTAGGAATGCATGATGAACAAATACATAAAAGACACTGTGTTCTGCAAGTAGTGCACAGTCATAATACGATATGTGACATAGCAATAGAAATGTATGCAAATGTTTAATATAATCTAATTATTGGATCAAAATCTTATGACTTTGCAGCACCATTAAAAACAGGACAAGGTCTTGACCTGGCCTCCAAATTCACTAGATCCCAAATTGATCAAGTATCTGTGGGATGATCCACAGAGGCCCCTCCCCTCAACCCATAGGAACCAAAGCCCCCCTCCCAGCTGACAACATCCTGTTGCCAGACACAACAGGACACCCTCAGGAGACCCGTGTCCATTCTCTGCGGAGTCCCAACCGTTTTGGAGGCGCAAGGGAGACCTACACAATACTAGGTCATAATGTTATGCCTGATCAGTGTACACTCACTTGCCAAAATCTTCTTTTTGAAACATTCTTCTGTCACAGTCCTGCGTTAAATCCCCCTTTGTGACTGATGTAATGTTTAGTTTATGTCATAACAGTATAAGGAAGGTGGTAATCCAACTGTATGATCATTTTGAAGGGCTTAGTTTGTTGTGTTGTTAAACTGGATTGAATTAAACACTCAAAAGTCTTTTTGTTTTTGAGCTTAGCCCACTGACTAAACAACACCATACAACTGAAAAGTACGAAAAGCCAAAGTCTCCAAAACGAAAAGTTGAATCAACAGCTGTCTGTTATTTTAAAGAAATGCCGAATATCATAGCCTTCAACATGAAGTGAAGTCTTAGTGCACTATCACTAGTGTACCTAATGAACTGGATGGTGAGCGTACAGCATCATGTTCTGGGACAAACAGATGTACATGCATATATATGAGGATAGCAGCAGAAGACTGAAACTGTAAGTTGAAATACACCTACGAAACTAAGATTTCCTGGTTACATCTTCATGCCAATCCAATCCACAGCCAGTACAACAACTATGACATTAACATACAAATATTTAATTAAGTTCTTTATTGGGCATTCCAAAAATACAGTAAACACAGATAACGCTTCATTACATTTACTCCAGGTGGGTAAATGTAACCGCAGTAGATAAAAACACAATGTGATAGTAAAATGCGATACCCCAAAAAACAGAATTAAGTGCAAAAAAAATAAAGTACGGCAAAATCAGGTTCAGGTACTTAGTGTCCAAATGTACATGTAGTGCAGAGCATAATTTTATAGTTATCATGCTTTATTTTGTGTCCATTTGCCTCAGTCAAATAAAGTAAAACTTTTCTCAACTTTTCAAAGCCAATCATCGAGGCCTCCAAAATTTTACCTGGTCCACAGCGCCATCTGCAGGACCAAATACACAAGTACATTCACTAATTTCTCATAAGGAAAACACTCATTTCACTTTATTGCACTTTCTAAAACAAAAATCATGCAGCACAGCACTGAAATAAATATTTTTTGTTTGGTTGTGACCAGTAATGTCATACGAGTCAAACCAACTACGACCACTTGCAAGCAGCTCACAATACAAAATTATTGGACTATTTCTGAACGATGCCTAAAAACACATGTTAGTAGTGTTTCCTAAAAGTCAAATTTTAAGAACGTACAAACAGAGATATAAAACCTTGTTAAAGTAAAATATGGGTTCTGAAATGCAAAGGCAGCTTATCTTTTTTTGATCTTTAAAAGCCTATACATTCCTCCATTGTAAACATTTAGATAATTCATGAATGTCTTGGGGCCCTTTACTGCCTAGCAAATGGCAGCTCTACAATTTTACCTATACGTAGTAAATGGTTTTATAATAACCTGCACCAGAATATTACACTTAACGTCACCATGTTCACTATGCCAGTAGTACATCACGTTTCTCCACAAACAACAAAATAAATTAAATCAGTGTTAAATGCAGCACTGTCAGACGTTCTTGAAGAAATTCTCCTCGATGACCTCGGTGAACCTCTCCTTCATCTGCTGACGGAAGCTGGCGTACCACTCCAGTAGCCTCCTCCTCCTGTCGACTCTCTGCTCCTGGCTCATCCCCTTCTCCCTCTCCAAGATGGATGGCAGTTCCCTCCAGTCGCTGATGAAGATGAAGGGCGCTCCGGCAGCTTTGAGGAGACGTAGCGGGGAGCTGGCCCCTGCGGCGCAGCTCCCAGGTGTCAGTACATCTTCCACCACGGGCACTGAGCCGTAAGAGCATGCCTCGTAGATGCGGTAACACTCTGTGTTGATCCCGACCGGGCAGAGTGTGAGCTCGCTCTGGGCCAGAGCTGTCTGATAGTGTCTCAGGCTGTCAGCTGTCTCCTGAGGGAGCCACCTGAGGCAAGGAGGAAGAGGAGAATACTTAAGCCAACAGTTTAAGCCAACAGTTCCATTAAGTAAATTCATAGCCATCTCCCTCAACCCCATTTAAAGTCTAAAAGAACAAACTGAATTATTATTCTTAGAGCAGCCCGACAAGTGAAATGTAATGACTAATAATTCCTGGGTTCCTTGACATTTTTATTGTTTAAAATAAATTGTATTGTGATATCAATATAGGCAATAGCCCATAAAACAAGATTAACATGCTGAAATGGAAGACACTGTAAAAATTCTTATTTACCACATAAATGAAATAAAAGAAAAAGAAAGAAAAAATGAATCAAATTAAAGGCATTTGACACAAGCCGCTTTAAACTTCTAAATAAGAGTTTGGTTAAAAATTTCCATTAATTATCATTATTAGTTCTTAAATAATATTATTTATGAAATTAAATAAATTATAGTCTTCTTGAATGGATGGTGCGTACTGTGCTTTTGTAATCAATATGAGTTCTAGTGCTTCAGCTGCCACTTCGAGGGAAATGAAAAAGCCCATCGATCAACGTGTCGATATGGCAGCCACTTAAAATGCATTACACCGAGGTTTCTTCCTTCATATTGATACGATTAAATGTTTAGACCTCTGCGATGTCTGATTTTAACGAGTACGTGTAATCATTTTATATCAGAAAGACAAACTAAAAAGGTTTTAGTGACAAATGACACAGCCATTAAAACAATGCCTAGTACTGAATAAAGACTTACTTCTCCCTGGCAGCTGTGATACATTCCTTTTCCATGCCTGAATGTTTCAGCACGTGCATGAGCATTTCTCTGGAGGAATTCGTGTAAAGAGTTCCTAAGAAATTGCAGAGGTATGGCCGGTTGGAGGTAATCAACTGGGTGTTAGGCCTGATCATAGGAAATTGTCTGTATCTGAAAAGGGACAAACAATACAACAATGTGTTAGGCAGTGTTGAGAGGTGCACACAGTACAGATGCACGCAAACAAGACTATGAAGTGTTTACATACGTTGCAACACCGAGGGGCCACTGGAAGACGTCCTTGTCGTTGACCCAGGGGCTGTCGTACACTACAAACAGCAGGTCCACGAAGCCGCCATTTCTCTTCAAATGCGGGCCGATCCAGTCATTGTTGCAGCGCTCATTTCCCAGCAGGACCACGGCCACACGAGACACCGTGTGAGACTGAACCAAACCTTGGACATGCTCCAGCCACCGAGTGGAGTAAGAGACCTTCTGCGGCTCACGACCATTGAGAACAAGAACCAGGCTGCTCATATCCAGAGGGACGTGACCCTGGACCACGGCAGGACCAGTGTAAAAACTAAAGACGGGGAGTTACAAGAAAGGGAAGGAAGTATGAGTCTGATGGCTTGCTTTCCTGTTTATTCAATGAATTATTGTAATCAGCTGTCAAACGTGTGCTATGTGGATGGGTTTCCCAAGTGGCCCATTACCTGAAATCAATCTTTCCCGACTGTAGCTCCCCCTCTCTCCACTGTGCTACCTTGTCAGTAGGGTTGAGGGGTCCTTCTAAAATATGTTCCCAAAGGTAAAGTCCTGAGGAGGAAAGAAGGGTTCAATTTAATTTGTTACCACGTTTAAACTCTCTAAATCTTGTACTACCTAACTTTAACTATATACTAAGACAAGAAAATAGAAACATGTCACATACAAAAGCTCTAGCTAAGCCAAGCACGAAATATAACTCCAAATGACAGAAATATACAGTCTAACAATGTGTGGGGCCTATAACATGTAGTGCCAAATGTGAAGGACTACTGGAATAAGGGCCACACCTGCATTGCAGAAAGTATTTACTTATTTGCAAAAAGATTTACA
This sequence comes from Planiliza haematocheilus, assembly GCA_005024645.1. Taxonomy (NCBI): domain Eukaryota; kingdom Metazoa; phylum Chordata; class Actinopteri; order Mugiliformes; family Mugilidae; genus Planiliza; species Planiliza haematocheilus. The sequence continues at coordinate 8,557,612 of SRSE01001415.1, read as the reverse complement.
TTGTGTACAGTGGCAGGCATTTATTTATTTATTTTTAGATGCTTTTTATGCAATTTCAGAGAAGTATGCGGCCCCCAAACAACCAAATGACAGCCCTATTTATTTGCCAAATTGACAAAAAAAAAAAAAGTTCAGTTTTTCAGTTTAGAAACACTAAACCATTAGTTTTAGAGGATGACCACTTGGGAATCGGGCTGCACTGCCGTGATAACAGCTCACGCCACTTCTGCAAGCTTTATTAAATCTAACTACACCATGACTTACCTATGGCGGCTTTCCCCCAGATTTGGACCTTGTGTCTTTTGGGTTTGGTCTTATCAATTTTACCCATATACTTTTTGAATGCTTCCCTTTTTTTGTTAAGAGCCGAGTTGTACTCCACTTGCTCATCCTCCCACGGATTCCACTCATCGGCGAAAAACGGATGAGCACCGCCATCTCGGACGCCACCTGCAAACGCAACACACCCCCGCTTGTTTACACGTCGTCTCGTTTTGAAAACCATGAACATTAAATGAGAAAGCAATTTCTGATCAACAACTTGTGCTTTGGCGCCTTTTTCTGCAAAAGATAAGAAAACGGTTACATCTTTAATACAAATTACCCGATAGTGCCCCTGCCTCTTTCTTCACTACCCTGTGAACACGGGAGATTACTTTGGTACTGAAGAAGACATTATATGCAGCATAGAGTGAAAATGCCACATATGCAAAAATAATAAGAAGGAATAATTTTCTTTTGGGTATTTTCATTTTTTTCTTTTCGTTTTTTCCTCAGGTTACCATTGTGTAGCTCGTCTCCATATTTTGTGCGAGGACCCTTGTTTACATCACAAGGTCCCCTGGACACAGGTGGCTTAGAGAAATGCCTGTACTAAATTTTGTTATTCAATATTTATATATAATAACCCCTTGTTGGAATTAAGGTATTGTATGTAAAAAATAATCTGCATGTAAAATTGAGTCAAGGCAGTTATATATAATGAAGCGATTTATTTAGGAGGAAAATAACAAACAGGCGCCACTAAGTCTAAACTCACGTAACGCGGAACGTTGTACAAAGGCAGATCGCGTTTCTGGGTAAGCAGAATTGAGTGGTGCACGCAAGATTCGTACACGCAAGGTCGTGTCCCCAGCTGCGGGGTTGAATTTACTTAATTTAAGCAAAGATGATGTCCCTAGCCTCTCGATCCGGGGCTCTTTCCCCGTACTTCAAGGCAACAAAACAAACAGTCAAATCTCTGGTGATCCCTGGAGCCAAGGAGCTGGTGCCCGCTGCTGGTAAGGCCTTAATGACGGACGAGATATACGTTAGCCGAAGTTGCTACTCATCTGCGCTATGTAATCATAAAGGTGGATGTACTGGCGTTCTATATGTTAGTTAACATGTCATTGTTGTGTAATATGTGAATCAGACAGTCGTTTAAATACGGATTACCGTTTTCTCTGTAATAATGTTATTGCTAACTGAGCTCGCGGAGGCTAACAGGAAGTAGCCGTGGTGTAATCTGTGACCTGACGAAGGGTAAGCAATGGTAAAGACATAACGGTTTTTCGAAATATTACAAGACAAAAACTCAACAGAACAGTTAAATACTATGGTTTGAATTGAAAAATGTATTTCAAATGAATACTTTATTTCTTAAAGGAATACAATTATAAAAGTTCGATATGTAAACATGGTTCTGAAGTTTGACATTCCTCTTAAAGTCATAAAATAATGTGTTTGCCATTGGTTATGTTAGTAAATTGAGGTAAAATCATAGCTGAAACTGCCTATGTTTTGGTTAGTCGGTCAATTTATAATCTAATAGATTTTCTCTTTGAAGCAGAACACCATGCATTCAGTGAAAAGCAATTGCTGAAATGACATATCTTCATAAGAAGTTGTCTTTCATTTGACAGCGCCATATTTTTGGGAAAAACGATATAAATGTATTCATTGAGAATTGAAAGGGAATAATACAGTGACACAAAGAGAGTAAACAGAGTTAAGAAGGCTGCCACCAAGTGCCTGAACAGTCAATGTACATACATGTTTGAAAGGAGAGCCCAAGCATTTCTGCTTGTGAAGGACAGATACTTGAGCAGGGTGGGTAAATGACAAAACCTGTACCTCGACTTTTTTTTGTCATTATTGTCACACAGGATATAAAAACCCTTAGACATCAAACTTGATTTCATGGGGAGGTTAATTTCTGTATATTAATGTCTTTCCAGCTCCTGGAGGAATCCGTCTTGCCCACACAGACATCAAGATTCCCGACTTTTCAGACTACCGTCGTACCGAGGTTGTGGACCCCAAACATTCCTCCCAGGAAAGCAGCGATGGCAGAAAGTCATTCTCCTACTTGGTCACCGGAGCTACTGCTGTGGTCGGCGTCTATGCAGCCAAGACGGTGGTCACCCAGTTCGTCTCATCCATGAGTGCGTCGGCTGATGTCCTGGCCTTGTCCAAAATTGAGATCAAGTTGGGTGACATCCCAGAAGGCAAAAACATGACCTTCAAGTGGAGAGGCAAGCCCTTGTTTGTCCGTCACCGCACAGAGAAGGAGATCTCTGCGGAGGAAGCCGTGAATATCGGCGAGCTGCGAGACCCTCAGCACGACAAGGATAGGGTGCTCAACCCTAAGTGGATCATCGTTCTCGGCGTGTGCACCCATCTGGGCTGTGTGCCCATTGCTAATGCTGGAGACTTCGGTGGTTACTACTGTCCATGCCACGGCTCCCACTATGATGCATCCGGAAGAATAAGAAAGGGACCTGCTCCTCTCAATCTGGAGGTTCCCTATTATGAGTTCCTGATGACGACACAGTTGTGGTGGGATAAACGCTCCCAACCTGTCTCTGTTCCTTTCTGTAAAATGAATTTTAGGTGGTTCTGTGAGAGTTGGGGGTGGCAGAATATGTGTATTCACTAATAAAGGGGTATTCCCAAATTGTTGTAAAGTTAATTAATCTCTTTCATTTTCTCCTTCTGTTTGTCAGTGTTAAGCTACATGTCTTCAATTCACTGCAGTTTCACATTGAGATTAATAAACTACTGCTACAGTTCCGCTGAATTTCTATCATTCCTCATCGCTTCAAGCGTTGACTATATTGCCAGTAACACAAAGTTACCGGAAGCCAAACAGATCGAGGCCAGGAGAAAAAAAAACATATGAAAGGCAGAACCAAAACAACAACCGCAACAGGTGTATGAAACCAAAGATAAAAATGCTTAGCGTAGGTTTTAAAAATAACCAGGAGTCTTGAGTTTCATCCAGGACAAACACTTAAGACCATTAAGAAGGGTATAAAAGTATATCACAGTTCTTGATGTCATTGAACTACGTTTATGCTCGTATGGGGTTAATAGAAACATGAGATGAACAGAATCACAAATGGATTTAAAGAGGAATCAACTGCACTGTGTAAATAGTCAGTAATGGTTTTGCTTTTATTGACAGACCAATATGATGTATAGATTGTGGCTAATTCATAGTTACAATACAAAAAGGCTGCGACTTCATTCATTTCAACAAGATAAAACATTACACAACAGCAGTTTAGGTTGTTCAGTCCATGATCATCTTAAAACAGTGCTACTGTGTAGCTCCACCACACAGTCAGGGCTCAGATTCTGGCAACCAGGTAGATTACCTACCATTAAAGTTCATAATTCTCACATAAGTGCACTGTCCACATCTGTTGTAACTGGCACATTTTGAGGGATTAGCTGTGATGTTATCCACACTTTTTTATAATACATGATTTCATATTTAATTAGGAGCCACTCAAGGTGACTCAATGACTTCATCATCCCGACCATGTTGGCCTCTGAGTCAGGTTATCCAGACGCTAATCCACATAGTGCACCTCTGCCTGGAGCTCCTTGGTGACGTATCCAAGAAGAGCGGCAGTAACCTGCTGCTTCAGGGCGGCGTTGCCCATCACTAGAGCGGTGAGCTGAGCCACATCAGTCCACTGGATGTCTCCCAGTATGGCCATGAGGTCGCCATACAGCTTCTGCTGCTGCTGAGGGCTGAGCTCCATTATGATCTGAGGCAGGGGTTTGAATTGTCCACTGGTCAGCCAGCAGCCCAGAAGGCCCCCGACAGCGCCGCCTGCGGGGGAGGAGGGTTTCAAATTTGTGAAAAGAAGCAACAGCAGTGATCAGGTCATGATATAAATTGCAGTGTGTTTCCCAATTCACCCAGTGAATAGAGGTCAAAGTTGGAGGATCTACTTTTCTCACTCACCTACCGCAATACCAAGAGGACCCCCGATCAAACCTCCAGCAAAGGCCAGGCCCCCGGCTGCTGCTGCTCCCTTCCCCGAGCCTTTCACTGTGGTCTGAATTTGCTGATTGGCAGATAACTCACAACACAGCCTCATAACATCATTAATGCGATCGGCCATGCTGTGGGTCAGAGTCATCATTTTAGACATGGCTGAAATTGGAAATGCAACTCTCAACAATAGGATATGAGAAAAATAGAAGTAAAATGTGTTTTGCTCCAAAATGAATTTACAACACTCAACAAAGCAATTCAAGGGACAAGGATCAAACATGATTCATATATTAATTATTGTTCTATACAGTTTATGATTATCTAACGGTTATCTACTGGTTCCACAATAAAAAGTGACATAGCCCTGATTACATCAGAAACTGTCATACAGCTGTCGTTAAACAGGCATAACCACTATCCACTATCTAAAATATTAGTGGGTGAGAGGTAAAGCTTGCTATGATAACAGTAGAAAAATATATTTACAAACCTTGCTGTGAATCAAATCCGTTTTAATATTGACTGTTGTTGTTGTTGTTGTTTTTTTTATTATTATATACTGTTAAGTTTATCTGGGCTCTGTTCCGCTACTCATGATTCCTGAGCTTGCTCGCTGCCCGTAGCATGATTCTTCCCGCAATGCCTGATGGGAGACACCTCCGACGCTACGTTCAGGGGAAATCCGACACAACGAAAATATAGGAAGCGTAATCTTTTTCAAATAATGCGCAATAGTAATAATCCGTATGTACCCAATTAATGACTTTTATTATTTATTTATTTATTTGCATACACATTTAATCTTGGTATGTATATTTTCTGAAATGAACTGGGAAGAGCAGATTTCTTCGCACTAGAGGATAAAGATCATGTATTTCTAACAATAACGGCAACAATGTGAAAATAAATGTAATAATTAGGTTTTTTTTTGTACATGAAAGATTACATAGATGAGTATTTTGTAAACCCAAAAACCTTAATCCCTGGATAGCTACCATACCCAAGATAATTAATTGTTAAATTAATTGTTATGTGTGTTAATTGACAGCTTTTTGAATTAACAGTCTGTAAAGATTTGCCTTCAGTTAAAACGATTGTTTGTAAAGAATATTTCAAGCGATAATGATAATATGAAAATGATTACAAACGGTTTAACCTGCAATATTTCCGACAGCACCTGAAAGCATCAAAAGCAGCCAATGAACGTCAAATATTAAGGGGGCTGGAACCGAGGAAGGATTGTATTAATTTTTAGAAACTAAACTTGTTTCCAGAACTGTTTTGTTTGATCTGACTCATATCTAGTTATGCAGATGCGACCAGTTAAATAAATGCACGTTTAAATATGATCTGTTACTACTCTTGCAGCTTGCAGGCAGATAAACAGGGGAGGATTTAAACCCCACAAACAAGTTTTCAAAATCCAAAGCTCTAAAGATGACTGTGCTCGTCTCTGTGTTATTGTGTCTTTTTAAAGCAGCTACGTTTTGTCTCGCTGCAGAATGACGACTGTTTACATCTGTGCAGCCTTCAACATTTACCCAGAGTACACCGGGAGCAGTCGCGTCAAGTTCGCTGGATTTGTGTGTAAAACGGGATATGCAATTTGCAATCTCCAAAATAATAGTTAAAAACAAAACAAAGTAACGCTAGACTGTGAGAGATAATGTGCTAAATGGTAAAATAAACAAATAAATAAATAAATAAAAATTAAGAATCAGATTATAAAAGCAAAGTTTTGAAGTGAGGATATTTTATTTAAACATCTCTATCATATACTACTTTACTCTAAACTATATTTGTACCCATTTAAAAAAAAATACACAGTAAGGCACCACATTGAAAAGGCTATACAACATTAACATAATAATGCCTCAACATTGGACAGTATTTTTATTCACGCTTAAATTCTTGAATACAGTGCTAATTCGGTTGCATAATCCTGAAATCATTCACTGCACACACTGCTGCGAGGATCAGTGTTAATAGCATCCTATTTTTGTCTCAGAGCCCCAAAGCAGATTAACCTTGCCATGCATTTTGATAAGTAAAGTTTTATTCATAATGGAGCACATTTACGGCGAATACGTCTTGGCTGTTGTCAGTCATTACCTATCAGTTACCAAATCAATTTCACGTTACAATTATTCAAAATGAATGAAAAATAAATAAAATTTGCAAAAGTCTTTTATTTTGAATGTTCCGACCGGAAGTTCAGCTGACGTTCCTGTTGCCTTGACGATTGGACGGAGGTGCATGGCGCAGCGAGAGTGACGAGGAATATTTTGCCAGCCTTTGGATATTAAAACAGCGGATATTTCTGGAGATCATGCAAAAATCCTGAAATGAGAGTGTGAGATGATACCACTTCCGAAAGTGTGGATAACTATCACTGCCCCATTGATGAATACGAGCAGAACGGGTCTCAGGAATCGCTGCTGCTGCTGCATTCATAAACACTTCTTTAGGACTCACAACAAACCCTGAGCTTTGTTTTTTGGGGGGGTCACTAAACGAATTCCTGTTGTTCACGTGGATTGACAATGGCTGAAAAAGGTAAAATGGACACGGAGCATCTCGGCGGAGTTGTCAGGCTCCGAGAGGAACACGAAAAGGTAATTTGACCACTAAGCACTTTCTTGCTAGTAAATAACGTTAGCCAAACCGGATTCAGGTTCTGACCACGCGGTGAACCAGTTACAGTCTTTGACCCACGATTGTGACTCTTGAAAGTGTTTTTTTTTTTTAACTTTAAATGTGAATGCCCGTGCACTTCTTGTTTTATATGTCACATTTTGAAGGTGAGAGTTTATTGCTCTCAACTCACACATAACGCTCACACACTTTTCGAGAAGCTTCCTCTCTTGCAGCCGCTCACATGTTCCAGTTCTTGTTTAAATGTCGAGGGGAGGTTTGTTAAGTTGGTTTCGTTTCTCTGCACTGTTGTTCTCCTACTGCGAGGTTTATTAGTGGGCAGTGTTGACTTCTCGGTGTTGGGAAATGAACTTTGAACGTTTTTTATGAACTGTTAGTTTAACGGACGGTGGATTAGCTCCTAGTTTATGTTCCACGTCTACGCCCCCCATACGAATATTCAGACCGGAAGTCCCTGCAGGTTATTGTTCGTGTTGTGGACGTTTGAATTGTGTTCAGGCTTTATAGTGCTCACTTTTACTGTCCAACACCAAGGAGGATATATAAATGTTTTGTCTCATCCTATTACTATTAACCTGAAAGATTGACATATGTCAGAGAGAAGGGATGTTTGTCCAGATGTCCTCGCCATTTGCCTGTCACTTTAACAGCTCTGTTTGTCTTCCTCTCATTGTTCCTTGAATTTCTTTGATTTATTGTGTTTCTTTCCACTGTGTGCGGTGATTCTGTAACTATTTACCCAAGTTTTTATAGCCGGCGTGTGTGTATACACCAACTAGCCACAACATTAAAACCACAGCAGGAGAAGTTAATAACGCTGACCATCGTGTGATAACGCAAGGGAAACATTTGGACGTGGACGTTACTTAGACATGCACCACCCACCCCCACCCCATAGCAGTGACACTCCTTAATGGCAGCAGCCATCCCCAGCAGGATGCAGCCTGACACAGACACACACACACACAAACGGTTTAGGAACAACTCAGAAAACATGAGCACAAGGTGTTGACCTGGCCTCCAAATGCACTAGATCCCAAACTCATCAAGTATCTGTGGGATGCACTGAAACAAGCCTGATCCACAGAGTCCCCTCCGCGCAACCCATAGGACCCAAAGGCCTCACACTAACAACATCCTGGTGCCAGACACCACAAGACAACCTCAGTAGGCCCATGTCCATTCTCTGATGAGGCTCAAGGGAGATGAACACAATACGTTATGCCTGATTCTCAGTCATCCTGGTGATCTGTCTCCAAAAAATTTTTGAAAAAAATGAGCAAAGGAAGCCATCTATGTCTACGAATCTACTTGGATGAGAGGCGAAACTTCTTGAGGAAACCCTGCGAGTCCAGTTGCCCTCATTTCAGCTTGTTCTTGGACATACTGTGACCTGGATGTCTGAGAATCTTCACAAACGTCATGATATATCCAAAAACAAAGCTGAAACAAACTTGTTGGGTGTTCTTGAAGACATTTCACCACCGACATGTTTGTGGGTGGCGCCCACTCGCATTACTAGAGCCTGTTAATGACCACATGTTCAAATACAGTGGGAGGAGATTGTTTTGATCCTGTTTTTACCCCAATTCATGGTACTGTAACAACCCATGAATGACATTTGTATAGCTTACTTTTGCAGTGCCAGTCACTGGTTGAGTTTACATGGACAATATTTCTTCAACTCTATTGAAATAATTCTAATCTGGGTTAAGTGTTTGACTGACACATGCCCCAAAACATCATACACAAAAGAAATTTAATGACCTGCGTAAAGTGGTTCTGCACGCTGTGGAGAATCAAATCTGCTGGAAAAGTAGCAGAAGAAGAAGAAGAAGAAGAACTTCACTGGCAACTTTGAATTGACTCAATAGAAGAAGACCATCTATACCAGCTTTGATCATCTTTTTAAATATCTGTTTAATGACTTGTTGTTCCAGTCATCTTTAAATTCCAGGTTATCTGTTATCTCAGTACCAGTTTCCAGGTAAAAGCTCCAATTGGGAATCTGATTTTGACAATAATCACAGTTGAAGTTTCTCCCGTAGTTCTTAGAATATTAAGTTATCAACACGTAACTGTTTTTCCAGTGTGATTCATAATGCAATTATTTGTCCTGAAACAGGTGGTGAAAGACTGTGAGAGTCGGATTCAGCACTGGTAAGCTTCAACATTCCTATAGGCTGTTTGAAGGTCAGTAGTTTCTAGTAATGGCTTCACTGCATTGAGCAGTAAAGAGCAGCTGGTCAATACACCGATCCATGTGAACTTTATTACTTAGAAATATAGATGAAAAGCTGTCTAATTGGCTTGACTAGGCTTAGATATTTCTGTTGTCCTGTGTTGCACAAGTACTGTTATGAAAAATGAGGAATCAATATGCTGTAGGACCAGCAGCGCCTCCTCTGCTTGTCTGAGTGAATCCATGCCAGTTAAATTCATTTAGTCAACTTTAAAGGTTCCGGACACTCACGCAGTGGTATTTAGGTTTTCTGTCCGGTTTCCTAATGAACTGCCGTATACGCTAAAGATGTGTTCCCAATATATGTAATCTGTTATATAGACTTCTGCACAGCTTCAGTGGACCAATGGGTCCATTATGGGAACAGAACACACGTTACTGTTTGATGCGGTAGACCAGAAATCAACTATGTTAAATTAAATTATTTTCTCCTGAGCCTTTCATGATTTGATCTGTTAAAATTAGAATGAATATTCGAGGTGTTAGTTTTAACAAAGTTAGCAAGGGACTGACGGAGATGTCAGCCCAGAACATCTCTCCCTCTCCCTCTCTTTCTCTCTCTCCCTTCCTCCCTCCACTGAGAGAGACAAAGATGCAGGTGATGGAAACGTGGATGTGATTTAGGGAATTGAGACGAACGCTGTGTGCAGATATTTAGAGAAAGTGCCGCTCTAAACCGACAGATTAAGTGGAAACACCTGTTTGATTGAACATAACGGTGTAAGGGCTTTACAGGCGCGTAACCTTGTTACAGTAAGTGCGTTTTCAAAGATGGCAAGCGGGGCGTTACCATCAATATTCTTAGTATTGATTAGAAAGGGAGACGTAGCAGCTGTAGTATGCTGTAGGCTGCCTCTGACGGACAAAGTGATTTACTGAAATGTCACGTTTTATTTAGGATTTTTATTCTTTTGCAGATGTAGGAAAGCTCTTAGATCTTAGTGTTTGGCGATGCCTAAGCAATTTTGTTTTTGGAGTAAACAGAGAGCCACAAACAGAAACAAAAAAACCTGAAATGCGATTTTTTAGGGAAGCAGAAGCAAGCTGTTTTGAGTCAGAGTTCGACAGCTAGTTTCAGGCCAGTGTCTATTATGTCACTCTCAACGTGACACACAATGACAAAAAGAAATTCAGAATGCTGGAAACGCCTGCACAGAATCCATACTACTATTGGCAAAGAACTAAGGAAGACAACTTGTCTTCAGTCATTCCCATGCGGAATAAACCTGCAAACAAAAGCACTTTCGTAAAGATGTGACAAGAGAAATTTATGTGATTTGCCTGCAGCAAAATCTTAAACCCTATTGCCAGTGCTGACAGCAACTTACCAAGCCAAGGTAGACTCACACAGGTGATTCCACATGATCCTGACTGCACACCATCTTCCTCTCTCCTAGCTTTTTGGCATCTGTTAGAACAGGGCAGCATTCACTCTTATTGCCACCGGCCTCGTCTACTTTATGCACTAGTTATGACAGATTAACCTGGAACACCTGTGCGCACAAGCCTTGTCTTAAAAAAACATCTGACTGTCACTGTGAATGAAAGCGTCATGAGGCCACATTATTGAACAGCGTGACTAAACTCTGCACTTGATGTACAATGCATTTCAGTGTGTAACTGCAGGAAGAGCACACCTGATCACCCTGGCCCTCTTTCACAGCAGACAGTTTAAATTTTACAGTGTAACAGCGGCGCCATAATTGTTATTTATTTCCCCTTGTTGCTATTTTGATGCCCTGGTCAGATAGCCGTGGCTTCAGATTAGCACTGTGGCTCCAAGTAAAGCCGAAATTTCTTTTTAATATTTGCTGAATCCTTTCACAGGAAAAAAGTGTCAGATGACTATGAAGCATTGCAGGACCGCCTCCAAACTTTACCAGATCAACTGTCCTATGACATCACGGTGAGTGCTTGCTTCTTTAAAAAATAAAAAATACACGGGAACATTCTTAACTTTACAGAAAGTGACCCTAAATTAATAATTTCTTGGCAGTCACTGAAAGTTTTATTTCTCCTTTTTGCCCCGCTTTCACGTCCACTTTCTGCCACCTGCTCCATTTTTAACCGTTTCTCTTTTGTTCTAATCTTTTTCCACCCGCTGTGTGTTTTGAACAGGTGCCATTTGGTCCCTTGGCCTTCATGCCTGGGAAGCTTGTGCACACCAACGAGGTCACAGTGTTGCTTGGTGACAACTGGTTCGCCAAGTGCTCTGCCAAGCAAGCTCAGAAAATCGTCGATCACAGGATGAAGTGTGAGTGTGTTTGAAACAGTAGTCCTCCCTGAACCACGCAACACCGCGCGACTCTGACGTTGCCGCTCAGCGCCGCCGTTCATCCAGCAGAGGGTGTCAGTGCGCCGCGGCCAGACAGCTCGCCTGAGCCCTCAATCCGCAAACTGACTTTACATAGTGCCGTCATTTACCTCCGGAGTTGGACACAACCAGACACTGTAACTGTTTGTAATAACAGGTTTGTGACATTTGCCGGTTGCTGTTTTTCACATGTGGTTAAACTGCTGCAAGCTGCAGCGCATATCTGCAGCACTCCTTGGCGGCGATGCTCTTTTATTCATACCTTACAAGCCACCACTGTCGCTGCCGTGGTTGTTGTGATAACATTTAATACCTGCCTCTGAACCCAAACCCCTTCCTGTCGACGTCGTAGTTCTGTAGCAGTTGTGTTCAATCTAAGGCGCGCCGTCGCCCCGCGTGTTAACCCCGCCGCTCGTTCTAGGTCTGAAAAACCTCATATCAAGTCAAATGGGCCCAAGTAACGATCTCTGATGTGAACATTATTAGAATGTTTAGTGAAGCAGAAATGCGCTGCCACAGCCCATCCACAGACACCCCCCCTCCCTCACCCCACCCCGCCCCCCTCCTCCCCCTCCTCCCCTGTCTCCTGACCCTGCCCACCCTGCTATTACAGAGCTAAGTGCTGTAATACAAACATAGCTAGCTGAAATGTGTCAGACAGCGGCTGAGTTGTCAGGCCGTCTGTGTTTGACCTTTCCTCACTTTCAGTTGATGCACTGACTGGAGGGGCTCCCGATCGCCATGGAAACAAGGGCCCTCTGCTGCTATTAGTGAAAGGGCTTAATTGTTGTGAAGATTTAATGATCCGGAGTAGTATTCAGGGCAGAAGATATTATGAACTGTTTGTGTCATCATTTTTCATTTTTTCTTCCCCCCCCTCCACAACTTGTTTAGGATTTTAACTCTTCAGCAGCTGGTTGTCATTGCTGTGTTAAATGTTTTATTGAGATCCGCGTTTGCCCGCAGGGTTATGTTCTTCACATTTGTTTTGTCCTCCGCTTCGACTGCACATGTTGATGATGTTGTGTCGGTTTTGTCCAGATGTGAAGAACGAATTAGATGCTCTGTCCAAGACGATGAAAAACTCTGAAGCCCGAGTTGGGTTCGCAAAGGATTTGGAAAACATCACAGCCGTATGTCACGTAACCTTAAAGTCTTTTCACACGCAAGATATTCCGTAAAACACAAACGTTTGTTGACTTTAGCGTTCTTGATCTCCAGAATAAAGGGGACTATGCTGACATAAGAGAGGAGGTCGGAAACATCGACTCTGCCGTCACCAAAGGTATCTCTGACTGCATTTCTTCTGCCCTCATTTCACTCGTTCATTACGGCTTGTGAGAAGGCAAACAAAGCCATTGCGTAAATCTACACCGTAATGAGGTTGTTTAGGCACGAGGATTTATTTTCTACCCCGAATGCTTTATTAACAGGAAAGCAAAGAATAGCTCACAAACCAAATTCTAAGCCCAAGCTGGATGCAGTGTTCGATTTAAAAGAGGAGGATGAGGAAAATGAGGGGGCACGAAAGAATATATCGACCGAGGAGGAGCTGTGGGCTAGACTGGATGAACTGGAGAAGCTGGAGGAGCTACAGGATGAGCAAGACCGGTATGTGAACACCACCAGAGCGATTTCTAACTTCAACATGAATATAAATGTCTCATGGAAATGTACGTCTTCAGATTATCTGACAACGCGGACATGAATGGCGAGGACACATCATCCTCTTCCTCAGAGGAGGAGAAGGAGGCAGACGCCGCTCCTCCAGTAAATGGGCTGAGTTTGAAGCCAAGCTGGACTTCGATGCCTCACAGAAAAGAGCCACTCAGTGTAGACAGGAAAGAGGAAGAGGACTACGAGGAAGAGGAAGGCAGTTTGCCCACCATCTACTTCTCTCATACAGTCGAACCCAAGAAGGTCAGAGAGACAAATAACTAGATTTGATGTTAATTTAGTTTTAATGCTGCAGAGTATTTCTTCGTCTCTTATTTCCTTCAACCTTTCCCGTGTCTTCGTTTTTGCCTCAGGTGAGGATAAACACAGGGAAAAACACCATGCTGAAGTTCAGCGAAAGGAAAGAACAGAAGGAACACTCAAAGAGGAAAAAGAAAAACGGCCACAGTAACGGACATCACGAACTTTACAAAATCACAACACCAGCAGACATTTACAGGTAAAAGCAACACGTTAAGGCGTGTTTATCAAACCAGCTGACTTCATTTAAACATTTTTCCCAAAGCAGGCTCTGGTCTGCTTTCCTCGTTCCCCTTTGATTGGTAAAACTGCCCCGTTTCTTTTCCCACAGATTATTTGTGGACGTGAAGAACGGCGAACCCATCCCCAGAAAGTCCATTCTCAAGTCACGCAGTCGTGAGAACAGCGTGTGCAGTGACACAAGCGAGAGCAGCGCGGCGGACTTCGAAGAGCGCCGGGTGATCGGACGCAGCTTCAGCCACGATGAGGCGACGCACAGCGACACCAGTGACGGCATCACGGAGGAGGACAGTCCCACAGCGGTGCCGCTGCAACCGGCCAGCCGCTTCGAGGTAGAAGACTATGTGGTTTGAGTTTGTTGTCGCTTGCTGCAGTGCGTGGCTGTGTTTCTTTGTCTAATCCCTTAGCTAATTTCACTGTATCACTGTAATTGATTTATAAAAATGACAGCCTCTGAGTTTCAGTTTCCAAAATGAGAACATGACTAACACAGATGCATCTTTAAGTTGACACTTAAAGTGTGACTTGAGTATGACGGTGCGAACAAGACAACACGGCATGAAAACAGACCTTTGGTTTCAGTGGGGCACCAACATTATTTTCTATCGTTCTTTCTCCTTCCTAGGCCTTTTCAGGTACAGTGGTAGAAAAGGACCCTATGCCTTCAGTTGTCCCCCACCTCACCATCGCTCCACCAGCTCTGCCGACCATACCAGAGAGGAAACAGGAGGAGGTGGCGCCCGACATTGCCCCGCCCCAGCAGGCCCCGAAAAGGGTTTCAAAGTTCAAAGCCGCCAGGTTGCAACAGAAATGACTGTTAAAAAGAAAACACCCTGCTTTCACACTAACACCTTTTTTCTTTCTCAAGGCTTTTGCCTGTTTACTATAACTGAACAACAAAAAAAAAAAACATCCTCTCGCTTTCTCATCTTTCATCCACTTATACTCTTAATCATACAGGGTCTCTGTAATTAAATATGACTGTTCAGTGAGAAGTCCGGTAGCAACATTAGCGAATCAGCCTTGTGTGTGTGTGCTCTTTGACAAGCCGCAGACGCTCTTCAATGCCGCCTCTTTCGCTCCTCACAGTACAAAAGGCACTTCTTTCTGTTGGGCTTGTTTAAGCCGTTTGCCGTCTGTCGTACCACTCTTCCGTTGATCCTTGCTATCGCCTGGTTAGGTAAGACTGTAGGCTTCGCCGCATAGAACGAGTTGCCTTGTTTTCTTTTTCCAAGTGTTTCCAAGCAGAATCAGGTGGCTCTCGTTTTATCGTCTCTTAACCTGCCTAGTGAATGTACGTATTCCTTTGTGACGAGCTTTATGTAAAGACTAAAAAAAAAGAAACTGAAAAGGAAAATAAATGATTTTGACTAAAATTCCCAAGTCGTCTTTTGTCACATGAAAGATTCTCTTAGGCTTCACCAGAACAGATGGATATTTAGAGTATCAGAAACAAACCGAATAGATTTCCATTTCCTACACCTTACATAATAATAATAATAATAATGAGTAATAGTAAAACATTTTTTTCCTCCTGATACTTGGTGTAAATTGGTTTGGTGTTTAAACAGCTATTACAAGACGCTGACTGCGCCAATATGGGTTTTAATGAATTATTGTAAGTCAGTGTGAATTCCCCGTTGAGCGCTGAAATTTGAAGAGATAACTAAAGCAGCAGCCCAAATTGCAGCCAAACTTTCCGTAAGAACAATGTTTCATCAAAGCCGAGGGGCGAGCCGAACGCGGAACGCCTTCTCCGGTCGGTAAAAAAACGCACTCAAACGGCAGCTTTAATAAAACCGAAGGAATTTCCGAGCCAAAAGACATCAAGAGTCTGTGCTACGGGCACGGCACCAAAAAAAAAATTCACTTCTAAAGATGAGAAGAAAGTCTCGTTGAGAGATCAGAATCAGCAGTTCATGCTTGCAGTCAGCGAGATTAGGGGAAAGTGAACGATACATAAAATCACTGCATGAGTCTGTGATGGGAGTTTAGTTTGAGATGAGAGGTGAAATCTTTTAAAATTTACTCAAAGGAGTTTTAAAAAAAAAAAAGTTTTGAAGGTTTTATTGTCATTGTCCGGTTAAGAAAACAACAACCACGAAATATAGTTTAGCAGCTCTCTGGTTCGGGAGCAATAAAGATAAAAGCTATCGCAACATAAACTAAACCACTAAAAACTAGCAGCAATACACAATTTATCCCACAGGATAAATAAAGTATTTATCTATCTATACAAGTACAGTGGTGAATTAAAGTGACATTCATGTATAACAGTAAACCGGTAAAATGGTAATCTAAAACCAAGACTGTCACAGAATGAGTGCAAATAATAATTAACAATTTAGCAAATTTATCCATAATTGTCTAGCGCAGGTGGACTAGGGAACACGTATGGGGGCTAATGCACATAACGGCCTCTGAAGGAGAGGTTGTAGGCGTCAGGGATTTAACCTCGAGGGTAGAAGCGGTTGTTTTTAGTCCGCTGGTTCTGGATTTGATGACTTTAACTTTTAATCTGGAACTTTTATAATCATATACACTTTTTTTTTTTAAGCTAAAATCTTGACCAGAAAAAGAAGCAAACTTTAAATAAGAGCACAGCAGTGAATGCAGAAGTAGAAATTGGATAATAGAAACTTAACAATATACAGTAGGGCTTCAATACGTAAGTGCCGTATTTCTAAAAAATACATATATATACTTGTGACTGTACAATAAAAGAATTTCATGAAATACCAAACGGATATAAAACACTTATCCTTTGATGAGGATGCTGATTCTCAGGTGAGTATTCTTTGATACATGTGAAAGAAGGATGTCATTTACTTTTCAGTGGACTTTAAAAGTTCATCTTGATGGGTTTGCCTGCTTTGTTTTTTTTTTTTTTAGTTTGATTATTAGCTCAGCAACAGATACACACCGCTGTACTTCACCTACCCCCAAAAGCAGCTTTAATTAAAGCCGTGGCTTATGAGTTGAAGGGCTATCACTCCCCTTTTAGTTAAACGGTGGGAGTGCAGGTCTCTGATAAGAAGCTTTTAAACAGGTCCTGAGGTGACTCCCCCCCACACACACCTCACAGCCCTCTCCTCCCTCTGCCCCTCTCTTTCATCAGGATTATTTCTCCAATATGAAAATCCAGGTAGCATGAGACAGATTAGGCAACGCTTAACATGCTAGCGTTGTGTTGGTGAGGCACAGATCAATGGACTTATGTAGGTTAAGCTGCGGAGGTATATGCCGGAACACAGCGGAACTACCTTTCAAAGAAATCTAGCATACGAACTATGTAATGAGCTGGAACACACTTGCAATCTACACTTCAGGGATTAAGAGGGGATTTTAAGAGTTGTGTGATGAAGGATTCAAGCAGGTATTGTTGTCCAGACAGGTCCCCGGGCCTGAGAGTGGGGAGTAGGGGGGGTTGAGTAAATTTTGCACTAGAATGGATTAAACAAAAGCAGGCGAGTGTCTCCTTCAGCTCTGTCTGAACATGTGATGTTAAAGATCCAAGCGTCTCGTGCACAGGTCATTTCCACGCGTGCCCTATAAGAGCAACTGGTTTCTGTTCGCTTATGAACCTCAAGTGGAGGTCACAGGAGAGGAATACGTGCTTCACGCCGCTGTTTCCAGCCTCAACTTCCCCTCTAGTGTCGCTTTGGTTTCTTTAGTCGGTTTTGAAAAAAGAAAAAAGAAAAGCTGAAAGATGTTCATTAATAAAAATAGCATCTTTATCGCAGCTGAAGCTGACGTGTATACATAGGTCAAAGGTCAAGGAGGTTTTCGCTGACATTTCGACCGCATACAGGAGGTGCAGTGCATAGTGAGATGAGAGGACGTTCCTCCAGGACCACGGAGCTGCATGAAGACAGAGCTAAGTGCGATACAAGGGACTGAGCATAAAGTTCAGACAGTGCAAAGAACAAGAGACAGGGAAAGAACAATACAGACAGTGAAAACACGTGGAATAGGAACAAAAGAGGAATGTGTGGTAATCAAATGACAGATTAATCACTAGTTGCAGCCTTGAAAAGTAACTGACTTATATGCAAATATATGGAGCTCTTAAACTTTAAAACTAACTTTAAAACATCACAGCACGTCTGCTCTGCCAGGACCTGTTGCAGTGTCTTTAGAATGGCTTTTTTGTTTTTGTTTTGTGCTGTATGATTGAAATATGTCTTTTTAAAACTCCAAATGCTTTGCTTTCTGGGAGGAATCACTTATTTGCAGTAAGGTGACGTACCCCCCTCTCTTTCTTGTGAGATAATCTACAGCGAAGGTCGGCTGGAAGGTAGAGGTGTGATAGATGTAACAAGCATCCAATTAGGCTTCCTTAATGGAGCCATTTACCAACTGAAATGCTAAATCACTGAGGGATAATCCCTTTCTTCCTTTATATGCCAACAAAATAAATAAAAAATGCTCCGACAAATAAAGCAATAAACAGCTGCTCCAGTGCACGGCGGTTAACAACAACGCTCTGTGCTGCGATTCCGTGCGATTTTTAAAGGTTGTAATACCGTCTCATGGTTCCGTGGAACTTTTCCAGCGTAATGCTCTTGCAGGTAAGCCCCCTTGCAAATGTGACATGCGTAATACCACATAATATTTCCACACGCATGATTTACAGAAACAGGATTGATGAGGTGTGCGTTCTGGAGACGCCAGTGCACATTTTACGCACGCTGTCAGTCTGTTACGCTTACATACCAGCGGCCAGATGAGGGAGACATACGGCTTCGGGACATGTCGAAGTATCCCGAGTATTATTTTTTTTATTTTTTTTATTTAATAAGATTTCATTACCTCTTTCTTCAGCTGGAAATACTACAGAGCGACGCGGCGTGCTGCTCGGCTTCGTGTGACCGAGGCGTTTGAACGTTCAGGGTTTAGAGAAGAGAAATCGACAGTTCAAGAGGGAAAGCTGGCTCCTACCGTGTGCTGGGCGTTTATGATAAAGCGTCTGAAGCGTACAGTCCGTCAGTCAGCACTCAGTCATCCAGTTCAACATCACTCCACGCTGAACTCCAGCTGTCACACCGCGTCCTCGGCGCCTTCTCGGACTGGACAGGTAAGAGAAATCAGTGCCGCTCTTTGAGATTTACTCAAGTTATTCGTGAAAAGTTTCTGACGGGGTCCGATTCCGACAGACGCGAGATGCCACTTCTGGCTTTCCTCCCGTTTTTTTTTGTTTTTTTGGTTTCAAAGTAAGTGATGGCTGAGGGTTGAGAGGTGACTAAGGAATTTAGTGTCGTTGAAATTAGTCGAGAGTCTAAAGCAAATGTGTTTGCTCGGTTTTTCTTGTGGATAGAATTTGTGCACTTGGAGCCTGATCCCTGAGATTTTCAATACGACCTTCCATCATATCATATCATATCATATCATATCCTATCATATCATATCATATCATATCATATCATATCTAATTACAATACACAGACTGAATATGTGATTACTTCATTTCATGGAGTTGTGTGGCTCTGACTGAGAATAATGAATCAAGGTGTCTGTGCATCACAATGTCCAGTTTATCTGATGTGTGTTAAAACCATCCAGCTGCTTGATATAAATAACACAGCCCCTATGTTGTTGTTGTTTTTTTTTAAGGGACCAGCCTTTATGTCTGCTTGCAAGTTTTAGAGCCTCCGCTTCAGGTTCTGTAAGATTTTTTTTTTTAAGTGTCACCTGTACACAGAGTGGCACAGCCACTTTCAAAGCCACCCTCACCCTCTGCCTCCCCCTTCCTCCTGTTTCCAAATGCTCTCCTTTGAAGCGATGATGCCCCATCTGTCATATGTGAGCAAAGAGAGACCATGCTCTGCTCTTCTCAATTACTGAATTCTCCTCATGCCAGCTCCGGTGGGACAGGAGGAGGAGCAGGTGGGTGGCAGTCAGTGCGATCAATCAACATGAAATATTCAGCTTTGAATATACACATCATTTACTGCTGCTGCGGCTGCTGTCCTTGTTAGAAACATCCCGGGGAAATAAAAAAGAGTTTGTGTGAAATGTTTCGTATCTGGGACCACAAGCTTTGACACACTTCCTGATATATATTTACCAAAAAAGAGGGGGCCAGCGTGAGCATGTTCAGGTGACTCTGTGTCGTCTGCACTGAGGGACGTCTGAAATTATTATCATCGTAACTGGGAGGAAATTAGAGACAGGGGGGGGGGGAGTGGATGCAACTGTATTAAATGTAGAGCCACAGCCGATTTCTCATTATGCTGCAGTAAATTCATGCGGCTTACATGACAAAGCTCTGCTTGGCAACTTTCTCCCCTGATAGAGGCACTTGTTTGAAAACCAGGCACATGATTTGAATATCTGTAATCCATGCTGAAATCAACAGGCCAGATGAACTTTTTGGCACCCTCTTACCACCACACTGAGTAGGATTTTCTTCCCCCCTCCAGCCAAAAAAGAAAAAGAAAATGCCTAAGCTATTTAGACTTAGGCTTAAACTCACTTGAAAGGGGGGAAAAGGCATGCAAAAGTTATTTGATTTGCGTCTCCCAGCGTGGACCGCAGAAATCCCGCAACTCTGAAACCATATCAGAGGGAAAAATCGGAAACCCGCTCCCATCACTCAAACTCTTCAGGAAACTTTTAATCTCCTAAGTGTCTGCCTTGTGATAATAATATCTCTGTGATGTTGCCTCATGAAATTTGCCTGAGTACCATGGCCCTAAGTATTTGAGCTATGAGGCAATACAGTGAAAAGCATAGCCCCCTCATATGAGAACACAACAGTGAATAATTAATAACCTTGCTCCCAATTCCAGGAAAACAATAGCATATTGTAGGAACACTGCACTAATTTAACGAGGGGGGGAGGCAGTCGACAACTTTAACCAAATCTGGAATGCGTCGCCATCGTCTGCCTAACTACTGTTGCTTCACGCTTTGCTTTCTGTGCTGCTGCGCGTTCCTATAACGCGGCGCTGCACGCCGTATAGTGTCGCACCGTATTGTTGTTTGCCTTTGAGATTAATCAGAACCCATTAAATACCCCTCTCTCACCTGCTGGCAGTATGCGAGGTGGAAGTGCACATGCAGGAAGCTATTTTCCACAGGCCTCCTCTCTTGGCTGTCAGCTCCCATTAAGGGGGAAGGTGTCATATCTGTAACACAGCTGAGTGCAGATGGCAGAGTGGAGGGGATGGCTCACCGATTTAAACAATGATTAATGAACAGAGATGGAAAACAAATTACATTGGACTATTGGAGGCAGGGAATTGTTTTTATGAAAATGTTAATTGTGTCTGCCAGGCTGATACCAGGGAGTGGGGGAAGGGTGGAGTGAGGGCAAGGCAGCGAGGCAACCGAGGGGCTACTGATAGGACGTCTACTACTCCCCTGGCTCAGATTATCGGCGTGTCTCAGCATGCGGTGTTTAATACCGTACCTTGGCTTTAAGACCTCTAATGTGCCATAACTTTCAAGGTTTGGCTTTTTATGATGAACCCCATGAAGAATTGTCGCCCACCACCGCACCAATTAGCGTTATCTCTAATAATAAGTGGTTGTAAGTGACGAGAGAAGGCGCCCTGTTCTAGTTGTAATTATTGCAGGCGGGTGCAGCTGCACTACTTAGGGAGATGATGATAATTATTTTTCTTTTTTTTTTTTCTTTTTTTTCATTGCGGGTTGATTATTTAAGAGCATCATACACTCATCAGAGTAATCAGGAGAGAGTGATTAGTGAAAATCCACGAGGCTAACAGCTGCCACATTAAACACTTGCCTCTGTTGCCAACACACAGAGGCACAGCCCTTCCACAGGACAGAGACCGACGAAAGCACTTCACCTTCAAACTCCAGGACCGCGCGCGAGTTGTGCAGGAAATTTAGAGTAAACAAGAGCCCTCTCCGTGAAAAGGCCGCATTGTTGCGCGCCAAGGTCGGTCTTCAGTGCACAAACACGAGAGCGTGCGGAAGGGGAGTCAAAGTTTGACGTGGTGTTCTGTGGGAAGTGTGGGAAACGGGAGGCAGGTACGATTCTGTGCTCTCCTCCAGTACTGCCGTCTGATGGAATCAGATAGCAGAACTTCTAATGCCCTGCCGACTCGTGATCTCACACCCAACACGACACACAATCCCCTCCAATAGAAAAAAAGAAGCCGTCTCAATTAGAAGCGCGTGCCACGGCCACGTCCGGTGTTCATGCCGCGTCGCCTGCCACTGTTGTAAGGCCCGCTAAACTAAGGGCTAATTCTCTTAGCCCAGATGTTGCCTGAGCACAGTCCTGGGATCCCACTGGGTTGATGAGCTCAATCAGTGAAATGATGAAAAGATGATTTTGTCCCTGTAATTACAGTGTGTAAACTACTTAGCTAGGATTGCAAAGGAAGTCATTTTCTAATTACGTTGGTACCCCGTTGTCTAATGGTGGATGTTTTGTTGTTTTAGAGAGCAAGAGAGAGAGAGAGAGATGGAGAGAGAGAGGGCGAGGGTGAGAGGAGGGATATGTAGTATGTGTGTTAGATGGAGGGATTGATCGAGAGCGAGAAAGAAAGAGAGAGGGAGAGGAACTTCATGAGGGGTCTGTGCTCTGCTGCTGCTGCAGCTGAAAAAGGACCATCACAAGGGCAAGATGGCTGCCAAATGAGAGTTCATTGAATTATCAGCCCAGTTAATGTGCCTTGGATTGTGCTCATTGTTTGTCAGTTGTTGTTTTTTTGGGGTTTTTTTTG
This sequence comes from Planiliza haematocheilus, assembly GCA_005024645.1. Taxonomy (NCBI): domain Eukaryota; kingdom Metazoa; phylum Chordata; class Actinopteri; order Mugiliformes; family Mugilidae; genus Planiliza; species Planiliza haematocheilus. The sequence continues at coordinate 8,535,209 of SRSE01001415.1, read as the reverse complement.
TTTTTTTTTCCTGTGGATGCCATAGCTTAATGAGATACTGTAAGTGGCATTACCAGACTCCTGCTGTGATTTTGTGATGACTCGTTTAATGACTTTTGTTTTAGTGCCTTCAAGTGCTTTCGCAAACCGAAAGCAGACACGTCTTGTTTCTCTTCCGTTCCCCCACTCCACTTTTTGCAAATATTGGGCGACGCGAAAATCGGGACGATCGTCTCTCGGCGGACGAGACGACGTGGCAGTCCTGCATTTCGTTTTGCCGGCGGCGGTGGTGGTGGTGGTGGTGGTGGGGGAGGGAGAAGCCGTCCTCGCCGAGGAAAGCAAAACATGTCAGTATGTTGTGAACTGAAGGAGCTCTATTCTTTGAGATCCGCGCGAGTTATGTTGGAGCTGGCTGCCGTCACGCAGGGCCCAACCATCTGATGCAGCCTACACCATGTGGATAGGCTTCTCTTGTGCAAGGCATCCCCTACGCACCACACACTGTTAACACACCCCATCGTACGCCAAGGCTTTGTTTGTGTCCAGAAAGAACAGGTGGTCTGTGCAAACAAGAGCAACTGTTTACACATTAGCGATTTAAAATACATTCTATATGCACGTGCCAATATGTGTGTGTGTGAGAGAGAGAGAGAGACAGCATGTGAGAGTGGGTGTCTTTGCATGTGCTTGGCGGGGAAGAGTTAAGTTTATATTCCCTTAATCTGCGCCTTGTGTGAGAGCTAGTGAAAACAACAGAGGAATCTTATGAATGTAAAGTTTCTATATGACGCACACGCCCTGTAATATGGCTCCCTGTTCCCTACAGTGCACTAGATGTTGCTTCCGCCCAAATGAGATTTACAAAAGTGAGAAAAAAAAAAACTCTGTGTTGACGAGCTAGAACGTGGTGTTCCGCAAAATCACCCCGGCGTGGGCATCGCGCAGTCGCTACACCTTGTAGCTTTCAACATGTTGCCAAAGGAACTTGCCCGTTTGCCTTCCAAGGCCGCCAATCTGCATTGCTGACCGAGGCGGACACAATTAATCGAAAAGGCTCCCTTCGCTCAACATGTGAAATAGCTGACTGGCTCCCAAATTACCGCACGCCACGGCCACTTCACGTGCACAGCCGGATTTATGTCCACAGGGCAGAAGCCAGATTTTTGATGGTTGTAAAAGGAGTGGCATAGATTTACTGCATCCACAACAAATGTGTATGTATTCCTTTATGAGTTCTTTAGCTATTACTCACAAGGAACTAGTTTGTCAGTGCTGTGTGTGCTCTTTCTGTGCTCTGTACTCCCACAGTAATGAATGGTGCTGGTTAGACTATTCTGTCTCCGTCAGGCTTTTGGGGGGCCTACAGAGGAGCTCCTATAGGGTTTCATTAATCTGGCTGTCAGAAAGTATATGGGTGCTATCTTTTGTATGGGTCATGGTGGGCAGCTGTGTTACCGCTGCCCTCTTCCTTGCACGGGCTCTTCATCCCACTGACAGGGCAGTGTACGGGACGGTCGTCCCGGCCGATTTGGTGGGTGGGAATGTGGGTGAAGTGTGCTACAGGGGGCATGAAGCATGGCATGGGGCGTACTCTGTCTGCACATAAGCGTGCTCTGTGATAATGAATAAAACTACTGTCTTCTTGAAGCCTGAGAAGTCTGAGAAGGGAATTCCATTATCACTTGAAGTAGGCAGAAGCACATTACGAAGTATCTGAAACCGCACCGTTGTTTCTGGAAATGACGTGTGTGTTTAGCCGCGTCAAACTGTATCACTAGATATTCTTCAGAAGGTTTCATCGCCACATCTGTGACTGCATGAATGACTGATGAGTAAAGTTTTCTCCCCATTGTGTCTTGCATGCCCGTGTCTACACGTCTCTCCTTATTTTTTTTTGTTTCTTTTTAAGAGAAAACAGAGAAGCTGTTGAGGAAGAGCTAGCAAACTCCCACTTAAAGTTAAGAGTCATTGCAAGCTGTGATCGTCTCTACACTGGAATATTTCAATGCATTTTGTTTAGCATGATCACAAATGTACATTACATAAGGAAACAAAGAAGTCCAGATGCTCATTTGACTATCACAATGCACACTTTTTATACATAATCTATATTTTAGGTTGCATAGAAGTGCACTATGGTAGCTGTTTGCTTATGTAGCTATTTGTGGTACAGTCATAGTAGTTTATAGCTCTGCAATCCACATGAATTATTAATGATTTGTAACTGCCGTTGAAAAGAAAAATGAAATATGCCCTTCTGATCTATAAATTTCATTAATGTGTTTCATCCCAGCGCCACCACTTTGTGCGCTCACGACACCGTCCATACGCGCCAGCCGTCATCCAAGTAAAAACTGCTATATATTCGTTCTCTCATTGTTTAAACCATGCGTAGGATCCGTCACCTGACGACGACGAAAGCAAATATAACAGTGTCAGAAACAAAAAAAGAAACCCACCCCGAATGCACAGCCTCCGTGGCCGTCTCTAAAGCGTATGTACGCACGTGTCACATTTTTGTTTCTCTTTTATTGCCTGCGCTAAATCACACCTGCTCCTTGTTTGTGTATGTGCGGCCACACCTAAGAGGCGCCGCTGTGACACGATGCTTCATAACAATCAAGCACTCTCTCAATTGCACCAAAAGAGCCTAATCCACTCTGACAGGGAAAACACCTGATCGCTGCCATCTCCCGCCGATCCCTGCTAAACGTGGTCCACACGCGGGCCTGCGAGTAATGAAGGTTTTTGGGCCTCCTCGCTATGCTTAGTTAATCAGAGGAATACCACTTTGGCAAATATGAAGTGGATCTAGTGTATGCTAATATCATTCGCTCAGTTTCTCCCTGTCAGATATGATTAGGTCAGGCCCGTATCTTTACATTGATCTCAGCTCGGAGCAGACGCACCGCTCACACCAGCCATGGCTGCAGCCTGCAGCTCTTTATCTGCGTTGCTTTATCTATAACATTTCTCTGACTGAGCGAGGTTGCTAGGGACTATAAGTAGCAACAGCATGAGCAGCAGGTGTCATTGTCAGACATTTTACTCGAGGAGGTTTTTAGTTACATTTAATCTAGTGCCTTGGTATGGGAGATGCAGAGTGTTTAATTTGATTGAGACACACAGGAAGTGTGGGTGATGAGAAGAATAACAAAAGGCTTTGACTGGTTGGGGCAACTATGGTGCCCCTGATTTAGTGTGCTGAGTTTGCTCCCCTTCTTATTATTTGCTCGTTTCATTCTTTCTTGATGTAACAGCAAGATAAGAACGTGCACATGTGCAAAGAAGTGCACCTACAGTTATAGGGCATTCAGAGTCATTTCAGAAGGATTCAAAAAGGCATCTGAAGTAGTTTGATCAGTCATCAATGACTGGGACTTCAGGCTGGATGTACAGTATTACACACTCACCACAGCAATGACGTTAATACAGGCATTAATGCAGCAATAGGTCAAATAACAGTAATCCTGGAAACCCGTGCTCTCTCTGATATGTCTTGACTACTGAGGTTAAGCAATATAAAGTGGATCTACTATATTCTAATATAATTTGCCGACTTTTTTCCCCCCGTCAGATACGATTAGGTCAGTGCCGTATGGTTACATTGATTTCTGATCTACAGCTTAGAGCAGACACGCCGTTCTCACGAACCGTTGCTCCCAGCCTGCCAACTCTTTATCTGTGTGGTTTTGTGTACATCATTTTTTTGTGACTGACTGAGGTTGCAGTCCAGGATGATGTAAGCCTGTGTTAATTCAGTGTGGACAGTACAGCCTTTGTTCTGTGCCCTTTGGTACTGCACTAGAGCTGCGCAGGGCTCGCCTATGTGACCTCTACCATTGTTTCATGATGTGAATTTGAAGCTTTGTTTTGCTGCTTCAGTTGAATAAAAAAAGAGGGGAACTGGAAAGGGGAGACTTTCCATTTGGATATTCTTCCTTTAAGTTTAGCATGAATTTTCGCACCCATCATTAAGATGTTTATTTTTTCTTAGTACTCCTGTGACATAATTATCCCTGTGAGTTTTTTTTTTTTTTTCAAATTTGCAGCAGCAGACCTGCTGAAAAAGCTTAACTATGTACTTTAATCTTTTCATTTCAAAGATTTGTGAGATGCAAAGGAAGGGCAAGCAGAAACAGCCGTCTTTGATCTCTGTTCTGCCTTAGTATTGTGTGTCACAACAAAATAAGATCTAGACAAAGATTTTCACCGTACCCTTTAGTAAAGATGAGATATTTGTTGAGGAAGCCTTTGTGGTTAGACATAATCAGCATTTTTACAGTCTCCAACAATAATCTAAAACCACAGGTATACTTAACACAGGATGAGGAGAGTCAGAACCTGCTTTGCTCTATTTCCTGACCTATTTGTGGTGCATCATTGGCATTATACAGCAGTTGCAAAAGTACAGATTAGACACTTAAATGTGCTGACATTTTACTAACCTACTCGTGTGTTCTTTGCTCTTGCTGGAATTTAGATTATTTGAGTAAAATATTTGTTGTGGCACATTTTGAGTTCGCTTAATGTTCTCTTTGTTCTCTCTTCAGGTCTGATCAAAAACAAACAGACGTTTCATCTGAACAGCATGAATCCACATCCTGTTTCAGCTGCATAAGCGCAAACACTCAGACTTCTTCTCACTGCTAACCTTCACACTGTCCCAGATAGACATCCTTGACCACCACACTGTAACACCACCCAGTCGCTGAAAGGACAGCTTCATTACCCCGTCCACCCACCCAATTAGGAGCCAGATGGCGCTTCTGGCCAATCAAATCATGGATGCAAGGATTCTCAGCAGTATGAATGGAAGAGTAGAGCTTTCCCAGTTCTTGAGAGTCACCAGTCAAAGCATTGCCTCCCAGGTAAATTCGGCCCAGGAGGACAGTCGCAAGAACAGAAAGTACCCCTGCCCGTTGTGTGGGAAGCGCTTCCGCTTCAACAGCATCCTTTCGCTTCACATGCGCACTCACACCGGTGAGAAGCCTTTCAAGTGCCCGTACTGTGACCACCGGGCCGCTCAGAAGGGCAACCTGAAGATACACCTACGTACGCACAAGCAAGGTATTCTAGGCAAAGGCCGTGGGAGGATCAGGGAGGAGAACAGGCTGCTCCACGAGCTTGAGGAAAGGGCAATACTGAGAGACAGGCAGATGAGAGCTGGTCAAGTTAGCCAGCAGCAGCCGCAAACATCCAACATAAACCAGCTTCAAAAGCCCCTGCTGCAGACTGTCCCAACGCCACCTCAGTTCCTAAGCAACTGCAGTGCACCGGACAGCCAGCCGCACGCATCCACCTCTCCTAAGATGACTGCCATCCACGATGAGCCCATCCAGCCCCAAACCAACGGCTTCCGCTGCTCGTTCTGTAAGGGAAAGTTCAGGAAGCAACAGGAACTTGAGCGACACATCAGGATCCTGCACAAACCCTACAAATGCACCTTGTGCGAGTTCGCCGCCTCACACGAAGAGGAACTCATCGGCCACGTTGAAATGGCGCATATAACCGCCGATTCAGGCTCAGGACAGAAGCCTGCAGTGGGGGCCAGCGACAAGGGGAAACCTATCGGTGAATTCCCCTGCGAGGTGTGCGGCCAGACCTTCAGCCAGGCCTGGTTTCTGAAGGGCCACATGAGGAAACACAAGGACTCTTTTGAGCACTGCTGCCAAATCTGCGGCCGCCGTTTCAAGGAACCGTGGTTCCTCAAGAACCACATGAAGGTCCACCTCAATAAGCTTTCCGCAAAGAGCAATCTCCCTGCTGACCGCGACTCCTCTGTTGAGATGAGTAACCTAACACGGGACCACCCGGGCAACCTCTACTCCCAGTACATCTCCCGCATTCACAACAGGTTCCTGACAGCCGACAGAGCTGACCAGCCAGATTACAACCAGATGATGGCCACAGCAGGCGTTGACATGACTGTCAGAGAGATGTTAGGGAGGATGATTTCCTCAGGCCCTCTGACAGATGCCGAGTCATCTTCTTTGTTGGGCTTGAGTCCTCTCCACCCTCCTTTGGCCTCCACCGGCATGGAATATCTGCATAAAGTCATCTCTAACCGAGATACTCTCAACAACAACAGCAGCTACGCAGGTTGGCAGATCATCGCGCCAGGGCTGCCTATTGAACAGCAAATGTTCAGTCCCAAAGACCAGCAGCAGCAGCAGCAGCAGCAGCAGTGCTCCTCCTTCCTGCCTGAGAGATGTCCACCTTTAGGGGGTGATGGGAAACTGTGTCTTGGCGACCCAGGTGACATCAAGGCTGGCAGCAGACCTGGGAGCCCTGGTAGCATAAACCATCATGGGCCAACGGAGATGATCACAGAAACGGGAAACTCCCTCTCTGGTGGCGCCCTAGACCATCGACCACAATCTTCTTCTCCAGCTACAGGTACTTAATTAAAGTAAAACTACTTTTATGAACGTTTAATTGTTTTTAAAGAGGCACTTTAGCTTGATAAAGGGAACTACTCATCCTCTTAATAATGTTTTTCTCGCTCTGGATGAAGCTTAACAAATGGTGTCATCAAAGATAAGATTAGAATGAACATCATTATGTTTTTTTTTATTATTATTATTAGTTTAGGAACAAAAAGGATTGATATCTCAGGATATTCTCTCCATCTCTCCCTATTTTTTTATATATATACTGTTTATCAACCCCAAATATTAGGATGTCTAAGTGATAGTGTGCCATTATCTTTCTTCTCACTTAGAGTAGGTGGACATGAAGCACAGGGTCAGCAAAGCCACCACGGATTTTATCCTCCGCAAGGACTTTGTCTTTCCTTTTAAAGATAATGGCATCATGTTGTATTGTAGGGATAATTAGTACCCTCTATTTTATATCCGTCACATCCCCACCCCTTGCCTACGGGGGCACAAGATGTTAATGCATGCCATCTGGTGTTTTTAATGATTTGATATATACCACCCAGTGATTTTTATGATTTGATCTACCACCTGGTATTTTTATTGATAGTCTTCTGTTCCACCTGGTGATTTGGATGATTCGGCTCTATGGGTAAATGCCTTTCTAGTCATGGCATCCTGCTAACATGTTATCATGAGCCTAAATTACTGCTATAACAGTGTTATTAAGAGAAGAGAAGAGGAGAGAAATCCAAACTTTGCTTTGTTTTTTTGCATAGCTTCTGCCTGGCTTCCTCCAGCGTCGGAGTACTACTGTTATGCACTTCTAAGTCTGCTGTGCTCTTGTGGGATTTGATCCAGTATCCTCTTAAATGATGGCCGTATAGCAGAGATAAATGGATCAAGTCTAATCTCATTAGATGTTTTGTTTCCACATTGTGCACACATAGTGGTATCTGCATATTTACATGTAAATGCTCACAGTTTATGGCCAAATCCCTCTCCGGTTGCTCTTTAAGAAACATATTCAGGCTCTGTTGTTTTCGAGTTTCCCACTTCTCCCCTATCTCCACGACCATACGGTGTCACTTCCAGAAACATTTATGATAGTTGGCTAGCCGAGGATTTGAGAGTGCACAGTTCTGGGATGCCACATTCAGTATCAGACTCTAATTTCAGTCAATATTAAGCATGGAAACTAATTCATTGTAAAGGTCAGGCGTCATTGCTTTAGTCAATGATGGATCCGGCAGGCTCTCTCTCTCTCCCCCTTCTCCTCCTCTCTTCTCTGTTCTTAGTCCTGTGTAATGGTAGACTCACTCTGGGGGCTTAGCACCGCATTGTTTAGCTCTGACAATATATCCCAGAGACCTCTGCAGCTGCTCCCTGCGCTCACAATGACAGATTAATTAACACAATCACACGCTGCTGGCCCTGGCTCAACGCACAGGTCTGCTGCGGGACAGATAGGTAAATCCTACACATATGGAGAACACGCACCACTTGATGAGGGTTTAATAACAGGGATAAGTTTTTTCGGAGGTGGGGGGTTGTAACTGATCAAGTCTGTCTGTCTCGATGGTTGGACACGGAGGAGGAGGAGGAGGAGGTGGTGGGGTGGGGAGAAGAGAGTGAGTGTTTTCTAATTCAGGAGAGCGGAGATGCTGAGGAAGAATTACCACTGCCAGATGTTCAGCTTGAGGAACATTGATTAGTCCAGAATTACTGGCTGCATTATTCATAGTCAGCCTATGGTGGTCATGAAGTTATTGATGTTCTCAATATGGATAGCAAATATAGTACAGTCATGGCTGTCAGCGTGAGAGACGGCGCCTTTGCTCGATACGTCCACATACAGTACGGCGCTAGATTTAGATTTTTAACTGCGAAATACTCGGCATCTTAAATTAGAAATCCCTCTTTGATTTCAATAGGAGGCGTGCTATGAATTACTTCTCTGAATATCTAATCAGGACAGATTTGAAAATGCACTTGACTTTAATTACAATTTGAGATTAAGAATAACGACTCTTCTCAAAAATGCTAAACTCTTAAATGGTAGATGCCGCGGGGCCTCTGACCTACATTGGACCGGTTTCAGATCCGAATGAAAAAAAAATAAAAAAATAAAAACAGGCCTCACAAACATAAAATGCTCTGACAGTTATTAATTAGTCCCATTCAGTACTCTTAACCTCAAGGTCAGTGAGCAGACACCATGTAATGATGCTGTCCCCACATGTGTTTTATCCCTTATTCGCCGCTTTTTTATGCCACTTTTTACTGTAAGCATTTCAAACCGAGGGCGTCTGAAGTGATAAGCGTCCGTAAAAACCGTGAATGGTAATATGAGCAGTGGTTTACCCAGAAACACAGATAAAGCAGGCTGCTGTACAGAATATCACTTTTCATTCGGCTGTTCCAGTTACATCAGCGTATTCTTTGTGCGACTGCTGACAGTAAACGCGTCTTTCAGCTAAACAGGTCCTTATCTTAACTCTGCCTTAACAAATCCAGTCCTTATTCAGAGATCCGAGTCTTGACTGGTTTGTCTAAACTGATTACCTGTTGGCTTTTCCGTCTCCCTCTCACTTCTGTCTTTTAATCCTCTTTTTAATTATTATTGCAGATATGAGGCTCAAATTAAGCTCAAAATGCTTGTTTTCCTAGCATGCAGATAAAAAGATTTACCCAGGGAGTTCTGAACACCTGCCTTGAAATATTGTTCCACCGTCTCCTGAATGCCATTTGGCTTAATTGACTTGGAAACGTCCCAAATGCGTCATTGACTATGTGGTCTAATTAATATTAATAATATATGCTATTATAAACATCAAAGAACATCTGGTGCCCCTGTTTTTCTCACCAGTCTTGTGTGTGACTCTCGCTCTCACTCTGTTTCATCTTAAACCAAACCAGCCACCATGTATCTGTGTTTTTGCATTTCAGGTGCTTGATTGTGTATTTAGAAAGAGCCAAAGCCCCACTGTGTATGGAGTTTGATATGTACAATATAAATGCCGAATCCCCGTGTAAGCATATAGTGTGTGAGTCCGTGATTGCGTTGACGGTGATATATGGTTGTAAATCTTAAAGCCCATTTCCATATGAAATGAATCACTTGTCCAAGCCCAGCTGCACGCTTTTCCCACAGACACGGCTCACTTGAGGCATTTATTTATTTATTTATTTATTTATTTATTTATCTATTTACCTTTCCTCTCCTCCTTGCACATCCAGTAAGGGCGGATAACTCATATGCATCACTTCATTAGATGCTCTGTGTTAGGTGAGAGAGGCTGGGGTTTGTAATGATGCAGTAATTGGAGTTTTGGTTGATAAATCTGAGCTCTAAAATTACTCCCCTCACATAATGTGAGCCTCGGCACTGTAAGTAAATCTTAAACTGATTAAGTTAGCATGAACCAGGCAATCACAAAGATGGCACCCATCCAAAGGAGGAGGAAAAAAAAAAGAAAGAAAAAAAAAAAGGCAGTGTCTTCAGTCTTTGTGTTGTTTTACCGCTCTCATGTTGGCTGGCAAATGGGTTTAGGAAGGTCCACGCTGAAAGATGAGGTCAGATATACGTGTTTTCTGCATTTGGAGCTGGCCGGTAATGTCATCGTAATTTAAGCCACAGAATAATTGAGATATATAGCGTGTCTGAAAGACTTCCATTAAGCTGTTTGGATTTTTTTGTCTGTTACTGGAGACAAGGGTGTGGCACTGTTGAAGTGTCTTTCCCGCTCTTGCACAGCCACGCGCGTTGCCACGCACATGTAAGGTACGCAGACATTAAATCAAACATACTGTACCGCGCGGCAGACGCACTCGCAGCCCGAGCAGCCGGGGCGGGGGCTGACTTTTAGTTCAAGGACATGAATTTTCCATTTGAGCTGTGGCTTTTTTTTTTCAATTTCATTAGGTAGAGCTCTATTTAATTAATACGTGGGTGTTATTTTACGGTTTTGTAAATTGTAATAGTAAAAAACAGCCCTGCTTTTACTGCCATTCACCTCACGATGATACCTTTTTCTATTAAAGTTGGAGGGAAAGTAAAGAAACTACTACAGATCATTAGATTTAGATTTACCTCAGAGAATTACCTCAGGGTCAGATCTTGAGGTGTATGAAATTGATATTTCTCTGGCGGGGATGAATCACTGTTGTAACTCAGATATTAGTCCATTAAAGAAGAACAATAAGGCATCAATATGCATAGAATTAAATTAATGGTGGTGGGTTTATCTCCCTATCCCAGACGCATCCCTAAAAGACACAGTATAATGTATGACCTGACCTTCAAATGCCAGGAGAGTGTTGGGCAATAAACTGCCAATATTTGTGGCTTAATGGCGTCGGATGACTTTTACTGTAATTGGAATGGCAGCGAAACAGCTGGGCTGTTTAAAGACAGTGCAAGGCTGAGGTCTCAGACAATCACTAACTCAAAATGGTCACAGGGAGTGTGTTTAACCCTGGAGGGTGTCTCTGTGATAGCTGCACGGATTAAACTGTAGGTAAACAGAGAAGAAGACATTTAAATTACCTTTAATTAAAAGTTATGGGGTGCAGGATCAAATCTTGCATCCAGATGGAAATTATTCACTGGCTAAAAGGAGAAAAATTACCCTTTGTCATTCCCCACAATAATACACTTTGTACTTTCTGAATTATGCTCCCAACGTATCATTTTTCAAGTATGAAGCAAAAATAAACTCAGCTACAGTACATGGTGTGGTTAATCAGAACTGCTCACATGTTGGACTTCGTTATTTCTGACTGGGGAACCCACTTACTGGTTTTGATGGAATGAGGTTCTTGTCTGCAACATCTGCCTTGTTCTACTTGCTTTACAATTTCACTGTTTATTATTTCTGGAAGAATCTTGTTTGGTGTTAACATCTTTGGGTGTATTTATTGCACATGGTGGTGGCGTCCATACTGTAAAATGATGGATCACTGGAGCTGAAAGCTGATTACAAGCTTGATTTACTGCAGGGCAGCACTTAAATCATTCAACTCAGCCTGGTGTGGGATTGCAACATTTTTCATGTTTAGACAACTGTTGTTGGCGCATACTTTCCTCAGAACAAAATGCTCAGCGTGCCTTATATGCGCATAGCTTTCTAATTTGATTTGGATTGTATTATGTTTTGCTGTTATTGTCTGCATTAGGTGAGAAAGCCTACAGGTGTCCACTCTCCAGCGACTACGCCGCTGCACAGACAGCCCCCCTCGGCTTCCATCTGGAGCGCTACCACTACCCCCACTGGCAGAACAACAGGGACCTTTCGCCCCCTCTGCAGCCCAGCAGCAGTAGCAGCTCCAGCCCCAACCCCAAGCTCAGACCAAGATCCAGGGAAGACTGGAGCCCGGCTGCGGGCCAGTACCTCGGCCTGGAGAGCCACGGTGAAAACGCCTTGCTCCTCAACAAGCAGTCCGACCTCCCCGACAAAGACGCGGGTGTCGACGGCCCTTCATCTGGTCAAACCAGGAAGTCCCAGTATGAGCCTTTGGATTTGTCTGTCAGGCCCGAGTCTGTCCCGTCTCATTCAGCCCCGTCCCCTGCTGCACTGGTGCAGATGTCTGCCGTTTTTAGTAATGGACTGTCTTCCTCCATTACCCGCCGGCTACAAAGTTACTCTAATGCACCAGCTGAACTCTGTGTGAAACCCGCATATCAGTGTGACCTTTTGGAGCAGGGAACAAAAGAGGAGATGAACACACAGAATGCAGGCTCTACGAGTCACAACGGCGAAGGTGAATTCGAGCAATCTGAGCACGGGAGGGAGGACGAGAGCGACGACGTTGCCAAGTGGAAGATGCCGAAAAACAACGAGGCGAAGGAGCTGGGCCAGGCCGGCGCCGATTTTGAGGGTCCCGGCGAGAAGAAGAAGCAAGACAAGCTGGGACAGTGGGGGAGAGCCGTGGCTGAAACCCCCATCTCCTCCCTGGAGTGCCTGACTCCGGGACAGGCCGATCCACTCCAGCACCAGGGTGGCCTGCTCTCCTTCCTCAGAGCCCAGGGGAACCTGACCAGCGCCCCTGCACACAAAGTCAGTCTGAATGGTGTGGCGAACCTGGACACAGACGTCGCATCAGGTGAGCTCACGCTTATACATCATATTTCCTGAAAGCAGCTGTCATTATTATCAAGACGCAGGCAGCGGCGTATGCAGATTTGAAGGTATACATTGCCACCTAGTGGACGGGAAACCAGTTGCTCCCCATCTCGTTATCTACTGACAGATGCTTTGCACCACACTATCTGCATGTGATAGACTCCCCCAAATGGGAATATTACAATTGCTTGATTCTATATATAGCAACTGAGAAAGTTTAGGTCTTGCATCAGCTCGTGACATTGTCAGCCACAGGGATCCTGCTATAGAAAGCCCCTCCAAAAAATAAAAAATAAAAAAAGTTTTGGCAGTATCACAGCCTGACATCACCTGACAGCGGAAGTGTGAAGAGTGAGTGTGAGTGTGTGACTGAATCATGGCAATTATGAACAACACGCTTCATTTATACTTATAGCACTTGAGTTTTTTTCTTCTTCTCCTCCTTCTCCTTCTTGCCAGATCTTATCTCCGATCTCAAATAAGGGCTAAAGAAGACACAGGTGTGTGGCACTGATTACCCCTACACTTTAAAGGATGATATAATCTCCTTGTGTGATAGGTTACAAATCGCCAAGCCAATGGAGCCCACTGATGGAGAGGCTTAAGCTCTTGTGCTGGTGTGATATGCTTGCTGAGTGCAGATTTAATAATGCTGTCTCTCAGGAGAGGGAATCCAACAGCTGGGGTCTTTGATATGCATGTATTATGAGTGCAACATGATACACCTTCCCTCTGATCCCCCTCTTATTCAGAAACTCAATATGCTCATGTGAAAGACAGGAAAGTGCCTGTCAACTCCATTAGGGATTAACATCTGTTCCCTTTCTTTATGATTCTAACAGCAAGATGTAGTTTTCTATTTGATTGTACAGATGGTTATTATAATACGCCGAAGAGCACCCCCTCCCCTCCTCCTCCTGTCATAGCCATCACACTGTTCATGTTTTTGTTCTTCTTCTTTCTTCTTTTTCTTGCTTTGTACAATGACAATTGAATTAAAAAGTATATATGTATGTGAAAGCGAGTATTCAGTGGCGTACAGCTGCCTCGGCCCCTGAATCAATGTTTCCCCCCCTCATATTAAAATTCTAAACTATTGGCTACTTTTTTCCAAAATCCGGATCAATGCATGGAGTTATTTCCAGCGTCCCTCGCCCGTTCGGTGATCCTCCCCTGCGCTCTTTCCCTCTCTGGAAGCAGATGACACGCCTGCGCCATAAACTCCTGTCAGTCATAGACGACACCGAGACGAGCAACTGACATTGAGAGTGCGCCGAGTGTCCTCTAAAGCCGATCCAAGCAGGTGGCCCCGCAGCCTGTCCTGTCTGCGGTGCTGACCAGGTGGCTTTGTCATGGGGCTGTCTCCTGTTGCCCCCATCCTCTCCATACTGTATGGCACGTCGAGTGGCATGGTGACATATTGCCGGGCAGTTTGGACATGGAGTGATGTGTTTGTGATGACAGTTCAGGTCGGCTCCAATGTGCCAGCAGTGGTAATTGGCCAGATGGTGACCTCTGGTTGAACCTGTCTGCATGCTCATTAGTCTCACTGAGCCCTCCCTTGTGTTTTAAACGCTTTCTCGCCCCCTGCGCTGCTCAGCTTCAACCGCTAGATGGCGCCATTTACCCTCTAACAGTTCAGCTACGGCAAGCTTCAAAACATCTTTCCTAACAGGAAGTGTTGTGACATGCATTCATATTTCACAGACACAATTAGGACGAATATTTTTGAGATTCCCTTCAAATGGTGGATACTTTGAGGTTTAGCATGTAGCGGCGCTTTAAAAGGACTTGAGTCCAGTTAACCAAATCATCTGTCTCTTCGGTGACATCAGATCAGGCCTCTCTCAGACGCATGAGAACAAGTGAATATGAGAAGATCGATAAAGAAAGGATTAAGAATGAAAGAACACGGAGGACAGAGAGAAAGAAAAGGGCCCTGATTTGAAAGGTTGAAAGGGGTGAGTCATTATCTCATTGTCTGACCTCTGTATACCCTCCGTGGAGAGGGTGACAGAGAGCTGGAAGAAAAAGGAGAGAGAAAAGGAGCGAGAAAGATCACCATAGATGGAGATAGATGGAGCGACAGCGAGGTGAAAGAGGAGCGGTAGTGCGGCTGTCTCCATGAGCAGATGTCGTTTGAGGGCAGCGAGAGGGCAGCGCGGCCTGCCTTTGTGCCGCGCTTCTCCCCATAGAGATAATGAAGGGTGGAGCTCTGGGAAGGATGTGCAGTCATCACTCACTGTCTGTGTGCCATCAGAGCTCAGGCCTGTGTCATCCGTCACCATTCAGCTCCTCTGGCCCCCGTCGGCCCCGCCACTGTCATCATGGTCATTATCTCAGGCTCTGACACACAACGCGCTCTCACCACACACACACACACACACACACACACACACACAGAGCGAGCCAGACACATGAATACACGCATGCAGGTGCAAACACATACATGTGTACGAACTCGCACAGATGTGCATGTCGGCAGAAAAGATACTACTCGATGTGCGATAATCTTTTAATAATCTTAAATTTCAAACCAAAATATACTTTTTGTTCCCCCAACATAGACGTTCATGTCTAAACACATGCCATACAAGATTGTTGCACGACTAAAACTAAGATTAACGGAGAAGATTAATTCCACTATTTGTTCTTTATAATACGGAGCTACATCCAGGGGACAGTTAGCTTAGCTTAGCATTAAGACCGGAAAGACAGGGGGAATCCGCTAACCCGGCCTGCTCTGTGCAAATAACACTGCCACAACACACTAACTTAACATGTTAAGACCTGTCCGTTAAACACACAAAAGTCAAAGTGTAACAATAACAGCAGTGGTGGCACCACTCAGCGGAGCGACGCGATGAATTTGCAAATCAAAATATGAGGGGAAATCTCTGCAGATCACACAAACTGTTCATTGTGCCTCCGTCACAGTTTACGGAATAACTCATCTTTCACCTTTGCACGGTTTCTACGTTCTGTGATTTTTAGGTGCGCCGTTGCTTTTGTTTAGAAAACCTGGTCATGGTTTCTCGTCCCCGCCGGACTGTTATTTTGCAACATCGCCAAACCGGGGGACTATGAGAATAAGACTCGAGTTTTAATAAACCGGAATTACCCTTTAATTCCAATGTCAGCGTGAGACAGAGTCAAAGTCAGCAATCACTCATTCTGTTTTTTTTTTTATTATTGGCAGATCTCCACTCTTCCTCTCAACACCACACAATCCTACCCTTCTCATTTCCTGTTGAGTCTCTTTGTGTACGTGCGCACGCATCGGAGTACACGTGTACTTCTGTGTGTGTGTGTGTGTGTGGCTTGAGCAGCCTGTGAATGGAGGATCATGTGGTGAAGAGATGGATGGCTCAGAGCCCACTGCTGTCTCCTCTAATTGTAAAATATTAGTTACATTAGACTCTGGCCTGTGATTAATGGAACTTATTTGGAGGTTGCCCTCTCTTGGACCTCCCCTCTCCTCTGGTGGGAGGAAAGAAAGAACAGTATATCCAGGAAGACGAGGGGGGACAGAGAGAGAGAGAGAAAAAAAAAGGCAGACAAGCAGGGCAACAAGCGACTAATGTAGACGCAAGACCTTTGGGCTTTTTATTAACCGACTTATTGAAAGTATAACAGGCTGCAGAGTCGCCCTGTTTGTCTGGGTGCATCGACAAGATTTTACCAAGTCTGAGGCAAATCAGTTCAAATGAAATATGCGAGAAGAATGTTTATTTTTATTTTTTTCTAAACCCGTTTCCTGTTTTTCCACTTTGACTGACTGAGTGCTGAGGGAAGTCGGAGTGAGGCAGGTGGAGTTTAACACACCGCAAACTGCTCTGTACCTAGATTCTGACAAAGCTTTTCTTTTACTATTGTTCCTTCCAGACAGCTCCTACTCCCTCCCTCCGTACACTACTCTCTTTCTCTCTCACACACACACACACACGCTCGCTCACGTCGCCGCACACAAACCCCTCTGTGCCATCCTGATGATATTCAGATGTGTCAGGCCTCATCCTCTCCCTGACTAGCGTGCGAGCGTGCGCGCCGCGTCCTTTACGGCCATCAGGTTATTATACACCAACAGATGGAGCATTACCTTTTATTGCTCGCACCTTCTGTGAGTTTTCCCACTTTTTCCCCCCCTCCCTCCCTCCCCGCCGAAAAAAACAAAAAAAAAACACCTTTTTTATGTAGATGCGAAAGTGAGTGTTCAGCGGCGTGCAGCTGTCTCGGGCTCCGATGAGGAGCATGATAGAGGGGAAGAGGCGAGGGTGGGGTGAAAAGGCTGAGACAGCCCTCAGTTTTTGGGAAGTGATGTCAAATGACATCAGCACATAATGGTTTACTGTAACCATGAATCACAGAAAAACACATTGAAGTGTTCGACAGAGGGGAAAAGAGAAAGTCATTACGTGAGGTAACATCTCAAAAATAGCACCGCGGTGAACAAGGACACATGGCTGTCTAGGTAGAGAGGTAAATGAGTCATCCAACAAACAGAGGGTCGTGTTTTGATCCTGGCGACACCTTTGGGCTTTGGTGTGACTTCTTACTGAGGTCAGATAAACGTCTGGAAGTTATTAACGGTATGCTTTGTTGTTTGTATCTTAAGGGTACACTGTGTGCTGTTTGGTGTAGGTTCACATTATTCACGTAGCGGGCACTAAAGAGGTGGACAGACAGGAAGTTTTGGCATGCCCGGCCTCCCAGCTGCAGACGTCTGTCATTCCTCAACTCAACACTTGTGTGCGTGTTTATTTATCTCTCTCTCTCTCTTTCTTTCTTTCTGTCTGTCCGTCTGTGTGCGTGCCCGTGCGTGTGTATTTGTGCGCGAGCAGGAAATGTGTTATAATGAGCCAGAGCTAACTGGTCTTCTTATAAAAACAGCACGCCGCTTCCCGTGAAGTGCCGCAGTGTTTCGTTTTCGTGCGCTAAAGTGCAAATGATTATTCTTCGGGTGCCAGATCATTTTTACATTTTCCTTGAGCGCGCGCCGAAGCGACTAAGCTGTAAGAGGAACTTTGTTTGAACTCCGCTGAATCCTTAGAGCCAAATGCTGGAAAAATGACCTGCCAAGAATCACATCGAACGTCCAAACATAAAAACATACTTACACAGTAATCAGTATCATCCTGTTGGTTTTCTCAAAGCTTTTACTTGAGCTGATTTCTCGGACGGCGTTGCACAGTCAGTGTTGAGTGTGCAGGAGTCACCGTGGGACAACGTTTGAGTCTTTCAGTCTCAAGAAAAACACCTTGTGAGATTGTGATTTGTTTACTTTACGGGGTGAATTCACAAGGTGGTCATGTCGAGTTACCTATCACATCGGTGTTGACCGCGTTTTCTCGATTCTTTTTCAGCTCGGAAGCCGTTCCAGTGCAGGTACTGCCCCTATAGTGCCTCCCAGAAGGGCAACCTGAAGACCCACGTCCTCTGCGTCCACCGCAAGCCCTTCGACAACAGCCTCTACCCCGACCGCCGCCTGCGTCGCTCGCACACGCCCCAGACGCCCTCCGGTTTGCCCCCGAGCCTCGCAGGAGACAACCACGCGCCGGAGAGGGACCAGATCGGCATGACGTCGCTCTGCGGGACTTGATGCTGCACATTATGATTATTGTTTAGCGTCACCTCAGAAGGGTTAGAACTGGCTGAGATTGTTAAAAACTTTAAAAAATAAAAAAATAAAAATAAAAGAAGAAGAAGAAGAAGTTACCAACCAACCTTGATGTACATTCCAGTGTTTACTTGAAGAGCCACAGTGCGTATTTATCTGTAGCAAAAGAAGCTGCCTATAATAATAATAATAACAACAATAAAGTCCATTTGTGATGTGAAAGTGTAGCGGGCGTGCTTAGTGCCGTTCATTTTGTCAAAAAGTGTCCAAGCGATTTACTTGTGTTTACACGCATCTATCAGTCCAACACTTGTCTGATAGGGAGAATGTACCGTGCCTGCCCAAAGCACTTGTTCTTTCATCCAGTAAATACCCCGTGTTACATTTTTTTTATTTTTTTTTTGTAAATATCGCTCGATTTCCCTTCCAGTCCAGAAGTCTTGTCTATCTGTCAGGATATGGTGCCAGATGTTCGGGCTTTAATCGCGGCAGATGTAATGAAGTAGAATGTTGCACATCGCGGCTTCCATTTGTTCTGGATTCCACTCCAGGGAGAAAGCCTCTCTCACATATAATTATTGCCCATTAACTCCTATGCTTCATGCCCTCGTGCTGGAACAATGCTCAATTAAGGGGAACCAAGGAAATGGAAAAACTGCAGAGATTCATTGATAGTACATTCAAAGGATTCTTTTTTTCTTTTTTTTGAAGTTGTGTGGAACCACCCATGTGCCTATATACCAGATCTGCCCACTAGTGGAACATAAGTCCACTCAGGGCCCGCTATTGTACGCTGCTACTGCCGGGTATGGTAATTTTAGCATGATCTTAGCCGCCCGAGCCTCCTGTGCCAATAGTCTGCCTGTACGCCCAGAGATCACCTTGGGCAGCTGTGTGCCTGTTCAGCCGGGGCCTTGTAGCCACAGCGATGTGACTTTGACTGACAGTCGGCCTGACAACTCCATTCATGCGCCACCTGCTAGCTGTCAATCAGGGCGGCCATCCTGGGGCTATTGACGGAGCTGTCAGCCTGTGTGAGATGTGTCTGTCAAAGCCCACCCACTCTGCCACGCTGCCTCCCTGCCTGGGCAGTCTGACATTCGTTTACTGTCCTCCTTCTACCCCTTCTTCCCCTTCCATCTCTTCCTCTTTCTTCTGCTCTCTGTCTGTCTATCTCCTGCCTGTTTCCCATCAGAGACACAGCAGCCCCTTAATCCCCGATCCAATCACAGATTCTTTGGGTACACATTTGTCATCCTCAAACCCTCCGGTTTTTGTAATGGAGTGCTTCACAAACACTTCTGCAGGTGACTCAGGCTTGATATACATATGTTTTTTTTTAAGTATTTGCGTGTACTCAGTTCTTTCTCTCTTCTCCTTTTCTCTCCACCACCTTCCTCCTCCTCCTCCTCCTCTTCTGCTCATTCACCCTTCATCTCTCTACCTGACAGGTGACAAGGTCTGGGCCTCCAGCTGACTGGCTAATCGGGGGCCTGTCATACTTGTCAATACTCTCTCCACAGCCGTGCCAAGCCAGATCAGACCAGGCCAGACCGTCTTCGGAGTTGACCAAGGGCACAGAGATTTAGATTTTTTTGTGACGAGGAGGAGGGAAAAAGCTCACTTTTCTACTTTTCTGGGAATTCTGTATCCTGTACCCCGCCCAACAGCCCTCTGGATATGGATCATCCCTAAAGCCTCATCCTGTCAAACCTCCTAATTAAGCGCAATTTCCCTTAAAGCAGAGCTCTTTAATTAATGCCAGCGAAGTTTGTTAATTACTCCTAATGGTGATGAATGTTTTAGTTAACGTCTCACTACCATAATGTCACACTCATGCGTCTTTGAGGGAAGGGCTCGTCTTCCTCGAGTGCGACCCTTTCATCGCGTTGTTTTACATCCGAATTCGAGTGACACCGCTTCATCTCCAAAGGGAAGCGTGCGCGCCACTGAGGGCCTGCCGTGCCTCCACGCCGTGATCGGCGTGACAGACAAGCGAGATACGGAGATGCCATATTCTTGTATTTCATCCACCTAAGCTTTGGCTCACCTTGACCTTTTGCTGAGAATGACATCCTGTTTACCTGCGGTAAATCAATCCTCATTCTCTGACACCTATAAATAACCCGTCTCTGGAGAAAAAGCAGACATGCTATCTCGCGGGCTGTCAACGCCGGGACCTGAGATCAGGATCGTGCCGTTTTTAATTGTTAAGCGAAAACGTTGATGTGGAAGTTTACTTCTGAGACACGGCAAACGGGGTTAAACGCATTAAACCGATGCGTTCCTGCTCTTTCCGCTACGAAAAGGGTCACAGGCGTCTTTGTTTCTTCCGTTTTTTTTCTCATTTCCTCATTATTATCCCTCTCATCATTGCTAGTATTTACTGTTGCTTATCTGCATATCATATTTGAGGTCTCTTTCTCAGCCTCATTGAGAGAGGCGGGCCATGTACAGCTAATCAGCTTGAATAAGTAAAGGAAACAGTTTGACAGGCCAGGTAATGAGAAGTAATGAATCACTAATCACAGTCTCTTACAACCCTTGGAGCACAGATGAAAAATTAAAGGTAATTAGCTTGCACAGTTGTGAAAACAATATTTAAGACTGTTGGCATCACATGGCACAGACTTAACAGATTTTCTCCGCCGATAACATACATCAACGCGGCGCTGAAATCCTAATATCAAGCTGTTATTGGAAAAGCTTTCTCGATGTAATTTTAGTGACTGATCTGATTGGGGTACACAAGTCCCGCTTTATTTATTATTATTTTTTACCCTTTCTCTCAGGCAATCTTACCAAAATGCAAGCATGAAAAATGTTTCACTTAGTTTTTTTCTCCCCTTGTGGATTATTATTATTATTTTTCTTCTTTCTACTGAGGGAAAGCATGCCAGGAACATGCTTTTGAGATTTAGTTTTGGTAGAAGTAGCACCGCCGAACTGTGAAGCGAGAGGTAACACTCGTCCTGGGCTTCACGGACGCGCCCGGACACAGGATGGAAGGTGATTCGGAGACACGTGGTCCGGGCTGCGAAAAAACCCTCTCCGGCAGCTCTCCGTGGTTCCCGTGCTTGACAGGAGAGTGAGGGATGCTTTGACAGAGCCCGTGTTTGACAAGTCTGCGTGAGACTCAAAGTACAGGATCCAGACATGGGCTGTCAGTCAAATCCGGCACATCTCCCAGCTGAGACGTGCCAGTTTAGTCACAGTTACAAAGGAACTAATATGCGTTAAGTGGAGCAAGGCACACATATGGGCCGGGTAGAGCCCTGTGTCCCGAGGCTGGGATTGAATGGATGCCAAAGAACATAAGCCCAAGATATAAAAAGAATTACAAGGGGACAAATAAAACATGGGGATTATGTCAGTGTGAGAAATGGAGGCGTTGTATTTCTGCATGTGTGCCGGCTCGCCTCTCCTGTTTCAGCATCCAGGGCCTGTGGGCTGTAGCCCCGCAGTCCTGCACCTGTGCTCAGAGGATCCAGGAGCTTTAGAGACAGAATGGAGAGGAGGCTGTTACACTCTACGGGAGAGAGAAACACACACACAAAAAAACAAAAAACATGGAGGGACGGAGGAGAAAAGTGGGACAGGACGGGCTGATTGGGGGTAAGAGACAGCAATCAGGCGCCCGAGATGCTGCATGTTTTGAGTTTTAGGCATACGTGCAGGAGAGTAACCTTCCTCATATTGCGCAAAACACATGTTCTGTTAAATACCATTGACAGGAAGTGACAAGACTTGAGCCCGTAGCTACTCCCGTGCTCAGCCGCTCGTGTCATGTTATCACCTAAAGTTCATTCGAGTTTCAAGCCTCTTCTCTCTTTCTCTCGCGTTTTCTATCGTTCTCCCGTTCCCTCTTCACATTCTGCTGAAAAGCCCTGTCTCGCATAACAAACAATTGCACCAAACTCCATTAAAATCACTTCATGGGGATGTGATACTGCCTCAAGTTAAAGGCTGTAATTGAAACGCATTTGACAAACCACGCACCGCAAAGCGACAATAGACAAGCTGTGATTCTCTCTTGAGTTATTCAGTGGAAATGATTATCATCATTTTATTCGGTGTCCTACACAACTTGCTCGGAGAGTGCGTCCCTAAAACAGTTACTCTCGGGTTTGTTTCATGCTAACGATCATCAGATGGATAGACGCCCCGGTTAATGATTTTTCTCTTTTTCACTTCACGAGTCGTCATATAATGGCCACTGGAACGTATAGACAGCTCCTTGATGAAATGAAAAGCTAAAATTAGCTTCTTTTTTTTTTTATTTCATGGCACCAAAGCAGGCCTCTCTTCCCCCCCACCACCACCCGAATGCCGCTTTGACAACTCACTGTTCTCAAACCTGCATTGAAGCGCAGTGCAGCCAGTCAAACCCTAAGAAGAGGAAAGTCTCCCTGGGAAGACGCTCCCGTCCGTTGATTTGAAGTGACAGCCACATCCTTGACAAACACACCTGTCATTGTTCGAGTCACATCACATTTTCGGTTTCAAAGACGGGAGACGGTAGGAGGTGTGCAGGTGTGTGTGTGTGTGTGTGCGGACGCGCGCGGTGGACATGTGTGCTTATGCACATGTGAGCATGAGCGCCCACGAGAAAGTTTCTTCATCTCCCTCTTTCTCTCTCGTTTTTTCTTTTTTTCCGGATAGATACGTCCACTCGGCTCCAGCTGTTGAGCAGGAACGTGGCCAGATTCTTTCATTGGCTTTTTCAGCCGATGTTTATGAAACAAGACATCTGGGATATTTATTTTCAAACACGCGTCAGAAATGGATTTAATGTGCCAGAATCTGCTGACCATCACTCTCTCTCTCTCTGTGTATAGTTTTATCTCAGTGTGTCTGCATTGGAGTGGTAAGTTTTGGGTGGGGAGGTGGTGGTGGTGGAGGATGGAGGGGGGGGGGGGGCTGGTAACGGGGACTGAGGGAGGGGGAGGGTGATGAGCTGCTGCAATAATAAGCAGATTTTAATGATTTACTATAAATCAGCAGCCGAGGCCTCTGCTTGGGGAGACTGAGGGGGATGACAGCTCCTGACTCACACACCTCGCAAATGCCTTGCTGATGATGTGTGTGCGCTTCAGATCATCAATCACCGAGCACACACACACACACACACACAAGCGGACGCCACACTTTTGCAAAAAAAAAAAAAAAACATGCTTTCAACACACGTACGCAGGTGCACACATGTCCGCGGTCTCACACACACATGTTTCTTGTCTCTAATGTCTCCTCTGCTGTGGCAGGGGACAAATCAATCATGGGTACAGAAGTTCAAGGGGGTAAGAGATTGTCTGGTCCGTTTTTCCCTATGCTATTGATCCCATTTTACTGGCATCATCGCCAAGCTGTCTCACAAACCCCGGGACGGCGATGGATTGAAAGTGGATGATTGAGAGAGGAGGTAGGGTGACATTCACTGTAATCTCAGCCCCCTCACACACACACACACCGCATGCACCCAATGCCCCGCCCTTTTCCTAACACACAGACAAATCCAGTGACATTGAAAGTTAGCGTTGCACCAGGAGTTTTCTTTTTTTCTAGAATCAGGCCCATCGTCTTAAATCTGCGCCATCTCGCCGTGAAGAAAAACACGCCTGGCAGAGATTAACAGCGGGATTTTTTATTTTTCATTTTTTATTTTTTTGGTTTTTGTTTTGTTTTGTTTTCCCGTCTCTTCGCATTTCTTCTCCAGCCATCATGCAGCATGTCTGAATGTCTGAAGGTGTTCTGCCGTCTCCTCCTCTTCCTTCCCTGGAACTGATGAAAAAGACACCGGAGAGAGAGAGAGAGAGAGAGAGAGAGAGAGAGAACACCTCCTGACAGCACATCCCAGAGTGTGTGGGAGACGCGAATGGAGTGACACAGAACATTTCTCTGAAATTTCAAAATGAGGCTCATGTGGGAAATATTGATGCATGCTCGGTTTCCTCTTAAGCACTCGCAGCGCTCCCTTATCTCCCGCGTATAAACAAGTGAGGGGGAATTTTTTGGCGGTAAATGATGGAGAGCCGTCCGGCTTTGTCAGCCGCTGAAAGGAATACTGCTGAAGGAGGGAGGAGTCGCGAGATAAAGTGCAGCAAACAGATTTTCCAGGCGATAAAAGCGGCTGCCAAAATCCACTTCCGTTCCGTCTTCCACTGAAAAGTTGAGAGGATTGCTAAGCAGCGTCCTCCCAACCACTTTTGAATCCGGTTAACTACACGTTAAAGTTATAGGAACTTTCTCCTCTGGGTTATTCATTCTCTACTTACAATAAAAAAAATCTTAACCTCCAATGCACTGAATTATGTCCGAGTGAAAATAAACGGTTGCTCATATCATTCAGCACAAAAATCTTACAATGTAAACCCATAATGGCAATATAGCTCAAATCATTTACCTTCAGAATTACAATGCAAACTCCGACCGATGATGAAGTTTAAATCACTCGCTCCACTATTAGTATCGGTATATCACTGCCGGGCTGTTTATCACATTATATCTACATTACGATGATGCACAAGTTTAATTGCACATAGATGGATGCCCCATTCATCTTTCCTGTTACTGACGTCTTGATTAAAAATGTTTAAAGGATTATCTACGGGGCTCCCATTTGTGTCCTTGTGTTTGTCTTTTCAACTTTCATCCACTCGGCTGATTTATTCGCCCCTTGTCTATAAATAAGTTGACAGTGTCCACGTGATGGATTAGTCTGTTGACATTGTACCAACTGCAGGTAAACAATTACTATTCATGCTTCATCGTCGGCGCGGGATCTATACCAGGATACTGCCACTTAAGCGAGGGACAAAAGGTTAAATCGCCAGCTATTGTTCTGCATTTGGTCAAATGTCATTTAATTCGCAAACCCAAAGCAAAAAACTTTTTTTTTTTTAAGGTATGAGCTGCAGCTGTCAAGAGCTGAAAGACCGTGTGAGCAGTTTCCTTGTAATCAAACGTCAGGCCTGTTTGCGTACCACTACTGAGTGTCCCTTCATGTTGTGAAATACTGTTTTTTTTTATTTTACGACCACATGCAGCTTCTCCTCATACGTCATTCATTGTTTATTCAGAATCCAGTGTTGCTCCAACCCTCAGACCCTGTGGGCAGGATCAGTCTGCGGTCATTATGCTGATATGAGCAGTGAGTCATCGGGAGAAGAAGAAGGAGGGGGTTAAATCCATGTTGAGTGTGTGTGTGTGTGTGTGTGTGTGTGGTTGGAGTGTGCAGCAGGCCTACATCTGTCAGAGTGTGATTACTGTGTTAGGAGTTTATGAAACAGCCTCTGTATCAACATTATTCATGTCCCTTAGGCCACGGAGTGAAAGGCCTTTTTCAGACTAGACTGTGGAAAAGAGGATTAGGCAGAAAACTATGAAACGTGTGGCGGAGGGTAACGTGTTGTACAATACCAGCATTCAAACGCCATTCAGTCAAACAAATCATCTTTTGGACAAAAGACGATTTGTCTGCTTAGTAAGACCCAGCTATAGTCTGAAGCTGTTGTTTTGCCTTTCGATGTAAATGTAAAAAGAAATCAAAGGAAAATATTGCAGTCAATTAAAAAGTCAGAGACTATCACAAGCCGAAGTCCCGGACTATATATAGTCACATTATGAGTCATTGTGTGTGTTTTTGTTGACGAGCAAACGCAACAATGCAACATTTGAGCCTCACCGCAGTAATCGCTAAGATACTGAAACATGTCGACACCTCCACAAAGAAATCAGGTAACGAGAGGGAGACGTGACGGACAAGTTGGAGACGAGCCAGCGGTCTAAAACACCTTTTCTGATGTGGATGTTTGCAGAGGACAGTTAGGCTGATAAGATTATAATTAAAAATGATTTTAATGGAACTTTGATAAAGGTTTAAGTGTTTAAAAGTTTATTCAGAAGCAGTTGATATACCTCATGATTCTTGACCCCGTTATATTTATCTGGATGTGGCATCAGTTATCAGCTTTGGCAATTTGTACATTTGTACATTTGCTAATTTTATTCTATATTTGTACTTATTACTATTTGTGCTATGGCTTGAATTGGGACCAGAGAAACTAATTTAGTTCCACCTCATCTACCAACATGTGTTGAAATGACAATAAAGAACCCTTCAATTAATCCTTGGAGGAAAAACATCCCAAGAACCTGCAGCCTGGTCTCTACAGACTGAGAAACTCATATCAAATCCACTTTATTTGAATGCATGGGCAATTAATTAATTCAGATTCAGATTCAGGGTGAATGTGAGCAGCAGCACGTTAAAGAGCGTGACACTTTTAAGGAACAATAAAGAGTATATAGAAAAAAACCTGTACCATTAAAGTTTGAACTTTCCAAACCATCCATGGAGGATGTAAACACGACTGGAAGAGTAAAGTGAATAAAGTGCAAGTGTAAACAGGAGTGAAAAAGCTTTAACAGAAGGGAAATGCAATGGTGATGTAATCAGGTGTTAAGCTGCTGCTGCTGCGACAGGAGCTGCTTCATATCCTGACCCCATCAGTGAGCACGGTGAGTCAAATATTATCGCTCATAGAAATGTTGGTCTGAGCAACAAAAATAAGATATGCAACAAAAAAAGTGTAAATTAAATTGCACTGAATGGAAGTTTTACTCCAAATTGACCGTACACATCAATAAACGGAAGAAACGCGGGCGTCCGTCGGCTAGAAAATTAGCGCTGACCGCAGCACATCCAAAGTCAGAACCCAAAGCGAGCGGAAAACAAAGTGATAATGATAACAGGTCGCATGAAAGTGAAGCAGTGATGCCATTAAGGCGAGTGTTTATGTGGAGGCACATTAACAGTGACAGCAGCAGGCTGCTGTTTGGACTCAGCTGTGATGGAGGGACAAAGCTGTGGCCCGTGGTTCATTGCCTGAGACATTACTGGGCCATTTCTGTCTGAGGCGCCGTGATGCGTTGTCACCTGACACTGGGCTGCTTTGACAAGCTGTAGCACCTTCGCTGAAGTGTTCTGAAGACCTCGTGTGCACGCGCCATCGGTTTCTTTTACTCGTGTTTCTCGAGGACTTGTCTGGGTGTGTTTGTGTGCCATATGAGGTCACACTTTCTTTAAATTATTGAGTCCTAGGAGAGGATATCGGTGGCTGTTAAGATTAAAATGTGATGGCTCAGTTTTATATGACTAATAACTGGAAGGTAGTTTATCTCTGACTATATCATCATCATGACTAGGCAGAAGCTAAAATCACGGTTGCATAGTTGTGATGCTAGAATTACTTCTATGGAGTAAAAATAGAAATACAGGAAAATATACAGAATTACAAGGATTTAGGGTAAATGCTGTATAATGTATGAGAGCCGTGTGTGTCCTCTCCAAACTGAAGTAATGGTTCTTAAAACATCGTACCAAAAGGACTGCAGTTGAAAATTAGCCAGCTGGCTAACACTGGCACATTTACTATTAAGTTGATTAATGTCCTTTCTAAATAAATAAATAAAAGGAAAATGGAAAACTGACTCTTAAAATACTGCTTCAGGATCTGCCCTTTGCACTGGATGTTTTTTAAGGGACGGGGGCCGCAGCTACAGAAGCCTCAGAGGTGAAAGGAAGGTTAAGTTTGGACTAAACTTAGTCAAAAACAACAACAAAAACACCCTGATCAGGCATATGTCTGTGAAGGTTCTCAGTCATCCAGGTCATGGTAATCCAAAAACTTGGACTTCCAGTTGCCTTTTTGAAACTTTTTTGGACTGATCAGGCATAACACTAGTTGTGACTCATCAGAGAATGGACATGGGCTTTCTAATGGATCTAGTGGGCTTCACTAGATCCAATTTGGGATCTAGTGAAGTTGGAGGCCAGGTCAACATCTTGTGCTGTTCTCTATGTTTTGTTTTTTTTAGTTGTTCCTAAACTGTTTTTGTGTGCCTGTGTCAGGCTGTATCCATCTACAGCTCTGACAGCCAGTCAATTCCAGTGTTTGTTCAATTCCAACACAAGCTACTTCATTCTACTTACTGAGACACTGATCAGGTGATCACCTGAACCAAATCTGATTTCATGAGGAAGAATATTGAAAACACTGATGTGATTAAAGATGTGAGATTATCCCACCAATAATAATTTCTAAACTCTTCCTAAGTTAAAATATTAGTGTTGTGTTGTTTAAGAAAGTTTTCTGTGCGTTATTCGAGGTTTGAAAACACTGCATCTTTTCTTTTTTTTTGTTATTTTGGCCAGTTGTCATTTTCTGCCAATACATGCTCTAAATATTGTAATTTCAAATTAGAGAAAAAATGTTGTCTTAACTTTATAGAATGAAACAAAAATGTTCATTTTAATAAATACATACCAAAACCAGCAAAACTGATCATTTTGCAGTGGTCTCTTATTTTTTTCCAGAGCTGTATATATCAAGGAGTGTCATTGCTATGGGGTGGGGGTGCCTGGTCCTGGTCTAGGTGGGTGCTACATGTCTTAGTAACATCCACTCGAATGAATGCCAGGTCCAGAAGTTTAACAGCAGAACATTGTATTTTTTCATAAGATGGTCAGTGTTATTCAATTCACTCGTCAGTGGTCATAATGTTATGCCTGATCAGTGTATTATGCAGTAGTCAGAAAATAAACGATAGCTTTTTGATTCACTAACTGTTTTCTGGTTGTGCCTTTACTCTCTGTATGACACAGACAGATGAGAAAGCCAGAGAGAGAATTTGATATTTGTTTTTTTATCGTATTGTGTAACTGTTCAATATAATAAGTAAAACGTATTTGGTCTAAAACCTCACTGCAACATTATTATTTTACGTTTTTCAAAGCATTTTGCTCTACCCCCTACAGCAGGTGAACAACTTGTTTGCTTGTGCACTGAGTGTTAAGATAACATGAAAGGTCAGAAACAGGATTTGGGAGACAGCTGCTCATGGTGTAAATATTGATTGAACTGTAGTGGACCACAGGGAAAACATGCGAATTGTTAAAGTGAGCTGTAAACCCCTGTAAGTGGTGTGTTTGCTCTAAACATTAACCTGTAACTGCCTGCAGCTTACACGGAGTTTGGTGCTTCCAGGTATTGTGCATCTGTTTCCTTTCTTCGTGAAAGATGAATAACGTGATTTACTGGGTGTCTATTGTTACACTTTATGAGCATTTGAATTCTCCGCGTGTTTCTGCGCGCCGCCGATTGTGTGCGTCGTCTTTTTCGACATGTGTCCGCAAACACAAACGCATTGTCCGCTAAATCTCAGGAGGAATCAGTTTCACGTCCCCTCCTCTTCCTCCTTCTCCAGCCCTCAGGAATGGAAGACATTTCTTGTGAGAACAAACCTTTAATTGTCTGCGCTGTCGACGTGTAAAGGAAGTGATGCGTTATATTATATCATCATTCTCCCCTGACGTCCCGCGAATGACCCCGGGAATCAACTGTTCAGCTAAATGGGCCTATTGTTGCCCGCATTTTAATCTCAACCTTTCGGTCTTCTGATGAAATATGTGTGCGACATGCACAACAAAAGAAATAACGGTTGGTTTTAATCATTTCCTGTGTCTGCTTATTTGACATCCAGGATTTCTGATCAGGATTGACACCGGCCCCGGCGAACCGTCTCCTCCTGAGGGCCTCGGTCGATGGAGAACATTCACCATCCTGGTCGAGCCTTAAACTGTTACTGTTCTTTCTCTTTTGTTCTTCCCTCCTCGCGGCGGCACCAGAGGGGAGAGAGCTGAAGAGGGACTGCAGCTGAGTGACAACACTGACTGAATTACCCTTCACCCCGTGAGGGTGCAAGTTTGGGTCAGTTACTATCGACAAGCCTCCGCTGAGCCCCGGAGTCGCTGGAGGGAAGAAGCGAGGTATTGTTGTCTGTTTTGTGCTGCTATTATTGTGCGCCTAATGTTTCTGCACTTAGACAAAACACACAAGGCTACAACTCAGAGCCGTGGAAAGTAAAGTGAGCATACAAATTTCCCCCAAACCCATTGTCTTTATTAGCCTGTTCTCCAGTGGTGGTAGGATTGGGGAGGGAGGAGGGCCACACATCTTTCCAGTGACTGACAGCTAAATCAGCTGTGGAATTGCAATGCTATTTCTCTTTTTGTGCACACTGCCTCGCTCAAGCCGGGCCCGTATTGGATAACTAATTAGGCAAAGAAAGTAAAGCACGAAATTCTGTATCGCTGAAAGGTTTGAGGAGGCAAAACGGCAATGCATTCTCAGACAAGCGACTGTTTGGTGGACCGTATTGATTCCGCGGCTGAGGCAGAGATCAATGAAAAGAAACAGACTGAGACAAAGAGTGGCATTTAAGGGTGGAAAAAGCTGACATTTTCTCCATCACTGTCACAGCGGCAGCCATAAAGCAGCAGCAAATATTAAAACATTTCTCATCTGCGCGGGAGTATTGGCAGCAGAAATTGTTTTCTCCGCGGTGTGATACTCAGGCTGAACTCCCAGTAGAATCCCTGGGGACTGCAGATTGGTGCCTGTGACATATCGGCACCAGCATTTACACACACCTGCCACTCATTCCCAAACAGCCCAGGAGCAGGGCTGTAGAGGGCAGATAGCAGCCGAGGAGGCTGTCGGTTGGACTGCTGTCAAGGTGGGTAGGTGTGGTGGAATTCATCACTGATAACGCGCTTATGTTTGCAGGCCGCATAGAGTGCTTCTATTAGTCAGCAATGCCCTCGACGCTGTACGCCGGTTATGCATTGGTAATGAGCGTGTGTGTATAAGTGTGAATGATGTTTCTTATCCGCGCGTGCGCCTGTGTTCGCTCGCCGCCGTTAGCGGGCTAGCGTGGAAAAAACACAACGCGTGTTTGTGTGCGTGCGCTAACCAGATCGTGTGTAATTATTCGCGTGCGTCCTGTCCTTTGAGTGCACTCCCCGAGTCCTGAACTCTGAGTGACACGAGGAGTGCAGGGTCATATGTCTATTTGTGGGATAAATGATATTATGCTACACTAAGAGAATTACATAGAGGATGTCCCTTGGAGTCACCGGGCTCGGCAATCAGTCATAGTTACTTTGTGTGTCTCTTAAGCCCTTCTATCTGTACTCATCCGCTGGTCTGGAACGAGTGTTAAATGGATCCTAGACCGCATCCCATCATTATGAGCTTATGATTTCAGCCTTATGACTGGGAGAGAGGGAGAGGGAGAAGAGCACAGAGGGGAATTAAAGAGGAAGACATCACGGCGAGAACACAGAGCATCATTTGTTTTATGCACTGTTCGTTCTGCGAGCTCCTTTTTGCACCACCTCTCTACAGGCAGTCACACATCCTTTCCTTATCCCGGCTCCTGATCTCTTCATCTCAACTCCGGGTTTTCTCACTGTACCCATCCTCTCCTGCTCTCCCTTTCCAAAAAATCCGCACTCCCCAACTCTTCTCTCTCCTCCCTCCCTCCCTCCCTTTCCTTTCTTCCTCCCTAACCCTTCCTTCCCTCGCTCCTTCGCTCTCCCTTGGTGGTATTTGATAGCAGTAAAGCAGGAAGCAGGAGAGCAAACAGCAGGTGAACCCACTCTAATACTCAGCTGTGCCATCTGCTGCGGTCACATGACTGAGCTGCAAAACCCGCTCTAACACCATGATGCCCCATCATACCTGACACATCGATCAATCACGACCAAAGAGCCAGAGAAAGAGAGAGAGAAGACGGAGAGAGGGGGAATGAAAAGAAAGCACTGCAACAGCAAATGAAACACAGTCAATTATGATCAGATATATTACCTTGTTTTGACATGCGATTTCGGCATCTCATCTGGGCTATTTAGCATAATTAGAATGGGTTGTATCGCGAACGGTGAAGTGCGCAGTTGAGCCAAATCCTATCAAAATCCAATAAGTTGATTCCGAAAAACAACACGCAAATCCGAGGGAGCACTGCTTCTGTCTTTATTAACGGAATCGCAATCGGATAACCCCGAATATCCATCAGAGTCTCGTCACCAGCGGCGGCGGCGGCGGCGGGTGAAAACCGTGGCGTGGCGTCTTATTTAACCAAACAAAAGAACTAATTAAAGGAAAACCAACAAACCTCTTCTGGTTCAATCAAAAGGTCTTGATCGGGTGTGAGGAACACATTCAATTACGGCAACAGTGGCCACAGGAAATGATTTCAGTCAAAGCTGTCCCTACCACAATTAAGCTGTGTTAATTATGTATTTCATTAAGTAAGTGGATTAGAAGCAGCGCTGATGAAATCATAACAGGGTTTGCTGGAGGCCAGGCTGCAGAGAACAGACAGGAAACGACTGATATCTCTCTCTCATGCTAACACTTCTCCGTTATACCCTGAAATAACCCTATAAATACTTAACACCTCCGCCGGTCTATCTAGATTGTCTCCATTCGCACACAGTCACCTGTTCCGCCGGTATCTGCATAGCATTTTTGTGCAGGATCATATAATGTAATTGTGCCATAGATACTGCTGACATCCGCATGCTGTTTGCGAGTCCTCTGGAAGCGATGAAGTCTTTCTGTTTCATCTAAGCCAGTTCATTACCATTCAGGTGCAAAAAGGAGATAAAGCAAAATGCAGATCGCTCTTTCTGTCTCCCCTCTTTCACACCCGTGCTCTCTCACTCACTCACATGCACTCTTTCATTCTATCTCCCCCTCTCTCTTTCCCTCTCTCTCTCTCTCTCTCTGTGTTCTCTGATGTTTTATTTGATATCCCACAATAAAGCCTCTCTTTGAACTGCCATCAATTGTGTATGGATTTTTCCTCTGAGGAGAAACAGAGAGCTGTCTGAAAGGGCTCCAGTCCCGCAGGCTGCCTTCATATTGATGCAGAGGAGTATTGCCATCCTCATTGCTGGATCAATCACTCACGTCACTGTTGTTTTATGGCTGGGGCCACTTCACAGAAAGAAGCCTGACAACATCACCGCAGAGGTTTGCAAAACGATACAGCTCTGATAGTTGAGGAGGGTGGATCGGGAGGGGGCGGTGGCGGCGGCGGAGGGATGCGGGAGGCTTTTCGGGAGGCAAGAGGGGATGAATTTAGATTCTGTAACTGTCACACATATGCACCCGCACATATCGCCCTTCCTCGGCAGCCGTGGGAGCCTCTGGTTTATTGCCTGGCGTGGTTAAGACAAACAGAAAGCAACGGAGGAGGCCGCGGGATGTTGTCAAAGCTTGATGTGATCTGGGTCACCTTGTGGATGCAAAACCCATGCGCTTGTCTCCCCGCTCTAACTTCCTGTCCGAGCGTTCATGTTTTTGCGGACGGCTTCCCAGTTCACTCTCTTGTAGCGCTGCGGTAGTAATCATCTTGATATCTTGACACAGCATTACGTATTTATTCCGAACCGCTTCAGTTCTTCAGATTATTCCCCTGAACATCCCAGATGCAAAATACTTATTTTCCAGTTTCAGTTCTCCACCTGGGATGTTTAATCATCCCCTTTTTAACCGTTTGTTACAAACACCACAGTGATTTATTGGTTGTTGTTGCATTTTGACCTCTGACCCCTGAGTTGCATCTTGTCTCAGGGACTAGCCCATGTCTTTGGAATCAATTAACTGCAATTTACTAATTATAACCACACTAAAAAGAGGAAACTTCTGCAAAATCTGTACCTTTTCTTTGATAATTAATTCACATTTTGCTTATAATACCATAAGAACCACAACTAATTGGTTAAAGAACTCCTCTTGTATTAGTATTACGTCTGCTGTCAGTTGATGCCGATGAGATTCTTTAAGATTTCCCGTGAGAGGCCGAGGTTGTTTTTGCCAAAATTAAACGGTATAATTGTCCGCCGTGAACGCTCAGCTTCATGAAATTAAAGATTTGCTTTTCTTTGCAGTTCACCGCAACAAGTGAACCGATCTAGGACTATTTTTCTGTGTTTACTTTGAGAATTGAAGCGTTTTGAGAAACTCTAGGGGTCTTCTGCTCCTTGTCATTTTGTCTGAATTCATTCAACAGCACTGGATGACTACAGTGTTAGGGACAGATACCAGAATTTTCTTTTAGACACAGAAATAGAAATAATAATTAAAAAATGTAGTGCAGGAATTGTGCTAAGCATAATTTACGTCATAGTCTCACTCTAAACCTCCCAGGCATTCACCTTTGGTCACATTTTTTATTTTTTTTTTGCAGCTGACAAGCTGACTGATTGCTAGAATATCAACTGAGTTGTTTCAGGTTTTAGCCGAGAAAGAACAGACTTTCCACGAGTTGTTGATCCAGTAAACGGCGACCTCCATGCACTGTGACTTGAGTTCCGCCCCGGCTGGCCCTGGTCCGGTCTCAGCTCGACCTGGCCCCGTTCAAAGCCCGGTCTTTGAGGTTCAGCAGCAGACACCAGTGTCCCTCTCCAGCCATCAGTCAACGCTCTCGCTCTGAACTCTATATGACCTTCCCCCTGTACTCTGGAAGACTGGTTGGCTGTGTGGACTCTGGCATTTCCATATACACCTTAAAGAGACAGGACCTGCTTTTTTTTTTTCTGTTTCGGATTTAACCTTAAGGGAGGGTTAGTCCTTCAGCGCATGCAAGGTATCGCTGATCTAAAAGGGACTAAGAGCAGCCTAAGAAAGAAGTCAGGAGGCCCTGTCGAAAAGAAGTGGAAGTCTTTGCGTCTTCTAGTGAATGGCCCTTTAATTCCCTCTCCTGACAGAAGGCAATGGCAGCCTGGAGGAGGGTCAGGACACCAGTTGGCATGAATAGACACATTTTTGTCTCGTCTCCAACTTTCTCTGCTCTGTGCCTCCACTGACTGTAACATCTCATTTTTTTCCCCCCAAGCTGGAAGTCTCAACAGCCATTCTCTTGTCATTCGGAAGGCAGGCGGGCGGGCGGGCAGGCGGGCAGCTCTCTGTCTCTTCACCCTCAGATGAATAGAAAACATTGTGCCAAAAAGCTCGAAAATCGCCGCGATGTTTTCGATTGCATTTAAAACACAGAATTTGAGAACATGTTTGAAAATGACAGGCTGATTGGCTGTGGTCATTTCAGGCTGTGTGGGCCTCATTTTTTATATATATATTTTTTTCCTCCTCTCTGTGTTTCATCAGTGGGTGCATTCATCCATTCAGGATAGATTGAAGCAGTAGCCTTTAATAAAGTCACCAGGCTTGAAAATATATGAATAAAATGACATCCACTGCCTTGGATGGATCAAATTGACTTATCCTGGTAATAGCCCAAGGATAATGTGTGCGTGTATGCGAGTGAGAGAGTGTGCGTCTGTGCGGAGAGAGAGAGAGAGAGAGAGAGAAGGGGGGGAAAAAAAGAGAAAAAGAGAGCAGAAACAGAGATGGATATAGTGGTAAGACAAAGGCAGGAAAGAATATCAGAGAAATAAAACAAACTTGACCTAAGGGGACAGAATTCAATGAAAACCTGCAGCTGGACACACGACTTTGAATCTTATTTGTATTGGTGAAAGTGACCCATCTGAGGCGCAGGCGTTATTAGGGATGCGAGGAAGGAGAAAAACAAAGCCATTAAAGGAGAAAGCAGAGGAGGAAGAGTGACAAACTTGATCCTAACAAAGTTAAAGGGTTATTCAACACAAAACATCAAAATTATGAGTCCAATTTCTCCAATTCTACCGCAATTTGATCGCGTGGAGCCGCCGAGGATTCCCAAATCCAATGATGCAGCAGAGGAGGCATTAAGAGTTGAAGAAAGAAAGTTTCATATTTCAGTCAGTTTATAAGAAAAAACACACAGAGAGTCTCATATACTGAACCACTGTACTCGTTTTTCCACCATTTTCCTTTCAATATTTCACCACCCGTGTTTGACAGCTGGGTATCAGACGGCGGTTTTGACGGAGCGGCTGTGAACGGCAATAATGACAGTCAGAAGCGACGGCTGTACAAGAAGACACATGTCTGTTCTCCGCTCTTCAAACGTCCGGCTTAAACTCCTGCTATGTGTGAATAAAGAGGACAGGAAGTGGCAGTTTGGCAGCTCCTACCAGGAGTGTCACTCTCAATTGCGTCCCCTGCCAGCTCCAGACACATCGCTCGGCCGAAGAGGTCACGGGTCTGACTCCTCTCTCACTCTGTCTCTCTCCCTCTCTCTCTCTCTCTCTTTCCCTCTTCTCCCCTCTTTTGTCTGCTTTACAGGACATTCCATTCCAATGCCACCTACGCAAAGCATAACAGTCAAGAAGACAGAATGATGTACGGAAGACACGAGCCAGGGCGACGGCGGCACATTTATTTATTTATTTTTCCTGAACGCGCCGATAAAACATGAGGCTTGTCTTGTCAGATTACCCTGACACCCTGTGTCAAAATCTCTGCCGTGTGTCTCCGTGTGAAGCAGAGAAGCAGATGTCCCGAGTTTGCCTTCCTGTTCTGGACAGAGCTGTCAAGATTTGCCGGTGAAGGACACTGAAGACGGCGCAGATGAAATAAAGAGTTATACGAGGTTTAGCCGTCTCACTGTCGGTGATGAATTTCATGATGACAAACAGTAAAGTCTGTGTTTCAAACTTTTCTATTGGAGAATTTATGGATCTTAGAAGAACACAATTGAGTCTCGAGTCTTCATCTATTAGTTTTTTAGCTTGAAACAATGCCCGAATAAGCTTGTTGAGGCTTGTCACTTCCTTCATAAAGTCAGTTAACCAACCTTGATGTATAATTTAGGATAACGACATTTAGAACAATTATTCATACCTGTTTTACCTGTAGCTGGAGCATGTTTACTCTGTGGTTTTGCTGCTTTTGTTTCACTAGAAACATCAGCTCCTGCGCACAGGCTGCTGATGCAAAGCTTCACATTAACAGCATTACATGTATTAAATTCAGGAACGCAGATTAAAACGCACTCGTGAATGTCATCTGATAAGAAAGGATTCCCGACGCCTTCCTCAAACAGAGAGGAAGTCAAATGGATTTTGATTCCAGTCCAAATCACTCAGTGGCTCCCCCACTAATGTAACTTGATCAGAGCACTCTCAAACCCCGAGCCCTGTGAAATGACAGCCGAGATTAATTTTGTCAGCCCTGTAATCGCGCCTTATTGATGTGTTTCCTGTGAAATGGCACATCGGGAAAGAGCAGTTTCAGCCACGGGGCAACTGTGTTTCATATAGTGGTCCTGGATGGACATTTGATGTTGACCTCTTGATCGCACACCTCCGTATCATCGGGCAGGCAGGAAGGCAGGCGGGCAGGCAGGCACACACGCACACACCCTCGCAGGTAATGCTCTATTATGCTGATTTATTGAAGGTTAATTTAATCACTCTTGTAATACCTGACCAGAGGGTGTTCTTACCCGTGAAAAACCCAAGAAGCAGGGGAAAAAAAAAAGGAGAAAAACATGACAACAAATCAAAAAGTGATTTCATGAAGGTGGCACCAGAGACAGGCCAATCCATCAGAAGGGTGGCAGAGTGTGGACGTGTTGCCACGCGTGGTGCCAGGCGAGGTGCCAGGCGGTCCAAGGCACATCCTCCATGCCAGAGCCCCGAGGCTGTGTGTCCTCGTCGCAAGGACAGAGAGGTCGTTAGGACCAACTGCACTAAATCACATACCTCCTCCCACCCACTGTCGCGGCCAACAAAGCAGGTTGATGCAAAAACGCTGGGAGAGGCAGCGCGGCTACTGGAGGTTTGAGGAGGGGGGGGTGGACTCCACTGGTTTTGTTGCAAGTAATGCACATCATATCCTCTTATTCCAATTGATACAGTGAAATATGATGTTGTTGTGACACGTCCCCTGCTTTTGAGAGCACCCCAATGTCAACAAGGCTTTACGCGGAGTGAGTGATTCCTCCTAAATGCATTTTAGAGTTTTGCACAAATACATTTTCAGAGCTAAGTAAACAATCCAGGCCATTATCGAGATGTATTGTTTATGCATTTTGTGCTCCGTGGCTTGGATGAGCAAGTGAGTGAGGGAGAGCAGCGGAGGGAGAGAGGGAGAGAGGGAGAGGGAGAGACGGAAAGACAAAGACACCGAAAGAGAAAGAAAAAAAAATAAGAGAGGGAGAAGGAGAGAGAAGAGGCTCCTTCTCCAAAAGACATCAGTTCTGCGAAACAGCACTGGCAGATTTTCCATTCCGTCAGCATTTTTCTTTACGTGCCGAACAGATAGCTAAAGGTACCACTTAATGTGATGGGAGACAGGATCTAATGGATTGATACACAGGTTTTGACATGCTATTTGAGCATGGAGCTCGCTATAATTGGTCATGTCATTGTGCATTAAACTAACGATATATAGAGTACTGCCCTGAGACGAGTGTCTTTAGCAGATCTGTCAGATATCACACCAAAATGCCTCTGACAGCTATCTCAGGCAGCGGCGGAGCACTGCAACACGGGCGCCGCGGAAAACCTGCGCGCCGCTAGGGAAGGCACATTTGGAAATCACATCACCTCAGACTCACCTCTTTGTCTCTGCGTCTTGTGTTTGCATCTCTTCGCCACTTAATCCCTCATAAATCACTCTTAAACTCCCTTTGTTTATCCGATATTAGCAACACAGATTTTTCGTATATTTATCTCGTTGGTATAAATTCCCGCCTTGCACAGATGTCGATAAGGCAAAGACCATTAAAGTGGTTGTTATGGCTGCGTGTGACTCCTCCTATACATTAGAGACAGGGGTCAGAGGTCTGAGGTGAAGCCAACTTGGCTCTGCCCGCGACTCCTGCGCCGCTGTCAGAAGGCGTCACGTCACCTCTGGCATGGAGGCTACTTGAATGAGCAACACTTCCTGCGTTGCATTGTCTTCCATCTCGGCACGCGAGGCTTTTCAGAGATGCCGAGGTTGTCTGCGGACGGCGTCGCGGCTGTCAAGCCAAAGAAGGCTCAGAGGAAGGTTTGATTTGTTTTGATCCTCTAAACCTGTTGATATTTTAAGACTTTTATTAGATTAACACGAAGCATTAAACCCGAGATGAGAGCTGACCTCTATAAATCCTACGGAAATCTCAATTTATGGATTTACACAAACCGGTGCCACTGTCCCACAGCGCCGTGCCCTGCGTCGCTTCGACTCCACAAGCGCACCCAGACAGGAGTGATTTATATCAATGCGCTCTAAAGACATCCACCACTATTTTGGCAGCCATTTTGTTTTCCTAAATACATGGTCTCTCCTCCTCAGCTGTCGGTCTGTCGGCGCTGTCAGCCACTCTTGTGTGATTGGTCTGATGGGCTTGATGCTCATCACTCTGTCAGGCTAGGCTCGCCTTTCATTAGTCTGGGCCCCTCCATCCGCCACACTCACACAAATCACATTGACATCCAAACTCCTCAGATCCACAGAGCAATTTAACTGATATTCATTAGAGGGATGACAAGAGCTGATGGGAGATCTGTGGAGTGGAGGAGTGGGGGGACTCATTGTCCTCCTATCCTATCCCTGTCCTGTCCGCCTCCTTTCTTCCCCCTTCACTACTGACTTTGTTTTAGGAGCACTGAGGCGCATCGGCGTCTATAACTACCCAACCCTCAAGGATAGTCAAGACAAAAGAACAATAGATAACACATCTAATCTCTTCTTTATTATCGCGAAAAAATACAATTGAGAGGAGGTTTGTGTTTTTCATGCTAAATAATTGGCTACAGCAGATCTGCAGCTTCTTCATTGCTCTCCAGCAGCCACTATAAAGCTCATTCAAGCAGAAGTCCAATCATTTAGCCTTCTCCCTCCAGCCCCTCATTAACCCCCAAAGTGTGAACTATCTCATTAACGCCCCCAACCATCCTCACCCCAAGTCCTTCGCTAAGCCGAAAGCAACACATTCGGCGTCGGGGGTGAGAAAAAATTGATCATGTCTGAGAGATAAATTTTATATCTGCAAAAGACTCGGTAAGCTCCGGAAAAAACTCGCAAGATATTCAATAAGGCCGCTGAGCCTTTTTCATTTGCATTATCAATGGCTACCGGCCTGAATCCCATCTTTCAATTATCATCCTTTGTTAAGGGCTTTATTCTGCTTGTCAGATGTGAGTCATCACTGGGTTCTCCCACAACGTTTCACCAATGTATCCTAAACGTCGGAGGGCCGGGAGCAAGTCTGAGGCGGTAATGAGTTTGTGTGAGAAGACGGGGTCAGGACACAGTGTGTGTGTGTTAATTAATCTGTTCCCGGGTGGGAGGAACTGAAGCGAGATGATGAGATTTAAGAGAGTAAATGGGTGTGCTGCACTCGAGCTGTCCTCTGTTGAGTGAGCGAGCGGGGTTAGAGGCTGGGCAAATGGCCGTCACCATAGTAACCAGATAACTTCCCCGGCCCCAAGTCACTCAGTCAGTCAGTCATGACAAGCAAAGCCTGGGAACATCAAACAGAAAGAACATGGTGTTCCCAGGCATCTTCAAATGAGACTGAGGTGGATGGTCGAAAGGCTACGAAGTAAATGTGTGTATGTATTGATGCGTGTGTGCAGGCACTGTCGTGCATACTAAAAACATTTAAAAAAAAAAAACACATTCTCATTACATGGCACCGAGCCTGAATTGTGACTACTCTGATAGCATCAACACCTGCCAGTAATATTGTTAGATCCAAAAGCCTGCTTTGAGGGAATAGCACCTGTCTGTGCATTCTGCACCACTGTCAGCTTGTCTCAGCACGCATATATAGGATCCGCTTTATTTTTTCCAAGGGACAGTCTTTGAGTCCAGGTGTGTGCCAGATCTGCTGTCTGTGCCCAGGGCTCCTGATGGCATCCAAGCCCCCGTGGTAATCAGCCCACTCTGCCTGCTGTTGTAGCCCGCCTGCCTCCTCCTCCTCCAGTGGCTCGTTTCAGAAACATCTGGTGGTTTACATGCAGCACACACCACCTGCCAGACGCCTTGCAGGCAGTGGCACCACTCGCACCTCTCGAGTCCGCCCCGACAACAACGCGGCGACACAGAAATCACTAGGAATACTTGACAAATTGTGGTTGTGAGGAAAACTGTAGAGGAAATTGTGGAGTGTTTTTACGTTCTGTTTGGTGTACCTGCAGATGCAGCCTCTGCAAATGCTTAGTCATGGCAATGTGTGACAACATTTGGGAGTGTTTTGTTTTCTGCTGCATGACTTTGCCATGTCGCAATTTAAATTTTGAGCATTTTCAAACATGAGTGTTGCATTTTGAGTTAAGTGCACCCCCCGATCGGCAAAATCTCAGGTAAGCGAATGAGAAAGAAAACAATGGTTTTATGCAGCAGTTAATTCAATTTAATCATAGAAGCACAAGGCATTAACATATCTGTATTGTTCTATTTTTTTTTTTATCAAATAACATTTATAAAACTATTGTGCAAAACAGTGTCCTTTTAATCTTCTTCAAAGGCTCTGCACCAGTGGATAGTCATAGTCCTCTTAAATTAGGAAATATAACAAGTATGCATAATTTAAACAGCAAATTGTAAGCTTACACACAGTATGTACATTTTGTTTTTTTCTTTTTGTCGTTTTTTTTGTTGTTGTTGTTTTTCTTACACAGACCTGGATTTAAAGTGCCCCTCACTCAATGATAAAGAACAAGGCAGCTTTTACAATCAGCAAGGAAATCAATAGGCTGTACAGAGAAAACGATAAAAAACAAGCAATGAAGTTCTGCTGTCTGGCAGATTCTTTTAAGGAGCGTTCCCAGGCGTTTGGCTGTTTTAAGGTGTTTAAAAAAAAAAGAAAAAAAAAAAAAAGACCGGTTTGAAAGGGCATTTTAAAATCGGGGACACGACGGGACAGGACTGTACAAACGTAACAGTTTAAACATGCAGTCTATTTGCAGCAAATCAAACCGAACTCACGAAAATAAAAAAATAAAATAAATACAATAAAGTTAATACATTTCAAGTTAAAAGCCAAACTTCTAGTCAAAAACAAAAAAATAATAATAATGTACTTCCATCAGTCTTCTGTTGTGTCACCACAGTGAACACAGACTGAATATCTTTGACCTACAGTATATTTTTGATGTGAAATAAACGTCTTTTGAAATACAGAGAAATCAGAAATGCTTATAGGCCGAATAGATGTAAACACCTTGTGCTGATATATTTTTTTAACAGTAGTTTATGGCATTTTGTGCATTATCACACACACGTTTCAAATATTCTGTTTTTATCTTTTGTTTTTAACAGTCAGTTCTACATATGTTTTCCAGTATATCTACTGCAAAGAGCCGTTTAGTGTTTCTCTAGTTCACACAAGTATAGCAAATGGTCCTCCGGAGACTTCCCGTGGCTCTTGCTGAGGTGGAGCTTGATGGCGTGCTTGGTGGCGAACTTGCGGACGCAGAGCTGGCAGCGGTACACTGTCCCGTTACTATTGCAGTCGTCTTGTGATTGTGGCGTGAGGAAGGACTCCAGGGGCACGAGTTTCTCGGTGAGAGTGTGGGAGTCCCTGGCAGTCTGTTTGGACGACAGCTTGGCCAGGTCCCTGATTCTGAACCCCAGGTGTGCTTCCAGGTGGCATACATAAGCTGCTGGAGTTCTGATCTGTGAGGAACAGTCACTGCAGAAGAATGTGGGCTGACCGGAGTCCAGGTTCTTGAGGAACTTGGTTCTGCCTGTTCTCCTAAGTTGGTACTTGACATTAGCCAGCCAGTGGCTGATGGTGGTCATGGAGAGACCCGTGAAACGAGACACGTGCATTCTTTCCTGTGGGCTGAGGTCATTAATGATGTACTTCCCCTCTGACGTCTGCCTCAGGCTTGAGGCAAACTGGGCCTGCAGGAGGAGGAGGTGTTGTGGGTTCCAGTTGGAGTGACGGCCCTTGCGTTTGTGTCCATGCAGGGATGCATCGTCATCGTCGTGGGTAGAGCCTACCACCTCGGTTTTATCCGTGACCCGGGATCGTGAAGGCGGCTTTGTGACATGGTGGGACTGTGTCAAGTTTCTCAGCATGTCTGAGATATCCGACAATGCATTTTCATGCAGAGGGCTGCTGGATGTGTAGGGAGACACCACGGTTAGTTTTGCAGGAGTAACGACAGAGATGGGGGAGATTGAGGAGCCTGTGGATGAGGGCGTTAGGGGGGCAGGGCCTACAGAACCTCCTCTGTCACTTTTCCCTTTCGTTAGGTCCATAGGTTGGTCATCACTGGGTTGGCAAAAGCTATTATCAACTGCACTTTTGGTCTGTGATGGAGGGGTGGCCACGGCGGCTTTCTCGGCCATGCTCTGGCTGAGCTTAGAGAGCAGACTCAAGGGATCTTGGTTTGGCAAAGAGGGCTTGGCCGCTTTCCCCAAATGAATGTTCATTACTGACTGAAGCGCACTTAGAGGGTTGACAAAGGGCTGCTCAGGAGGAGTATGACCAGTGATAATGGCAGTACTGCATCTCAGTGTGGAGGCAAGTGGGGATTCGACTGCCGTTTCTCTCTTGGGCTCTGTTGCCGGGGATGCTCTGTCGCTATGGCTTCCCTTGTCGCTATTGGCTGGGGTGACTTCCCTCCACTCCCTAGGTGAGTCAGCCTCTCCTCCCTTGTGTGAATCTCCAGCCTCGCTACTACACGGGGAGAGCTGGTTCTCCCTCTTTGGAGACAGCTGCTTAACCCTTTGCTCTACCTTTGCTACTTTTTCAGTCACTTTCTTCACTAAATCCTCCATCGCTTGAAAGTTGTTGCTGGGAAAGGGGGATGACTGACTAAGCGGTGGGGAAACGAGGGGCTGGTTCTTGGCGAGGGAGGACAGCGGCATGTCTCCACCGTTGAACAAGTACTTCATCTGGGAGTTCTTTTCCATGCCGCCCTGCTGGAGCTTCAGGGCGCTGGGGAACTGGTAGGCTGCATGGATGCTAGGGTAGCCCCCCCAGCTTGGATTCCCACTCTGGGCCTTATTTATGGCTGACGTCACAGTGTTTTCCAGTGATTTCAGAATATCTAACCCGCCTTTAGGGCTCTCCTTCAGATCCTCTTCAGTAAGATAGCTATACTTTGAAATGTCATATTTTTCCTCCCTCTCTGTTTCTTCCTCCTTACCAACAGTAACTACAACTTCCTTCTCTTTTCCAAAAGTCTCTTGCTTAGTGCACTCCTCCTCCACCTCCTCCTTCTTAATCTCTTTCAGAGGAGGGGAGCTGGCAGGGGGAGTTGTGGTAGTTTGAGGAGGTGGAGGAGAGAACGTGGACGGTGCCAGTGGTACAGACTGGACCCTCTGTTCGGGAGGCGTGGTAACCCTCCCAGGATTGGGGGAGGTGGCCTCAGGAAGCGTCTTGATTCTCTTTCCTACAGAGCTCGTCACTCTCAGGAAGTGTCCCGTCACCATCATGTGGGTCCTCAGCTCCTGGAGCGTATTATGGGAACTCCCACACTCCATACACTTAAGGATCTGGAGTTTGTTGGACTCAAACTGCCAGGCATAGCTTGCTCCGTTCTGGTGGTTGTA
The DNA here is from genome assembly GCA_005024645.1 of Planiliza haematocheilus. Lineage (NCBI taxonomy): Eukaryota > Metazoa > Chordata > Actinopteri > Mugiliformes > Mugilidae > Planiliza > Planiliza haematocheilus. The sequence goes on along the minus strand of SRSE01001415.1, from coordinate 8,490,811 downwards.
GCGGCTATTGGGGGTGGTGTAGGGGCTGGAGGAAGGTTTCTGCGAGTGTTCGCTCACGTCGGCCTGCGGGTGCTTAGCTTTTGGGGTTCCTTCTCTAGAGCGTGGCGCGGCAGTGAGGTCCAACCCCACAAGTCCCCTTTTCTTAGAAGACATGATTTTGGCTGCCACGGGGGCCATGGGCTCCTTCAGAGGCACTTTCTGGTAGTGTTTGGTTTTGATCATGTGGACACTGAGGTCCTGGAGGGACTCAAATGAGTGGCCACAATACATGCACTTCAAAACTTTCTGTGCATCCTCCTTCCCCTCCATCTCCAACAGGGACCGCTTTCGTGGTTTGGACCAGCGCTTTGCACCGCCGCCCGCCTTGTCCTGGTTGTCATCACGGTAGTGGCCTGTGTCGTTCATGTGAACCGTCAGCTCCACCAGGGTGTCGTAAGCTGCGCTACAGCCCTTGCAGCGGAATTTACTGGCCCCGGTGAAGATTGAGCCAAACAGCTTTGGGTTTTGCCTGTGGAGCTGGACTGTACTAAAGAGGCTGGGCTCAGACGGAGCAGCGTGGCGGCTCTGAGTAGGATGCTGTTGTAGTGTCTTTGCCACCGCAGACTGGTGCCAGTCATAGCTACCGCTGCTGCAGCTGCTACTGCTACTAGTGCTGTTGCTGCGAGCCGGCTTCTCGGCGGAAGAGGCCGCAGACGGTGTTTGTAGAGGTGCAGAATTAAAGTTCAGAGGGGACCACAAAGGGCTAGTTAGGAAGCTGGAGTAGATCGCCTTCATTTGTTCTAAGGTGTCCATGCCTATGGGAGGTGTCTTAGTGCCAGCATTCAGAGACGCCGTGACCAGATTGCCCTCGACTTTTCTAGAGGGGCTCTCAAAGTCCGAGAGGCGGTCACTAGTTTCACTCACATGTGACTCACTGTCCATCTCTTGTCCTGAGAGCTCTGTGGCCTCAGCTGATTCTTGGTCACATGCCTGCTCTTTGGCAGTCCCTACACTTTCCTCCACAAACTCATCTTTCATGGGAAGGTCATCCTGGGGTGCTGAGGGCAGTTTGTCTGCTTCTGCTTCTTCATCCTCCACAGTCTGCTCTGTCAGCTCCTCGGGAGAATAGGCTGCAAGGAGAATGGAGACAAAGAGAGAAGGAAAGAGATGAGTTAAATTGCAGGGAGCGAACACGCTATGTTAGAATAACTGGAGAAAAAGTTTCCCTGCTATGTGTGCCCGAGGACTCCCAGGGATAAATGAGCCATCTGTGTGGGAGCCTTTAAAGCTGAGCTGAGAAATTACAGTCATCCCATTTCACCTCATCAACCGTTGAGGTGTTATTTTCCTCTAGGCGAGCCTGTATTTATATACTACCCCAGCCACACGGAACTTATGCCTCCCCTCCTTTCACTCCTTCTATTGGAGGAAAACAAAAAAGAAATATCTTGGCAAAAACATAATGCACCATTTTATTTATCTCAGGGCGCAACAGCTTGAAATGAAAACTAAATCTGAAATTAATGAAGCCCAATCTCACTGTGGCATTCTCCTCTGGGGTAATAAATGAGTTGGATCAACCTCCATCTGTCAGTTAATATGTCTGACGCCTCTTCATCTGCCTCTTCTCTGATTACACACACATGCATACTGACACACACACACATGCATGCACACAGGAAGAAAAGCATACAGTATCTTGAAGAATTTCAAGAAAGGGGTGACGAAATGTTGTCGATGAAATGTGGATATGTTGAACAGATACGCGGCAGAGTCATGTGGGATGAAGTTAGCGGATTAGGTTATTATTATGAATGAGATGCGCTCGTTTCAAACTGTTTTACTAGAAGGTAAATAGCAAATCTCAAAATAGGTGGTAAATGTCAAACATTATTTTTCATAAAAAAATAAACGAAGGCGTGAAATGTGATCATGAGAAGAGAGGGACGAATAGTTAGCATTGTCAGCGTGATGGCGATGCCTAAGTGACCCGTCGCTTTGCATGTTGGCGTCCACTGTTAACTAATATGCTAAGTGTGGGTGTGTGCATATGCTTTTTTTTGCGCGTGCATTTCACTGGGCTCCTTTGTGGCGACCGCTCTACCCACCTAACGCCCACTCACCCACCACTCACCCCTCTCACCAAGCCCCCCCCTTCGCTCTCTCATTTCCTGGCCACTTCACTCACAACACAGCCCAACTTAAGGAAAAACAAATAATCTCTGAAAATAGTGGACGGCCTGCGGACAGGGCTTACGCCATTCGGGGCATTATTGTAAACGAAGACAAATGCCGCAGAAAGGACGCGTAGGTACGCCTTTGAGCCCTCACACAGTCAGAGGCTGTGCATGTGGACAGGCACACATACACGTACGCAAGCACTGTGACTAAATCCTTGATTCCCCCAGCCACCCCCACGCACACGCATCCAGTCTAAACAAAAATGTCATAGCTGAAATAACTCTCATTTCCAGTGCTAACAGCCAATCTCTAGGCAGGCATGCGGCTGGCGCTGGTCTGATTTGGACCCTGGGGGCAGAGTCAGCAGGCAGCCCCACTGAGAGGCCAGCCTAATGGAGACCTGGCAGGTGCGGCCCACTCTCCGTCCTCCCGGAGATTTGGTTTGTCACTGGGTATCCATTACCTGCCATTCTCCGCTGATAGGCCCCGACAGCCCTGATCAAAAGATGTCGTCGGGCCCCAGTCCGCTTGGCAGTCAGTGGCATGTCGTTTGTAAAGAGGGCCAAGCAGGGTGTAAATAAAATGACATGATCACTTCCCCGGCCCCTCATGTTCTGGACACAATTATGATAATGCGGACGTGGAGGAGAGGGAGGGGTCTCGGAGAACGGAGAAAGGGGACGAGGAAGTAAATCGCTCAAGCATGGGCAAACATACAAGGGAGATATCTCCCTGCGGCCGGTGCTCAAGTGACTACTTACACCCTCTTACTTTTCACTCGTACTTTCTCTTCTGCTTCTCCTCTGGAAGGTATTCATGTCAGACTCTGATCTGAAAGAGGAAATCCAGCCAGGATGAGGTAGGTAATGTGTTTGTGTCCAGACTAGCTGGTCACAGATGTCAGCTTGCATCAGGCGAGCCTTGCACATCGCTTGACCAAGTTGTCAGGTCACCTTTCTCTTCCTCAGCGGGAAAATATTCCACATATTTCTTCGGCATTGTCCAGCTATTGTGCTACATCCGGTTTGGCCTCTAATCTGTGCCTTAACCTGGTAGTTAATGTTTTACATTTCATACTAATAGAGTTGCGGCCCTATGGGTTATTGTTCATTTGTCATTAAGGGCAGATAGCACAGAGAGGGGAGGGGAGGGGAAGTCCAAAAGGGCCAGCTATAAAAAAACCTATAGAGTAAAACCGTGCTCCCAGGCAATTTAAAATGCAAAACAAAAACCATTATGTCTGAGCACTATCTGTTAATTTAATCCCCAATGACTGATAATCCATCACACAGGGCGACAACCACATCCAATTATTCTCCCTGCCTTGACTGACAACAGAGGTGATTTATCAAGCTAATAAAAGGTGATGGGAGTATAGAGGCTCTCTTAGAATAAATTATGAATATTATGAATACAACAATACTCTTGGATGCAGCCTTAACTAATAACTAAGCATATGGTGCAGGGCCAATGTATGAGTTTTCCTTGTGTGTGTGTGTGTGTGTGTTGTGAAAAAATGAAGAAGAAAGAGCGAGTGTGTGCGCGTGTGTGTTCTTCTAATGATAAACTGAGCTAATGCCACGTGGAAAGACAAGAATCATTAGGTTCCATGAATGATTCCTTTGGGGTGGAGAGTGGTGGGGTAGTGGTGGAGGTGGTGGTGGTGTTCGGTGGGGGGTGTTGGATAAGAAGGGTAGGAGGTGCACTTTCACACAATCAGCATTCAGTCACAGCTCGCGCAGAAATAGCAAATCACAAAGTCACGGAAACACACGGGCTGCAGAAAATGGAAGTCTCGCATGCAGGAGCACACATTTCGCCTTAACGTACACATCCTCAAATACACCCCCACGTAATTATAAATAAGGCTAGTCAAGTCGGTTGTAGCTGACGCACACACACACACACACACACAAACACACTCATACACGTAGATGCGGAGCGATGAGGAAAGACAGTGACATCTTGGCATGCAGGAGGCATTCCTGTGGAGTATCATTTTCATAAACATAAGGGCCGCTGACGAGGAGGGAGAGATCATCTGATAGAAATACTGCAGTGCTGCTCTGACGATCGGGAACAACAGAGAGGGCAGGGACAGGGGGTGATTAAGCAGGAAGGTGCTGTGGCTGCCTCTGAAGCAGAGGCTTTCTACGTCTCTCTCTCTCTTTCCCTGTCTCCTTCCCTCTGTCCTGTGGGTTACTCCTCCTCATGTTGCGGAAATCATCGTCCGATTTCGACGCCGCCTTCCAAAACAACCCTCGTACCTTCTGCCGCGCACGTTAACGATTAAACCCCGAAAAAAAAGAATTTGGTTTGCAATTTTATTAGCGAATGAAAATGAAAAGCACTTTTTTTTTTAAGCCCTCCTTGATGACCGACGGGAATATTCCTGATCAGGCTCCCACAGCTGGGGAAACATTCTGGGAGAGAGATCACACCCAGCTCAGAAGCAGAGTAAACAGGATGTGTCATTAAAAAAAAAAAAACTCTACCTGCATCTCACCCTTGTGCTCAAACGACTGCCTGGTCAAAAACACAACCTTGCCAGAGGCATTGTGATTTAAAAAAGAAAGGTTAGTCCTTTTGTGCGGTCATCATGTGCTCCATACTCTATCCGTTATTTTTCATACTTTTATATATATTTTTTTTTTGCAATACAAAAGGGGCTGCATGGACAAGCGATGTCTACGAATGGTTGGAACAAAAAAAATAACACACTGTCTCGCTTTATTTTCCCGGAAATTACTGTGAAAAATGTGGAGAAATACAAACTCGAGCAAGCCAATCTTGCACGTAGGGTGAAAATCAAAGCACACGTTTTGTTTTGTGCAGGTAGAAATGCTCAGTTCTATTGTCTAAGCTTGATTAATATATGTCTATCTTTGTCATTAAATAACTGCACTTTGGTTTAGAGGAAGTTGTCTGCATGGGTGGTCTCTTATAGCTCAGTTACAGCATTGTTTCAAAGCCATCCATAAAAATTAAAAACAGGAAAAAGCCCAAATTCTGCAGCTATCTGTGATGCTGTGATTTCGCTCGACGGAAAAAGATAAAAAGAAGAGAACCGGAGGATAAATGCGGCATCCGAGACCTCGATTAAACGTCAGTTAGGCTATTTAAAGATCAGAGGTAGTTAAACTGTATCGCCACATGATGTTTAAGTCTCGACATGTGTACAGTATTTTAGCCTTTAGACCCCGATGACCTTAAACCAAAGCGGCCTCTCGGCGGGGGGCTCTTACTGACAGGAAACCGCTCCAGAACACTACAGGACAGGAAGTCACCCCAGTCTCAATCACACACACACACACAAAAAAGAAACATAAACCACCGCCTTTTGCTCTCTCAAGTTTCCCTGCTGTCTAAAACTCTTTAAATAGATTAGAATAATTTAGTCCAAAACAGCCCCATTCTGTCAAAATAGCAGCAGATCAGTAACATACCTAAAATGCCTTTCTCTTGTACACATTTGTCAAAGTAAAACACTCAATCAAACTTAGTTCCCTCCCTCGTCTCCCTTTGATCCTTACAAGCTGGCTGAAAGTCCCACGAGAAAAAAATGTAACAGGTGATCTGTGGCCATTTTAAAAATTAACCGCTCCTGACATAAGTCGCTTTTTCAGATACGAATCGAGAAGGCCCCCACCCCGCCATCACCCCTCGTCTCACGCTGCCCACTTTCCAGATTTTTAATTCTCTGCTACTGCGTTGTGCTCGCACGGGCTATCGCGTTGCAGCCGATCGAGGACGTCTTTGTCACTTTTTATACGTGTGTGTGTGTTCAGCTACCCCCTGATGGCATTGTTAATGCATTGTGTCCGCCGATTGTAGTGCAGGATGTGTGATATGGGAGATGGGAAAAACAGAGAGATCATTCTGGCCCCAGGCAAAGCTTAGGGCTGAACCTTGTCAATGCACTTAGCAAGAGAGAGAGAGAGAGAGACAGAGAGAGACACAAACACTCACACAGAAAAGGAATACATTCAACCCTCAGCTGGTTGTTGTGTTTTGACTGGACCCCAAAGCTGCCAGCTGCACACACAGACCTTCAAGACCTGAAAATTCATCTAGTTTATCTGACACGAGACGAGCCGCGGACACATAAAGACCTCCCGTTACTTACTCCGACGCGGAAGAGAACGAGGTGACTCAGGAGGTGTCGGCGCGAAGCAGCCACAATAAGCGATAAACAAAATGGAAACATACACACACACACACAAAAAATATCTACTCTAACTACTTCCACAGGTGCAGAACCAAGGGCAGTAGTAATAAGGACCGAGACTCCTCAGGAAGCCGATGTTCCAGGCCGACGTGCACATCAAGCCCGTCTCGTCTGATGATACGCAGTCAGTCAAACTTCCTTCAGCTATCCCACATCTTCACGTCAATCTTTCCGTACAACTTACTCGAGCAGTTTTCAAGGAAAGCTCAGACGTTTCTTGAACTGTTTAGACCTCATGTATAAAAAAAATACGCCACAAGCCTGGAGATTGAAAGTGGGAGATGTTGCAAATCAAATTAAATACTGGGGCCGGTCCGACCTTTTTTGACTCTACTGGTTAAAACATTTTGCTTGTTAACATTCACAGCCGGGCCTGGAGCACGAAGCCCGAAGCAAACACCGGTTATTTTTACGCACTAAAAATCGGCTATTCGGAAATTTATCGGTAGTGCGCCTAAAAGTTGCCGTTTTATCTCTCATCGTGTTATAAAACGAAATGCAACCAAGCTGCAGCTGGAACAGCAGATCGATTTGCAACGGCTAGCTTTGTCTTTGGACGTTCACATTTCTCTCCACCCTCGTCGTAATGCTCCACAACTGGATTAAACCGAAGCCGTTTAAAATCCGAAAATGCCCCTGCCTAAGTGATATCATGAGGATGTCAAAGCAGGACAGGCAGTTATCTAATTTTTTTGTCATTGTGTCCTTTCTTCACTGCAAGCAGTGAAGTATTAGCATCACAGACAGGACACAGGACAGAACAATAGACGCTCGAAAAGGTTGGATGTTCACGTAAGGGTTAACACAGATTTATGACAGGTCTGGCTTTCGCGCAACTGTAGGCATAAAGAGTAAGAGCTCCAGGGCTAAAGTTTAGGCTAAGGGATCAATTCCGGGTTTAAGGTTTCGTTTTATTGCTGGAACTAAAACTAGCGCCGCGATTAGAGTAAAAACTTTAATAAAATAAAAAAATAAAATTGGGGCCGGGGAACGGGACAACCGACAACCCCGGCTCGCAAAACACACAGCTGCTGCCATGATCACCTAGCAACGAGGAGGTGATGGACGCAGGCTGAAGATGGATGGCTACCATAAATCACGGCAGTGTGTAGGAGGAGGAGGAGGAGGAGGAGGCAGGAGGCAGATAGAAGAGAACGAGAAGAGGACAAAAAAAAAACCAAACAACATTTTGTCCACTTCTCAATCGCTGCAGCAGAGGCGGCCCTGCCTTGACCTCTCACTGTAGTTTTTGCTCGTGGATTTTGGGGCAACGGCTCAGATCTGGGGGCTCTTCTGGGACAAGCAAAGTGGAAACTCCTAGGTAATCATTACAGTCAGTTAAGTCAGATCCAATAGGTCATTTTGAAATGTATAATAACAATAAACTGCTTAGAGGCTTCTAGATGCCCTTCAGTGTTTATAGAGTTGTGTGTGTGTGCGATTCCACTAACTTTTTAAAGATGATAATAATGACAGACTATACCTTTCATAAAGCAACCCTCCAGGCAAGGCAATCTGGGTAGTGTAGTTGCGGGATAAACATCCCTGGGCTATCTGATTATGGCTTACTGCTGCGGCACTGGTGTCTAGTAACACTCAGAGAGAGCGCTCAGCCATCCATCACACAGTGAGTGTCTGTCTAAGGCTTTCCACCCTGCTTCTTCTCGTCCTGGCTCTCCAGTTACAGCCATACACGGCCGGCCTAAATAATATTCTTCATGATAAATGGCACTATAAGCCTGGTATCCATCATTAATCTGATTTTTAAAGAAGCATCCATCTTGGAGAGAGCCTGTTAGGGCCACGGGAGAGCAGAGCAGCTCGGGTTCATTTAAAGGCCAGGCTGCTGCATGAGTGATACCTGTCAGCTCTGTTCATCAGGGAGCAGCACGCACGCACTCAGCATTAAACATTGACGCCATATGGCCACATGCTCGCGCACACGCACACACACACACACACACACGTGCGCCCCCTACAGCGCCTCCGAGCGCGTGCGCTGTGCATATATTATGAGTAAACAACGGCAACACACTCGGCGGACTTGTGTACTCACAAAGCATACCCCCCCCTCCCCTTCATTCAGACATCTACGGACGTGTCATGGAAGAACATTCTGTCACTCATCAAAACACAACTCAGTGTAACTCAATCCTCCCTGTCATCTCGAAAAAATCTCCCCTCCCAAGCGCTTCTCCTCAAGGGTTTCAGGAAAACTCACTCTTCTCTGGAAAAACTCTCTCTCGCACACACAAAATTTGTCATTCGTGTGTCTCTCTCTCTCTCTCTCCGCCGACTCTGCACCTCATTCCCTTTCTCTTTGTTTCTCTCAGTCCACTTTCTGTCTTGTTTTCCTCTCTCTCTCACACACACACACACACACACACACACTCTCTCACTCTCTCTTTCTCTTCCTTTCTGCCCCTATCCACCTCCCTTCTCTGTGTCTGGTAAAGCCTGTTTGATAAATGACACACGTCACCGTGTCAGAAGCGAAGGGTGGGTCAGTGATAAATGACTCTGTTGAAAAGGAAATCGGCTCTCTTGCATGGCCGGGCTATTCTCCTTCTGGATTGGGTTTCAGGACCCCTGAAGACCGGAGCAGCTCGGTTTCCCCCCCGAAAAGAGCACACATCCCACCAGACTCTAACGCCGTTCGGAAACCTCTGGGAGGGGTGGGAGACAGAGAGGGAGAAAGAGAAAAAGAGAGAGAGAGAGAGAGAGAGAGCGGGTGGGTGGGTGGGTGGGTGGTGGGGTTGGAGGCATCCAGCCTGTCCCAATTGTCGCCACGGTGCAGCTGCATCTATCACAACAGCGGTGGGACTATTTTTACAAAGCCTAAGACTCACTGCCCAGACAGCAGTCTCGGCTGAAAACCTCGGCTGAAAGCACACTGAAAGCTGAAAGGAAGAGTGGATGGCTAACGGTTTTCTATTTGTGACACTACTACAGCACTTACACTTCTTTTTCTCTCCTAAAGCCCAACCCTATGGCTTGACATCTGCCAAGTGTGTGTTAAAAAGGAGACAAGGCCCATTTCAACGCCCCCGCTCTTCTCCTCCTCATCGTCCCCACCGCTGGCACCTCCTCCTCCTCCTCCCTCTCCTCCTCCACCTCCCCCTCTGCCCTCTTTCTCTCCTCTCTTATGCGCTCTCTTTCAGTCACTTGCTGGCAGGGTGGCACTGTTATCATTACACAGGCAGGATTTATGGAGCAAAGGCCTATGGCAAAAACAAAAAGGCGTCTGTCAATACCTGTGGGAAACACTCTGTCAGCCTTCCTCCTCCTCCTCCTCCTCCTCCTTCCACTGGTGCTCACAGCCTCATTAGGTATGCACTTATCAGACACATAGATCACAGACGTGACTCAACCTCGCCGGAATCCAGCCACAGGACTTTCATTAGCAACGGGGCCTGCGAGGCCAAAACATTTGCCTCGCTCACACCTGCAAACAACGCCAGCGGAGGCGTATTGTTGTTAAAGCTCGCTAGTGCTGTCAGAGCGCGTATGTCGGTTGAACAATTAAGTCCTAACTGGAGCTCCCCCGCTGCTTCCGTAAGGGCATGCTTTTCACACATAAACAACAGGAAGACAGACAGATAAAAAAGCAGCTTGCTTCACTAGCTGCTAGCTGCGTTTACAAGCCAGCCGCAACACGTGCGCATGTGTCTGCAATGTGTGCCGCAAACGGCCGCGTCTTTACTAGAGTCGACGCTCTGTGTCTTGAGTTTGTAGACTGGTAAATAGGCACGTTTAAAGAGTGAGGGAAGAGAGAAGAAGAAACTTTAGGCCTACGGAGTGCAGAGAATTATGGCCCGGCCCCAGCAGGTGCTCTACGGTTACCATTCCTTTCATTAGTATCACAAGCCAAACCGCACACGCATTCAAACCCAACAAATCAGAAAGCGCATGCCCATGGATTTGTGCACACACACACACACACACTCACAGATAGACATGAGTGATGGCTGCCAGTCTGGCAGGCATAATCCTGACCCTGCAGAAAGAGGAAACTGTTGCTGTAGAGCACTGTCCAAATCAGACCAACTCCTCTACCCTCCTCCCTCTGTCTCTCCAAGCCAGTCTCACACAAGTGCAAGTTTTCAAAAAGGAAAAAACGTAGAGTGCACCGTCACTTGCAACACTCCGGATACAGCGACTACACTGCATCCACTCTGCAGGAATTCCAATAAAACAGCCGCATCTTTGCACGCGCGTCGCAAACTCGACGTCGGCTTCCTGATAACTCGGCCGGGTCTTTCAACTTCCCGGAGCCGTTTCAACAGCTCCGGGCCTGGCGCTCGCGGCGAAGCTAATCTCCAGCCATGAAGGAAGGAGGTCTGCGTTTCCACAGCCGGGAAACTCTCCCTCGCTCACATTTGCTGGGTTGTTTACGTGGCCGGCTGCCCTCGGTTGTTAAGAGCACTCAGACCTGACCCAGGTACGCGGGCCCATTTGTCACCTGCAGCAGAAAATTGAGTTACAGCACAACCAAAGGCGAGCGTCTCTGTGTAATATCAAGTTGATTACATCAAAGTGGTGGCAAACCTCATTGGGCTGGGCACCCCGAGCTTGTCATCTCCAATCACAGGGCCTGTCAGGACTCCATCAGCCTCACGGCTAATTGGACCAACGCTAATGAAGCAGGCAAAACAAGTTTTCTACTGTGGAGAGAGAAACCCTCTCAGACAGGAAAGAGAGAGAGAGAGAGAGAGAGAGAGAGGGAGAAAAGCTGAGAGAGAGTGTGTGTGTTTGAGAGACAATGAGAGTGCAAAGCAGGGTGGGTGGGTGTGTATATGCGTGTTTGTGTGTGTGTGGTGGGGCGGGAGGAGGTGGGGGGGCAGATTTTTCATGCAAGTCTCAAGGTTGCAGTGGGCTGACTCTCCCCCTAAGTCCCTAATCAAGGCCCATCATCTGTCATCCTTTTCTTTGCTCTCTCTATCACCATGCTCTGTGCTGCAATCAATTCATCATCACCCTTTGTGTGCCACTGAACAGTTGACAACTTTATAACTTGCAGCTGCACGGGCTGACTGACAGGGGTGGAAGGGGAGCATGAAAAAATGAAGAAATGAATAGATGAATGAATGAACAAAGGAGCGTGGTTTCAGGGAGAAAAAGTTGTTTTCTAAAAACACAAAACGATCCATATTACAGCCTTTTATTCCCTTTCGTCAACAGAGAAACAGCAGTGTAGCAGGGAGGAGAGAGCGGGGAGCAGAGGAGGAGGAGGAGATGAAGAAGAAGAAGAAGAAGAAGAAGGAGAAGGAGAGAGAGAAAAAACATCCTTCTCACTGATCTGAAATCAGAAAGCTTTCAGTCATTCTTTATGTGCTCCCCGCGGCCACTCAGAGCCAGTGAGCATGTACATTAGGCTGGGGCATTTTGATGAAATAAAAGCCCAGGCCAGCTTATGGCTAAACAGAATGGGAGCACTCACTCAGCCTGTCTCTGATTGACCATTAAAGCCATTGATGAATGGGCCTGTCAGGGGAGAGACAATTAAATCAAACATGAAACAAAGCCGTTGTGACGGCCCGGTCTGACAGAGCAAACCCATTCCTCCCCTCCATTACATAGCACACGGCTCCTTTTACAACCCCTAACCCACTCCTCCCGCCTCCTCTACCCACTGTATGTGTGTGACCGTGACTGTGTGTGTGTGTGCGTATGGGAGTGTGATGCTCTCTGCTGGAAGTGTGTGTCTGTTTGTGTGCATGATGTTTCACTGTGAAACCACTTTGTCCCCCCTCCTTTCTTTCACTTTTTTTCGTGAGTCACTTGACCAACAGGAAGATAGAAAGAGTGAGTGTGTGTGTGTGTGAGACAGAAAGAGAGAGAGAGAGAGAAAGAGAGAGAGTAAAAAGTACACAGGGCCTTTCAAAGTGGTTTAAACGTGACGTCAGGGGCCTGCAGCACATGGTGGGAAGTGATTTTCTGATGCAAATCGGGAAGGATCAGATCAAAGCCGCATGACAGCCAATCAATCAACCGTCAAATCAGACATGGCAACTGTCGATTATGGCTCCTTCCAGCCCACGAAACCCCCATTGTCTGCACTCAAATTGTTTATCTTATCCCAAGAAAGGAAAAACCTCGGAGGTAGGGCTTTTTTCCGCTTGTGCAAAGAAGTTATGCGCTCGGATCAAATGCGCACAAAGCCCTTATGCTCCCCTTATGGCACGCCTCGGGCAATCACCATCAAGAAAACACCGCTCATTTCCAGAGGGCTCAGGCCCCCGTTACAGATAGATCGAATTCACGCCGACGTCGCGGATCGGCGAACTATCCGGGATTCAAGTTTGGAACAATGGGAAGCGAAAGTTTACAGCAGCCGACTCGTCTGACGGGCGCTACAGTAGCCGCAGCGCGCGGCGTGGGGAGCGAAAAACCACACGAGCCCGAACAGTACATCCGCTTTAAAAGGGGGAAAAAAGAAAAGGTGACAGTTTCTATGGGGTCTCGCAAGAGTGGCCAAGAGTGATAAAGCGCGTCGCCGGAGAGAGCAAAAGACACAAAGTGGAAACGGAAATGCAGTGGCTGCGATGTGAGCTTTACAAAACAAATGGAACACACACCGCAGCAGCTTTGACACCACTAAAGCCTATTTTACGCACATTCCGGTTGGATACACGTACCTGCTGCGCGTTTGGGCGCTTCTTGTTTCCTCCGTGGCATTTTTAGAAAAAACAAAATATCTGTGAGGATTTCCGCGAAAGTCTTCTCTTCTCTCTCTCTTCTTCTTTTTTATTTCATATAGCTACTCCTTCGTCGTATCCGGGAAGATCCACCTCTACTCAAAAAAGATTTACGCCTTCGTATAGTGGACGGGGAGTCCGATGGAAAGAAAAACTAAAAATCATCGTTACGGAATAGCAGCCTGCAACGGGAAGTCAGCGGGACAGTAAATAAATAAGGTGGGGGCGAACGTGATTGTTATTTTTCCTTCCCTTCCCTTTGCTTTTTTTTTTTTTTTTTTGATCGCGTTCAGAATGTCAGCGGTGATAGCCAGCGTCCACCTCGGCTGCCTGGTCTGGCAACAGGCAAAGTTGAGGGATAAGAGAGATGATCGCGTCACTCACAGCAGGAGAATGGGCAAACCCACCGCTCCGTTAACTCTTTACTTCTCAGAGAGGGGCGGACACCAAAACACGAGTGTCCTCCTACCTCTGGTTTTCATCTGAATCACTGCTCAGGAGCTGATTATTACACACGGGAGGCTGATTGTTATTCCGAGGCGCAAATAAATAAATAAATAACTGCCTGAATAACAATCCGTCGTCAGAGAAAAACACGCGTAATCACGTTTTAGTTCGAATCGGTGATGTTTCAGCGACAAGTTGTGACTTTAGTATGTGTTTTTTTAGTTATTATAGTTTAAAGTCTCGTCGTAAAATTACATTTTATACGTTTTTCCGCAATAAAACACCTTAAAACTACGAAACAGGGTGTATTTAATATGTTTTTTTCACGTAATATGACACGTTTTTAATCCAACGTGCATAACACACACTAAACACGTCTACTTATTTATGCTCACTTGCTCTATATCAAATTCTTAAGATTTTTAAATTATATAAACATATACACACGTATATACACATATAGTGTGCACTATATTCAATATATTTCTTTCTTATTATCTATCAAGCTGTGCTATGTTAAATATCAGCACTAACTACTTTAGAATAAGTCGTATTATACATAAATATGGTGTAAAATTAGACAATATGTTTAAAAATTAGTCAACTGCAAATACTCCGGGCACTGCGCCGAGGAAGTGGCCTTTGCTTAAGTCGTGTCTGGCGTGTGCTCCCAAAGTCAATACGTTTTATAACTGCTGCAAAAATTTGTCAAGCAACAACACAACGCCCCCACCCCCCCAGCCCTCGCCCTCCCTCCACTGCCCCCAAAATGCAAACACACGCCTGATGCCGTTTCCTTGCTAATTTAATGTGAGCGGTTAAATGTTAGCTTTCATCAAAGTAAAAGAATCAGTTCTGCCATATATCCACATTAGGCAGAGATCAAAGCCAGTTCAAGGAAGCAGCGTTAAGTCTTAGTGCCAAGGTAATGAGTTTTTTTATTTTTTTTTCCCCCTTCCACCGCTTGTCTCCCTTTTTTCTCGAGCCAGCAGTATCTCTGCGGAGTGGGACGGTATCCGGGTCTCGCCCCTGCGCCTCTGATGTGTGCTGACCCCTGCCAGCAAAAAAAAGAAAAAGAAAACAAAACACAATACAAAACACCAAAACATGTGGCGTGTAGTTGCTCAGTGCTGTGCAGACACGCAAATGCACAGACGACAACATACACATCCACTTGTTCTCTTTCTGCATCTCCCCCCACACATGCACACTCGTGCACACACAGGCATCCCCACTCGGAGAACTAAAGGCCTCCCTGATCAGGACTCGCCCGTCTCCCCGTCTCTCTGAGAGCACAGAGGCTGGGTCCCTGTCACTTTAACAACATGAAATTACAACCCAAATGGGATGTCAGGGGTTAGCTGTGTCTCTAAGAGAACTACGTGAATATATTTCCTCCTATGGACTTGCCCCCATCATGACCTCCCCCAGGAACAAGAAGTAACCCGGTGATTGGCGTTTTTACAGCCAAATTAAACCATCTTGCAGCCTGCTGAAGGCAGCAGGAGAAAGGAACCGTTCCAAAATTAGTGAGCCATCATCATGACAGAAAGTAGAGGGGACATGGTGTCATCCTGCTACTGTATCGATTAACCCATAAATAGTATATGGGCCTCCACGCCGCGGCTCTCCCAGGCTCTCACACTGTAAATGGAAGTTATCTGCTGTGCATCCGTCTGGCCGTGTGTGCTAAAACCCTGACGTCAAGAGACTGCAACCTGGCTTAATGCAAGTATTGGATGTGTGTTTGTGTCTTTACATTGTTGCGCAGATAAAAGCATGCAAGCGTTTTATTTAAGAAAGACAAAAAGTCTCATGGATTGGACTGGATTATAGCGTGCAGTTTTATGCAGGAAGTTGGCATATTTAAAAATATTCACCGTGTTTGAGTCTCTCTCATGTCAGGTAGCCTCATTGCATTATTCCTCTCTTCTTGCTCTCGACATCGGGATTATCATAAAAGAGGAACATCTGTCAAGCCCGCATTGATTTGCGCACAAGTTCGCCCAATCAATCTCGAAGTTGTGATTAAAAAGCGTGAGCTGCTTCTATTTTTCTACCGAAATCTCCTTTCGCAAAAAAAAAGAAAAAAAAGAAAGGAGAGAGCGAGAGGCCTTTCAATTACATTGCCTCCAGAACACTCAAGTATTCATTGCGCTCTACTTTTTGCTTTCAAGCTCTCTGCAGGAGGCAGGACTCATGACATCCATGTATGCCGCTCCTATTCATGATGCTATTCAGCCTTCAGATGCGTGCTGCAAGTGATCCCTCAATACCATCAAATTGTTCTTATTGGTCTGCGCCCAGTTATGGGGTTGTCCGGAGAGTCGTGAGTGCGCGAAGGCAGAAAGCAAACTTGACAGCTCTGTTTCTCGTGAGAAGTCTCATTCTGAAAGACCTCGTCCGCTAAAGACCAATCTTCAATAAGACAGCAAAGTTTTGCCGCCATCCTCAAAAAACTTCTGAATAATACATTAAATGCCACAAAACTGCACCCAATAGGGTTACAATTCATTTCCAGCAGACAGACGCCGGTGTTTGTCTGTGCATGTGCTTTGCTTGTTGGCTTATCAGTGTATTCATGTGGCTGTGTTCACGTGCGAGTGTGGGTGCATAATGCATTGCCCTGTTGAGAAGAGTGATTGCTTTATTCCTGCCTTGTAGGTGCTATGGGGGCCAGGGCCGTGTCTTTGGGCAGCTGTATGGATGGCTTGAGGAGGTCTCCATCATTCATAAAGCACACTCCTACATGTAGAATTGATCTTGCAAAGAAACAGGGTGGCAATAGCAGTTCATCAGTCTTCCCCGGCCACAAATCACTCCAAGGTGTCCCCCCCGGGGGAGAGGTGACACCATTGTCAGTGCGGCGGTCCCCCCGGACAACAGAAGGGGCAGGGCAGGAACTCTCTCTCCCTCCCTCGATCCCTCTCTCTCTCGCTCTCTCATACGGTGGCCCCAAAGTGTCCTCTGAAATGTGCGTTCGTGTAAACACGCTGCGTCCGTGACAAATCTCAAAAAACATCTGCGCTACAAATGAGACCATTACAAAGATTTTGGCTGACAATGCAGCAAAGTTGCGCCGTCAGAATAAATAACTTTGCGACTCTTTCTATTATCTGTTGGAGCACACATTTTAATTACTTCACTGTCACTAAAGTGTGCGGAACATAAATATTACAAGCAGCTGATGATTCAAAAGGGAGAAGGAGGCACAATTGGTATATTAAATCATTTTTTTTCGAGAATCTGATTAATTTTGAAAATGCACCGACGCAGCCAAAGTCAAACAGGTTTTATAAAGGATGCATAATTAAAGCTACCTTTACTCATAGTGTTTAATATATGCACCTCTGCCTATTAATAACCCAGGTCATTAATTTGTATAAATCAGCTATGTACGGCGCCAAGTAATTTCCACTCCCGTAAAGAGAATTGGTGAGATGAAGATCTTGCCTTTGGCCTTGGGTTGCACATTACACTCATCTTACATTAGAGCACATGCTTCTCCTGTTCCTCCTCCTCCTCCTCCTCCTCCTCCTGCTGCTGCTGCTCCTTCTCATATCGTTTGGACTTTGTCATTGATCTTCATTCTAAAATAATCTCTTATCATTTCTCATTGTAAGCCTGCAGAAAAAACCTTTTCCAGATCCCAATTCATTAGCTTCACACTGAAAATAGAAAAGCTCACGGAAAGGTGGACATGTGACGAAGGCTCCGAGTGAGTTTTAATACGGACCGCCTTAAACACACATGATCTTTCTTTAAGCTTCTGACATGAGACGTTTTTCCTCCTTCCGGCCGCTGGCAACCCTAAAGCCCGGCTCCGCTCGCCGCCGCCGCTCTTATTGAGCCGTATAGTTCAGTTTTCGGCGCGCGTCTTCATTAAAAAACATTAACATTCACAAACTGAACGGCTCGGGCGCTGAAAAGGTCTCCTTAACATTTCTCAGCGCCTCTCCCCAGACAGCCAACAAGCAGATCTTTCTCAATCATTGTCCAGACAGGGAGGGAGAGGCATATGTGAGACGAAAGTAGATTTTTATAATTTTGCTGTAAATTATTAGCGATGGGGGGGGGGCGAGGGGGAGAAAAGAAAAAAAGAATCATCCTTTAGGTGTGGTAGATGACTCCACACCGTTTCAATTAGCACTCTTCTGATTGTAGAGGCAGAATTCAGGCGATTGATCAAGTCTCTCTCTCTCTCTCTCTCTCTCCCCCCTCTTCTCCTTCCCTGCCTCATTGCCCAAAAGAACCTTTTAAAATATTCAGGTAGATTATGAATGGTTACACCCCAATCTATTTATATCTCCTTTATTGACAGTATTACATTTATATGAAGTCAAGGTGAGGGATTTAATTTAAGACCCTTGCAGAACTGCTCAGAATATTTTAGAAAAAGACTGATTATGGAACGGTGATGTATATGATTAACATTTTTTTTTCTTTCCCCCCCTGCAAAAAAAAAAGTTTAAAACAGGATCAGCTTTAACTCCGGTGTGGATTTGCTGCACCACTCGGCACAAATTCAAGAATATTTCAATAAGTTTTCGGAGCTGTGGTCTCACTGAGTGACTAATAATTGTGGTGTTACCTTGTTATGGAAATTCAAAGCTATGTCTGGCACATCGCTCCTCTGATGTCACGTCAGTCTGCTTAGCGCTGTCAGCTCGTGTTTGAGAGAGGGCTGATTTCTCTCTTTCCTCTCCCTTCTCAGGCGGGGAACATAAAAGGGAGGATGTTTATGATGGACAGGCAGCTTTTTAAAGAGAAGCATCACAGGGGTGTCGGATGGGAGGGATCCGAATCAGGACGTCTGTGATGTGACGAGACAGACAGGAACATCCTTCTCCCCGTGTCGAGATGTCAAGCGGGGGGAGTCTTAGCGGAGTAGACAGTATCATCACTCTCAGGAGTGAGGCGAGGATTCGCGAGGGGAAAGGGAGAAGTGGAGGGACAGTGGTGCAGAGAGCGGGCGTCGTCTCTGCAACGGTGGCCTGAATTTTGTGTCAGGTTGGCCTTTTTTTCCTCTCCTCTCCCCTCGTTCTTGCTTATTCTATGTCACCTCGCTCGTTTGTTCTTGAAGCGGGAGTTTGCGTGGCAGTTTTTGCGCGTTCTCTGGGTTTGTAGGAAACAGATACTGATGCTTACCGCTGCTAAACATTTTTGGAAACAGTTGCTAAGAAATAAAATGATCGGTAGCGCTCTCATGTCTGCTCACTAAGTTTTTGGTCTGTCTCTACGTTTAGATTAACATTATTGTCTTCCTTCTGTCTGTAGCCTTCGGGATGTTAATGTTTATTATTGAGAACAGGTGGCTGCAAACTCTAACACCTCTTCGGTCGCATTTTGTATCTGCGTCGACTCCGTGCACACGACAAAACTTAAAAAAGGCAGCTGCCAACACGGAGACGCCGCTAAACTTTGCTCGTCTCGTCCGTGGACGCGCAGGAGGAGATTGTTCCTCGTGAATTAGAGTCGAAAGGCATTCCACTCTTGGAAATAATCTGCATAAATTTACACCTTTTAAAAAACGTGAATGTTCCGTCTCCCTCCTGCTCTGCCTCTTATCCTGTCTGGTAATTAGCCTTTGACCCACACGGGCTCATGCAGGCGTGAAGACTGAAGGACAGAGATAGTTTAAGCGATGGATTTGTCATAGAAATTTCTCATCAGTCTGAAATCTTGAGGGCAGAGCTCCCAATTTATTACATTATAGAGCACATCTTGTAGCACTATCACTTAGGAGGGAAGTGTCAAGCAGAATCTGGCTTTGACTGTCGTGCCAACTCCATTTGCCTGGGGTTTACAGCGTGCCCCTTGACTTTGCCATGTGTGGAGAATCACTAGATGGTGGTGATGGGCAGTAATTCCCCTGCCTATATGAGCGAGTGATCAGAATTCATATTAGCATCTTTACACGCTGATGGCAGCCTGTCACTCCAAGGTGCCAAGTGGCCTCTTTGGACTGCAGTCAGTCAATCGCAGGGGGAACGCTGCCTCACATTTTTTTTTTCAAAAAAGAAAACACATTTAATTGCATCAGCTCCGTTTGAAAGACAGATTTTTAGTTAAGTAATGCTTCGCGCATATATTAGTGATTGTTACTTCGCGCCGTCTCCAGTAATGTTAAGCATGCATTTGCTCCGCTTGTGTGCATTCGCAGGATTTCCGTGCACCAAACAGCGAGTCCTTCTGCGGTTATTATCTGTTAGCAGCCTGTGATTCTGTTGTATTGGTTTCTCTGTCTGTAATTCCAAGAGATTAATGACACTGTCACACACTTGTGAAGCGCCCTTAACTAAGATTCAGCGGCATAATGTCCACTCCATCTTTGTTTCATTTTTCCCCCCCCATTCAAAAGGAATTCCAATCAGCTTTAGGCCATCTTGAATCCCTCCTCGTTCTGGCTACTGCGCACCGATGGTGCCAATGTTGGAGGGAGAGTGTTTTTGCCAAACAGATGGAAAAGCGTCACTGTGTTGCACACACACAGACACACATGCTTCCCTCTTGGTGATTTCATGGCCCGCATTGACATTCAGTCATTCATTACAAAGTGAATTAATATGCCAGAGTTGCAGTTTTCCCTTAAAAACAGATGTCGCTGGAACATCTAATTAAGCAACACACCAAATCACAGCGGCTCGGTCATCTCCAGGCATTTCGCTTCCGCGGCTCCTCTTAGAGGTTTAAAGGCGTAGCTCGTCTGGATCGCGCCAGGTACTGTAAATGCCGTAGCCGTGACCTCGGCGCCCAATAACCTAAATCACTATTTAAATTATTCACACAATAACGACACCGGAGCAGTCCATTATGAACATTATTGCTGAGGAATGGGCCGGGCTGAGGTGAAGGATGAGTCTTATCTTTCGCTGTCATTCGAGGCATTAGTCATGGTAACGGGTCCCTCAGACCTGTGTTCGGGGGGCTTTCATTGAGCTTTGCATAGCAGATTTATCACAGATCAGCGGCTGATGTCGACGTCCCGACAAGGAGACGAGATGACCGTCAAAAGCTGCTCGGCTTCAGTATGGGAATTTAACATCTGGCTGATGCAGAGTGTGGATAAACCGCGGCCATGTGACCTGTGAGAAGGTGTCAGGGTAATGTGAGGTATATGTAATAATTTACATCACAGGGAGGGATGCCGAATTCCCCGCAGCACTACCACTGACATTAACATCTACATTTACTGTGGCTGGAGAGTAAATGAAACCCGCAGACTGAAAAACTTTCCATTTGAACCAAACAAGACAGAAGAACGGAAAGTGTTTTCTCTGTCATTGCTCTTTTTCCCTGTCAAGAAGCCAAACTCAATTTATGTCAAACAAGGTTTAAAGGACCTTGGGATTAAAGCCATAAACTGGCTGCTGTCAGACCTGAAGCCCTGCTAACAATTTAGTGCCAAACCGGCGTTGTTCAATATCATTTCATATTATATCATGTCACGACACAGTGACAGCTACACATCAGCCCAGTCACAGCTGGTTTGCCCTGAAGAACTCCTCCGACGTCGGCTCCAATCGAAGCCGACTCCGCTTTGCCTCGGATCTAAAATGGGAAATCTATCTGAAGCACTCTGCGGGGAGCGGCCGCGGCTTTTCGGTAACGAATGTTAACAGGTCGATCAGGTAATGAGAAGAGATATTTGGGGGATGGGGTCGGGTGGGATGGGGCAAGAAGGGCGCTGTAATGGGCCTGCCAAAAGCCTTCACTGGCTCCATTATAGCGGCTAGAGACGGCGCTAATGGAGTGCTCAACTGTACGCAGATATACGCAATATACACAGATACCAAACAGTGACATGTGTTTGGTATCCGTTTCGTACGTGTGGGTGCTACAGTATGTCTTATCGTGTTGATAGTTTCGCCATGCACATGTTTGAATCTGCTCTCATGAACATGCATTCTGTCAAATTGCTTCCAACCTTTTCTGTTGCGTGACAAGCACGAGGAAGCAAAGATCTACAACAACAGATCGCATGGAAATCAAATGTCTGAAGTTGCATAACTGCCACATCAAAACAACTCTGGGTTTTCCAGTCCAACAATGATCAGACTGATGTTTTCAGATTACACATTCACACAAACAGAAAGACACGTTTTATCATCATGCAATAGATTTAAATATTTCTGTTTAATATACGTCGTATAAATTACATCATCCTTACAAGTGCTGCATGGTAAAACGTGTCCCCACACTGCCAGCCGTACAAAAAATGAAAGTCTTGTCGAGCTACGAAAGACCTCTGCAGATATTTCCTGGACTGTAGGAATGTGCGATATTTTATCGTTTACGATATATCGTCAAAAACATTCCCCACGGTAAGAATATGTCATCCCGCGATAAAAACGATAAATATCCACTGATGACGTATACATGTGTGCGACATGCTCGCAGCCCAACGTGTGGAATATTGATAAATTCACAACGGCGGAAGGCGGTGCAGATACGCCAGGGAAGGAGGAGCTCGTTCCTAGACGAGGCTCCACCTACATTATCTTCAACTGGTTTGGTTTTAAAAGTCTAATGCGGAGCAGCAATTTGCAACATGCAAGGTTTGCAAACAAATGGTGCATGCAAGGGACAGTAACGGCACTAAATCACAGCTCAAATCAGAATATGAAGAAAATTTGCACGAAGCAGCGTCGACTTCATCCAAAGCCTCCAGTAAAAAAAAAAAAACTTCAGACGAAACTTGCCCATGCACTACAGTCGGGATACAGTTTTTAGTCCATATCGCCCATCTCTAGTGCTCAGTGTAATAATATTGTAAATAAGCTTAGAGAATGAGCTTATTTCATGCATTGTCTTCCTTGCAAAAATGTGGATCCGACATTATTTACAATGATGCAACATGATGCTGGACATTTATGCTACAGTCGTGGCCAGTGCACCTTTTAGCCACTAGCCTCTTGCAGCCGTGTGGAGTGGGCTTCATTGCTCAGTTCTCCCTAAAGCTGCACCCCCACTACTTCCAAGTCTCAAGACCCAACCTCTGCAGACTCTAGTGATACCGCCTTGGCTAGTTACCGAGTCTTTGTGCTCCCTCTGGAACCTTTTCCGAGACTGGACTTCCATCAAAACTGTGACGCGGTAAAAGATGTAGTGGTTTTCCGTATTTATACGCCGTTAATGTGAAAAATAGAACATTTCCACATTTGGACAAACACGGCTCCAACTGCACATATCAATGCGCCGAGTGACCATGTTTTGTTATTGTGATATTTTGCGGCCTGTTGGGTTGTTTTACTCATATTCATCATGAATTGTGCATGAGAGGAAGAATAGCCTCTATTGTCGTCGCAGAACGCAAGCTGAGCAGTGGAACGGGATTTTGTTTCCAGCTCTGTGCGATGCCCAGTATAAACAGGAAAAAACAGTAGGAAAGAAAACATAATCCAAACGTGAATAAGAGGGATAGATATAAATGCACTGATCAGCCACAACATTAAAACCACTGAAAGAAGAGGTAAATAACAAATTGACTGAATTGAATCTTGTGACAGTACAACTTTTGGACCTGGCATTCGTGTGGACGTTACTTAGACATGTACCAGGCACCCCAGCACCCATAGCAATGACACTCCTTGACGGCAGCCGCAAGAAGCAGCCTGACACGGACACACGCACAAAAACTGTTTAAATCCCAAACTGATTATGTATCTGTGGGACTCAAACTAACAACATCCTGTTTCCAGACACCACAGGACACCCTCAGAAGGTCCATGTCCATTCTCTGAAGAGTCACAACTGTCTTGGAGACCTACACAATATTAGGAAGGTGGTCATAATGTTATGCCTGGTCGGTGTATCATTGTGTTATGCCTTCTGGACAGGTGAACGTACAGAGAGAGTGATGCCCACTCCTGGTCTTGGAGTAGATGATTAATCAGTCCACCTGGATTTCATCCTGTGTATAAATGTTCTTGTGGGTAGTCTGTCAATGTTTAAATCAGCTATCAAGGCCAAACAAGTCTTGGAAAATTCTTTCATTTGAAAATAGACGTTTTTTTTCACTGCAGGCCTCGCAGGAATTTCAGATGTTCGGAGCATTTGTCAATAAAAATACAGACAAGACGAATCTGGGCCCTAACACTTCCATTATACCGCCCACGACTTTATCTCTGTATATATGTTGAAATCTGCGAGTTCCCCTTTAAGTAAAACCTTCTGAGTAGTGAACGACAGACGAGGCGCCAGGCTGCAGGAGCAGAAGGACGACGGGACAATTTGCGCGATCGAAAGGAGAAGGCAGAGAAGGAGAGTGACGGAGGGAGGGCGAAACCTCCACGTGTTTGATGGTGATTGGAGACATCACTTATACAAACAATGAGGCGCAGGATAACAACATCTTCTGCATGACGAGTGTGTTTGTGAAGGCTGTCCTCACACAACGAAATGGCACTTTGAATCATCCTCACGGCTCGGACGCGTACGCACAGTGACGCGCGCAAACACATCCAAAACACACTCGCACAAAGAGATTTCACTTCACATTTTCCAGCCTGATGTCACATAAAGTGTGTGACTACGAGAGGTGGCAAGGAGACGCGGGGTCACTTTGTAAAGGGAGAGGGGCATACGTGTGGTTTGTCAATCAATATACAAGAACCGAAGAGGTGAGAAATAAATGCAGGTGTCGCGCAGGACTGCTACGTCGTTTGAAACGAACTCTCGCACCCTCTCTCAATCTTCTCTCCCCCACCCACACACACACATAAATGGCTTTGACAGCTCACTGGTCTATGCCCATTCCACAGCACTATCCTCTCATTCGCCTTCCCCCTTTAGGGTAATGCGATTTTACACAGTGGAAGTGGAGGCTCTTGTACATCTAGGACCGGGGGGGGTCAGTGAGCTGCTGACAGGCCAACAAGCTCCACAAGTGGGGTCTACCTTCACAGATGTGCAGCCCTTTGAGAAGAGTACAACAAATATGTATTTGTAATTCCCTTGTATTTTCCTAAATCCTCACATTTCTGTAAAAAACAACAACTTCCAAATCATATATCACACCTTGCTGTGGCAAGTACAAAACAACCCCTTTTGATGTGTCCAATCCCCTTTTTTGCTTCTATACATGAGATCAAGGTAAATACAAGTTGGTCAGGGTGTCTTTTGTCTTCACGACGCAATTGCTGTTGAACCAGAGTCTTGATCGCTAACACACTTTTGTACTACGATCACTTGACGCACATCAGCTGCACTCAGGTGAGCTCAATTTCACTAATTGTGACACAGGTGGCACCAACTAGCTGGACCTCTGTTGAATTAGGTCAGTCACTTTAACAAAAAAAAAGACTTATTTTACACTAACTTACTGACATTAGTTTGTAAAAAATCTGTTTTTACTTTGACATGAAATAAGATTTTTTTTGCAAATTGCTGTCAATTAATATTGTTTTTTTTAAACCAGGATTTAATGTATAAAAGCAACAAAAGGAAGAAAACATCCAAGGGGGTGAACAGGTTTTTAAGAGTATTGTAAAAAAATTAAAAACACATTAATAAGGAAATATGAGCATGTACAATAAATGGCATCAGTGCAGCCATATTTGACACTTATTCTAGTCCCATAGAAACTTTTACAGCTTAAACTGACATGTTGGTTTTATATGTATACAGAGAGAGAGACAGAGAGAGTGAATTTTATTTTTTAAGGTTAACATTTTCAAATAAATACGGAACAAGCCAAGTTAACGTTGTCAAGGTTTAGCTGCCATTTTCTAAAAGCATAACGCTTGAAAAACATCTCCTCAATCACAGCCGTGCTCAGATTTGACTGACATCGGCAACCAACAACGAACATTTGACCATATTTTACTTTTTTTTTGCAGCCCACTTCAGAGCCGCGACTAGATCAGACAGGAGCACAGCAAACAGAATTTGTCAACATGAAATATTCAGCATAGTTCTGTATCAGTTTTCCCACAGGAAAAAATAAAAACTGTTTTAGTGGAAAGCTGACCAAGACTGTAGGTGTCAGGGTTTACTGCGTAATGTCTTCTTTTTAAAGAAGTTTGTCGCCTTAAACGTGGCACAAAAATTATGCTTATAATAACACAAGAAGTTATATATTAATAATTCAAATACCAGAACAGCTGAATAGTTGGTTTCTGGAGTTGGTTTAAAACATACTGCGGCAGGTAATTATTTAATTTTTCACAAGAATTTTAGGACAAAATGAGCGACATAATTAGTAGAAATTAAATTTCATATTACACAGATGTATTTATTCTAAGCAGGCTGTAAAAAAAATAAATAAAAAAATAAGTAAAGGTATGACTTCAATGTATCCTACAAAGAAAAGTCTTCACACGGGCTTTGTTACAGCCCAGGCTGAGCAATTTAAGGTCACAAATTAAAACATTCATTTCAACCTTAACGTCGTTAGAAACTTGTGCAACGCTGAAATCATTTTCTCAAATTACAGACCTTTCTCTTTCTTGTGCAGTTACCATTATTTGTGATCATTTTTTTTCTCCCTCTCTCTCTAAACTACTTTAGCACACAGCTGAAAAGCTCTCAGATGGACGTGATCGCTGAAGAAAAAGCCCCCCCCCCGGCCTGCTTCTTTTTTTCCCCCGCGAGGTCAAAGTGCAGCGTTACACACACACAACAGCACCACTGGAGGTGATCATTTTTCAGTGCTCGCTGGAGCAGATGATGCAAACACGGGGCTCGAGCTCGGCCCTTTGAGTGAGACTGTAGTGTACTGCAGTACTGAACCCCCCCCCCCCCCCCCCCAAACGTATGTCATATATATGTGTGGCTATGTTTCACACGTTTCAGCTGTTGCCACGCCGCCCGGTGCCACTGCGCATGCTGCCCTCTGCACGGCGCGTCTCCTCCTCACGTGTGGTCCTCCCAGTTACAGACCATCAGCTGTGCAATCCACCATATTCTCCTGCCAGGCTAATAAATGGCTTGTGTCAGAGGCAGTGTCAGTCTATTGGTTGCTCATTTTGAGTTTGTCTAGCGGTCGGAGAGGAGCTTTGCATTCTCTGCTGCTCTGCTCAGTGACTGGCAAAGTCCTGACTTTATTGATTTCTTTCTTCACTGCTCTTTGTCAAAATATCCAACTGCAGACCTTAAAGACCTCCGCCATTGCTCGACATCTGCAGCCACACACGGCTTCTCTTATAATGGTCGACTCCGGGTACTTTGTTTTTTTTTTTTTCTTTGAAAGGGGGGTGGAAGGGATGATAGGCTGTGCGAGAGGAAGATGATTGGAGAACACAATCTAAAGCCTCTGCATCTCTCTCGCCCTCTCTCTCTCTCTCTCATTCTGTTTTTCCTCTGTATCGCCCTCTTTTTCGCTCTCTCTATCTTTCCAGTCTGACACAGAGAAAATATTGTACACTGACTGGCTCCCATTGAATCCACGTTGTGATTCATCGCCCAATTTCAAACTGCCAAGCAGCTAAATTGCACCAGGTCTGCCAAAATTCATCCCAGGAACACGCAGGAGATGTGAAAAATTAAATGTCATCGTGGCACAGTGGAAAACTTTCACCTCTCATCGAGCAGAATATGCTCGCTTCATTCTGTACTGATGGATGATGGCCCGGGGCTATACTTAACCTACTTAGTAATGTCATGTACCGCAGAATGTGTTTACTTTTGAAAAATAGTGAGAAAACATAAACTCTATCAGAGCTTGACATCTACGCATTCTTCCTCCAAATAAAGTGGCTTTTTATGTTGATGCAGGAATGAATTTTCCCCTTCATCAGACTTGTTTGCTGTATATCATGCACTAATGCTGGATGTGTAAAATAATGTAGGGCAGCCGAAAAGACAGATACCGCTTCTAAATATTAAGGGATATCTGTTAGGCTTCGCTGCTTACCGGTGGATTGTAATTTATTTTAGTCCAACATCTACACTTTAGGTGCCAGCTTGAAGTTTCGTCGAGGAAAGTTCCGACAGTCGGGACGTTTTGAGGAGATAAAGGTACATTATTGAGCGTGAACGAGAGAGAGGGCGAGAGACAATGGGTTGAAAAGCAGAGAAAGGATAAGGTTGGGAGGTAGGGAGAGGGTAGGAGGGCTGAGCGATGACTGGCTACTTTAGCAATTAAAATGTGGGGCAAAGACACAGAGGCTTGGTTTGACCGAGAGACTGCACCATTCATCATCCCAGCTGCCATAAAGCAGCAGTAGATGGAATCTTTGATTTGAGCTTCACAGGAACATAAATCAAAATCCAAACCATGGCCTGTCAGGGCCATCGCCAGAATAACCCATTTGAGAGAGAGGGAGGAAGAGGAAGAGAGGGGAGGTAAGGTTGGAGAGAGTAAAGGTAGTTACTTTTCTGGCTTTGCACTGCATCCCACGCGCGCACGCACGCAAACACACACACACCAAGACAGATGCGGCTTACAGACACACACCTTTTGTCCCTCCATATGTATTTGATGTTCAGACGCAGCTGCCTCACACCCCACCACAATATCGAATCCAGGGATCATTGATCAAGTGGCTGGGTCCTGTCAGTGGCCAGTGGTGTGCCTGACCCGCCCCACCCTGCCAACATCTCCCCGTCCGCCCCCCTCCTCCCTTCATGCCCTCAAATACAAGGCGGAGAACAAGGAAGTGAGGTCATGCCGCGTGTACATCCATCCATCTAAATAGCATGACAACGACAGCTAATAAATCATTCATTCATTGTTTAATCTATTGTCTGCCCGGGCAAAAGTCATGTGGCTGATATGAAGACAGATTTACCCCATGCAGGTGGGGCCCGTCGGAGAGGGATTTTTACTGTTACCGGTTTCCTTATCAATTAGTAATGTGTTCATTATACCTTGGAGCAATTAAAAGCGCTAATGATTGAAATAACACGGAGGGTCTTTTATCAAGTCAGTGCCAAAGTAATTTAAGCCAATTTGGTCGTACATTTTATTTTTGCTGCAGGCTTAGCGCTTTCAAGCACGGTGATTTAGTCACTTTTCTGACTGAAAGACAAACGACTGCTCGTCCAGGAAAGTTATTTCAACATCACATCCACCTGCACACACGCCGCCGGAGCGACTCTAATAATACATTCATTCGGGAGAGTAAGGGGGATGTGGATGAGGCTTTTGACTCCTCGCTAGCAAGGTCGGGGCAGGTTCATTTTAAATGCTATGCACAATCCCAGAAGGATGAATATTTAGGTTCATCTTCACCACTGCGAGCCATGTTTAATTTATTATAATTACAGAAAGTCCAGAGTGAAGGCAGCGTGTTATGAGCTGAGGTAACAACCCTAACATAACCCTATTATGGAAGGGGTGATGTTTGCCCCGTGCAGAAGCTATGTAAGACACGTGACCTGAAACGGCTCAGGACAGGTTAATGAGGCTACATTTGGGATATGCATCTCATTACGACAGCCAGGGGAAGGTCACGAAAACATCACTGTTTACCTTAGCCTGCCGCTTAAGAGAACCATGCACCGGCTCACCAGCAGCACCATCATCACGATCATCATGACTCACATACCGAAAAAAGCCCCAAAGCTCACGAGGGTCATGAGCGAGTCACGCGGCGAGCACGACCGCCATGTCTGACCTGTTGTTAAAGCGGCGCTGGCGATTGTTTTACGCCAGATGAGCCTGATACACGGTGTGATTTAGACGCCATAAAAAGCGATGAGGTAGTGTTGACGTCTCAGACAGCCGTCAAGCGCCGATGAATGATTGAAGCTCGGAGTCGGGCGATGGGAGGCCGCGAGAGGGTGCGTGTTCATTTGCGCGGCGGCCGTGCTCGGGCGGCCAAAAAGGCGGCGTGTGGCACTCCCGTCTGTGCCCGCATGCGGAGCGTGGCATTAGTCAGAGTGTGTAAAGCCCTACCAGTCAGACGGGAGATGGGTTGAGGGAGATGAATGGGAGGCAGGTTCACTTTATTACTGTCACTCTGCTCTCTCCCACTCTGCCTCAACCTCCCCACAACCACCCATCCATTAATCACATGTTACTGCCTCCTCCCTCCCTCTTTCGCCGTCTATTTCTCCTCCCTCCACCTTTCCGCTCCTCCTCCATCCATCCCTCCGTCGTTCACAGCTGCATCACTATTTCTAGACTCTCACTTACCTTCTCGTCTTTACATTGACTTTCAATTCATTACAAGGTCTGTCTCGAGCGCGCCGTCTACTCCCTGATCTACGCCGTTGCAGACTTTAAAGTGTGTTATAATGTAAGAAATTAGTTAGATATTGCATTTGTACACAATATTTTTAGCTCCGTCCAGTTAAGAGCAGCTACGCAAACACAGAAGTCGCCGTGCTACAGAAACTGGATCATATTGCATTGAATAAAATTTAGGTTTAAGGGGCCTGGGAATATGTTAAATAGCCGATGTATTGATATCAGAAAACATAACTTATCTCATGGTTAAAACTTAACTTTGATGAATCAGGTCAAATATTTCAACAACGTTGCCCCATGCACGTAAGATATTAGCTAAAGTTAGCTCGTCGGCTAGCTTGCATTTCAGCTGTTTTTTCCATGTGTCTCCCTGCCATATATGCTAAGTCATGGGCCGTGAGCTTAAACTTACAAGAGACCGTGTGCAACCCTGCTGCTGCTCCATAAACATGCACACTGTTACAGTTGAGAAACTACAGATCAGTGTGGAGCAGCAGCATTACCCAACCCCTGCAGTGATGCCACCAGCTCTCCCTCTGTCCCAGCAGCTATCAGCCTCACTGCAGCTCCCATGGGCCTCATGTCAGACAGTAGTGCTGTGTTGATGCTTTTGCTACATACTGTATATATATATATATATAGCCGGCTAGCTCGGCCTCTCTGGGGTACCTGGATGAGCTGTGTGCTACGTGGATACCAGGGCTGAGGAGGGGGAGGAGGGAGGGGTTGGTAGAGGAGAGGCCCCCATAGGCCGGCCACGCCGCCGCTCCCCCGGATCCTATCGGCTAATGGGTCGGCAGGGATTTGGGGAGGGGGGTGGAGGTGGACAGAGACGGATGGCTCCTGACAAACTCACACTGACAGCCAGTGAATACAGGGCAGCCTAGCAGAAAGGTCAGAGCAGGGATGGATAAAGGACCGCTTGACTTTCAAAGTTTCGCCCTGCTTGGTGCCACCGCACTGTCAGCGCGGGGAGGGAAGTGTTTACGGCTCGTCAGTTGGTTTTTCTGTCAAGTTGGTGGTGCGTCTTTGCTAACCGCCTCCTTTTTTTTTTTTTTTTTTAAATGCACATAAAAGTTTGAGATACCAACAAATATTCATAACCTGCGTAGCACACAAACAGATTTGCACTAACAGCCGGGAAATTGCAACTATTTCCAAAACGACTCTGCCTTTAAGACGTCCAATTCAGACTGCGGTACATATATGCAACAGCACTGACATTCTCATTAAGTCTTTAGTGAGCAGTGTACCTTCAAGGAGAAAGAATCAAGCCTGCTCTAAATGAACTAATCTGGTGTTCACCCTAGAGGCTCAGTTACTGTGTGTGTGCGTATGTGTTTGTGCGTAGGTGATGTGTTTATTGACTCCAGTAGAGGAGTGGATAAGAGGACTGAAGAACACTGATCCAGTCAGATGTCACAGGCCCTCAGAACTGCCTCTAATGGGGCCCCGGGGAATCTCTATCTCTCTTTCACCCTCTCCCTGCCTCACTAGCTCTCTAAAGCCAGTCTCTATTTCTATCTGCCACTGGCATTCTGCTCCTATTACACATTGTGATGCCGCTGTTAACATGTGTAAATCGCAAAGTGCATAAACCTGCGATGCAAGGCAAAGATCCCCATCAAACATGCTGCCTCCGAGACACAAACACATCAGCCAGAGTTTTAAAGAAAAGATTTTAGAGGAACAGCTTGACATTATGTGGAAGTGATCTTATTTACTTTCTTACTGAGGGTTAGAAAAGAAAGAACTAGCAACCGCTTAGCTTACCATGTGGAAACTTTACACAGGAAAAGGTGGGCTGGGAGATCAGAAATGTGCCTCTTGATGTGTAATGTGGTGTTCTGTGATGATTACATGTTGGATTATAACTTTATGAAAAAGGTAGATTCCCACAATATTCCAATCCTATCATTTCTTTTATGTGTTAAAGGGGAACTACAGTTTTGTTTTTAACAACCTGGACCTTACTTCTGGCATAAAATACAATTGTTTACTCACCCATATAACTCTTGTGTCATTTTTAGTCAGTTGGGAGATATTTAGATCAGCGTATGTCCATAGAGTGGGAGTGACTGGGGCACTCTAAATAACCTATTGTCTGCGGCGAAACTCGTTCATTTCATTAATATTTTGTTATCATATGCTAGTGCTATTCCCCATTGAGTTCGGAGTTGCATGTTATCATCATCTGGGGTCTGTAGGTCAATGTCTCCTGACCTGGATGATGTCATCGGTCGGCTTGTGTACCTGTAATTTGCTACTGCTAGTTTTTTTGCAGCATGGCTGAATATTTTATCGATTCTGAGATTGTGGACGAACCATAGGACTCAACGGGGAATGGCACTAGAGTATGATAACAAAATATGGCGCAATAAACTAGTTTAGCGGTAGATAATGCGTTATTTAGAGGCTGCGTTTCGGTGCCCCAGTCACTCGCACTATATCGGTATACGCAGATCTAAATATCTCCCGACTGACTACAAATGACACCAAAGTTATATGGGTGAGTAAACGATCGTATTTTATGCCAAAAATAAGGTCCAGGTTGTAAAAAACTGTAGTTCCCCTTTAAGTGTTTAAAAAACTGAATGGTATTTGAAAAGATTGGTGATCTGGTAGCTAGTGGTTAGAGCACTATAATGGCTCTTAGCACTGAAAAAGTCCCTGTTTCAACCCCTGGCCAGCACTAATTTTGCTGCCCTGCCCTCTTTCTCACAATTCCTGTCTGTCTTCATTGTGCTAACTGAATAAAATCCAAAGAAATCATCTTTAAAATACAAAATCCCAGTTGCAAAATAGCCAAAGTCCTCCGTGGAATGCCATCGTGTTTGCAGAAGCAGTGTTCATATGAGTACATATTTTTTTTATTTTTTTTGTTGGGTTGTCATCTAACATTTTACATAAAGCATGTGCTGTCCTGATTACTTGTGAAACCGTCCACACTTAACCATGTTTGATTTGCTTACTTAGCGCGAGCCTCATCACGGGAAATCAGCGAGGACACCACTCGTCAGCGGGCCGGAGGAACCGGAAGGGACAGTTCCTGGCGGGACGTCCACTCCTCCCACCGCTCCTAGAAGGCCATGCTTCAGCCATGTGTCCATCATCACCGTTGGGAGGCATCCATTTTTGAGTCCTCGCGTCTTCCATCTGAAGCACCCCTGTCTCTTTGACGAGTCGTGTGACCTTTTCCCCACGTCAGGTGTCGTGCTTGGTTACGTCAGGGCGGCGGCTGAGTGTCAAAATGTGGTCCTGTATGTGTCCGTTGACTCTGTTAATGGTTTTACCCAAAGAGCACAGCTTCAGAGTGAAACAGGATCTGATGTGAGATGACAGGGGTGACACAGACATGGCCGGCCTGGCTGTGTTCGACGAGGTGGCCCTAGCGTGTTGAGAGGCGTCTTATTAAGACACAACACACTGTTCATTAGCAGAAGAGCAGATTCCAGGAAGAATGCCAAGGAAATAATGTTTCTCTACAAGTGCCTATGTGTTTTTGACACCTTGAGAGTAGCAGAGGTTACTGAGGAGGCAACAATAAGCTCCAGAGAGGCATTTTAGATACAGCAGAATGATCACACACTAAACCCGCCCTGCCATGGGAGAATTCATCCTCCCTAGCCAGAGATCCTTCGCAAGCAGACAAGCCCAGAGAGACACAGACTTGGAACTGTTGAAATGAAGATTTATTTTAAAGATAATAAAATATGCTATCCACCTGCATGCAAGTTCATGTGAGCAGCTTACGCTAAGTGCTGACCTTGCAAGGCCAAAGAGGCTGCATGTAATGCTAGACAGACAGTACATGCCTCTTCACTGTGTCATTACCCCTTTTCTTCTCCCTCATTACATTTCTTAGGGTGGACAAAAGATATTGCGGTCACACCCCATTGCCTGATCATGTTAGAGTTGACTGGAACACCAGAGCTCGTGTCCACTGGCCTCCCCTGAGGCTTCCTTACCCCCCTTGCTGTTACTGTACAGTCACTGGATCGAGGGTCAGCCAAACCAACCGACTGACTCTCCCGAACATTTTCTTGTGAATTAGCAACACACTGCAGCAAATGCTTCTTCTACAGAGTGTTTAAGAGCTAGGTATTATTAGTAGCATGTCATGAGTTTCTTGGAAAAGCGTTAAAAAAATAAATCCTTCACAAATCAGTTTCAGCTCACTGCCACTCCTTTGTACAGTTTATTTTGAGACGTATTTGCTCCGGTGAAACGCCTCTTAAGTGATGGTTTTGTTCCAGCGTTTAAACCTGTTTGAAAGACCTGTTTGAAGCCTTGAACATTTGGTGTTAATAGGGCAGAACGGCGGGGTATATTTGATAACCACAGCAGCTACAGTATGACATCCACAGCCAAACGATGGCTACCAGCTCTGCAAACAACCACCACACCCTCGATCCATTTTTATTGTATTTGAGCAGCAGTGTTATATTTCCTGGCCTCCCCTTAGCACCACACACACAGGGCACTCCAAACAAAAAATCCATACTATCGACCCGCCAATGTCACCACAATTACTCTTCCCAAACAGCCATTGAGGACAAATTACATCTGCACTGCCTTTTCACCCGGTCACTATGGCTGAGCAGTAGCCCCCTCACACCACCACCTCCTCCTCCTCCTCCTCCCCCTCCTCCTCTCAGCCTCTTGTCTCCGTCCCTCCATTTGCCCTCTTGCTGAAGTCTGGATGGAGATATGGAGAGAGGGGTCACAACAGGGGACGGGGCGGCAAAAGAGCCGGCAGCTTACACTCCCGCAACAGAGACACTTCATGAAATATAGCTTCAGCTTATCACTGATCACGCAATTTCAAGCCCTCTAGGCAGCTGCCACTAAATGTGCAACAGTTATTCTGCCTGAGCACTCACTCATCAAAGCAGAGATTTTTTTTTTCCCTACGTTGACACGTAGCGTGGGCACCCAGCAAGAAAAAAATAAAAAAATTGCCTGATATTTGCATACGTCGTATTAGAATGGGTGATGTTCAAATATCATCCTCCTGCCAGTGGCAGACTCAAGCTGAGAGCTGCGTCTTCCTCTGCACCCGGGCAGGCCTCCAGTGGTGAGAGGTAATCTCGCTCTGAGGTGTGAAGAAAACCACTTCCCATGTTTACATGAATACAGAAGCCCAACGCCACAGAAAACCCTCTGGTATTGATTTCCCTGTCTGTATACACTGCCAAAATCATTTATTCACTATTGGCAGCGGTACTAGCAACAACCAGCATTTAATGCTCTTAGCTATTAAGTTTCTTTGCAAGTAATCTCAGAGAACGTTGTCCCCCTTCCAACAGCAGACAGGGTGATTGAATTTTCCTGATGTTACGATCGCCCAGGAGGACATTTAAACGACTTCTGGGGCAGGTGGTGTATACCTGGGTGTTGGGGTTTGATTCTGTTTCAGACGCTGTGTAGGTCCCCGTTCTGAATCAGGATCATCAGTCACCACCCACACACAGAAACACGCAGACACACACACACCGCCTTTTACCTTCATCTTAAACAATGAAAGGCTCCACACTCTTTTAACTGTAATGGCTCCAACACCATCTACTCAGTATTTCTCCTCATAGGAGCAGTCGTGCAGAACTCCTTCTCTCTAAGGCACATCAGTGGTTTCGCTGATATTTTCTTACATTTTTTTTTTTTTTAAAAGCCTGGAATCAGTGCAGGGTTTTCTCAAAATGCTCCCACATCTGGAGTAACGTGCGGATGCAGCATACACAAGTGTTCCAGCAGCAGGCGAATGAGATAGAGAACTTGAAAAGAAAGAAAACAAATATTTTATTCAACTCATTGGGATGAATTTCTCATAAGCCGAGGAGCAGCTAGAAGAGGTTATACAAAGGATATGCATAAAAAAGATCCTCTCTTCCCACCAAAAAATGGCACTTTTCACCGAGCGTAAGAATATAAAAGAGAAGTTAAAAAAAAAAAGGAATACAAATGCGGGAAATAAATCTTTGTTTTAGTGGAAAAGCGTGGAAGCGCCAAGGCATACATCAACACGATCTCATAAACTTGAACTTGAGCATTTTGAATGACAAAACATGTTTGCCTGCGCCAATTTAAAAAGAGGAAGAAAAAAATGCACAGAATAGAACAGTCACCTGGAGATTTTCATATTCCAGGGGGAAAAGATAAAATTGCATTTGCGCGGGTGCTTCTGCCGTGTTAAGCTTTCAGGTGATAGAAGCAAAACCGACGTTTTCAACTGTTCTGTGCAAAATACTAACAAAGACGTATCCAGATAAATCAAAGCACCTCCAATCCGCATGACAACCTATTAAGCTCCCTCTCCAGATCCTACATTTATGCACAAATCTGCATTAAAACGCTAAAGCTCCACCTATCAAGAGCTTGCACGAGTGTGTGTATGCGGGAATCATTCATGCATCTGTAAGTGTGTATCTGTATGATATATGGTGATCAGTCACAGGAGGGGTTTTTACTGCGTGATTATTTCTGCTGTGACACTAACGAGCTTCGGCTGCAGATCCACTGCAGACCAATTACACTGGAGAAGAGGCTGCTTGCTTATTACACTCAGATAATCAGCGGGTTTTACCCTCCATGTTACAGCTCCTGCTACACACGTGAACATTTGATTTTTGCACGACCTGCACGACTGAGAGCTGCGTTTATTTTTCAATACACAGTGCATGCGTGTGTGTGTCTGTCTGTCTGTGCACGTGTATATTACTGAGCTGCTGTTCAGACGGACAGCGGGCTATTGTCTGTGATGCTGTGCTGTCTATACCGGGGAGCTCAAGCTTGTTGATTTATCACTCCTGCATTGTGTTGCCGGAGCTCCACACTCGATTGTATCTTTGGTGCACCAATATGCCACCTCTGCATGTGTCACATTGTGACTGGGTTCGGAATGAGGGATTTGTGACTGGAGGGGTACGGGAGACCTATGAGGACGGAGAAGATGAGAGGAGAAAGAGGGATCAAAATCTCTCTGTATACTGTGATTGGGTTATTCTAGACAGCACTGTCAGCACTTTCCACAAAGAGTTGCAGGAAAACAGGGAGGGTGGCGGGGGAGATCTTTTGATGTATACTGTACTAGTGTGTGTGAGTGTTTGTGTGTGTGTGTGTGTGCAAGTGACGCACTCTAATCACCTTAATTATTTCCTCTAATTACCTGCAAACAGCTAATGAATTCCTCAGGAATCCTATCATGTTGTGTATGTGCTCACATCATCATCCGTTTTGCACGGCTGCCATTAATTTGCTCATAAACAAATACAATTAGCATAAAATGTTTCATTACAGGCTCATATATCTGGTTCAGTCTCTGGTAGGGATATGAAACAGCCGAACGGCGCACACAAAAAGACATCGTTTTGTGGGATTTCGTCCCATGCTTTATAAAAGGCGTGATGAAACGAATGAAACG
Organism: Planiliza haematocheilus; assembly: GCA_005024645.1. Taxonomy (NCBI): domain Eukaryota; kingdom Metazoa; phylum Chordata; class Actinopteri; order Mugiliformes; family Mugilidae; genus Planiliza; species Planiliza haematocheilus. Next base: position 8,453,723 of record SRSE01001415.1, on the reverse strand, counting down.
CGGTTTAGAGAAATACTTCATGGTGTGTATGTTTGCTGTCCTTGGGGATGCTGATATGTGCGCTAGTATGCATGTTTGCACTTGTCTGTGTTTGTGTGTGTTTGTTATTTTTTTTTTTTTTCGCTTTATAAATTTTCCATCCAAGGTCGTCTGGAGAAGGGGGACAATGGACCCGGTCCTGGGTGGACTGATGATGAATGTGTACATTTCATGACAACAAAAGCATAATGACCTTATTCTATAATGAATGGATTCATCATTAAAAATCTCTGGCCTGCGGCAAAGTCTTTTTTGCATATTCTGATGTCACCTACTCTCTGAACGTCGTATGCATTTGTAGTCTTCGCCTCTGGTGTACCCCGTGTGTGTCTGTGTGCACGTCCAAAGTGTCTTTTTGCATTTTCTGTTTGCGGGGGTCTGCATGTGTGCGTCTTCACATGTGTGTATCCCCTGCGCCTTTGTGGTGCACCAGTCCAGACACAGCTAACTACAACACCCATTAACACAGTCAGACATGCAAGCTCAAACAGACTGGTGTTCAATCACTCCTGTCACAGACATGTTTACGGATATACTGTTGTTTATACAACTAATGCCTTCATGATTGCACAGTGTATACGCAGCATCTTTCTTCAGATAATTAGCAACGGAAAGCCCCAACTGAGCCCCTGTCCTACACGATGTCACTAAACCCTACAGTGGGAAACTGTGTTTATCATAAATCAGCATTGTAACTGTGTCATGAAATTCCTATAGCAAGTTATGGATGACCTGAGTGTTATTTATTTTTTAACAAATTAGTTTTTTTTGTTTTTTTTACTGGAACATTGCAAGATGTTTCTGAGGTATTTCCTTGACTGATTGCAACCAAAGCTTGTGTTCAGTTCATTTCAACGATTTTGCTCCTGAGATGTAGTAAAGACAGAATTTACAAAAAAAAAAGTATAATTACTTATGAACAGCTACAACTACAGCAGCAAACACATTAAAGCAAAATTTTGCCACACTTTTACCTTAAAGGTTACATCAGATGCCCATTTCCACAAGCTGATATGTTTCTTTCATGACCAGATTGAAACTCTGTTACATACTTCGGTCAAAAATTCTCAGTAATTGTGTTGAACAGGCCGCCATTCACCAGGTCAAAAACAGCGCGTTTTGGCCACTCCCCCTCCCTTCCTAGAATGAGTTCCTGTAACCCCGCCCTTCTCCCCATGGGAGACACGCCCACATGGGTAGTGTTGCTACGGCAACGGTTCAGCGTATCATTAGCGTACGGCAACGCGGCTCTCACAAGCTACGTCCATTCATACAGTTGGTGCATAAAAACTGAAGCCACAAGCATTAGAGCATTAAACAGTAAACGCTGTACCAGTAAGCAGAGCGTAACAGAACACATGTAAATGACAGCAGCACTACAGTCAAACACCAGTAGCTTAACATACATTTTAACATACAGACTTGGCTAAGTTCCCGTTAGCCAAGTAACAGCAGCATGTTTAACGCGCATAGCATGCTAACTTAGCCCCTAGTTAGCTCCACTCTATAGAAACCACCACGTTAGCCCCTCGAGTCTCGTTTTATTTTGGCGTCAATTCAAAGTGTCGATAATCCAAAATGCACATCCCTACAACATACAGATAACGGAAACATACTGCTAGTCTCACAATGCCTTATGAAAAATAGTATTGTATTGGCCCTATAGTAAAACAGTCTGGGAAAATATGTTATGCTTACAAGCAAAAACCTGAGGTGTTCCAAACAGCCGAGCAGAGCGCAGTTTACACGCCAGGACCGCTTCGTTGTTGATGTGACGCTGAAACAAAATGTGGCTTCGCTTCCCTAGCGTCATTACCTGTGTTCCCGAAAGGGAACTGCGTGAAGGAACCTTTGACTGACAGGGCAGAGCGACCTAGTTACGTCACAAATGTGTCAAATTTCAAACGGCTCAAAATCCTATGTACCCTTTAAAATAACAACATCGACATGACATTAAAGGTTCAATGATGGTTCATTCCCACCTCATTCCCAGATGTTTGTTCTGGCCAAATGTAACTTAGCCTGATTAGGTGTCTCATCACCACTGTGGGTCTTTATTTTGCCATAACAGAAGCGAGATTTTACCAGATGCGAAGTGAGCGAAGTAAATGGCAGTATGACTGAGAGAGAGGCAAAGTTAAATCTCAGACTGGCCTTTTGTTGTTTACATTGATAAACAAGTTGCTGGTGCACAGGTTTTCCATATTTACTGAACTTTCACTGCTAGCTAGACAACTTATTATGACAATATCCCATATAGGAATTCCTTTAAAAAATAATAGGGGCAATTGGCCATACTGTGGAAGATTAATTCACAAAAAATTTACACGGCATTTAATAGACAAACAATTAGCCTGGTTCCATAAATTATGCATGCCATGACAATATAAAATATAATGCTGCAAATCAGTCTAGTCAGAAATTACAATCAGCAGTTGTAAAACTGTTTCAGTCTGTGAAAATACCTCAATTGGAAGACTATACGCAAAGCTACTGGAGCTGCTGAAGAGTAAGATGAACATAATTGATAATGTCACCACTTGTGATTAAAATAGATGAACAGAGAGGAAATGTTGGTGTTGAAGTCTTTTGTACAAATTTAATACTTTGCCATCTTTGTGACAATTTTCATGACTTGCAGAATTATGTTTTAAACTAACAAACACCCTATGAGTAGGACGACAATGGCATGTTACTTTGGAAAAGAATCTTATTGTAATGTACCTGAAGGGGTAGAATTCCACCTCTCTCCTCATGGGATTTTAATGCTTCACTGACAAAAATGAAAGAAAAGTATAATACAGTGCAATAGTATAATATTTAAATGCTGGGCTTGTATTATTATTAGTACTTTTGATACTACACTTTTCTTGAAGTTCAGTGCTGGACTCCTACTTGTATAGAGTCTGTTCATATTGCAGTACTGGTACTTATACTTGAAGCAAAGGTCTATTTTCAGGCTTCCTACTGTCCTCCCACATGCCACAAAGATGCATTTAATGGCTGCACGAACACAGCGTTGATTGATTGACAGTGGTCAATTATCAGTTCCTCTCTGTGCTGTATTGATTCCCCGGCGAGATTAGTATCTTTTCTCTAGCTCTCTGTCCTGCAGGTCATGTAACATGCTCTGACCCTGCCATGGATACAAATGGCATATACATCTCCTGAATCGCTCCAAATGTCACCTGTCAGACGGGCGCTCAGTGAATGGGGAGCTGAGAGTGGTTTGGGGTAAACACGCACACTCAAGTATACACTCCCATCAGGGGAAAGGATCACAAGCTGTAGAGATGTCTCTTGTTATAAAATGGCAATAATTTCATCAGATGTAGCAAACAAGTCAAGCTGTAGGACTTGCCTGCTTCAGTGGGTGTGCCCTGCAGATATACCATTTTCATGGGGTGAAGCAGTAAAAGGCACTTGAACTGAATCATCATTTCAGTAAACATTCAATTAGAATATCTGCAGAGCGACACTATTACTGAGCCAGCCACCACACTGGTGCCTTTCCCAGATAAAGAAACTAACCGAATGTAGAGGCCACAATGGATGTACTGTACAGTAGCAGGGGAGGAATCACTGGTGCCAAGTTGAGAATTCAGAGCTTCCCCTCTGTTTGTAGTCAGGTGGGATGACAGGGGGCGAGTGCTGGTTGGTGGCTCTTGGGCGGCTCTGACAGCCTGTCACAGGAAGATCACTGCCACATGCCTGTCTGTCCACAACACTGACGGCTGACCCGTCCAACATGGCCCGGCCCGCTGGTCATGCCATCCCTGTCTGCTGTCGGACGTCTCTGACAGCTGACAAGGCACCTGGGACACGGCCGGCAGGGGCCAGAGCACTGCTACCTGTATAGACATCAGGATTTACTGCTGCCAGGAAGAAGAGTATGCAGGGAGGAGAGAGATGGCACACACAAAATGTTAAAAAGGGATCACATACTGTAGTTGCTCAAAAACATTACAATAAACAATAGGGATTTGCCTCCAATTAGCGAGTCTTTGTCATCACTTCTTGTCCAAACAACAGTACAGTTAATGTGTGCATATCCTGGCTCTCGACAAAAACATGTGCATGTCTAAGTTGCTTTGTTTGCGCCTGTGTGCGCATTGCATTTTTCACGGCACAACTCCCTTTAGATGTGGAGACAAAGGAGGCTGATGGCTGGAGTCTGGGCTGCTGAAACATATGGGCCATGTCATTTATCACGTCTGCTGGTGAAGGAATGAGAGCCCATCAGTGGCCTGGCATTGATCCCTGTATGGGCCAGCCATTGTTTCCAGGAGCACCTGGTGGAGTTCTATCTGCAGTAATGGAGAGGAGGAGACACGCGGAGGGGTGGAAGATTAGTTTGGAAAGGGAAGCGTCAACAATTTCTAGGTTACTCTTTTTTTACATAGCAGAAAACTGGAAAGAAAGAATATTTTTCAAAGACTTGGTTTCAGATTTTTCTTTCTGTTGTCTAAGATTTTAGTCACAGGAACACACCTGTTACTGGTGGTAACTTCAGGTTCCTTTAAAGGAGTGTGAAAACTCATCACTGTACTAATCAGAACTGTGCCTCATCAGAAATACAGCTAAAAAAGCAACCAGACAAACTCACATGGTCAGTGACAGCTCCTCGTCTATAATAAAAAGTCTTTATAATTTTTTTTTTTTTTTAATTCTTCTAAAATCACTGTGGAATATTTCAAAAATAATAATAATGAATTCTAGCCTCTGGTCTCAGTACACACGAGGACAGGTTTATGTGCTTTTGCATAATGCATTTACTCCATGTTCCAGTGACTTACACTTTAGCTTCTGTCTATGGAATTTATTTGTCACAGGTTCATATTATATGAGCACTAAACTGTAGACAGAGATATTAGTATTAAAATAGTTAAAATCTGAAATGAAACAATGTTAAAAAGGTTGTGCTGTTGTTTTGCCGTGTCCTCACATACCAGAAAAAAATAAAGTGCACATGAAAACAGCTTATTTTTCGCTGTCTGAAAAGAAGCTCTAATATTTTCACCTGGCTTTGTTAAAAACACATTTGCTTACTCAGCATTGTTTGTCTGCAGTAATTCATCACGCAGGCTTTGAGCTATTGATGGAGCCAGCATCCGTTAGCAGGCCCCTGTCAATGATTCACTCACTAAGCCCATCTGTCAGCCACTCTCTGCCTCCCCTCCACCGCCGTTCAGCTCGACCCTCCTCTTCCTCGCTGATGGATGGACACAGTCCTTGACAGCCACAAACGGCCACATGCGCCTCTCAGATTCAGCCGTTGTTATGTAATCCGCCACAAATATTCAGTCAATTTGTGTCTCAAAGTCACCTGTGGCGCAGACCGAAGCCCATTTATAGCGTTCCAAAAACAACAAGGTGATTTCTGGGTGTGATTGGAAACTGTTTGAGCATTCACAGCTTAGCTGAGGACAGCAATCAATAAACCAACTGCCTTTTGGAATCCATCACAACTGTGCCTTGAAACGCTCCTTGTACAGTCAACGAGAGAGTTTGGCCGGTGCATATTTCCAGGAAGCCGCGGTGCATCCTTGCAGAGCGCAGTGTTGCAAGGATGCACCGAACTGCACAGCGAGGGGGGGCGGATGAAGTATCTAACTGTCTGGGTCTGAAAAGGAACCTGAGGATCCTGATGTGAGCACAGATCAGTGGCGTGAGTCAGAGCTCAGGTGTGGCAAAGAGTGCCATCTGTGGGCTGAGCGTGAGAAGTGCAGGATGGGATTGTGCAAAACAAATCAACGGCAGGTTTTGACATGTGAAGTTGATCCAAGTTCACGCTGAAACTTGGAGACGGCAGCACAAACATCTGAACATGGTGACTATTTACTGAATTTTGTGAAGATTTCCGAGGCTCTCTGACAGCAGACGGAGATGTACACGTAGGGGATTTCCCACATTTTTGAGAAACCTGGCTCTTAAGAAAACAGTCTCTCTTCAAGGTCGATTTAGCAGCTAATGGAGCTAAATAAGGCACTATGGCAAAATACATTATGTCATTTACCCACCTAAAATATAAAACTATATTAATGCAACTTCTCAAGTTATAAAAAAGGCAAAGAATAAAAAGAATTTAAGATGCATAATTTAAACCTGTTTGATGAATTATTCTGCTCACGCTAGAATGCAAACAGAACAAAAGGCAACGGTTAGACTATACTATATACGCCGATCAAGCATAACATTATGACCATTATGACATTATTGTTAGTGGGCGACTTCAGGTCCTGTGGGTTGAGGAGAGGGGCCACTGTGGGTCATCCCACAGATACTTGATCAGTTTGGGATCTAGTGAATTTGGAGGTCAGGTCAACACCTTGTGCTGTTGGTTCCTAAACTGCTTTTGTGCTGCTGGGGATGGCTGCCGCCGCCATCAAGGCCTGGGCTGGTCTAGGTGGGTGCTGCATGTCTAAGTAACATCAACACGAAAGCCAGGTTGAAAAGTTTCCCAGCAGAACACTGTAACGTGGTTTTAATGTTGTGGCTGTTTGGTGTATATATAACATCACCTGCATTTTTTAATTATGTTATAGAAAGTAAAGCGGAGGGTTTAGGGACAGCCTTTTGAGCAATGAGGAAAGATTTAACAGGGGCAGGACTGCCAAAGTTCATGTTTGAGACCATTGTCCTACTCCCTGTATGATTTGTTGACAGTCCCTTAATAAGTGGTTTTAGTGCTTCTCTAACCTATATGAAGCACGTCCAAGAGTAATGACCACAATCTCTTCTGCAGTCTCCTCTTTTTTAAATAGCTATATGTCATCAGTCATTGAGGGGATTGTTTGATTTCCCATTGCGTGATGGAACAGGGCCCTCTCTTCCTGCTAATCCTCCTCCCAATCCGAGGATCAGCACAATATTAAATATTGCATCGAGGCAGGTACAAGCTGCCAATCTGCTAACAGTTATGTCCCAGACTGTGTGAGGTTCTATGCATGTTAACAAGCAAGTACAAGGCACATTTAGGAAGCACGTCAGCAAATCTCTGACAAAAAAACAAGTTTCTCTTACACCCATTTAAAAACAAAAGGCTGTAAGTGAGGTGGAGCATAGTTTCCGCGTCTCCAGCTGTGCAGAGATCACTGCAGCCTTCACTCACCCTCCGAGAGCCCGGGCCCTCAGCGGTGACCCCCTCACATCAAACTTGACTGCTCGTGTCCTGTCTGCACGCCGAGTTGTCGTGTAGGCTGTGTCGCTCTGTCACAAGACATGTCCCACATTTGCAGCCGCCATCGTTGGCCAGCAGGATGCGAGCGTCTGTCAGGAGAGCTGACACGCATGCCACTTTACTGGGCGACTGACAGAGGGCCACGCCACACTGTCACTTCTCCCAGATCCATTGCCTGAGGATAAACACGGGCACACACACACACACAGACTCGCACACGTTAATAACACAAGAGTAAACAGAGTTGGGATCTCGGAGAGTGACTGACTGACAGACAGGCCGGCTGGGTGAGCGTCCAGGGCTGACGAAGCTGGAGCTCTGTGTCACCCCTCATTCTTACAATCTCCAGCTGTCACATCAAACACTCGGCTCCTGTGTTGCCCCCCCCCCCCCAATCCAGCCTCGGCTCCACCACCTTCCCCCACGCCCGCCTTCTGTACTGTGATCTCATCAGAAATGTATCCTGTAGCGCAAGAGGACACACACACAGAGTCAGTGCATCATCCTTCTTGATAGTCCCTGAGTTAATAGTGTCACATACAGCCCCTCCCCAATCATTCTGTTAAATCTGTGAGGTTTAAAATCATCACATGTGGTCACAACAGACCCAATTCAGAGTCTTATTCATTTCAGGGCTTTAAGTTTGAGATAATTACCAACATTTTAGTCATAAAATAGCATTCTGATAAATCATCTGTACACTATAAACATGTACGAAAATTAGCATAAACCACAATGTGTTAATTTACACTCTACTACATTGCAGGAGGGAATATTGACTTTTTTTTACTGCAGTTATTTGATCACTATGGTTGCCAGTACAGATGCTACAATACTTAACACCAGTGTTGGATATTGGTCTGATATTGCACCATTAAACCCATTCTCATATTTGTAAAACAGCTCAGATACAACCGGACCCAATTACCACAACTTAGTCGTGCAGATAAGCAGCCGTACTTGCAGTTTAGCCGGCTCTTAATAGATGCCTCTTGGCTCAGAGGTGCAGGGGCAGTCGGACATAAAATAGCCGGGCGTGTAAAATATTAAACCTCGACCCACTTGACATTCAGGTGCAGCTCCACCAGCCTATAGAAGACTCTAGCGAGACATGCCAGCTCATCAGAAGAGACAGAGAGGGAGAGAACTTCAGCTGGTAAGATGCATTAAGTAAATTTAAGGCAATATTCTGACCTTGTCTGTGACTGACTTCAACGTTATTTTCCCTGTTTTAGATGTAATGATAAAATCAGCACTGATACAGAAGCATTAGGGAGCGACATGCTGGGTACGCTCCGGACAGGTCGCTGGTGCAACATCTCATCTGATCTGAAAATAAAGAAAAGTTGAAAGTCACTGTCACAGCTACCTGTGGAATTTCATCCGTGTCATAGAATATCCCCACGCAATAAAAGTTGAAACAAAGAAAACTGGACTTGTCCAGACAGAAGCCAAGAAGCTACTTGGGTGAGAGGAGAAACATATTCAAGAAATCCTGCAAGTACATTATGACCACCTTCCTGGCAGAAGAATGATGTGAGTCGGAGGGCCTTTGGGTTCTGTGGGTTGAGGGGAGGGGCCTCTGTGGATCATCCCACAGATGCTTGATCAGTTTGGGATCTTGTGAATTTGGAGGCCAGGTCAACTCCTTGCGCTGTTCATGTTTTTTGAGAGATGGTCCTAAACCCATTTTCTGTGTGTGTGCCTCTGACACCCATTCATCCATGCATCAATGCATCAAGGAGTGTCATAGCTATGGGGTGGGGGTGTCTGGTCTGGTCTAGGTGGGTGCTACATGTCTAAGTAACATCCACATTAATGCCAGGTCCAAAAGTTTCCCAGCAGAACATTGTATTGTCACAAGATGGTCAATATTATTTACTTCTCCTGTCTGGTCATAATGTTATGCCTGATTGGTATATATTTAAATATATGCCTCATTTCACTTTGAACTTTTTTCTCTCATTCATTTAGGTTTCGTGCAGTTCAGCTAGGTGTTAATAGAAGCCTCTTGGCTCAGAGGTGCTGGGGCAGTCGGACATAAAATAGTTGGGCGTGTAAAATATTAAACCTCGGCCCACTTGACATTCAGGTGCAGCTCCACCAGCCTATAGAAGACTCTAGCGAGAGAAGTTTAGCTGGTAAAATGCTTCAAGTAAACTGAAGGAAATATTCTGACCTCGTCTGTCACTGACTTCAACGTTATTTTCCCCGTTTGATGCTGTTATCGTGTCCTCTCTATCACGGTGTTATTGCTGTGGATTTAGAGCGTCCTCTAGTGGCTGAAGGGGAAAGAAAAAACATCCAGTGAAATAATTAATGGCGAGATGTCCCTGGCGTTATTGTTTATTTGTGGAGGGTAGTTTTGCTGAGGGCGATGCAACAATACATATATATTTTTTAAGAACACCCAGCTCGACCTCACCTGACAACTGCAGGAGGATGTGCAGCAGTGGTTGGAGCTTCAGCGGTGGTATCATCAATGCTATAGTCTCATTACATTTAGAAAACCAGGAGTCACATTTGATTTGATTTTCTTTTTTTACAAATGTAGATATATGCTGTTATATAACTGTTCATACTGTATAAATAGGTAGACCACTCTCCTGCATTTTAAATGTATTATGCATACAGTACTTGTACTTCTTTTAATAAATGCAATAACATTAATATTAAACTAATTTGTAATTCATGATTCTGAATAAAAAAATAAAAAACATGAACTTTTTCAAGGATCCTTAGATTCCACCGTGGGAAGTCCCATGAGGGTACTCTGAAGGTAAACCTTGAAAGAGGGTAATGAGCAGTTGCTCTGTAATAAAAGCTGTGGCAGCAGGTTGCCAATAGGTGGCAGTGTGTATTCATGCAACCCACTTATTTCTAAGCTCATGACTGAACAAGGCAGCTTCAAATTTAATTTCACAATGATAATATAATAATAATAATCGTGAGATACGGACGAGAATGTAGTGATGAGATCTGATCAGAGAGCTGATATCTGACGCGTGTACTAGACCAAAACTCATGAATACTAAATGGATAAATGTGAAGCTCCTTAAAGACCCACAGGGAGTCCAAACCTTCCTCTTGGCCTCTCGGCGTGATGCATTATGTAGGTACGAAGACGGAGAAGATGCAAGCATCAAGGCTGCCAGCTGCATGCAGCAGCTCTGCTTCCCGAGCGTCGAGCTCCAGTGTCACAGTTGTTTAACTCCAGTAATCCCGGCCAATTAAATATGACGTGGGGCTGCATGCAGGGACCCCCGCACTCGGAGTTCATACCGGAGACTCCCAGAAGCTCAGGTCAGGAGGCTGCAGCCTCTGAACATGAATATCCTCAATTGCCTTACTTCTTCTCTTGAGAGGCTCTTCGCTGCTGGTAATAGTTAGCTGAATAAGACAAGAACAGATGTTAAGAGTTTGTCTTGACGCTTGTCAACCTCATAACGTCAGGCGTAAAGGAAGACATATGGAGCGGCAATGCATACAATGATGGGCAGAAATTAATCTCACCTGCAGCGTTTGATGGAAAAAGGAACCCTGCTACGAGCAGATACACAAGCAGGAAGTATTATCAAAGATATTCATTTATTTAAAAGGAAATAGATAATACAAATGAAACAAAATCAGCTTGTCACAGAAATGATTTCATGAGTCATTAACAGCAAAAAAGAATCCAGTTATCTCACAGGAAGCTCATTTGCCGTCTTACTTGCAGACATTACTCTTAGGAGCTTTATGACATGAGCAGGTTTGACACAGGGCGCTTCCGAAAAATGGGGCTTTCTGTATACTGTACAGTGCAATGCCGAGTAAACAATACGTCACATCTGATCATTCATTGGTAAACATCATTTATATCAAAGAACGTAAATGTTCAAAGTCAATACAGTACATTAATAGCAGACTTCACATAGACCCTGGGCAACCTCCCAGTGTCAAAGTATTTCACATTTAATTATCTCCCTTTGGATTTCCACCACTGACTTCTGATCAGTGTTGCTTTTTTAGTTTTTTTTTTAGTTTTTGCAACCTTCAGTCCTGTTTCTGCAGCCTCACCCGCTCTTCTCACAGTTCAGCTGCCCTCTGCTCTCCTTCAGTTTGTCTTTCTGGCCCTCCGGGTTCTTGGAGTCTCCTCTCAAATCGCTAACCACAGCTCGGAGGGTTTTGAACCTGTCCAGCCGAGCGCTCTGGGCCGCCTGGAGCCTGGCCTCTGAACCCTGAGATGCGCTGACAGAGCTGAGGGAACGCACCGCCGCCAGGCCGCGCTCCTTCCTGGAGGGCCGGCGCGGCGTGGTCATTGTGCCGAGCTCCTCCGGGTGCTCCATGTCCCTGATGACCTCGCACAGGTAGCGGGCCAAGTCCTGGCTCGAGAAGGAGAGGGTTTTGTGGGAGCGGCGGAAGGTCAAAGGGGACGGCAAGGTCTCCGTCTCCGAGGGCGGGATGGCCAGGCGCAGGGCTATGGCCGCACTGCCGTTCCCGTTGGACACGACCTTCTTGCTGCTGTCCTGGGGAAGCTTAGACTGCGGGTAGGAGATGATGCTCTGTGGGTAGCTGTAACGGAGCGACTGAGCCGGGCTGGGCTGGAGGGAGCGCTGCAGCTCCACCATATTAAAGGCATTCTGAAGAAAGCAGGGGGAAAAAAGAATGAAAACATCAAAGACACATGCTCCCCTCCTGTGTTAATCGGTTTTGGAATTTAAGAGATAATGAAAAAGCATCCCTGCCACATGATGCTAATCTGAGCGAGGTATCTCTGCTAATGCCTCCGCCAGAAAACGAGCCACTTCTCCAGACTAGGACACGGTGTAGGAAGAGCCAACAACAGCACCATTGATCAGCAAAGTAATTAATTAACTGATTGCACGGGTGGGGGTGGGGCAGGAGGGGTGGGGGTGCTATTACCAGCACTATTAAAGCAGAGGCATTAACAGACACTCCTTGCTTTATTTCAGCTAATTGACTCACATTTCCAGGTCTCCGGGGAACTGTTATTTAGTTTTCATTTCAAGGCACCAACACTGTTCTCTATCAAATGTTAATGTCCAACGTCGCTCGTTTCATTTCTTGCCCTTGTTTGTAAAAGTCCCAGAAAACAGCGTGATGACATTTAGAATAGAAAACCGGGAAAATGAGAATTTAAGGAAGTGGACTTTGCGTTCAGTTTTTTATTTACTTCGCCTAAATGCCAGCAGGTGCAGATTTTATTTATTTATTTCACCGTTTACCTGGTCCTGCTCCCCTCCACCTTCCTCGTCGTAGTTGAGCACGTTTTCCCGGATGTCCTCCCACTCGCCGTGGTGCGCGGACACGTGGTAGACGCCCTCCTTGAGGCCCTTGTGCCTCCTCCAGCAGGAGTAGAGGAACAGGCCGAGCATCAACACTGAGGGGTGCCAGAGAGCAGGTTAACGCAGAAGCAGAAGCAGCATGATTAAAATGACAATCTGAGAAGAACTGAGCTGAAAAAAAAAAGAATAATAATAATTAAAAAAAGATGTTTGGGTCTAAATGAAATTCGAGAGCAGAACGTTATGATACGAGTGCGGAAATCCCAGCCAACGCAACACTGGCTGAGCAGAATAAATGCATTTTTCATCAAATCCAAAACCCGTGGCATCAGTCAAAATTAAACAGACTAATATTCTGCGCCTGTAAACAGATTTTCCATCACGCCGCCTTCCGTCCTGTATGACCCATTAGCCTCGGTGTCCGTACATGCTAATGGAGCGCGCATGGAAATGGAGACGCCACCTTCCCAACCTATCCCCTTTGATGTTCCCTCTCTGTTTCCTGTCTTATCAAAGACCGCAGTTCCTCGGAAACCTATTAACTGAATTTGTACTCCTCCCAGCTTAAACTCAAAGCCTCAGTGGCTCGGCTGAAGGCAGCGAGGAATGCTGAGGGAGCCGAGCAGGAAAGGTCCTAAAGCACACACATCAATCACGGCTATTGTGTGCTGAATTATACAACATGCTGGACTGACCTTTAAAGTCCATTAATCTCAACCAATATTTTTCTCCCATCTGCCATCCCCTCATTCTCTCTCTTCGCCCCCTTCCCCACTATCTGTTCTTACTAGTTCAAACTTTCTTTCTTCTTTATCTCTGCATTTTTTTTTTCTTTATACTGGAACTTCTCTTTCCGTCTTCCACCCGTCTACCCCCCTCACTCATTAAGTCCCACGCCGTTCCTGTTTTTCAGTCACTCTCTGGCCCCCGTCTGGCCTCGGCTTTTATCTCTCACACTAGAAGGGATCCATTTCAACTAGAATAGTTTATACGGTGAGAGCTAAGTGTCGGTTTAATTGGAAATCTTCTGAGAAATGCAGGGTAATCACATTAGTCTGGATTTTTAAAGTAATTGCTTTGAAAGAGAAGAATGCACCAGTGACTCTTTGGGGGGTGTTGAGGGGGGGAGTCACACTAACAGGTAAGTACTCATAAACAAAGGAAGAAAAACATCTCCCTTACAGCTAATCTTCATGAAACCACACACACACAAAAAAAATAGTGATCTCAATTAGAAATCATCTCTATGTATTTATTCGCTGCTGCCTGGAACATCTTTAACTCCTGGAGCAGCAGTTCTTTTTTCTGTTTCTATGCTCCTCACATACCAGAAAGAAGAAGATAAATTGTAAGCATTCCCCTCCAATCCTCAGCTGACCGTCCTCAGCGCGGGGTGGAGCGGTATTGATCAGCTGACCCGGCTCGTTCACCGTTACGCCGAAGCGATCTTGCAGAAAACGCCTGAATCTTGATGAGGCCCGAACCAGACGCCGGTCCTCACCCGCAGAATTACCTGCTCGGGGGGGCGCTGCCCGCAGGCCTGCGCTCACCCCCAACCTCCAGCACCGCCTGATCTGTTATTAAACACATCTCTATAGGGGAAGAGTTCGATAAGCAGCGCGCTGGAGCAGAAGCAAAAACCCCTTCACTGCACACACACACACACACACACACACACACAATTAGGGCATAGGTAACAGGTAAATACACACACACATGCTGGCTGCATTGCCCCCTACACCTGCAGCCACAACTGCCTGGAGTTTTATTTGTGTGCGCGTGTGTGTGTGCAACTACGTTCCAGTGAGATCAATATCACCCAGGGTGGAGAACAAGCATAGCAGTCATTCATCAATCCATAATGCTGCTGCTGCCTCCTCACCCTCTAACCGTTACTATGAACAGGGTATTATGATGTTACACCGGGCCGGACTGTGCATTATGAATGAGCGCGGAGTAAACTCCAACGCGGCTTGATCAGAAACACTTAACCCTTTCAACGCGGCTCCACATTGAGGTTAATGAGGGAAAAGTGAGACAAAACACAAGCGGAAGACAAAGACAGAGAACCGAGCAGAAGGAAATGAGACAGGTGAGAGATGAGAGATGATTTATTTTTTTTTGTTTTATTTATGAATCTTTCAGGGGATAAAAAGAACAGGCACTTTACATGATCGTGGGCATTCACAAACTCATCCGTGGAGCTTATTTCTTCTATTCATCAAATAAAATAACAAAAAATAAAAGTCAGATTTGAAGCCGGACTAATGAGGATCCGTCAGACATCAGCTCATCTGGCTCCGGCAGCAGAACACGCTGAACTCACATTCTGGTCGGCCTGTGATGCCTTATGTAAAAGTTAATAATGGATGATCATTTTAACTTTTAATGCACGTTGAGGCGGAGCAGGAGTCCCCCTTTAATTTAGCACCCGGCCAGCTGCCTCGCTCAGCGCGGTGTGCAGCATGTGAGTGTGCATTTAAGGTGGTGGTTCCTGTGGTGATGGGGGTCACTCTAATACAAACTACATACTGTATCACCAGCTGTTCATTACACCCCAACACGGGATTAGCTTTCTCATTTCAGCCGAAAAAGGATCACGAGGGGTGAGGCTTCAAGTTTGAGCGAGAGAGATTTATTGAGTTTTTGTTTCAAGGTGTGAAAATGTAATTACACTCAGCGAAGAGTGCTTATTCTAATCCAAATTACATTAAGGAACAGACTGTGATTCTTGGTGAGTTGAAAAGTTGCACCCTTGAATATAAATGCCACATTTGCGACAATGGACAAGCTACTTGAAATGGACTGCGCCTTCTTTTACTTACCATGCAAGCAACACATGAATTTTCATGAATGATGCCAAGGCCGCACTTCATCATCTTTGAATTCATTATCAAATATTGAAGACTGCTTTATATGTTTCACTGTCAAGCGTCAGAATAACTGATGTCCCAATACTAGCCACATGCCCTGGAGGGACTGTTGAGTCAGTTACAGAGGCAGGGACAGTGTATTGAATTGCCCAAGCATTTTATAAGCCCGTCTGTGACAGAAAGACTCATAAAAACAGCCTTATAGGGGGGAAGCGAGTGCAACAACATGCAAGCCGCTCGCACATACACTCGCACGTGTCCTTCCATCTTTGCGAGGACTTGGAAAAAAAACATAATTCCTCTGCTAGAATCCCTCATACTAACACAATTAACTACTCATCCCTTTCCTCAACCATAACAATGAATATCAGGGATCGTCCATCTTTTTTGACACAATGGCAGAGATATCAATGCATACGCATTTAAAAAGGCTCCGCTGGCAGCAGATGTGGGTAGATATTGAATCTTGATCCTATTAGACCTTAACGCAGCTTATGAGACCATCAACCATGCAGTTTTATTAGACTCTTTATACAAGAGGGCCACTGTCATCGGTGCTTAACTGGTTCAAGTCTAGAGCAGAAACATTATTTGAATAACCAATCAGTGCTGATGGATTATTAAACATATTAAGACATTTTCCCTGACAGGTTTGGGCTCTTATCAGCTTTGTTTATTTGAACACCGTCAATTCAATGTGTTTAGATTTTTACATTTCAAAACGTGAGTTAGGGCTCCGAGAAGCTTTTTTTCCACTATTTTCTGACGGCAGATAAAATATATAAAGAAGTAATGATAACATAGAATTCAGTCACATCCAAGCTTTACAATTTCAGTGTTTCTTAGTGATAACTATTTTCTTTGCATTTCTACACTCTCAGTTTCATCCACAGTGTCCCTCAAGGTTTATTTTTCACATTACATATGCTGCTGCATAAAAGTTATTTGTGCCTTTGTTTATTCGTGAAAATGAGACAATACTGCGTATATGTGCGTTGCAAAAGTAAGGAGCACTTCTAGGACTACTAGTTAATATTGAGGGGCATAATTAAGGTCCGTATGTTCAGAAGTGGATGGCACAGTGGAGAAGTGGTAAGCACCGATGCCTCACAGTGAGAAGGTCCCGGGTTTGAATCCATGGGCCGACTGCTTTCTTTCTGTGTGGAGTTTGCATGTTCTCCCTGTGTCTGCGTGAGTTCTCTCCGGGTACTCCGACTTCCTCCCACCATCCAAAGACATGCTCATTAGGTTAATTGGTGACTCTAAATTGGCCGTAGGTGTGCGTGTGAGCGTGAATGGATATCCGTCTCTCTGCCTGCGATAGACTGGTAACCTGTCCAGGGTGTATCTCGCCTCTCGCCCGATGACAGCTGGGATAGGCTCCAGCAGACCACGCTACCTTTAACAGGAGTAAGCTTACAGAAAATTAAGTGTTTCCAATTGGTGTAATGAAACTCCTCCACAACCCATGTTGGCGGAAGAGTATGAGGGCACGGACAAAGGAGCTTTCCGAAAAGGAGGCGCTCATCCGGCTGGTACATCTCTAAAGTGTTTGGGATCCACAAATCCACAGATTTGTCATACAGACTGAGAACAAACGGAGGAGATTTAACACAAGCGTTACCCTCAGCACTGGTGGACCAACAAAGACCACTCAAGAGTTCACAAAGGAACCCAGGAGTAACTTCTAAGCAACTAAAGGCCTCTGTCATTTTGGTTAATGTTCATTTTATTATTATTCCACCATTAGGGGAACTCTGAGCAACCATGGCAGAGTGGTGAGGACAAAAAGGACATTTCTGCCTGTCTGCTGTTTGCTAAACATCACGTGGACAAGCCAGAAGACTACTGGCATTATTTCTGTGGACAGATAAGACTAAAGTATAACTGTCCATCATCAGAACCTCATCCCGTCCATGAATCATGGGGGTGGTATCGCCATGTGTGGCCTGCTTTGCTGCATCTGGGCCAGGGCGGCTTCTTGTCATTAACGGACCAATGGATTCTGAACTATACCAGAGAATCCTAAAATAAAATGTCAGGACATTTGTCTGCGAGGCGAATCTCACGAGAAACCGGGTCATGCAGCGAGACGACGACGGAAGCGGTTCCGTATCGAAGAGTGGGGTAATGTTACCTCCAAGCTGCTCTAGACGACTGATCAGCAGTTACCGGAAACGTTTCAGGTGGTCACACTAGACGCTGAAAACAAGGGTTCACATACTTTTGCAACTCACACGTGTATGGATGATTAATTTTCTTGAAAAAGGTAAAAGCACAAGTATAACATTTCTGTTTCATTTGCTTGATTAGGTTGTCTTTGCCTGTTCTCAGGACTTCTGCTGATTATTTTGCAGAAATATAGAACATTTTGAAGGTTGCAAAAACTTTTAAGTGGCTCCGTATGCTTTAAAAAAAAAAAGATTCACAATGTTTCCTTCTCAAGAAGCCAAATGCCACAGCTGACCTATTTCTATGGACATCTGTCTTGCTGACTTTTAAATTCTGTGCTAAATGTCACAGAAACGTTTTGCACCTTAACGGAACCAAGACAGATGATCTCGTTTTCAGACCCCTGGTTTAGACGTGCTTTCCTCAACTAGGAGAATAAACACAAAATGATTCCTTAAACTACTACACAGAACGAATGTACTCGGGTTTTTGGTTATTAAACTCAAAATATTAAAATTCAGCAGCTCAGTTCTCAACAGGCACAAAGAAGAAAGTGCATAAATCCCGTCTTATGGTTATTGATTTTAAAATTTTGAACCTGACTACAAAGCAGTGAATGGTTGTGTCTCTGGTATACATTTCTTAACTTATGACCCCATTATATGTCAGGGCGCAGCTTCAGATCATCCGATAAGTCTTCAAAGGGAGAATTTCTCAGTGAAAGCGCTCCCACTACCACACTCACAGTTTATTTTAACGTTAAATCGCTTTCTAAAAATCTTTTTAGATCCATTATCTTATAATCGCATCAACTAAACATTGCTTTTCTTCTCATGCCTTAATCGGGCGCTTCATAATTGTCTCATTTATCGCAGTGTGAATTGTTTAAAGCAGGATTTTACGCCCATAAATAAGAAATAAACATCCTGACTTGACTCAGATTTTTGCCGACTGCAAGCCAGGAGAGTGCTGCGGTTAGCTTTACATTTATTCACAAGACGTGTCATAAATTATTGCTTTGGACGTTTTTTTTTCCCCCCAAATACAGACTCCTGTTGAATCCAAACTACAGTTTTAACCTGCAATCCCTTAAATATGAGAGGGATTCTGATAAATAAACTTTACAGCTGGGTTTAGCTTAAATCTAACCCCAGACTAGAAACACGTCCTCACTCTGGTGAGGCTTCGCCTGTTGTGCGTGAGATCCTTCGAATACGGCTCGATGGACAGCGCGTAGCATGAAGTGCACAATGTGGACACATTTAGGACAACTTGGGAAAACAGGAATGTACAAAAAAATGTGTGAGGAAAGGCAAAAAAAAAGACATCAAGGAGTAAAATGAGTGGATGGTGGGATATAAAATAAGTTGGACAGATAAAAAGTAAGGCTGAGAGTGAAATTGACTTTTGAAGTCAGAGCATAACACTGGAAGAGACAGGGGACACAGAAGCGATGAGAAATATAGGAAAAAAAACACATAAATAAACTTCCCGATTCTCTGGAGACTTCTACAGCTTCCCCATGAATCGCAAATTAAGACACACAATGTTTCACTCGCTCCTCTTCCAGTGCGGCTATTTGTCTCATGTTTCCACCGGCTTCCCATGGAGAAATCACATCATGGCACAACTCAAGAGATCAATACGGCTACAAGATATGTGAGCAAACAGATTTCACAGAGCAAAAGAGGGGCGGGAAACAAATAAAGCAGTGGATGCTAACATAAAACCGTAACATAATGCAATAATTTACCGTGACGCTGACAACAGACAGAAATAAGAAGATACAACGAGATGGAAAAGATGATTCTGACAGACGAAAACAAAGACATAAAAACAAAAAGAAGAGATGGCGGTGATGATGGGTTACCACAGGTAGAAAAGGACGTAGTCGACATAGCTACCTAGAAAGGCCATGACACAGATGCTGATGGCGAACATGGAGCTGAGGCTGAGGCTGTTGCCGTCCACGTTGTGGAACATGGCGAGCGTCACCTCGCAGTGGCGTCCCCGGTATCCCTCGCTGCAGTGGCAGGAGTAGCGGGACGGGGAGTGGGCCACGCAGGTGCCATGGCGGCAGGGCCGGCTGGCGCACAGCGTGTAGACGCACGCTCTGCCCGACGAGCTGTCTTTGGTCATGTGGCCCGGAGGGCACCTGTGCAGAGGAGACAAGGCGGTGTGAGGCAGGGACGCGAGACACTTGGGAAGCTGTCAGATAAAAAGAACAGTGAATTCGACAGAGCTCCGAGACCTAAGCTGACAGTGTAAAAATAAATCCCTCAGGAGTTACACCTCTTATATCAGATTTACAGATATGCTCTTTGAAGGTCTCGACTGGAAAATGAAAAAAGAAACTGAGAAGCTAAGATTGGCTTTGCAGGAGCAGTCCCGCAGTATATTTGTACAAAATATCCCCCTGAATATCATTCACTCATTCCTCCTGCTTCTCTCGGTGCTTTGTATCCTGAGGTGGTGCGGCAATCACAGAATACGGGTGTCCAAGTCCCCACTGGTTTCAGAGCCTTAAATCACAGTCAGGTCCTGCAGAGTTTAAAGAGGCAGCGAACACTCAAGACAGTCTGTGCGGTCACACAGCACTCTCTGTCAGGTTGACACACGATTAGACCTATGTTTTTTAACGGGGATGCATTCAGCCTAGATGCCATCTGGTGGACACTTTGACTTATAGATGAACTGTGCATCTGCAGCATTATCTGCATTAATTAGTTGTTTTTGTACCTGTGCAATATTTTGATTTGTGACAGCAACAAAAGCACAGGTGTACCGGTCATAATTTTGTGAATATTCAATGTCATGGCTCACACATGCCTGCCGGACTTGGACGAGTCAAAATGCAAGCTGCAAAAAGGGCCGACTGTTAATAAATTCTTTACTGATGTTCTGTGTTTCCCAGTTACTCCGTTTAATAATTTATCACTTATAAATACTTATACGTTTCTCACTTTCTAATTATGCATCAGTCAGACTTAGTGTGTCTTAAGGAATAATACATAAAAACATGGACTAATACATGTTTAATATCGGCTCATAAATGATTCTGAAACGCCATAAAGGTGGGCAGCGCTAGTATGAACCACTACGCTTTTAATTCCTCGTGTTTGAAATCACGCTGACTCTCTTTCAAGATGTATTTTATGACGGCGGTAGTGGAGAGAGACAGGAAGCACCGGGGTGAAATGAGGCTTTAATCTAAACTGCGCCACTGCAGCGAGGAACATAGCCTCCTGTCTCTGGGCTGCCCGCTCCACAACGTGAGCTCTCAGGCCACTCGTTGGCTTTGTAATTCTTTTAGGTTTTCACTTTGAATGTAAAACAGTTTGAGAAATATAATGTGTAAAAAAAAAAAAAAAAGGAAAGATATCACTGGATACACTGATCAGCCAGAATATTAAAACCACTGACGAGGAGAAGTGAATAACATTGACCATGTTGGGACGATACAATGTTCTGCTGGGAAACTTATGAACCTGGCATTCATTCATGTGGACGTTACTTAGACGTGTAGCACCCACCTAGACCAGGACCAGGCACCCCCACCCCACAGCAATGACACGCCTTGATCTCCAGCAGGATGCACATATTCAAATAACGTTTAGGAACAACTCAACAGCATGAGGTGTTGACCTGTCACATGGGATTCACTAGATCCCAAACTGATCAAGTATCTGTTGAATGATCCACACAGGCCCCTCCCCTCTACCCATAGGACCCTAACATCTTGTTCCCAAACACCACAGGACACCCTCAGAAGACTCATGTCTATTCCCTGATGAGTCACAACTGTTTTGGAGCCACAAGAGAGACCTACACAATATTAGGAAGGTGGTCTTAATATTGTGGGTGATTGGTGTGCACTATAGCATACAAGGAATTTGTTTTTGACCGATGCACTTGCAGTCTGATCACATTATTTGTCTTCTTTGCACCTTTTTTTCGGTCACATTTTGCTTTCAAAACTCATACATATAAATGCTGATTGTTTGACCTTGTTTGTATCTGACAGATATATCATTCATTCAGCCCAACCTGAAATTTCACACATTGCAAATAAGTTACTTCACTGTGTTTTGAGTTTTGAGTTTAGTGCTGGCTTTGCTAATTTTAAAATAACCAAGGTTTAGCTATGCATTTCATGTCTCAGGATGCATTCTTGTTAATATGTACGCAACGTGCCTGCACACTGTAAAGCCTCATTAAACTGCCGGGGCTATTTGTCCTGTATATTTACTGCACCTGCACTCGTGGTGTCTCCAGAGGTCCACGCAGACCAAGGGAGGGGAGCAGTGGTGCTTCCTGCATGCATCTGAAGAGCAGCCCACAGAGATGCCCTGCGACGTGACCACCTGAAGCCCCTCTGTGGGCTCCTCCCGATCGAGGGGGACGGGGCGGCCGTTAAACCTCACATCTCGCAAACAGCCTGGCGAGGGGAGAAAACAGACGAGGAGGAGAAAAGCAGTTAACAATACCAAAGGACACGCTAAGACACCAGTCCTCGGGCAAAATCTTTTATAGCCACACATTTATACCACGGCAGGGGTGTTAACTCAAACGCGCAGGCACACGCAAACAGAGCCGCTTACACACCTGCAGACCGGCACGCACACACACTCTCACGCAGGCAAACACACAAACAGCCTCGGGCTAAGCTGTCAGCATGGACTGTTTTTTTTTGTTTGTTTTTTTTTTTAGGATATTTTCTCTGCTGGTTAGTTTGCTCGCTCTGTGGGAAGCACGAGGTCTAACACATCATTTAAATACAGATCAGTGCCACTGACTCCTCTCCTCTCATCAGCTTTATACTGAGGCATCAAAACACCTTTGGGCCTGGTTGTATAATGCAGAAGCATCAGTGAGCGGTAAAAAATAAGCACCAGATTCTTTTCATGTCCAGCTGTGAACTCCACTGCTCTTTGAGTATGTTAATGACTTCATCAGTCCGGTTTATTCCTCCATTCGCCCGACACTTCATACGAATTCACTCGGTGTCACTCCTTCCAAACAGGTAAGCGGCCACCTACCGAGGAAGCTCCGGTTGTGTCCCGAGGGAAAAGAGTTTCCAAGCATCACCACGGACGGGTCGATAATGATCTCCTGGCTTCGACCGGGCGACGCCGTAACCTCTTGCCGTCCTCCACCTCCGTCCAATCGAAGAGTGAACTCCCTGCCGAACCGATCCAGCTCCACCTCGTGCCACTCTCCATCATCCAGGCGGCGGTAGGGCACTGTGATGTTGTAGTCTCCATCCCCCAGGTTGTAGAAAACCGCCAGGAGGCCCTGAACAACCTGAGATACACGGTAGCGGTTTAGTGATTTTAGGCTGCTGACTTTCAAAGGGGGAGAAAGCATGAAGAAATATAGAAGATATTTTAATCTGTCGGAGCAGCTCCATGTTTGAAGTGTCAAAACCTGCCAACAGGAGTCTTTTGCGCTGCTCTGAAACTACCTGGTCCATTTTGTCATCATCTGCAGTAACAGCACACGTGTTAGTGTAGATTTTAATTGTAAAATACAGTGACACAAATTCTAGCCCACCGACAGCCTTGGACCGCTGCCATATTGTTCAGTGTTGATGGGGGGGAAGAAAAAAAAATCAGATCTCGAGCATAACAGCATTATAAGAAGTAGGCCAGCTCCCTGGGTGAAGAAAAGGCTGCAAAGGTTGGACCAGGCAAGTATTGTGAAATTCCACTACACGGACGAGACTCTCTGCCGGTGAACGCACCAGAAAAATGGCATGAAAATTTCAGCGGCAGGAATGATTTTTAGCAATTTTGCAGCCACGCCGCGTTGCACAGACGCTGTACACATCGCTGCTCGCCAGAAGCCGGAGCCATCCCGAAGGGAAGGTGTACACAGGAAACAACAATTATCTTCGGCAGTTAAGGATGAGCGAACACAATGGACTTAACCAATGAGAGGCTCCTATAACTGCAGCTTGTACATGTCCACAGCTTAATTGGAAACAGTGGGGCAAGATAATTCACATTCAGCCCAGACTGCTTTAACTATTGCTCCCTCAGCATGGGCATCTCAAAAAACGCGACTGCTCCTGGACACGCACGCTCACAACCACACGTATAAACACAATAAAAGCTGACAATGCTCTCTCCCCATCGCCTCATCCGGCTCTCGAGCCCACAACAAAAATGAGCAGATCGCTCAATCAATACTCAACAAAGAAATGTGATTACATAAACTTTCTGCACCCCCCTCCCTCGCCCCGAGATCTTTGCAATCACTACTAAGCACAAAAACTTCAAACGTCTTACACATTTCAAAGCACGGATACAAAAAAAAAAAACGCTATTATTTTAGTGGTTTTGACAATAGTGTAGTGGAGTCACTGTTCCTAAAAACTTCTTTACAGAGTGCATTAGATAAATGTGTGCTTTCCAAAGACACCACACTCCTTGGAGAGCTGTGTGCTGTTTATACCCAGCTAGCCCCCAGTAACCTTTGTGTGAAAGTGTGGTTATTTATTCAGCGTGCACTCTATCTCATATCTACCCTTAAAAAATAAAAAAATAAAAAGGGCAGAGAGGCAGCCCCTTTAAATTAGAGCTGTTGTCGGAAAACACACCCGGCTTGTCCCGAAGTGTTTCTAAGAGCTTTAAGACAACCAGGCTGAACATGCTTCACTGTGCTGCTGCTGCAGACAGACATCAGATGCTTTATACAGCTCACCAGCTCAGTTCCAGAGAGGGTTTCACGGCGAGGCGTCACAGCCCACATACAGTAAAGGCTACAGCCCTTTCCTGCCTCTGTCACTGTGGGACCGCAACAAGAGAAGAGGACAACGTTGTTGTTTTTTTTCCTCATGTTAGCATGAAGGACCCAGAGAAGAACAAGAGCCGGTGCTTTAAACAATGCTGTCTGACAAATAACAGGCACACGCACACAGACGAGATGTTTTTCAGAGACGGAGCAATCGATGTGGAGTACACCGAGACGGTGACAGGCCGGCTGCAAACAGGTGACCTGTGAGTTAGCCAAAAGTGACAGCCCGAACAGAGACGTTTACTTCCAGGTGCTGCTCAGCCAGTCAGCGAGACGAAAAGGGTTTTTGACAAGAAACACCGGCTTCATAGCCACTCAGGAATGTGTCAGGCAGGAAAGGCATGCTATTATGGAGATTTGGCGAAGGGGAGCAGACGTGACTCTGTGTGAGCACCATTTCACCCCAGCTGTAGCATAGCAAGTGGCACGTAAGCGGACGCGTCTTTGAGCTCGCCACTCCAAGCGAGCTGTGTCAGAACGCCAAAGTAGAAAGCCGCGGGTC
The DNA here is from genome assembly GCA_005024645.1 of Planiliza haematocheilus. NCBI lineage: Eukaryota > Metazoa > Chordata > Actinopteri > Mugiliformes > Mugilidae > Planiliza > Planiliza haematocheilus. Next base: position 8,428,871 of record SRSE01001415.1, on the reverse strand, counting down.
TGACCTTCGTCTACTTAAGTGCACGCAGGTGCTCTCTATCCGTAGCGAAATGCGCCTGGAACATTAACAAGAGACCGAAATAACCTTGAATAAAGGAGGGATAGTTTTTATTTTAATGGCAATGCCACTAAATAGCTGCAGCTTCCTACAGTACTACTAAAAGACCTTGTTGAGAACATACATATGCCAGTCACCAACCCCCTCAGTATCCGCCTATACGTCTCCAGCCCCGATATTACTCACTCTCAGCCTGACAAGCATTTGCAGCAATCACTGTCCGGGGACTAATCATCGTTTTAAGGCTCACAAACAAGACAATCACAGCTGTCAAGGTGCAGGAAGGGGGAGGGGGGTGACCCGCCACGACTCACCTCTAAACGCAGGTATTCATTCTGCTCCTGGGAGAGGAGGCTGAGGACGACACCGGCGGCGGCACGCGTCCGAACCCCGACCTGCACTCGAGTCCGTCGCGCGGGCAGGGACCACAGGAGCTGGAGCTGAATGTGGCTCCGGCCATCAAAGGAGAACTCTGGAGCGGCTTGTCAATCAAAAAAAAAAAAAAAACACCAAAGGCTTGTTCAATTTATTCAGCTGTCAGATGGGAAATTCGTGAGCACATAACAGCGAGGGCGTGCTGCTCGCTCAACAAAAGCACTTTATGTAAGCTGAGGTTATCTTCCCACTGCAGCAAGTTTCCCATTTGGCTCGTGCACTTTGTGAGGTTTTGATACGACAGACATGTTCATTCCCCTGAAAACCTTACAGTCAATTAAAAGCAACTCCAAGTGTTGTACCTTGATCACACTGAGGCCCCGTGAACCCTCTTTCGCACAGGCAGCTGAAAGCGCCCCGCTCCCCATGACAGCGGCCCCTCTTGCCACAGGAGGGAAGTTGCTCCGAGCTGGTGCAGAGGCCTTCATTAAGAGTGCAGCCTGGCAAAGTGTTGGAGTATTCAGCTGGGGAGCCAAGGTCATACAGCTGAATGGAATAACAAGAAGAAGAAGAAGAAGAAGGAAAATATGATAGTGGGAAGCAGATGAATGGGTAGCCGACTCTGTCCTTGCATTGCTGGAAGATTAGCGAAAGGAAAAGTGATGGGGAAGGAAGTGCATCTTCTAGATCTGATGCAGAGAAGTGTTACATGACTTCAAAGTAAAATAAGAGGTATGACACTTTCTTAACATAGACTACACAGCGTGTAATGATAACTGCAATTAATCAATACAGAAATGTGACCACCCTGTGACACCTGATGCCTGGAATCAGCTGGTCACTGAGGTGTCTTATTTCTGCAGACGACGCTGCTAGCGAAACGGAAAAGAAGTTATTGCACTTTCAGCAGCAAACAACAAAGGGACGCAGAGCCTCTCTGTGCAAAGATTATAATGCAGAAGGTCGTAGTAACAGCTGAGTACTGTCATTAGCTGAGCGCGTTAATAACAGTACTTACTCACAGGTCATTACATTTATATGAGTAAAATATTGATGTACTCGTGCTTTATATGAGAGTTTTCATTCCCGTAATTAAATATCAGGCTGCGTCTGAAATGATCGCTAAACACCGATCAGCCACAACATTATGACCACTGACAGGAGAAGTAAACAACATCAACCATCTTGACAGGATCTTGACATCTTGACGTGACAATCAAATGTTCTACTGGGGAACGTTTGGACCTGGCATTCATTCGTGTGGATGGGAACCCACCTTAGACCAGACCAGGCACCCCCACCCCATAGCAATGACACTCCTCGATGGCAGCAGCCATCCCCAGCAGGATGCATCCTGACACTAAAAGCTTTAACTCAAGGTGTTGACCTGGTCTCCGAATTCAGAAGATCCCAAACCGATCAAGTATCTGTGGGATGATCCACAGAGGTCCCTCCCCTCAACCCATAGGACCCAAAGACCCCCCACTAACATCATCCTCTTACTAAACAACACAGGACACCCTCAGAAGGCCCATGTCCATTCTCTGATGAATCACAACTGTTTTGGAGGCACAAGGGAGACCTACACAATATTAGGAAGGTGGTCATAATGTTATGCCTGATGGTGAACAGTGTAAATCCTAATATTCACTGACTTTGATATTCAAGTTTAAATTTCCAATAGAGATGCAAACAGGTTGAAAAAAAAAGCGATGCGCAATCATCACCAGGTTTTCCCGTGAAGCCTTGACGTCTCATTTACATTCTTATTGGAGTAGAGTCCTCCATCACCTACAGTATGAAGCCTGTCCTCCAAACAGGAAGGTAAACAAAAGGGGGCCTCAACCATGTAGTCGTGCTGTAGATGATGACAGACGTTGAAATTATATGTATGATCCCAGCACAAAAGGCATGTGTGGTTTCCACTCGGAAAGTGGTTGTGCAGAGGAGTGATAAAGAGCTTTGATGCAAGGACCTACAAGAGGAACAGGAGGTCCTGGTTGTCCTTAGGTAGGTAACCTGTTGTTGCACATTCGTTTTGACTTTTAATTACCGTTAATGACTTAATTCCAATTAGTTCTTTTTTTGACGCACAACCAGACAACATAATATCTCCTAAAAATAATAAAAAGACCTCACGATAACGTCCATGCTTTACCTTGCTGTCCACGAGCAGGTTCCTTATACATCCAGTATAGTGTTTGTGCTGCAGCTGTGGGTATTCATATGATATGTTCTCATTGACCCCTCCGAGCTGCAGTACGTGACTTCCATTCAGATACCTGGGAATGAAGAACAAGAACGACGGAAGAATGTGAGGAGAAAGAAAACGCAACGGGCGTCGTGTAAGTTCTCAAGGTTTGAAACAGAACTCCCCGTGTAAAGAGAAGCAGAACAAGAGCAGAAGAAATCGAAACACACTCGGGAAGGTTGTCAACAAGAGTGGCATCCTATTATTGTTGTCTTTCTCTTGACATATGCATGATGGGAAAATGACATTTTTCTGAAGCAGTTAAGACGCAAATTAATTCACTATTCCACCTCTGCTGTTTTCAGACTATACGCACGAGGTGACTGTTGCTTGATAAGTTGTAGAATTTTTTGTTTTTCACTTTTTATTAATAAGGATTTCAATTTTTCATGAAAAGTACAAACAAGCAGGTGTAAATAAACCAAACAGAACCGAGGTCAAGGGATGAACCATTGTTCAAAGTTAAGACTACTGACAGAGAACAAAAGGCTGCACGTGGTGCATACCAGCTTATTTCTTCAATTGTTATGTTTTTGTAAATGTTTCTTTTTTACAATACTGATAAAGAGACTAGCAGTTTTTCTGAGGCCACTTTTTTTGTGATGGTCTTTTTACGATGAGATAAGTATCATCTTTACCTAAAGTGTGAGGTATTTTTGTCCAAGATGGGGAGGTGTGAACGTTTTGCAAATGCTAAAACTCAGTGTTTTTGAGATTAATCTTAGACACTTCTTTGCAGAAACTCTGAGCAAAAGGACACGACCGCGATCTGCCAAAACTTCTTGACATTCCCTGCAGCAAAAGAGTTGAGCAGAACCATTTCCACCACCTAACCTCAAACTGAAATGCAGTCCTAAATAGGCACATTAAAAAAAAGTTCTTGAAAGAATTAAAGTTATTATGAATAAGAGCAGTAGTACAGCTCTCATGTACGCCGCTTTCATAAACTCGGAGCTTAATTCGACAGCACGGCGGCGAGCGCGGCGCCAGGCCACGGCCACAGAGCGGGAAAACAAACGCAGCTGCGACCGAGCGAAACACACATAGTCAAAGATCAGTTGGCATTTCAGGGATTATATCTGAGGATTTCATCAACAGTTCCTCCTCTCCAGAGGGGACAGCAGGGCGCAAGCTGAGAAATCTAACAATGTGATAAAGCAATCTGGGTCACTATCTGACTACATTTCAATAAATAAACTTGTACAGGAGCACCCTTTCAGGTACCGTTTGTTAAACATGAACTGTCCCTATACAAGATAGGAATGTATTTTTTTTCATTTGAGTTAGCGCTAACACAACATGACCTGTTAATATATGACGGGTGACAATGACAGCTGCAATTTTGACGTTTCCTTGAGCAATCATGCAAAACTTCCTCCGGTTCTGGCTTCATATCACATTACACTTTAAGTTTTAACTTAAAAACCAATTAGCGGAAATGACTGTTAGCTGCAGACCTGATTAACTTCATTTAAATGTGGCACACCCACCTCAGCCAGGACGAGGCTTCCTCCAAGATTTCACACCCACAAAAGAGGCCGGGTAATGACTGTGTGGTTGGTGTTATGTAAATCAAGTGCCAACACCAGCATGACAAATGCCACCAAGTAAGTTGCCAGCACGTAATAAACAAAACTAGGCGTGCATCATTAAAAATGCCGCCCGTCAGGCAGGGAGAAAACGACAAGCAGGATCCTGCCAAATTGTACGTGACAGAATATCTTTGCGTGTTAAAAACTTGCACACCTAGTAAGTTAATCGGTAAACAAATAACCTTCTCTATTTTGTTCTTTCAAGGTTTAAAAAAATTGCAAAGTGCCGTTGCCATGACTGCTGCGGCTCCGCTTCACAGAGGGCTCTTTAGCCCTGTGGGAGCATGCAGCATTTAGACGCTGTCCCCATGGGCCGTGCATTCTTTTAGGTTTAAAAGCAGTGAATAGAACAAAACCTCAGTAGATTAGCATTGTGCAGCCAAACAAAAACACCCAGGAGGCTCTCTGGGGAAATGCTAAATCCTAATTGCTACTTACTTAAATCAAAACAAGTGTATCCACATTCATTTACGCGCCTACACGTACGATCATGTATTTATTACACCGTAAAAACACATTTTATTGTTTATGTCGTGATTTCATCCCAGTACCATCACTAAAATTCAGAGGAAATGTGCAGAGTTGGTCGTACTTCTGTCGTTTAATCATTGATCTTACTTTTCCCTGTTGGGAGTGACCCCTCGGATTTCACAGGATGAGCGGTCCTCCGTCATCGCCCAGGAGTCCACGCCTTCCGTCTCCATGACGATGGCACTGGAACATCGATCCAGAGTGAAGCGTACTTCCTTTAAATTGTGGGGAGAGTGAAGAGAGAGGTCATCGCTGCCGCGTGTGTGTGCGGATACGTTCCGAGTATGCCAGGCACACTCGCGCTAATAATCGGGGCGTATATTTTAATCTGACGCAGAGTGACATGAAGGGGCACTGGCATCAATGCACTTGTCTTACTTTGCTGTTGCTCCTCACATCAAGGCGATGCCAGCGTCTGTCAGCCAACCCGATATTATTTGTTAACTGGAGGACAAGGGTCCCGGAGCCGTGGTTAATTTTCAGGCTAGGTGTCCCGGCAATCAGCTCTAAAGAAAAATAATGGTTAGCATTAAGACTAATTACTATAAATATCATTATTAGACCTGAAGGGGAAAAAGGGAAAAGTAAAAACTCAGCTGTAAGGGCAAAAAAAAAAACAGATGAAATGCACTGCAAATAAAAAATAAATAAATAAAAGGTGCAAATAACCAGATTGTGCAGACACTGGAAAAGAACCCGGGGGATTTATGACAGCGTTTCACCTCAAAACAAATACAGGATAAACAAAAAAAAAAGAAATAAAGGGAGATGATAATACAACATAACACAGCTAGATTATAGCGGGGAATCTGAACAGCACCAATGTCATGGAAAACAGTTAGACACGGTTGTCAAATAGGAAATAAAAACCAATTAAAGGGGTTGATTCCAAGCTCCGTGGATTATACAATAATTATGACACCGTTTCTCCGTAATGAGGTATTGCTGAGGGATCTTATTTTTTAAATAGTGCGAGACCCACAAATGAAATTGATTTCACCTGTATCAGATTGGGACGGAGGGCGGAGAAGTAGATGTCTGGACGTAAAAATGATCTGCGTGGACAGACCGGTGCACCGGTGGCAGATAGGAAACTACACAAGTGTGCTCTTGGCGTAACGCACAAAATAAAGTCGTCCCTTGTGAAAGTAATTCTTGTGGCATTCATAAATGTGTTGTAAATACAAGCGTTTACACTTAAGAGTCTAGCCTTTAAGCAATTACCGATTCCGCTTGATAAAATATTTACAACTGTCCTTCGGGCTGGAGGATTTAGGCTTGAGCCTTTGTGTCAGCAAGAGTAAACCCTGCTGATGTGTCCTTGAATGAGACGCTGAATGCCCCAGAGTCTCCAGCATCACAGAGTCTCCTCAAAAGACCAACTGCTGCTCAGACGCTGAGTGGGTATTACATACTTATAAATAGTCGGTAGACATGCCTCATATATCTGATTAGACATGAAGTTCCAGATTTTAGTACAGTCATGGCACACATCTAATTACCCAGAGTCTCTCTTTACCTATCGCCATGTAGTCCTCGCTGTCCCCAGGTAGAAGCGTGGCCAGCGGCCCCGCATACAGTAGCAGCCCGTCATCCTCCTCCGTCATAAACTCCAGTGAAAGATGGCTATCAAAGCACGGCCTTATGGGGGGAAACCAGGCATAGCCGTTGCCAAGGAAACTAAGTCTCGTCTGCTGACAGTTTGGCCCCTCAAGCTGTGGGGGGCAGTGGCACCTGTGGCCGGGGAGGAAAAAAAAGAGAGAGGAAAATCAAAACAAAGCGAGGGGGGAAGGAAACAATCAGCGTCATTCAGTTCTGAGCCCTGAGAAATCTTCACAATGTCCAATCTCTGGTTCCACGCGCGGCGACTCCTGTCTCTCGTACGTGACAGCCTTGTTGATTCACACACACCAGGCAGGGGTTTGGCTTTTTACCGGCTGTCAGCAGACAAGTCGGCTTCTGCACAGTTGTGCATTAGCCGCGAAGACCCTGAATATTCAGTTCTACATTAAATCAATTAGCTACGAACACAGCATTAGCCCGGGCTATTCTTTATCTATCGCAGCTGTCTGAGCCGAACCCTCTGGAGACTGTTCCTGCTCGGCACATCACGTTTCCTTTGTTAGGAGATAATTAATTCTATTTCAGTCACTTTTCTATGTTGCGTACCGCCACAGATATCCTGGACTTTTTCCTCACCTGTGCCCACCCCCCCCCCACACACACAAACCCCCCTCTAGTTCTCAAGGTATTACACAGTTCAGCTGATATCTGCGCAATTGCCTCTTCTTGTACTTATCTAGTTTGATTAAAGCTTGAGTGTTAAGGATCACTGCTCCCGCATAAGCTGGAAACGACTCTCTTGAATCTGCCTGTGTTTACGACTGAGGCGGTAAATATTAATAATCATACAACAATGCCATAAAGAAAGAGATGCAGCGATGAAAAACGGCCCGCTCAATCACCGCGATGGCGAGGATTGAGGGGACCGGCTGATCTCATCCTGTCCTCTCCACTGCAGGCGTGTGAGACAAGCTGGCTTTGCTGATAATGTCAAAGCCATCTATTTTCATGCAGTGTCTGAGGGAGGCTGTGTGTGCTGAGGCTGTTAGGGGCTGTTTCTCCCATCGCTGTTTATTCTGCAGAGGGGCAACACATGTCAGGAATACTGATCCGCGCGCACCAAAAAAAAAAAAAAAAAGGCTCGGGCCGAGCTTCAGCCTCGTGCGTACGTATGCGCACGCCGAGAACAGCACCTCGCTCCTTCGCCGTTTCTTTCATGTGACCCAGGAGAGCGGTGCCGGTCCGAATCAAGGAAGTGCACGTCGTGTTTTTCTCACTTTTGACTGACAATATCTGATCAGGGGTCGTCCGTGGTTTCCTGTTAAGCTCCCTCGATGGAAGATAGAAGCAAAAAATTGGATTCTTTATGGCGAGGCTGCATTCACATGAAAGCACATACAGCACATAGATATCCTTTTCTTTTCTTTTCTTTTTTTTTTTTACACAAGAGCAAGAGCTTCTCTCAGCAGCGTGCTGCTCAAGAGCAGCAGAGGCCATTTAAAAGATAAAAGGAAAAAAAAAAGTGTGTTCTGAACATGCAGCATGTACATGCAAGTGTACTATGCCTGACAAACTTCCATGCTTGTGTAAATGGCATTAAATGAGATTTTGAGAAGTTGTGAGCATAGAGGGGGCAGAGTAAAACTAATCCCCTTGCCCTATATTTATTTAATCTGGGCATTAGTGCGTGCATGAAATGGAATGCATGCTGTTTCTTCTGCGATATACACCCACAGAGGCCTATACACTTGAAGGTGAAGGCCTTTATATCGAGTACAGAAACTGATCAATATTTACTATTCAATAGAACCAACCTATAGCCTAGATACAGAGTCTGAGTTCATTATTTAGCGTTGTAAAACACAGCACGACAGACATGTTAAACTTTCAGTGTGAGGCTTTAAAATGAGAAACCTCATCCTGAAATCTCAGTGAATAGTTTTTAAGAGAGAATTATACCGTAAACTGTGTCCATGGCCAACAGAGTGCAGTCTCAATATTCGGATAACGGCACAAAAGTGCAGCTCGAGACTGTCAGATCAAGTTGGCGAGGTTTTTTTTTTCTTTTTCTTTTTCAATACAGGGACTGTTAGTAATTCTGGGTTCATTTTCCAAGGTGTCACTCTTACAGTAAGTCCAGCAGACCTAGAGAGAGAACATCAGGAAACTCTTATTTCTTTCCCCCTATCTTTTAACAGCCTATTCCAGCTCAAGCCCTTTCAAACAACCGCACACCTCTCACCTGTATCCACTCTGGGTGTCGACGCAGGTCCCCCCATTAAGGCAGGGGTTAGTGGCGTAGGAAGAGCAGGGCTGGTGGGTCATTTCTCTGGCGGCGCAGCCACACACAGCCGAGGGCGTCACCTTCACTGAGACCAGGGATAAAGCACCTGAGTCTATCAAGGCGGGCGAGTCGCTGACACTCAACTGCGTGGAGCAGCCGCCGGACGCCTTGCAGTTGGTGCGCGCGCACTCGTCTACCCGCACCTGGCTGACATTTGCACGTAGGAGCGACTGCAGCTGCAGGAAGAAGGGGGCAGATGACGGGAGGGGGAAAAAAAAAAAATGGAAATTACGATAATTGCCGCCGAAGATAACTGGGATTTGTGTCTGCAGCAGTGCTGGAGAGGACGCAGAGATACACATTTGAGACATGCAATACGAAGAAAGGAATGGCTTTAATAATCTATAAGTGCCTGTTGTTAAAGTAGCAATATAATGTATATGGAAAGGCATAAGAGACCATGCAATAAATGCACAGATGAAAGAAAGCCAGTTGCAAAAAAGAGGGGAGACATAGATAACTAATGAATGGGACAGAAAAAGAAACATGACAGCGGTGGGCAGTAAACAGACACAAAAATGGTGTGGAAAATAAAAGGGCAGATAAAAAGCCCCGTTATCGCTTCCCCCTCGCGCTCCCAAGGGTGTCACTTGATATATGAGCCCCGATTTCTATCTGTCCGACATGACGGTATATATACCTTCCGTTTATGGGCGGCGAGGACACCGTGCAGTTTCTCTGGGCGAAGGTAACCATTATCAGTTAGCACATAGAAATGGATGTCCACTGTTTTCTCCTCTCTGTCGGCTACGCTGAAAATGTTGATACTGCCCGGCCTGACGGACAGGGTTTCAGACAGGAAGTCCCAGAGAGCCTCCAGCCGACTCTTCCCCTCGACGTGAGAGTCGATAAAATCTCTCGCTGTAATGCCTTCAGGAGACAAAGAGGAGGGGGAGGGAGGGGTGGGGGGGTTCGTGAAATAAGAAGTACTGACTCGTCAATGACAACTACAGAGTTGATCAAAGTCTACCCAAGTTCCTGATTCCATTAGCACAAGAGGTAGCCTAACATCTCCCACTATTGATCCATTTCCTCCCTGGCTCATCTATAAGGTGAATGAGTCGCGGCGCAGTCAAGTAGAAATCGTTTATTTCTTCCCGGACATAAAGTTAGAGTTGTGACAAGCCGCCTCGGCACAAAATATTTTAATGACAGCGAAATCAATCATATTTGCGGGGGCCACCTTCCAGTGATATCTGGAGACTGCGAGCAGTCATCTTTAATCTGCCCAAAAAATGATAACGACTCGGAGTCGGAGGCATCTGTAATAGCCTTTGACTCCGTTCGCAGAATGGCTTTTTAAATGTCAAGGACTTTACCTGACACTTCCAAATTGACCTTTACAACTCAGATTTGCTCCGAGAGACTGTCAGAAAAAACGAACGGTAACATAAACTTCAGAATGTTGAGGAGGAAGAAGAAGAAGAAGAAGGAGAAGGAAGGAAACTATTATCAACAAACTGTACGAACAGTTGCTTTACAATGCTTAGAAATGTTAAATAATGCAGGGATAAAATTTTCTCTTGACAGCCTATTATTTCAGCGTTAACTGGATTGACAACCTGATAATCATTCAATGAAAAGTACCAATTTATTCATGCCTGTGGCAGATGCTGTCCCTTTCGACATCAGATTCAAACAAGAATTTAACAGTGACAACAAAGAGAATGTCTTCTGCTCTGTGGAGGATGACTGCGTTGGGGGAATCCAATTAAAAAGCTATTATATTCAGTTTTTTTTTGTTGTTTTTTTTTTCCCCTCTGACTTGTTCTGGGGTCACGTAGCGACATAACAGGTGAAAGCAATCGCAACAGGCTTCCACCTGCCGAGGCGCAGGGAATCTAAAACGAACGAAGTGCTGATGCGCGACCGGGGCGAGTCGGCGTCTCCTCCTACCGGTCAAACGCAGCGAGGCGGACGACTCGATGGCCTTCTCCTCCAGCTCCCTGACGTGAACCCTGACTCCTGAGATCACGTCGGGCCACACGCCGTCGGACACCCCGACCCTCAGCCAGTAGCTGCCCGCCGGGGTGTTCTGTCGCAGAGTCAGCACTCCCGAGCTCTGGTTCAGAGCGAAGTATCTGCAAAAAATAAATAAATAAAGAAGACGCGAAGGAGCCGTTAAGAAGGAGAGGGCAGCTTTGGCGGGAGATGAGGGAAGAAAAGGACAAGTGCCGTGCTTTGTTTCAGAGCTCTCGTTCTGAGGAAATATACTCAACAGTTGGCAGGCGGACAAGTAGAGAATGGGTCGGTGATAGCTGGGTTAAGTCCAGAAGGAAGTGAGCAACAATTCATTTTTTGAAAAAATAATAAACAAAAACAGCAAAAATCTGAAAAAAAAAGTACTAAGAAAGAAAGAAAGAGAGAGGAGGGGCGGATGCATCAAAAGCTCCTAAACGGGCTTGATAGTTGTCATGGTAACTGTCAGAATTTGTTATATGAATAAAACAAATATGCAGTCGGTATTTCTAATCTGATCTTGAGAGTCTGAATACTGAGCAGACGCACAAGGTTCCCGACTGTAGCAAGACTGTGATCGTTCAGACCGTTTCGTTTTTAAAAGCGTATCGTGTTTTATTTTTTTTCTTCTCCCTTAGTGAGTTTGATTCCGGTTGCATGAATTGCAGAATGGCTCACCGGTGATGACAGTGATTAAAAACGACGCCGGGAAGTGTAGCTTGCATTAAAAGCCAGAGATGGGGGTGATAGATTAGGAGGAACATCGGTCGGGCGCGTTTCAGAGGCCTTGTTAGGGAAATACAGACTCGTCGCTGAGTCCACATCCCCTTCCTTCAAATTTCGACAGTGTTGGCAGTTCTTCTAATACAGTTTTGCTTGAGCACTTGTACTGTGGCTGCACATTTGTAGATCAGCATGTTTAAAAAAAAAAAAAAAAAAAAGAATTATATGCATTTAACAGTGAACTCTTACTTGGCTGCGCTTGTCTCCAGAGTGTACGTTTTGTTGTCCCAGTCATCTGGATCTGGGGCATACACCTTCCCGAGTGCTGCATTTGCCATCCTTCCTGTTCAAGGTAAACGCACACACACACGCACGCAGAGAAGCACACACACACACAGAGATGCACACACACACTTACTGAAACTGTCTGGACAGAATCTGCTGATGCCAACACTTATCTTTTTCGTCCCCCTCTTCTCCTTATCTTGCATTCTTGTGTTCTGTTCTACTTATTATGCTCATAACTGTGGAGTCCCACTGCTGGAATGAATAGGCTCTCAGTGCTCCACTTCAGAGAGCGTGGAGCTTAAGGAAGCGAGGCTATCTCAGTATGGATTATGTTATTATCGACCTGCAGTGCCAGAGTACTGCAGCAGGGTAAACAATGGCAGCTCGGATGAGTCATGGCGTTCCCGTTTTTTCCACAATTACCAAAACTGCCACGGAGCCGAGCGTGCGATCAAAACGCTCACAAGCCAACATACCTAACCGACTCACCTGGAGGGTGAAAACGCGACAAACGCAAGAAGAATCGCGATCCTTCTAATGGTTTGATGTTCCGATCGGCTTCAGGCGTCGTGTTGGCAAGGGAACAACGTGCCGAGGGCTTGAGAAAGGAGTTGACGACGATATTACCATAACAAAACACTTTTCAAATGCAAAAGGCGGAGAGCAATTATGAATTCCAGACTACACCTAGCAGGTATGGCAGTGAAAAGTTTTCCCTTCAGCTGTAGCCTCAGTTTCCCTCTTCATTCAAGCTCCACCTGCAGTGCAAAACTCTGCAGGTGGTGTAGAACAACAACAAAAAAACTCTAACTCAAAGAGAATTGGATGAACGGAAGCGAGCAACTCACCCTTGCGGCTGTGCACGTAGACGTCTTTCTCCCCCGTTTGATGGGCGTTATCATTATGGTCGCCAATGGTGATGGTGAGCGTGTTCGTGGCCGTCATCGGGGGAATGCCGCTGTCGATCATTATCACGGGCAAGCGGAGCTCGCTCTGCCTCTCCCTGTCAAACCTCCGCAGCGTGGTGAGCGTGGCGGAGCCGTTCCCGTGGTCCTGCAGGTGGAAGTCAGCAGAGTATGCCGAGGGCAGAGAGAGAAAGAAAGGAGGCCCGTGCTCTGGGGAGTCTCTGTCCACAACCTGAAGCAGAGTTGAACTCCTGTTGAGCCAGACCACTTGGGGGGCCGGGCTGTTCTCCCACAGCACCGGGGTATAGGCCGCCTCCAGCTCTGGCCCGTTATCATTCATGTCTTGCAACGGCAAGTGGACCGTGACACTGCCAGTCAACGCTGGGGCACCACGGTCTGTCGCCATGACTACCAGCTCATAACTTGCCACCGTCTCCCTATCAAGCGGCCTGGCGACTGTAACCAAGCCGGCACGGCTGACTGCAAAATGTCCATATGGATCTGACTGGGGGAGGATGCTGTACAAAATGTCCCCATTCAGACCGGCGTCGGAGTCGGTGGCCGCAACCTGAATGATACTGGTCCCGACAGACGTGTCCTCAGGCAAAGGGGAGAGCAGGTGGGAGCTCGGTGTGAACACAGGGGCGTTATCGTTCTCGTCCTCCACAAGAACCAGACAGTGGATGAGGCTGGAAAAGTCAGAGTCTTCCACCTTGATGGTGAGGTTAAACTTCTGTTCCCCCGGCTGCTCAAAGTCCAGCTTTTTCTTCAGTCTCAGCGTGCCCGTCTGCTCCAGCCTGTGACTAACCATGTAGAAACGTTGCTCAGAGTCTCCCGCGACCACGCTGAAGGCCAGGTGCCCGTACGCGCCGGCGTCAGGGTCCACGGCGCTCAGCTCCAGGATGGGAGCATCCTCTTTGGTGCTCTCGGGCACGCGTGCGCCGCACCAGTCCTCTCGAAACTTCGGCACGTGGTCGTTGATGTCCGTCACCACTACAGTGACGGTAGCTGTGCCTGTCATGCCTCCACCATCCCGGGCCTCTACCACCAGGTGGTGGCTGTCGGCGAGCTCCCGGTCCAGGCCCTCCGCCGCCACGGATATGGTGCCAGTGCTGGAGTCAATACTGAAAAGTTCTGCGCCGTTCGTGTTGAGCGCATTCTCGGTGATCCTGTAGGTGAGGATCGCGTTCTGACCCACGGCCGCGTCGTCCAGGTCCACGGCCGTCATTTCCACGACGTACGTTCCAGGCGGGGAGTTCTCTGCCACGCTGCTGTGGCAGTTATCCGGCGTGCACGAGAAGGTGGGCGCGTTGTCATTGATGTCCCACACGTTGACAATAACATCCGTGAAGCCGGTGAGCCCCTCGCCCTCCTCGTCTGTCGCCATGACAACGAAGCGCCAGACGGCACGCTCTTCTCGGTCCATGGTGCGCTGGGCGTACATCTCCCCCGTGATGTCGTTGATCATGAAGTGTGACTCTGCCCCCTGGCCGTGGATAGAATACCGTATGGCGCCCTGGTCCGCGTCTTTGTCCGGGTCAGTAGCCGTCACCTGCACAGATGAAGACAGCTTCTTAAGAAACGGATCTAAATTCAAGCAGGCAAACCCAAATTACCGCTCCCTCTTATCTCTTTTTTCGGCCCGTCAGGCCAGGTCTACTTTGCGTTTTGGGAATTTGGACAGCCCGTTTAAGTGTTTGCACTTTTATCCTGACCACCTAAGTTAAAGTAATGAGTTCTGATCAGGTGTGCTTCTTGAATCTGGCCTCAGACTGAGCGTTGCAGCTTTACTGCTAATTTTTTTAGCACACACAACATCCATCACCACTGACTCCGCAGCTTAGTTTAATCAAACTTTTATAATTGATTCAAGTAAGGCTTAAAAATTAAAGGTACACAAACTGAAATGAAGTTTCACACTGAGAAATTACTATATTAAGTACGACTTAACCATCTGATACAACTATACTGAGAACAAATGCGGGAGAGCACTCTAAAGATAATTGCGGTTACAGTATGTGGATAACAGTAATTACTGAAAATTACACAGAGGAAAGCTCAGTGGAGTCTCAGCCTCTCACCTGTAGCACAAACTCAGGTGATCCATCAAGCTCCTCGGTGACAGATCCGTAGTACTCATTCATGGAAAACACAGGTGCCTCGTCGTTCTTATTAACCACGGTGACAACCACCGCGGCGTAGTCCTCCCACTTCCCGTCGGAGGCCAGCACCAGCAGCTTGTACCTCTTTTGCTGCTCGTAGTCCAGCGGCTGTGCGATGAAGATTGTCCCCACCTCTGGCTCGATGTCAAAAGCGCCGCCCTTGTTGCCAGATGTTATCTGGTAGCGCAGTTTGGCATTGGCCCCTGTGGCAGGGAAGTACAACGATTTGGGAACTGAATTTACGACATGTTACCGCTCACGTTGTTGTTAACTCTGACGCCGTTACATGTCCCTGAAACAACAGAAGGCTGAAGCCACATGGGTGTTACACCTCATCTCCTCAAAGACCTGAGCATTTTCATGTAGCCCTTTCTTGTTTTGATTACTTAATTAAAGGAAACTTTGTTCCTCGTCTCCTTGGCTTTAATCAGATACTAATTAAAAAAAAAGAGTGCAGAAAAAAAATAAAAGGGAGCACGAGAGTGAAAAGCAGCATAAACCACTGTGATAGGACCCTCTGGGGAGCGATTGTGGGGCTTTGGATAGGGTGGGGGGTGTAGTTTAGAAAAGCGGAAGTCAATATCTGAACTTGTCTATTGTGTCTCCATGGAGACCACGAAACCTAGCGGTTTAACACCGGAATAGATGAGATAATCTCCCAGAATGTACCGTCTTTGCTTTCAATCATCCTGTTGGGTTAAAGTAGCTGCAATCCCATGTAAATTCACTAATCTGTACTATTAACACAGCCCCAGCTGACAAAGTGCTCCATGTCTACCGCTGGGTTATAGTAGGCTTACAGCAGCCGAACCCAGGGTGGAGTTTTTAAACAAGACAGATTGAGGATAGCCTCTTAGGCGCAAGTGCAATAGCATTGTAACTTTAATGTTGGGGGTTGGTTTTATTCCAGAGCTATTCATCATTAGTGCTGCAGCCCTAGTCTAAGCTGCAACCCCCGCTCTCCATAAATACTTGATTAACGGACCTAAACATGCCTGATAAAGGGATCTTAGGCTGCTGCTGTGTACGGAGGATGAGCAACTGCTTTATTGCTTAAATCCCGCCCACCTACTGTGTGGGAGCATGTCACTCTTTTTGGAACATATGTGCTACAGTGCATTACGAAGCACTCAAATGACTACTAAATCTAGCACACTGCTTGATTTCAGCAGCGTGATTTTTTTTACTGCAGAGCTCAGGCCAGATTGGAAAAGACTGCCCACAGGGTCACTTTATGCATGCTGCTACAAACGCATGCCGTGCTGCAAAAAGGTGCCTACTTGGCAAACAACTCAGTGAAAAACTGAATGATGGACTGCCAAAAGACTTTTTTTTCCCCTCCTTTTTTCCATTAACAGAAAGAAAAGTCTGCTGAAAGATAAAGAAAAGCGTAATCTGGAAATGTCTGTAGAGTTTCAAAGCGTCTAACGAAAACTTTATATTGGTTCTGGTTGGCTAACTTCTTTAACCTTTATTTCTAGCAACTGGCATCAGTGGAGCCCGCCGCCTCATCAAGCATTACCTTCATCTTCGTCATTAGCACTAACGGTGACAACAGCCAGGCCCACATCTGCATTCTCGTCGACGCCGACTTCATACAGCCGCTGAGCAAAGACCGGCTTGTTGTCGTTGACGTCGCTGATGAAAACCCTCACATACGCCGTGTCTGCAAGAACGACAGAATGGCGGAAGATTAAACGACAAGGCGCGCCAGCACACGCGGCCCGACAAGCGTCGCGCGCGCGTGTTAGCTCTCATTCCGTCTGTTTATTGATTCCACAATTCATTGTCACTGTTTAGTGGAGAAGAGGCACTTAAACCAGCACATTGTGCCTCATTGACACAGAAATTGGATGCGATATTATTCACGAAGATCTGCTGCAAGTTACACAAATTATACATTTTGTCGACAGTTTATTGTTTTAGCAGAAGTAACAGTATTCAACAGAAAGAATAACAGCACTAGGCGTCCGTCTCTTTTTTTTTTTGCAGGGACTAGATAAAGAACCTCTCTACTGGGAAGGTTAAATATTTATAAGATGACAAGTGTTTGTGTCTTATCTGTGCCCTCCTCATTACGCTGTTTATTTCTTTAGTTAGAAGGAGTAAATTATCTGCTCACGGAGCACATGGGTGACATGTTAATTTGGAGCCACTGCGGTAAGAGATGATGATGGGGGAATGTAGGTTTCTTTTCTTGGCTTGTTTTTACGTTTGCCTCCTCCTCCTCCTCCTCCTCTTTCTCTTGCTCCTCGTCCTCTCTGCGCATCCCAGGGGGGACAGAGAGACAGGTAATGTTTGCGGCGGAGATGAGCCCTTCTGGATGAGGTAGATACGTAGACGCGGCTAAGGCTCATTGAAAATGCTAAGCAGCCCTGGCAGCCCCAGAGAGAGGTCTTTGCTGCTCTAACCCGTCACCCTGTAACCCTAATACCGCCTTCACAAACGCAGGCAAAAGACCCACTCCTGAATACAAACCTCAAATCACGTCACTCTAGATACTGAGTGAGATTTTACGACCGCCAAAATGTCACACGGAGAAGATGGTAAACAAACACGGGCCATACTTATTAAATATTGAAGAGTGGAAATTAAAAAACGGCGTGGTAACATTAAAAAAAAAAAAGAAAAAAAAGAAAAGGAGACGGCCATGAAATCTCGGAGCTATTTTAACATGGAAGAGTGTGAAGCTGTCTGGTCGTGGAAGTGGAATAAATCAAATTAAGATTCACTTTTCAAAGTCGATCCCAAGGTGTAAATGAATGTAATGCCAATGCGGTCTGCTTAAGACACAGCGCACAGAGGAAGCAGAGTTATAGAGTTTTTGTATTGCCCTGTAGGCTTATAGGGAAAGAACAATGAGGCTTTTTACGAATGGAACATTGCACCCGGGGCAGAGGTCACTTCAAAGTTAAGACTGCAAAAACTATAAATCTTCTTAGAGTAAAACAAGCGAACAACTTCAATGTGTGTGAAAATAGAGAGTTCAACAGTACGTACGTTTATTTACTTTCTTGAAGGTGAACCCATCAGGCCGTTACGTTAAATGTGAAGCGACTGTTAGCTAAGCTTGGCAGAAAAGCCCGGAAGTTAAGGAAATCCACCTATGAGCACGTTTGAAACTCATGATCAGCACATTATATATTTGTCTATTCCAATAACCAGAATGCAAAAGTCATCCTCTTTGGTTTTACATACTTGGCTAAGTTTTTGCCGGATGCAGTTAGCATGTTTGTCTTAATTAAATTATGAATTTTAGGGGTTCTGGTAGTTGGCTGGATCAACTACTTGTTTTTTGCCGTTTGTGTTGGTCTGCTTGTGTTATGAATAAAAATTTTTATTTATTCTTTAAAAAACAGTCTAGACCTAGCTTAGGGGCATGAGTATTCAGTTGTGAATACAAAGACAGTTCTAGACTAGTTAATTCAGATGCTGTGTTACCTGAAATAGGAACTATTCTTTTAATTAAACCAAATACACCGATCACACATAACATTATGACCACCTTCCTAATATTTTGTAGGCCTCCCTTGTTGCCCCACAAAAAGTTGGGACTCATCAGGGAATGGACACGGGCCTTCTGAGAGTGTCCTGTGGTGTCTTTGGGTCCTGTGGGTTGAGGGGAGGGGTTTCTGTGGATCAGGCTTATTCCACTTGGTCTGGTCTAGGTGGATGCTACGTGTGTAAGTAACATCCAAATGCCAGGTCCAAAATTTTCCCAGCAGAACATTGTATTGTCAATGTTATCTACTTCTCCTGTCCGTGGTCATAATGTTGTGGTTGATTGGTGTGTGTGTAAATACATCCGTCCATCTGTCCTCATAATCTCTGACCTGAGTTGGGCTGCCTGTTCTTGCCAGGTCGTGCTGACTCTTGGCCGTCTTCTGACTGGACTTCCAGCAAGTAGGAGCTGCGGGCCTCGCGGTCGAACACGGCTTCTGTGTAGATCACGCCAAGTTTCGGGTCAATGCGAAAAAGGTGGTGGTCGCCGCTGCTGTCGTTCAGCAGAGAGTAGGTGATCTGCGGAGCACAGGGAGTTTGAAAATTAAGTCCCGGTTTATTTTCGAGCAATAACCTGCAGAAGCAGCAGAAATTAAAGGCTTCCTTAGCGGAAAATGTCAGGAGGTCGCTACCACATTCCCTGAGTCTATCCTCTCATTACACCGAATCAATATTCTCTGCCCCAATAATCAGACGCTGGTGGCACAGTTCCCTGAACTGCCTCGACAATATTTTGTGGAAGGAAAGGCTTTGCTCCTGGTAGGATTGTGATTTCACAGAATGTTCCTTCATCATAACACGGATAATTCAACACGGAAACAGCAAACAGATCAATACGTACCTCTCCGTTAAGACCCAGGTCTTTGTCGTGGGCAGACACATGGAGAACTGAAGTCCCTATGTGAGCTCCTTCTGTTACCGAGGCCTCGTAGATGGAGGACGTGAAAAATGGCACGTTGTCATTTACATCTTAGGAGAGAAGACAGAGTTAGTAGCAAAACTAGCGACGTGTTAATCTCAGAGTTGGATTATGTTTCCGCTGTTAAGCGCAGCTGCCAACTTCTCCACCTCTACGTGAACCCACCGTTATATCTGACAGCTCAAAGATAATTAGCTGCTCTTACGATTCATTTCGCAAAGGGAAATGTGTCAAAAAAAATTTACATTATTGATGTGATATTCTAAATTAATCTCTCTGCAATTAATTATATGCTGTGATAAATAAAAATGTGAAAAAGACACGACTCAAAAGCAAACATACACTTGAAGAATCTCCATAAAGAGAATGACATACAGTACCCTACCAGTTTTCAAAGTCATGTAAAAAAACAAACAAAAAAAAAAACAGTTAAAGCGAGATATGTTTACCCGTGATGTTAACATAAACTCTTGTGAAGGCTGCAAGAGGCACCGCGGCCACGTTCTGGGCCCGGACCCTCAGAGAGAAATAGGGTGTGGTCTCGTAGTCCAGCGGCTCGGACACCAGAATGGACGCCGTGCCATCTTCCCGGTTGGGGGAGAGGTAGAAACGAACCGGCATGTTGGTTTCGGGCACCATGCCGTCCTCGAGGTTGTAGGTCACCCTCGGGTCGCCCAGCTGAGAGGTGGCCTTGATAGTCTGACACGAGGCATAAAAGAATCATTTGCAGACAAATAGGGGCCGCGCACTTCAGTTTAAGACCTCCTCGCTGATTGACAAAACCCGCATGATGTCAGACACTATTAGATTTTACGCGGAGACAATTGATATCACTCTTATGCCTTTCCATTAAATACCTCACCGGTTGCAGCGTAATTGCATTGTGACTTTATGAAGGCAGAGAGCCCAGCCAAGACGACAAAATAAAGGCATTTTACTCCTCTTCTGGCAAGCTTCCTTGACGAGAGTTAAATGATTCCTCTCTTATGCCTGTGTGAGCTACAGTAGAGCTGGGAGTCAATTAGCCTAGCTAAGTATAAAGACTGAGAACAGACTGGAGAACAGTTAAAACAGTTACTCTGGCAAAACAAAAGAAATCCAATACGCTAAATTAGTGCACTTTAGTACTGATAGGCACATATTTTAACTTTGGACAGAGCCAGGTTAGGTGTTTTACAGTCTTTTTGCTGAGCGAAGCTAACTGGCTGCAGGCCCCGGATTCATAAATAACGTGTGGAGACGTATCGGCCTTCTTCTCTGAGTCAAGAAAGCAAATAAAGTTTTTTTTGTTTTTTTCCCCCCCAAAACGCCAAACTTCTCCTTTCTTTGATTTCCCCTGATTGGCAGGCTACTTTTAAACCAGTTCAGACCACATTTGGGGTTTATTGTCTGCAACAGACGCTAGTTACATCAAATTCTGATCAGATTTATTGCAACGCCTGGTCCCGTGGGTAAGGAATACAGCAGGATAAAAGCTTGTTGTCTGAGCCCTCTTATCTTGGAGCGAATTCCTTTGCAAAGACCTTGAAAGAAGAGAAGGATTTTTTTGCGCTCTCCAGATTGACGGCTATATGTTTTTCACATCAAAGGAGACATATTAGACGGACTTAATTAGCCCGGAGCTGAGGAACTTGCTCAGCACGTGCAACTCGGTGTCAGCGTTCTACAACAGCGTCAAACTAGGTAAGTTTACAGATTTTTCAGCGTGCTGATGAACTTCTAAATGTGCACTTTGAGCACAAAGAGAAAGCTGCGTTTAAATAATGCCCCTGCCGTGCACTAACTCAGAAGAGCAAGCAAATAAAGATTACCGTAATTACCGGATTACCTATAAACCGCTACTTTTGTCACTTGCTTTGGACGGTCAGTTTATTTTTACAGCTAACGGTCACCAGGGGGCGCACTATCATGGAAGCGCAAGAGCGAGACAGACAGTTTGCGGCAGGTAACGAGAGCAAAACAAAGCAAGTGAGCCGAAATGCAGTACGAGAGCTGCTTTTAAGTTAAAGGCTTACTTTCTGGTATAGTAGGCTGGTTATTTTGATACAGTAAACGGGAGTGTTACAGTACTATACCTTGGCTGTTTTCGAAAAAGATGCTGGTTATTTTGTTGAGCAGCCGGGTTGCTGCACTTTTGCTGCTGTGTTTGAGGCAGGTACTTTTAAAAACTAATTAAATTTAGCCATTTCAAGTTATTGCCTCGTCAGGCGTTGTAAGCTTTGTTTTTTGTTATACAGCACTACTGCAGGAAGTGCGCTAGGAGTGCACCGTTGTATTATTTGTGCACTGCACGAATGCTGTTTGTAATGTCAAAGATGTGAAAGTTTAATCGATTGATTGATTAACTGATTGATTGAGTGAGAGATTTATTGTGTTTCTCAAATGTAAATAAATGGGACACTGTCATTTCTGTTCCGACAATCTCCTCCGTGCAAAGAAACCCTTACGGTAATGAAACATTAAAATACCAGCGGCTAATAGTCGGGTGAGGTTTATGAACAATCTGTGTTTTCCCCAAAATTTAGCTGGTGCTGCTTATTCAGGTGCGCCTTATAGTCCGGAAATTACGGTAAATTGGAGGGACAGCAACGCAAAATGGCCAGAGACAAACGTCAGCATAACAACACGGATCCTAACACAAATAGGCAATTAAAGCTACAAGCGAACGTACCACTATGGGCGTGTCCCTGGCTGTGTTCTCGGGGATGACAACGCTGTAGCTGTCTTTCTCCCACTGTGGAGGCTGGTTCTTCACGTTGGTGATGGTGACCGCCAGCTCCACAGAGGTGCTTCGATTCCCGCCGTCGGCTGCTATGATGTCCCGTGTAATGTAGGTCCTCTGTGGTCAGTGGGAACAGGGAAGTTATCACGCGAGCAGCCGAAATGATTATCAGATCAATCAGCCGACAGAACGTTAAGTGTCGAGACATTCAGCATGTGGCATTAACGGTCTCTCAAAAGTGAGAATGGCTCTTTGACATATTATTTAATGACGAAATAATGATGGTGTAGCTTTAATGGCACTATATTTGGAAGCAATTAAATTTGCATTTTTCATATTCAGATATTAGAACTCTGCAATTTGACTAAAGGTTATGTAGTAACATAAAAACCTAAAACTAGTGCACTAAGATTCATGATACCCAGCTCTGATGTTAATTAAAACACATGTGTACATGTTATGTGGAATTAACTAATAGTCTACAAATCATCCTGATATGCACCAGTCAGGCATAACATTATGACCACTAGGAGAAGTGAATAACATTGACCATCTTTTGACAATAAAATGTTAATCTGGGAAACTTTTGGACCTGGCATTCGTGTGATTGTTACTTAGATTTGTAGGCACACACAAAAACGCTTTAGGAGCAACTCCAAAAAAAAAAGAAAAAGCAGCACAAGGTGTTGACCTGGCCTCCAAATTCACTAGATCCCAAACTGATCAAGTATCTGTGGGACGATCCACAGAGGCCCCTCCCCTCAATAGGACCCAAAGGCCTCCACTAACACCCTCAAAAGGACCATGTCCAGTCACAACTGTTTCAGAGGCACAAGGGAGATCTGCACGATATCAGAAAGGTGGTCATAATATTATGCCAGATTGGTGTATTTTAATACGAGCAACATATGGCCACTTATATGGCCGCTTTCACTGGTCAGTCACAGCAAAAATAAGATTAAATCTGAGTTAAATAGACTTTTTTTTTTTTTATGTGAATAGGTGTGCAGCAGATGCAAACAGTGATCTGCTTACGATGAACTGATTGCCAGATGAAAACTTGAGCCTCCCTGAGGAAATCGCTTAATTATGCCAACAACAACAACAAAAGCCGTTCGAACCATGCAAAGAAATGTATTAAGCTATAATTTAGATTTAAAAAAAATCTCCTCCGCTTTCATTTATTGCGCTATAATTGAATTGCTTGGAAATAAGGGGATAAATTTGACTCAGGGAGCATATTTCCTCAAAGTAGACGCAGATGCATGAGGAAGCTGCACATTTCTTCCAGATTCTTCAAGTCTGTTTATTGAAATTAGACAAAATTTAACGTCCACATTACGCTCACACAGCAGTTAAGAAAAAAAGGACATTTAAAATTAACTCCCTTTGCCAACACAATCTCGCTTCATTTAATTCCGACCTCTAAGTCATAGTTACGCCACTTTGCTAATGAAAAAATTGCCCAAATATGAATCCACTTGTTAAGCTGTAACATTTCACCCATTATCTGAATTACTCTTTCAGTGCAACAGCCTAGTAAGTCCTTTATTGTGCTGCAGTAGCCAGATAAAAAAAGGAATCTTGCTCAAATTCAAAATTACATTTTCCCGTTCCTGGGACAATCCAATTAGTATTTGTGAACAAGTACGACCCCCTTTTTTTTTTTCCCTCAGAGCTTGAAACCGGAGAACAAAGATTGAAATCTGTGATATCAAACGTGGAACCTAATAAATGAATGTCTGACTGACTTTGTGCCGACATCCAAGCAATTCCTCAAAATTAAATTTGCAGCAATAATGTCAAATCTCAAACAGAGCATATTCGAAAAATATTTAGGATTCAATCAAAGCCACCTTTTTGAGATAAATTTTTTCCGCGGAGCTCTACATGAGGTCACTTCTAGCTGTGCTCGTTTTAATGCGTGCCGCCGTTCAGTGGCCCATCTCCTTCGTGTACCACCGAATGATGTGAGTGCACCGGGAACCGTGTCGAACACTTGACTGCTTGAGTGTCGTGTGAAAATTTGGCCTTAATACGTGTTCGCAGCAGTTGGGAAGCTGCGACAAGGAAATCAAAATAGAACAATGTTTCAGACCATATGAGGCATTTAACATTTAATGAAGCGCTTTTACAATCTTAGTTGGAGCTCAAAGATCGCGGGATGATTCAAATGGCTTCTGAGGCCCTCGTGAAATATGCAACAGCTTTGTTCTGTGAGGTTTTGGGCTTCACGGTTTCAATTTTGCATGAAGTCGGCGGCAAAATTGCCAGAAACTTCCAACAACAGTGCGCTGAAAAGTATGCTAAATAATAAACAGCCCTGTAGTGCTATAGCAAGTTTCCAGCCCAAGAACAACTCCTCGTTTTTGAATAAATGAAGGAGGACAACAGGAAGAGGGAGTGCAGAGAGTCTACAGCATACCTATGAAAAATGTAAACAACTGTGTTACATCTCTGACACTTACATAGTAAATCACTTAAATAACTGTATCAGCCAGTGAAGGGAAGCTTCCTATAGCCATACTTTTTCATTTTAAACTAAAACGGCCGTAATAAAAAAAATCTGTTTTATCTTAGGGGAAATTATTACAGTTCTCGGAAGCATTTAAGCTTAGTTCTGGTTTCTGAGAAGCTGTTAGCACCGAGGCTGACTGTGCATGCATAATCTTCCGATGTCAAGAATGTGTGAGTTAATAGCCTCAAAAAAGACATGACTCACGTCGCGGCACGCTGTCAGTCTCCTTATCAAAGTCGCGAATGATAAATGATGATGACAAAAGTCTTGCATCTAATTCATCAAAGACATCTGAATGTTTAGCATACATAAAAGAGTTGTTGAGTGTGATAATAAGTTTCTTAAAAGCATGTGCCATCTATTGGCAACTGTCGTTTTTTGACAGCTAGTGTAAAATATATATATATGCCAATCAGGCATAACATTATGACCATCTTCCTAATATTGTTTAGGTCTTGTGCCTCCAAAACAGTTGGGACTCATTAGAGAATAGAAATGGTGCCTTCTGAGAGTATCCTGTGGTGTCTGGGAACAAAACGTTGTTAGTGGGGGGCATTTGGGTCCTATGGGTTGAGGGGAGGGGCCTCTGTGGATCATCCCACAGATACTGGATCAGTTTGGGATCTAGTAAATTTGGAGAACAGGTCAACACCTTGTGCTGTTTTTCATGTTTTTTTTAGTTGCTCCTAAAGTGTTTTTGTGTGTGTGCCCGTGTCAGGCTGCATCCTGCTGGGGATGATTGCTCTGGTCTAGGTGGGTGCTACATGTCTAAGTAACATCCACATTAATCCCAGGTCCCAAAGTTTCCCAGCAGAACACTGGTCAATGTTATTTACTTCTCCTGTCAGTGGTTTTAATGTTGCGGTTGATCGGTGCACACAGATGTTTTTTTTTTAATGTGCGATCTGTCTTTTGTAACAAAGCAATATACAGAAGTCGTGAAATACACTCACATAAATCCCAAGCTGTCAAAATGTATGTTAAATAATTTGTTTCGCTCTGAACTTGTCTCCTTCCATCTTCCCTCTCTGTGGCACATGCAGCCCCTCTGGGAGCAGACATTCCCCAGACTGGTAGAGGCAGACGGAGGCGCTTTGCAGTGGCTCATTCATTAACTTTGTTGACACAAACCCACAGGCTACCCTAACCTTTGCATGTGTGTGTGTGTTTGTGAGTGAACGTGCACTCAGGCTGACAAGGCGCTGCTAATAACAGATGACTAACCTGTGATATTGGCTGGTTAACGTACACCCAGCCGGTGACAGGGTTGACCCGTAGGTACTCCGGCTGTTCCAGAGACATGGAGTAAGTGATGGCTGCATTAGTGCCGAAGTCGTCATCGTGTGCTGCCACGCGCAGGAAGCTGGTGCCGACCAACGTGTCTTCTCTCAGAAAGTCTAGAGAGGATGGAAATAAGGCATGTGCGTTCAGCTTGCTAGACAGGACTAGAAATGTATTAGCGGAGGGCAATGGCTGATCAATCATGAGCGATGTTATGGATTTTGTTTGTTTGTTCTTTGCGCAGAGAGATAAAGTTTATCAAGCCCTGTTTATATTTTTCACTGGGTCTGTTTCAGCTCATGCATCAGCGACTGTATTTATATATCATTTAGATAAGTTTGCCTGTTGGGGTGCGGATGATGCCAAAGGAGAAAGGCGGGGACATTTTTCTACACCGTTTAACAAGAGGGTTAGGCAAACTGTCTGTGACCTCATGTCTATGGACACAGTCCTGTCAGCACCGAGCAGCGGTCCGTGGAGCTGGCCTGTCTCCTCTCTGGGGGATTTTAATAGAGCTGCAAATCGCTTACATTATTCTTATAGACTCTCGTGTTAAGATTTTTTCTTCTTTTTCTTTTTCAAATTGCAGATGCACATGGTTTTCGTCAACCTATTAGTGATCGGGACTTTCCTGTAAGGTCAGAACCGTTTGAATGAACCGGCCTTGCGTTTCCACGGAGAGGGAACTAATCAGCAACATGTCTGACTTCAGAGAGACAGTAATTGGTCATTTAACTGACTTGACAGACAGTGATTAGCAAAAATGTCAAAAATAAGTGAGGGATGAGATTTAAAATTGCGAGGGTTGAAATGTAAAAATGTTAATCCATTTCCACTGCTCTTTATTCTGGATTTGCTGCACGTAAAATTAAATTGAAATACTAATTACGCACTGAATCAAATTATTATACCTGGATATAAATAATATTAAGAGAGTTTTCTTTAATCCAAATATGTGGAATGGATAAACAGCTTGGCATACACTCAATTCTTATCAGAATATGAGTCTGGTAGCGTGCCATCTGGATTTCATTATGGGGCGTTTTATAACCGATAAAGAGAAGAAGTACCTCTGCATGCAATTAAGATAGTTCTCCAACCAATCAGAGCCATTTTGTTGCAAACTAATTCAACTCCATAGCACTCTGATGGCATGTATCACTATGTTGCTGTTACTCAACTATGGTAATAAAGACCAACTATCGGAAAGGTATACTGACTCCAAAGCTAAAGGGCAGTTTATACCTTTGTGGGATCTAACCTGCGCACGTATCCTACACCAGTGTGAGCCATGTCACTCTGACTCACTCTGTTAAAATGCCACCCAAACACTAGTCGGCGCTGTGTCTTTTATGCTGGTCGGGTTCATTTGTGCTTCTACTTCCTGCTTCACTTTCAACAATGGCGACTGAAACTTTGCTGGAAATTTCGCCAAAAAATTTGGCGTCCAAGCGTTTGTATCTCCACATGTCCTCAGTTAACCTTTCCTCGATGTGTTCCATCTTTATTTATCCAAAACATTCAATTTGAAAAGTGGGGAGATGAAGATGCAGCCGGAAATACTAAAGCGCACAGCAGTGCATCATCGGGATGCATAGTTACATTTCTCAGGAAGAGTCTGCAGAGTCTGGGCTTATGGCGTAGACACAGAACTATAAACAGCATTTAAAGTGGAACTACTGTTTTTTTACAACCTGGACCTTATTTCTGGCATAAAACACGACTGTTTACTCACACATATAACTTGTGTGTGTAATTTGTAGACGTTTGTGAAATATTTAGATCTGCGAATATCCATATGGTGGGAGGGATTGGGGCACCGAAGCGAGTGCCACTCAACTTTTGTTATGATATGCTAGTGCTATTCCTCGTTGAGTCTATCATCCGGGGTCTGTAGATTGACCTACTAACCTCTGACCTGGATGATGTGACTTCTGAGCGCCGTACGGGCTTGTTTACCTGTAATTTGCTACTGTTTTCTACTGTTTTTTTGCCACATGGCTGAATATTTGTCAGATTCTGAGGTTGAACCATAGCAGTAGTAGTAGAGTAAACAGTCGTATTTTATGCCAGGATTAAGGTCCAGGTTGTAAAAAACAGTAGTTCCACTTTAACCGATAATTGGCAGCCATCTAGTGGTTGTTGTTGGTATTGCTACTTTAGCTGAACAGCTAAAACCAATTGTCTGTTTAGGCTGCTGTTCATTTACTCATTGACTGGGTCATTTTAGCCATCATTGGAATAACTGTGATTTAACATGCACAGCTACTGTTTAGATACCAACATGTATAATATCTCTCCAACACTTACATTCATAGCGGAGATTCTCAAACTTGGGGCTGTTATCATTCTGGTCCAGTATTTGGACGGTGAGCTGACAGATGCCGATGAGCGGCTCCTCCGCCCAATCAGTGGCCGTTACTGTAATCGAGTACTCTCTCTGCCGCTCCCTGTCGAACCGCCGGGCTGTCACGATCACCCCTGTAAACACAGAACAACAGTCAGCCCGTTTCCAGAGCCCACGGCAAATATACACATTCGAATACATAACTATTAGGGATGCTCGATATCGGCTTTTCTGCCGATATCCGATATTGTCTAACTCTTCATTTCCAATACCGATATCACCCGATACCGATATATGCAGTCATTTTACACCAATATTGTTAGGTAACAACATAACATATCACCTATTATGGAATTAACACATTATGCCATTTTATTGCGACGTCCCACTGGATGCAAACATAAATGCAACATGGCTTTTCAACACTGCCACTTGCCTTTAATTGCAATCCACTATTTACCGGCAATGCTACTTAAACTGCCATCTCGTGGCGATAAGTTGTAATACATTTCACGCAGCTGAATCACGGAAAGCGCGAATGAAAGTGGCCATGTGGCATTGTTTACAAAACTTGACCGCAACGCACGTTTGCAGGCAGGCGACGCTAGCTAGCGTAAAACACAAAATGGACCGGTTTTTAATAAAAAAAAAAAGTGACAGAAACGACCTCATTAAAGTAAATCTGGTCTTAAATGAAAATGTATTGGCCGTGTTATTTATTTTTTGTGGGATGTCCAATTTGTATGTTGTCGTAAAAGTGGCTCGCCTTTTGATTTTGCACTGCCAATGTGGCTCTTGTGAAAAAAATAGAAAGACGCCTATTTCCTCCTCTCATAACCACCTTTGCCTTGCAGTCATTACAAATCGCAAATTTACTGTTAGTAGGTGACACTTGGAAATACTTCCAAACCACGGACATCTCATACACCGGGCGAGCTAGCTTGTTAGCCACGGTTAGCGACCTAGAGACTAGCGTGTTGTTGTTATACGTCATCAAGCACGAGCCTGTTAACGTCCCATGCTGTGTTCATGCGCACTCGGAAATGCTGATGCCAACAGAACAAATATCGGTTATGAAAACCCGATACCGATATTTCCCGATATTACATTTTTAACTCAATATCGGCCGATAATATCGGACATCCCTAATAACTATATATTCATCCATCCATGCCCCCAGCAGTTCTCCCAGTTCACCATCCGATCTGAAGCCAATCCGTCAAGAAAACAAGTAAACAATTATAAATGTATTCTCACTAAGTTCAGCATTCCTTTCAAGTGCTGGGACTTTGTTATTAAATCTTTAGATGAGGAAGATGGAAGGCGCGCTTGATTAAAAAAAAAATGACTGACAGGATGGCATGTTGACTCCACGTGTTAGGACTCCAGAACAGCCTCTCTGTTTCCCTCTCCCTTCATTATGTACAATCAATTTTTATACACATTGAGCTTTTCAAAGATTAAATGAAATGTTGATCAATACTCGGGTTTGGGCATTTGATTCCTATTCCTGAGAATAGAGCCATTTTAATAATGTATGTCTTCTCAAGTCAGTGTGCAGCAGCATCTCCTCTCAGATCACATTTCAACTCAGATGACCACTAGAGATGTTATTACCATTAAAAATACAGCATTGTCTATCCACAGGACACTCTGCGCTCCATGTCTAATTGAGATCTATTTTACCCCCAGACAATCCGTGACGGGCTCTACCTGTGTCTGGATGGATTCTGAAGGCAGGCATGGCGCTGTCTCTGTGCATTAAGCCATATTTGACTTTTCCATTTGCTCCCTCATCTGCATCCACAGCATGCACTTGCAACACAAAAGTCCCCGTCGGCTGGTTCTCCAGCACTGAAGCCTGCTCACGATATTGCTGGCACTGAGATAGAGAGAGAGGGAGAGAGAGAGAGAGAGGGACGGAGGGTGGAGGGAGGGGAGGAAAAAGAAACGAGAGACAAACAAATACAAGAGAGAATTCTCATATAAGGGAATATGTTTGTCTGATGAGAACAGGAATCAAAGAAAATAAACTCATTAAGCAGAAGGTCATTGCGCTCACTGAACAGGGAATTATTGTGCATGAAACACAATACAGTTGTAGATACAGTAGCCTACATGTACAGAAATGAAAACACTTGAACGGATTCTTTTTGAAGAGCCAGGAACGAACAGCTTTGTCTTAGCAATGGATTCAATCCATCCCCCTGATGAACACATGCCCCAGATAAAGAGCAGCTCTTTGGAGCCTTTCTTTCTTGTAATCAGACATAAATGCGAGCTACTCTTTCACGAGAATGACCATGAGAAACAAAAAAAAAAAAAGAAAAGAAAGAAGAAAAACAACAGGAGAGGAGGAGCAAGAGGGAAAGCAGATCAAAGGATGTGAGAGAGAGATAGAAAGTAGAATAACGTGAACGTTCATGGGATGTGATGGTACCGACTGCATGCCCCGTAGGAAGCTCTTCATAAAAATCACATAATATAAAACATAAGGTTATGCCAGTCCAGGTGGTTCCGAGGCATGACTTGATATTTAAACATATTGAATTGCCCAGAGTTCCCGCGCTGACCTCAGGAGCTCCAGCTCAGCGTGTCTGCTGCCGAAGTTCAAGTCACTCCTAATTAAGGAGGAAGTTAATTAAACAGGTATATTGTGATGATATTGCACTTTTTTTCTCCTTCATAAATTAACCGAAATCCCAATTGAGCGCCTTAAGATAGAGTGGGTGTGCAGGCTAATCGCAACTCATGGGAAAACAGAGCGTACCGAGACACGGAGGCAGGGGAAATGAAGAACGCCAAGGCAGAATATAAGAGAGCCGGCGAGTGGGTTTGAGGAGAGGGAGGATGGAGGGATGGAGAGGATGAGACTGGCTCGGATGGAGAGAACATGCACCGGCGGCGAGCGCAGACGATGATTCGCGACAAAACAACTGACTGACAGCTATTAAGAAAGGTTCCGGTTGGCAGCAGCAGCAGCAGCAAAGACAACAAAAGAAAGCGTGTTTGAAAGGAAGAGGCTGGCATTTTGGAAAATACATTTATGAACTTTATTGCTGATATTTAGTCAAAAAGATCAATACCAACCGTGTGCCTGTCTAAACGACTGTAGCAATAACATTTTAGTTGATAATTAAGCCTCAGACAAACAATTGGGATTTAATTGTTTTTTGTAGCATTTATTTAAATGCTTGTTTTTTTTTTCAACCACATTAAATGGATCTTTGACTATACTCTGTGGCCATATTAGATGTTAAGCACCTGAAGATGAACAGTGGCACTTATTATTCTCCTCTTCATTAAAACATCGCAACAAGAAAAGGATGCAGCAGGATGAGGTAATTAAAAGAGCGCCGGTCTAAGTCTCAAACGGTGGAAAAATGATATGGAAATATGACGTTCCTGGTAGTTTCGTCCAGCTGTTTCTACACAAATGAATGGAAACTAATGCTAATGATTATGCCAAATGACTGCAGCGAGCTCAAATAATTACTGCGGAAATAGTTAGCCTAGCTCGGTCCAAAGCTCCAATAATCAGCCAGTAGCTTTGTGGATTTCCTGCCTGTTGAATGAGCAAGCAAGACACTTTAAAGGGGAACTACCGTTTTTTAACAACCAGGACCTTATTTCTGGCATAAAATACGATTGTTTACTCAGCCACATAACTTTGGTGCCATTTGGAGTTGGTCGGAAGATATTTAGATCCAGTGGAACGCCGCATATATCCATATAGTGGGAGTGATTGGGGCACTGAAACGTAGCCCTTAATAAAGCATAGTAGGTCAATCTACAGACCCCAAATGATGATAACAGGAAACTCCAGACTCCACGGGAACAGCACTAGTGTATCATAACAAAATACTGGTGAAATGAATGAGTTTCGCGGCAGATAAAACGTTATTTAGAGGCTGCGTTTCGGTGCCCCAATCACTCTCATTATATGGATATACACGGCACTCCACTGGATCTAAATATCGTCCGAACGACTCCAAATGACACCAAAGTTATATGGGCGAGTAAACAATCTATTTTATGCCAGAAATAAGGTAAACATTGTAAAAAACAGTAATTCCTCTTTAAGAAAAGATCCTCACCTCTTCAAAAACAGGTTTGTTGTTGTTGACGTCGTCAACGCCAACGATGACCCGGGCTGTGGAGGAAAGTGGGTGCGGCCCGCCTGATGCATTGTCATCTGTGGCCGTTACATTCAGGACATACTCCAAGCCTTGAAGCTTGGGCAGGGGAGTGGAGCGAAGACGGATCAACCCTACAAAGAGCACAGAGCCATTAAATTACACATTATAAAATATGGTCCACTCTTACGGAGGACGTACAGCCATCCCATTAGTCATTAAGCAGGATGTTATTGCCACCGCGGCCTTGCATAGTGAGGGACGTGCTATCGGAGAAAAACACGCCAGAAAATGCACACTGCGTGCTGTTGTTCTAGAAATCGGGAGTGAGATAGCAAGCGGCGGAAATTCACCTCACAAGTCCGCAGAAAGGTAAGAATCTGATTTGCAGACTAAATCCAAAAAGCAATTTCACAGTGGTGATTTTGTCAAATTTCTAATCTAATAATTGCATGCCTCCCTCTAAAGATGCCCATCCAGCTCGAGCACTAGGACAGAAATATGAAGAAGTGAAGTGACTCTGGTTAGAAGTTAACCAGGCTCAGCAGAAGCCTATTAGCTGTTCCTCTCGCCCCCTTTGTCTGCTTTTATGTAACAGTCAAGATAAAAGGTGGGATAAAAGGATGGAGCATCTGAGTCAACATCTTTCTCGTCAAGAGAAACACAAAACATCAGAGGTTGCAAGACAAGCAGGCAGCCTGTGATGTGATCGGGAACCCATTGAAGTGAAAGCATGGAGAGTGTGTTTTTTTTTTATTCTCTTGTTGTGTTTCTAGTCATCTCTTTCAATGTTCTTGATTAAAGACAGCACAGCATGCTGATACACACAGATGTGAGCGCCTGACTTTCCTCTCTACCAAATTACTTGATGCCCCACAGAGCAGAGAGGGGCCCAAAGCCCTAACGACGATGTGTAACACTGACACCGCTGCACCACTACATTAAAATAAGTGAACTGTGGGATGTACACAGTAATTCTCTCGCTTTAAATGTCAACCTTGTTTACAAATCCGACCGCCGCTACCGGCTTTTCAATGAGCCAGCACTCTCCTTATATATGCCGTAAGTTGGAAGCCGTGTCATGATTTCTCCCCGCACCCGAAGGACATTAGCCTTAGCGTTCTCTTGCTCCGAGGACACGCGGAAAGGGCGGAAAGGAATATAAAAGGAAGACACAAAAGGAACGGGAGCTGACGGAGCGCAGCCCGAAGATTGTGAGCTGTGATAGAGCAGTTGTTGTGAAATTGAATTGAAAGGGTTGGGTGACAAATGTCACAGCGATTGCCACTGGTTTCGGATCAAAGGGTAAATAAAAAAATAAGAAAAAGATAAACTGCGCAGTCACAAACGGTAGAAAACCGAGTAACAAGTGGAAAATTAATTTGTGTGCTCCTGCAAAAAAAAATTAAAAAAAAGTGGGGATTTCCTAAATGATAATTAAATATTTATGACCCCAAAACACTTGCATTGGAATTGCAGCTTTTAATATAAACGTAATATTTTTCGCACATCCACATTCCAAATGTCCAGCACACACCACTGTAGCAGGGGATTTCACAGAAAGCTTGTTAATTAGAGCAAGCAAAATTAAGAAATATCACCTTTCTGGCTGTCAATGACGAAGTTTTCTTCCTCGTTGCCTGCTGTTATAGAGTAGATTATACCATCGCCATCTGGATCTTTGGCCAGAACTGTGGCGACGAGCGTGTTGGGGCCTGCGTCCTCGGAAACAAACGTTCGATATCTGCGAAGAGGGACTCGAGTTTAACAAGTGCGAGAAAGTGAGAACGCGCACACACACACACTCACATGTATGGAAGGAAGCCAGGAGTCAATGATAGAAACACACACACAGACAGGAGGCATGAATCATTTACACAGCATCAGCAAGCTGATTAGACTTATGGCTGTGGCTTTTGCTTGTCACTATGATTTAACCTGTCCTCTTAGCTGGCCGGACCAGAGACAAATGATAATGTCTACTGGGATGTTGAAGTCATTGGACAAATGGTGCTTCCACATACCCAGCCCACTGTGGGCCATTTGATCCAGTGGCTTTTAAAATGTCAACAGTGATTTGCTTGCTCTGTGGAGCTGGGCAGCGAGATGCCCAGTGAGACACGGGAGACTGATATACCGCTGTGGTACAAAGCACAATGGGGTGGAGATGAACCCTGCGACTGGGAGGACGCGGAGATGAAGAGAGATGGATAAAAGGTGAGCAAGGAGCAGGTGACAAGAAAAAAAGAGAAGGAGGCAGCCACAAAAATGACAGGTGAAGTGATATGTGGGAGTGAGAGAGAAGAGAGAGGAGAACAGAGCAAGGATTTAAGAGGGGGCGGCGTTCTCACAGAGTTTGAGTTGATTCGTCAGCAGAACTTATCCCCCGTGAGCCTCGGTGCTGTATCCTCTTCTAATATGTGCGTGTAAGTATGTGTGTCTGGAGCAGATCGTCGGTGTCTGCGGTGGGAAGTCAGGGGTGATTGATGGTTTACAGAAGAACGCTGATGGGTGATTCATCTCCGCCTGCCGCGGCAATCTCCGTGGCAACATGAGTGACCTGTAATCTGTCACCCGGCTCAGAGGCCACCTCTCCGCAGCGCCGTGGGATGAGACATATACACTCCGCCTGCGTTTCTTCCTGAAGCATCTCCCTACATCTCACTGAACTGTGAAGTTGCGCCTCAGACCGAGCGCGCCCGCCCGCCTGTCTGTCTGCTGGCCTTCATGTCTGGTGATTTGCATTTCCACGGGCTCTCTGGCTGTCCGTCCCTCACTTCAATCACTTTTAGCCTCTCCACGAGACGTTCTGATGTAATCTGAGAGAACATGCCAAGGAAAATTAACCTGTCCTCCCACATGGCAGCGCTTGGCCTCGGCATTTGGGCTTTCCTTTTTGATGTATATTTAATATACATCAAAGAGGTCAAGGCGTTTGGGCTGTGTCTACGACTGAAACACTGATTGTGTCCAAAAGTAGAAAGTAATATGTGACAAATTTTTCACTTTCTAGTATGCCAAAGGTGTCGTACTACACCGGCTAAATGTCCAAGTACCCCACTTGAGTTATCTGAGTGATGTAGTCTTTATTCTGCCTTTTTAGTCTGAACTGAAGAGCCAGAAAGCAAAGGTACAGCTGCCACCTGTACTTAGCAAATGTATTTGGTATAACGGACCATCTACAGCTCAAGAAATTCAGGCAAAAATGAAGGACACGTCAAAAGACGACAGAAAACAAGCAACTACACCAGCATGAAGTAGCGATAGTAGCCTTTGCAAGGATGGATTTCTGCACAGACAATAAACTATTGTCGCTGTGTTGAAATGAGCTGGAGAGCAACTGTTATGAAGACTCTCATATAAAGCAAACTGACTTCAGAAATATTCTTTTCCTTTCAACATCCTAGCAACCTTAGCTTGCTAGCTATACAGGCAAAAACACAGATTCTTCCTTTGTGACATTTAGGAATCCCTTCAAGCATCAAGAGAATAAGCCAAAACAGTTTCCTCGGATGGCCGAATACTGGAGGTGACGGCTAGGGCGAGACCGTTTCAACATTCGCAGAGCGGACAACGTGCAGCCGATGCTCTCCAACACTGTCAGAACGAGAACAGGCCAGCATCAATAACGTCAATGTTACTTCAAGCAGAAATCAACGCAGAGGAACCGGGTGAAGAAAAGGACACAGTTGTAGGAGAACGTAATGCATCAAGTGGCCTTAAAGTGATCAATTTTGATCGTGGAGTATTTTTTTTGTAGGGTGCCGAAATGGTTTAAGTAATCTTATTTATTGTATTTGTTGCTGGAATATATCCAGCAATCCAAGGACATATGGATCGGTAGCAAAAAAGTTAAAAATTTGATTTAAGTTAACAAGTTTTTAGTAAGACTTTGAACTACTGTTTTTCACAAATCGGACCTTTTTTCTGGCATAAAATACGGTCGTTTACTCACTCGTATGGCTTTCGTGTAATTTTAGATCTGCGTATATCCATATAGTGGGAGTGACTGGGGCACCGAAACACAGCCTCTAAATAACACATTATCTGCAATTTTTTTGTTATCGTACGCTGGTGCTACTCCCCGTAGCACTAGTCTTAGCATCGCGCGCACTGCAAAAACTAGCAATAGCAAATTACAGGTAAACAAGCCGACCATCACAGGTGTGCGATGTGTTTCGGAGATGACGTCATCCAAGTCAGAAGACATCATCCGGGGTCTGTAGGTCAAACTCTAGAGACCCCAGATGATGATAACAGGTATCTCCGGACTCAACGGGGAATGGCACTAGCGTACGATAACAAAATATTGGTGAAATAAACGAGTTTTGCAGCAAATGATGTGTTATTTAGAGGCAGTGTTTCGGTGCCCCAATCACTCCCACTATATGGATATACACAGATCTAACAAATTACACCAAAGTTATATGGGTGAGTAAACGTCCAGGTTGTAAAAACAGTAGTTCCCCTTTAGGATCAGATAATCCTTTAATTTATCCAACAGTAGAAAAAGCTAACTTGATTATAATGCATTTTGTAGTGTCAAGTATTTTCAAGCTTAATAAGGGGCCCTAGGGAGTCTGTGTTACACTTTAAAAACCATTATTAGAGCTGTCATTCTTCTATTCAAATTAAAACCAGGCCGTCGTCAAAAACAACACTTGGCCACCCAGATTGTGACCACGGGGCCTTTGGCTTTTTCTAGGGGCAGAACGCTGCCAAGTTTCTCAGTTATGACATGAGAGCAATTTAATAAACATCATGTTCGTGTATGCATTACTCTACATGTGTCTATTTCTGGAAAATATGTTCCCTTTCATCATTCTTCTATGTCTCCGTGTGATGAAGCACACCAACACATCGTGCCCAGCAAACCGCCTGCATTTCTTACTGTCTGGCTGGTCTGGCAAGAGTATTCGTCTGACTGCCGACAGGCTTCTCTGTTTATCTGCATATCTGACTGGCTGTCTCCCGTCTGCTCGGCCTGCATGTTTTGGTATTCTCGACTTGCTTGCCCTGCAACCATGTTCCAGTGTGTTTTTCTCCTCAGTTTTGTGTTTGTCTCCCTCGATCTCCACCTCTTCCGCCCGCCTGTTTGTTTGGCTCGATGTCTAGCCACCCACCGAGACTGACACCTGACAATGCAACAAGAGCCGGTAACAGAGGTCTGCAGCGATCTTCTTTGAAGGTCATTGAAACATGACTGACAGGACAAGGAGCTCACTCGTTTGGGGGAATAAATGCGGCGGAGCCACTGTGACAGTCGCTGCCCACCCACTCGTCGAGTTTTGCCAAAAATGCGGTCGGGGACACACTGGATTGCATCCATATGTCACTTTACCGCATACCTTTGGAGGAGGCCAAAAATAAATCCCGGAGAGTGCTGTGCGACTGCAAGAAGCATTTTAAGCAACGCTCCGGAACATTCTATGAAAGAAACCATGTCCCAGTTTGCGTGTGATTAATGTGAGAGAAGTGAGTAACAGATTGCTCTAATGCCAGATGGCGATTAACACAGCAAATAAAATATCCTGAATTCTTCTCACTGGAGGTGGTTTTACTACAGAAAGCAGCGTTGACGCTAGTTGGCCACTATTCAAGACAGGACTCCCTGCTTGAAATATTACTGCGATGAATAGCCTGAAGGAAGGCAGGTCTGTGATGTGTGATGTAACAACCCGTATATCTGTGATGCAACTACCTTGCCTGCTCAAAGAGCGAAGCTGTGATCAGCTATTGGATAAGCGATAAAGCGATGGCAGCAACAGGCGCATTGTTTAAAGTCATTAATTGAACTCTGGACACGATTAACGCTCGTCGTGCAAGCGGCACTCTCCCACACACATACGCTGAATATCAT
Organism: Planiliza haematocheilus; assembly: GCA_005024645.1. Taxonomy (NCBI): domain Eukaryota; kingdom Metazoa; phylum Chordata; class Actinopteri; order Mugiliformes; family Mugilidae; genus Planiliza; species Planiliza haematocheilus. The sequence continues at coordinate 8,390,837 of SRSE01001415.1, read as the reverse complement.
TTTTAATAACTCATTGATTTTCTTATTGTGCTCCCGTGTCTCGGCCTTGCTGTTTTCATTCTCACATGTAATCGTGGTGTGTCATAACAATGTGGGGAGATTGTTGCGGAATGAAAAAGCAGAAAAAACATCAAGCAAAGCGTGATGGGAAAAACTGCATCCAGTCAGGTGCGGTGTAGGTATAAGGGACGGAGCTACTCACACGGGCTGGGAGAATTCAGGGGCTTCGTCGTTGACGTTCGACATCCTTACGCGGACGGTGGCCGTGCCCGAGTGAGGCTCCTCCCCGCCGTCCACGGCCATCACCACGAATTCATACAGATGGTTGGGCCTCTCGTAGTCGAGCCGGCTCGCGGGGAAAACAGTCCCGTGGGGTGAAATGCTGAAGTCGGAGCTCAGGGTGTAATAGGTGAGCTCGGCATTTAACCCCGAGTCACAGTCCGTGGCCAGCACTGGCGGGAGGGAAGACAACACACGAGACCCCATCAATTAGCAGTTAATCGAAAAGGGCTGATGAGACGGCATCGGCTGATGAATACGTTGACATCTGTGTAGATCATTATCTCTTTGCGGCCTTGCTAAACATGTAATAAATCATATGCTCTGACAAGCACAATTACTAGAACACAAGCTGTACCCCTCCAGAATGATTACCTTCATATGCAACAAAATGATCTTAGAAGACAGAACAACAAGAACAGTACACACTGATCAGGCATAACATTATGACCACCTTCCTAATATTGTGTAGGTCTCCCTTGTGCCTCCAAAACAGTTGTGACTCATCAGAGAATGGACATAAACTTTCTGAGGGTGTCCCGTGGTGTTTGGCAACAGGATGCTATTAGTGGGGACGGGGGAGTTGGGTCTTGTGGGTTGAGGGGAGGGGCCTCTGTGAATCGTCCCACAGATACTTGATCAGTTTGGGATCTAGTGAATTTGGAGGCCAGGTCAACACCTTGTGCTGTTCTGCATGTTTTTTTCATTGTTATTGTGGTTGCATCCTGCTGGGGAAGGCTGCTGCCATCAAGGAGTGTCATTGCTATGGGGTGGGGGTGCCTGGTCTGGTCTAGGTGGGTGCTACATGTATAAATAACATCCACACGAATGAATGCCAGGTCCAAACATTTCCCAGCAGAACACTGAATTGTCACAAGATGGTCAATGTTATTCACTTCTCCAGTCATAATGTTGTGGCTGATCAGTGTATCTATCAGTGTTCAGAAAAGTGCAGAAAACACATATATAAATTTGCTCCTAATGTGTCCCAAACATTGAGCGAATTTTACTCAAACTCAGAGTTTCGCACACGTCCCCTCTAGCTCATAACGGTTGAATTTCTCTTGATGTGTTTATTTTCCGTGTGTCAGACATCAGCAGTCGGGGCCCCGCTCTCCTTCCGCCTCGACATCTTGCGGTTCGAGACGGGGTAATTTACTATACGCTCTTTGAATTTAGCGTGCATATGGCGAACGACTCTGCAAAACGCTAAAAGAACAGAAAGTTTTCGCATAAACCTCACTGTCGAACACTTTTTATTTTTTATTTTTACACTGCTTCATCATCTTTAACATCAACCTCAGTGGGTAAAGTTGCGGCGATAGCCTCATTGTAAAGTATTCATCTGTGTCTTTGCCCCGTAGATACAGACTGAAGGTGGAATAGGGTTTTCTCTGCCTCGGTGCCTCAAAACTCTGACATTTCATTAGCTAGCTGGGCAGTGCACCAGGTTAACAAATTAACTCTATTTCACATTTTTGCCCTCTCAATCAAATCCAGGGCGATGCTATTGAACTACAAAGTCTACATGCATCTGTATGCCGCTCCAAGGAGTGTTTTTGCTGCATGAAGATTTAACTTTGATACTTTTCAGCTCCGTTAGAAGATTCTCCGTCTCCGCTCCCTCTCTCTCTACTTTTGATTCATCCGCTGCTGAGTGTTCCTCCCCCTACCTGTTGTTTTATTTTGTCTCGACACATCGGTTTGTATTGGTTGCCATTTTCTCCTGCCGCCGGCTCTGCAGTCTCGACAATTTCCACCGCTCCAGGTTGTGTATTCTAACGTTTTCAGATTAAATTTGTTCCGTTTTTCTCGGTCAGAATGCACTACAAACAATCGCCCAGCTGGGGATTGCCACATATCACCTTTTGTAGCCCGAGAAGTCCCACAGGCACGAGAGCGTTTGACAAGGGCTAAATAGTGAATTGTAAAATGGATATAACGAGGTACCTTTTGTGTTTTACGAGCGATTTTCAAACTCTCGGGTGTGCTCCTTCTAATTTGTGAGTTAAATATCAGAGACTTTTGTGAATTCAGAAATGTGGGTTCAAATTATTTTCAGTCTGGGGCTACAGAAGTGTAGTTTTCTTTCATGGAGCAGGGTGAAAACACCTTTTTTTGGCCATATAAGGCTCACACACTGTATTGCGGAGTAAAAGCATTAAGGTATATCTAATTAAGAACAATTCAGTCACTTTCTACACTTTCCTCCTACATTGTTTTTAACTGGTGCGTATTTTAACAAGTTAAGCTGTGGTGACAGCAACACATATGTCACGCAGCGATAGGTCAGATATCGCACTAACAAGCGCCCTGAGTGATCAGATCGCAAATGACCAGCGTAACGTCCTGGAGTGAACATATCCACGATGCATTAAGGATGAATTTGTATCGCAGTGCCACAAACCGCGCTGTTTACACCTCTGAAACAGTTTTAGGTAGCGATCCATTACAGACAGGGGTCCTGGGTGCAGCGCGCAACATTCGGTTGCACCCTAAATTATGTAGTCTACACGTTATTTGCATACAGAGTGGAAAAACTGAGATCGGACTCTCTCAGGACGCATGTGGAGACGCATTTTAATGCAGCGCGTGAACCCGCGTTCTTAGAGCTGGTCACTTGTGATTGGACGTTAATACCAGGTCTGAACACGGCCCGTACACGAACTGGCATGCCATTATTCATACAAAACATAATAAATCAGAGGCGAGTTTTGCTTGGTATAACCGAGGCTGTGATGCAAAAGAAAAAAGAAAAAAAAAAATTGGAAACATTACGGGCGTATGAGGTGAAATAATGAAACCTGACTTCAGACACGGAGCTTAGGTTTTCTCCCAAAATACATCTGCTGTGGGAAAAAAAAAAAAAAAAGTGAGTTTTTGGATTCTTTCTCTCTCCATTTGAAGAAGGAAGAAACAGATGGAAGTGAAATATGGGGTCAGAAGAGTCTCACCCTGCAGCAGGGATGTTGCCGTGGTTACAGTCTCGGGTACTCCATCCACACTGTAGATGGACTGGAGGAACTCTGGGACACAATCATTCTCATCCGTTATCAACACCTGAACCTGATTAGAGCCAGCATGGTGGGAGGAGAAAAGAGGGGAGCGGAGAGGAGAGGAAAGGCACAAAATGAAAGAATACAAACTTAAAGTCTCTTCCTGAACTCTCAAATCCAGAAGACAACAATATGAAATTCTCCGTACGGACGGCCGACCCCAAAATCTTATCTAAATTCATTTATATCTCCTCAAGTTGCCAATTGAACACATCCTTCATCTTCCACTTCATGACATTCCCGCGTCAAAAATAGAAATGTTCTGAGCATGCCTAACTGTGTGTGTTTTCGACAAAGGCCCTTAGCCTCCCTCCACCCTACAAGCTCCCTGTCACCACTGTGTGCGAAGTGTGAAGTGACAGCTGAGTAATAGTCCTGAAATAGCTGGGATAGGTTTTCCCGGTCTCCATCTCCTTCCCCGCAACATGCAGCCGAGCAGAAGGCGGTTTTTCTCGCTAAATCCGCGCTACAAAGTGAGCAGCTGACGCGATAATTGGGTAACAAAATCTTTCGAATTAATAATTTAAACCGGACTGAAATCATGAATAGTTCATCTCAAAATATTCACTTGTGAATGAAGGCTTCTGATTGCAGCGCTCCCGTGCCTCAGAGCGCGCTCGATATATTTTACGCGGTTCATCTCCGGATCACACCGCCGACAAAAAAAGCACTTACTGAGACACGGAAACAAAAGAGTGAAACAAACCGGGAAAAATAAAAGAAGAAAAACCACTTGGGCCACCGGTCGACTTGTTAAGGTTTCTAAACCGTTCAGCCGTGCTATCCCTGCAGACAAACATCCCGGCTACAAACTCTGCTGCTCCTTATTTGTGGTTATCGTCAAGCGTGTGATGTCAATAGGTCACCACTAAGTTCATTGCAGTCAGTGGAGGCTTGCCAGACGATTTGAGCCACCTAATGCTTAGATGAAACTGTGTCTGCCTCTCATCCTGTTGAGCTTTGTGAAAGTCCAGCGGGAGAGTATGACACAGCATATCGGCGAGATTTTTATTTTTTTATTTCAGTTTAATTCTCCACAGCGATAGCAAAGGCCTGCGTGACAGATGCAATAATAAAACATCACAGCTGGAACTCAGCTTTGGACTCGGTTGACCAGAGTGTGTGAACTGTTATATGACTCATGTTGGCTCTGCGCATTCGCTCTCTACCTAAACTGACCTCGGTGGCGGTGCTGAGGCTGCCGGGCTCCTCGCTGGCTCGCACCATCAGGAGGTAGCGGCGCTGGTCGCTCTCATAATCCAGCGTCCTGGTCAGACTGATCTCCCCCGTCTCCTGCCGAATGGTGAAAAGGCTGCTGGGATTGATCAGCAGGCTGTAGCTGACTGGCTGCTTCTGGAAGGAAATGGCAAACACCACCAGGAAGCTGGGGAACAAAGAGAAAGCGATTAGAAGAAATGGAAAAACTGTCTTTATTATTTGATTTCAGCTGCACCCATGTTGAATTAGAATCGAAATCCTCTTTTCCTGCATCAGCACTGCGCTATAATGAAATCAATTACTGTATGGCCCATTGACTGCATGCTATAAACACGGTCAATTGGTACTTGTCAGTTCTGTGTAATAATGCAACACTATTATGCAGATATCTGTGTTTGTTTTTACGGTTAAGGGAGTTTGCATCCACTAATAGCATGTGATGATGATATGTCTATTCATGCTCGAGTGCACTGGTGTAAGCAAATGAATATTCATTGAAACAAGTCCAACGTTTGAAATCCGACACCTAGTGAGGCCTTTTGTGCATGTCTGCGTTAGTTATTGTGGGACTATTGTAGAAGACACACTTGACGTCAGAATTTGAGTCATTTATCATTTATCAAGCGGCGTGTGTAAAACTGTCCTTGTGTGATTCAGTCAGTTAATCAGTATGCTCCCATGCCTGCACTCATTTTAACATTTGGCAGCTTACAGAAATGAGGTATACTGCAATCCGGATGCATTTTAATATCACACTTCATTATATTCTACTCTCCAGAATTAGACTAGAGGCAACAATAAAGCACTTGCCAAAAAAATAAAAAAATATCATCATTGCTTATGTGTGCGGGTAGATGTTTACATATGCAGTACTCACGGCTGTCCCTCAGGCGTATTCTCTGGTATGGAGATGGCGTAGCTCGCATTGGTGAACTGCGGCGCTCTGGCTCCTGCCACCACAGAGAGCATGGCGGGGGCACTGCGGCTTCCCATGCCGTCAAGGGCCACCACGCTTAACAAGTATTCTCTCTCCCTCTGAAGCACCAGCCCTGTGGTCAGCACCTGCCCCGTCTTCTTGTCTACAGCAAAGCAGCCGTCACCGCCTGCAGGGAAATACAATGACATTATTTTTCATAACTGGACCCAAACCGATCCAGCGGTGCTGACTTGAATACTAACTCGGAAATTTTTACCCATATGCCAATTTGAAAAAAAAGCAACTCTATCTTGCTGGTTCTGGTGAATTAAGGCTGAAATCCAGAGTATTTAAGAGATTCAGGTAGAAATGCACATTTAAATTCAGGCTTTCTCTGCAGTGCATTTATATATAAGAAGCCAGTAAAACAATGTGAAATGAATGAACTCATAAAGCTATGGTTTAGCTGAGTTCAGTCATTGTTCACTTTGCTTTAGTGTTAGTAAAGAGTCCACAATGACAAAACAGTCAATAGATTACAATATTTTCGAGCTGTATCTTAGAGTCACCAGTGAATCTGAACTAGCTGCAGATGCCTGAGATGCACCTTTCTTGAACCCCTGCAGGGGGAATTCAAAATAACACAACAGCTTTAGGGAATATAGTTGATATCAAGGACGAAAAATTCCCTATTCATCAGAAAAGCAGTGCAGATATTTATGGAAGGGTTTGCCAAACTGTGAGAATAAAATATATGGCTTGAAGCAAGAATTAGAAGCAAGTTGGAGCAAGCAAAGAATGATAGAAAATAGGGGTCAACAAACATACGTACATTAATTTTACATATTTACATAGTACATTAGATACATACAGAAGAAAATATAGAGCTATGTATCACTAGCACAGCAATAAGAAAATCCATATGTACATAAATATAACGAGAAGTTAAAGGGACCAAGCACAGATCCATGAGGTACCCCATTTGGATGATACTTGGGATTCTATTCTTTGGCATGTCGCTTTTAAATGAGCAACTAGTGAGACCTGAGACGCTACAGAGAAGGACAGTATGCAAGATGATGGTTCAGATCCATGAGGTGCTCCATTTGGATGACACCTGGACTCTATTTCTTGGCATGTCGCTTTGAATGAGCAACCTGTGAGACCTGTGAAGGTACAGAGATGCTGCCATGTAGGGGGAGTTTGAAATAACACAGCAGCTTTAGGGAATGCAGCTGTTATGAAACCCTATTCATCAGAAAAGCAGTGCAGATATTTATAGGTGAGTTTGTGAAACTGTAAGAATCAAATATACGACCTGAAGCTAGGACCAGCAGCAAGGAGAAGCAAGCGAAGAATGATAGAAAGCAGGGGCCAACAAACACGTAATTTTACATATTCACATGTAATATATGGTACACTAGAATTTCCAGTTTTTGATGTCTGTGAATATAGAAGAAAATATAGAGCTATGTATCGCCAGCACATCATCAGTGATAATAAAACCCATATGTACATAAATGTAATGAGAAATTAAAGGGACCAAGCACAGATCCATGAGGTACCCCATTTGGATGATACTTGGATGATGATACCTGAGAAGCTACAGAGAAGCAAGCAAGCTCAAAAGGTGAAAGATCAATCATGTTTGACCTCAGCATTTGTATCACTGACCACAACACCGTTTTGGTCAGTATAAATGTCAGCCTTGGCCCTCAGTGACTTGCTGGTTCCATCAACAAACACTGACTAAGAACTCAAGCTTCACTTCGATCTGTTTGAGTTCAAACAGTCAATATCGCCGATGAACCCTTTTCAATGTCAAACTGCCAGAGCATTTTTTCCTCTATTGAAAAGAAAGTAATGGCGACTCTCTTAGTTATTAACGTTACCACACATCTCTGGGAAGCCACAAAACATTTTTCATTCATCACATAAAGAGGTCACATTCTGAGGTCACATGTAAATGTTTTCTTATTGAAACAGCTATTCGCAAACTATCAACGACAAGTCAAAGAGTTCATTCAGCCGTCATCGGGCGAGAGACAGGGTACACCCTGGACATGTCGACGGCCTATCTCATGGCTCACAGACAACTATTCACACTCACATGAACACCTGAATCCTGAAATTTAGAATCACTAAATAACCTAATGAGGATGTCTTTGGACGGTGGGAGGAAGTCGGAGTACCCGGAGAGAACCCATGTAGACACAGGGAGAACATGCAAACTCCACACAGAAAGGACCCAGTCGACCCATGGATTTGAACCTGGGACCTTCTTGCTGTGAGGCATCAGTGCTAACCACCAATATGCCGCCCAAGTCAAAGAGTTATTTGCTTTTTGTTTTGTCTTTTGTATCACACACTGGTGCAACTCTAAACATATAGAATATGCACATCTTGTAGTTAGTGGTGAGACAACAGTTATCACTTTGAACAAGGCAGCAGCTGCTAGTCATTATATTCCATATGTTGTAATCCTGCATTTTTATTTTTTTCAACAGCTAACATTTACACGCAATGAAAAATATATCAATCATACTCACTCATCAGTCATGATCAATCTGCTGCTAGCTTATTGCATCTGTCCTCGCTGCTATTAGAAACTACACTTTAACTTTTAATTCCTTACATTCGAACGTGACATACGTGACTTTTTTTAAAAAGAAAAAAAGTAACCAGGCACATTATCGTAAGTGGTCTACTTAAAGAAACTCCCAGAGTGTTGACTTGATTTGAACATGCGTCTGAATAAAACAAAACGTTCTCTGCTCATAAATTCAATCAAGAAATTAAAGATCCCCTCTGGGTACCTTTCAAGGTTATGATAAGTTATATACTATGTTATTCATGTTGTTAGCAAGTCTCCTTTAAAAAGCAACAAGAAACACAGTGCAAGTTGGGTCTTTCAGTGCTACGAGTTCCCTACTCTCCCTCTCTGTCTCTGTGTGGCGGCGCCCGGCCCCATTTGTAATTACTTCAGACAAAAGACTTTTAAAATGGCTCTTACATTTATAAAAAAAAAATAGTAATAATAATAAAAAAAAGGCATTAAAAAGCATAATGATTTCTCAAAACAGCTGGGCACCGTTGTGTTTCGAAAACATTATTCAAACAGGAGTAAGTACCGTTTTTTGTTTTTTTTAGGGGGCTATTTGCAGTGGCACATTGATACACATTTTGGTGAGTACTTGCAGCAGCAGGACGACGCAGATAGGAATGTCTCAGGATGAGCTTTGCGAGACTTAGTGCGTTTTCTAAACATTAATCACTGGAGGTCTGTGGCACAGAGGAATAAACTGCACCAGGCGGTGGATATGCAGGCTTCTTACTTCGTGGGATTTGTCGGCAATATGAATCATACGCAATAACACCAGCATTACTCTTATATATAATGCAGAGGTCCTCATCCTTGAATTCTTATTCATTTTGTTAAGTAGTAGTATTTATTTACACCGCATAGTGAATACTGTTATTCTGCTTTTGCAATGTGGCGCTTCTACTTTTCCCCTAAAGTACCCCCTGAAGCTTCCGACCATTAATAATGCTATGGAGAAATGTTTAAACTAGCGGCTCCTTGTTGTGTTATTATCACCCTCCCCTTGGTTTCCCGCTGTTCGGCGTGCCAAGTAGGTATGAGCAATGCATCAAGAAAGAAAAGGTGTCCGTGCGCCAAAGAAAGACCCCTAAAATATATGGGATTTGAAATATTACAAAAACAAATAAATAAAATGCAGCCACACAATATGTTTAGAGGAGAAACACAGCATGTGAACGCAACTTCTGTTGGTTTAGAAGGAAACTCAACAGGACAAAAAGGAAAATGGGGTCAGACGGGCTGACTTTGATAATCAAAAGGCCAGCTAGTCACATCCGCTTGAGGTCTTAAAAGTTAAGCACAGGATAAGAGGGTTAAATATAATCTTGACACTGGGTGTAAATTGCTTTGACGGGAAAGTATTTAGTTTGAAAAAAATGAAATTTAGTAAGTTGGTCAGCTTGGTCGTATATAGACGACGCGTACCTCGTGGTTTTACCTCAAACCGTGGAGCTGTCCGACGTGCTAATGCAAGTCAGAGGAAAGTCAGTGTTTTTTTGTTTTTTTTGCAAAGACCCACAAGCGAGATTAGCACATCCCCCAAAACTCTGACGCGCCGACGAACCTCCATCCCCTCAACCACCAGGGGGTCCGCTGCTCTGGCGGACGTCCAGCAGCCCACTGAGTGCATTTGTGTGCGTGAGTGTGTGCCTGAATGATTCTCTGTGCGTATGAAACTGAGAGAAGCAGACAGATAGACAAGAGTGCATGATAAGTGCATAAACAAATGTGTGAAGGCCTCTGGCTGTGAGTGTGATTACGTTTCCGTGTGTGCAGCAGAGAGAGAGAGGGACACGGATACGGAGGCAGAGAGAGACAGGGTGACAGAGAGACAGAGAAACTAATGGACACACTAAAGAGTATATGAATGCCTGAATGAATGTGTGAATGCCCGCGGCTGTGCTGCTGTCTGACTGGTTGTATTCGCTTCCAAGGCTCTGGAGCCTGTCAACTTATTTTAACAACTACACAACCTTTTTTCATACAACTATCCTTCTATAGATCTTGTGGGTTTCTCTGTCTCTCAGTGTGTGTGTGTACAGAATAAAGCTTACCATCTGACAAAAAGTATTCCACCACTCCGCTTTCGCCTTCATCCCCATCATAAGCCTGGAGCTGGTAGACAAACGTTCCCGCGGCGGCCTCGGGGGACACGACAGCCAGGTATGGGTACGGCTTCATGTTCCACTCAGGGACGTTGTCGTTGACATCAGTGATCTTCAGCTTCACCTTGTTCAGGTACCAGTCTGGGCCTGTAGGGATAGTGCAGAGATAGTGATGGAGCTGTGGTTACCAACAGTGACAGCTGTCATGTAACTGTGTGTGTGTGTGTGTGTGTGTGTGTGTGTGTAGACGGGGAGACAAGCAGCAACAAGCACCGAGTCAACTGAGGGTACAGGTATGTGAGAGATAAATCCTCTCCGGTGGATGAGAAAACACAACGCTGCAGGATTAGAATAAATGTCAGTGTTTCTCGCGTCTGCGCCGCAGAACTGATACCAGTACAGTTTCAGTTCAGCTCAGAGGTCTGGTCAAAGTCAATTACCACACTATCTTTAGTGGTGCAATTTACCCGTTATCTCTCTATTTCCTTTTGCTTTGCCATAGCTGCCAGGCTTAGAAGATTGTTTCAAGTGGATGTCAGGAGGTCTGTTTGGGCCAGTGGTAGAGGTTGGTGGACGTGACATCATCCTCCCAGTTTCCATCAGGGCTCCCATCCAGGCATCCAGACGCCCGGCCTCCCACGGGACAGAGCCTCGGCCTCAGTCTCATCTACCAAGTCTGGGTAAAGCTACCTTGATCTTCCCACAGGGGCATGGGGATGATGCCTCAAGGCTGCAGGCACTTTGTCGCTTGCACACTGCCTCACTGAAGTGAATAAGAAGATTCCAGGAATCCAATTACCAACTCGCTCACCCTAAGCTGGGGCGGACAGCAGGAGAGCAAAGCAGCGCCCAAGGAGAAGCGGTGTACAACTCTGTGACAGGAGTGTAAGGCGTGATAGCAAGGAATCGTTACCGACGTTAAACACAATGACACAACCTGGAAGAAATTTTTCACAAAAAACTCCCGACACAATCACGAAGTGTCCTAATCTAATGTAGGTCGCTTCTGTTTTTTTTTTGCTGCGTGCGTGTGCAAAATCTATTCCTGCAAAGTGGAGCAAGTCTCCGAATTGCGAGCTAAGACACTATTTCCACAAATATTGGCTGTGATCTCGTGTCAACGTGGCATGAAGGAATGTCAGAAGGGCTGCCAACCAGTTCAGTAGGCTGCGATCCACAGAGGCCATCTGCCTCACCCCAGAGAAGAAGAGCACCCTGCCAGGACGAACAAACGCACAAACACATGCGCCCACAGTCATGAAATGCAAGGGCAAGGGATTCGACAAGCATGCGAGCCATCCAGTCGCACCCACCCGGACATGTGCTCGCACACTTGACGTAGCTGACATTAGCATTAGTCTCTTTCTGTCTGCCTGTCCCTCTCACAAACACGCACAGATGGACACTTCGGCACAGAGGTGAGTTTCCCGAGGGCTAAAAGTAACTATGGATTTCAAATCCCATTACGTAAAAGGTCTCTTGTTTGTGGCTGAGGGCTATATATGTACTTTTAAATCCGAGACAAAAGCAGCAGGAGTTTGCGATGCATCCTTTCACTACCTGAGGGCTGACTCAACAGATGTGCTGTCGCTGTAGAAAGCAGTTCTACTTTGCTGGCTTTCCTAATATTCCGTAACATAATGTCTCTCTAAAGTCGATTGCTGCTGATATTATGAAACTATCCACCAGTAATGAGCTGTACACGCTAATAGTATAAAGTCTTCAAAGGCCATAGATCGCTATAAGAAATCCTTTACAGCACACAGCGATCGCATTCAAATGAGTCAGGGAGCAGAAAATAGATGCTAAGATCAGAGTTCCTGTTCGTTTTTTTTTTAAACTGGCTCACAGTTAAGACGCGTTTTGACGAAAATACAATGTTCTGCAATGTTCCTCAGCTCTGGAGTGTTCACAACTGCAAACACAATGGCTGTAAAGTGTGTGACAGCTCCTAAAAGGATTGTTAGCGGGATAATAACGGAGGAAGGAAGAAGCTAGAGGAGAGAGTTAATCTAGCTTTCTGCTCAGGCTTTAAAGTTGCTCTGCGGAGGGAAAAGTTCTGACTGGGATCTGACGGCAGTTCGGATAAATAGGCACTGTATCGTGGGGGCAGAGAAACCAATCAATGCTCAGATGCTATCTCCTAAAATGTTGACAGCGGCAATTTATGCTCTTTAAGCCAGATCATCCTGCACGGCAAGACGGAACAATCCTTTCGTGATGAATAATGAGGAGGGGATAAAGATTCTGGTGCAAAGAGGAGCGGTTTAAAAGACACTTAATCAAACAGAAATCAGAGCTCCAGCACTTAACATTTAGTTGACTATCAAATCTTTGCGGGGAGCGGCGCAAGACACATTCCTTGCTTTCCTGCTTGTTGGTGTCTTTCCCAGTCGTGTCTCTGTGGTAATAGTGGTGATGATTTTACAAGGCTCCATCTAATTAGCTTGTTACAGAGAGACTAATCAGAGCCAAGGCAGATAATTAGAGCCTATCAGCTCTGGAATGATAATGAAGAATGTACTAGTGTGTGCGCGAGCGTGTGTGTGTGAGGTGAGGGACAGTGTGTGCGTGCGTACAGGCGAGCGGCCGCATGTTCCGCGTGCGATTTCCTCTCTGATCTGGGTGAGTTAAGTGGAGTGCGTCTGTGAGCGATGCCCCACGAGCTCCGAGCCGACACGAGCTGCCTTCACCTGACCGAGACAAAAGATGTGATCAAATAACGAGCGGGGGCTCAGGGGCTCCATTGGATTTTTCAAAGTCAAATATGGTTCCTGCTTTCTCTCTCTCTCTCTGATGAAAGGGCTGGTCTATATTGTACGCTACAATCCCACAAGGATAAAAGCATCTGCTGGAGGACTAACGCAATAATGTATCATAAAAAGTTGCATGACAAGGGTTCAATGCGGCGTTTGCGGTGGCTTGGCAAATTAAACGACTATTGTGCGCTTATGTGTGTGCGTGTGTGTGTGAGCCGTGCAAGAGTGTGTGCTCTATATCACTGTAAGCCATTCTGTTGATGTTTCCTGCTGTTAATCCTCTCCTTGGGTACTTGCTATATAAAGCTGCTAAGTGGCTTGCCGGTATGGGGAAAAAAATAAAAAGTTGTCTCAAGTGCTTCTGTGCACATATACGCTGCCCACAGTACAAGGACACGGAGCGTGTGTGTGTGAGTGTGTGTGGGAAGGGGATGAGAGGAAAACAAATATCTACAGTAGTACAGAGGGAGGGAGAAAGTGAGGGAGGCCAAGAGAGAGGAGAGGGGGGGGGGGGAGTACTATGTGATGCTTAGCTGAGAACGTAAAGTAACACTGAGGAGACGCAGAGAGCAAGGCAAGGGAAGCACGAGACCCAGTGCGGCACTACAATGGAAGGTGGCAGCGTCTATGTCTGGGAAGGAGGCAAACAGCAGCAGAGCTTGAGAGGGAAAAAAATCACACTAGAACAAAGCGTAATTAATAACGCAGGCGTTTTTCTCACGCAACGCATCCCGTGCTCCTCCACCTTCTGCTGAGATAGACACACCTCTGCGCGGAATTAGACAAACCGCCGTTGCAAGCACAAAACACCAACGGCCCGCGCGAGACGTGGAATTTCAGGGGGGCGCTTTTCTAGCGGCGAGTGAATGGAAAGTGAAAATCAGCTCAAAGAGGGAGTAATGAGGTACATTAACCAAATGTTTGCAGTGTTAAGGAGGCTCTATTCTAAGCCGCCCGCTGCACACACCCCCTCTCGACTCCCCCCCGACTCACTGTCTCTGCGCTTAAAGCGGAGTGTGAAGCCGTCAGCAGGAGATCAACACGCTAAAAGCACTGGGGACAGAAATCTATTAACTCAGGGATCCCACACACACACACACACACACACACACACACACACACACTGGACTCTGCAGCAGCTCAGAATGGCTGACAGGCTAACCCTGCAAACACACACGCAGGCACTTTCATCCCAGAACAATTACAAATGGTAGAAGTCTCCAAGTGGTGCTAATTTTTTATTTTTCACTCTATACCAGACTCTCTGCTGCAAATGCAAGTAAATGCGTTTTATGAAGCAAGCAGTACGTCTGTTAGCAACTGTACGTGCAACTATTTCAACGTTAGCAACATAATTATGAATTTTGAAGCCAGGTCAACACCTTGTGCAGTTTTTCATGTTTTCTGAGTTGTTCCTAAAGCATTTTTGTGTGTGTGTCTGGGTCAGGCTGCATCCATCCTGCTGGGGATGGCTAATACCATCAAGGAGCGTCATTGCTATAGGGTGGGGGCGCCTCGTCGGGTCCAGGTGGGTGCTACATGCCTAAGTAACATCAACACGAAGGCCATGTCCAAATGTTTCCCATTATTAATCTCTCTTTCTGTCAGCGGTCATAATGTTCTGCCTGATTGGTGTATATGTGTAAAGAAAAGCATTATCATTCGGAACATTTACAGATTCATCTCGGCAGTACGTCTCGTTACATCATAATGTGTTGAAATGAAAGCCCCATGAGACATAACTGGCATAACATAACAAAACAAACAGTGACAGTGTTAAATGAAGGACATTCACTCCAACACAACTGTGTCCTCATCTGCATCTATGATACTGCGTGAGCCGCTGGTCGATTCACAAGAGCGAACTCATATACAATGCATATGTTAAATACGTCACAGTGAACAGTATTGATGTTCTGTAAGCCTGGAACGCCATTTCATAAAGATCCGGCTCCTCAGATACATATATTTACTTCCTCATTTTTCTGCTCTGTCTTTTCCTCCACAAAATGCACGTTTGTGTAACTATTTTCTTTGTAATTACAGGGGGAGTGAGCCGTTCTAATCCAATACACTTTTTGTCGAATTCAGTGAACATCTTCTCACGGTCTGCTAGCTGTGAAAAAAAAAGAAAAGAAAAAATCCTGCGTTTAGAAGCAGCTTGATTGTGTGTACGCGGGGTGCGATCCGCACGACACTATACCAGCGAAACAGCAACAGGGAGCGTTCACGTTCACACACGGGGCAAAGGGGCAGAAGAGGGAAATTCATTAGAAGAGGAAGGAGAGCGACCGTAAATCTGGCTAATGTTAACACGTTTAACATTCCGAGGCAAGATGGCAGTGAAACCGCCCGAGAGGAAAAGGTCAGATTAATGGAAAAAGAAGGGCTATGATCAGACAAGGGCTGGGTGCCACGTTTACACTGGCAAAGCTTTCCAACCGCGGGGCGACCTCGGAGAGTTGAAAGGCTGTTTCTGCTTCACAGGAGGGCAATATTAGTTTTTCTGCGTTTCACAATACCGCCACCGCCGCCGCCGCCGCCACCACCGCTGTTGCAGTGTTGGCTGCAGCAGAGGGAGAGCTGTGAGCTGTGAGTGTTGCTGTCTCGCCAATGCGCATCCCTGAATTTGGAGGGCTGGGGTTGTGGAGGAGCGGCGAGGGGAGGAGGGCGCTTGTTAGGCTGTCGTCGAGTTCAAATATCAACCGTCTTTCTCGGGGAGCGGCTGACTCCACTTTTAATTTGGTAGTCCTGGAAAACAAGCAGCACGTCATGTACTCCTGTATTAATTGAGTACCCATCCCAGAGAACTAGTGATTCACTGCACTTAAGTCAGTAATAATAGCATCAGTGGTTGTTTTACTGCTCAGTTTTTCACTAAATCACGCATTCATGCTGGCGTCAGCCTCTTTTCCCTGATTTTCCGTTGTCCCCTTAAGTCAGTCAGATGATTAATTATTTTTATAACATTTAATTTGACTTTTTTCCTCTCTGAACAAAAAGTATATTCACATATTTTTTTTGAATCATTATTATTTGCTGTTTGAAACGAACATTAAAATTGATTTGGACTCGGGGTAACATGCTTTTTGACATCAGTAGAACACTTTGCCTTTAGCCAGGCTTGTTATTCACTTGCTTCTTTTTGCTGCAAAATCAATACTCTGGTCTACTTTTTTTTTTTTTCCACTTCAGGAATTCAAAAATTAAATAGCCTTAAATACTACAGGGTCTTTGTACTTTGGAACAAAGCTGCACATTTGCATAAGGATGATAAGCGAACACATGGGGAGTTAGACTTGCACCCTGCATGCTCCGTCACATGTTAAACGGGTTGAAACAAATTACGTTTTCCCTAAGGAGCGGTGACTTTTTCCTTTTTTTTTTTTTTTTCTCCATACAGGCTTCACATATATATATTTTGGCTGCTGTGTTTACTGGATCAGATTATTTATTTTTTTACCGCGACCCCTGGAGTTCAACACATCCCAAGTTCAGGAAACGCGGGCAAATAAACACGACACAAGAAAACCAAGGCGGCATCTTAACCAATCCGAGAATCACCAAACAAAACTCGGTAATGAGCTGCAAACACAGAAAACATTAATAATGCAAAAAACAAACCGGGAGTTGCGCAGCCTACAAATGAATATATACAGAACGCGCTTGTTGTCGCCGGGGTGCAGCTCGTAATGTTGACTCTCTCGCTGTAGCGCTGGAAAAATGTTCTAAAAGCTACTTTCAATTGCTTAAATTGACTTCCTCCTCTGAAGGCAGTTACCTGCTGTTAACCCAGCGTTTTGTTTGGCTGCATTTTCTCATTTTGCACAATTTCTTCTAAGTGTTAAGAAT
Source organism: Planiliza haematocheilus (assembly GCA_005024645.1). NCBI lineage: Eukaryota > Metazoa > Chordata > Actinopteri > Mugiliformes > Mugilidae > Planiliza > Planiliza haematocheilus. Next base: position 8,374,050 of record SRSE01001415.1, on the reverse strand, counting down.
ATGTTGTCCAACCGGGAGAAGATGTGTTGTGAGCTTGCCTGTGCTTTCTGAAGCTGGAAAGGTTGGAGCTCTGTGGGCTACAGTAGACGTGTGCTCTGCTTGTTTTCCCTCGTAGGGTTTGTGTGGGTGTGTGAACATAAAAAAAGATCTGGAGCACGTGCTCTGACAGTGATTGGTTGTACGGTTGCAAGGTAAGCTTTGATTCATTATTGAAGGTTAGGTCCATAGAATTACGGCGCAGACTGCCCATGTGAAAGAAATAATTTATTGAGTAAGTCGACCTGAGTTAAGTTTAATTATTCAATTAATTGCCGTGCTTCGTCTTGAACAGAATAACTGCTGTAGCGTACGGCTGGATGGAGGTTGGATGAATGGATGGATGGCCCTCTCCCAACTGGCCCCCTGACAGCCATAGTCCCCTTTCTGGTGGGCTCATTTTTCTTGTAGTTCAGCCAAAAGAATTACAAAATGTATTCAATCCCCTTTGTTTTACTGCTTTGAGCTGAGGAAAATGTGCCCTATTCACTTCTCTTCACGCGCATAAAAGAGGAGGATTTAGAGAGGAGCAAGTGTTGAATGGAGATATACTGGTAGCGCATCGCCGTCGGGGAAAGGAGAAATATCGTTCAGCTGAAATATTTTAAAGTTCGTTTAAAACAACAGCGGTCTGGGATTGACTATTTGCTTTAAATGTTACAATAAGACGGCGTACGCGCGCATTCAAATGTGCCAAAATTGCTTTCCGGAGCCAACTTTTATGTCAGCGAGACAAGACGTATCAATCAGTCAATGGAAATGTTTTTAACTTATGCACATGCTCGCATGCCTTTGCGACATGCCTTTGCATTGAGAGGGCCATGTCTATCATACGCTTCTATTAAGACTTCGCCTAAAATAGTAGCCTGCACACTTGCAGCCACAAAGTACACAAAGGTGTACACAAGTGTCAGGTTGTGCATCAATCCCAGTTAATTTTGACTAGCTATCACCGTTTCTCACCATGTGACATGCCAGCTTTTGCAAACAGACTCACAAAGCTTTACGACTTGGTACAGACTTGCACCTTGTCTTTAAACATCACAGCTATAGTCATTGATTCTCGCATAAAAGAGGAGGATTTAGAGAGGAGCAAGTGTTGAATGGAGATATACTGGTAGCGTATCGCCTTTTTAGAAAGGAAAAATATCATTAAGCTGAAATATTTCAAAGTTAATTTAAAACAACGGCGGCCTGCGATTGACTATTTGCCTTAAACGTTACAATAAGACGATAGTCGCTCGCGACGCCGCATTGTGGGAATCATGAGACGTATCAATCAATCAATGGAAATAGCTTCAAAAAAAATAAATCAACACTGACAGAACGATTTCCATTTCCCACCGCCTACCCCGCTGATGTAGTCCACAGAATGACGTGGAGACCGGGAGGAAAACACACAAAAGACACTTGCATTGTGAGGATGCCCTCCAGAGAAACAGACAAGGCCAGACAAGTAGCTGAATTCACATGCAGCGATCCATGTGCAGTGTGCGCTTCTATTATTTGCGATCCTCGATTTCTCTGCTGTGTAAGGCTTAAATCCCGGCAAGACCTTGCACTGCAGGAAATGCCCATACACTCCCAGCCAAAAGCAGTTAGTGTTAAAAAAAAATAAAGAGTGTCAGGCCAGTTCTCTATAATTGCAGCATTCCCAGTGAATTCCTGCAAGGCATCGCTATCCCTAGTGTTACCTATTGACAAAATCCAAAACGGAGAAGGTATTTGTTAGTTTTAAACAGGGCTCGCTTATGGACTTGAGGCACAGTTGAACGGTGTGTGTTTAAAAACTAGTATCATGCAGCTGTAGTCATGATTTGCATCGGGGAGCCATTAGATAAGCCATGTTTTACTAAATTAAAGAAGACCTATTATGCTCATTTCCAGCTCTATATTCATATTCAGGGACTCCATTAAAGTAGTGTTGCATGATTCACGGTTAAAAATAATCCGTATTCAACTCATAAGGCTTGTTAAAAAGCCCTGAAGCTCTTCCTCTGACTGAGAACAGGCCAGATCAGGTACTGTCTCTTTAAGGGCAAAGCCATCACTCTAAAATCCCAGTTTCTCCTGATTGACAGGCATGGGGAGCTTTTGCATGTGAGCAATGCTGCGTCCTCTTCCTCCTTCAAAGTAGACAAAGTAGGGAAGTATTCAAACAAACTACGCAATTTCTCATTCGTGCTTCTTGAAAATGGCAACATTAAATACGTATACCACTGCTCAAATAGACTGTTTTCTGTATGTGTACATGCATTTACCAAAAAGACTGTAGCTTGACTTTGTAGGCGTGTTGTGCCCGCGGCATATGTCCGTGTAACGGAAACCGTGACAAGCTGACATCAGACACAGATGTGAACATGATTGTGTGTCCTCATTAAGTGTCCTGGTAAGCCATGATAGTGAGTGAGCACGCAATATACCAGAACCCTGAATGGAAAGCAGCCACCATCAGTGTAATGAATTGTACTTGTACTTCTCCTGCTTTGACAAGCTATATTGCCAGCTTTAAAAATTAGTCTGTTCCGCAGAGTTTCCACTTGACATAAAACCTAAACACATTTGCATTGAGTACGTCGGTTTGTTTGCTTTCAACGCTGAGCTGTGACACTGGGAAGTTGTAACTTTCCGAAGGAATATGAAAATAGACCCGAAAGGAGAGAGGGAAAATAAAAACACACATCTATGACGTGAACGTTAGTCACTTTCAAAATGACTCATCAAATCCCCGCTAGCCGCAAAGATGAGGATACAAATTCGGCCAGCTGAGGTTAATCAAACTGTCTGGGCTGGGAATAAAAACTTTTCAAGCTTTATACCAGTAAGCCCAACCAAATGAATGTACTGAGGTGACAAAGATACCACGTTAAGTTTAAAAACTACAAGTTAAACCCCTCCTGTTACTATGGGCACACCCAGATAGTGACTTTCTGACTATAATCTAAAATTGCGTTCAATTTAAAACACATGGTCCAAAGTCAACTTGGATCTACTCTCTGCTGAGTGAAAAGTTTGCTCATGAAAACGTTTGGCTTGTGAACTGCTCAAACCGAATCGGATACAAAACCGCATCGGTCTCATATGGTCTAGTGGTTTGGATTCCTGGTTTTCTCTCAGGCAGAGTTCAACCCTCACTATGGGAAAAAACAAAATCCTTTCATTTATGCTTTGAGATGTCCATGTCTATCATATGAGTAGCCATCACTCTCCCTCGCCCATGTGTCATGTCAGCTATTGACAATTCCCAAAATTCCAAGGCTTGACAACGTAGCTGATATGACTCTTAGATGGACCCCTCGTAGACTTGGTATAGACTTACGCTGTGTCTTTAAAAATGACAGCTATACTCATGGATTTATAGTTCAACATAATTCCAGGGGCTTTTTTTTGGAGGCTTTTAGGGAGGCTTTGTGGAAAGGCTTTGCTTGGGAACACTGCTTCATCTTCTTCCTGTGGTGTAGGTTCCTAAGGCAAACCATGTAAACCATTCTTAAATGCAAATGGAAACATCCCATTGCGCACATACACCTTCAAGCCTAAATCTGATCCATATTATGACGTTCTTTCACAACACGAACATCAGCAGCAACAACGATTACCAAAGGATGTCTCTGTTTGGTAAATATAACACTCACCGTGTGACATAACAGCATTTATGCCCATAAGAACGCTCAAACTGAGTGGTGTCCAGCCTTACTAACCGCTGACTGAAAGGTTTCTTTTCCTTTCGTCTGTTCCCTTCAGGGTTCGCCACAGCGAATCACTTGCTTCCATCTCTATCCTTTGTATCCTCGTCTCTCACACCAGCTACTTTCATGTCCTCCTCCACTACATCCATAAACCTCCTCTTTGGTCTTCCGCTAGACCTCCTGCCTGGCAAGCTCTAAGGTCAGCGTCCTTCCTCTGAACATGTCTGAGCCATCTCAGCCTGACCTCTTTAACTTTATCTCAGAAACATCTCACATGAGCCATCCCTCTAATGTACTCATTCCTGATCCTATCCATCCTGGTCAAGTGCTGAGAAAACCTCAACATCTTCACCTCTGCTACCTCCAGTTCACTGACTGAAAGGTTGACTGAAAATACACATACAGCATGGGCATCGGGGCCTTATGGACTTGTGGTTAGGATTCCTAGTTTTCAACTGGGTTGAACACCCAATATGGGAATCTCTCACTTAAGCACACACAAAGAGTTATGATCTAAAACTTTACAGAAAGTTCTAATTATACTAACACAAAACACACTATGTCTGAGCTACATAACTCCTGTACCCAAGGTTCTATTCATACGTGTTTTCAATGGTGTCAGTCTGGGACTCTTCTTTCGTCAGATTAATAAAGTCCTACTGGAAGTCTGAACAGTTAGCAGAATAAAAGATTTTTTTTTCTGAAAGCCAAAAGCCAAAAGCAATACCTGACATCGATCAGGATCCCCACCAACCTCCCTTTGGATAATTGAAGGGTATTCTGTGCTGTGAGGCAGGTGATATCTTATCTCCTGCACTTTGGAGATAAAAATTTCATAGCATAGCCTCAAAATCTGTTTAATCGTTCCAATATGCAATCTCCATGCAGTTAATTTCAAATAAGTAAAGGGTAGATCACTTTCAATAGCTGCCAATGGAGCCAGTTCCAATTTCCATCCCACCAAAATGTTTGGCATGCTCTTAAAAGCAGTGTGAGTCAGTCTGTCATGAATCCTTTTAGTCATGCCGTTATACTCGCCACACCGCGAAGTCCAACACACAAAGAGCTCCGTGACGGGTGAAGATCCGTGGTTCCGTTTGTTGTGATGGTTGGTTATTTTGAAGACTGAACCTAAAAACGATTCTTACACTTGACGTCAAAATCTTAGAAGATACCGCTGAAAGATTTACAGCGTGATGTTTTACCGCGTGACTGGAGACAGTTTTTCCATACTCCCCCATGTCCTTCATAAACAAAAGATGTCTTATTGATGCTCGACTTGGATGCGTCAAAAACGTCTCTATAGACCTACAATGCAAATGCATTTCTTTTTGTGGTGAACCACCTCTATGAAGAAATCAAGTGACCAAACCAAAGTGCTTTGATATAGCCCTCAGTAAAATCACTCTTTGTGCTGACACGGGTCACCACATCCAGACCATAGACACAAACCTCAAGATACAAGCTTCCCTTTATGATAAATCACTGATGACAGTTTTAACAACGTCATTGCTCTTCATTTCACTTTTACCTTGACCAAAGAGTATCGTGGTAAAGAGAAATGGGCAAGTGCCTTGCTCTGGCTCTAAGGTTTTACATATCGATGAGCAAGCACAGTGAAATTAAATGTTGACAAAAGAACCACAGTTAATGTTTGATTGTGGATATCATCCCAGCAGCCTTTGACATTTCCCAGCACACTACAAAAATCCATATATATATATATATATATATATATATATATATATATATATATATATATAGGTGCCATGTAAAATAAATAAACAGATACAAAATAATGCGCATCAGTAGAGAAGACTCTGGAGGTTTCACGGAAGACTGAGTTTACATCCATATTCTGAAAGCGTGGATGAATACAGGCAGAAAGACAAAGCGTTGTCATGTCAGCAATGGAGGGAGGTCAGAAAGGTCAATACTACAGTACTGTTTGTGCTTTAAGAAAAGCACCTGGAGAAACATAATGATTAAAGGCCATAACTAGATCTAGGACATACAACTGAGCCAACATAATATAGCCTGCCAGTCTTGGTAAAAGCATTCAGATGCAATCAGTGTGCATTTATAGCATCAAAGGTAAATGAACTCAGCGAAAGAATGGCCCCATGTCGTACTTAAGCACAGTACTATTACCAGGAGCTTTCTGCCGCTAGCTTTAAGTAGGTAGCTCGATAAAAGAATGAGTTATTATTCTACCACTGGTGTGTAACAGGCCTAGGAACCATGCAATTTAAACAAGTTATAGAGCAGTAAAGTGCAAGGACATTTGCAATTGTCCAACCCTGAAAAGCTCTCCCCATCGTACCTAGTTGGTACAAACTGAAAGTTTCTTTGAGTTTAGTGTGGATTTTATATTTTGGCAAGGGTGGCTGTCGCTCAGTAGGTTGATCGGGTTGTCTCTCTCAGGGCCAGTGTGGACCATCCCACAAATACTTGATCAGTGTGGAATCTAGTGAATTTGGAGGCCAGGTCAACACCTTGTGTTGTTTTTCATGTTTTTTTCAGTTGTTCCTAAACCATTTTTGTATATGCGCCTGTGTCCTGCTGGATGCTGAGTGTTATTGCTGTGGAGTGGAGGTGTGTGGTCTGGTCTTGGTGGGTGGTACATGTCTAAGTAACAACCACAAGAATGAACGCCAGGTCCAAACGTTTCCCAGCATTGTATTGTCACAAGATGGTCAACGTCATTTACTGCTCCTGTCGGTGGGTTTAATGTTGTGGCTGATCGGTGTATGTGAGTATTGATTATAGCTCCTTTGATTTCAAAATGAAGCTGTGAACAAAACATCAGCACAGTAACAGAAACAGCACAATCATGATAAAAGAGGCCTAAACCTCCTCCCAACATTCAGCAAATGCTAAGTACACCATCAAAGCCAACAGGACCTCACGCTCGCGGCAAATCAATGTTGGTCCTAAAGCATAATGAGGGCAGGAATAGGTCGGCTGCTGAAAACAGGATGATTAGGTTTTCTGTTGTGTCTTAAAAGAACACGCAGCATTGCTGCTTCTATTTCTTAAGTGGCTTCAAAGTATAGGGGCCCTGGCTGGAAATGCCTTTCGTCTCTTATCTGGACTCTGAAAACGGCCGTATGTGTAGGCGCTGTCAGATTACTGCAGATTGGAAGTTAAAAGCACCCTAACAGAGCCTGTAGTCAGTCCATTTACTGTGAGAGAATACGATATTAGGGCTCAAAAATTTGATTGAAGGCCAGCGTAAGCAGCCAGAGTAGGCATTCAGCTACAGCACCTCTCCTGTCATTTCAATAAACGCTTGCAGTTTCTCTGAGCTCCTGAAGGGCAGGTGAAGACGAGTAAACAAATGGAGCTTCCTGGATGGATGTTTTAAAATGAAACCGCAAATCCGCGACTAAGTGATTGGCAGCGTGTGGGATTCCTTGTCTCTTCTCAAGTGAAACTGGGGCGAAAAAAAGGTCACATTTACCTAAGCACTTCATTAGCAGTCAAGTGCCGTTGCTTCAAAACTACAACTAGCGGCATCACACGTAATTAGAGCCGGCTGTGAAGTGCGCTTTCGGTTCGTCAAATGTGTGATGGAATAACGTCGCTGCAATCCAAACGGACACTTAGCGTGGCAACAATATGTGCTCCAGCGCATGTACAGCGCTCTCACACGTCCTCCCGCTCAACCACCCACCCACCGCACACGGCACGATGCAGAATGACATGTGCTGTTCACAGGCATTTGGAAAGGAGGCAAAGAGGGAGTTGAAAGAACAATGCAAGAAGAAACACTCGACAGCCATCCTCCCATAAGAGGATATAAAGCGCTGTCTGGCCTCTCTTCGCCCTGCACTGGGAATCTGTGTATGTTTTCCCCGGCCGTGTTTTTGGCGCGTTACATCAGAGTATTGAAGTTTTATTGAATCGCGTCTTGTTTGCGCAGTCATCTGGGGGGCGTTTGGCGCGCGGACGTATGGGTGCAACGTAGTTTTCTCGAAAGTCTTGCGCGTGTGTTGCTTGTCCGCTGATGTGTAACAGGAGCCGTGTGCTGCTGCTGCTGCTGCTGCTGCTGCTGCTGCTGCATGTGTGTGTGTTTGCGTCTGGTGGAAAGCGGAGGAGAGATATGCTTCTATGCATCCCTCCGCTCGCGCTTGCCTGAGGTTAAGTGGAAGATATGAGGAGTTCCAAGAAACCCAACACAAAAATAATAAGAGAAAACAAAAATCTTTAAGGGATGCTGAGGAGGCATGTGATTGATGGAAGGGAAGCGAAGGGAAGGGATGGTTGATACCATGTTGCTCACTTCCATCCCTTCGCAGCCAGAAAGGTGCACTGTTCATAGCAGAGGCTTTCATTTGGTCATTAGTCTCTATCAGCACCCGTCTGTTAGTGTTAGTGTATGTCAGAGAGCTATCTTTGTCTCTCTCTCTCTCTCTCTCTCTCTCTCTCTCTCCGCGGTTTGATGATGGAGAGGTAATTTCAGCTTTATGGCGGTATGACTCTAATGATGAGGAAGGGATAGCTGAGAGCATGAAAAATGCTTCGTGTGTTCCTGCGCGCGCGTACATACGGCAGCGAGCACACATCTGTGTATGCACATGTAAGTACGCGGGAGGCACGGGCAGAGGGACGGCTTCCAACTCCTACTGCCGTCCCCATCGCTGAATGGGCTGTTAATGGAGAGTAATGAGGGAATACTTTCAGGGCAGATGTGCCCTCGCTGCAACTCTGTTTTAGCCCGAGACTGTAAAACTGACCCAAGTGGGACATCAGCAGGCAGGCAGCAGCCCGTGCTCTGATTAAGCTCTGTATGCGTTGCAGGGTTTTGAATGGCTCGTTCGCCAGGTTTGCCCTCATGTTGACGTACCCCAGGAAGTAAGAGTAAGTATCATTTCGACATAGCACCTAGAGTCACATTAAATGACAAAAAGCCCGGGCAGTGTCAGCCAGACCCCAAATCTGTTAGAGGGCCATCTTCTTCAGTGGAGTGTGAAATTATTTTAGCTCTCTCCTCATTATAGGATTTTAAAATGCATTATAGTTAGGGCTTTTATGGTGTGCCGCAGCATTAATTCAATTTGCCCCATTCACGCTTTCTTATTATCAAGCTCAGTTCCAGCTACAGGGGGAGGAAGCTGCTGAGCAGTGCTCCCCGGCCTTATCTCTAAAGGATATAAACTACACTACCCAGCTCAATCAGAGCCAGCCCGGACTGCTCCATCCATTCATCCACTCTCCCTCTGTCTCCCCGTCTTCCTTTCTTCTGATGCCGCTTCCTGTGGCGACCTCCATCTCTCTTTCCATCTTCCATCGCTCTCTCCATTTCCCTCTGAGTTGGTGATTGATGGGCTGGTCCGGGGAGCGCTTTCGATATCTTTCCATAGAAACAAACAACGTATAGGCAGACAAACACACGCAGCGCATGCACCGGCAGAGGTGCCAACACACACAGATGCGAACACAAGACCAGGGCCGGGCAGAAGCAACAGAGGCAGGCGGGCAGGTTTAATGGGAAAACAAGCCACAGTGTATGGGTGAGACAGCATTAATCTATCACTGAAACCAGACCTGGGTCTGTGTTTGTTTAGCACACCAGAGACACTGGAGGCATTCTGGGAACATCCCATCGCTATCTGTTATTGTGCAAAGGTACAATAATGTGTTGAAAATTGCAAATGTATTCCCGCAGAAGTACAGCAGATTAGTATGGAGCGGCGGCGTGTGAGGTTGGACCCGAGCTCCGACGGCGCGAACGCCGCTCGCTCGCAGGAAGGCGCACGGACGTAACAACCGTGCCCATTGTCTGCAGCGCACATAGACACAAAGAAAGCTACACTACCACACAAAGAAAGCTACACACTACACTAGTCACATGCATTAAACTGTAACTCGGCATGTGACTGGAGGCTGGCTTATTGGTAATGGGGGAAGAGGAGAAGAGGATGAGGATAAAGTCCTCATTTAGATATCTAATCCAGTGAGCAGTCTGTCCTGTGTGGACCATCATCTACTGTCATTAGCGGCAGGCCGGCAAGATTAAACAAGATCAATGTTTATCTCCCGCTGTGTGCGAGAGAAGTGTTAAACTCCCTTTCATCACAGTTTATCACAATATCTGCTACCACCCCCACCGTTAACAGCAGGAATCTATGATTATAGTAAACATATGTAGTAAAGAGAAATAATCAACCTTAATTCCCAAATCCTGATAATACTGCGCAATCTTACATTAATATTATTAAAAAAATAATAATTCTCCATCAGCAGGATTAAGTGTAAATATATGGTGATCTCAATCCAAATATTAGGACAAGATGAGTGACTCATTTGTAACTTTGAGATGACAATTATTCACGGGGCCCGCCGAACATTTAGGAGCAGAGCCCCGGTTTAGTGTTCGAACAGACGGAGCCATTTGTCAGTCAGAGATATCCATCAAAACCAAAATCGCACAATTAATTATTGAAATACCGCGATTAAACAGAAGATGCGGGTGTCTGGGACCGAAAGGAGAGATATCAGTTGACAGCTGGTGAAAAACGACGTGCAAGAGCGCCGTCTGAACATTTAGAAAACTCAAAGAGACATTTCAAAGTGATCACGTTCGACTCCGCAATCTCTTTCACTTCCTTTCGTTTGAATTAAAAGAGGGTGTAAACGTTGCGGGGAAGTCTCAGTTCCAGGTGGTGATCCTTAACCCGTGGAAGCGGTGCGTGTCTCTCCGATTCCACGGCAGGGCTCGCACAACTATCGACCCAGCGGCATCCCCATCTCATCCTTCTCAGCCCATCATAAGACTGTAGAGACCATATGGTCTGATTAGTCCACAGAATTAAGCCCTACACTGTCGGGGCAGAAAGATGGAAAGGGAGCCGTGCGCGTTGACTGGGTCTGCGGAGAAGAGTAACAAATTGGTAGCTGGAACACAGTGAGAGGAAAAAAAAAAAAAAAAAACACGCACACACACAAACACAATCAAAGTTTGGAACAGAAATGTTCAAATGCTGCTGCGGAGGGAGGCACGTAACAAAAGCAGACTGAACCAGATCATAAATAAAGCTGGAAGAAAAATGGCCTTTTGTGCGTCCTCCTTTGTGATCTTTACATCCTTTGTTTGCATATCTTTCTATATCTCCCTGCTGCTCTCTTTGTCAGTCATTCAAAAGCATCCATGTAACAGCCCGTGCAGCCCATGCTCTTCCCTGGATGCTCATCATCTCTGAGAGACACTACACTATTTTCCGTGCATCAAAAGACACCTGCTACTGTAATCAGCCATCTTCCATCAGCGATGGAGTCCCTGTGTCTCCTGGAATTGATTAAATAACCAGAGCACGAAATGGACATCATCTTCAAACGCGTTTTCCCACTCCGAGCCGCGGCTCCCCTGCCCTCTGTGCAGTCTTTTTGATCGCCAGTCAGACCAGAACTTAGCCTTCTTTTCCGTTCTAACGTCTGTTTTCGCACGGCAGTCATTTTTATCTATTCAACAAAAGCACTGTGCAAATTGGTGTCCCGCAATTACGGCAATTTCTGCAATTCTGCAATCTGCGCGCTTTACTCCAAAGCAAAGTTCGTAGCATGTCAAAACATCTCACTGGGAAACTTGGCCAGCCATGTGATCTTCTTCAGTGCATTAAAAATCTCCTTGTTCACACTTCACCCGGCAAAGCTTTCAAAGTTGTCTGCGTCCTGCGTGTTTATCAGAGCCTCCTCAAGCCACCGAGAACGGGGTTGTAACCACTGTTTGTACTCAGTTAATTGGACCTTTGGGTACAAAAGGTTGGGAAATTCAAGGCCATATAGATAAATAAGCACGAGCATTGAATTCCCACGACATATCCCTGAGCTAGCTCCGATTTTCCATTGCTCTTTCTAGCCCATAGGCGGGCTTGTCTGAAAGGCTGATTCATTAGAGTGCTTCGGGACAGTTCTATCAGCCCTTCGACTCAATCACACACCTACCTCTCCGCGAGTTTGCAAACTATCAGCAGCAGTCTGTCACAGCCAATTCTGCGACATATAAATTGTTGTTTAAAGTGATGTTTTGTGACTGGGAGCAAAACTGCTACTAGTTAATCAATAGCACAAAAATCAATTCAGCTCTCTGGGGAAATGTCACAGAGAGGCTACCCAACATGCAAAGGTGGAGCCGAAACAAAAGTTTTAAATGAACGAGGGGGCGGCGGGGGGGAAGGCCAGGTGTGGAGGGGACGGTGCAGTCGGGCGGCGGACTCGAACATTACTTCATTACGAATCATTCCGCATTTAGGCAATCACAGCAAACACAATAGCAGATGATTAAATTGCGTCAACAAAAAAAAAAAAAAACTCAAACTCAAACCTTTGTCTCCCACTAAGCTGGTGTCGGCACACCGTGGATTAGATTTAATAAAACAAACCCTTCTCCGGCGGTGATAAGCTCCTTTTACAATGTGCGAGCCGGGCTCATTTATCACACAGGTAGACATCAGGTTTGCACAGAAGCATTCTGGGAATCCGTGCTATTGGAGGTCAGCAAGACATTTACCTGACAGCGTCTGCCTCCGTGCAATGACTGGAGTTGACAATGTCTGTGGTAATGGGCATCAATAATGCAGACCCTTAGCCAGATAAAAACTCCCTGTCGCCATGATTGTCCTCCCAGCACCTTGCCACATGCAGCACTCACATCTCCCCCTACGCCATTCACAGCAAACCTGTATAACACATGTGGACTGAATGTCAAGGTTTCAGCTATACATCGCTCATATGAACAGAGCTACACATACATCCTCGTTCAATGTCAACAGCTCTAATTACTGTTTTGCCCTCTTAACTTAAACCAGACATAGGCAGACACACAACAAAATGTATTCTCTACGCGCCTCCTCTAGCTGCTCTGGTAGCAGTGATTCCCCGATCTGATCTCGCATCGGGGTCAATAGTGACCTTATTAAGCGGATCAGGTAATAACCAGACATGACAGATTCACATTAAAATGCCGCTACTGTCATTAGAAAGCTTTGATAAAATGTGGTATTTCCACTGTCGGTTATATTCATTAATTGGTCTGCCAACTCAGATTTCAGTCCCTGAGCGATCCATAGGGACTCACCTCCTTTCACAAATGACGCATCGCCAAAGTCCGATTCAAATGAAAAAGTTGAAGGGGGCTTGAATTTGTTTTAAGTGCGACAGTATTTTGGAGACCTCGTCTGCAGAGGGTGGACCCTGCGTTGATGGGTAAGCAATCAACACTTGGGATATGGGTGACCTGATGGATGACCAGTTGGGGTGCGTGCCACATGGGCGTAAATGCCGTCAGCAGAGTCCCAAGTTCGATTCCCGTCATAATCCTTGATACATGTCATGCTACTGCCGTTTGTTGACATATTTTCTTTGTGTCTCAGCTTAAACTATTAAACAATAAGAAAAATTGTGACCTGAGAGCTTCCAAAGACCTAAAGAATGGTCCACCGTCATAGTTAGCCACAACGACCGGTTGCTAGATTTCAAAGCTTCTCAGACTGAGGCTTATTGTGTTTAGCCCGTGACAGACAATGACAGACAGATGGTTCCAATCATCTGTCAAGGTCTTTTTTTACTGTTCCTGCCCTTTACCAGAGAGTTTCCAGGACAGCTTTCCAGATGGTTGTGTTTAACAAACCATCTGGTGTGTCAGGTTAGATCCCCTAATCTTAAGGCAGTGCCTTTTTAACCAAATCCATGTGCACTCCCCATTGCAACCCCAGTAGCCTTGCAGTGGCACTGGGAGGTACATGGTTTCAATCATAGACATATATAGATAGACGCCTCATTGAGCAGGTTGGACCGTTCACGCCATATTGGAGGAGGCAGCTCAGTCCCGCAAGCCAATAAGAACTAAAAACGTCTGTAACATTAATGTAACGTTAATGTTTTTGCTTCCAATCGGTTTCCTGAATATATACATTTGGGTGAAAGTCCATTAATTACAGTAATCTGTAGAAGGCGCTTAATAAAGTTCACTCTATGGACTCGTATTGGCTCATGGGACAGAGCTGCCTCCTCCAATATGGTGGTGACGTTGACGTATCACAACAACCAGCCAACCTGCTCAATGAAGCATCTTGTATATATGTCTGTGGTTTCAATCACTCAAGATGTGAACGAAGATGTGGATAAACGGCACATAGTTGGAGTGGTCTTTAATAACCTTTATTTTTGTAGGTCTGATGTCTAGACTGCACCTCACGCTGCAGCCCTGGAAGCCGTCTCGTAACACAAACCTCAACTATACTCATGCAATGAATGCACTGGTTTTGTTTTCCCATGAAGGGGCTGTTTTAGAGAAATTTAGCCTCGTGCTAACTCCAGTAGCAATAATTCCACATTTTATGTCGTGTCAAAGCGAGCACCGGCGCGGGATCAGTGCCGGGATCAGTATCGGCGGATACCCTGACGTAGGGAATTAGAGAGGAAACGTCAAACCGAGCCTCCCCGTCTGCTAGAGAACACATAATCTTCTCTCTTTCTGTCTCTATCTGTTGCTTTCTCTCTTCATTCCATTCCAAAGGGCAGGTCATACTTCTCTTCTCATCCTCCCTCCATTTGCCCCCCAAACTATTTTTCAGACAAATACTAGCGCACCCTGCCCTTTTCGCAGATGTACAGTACTATATATAAATATATATATAAATATTTTTTCCCCTTTGTGCCCCATAGGCATCCTCTCCACACTACAGGGCTCAGAGTACATGCACACCTCATTCGCCCCCTGCCACCCCAACAGTTTCTCACTTCTGCCCTCTAACCATCTGACAATTATATTTCACCGAGCTGACCTCTCATCAGCAGTATGCAACTCCCTGTCTCTCATCGAGATGCCCTTTTCTTATTCGCAGCAAAGCCTGCAGCGGCACGGAGAGGGAGGAAATAAATAAATAAATAAAAACACAACAAACAATCTCACACATTGGCATGTATTTACACGCGCCTCCCATCCTCTCCATCCTCTCCATCCCTCTCATCCCTCCTCGGGTTTCTCACCTCTGCCTCACATAACTTTCCTGATCTCACTGCCACGCTGTGTCACCGCGCCCTCAGCGTTACAGCTCGCCTTGCCCTCGCCGTGCACCCCCCTCCCCCGCCACCACCCCCGCCCCGACAGTAGAGCCTTGTATTCACTTTAAAAACGTCTATTCTACACATACGAGAGAGATCATTTCCTTCATCTCCCTGTTCTTGTTCTTTCGGCTTAATCCGATATTTTTTTTTAAAAAAACAACACTTCCCTCCTACATGGAATCAGATTCACGCTACGACTGTGGAGTAGAGACGACTGCCGGGATGTTGCTTAGACGCATCCATTTGATATCTGAGAGACCACAGAGCAGAAATGTAATGCTGCAGGCGTGTTACAGCTCCAAAGTCGTCAGAAGCAACAAATCTGAGAATCACTGCTGCAGGGGCCGGAGGCTGGGAGGGTTTGGGAGTGAGAATACTGAAGGGCCAATCACGTTTTACACAAAACAGACGGATACACAAGCAAATCTACACAATTAGATATGTAGATGAAAAGTAATCCTCGCGTACGGCCACACGCGACCGCACACATGCTCACAATCACGTTGCAAATAAAGCATCATCACCACGGGCGTTATTTGTTTTGTTTTTATGACTAGATTTAATAAATGCACACGGCTTTTTGTGAAATTGTTTTCTACTTAAGCAAACAACCCCTCAGTCACAAATTATTAAAAAAAAAATAATGATAAAAAAGAAAGAGAGAGAGAGAGAGAGAGAGAGAAAGAGAGAGATCGGGTCTCTTCTCAATTCATTTCACATCATCACAAGGGGAATATGCAAATATAGTTGGGCGGGGTGGGGAGGGGGGACGGAGGGTGGAGGCGAGGGCAAGTAGGAAAGGGGAAATTGGATTAAAGACAGCATGAGGCGAGATGCTGACTACGAAGCAGAGACAGGAAGAGAGAGGCGAGGGGCGGAGGGGAGACGGCGAGCGAGTGCCGGAGAAGGTTCCCCAGTTTAAAAAAGAAAGAGGCGATTACCACAAACCGAGCGCCACCCTGCCCACGGACACCCAAAGGAAAAGGAAGAACGCCACACACAAACACACGCACGCACCTTCCCCCACTGCCAACTCACAAAAAGACTGCACCGCTTGTTCAATACTCCTTCTAGCCCGTCAAATACCATTAACGGATCCCTGCTCAGGTGCAAAGAAAGGGATTCTTTTTTTTCGGGTGGGACGACCAAAAGCAGAAATTCCCCACCATAAATCTAAACTGACGTCCTCTGTGGGCCGGTGAAAATCCTTTGCAGGAAGAGCAGTAGAGGTCCCTCACTCCCTCTCCTCAAAACAACACCACATAACCAGTCTCTGTGAGTCATGAGTCATGGCCTACTTCCATTGCTTTTACCCTTTCTTTCTTTTTTTTAACTTACACTGTTGGTTTGATACACACAGGCTATGTCAGAAAACTCTCATTGTTTTCTCCGGGGCTTTTTTTTGGTGCACTGAATATAGTTTAAAAGGTAAATATTTCTTCAGCATCGCCAGGGGAGGCAGGTGAGGGGAAAGAAAGAACGCTTTCATTGGTTTCTGAGCAACAACAAACTGCTTAAACAAGGTGATTCCACTTCATACTGAATCTGAAGCGCAGCAGAGGGAGGGCCACTGTGAAGAGCTTGACAGGAGGTCCAGAAATCCTGTCTGCGCACGTGGATCAAAGTCCTTATTAGGCACAAAATGTCTTCTGATGGCTTTTAAAGATGAGCTGCACGAGCAAAGCGTTCTTACGGAGTTAAAAGAAGTCTGGGAAAGTTTAATTAAAAGAAATGGAGTGAAAATGTTTGCTCTGTTTTAGCAAAACTGGAAAAAAAAATCCTAACTTTGGGGGCGTAATTAACAAGTAAGTGGCATAATGAATCGCAGCGTTGTGATGGTAATATGCAATATATTACCTCAGAAATGAGCACCAACTATAAACAAGCCCGGGAATGGAAGCAGTGGAATGAGACAATATGTCGCATGAATACATTAACTGATCAATTAGTGCAGAACGCACCAATCACAGCGATGACGAATTGCGTGAGATGTGGGTAGCGGCGGCAGATACGAGGGTTATGGCAAATTATATGCGCGGCGGCGAGGATCAACAACAACTGGCGTGTGTTTGTGGCTTCTCGGATGACGAACCAAAGCCCGCAACAAATATTCTGATGAACGCTCCTCCGATTAGAGCAATAATAAACATTTAGTCAAGCAAACCCTCGTCACATGAAGCCGGCTCGGCGTTCAAACGCGCCTAAGACCCCGCGGGTTGGGCAGAGCCTGCTTTTTGAGTGAGCAGCAGAGACTCTTTCAGGTAAGTGTGACAGCGAGGACAGGCCCCATGCTGGGAGTAATCCAGACAGCGCTCGCATCTCCTCCCTTTATCTGCAGAGCGCCAGAATGATTTATCTGAGACATCTACGTGTCAAACTGGAGTTTTTAATCTCCATTTGAACAGCACTAATAAGCGCTCTTGTGATGGCTCTAATCACAGTAAATGTATTAACACAAAAAAAGAGCCTCGCACCACTGTGATTAGCATTTCATGCTCACATTAACCAGTTAATGAATGCGCCCATGACGCATTTAGTAAAACCCATACCAAGTTAATAACAAGAACTCCTCTTTTTCTCTCCACTTGGCACATTTTGCAATTTCTCTTATCATAAACTCGACACCTGATGACAGAAAACCACATTTACCATGACTTTACACCAAATAGATTATGGTAATAATGGTAGTAATAAGATTTTGGAGTTAGTATCAGCGCCTAACGTCAAAAACAAGAGGGTGGAATCCCTACGTTGAGCCAAAGTGAACTCCATGTACTATTGCAAAGGAACAGGGACAACTTTAGCTTTGTAACTGTCTCCCCGAGAAGCAGCTCCAGCTCCGGTACAACAGTGAGGCCTCATTTTTCATGCTGTGACACTGGTCCGTGCTTTTCTCTCTCTCTTTTTTTATTTTTTTTTGGTCACCTTTGTGCAAATACTTTCATCAATATTCGTATGGAAATGTGCAGCGAGCACTGCGAACCGAGTGCCACGGCAGTCTGTTTGAACCACCCTTACACTGATGTCTGACAGAACTCTCTCTTTGACATTCAGCATGTGACCGTCGGCGCCGCGGACAGCAGCTCCGCGCGCCAAAGGCTTCGCCGTGGCGAAATAAATCGACGCGAGGGGCCTCATTAGAGCCGCCGTTATCGCGCCCGGGATCAATTTTCAAGCGGACGCGCAGTCTCGCGCTCGCCCT
Source organism: Planiliza haematocheilus (assembly GCA_005024645.1). Lineage (NCBI taxonomy): Eukaryota > Metazoa > Chordata > Actinopteri > Mugiliformes > Mugilidae > Planiliza > Planiliza haematocheilus. Next base: position 8,356,053 of record SRSE01001415.1, on the reverse strand, counting down.
GCGAAGAAACGTCCACCAACAGGGGGTGGGAAACCATCGCGCACTTCCTTTCCCTTTGTGACCTCCTTTACCTCTTGAGGCAGGCCGCAGATGTGTTGCAACACCCGAGCAAACCTGTCACGCAGGATCCCAAGGGAGATTAGGGTTAAATCTCTGAAAGTTTTTTTTCTTTTTAAACAAAAAAAAGACAGCTAAAATTGACTCGTTCCATCAGGAAGACAAGTATGCAAGGATTGAGAGGGAGACAAGCAGAAGAAAGGGCTGTCCTCCCAGACTCCCGTCAGGATTCTGTCGGGAAAGCTGTAGTCGCAGGATAAAGGACATGCCATGCCTTTGATCAAGAGAGGAGAATTTTGCAGGTGAGAAGAGTTTAAAATGGAGGAAGGGATCTGAATATCTGTCAGACTAGAACGGCTGAATTCTGTAACGCATCGATGGAAGAATAAAATAAAAAAATAAAAAAAACGCCAGATTTCTGACTATTTTTGCTCTCTCTGAAAAATCCTCCAGACACCCCTTTGCAGGAGCGTGTCCCAATCAGGCACGCAATTACAATCTAGAACACGCTGTGCAATGCAGCAGCAGCCCCGCAATTCGGATAAAAACAGTGCACGCCGTTTCCTGCACACCGAGGGGCTCAATTACAAAGCAAATCACTTCGATTCCTTGCTCTTTTCCGTGTGCGAGCTCCAAACTTTTGCAGGAGACAAAACAACAATATCTGATACAGGCACGAGCGTCACCTTCCCTCCCAAGTGTGCGAGAGGCTTCCCTGACTGTGGCAGCGCTACTTCAAAATCCCTGGGACTAGAGAGTGAATGAGAGGAGGATTAGAGGGGTAATGCCAGTAGATGAGAGAGAGAGAGGGTCGCAGCGGTTTGCCACTCTGCGAGGATTAGCTCTGAAAACAACTTCACAGTCGCAAACTATGTCAATCAAGGACATAATTCAGGCAGTGGAGGGGGGGGGGGGGATCCTTATGCATAAACTAAAAACTCATCTTCTCCCCGCTACAAATGAGCTCCTACCGTTAAATAATTAAGTATTTTGTGCATTTCAAAATGTACTGGACAGATATCAGAGTGCATTAAAAATATCTCCTTGCTGAGTGTGTCGGTTGTGGAGGGTGGGGGTGGGGTGGTGGAGATTTCAGGCCTGTGGACGGACAGATGATGAGGAGGCCCACCTGTGGAATGAGTCTGCAGCTATACACTGTCAGCCCTGTGTGAATGTGATCGATATGTCAGGCCTGTTGAGGAGGGGTTGGTGGGGTGGGGGGGCTCTGCTGGTGAAGGGTGAGGTGTCCAGATGGCGGCACAGTTTTACCATGCGCTTTGCAATGTGCAGCAGTCCATTAAAATAGGACACCATCAACACATTGCATATAATTGCTGGGAAAGGAGGGCGAGAGGGAAGAGGGGAGGGGGTGGGGGGTGTATGGCCTTAAGTGCGGATTAATAGGAATATTCAACGCACCTCGTTTATCCTGAATCTTAACTGTGAGCTCCACGAAAGGCTCCGTCTCCCTATCCAGCCTCCTGGTGATTTTGATATCTCCACTGTCGCGGCCCACGGTCACCGGAGAGCCCTCAGGCTCCGGGTAAATGAGCTCATAGCCCGCTGACTCAAACCTGGTGGGGCTCAGGCTCATTATGACTGAGCCGACGCTGGCGTCTTCTGACACGTTGAGGGAAGCCACGGTGCCGGGGTCAAGCAATGCCCTCGGCGACCGCCCGGTCCTCGACGCCGCCACTAATTGATCGGGACGCGTCGACCATCGCTGTGGCGCGACGGTGACCAGCACGGGCTGGCTGGTCAGAGGGGGCCACCCGTGGTCCCTGGCGTAAACATAGAATCTGACTTTGGATGGAAGCCCCAGGATGGAGTCGACCAGCAAAACTTCGCCCGTTTTCGGGACAACATAGAAACTGCCATTTTTGGGGATGGACACGTACGTCAGCTCTGCGTTCTTCCCGCTGTCTGCGTCGACAGCCTCCAGTCTGTAAACTACACTACGGAGAGCGGTGGTGTCGTCTAAACTTATGTGAACGCTGTCTGCACTGCGAAAAGTCGGTGCGTGATCGTTGGTATCCAAAACGTCCACTTTCACCGACGCAACCTCGAAGGCGACGGACTCCGACGCGCAGGTCTGGCAACACAGACCTATGCTCAGCAGGTACACTGAGCGAGCCTCTCGGTCCAACACCCTGGAAGTTTTGAGCAATATATTCCCCCGCTTGTGGTGGGCGAACGCGCGGAAATCTTCGCTGCCGTTCCCGTACAGTTTGAAGTGCATCCCGGAGACTGGGCACCATTTTTGCGCGTTGATGCGCCTCACCGGAACGCTCAGTCCGTTCACTTTGGAAGCCACTGGCGAGTTCTCAAAAACATGCCCGTGGAAAAAAGCCAGTCGCTCCGAGGTTTGATATCCAGCAGCCGGCGTTAAGAGGCAGCATAAAAAAACACCCCAAATCATGTTGGTGGCAAGTTACGTACCTCCAAGCGTCTCCGGGGGATTTGTCAGAAAATCATTCAAAAAGAAAAGAGAAGCACTTAAGAAACATTTCCGTCATAGTTATCCACAGTGCGGTCCTTCCAGGAGAGCCCTCTGAACTTTAAGCTCTTCCATCCTGCCAGATCTGGCTCCTGACTCCATGTAGCTCGGCTGCGTGCAGGCAGTCCACAGCGCTGCAGGCAGTTTGTTGTATTCGTTCCCAGCGTTCAGCACCAAAGCTCCGGACAGCGCCAAGCGCGGGGGCGTGGCGGCGCACGGGGACGGAGCTCCTCGGTGAACCCCACCCTGTGTGGTGGTCAGGAGGAATCTCTGCCTCAGACCTATCCGCGGCAGCTGAGCCTGTGCACACGCAGCGTGTCCCTTCCCAGCTGTGTGACACGCAAATCCGCTCTCAGCGCAGGAATACTGTTGATTGGAGGAAAATCACTCATGTCCGGGGAAAGTCAGGGGAGCGCATACACGGAACGACGGTCTGTGGCGAAACCAGTAAATGCAGACGCCAAATGCAGGCTCCAGCGGGGGCGTTGGAGGTGCCTTGCTCAAGAACACTTGTGCATTAGTTGCAGTGCATTCATCCTCAGCCTTTCTCGCATGTTCAGGTTACTGTTCCCATACTGGCCAAGCAATTCTGACATCACCAAAAGAAACATCTGCAAAATGCACCAATGCAAGTGCAAGAGGCAGGATCTGCTCCATTAACCTGTGTAAACATGATGAGCCTGCCTACGCTGAACATCTCCATACGTCTTTGCAGCTGGTGTTACATGCACACCGGAGTTCAAATTAACAGCCATCCTGATTGCTGTTCCTTTCCCTTCCCACTCTGCTATCTTGCAAAGCACCCAGAGCACTCTAAACCTAATCTGTAGGTGGCAACTGCTAATTTTAAGGCTGCACACTTCCAATTTCCCTCACCTCTCTCTACGTGACAAGGCGGAAGACTAAATATTACACCGACACCGGAGCTCAGATTGAAGAAAAGAAAAAAAAAAGATAGATAAGAGGAAATGGGCTAGAGAGCACGCTCTGTGGATTTCGGTCTCCCGTGTCATGTCAGCCTTTGTCTATTAGATGTGGACGGATCAGTATTCGCACGTACCGGCGATGCGGTGTCAACGCTGGATGTGTAGTTCAGTGTCACACAATGTTTCTTTGCTCATACGTACTGTCAGGCAACATCCGCATTCAATTTGAAAATTCATCCCGGCTCTCGCTGAAAGATTCTTATCAGTCTGAAAACACAATCCATCAGCGCAACTTTAGCCAAATCCACTCGGCGCCGTGAACTGTTCTTTTCAGGCAATAACTGGTAACTGGCAGCGAGCCTCCAGACATTTCTGAATCACAGCCTGCAGCTGGAGCACAAAGCTCATATTGGTTGTGTTCTTTTATGTGGCACAAGCTCCAGGCGGTGTCACCGTGCAGGACGCTCGCTGGTGTTTTCACAGTCGCTGACCTGAGAAGGGAAAGGCATTTCCAAAATATGTCCCCTAAAAAAAAAAAAAAAAACCTCGGAGCGTAATGTGACAGGGAGCCCGCTGTTTGGAAATGACCTCATGTAACATCACTGGTATTTCCATTTAAGAGAGACTGCGATATCTAAAACAGACACCGTCTGAGAGGACCCCGCGCGCTCCACTCCGCTCTGTAACTTTTCTTTGAACTTCCTAAGTGCTTCATGAATGCAAATCAAATCCCGTCTTTTATCGTGTTGCCTCACATGGTGAAATCCACCGCGTCTGCCAGCATGGGAGATAGCTGTAGCACAAAGGCTAATTCAATCACGGGGCCAGGTCAGAGAGTGAGAGATAGTTTACTTGAGGGGTGCAGCGGTTATCGACTGAGATGAAACGGCAACATACACAGGGTGGAAAAAAAAAAAACAACAAAGCTGTAATGAATTCTGAAAAAAAGAGAATAAAATCATGAAACGGCCTCATCATCCCTCTTCTCTAACAGATAACTGGGAAGCTGCAGGGCATTGAGGGAGAGGAGGAGGGAGCGGGGAAGAAGAAAATCAGCTAGTGAACATTAGAAAGCTCCATGCTTACTTAATGAATAATTGACTGAAATCATTCCCTTCACTCAAACAGAGGCAGACAGAAGTGGAGAAGGCAAAGGTTGCAGTCTTGCAGCATTTAAAATGTTCTACCTGGGCTCCTCAGAGACAAAACATGATGGGGCTGAGGATAAGGAGGTCCCATAATGCAAGTTCTTAAGGCTGCGAGTCATCTGTTATGCGTCCTGGAATAGTAACCTGTAAAAAAAAGAAAAACAGAAAAGAAAAGAAGGAAATGATAGAGGGCAGCGTGAAGAGGGTCTGGCACCAAACACCGGTTAATATGCAAGTTTACGCCGCCCGGTTTTCAAAACAGACTGTTCAGCAAAAGTCAGCGGAATAATTGGCTGAAACAGGCAGGTTTATTAAAGAGTGACAGGACAATTAAAACGGATGACTAAGCATGCGGCGGCGGCAGCGGCGCACCGGGTTCGCTATTCATCGGCGGACGTTTGCGGAAAGCCCTTGGAAGAGCAGCAAAGAGCCACTTCTGGAAAACACCATGACACCCGACAGGAGCGGAGCCTCCACGGTGCCGTTCATTGTGGTGTTCCTGTGCATATGGGACCCTCAGGACAATTTCCCTCTTTGCAACCTGAAGGCAGAAAGCAGTTAAAGGAGTCGGATAAATACAAAGGCATCCCTCATGTATTAGGTACGGCTAATTAGATTTGATCTGTGATCCCCTCAAGGCTCCAGCCTCCTACAGTAGAGTTTAAGCTGCGCTGTAAACTGTTTTATTAATTATGTGCAGCCGCGTTTAGAATCTTCCTTCATATTGTCAGCTCACATCTGCAACAAAGCCAAACTGTCTCATTACGGAGCCTCTGCTCGGCCTTTTCACTTGGAAAAAAAAAGCGGACGTTTGATCACTTGAAGACTCAATAAGTTTAACAAAAGGAGAACAACAGCAGCCGCTTTGAAGGGAAGGAGCCAAAAATAATTTCATGATTAATGCATGGCCCCGTTGTTTGGATAGCAACAAACTTCAGGGCCACATCTCGTCTGAGGGGGGGGCCTCTACTTTATCCACACTGCGATTAGTGGAGCCCGGGGTTTTTCACTCGTGATTAGAGGAACGACTTCGAGTTTCAACGGCGTTTTCTCCTTGCAGCCTCGCGACAATCACAACTTTCTATTAGCACATTAAAAGATATCTCGCACGCTCCAACGACGCAGGAGATAGTCACCGGAAAATAAAAGGGAACGGGGATTAGTACAGCTCAATTGTCCTCCTCGCAAACTAAAAGGTTTTATTTTTGTTTGAAAGAGGCAGTTTTGATGTCGCCTTTGAAAGTTGAGAACGAGACAGAGAAGAGAGGCTCACGGTGTAAAACTCCTCCGTTCTTTCTCTCTCTGGTAATTATCCCAGCCATTAGGTAGGCCTCCATTACTCGACCAGTTCAAGGCTACGAACTAATGGTGCAAATTCAATAATGTGCTATTTATGAGGCTAAAGAGGATTGCGGGGGACGCATTGGTGGTGGTGGTGGTGGGGATATTATGAAAAATACTGAAGATTTCCCAGACAGCGTAAACTAATAATTTAGATGGGGTGGTCCTGCAGGATCTTCTATATGATTTACAAATGCGATATATATTCTGAACCAAACATACTCCCACCTCTCATTATATCTGGCTAGACGGCTGGATCCGACTGAACGATGCTGCTCGTGCTCAGACTGCAATATGTATATATTTTTTATATATTTCCATTTCAATGAGAATGACTCAGATTAAAACAGGCGAGCGTCTCAGTAACACAATTACATAAAAAGCTTTCTTTAAATACTAAGAACTGCAATCTTTAAGGGGTGCACTGTTAAGTGGCAATCAGAGGAGGCTCTAAATGGACTTTTATGATGAAGCATTGGTGCAGGAGGAGCAGCAGAAGCAGGAGCAAGCTTCCAAATCTGGTCCTTCATCCTGGCAAAGAGCCATGTGGTTCATCACCGCTGCTGTCCAGGGAGAGGTAAAGAAACTTCATATAGTTTAGGAGCCGTTTTCCAGCAGGACCAATCATTTAATAAATAATGAGAAGGCTTTCAGCAGCTCCCCGGGAACATCAATTTCATGTAGGCTGGAGTTTGTTTTACAACCTATATATATGCCACCATGTGCAAGGCTGGATATACTGCGTGTATATTTAGCTGGTAATGGTTGTACTTTGCTCATATTAAAGAAAAATTAGTGTTTGGGCCTGTGCGAGTATGCTAGCATACCTTGTCTTTGTTTTTACTTTTTTTTTTTCATAGCTTCAAATAAATACTCTTCGTCCTGGTTTGTCGTGAAGCGTCCTGCCATCTTTCTTCTTCCTCTCCACCAACTAACCAGCCATCTCCTCCTGTCTCCCAAATACCTCGAGTGACCTGAAGCAGGAGCGACGTCAACAGATGTCCTCCATTACACCACAGAGGAAGCCCGGTCTGCGAAGAGCCTCTGGCGCCCCCACCTGTCATTTTAGGGTACTGCACCGGCATTTGGCGTGAAACAATGCTGCACTCGAGTAAACTAAAACTAATAAATAAATGAATAAAATAATACTAGACTGTTAAAAGTTTTAAATGTCAAATTAAATATACTGCAGAAAAAAATATTATTACTCAACCGGACGAGTCATAAAATACTCAATAGTTTAACTACAGAAACTGGTGAAATTTTAATGTGTGACGGAGAAGTAATGAAGATTTAAAAATTCTAAAATGCCTGGTGAAAAATAGCTGGAGTCCATTAAACATGTAAATATGCAGCGATTAATTCATGTCGGTACACAGATGAATTGCTGCTGCTCTGCATGTCAACAACGTAAAAGGCTATGACAAATTATTTGAGGGGCTCCCATTATTGATGATTCTCCCGGCAAAAACAATCCAAGACGTTTAACAGTAAAAAGCCTGTTTAATCGCAGAATATATTGACAGTACAGTACAGCAATAAAAACACTGCCATATTGCTTCTATTTTTACATGACTTACACGGCTGAGCTTTATGAAACGTAACAGTAATACGGTACTTGTACAGTAGCGATGAGAAACACAACACGCAGGCAGGCTCACAGAGCACCGCGACCAACGCCTTCCCCAGCTTGACAGGCGCCCGTGTTAATTGGGAAAATGCACAATATTATAATAATCATAAGAGCAAGAACAAATACACAGAGCATTTCCATCCCCTCTCCCCGATCCGAGATGGGATGATCGCTGGGTCTAAATGGAGCAAACTGGGCTGAAGAAAAACTGGTCACACGGGGAGCAGCCACGAATCTCACATACGAGAACAAAACATGAAGAACAGAAACCAAAGAAAACATGGATTACTTTGTACGTACGCAATACATACATGACATGAAATGACTTGACATTGTCCATGGTCACTCATTACTCTGACGACTGGCCTTCATTCACCACGTTACTTGAGCCTCAGTTCATGTATTACATGAGTGCTGTTTTAATTCACTGCAAAAGCTTCAGTTTGTAAAAAAAAGAAAGAAAGAAAAGAAAAGAAAAGAAAAGGGCACGGCAGTTGCCTCTTCACAGCCTTTTCATCTCCTTCAACTACCGAAGGATCCTGGGAGCCGACCTGTCATCGGTTGTCGTCTTGCGGAGCTTCACCCCCCGGCGTATAGACACCAGCATGTCCACACCCTCCTGGGTCACGGAGGACATCTCCTGGGGCGCACACCGAGTTTGATCTCCTGGAAGTGAGCTGGAGAAGGGGAAATGACCCTCACCGAGGGCGTGGGCGCTGGCTGCCAGCTCTCCTATCTTTTCCACCAGGCTGTGGCGGTTGGCAGCGAGCAGAGGGTCCTCCTCGGCACTGTGGGCGGCCATGCCGGGGGCCTGCTGGGCGTAAACAGTCCTGTCTGCGCCCCCTCCTCCTTCACAGCCCCAAGCTGTGTCAGGGAGGCTCATTCGCTTTGGAGAAGCCCTCGTGTAGTCACAAGCAGATGGGTCGTCACCGTACAGAAACTCCTCGCTGCCTGCGCGATGCTGGGACGGACTACCATACCCTGGAGAATCTGGCACTGTGGGGGTCTTAACTGGAACGATGGGGGGCCTGATGGGAATGGGACCAGATGTGGACGGTGTGCGTCTCACACCGGTTTTGGAGGATGGCGTCCGGCGAATAGTGGCCGTCCCTGAGGCAATGGCTGAAGAGCTGCTGCTCCCGGCACCATTTGGAGTTCCCTGCAGGCTCTTGCCCGCGGGGAGACCTGCTGTGCTGGCGGGCCTCTTGGTCTGGATCATGCGGCGGTAGCTCTGAGCAATGTTGCTGTGGCGTGGGATGGTGGAAGATTTGTCAAAGTCTGCCTGCCCTTCGCTGTCAGCATCCCCGTTGAGAGAGTAGCACTCATAATCAGAACCTAGAGGAGACAGTGAGTCATGGGAACCTATTTTTACACTGAATAATAACAATACTGGCCAAGGCTATTCTAAAGAGTTAATCTGCAGCTGCTTTATTACATAACAATGTAATCAGACTGGCAATCAAAGCAGCTAGCAATGCGCGATTCAAATCGAACAGAGACTCCAATTAAAACTGGAACAGAAAATTTCACAAATTATGTGTTGTGCATGAATTGTATTGTGTATTGCATCCCGAGGGGAGTGTGTGGCTGTTCAGAGTGAGCGTTACCTTGGGAGGGTATGGTGTCCTCAGAGCAGGAGGGGGTGTTGGTCTGGGTGCTATAGCCGCTGGAGTACTGCAGAGAGTCTCTGCTGCTCTTCTGCTGCTCCATGCTCAATCCTCTGGTCAGAACCATCGCTAAAGTACTGGCTGCTGGAGAGAGCGGCTCACCGTGCTAAAGCACACACACACACACACACACACACACACACACACACACACACACAGATATAGGCGGGTAGGAAATACATAAAGATAAGCACACATTTGCATATGCAATTCACCACACTGCAGTCCTCAAGTCATACAAACTTATATAGTGACATTTAGATTTTTGCACTCTCCCGAAGGACTTCCTACCTTGGCTGTAATAGTTCCTAGACCACTCCTCCCTCTGTGCGGATCATCTTGTTGCATCCTGGAATACCCCTGTGGACTGGGCGGAGCCTCCAGCTCTCTCATCTTTTCCACAGACTCCCTCCTACGCTGCAGAGTGCTAGCCAGCGACGGTTCACAGGAACTCGATTTGGCCCAGTCCTGCAGCAGCAGAAGGAATAAGTAGACCGTCTTCCGACTGCGCATCATCTCCAGCGTTTGCCTCTGACAGTCATTTAAAACGTGGACGCTGCTGAATTTGGCTCGTGGACTGGTTAGATGCGCGGTACAGGAGGTATTATGGGCAGACTACAACAAGCTATTGTTAAATAATAGCGGCGTATAAGTTTAGCACATCTTTGTGGAGAAAGACTGGGAAACTGAGCTTGATGAGCAACAGCAAAAATGGTGACCGTGAGGTTAATCTACAATGTCTGTGAGAGCGGTAAAACACGGGAAGCAGAAGAAGCAACACAACTTTAAAAAGGGAGAACACAAAAGTAAAATTGCAAATGAAAACAAACCTTCCAGCTAGGAACCTTTGATGTGGGAGAGGGGGTGTTGGATCCAGGGGAGTGGTTAAATGTGGGGGACGCAGGAAGTATGACAGAGAGAGGCCTGATGGTGCCAGTGTGAGAGAAAGCAGGGCGGAAGGTGCCGAAGGATGAGCATGAGCCAAACTGCAGAATGGACAGACAAGTCTGAGTCAGAGTGTTCAACATCCATAAATAGTCCACGTCAAGCCGTACCGGAGCTGTCACGAGCAGCCCACAGGCCTCTTTAGGCTACAGATAACAACGAGCGAAATGCACATCAGTGTGCATGTGTGCATGTCTGCAAGTGTGTGTGTGTGTGAGGCAAAGCAAGCAGACGGGAGAGAGATGCATGCAGTACTAACCGCGGTAGGAGAGTTGCACTCGCTGACGGACTGGCAGGTTTCTGAAGCCTCAGAGGAGGCTGAGCTTGTTGATTTCTGGGAAAGGGAAGATGGAGTAAAAAACAGTGGAGTGGTACACCAAATGAAGGGAGGAAGAAGTAGGAAGGTGAGGGTGAAAGAAGAGTGCTGATGAGCTTTAGAAAGAGAGAGAGGTTTTTCATCTCCGAGGGGAGCTATAGACTAGCCTAGATGGAAAATAAAGTAGCTTGTAAGATCATTTTTTCAAAAAAAAAGGGCATTGCATCAGTTGGTGCTGATGTGCTGCTGAGTGTGTTCTGTACATTGCAATCTGTTCAGACCGCGAGAGACTGAATAACTTTATCAGGCCGGCGGGAGAATAACTCAACACTGCAACTGATAAAGCTGTATTGCAACAAAAAAAAAAAATACACAGTTTGACTCCTTAGTGGAGCTACATGTCTGAAAGGCAAACATGAATAAAACTGACAGGCCATATAAGATGGAAAATGATTGTTAGGCGTAGAATTACGGCAGATCTTCTTTGACAAGAACGTGGTGTTGTTGCCGCGTCCTCCTGCCCTGCAGCGTTACTGCCTGAGGAATCTCCGGAGATAAAAGCGGGGCCTGCTTTGTTCCCCGGTGCTGCTGCAATCTAAATCTCTAAAAGCTAAAACCTTAGCACAATGGCTGAGACCGCTACCTGGCTGGTGATATCAGAGGGCATCGGCGACGGAGGCTTAGAGTGGGTGTTGGCGTCCTGGGAGACGAAGCCCGAGTCGTGGGAGGAGACGCTGCTGAGGCGATGGGCTCCTGCAGAGGGCATCTGGAGGAGACTGTCGACGGGACGGCAACATTTGAGTGTGCATGTTAATCAGAATTGCAATCAATATCGTCACATTTTTCTCTCCGTCCTTTGTTCTGAACTCATTTATTTTATTTTACTTTGGAGAGGATTCATGCGTAACTCGTTGTAAAGAGAGAAAAGAAAAATGAAAAATTTATCAAAAAAAGCTGCGAACATCAAGGCCGTGTTTTGTGAAAATTCCAAGTGACGCCATTCTTCTAATTTTGCCGCATCAAAGCGCATTAAAAACTTGTCCCTTCTTTGATTTTTTTTTTCTTCTTTCCCTGTGAACATTAACAGCTGCCTTTGTGGTTTTCTCGCACGCCGCTCCGTCACTCGCGCTCATTGATTTTCTTTGTCACCCACGCCTTTTGAAATGCAACTGGCGCTTCTCACCTTCCCTCTGTACCCCTCTTCCACCCCTCCTCCTCCTCCTCCTCCCGCTCTCCCCCGTGGAATATATATCTGAAGTTATCATTTCTCATTAATCTTCCTTCTCCAGGGCGAGGCTTAGGGAGGAATGCCGAATTAAATACAGCAAATTAAATAACTGGAAATGATTTAAAACCAGAGATGATCATTATCGCCACTTCCTTCCTTCCTTCCTTTCTTTCTTTCTCTGCTGTATAGTATTTTTTTTGTTCAACCAGCTTCCCTTTCTTGTTTCGTTTGTCTCTTGATCGCTTTATTTTAAATTTGGAGGACACCTACGAGCTTTCCCAAACACACCATCGCCGACTGTGATCTGTAATTTAAATCGGCGCTAAATTAGTCAGTCACACATACAGTCAGAGGTTTCAATGCGCGCAAATACAGAATACTAAACATAGCGCATGGTGTTGATTGGGTCGAATGCCAAACTGTGCCGAAGCAAGGTGATGAAGAAGCGTGAGAAGGCGCTCGCCGTCTCTCCAACGCAACGTTATTATCACTGGTAAGATCTGACCCAGAATCCCACATTTGGAAATACATAAAGTTGAACTATCGCCGCAAGCCTTGTGAATATGTGGATTTTGCGCCTTGTTGCAGGCAACGGCGGCTTTCACGCTGCGATGTTTTGACAGCTTTGGACGTAATCTGGCCGTAAGAGGCTTGAGAGCTACAAATCTGCCAGGAGCTAGGGCTGAGAAGCTGGCGAGATATTCCCACAAGTCGAGCGTCTGAGGGATACGCCGCGAAGAAGGCACGTCACCGTGTTTAAACCTGTCTTTTAAATGTTTTAAAGTAGTTGCTACTACATTATTGAGAGGCTTGAAATAAAAGAAAAAGGGGTTCAGGTTCAGAACAAATTCAGAAACAAGTAAATCAACTTCTATTTCTGACGCATTACGCAACACACCCTGAAGTAAAATTAATAGCTTGGAAAACATGTCCCAATCCACTCAACATTAGCCAGTAGTCTGTAGGGATGTTTAATCTTCACAGTACAGTTAAATAATAGTAAAGTTTAGCTCAATACTTGTGGGATTAAAGAAAATTACCCATTCATAGTGTCTGGGTTTTTCATTGAGGGAGGTGGAATAGTAATTTTCAAACTTAAATGGACATTTTAAAAGAAAATCACGTCTTTCTTGAGGCAGTTTTTACCATCGTAGACAAATAACAGCGTGCAACAAGGTGTATTGCGGCTTGCAGCTTTTTTTTCAAAACAAAAAAAGCCAAAAACACTCATCCAAGCAACTTCAAAGATGGCAGTGCACTTACTCGGATCCCCAGCAGTACACCTGCCAAGTGTGAAATAGACGGGATGAACAGTTGTCAAGAGAAGGGAAGAACAGAGACACACACACACATGCATGCACACAAAGGGGAGACAGACGGAGAATCCCCGCTCTCACTGAGACATACCTGCACATGCTGCTCTTCCGGGAGCCGGTGCTGCTGGGGGAGGAGGGAGGGGTCTGATAAGACCAGCTATAGTCGGAGCCTTTAAGGTCCCTGATGACCTACGACGACACAGAGCCAAATGGTGATTACACAATACGCACACTTTTAAATGTGCTAAAAGCTAACAAGCAGACGGGGTACTTTCCTAGAATTGCTTGGCACTGTAGCAAAGGTTACTCAGGCTAGAGTAAACTTTCAGCTTTGGACGGATACTGTAGCGAGTATTTAGAGCAGCTGGAGAGGGTATTAGAGCTTTGGAACAATGACGGTTTATTTATTTTTTTTAATGGCACGGAAGTGAGTCAGGCTTTGGATAAAGAGGTTTTATTCTTTTTTTGCTGCTGATCATCTTTTGGGATATCCGCACGCCAGCAGCAGCGCGAGAAGAATTAGGACTTAAGTTACCTGCTCGCTGGCCGGCGGCAGCTTGTGCGGGTCTTCAGTCAACACGGTGAGGTCATCAACAATGGCCTGCAAATGTGTTATCTCGCCCAGCATGGCGATCTCTACGTTCTGACGGGAGAAGAGGATGAATGCAATCAGCTGGCACATCAACAGGAGCCGGGCACGCTCAATCTTCAGTGTACAAAGGCCGAGCGTGACTCACCACCACAGGCTGAAGGAGGTTGATGAATGAACAGTAGCGTCCTCTTTCCTCCAGGAGCGCCCTGCGCACCGCCTGCTTCTCCGTCTCCTCCATCAGCAGGTACAGGTCGCTGACGTCCTGCATGGCACTGTCCAGCTGGGGGCGCAGGTTCCCCCGGCCTGGGCGAGGCAACGGAGCAGAGAAGCAGAGAGGGGACGGAGAAGGAGGATAGAGGTGAGAGGGAGTTGAGTAAATAGAGGAGAGGAGAGGAGGAGGAACGTAAACAGATAATGAAGCGGGGAGGACAGAGTGGTGATTAAAGATGTGACGTGAAATGTCCACGGTTCAGGGAGGAGAGAAAAACAGCACAAAACGAGACACGATTAGAACAAACGGTGATAAACCGCTGTGACCCGGAGGCCAACGTACTGACGAACATCACACTCAAATGGCTCATGCACGTGGGAATGAGGGGATGTCATTAAACAATGCAACTTGAAGATGATTTGCAGACCCTGAAATGGTTGTGATTAGAATTTACAGGCTGTTAACGGCATACCACGGTGACACTAGATGATAGAGGGAGGCGTAACAGCGAAAGAGGGACGAGATGAAGACGGGATGCCACGATGCTCTTTGCTCTGGTCGCATGATTTACACAGACAAACACTGCCTGCCAGTCACTTCAGAACATCTTTCACTTTTAGCGTTTTTAGGTGAATCTCGGGCGACGCAGCTTGAGGAGCGTCACTGCAAGCAAATTCAAATTCTCGTCTTGCTGTGAAGGCACTTGCCCACATGAAAGATACACACGCATCAGTTTAACTGCCAACACGCACCTCGCAGCACATCTCCATTTAATACGGCAGGCGTTATAAACTGAAGAGTCCAGTTTATTGGTCTCTAAAAGCAGAAACTGTGGTCTTTAACCGCCGTCACGCAGTTAAACGCCGGCGCATGACAAGAATCTGTTATTATCCAGAGGACGGGGTGATTGCCCTAAAGATAAGTTGCCAAAAAGCTGGCAGCTCCTTATTCTATATATATAAAAAAAAGGCTTTGAAAAAAGGCCTTGGGGAAACGGAACGGATACATTTTTCAACAGCCCTAGGGTTATATATGCAAAACGTACGAGCGGCTAACAAATGTAAGACAAATATGTGACATCTGCCGTTTCGTAACAGGCGTTTCTTTTGAATCGCTCGGTTTAATAATACATTCGACGGCTCACTGTCACACTGACGCTGGGAGTAAATTATGGAGCTTTTTTCTACAAATGTCTGTCGAGACCTGAGGCGTATTCACACATTTATTATTTACATTTCACATTATCGGGGCATTCAGAACGAGTGCATTAGCCTAATATAACAGTTGGAAATAATTAGAAATGTGGGAAATTACACATTACACACATTACTCTACATTTTTAGGCGTCTATTAGCATAAAGCGGGTTTTTAGCTATACTTTATCCTGCATGTTTACATTTTTGGCTTTGGATTAAACAAAACTATATTTGCAGGTAGTTAGGCAATATCCTCCCACCCCCACCTGCGTTTTCAGTATTGCAGCTAAACGGCAGCTGGGGTGCAGCAATTTAGAAGCTTTCAGACGCATCAATCTTCTTACGCAACTCTCGCGCAAAGCAAATGAGATTATTCAACCCATTAAAACAAAAAACGCAGAGACAGAGAGAGGTTTTTTTTTTGTTTTGTTTTTTGGACTGGCAGGTTGACGTGAAGATGGCTTAGATGGAAGTATCATGTCATCGAATAACAGCAGACGTACCCAGAAGCTCTACAGCCAAGAAACAGAGGGAGGAGGTGGCCGTAACAGGCAGAGGGAGGAGAAACAAAAGAACAGGCGGCGTTAGCTGGATCAAATTGGAGCACATTGCACGTTTGTGATTAGCCTGTACCACTGGTGTGTGAAAGAGTTAAACCAGTGGAAGGGGCTAACGCGAGCACAGCCAAGGAAAGGGAGTTAATGTCTTTGAACTGTGAGGTAAATCATCCAAAGCTGGAAAAGGGGCAGCCTCTGAAGTCGCGCCAGGATTTTAGATTTGATTGAGACGTCATTTCTTTTTTCACTCTCTAGATGGTGCTGGTTCACTGTTAAATGTGACGGCGGTCCAGGAGCCGTCTGGTCAGCAGGCTCGGTCAGTGTCAGGCATAAATATCTCACTTTAAGTGCAGCAATGAACGTGTCTTTAAAGCGCTCCTCACCTTTTCTTGCTTTTTTCTGGAGCTTTATGGTGTCTAAAGACTTCCTTTTGATTTCCTGACGAGACCGCTTGTATTCTGGGGAGAGCAAGTGTAAATAAAAGGCACATGAGTATCTATTTGGTCCAAATGGTGCATTAGTGCGCAAATTATAGTTTTCAGGCTGTTCACCTTTGGCATGGTCTTTGTCCAGCTGATTTGCTGTCTTCTTCCATTCCTCTATCCTGTCCTGGAGCGGCGTAACCAGGCCTTCCATAAGAGTGCTACAGGAACAAGCAGAGACGACGCGAGGAGAGAAAGAAATTGCTTTAATTCAACGGCACATAAACTCTCAGCGACAAGTTTGCAGAATAATGAGAGGAAGGAAGGGCAGCATAAATAGGATGATCATAATAATAATCCCTTCTAGGCAAGAGAAGGCAGAAAATTGCGGGGGCGGGGTGAAGAACTAAAATGCAAACACTCACTTGGTGAAGTGGCGCAGCTTCGTCTCGATGCTGCGGTGTCGCATGCACATCCTCGTCAGAGCCGAGCCGATGTCCCTGGTGGCACCTTGATGAATTAAAGGACAAAAACATTTTTATTTACAGTGATGTATGAGCTTAACAGATCAAGACAAATATATATATTTTCTATAAGCGGACACATGAGAAGAGCATTTAAAACGAAAGGTTTAATTCTCTCCTCTGCTGGAGAGGCATTTCCAGTTGCAGCCACCAGGTGGACGCAAGCTGAGGGTGGAGGCAGATGCCGTAAATGTCAAATTTGTTTGGGGAAAGCAAAGGCGAGACAGTGCCAGAAAACTAAACCCTTACCATTCCCTCTATGAGCCTTGTGTTATTCCCTGTGACCCTTCCAAGACTGTGAGTCAATAACAGCTTGTGTGAATCGGTCACTGTACTTTTCCTCCCTGCTCAAGTGTAATTAAATGGGGTCTTAAGCCCCTAAAGCCCGGGGCCGGCCCACTGTCTCACTGATGCTTCACAGGCCGGTGTAATATGCAGCAGCACTGATCCCGTTGTAATCTGGGCCACATAGGGCTAATCTGAGGGTCTCTCGACGCACGCGGGCAGAAAGAGAGAGGGCATCACTCGGCGGCGTGTCCATGAATGAGTCTTTTTGTGAGCGCACGGGCAGAGGTTTCGTGCATGTGGACAGGTGGTGTGATTTACCTCCCACCCCCCCACCCTTTCCGAAGTTCTCACCCCTTCTATCCTGGAGGAAAAAGGAGGGAACCCTGTAAGGGGATATCCCTCTATTCTTCCATGACTGCTCTGCCTTTCCTGTTCTCTCTGTTTCCTAAACACCATTCATGCAGGGCAGTCAGAGAGAGAGAGAGAGAGAGGGAGAGAGAAACCAGCTCCGACCTTCATTACAAAAACAGGCTGAAGGAAAGGATGATAAAACGGACTAATATAGCAGGCCTCAAATGAGACTCGGCGTAAGGATTGCTCCAGATAGTTGTCCAGTGAGATCTGTGCTCTTTTCTCGGCGTCACGTAAAGGAACTGGGTTACCGCTACCGATTATAGTGACTGTCGTGTCACACTGGTTGACATAAAACTATTTTACGGCCTCTAAATATAACAGATCTGGACTCACTATCTCACGTCTGAGGCAGATTCGCCCTACAGATGTAGAATAACTCCCGCTTTTCTGGGTGACCGAGCGGCGAGGGAAGGGTTAGGGGTGAAAGGTCATCCAGCTGTATCACACGCCGACATTAAACACCAGCAGAGAGTGATTGAAGTAACATGTGTGTACCCTGAGCTCAAGCTATAAATAGCAGACAAGGGTATCCATCTTCAAAAGACGTATGAAGTATTTGTCATAAAATACAAGAAGCCAGAAATGCAGGCATTCCCCTCTTGAAGGCATGAGAGGAGGCGTCCACAGCTGTGAATCAGTTCTTGCAGAGTGAAGGAAGACTAAAACAGAGATGAGGAGAAAAAGAGAGAGAGGGAGGGAGTAATGTGGGCTTCTTACATCTCTATAACAGACCTTTCCAATGTCACTGTCAGCTGGAGGGAGCTCCCAACCCCCCACTCTCCTCCCCTGTCCCATTCACACCTGCCAATTTCCCTCCTGCCCTCCTCTCCCCTCCTGTCTCCGTCCTCCCCTCCCGTCTCCGTCTTCCCCTCCCGAAAGGGGATCAGCTGACAGCTACATCCTGGCGAGGCTCGGAGGCTTCCTGGCCGCGTCCAAGAGCAGCGCTGGCCTCTGGCCTCGGCCGGATGCGAAGGGACACAATGATTCACTCCCGAGGCGCCCTGCGCGGCCACACAGGGCATGTGACAAACACATACAAGACGAAAGGACGGTTTAGCCTGATATTCCGCAGAATAATAAAAGAGACTTCCTGTCTTCTTGTCTTTTTCCATTTTTCGTTGAAGGTGGAGCCCTCTTGCTTCCTAAAGCTCCATCATTTTTAGTTTCCATTATTTTGTGATTTTGTGTTGAAACGATTTGCCGAGTGGCTCGATTAACTCGATTACAAACATTGCTCGAGGCAAAAACTCGGCCTTGAAGCCTCGTTATATATTCCTATGACGCACAGGGATCTGATTTTTCCACACGGACCGTTGTTTTGGAAGCACGGAAGCACCTATGCGAAGCACACCACTAGCGCGTGATACATTTTGAATTTGTTGGAAATTTGCTGGAAAACAAGAGTTGGAGTTCTCAGATTTTTGGAGAAATAAAAGGCAAATGCTTGATCATTTTAATGCCACATAATTTTCGTTATGCATTATTTGTTTTGGTTGTTTAAAATAAAAAAAAAACAACATCCGATTAATCGATTAATCGATCGATAAAAGTGCTAGATTTATCGATTACAAAAATAATCGATAGCTGCAGCCCTAAACTTAACTAAACAATCCCTTTTAGATAAAGTCATATTTGACTTTGTAGCAGCTTGGGAGCAGGAAGAACTGGAAAAGTGATTATTTAGCAAATTAGGACCCCTAGGGGTTTAGGGGGAACCGGGGCGACCTCATAGCAGACATGCACATGTGCATGAATGAAGCAAAACACAGACCAGGATGGAAGAGAGCCGTTATGTAATCCAGTCATATATCTTAGGACAGGGAGCAAACAATTGGGAGCAACTGAATGAGGCAGCAGCCAGCGTGTGGTTCATTACAGCTGAGCCGCCATGCGTGCACGGGACGCTGGTGGCGTCGGTTCAATCTATACGCTGAACGTAAATATAAACTGGCACCAGATCTGTGTGTTTTGAAAAAGTAGACGGGATTGTTTGTGGGGAGGTCAAGCCCCCATTGGAGGGTTTTTGGTGGGAACTTTAAGCTTCAGTTATCCAAGCCCAGCAAAGTGCGGTCTGAGCGTTTAGTGAGTGGTTCCATCCAGAGCTCTGGTTCTGATTAACTCTCCCGATTCCTTGGAGAAGGAGGAGCATTTTTAATAGGCCCCGCTTTATAGGGGGGTTCTCCTGCCAGGAGCCGGGAGCCAGGGGCTAAACTGCCACAGGCCTCACTCCCTGATGTCTTCAACATGGGAGCTTAGCCTAACTATCTCTCATTCAGCATCTAAACCCTGCTGTTCGGCTCCGATTTCATTAGCCCTCAGACTACTGAGTTGGCATGAGATTTTTTTTTGTTGGAGCCGTGCGCTGCCGCTAGCTTTCAAGCCCGAATTCAGCCCCCTCTCTCCCGGCTTCCTGTGTCAATAAAGCATGTTTATGTGGACTGCGCAAGGAAAAGGTACAGAACATCCTCACTGTTACCCTTCCAGGAATATGAGGTCCCCTCTTCTCTCTCGCTAGGCCTTCACACAGCCGCCGCTAAGCTAAGGAAATTCCATCATCCGCGAGACAAGTTATTCCTCACGTTGGCACCCCGGCCGCGGAGCTGACGGCTACTGGCGCAGACTGTAAAGCCTCCTGCCTTTACCCTCCCTCACCCCGCTTTTAGCCAATGTGAACTGGCAGGGACACAGCAAAGGCCACTGACGGATGAAAGGGCCTGAGCGACGAGAGGGGAGGATGAAAGAGGGTACACACTGCCGAGGTGCCGGGTGGGTTTGAGCACTCGGCGTCTGAGGAAGCGTTAGCTGGCTGCTGCAGGTGCAACAGGCTCCATCAGAACAACATCTCCCACATTAAGCTCATTAGATATGTGACTAATAAAGCGTGGGAGTGAGTAGGAAGAATTAGGCTGCCTGTTGTTGACTGTGCTTATCAAAATCTTTACGTGGTTTGCATTTCTCTCCTCCAGGGAAGCAGAAAAAAAACTTGTGCTAACATTTTTTTTTCTCCCAGTATAAAGATTAATATATCTGATTCTGTCAGCGCACTGGTCTTGCTCAATTACGAGTCGACTTGAGCAAAGACACAGCGAAGATTTCTGAACTCCAACAGCGACAAAACATTACATATTCACATCATCAGGCGTTCGCCTCCAGCCGGGGCTGTGGTAGCGGCGCTCAGGGGGAGCAGGCAGCGTCATAAATAAACCAGCACCCTCTGCTTCGCTCGGCGAGGGAGCAGCGGCCTCCGATGAGGCAAAGAGCGACGGATGAAACGGCGGCGTGTGGACGTGGATCGCGGGAACAGGAGGCGCGCTGTGCGGCTGAAGCACGCGGGCCACAGATCTTGTTTGAGTTGCGTAAATTGTGGATGACAAACACAAGAGAGCGTGCGCCTTTTGAGAAACTCTAAAGAATCTTTCTAATTTTGAAAAGCCTGACTTGAAACATTTCCCGACATTGTCAGCAAGTCTGTTTATTCCCAAGACTTCAAATATACGATAAAAGATTTGTGTGACGATGATATGGAGCTGTTTTTCTATAGAAATTACATTTATTTCATCAATGTATGTGTAAAAAAGTTCAAACTTTTATTAAAACTCAGCAAACTAGATGAAATATCCATGAAAACTCTACATAAAGCAGTTTGCTGAATGTCTCTAAAGCAAGACCGACACTTAGAAGACATTCTTACAGTTAAGAAGATGATGTACTGTCAACACTGTAATTGTGGACCAAATATTTAAGGCATTTAATCTTTTATTGTACATTTAAATGCCAGTTTTCGTAATTAAATACATATTTTTTGTCACATTAGATGTCAGGATATGATCGTCCTACAGAGGAGGTCTCTAAAGCGTCAAAAAGAATTAAAGTGCCCATTTTCTTTCACAGATTTCCAAAATATGTCATCACTTTAAAATCATGTGGAATTGCAGAAAGAGACTTGGTATATTAGGCAAATAAAACAACGTTAATTATCAGGAAATCTCTCTTTCCTGGACCTGAGAGGACTTCTTCAAACTTCTTGTGCAAGTCCTGACACTTGAGGATCTGGACATAACCCCAGCCCTGACTGCACGAGAGTCAGCTCACTTATGAATGAACGTACGCGCTTCATTTCGTCTGCAGCAGAAGTCAAAACTTCGAGCCTTTGTGTCACTTCCTGAAATGTGGAATGTCTCTTATTACCAGCAACAACACTAATGAAAGGCAGAGGAAACGGCCTCGAGATCAATTGTTTTAGTCTCGCACACGCACGCACTCCGTCAAACACACAGTCATCCCATTGTCCTCCCAGACAGTGCGCGCAGCGAGTTTCACCTCTCAGCCAGAAACACCCACGGACAGGCCCTGGTGCGTCCTGATGTGCTGTAAACATGTTCTGGAGAGCATTAGGACGAGACCGGAGGAGGAGGAGAACAAGGAGGAGGTGATATTTCTTTGCTGGAGGAGCTTCCTGTTCAGGGACATAAACGCTGCTAAAAATAAACGCAACCTCTTTGTCCAGATGTGCTTTTCATTAGAGCTCGGGAAAAAAAAGGGGGGATGCAGGAGGAGAAAACACAGAAAAACAAATGTACAGGAAAGAAATTCACACGGGATTGTCTTTCCCTCATGCCTCAAGAGACACAAGAGACGCTGAAGGCCGAAGGAGATGGACTGACGGTCGCCTGAACGAGAGAAAGGACGCAGGCAGACACCTACGCAGCAGTCTTTGAAAAACTTAATCGAGATGACTCAAGTTGTCTTGCTTTACGACCCCTGCAGCTCCTTTCATCACAGCCGACAATGCTCGGCCCGCTCTGCCAAAAGTCGAAGCTGCTCGGCTCATTTGCAAACAATCCTGCCTGCAAACAATGCTGACACCGCTGCTTCTCCTGCGCATATAACTTCCGACTGGCTCCGCCTCCCTCTGTAAACTAAAGCAGGAGACGTCGGTGTTTGATAAAGGTCAGGGCCCAGGTGGCGAACGCAAACTCTACACTTGTTTTTTTTTTTTTTGCAGACAACCTCAGTGATCGATTCATTAAGGGATAAAATCAAACTCCTCGTGTAAGCTGCTCTTAAAATAACTACACGCAAGCATCCCGCCGTTTTCAAACAGCCACCTCAGCCTTTCAATCCCAATTTCCATGTCCTCCCTTGCATTCCTCTACGAGGCTCTCTCTCGTGTATTTTCCCTCCCCTCTCCAGCTCCCTTCCACGCCGAGTTCATGTCCAGGATAAGGCTGAACACAGTGTTCCCCCTCTCAAGTCTCATGTTTGTCTTCTTACTTCGGTATTCGCCCTCAGAATGAAAGTTATGCAGGACGGGGAGATTTGTTTTCTCTCCCGCTATTATTTCCCCTTTTTTTTCATCTGTTCAAATCATTCCCCCCTTTTCCTTTTCTTTTTTTTGGTCATTATAATAGATGGAAAACATTCATTTGCAGGGTCGACCGCGTTGAGGTTTGAAGCCGAGGAATACGAACGCCAGAGCGGGACGCGAAATATCTGTAGGACGCGGTTTAGCTCTGCCTGACAGGCAAAGCAGGCAGATGTAGACAACAGGCTCGTGTCGACACACGACTGACCCCATGCACGGTGGTCATGAAATATCTAAAGAGCCCGGGATCTGTTTTCCAGAACGGCGCAGCAGATCATAACGTATTCATCTATACGGAGGGATTCACGTCCAATCTAAAACACTTGAAACCCGCTGGCAGATGCTAACCTCGCGGCTCCGGCACTCAGAGCGCAACACACGCTCGCACACGAAATGCCAAGCTTGATGGATGTCACTCCTGGTCACATGGGTACACTCATTATTTGACATGTCCGTAAAAATAGCTGCGCTGCTGGGATCGCATGGAAAACAGTAATCCCCTGATCTCGCCCTGCACTAGGCCACGGCCACATCTCGTCCATGCCAGGCTGTCCAGATGGCGGGTAGGGATATCCGTCCCATCTGCCAACCCAGAGAAGTACAGCGGCCAAGCAGATTAGTGCTTCGCTGACACACTGATCTACTAGCATACCTCCACTGTGCGTGGACTGTTATCACTTAGAAATAAAAGACAAGTCAGGCAGCGAAGGCTCGCAGTGGCCCACAGGGACATTACGCCCTTTGTGCATGCGATGGTGTGTGTACTTTGCCGATGGAAAGATAGAAACGTTTCATCAGGACCGAACAAAAACTTGCAGTGCACGGCAGTCGGGCCGATGATCACTGAGTGTAAATTTTTAAAGCTGGGGCTGGCTGATCAGGAAGGGAAGAGAAGGCAGCCTGTGTCCGTGTGTTACAGAGTGGGGCTAAGAGGATTAGCTAAACGCCTCTGCCTAGCCTGGATACCCAGAGCTGTGGAAATCCCACTGCAACCACAACCCCCACCCAGGTCACCTCACCCCCGAGTAGAAATCTCACCTCGCTCTGTGAAAAATATGGAGCCCGTATCTCATACCCTGACGGACTGTCCTGACCCTCTCTGACAGCTCTTTGACATCTAACCACGTCCAAAAATAGAATGATGAAGTCAACCTTGTGCTGAAACATCCGCAGTTCGTCGTCAGGTTCGGTGTTTTTAAATGATTCACGCGTCATTTTAATGCGAGCAGCAACAACAATAAGTCTAGACAGCACACCAAAACCCATTAGGCCGAGTGGCGGTCGACTATAACCTCTCCGCGGAGCTGCAGGGCCGCAGATTACAGTAAGTCAGGGGAAAGACGGGTGTTGAAACGCAAAACATGTATCTTCAGAAGCTTTAAATTCTCCAAATACATCCATCTAACGCACTCTCTACGGCATGCAGCAGACCTTCATTAAACCCAGATGTGAGCTGCCAGTTTCGCAGAGAGCGACTCGCCTTCAGACATAGATCCATCAACACGGCTTAGAGAAACAGCACTGTCCGACACCGCGCCAAAACCCCTGGCAGCCGACTCCTCCAGCTGCTTCATAAAACACAGACGCTGACGCCATGACCATGACCATAAACTCTAAAAACAGACAACGCAGGCAAAAGGAAGTCTGAACATGAACACAAGGTAGTTTGACACGTGCAGACGCAGGGGGATAGAGAGAGAGAGAGAGAGAGAGAGAGGGAGGGAGGGGGTTGAAGGAGGTGGTACGTGGGCTGATCTCATGTATGATGCAGATATCATGGGTATAGATGAAAAGCTGCCCTCAGAATAAAGAGACCGACACAAAGGTCAGGACGGGAAATCATAAAATCCCCTTTCAGTCACTGCCCTCTCTCCCTGGATTTATCAAGAAGCACTGAATGAGGGGAAACGTTGCTTTCCTTGGCAGGGACGAGCGCGCAGTCTGGAGAGTGTGTGTGAGAGGTAAAGGGGAGACGGGGTGAGTGTGTCAAAGGTAGATCAGAGGAGGCAGGAGGCAGGAGAGCGTGCCGAAGCCCTCAGCAGCTGCAGCTTGTCCCCAAATACAGGAGGGGGGTCGTGGTGACGCAGACCAACAGTTCACACAACCACCCCGAGGTGCAGTGAACCCTGTACGGCTCAGACAAACATGACCGCCGCTGGCAGACAGACCCACACACACACACAGAGGAGAGGATGGACACAGAACGAGAGAAAAAAACTGCAGAGACAGAAATAGAAAACTCGCAAAGTGGTGAGCGAGTAATCTCAGAATTCTATTACGTTCGAATTCCTGAAGAGCCTCGAGTTATTAAGAGGCCGCAGACTGTGCAACAGTGGAACATCTGGATGTCAATGTGTTTTAAGAAAATGAAATTAGAATAATACTGCGGCTGCCAGAGGGGCCTAACTACGTTCATGGAGCTCGAGGTTCAAAGGTTATGTCTGCGCACCACGAGCCAGCTCCAGTAAATATTGACAGCAACAGCCCCCCCCCCCACTCGCCAAATGAATTGCTTACGGGTGAACACAGTCTCCACAGGAAGAACTGAATTGACAGCAGACCACTAGTTAGTAGCACAATGTGTTTGATATTTTCTAATGACAAAAGGAGAAAATAATGTGATGCTAACTGATGCTACTGTTATTTTCTATGTCAGAAATGAGGCCAAAGTGAGGACTTCAGGCTGCAAAGTAAGGCTGTAAGTGCTTTGTGCTAAATGCTAGAACATGCTCGCGGTGTTAAAAAAAAAAAAGTCGAAGGACGTACAGGATACAGGCTGCAGCTGTGATCTCAGTGTTAGCACGCTAATGTTTGTTAAACGGACAGACAGACAGATAGAGGAGAGCTGAGGCTCACGGGAAAAAAATGAATTTGACTTGACGATGCCACTAGTTTAAGAATAAATAAATAAATCAGGGAATGACCAAAGATATTACAATTAACTCTCTGGGTTACACTGATCAGGTAATCAGGCATAACATTATGACCTATGTCCTAATATTGTGTAGGTCGCCCTTGTGCCTCCAAACCAGTTGTGACTCATCAGAGAGTGGACATGGGCCTTCTGAGGGTGTCCTGTGGTGTCTGGGAACAGGATGTTGTTAGTGGGGGGTCTTTGGGTTCTTTAAGTTGAGGGGGCCTCTGTGGATCATCCCACAGACACTTGATCAGTTTGGGATCCAGTGAATCTGAAAACCAGGTCAACA
Source organism: Planiliza haematocheilus (assembly GCA_005024645.1). Taxonomy (NCBI): domain Eukaryota; kingdom Metazoa; phylum Chordata; class Actinopteri; order Mugiliformes; family Mugilidae; genus Planiliza; species Planiliza haematocheilus. The sequence continues at coordinate 8,330,204 of SRSE01001415.1, read as the reverse complement.
CCTCCCTAAACAGTTTTGTGTGTGTGTCTGTGTCAGGCTGCATCCTGCTGGGGATGGCTGTCATCAAGGAGTGTCATTGCTATGGGGTGGGGGTACCTGGTCTGGTCTAGGTGGGTGCTACACGAAAGCCAGGTCCAGATGTTTCCCAACAGAACGCTTGATTGTCACAAGATGGTCGATGTCATTTACTTCTCCTGTCAGTGGTCGTAATGTTACGCCTGATCGGTGTATTAGACCCATGTTTCATTAGTTCCTCTTTAATTGCTCAAGGCTCTCATCGCTCTCACAGCCTGCGGCCTGAAAAGGATGATGTTAATCCTAAAGTTAATGTCACTGGGAGAGAGAAACAGAAGAATGGGTGGGTGTGAGAGTGACACACTTCCAGGGATTTCATGCATCTGAAATCTGAAGAACTCAACTCACTCTGCTCCCTCATCTCTTTGTGGCCCATCAGTCAGTCTCTTCTTATTCCTTCAACTACTACACTTTGTCTTTGAAGTTTTGCCCTGCCTTGGTTTTTACCTCTCTTTTATTTGAAGCAGGCTGCCAGCTGCTAGCAGCCAGCTGCTTGACCCAGGTCTACCTCGCTTCATCTTGCGGGGCTCATGTGCGCTCGCATCAGGAATCATTTAAGTAAGCTAAATGTATCGCCATGGCAATAAACTCCAGAGTTACCGGAGAAGTACATGGAAGTAAGGCTGGCGACGATGTGTGAACAGTGCAGAAGAAACGCCCCTTTGGTTATTTTCTCCAGCAGTAAGTGGTCAATAAGGGGCGGTGCTGGAGCAAACTGTTTAAAAAGCATGCTGGTATGTGACCTGAGGGGTCAGGTGCCTGGCTACCAGCTGTCACGCTTTGAATATCAGTGTGTGCGCCCGTGGAGGATCCTTGGCTTGTGTGACTGCGTTTGTCCACGTGACGGGAGCCTTCGCATGCTCGTTAAGTTTTGCGGGATTTTTTTGACCTACATAGCGCCGTCGACGATCAGCCCCGGAGAAATCCGTGTTAATCAGCTGCCTCTATGGCCGGCCTGCCTGCCGGCCGCGAGCGGAGTGACAAAGCAGATCAGCAGACCTCGCTAAGACCGAAGAAACAATAAGCTTAGATTTTCATTTCTCTGATCCGCCTCCCCCTCATGCCTGAGCCCACTTTGGTCATCTTAGCGTGGGGCAGAACGGTGTCGTGAGAGCCGGTCAAGAGCGTCACACCAACTGTCCACTGCAAAAAAAGCTTTCTATTAAGCCCATCTGCCACACAAGAAATGCAACTGCCACAAATCAAAGGGAAAATTGTGCAGTTGCAAGAACACCAGTTACACTTAAAGTAGATTTAGAGACAATGCTGTAGTCCTAAGGGTGTGAATGCATAAACCTTATGCAACACTCCGTGAAGGCAACGAATGATTTGCCCAAATGGTTCCTCTTTTTTCCCCCAAATGTTTTTCCAGACTCTTAATCACAAACTATCTAATCCTAAATTAATCGAAAAGCTTTCCGCTTACCTCTAGAGTTGGTAGCCATGTCCGCCACCTTCTGAAAGGCATCTAAAAAGGCCACCGCTGCCAGAATTGTGGTCCTGTAAATACATTGGCAGGAGTTCATTTGCACACTGACCGCATAAGTAGTCTGTAAACACTGCAAGAGAATTTCCGTCACCGAGGTTTACTGTTCACAAGAACGACTCCTCACCTGAGTTGCGAGTGCAGCTTTGTGGCCTTGGCACTGAAGTCTTCCCAGACAGGGTAGGAGCTCTGATAAGAGAAAGGGAAAGTAGTCAGTTAAGCAAATAATATTCGGCAAGGACATTTAAGTGCACGGGCATACCCTGTCAAATATACACACACACACACACACACACAGTGTGCAAACAGATTTGGGAAGACATAATGTTCTCTCTGAAAGGAAAAACTCCGGTGCAGCTTGATAAAATTCCAGTGTCAACATTATTCAATTCATTTTGTCTTTAGTTCACACGTACAAGACAAATCCAAACGTGGCTGCAGTAAGTCAAGCAAGGCTTGGTTTCTTAGCTTGGAGGTACAAAAACGCTCCATGCTCTGACTTGTTTTTCTAAAGGTCAGCATCAGGTCCACACTTCTGTTATATTGCAGTCAATCAGCTTAACTGCCGTCTCCTCTTTTATGCCTTCACGTGTTTGCGTGCGTCTTGTACCCGCACGAGCTTTGTTAGCCCTCATACCACGACTGTTTACATGCACGGGACAAGGCGGTATGGGTTTGTCTTTGAAAAATCTGGATTAGATTTACCCCGGGATCATCACACGCTGCCTTGAGCTACAAGAGCAGAAGCTAAACATAAAACACATTCAAGGCTAGATCCCATTAGAGCAAGCGCTTGAGCCCTAGAGTAATGAGAGGAAGGCATAACCCCGTTGTGCCTCCGTGATGGAGAGGAGCCAAAAGGGGTTACACGTCCTTACTATATATAGCCAGAATGCAATCTGGAAACAGTCTTGCTCCTCATCACTTCAGGTATAACCTCCATTCTGGCAATGTCGGCATATGTGTCGCAGCTTTTCCTGGATAAAGCCTCTGCTTAAAAAGTGGTTTAAGAGCCATCATCTCCAGTAAAAAACAAAACAATGTTTGCAATGAAAGTCGCAGCATCGCCGTTTGCACTTGACTTCAACAGGTGTCTAATTAGCTTGTGTGGTTTGTGACTCCCAGGGGCCGGAGGGATGCGCTGCCAAGACACCTGAAAGAAAGAGGAGGGTGGTGGAGCAGGCAAAGCAGCAGAGGGGCACACATTCATTTTTTTGGCTTCATCCACACCCAGCAGCGTCCAGGGAGGAAAGGGTGGATAAAGAAAAGAAAAACACTTCCTCCCACTGCTTGTCATTCACTTGTAGGTGGTGATGAGGTTAAAAGAATTATCCTTGGAGATGGTGGGCTGTGTTGCTCAAGGACGTTTTCAAAGACGGTTCCTTCCCTACACAGATGCCCGAAATTGCATCCTGCATCTCTGTGCCACCCAGATACGGTCTAATCCTCAATTCTTGATCTGATCCTTACTGAATCATTTTTGTTCTTTTCACCCACCGTTCTGACACCGCCCACTCTTCTATGTCTTTTCCTGTAGCTTCGTCAGACGGTTATATAACCAACAAGTGCAGCTCATATCAACTGAATTTGTCAGTGCAGAAAAGCAAACAGGAGGCAGGATAAGTTCTATATGTGTACCATATCAGTAAGTGTACACTGCACTCCTACATTACACCACTGTTCATGAGAAAAGCTGCGCTGCTCCCTGGGGGTAAAGCTGGTCTGATGGGCTTGCGTGGCCCAGCCAGGCGGCAGGAATGAGGTCAGATGTCTGTCTCAGACAGTGGACATCGATACTGTGCTGACTAAGGGCTTCAGCCTTATTCATCTGCGCTGCTTATCAATACACAGACTGCCTCTTTCTAACAGCCCCAGTCTCTCTCTCTGGCCCTGGCTTAAGCTCGACACAAAAGGGAAATATATATAACCAAACAAGCTCTGGCAAGAGCCGAGAGCCGATTTCATTGAAGCCTGACAAATGAGAGCTCCATAAATAGTCTGTCCAAAGGCAGCGTGGCTCTGTGAGCCAGGAATCAATAAGAAATCTGCTAGGCTGAAAGTGCTGCCTGATGCTTGACTTATTTGCCGTTATTAACACCCGAGTGCATCATGAGTGTCCTCAACAATGAGAAGACAGCAAGCTGCCTCCGAGCCTGATGAATGCGTTCGCACTTTCCATCTGTTGTCCTGAACAACAACAGACCACCCTGGTTCAACTTCCTTGACTTGACCCCTCCCCCAACACACAGAAACGCACACACTTGCATGTATGGGGTAGATAATAGATTTCTTATTGCTGCACTAAAAAAAAAAAAAAAAGTGTCTTCCCGCTTCATATAATCAAGTTGCGGGGAGAGTCAATTTAATTACTAAGGAAAGGCCCGGATCATATAAGTGTTGAACAGCATATTGCAAAAGCAATGATTTCCTGCCACAAGGCCAAATGTCAGGAAGCACGATCAATAACCTTTCATGCCTGTTCCTGGAGGTTAAGGTGATGGAGCTGCTGTTTTTTTTAAAGCACCCTTCCATGGACGAATGGACGCTGGGATAACGAGGGAACAGTTGTTTGGGGTCAAATGGCACCCTTATTTGTATAATACCTGCACACCATGGCCTACTTTTTTAGATTATTTCTTCTGTTCCCTTGCTGATTTTGCTATTCAAAAGACTCTGAATGAATAATTTGACTGCCTGATTATGATGATAGGTCCTGACCCCTGGACCGTTCACTTGGTTTGAGCCACAAACACATTTTTGTTTAAAATGTGAAAGGAAAAATCAAAATTTTGTTCTGCTATTGCTACAAAGCCATCAGGTACTTTATGATGCGGAAATAAAAACACAGGCTCAAGTGTTAAATGTACCCACTGCCTGACAGACCTGCTGCACATTATGCAAATAACACAAAGGGAAACATGTTTCATCTCTCAATTTGTCCTGCAGCGCTGTTTCAAGTGGGGGAGGACCCGGTGAAAGAGACAAAGGCAGTAAAAAAAATATTCTTCTCATAAGAATCTGTGCAGCCACGAAGGACAGATAAAAAAGACGTGTCTACTTTAATTTATTTGCGCGTTACCTTCATGTCGTTCACGATGGCCTGGAATAATCCACCCAGCGCTCCACACTCCTTCTCCACCGACTCCATGGTGTCAAAAACAAACAAAAAAATAACTCGTGGAAAGACAAAAAATCAGACTAAATATCCCTCTGTCGAGACGTTTTCAAACATCAGACATGGAGATCTTTGTTTGGTTCATCCGCATATCGCTGCCCTCGCCTTACAACAAGCAACACCGGAGAGGATGCGAAGCCGCACAGCCCCACAACCAGGAGCGCACAGACAAAAAGAAATGTGCTGCTCGATGGCACCGGGTGCTGCCGCTCGCTCCGCCGCCGCCGCCGCCGCTACTCGTTGCCTCTCGGTGGCACAGGAGGGATGGAGCAGGGACGCGCTTTAACCGGGGTTGAGCTACAGCCGGAGGGCACATGCACGGCGGCTCCTCATGATCACCGCGTTAACACAAATGAACCGAGAGACCAACAATTCTGAGGGAACAGGGCAAGAGGAGGAGGAGGCGGAGGAGGGGTGCAACAGGATCGGTCGCAGGAGACGCGGGGACGCGCTCTGTTGTGTTAGCAGCGGAGCAGATGTCTCGGAGCTGGAGTCTCCCGTAATACGATCCATGGGAATGGAAAAGGGGCTGGTCGAGTTTTTTTTTTCTTCGCGTTTATTGGGTAAGGAGGAGGAGACAAGGAGGAACACCCCCTCCGCATCCTCCTCCTCCTCCTACTCCAGTCGTCCTTCCACCCCCACGCAAACAAAAGTGAAGCCCATGTCTTGGTGAACAATTGACTGACATGCAAAGCAGGATTTCCTCGGTTTTGTGTATTCACACACGCGTCTGTTAATGATCATTTGCACCGCTCTTTAGGTCTTAGCTGTTTTCAGGAAACAGTAGCATGTGGACCCATTATCGCCTCACTTTGCATTAGTTAATCTCGGTGATCAACACAACAAAAGACAAAGATGTTAATTGATATTAAAGTGTTTTGTTTCCTTCTCCTTTCTCACATATTAGAAAATACTCAAAGCTGGCCGAACAAAACCAATATTCCTAATCTACCAACAATTCTTGTTTATTTTATTAATTTTAGGATTACTTTCCAATTTTTCTAATTTCTTGTCGCTAACTAGCTGGGCTATATTATGTCTTTTAGCAGCTGCTAATCAGCGCACCTCATAAAAACACAACCCTTCAGATCAATACACAAATGATATAATGTGTGAACGATGTCAGGGTAGCTGATTCTCTGTGCTAAGCTAAAAACAAAGAAGCTAAGCTAAGTGGCTTCTTGTTCAAAATAGCTAAAAGATGATATAAGTGGTGTCGTTTAAACTAACTCGCTTAACTAATCTTTTATTCTTCACATTTTCTGTAAATAAACAAATCAATGGCTTGTGTGGTCTTAAGCTGCTGATAACCTTCAAACAAAGTGAGGCTAGCTCATTCCTTAAACCAGTATATGCTAAAAATAAGTTAAGCTCAGTGGCTTCTCGCTCAGAATAGTAAAACAACAATGTCAATGGCACATTTTTTGTAAAAAAAAAAAATATTTGTGACCTCTAGATGTTGGCAGGTAGAGTTGTTCCTACCTTCAAACAAAGCCAGGCTAGCTGAGTCTCTGTGCTAAGCTAAAAACAAGTTAAGCAAAGTGGCTTCTCGCTCAAAATTAAGCAAAACAACAATGTCAATGGAACATTTTTAACAAAATCTCTTAGGCTTGTATAAAGTCATAATTATTTCCTGTAAATAATTATGACCTCTAGATGTTGGCAGGTAGAACTGTTCCTAACTTCAAAAAAGGCCAGGCTAGCTGAGTCTCTGTGCTGAGCTAAAAATAAGATAAGCTAAGCAGCTTCTCGCTCAAAATGTAGCATGGCACATTTTAAACTAACTGTCTTAAGGAGGCTTACTTATCAAACATATTGTGTATTGTTTTTGGTTCTTAGATAATGGCAGGTCTTACCTTACAACCATCCTTTGTGCTAAGCTAAAAACAAATTAAGCTAAGTGGCCGCAAGCTATAAATGAATTTATGTGAGATTATTTCTGGTATCTTCTCAATGAACACTCTTAGTTAGGCTAAGACCAATCGCTTGTATTATTTCTACGCTTTGGATGGTTGCAGGCAGAGTTGTTCTTTACTTCAAACATACAAGCTGGCTGTTTCTCTGTGCTAAGATAAGCTAAGCTAAGCTAAGCTATGTTGGCAAATAATTCCATCCCAAATAATTCTCAGGAAGAAAAAAATCTTTCCAAATAATTCCAGTCTTCAATTTCCAATTAATCTGCCAAGCCAATTTAACTAATGAGACAGAAGATTTATTAGATGTCTCACAGTCTACTACAACCAGCGACTCTGCCCCTGACAAGGCCACCACAGTGTGATGTATTTCAACCACATTATCACTGGCCTGTGATGAGGTAGCCAAGGGGGGGCTGAGGTCACCCCACAGCGTTCCTGATAAACATCCTGTCAATCTATAACTCTACACATCTGCCACACACACACCTTCCTCTCTTATCTGCCAGCTTCTTTTTTCTTTTCTTTTTTACACAGGAGAATATCCCCTCCACCAAACAGACCTCACAGTGAAACATGGCACCACCCAGCCAAAAAACTGCAGCCCGCATCAGCAGACAGTCTGCCCTGGAGAGGAAAATTTAGTCTTTGCTATAATTGAAGGAGATTATTTTTATCAAATGTGTCTCTCTTTCACCATATCTGCTTTCACTCCCTTTAGGTCCTGTCAGTAGAGTTTGCTTACGAAGCAATTACATGATCGGTGTTGTGCCGTGTAATAATATCCTTTCTGCTTCTTATACAGTAGAAAAAACAGGGCTTCTGCTGCGGGTATTTATAGAGCAACCCGATACTCATCATCCTGTCAAAAGAGCAAAACTTATAAACAAGAACAGGGTCATAAACATTAATACTGTCGGAGCAAAGAGAAACTGAGAATAGCACAAAGAAAACACAATCATTCCGTCTTTTTATTAACTTGCGGTGACTCGATTTAGAAACTATGTCTGGTTTGGTATCTCCTGCCCACGTGGACAGACATGAGGTAGTGAGATTGGGACCGTGGCCCGGCCCCTTTGCTCTCACCACAGCGCTCATGGCATCTTTGAGAAAACAGCCATAAAACAGAAAATATCCTCAACACAGATGCTGACATTCCTTACCACCACCATCAGCTCTGCTTTGGAAAAAAAAAAGCTCTGTTCTTCTGCTCGCTGCCATACCGCTGATGCATGTGCGTCTGCGAGAGTTTTCTTAATTCGGCGAGGATGGGTTTTAGTAAGGAAAAAATGTGAAGGTTTCTGTTTCGCCTTCCCAGTAAGGCCGTGCAACTGAAAGCAATCATCAGCCGTAAACGCATCAAGCTGGGCAGACTCAGAAGATTTTGAGGGCTTATATAACCGACTTTAAGGGCTTTGACTGCCGGGTACATTTTCACCCACCATTGTGCGATAATGCCTGTTTGTTTTTCGGCCTTCGCACAGGCTGCATGCTTCACCTCGCTCAGGCCGCTGGAAAAACAATTTATCATTTTATTAGGAGCGGGAACAGTAAAACCAATCTGGCATTTGCTCAGCTTGAAGATAAGTAGTTACAATCTGGATAACATTTGTTTTTTTTTTATATACTAACATCTAGTTATATAAGCTTGGGAGTTTTAAAAGCAAACAGCTAGTTATATCTTGCTCCTCGTGAATGGTATTTCGAGTTTCTTCTAACCTTGACCCGACTGGGCCACGTGATAGACTGCGACCTTTCACATCTGAACAGGGTCCTACTATGACTCACCCAGAGCCTTTGTCTGACCTGGTATATCACCCGTAGTGAAGGATAACATTCAGAAAGCTGTGACCCCCTCCTTGGAAGTCCCTGCCGGGGTCACGCGTCCACTTGACCATCAACTCTATCCTGATTCATCAACCGTGGTCGACTTTGGTCAGGACGTTATGTAAGGGAACGTTTGTTTTTTTGTTTTTTTAACGCTCGCTTTGAACCTTGCGTCGAGCTCGCCTCACCTGCGGGGAATCAGAAGCTACAACAACACACACAAGGCTCCTGGTTTTCATTAAGATAAGATAAGCTTAACTGTATTGATCCCACAAAGGGTGCACACGGATGGACGGCAGAGAAGTGGATTATACAACATGTTTGAGAAATTCCTGCAGGCTTCTTAAATTCTTCTTTCTTTTTTTTTCCACCACAAAAGCTCGACACCGTAGGAATCCATTTGAATAGAATTAATTCAAGCTGCTGCTCTCTCTCTCTTTCCCTCTGTCTGACTGAGAGGAAACTACAAACTTCAACAGCCGTCTTTAAAGCCTACAGGGCACATAGATAGAGGATCTTGAAATGAAGCCTCAGTCTTGTTGATTGGCTTTGTGTTAATTGTTTTATTACTGCTCCCCTACCGACGGTTCACAGTTAATATTTAGTGTGTGCACTGAAGTAAAAGTTGTCCTATTAACACAAATGGAAGCACTAGAAGAAACATGACTTTTTTTTTTCATTTTGTGCATTACAACTTGTTAGTTTTGGGAACATAACTTCATTTGGTGAATAAAACAACAGGGATTTTATAAATCCGCAATCACAATCTTTTCCGTGTTTCCAACATTTGCTGATTCACGTTTCTTTCAGTGTCCTCGGGGGGAATTGATTCAAATTTTGATTTGTCCGGCTTGATTTACCTTGCTGAAAGTAATACATTTTATATGGGCAGCCGTGAGTGAATTTGTGTCTTTTTTAATTTTTAAGTTTTGCCTCTGAGGCTACATGCAGGCTGTCCAATTTCATTTATGAAAGCGAACCTCAAGGAAAATCTGCCGACAAGACCCAGCACTAAGAAAACGTATTTTTGCTTCTCATTTCATTTTCATTTTCTTTTACAGACGGAGTAAAACATGGAGTATCATAAAGCATCAGGCCGTCAGTGAAAGTAAATCTGATTTTAAGCATTTCATCATCATATTTGGAGCCAATCTTTCGCTCTTGCAGAATCCCGTTTGACCTCATTATGCTGAAGTGCGTTTAGTATTATCTACATTCATCTTTCGCTCTGTTGTTTTCAGCTCCTGTCAAATTTCTGACAGTCAGACACGACAGGCAGATTACCATCCTTTTTAGTTGACAGAAATTGTAAAGAGAGACCATTTAGTGCTGATTAAGTCCCAACGGTGTGGCGTCCATATGGAGCAATAATTGTCTTAAATACTGAAGCTTTCCAGCAGCACTCAAATTCAGCGACACACAAAATATTTGCACTTTTAACCTTCACCCTGACACGACCAGTTTTGACAAATGATGAAGACGATTTTATAATCAGCGTTTGGATGTACTGGCACTCTCGGACAAAAACAAGCCATGTTTGACACATTGTCATCTATTTAAGCTGCGGCCATTTCGTCCCCGTCCGGCAGCTGGCCGCCGCCACTCTTGCGGGTCAGAGAAGGTTCGAGTGCTCCTCGGTGGCGTAAATGCGACACGCTGCATCCCGCGTGTCAACACATCACAGATGGATAGAGAGCTGTCCTCGGAGAGGGATCGCAGTCTGTTGGTGAGCGCTCTTCGCGTTGCATATCCCACAGAGGTCTCTTCAAACAAGGGGTGGATGGCTAACGAATGAGCTCATGTAAACTAAACTGCCCAGAGATAGGCTCTCCCTCGGGCCCGCTGCATCTCGTGGAGCCTTTCTCTTCATCTCCTCGTCCTTCACTTTCATCCACCCCTTGTTTTCTAGCTCGACTCTTTTCCAATCTCTTCCTTTTTGTTCCTGTCCACTTTTACCTTTAAACCCTCCCTATTAACTATTTAGTTTCCTTTTCCTAGTGCCCCCTCAGGAAGTTTGAGTATCGTCCCCTCAGTGTTAAGAGTAGGATCACAGACTCTGTGTGAGCCTGTGGAATTTCCTCTATAGTTTGTCCGGCAGGTCCCGCGCTCCCCCTTGTACTACCCCACAGCGAGCATGTGTGCATCTGTGTACATCCTGCAAAGATCAGGGCTGCGATACAGTAGAGGACAGGAGAAGGTCTTAGGGAAGAAGAGGGAGGCAGTCGCACTGAAATCAAGGCCAAAAGCCTTCATCTGTGGTATGCCTGGCTGCGTGACTCTCTTTATTGGGAGCTCTGCTTGACCCCTGCACACCCGCTGAACCGCGCACACAAACAAACACTGGGACGGAGACGCAAGCGGAATAACACCAAGGCTGGAAAGCCATAAACATTCATCCACTCGAGCACACAAACAGAAAACATACACACATGCCAAGCTTGGGAAGTGATTAAAAGTCATTTCCTCCATTTTAAGCGTGGAAAATATCGTTGGATACGGGCAAGATTATAGGACTTAATCCACGTTGGGCTCTACCTTTTCTTAGCGCTAAGAATGCTTCTGCTGTCATCCAGAATATCTGACTTTTAACAGCGTCCCGACACATCTACCGGAGACATGTATGAGGAAACGCAGACCTCTTTAATTTTACCACAGAACAGCAGCAAGAGCAGCAGCAGCGACGCAGACACAAACTGACATGTGGAACCAAGCAGTCGCATGGTGGATACCGTGTACACAATTATCCTACAATGTAAAAATAAAAATATAACAGACAAGGATATTCAGCGAGCTGACACATTTTCACTTCGCCTCGTCCTGAAACTCAATTTATCTCCGCCCGAGCCCTTGAATCTGTTTATCTCCCGCAAGGACGTGACACTCCAAATTATCTGGAGGGAAAACACTCCCATTGATCATATTCTGTCGTGGTTGTTCATTTCAATAAGACCCGATGAGCTTGGGAGTAAACAGAGAGCTGCTTTTGCTCTTATGGTGACAGTGTCTGCTCTCGCGCCTCAAATATTTAGCTTTCAGAGCTCCATGCTGTGAGACAACCAAGATGAACAGAAGAGCTTCCAAGCTCCGTCTTTTATTTAAATGCACGAGAACCAAAATTAACAACGAGAACGCAGGGAGTGTGGAGAAACCTCGGCAAGGACAGTGTTGATCCTCTCACCATGGTGAGATTCACAGTGATGTGCCTCCCACACACACATAAAATAAACACAGTTAGAGCTGACATTCCACTTTAAGGAAGGAGAGTGACCCGGGTCAGAAGAGTGTTTGGGCATTGCTGCCATTCCACGCGAACTCCCTCATGAGCCAGTGTCAGTCCACGGGGTATGGATGTTGTGTATCCAGCCGTGCGTGCCAGGTGCATCTGTTTGTGCACATGTGAGCCGTGTACATGTGCGTCTTAAGAAATATGCCCCTTAAATCCAGCAGGAAGTACACAAACAAGAGCGGTACTCTGTCTGTGTGCTGCTGTCTGGGAGAAGAGGGCTTGTGCGGTAAAGAAAATGTACTTTCTTTTCTGTTTTCCTGTCTGCAGCGGGAACAGAACTCTGTGACTTCTCAGTGAACTATCCAGCAGCACGCCAGCCCTGTTTGTGTGTGTGTGTATGCAGCGAGGACACAACACCCGGGGTTCAGTTTGGTGGAGCACAGGCCCAGGGAGGAAGCTCGTCCTCTGGGGAGTCGCCCTTGGGAGTCAAAGTTCTGGAGGTCACTCAAGACAAGCTCGGCAAATTCAACACCCACCAGCGGAGAGTTGCGCGGAGGAACGAGCAGAATCTGAAAGCAAACAGGCATCCTGCGAGAATGTTTAAACATTTGCTTCTTGGTGTCATCCATCATATTCAGCGCAAAAATAAGTCTGTCCGCATTAACTGCAGCACAATAAATCACGGCAGCAACTACTATGACAGCTCATCTCTGACAGCTTTAATCACCCGAAATAGAATAACAAGAGTGGGCTCGGGGAGCTGAACGTCAGCGTGCTAACATGCCCACAGAGGCAATGCTAATATGTAGATACTTAGCAGTGTTTATCATGCTCGCTCTCTCAGTTTAGTCTGTTAGCAAGCTTTCTAATTACCATTAACTTCGGTTCAAGCGCAGCTGAGGCTCATGGGAGTTGATGTTTAGTTATCCAGGTGGCTTATGGATCCGAATTTTTGATCTGACTCTTTTTTTTCTGACTTTCCAGCATAGAGAAATGTGTATTAATGATCATATTACTGCTCCTGTGAATGCTAGTTCATTGTAGTAGCTTTGTGTTTAGAGAACTGTGGCGTCATTTTTCCACTGTTATGAGTCAAAATGTTGACAGTGGGTTATTCTGTGGAAATCGTAAATATGTTTTATACATTTGGTGGGCATCCAAGCCCCGTTTGTTTAGGCGTTTCAGTCTGGAGGAGCAGAAATATGCTCACAGCTTTTATAGACACAGACATCCCTTTTTGTGGCTTGCTGCCACCTAGAGTTCTACATGTGCATCACTAATCTGACATTCAGTCATTTTCTGTTCTTGCTTGCACCCTGGAGGTTGGGGGGGGGGGGGGGGGGGGGCAGTCTTTGGACGGTGGACGGTGGGAAGAAGCTGGACGGTGGGAAGAAGCTGGACTACCCGTAGAGAACCCATATAGACACAGGGAGACACAGGGAGACACAGGGAGAACATGCAAACTCCACACTCCCACTAAGTATCACCAATGCATCATCAGCAATAAGAAAATCTATATGTACAAAAATGTACTGAGAAATTAAGGGGACCAAGCACAGATCCATGAGGTACCCCATTTGGATGATACCTGGACTTTATTCTTTGGCATGTGGCTTTGAATGAGTAACTTGTGAGACCTGTGAAAGTACAGATTCTGCCATGTAGGGGGGAGTTCAAAGTAACACGACAGCTTTAGGGAACGACGCTGATATCAAGGATGAAGGATGTGTTAGAAAAAAGGAAAAGCCCCCAGTTGGCCTTTGATTACAGCACGCATTTGCTGCGGCATTGTTTCGAGAAGCTTCTGCAGTGTCACAAGATTTATTTCCATCCAGTGTTTCATTTTTTAACCAAGATCTTGTATTGATGATGGAAGAGTCTGACCACTGCACAAAACTTCCTCCAGCACATCCCAAAGATTCTCAATGGGGTTAAGGTCTGGACTCTGTGGTGGCCAATCCATGTGTGAAAATGATGTCTCATGCTCCCTGGACCAATCTTTCACAATCTGAGCCCCATGAATCCTGACATTGTCGTCTTGGAATATGATCCATTGATGGAATAACCTGCTCATTCAGTATATTCATGTAGTCAGCTGACCTCATTCTTTGGGCAACGTAATGTTGCTGAGCCTAGACCTGAGCAACTGCAGCAACCCCAGATCATAGCACTGCCCCCACAGGCTTGTACAGTAGACACTAGGCATGATGGGAGCATTACTTTATCTGCATCTCTTCTTACCCTGATGTGATGGTTCTCCACTATCCTTCCAGGTTTTAATAACGTGTTGGACAGTTCTTAACTCACTTTTAGTAGTTTCTTCAATCTCCTTAGATGTTTTCTCTGCTTGATGCATGCCAATGATTTGACCCTTCTCAAACATACTAAGATCTTTTCCACAACCACAGGATGTGTCTTTGGTTGATGGTTGTTTAAGAAATGAGAAGCTACTCATTGCATCAGTTGTCGTTAAATAACTTGTTCCCAGCTGAAAGATAATCATTCATGCAGTAATTATCCAATAGGAGGCTCGTACCTATTTGCTTAGTTAAATCCATATGGTGACTTTTCTTTTGTCCAGGCCGTGTGTGTGTTTAATCAAATGTACCAGGCTTCAGCATTCAGTGCTCTAAAGGTGCAGCACTACACTTTTAATGTGCACAGAATCCATAATTAAAACAGGCTTGTTTTTGAGAGAAAACACACACACACACACACACACACAGGCAAGTGTTCATTTCAAAGAGGACGTCATTAAAAATGCACATTACAAACACGAATACACAAATCAATGTAGAATACATTGTTCACACCCTGCCGAGTACCCACATGTAGAATCTTTAAGGCCACTGGGAGAAATAATAAAGTCAGACCACACACACAGAAACATACGCACACAAGGAATTCTCGCAAATGATTGTCACCGCACTTCTGAAAGACTGTCAGTTTGATTACGATATTTCTAAAATAGTGCGGGTTTTTTTTCTGTCATTTCCCGATTGCTGAAGTTGAGCTAAACAGCTTTAGTTTCAAACAATATACGCACACCATCGTGAAGGGAATTGAACTAAAACTTTAAATTTAAATGTAATGCTTTGATCGCTTAGTTCTGAGTCTAAACCTTAAGTATTTGGACAGTTACACATATTTCGTTCTTCGCGTGTTTCAACACACTGAAATGTGAAATAAATAGGTAGATACATTAAAGTCGCAAGTCTCAGATTCACTTTCACCCACACAGGTACTTGGACACTTGGATAGGTAAAGTTGCCCACAATGTATCAGGGCAATTTTGGGGGTTTCTAGATTTGTTTTTTCTTTTTTGCATATACAGCAAAGCACCATGAATGGAAAACTAGAACGTGGCAAATGTTCTGGTAGACACAGTAGCGGCGTTTCTCGTACATGATCTTAAATTAATTTGCATGGAAGTAAAGCGAGCGTTGCATGCTTCATTGTCGACAACCAAGCCGAAGCTGAGGCAAAGCGATCCTGCAACGAGCGAGGAGCTGACGGCGTCTGCAGCTGGTGCGTCGGCATGTTCCCTGCATTAAATTCAAACTAATCAAGTCAAAACTGAGACTCTGAACTTTAAGGTGGTATCGGTTATTTTAGATAAAAAAATGTCCAAATACTTTTTTTTTGTCTGACAAAGAAAAATCCCACAGCAGCTTGAAATTAAGAGTTAGTGGACATTCATTAATCTGATCTGTGATCAAACTGTTTTTCCGTTCCTGGTTAAAATACGCACTAATTTTGTTCTGGCTCCAGGTCTCGCAGTTAACTCCATGTGCGTCACAGCGAGGTTTCCTTGGATTTGGGCAAAACAGGCTTGAAGCTCAAGATCTCCGTGAAGACGTGGCCTAAAGAAGGAATCACAGGTAGAGCTTAATCAGTTCATGATGATAATTCTGATTTTACATCCTCAGTACTGATCTTTTCGGTTTCTTAGATCAATCCGTGACCCTCTCCCTCCCTCCCTCCCTTCCTCCTCCTCCTCCTCCCTCCTCCTCCGTCCCCTTCATCCTTACGTTTCCACTGGTCCACGGTCAGCTCTGCGTTTTCAAGCGAGTGGTCGTACGGCTCTGCTTCCGTCTCCTCCCCTGGTTCTCTGAACTCGGCGAAGTAAGGTAGCGTGAGGGCCTCTGCAGCCGTTACCCGTTCCTCCGGATCCAGCAGCAGCATGCGCTCCAGCACAGACACGGCTGAGGAAGGAAGAACAGCAGAATGACAGACAGCTGAACTGGAGTTCCACTACCAAAATGAAGATACAGCAAGTGGAAGGCTGAGCGTGACCTACCGTGTGGACTAGTAGTGGAAAACACCTTCTGAAGGTCTTTCTTTTCCACTTTTGGAAGACCTTTGATGTAGCGTTTGGCCTAAGGGTCGACATACAAAGAACAATAATTCATAAATAAATAATAAATTCAAATAATACATTTTTGTATTTGGACCTGTCAGAAACTTGTCCTGAACTCACATCCTCAGACTCTAGTTTCGACATTAACTCCGGAGACGGCGTTCCCGTGAGCTTCATGATCTCAGTCAGCTGATCTAGGTCTGGGGACCAAGGGGTCAAGGTTCAAAGGCGACATTTAAATGAGTCAGAGGTGGGACATTCAGTTCATCCAGTTAGCTAGATTAAGCTAGATTAAGACTTCTATGCTGAGGTACCCCTCTCTGTGTGTATAAAGTCTGAAGGTAGAGCGGTGAAAGGATACGGTCGTTGCCTTTAAAAAGAGGTTTTCCTTGCAGCATCTCTGCCATGATGCAGCCCACAGACCAAATATCCACTGAGGAATAGAAACACAAGACAGAGTTAATTATAAAAATAAAAAAAACACACCACATATTCAATACAGCTGGGACATTTTAGCCCTGCGGTCTGCAACATTCAATGACTGCGTTCTAAACAAGTGTAGGGTTAGAAATGAGAAGACAGCACCACCTAGTGGATTTATAATGTCATAACAGATGATCAACACTATCTCCAATAACAGATATCTGCATATGAATATTCAGAATGCGCAGGCAAGGCTACGGGATGCTTTTAGGTTTTCATTTGTAATCTGAGTAGTACTGAACAGTCTTGGCTGTACACAGGTGGACTGCGCAAGAGCGAAAGAGGCGTTCAGCCTCGGTCAGCGAGCAAGATAACGCGTCACAAACTAATGCCCCAAACGAAGCAGCTGTGGACTCTCAACTCCAAATTCATTCCCGTGTCTCAAGTTGCTTCACGGGCTGTAAACAATAACTGGCACGCAGAACCGCCAGCCTTGGCCCAGATATGTTGTTGTGATATCTGTTATCTGGAAAACCAATGGCAAAACTGCAAGCCCCCAAACACTGGCCGTTGCCTCCAGAGCTGAAGTCAGCAGGTGATAGCAGGTGGGTTTATACGGTGCGTCCTGGCATATTGGCATTGTGAGATGCACGCTGTGTTTCCTGAACTTTTTTCCCGTAGTTTAAAATATTATAAATTAGCTTTGCTGAAACACACATGCACTCATTTTGACCACTTCTTCCCTTCGACCCGAGCATTGCAAAGGAACGGCTCCGTGGCCCATTTGTAATGTACCAGTGAGTTGCTCCACGTCAATGTGGGAAGAAGATCAGCTCCTCAAGGATGTAAGAAAAGTACGGTTGACATAATACCTCTGGCATTCTGCGTGGAAGCCAAGGCTGAATATCCTGAGGTAGCAACAAAAGCACGGACTGCACTTCCATTTCCAACATTATACCTTATTTAGTTTTCTGCAATGAATCCCAACTAAAACTAAATTGTCCAAAAGACTGGACAGAGGACACAAGCTACTGGAGTCACGGTCTCGAAGTCGCCCCCCAATAGGTGCATCTAGTTATATTGGTGAATTGCTCCTGGTATTAAGAGCAAAAAAGGCTCGGGACCTCTGTTCTGAACCGAATCTGCCACTGAAGAATTATAAATACAATACACCAATATACACCGATCAGGCATAACATTATGACCACCTTCCTAATATTGTGAAGGTCTTCCTGGTGCCACCAAAATAATTGTGACTTATCAGAAAACGGGCATGGACCCTTCTAAAGGTTTTAGATAATCAATGTTGCTTACTTCTCCTGTCAGTGGTTTTAATGTTATGGCTGATCGGTGTATCGACTGACTGAATGCGCTGCATCTGAATGACAATGCCACGTTTCATATAAAAGGGCACAGCTCGTATTTAGCTACGATTTTGTTTCAGATCCACCAGAAAGCATCCGACTGAGGGCAACAAGTTCTGTCCTGTTCTCGGCAGGTTGTAAAGGTCACTGTGAGAAATGTAGTAAGTCGCTCGCTGAAGCAGCCGAGTTCAGGGTAAATCACAAAACAAGCAGTCCGTGTCACATCATAACGAAACACAAGAACTGAGGTAAGCGAACATGACACACAGTCGACAGTATGAGCGTTTTTTCCCTCTCATTAGCGCTTCATTACCAGTTTGGGTGTAGTGCATCCAGTTCAGGATGACCTCTGGGGCTCTGTACCAGCGAGTCACCACGTACCCCGTCATCTCGCTGTCCGCCTGCCGCGCCAAACCGAAGTCCAAGATCTGACAGAACATGGCAAGAGACACCAGCAGAGTTAGGCGCTGTCTAATTTACACCAAGAGCCGACGGACGTAACAGGCCTGGAAGTCTGAACTTATCTTTGTACCTCAATAAATGTCCTTCCAGGCCGTTTAATAAATAAACCGCAAATTAAGACACATGGCCGCACGGACGTACCTTGAGCTCACAGTCTTGGTTGATGGCGAGATTTCCTGGTTTGAGATCCTGTGAAAGTTGGTGTGAAAAGACTGTGAGACAGCCTGTAGTAAACAAGGCGGCGTGCAGCAGAATGGAAAGAGAAACTCAAGAGGTGAAAAAACGTGTGAACTAAAGTTTAAAAAAAAAAGGTTCACACTTACGGAGATGCAAATGAGACGCTACTTACCCTGTGAATTATACCGGCAGAATGAATATACTGGAGGGGGAAAAAAAGAAAGAACGGGAGGCGGATTTAATCAACTGATCAGTTTAACTAGAGAAATAAAGCCGCTTTAATTGATCAAAGTAGAGCTCTCCACCTTCAGGCCTTTGAGCATCTGATAAACCAAATACTGGATTCTTTCTTCCGTCAGCTTCTGCAGCTTCATCAGCTTCCTCAGATCTGTCCCCATGAACGGCATCACCAGATAACTTGGGGGAAAAATGATTATGATTATTATAACTGGCTACAGCCATATATATATATACTATACTGTAATGCTGGTTACTAAATGTTATTAATGAATGTTAGCTTAAAGGGGAACTACTGTTATTTACAATGTGGACCTTATTTCTGGCATAAAATATGGTTGTTTGCTCACCCATATAACTTTTATGTAATTCGTATTCCTTTGGGAGATAATCAGATCTGCGTATTTCCATATAGTGGGAGTGACTGGGGCACCGAAACACGGCCTCTAAATAACACATTATCTGCCGCGAAACTTTTTCATTTCAACAGTAGCTAGTTTTTTGCAACATGGCTGAATATTTTTGTGACTCTGAGCTTGTGGACGAACAATAGCAGTAGCAGAAAACAAGTAAACAAGCCGATGGTCACGGGCGCACGCGGCGTTCAGAGATGACATCATCGAGGTCAGAAGACATCATTATCCGGGGTCTGTAGATTGACCTACAGACCCCGGATGATGATAACAGCTAACTCCGGACTCAGCGGGGAATAGCACTAGTGTATTATAACAAAATATTGGTGAAATGAACGAGTTTCGCAGCAGATGATGTGTCATTTAGAGGATGTGTCATTTAGAGGATGTGTCATTTAGAGGTTGCGTCTTGGTGCCTTGTCACTCCCGCTATATGGATAACACTGATCTAATTATCTCCTAAACAAGTGCAAATAACACAAAAGTTATATGGGGGAGTAAACAACCATATTTTATGCTAGAAATAAGGTCCAGTTTATAAAAAACAGTAGTTCCAAATTGGGTGAAAGGTGAAGAAAGTATAACCATTTTTACATGTAGTGCCCCCTTTCCACAGGTGACTGGACAAATTAACATAATTGCAAGTAAAATATTCATTTTTGACACCAAATAATTGTCTTCAGTTCCTGGTGCTGCTTTTGTTTTGGGTTATCGTCCATCTCTGCTGTGAGGCACCGTCTAATTATCTCTGCTTCCGTTGAGTCTGAGCCGACGGTATCTCTACACACTCTCTACACAATCCATCCCACTGCTTCTGTCTTCTCATCTGTCACATCGTCAATAAACGCTAGTGACCCAGTGCCGCTGGAAGCCATCCGTGCTATGCTCACACATCGCACAGCATTCAGAAAAGCACACACACAGCTTACACCGATCAGCCACAACATTAAAACCACGGACAGGAGACGCAAATAACATCAATAATCTTGTGACAGTTCGGTGTAATGCTGGGAAAGTTTTGGGCCAGGCATTCATGTGGATGTCACTTGGACATGTAGCACCCACCCAGACCAGACCAGGCCCCTCCCCTCAATCCATAAAACCCTAATAATATTCTGTTGCCAGACACCACAGGACACCCTCAAAAGGCCTGTGTCCGTTCTCTGGTGAGTCCTAACTGTTTTAGAGGCACAAGGGAGACCTACACAGTATTAGGAAAGTGGTCATAATGTTGTGCCTGACCCACACAGGCCACACTTGGAGACAATCCAATAAATAAATGATGAATTAACAGCCGACGTCGGTCAACGAAACAGCTTTGAGTAATAAAAACAGACAGCTGTGTGTAAAGATGGTTTTCATTCTGACACCTTTCCTTTCGATGTGGATGCAAATTAAAGTCGAGTCTGAACTTCAAGCCCACATTCACGATATAATTATACAAACGTATGCATAGCCGTGCACTCTGGGTACAAGCAGAGCAGTTTAATGCTGCAGTGAGAGCAGCAGAAAGTGTACTCACAAATCATGGAGTCTGTCCAGGGAGAGGTCAGCAGTGAACACATCTAACAGGCCAATCACCTGCGTCAGATGGAAGTTACATCTCATGAGCCACGTCTTCAAATAATCTTAATTTGAATGCATTTGAATACTTAAATGGCTAGAATTTGAAGAGTTAACAGCAGACGGTGTACAGATTGACAAAGAAGGAGATATTGAGTGCCTCACATTCTCGTGTTTCATGTGTCTGAGTAGCCTCAGCTCCCTGTAAGCCCGCTTTGCAAAGACCTCAGACTGGAAAGGTCTGTAGAGTTTCTTGATCGCCACTTTGGCTCCTGTCCTGGAGTCCTGAGCTGAGCTGCAAAGAGAATGCATGAGAGAAAAAAATATGATCCATCGGGTGACCTGCAATGAGTATGAGGAAATAATAATCTAGTCTAGGAACTGCCATGTGACCAGGGAACAGATCATCCGGGTGCATTACTGAAGAGTTGTTTAGATGAGAAATATACATAAACTCTGGCTAAGCCACAGGGAGCAGTGATCTCTCTGGTAGGGGCATGCGGCTGCCTGTTTTCGACCTCAACTTTCAGACGTATTTCCAGAGTAGGTCATGTGTTATTAAATTGTGTTCAGCCAGTGCCCGCCCCAGCAGTTAATCATTGGCAACAAAGGGGCCGCATGCAGCGAGACGCACAAAGGTCCCCCGGAAAGCAGCTTTTTCCATCTCTGTTTCAGTGAACTTGCCGAGCGCATCTCTTTCGCCCACGACTACGTTTAGCTGAGTCTTACAGATGGCGTGACTGAGCAGAACCCGCCGCGGAGGTGTCGGTGCAAGTGTCTCCATCATATGAGGAAGTGGAGCAGCGTGTGTTCAGCGGAGCGCACATATACTTTTTCTTTTGTTTGCCCGTGTGGCACCGTCTGCCCCGTCGCCCCCCTTTGTTAGAGAGCCCCACGCCGATCAGCGCGACTATCGGCGGCATAGCTTCTTCCACTTTGGGAGATTTTCACTTACCACACCGTCCCGTACGCGCCGGTCCCCACCTGCCTCAGATCCCGGTACCGCTCCGGTACCTCCCACGAGGTTTTGTTGACTTCCTGGCGGTAGTAGCCGGGTCTGACTCGCGCAGTCATGTTTATTTAGTTATTAAAAAAAATCAAATAAGAACTTCAGCATAGATTCCTCTTTGGTTCTCTCGTCTCTTCCGGCGCTACACGCCCATTGTCCCAGATCCCACCTATGCGCTCACCCTAGATCATTACGCAGCTCAGGGCGCACCCTGAGGGCGCCGAAAGCCACTCCCGAGTTTTGCTGAAGGACTACAATTAAAGGTAAAGAAGAGAGGGCGAGGAATGTGAGTAACACGAGAAGGGACTGGCAACATTTTTTGTCTAAAATGCGTCGGTAGGTGTGCACAATTTGGATAGCAACCATTAAGGCAATCTACTCTGTTAAACAATAATTAGTACTTTGATGCAGCAGTAAGCACATATTTCAGGCTTGCTGGGACACGAGCGTTACAGAAGGCCCTGGGGGGTAAACAGAGCCAAATATGTGGTGGTAGAAATACTAGACGGTGCCATGCATCCAGGAAACAGAACAAGGAAACAGTACTAAGAAAGAAAGACACGTACATGTTGCATGGTCTGTGTCACACTTAAGCAAATAATGAAAAGGATTTAACACTTGACAGCATTTGCATATGGCAGCACTAAAATAATGTTACACAAAACACACAAAATAAAGCAGAGGCGGACTCAAGTTTATTGGGTTAAGGCTATAAACGAGGAGGAGCTCGACCATATTTCATATATATTCAATAAAAACAAAATAGAATATTAATACAATTCCATTTCTCATTCAAGGGTGCAAGTTATTATCTGTACTGTTCACCTTATGAGAAGGCTCAGAGTCAAAATAATTCATGAATGGGTATTTTTTTTTTTTGTCCCTTTACTTTTCTGTGGCATCACATTTGTGGCACAATCTGCTACGCACTTCCTCTTTTTTTTGGTGGCCGCAGCCATAAATAATCAAATTTGACACCTAGTTCTCACTTTGCCTTCACTCAGCGGGGTTGCAGTGCTTCCTAGACATTGCAAAAGTAATAAGTTATGATTGTGGCTATGTGCCTGTGAAGGTACAGTTTAGCGTCTCTGTCTCTGTATATATAGAATATATTGTGCGTGTTTCTCTACTGCGGCTACTCACTCCCTTTCACCCACAGATACAAAATTATTATTAGACTCAATCATCCTTTCTCTCTCTCTCACATACACACACAAACCATATAATTTGATATACATCAGACCGGCACAGGCATTGACTTTAGCTTGCGACACGTCCCGTCGGATTCAGGGAGAAAGCAAATGACATTTGCAGAGACGTTAATGTGAGGAAACGTTGCAAAACAAAAACAATAAAATTAAAATGGTCTATAAATGACTTTAAGAAAATATGTCAGGTGCATAGAAAACGAGCAAGACGCATTAAAAAAAATTATCTTCAGTCATGGCCCCTCAGTCTCCTAGGATCAATGTCCAGAAGTGTCTTAACACATCTGTTTTACTTTAATGAGACTCCTGGTTAGCAGATTACTACTGTGACATAGGCGTGTCTGAAGCCAGAGCCCTAACCAGCAACTCTTACAGGCGGTTTATGCTTCCGTGTCACGGAACGGCAACAACCCAGACCCTGCGCAGACCCTAACGCCGTAGCCTCACGTCCTTGGTCCACTTGATAGTAGCACGTTTCTGCCTCAGTATTTCCGGCTGCTTCTCCGTGTCTCCAAATTTCAAACTGATTGATTTGGATCAATAAAGCTGGAACACACAGAGGAGAGGTTAACCGAGGAGGTTCAGCAATGCAAACATTTATATGCCTCCTCTTTAAGTTGCCATTGATGACAGTGAAGCAGGAAGTAGAAAGAGTAATTAACCCGACTTCCAAAAAAGACACAGCGGTGAGCCAGACTGATGAGACCACAAGTATAAATGACTCGCGTAGGCTACGTGCCTAGGTTTCGGCGTCTCGTCCCACAGAGGCATAAACTGCACTCTAGCAGCCCACAGAAAGAACCCAACCCCCCCACTACAACCTATTCTTCATATAATACAGGTTACAGCAGGCTGGGAGTTCTTGTATAACCACTAGCAACCATGATCCTGTAAAGCAGGCTTGTGTGCCGGGTGTCCTTCCTACCGACATTATGCCACAGCTGTTCAGATTAAACTGTTCATGAACACTCCTCGGTGCGCTCTACTCTTCCTTCGGGTCAATAATTTCATCCCAAGCAAGCCCAAAGACTCAGATCAGTTTTTGCTGGTGCGACCAACTAAGAGACTCTTTGGCGTGATTAAAAAAAAAAAAAAGAAGAAAATATTGCGCTCTGGACCCATATTGCCGGTCTGATGTATAATGTATGTTGAGGCGACACCCCACGGCTTCTCAGAGTCAGACAGGTCACTGAGGGACTTGTTGTCAGACTCGTCATGAATAGCAAACCAAACACAAGACGGACAGGGGAAACAGTTGAGCAGAGTTGGGTTCGCACAATATTGTAGGCAAGTCCAAGCATTTTCTTTCACCTTTCAACAGATCTTACATCTGGAATTATCAAGGACTTCAGGGTGACCCAGATAGCCCTTTGTCAATCAAACTCATCCCCTTCTGGAGTTAAAGTCCACTGTTTCACTAAGAACATCAATCAGAAGGGTTTTATGTATTTGTGCAACCAAACTCCACTCACTTCCTGTTCGTTTCGTGTCATGTAGCCAGCCTATGGGGTGTCGAGCCTCCTGCTAACTTCCCCGATGCATCCAGCCAAAGCAACAAGAGAGAGTTGGACAGTGAGAGGAGATAGTGTAAAAATAAATTTAACGCCAATCAACTCTCTTGCCGCCTTCGGCCGGAAAAGCTGTTAAGTCAGGGAAGTTATTACGAAGATCATGTGACACAGATCTCATGGGCCCAAGCGGGGGGCTTGCTGTCATAAGGCACGGGATTTCTGGCCGTGGACGTTGCGCCTTCTCGCTGCTGCTGCTGCTCCTCCTCTCCCTCGTCCCTCTCTGCCTGCGCACCGGCGCTGCCTCCCCCGACCCACGCGGGAAGCTCCAGGCCCGGCTGCGAAGAGAAAGGCTTCTCCAGAACTTTGAGAACCTGCTGAACCTGCGGCACAGAGAGGAAGTGAGAGCAGGTGAATGGCCCCGGATGTGGAACGCTGAAACCGAAGCTGTTAAAAGGGAATAAAGTGTAATTGAGTCTAAAAAAAAGGGTCTAAAACAAAAAAAGGGGAACTACTGTTTTTTTATAAGTTTGACCTTATTTCTGACATAGAATTGTTAACTATTTGTTTGGGAAATATTTAGATCAGCGTATATCCATATAGTGGGAGTGACTGGGGCACTGAAATAACGCATTATCTGCCAGGAAACTCGTTCATTTCACCAATATTTTGTTACGATACACTAGTACTATTCTCCGCTGAGTCCGGAGTTACCTATTATCATCATCCAGCATCTGTAGATTGAGCTACAGGGCCTGAATGATGCCTTCTGACCTGGATGATGTCATCTCTGAGCGCCGCACAAACCCTCAACGGTTGGCTGGTTTACCTGTAATTTAGTACTGCTAGTTTTTCTGCAACATGGCTGAATATTTTTCCGATTCTGAGGTTGTGGACGAACCATAGCAGTAGCAAATTACAGGTAAACATGCAGATTTTATGCTAGAAATAAGGTCCAGGTTATAAAAAGCAGTAGTTCCCCTTTAAAATCAGTGCTAGTGTGAAAACTGAGTGCAGTAGAAACAGCTTTTTACAATAAAGATCCTACTGTATTAATGCACAAGAAGTAAATTAACATTCAAAATAACATTTAATATAAGTAAATATCACAGTGGACCAGACTCTGACCTCAGAGAAGTCTCCATTCTCTGCAGCCTCTATGGCATTCTGGGCAATGTAGTTCCTGAGAACTACGCGAGGGTTGGTGCTGTCCATCACCCTCACCCTCTCCTCCTGCACGGCCTGCACGTCACTCTGCCCCTCCAGCTCGCGAGCCAGACGTTTCCTGTGGCAGTGATAAAACAAAACACTCAGAGTTACGTTAATGGAACAGCATCCGCCTCGACGCACCATTTCCTCCTTTTTCTCTCTGTCCACCCCTTTTATCAGTCACACTTCCACCCATCACCGAACTCCCATCCTGTCCACGCAGTCCCTCCCCACCCTTCGCACTCCGTTCTAAACTCTCTCCAGTAAAATCTCCTCACGTCTCACCTATAGCGTGCGATCCAGGAGGTCCAGTCCTCCGCCTGTTTGGTTTTCAGCTCCTCCTGGTTTGTCTCCATCAGGTCTTTCAGCCGGCTGAGTTTCTCTAACTGCCTCGCTATGGTCGTCCTGTCTGAGATCATCTGGAACAGCGGCGGGTTGCTCTGAGCCATCGAGAGCAGCATCGCCAGCTCCCTGTCGACAGAAAACATTGACAGTTGTAATCCTCACTGGCCCGCTGGAGGAATCCAAGGACGAGCCAGGGCATCCAAGGATGTGTTTAATAGGGGAAATAGGTCACACGATAGAAGGAGGACATAATAATCTTGTTATACACAGACTGCACAATAATCAGTGTCCACTTATGCAGGAAATACATTTATTCTACAGTCCACGTTTAAAGCCTATCTGGGTTAATGAGCAGATTTTTCCAGCTATGGCTTTAAAAACTGAATTTTAAGTACGTAATACAACACATAGCTATGTTTTTTTTTTTTTTTTAGAATAGCGTCTCTTGCAAAATTATAATCTTTGCAGTTTTGAATATGCAAATTCCTGAACCAGTTTTATTTCTATTCGGGGCAAGTTAGGTATGTACTTCAACGAAGCAAAACATCTTGATTAGGGTTGGTCCTCAGAAATGCTTGATCAACAAGTACTTGCTATGACAATCAAAAGTCAAATTTCAACCGTTGTTTAAGTTCTCAGAGCTGTGCTGACTAATAATCTTGATAATAATCGTGAAAGAAGTCTTCACTGTGAACTGTACTGACGTTCCCACCCACAGCTTTATAATCGTGGCACCATCTGTTTTCGCTCTAATGTAAATTTGCCACATGGCTGGAAACATGGTTCCTGCTTAATCTGATACCAATGTTGTGATCACAAACAAAACTCACATGACACCTCAGACTGAAGCAATGTGGCAGAGCAACTTCAGTGTTTTCCTCCTGTCAAACATTAACATTTAAATAAAGCTTAAATAGTGACATCTAGAGGCTACGGTGTGTACTGCATCAAATAAAACAAAAGTTTTGCCACTATTGTTTTTACATGAAGAGGGCAGTAAAGGATAGGCCATCAGCCACTCAGTTATTTTAAAGAAAACCTACATAATACATGTCCAGTCCACTAATGTCCCCCTGTCTGATAATCTGGTATGAAACAGACAAAACACGGCATGTTTATACTATTTGTAGTGGCTTTGTCTTATTCACCGTGGATCCATTGTAGGTTTGTTGGCAGCCTTGAGCTCCTCTAAGGAAGCACACTGCTCCAGCAGGAGGTCTGCAGCTTTCTTTATAAGATCCTCGTCTCCCTCATTTTCTCCCTCATTGGGGCAAGAAATCTGACTCAAGCTACGGAAGGTGTTGGTGAAGTCAGCACCTGCAGAAAGGGGGAAAATAAATGTAATAAACTATAATGCTGAACCAGTCATATGTATTAGATTACATGCTTTCTCGCATTAGGCTCCACCTAGGCGTTAGTGCTCCCACCTGTGTTGTGCATGGTCTGCAGCAGCTCGGTGATCAGGATCTCGTCCTCGGGCTCCTCCTTCTGCAGCAGTCCCAGCTTCTTCCTCATGTTCTTCAAGTAGAATCCGTTGTACAGATCCAGGTACTCGTCGATGACGGCCTCGGCCCGGTCTGGTGGCAACTCTGGAGCGAGAGCCTCGGCTAGCTTCACCAGGTTCCACCGGCAGATAGCCGGCTGGGCCTGGTAGGAGTACCGGCCGGAGTTGTCCGAGGCATTGCAAATGAAATCTGGATCAAACCTGAGGGGAGTTACAGAAAGTTCACACATGTAGTATGATTAGGATTGCTGTTTCATTATCCTTTTACATTGAGGACATGTTTGCATTACCACTCAAATGCCTGACCTGTCCATGAAGCCATAAGGACCGTAGTCCAGCGTGAGCCCCAGGATGCTCATGTTGTCGGTGTTCAGGACTCCGTGACAGAACCCCACACACTGCCACTGAGCCACGAGCCGAGCCGTACGAAGCACCACCTTCAAATAGAAAGATTTCAGAATGAGTCACTAATCTCTACAAGCATTTGCATCGAAAAAACGCAAATCCAGAAATGACTGGGCAGTGCAGATGATATCAGGTCTTACTAATTAGATGATAAAAATATCCGAAGCCTGAATCCTTCTTAATAATCTTAGAGAAGCGTGCAGAGTGACTCAGCACATGCAGTCACTGAACCAAACACGGCAGATTAACAGGATAAGAGGATCCAAATGTTCTTGGCTTCAAATGTACCACGGTGCACGCTGATTTAAGAAAAACATGTCGTCTTTTAGTAACAGCTAAATGGATGTTGAGAAGCAAGAGTGTGCCCTGCACCTCTCTGAAGAAAGCCACGTTCCTCTCTACCCGGTCTGGGTAATTCTGCTGGATCTCGGGGTAGAACATCTCCATGACATAATCCAACATCTGACCTCGGATCTCATCGCGTCCATAGCTGGGACCCTGGCGTCCCGTGAACTCGTCGGCCTGTTTGAAGATCTCAAAGGATCCGAACCTGCATCAGACGAAAAACATCCATAAACATCTAGTGAAGTTCAAATGTGTCGTGGTGGACGAAAGAGGAGGGATGGGTGCTCGCCTGAGGAAGGTGGGTGCAATGCGGAGAACCACGGAGCATCTCTCATGGCGAGGGTGCCCGCTGTAGTACACGTCCCGTACGACCCTGCTGTCAGAGGTCACTACGGAGCCGGCCCTGGTGGTGGGCACGCCCAGGAAGAACATCGCCTCGCTGCACAGGAACTCTCTTATACTGGAGCGGAGAACCTTGCGGCCATCAGCTTGTCTGAGGAGGAAAGAGGGACAATATGCATACATGAAATTATCCAAAATCATGTGATCACCTATCGCCTTTAACACCAATACATGCAAGATAAAACTGCAAACACAAAACAAAACTGACACTGAAAATAATCCCATGTACCTGGAGTAAGGGGTCAGTCCAGCTCCTTTCACCTGAATCTCCCACCGCCCGCTCGGGTTGTCCCGGAGCAGCTCGGGGTCTTGGACGGGGGGCACCTTCACCTCCCCCAGGTAGCACGCCGCCCCGTCTCCCAGCTGCCCGGCGAACTGGCCGAACTGGTGGCCGCAGTAGCAGTGCGCGGCGGGCTCGGATCCGGGCATCACCTTGGATCCGCTCAGGTACTCCGGCCCCAGCGGATCGTTCACGACCTCCTCCCCGTCGAGCCCCAGCAGCGCCAGGGCGTCGTGCGACACGGCCACGAACCGAGGCTTGGACAGCGGCTGCGGCTTCACCCGGGAGAAACACGCTCCCTTCACCAGCCGCACCCCCGGCTCCTCGGATTCGTCCAGGGGAAGCTTCCTGAGGGCGACGTTGTCAAAGTCGAGTCGCTCCAGCGTGGAACGACTCATTGCCAGACCCATGTCGTCCATGCCGACCGAGCCGAGGAGTCTGGACACGGACACACCGGGGAGAAAGATGCGCGACCGTCCCAGGCGAGGACCTAAATAAGCCATCCAAGCTGGGCCATCCGTCCGTTTATATTCACTGGCGCAGTTGGAAATAAGTCTCTAATCACGCTTTCATAATCCCGGACGCTTCAGCGGATGTTTGCGAGTCACTGTGCGACGTTATTATTCGTCCGACTGGGAACAATGAGCAAAGGCGGAACTAAAATATTAAAATGTAGAACTTGGTAATAGTTTACTTTTTAGCAACATGAACAACTTAAAGAAAATAAAAGCACATGTCTACAACATCTTTGAGGCAAATATAACTTTCTTTACTTTAAATGTTTTTTTATAATCCATTACAGAAACAAGCATTTGGTATGTTGACAATGACAACACAAGGGCATGGGAAAGTGAATCATTTGACAAATAAACACAGGCATTCATACAGTTTTCTTGGCAGTTCCCAAACACACAACTGAACCTTCAGGGACAATGTGGGATGGAGACAAATGGTAAATATTTTAGTTTGACTGCAGAGGAACTGAGAGGCATGGACTACACCTGACCTCCTCTTTGTCAATATTCTTATCTCTCAATTTAAGCATGAGAATTTAGCAACTGGAAGACAGATTATCTGAGTTGGCTCGAAGTGTGGATAGTGGGCTGATTACGTTTTTAAAGGTGAAATGAAGTTCTAGTTTGTTGGACTGAAAAAAAAAAGGAGTAAATGAACTCCTAGAATGAATGGCAACACAGCCTTGTAACTACACAAATAATCTTGATTTGAATTTATTTATTTATTGGAACATCTCCCATATGACATACTGTGGTTCCAGGAATGTCATGTAACTAATTCAGGAGAAGAGGCAATTTGAGGGTCAAAGGCAGCAATAAAATCACCGTAAGGCTTTATCTCCCAAACGTAACTGTCCGTATCCTTGTTAGTAGACAAAGAGAAATGACCATAATCAAGCTAAATCCTTAATTTAAGGGAAACAGACTAATCTCAGGACCAGACTAGAAAATAATAATAATAATAATAATAATAATGCATATTATAAAAGTTCAAACAGCTGGCGTGCCCAACGTCCAATGTTATGATGTGACAGTTTCCAGAAATGGCTTTCTCTATGGGATGCATATATTTGAGTCAAGTAAGAACCCTCCACTCAGAGGCTGAGCCAGCCAGAACCTAAATGTGCGGGTACCTCACACTGGAGGTGCAATCAAACATGCACTGCTCTTCCTGAGGCATATCATATCGCCTGTCCTGCATCGGGCCTCTATCAAATGAATGATGGACCGTATAACGTAGGGGCCATGGTGTGTCTATATTTAGGGAAACAATGTTTATAAAAACGGGTCTATCATGTAATAATATAAAGATAGAATCTTTGTTTAAAATGCATATAACACCTTTTAGTTCACCTGTAGCCCTTACAGCTGTAATATGAGGCACTTGTCTGTTGATGTTGGGAGGACTGTGCACAAATGCAATCTATCTTATGCTATCCTGTACAATACAACTGTTTATTTTTACAACTTCTGTAATTCCAACCTGATGGCTGACGGATAAATTATTTTGGATTCTGAAGTGTATGCATTTTTAAACACATTCATGGTGAATCTGAAGTTTAATTCTCCTAATTAATGTTTTTTTTTTTTTACATGCACAACATATGAGTCTCTGTATGCACCAACTATAAAACTTTACATTTTAGTCTTTTTTTTAGAGATGTTTGCCTACATTATTCTAACTTGTTTTATTATAGTTATGCCCAACTGTTTTTACTTCCACATGCTGCATGTATATATACTGTATATATATATATATATAAAAAAAGACTCTGCCAGTCCATCATAAAGTGCTGGATTTGAAATCTGACAGTTACCAACAATACTAGTTGGCACGAGAAAAGAGGAAGGACTAAGAAGATACCGTCCTCTCAGAAAACGTCTCCGTCACATCAGGGCAGGTGACTGAGGGTGTATCCACTGATACTTTTCAAATAAAAACTCTTGTGTGTGTGTAAACCATTTAAAGAAGTTGTGGGGAAAATGTTGTACAAACTCAAAAGATTTGATTGGCATTTGTAAATCTTACAAAATGCAGGATTTTGATATATGAAAAAAAACAGAGTACTGTCATGGGTTCTTTGGCAGTACAGCCCTGCTGCGTATACAGGAACATCAATACGAGGTTGGAGGGGTTGGTAACCCCCTTAAGGTCCTTGTAAGTCATAGTGTGGGCTGGTGAACCCCGTCCTCCAGCCACACCTCCTGTTTTAAGGCCACTGGTGATAGATGCATTGTTTTAGTAGATCAAAGGTCGTGTCACTGATGGCTGAAAGAAGACCAGTGGGGTCAAGCAGGAGGTGGCCGCAGTGTCTCTAGCAATGACTGGACTGCAGGTAAAGACAGCACGGCTCTACCTAAACTTCCTCCAGCGCGGTAGCAGGCATATCCCAGCACTCCCATCATGACGCCCTTTATAACCGCGCGTACCACCCAGCCAAAACGAGAAGGAGGCGCAACGCTGAGGAGGACACAGGCAGAGAAATATAGCAGCAGTTAAATTATATAGTCACATGGTAGTTCATGACTTATTGTGTCCAAACATTATGACATACATACCTCATGATTTCATTAATGTCAAGTTGCTTCTCCCAGTTTCGTTCTATGCCGGGAACGTGACCCATCCCTACGACTCCCACCACCACAGCAGGCACTTCTGCAAAAAGAAGAATCAAATGTTCTGTTACATGTTGCACATCTATGAACTTAAATTCTCAGTTTCACATCACCATAAGGTTGAGTAAATCTCCATTTTATGTGTTTGCGCTGATAAAACTACTATGTGAATCAAATATTTTTCTCTGCATCCTCATAATGCATACGAACGTATTAGTTAATAAAATGGAAACAAATGAGAGATAATGTCCCGGCGTTTCTGAATAGTAAAGTAAAAAATTCATCATGACTAAGCATTTCTGCGTTGCACCCTAAACCACAATGTCATTGCTGGTGATTTCGCAACAGTTTGGCAACTCATTCAACAGCCCATAAATATATACAGGTCTGAGAAGAACAAGGCATTTGATTTAGTAGTTGGACTGACAAACCACTATATGATACACATGTGAATCAACCAATAAATGAATATATATATATATATATATATATATATATATATATAGTGTGTACTGTATATGTTAAGGTGAAAAGAAAGGGCCTAAAATCTATACACTGATCTGGCTTAACATTATGACCACCTTCCTAATATGGTGTAGGTCTCCCTTGTGCCTCCAAAGCAGTTGTGACTCATCAGAGAATGGACATGGGCCTTCTGAGGGTGCCCTGTGGTGTCTGGTAACAGAAGCCGTTGGGTCCTATGGGTTGAGGGGAGGAGGGGCCTCAGTGGATCAGGCTTGTTCCAGTGCATTCCACAGACACTTGATCAGTTTGAGATCTAGGGAATCTGAAGGCCGGCTCAAAGCCTTGGGCTGTTTTTCCTGTTTTATTAGTTGTTCCTAAACCGTTTTCGTGTGTGTGTCTTTGCCAAGCTGCATCTTGCTGGGGGTGTCTGCTATCAAGGAGTGTCATGGGGTGGGGGCACCTAGTCTGATCTAGATGGGTGCTACATGTCTAAGTAACATCCACACAAATGCCAGGTCCAAATATTCCCCAGTAGAACACTGAATTGTAACAAGATGGTCAAAGTTATTTACTTCTCCTGTTAATGGTCATAATGTTATGCCTGACTGGTGTATAATGATGCGTTATGTGAGACCAAAAAGGCATGTTGTTAGCAGCTTATTGAGCAGTGTAATACACACTCTGGGCATCAGGGGGGGCCTCCACACAGCGTGTAGCCTCGCGGAGCGTGTGCGTGAGGTAGATGTCTCTTTCAGCCACGATGGTTTGGTGGAGAGCAGGAAACTCGCCGATCATCTCGGACATGGTCTGCTCCAGCAGGTCCTTTTGTTTGCACTTCTCTACGTCTTCTTTACTGAAACGTGACAGTTTAACTGAAATCAGCTAGAAGCCGAAGTGGCATTGGCAGACGTGTTGGGTTTTCAGCGTGGAACACTATCTATATATCAGATAATCATATAACAGTTGGCAGGTTCACTCTCAGAGATGCTGAAAGATGGGACACATTAATGCAGATAGCTTCCAGTCAAATACAATGAACATTGACATTTAAAAAACTTGGCAGAGTGTCTATGTCTGCGTATATGTGTGGGCATTTGTTGCCTAGTTCTAAACAGAACGCACAGACTGACAGATAAAGACTGACACGATGCAGACTGTATACTGCAGCTGCATTTATCCAGGACTAAAAGCATAATGTGCTACTGCTACTGCTACTGCGTTCAAACCTTGGTTTGCTTTTAAGCATTTGCCAAAAACACTTTCCTTGTTTGTTAAGATAGATAGATAGATGAACAGCAGCAATGAACAGGCACTCAACACCTTAACAAAAAACTAGTAAACTCAGTAAACTGTGGTACTGAATAATAGTTGCTAGAGAGAATCTTGTAACACTGTGTGAACAAAAGTTATCCAAGTGAGTTTATACCTGATTGGGTCTGACAGAAAGCAAAGACCCCAGGCCAGACGAGCCTTCTGCCACAGACTGAGAGCAGCGATGGCCCTCTTGAACGTCACAGGGATGGGCCTGTCCCCAAGCTGAAACTTACAAAATGGAACCCTTCCAGCCTGTGAGGAAAACAAAGAGAAGCTTCAGGTATAACAAGAAAGAGAGAAGAGAC
The DNA here is from genome assembly GCA_005024645.1 of Planiliza haematocheilus. Taxonomy (NCBI): domain Eukaryota; kingdom Metazoa; phylum Chordata; class Actinopteri; order Mugiliformes; family Mugilidae; genus Planiliza; species Planiliza haematocheilus. Next base: position 8,296,073 of record SRSE01001415.1, on the reverse strand, counting down.
AATAAAATAAACACAACAAAACAAAAATGTCTGTTGCTTTTTGATATGATTTACCTCTTTGAAGGCTTCCCTAAACTCTCCTCCAGGTGCCATGCCCAGCTGCTCTGTGATGTGAGCTGAAACTTTCAGCAGGAGGATCTGCATCAGGCCGGACATCAGTCCATTCTGAGAAACAGAGGGAACAAATCAGCAGAATCCTTCAGGGGTTAACTTTTAGTGTTGAGTTTTATGAAAATCAATAGACGTCGTTTGTAAAACTTGCAAGATAAAACACGTAAGGGCACAACAGGCTCAATGATCTTACCCCACACTTAATCCTGCTTTTGCATCATACACCAGCAGTATTTATTCCTCCATTAAATATGATGCAATCCTCTTCCAGAACAAGACCATTACTGCCTCACTCACAATATAGTGTAGTAGTGTCACTGTCTTTGTTTCACTGTGACCCTTTCCACCTCTCTACATTCTTCCCCGTCTCTTTATCTATTTCCGCAGTTTTTCACACCGCCACCACCATTGTTATTTCCCACCACTCTGAAATCCTGACCTGTTTGATGGCCTGCTGAACCTTATCCAGGTTGATGTCTTTGGCTTCCCTCAGAAGTGTGTTCTCATCCATCCTCAACATTGACACCCTGTAGTGGCACAACTCCACCACCACCACGTCTGGCTGCACAGCACGGATCGTCTGCAGGAGAGCGAGGGAAAGAGCATTTGGTGTGTGAGATAAGAGACAGACACGGACAAGAAGAAAAGACAGTGCAGGAGCGAAAGGAAGAGACAAATGAGCAGGCTGATGAGAGAAGTAAAGACAAAAGAAATCAATATGGAAGAAGGAAAACAAGGTTATAAGACATCAACCTAATTACCATTCATGCAGGCAGGGTGACTCATTATCACTCGCGCTACGTTACAGCACTTCTCCACGTTCACAGAATTACACACTGATAATTCGCAGTTTATCACATTTTGAAAGCGTCTCTCTGCGCTCCTTTTTCGTCTCTTCCCCTCACTGACTCACCGTGGCTACGTCCTTTTTGCTGCTGTCACTGAAATGAGCAGTGCCCACCAGGTAAAGGATGCTGCCATCGGGGGCAGTGAGGCGCGTCACCGTCTCCGGGAGCTCAGGAGATGACTGACGCCGCTGGGCTCGAAACTGCCAAAGCATAGCCGTAGCTTCACCATCCGCTAAACACGAAAACACAAATGTCTCACTATAACAAGATTGACTAAAAGATGAATGTATTTAAACTTTGAAGTAGTTTCCAAATGGTTATTGTAACACAAAAACTGCAATCTTAAGTTACTATCCCGCAGTAATCAATAATAATATCAGGTCTGCTGCAACAAAACTACTAGGCTGATGCACTATTTAGCATTTTGTTAAAAAGAAAAAAAAAATCAGCGTAACAATTACACAGCAGAAGCTAACTTTAAAATGAGGTTAAATGTTTTCTGATGAAACGGCGCACACAGTGACGATAAACAACAGCTTACCGAGGCCTGGAGGTATGCATGGTGGCAGTTCCTCTTCTGAGGGATCCTCTGATGGGCCAACTGACTCATCCTGCAACACATCAAAACTATAAACAAAAGCCAAAAAAGGAAACCAAAAACAAAAACGTGGGAATGTTTTGCCAGAACTGGGACAGGCTCCAGCACCCCCGTGACCTTTTACAGCACGTTATTTACAGATTACTCCTGTCAAAGTCTAGCCAGTCTAAGAATAATGTGGTAATTCCACATAACTTCTTATTGAGCAACATCTCAAGCAGGTTAGCCCCAGACTAACATGTGCGTTTTTGAACACACAAGCTGCCCAGAGTGTAACTTTTGCCCTAGTTTGAACAGTTTGAACATCTGGAAAAACATCAGTTGAAAAAAAATATATATGTAAATAAACATTTTTTTTTTTTTGTCTTTAAACAAATACAACATTACAAACTGATGCCCACCTCTGAATTGTTGTCTTGGTCCATGTTTGAAGCACTGCGAGCTGTGTGAGACAGACAGCAGGTTGGAAGACAGTGGTTAATATACACCCAGCCGTGAGGCGTTCAATGACGGCTTGTTACAATACGGCGTCACTGACTGCTGACGTTGCTTTATGTGTAAAGGCAACAGCCGCCGAACAAAATGCTGTAATGTTAGTGGGGAAAGTGGCGACTATCACTTAAATACAGGAATAAATCCGACAAAGCCGTTTTCGAGTAAGACTTAGTACGCCTTTACAGCTAAAGGGGAAGCGACTAAGCGGCTACTTCCAGGTGTGAGACTGCAACACACGGAGTTACTGAGGGATCCTCGGTTTAGCTAGCTACCGGATAACACAGTAACGGCTAACTCAAGCTAACGTAGGCTAGCAAGTCCGGTAGGAATTTTATCAAATTACACGCCCCGAAATGGGATAATTTTATCAAACGTGCTTCCACGTTCAAATACAACATATCAGGAAATGTACACAGTAGTTGTCTAAAAACAAATACGTGTTACTTACCGGGTAAGCCAGCCCGTCTGTCAGTGTGCTCTTCGCTAGTACAGCAGCACAGCTCTCTGCTGAAACTGACAGCCGAGGTGCATTCTGGTACATGTAGTTATGGATTGACGGGACGTCCGTGTGCTTATTTTTATAAAGAATATGTTTTTAATTCGTGTTTTCACATTTCACAAGTTACAATCAAAGTCTGGACTCTCTTCTCCGTGCGTTTAGTGGCACCGAGGCTGTCAGAGGTTCAACAGCCCCAGTGTGGGGAAAAAAATCAACACAGAAAATCAGGTGTACACCATTCAGGCATAACATTATGACCACTTACAAGGACAAGTACATAACATTGACCATCTTGTGACAATGCGATGTTCTGCAGGGAAACGTTTGGACCTGGATTTGTGTCAATGTTACTTAGACATGTAGCACCCATCTAGACCAGACTGGGCACCCCCACCCCAATAGCAACGACACTCCCTGATGGGAGCAGCCATCCCTAGCAGGATGCAACCTGACACAGGCACACACACAAAAACAGTTTTGCAACAACTGAAACGTGACAAAAAAGCACAAGGTGTTGACTTGACCTCCAAATTCACTAGATCCCAAACTCATCAAGTATCTGCGGGATGAACCAGAGGCCCCTCCCCTAGCACCCAAAAGCCCTGTTTTAGAGACACACAGAAAACCTACACAAGTCTGGGTAGGTGGTCATAATGTTATGCTTGATCGATGTAAGCAGAGCTGTTTTACAACATGCTCACACACATACACACACACTAGTGCTACTAGTCTTAAAGTGCTTTTGGATGCATTTAGTGTGCTTGAGTAGTCTAACAAGGGGGATTTTTAAACCAGCCTGTAGAGATGGATTATTACAAAGAATGTGATGAAATGGAAAACCTGTGTTTATTTTTAATGCCCTCGAAGAAACGATGAATAATATGCATAGGTCTACCTATAATGTATGCAGGCTAACATCACTAATGTCTTCTACAGTGCATGTCATGTTGGTGTTTCCTTAATGAAGTTCCACGAAGTAATGATGTATGCCGCTGCAGGAGGGCTGACGTGTACCTTTTATGCTTTTATGTTCCAGCTATTCTAAATACTCAATCCTTTGTGTTATTTTTGTTGTTGTTTTTTATTTGTTTATACAGAAAGAAATTTAGATTGTGTGACTTTTCATTAAAAGGTTTGTATTAAACCCTTTAGCTACTCATCAGTTCATTCACTTCACATTACAACACTCCCACAAGAAGCCAGCCGAATAGGTAATGTCATACACTTAACCAGTGAGTCCAGCTCCATTCATCATAAGAGCTGAAGTATTCAGTAAGAACACACCAATATGACTTTTTTAGCTATCGATTAGACACATCTGACAGTTTCCTCTTAGCAGTATTGCAGTTCCCTTTCGTCTCGCAAATCCACAGTTTCAGTGTAAAGTCTGCAGTCCCTTTATAAAATATGCCAAATTACCTACTGTTGATGACGTGCAAATATTGTCAAGTCAGGATCGGATACATGTTCCTAAGCAAGGGTGAAATGGCGACATTATAAGCCGTGAAACGTGTGCCATATTTCTAAACACGCCACAAACACTGAGTCATATACAGTGTCTCTACATGTATAGCGTTCTGTGAAGTGCGATGCCGTAAGCGCATACATTATTGCCACAACTATACTGTGATCTTTTGCATATTAACTGTGCAGATCTCAACTAACTGTATTGCATGAGCTACCTTCCTACTTGGCTAATTGGGATAAAGGGACAAAGCGTTATCATGTGTTTAAAATACATTTTGCTCAAAGCTGTAATGCAGTCCTCTTCGCGGAAACGCATCGTTAAGGTGTCTGCTTTTTTTTTTTTTTAAATTATTATTTGAAAGCTTAATCATCTTTCACTGCCGTTAAATCTGCCATTATGCCCTTTCAGTATAGCTGTTTGACCCTGCACTGTAGCACCCTGTTTAATGATATCACTGCTGGTTTCATTGGTTGGTGATTAGCTGAACACAGTCGTCCTGAGGCATGAATGTGACATCTTTTCCTGCAGTAATACACGAGGAAATACACACATTACTGTACTTTTATCCTCTCTGAATGTTCAGCTTTGCTTTTCTTCAGCGATCACCGTCCCGCTTCTGCTTGTCCGTCACTAATCCACCCATCACAGCAGCGTGTGAGTCCGTTCAAAGAGTAGAGGTGGCCGTTGGTAGGAGGTGATAGACGTGGTGTTCATGTGAGCGCAGTGACAGGGGAAGGAAACTCAAGTCTTCCTCTTCAACATTCTCCAGCAGCGATGAGCTCCCCGGGTCGCTCTGCCAGCCGGCTTCTTCTGTTTTCTTCATCCTCTTCTTCCTCAAACAGAGTGCGATGTATACTCAGCAGCTGGTGTGTGGGCGCTATGGTCAGCGGTGGCGGCTGAGATTCGGGGTTTTCCGTCGGGCCGAGATGCTCTGTTTGCGGAGGGGAGGACTTGGGACTGAGGGCGTCCTCGCTGGAGGGAGGGTTGGGGCTCACTCCATTTACAAATGTAGTCGTGGGCAGGGTTACTGTAGAAAAGACAGTGCTGGTTGATTCTGGAGAGCAAACCTTAGTTTCTGAAAATGCAAGCACAGAATAAGGGGGAAAGGAAGAGAGAGTCAGAATTTCAAATGTAAAACATGGCCTCCACAGGAGAAAGCATAAATGATATGCTTTTTGAATCAAGTGCAATTCACTTAACAAGCCTTTGACTGAATGGACAGCTGCAGGAATACACCACACACTGTACTGCTAAATGAAGTGTGTAAACGAGGCCTACCTGTAATTGCACCAGACACATGAACGATAGTGTGCGTGCCTTCAATGAACACTGCGTCCATGTTGTGCTCTGATGGTAGAGGCTCTACGATTGTCGCCTCCACCTTGGGCTTACGGATCGTCAACATGTATGGGTGGACGTCCAGGGTGAAGTTTCGTGCGTGCTTTTTTTCTATCACAGTTAAATCTATGATTAGAAAAAAGGCAGAATTGCACAGTAGCATGGCAGTTCCTCCATCCAAAGTGATTAAAACTGCCTCGACTGATTGGAATAATATCTTTCTGCTCTGATGTGTACTTCACCACGCCCCATATCATAAAGGAGGGTGCGAACCCTTTCTCTCTGTTTGACTCAGTTCTCAACCCCCACCCTCCCCATCGCCCTTTTCTTTTCTTCCTCTTCCTCCTTTCATTACAGGAACCAGAGGACTGTAAGCAGGGTCTGAGATGTGCCCCCATGCTGAGTCTCACTCCATGGGTTCCTCTACCATCTACACAATCTGCCTCGTTCAGATTGACTGCCTTCAACCCTTCACATCCAGTCCCCTCTGACCCTTTTCATCCCATCCCCTCAACCCTTTTCATCCCATCCCCTCAACCCTTTACATCCAATCCCCTCGACCCTTTTCATCCAATCCTCTCAACCCTTCTCATCCAATCCCCTCTGACCCTTTTCATCCCATCCCCTCAACCCTTCTCATCCAATCCCCTCAACCCTTTATATCCCATCCCCTCAACCCTTCTCACCCTATCCCCTCTGACTCTTTTCATCCCATCCCCTCGACCCTTTTCATCCCATACCGTCACCCCTGTTGATCCAATCCCCTCTGACCCTTTTCATCCCATCCTCTTTACCCTTTTCTTCATCCGATCTCCTTGACCCTTTAAATCCCATGCCCTCGACCCTTTTCATCCCATCTCCTCAACCCTTTTCATCCAATCCCCTCAGCCCCTTTTCATCCCATCCTCTTGACCCTTTTCATCCCATCACCTCGACCCTTCTCATCCAATCCCCTCTGACCCTTTTCATCCAATCACCTCGACCCTTTCATCGAATCCCCTCTGACCCTTTTCATCCCATCCTCTTGACCCTTTTCATCCAATCACCTCGACCCTTTCATCGAATCCCCTCTGACCCTTTTCATCCAATCACCTCGACCCTTTCATCGAATCCCCTCTGACCCTTTTCATCCCATTCCTTCACCAGTTTTCACCCCATCCTCTTTACCCTTTTCTTCATCCAATCTTCTTGACCTTTTACATCCCATCCCCTCGACCCTTCACATCCCATCCCCTCAACCCTTTTCATCCAATCCGCTCTGACCTCTTTCATCCCATCCTCTTGACCCGTTTCATCCCCTCCCCTCGACTCCTATCATCACATTCTATCCAATCTACAAATAAACTTCTTTTTTGCATCAGTCATGGTCATCGTTAGTGGAAAACTTATAACATTCAGTAATACACAGGATAAGATGTTACAATCCCTTGTGCCAAGACAATATTATAGTCTATTATTATTAGTACAAACTGTACAGTATAATAGCAAATAATGTATGATGCTAAAAAGCTTTTTTTCAGTTTTGTTAATATCTACAATCGCAACACATCATGTCAATATATTGATTATAATATTTCAAAATATTTATTGGAGAACTTAACATGAACATTTTCTGTCTTCATATATCACAGACTCTTCCCACCTTTTGTTGAAGGATGTTGTGTGCCCTTGTTATCCAGAAGTGGTGCGATGAAGCTGTCTGCCACAGTTTTTCTTCTGAGTGGTTTGGGTTTTTCAGGCTTGGCATTATTTTCCAAGCGGGTCATGGTAAGGGGTTCCTTTATAATAGACAAAAAACAAAAACAGGTCATCATATCAAAGAATCAATGACAGTTTGAGCAGCCAGAGGACAAGGTCAAAACTGCGTTTGGTGTTCCACATATTTGGAAAGTCCTAAATGAGAACCACTTCCTCTGCCTCTTCGATGTAAGAGGCTTTTATCAGGAGTTAATATTACTCTGCTGAAAGGATTTGTGCTCCAGTGAACAAGCTGTTAAGTATTATTTTCTTTCAAGTCGATTTAGATTCTTAGTGCCTTACCTTAAATGGCTGAGGAAGAGGGTTCGAGCTTGGGATCCATTTCATTTTCTTGCGGGGCCGTTTGATGACCAGCGGCTCGCAAGGCATATCTCCGAGCCTGAGATCAGAAGGATCCATATTGGGATCAATTGTCTGTATCCCAGAATCTCTCACAGTGGGTGTAGCATCGTGGTTGGACTGTGCAAGCGCAGCCAACAGCTGCCGGACCACATTGTCATACATGAGGTCACTCTCATTAGTGATGAAGTCCAGCCGGTTGAGTGACTTGATGTGATCCCTGTTCTCATTGCAGAACATGGCCAGGATGTTAATATCACAGAACTGAGACTTCTGCCAGCGTCGCCGCGTTTTAATACCCACTTTATGCAGTTTGTCAAATACAAAGTTGGACTTCCGCACCACAAACAAGTGCAGCAAATTTATCAGGATGATGAGGTTCATGGTGCACAGCAGAGATATATCCACAGCTGCCATGATGCGCTGCAGCTGCACGGCGGGAAGCTTACAGTTGACTTTGAGCCTCAGCTCTGGGTAGCTGCTAATGTCTGGGGGCTCACCTAGCGCACAGGTGAACTCGTTCTGCCTTTGACGAGCGTAGTAGGCGCTCAGGTAGGAAATGGGGATGGAACTGAGGCAGATTATAGCTAGGTGACGCGCCAGGTAGATCTTAGCTAAAAAGTTACTCTGGCCTCGTCTCTCCAAATACTTTTCAAACAAGTTCTGCTCGGGGCTCTTCTCCTTCTCTGCATTCTCTATGATCTCCCTCCTCTCCCGCTCAGTTATGCCAGGTCCTTTGGACTGGATCTGCTTCTCGATCTTTGGGGCCCGGCCCTCGGCGGCTCGATGGTAGCAGTTATCAATCTCTTGGAGCAGGAAGTTGAGCTCTGAAGTGAGCCGCGTAGAGGCGAGGAACTCCCACCCCAAAGCGGGAATGTACATGATTCCAGCGAAGGCCAGCAGGGCGTAGGGCAGGAACTTGTGCTCAAACAGCGAAGGCCAAAGGTGAGGCTCCACACCTGGTATAGCATCACGGAGCTCTGTCCAGCAGTAGCCTCTCGCGTACAGTGCCTGGTCTCGGGTGAAGTTGTGTGGTGTGTAGCAGTATATAGACTCCTCTGAGGAAAACACAGAAAGAAATAATTAGTTAATAGACATCAGAGAGCTGCAATGCTGCATCCTGGGTCACATTTTACTAGTCGTTTTGCTTAAAACGTGGACTAATAATATTCCATTAAATACAACTTCCAGTGATACATTTCCATTTTCCAGGAAGTGTTTCTATCTCATCCCTGCCCGCTCCACTTTAATAACAACTTTATCTCCGAGCGTCTCTTGGACTCGTTCATCTGTTCAGCACAAAGCTCCGAGTGTGTCCCAATGCTCGCGTCGCTTTTTGAAATGACAGAATCCTCTTCCAGCCTCAGACAAAAGAAGCGAGGACAACCCCTTCGTGTCAGACGCGTCCTCAGTCACTTTCGTGCCCGTTCTGTGCAAGTTTAAGTGGTTCAGGGTCGCAGCAAATCTTAATACTGCGACATGTGATATCATCAGTCGTTAAGCTGCTGTTTGGGGATGATGGTAGAAGGCGAGGCTGTCCCTGTGTCGAGGCGTACTGTACAAAGAAAGCTAACCTTGTCTGGACACCCACACTGTTTTGCTGCTAAAGTTAAATGCTTAGTCCCAGCTGGTTAGATGCGGCAGAGATCCTGACTCAGCAGTCAACTAACATCCCTCCCATCCATCACTTCCACTCTGCCTTTTAGCCAAACATATTCCTTGTTTCCCAAGCTGCAATCCATTCGCTCCCTCACATTTCCAGCCTTGCTTTCTCTGCTCTTTGGCACTTCTAGACGTTTCCGCTCCTCTTATGCGTTGCTCCTCTCCCACGTCCTCTGCCTCATTTCCTACGTCCACTTCTACTGCAGTGATATGCAAAAAATGTGTAACAAATGAACCTTGATGATCATTTTGTCGTATATGTGTGTACGTTCCAAAAGCTTTGCTTCTGCTTCAAGGTGTACCTTGAACAAAATAGCTGCTGTGTTCTTTGCAGCTGCGGTAATGAACCCCCTCTAGTGGCTGAGCGTCTCACCTGCAAAGTTCCTTGTGAAGACGAGGGTGACCAGCAGGATGGGGATGATGACCGTCCCTATAGTAACCACACGATCAAAGGGCAGCTCCAGTTTGAGCTGCACCATGAGGCCGGCTAGCACCCCGGCCTTCTCATCCTGGGAGGAGCCCGGCAGGATGAGCTCCTTCAGCTTCTCGCCCGCAAGTAGAGCCGTGGCCATGTCTAAATTCTGATCGAGGATGTTCTGCATCCGGGAAAGTGAAGAGGATTGACACTACGACCCCCCCACGTCTGTCCTAGAGGGGAGAACAGGAGAACGCTCCCTGCTGCACTTAAGTAGCCGTCAAAACGAGGCGATAGGCAAACACACACAGGAATGTGTGGCCAGCTTCAGCCCCTGTCACCATGTGCGGGACAGCAGCGGCTCATACTGTGTGGTCTGTGCTCTCTAAGTCTCACCCTCGTCTACAGTTGCGTGCAGTTGTGCTGTTGCCGGAGAACAGACATAATGCTCAAAAGCACACTCCTCGCTCGGCCTCCTCTGCGTGCACCTCTGTGTTCGCCCGTCCCAGTCGCACCAGTCTACACTCTCTGTGCCAGGATGAGGAATGAGCTGAATTTAGGAGTTGTCCTTGCAATCCTCAGGGACGGCGACTGTTGGCTGACGAGACGGTACATGAGCTTCGGTCAGGAGAAACTCCAGCACCAGTCCTTTCCTGAAAGACAGAGCGAGGGCATTTCCGTCAAGGTACAGTAATTTGCGAGATGTTATTTCTGGAAATAAGCAATAAATAATTAGGGTGTTTCAAAAGGCCCGCAGAAGTGTTGTCTCACACACTTCCTCAGGAAAGCACTCTGTTCCCATCTATCTCCCTCAATAATGCAGTCATGTGGCTTCTAATCTCCCCTCTTTGACCAGTGAAGTGTGTGAAGGTGGCTGAGGGGTGATTTTTGCCTTTGATTTAGCAAGGACACTAAAGGGCACGTTCCATCTCTGGGGACTATGCTAACTTGAATCTTATTAAAAACAGAATTTCCTCTTTTGGCCAAAGTTCTTTTTTAACAAGCTTAGTGTTTGGACGCTGTGCTATTTCAGAATTCATCTCTTACCCCTCTCTGGACTGCTGCTGCTGGTCATTATCTCTAAGGAACATATTCACGCGAGGATGTCAGGTGAGACACTTGTCAGCAACCGTGAGATGCATAGTCTGAGTGTACGCATGCAATGATGCATATGCATGCACGTGGTGGATCAGCACCTGCATGCACATTTCAACTGAAGGTTACGTGAACGTCCTTCATGAGGACACAGAATGCATCCACGGTTCTCGTCAACAATTCTCCTCTTCTTCTTTCTCTATCACTAACGCTACCTTCGTCTCACTTTCCTCTCATTATGCAAAAACACGGCTTATCTAGAAAATCCTTAAAGAAGCCAAGCTCCCAGTTCCAGGGCTGCAAAGTCTGTTGATTATATCTCTGTGATGGGGATCTGGAGACTGTGGTTTTAACAATAAAGGGGACAATTAGCTCACTCCAGTCTGCTTTCACGTCCTGGTGAGAAAAGGGAGAATAAAAAGAGAATTCCTTTGATTTAGTATCAGAGAACAATATTCAAGGTTGCGTATTGTCATGCAAACGTCCCAGAATAACTTGGGTTACACCTGAAAAAAAGGGAACAGGATGTCCCTTGTGGTGTGCCAGGGGGAAGAAAAGGACACATACACTACACTCTTCTCCACACACCACCTGGTGACACTAACTTTAACTATATTCTGAGAGATTTGGAAAGATCTGAGGAGAAGTAAAGTTTGCATAATTTAAACTTAAAGGGACAGCCCCTCATTTTTTTTTGGACATCAGCTTAGAAGCTGTCTGCGAGTCACTGGCACTTGTCCAATCCGGCAGATTATGCCCCACGGTTGGGCCAAGCTATCAGTGTTTAGAGAGGGAATCCCACGCTCCTTGGCGACTACAGCATCCGGCCCGGCTCTGAGCACTTCAGCCGGCTGCGAGAGAGACAGAGCTGCACAAAAGCTGGAGGAGAGGAGCTTCATTCATTCATTATTAATTAGATAATGGCTGAGGATGGAAGAACTTTTAGGATGGATAGGACACTTGCTCTCAGACGCTGGAGAAATCTGATCGCACAATTAGAGCAGCCCAGTGATGGATCTGAGGAAGCACAGTACATAACTCCAGAACAATACCATCAAGTGTCCTCAGTGTTTTGTCACTTTGGACTGTTAGCGAGTCCCTAAAGGGGACACCACAGGCACATTACGTTAGGATGAGACGATCACTGTGTCCTAGTTAGCTTTGGATGTCTCCTAACAGGTCTGAGAGTCCAGGACAGTGGGAGAATCGCGACCGGGATGACAGCACTTCCATGAGAGACATTGCATTGCAGTGGATCTCAGCTGGCTGCGGATGACACGCCGTTTCAGCACCTGAGGATCGGATAGCTCCCAAAGCCAGCACCGAGACGAGCTTCTAAACATCAAGTGTAGCGATTCAACGTGTGTGTGTGTGTGTGTGAGAGAGAGAGAGAGAGAGAGAGAGAGAGGGAGAGCAAGTGTGTGTGTCTGTGATGATCGGTGTGTGTGAGAGAAGGTTCTCCGGGATGCTCAGTACCTGCACCAGCGTGTCCACCTGTCCGCAGACTACCGCCACATTTCCTCCCGAGGAGCCATGTGCACGCAGTGGGGGGAGAGAATAATAAAACACACACTCACCGTGTCTCTCGCTGCATCTCCCGGCACGGTAAGAGTTAATCTGCAGTGCGGGCGAGAAGCAGCTACAGCATGTATCCGAGCACACCGGTTTGTTCCGCCTTTTCCCCCTACACCACCCTCCCCTCCTCCTCCTCCCCGGCTCCCCTCCCGCGCCGTCCCTTCCAACCCTCTCCTCTGTTCTCCCCTCCCTGCCCTGCCTCCCTCTTCCTCTAGAAACAAGGGATGAGATAACGCATTAAGATTCCGTGGTTCATCACATCACCTCTCTCTGAGCGCACGACTCGCGGGGACGAGCGGCTGCTTGGCACAGGTGCTGCAAAACAAATGAGCAGGCCGCGATTCGGGATCACGTTAATTACGTGATCGCCGTTAGGTGATCACAGTTTAAACACCACGGAGCCAGTTTCCCGCATGAAATGTGACACAATCGCACACAATAAAGATCAGATAAGGAGTTGGGGAGTGTGGTGTGAAAAGGGAGACCGGCTTCACTATTTCAAAATGCCCAGTTCCTCCAGACTACAACCAAACAACAAGGCACTGGTGGGCTTTTCTTTACAATTGATAGGTCTCTCCAATCTGTCCATCATCCGTGTGAGACCGGTTCCGGGCACAGGCGCATGCAAACAACGAATAGGAAGATGCCTGTCATTCAAACTCCCTGGGTGTGGCGAGCACCGTCGTGTCATCCCAGAAATCAAGCCACGGAAGTGAAGTTCAAAAGTCCACTGTGATAAGATAATCGATAGCATAGGCATGCGCAAAGGAGTCACAGGGAGGGGGTTATTTTAGGGGAAAGTGGTAGATGAATTCTTTATTAGAATATAATTGTTTGCAGCAGAATGGCTTTTAATTTAACACTGACTGAAGTTCAGTCTGCAGACAGTCTCTGTGAGCGCGCAAAAAAAGAAAGAAAAAAGAAGTGGCGCGTCCCCGATGCTCGCCTGCCGGACTGAGCCACAAGTCATTTCTTCCCTCAAGCCGGTTTCCACCGGTTAGGAAACCCGCTCCTCTTTACGTCTGCTTCCAAATATAGTCTCTGTCTCTCTCTCTCTCCTTGATGATGTTCAAGTCCAAGATGCAGCTTCCTGTCATGGTGACGTAAAGAATAGAGGCAGCAATGATGGCAAATATCAAACATCTGTAATGATAATATGTCATTTTTTTTAGGCTTTATATACATGTGCAAGTGTTCAGGCTTTGATTCATATATGTATGTGAAGGAGAGATTGAGTCCCTGTCAATGATGTGCAGCAGGAGTGGGGGAGTAAATTAGCAGAGGAAGGAATAGTTAATCTGCTACTACATATCACTACAGTAGACTATAACAACAACGAGATCATATTTCTCATTTCTTGGTCAGGCTTAACTCAGGGGAACAGGACGTCCCTGCCACGCATAGTCTCACGAGATGTCCGCAACATTACAGCAAGGCAACTCTCATCAACAACTGGGCATGGGATGCAGGCTCAGGTCTGATCACCCTGCAGCCGGCCGTCTCTGCATCCCAAAATTCAACCAAACTCCTGAGCTTCTTCAACTAATTCACCAAGAACTCTTGTACGTGTTTGCACAAAAAAACATCTAATCCTATGTTTTGGAATCTGATTTCCAAACAAGAAACTGGGCTTGCAATTAATGTGCAGGACATCCTTCAAACGAGACATGAGCTGGTTACTCAACAATGCCGTCAGGGAAGTTCTGCGGCCGGCAAGAAAAGAAAAGCAGTGGTAAAATGTCACAGACACATCTTTATATACAGAAGATAATGCTTTATTTTTCAATACATGGTATTGGTTAGTTGTCATTACATCGGTTAGTTCTGTACAAATGCAGTAAAAAATAAAAAGTTATTCTGTAATGAACTGCTAATGTAACTGCTATCGCACTAGAGGACGCACAGAGGCCTATAGCGTGGAGAGACAACTTATTTGGACAGAAAAAAAAATCTGTTTTTTTCAGATATTCTTTTTTTGTAAACTCACCAGAGCACATGCAACTCTCAGGATAATTCTCTTCCATGGGCTGCAGTTTATATTTATAACTCCACATTTACATTTTCTGCATTTACAGTTCAATATTAAGACATCACCATAAACTGCATTCCTCTAACACATGATTCTTCATCACAGCCTCAATGCCGTGGTCAGATAACATGACTCTTCGCCGTAGTTAGCAGGGAACAATGATAAAACAAATAAATCACACACAGAACCAAAGTGCTGAAAGCATCATCTATGCAAATGTCTTCATCTTCTGTTCTTTATTCAAGCCTCACCTTTCCCTCTTGCTTCTAATGTTGCTTCTCTCTCTGGATTGTGACTGTGCTCACAGCTCACAGAGATCGGTCTACCCCTCCTCTTCCCCCGGTTCTCAGCAAACTTCCGTGCGTCCTATGTCACTGTTCAGTGAGCCATTTGGACCACAACTGCCTTCCAGGCTCTGTCTTTGTCGAAATCCTGCAGCGTTCCATTGGATGTTTGGTGCTGATGGAACAAAACAGGAAGAGGGAGAGAGAGAGACAAGAAAAAAAAAGAAGCAAAAACATTTAAATAATTGTGTGTGAGGTAAAGCAGCATTTTGCATGTACTGTATAATTAACTCATTTACTTTTATTCTGTTCAAAAGTCTTCTACATGAACAGATGTTCCACATTCACAGCCTCTGGTTAGAAATTTAGAGACATGTGCAAGGAGAAAACAAAAGAGAGATTTGTCCCTTTTTGTCCACAGCTCCTCCAGCCTTTTACTTGGCATACCTCACAGTAATGTGTTGAGGTCTGCATGCCGTCATCGCACTCTGGAGCCCCCATGCGGAGCTGGCTCTTGTAGCCGGCACAGTGCACCACAGTGGCTGAAGTCAGAACTGCCTGCACCAGCAGCAGCACCATCAGAATCAACAGCAGGATGTCGTAGGATTGCTGGGAACACACAGAGACACGGATGCAGGCTACATTTTAATTGAAATTCTCAATGAGTCACCATGACAGCTTCACCAAAAAGCTAAATAAATAAAAATCAGCTCCTAAATGTTTCTCATTCAGCTAGAGGTCAAGGTCAGATAGGCTGTGAGGCTAAGAACTTTTGCACACTGCACACAACCGGTATGGAGCTCTGCTTCATTAAACTCACCTTCGCAGTGGGCACATCATGAAGGAAGATTTCAATGAAGCTGATCACGCTGCAAGAGAGGAAGCCGGAGGCTGAAAAGAGCAGGGGAGACGTCACGCTGCTGATGGCAATCAGCACCTCCACCTGAGAAATGGAAGAAAAAGAGAGAAAACAGGAGCGAGAACAAAAAAACACAGGAGAGGAAAGAGGAAATAGATCCAGGATGTACAGCTGTGAATTTATCTACTCATGATACTAATCCTAATTAAGTCCCCAAAAAAGGATTGCAAGTAGCAGAATGAAAAACTTTGGACAGCCAGAATACACTGATCAGGCATAACATTATGACTGATCTGTGTCATCGGGGAATGGACATGGGTCTTCTGAGGGGGTCCTGTGGTGTCTGGCAACAGGATTTTGTTAGTGGGGGGTCTTCGGGTCTTATTTGTTGAGGGGAGGGGCCTCTGTGGATTATCCCAGATACTTGATCAGTTTGGGATCTAGTGAATTTGGAGGCCAGGTCAACACTTTGTGCTATTCTTTTTTTTGGTCGTTCCTAAACCGTTTTGTGTGTGTGTGTCTGTGTCAGGCTGCATCCTGCTGGGGATGGCTGCTGTCATCAAGGAGTGTCATTGCTATGGGGTGGGGGTGCCTGGTCTGGTCTAGGTGGGTGCTACATGTCTAAGTAACATCCACATGAATGCCAGGTCCAAAAGTCTCCCAGCAGAACATTGTATTGTCACTAGATGGTCAATGTTATTTACTGCTCCAGTCAGTAGTCATAATGTTATGCCTGATCGGTGTAAATAAGTATTTAAATTACAGCTAAGCTGAAACCCATCTTCAAAATATGCATTTGGCTGATTGAATCCACCCTTTTTCACTGCATCATACACTGGCCTGTACTCACCAGGCATTTGCTGGGGTACTCTGATACAACGTGACTGGCAATAGCGCTGGGAAAACACTGCAAAAGATGCAAAATGCATGAGGTCAGGGCAGTAATCCATGGCGTCTTCTAATTCTGAGCTGTCATTTGTGCAAAAACAAAAACCTGAGAAAACCTACAGCCACAAGGATCCAGAAAAAGGTCACCGACAAGTAGGGGCCGGGCAGCAAAGCGTCCATGTTGAGCGCGATAATCCCTCCAAAAACGGCCGAGATTCCCACTATCACCTCGATCACCTGTCAGGGTCATTTATCAGTGTTTCAACACAGGAACAGGCGCCAGCTTCACCTGCCGTAAAACCGCAGAGCTGTACTCACGGAATATGCTTTGAGGAGACGAGTGGGGAAGACAGCAGGTTTAATAACCACGGGTCTGTCACACGGCTGGAGGGTGGATGGAGAGATTGAGAGGGGTTAAGACGGAGAAATGAAAAAGCTAAGGCGGGGACAAAACAAAAATAAATCACGCTCACCTTCCTGTGGCAGCAGCAGTCCTCTGCAGAGCGGGCCGACAGGATGACGGTGCTGGCCATGAATACCTCCAGCACAATCATTAAGATGAGGTTAAAGTTGATCTGAGAACAGAGGCACAACGGTTAAAGCACGAAGAAAGGAAATTAAACCATTATGCATCGTTTTGAACAAGTTCTTTCACTTAAGGTGGACTTACGTTAACAGCAGACGGGTTCAAGACAAGTTTACAGCCGAACCAAACCAGGCAGGTGGTCGTCACAGCAAATGTTGACACATAGACCACCTGGAAGTCTGACACCTTGAAAGAAATCCACAAAATCTATCAATCTTCCCTACATCCATTAGAACATAATGATCTCTTTCGCCTTTAATGAGCTCACTGTTTACTCACTGCAACATGTCTGTTCTTGGCAATAGCGAAACTAGCAATCGCTGCAGGGATGCCCTGTGAAGAACATCGACAAATGAGCTGGTGCATTTTCCTATCTCGCAGACGCCGCGTCTAATTTACGTGCTGCTGCAGTTTTGACGCGACAATCCAATATGCACAGCGCGCACAAACTCATTAAGGCGGAGGCCGCATCAGCAAATGAAGGTGACTGTGATTGCATGACGGTCACTCACGGCGCCCGCAGCACAGCGCAGGTAGTCCATGGCAACAGGGAACACGTTTCCCAGGTACAGGGAGAAACCAGATGTGATGAGGAGACTGCCCTGAGGATGGACACACACTCACATAGGCATGCATGCAGACGCAATCACACTGACTGTGCAAAAAATATACATAAAAAAAATCCCCTGCACACATTTGCCTCGGGCGCACACGCAACTCTCAGGATAAATAGAAACTGCTCAGGCAAAGAGAAATCCCAGAGTATATCAAAGCTCAAAGACAAAGCGCTGACGTTTGAAATGCTGACACGGAGCGACCCCGTCACTGCCACCCAGAATATTCTCTCCTTGCTTGAACGTGGAGGCACGAAACAAGATTTTTTTATTGCCACCTCTCACTGAAAATTTCTAGATTGGGAGGATAGAAAAACTATCACCCCAACCTCTAAATTAGTGCGTCACGGAGGACGTGGGTAAATCCTGTAATGTGCCTCCCTCTCAACTCTCCCTCACCCCTATGAGGACGCTGTAGAGCCAGGCCCTGTAGCTGAAGCAGGGGTGCTTTAGAGGCTCCGGCTGGGCCAGCTGCAGGTCACTGGCCCTCACGTCCACAGTGTAGCTGTCCCGCTCGGGCCTATCCGGCCTTCTGTCTGACCCCCGGTCGCCCCGCCGTCCCAGCGTCCCGCTGCCTCTCTCCAGAGTGGACATGTGGCTGTAGGTGAACTCCTCCCTGGCTGACATCTCCTCGTGCTGCATCTTTGAAACGGCTGACTTCGGTGAAAGCTCTGGTTAAGGAAAAAAGAAGAGAACTAATAACATGAAATTCCAAATTGGCCTTTTTCAACATGTTTCTTTACTATTATTACAGTCAACAAGGATTTATTTGATTTGAGATGGGAATAAAAGCCCTTCAGTTTGAGATTCAGTTGAAAAAAAAATCAATGAAAGGTGCATTAAACTAAAAGGACTATTGATCATGCATTATCATAAAAACAACCCCCTCCTTCTTGTCTGCACCAGCCAAGAGACTGACTCTCCATTACTCCTTCTCACGCACAGGTCTCCGTCCACACTCACCTATTGTTGTGTTACTCCCAGGAATCTCCACAGTCTTCTCTCCCAGCAGAAAGTTATCCTTCAACAAACGCTCCTCGTGGAAGACAGACAGCTCATGTTTGTCTGCGGCTCCTCCTGCTCCCCACATCGCTCCCTCGCGCTTAACACTCTCTTTCACCCCCGTCCGTTCCCCTCCTCCTCCTCTTTTCCTCTTCCTTCTTTCCCCCGTTGCACGACGTCTCTCAGAAACAGTTCTGAAAAGTTTTTTTTTTTTGAGCCCTTCAAAGCGTGGAGCTAAAACACATGGCTCTTGTGCTGCCAGCCTGCTTTGTGCCAAAGGGAGAGCGCTTGTGCATGACAACAAGGGGGGAGGATGAAGGGGCTCGCGCTGGGGGCAGAGTTAGTAGGGCAAACACCCTTTTTACCCTGCCATTTGTTCATGCACACTCACAGAACTGAACAACAGGCCTTTAGAAGTGAGCACGTAGCAACACACACACACATTTATCTGTATAGGAATTCCACTTAATATAAAAGTGAAATTCACATAAACCCTGTCAGGTGCAAATTGTTGGATTTTGAGTCCCCTTGCGGTGCTTCCCTCCCAGCTTCCCTCGGTGTTACTTAGTGCTTTCCTTGCAGTTCACAGCCCATTAAATTAAGATGCCCAGCAGTGCTTTAGAAAACAGGCAACAGAGACATTTCCACGGCTTAATCCCGCGGCCTCCTGTCCGACACATCTAATCTAATCTGGCTAATTTCTGCTTCAAATGAGACTCTCCTCACTCGGGAGTGAATCCCACCGGACGTTGGACGCCTTGCCAGCGTGTGTTAACGGAGATACAGTGCACATGTGCACCTCAGGATTGCGCTCAGTCTTTAACACAGCGGCGCATTCTCAGCTCAACATTGTTCCTGGGCGGCGGTAACCATGGCGACTCCTTAACAACTGCTGTCACCCCGTCCCTTGCCATTCTGATGCCCCCGCCCAACAAACACACACACACACTGCAAATACCATGCGCACTCAAAGAGAAAAAAGTGTTTCACTACAGTCTCTTGAGATATTAAATTAAAGGATCCGAGGAGGACTGATTGGATACGACAGTAACTATTAGTATAATATCAAACCCAATATTTTTGACTGAAAGTTTACCATTTGAAACAAACAAAAACTCATGCAGTCAAACAAATCCTTCATCATCCGTGACATTTATGTCACACATAAAAAAAACAAAAAAAACAAAGACAGGGTTATTGGTTTTTGATTTCACTGGCAAAGAGCCCCGGGTCAAAAATGACTAATTGAAAATAAGCATCATCTGACGTAAAAGTGAAACTCCTGACAGTTATTTTTTAAATCAATATGCATGTCTGCTTGCAGAGTGACCACACACTTTGTCTTCACTGCTCTGTTTTGACCTTCTTTTGCACAAGAGTGGGCCTGAAAAGAACAAGGCCCAGTCTGTTCACTCTGTACACCTTTAATTCTCTCTTTCTAGATGTATTCTTTAAACCTGACAGCATAGTCCCTTCATCTGTCTCCATGAAAGTGTCTTGATGTGATACCTTGAACTGTACATCACCTTGCGTGGCTTCTCTCTGGGTCCATGCTTGTTAGGTTCATTGGTGATTCTAAATTGGCCGTAGGTGTGTGAGTGTGAATAGTTGTCAGTCTCTCTGTGTTAGCCCCGCGACAGACTGGCGACCTGTCCGTGGTGTGCCCAGCCTCTCGCCTGATGGTGTGTCCATGGTGTGCCCAGCATCTCGCCTGATGGCAGCTGGGATAGGCTCCAGTAGTTACAGAAAATGAATGAATGAATGAACATCACCATTATCTGGTCTATTGTTCACAACAGAAAATCATTTGACTGAGGACTCCTCCTGCACTCAGGGGCGTACACTTTTGCATCCAATGAAAAGCGGTCTTGGATGTTCACGCCCTTACCTCCCTCCCTTTTGAGCTATTTATGGTCAGGCCATTGGAGCTGAGGAATCAGACCAAACTGGGCCTTTTTCAGAAAAGAGTGACCTTTTTAGCTCGCAGTTTACAGCTTTAAATTGAGTAATCTGAACCATGTAGGATGATGATCTAGAAACTGAAATGTAAGACACTTTCTGGCAAAATGTTTATAAAATAAAAACAAGGTGTGTGATCTCATTTATGGTGATTAAACATTCCCCTTTGTTACCCACTCTTTTGCAATGCATATTTGATAATCAGATGAGACAGACACAAGCATGCACTTATTTTTGTGCAAGCCTGCTAGCTTACCACCTCACTTGAGCTAAATGTTTTTAGCTTGCTAAAACGGTTAGCTTTAACCATTAGAGGTTTTTAAAGTTTTAAAACCTGCTCTGTAGCCATAGGTACAAAGCTTTAAAAACCTTACAAAGCCGTAAGCATGTTAATTATCCTAAAATTGTGCAGTATACCGACGGCTTGTAATAGCAGCTTAAGCATTGTAGCTGGAAAGCTAACAAAACCTGCTAAGATCAGCTTTCTGTTTACTATATAGTGAACTGAGTTAGCTGGCCGCTACTGAATTAATTTAAAGGCTAATTTTGTATATTTTCGTTCACTACATGTTCAAACATTACTCAAATGCATGCTAGAGTATTAGTGTTTTATGTACTGCTCACTATTTAGGAGATAAGAGATACGTTTTCAGACTTAGCCATAGCTTGCTAGCTAATAGTGATTGGAAGGTTTTAGATTTGACTTTATGAACAGACAAAAAATTATAACTCTAACTTAAATTATCTGAACACTTGTGCATGACGCTCAAAAAGGTGCTGTACAACTTAAAATAACTTCCCAAGCAATTTGATTTTGTTGGTGCTAATTCAAAAGCTTTAACAAAAAAAGAAAATAAGTGTTTTCTATGTTTGTCTGACTGTACTGATGTGTGTGCAGATTCGGTGTCGGATTAAACCACCTTCCAGCTGAGATATGGCCTTTCCACTGTGGAGAAAAAAATAAATAAATAAAAATAGGGCAGCTTTCAAAATTTGACATCAAACTGAATTCTATATGACCTCTTGGAGTTTTTTTTTTTTTTTTTTTGAGCCACAGACTGCACCAGATGCAAAGAGCAAATTCACAGCGTTCTTTATATTAATCTTTATAGAGGAAAGATCACACATACACGTCATGTGGTTTCACAATCGCTGGAAAAACGACTCATAGCGACATCATGTTCTCAGTTCAGGACTAAACAGGACCCGGAGCTTCTCACGCACACAACGACGACACCGTTTGACTGCGACACGTTTATAGTGACCCATGCTGACGACAAAACTATTCTCAAGTGTGAATGCAATCTTCCGACGGTTGTGACACACACAAAAAATGAACAAAACAAAAAAACAAGTCATCCCTCTGACATGCAACATTTACACATAGATATTTATGAGCTTTTGAGTTTTTACAGCAATATCCAACAGTAAGACACGTGAGAAAACATCTGTGGATATATACATTAACTTACATTATCAATAGCTCTATTTTTTTATGAACAATATTTACACAGTAGTGGAGGATGGATCCTCTCTCTCTCTCTCCCACTCGAAGTCTCATGCTTCAGTCCCATTACAGTTTCTCGTCAGATGTTCATCTTGTTTGGCTGTAAAGAACAATCCGGTCTCAGTGACTGACAAATATACAAATTAATTTCTCTGTACAGGTTCAAATGTTTAAGCAAATAATCACAACATGAGACAGCAGACGGTCGTCCTCATATCCAGGGATAAACGGATGGCTTATCATGTTATATCGAGGTTCACAAAGCCCTCCAATACACTGAGCCATGTGTTTAAATGTCTCTGACTGTTGTTGGTTGCATCTCTGAGTTTCCGTGTTCCCATTTGATCCAGTTCACTCAGCATGTAACGGATTGTTCTACTTAAATGATGAATTGCTGGACATTGTTACGATAATATATTGGCAAATTGTGGCATAATACAGCTGTCTTAAAGACGGTCATGTTAGTAGACACACAGTACATCAACGAGGCAGACAGACTTGTAACCATCTGTGCTAAGATAACAAGAAGCATGTTAGCAATTGATGAGCTTCACAGAGACAAAGGTCATAACTGGACGGTCTCATTTTTCTCCTCCGTTAAAGGTAATCCATCACTCGGACGCATATCAGTACAGTGTCGTGTCTCACTTTGCTGTCGAATAGTAATTTCCTGTGGGTTCACAGAGATCCACAGTTCAGACGATGGACCCCTTGGAGGAGGACAAGTGGATGGACTGGATGCGGACAGCCAGGGTTTTCTCCAGGTCCTGGAGGATGTCACAGCCAGGGCTGTCGGGAGGTGCGTCGTACAGCAGCTGCTTGAAAGGCTCCAGCTCGATGAGGATCACCATGTTTTTCAGGAAGTAGCCCACTATGTAGGACGCTAGATCTGGAGCATCGAGAAACTGGGAAGAAAAAGGGGGAACGTTTTCTTTTAAAATGTCTTTTGACACAGAGTTGTTTGATAGCAACATGAATTAATCCTTCCCATTTTTGTACCTTGGTGTGGTTGTAGATCTCAACACATGTTTCCGTGTTGATGTTCTTAGAGCAGATAATCTCACAGTGCCTCTGCAGAGCTTCCAGCTGGAAGAACTTGGCAGCAGACAGAAGCTGGAAAAAACAAATTGTGTACTTATTACTGAAAAATACTGCTGCTTCTGTACATTTTTATTTTTAGTGCAAACCCCAGTTTTGTGCAGTTTATAATAAAACTTTCCGGATTTCCAGTGAAAGCCAAAGTACTAATGATCCAACCTCCATAACGTCAGTGTTCCTGATGTGCAGAGCGTCTGTCCCTCCACAGTACAGATACTGCATCACCAGCTGAAAAGGCACATATTACACAGCACCCATAAATATGGAAACATTCACTTATAAAGAAAGGAGCATGAATACGTAGCTACTAGGATGTCGCTCTTTAATGCGTTTAACTGAATGTAATTACCTGAAATATGTGATATTTGACATTGCTGATTTCAATGCAGGTGTTTTCTCCACAAGGTCTGTTTGCCAGAAGAGTCTTGAACCTTCAGAGACGTAAAAAGGGAGAAATCACAGCCTTGGTCAGAAAGGAGAATCCTTAATGCAGCTCAGTAATTAGTAGCTGCAGTGAACGAATGGGAACAAGCCTTATTAATACAGATGATGTAGCACAGATAGGAGAGAGAGCAAAATAAGCTAATACATTTTTATATCCTCTGAGGACATTAGTCTCAAAAACTAATTTGAATGATGTTGTCCTTCGACCACAATCACTTCATGACAGGATCGATTACTTGTCACCGATGCAGCATAAGAGAGAAATTGACGTCCTGTCAGGATCCCACAGGGAGTTAAGAAAGACTTTATGGATCACAGCATCATATATCAACATATCAATACAGCATGCTAACAATATCATCATTGCTATGCTAAAAAAAAAAACAATCCAGACCCTTTATGGAGTCGTCACATTCAGCAGGATCTAACGCTGCAGAAATGACTGTACATGTGTTATTTAAGTCGATCTTTAAGTACCTGTTGGAAGCTGTGAAGAGCAGGACTTTGTGGGCGTAAAAAGGTTTCCCCTCCACCAAAAAGGTCACGTCAGACATTTCTTTATTGTTCAGGAAGTGAGGATCTGAAACATACACGCCCAGAAAAACTTGATGTTTTTCTGATGATGATTAAAAAAAAGCAAATAGGGTGTACACCTTAGCCTTCCTACCCGTTCTAGACACATTTCAGCTGCACAGTTTGGTTACATTATCATAATTTCTATTGCAGACTCTGAACACTAGATGGAGTTACGTGCACTTTCTGGTCACAGCATTTACTAGTAAGAACATGCATGAGAATAATGCTTAATGTTGTATTTTTATATTGTTAAGCAGTTTAAATTGACGAAGACGGATGCTCACCCAGGCGTGATGACTGCTTCCTCTTGATCTCAGTTAGTTTGGGGATGGGGTAAGGGCCGTAACACTGGGTGAAGGTGGCAGACAGCTGCTGGCTGATGACTTCATTCTGACAAAACACAAACAGAGTAACGAACAAGGAGGGGAAAAGGGCTCGCTTCGAACGCGCTCGGCCATCATGCAGGCGTCTACACGTGTTAATGCAAGAACGCAAGCACATCCTGCACGATGCTCCCTCTCCGACGCAAACAACCCCAAAGCAATAATAATGGGCGCAGCGAGAGAGGCTCGACTTCTGCAGCCTTACCGGGCTCAGCATTCACTTAGGCTCAGCGACTGCTCCTATAAGTATTCATGGATATCATACATCAGATAAATATCTTACCTAGTTGTCACACACACTGTTCCTTAGTGAAAACTGTAATGGGGAACACAATGACAGGCCAGGGTGCTGTAAGAGTGTGACACTTTTCTGTGTGGAGTTATAACTAAGGGATAAAGGATGCGCAACGGTGCAGTACACTACAGGCCCCACGTGTGCAGTCAGTTACTGAAGCATGGCGGCAACAAACCCTCCATCAGAGCCACATATTCCACACAAGGATGCAGTTCCTCTGCAGCTTCCTCCTTTTTTTTTCTACTCAGACACAATAGACGGTCAGATAGATAGACAGTGGACTGAGGGAGCAGACTGTGTGGCTGAGGCAAGATGAACGACCTGTACCTTGATGTCTCTGGTCCTTGTGGTGGTGCAAACAGCACAAGCGGCCCCTGAGGCCATCACAGAGATGAGGGTTGCTGGCCCCAACCATACATCATCCAAGACAAAGACAAGGACTGACAATGCGGCAACCAACTGAAGCCTAGACACAGCATATGTACTGTGTCTATGTATGTATATATACTTATAAATTGTATAAATATATATGGGGAGATGAGGGAAGGTTCGCTATTATGCAAGTATTACGTGAGTTTACTTGTGTGGTATAGTTCCTCGTGTGTGCACACACTCTGCAGTGTTTCTTTATTCATGTCATCAGTGACAGTAAAACTCGCGGCGCCAGCAGGGCAATGCCAGGCTAAGGCGACGGAGTCAAAACAAACAAAGGTGCCAGACTGTGCAGTGATGGCGTGCTTTAGGTCTAATATAGCCTACCAAAGGGAATCATGAGCTCAAGTAATGAGGCCTGATCTAATGAGCTGCAACAGAGAGGATTGGGGGCCCTATCATGAATCATTATCATTTTAGGTAATTGATATTGAGTAGGCCTCAGGGGCCTTAGTCAGCCTCCGTGAAGTTGATGACCTAACCGTGTAATGGCGATCATGAAAAAGAGGAGGAGGAGGAAGGAAGGATGGATGCGTTTGCTTGGTAAAAAGAGTATACATATTAAAAATATATAAACATATATATTACAGCTATGATTCTTTACACATCAACACTGGGAAAAAAATGCATTTCAAAGTGATTTAATATTAGGCACAGACAGTACCTTGCTGGCTCTGAGGATCTGGAACATGAGAGGCAGGCCATGAGTAATGAGCTCCATGGTGTACTCTTCTTCCTCAATGCAGCTGAACTCTTTCAGAAGACCCTGGATCAGAGGTCTGCGGTGCTGATGGAAACACGTACGCAGAGACTCCAGCCATGTGTGCAAAGTCCACGGGATCCCTGGGAAATGGTTCCAGACACAAATGAGACGCATCAAATTCACACACGAGGAAGGCGTTAACGTTTAGAGAGTTTTCAGAGAAACCCACCGAGGCTCCGTATGTCTATGGTGATGTCTACGTGCCCGTGTTCGGAGCTGTGATACATGGCTTCCTTCAGGGCTTTGAGTTTGGCCTTTCCGGTTCGGATCAAGTCCATCTGAGACGAGCTTCTGCCTTCCAGCTCCGAGCCTTCGGCCAGAATCTCCTCCAGGGACAGGACGTCCCCTTTGCCTTTCTCTGTGTGGGACAACAGCTTACGAAACACGTTTCTGTAAAGAACAAAAGCACAAAATCAGAAGCATAAAGTTCTTACTCATATTCCACATATTACCATTTAACTCATTTCTACTACATTTTTACTTTGTGTCTATTGTCCAGTGTCGCATGTGGCGTTAAACTGAGAAATGTATTTGTCATGTGACAGTCATTGAGTTGGAGTATTTACTGTAATGGTTCACTGACAAACTGAAATGAACTGTCTGCTGCACATGACTGGATTTTAATTAAAGAAGAATGATTATGATATGTAAACACTTAGTGCACATACATAAATAAGACGCTTGTTCTGTGCAAGCAGGCACGTTCCTGTCACTGAATATTTTATATTTGTTGAATGCAAAATATTCTATACTCAGTGTTAGGCTTTAACCTTGTCTTTACATAAAGTAGTCAAGGCTGTTTTAGCTGTTGTAGTTGAGTTGCTGTTACACCCCAGATACCCTTGCACCAGTGCCTTTGTGCCAACTGCACAAGCAGGTACAACAAATACAGAAAAAGTAATGATTTATTTTAAACGTCTGCATTTCAGAATACTTTTCACATAATTTAAAGGAGGTGTTTATAAAACTGTCGAAGTAATTTGATGCTTAGTGGGACGAAAACAGATAAATGGCATTTAATTTGCTTCTTTACTTCCATTTAATTACAACTCAGAGATGCCGTTACAGCGGGACAATGTGCTAAATGTGCAGAAATATAAAATCTGCACGCAAATAAAGAAGTAAAATGAAGCATTACCAAAAACCATTCTGCACATAGGTTCACATGAAACATCTTTTGAGGCAGCACTGGATGCAAACATTTCTTCAAGGCTTTTGATTTTAATGTACAGAGGTGCGTACGTAAAACTCAGTACGTCCATAATGCCTGGGGCTGCAGCTGATATAAACATATAAAAAAATAACAGACCAGATGGTTTTGGGAAAGTCAACTGCGTGATAACACAGAATATTTTTTATTATTTTGTGAAGAGGTTTTTGTCTGTGCTCTCCAAAAAAACTACAAGACAACATGAGAACAACAGGAGCTTAGTGAAGCAGTAAACATAATCAAGAAAATCCGTTCAGCGGCAGAAGTGTCAATTTCATGGATATGCTCTGTTGATTTTGTGCATAAACAAGATTAAATGCTGAATATGTAGTGTGAACTGAAATTGCTTGGGTATGCTTTGTGCGTTCACTCTGTGCATTTCCCGATGACTGCAGATAAATCTGCGTGCTACCTACCTGTGTCCGTGAGCTGCTGCCAGGCTGTAGGAGTTCATGTCTCCCTGCGGCGCGGTGGAGATGCCGTTACGGTACATGGTTCCCACCATGGGGTCGGCCCCCCGCTCCAGCAGCAAACTCACCAGCTCGAAGTTACCTGCACACGACAAAAAAAAATAACCACCTGAGCTTATGCACACACAATGAGATTAAACCATAGTGACACAGACAGTCAAGAAATCGTTTCATCATTTGTACTGCATTCACGCCTCTATTTATCTTTATTTTTTCCAGTCTGCAGGACAAACAAGCCTCTACAGTCATAACTCCGCCCGTGATCATGCTGACAGTGGGGAGCGGTTGTTATCAGCTGGTTATAGGCGACCAGCTGCTCTCGCCAGCGTGGCGCAGTAGCCTACAGCTGGACAGGAGGCACAGGACGGGAGTCCCGCTGCGTGTCTGTACCTGCGGCGGCGGCCAGCTGCAGCGGGGTCTCTGTGTAGTTCTCCATCCCGTCCTGCACGGAGCCCTCCACGTTGGCTTTGGCATCCAGCAGCAGCTGCAGGTGGGGACACAGGTGAGGTAGACCACGAGAGGAGGGTGAGGAGAAGGAGAAGAAGTGGAGACAGTTTAAATCTGGTTGGTAGATTTGAACTTGTGGACACATTTTTACTGTTACACTTTTTGTAGAAACAAACGCTCAGTATTATTGTCTTAATAAGATCACTTTTAACTTCAGTTTTTTGTTAATTTAAACAGATCAAATATGTTTAAACCTCTGGACAGATTGAAGATAGCATTGGATGCTAAGCTAGCTATGTTTAATCTTTTCATTTAAGTGAATAAGCCTATTTTACCATATGACAAATAATACTTCATACCGATAAAGATGTGCTGCAAATAACAACTATTAGTGTAACGCTGTATATTTAAGAGTCATATTTATCTTTTTATTGGTTTTATAATTTTGACCTAAAGACATATTCATTCCTATTCTCTAATCCAGTACAATCTACAGGATTTATTTCATTTCATTTCCACCCTGCCAGTTTTATTTTCAAAAGTTGCAGTCTGTCTGTACGGGTTTAAGCCACTCTGATAGTTTATGCGGGCTCTGCCAACGATAAAGAAAGAAAAAAAAAACGAAAAACACGCTTTGCCGCTTTTGTGAAATCTGTTACCGCCGACCAAAACTCCTGCCTCAGTAAACCCACTGAGGCGTGAAAGATTTATTCCAGACACAGACGCACTTGTACGGATTTGTTTGAGGCACACTTCAAGTTTCCAAAAACGAAAAACTTCTTCTTAAAGAATGTAAAAGTATATTGACTGAAGCAGCTTATATTAGTGCTTTAATTAAAACACTGGGGCAGGATGTAATGGACTAGAACAGAGAACTTTCCTCTACTCTCATCTTTATCTCCAGAATATACTTCCTGTTTTAATTGCTTCTTTAATTTCTCAAATAAATAATAATTAATAAAGTATGGTATAACTCCATGTGAGGATTTATATTTTATTATAACTGAGAGAGAAAAATCTGAACAAGCTTTTATAATTATTTACATTTAAATTAATATCTTGTGGGAAAAAACTGTTCATTTATTCATTGAACTACATGCTATGGCTTTAATCTGAATTTAATCTGAACTTCCTTTCATCTGACGTCCTCAGAGATTGAATTGTACCGTCACACGTGTTCCATTCGATATTTAACGACTGAAAATCCAATGAACACGTTACGAAATTAGCTAAATGAGTTCGATAACAATTATGCTGCCGTGTTCCACTTTTCGCTTGCTAAATGCACTTTGATCCGTTTAAAGTACAAACTGACAGGAAGTCGTGGCCTAAAGGGTGGCAAGTTAAAAAACCATGTTTCATGATAAAAAGCTTAAATTCTACATCACATTTAGAGCGTCTGACTTTAAAAACAGATTACAGGAGAAATGGAGAAAACTCATAGTGGAGATCGATTATCATCGTCACCACGAGGAGAAGCCTTGATGACAGAAATGACAATGA
The DNA here is from genome assembly GCA_005024645.1 of Planiliza haematocheilus. Classification (NCBI taxonomy): domain Eukaryota; kingdom Metazoa; phylum Chordata; class Actinopteri; order Mugiliformes; family Mugilidae; genus Planiliza; species Planiliza haematocheilus. The sequence continues at coordinate 8,266,523 of SRSE01001415.1, read as the reverse complement.
TGACCAACCATGAGCTGAAGCACAACAAGAGGTCACGATGAGAGAATCACAGGTGAGAAAAGGACGTCACTACCTGCACCACAGGCACATGTCCGTGCAACACAGCGAAAGTGAGGGGCGTCGCCTGCCGCGTTTCGGGAAAGACTGAGGGGTGCTTGTGCACTGAGTTTGGCACCTGGGGAAGGGACACAGGTAGGTTTTGAATAGGCAGGAGGGGGAGAGAGGTGAGGGAGAGAGATACGAAGCCATTAAATAACGACTACACGGCCTGAGAAGCACAAGAAAAGCTGCTGCAGGGAGGACGGAGGGGTGGACAGGAAGCTCAGCAGGAGAAACTAGAGTAATTAACCAGGAACCCTGGGGCTGAAGAGGACGTCCTGTCACCGCGCTCGCCGTCTAATGAACACGATGGATTGATCTGTCTAGTTAGGCCTCGGATAATGGTTTCTTTTTGATCTTTTCATGCTCCACTCTGGCAGGACTCTGACCTGACCCGTCTCGGGCTCATCTCTCAGGTCGGGCTGAACGAATGCAAGTGGGACATGCATGAGACACAGACACGTGAATGGAGCATGAAGGCACATATTATCCCAGCTTTGGGAAGAGGGAAGAGACATTATTATATATTATAGCTACTGTATATTGTGGCTGGAAAGAGATTTCCTGTAGAGGCGTCCTTACACAATAAATAAGCAGAAGTACTTGTCTATTTCACTGTTTCATTCATTTATAGTACAGTATAATATAAAGTATATGAGCTGGTGTTGCTTTGGATGTTTTGTTAGACCTAAATAAATACTTTATGTCTTAAATAAATAAAGATTTGTAAGATTTGTACCTACTTTCTTAGAGCTTACCACCCTAAGACTATTCGGCTCTACTCTAGCATTGCTGAGAGTATTCTGCATATACCCTTTATATTCCTTAAGACCACCAACGTCTGAGTTATGATCACTTCTCCTGAATTTCTTTAGTAAGGCCGTGCCATTTCAGCTTAACTGATAATGCCACGCTCCGTGCAAATTCTGCAGCATGCTGTAGAAGTGTGTTGATTACACTATTTTTCTGGTGCATGAACTGAATCTGAAAGCTGTCTTCATATCTGAGCTGGCGCAGCTTTTGTGCTTCGGCTACAAGTCACGAAATCAGCTCTGACACAACAGCTGATGGGACGCGCTGTCGCCGAGGTGACTAACGAACGAAGATGAGGATCACGAGGCCTTAACCGAACGAGGCCCTCTCTGACGTCCGCGCAGAGTCGAGGGACGCCACCCCGATTCTCCACGGCACGCCGTGAGGAACTCGGTTTGCTTTAAGTCAGTCGCAATTAGTTTTCTCCTCCGACGTGGAAATGTGTCAGGTGTCGCGGTCTGAACGCTCAAAGCTGAGCGAGTTTCGGTTAAAACACGGGTGCCTCATGATCCTCAGCTCTTATAGATGTAGCAGCAAGACACATGGGGGGAGAACAGGAGGAGATGAGGGGCGACGTGTGTGGTTTTTGATTAAATACCATACAAATAAATACATACACTTATACTTACTGTTAAATACATATAAAACTATACATACTGAAGAATGCCAAAAATCAAAGCTAAAACGTCCTGTCAACACCTCTGCTCCTCAGTCAGGTTTATCCCTGAATAAGATAAGATATAAGACTATGATGACTCACCTCACTGTTAATGTCTGCTCCTGCATCCAGCAGCATTTGCACCATGGCCTCGTCGCCACGGACACAAGCGTACATGAGCGGGGTCATCCCCTACACAAGTACAAAAGAAACAGGAAGTTAAAACGGCATTAACAAATCCATAATCTTCCTTCCTTCCAAACAAAGATTAGATTTTACTGAAGCAGTGCCATGTTATGCAGTGACAGTAACTACTGTGAACATAAGTTGAACTTTTCTTATAATTAAGTAGTAAAAAACCTCTGGTCTGCAGTAAACTTCTATCTTTAACAGCTCTGCTCCGGGCAACTCGAGTTTTATGAGAATAATATTCTGCTATTGACACATTTTTCACAGGATACCATAAAAATCAATGTGTCCTCTGAGCCACCTAGGACACCAGCAGAGAAAGTCTGACAGAAACGTACAGTACTAGACGGTGCATTTGGAAAGTTTCTGCTTAGATCAGCCGCAAACTAAATGTTGATTTTCCCATGGAAAAATCAGGAGTCACGCTTGCAGTTCTACCCCCGATGATTTACTGTACTGGAGGTGGTAGTCATGATATAACGCAGAGCTGCTCTGCAGGAAAGCTGCAGGAGAAATACGTCAGAATGAGATTTAGTATGTATGACTGCCTTTTTTTTTTTTTGCTCGCAAGTCAGCACATTGCTCAAAGGTGAAGGAGCCTCGGTTTACCAAGCAAACAAAATAATACTCCTCCACCACGGGCTGCATGTGCGTGTAGATGTGCTTGCGTATGCATTATTTAACATGTTGTGCCTCTAACCTGCTCACTCATGCTGTTGATACCATCCGGCCCGAGCAGGTTGACGGCCTGCTTCACCAGGTCTGTGCGTCCACAGCTGAGCATACGGAAGCCCAGGTCCTGCAGGAACTTTGCCTCGGTTGAGGCAGCATCCAGTTTCCTCGAGGCACAGAAGCAGTCATCCGTTCTGAAGGGCAAAGCACACAAAGTGATTCACAGAGCGCACTGACTGTTATGACTGTTTGCAATGCGCAATAATATCCGTAACACCCGATAAGCATTATTTATTTTAACACTATAGGGAGGATGAGCACTTGAGAACATGTATATTTTTCCTTGCTCATATCACTGAAGTGTGTGTGTGTGTTTTGTTTGCGGGTTCAGATGAAGATGCTCTGCAGCCTTAAGGCGCGTGCTCTCCTCACAGCCGTACCGGAGCTGACGGGGCTCGCAGTCCACCCCGGGCAGCAGCAGCCTGGCAGCCTGCCGGACATCGTCGCTGTCCACGGAGAAGCTGCGTCTGTGTTCGGTGTGGACCACGGCCACGCGCACCCACTCCATCAGAGGCGGCAGCACCATGAACGGCCTGGAGGGGGAGATGGAGGCACACGTTTTTCGCCACCTTAGCAGTACGCTGAACTTAAGTCACACCAGAGTACTTAGTGTGCCAAGGCACTTGCAAGGAAAATCCACCTAATACAGAATTTGCATATGTTATTTTGGAGATATTGCCCGGTGTAGCAGATGTTTGAGAACAGGATGAACTCTGCCTGGAAAATGAAATCAAAGACCTTAAAACCAGAGTGTCACACAGAAACTGGATGAGAGAAAATCTGAGAAAAAGCTTACCACAGCTTATAAAACACTGGAAAAGAAGCTGTTTCAGGCGTTCAGTCTGAGATATTTGCCCGCCGTGTTTTTAAGCCGGCCATTATCTGCTCTGCACTGTTTTAGAAAACTAAAGCCTGCCAGCCTGACGTTAGAAATCTACTGTGCTGGTGCTGTTCACATGGTAAAATATAATGTATATACGCACACAATGCATAATAAATTATAAGAGTTTCTACATGCATTAAAATGTTTAGGGGTCACAGTGAATACACATAACATCATAACACTTTACAAGGTCAGTTGCTTTTACTGTAATTGCTTTTGCACAGGATTGGGAATGCATCGTGAATTAATAGAGTGACTGCATGACAACATACAGTACGGAGCTCATGAAATCTTAATGTCTGTTAAAGTAAACTAAGGGATCACTTGTTAGCGTGCTGCTTGCTCAGGCAGAAGCAGAAAACAACGAGCACGCGGTGAAATCAGTGAAAAACAGGACATTTAAAGAGGCTGTGCTATGCTCATGTACCGGCTCATAACTTTATACAGGTGCTCTACCAGAACAGACTGACATGCTCTAATGCTAACACACGCATTATGTTTTAAATCCCGTGCATTAATGCTTCACCTCTTTCCACCTTCCGTCTGAAGCGCTCAGTTTCATCTCCTGTCTCTTTAAGGACCCCCTTTTGCAGAAAAGCGCGTTGGTTCTGATTTGCTGCTAAGAACATGTGTCGCGCCAAAAAGGCCGTTATGCAAATGTTTTACACGGCGTAGGCGATTAGTAATACAGGACGACAAACAATGTACTTTAAGCAGTTATTCTGTGGAAGAGATCATCTCTCTGTGGCGTACATTTTGTAAACTTGCAGATCTTTGACATGCACACACTGTAGCATAACATAGGCTCCTAAAAGCAGAGCAGCAGCTGCACAAAAGTGCTGAAAACTCAGAGCTGCACAGGCCCAATAATCTGTAGTCTACCCCATAATATTAGGCACCGTCTAAATAGATTTAAGGCCGAATTGTTATAAATTTGCATCTATTAAATCAACAATAATGAGTTCTAAATTCCTCATCTTGACCTCCTTGACCTGCAGTGAGACTTAAAATCAATATTTAACACCAGAATTGCTCTAGTTCACCTTGTTTTAAAGTTGTGTTTTACCGCTCTGCTTCCATTTGTGTGCGTGTGTGGGTGTCAGGTAATTAACACACAGCAAACCTCAAGGCAGGTTGTATTATTCCATCATCACTTAAACTCTGAGCTGTAACTCCGCATTATCATTAATAATGCGCCGATGATGTTTTCTTTTTTTATAATGGTTAAGTGTATAAAATGTCTGTAATAATGAGAAATGTCCATCATTGTTCCTTGGAGACAGCGAAAACAATAACCACGAGAGTGAATGAATTATAAATCCCCTCTCCTCCACTCATCCTGCGCCAGTGTCTGCTGCAGCCGAGTGGAATATGCATGAAGATACATATGCATGATGTTACGCTGTGACCTTCGTTACTGTACTGACGGCACGATACCGATATAAATACGCACTTTCTTCACTTAAGCAAAACAATGAGCTGTCGTATTATGCGCTGCTGGTGCAGACGCTCGCCGTACTTCATGCATATCAATATGTTGATATTCACGAGGCTTACTAAGTGATACAGTGCAACGAGAGGCTGATCTATAATAACGTATTACACACGTAAGATTGTGTAAGTCTCCCTTGTGCCTCCAAAACAGTTGTGACTCATCAGAGAATGGACATGGGCCTTCTGAGGGTGTCCTTTAGTGACTTGCAGTGAAAGGAGGAGCCTCTGTGGATCAGTTTGGGATCTAGTGAATTTGGAGGCCAGGTCAACACCTTCCTAAACTGCGGTCATCAAGGAGTGTCATTGCTACAGGTTAGGGGTGCCTGATCGGGTCTAGGTGGATGGTACGTGTCTAAGTAACATCCACACCAATGCCAAGTCCAAAAGTTTCCCATTAGAACTGTCACAAGATGCTCAACGTCATTTACTTCAGGGGTTTTAATGTTGTGGCTGATCCGGTCCTGTGTCAAACCATCTGTTGAGTCTTCCTGAATGTGATTTGCCGTGCTTATCGGCCCGTTCCCTCCTTGTCTTTTTGACCCTTTTTGACTCAACGCAGCGTGTTTTTGTTTTTTTTTGTATTCTCCTGGTAGATTACTTCTGTTTACTTCTGCTGGATTACCTTTTTGTTTGTAGCATTCTGCCTCAGCTGCAGCGCCTTTTGTTCTTGTTTTTTCATTAAATTGGATTTATTCTTTCACCCTGCCTCATTCCCTTTGGGTCCTATCCCCTTTTGCGAAACCTAAAATGTGACAGAAGGGGACTGTTACATCAGATTGCATGTGTTCTCACTAGTGCAGGTGAGGGTAAACATGCAGCAGGCGCTTGATGAAACGTCTCCTGGGATTTACTGATCAACACGTCACTTTACAAAGGATGCCCTAATGTCTGGGTTATTCCACATGCTCGCATCTGTCACTCCTTTTAAATTAGCCGCTCATGACAGTTGACGGGAGGGGTCTTTTAATAATAGTCTTTATGTGTCGAGAAACGCAAACTTCAAAGTTGACCTACAGCAACATGATGTAAAGCAGCACACAACACCTAATCAAGACGCGGGGAACGTATAATGGCATCGAATTCCTTCCCAAGCCAAATGGAAACTCCAGTTCACGCGGAGTTCAAGGCTGCGCCGTTTCCATGCAGTGCTCTTTCAAGAATTGCAATAAAGCGTAGAGACATTCCTGAAGGAAACTTTTCTGCAGCAGTCGTGGCGCTTTCCCCCCCTAAATCCTGGCTCTCGCGCTGCGCTCAGACGCGGCTAAATGTGAATCCGGTTGCGAGCGGTGATTCGAGCTAAACCAGGCGCGAGCGGGACACCTGGGGCGCACGTTAGCTGATAAATTGCTCTGCTGCAGGTGATAAAATCTGAAGCCCCAGAGGAGGACTGCTCAGGCTCAACTGTCAGCCCAGTTTCCCACCTGTGCCGGGAGCTGACAGGGGTTTCCACCAAACTGTAGGACGTATTAAATAATATATAATAATAAAAAAGCGTATAAGGGCAGAGTAGAGTTTGTTTCCAGCAGAAATGACTCTTGAAGAAGAATGTGAGAACTGTTCTGGCTTTTTTGACTTCTGGGAAAACTATGACGGAGGATAAAGGGAATTAGCACCATGGAAACCTTATTTCATCCCTACACCATTTGCTCATAAGTCACCAACAGAGTCCAACAGCTGCCGGTTGATAATGTCCCACTATGTCAACGGCTGTAATTATCAGTACTGACGTGTCCATGCACGACCGCTCCAACAGCCCCTTGCTGCCCCTGCGTCCAGAGAGCTCATTCAAGCAGCCGATAAGTTCACAATTCACTTATAATAAACTGTGCTTCCCCTCCAGAAAAACATCTGGTGTGCCGTTTCAGTGGCAAGCATAAAGAAATATAATAATACTAATAAAAAAAATAAAATAAAAAAAAGCTAAATGATCTCTGCAGTCCTCAAGGAGCATCACCACTGGACTGTGTCTATGAAGTTATAAGCTCGGGTGAAAAAGAGGACAGACACGGGGGCGTAAATTGTGTATAATTGAAGAGAGTTTCCACTTTATCTCACTGTGGCCTTGTAACGTTCCTTTGTTATTGTCTGAATGGACGTTAAAAATGCAATAAAAGGGGCAGTATTTTTACTGTCGCATGGTAGAAAACGAGGTGAAAGGGTCGGATGGATTAATCAATAGCAGACGGTCCTGTTCCGTTGCCCCGTTCTGTGACGGTGCTGCTGCTTTATAAAAGCTGTATAAAGCACACACAAAAAAAAACAAAACGGTTTTGACAACTCAATTATGATGCGTTACCTTCTCTGCCAATAAAAAATGTTTTTCATTAAGTGTGCTGCTTATCAGATGGCTGTGTTAACATCTGTTCTCTAACTCGCGTCTTGTGCTATTCATCTGCTGACTCTTAGTCAATTACAGGCTGAATGCTTTGTAGAAATGATGGAGGATGATTGAAATCAATTATTTTCATAATGACCTTCACCAATCAGGCATAACATTATGACCACCTTACTAATATTGTGTAAGTCTCACTTGTTGCCTCCAAAACAGTTATCAGAGAATGGACATGGTCCTTCTGAGAGTGTCCTGTGGTGACTTGTAGTGAGGCCTTTGGGTCCTATGGGTTGAGGGAAGGGGCCTCTGTGGATCAGTTTGGGATCTAGTGAATATGGAGGCCAGGTCAACACCTCGCTTTTCGCTCGTATATGAGTCCACCTGATGAATATAAAGTGCAACATTCATTCCCCTTTTAGCTCAGTTTTGTTCTCCACCAGCTCTTAAAGGGATTTTTTTGTTTTTTTTAGCTAAATCATGTTCACCAGCTAGCTGTTAAGTGTGTTTTTCGTGGTTTTTGGTGCTGAGCAGGCAGCGTACAATAGGTTTTTAGAGATTTGTCGTTGGAAACACCCAACGATAATGCCCCTACAAACGGTGCGTAGCGAGCCTGAAAGTCCAAACAGTGGGCTGAAAAAGAAACCCTGCAACTTGTCAACCCCGTGTTATAATTCTTTATTCTATGAATTCTATATTCATTATTTTTATTTTACATAAAAGTAGTTGTTCAGTCCAGTACATGAATGTCAATTATAGCTGCTTCAATGTACCATGAACATTTACTGTCCTGAAAACCGGTGTTATTATATATGATTACCACAACTAAACAATGTAATTTCATCTTTCAGTACATTCTGATCTCTGGTGGCACTCAGCAAGAAACCCCCAATCCTGCTAAAGGTGGACATTTAAAAAAAAAAAATATGACTGTAATTGAACAGCTGGACACTGTACTTTTCAAGAGAAGTGGCTCAAACTGGAGAAAGTTGTGTATTTGATGGCGCACTTATGAGAACTGTGGCTGCAAATGGGGCTGGCTCTAAATAAAGAAAGCCATGTGGCGCACTGTTTTTATTAGTTTGTGGGCAAGGTGCAATAAAAGTTATTAAGCTTGGCTGCAGATGCAATCTTTGTTAGCAGGATCTTTTTTTTTACTGCTGAATTTGATCCATTCGTTGGACGTAAATGTAAAATATCAAGCAATTTAGTAAAACTTGGGTTCAGTTTGTGTCATTTATAACCATTGTTTGTGGAGTCTGGACCACCTCTTACGTGCTTTCGTTCATTCTCACCTCTCTGTTTGTAAGGTCACCTTGGAGGGCTCAACATTGGGGTTCTCCCACTCCATCTGGGGGCAGTGCATGAAGTAACACAGCGTGTAGATCGCTTCGGGGGCCCACTGAATCACGGCGCTCTTGTGGTGGATCGGCGTCCCGTTGTTGTGGTTCTTCACGTACAGCGGCTGGAGGTGGTGCATGGCTCGGGAGACCAGGTCGCCTACGCACAAACACACACACATACACATGGGACGTACGCACAGGGAGACACGAAATAGCCGGTTAGAGACAAATTCGCAGGCTTGCTGAGCAGCACCCGAGAAATGACTGAAATAGCCTTTAAAAAAGACATCGGGGAATCATGCTCATTCCTTCCAGCATCTTTAGAGCTCAGGCTGTCAGGGGAAATCGAGAGTTTCCACGCACCACGGTCAGGAAAAAGACTAAGTCCATCCCGGTCCCCGAGGGAGAGCAGGGGAATATGCAGGCCCAGGACTACATGAAGAAGAATGAATATGTATGGATAAACATCCATGCTACTCCAAGCTATGTCCTTTGCATCATTTGTCGCTACTTTAAAGGGGAACTATTGTTTTTTTACCTTATTTCTGGCATAAAATATGATCGTTTACTCACCCATATAACTTTGGTGTAATTTGTAGTCACTCGGGAGATAACTACATCAACGTATATCCACATAGTGGGAGTGACTGGGGCACTAAACGCAGCCTTTAAATAACACATTATCTGCTGTGAAACTTGATTATTTCACCAATATTTTGTTATCGCACACTAGTGCTATTCCCCTTTGAGTCCGGAGTTACCAGTTATCATCATCCTCATCATCATTTTCTGTAGACTGACCTACAGACTCCGGGAAATTTCGGTGCCCCAGTCACTCCTACTATATGAATATACGCAGATCTCATTATCTCCTGAACGACTGCAAATTACACAAAAGTTAAATGGTTGAGTAAACAATCGTATTTTATGCTTGAACTAAGGTCCACGTTGTAAAAAAAAAACAGTTCCCCTTTAAGGTAATCCAGTTGGGTTTTAAAAAAAATGTAATTAAAAAAAATTTCAGGTGAATTTAAGAAAAACTATTCAAGGAAAAGCATGTTCAGAAATTTTTTAGGGAAGAGACAAATCTTAGATCGTCACGAAAGATGATAGAAACTGGAAGTTTGGAAGAAAACATGATGAACATGGCTCCAAAGTTATTGAGCATGCTTACTAGTAAAACAACCACGTATTATTACATTTCGCTGTCGCTGGCGCTTCTCTCCCTGTCTAGACCCGTTACACTTCGAGAAAATGTAATAAAATTGAAGCTGGGTCTCTCTATAAACAAACAAACAAAAAAAAATGTGACACATTGTTCTGCCGTGGTTGATACTATTCAACCCAAAAACTAATAGAGCGCGATGGCACTTGGTTTCCCCCCTTCCCGCTCTAAATGGACTATACTGTATGTGCGCCGATACAATGCATAGCTGGAACAAACAGTCATTCCCACGGACAAAGGGGTTTGTTTAGCATCAAAATTGCACTATTTGGTGCTTGCCAAGATTCCATTTAGCCTCGACAATGTGAGAGGCGGGTGTGAAAAGGCTGCCCGAATGAGAGGAGCATTCATGCAATAAAACAGCCAGTCTGCCAAGTGTCCTCCGGGAGCAGCCGTGCCCGTGCCGATAGAGAAGTGCGCTGGACATCATCTTGTGATACAACGAAAAAGGAAACATTACGACAGGGATGACGATCTCTCGTATAAATTTAGGTCGCGGCTCCTCCCTTCCACTATCTGTTACTGCTGCTGCTTCGCCTTTCTCTTTATCGCACCAACGGGAATACAGATAAGCTTGTAACAGTGCCCCGTTGACGCTCGGTAAGGAGAGCTGAAGTGGTCAGCAACAGCCGGGTCCTCATGTCTTATTTATGCCGGTGTGTGACATTTCCTGCACCGGCAGACGAGCCTGGCAGGGCTGAGAATCTAGATTATTTCCAGCACGGGAAGAGTGCAGCAGTAGTGAGATTAGTGCTGCTCCTTCCGCAGGTGCACAGGCATACCTGCTGAGAAAGGACTAACCAGTTGTTTTCAGTCGCCAAATGCCATCACAAAGACTTAAGGATTCATCTTTAAAAAATAAATAAATAAAAGGAGGTGGACATACAGGAGCACTGCAGCTTTATAAGCTAAAATGTCAATAGCCTTTTCATTATAAGATTCAAGCCTTTAATCGATACCCCATCTTGTGTAATTAATTCTTTATGCTAACAAGAAGGGGAGAGGTGGAGAAAAACACGCAGCAGATCCTGCTCCTCAGGTTTTCAAGTGATTACCTTTAAGCATTTGAGGAAACACTCTCTTTGTTTTCAAAGCGTTATAATCAAGCAAAAATCACACAGATCCGTAGAGTACAATGACACGGCTTTGAGGTCACCAACCGGCGACGCAGCACCCACACAGCATCAGAGACGTGTTTATTGTTTAATAATGAGAGAGAGAAAGCACAACAGCCTTAAGAATACACGGAAATATATAATATACGGAAAAGTTCGATTCAAGCTTTCTCGGGGAGCCAGTACACGGTAACCAGCTTTTCTTTGGGTATTGATGAATGTGTTGTCGCCGCACTGTGCAGCTGCTGCCATCATCACAGTTTCTGCATTTCAATTATTTGCTGCTACGCGGCCGTGATTACATTTAATGGCCGCCCGTGGCCATCCTGACTCCACAAGATGCTGAGCTATTCTTCCTGCTGTTGGTTTTGTCCATGTGAAAACAACCACAGCTTTAAGCAAACAACTGCTACACGTAAACAGATAACAGCACGGCACAAACAGTCTCCGTGAGTGGAACTCTCTCTGAGAAAGTATTTTCCAAACTTTACCTGACTTACCTCAGGAAGGTATGGAGTCATAACCTCTGAAAAACCAGTCCTCATGGACCTCAATGTTAAAAAAGCCCAATTTACAGCAGAAGAAAACATGTTTGTTGCCTTGTGTGAAAACTGTTTTGGTCTCCATAATTCCGACAGAAAATAGTTCCCAGTCTTGGGCATGATTAACACGGCTGTGACTGTTTTGAGTGACAGGTGTCTGCTATCACAGGTCACTTCCTGTCTCCCTAGGGTTCAGTTTTATGGCTAAACCATAGTCAGCAATTGGAACGGGTTAGTTTGGACAAAATAGTGACCTCAAATGGAGGTGGAGGAGTGAGGATGGGAGATAATACACATAGAACAATCAGCCACAACATTAAAATCACTGACAAGTGAAGTAAATAATATTGACCATCTTGTGACAATACAATGTTCTGCTGGGAAACCCACCCCATAGCAATGACACTCCTTGATGTCAGCAGCCATGCCCAGCAGGATGTAGCTTGACACAGGCAAACACACAAAAACACTTTAGGAACAACAAAAAAAAACAAAAAAAACATGAAGAACAGCACAAGGTGTTGACCTGGCCTCCAAATTCACTAGATCCCAAACTGATCAAGTATTTGTGGGATGATCCATAGGAAGCAATGTAAGAAACAGCACAGCCACCGTTTACCAGCCCTGTAACGTAACGTAGCTCTAATGTTAGCGTCCATTCGCTACAACAGTTGAGTTTGATAGCTCCGTCAGGGGAGCATAAAAGATTATCTCGTCTCGAGCCCAGGCAAGACTGTCAGCTGGCCTGCCTCAACCCATAGGACCCAAATGCCCCCCACTAATAACATCCTGTTGCCAGACACCACAGGACACCCTTAGAAGGCCCATGTCCATTCTCTGATGAGTCACAGCTGTTTAGGACACACAGGGGAGACCTATACAATATTAGGAAGGTGGTCATAATGTTATGCATGATCGATCGGTGTAGTTGTCATGTCACATACTGCCATATTGTGAAACTAAATGATACTCTGATCACATGAACAATGAAGAATGGTACAACTATATTCGATAATAGCGTATTTCCTCTTAACTTTAGCAAAACGCTACTAGAAAGACTTTCTACTGAGAGACACAAACATTATTAAGTTAAATTTCCTATCAGATTTTGCTTTTTTCTTTGACATTTGGTCAAAAATAAAGCAAAGGGACATAAAGCAATGCATTCAGAGATACCAAAAAATGGAAAAAAAACAACAACAACACATCAGTATGCTTTTAGGGCTGCCACAATAAAATAATCTTCAAAAGGCATTATTGAGAGCACTGATAGCCATCATCAGTAGCTTCTTCTTTTTTGAGCTGGGTGAAAAGGCTTACAGAAAAAAAAACGTCCTGAGTGCAGCGCACTAGACTGGAGAGTAAAGCAGAAGATAAAGAGAGGAGACAGTGGACAAAGGAAAATGTCATCTGAAACATAACAGTGGCTCTAGAGTCTCAGAGTTGGGTTCAAGTCCATAAAATAAAAAAAATAATGATGTTTCCACTGTGTTTTAATTGACTTGACTGACTAAAAGCGTCTGGCCACACTAGATACTAATTATTAATACAGCCATTGTTATTATTTTAAGAGAAATTATGGTAATACAATTAGTGACAAGCTGTTCCACATAAATGTAAGTATCAAAACAACACTATATACAGTATCTACATATACTCAACACTCTACTGCTTCCCTCATAATGAGACATGACCAACAGCGGCCAATAAAAGAAAGAGGCCAGGAAATTTGGAAAATGTGAATTTGTGAATGTGAACGCTTGACCTTTACAGGAGTAATTAAAATCGAATTGAAATAGAAATGGAAATAGGATTTTTTTTATATTTTTTCAGCCTTATTAAACCTCAGTGAGTGTGGCCTCAAAAGTATGTGAAATAATGCTGAAACAACTTTGGATTGCATCTGGTTTTAATTGTCTGTACAGTTGGGGTGGGGGGGGGGGGGGGGGGGGGATTATTTAAATATTTATTGAGGCCGATGTTCAAAATAAAAAAAAAAGTGTATGATTTAATATAAAAGTGAAATAAAAAGAGATATGCTTCTGAAATATATATAAAGACCTCACAAAGGCTCATCTAACTTGTGCATTTCCGATATGTTTAACCAGTCTGTTGAACATCTCTTCAAATGTGAAACCAAAGCACGTAGAGCTCCCCCTGGTGTCTGGCTGCAGCATTGATCATAAGCTCCACCCCCTCCATGTTAGTAAATGAGACTAAACACTAAAATGCACGTCAAATATTTTTTTCAAGGATAGTTTCAGCTATTTTAAGTAGTTAATATAATACAGAAGCACTCCATGAAGCGAGAGTATAAATAAATAAATAAATTTAAAAACAAGTACAGTGTATAACCCAACATTTCCTTGTAACTTAATTAAACTAAAACACAAGTGAGTCTGGACAACGTGTGGTCGGGTCATCGATATCGTCACTCCACTCTCGGACTGTACTGCACTTTGGACTCTGCCCCAAAGTCACAAGATGGCACTGCTCGTATCCTCGATCAGTTTGGCCAATGCAAGGAAGTGGGGACGCATAGTCCATATTTATATACAGTCTATGTCTGAGAACAGCGGACACATGAACCCGCACATAGAGCTCAGTGTCATTTGACCTTGTTTCACTTTGTGGTGTTAGCATTTTCTAGCATGTATAGGTCCATCACTACTTCTGAGACCAGATTGGTCTGACTTAAGTATTCACTTAGAATGTAAGTCGGACACAACAATGTGTGCGCATCATATCTGAATAAAGACGCAATGACTGAGCGATCGTGACACACCAACAGTTTTAATAATTGCAGACTTTACGCGGCTGTCATTTCAAATATGGTAATTTGGCATTTTGGCAGAGGAGTAACTGCGAAAATGCAAAGACGTAAATCAGCGCCAAACCTCTGAAATCGAGTCTAAATGCCAGGGCGAGAGACTGGCACTGATGCAAATTTTACTGTACTGATGCACCAGAAATGTATTTGAGTCAAACTCTCATCCGCCTCTCCTCCTAACCTTTCCATCTTTTATTCTTTCATTCATCTTATCGTGCTCTCATTCAAATATGCAAAAGCCCCCGAGGGTGCAGTCATTGCTGACTATTCTGCTTCTCTCAAATTATTCATTTAGTTTTAGTCTGAGCCGTGTGACTCTGTACAGATCCTGTAGCCATTTACAGACTTCCTCTCCAGAGCTGATAACATTATCGCTGAACGGAGCTCGGCTATTATCCATCAGCGGGCGGCCCTGTTGTCTCTCAGTGTGTTTGCAGTGTCAACATAACACAATTGACCTCATCAATACAACACGGACGGAGGAACGGGCGATCTGCCTCGTCTCTGCAGCCGCCCCTCGGTCCTGAGAAAACAAACAGCGACGGGGGACTGGCTCTCTGTTCGTATATGACGATAAATCTTTACACCAGATATTCAGAAAATAACACACTCATGCCATGACGACTGAAAGAGACCCAATAACCCTTTCTTATTTTTTGTCATGCACGCAATCTGTTCGTCTGATTTGTTACTCTCCTGTCAGTGCTGTGTTTTCCAGAATGACTTGAGAAGCTGCAAAAGATAAAAACTGTGAATTCTCTGATTACATCTGATCGTTTCAGTGGTTTGCAGAACAGCATGACGTTGTAGATTTGCTGAGGCGCTACCAAAGTTTGCAAGAAAGTTTGCCCCAAAAACAGAACAAAAACCAGAAACTGTGGCATATTCTAACTTATATAACTATATTTTTATAGAGTGTGGGCAGTAATGTAAAACATAGTCAAGACATAATTTCCGAGATTATGCAGAAAGTGTATTATTATTATCATTACTATATTAAACCGACTCCTAAAGCTTATGTAAATGTATTCAGAAAGCATTGTTATTAACAGTTTTTGTTTCCATTGTGAGACGGCGGACATTCAATTAACTTTTTGGAGGAATCGTCACACTCATTATCTAAAATAATTCATTATGATGAACGGCTGTGGCTCGTCAGAATTGCTCCCGTTGACGGTGCAGCTCTCGCTGATTCATTCACATTCGTTGAAATACTCACGTGCACATTTACAGTTATTGTGACGCAGCGAGTTCCCGATAGAGCGGGACAACATTTATGCACTATTAGATATCGCATTGCCGCCTAGAGACAACAATGCCGTTGGACTAAAATGACGACCAGAGTTGCAGGAGAAGATGATGATCAGTAAAAGTATATCGAAAGTAAGTAAGTATCTAAAGTTCGGTTATAAGTGTTCATCTTAATTTGACAAAATGGGTGAATTGCAGGTTTTTTGTGCTTTTAAATAGTCACAGATTGTATTTTATTAAGGATTCTACAGCATTTCATCCAAACAATTGAATTTGGATCAAAACTATGTACCTGAATATGCTGTTCAACCCTTCTCAGAAGTCTTTACGCAAGATTTTTGACCCTGGCTGCTGGGATTTGTTCCCATTTAGCCTCTGTCATGGAAGAGATTTAGGCTGGCCATAGTAAGAACAGGATAGGCATTAAAAATACAATTACTAATAGATTAAACTCCACTAAGCCTTTTACATTTCAAGGTCTACTCACTGTTAGTTAAGCTGGGTGTTCACACCTGGTTTATATTTTGCACTCAAATCTCCAGGTGGCTTATAAGTTTATTTAAACCAAACTTGGGAAACCCTTTATCTATGCACCTCTGGCCGTGCAGGAGCCCATGGCATCACAAAGGGCTCCTCCAAAAACATCAGAAGACCAGTTGAGAAGATCACTCAGATCTTATCACCTGACACTGATGAGTACAGAGCAGCTCCATTTAGAGCACGCGAGCGCCTAATTGCCTCGCTCGAGGGCACGGTAAGAGGGAGAGTCACGGGAGAGAGTTCACAATACTCAGCGGCTCCGTCGCACACCGAGACATGTACATGCAAATAGCACTCACTGAGTTCAGAGATGCTGCCCACTCTTGTGGCCAACAAGCACTGTTCGACGGAGCGCAGCTCGGTCTGGCTGTAGGTGTTTCCCTCTGCGCTCTTTCCCGCTCGCTGCTGCTGCTGCTGCTGCTGCTGCTCCCTGTGAAGAGTCAGACCCTCAGGTAGGCTGAGCACACCTGAAAGAGAGAGAGAGAGGGGAAAAGAATTGAACTTCACTCAGCGTCACAGCAGATCACACAAGGAGAAATGAAATTCTGTTCATGTATTCAAGACCTCGATACCCTTTAATGTCAGTATATATATATTTTTCCCCTTTATTCTGCGTATTTATCCGATTAGTGAAAAGAATTGAGAAGCTGTGTGAATAATTATTTGTACCAAGAGTCAGAATCTGACTGTGAAAACAATGGAGGCCATTCAGCGTAGTAATTACGCCTCACAGCTACACCTGTCAGAAACTTCTCCCAGAGGTAATAGTGTGTAATATTTTAAAAGTGGTTTCATTATTCACACCTCTGTGTGTTAGTTACTCTTCCTCGCTTTGAGAGTGACGAGGCATATTCTCCATTTCGCTCTGCTGACAACATTCTCATTCCTCTGCAGCTTCGTGCTGCACCTTTTGTAGTGTTTGCAGGGTGTCAACTCATGAAGCAGCTAAAAGCTGTGACTCTCAACTTATCCCCCCGTCCCCCCCTTTAATCACTGAGAGGAAAGCAGCTATGGTTTTAATGTCTCCTCTCTCATGATGTGCCGCTAATTTAATGCACACGCTGCCAGCAGCATTGTAAGAGCAGACTGTTGCTTATACAGCGATATATATTTTATTTCTCCAATGAGACGAGAGTAAAAGTAAAAAATGACTGGGATACAAAAATTAAAACTAGGGTTATGGATACTTTTTGTGTAGAAGGGAGGGTAATCTAATGTTATTGAGCAAAATGTGTCACACGAAGTGACAGTAATAAATATAAAGGAAGGCTGGAATGTCCCGTAAACAGGATTTCACTTTTTCTTTGTTAAGTTTTCAGTAATTTTGTAGTCGCTTGCAGCGCTACTACCAGTGAAAAATGATTCATCTGCCAAGATTTTTTAGTACGACAATTTTAAAAAACAGACGGCTCTACTCCCGAGGACGTGACAACATTTTTTGATTTTGATAAGTGCTGGAGATTCAAAGAGGAGTACGCAATTCACAATTATTCTGCGCACCTGTGTTGTAGAGTAGCAATACAACACAGCTAAATTGATCTGAGATATTGTGTGGTGAACTGTGTGAAGGGAATTGCTGAAAGAAAGCAATAACGCTCGGATGGGCCTTGTTTTTTTGGTCTTTAAAAAAAAAAAAAATCAAACTTAATTTTGAGGCACTCTCGCCACAAACTGTGCTTCAAATGTGCTGCTTTTAAAAGGCACACTTAATTATACCCTTTTGCGTTCGCTATTCACCATGCATTATGCAAGCAATAAAAACCTGTGTGGCAAAAACATCTGGAAATACGTTTCTTGGTAATAAGTCACAGTTATTTAGCTCATAAACCTACAGAGCCCGCGGAGCAGCGGCCGTGCTACCACCTCGTCTACGTCTTTGTTCACGTTAGACCAGAGGCTTACTGACAACCTACGCGACCTGAAACAAAGACCAGGAGACATCACCATCTGCTGCACCGGTGTCAGGTGTCCGCAATTGCTACAGCCAAAGGCACAGGCGAGCCAGTGAGGCAAATTATGAAGAAAAGAAACTTTCTTTCTGTTTCTGCGGGAACCCGGTCTCCTGGGATTACTGTGAAACACCTCTTTTATTGTTTTTACGGCTCGCAATGTGCCCTCTTTGGCAAGCAGTTGTGCAAACAACATGAAGTCCATATTAAAGCATTTAAAGCAACAGGGGGGCTTCTGACACCTTCTTTCCTCACACGTTCCTCTAAGACAATTATATATCACAGTAAATAGCTCACTCTGTCTTTAGATTTCACGACCAGCCTCCTTTGATGTGCACAGGAGTGACTGGACCAAATGCTGCGCTGCACCATAATTTCCGTAATTGTCTATCGGATACAAAATCCCTCGTTCGCTTTAACCCTGTTACCACCTCTGCAAGACATATTTATTTGTCAGCTTGACTTCAACGGATTTGGGAGGGTACTCATTCTATAGTAGCTGCATGCAAAGGCCTAGAGGAGAAAACACCAATGCACATCTGCTTCATGACTCGAAAAATACCAGCCTATAGCAGTAGCCAATACTGTAGTACTGTATACCATTAAGATGTAGAGCCTAGAGACACTAACAGCTTTGTGATACTGTGTTTCGAGGCTAACACCAGCATGCTAACGTACTCACAATAACAATGTAAACATGCTAATTGTTAGTTTAGCTTGGTAGAATGCCAACTTTTGCAAATTAGCACTGAATGCAAAGTACAGGGAAATAGTAGTAATGAAAAAGATTTTGGTTATGGTCTGATGGTTATTCAAGCAAAAATGTCAGTGCGCTTGCAGAATTAGAGGAACACACAGAGTACGATTGAGTAAACATATGTCAGTCTGGTCCAAAGACAAAAAATGGTCGACTGACCGACCAACAATACCATACCTACCCAGTTAGATAAAGAGCAAGAATAACAGTCATTCAAAGAGCATCCTGTGCACACAATAGGCTAAGAAGAAAAGAAGGAAAGTGTGCAAAACATGCTTTGCCCTCATTTCGTAATATAAGACCTCCAGGTATCTTAATGTAGAAAATGCAAAATCCTCTGACACACAGTTTTAACTTATGATCCACCTTTGCTGCTTTTGAAAAGTCACCAATGATGCCACGACTGCGGACGTCGGACCTTTACGAAAATGTCCACAAAATATAACTCTCCTGACCATGGTAAACACAACCATGTTTGAAGGTAGCATGAGAGAGTAAAAGAGGGAAATTCACAGGCGCAAATAATAAAATCAATGATGGCTGAGTTCTATACATCAGTTTCCGATTATTGCATTTGGTTGTGACATACACGGATGCTTGTGTTAAACAGAGCCATCCTATCAACGCTCCACTGACAAGACGTCAAAACATGAAAATCTGATTAAACACGTTTATGCTACACTTGAGCTCTTAACTGTTCAGTTCCTTAACCTTGGTTCAGGGCAACAACAGGACCAGCTGATGGTGAAGTGGTGATTGCTCTCAGGGCGGACTGAGGCAAGGTGACTCACTGGCTCTCTGCGTCCTAATGCAAAGCACTGTCTGCCCTCGGGGAGGAACTGATGGAGCTCTTACATGCCAGGCAGCCACTGCGGCTGCTCTATTTATGTGTGTGTTTGTGTGAATATTTCCACCGGATGTCGATAGACTGGAAATCTCCCAGGCAGTGCAGTATTGTCAGGCTTTCCAAGTAATACACGACAACTGTTCATGTTTTTTAAGTTACAGATAGTTGTGATAGACACCTGCACAGAAGAGACCCGGTGCATTGTCAAATATGTATTCCACACCGCTACCTTCTGTCTTCAGTCTCACATGACAGTCGGATTTTTACATCTTTCACTCTTGTGTCTGGCTCCAGAGCAGTCTGCTAGTTATCCTGCTGGTCCTGATATGGTAATATTAAGTCCTACGTGGCAAGATTAATAAAAGTGGAAACCAAAATTGAACCTTATTTCTTGAAAGAATATAACAGAGCAGCTAAAGCTATGTTTTTCCCAGTTGACTAGGAACATGTGAAGGTACTCAGTTGGGGTAGAAAGAGGCCTTAAATGTCAGCTGGGGATGGGACTTATTGGGCATTTTTAAGGTTGATTTCATACTATAAAGCTTTACTTTAACTAAAATCTTTGCACATTTACAACAGGAAGCTTTACTCGCGGCTTTATTAGACTTTCTGATGTGACAGATGCAGCCCTCTGCCGACTGGCTTTAAGACTGGAAGTAAAGGGAAGGAGCGAATCTGACTCCGTCATGAGGCAAGAGACTCAAGCGACTGCGAGGCTTGTAGGTGGATATATGAAGACAAATGAGGTATCGTTCATGTGAATCAGAAACAGAATACTTTAGTAAATGATTTCCTTGCAGTTGCTCCCATAAAGTGATAGCTGAAAGAAGTAAAATACAAATACAATAAAGTAAATATATCTATAAAAAGAATTGCGAGATGCATAAAACAACTGTAAAACTGTACCCTTTGTGCATGTTTTTTCATGTACTAGCTCTACAGATGCTGGCTGTACACTAGCGAGAAGTCAAAATAAACTCCACCTTTTGGTCTTTTTTTTGTTTGTTGGTTTGTGAAGCACACTGAGAAAGTCCTGGTATATATACAACACATCAGTCTGACTTCCTCAAAAGAATTCATGTGCAGGCATACAATCAGCCATCTCTTTCAACGCTTGGGCTTTCCCCAAAATGTCAGCGTGCACAGCTTACAGCACTTACACTGACACTTTATATGACTAAACACACATTACGGTGTTTATTTTGATTTCTGGGTCTGGATTTTCTGCAGATTGGATCCACTGACGTTGTCTCAGGGCTGACTAGAGCAGTGGGGCAGGAATGCTGACCTCAATGAGGCTCCTACCCTGCATTTAAATCTATTTTGGAGGGACGCACAGTGAAGTGAACTTCCCCAAACATACTTGAGCTCTGCAGGAGCTCCGGCTTTGGCTTTCACTCCGAGATAAGATGCAGAGGCAGCAGAGTGGAGCTTTGATTTGGCAAACCGTGAATGTGCTGTACAAACAGGTGCAACAAAGCAGCACTTGGATGAATGAGATGTATTCGTGATCTGGCTCCGCCGTTGTATTTTAATTCAAGGCGCCAGTTGAAGGGATGGAGCAAAAGTAGGAAAAAATTAACTCGACACAAACACACTAAAAGTGATAGTTTTTAGCCATTCCTTTAGGCTCTAAGGGGTTAATCATGCTGCGACTGTACACAAATCAGAGGTAGTGTTGCCCCGCTCTAGGCTCCATCTCTGTTCTGCCAGGCCAGATGGTCACCATATGTATGGCGAGCGAATGATCATAGAGGGAGACATGGCACGGTGGAGAGCAGGAAACGTGTGTGACGTGTGTTCAGATGTGTTAGAATGCTTTTCTTACTCCTAATGGCTGCTTAATTCATTCAGAATAACCATAACCGTGTGTTGGCCTTTAGAAAAAGAGGTGTGAATATGAAGCTATTTTTTTTTTTTTTTAAAGAAGTGTTGGCATGCCTGGGTAGGCTGCAAATCTCCAGAGGTACGGTCTCGGTTTGGGTTCTCAGGTGACCACAGTATGGTCTGAGCCGGCCACAAGGCTTTAATGGGTTAGTCGTGCGTTAGCCACAGTGTTTATGAAGCAAACCCGTGCGAGCAAGAATCCTGTGAGAAAATTTTCACACACTTTCAAACGCCTGGTAGAACTGGGAGGGAGAATGCAAGATTTGATGAACCAGAAACCAGAAAGAACATATACACATGGAGAAGCTAATGCACAGTCAGGAGCAGAAAACAAGGTAATAACAAGTCATGTTAAAGGTGCAGCAGGCAAGATTCTGAAGATCCAGGACTTAGCCAAAAACTTTGAACATCGACAACTTCTCAGTTCCTCCCCGCTTTCCGCTAAAGCCCAAAACGGTCTCCCAAGCCCCTCCCCCCCACAAGGGAGAGCTGTGCACGATAGAGCGCGTGCATATTGGCCCTGGAATACTGCGCACGAGCAGAGAACCGAGAGAGAGCGAGTAAACAAACTAGCATGGAACACACCGACGTAAGAACAACAAAATAGTTTTTATAATACCCTTCGTTATTGCTAAATAATTTGACCTAAAGTACAACGATGCAGTCGTTATACTTTAGGTCAAAATATTTAGCAATAGTCAACTTTTAACCAAGGTTAGGATGTTTCTGAAAGTAGCCTACATCGGTGATGTTTGCTATCAGTAACAGTTAGAAGCATTCATTGTGGTGTTTTATTCCACAGTTTAGATTTATCACTTATGCTATGTGGTAGATATATGACCGTGCATGACGTGCGCGAGGAAGGGGGAGAGGAGGGCGCTATGAAATGCATGTCCATGAGCAGTGATTGACACTCTGTTAGATACACCCCTGGTCTTAATTGGTGCATCTGAGAGTGGAGCGCTGGATGTCTTGCAAATCGCACTACAGGCTCTAGGAGGGGCCAGAGGAGCCCTTTTTTTTAATACTGCTTATGCAATTATACTTGACCATAGGGTGCACCTTTAAGTATCAAAAGTAGACTGTATAAAGATGGACGGCAGAACAGCTCCTCGAAAGTGAAGCCAAAGCAAGCAGAGCACCCCCTAGTGACTGGGTGCAGTATAGGTCATAAGCTCACCCCCTCCATGTTAGTGGATGTCTTAAGGGGAATTACCATTTTATACAACCTGGACCTTATTTCTGGCATGAAATACAATCGTTTACTCACCCATATAACTTTAGTTGGAGTCGTTTGGATGATATTTAGATCCAACAGAGCGACGTATATCCATATAGTGGGAGTGACTGGGGCACCGAAACGCAGCCTCGAAATAACGCACTGCCACGAATCCAGGTCAGAAGTTAGTAAGTCAACCTACAGACCACAGATGATGATAACAGGTAACCCCAGATTCAACGGAGAATAGCACTAGCGTATCATGACAAAACTTGATAATCATAACTCCGGTGCCCCAGTCACTCCCACTATATGGATATATACGGCGCTCTGCTGGATCTAAACATCTTCCGAACAACTCTAAATGACACCAAAGTTATATGGGTGAGTAAATGACTGTATTTTATGCCAGAAATGAGGTCCAGGTTGTAAAAAACAGTAAATCCCCTTTGAAAAATGCTGCATGCATGTTCATTTTTGCTAGAGTTTTAATCCCAGGCCCTTCATGCCTGCTTGAAGTAGGATCCGCTGCTGGAACAATGTGTAGAGATAAATATAAACGGAATATTTCCTGTTGCTCTGCAGCCATGTTCAAGACACAGTCTGTTGAAGATCCTCTTACGGTCTCTAATACACAGAATTGTTGAAAAAAGGCTTCCAAGTTTGCATCATGTGTCGCTCTGAAAGAAACACACAATCCTCCTGATGTGTTCTAACACAAGTCTGAGCAAACCGCCAAAGGAAATGAATTCCATCTGTGGGTTTATTTTTGTTTTCGGATCATCAGGAGGGAGGGCCCAATGTAAGCACATCAAACCTATACTGCTCCCTGTTGAACATACAAATGAACATGATATGGTATTGATCCTTTGCAGCCACCCCTCCTCCACGCAGAGGTCATAGGTCATGCTCGGATACACCGCGCTGCCTCTGAAGCTGATAAAGAGTCACTGTCTCACATCTCCTTCAAGGACACTTCAATAGGTTTCTGCTCGCTGACACAGAAGGTTTAAGCAATCAAGTAAATCATTTTGCCACCCTGCTGCCCTCCACGGTGTTGCTGTTTCACTTGTTAGTGCGAACGCCGCGTCCAATCTCGTCTCAGATTAGTTTTTCTTGATTGAATTCACACCTCGTCAATGACTTGCTCGAAGAAAAGTCCATTACGCCCCGACAAATCAAGAAGCAAACGCGCCGATGTGATCAAGGTCTGATTCAGTACCCTCTCGTCTTTAATATGACGTCTGGCTCCTGTTGGAAGCACTTTAATTACAGATTAGGTCTCTGCCAGGTAAACCCAATTTTCTAAAGGGGTGTCTGTTTAATTTGTTAAATCAATCCTTAGCACTAATCAATGTTTTGATATTAACAAAGGACAGAAATGGCATAGTGATTGGAGCCTCTTGGAGTGACTTTGCAGAGTGGAGGAAATTTTGTGGTTCATCAACTACTGTATGTTTCCAGCTGCAATGGGGGACAATACCTCTGACGTACAACATGCATCACGAGCTGGTGAACATAATGCGGCCTTTAACAACTCAGTGTCCAGATTTGATGGGCAGCAATATAGACTCTAAGAGAGAGTGAATACTGGACTTTAATTTGCCAAATTGGTCAGAAATGTCACGCCAAATGAATCCATAGCTACTAGATGTACAAATGGAAAAAACACTTTTAGGATGGCTGCTTTTATGGCAACAAATAGGTGAAAGGAACAAAACTAAAAAAACGTGAAAAACCGAACAAGGTGTTGACCTGGTCACCAAATTCAGTAGATCCCAAACTGATCAAGTATCCGTTGGATGCACTGGAACAAGAGGCCTCTCCCCTCAACCCATAGGACCCAAAGTCCCCCATTAACAAATAACAACCCTCAGAAGGTCCATGTCCATTCTCTGATGAGTCACAACTGTTTTGGATGGTCATAATGTTACGCCTGATCGGTGTAAATGAATGCACTATTGACTTTTAATTGTTTAAATTAAACACTGGACCAATTAAATTGCCAAGACCTACTTTGCAAGACTTATGAAAGTGCGTATGCCTCATAAAAGACGGCGCCCGACTTCACTGATTAGCATCAGTTGGCTAATGCTAAAAGACTGAAGATAATAAATGAGCAATAATAAAAGATATGAGGTCGGCCGAGTCGAGACTGCGGCCACTACATCACTGCAAACAGCAACCCACAGGAACTGAGAGCTAAAAAAAGGAGACGTGAGTAAGTCAAGCAAAAATCACACAAGCAAGTACGTACTATACAAGCCATCAACACACAGCGGCCCGTGCACACAACACACAACGCACACACACACAGAGTACTTGTGACGGGTGACCGACGCACAACAAGGGCACAACTAGAATTACGCAATCTTCACCAATCAGAGGGAAACCAGCCTCCCTGCAGGCTGTGTGTTACTCCACCCCGAGGTGGCAGCTCTCTCGCTATTATTTTTCTCTTTTCATCTCATTTCTTCTGTCAAGGGTAATAAGTCTGTGTGTAATATCCGTGAGTCGCACGCTTCCCGCAGGATGCTTTCCAGACAATGCCGGCAATCAGCAACAGCAGGGAAAAATCTGAAGTCACTGAGCCGTAATCTCCCCGCTCATCCTGCTCTACTTCTCTGTGAGCTTTTGGGAGAGTCTCAGAAATAAGCGTTGGGGTATTTTCTTTCCTATGATTACCTCATATCATCTGATACTGGCAGGGAGAATGAACAAAAAAAAAAAAAGGTTGTTTTTGTGAGGTCTGTTGCCCTACAGTGAAAGCAAGGATGAGGTTAACCTTAAAAAATAAATAAAAATTACGAAAAAGCCGCCGAACTTCTAACAAACAGACGTGGCAGTTATGCTAAATGCGGCCATGTTCTGAAGTAATTGCTCATTTAGCACTGAGGGCGCTGGAGTAATTAAAGGAAATGACTAATGTCGTAAAATGAGATTTGCTACGGGCGAATATTTTCCTCTGGGTCATTTTCAAAAAAAAAAAAATGACATCACATCCAGCCGATTGAGGCAGCTTTTAAGCGAATACGCTCTCGGACAGTAAAACTTCATAAAGCGAAGTGCAAAGCAGATAAGACGGTGAGTCCTTAAGACGGGAAAAGAGGCAGTTGCTGCATGCATGCGTGCAGTGCGTGCTTTGTTTATTTCAGTGTCTGTGTGCATCACTTCGTCTGCGTCTCGGTCTGCCTGCATGGGCCTCTACTGTGTGTGCCTGCGAGATACCAGCCTAACACTCATTCACTATTAATGCTGTTTACCAACTTTATTTTACTTCACAGTAGCTTCTTTTTAATGAAGACTCCTGCGATGTGCATTTCTGGAAACCACAAATCTACTCTCTATAGGCTCACCACATCACCTTTTACTGTGAGAGAATCTTCTGCAGCCTCATTCATCTGTAACATACCTAATCACCGAGTAAGATTTAAGTAAATGTCACCTTTGGAAGAAAAACGTTTGCAGGAGCGGATGAAACATGCAAGCAAACAAGACATTTGCAAAGGAGCGGATGATTCAAAGGACTCCGGGCAAAACATTACACAAAGTGATGAATGCGAGGAGAAGTGACGAATGCTGACATCAGGATTTGTAATCCACCGCGGAGCTCAGTGCTCAGCGGTGGACGTTTAGGGAAATGGATATTTGAAAATGTCTCGTCCTCACAGAGACACGGGATAACTGCAGGCGTATTCATTTATTCGCCGTTATTAACCAGTTCCGTGCAAATAGGCAATGAACTGATCCCGCTGACAATACTGAATGTGAGCAGCAACATTCACATCAGGCTGCTGCAACTTCCTCCTAGAACACATAATGCGCAGCTCTTTTAGGAAATGATTTAGCCTTCATTAAAAGATGCAGTTACAAACATACTGTATCTTCGGACAGTGGCACATAAGAGTATTAAAATGTAAACTGCAAGAAATGTGACAGAAATACAAGCATTCTTATTCTCTCTTAGGCTCAAACGTGAATGGACACGATGATTTTTGTGGCATTTGTTGTTGCTGTGAACTCACAAGAAGAAGATTTCTCAGCACAAGAAAAACAAAACCATTCTTAGGCTGCAAAAACAAAAAAAACAAATCCCTAAGAGAGATAGCTGGAACATCAGGACTGGACAAATTGAGAGGTTGAGCTGGGCAAAAAAAAAATAACAAAAAAAAAAAAAGGCCTGGATGTCAACTGAACACAACAGCGGCGGATGATCACAGGATCAGAAACAAAATAATAATAAAAAAAAACTTTCACAACATCGAGCCAAGTGAAGAACACTCGCCAAGGGGCTGACATTTCATTATCCACATCCTCTACGCAGGGGGAGACTTCACAAAAGAAAATACAGAGCGTTTGCGACGAGGTGCAAATCCTTCACGGGCCTCAAGAACAGAAAGACCAGATTAGATCACGATCCGAAGCGTGCAGCCATCGCCCGTAGAACGCGGTGGAGGCGGCGTGACTCATGAGCGTGCACGGCTTCCAATGGACGCCGCATCACTCGTGTTAAACGGAAACAGATGAATCAATTCTGAAGCGTATGGAAAAGATGTAGCGTAAGCAAAGATGTACAAATGGACAGTGACCCAAAACATGCTGTTAAAAATAACATCACTGCTTTTCCAGCCATATTATTGCGCCTTATTGCACCTTATCATTTAAGTATAGTGTGTATTTACTTCTGTTTCTTGTAGATTCATACACCAAATCTTGCTAACGTTGATTTTATTTTACTTACACCTATTTTTAGTCTTGCTAGTGGTTTTAAGAATGTTTCCTTTTCTTCTTTTTTTTTTTTTATGTGAGCTACTGTGACCAAGCAATTTCCCCTGTGGATCGATAAAGTCTATCTAACTCTAAGTCTAAATCTAAAGGGGTGAAATATTCTGCAGCGGCTGCACCAGCGAGATTCATTTGATGGAGACCAAACCAAAGGCAGAAAGACCCACAAACAAACAAGCCTGACAAACCATCACAAAGGAGGAGGCCAATGCAGACTTGAATCAGGCAAAATATCAGCCCTGCAGGATACTGTGTGTAGACGTAGTTGCAATGCCTACACCTTTCCTCCAATTAAATGTGCATACCTTCACAATAAAGCCGAGAGACTGCACTTGAAGTCCCTTAAAGTTTTAACTTCAATGTGTTCTGGTAAAAAAAAAAAGACAAAATAGCCGAAACTGTGTCAGTGTCCGAACATTTATGGAGCTAATTGTATTTGTGACACAATATTAAAGATTTATGTGGGAACAGACGAGCTCAGAGCTGAGAGCCATCGCGTCTGGGGATGTCTGAAAGTATTTTGAGACCGCCACATTGTTGGTTTTGGTCTTTTCTAGGTTTTACTGATAACATGAACCGATGCCAGCCTCATCCTGTAAAATGTGTCTCTTTTCAGCTGTTCCTACGTCATGCACACACAACTCAATGTACAGCTTTTCTGCTTCCCAAACAGGCCGAAACCTAAATCTAGCCGTTTATCCTTTATAATACATCTTAAATGTACACTCATTCACACACCTAAGCGACTGTAATATCCATAAGCTATCAACAGAACGAGTGTATCTGTATTTTCCCCCCTTGCTCCTCCCGGGAGTCTTGCGTCTGCAAACTGGCGGAAATAATCTGATAACTGCCGCCATCCCAGCTGAAAAGCTAGACCCCTGCCATCATGTGCGTCACTGCAGAGTCACGACTACCTCATGCCCCGCTCTCTCTCAATTCTCGTTACTTTTCTTGGTGCTGGTTTATTGAATTCACAGTGGACTGTCGAGTCAGTTATCTGTCACCTGCGTGATAACACCCTGCACTGTGCAACGCTACGGAGCTCTCCTCCCCGTGATGGTCCTGTTCATATGAGGATAAAAACAATGTCACAGAGGTTTGTGTTTGAGAATTCAGCTGAATGCATGCTGCCATCAAGGAGTGTCATTACTACGGGATGGGGGTGCCTGGTCTGGTTCAGGTGGGTGCTACATGTCTAAGTAACATCCATGCGAATGAATGGCAGGTCCAAAAGTTTCCCAGCACAGCAATGAATTATCACAAGATGATCAATGTTTAATACTTCTCCTTTCGGTGGTTTTAATCTTGTGGCTGATCAGTGTATCTTCTCATATTTGAATTTATCTCTTGGTGCATGGTTTTGGTTTTGTAAGCCTTCCTTTAGAGTACAGTAACGAGTCACTGAAAGTCAGAAAACAAGCCCTAATATTATTATTATTAACATCAAAGAGGAGCTTGAGCGACTTATCTGACTTTCGTTGATTCATTACACTCTCCGTTGTCTCGGTGTGGGAGACCAGCAATTTATGAAGCACAGAGCTCCAAATTGCTCCGTAATTGTTTAACTCACCTAGCGTAATCTATCATTCTGACTCTGCAAAGTGGCGGCGTGCAGCACAGACACTGACTGGAAGTGGGCCATGTCTGGCAGAGAATGATGAGGCCTGGGGCCGCGCACCGCTCCCCCGCCGCTTTCCCCCGCCGCTTTCCCCCGCTACCCCTCCCCCCTCCTCCGGGGGATGACCCTCACGTTTCACGGCTTCTGTTAGCAAATATCCCTGTCACTTTAATAATGTGGG
Source organism: Planiliza haematocheilus (assembly GCA_005024645.1). Taxonomy (NCBI): domain Eukaryota; kingdom Metazoa; phylum Chordata; class Actinopteri; order Mugiliformes; family Mugilidae; genus Planiliza; species Planiliza haematocheilus. The sequence continues at coordinate 8,237,234 of SRSE01001415.1, read as the reverse complement.
AGCACTTGTATCTGGCATGTAATCATTCAATTTTTTTATTATTTTTTTTTGAAATATTCCGAGCCTCCGGGGAGGAGCCCAGTTGACCTCGACTGTGCTGCTTATAATGGGAAACGTGAAAAGTTTGTCAGGAAAACAATGGCCTCTTTGTTAAGTCTTGCGATTTTAACGGCTGCAGTCATACTGAGGGGTGAACACTGACAAAGCTGTAATTGAGTCATATGCAACATTATTTACTAAAACAAGTCATCTTTAAGAAGAAAAAAAGATGCTTTGAATGCACTACAACGTCAAACTAACGGCTGCTACGTTGGGCATCAGCATTAAAGCCTCACGCAGTTTCAAAAAAGGATCTGTTCCCTTAGCAGGATTGTTATTTCAGGTTAAAACTGTCACTGGCCCTGGCAGCAGTTCATCTATTAACGGAACATGCAAAGCAAGCCAAAGCAAATATTGAAGGTATCGTATTTTGGGTGTCTCCCATCCACCAACTGACTCCAGTCGGTTTTCAGCAGTAGGTAGGCCGGGCCTCGCGTCTGCTCCTCCAGGATCTCCCCCACATGTTTTCCCAGCCTCTCCGCCCAGGTACACTACGCTGCTGTGAGAAGCAAAGAGGGCGGAGGAGGAAGGCTGGCAGGGAGCAGCCGCTTCAAACACAAACACATGGACGCAGGACTGGAAAAAGCACAACCCTGCACACACACGAATGTGTTTTTACTGTACGCGCACATGCAGACACACACACACACACAGTATGCGTCCTTTCTTCTGTTCCTGCTTCACTCTGTAGAGATTCATACCCGCTGCATGCCAGGAATATAAATGCAAAAAGGGAGTAATTGTTGAAAATGGCCAAGTGCAGCATTCAGCTCTCCACTTAGTTCATGAGGTGGGGTTCGCTTAAAACTTTAAAAACAGCAAAACATGGATACTGAAGCCTTTCAGAGACACAAATAGTCCACAACTCACCATGTGTACTAGAGATTTTTGACCGTGCTTTCATAGTTTGGTCCAAAATGAAAGGTTTCCTGAGAAATGCCAAATACAGCTCATAATCTTGGAAGCTAGCACTTGTGTCGGCGGTTTCCAAATTCCTCTTTTTCTCATCTTCCCTCAGTTATGATTTATACACCATCAAAATACATCCTCCCTGCTACACCCTTTTAACCGACGCTGCATTTCCCCACATGTCCCATCACAGCATTACATTCCTCTCCGGTCTTTGAAGGGGATGTACAGATCATCATCATCATCAGATCACTCATGTTCAACTCATTAGTCGTAATTAATGGTGGCCAGGTCCCAGGCCACCCCAGGCACTGGTGGAGTTCAAACCTAATCCAGATCTACCCCACCCCACCCAACAGAGGCAGGCACAAGTTGTTTTTTTCTGCTCGCTTGGCCGTGGCACTTCATCTTTGCAGCCTAATGCACTTGGCTGCATTACCAGAGCTGGAAACTGGCCAACCCCAGAAAGCTTGAATTTTTTTTTTTTTTTTTTTTTTTTTTTAAAACGACCTTTCAAAAAGTGAAGTCAAATCTTTCTGCATTTATGAGGATTTCTCCACTGAGAATGATAGTCTGACTTTGAAGTGAAGCGGCCTTTGAGAGGCCCGCGCACATGACGCTTTGCTTTGAAAATGCTAGCGTGAGATTCTGTGAAGCGTGTCCACGTACACCTTATCAACACAGAGCACTTTCATCAAACAGTGCAATTTATCCGTCTCAATGCATGTCTGTTAGAGAAGCTGCGGTATGAACAACGTCCATGGAGGTAGTACATCAACGAATAATCCCAAATAGGTTTAGCGTTATCTCGCCTCCAAACGTCCTGCTCGCCTCATTTCTCCACTTGAGGACAACGTCTACGGTCGTTCAGTGAGCGAGGCATTAATGCAAGTCAAGTACAGAGAGGTTTAGCAAAGATTAGCACAAACAGGCTAATGACCGGGATTATTCATTGCACGACTGGTTGACTGCTATTGCACAAAAAGAAATCTTTTCAAGCAGTCATTATTAATTGCATCGAGCAAGCGACTGACGCTGGAGTTTGTGGACTCTGCAATGCCTGCTTGTAATGCTTACGAGACCTCGGCCTTGTTCAGCAAAACGAGAGCAGAAATACCCGCAGGCCTGTCACAGTTTAATATCATGCTGTCAACAGTCTTGTGGTAAAGAGTCAAAGTCCGAACACTTGCATTAATAGGCTTGTGATTTTTTTGCTCAAACGACCATCTGTTCCTCAGTCTCGTCTTGTTGTTGCACTAAGAGCAGTCTCCTCAGTTTTTTCTCATATGCATTATATAATGCTGACTTCGCTGCCAGGGGTATTACAACCAAGGTCTTGATGGAGGGTATGAGCGTGAATAGGAGTCTTACTCTCTGAACTGAAATCTGCCTTCGAGAGTTTTCCAAAACACTCGGCTGCCTGTTCCAATCAGAAACTGTATGAAAGTTAAACATCTGCCCGGTCAGTCAAACCGCACTTTCCTCTTAATTTCCTTTTAATTTTCTACAACAATGCCCCCTTTCTGCGTGTGCCCAAGAGTGACCCTTGAGTGCACGTTTGGTATTAACGCTTGTTTGTGCATGGCGACAGTAAAGCGTGCCACGGCGACGGAGCCTCAAAGCTTGCGAGCTGCCTCCACAAGCATTGGACATTTTCCGCCATGCTAGACATTAGCATGCGCGTCTGCACACAAGGTCACTAATTGCCCTTTGACTCCTTTCATGTAAGATGATTTCAAAGTGTGGTAGTGGTCTATACAGATCACTTCATGCCGCGTGGCAACGCTGGCGTCACTCCCCCAGCCATGTCAAAGTGAGGGATGAATGACAGTGACACAACCTTTAAATATGTCAGGGGCCATCAACCTGATGCGTGCACAATATAGATAGCTCAGATCAAATCATTTCTACTACTGCATCTAAAGCAGGCGTTTTATTCTGAAGCCACCAACACTGGTGGACTGGAACGAAAGTCTTGAAATTACCTGTCACTGTGATCTGAAGGTCACAGTGAAGATGAGATAAAACTAAAGAGGTAAGAAGTCCTAATAAAATAAAAGTGGGACTGAGCCACAAAGGTCTCCCCTTAGCATTCACACCTCGAAGCTGACTGCACCAAAAGGGGTTACACTTAAGGGAAACAATTATATTTGTTTTCGGAGGCTTCAGCGGTTGCAGGTGCTGCACGATTCTTGCTTGAAGATAAAACACACTTGAGTTCATGCTTCCCATTTTGTATGATGACAGTATATTCACTAATCAACCACAACATTAAAACCACTGACAGGAGAAGTAAATAACATTGATCATCTTGTGACGATTCAATGTTCTTCTGAGAAACTTCTTCTGGACCTGGCCTTCATTCATATGGATGTTAGTTAGACCCTCCACCTAGACCAGACCAGGCACATTCACCTGATCCCAAACTGATCAAGTATCTGTGGGATGATCCAAAGAGGCCCCTTCCCTCAACCCATAGGACCCAAAGGCCCCTACGCTATCACATCACAGGACACCCTCAGAAAGTCCATGTCCATTCTCTGGTGAGTCAGAACTGTTTTGGAGACACAAAGGAGACCTACACAATATTAGGAAGGTGGTCATAATGTTATGCTGTGTATACTTGTGCAGTGTTTACTTTCTTTTATTATTTTTTTATCTGTCCCAAGGTAAGTTACTGTCACCTCGCCACTCGTGCAAATCCAGTTGTTTCTAGTGCTGTTAGTTTAAAAGCCTCCCTACACACTGCGGCTGTATCTCTGTATATATTCTTCTGCTCCTTCTTTTCCCATTCTCTTTGAGGTCTGTCCTGAAACTCAGCGGGGACCCGTGCGGTGCAAACTGATTGATGCGGAGGCAAAACACAAAAGACAGAGAGAAAAATGTATCCTCAAGCCCCAGTGTGTCTATATCCTGTGATAGAGCTGTCCTGAAAACAAACCACAAAATTACACTGAGTATTGCACACTCACATCTTTCACGACACAGCGTCACGCATGCGGTCCCTCAAGGATTAGAGTCCCTGAATTCAGGCACTGCATGGCACGGTGGATGAAGCAAGGGATTCTGGGATATCGAGGCAAACTGAAATAATTCATTGCCAAAGTCAACTATAATATCCTACCTCTCACACAAAAAAGAGAGCTGAGACGTTATATTTAGACATAATCTGTCCTCCTCAATACACCTGGTAACAACAAAACCACAAGCAGCTCACAGGCAATCAATTAGTTTACTCCCAGAAAGAGAATATCCTACTTTTTTAGTGAAGACAGAAAGGAGGCAGTATATTGTTGGAGGCAGGTGGATGGCCAGAGAAGACAGAGTTGGTTTACGGAGTGAGCTTCCAGTCGTGAGGAAAATCCTGGTGTTGTCAGACAGCGAGGCACGTTGTGTATTCTGAGGAGCTCACAGTGTGATGGCAGGATGCAGCAGATGAGGCATATGAAAAGAAAATGCTTAGGTATGCTGAGTTGGCAGGGGAGGTGATGCAGCAGGGCTTGAAAGATTGAGTGTATGCCGTGTGGCAACAGTTTGTTGCAAAGTCAACCTCAATACTAACAGGCGATGACTTAGAAACTCCTGAGTAGACTTGAAAGTACGTGATGTCCTGTCAAACTACTAATGTGACAGGACCTACAGGAGATGAAGTTAGAAATGAACTCTGTGCTGACTTCATCAGGATGATTCGATCTGGAAGACTGCGTCCATAAAAGTTTTCTGATGCCCCAGCATTCAGAAGAAAGATTACAGACAAAACTAAAACTCATCAGGAAACAACTCAGCGGTCCACTTACACTTGAAGGACAAAGGACACTCCTTTGAGGACAACAACGTCCAATTTTAGCCAGAGAAGACAGGTGGTTTGAAAGAGCAGTAACCGCCTATGTCAAATTGGAAAAAAACATCTCTGAACAGAGGAGGTGGACTGCGATATAATATACCATCATTTTAAAATACAGTCTTGACCTCCGTCCCCGAGAAGTTTCAGCCCCATTCACACCTTGAGACTGGAGACTCTGACTGATAATGGGTTGTCAGAGCGCCATTCTTCAGGAAGGAGGACAGGGGCAAACGGTCCACCCCTCAGCGTCAGGTAAGTATCTAGCCGTTAACGGACACATAGTCATGCCGACAGAAACAAGTCCTGTGAGTTTCTGATGGGCTAAACATCCACAGATGTTCCCATTTAAACCTCAGCTCCCCATAGAACTGAAGAAGCAACTTGATGAGTGAGTCTTCGTTTGGGTTTCCGTTCGTGTGGCTTTTCCATGTTGGAGAGATCTGAAAGTAGATAATGAATGAGGGACTTGTGAGCAAAGTATGTAGTACTGTGATGTGTTTGGCAGTTGACTTGTTCGGATGCAAGCCAGCTTGTTACACAGAACCATAGCTGAGCAGTCATCTTAGAAACTGGACAAGGGAAGTTAATTTCAAGAACTGTTTGGCAGGTGATTGGATGAGCCGTCTATCAGGTCTATCGCTGTCAGTAGTTCCTCTTAGGACAGTTCTTTACAGCTTGAGAAATCCAGCTGCCTTGCAAGGTGTGGCACAGTGGCGAGGTGATTAGCGCTGAAGCCTCACAGTAAGAAGGTCCCGGGTTGGAATCCATGGCCTTTCTGCGTGGAGTTGTTCTCCCTGTGTCTGCGTGGGTTTTCTCCGGGTACTCCAGCTTCCTCCCACCATCCAAATCGTGAATGCTTTTCTGTGTTAGCCCTGTAATAGACTGGAGACCTGTATATACCCCCACCTCTCGTCTGATGACAGCTGGGATAGGGTCCAGCAGACCCCGCAACCCTTAACAGGAATAAGTGGGTACAGAAGATGAATGAATGACTGAATTTAAATCTGATTATTAAATCAGGGTAGTGCAAAGATGGAAAAATAAGACAAGGGCATAGCTTTAGAGGTACTGTTTTCCATCTCGTTTGCCTACATTTCCAGTCCTTATTTCAAGCTAGGCTAACTGTGTCCTCTAGCTTCAAATACACAGGTCTAACACGCGTATGGTTGTCCTCCTTCTGTACCCCTATTTCCTTTTTCTTCATTTCATTTTACACTGACAGTGATTTATGGCGCAAGTGACACACTTCTCTGTTCCCTGCTTTTGATAAATGCTACATTATCATCTAACCATTAGCATCACGGAGTGGCGCTCTGAATCCCTGTATGTGCAGTGATTGATATCTCTCCTCAGACAGGAGAAGCTGGGCGCTGGAATAAAGAGCCATTGTTCACGTAAATGAAGTCACTCATTGATCCTTCATTTCTCGTCATATTACTGCCCCCCCATCCACTCACGACACAAGTCATATCATGCTGTCGTATTGCTGAGTGACAAACAGGCAGTTTCAGTGCCAACAAATGAAAATGTATTGATTTACAATAGAAAGTGACATCTCAGACAACGTGCAGGGAATTGCTTTGGTACTTCGTATATGACGTACACAAATGTATTATCCTTTAAAAGAAAAATATGGCAGGAAACGCTTGGACAGAAAGAAAATATTTCCTCAGTTTTAACTACTTTCACATCTGTGTATCAGTTTTTAATTCCATGGCTTAAAGTTTAAAAGGTGAAAATGCAATGTGGTGCACATTAAGCTTGGTTTAAAGTCACACTTCACTTCACTTCTCTGCCACATGCGTGGCTTCAAACCCTACGCAGTAGTCAATGGTGTAACCTGACATGCATCTGCCTGTAAATGTAACTATGTGACATACTGCAGGCTACAATGGCTTATAGTGGCCGATCAAAACCCTATCCCTTGTTTGCACACCATCGACTCAGACATCTTCTCTCAGTATCGGGGCAGATCCAGACGTTTCTAAAGCCAAGCTTCAGCCAAGTCAGATCTTTTGTATAGGTCTGCCATAGACGAAAACCACGTAGCGTCAATGTAGTGCCCATGTAGTGTCAAAGCATCTTCCTCTTTGTTGACTACCATCAAAGCTGCCAAAAACTGAAGAAGAAGAAGAAGAAGAAGAAGAAGAAGAAGAAGAAGAAGACTTAACATGCTGTGTGGAAGTACTACTCTAGAAAATAAAGTCAGTCAGAAAGCAATGTGTGAATTAAGCTCTGTGGATGTTTCACGAGGTGGTAGTAATACTACCAACTTGATTCGCCACCAAAAAGGGGCAATATGCTGAGTACACTCGGGCAAAGGTTGCACTTAAACAACACAAAACACTGAATGATACTCTTAAAAGAAGAGAAAACTTCCCAGGGGACAAAGTAAACGCAGAAAATATTACAGAGAGGGTTATGATGTTGGATGAGCTAATTTCTGTTGTAAAGAACACAAGCTTTCCCCGTCTACTGAAGCTTCTGGAGCCAAGGTATGAGCTACCTTCTCCTAGCTACATTAGAGGTAATATAGTTGTATGGTGCACGTCTGAGCTAGGAGAATACAAGTAAGATAGGAAAAGCCTTTATGGATCTCCAGGGTAGGAAATTTTAGTTTATTTAAGATCGGATGGGGACTCGGATCGGCCGATGCTGTCGATCCACATTTATTAGCTTCAAATCCAACATGAGCCGCCCAGTTCCACTTGCTATTGTGTGAAGTTTGGAGGAATACTCAGACACAAGAGTTCATGCTTTCACGGGAACAGCGACCTACATGGTACGGTTCACATAAACCAACTGTGTGACTCAAGCAATAAAGGGCTGGATTTTAAGAACACTTTTAGCTCGACTTATCTCACCATGTTAGTGTGATTTGTGCAATGACTGATTGATGAGAGGGCGTGCATTTTAATCAACCTACCTACCCACACTCGTTTCATGAAGGTCAGTGTCCTACAAACAGACTGTTAATGCTTTCCGTTTAACTAATCAATGAGTCGGGGAAAAAAAAAGAGACAAACTTTGAGCAAAGAAAAAAAAAACTTTAAACCACTTTGCTTTTAATTAGGTTTCGATTTTGGAGAAACGAGGACAGAGACCGTCTACAAACCCACACATCTATGCGCTCGCAAACAAACCCAGAGGAGGATGCAGGGAATATTTATAAGGCAAACAAATTAGAGATAAAAATACTGCATAAGAATTGCACTGTTAATCATCCAGCTGTGTGACTGAAATGGCAAAGCTGCAGCTAATGTAAGCGCAAACAGGGCTGACTAATAACCCTCTGATTGTTGTCCACCTCACATGATCAATAAAGTTCATTTAAATGGAGTGAGGCCGCGGCGGCACTCATAAGTAATAAGAGAGCAAAGTTTAATGGTCTATATATGGTAGGAGTATTGCGAATAAAAGACATGGCAGTGGAGTAATTACAGCAAAATGGGTTACTGAATGTGTAAAGACTGAAGATGAGCTTCGGTGGATATTATCATCAGTGAATGTAAAGGGAGTCGGTGGACAGCTTGTGTCACACCGGTGCTTCTCCGCCCCTGCAGGGAATTTATATCTGCCAGAGAATTTTTATTTGCCAGTGAATGACTGGCAAGCCATTCATATCCTCCCCGACGGGGGTGGTGTTGGTGATCCATTTATTTACTCTAGGTCAATGCAGAAGAAGAGAATCGCCGACAGAGCCACTGTAGCGCTGGGAGGCAGGTGGGAAGGATTTTCTTCTCTTTATCTGCCACGCATGTGAGAAACACCTTGGGCCCGTGAGCAGAGAAAACAACACTCAGGCCAGGCTTTGAGTTGTGCAGGATTCTCATCAGACGGCGCGACCCCCCCCCCCCCAAATGACAGGTAATCTGACTCTGCAGAAGACGCCTTCTCGACAGACTGACGGCGTCCACGTCCCGTGAGTGGTTTTGAGCGTGAGCATGCACACATGCAGGCAAAAGATCAGTGTGTGTTTTTCCTCTCCTGTCACCACGGTGAAGCTACAGTAGTGAGTAACGCACACTGACTGCAGGAAATTGACTCTATAGCTCTACGTTCAAGCACATCTAAATATTATATACAGTATATACGAATAAATTTTTTTTTGTGAAGAGTGTTAAAGGAGAAGGCGTTTGAGAGGTTATTAATATTGCACTGGCGACACTGTGAAGGTTGCTTTTTATGAATTTAAATAATCATCCCCTCTCAATAATTTCCTGGGATAATTTGGCTTTAAACATCCAAATTAAATTCTATTCTGTGAGACTATGTGAAGCAACTATGCGGAAAATACACAATGTACTGACTCTTAATGTGCTGCTGTTACAAAATCAGGTCAGGGTAATTTAGAACAAAAAATGTATTTTGTTTCCCTTTTGGCTAAAGGTGTTTCAAATGAGGACGCCGTCGCCTCCGCTCCTTCCAGACTCACATTTAACTTTAAAAGAGCTAAAAGAGGCCCGGTGACAATAAACGAATAAATAAATAAAAGAGGTTGAAAGAAAAATAGGAAGAGCGAGGAGTGGAAATCAAAAGAGGGGAATCAATGAAAACACGGAGACAGTGATGGACAGTCAATAGACTTGAGAGGATTTGGAGACGACACTGCCAGCCACTGACAGTCACTTCCCCTGTCATCAAATATTATGGAGCTACAACCTGCCAAGATGCGACTATCAATCACCGGCAAAAAGGCTTCTGCTGTCTCTCGTGATGACCTTGTGACGCGCGGGTCCAGATGCAGAAGAGACAAAAATACAATCTGAAGGTTGGAGCGCAGCAGCCAGTGCTCTTTGGTGGAAAATGTGATAGTGCGTCTGCCTCTGGGCAGTGTGAGCAGGACAGAGCCGCCTGCAGAAGCATGTGAAACACAATCGTTCCCCGACAGCTCCAGCTCAGCAACTTTTCCGGCACGAAAATAGGACTTTGTTGTCGACCCCTGTAATCAGTGTTTAACAGCGCTGCCACATTACACTTCATATAGCTTTTGTCTCCCATTTAGCTTCAGTTATGTTTAGCAAACAGAGGCTAGACGCGGGCTAAAATAAGGACACAGGAACAAAGGGAAGCCTCGCGAAAGCGCTTGGATGGTACTGCGACTTGCTGTTGCCCTACAGAAACAAACTACCACGGCTCAACACACATCTCGAGGGTGTTGATACCAGAAAAGCCGCGATGACATCAATAGCTGGAGGCTGTCCTAGCCACTGGCCTGCAGCCATCCGGTTAAGGACTCCAGGAAGAAGAGCTCCACCCTCCCTCATGTTGCCTCCAGGAACTGCACAGCTTCAACCGGAGGGCTGACAGACCACTGGCTCGCCCATCCAGAACATTGCAGTGACGGACCAGAAATGTCCACAGACGAAACAGTCGTACATGAAACTGACAGGGGAGAGGGAGAGAGGGCAGCAGAGTAAATTGTTGGATTGACTTAACCCGAGTGGGAAGCAATAAAACTCCCCACCACACAAACTAATGGCTACAGCATGCAAACTTCAGGGTGCAGTCCCTCGCCTTTCCAGTCTTTCTACGTAAACCCTTGAGGAAAAAAAACTCTCTAAACCAAAAGAAGTATTATATAACAATGAATAAAAAGTGAGTCTACTCAAGCTATTTTGAAACTGATCCAACCTTTACAGAAGTCCCAGCGCTAATGTCCTTTTAGGCCAAAGACAGCAGAATTATGTTAATGCTGATTTAACAGTGGCCAATGAACAGGGATGACCTTTCCCTGGTCGTCCACTTTTCATCTGTGAAATTAATTGAGTGGTTTGTTTAAAGTCCCCCGCGGGGGAGAATGATATCCGAAACCGGCCATTACACCTGCCAGGCTGCATTTTCCATGTGCCGATTGGCAAAGACAAAAAAGGGAATAACGGTGGGAGAGCAGGAGGAGGGAACGCTGAGGGGAGAGGGAGTCGGTTCAAAAGGTTACGCTTTGTAGGTGTGTACAGTTTCTGACCTGCAGGTGTCCAGGTGTGAAGGAAAAAAAAAAAAGCCCTCCTGCCCTTGATTCAAACTTTAAAGGAGGAATGTCCTGCAAGCCTTGTGGGCCGCAAGTGCAGCAGGACTTTGAAAACAGGTGGTCGATTTCACCTCTATTAAACATCAGGCTTCATTGTGAAGCTTTTAAATCAGAGATGGTTTTTATAACTGGTCAAAGGTTCTTCTTCTCTCTACTTCTTCACTTGGATTGTATGATTGTAAATGTTATCATCATAACACGCTCAGGCTTCAGCAGAGCTCAAGAGAGTTCATTCAGAATGTGTGGGAATCATCATTATCGTAATTATACTACGCTCACTAGTCAGAGATGTATATTGGTTTCATTCTTTGCTGTATTTGTGCGATAAACGAAAAATGAAAACAGAAAACGTGTACTATATGTTGCAGTTCATAAGCCATAACATTAGGACCATCTTCGTAATATTGTGTAGGTCTCCCTTGTGCCTCCAAAACAGTTGTGACTCTTCAGAGAATGGACATGGGTCTTCTGAGGGTGTCCTGTGGTGTCTGGTAACACAATGCTGTTTGTGGGAGTCCTTTCGGTCCTATGGGTTGAGGGGAGGGGCCCTTGTGGATCATCCCACAGAGATACTTGATCAGTTTGGGATCCAGTGAATTTGGAGGACAGTTTTTCATGTTTTTTGAGTTGTTCCTAAACCGTTTTTGTGGCTGCATCCTGCTGGGGTTGCATGCTGCCATCAAGGAGTGTCGTTGCTATGGTGTGGGGGTACCTGGTCTGGTGTAGTTGGGTGCTACATTCACACGAATGCCAGGTCCAAAGGTTTCCCAGCAGAACATTGAATTGTCAATGTCAATGAAGATGCTCAGTGTTATTTACTTCTCCTGTCAATGGTTTTAATGTTGTGGCTGATCAGTGTGTAAAATGTGTGAAATACAAGTCTACTTTAAAGTGCTTTCTTTCAAAGTTAAATGAGAGAACTAATAATACGTTTGTATCATACCTAGCAACAGCTTAGCTTAGCTTTAGGGAAAGGCAGCGCACGGCTTCTTCAGCTGCGAACGAATAACAACAAAAAACATGGAAAAGCAATACAATAGAACAGCTCTGTAGTAAATATTACCTTTGTGAGGGTTATCATGTGCAATTTCCATCTCTGTTTTTATTTAATTTAATAATGCCAATTCCTGATTCGGTGACAGCTTAGTCACCATATTGGATCGCACTGGATTGGATTGTGTTTGACTTATTATTGTTTGTGCTGAATCTGTGCAGCCTGATCACGGAAGTACACGGTCTGAACGCCGTCATCCTTACACAGATCCCCACACAGCTGAACACTCACAGGACGATCCTTCATTGATCCATCTCATGCTGCTCAAACACCACTGTGTAGCTATTTAAATGAGTCAATGGTCGACTCCATTGATCGCGGATTGATTTCTCTTTTTATGTATTCTGAAGGATTTGGGTGTAAGTGGTTAAAGGAGATGACAGTTTACAATTGAAAGTGGGAAGCAGATAACCATTAGCCATGTGGATGGTGTCCCCCTCCAACAAAAGAATAGATTATTCTGAATTGTAAAGAGATTAGATAAGTCCACTCTTTTTCCCTTTTCTTCATCTCTTCCTGGAACAATTGATGCTCAACCAAACAAACAGCGCCTTTGATCCGTTCTGCTTTTATCCTAAACTGAGCCCTTACGCTTCAACCAAATTACTCCCTCACGGGGCACAAAGGAGGAGACTGTCAATGTAAGCGACAATTTTGTACTTGAAGTAGACACATTTCATTTTACGTAATGCAAAACTGATGCCGTTTCTTTTTTTTATATATTCCTACTTTAGCACTATTTTGCACTTCAAGACAAAAGCTGGATCAAACTGAGGATGCAGGCAAAGGTGACACGGCATAGACTGTGATGAGCGCACACAGGGTGAGGGATCAAAGTATGACATATTAATCTCCTTCCAGCCTCGGGGAACCTGACACCACCAGAACACAACAGGTAGGAGAGGAAATTCACTTTGCAGTCATCAGCAGCATCAGAGTTTGGTGCCGAATGTCTGATTACAGATCTCTTTCATTCTCATTTTCATACTCGTAAGCCGATTCTAAATTTGCCGTAGGTGTGCATGTGATTGTGAATGGTTGTCTGTCTCTCTGTGTTAGCCCTGTGATAGACCTGTACAGGGTGTACCTCGTGTCTCGACCAATGATAGGCTCCACAGCACCCCAGCAACCCTTCACAGGACAAGCAGTATCGGTACCAGACTCTATACAACGAACAATATTCCTCCAGAAACTGAAAGCTCTCCTAAAAGTTGCGCTCACAAATTTGTAAAATACATTGCGTAATAAAATTTGCGCTCATACTGTAGAAACATGCCCTAGAACGATCAGTCTTCCCCAGTTACCCTGCACTCAAATTGCGCCATAGCCCTGCACAATTTCATCATGACAGTTAAACTTTTTCTTGTGGCTTATTGCGTTTAAATATTCCAGTTGAATCAGGTCAGCGGTCCTACAAGATCTGCATGCCACCACTTCAAGAAGGCCAAACAGTACAGACCACCTAGCATGAGTCCAAATGACAGAGCGCACTATAGCGGACATTTCTTCACCTTGAAGAAGAATCTGTCTGCTAATCAAGTCCTAGCTATCTAGTGCAGAGTAGTTTAGCATATAGCATACCACACTCGTATATTAAATATGCTCTGCAGAGGATCACTAGTGCTTCAGTTTCACATCCATGCTGTTGTGATTTCTTTTCTTCTGTGAATTAGGCAGACAACATGCTGCAGTATATTTCCCTGTTTTAAAGAAAATGGAGGTCACAAAGTTTTATTTGGCCTTGTCGGTCACAATAATCCTGTCCTGAATATCGTACACAGTCCTTGAGTCTATTCTTGCAATGTTCTGGTGCTGAGCCACTTTTCGTGTCCGAGAGCCAGTGCTTTGGCTGTCGAAACACAAGAACTGGTGCAAGATAATGTACCAGCCCCAAGCTGACCCTTGAATTCTCTTGGAGGAAAGGGGCTAGAAAGCTGCCAAATTAGTTTAATCACCCCTGCTTCCAGTCTTTATGCTAAGACATGCTAATCAGCTGGTGCCTGCAGCTGACTCAGCAATAAGGCACAGACTGTGTTGTCCAAAAGCTGAAACCAATCCTTCAATGTACAGATATGACATCAGTGTAAATTGCACACTCCTAAAATGTTGAACTATTCCTTTAAGAAGAAAGTTTTTATAACCCCTTTAATATTCACAAAATGACAACCACAGCATGTTGAGTCTTCTTCCAGCCTGCCATCAGCAAACTGAATGTTGTCATCGCAGAGTGTGCTTGGGGGCGTCTTGCTTGTGCATCGGGGAATGCTGTTCTCATACTAGACCTTTCTTCAAGTGGCTTCCTGCCATCTTTCCTTCATTACACCATGGGCCTAACAACCCCCAAAACCAACGTGACCACAGCCCAAGCATATGGGTCCTTGCTGTTCGCTACGCTGTATCATCCAAATAGGTCCAGAGAGGGGCTGCTTTTTGTGATGTCATGGGGCCATTTGTATTGCCAAAGATCCCAGTGAACATGTGAGATCCATACAAGTTCTGTCGCACATGAGCGATTAACGCCGGTTGCCTGCAGTCAGACCTGACACCGTGTGAGAAAGGATCTGTGGCCAGATAATCGGTTGTGACACACTTGAGTAAGAGTGAGGGCGCCTTAAAGGTCCCTTCACCCTGAGCTGCATGCATGGTGATGTCACAGGAGTGGTTTAGGCCCCTAGAGATGAGCTGTTGTACAATGTTCGAGACCAATCATTATGGGATACAGAGCCATACACTGCAAAATCAAAAGCACATTTGATGAACTTGCAAGTCTCCTAAAACAGCTAACATTTACAGCAAATACAAAACAGCCCTGACAAACACAGACAAAGGTGGACTTCATAACTGTGTTTCATCCAAGCGGCAATCTCTCCCAATGCGAAAGAGCAAATAAATTGCAGTTCCTCTAATGACCACTTGAGGCTGACTCAAAAAGTGAGTCAGTCCCATTGACCAATAAAAATACAGCTATCTTATTCATCTATGACAACTGTAAGCAGTGTATAGTTTTATATAATTCACAAGTGTAATAAAAACACGAAGGCTCATTTAAAATAGCGTTTGACGAAGATGACGTAATCTACGCACGTAGCCTTACAGGTGCAAGCCATTTATACTCGTCAGTCTTGCTCAGTCAGTAAAAACGCCACCAAAACCATGTTTGGCCATGTTTTTTGCCAGTTGGATTCATTTTTTGTTTACTTATTCTAGTTCCTGCTTCGCTTTCAACAGTGGCAACTGAAACTTTCGTTGAAATTTCACAGATGACGAGTCATACAAATGTTCGTATCTCCGAAGATCCTCAGTTAACCTTTCCTCAACGTGTTCCATCTTTATTGGTCCAAAACAATCTTGCAAAGCAACAAAATTGCAGAGATGGAGAAAAGGCTGGAAATACTAAAGCGCTATTACCGAGCGGACCAATCACAGCGCGTGGGTATGTGTAGAGTCTGGGCCGATGGAGTAGCTACCATATCAAATTAACGTGAAGGTATAAACCGTGCACTATAGTCGTGCATGGATAACAGCAAGGCCTCTTACAGTGATAGATGGGTGCCATGCCAGGTCGCTGCCTCCACCCTTTTGGCGCATTCTCGTATTGGCCGGGAGATAAGAGGAGAAAGCACTCCTTAGATGGCGACGGCCTGTGCCATCTACACTAAGCTTCAAAACTGCTCTTCAACAAACCCTATGGGTGATTACATCGTTATATACAGTGGTCTCTTTTTAGCTTGGAGCAGAAGATGTTAAAGAGATTAAGATATTAAATGACTTACACATCGGCTGAGGATGATTTTGTTTTATGTTCAGTACAGTACAAACAAGACACGTCATAACTGCTGCGATATTACGTGAGGAAAGCTCAACAAAGCCAAGCTCCAGCCCCAACCACATTATCTAGTTTCCATGTGTGGAGAAATATTGTACATATTAAACATCATACATACTGGGTTGAGCTTTCAAAGTGAAGCATATCTTAATGGTTCCTTAATGATGCCCAAATTCTGCCGAGACCCTGCCAGCGAGGCAGAGCGAACCCAGTGCGTATAGCTTGAGTCATTTCTCCATGATATGAAATTTGTTCCTATGATGCATGAATTTTATTTGGTTCCAGATCCAAGCTGCATCGAGATTCTCGTAATTTATACAACTTACATCACTGAAAAATGCAAAAATGCTTCAGCATCTGAGAAACTCCTCAAAAGTGAGATGCAAAAATAAACTTCACAGGGCATGGGAGACTAAAATCCACCGAAAAGAAGGTGGCAGAGCCTGACAAACATCTTATATTTAAATCTGTCTGCTCTGACAGCTTCCCGAGTTCACTGGTGTCTCTCTTAAAACTTATGAAACTGAGGAGTGAAAGCCACATAAATATGACATGACAGGCTCAACTTTCATTTTGCAATAAATCAAAACAACGACGATCACTCAGCTGTGACAAGGAGGAGTGAAAATAGATGTCTGACGCTTTGAGTTACAACAGTAATACAAGTTGTGAATATGTGTATAGTAACTTTTAATGAACAGAGAGGTTGTGATAAGCAATTGGGGCCTTCCTCATTACTAAGGTCTAGCTGTTTCAATCCATCCAGAAGATCCTTTAATGGCACATCATCTGCTCCATGTGGGGATTTGTCAGGGAGCTACTCACATCCTCCAAAAAATCTTAAGAATTTGTCAGCCGGAGGTAACTGAAAGATTTATCTGTTCCCGGTCCCTGAGAAGATCAAACTCATCCTTGCTACGCTCTCATTTTTCTCCTGCTGACAATCAGACCTTGAGACTCATGCCTCGTGTGATATGCTGGACATGATTTATTTGCCTGATTCTGCATCACAAAGACGAGACGTTTTAAATCCCCCGCACACAAATTTCACACCTCCTGGTTCCTCAACTTCGATCAAACATAAAACGACCCTCTCTGTCAAGCACATTCACCGTTAACCTTCACCGTGTGTGTCCTAAATAAGAATCTGGGAACAAGCAATTCTGTTATCCCTCAAATCAGGAATCCAACGCGCCTTTTGATGGAAATAGATTGGATGGTGCAGGTTAGCTCTCATCCTGCCAAAATGAATATGCTAATGGCGCACGTATCTGTTTTGAATCTTGAGCAGTAATCCTTGTCCACGGAGAAAGTCGTACATCACAGCATCTTCAAATACCCCGTCTCCTTGGCTTTCTGAGTTTATACATTAATGCAGCTAATGTGTTTCTTTAGGATAACATTATGCTCTATCATCAATATCACTCCCACTGCAGCAAACATGACAGACAAGTCTCCCAACAGCAAACAGATGCCGTTATTAATTTAATAAATACATTATTTATGCATTTATTTAAAGACTGTGAGCCTGCATGAATACATATACAGTGTCGCTCTCATTCGCTGCCTTCTAAGTGTTTAACTTCCAAGTGGCGACACAAGGAATGATTGCAGTCGGCCTTTTATCAGCCTGAATCTGACCTCTTCATCTCATCCATTACAGCTGAAATCTGTCTGAAAATCGATGCTGGCCTTATATTGTCTGTTCTGCAATTCGCATGACAACTCTGCAGAGAGCAACAAAGAGAAAGTGCTGCTTCTGGATCTTGGTCTGCATGGATTTGGTTATTTCCCGAAGCTTCCTCTGTTACTTAACAGCCCCCCTCTGCTCCCCTCAGCTGCAGCAGCTAACGCAGACACTGTGATGTCTACGTGATAATCTTTTTGCCCTCATAGGGGTAGCACTTGGGTCAACATAGCTCGTCGGGGCTGAGGAGTGATCTCTCTCTCTCTCTCTCTCTCTCTCTCTCTCTCTCTCTCTCTCTCTCTCTCTCTCTCTGTCTCTGCCTGTGTTATTGTTATCAAACAGCCAGAAGTGGCGGGAGAGGCCAAAGGGCAGGGTCTCTATCTCAACGTGCCTGCAACACATTTTTACAGAGGAATCCGCCTTAAGACATCACCCAGCAGTGAGCCGCAGTCAAAGTGTCAGAGGGCATCGTCACTCAGGATAAAAGGGCATGACAGCTTAAAAGAAAAGCAACAGAAGTTTGGGAAAGGCCCTTAAGTTTATTGAATTTCTGCACAGCATTGATCCACGGCCATCAAAGCATGCTCAGCAGTGCAGAGGCAACGTGTATTGATGAACAACCATTGCAGTGATTTTCTGGTGAGAATTCAAGTTGTGAGTTTTGTCCACCACAAGATGCTTTTAGGTAAAATCCTTGGCTGTATCTAATCTGTTTAGAAATCTTTAAGCTGAAGCTTTAAGCATGCCGTTTGTTTTTGGACTCGGCTACCTTCAGAAAACCAGTTCCATTCCTCAGCTTTACTTTGATAAAAAACAAAAGCTGCAATATCACAGATTATGAAATGATCCATAACAAGTAACTTTAAAAAAAAAACAGGTCTCCAAAACTCATCAGAGCCATGGACAAAACAGGACATGGGCCTTCTGAGGGTGTCCATTGGTGCCTGGCAGCAGAATGTTGTTAGTGGGGGCCTTTGGGTCCAAAGGGTTGAGGGGGGTGGGGGTCTCTGTGGATCACCCCAAAGATACTTAATCAGTTTTGGAATTTGGAGGCCAGGTCAACACGTGCTGTTCTTCATGTTTTTTTTAGCTGTTCCTAAACCGTTTTTGTGGCTACATCCTGCTGGGGATGGCTGCTGCCAACAAGGAGTGTCATTGCTATGGGGTGGGGGTGCCTGGTCTGGTCTAGGTGGGTGCTACATGTCTATGTAACATCCACATGAATGCCAGGTCCAAAAGTTTCCCAGCAGAACACTGAATTTTGACAAGATGGTCAATGGTATTTACTTCTCATGTCAGTGGTCATAATGTTATGCCTGATAGGTGTATATATATTATAGAGAAGCAGGAAAGTAAAACTGTCAACTAGTTAGGGACCATTAGGGTAGGGAACATTAACATGTGACTACAAAACTAAACATCTCTCGTTGTCTTCTTACAGCCAGAACAGCATTTCTTTTCTGGTATTTTCCGCTGTCTTCTTTTCACTGCTCTTCCTGTTTACCAACCCCCTCACACACACACACACACACACACACACACACACACACACACACACACACACACACACACCCACACACACACCTCAGTCAGTCAACAGCGGTCCACTGTGCGGCTGCACCTCCTGTGCCTCCCCTCCCTGAGCTGTTGTCATCCATCTTTTCAAGTGCTGGACTGTACAGTCGGTGTGGCAGCGCTGCTTTTAGGTGCCGCTTAGCCTGCTCCGTCCCAGCAGCTGACAGGCAGGCACACCGAACAAATTGGATGGATGCAGCTTCCACTGCCAGCAGAGCCGACCCTAATAGTTCACTTCAGATCGCAGTTTATCCCTCTCTCATCTGACACGCAGCCTCACACACACACAAAATTAACAGTCTCTTGTTTCCAGTCGCAGTGTTTTCCGCATTGTTTTTGTACCCTGCCGTCCATCTGCTGCTGCCGCTGCTTTCTCCCTCCTCTCTCTCTCTCAATAACTCAGCCTATTTGTGTAATTTGTGAGCAAACTGCACATGCTCGAAAGCAAATTACACCGGGGGTCTCTGTGGGAGTGCAGCTGGTGCAAGTTAGAATTTCGTTCGCCGAGTAGGTTCTGCAGGTGTGCGAAAGGTTACAATAGCAGAAGCAGATTTGGCAATCAGTCGTCATTGCCAGGAGACCACCAATAATCCTGGATGCAGAAAGTGCCTGAATTTGACATTTTTTAGAGGTGGAACTTTGTGTGCGCTTCATTTCAACACTCTCTGGTGCCATGATAATATAACCTGTAATGAAGGATAATGATTATAACAGGACACCGGGACAAGAAGATCTAACCTGCCATGCAACTGGTGGATACATCTCCTTCCACCTCAGAGGTAAAGGTCAGATCTTCTTACATTTTTTGGTCTTCTAGTTAGGCCAGAGAATTTAAAAACTGTTTTTATCGTTACAGTCGGGATAATGGGTTAGCTTTCCAAGAGAAAAGAGGAGCCTACACATTCAGTCTGACACAAAGGGTATGTCTCTTTTGGGGTAAAGTTAAACAACAAAGCCTCAAAGATGACTCAGTTCCAGATGCCTGAATAAGCAATATTCATGTTAGTCATAAAAAATTCCCCGCTGCATTCATTTTTCAACGGGTTCGGAGGAAATCTCAGATCTAACAGCCCTTCCTGGCAAAATCCCACAACTCATTCTCTCAGTGCTCGTCCCTTCCCTCACAAAGCCGGCTTCCAGCTGAGAGCGAAACCGAGTGGACGAGCTGATGCAACATCGCGGCAGGTACAAAAACCAACGGACACACCTTTCCCACTGGCAGCGCGTCCTCCTCTCAACCCCTCGCTGTCCTGTGAGTCAGATACACCGAACCTTTGTCTGTTTAAAGAGAGACAATGACTGGACTAAAAGAACAGGGCATAATGACAAGGCTTAGTCATTTAGTGGCTCAAATCTCTATTGTGCTTTGGCAGCGGTGTGGGTGTTTCCCAGAAATGAGTTGTGCTTATTAAATGTACCATGTGAAGAATTCCCTCTGAACAAAATGCCTCTGTTTACATTCAGCATTTTATTGTCACTGGAAAAGTAATCAAATACATTAAGAGTTTAATCCTCTACACAAATATGACATCACGTCTATTCAACATACAGAGAAACGGAAAACTTTGTTTAACCGGGAGCAAGTCAACATTTTGGAGGCATTTACTGGCATCCCATCTTTACAACAATTCTGCAGGGTTCACACATCACCCAAGCCAGCAAGACGAGTATATACACCAATCAGGCATAACATTATGAACACTGATGGGAGAAGCAAATAATATTAATCATCTTCTGACAATACAGTGTTCTGCTGGGACATTTCATTCATTTGTATGTGTCACAAACAGAGGAACAGAGGGCTGACGAGACACAGGTGAGACAAATCAGGTGACAAGACAAGGTGAATCCAATGAACTAATCAAGAAAGGCACGAACCAAGACAAACAGGAAATCAAGAACTTAACAAAATAAATCAGGAAGCCGAACAGAAAACTAAATACTAAACATGACTGAAAACAAAACGGAAACCATGACAGAAACTAAACCATGAGGTACTAAGGCACCTACAACATTCTGTTACCAGACACCACAGGACACCCTCAGAAGGCCCATGTCCATTCTCTGATGAGTCACAACTGTTTTGGAGGCACAAGGGAGACCTGCACGATATTAGGCAGGTGGTCATAATGTTGTGGCTGAGTGTAATACACAACTTTGGACTAAGGACACCTCATGCCAACCAGACACTAAATGCATCACTAATGTGAACAAAAGGTGATTAAAAAGTACAGTATCATTCCTAGACTTGGCAAGTTCAGATCGACTTCTTTAAGACCGGATCCGGGCTTGGATCGGCCGACTCCGAATTTTAAAAGGTAGGTATCGGAATGGCGGAGGGCAATGTAAATCCCTAATGATTCCCTACACAACTTGGCATCAAAACACAACACACTCACATTGACTATGGCAGCTCTATTTGGTAGTTTGACAGTAGAGAGAAACAGGAAGCGATGGGTGAAAGAGAGGGGACGACAAGTGGCACAGGATTAAAAAAAAAACCCACCAAAATCTGAGCTCCAATCTACTCCACCTGTATTAAATAAAAGTGAATTCTTTTAAAACGTGACCCCTTTCTTTAAAGCGGGGCAATAACTCTCCTGTCATACCTATAGGAAAGTGGGAGGACTGATGAATGCAACATGCCTCACTGTAAACGTATTAGTGCAAGGCTGTATTTATCTTATAGGTTTAAGGTACTGTGCGCTGGTTAATGCACACTATAGGGAGATAGACGGTGTAACGTTTCAGTGTTTTCTACGGGCTACGAGTTTACAGCTGCCACTCGCATCTGACAGTCTCGGGTCCATTTTAACAATGAAACATGAGTAAAGCAGGAACCGGCATATGTTAGTGATAAAAAAAAAAAAATGCCATGAAAATAATAGACATATACCTTCTTCTGTGGTAATCCGTACCACATGTTGCTAGTTCAGCTGGGGTTGAGTGAATTCACTCTGCTGGAGTGAGGGATCGAGAAGACGTCCAACGTTTCATGTTGGCATCTATGTGGACCTGGTGTTGTTTTTGTCTGGCACTTTTTTCACCCCCCACTTACTTTCACATCACCTGCACCAGGCTTCACTCAGTCTGTAGTATCAATTACAGTTACAGATTGTATATCGATCTGGAGGAGATCTGTCATGGTTCAGACACATGTGTCTGCGCGCTCGGCTGAGGCTCCCACGTCTGGAGTGACAGAACTATTAGAGCCCTGCCAGACACGTAAGACGGGACAAGGTCATCTCAACTCAAGGCGATGACAGAGTGCATCTCTGCAACGAATAAGGAAGCTGGACTGACAGGAGAAAGTGGAGGAAATTGGGTGAATGAGAGATGAGATGAAGAAATGAGACAAAGGGGGAGAACAAAGAAGGAACAAGACGCAAATAGGTATGGAAATTCACCCGGTCGCACGATTTGATCGAGTGTATTTCACACTGAACAACACAAAGGAGCGGTGATTTCACTTTCACTCAAACATGCACACTATGTTTATGCAGTGACACACACGTAGGAGTCTGAAGGTCAGTGGTCTGAGCCCTCGTGGGAGGTAATGGGATACTGGTCCAGTGGAACAGAATCAGTAC
The DNA here is from genome assembly GCA_005024645.1 of Planiliza haematocheilus. Lineage (NCBI taxonomy): Eukaryota > Metazoa > Chordata > Actinopteri > Mugiliformes > Mugilidae > Planiliza > Planiliza haematocheilus. Next base: position 8,214,622 of record SRSE01001415.1, on the reverse strand, counting down.
TGCATCAGCAAATCTACAGCCTGCCTGAGAGCTCCACCGTGCCACTGCTTTTTATAGAAAATTACTAAAAAGGCAAATAAACACAACTAATCTGTGACGATCTGAGCCACAAGCGGGTCCTGGCGATGTGGTGCAACACTTCTCTTGGTGTTACTGTCGTTACGTATCCCTCCAAGTGCATGCGAACGCAACGCATGCAGGTGATTGCTGAAAGGCATTCTGGGAACGGTGGGAAAACTAATTAAGCGCTGCAGATGAGGCAGATTGATGGAAAGTGGGTATGTTTGAGTTGATGTAATCAACTTTGGCAGTTTTCCGGGAGTTCAAGCGTCCACGCTTTTCTGTCCCAATCCAGACGGCGAGAGCGATAAGCGCAAATTAGTGTATACTGTAGATCTGGGGATAAATCCGGCGCTCCTGAGAGAGTACAGGTTGAATCTGTGGCACGTCAGAAGCGGTGTGTGCATTTCTGTCACGTGAATGATGTTTGTCCTGAATTAATAGAAGTTCAGCTCCGTGCTCGTGACCTGTTCAGACATTCCACACATGTTCGCTTTGGTCGCGGCTCACTGCTAAAAACCGTAGATGAGGCAAAACTGCAGAGGATATGCCGATGCCTGCTCAGGAGTAAATTTTCTTTACTCTTGACTAATCTGGTATAAATGTACAGGACACCCAGGGATTCATGCATAAAATGTAATAATAACAATGTGATGTTTGGATGAAAGTGCGTTTCCTCATTCTCTGGACTCTAAGTTGGATTAGCACGAATCTGAAAAAGATAGCAGCAAGCTTTAAAACTGCTGGCACACGGCTTGTGTTACTTCAGACAAATGCAGACAAACTGTTAACCTCCGCTGCCTGTGAGCTGTGAGTAAACAACAGCACCGGGGGGAGATCATACGAGGGTAACAGTGCTGGTCACAGTATGAGACGGCGTGGAAGTGTGGCAACCTGCCTTGCTCATGTTGATTTCCACATTCATGTGACGGTCCGCCGTCTGCGTGTATTCGTGTGTATTAAGGCGTGCTGTGCAAATATCACGGCATTTTGTTTGCAGTTTGTTTACCACCTGTGAATCCAGAAGCGTCTCGACCTGTCCCGACACGTCTTCACCGCACACATGACTTCTGTAACGGTGACGAGACACTTTCTTTCAGTTTCTCCCGGCTCACATAAGAGAGGGAAGCTTGTTTGCCAGTATCTTCTTTATATTTTCCAGCCAGACTGGTGGTTATTTAAATGGGATCACATCCTGCTATACAATAAAAAAGAATTCAAGATAATAACAAACAAAAAAAACCTCGGTAGATACCGATGCTTCAGCCAACTAATCCACTTGCTGGTACTTGTTTGCACAGACCTTTCTTCCTGCTATAATAAGAAGTAGACATTGCCTGTCTGGGTCTCATCTGTCACCCACAGCTTCTCTTATGGATTTTCCTGTTTTGATCCTTCCCATCTGTGCCTCTTTCTCTTCTTCTGCTTTTCTTCCAAAGTCATGAACAATTCATTCTTAGCCACAGCTTCACTGGATTTGGCCCCTTGGAGGAGAGTTAAGTGTTAAATTATCCTGGTGTAGAAGTCGTAGCTGTTAGGGAGAAATTTGTGGTGATGCCGATGAAGAAGGAGAACCAGAGTCCTGTATGTCTTATGCCTGAAGGAGTTTATTTAGGCTCGTACGAGGAGAACAGAAGATTCGTCATCACAACATAAGTGCATGAGTCCACCTCAAATCTAAGGGACAAACAGTAAACTCAAAGTCTTATACTAAGAAGGTGGACCGAGGCAGGGGGAGATGTGTCAATATCCCATTGGTTATTGTACATAAACGTGAAGATAAGGATTCACACCAACTAGGAAATACAAATTGTCAGACAGTGACGGAGGACATTATCATCTAACTCTACAGCTGTGTCTGTTGACAGCCAGACAGTGAGACTGAAGACGCCATAAGAGGGACCATGGCCTTGGCATGTTCCTCAGAGAGAAAATAGGGCAGATACCTGACCCCAGCTGTAGGGAAGAGAAATTATTCCCTAACAGTAGCGAAGGAGGAGCTAACATGGAATAGTGAAATGGTAAAGGTAGGCTTTCCATCTTTGCTATGGGGGGAAAAAAACAACAGAAGATTTAGTCTGGAGGGAAACAAATCCTCCCCGAAGACAAAAATAAAACAGCTAAAACTGCCTTGATAATGTCATCCAGAGATTTAAAAATAAAAAAAGAAATACCGAAGCCTCTCCGCTGACGGTAAACAGGAAGCTAAACCATAAGGAGTGATTTTAAAGTGCACCATTTCTAGGTTGACATGGTCAGGGCGATAATGGAGTCAATCTTATTTTGGCATTAAAGGTCACGCATGAAAATGAGAAGACTCTGCTAAATTGGTCCGAGCTGCAGTGGCTCCAGCAGGGTGCACTCACATGACATCACACCATTCCTATAAGGCTCTTAAATATTGATTAAATTGCACCAGACTGCAATTGTAATAGCAAAATTATATATATAATCGCAGGGCACCATTTCATCAAGGCTACCCTGAACAACCGCCGAGACCCTGAACAGTTGGACTCCGTTTTGCTTACTGTGCACAGGGGCTGCACTTATTCAAATAGCACCTGATTGATACGGATCTCAATGCTGGTCCACCAGCTGCAAGTACCAACACACACACACAGAGGGAGGAGTGGGACTGTGCAGTGGAAAGCTTTTACACAATTCACTGAGGTGCGTAAGAAAAATGATGGCTGCAGAAAAGAGAGAGAGAGAGAGAGAAGACAAAAAAAAAAGTCATACAATCTACCGCAGACGTTGCCAGCTGGGTGCAGAATTAACTGTATTCTATCACTTGTCTCCTCTTAATCAACTGAAGTAAACTTGGCTGGAGCTCCCCCTCCTTGTACCAGACTCCGTGTCACATCAGCATTCCTCATTCCCCTCTGAAACTCACAATTAATGCCAGATCCGCTCCTGGGCCGTGCGTGAGACTTTGTGTGTGTATATCTGTGTGTGCTGCCGCCTGCTATGCCCATGTGTGCGGTGCTGTGTAAGGGTTTCCTCGCACAGATATGTTATATCCCACTCCCAGACATAATGGGGACTGGTCTCCACCGGTACAGAGTGGTACCGCTGCAGACCGCAGTCATTCCTGTCTGCCTGCCTTTCACCGCAGCATGTGTGCACCAGGCACCGACCTCGCACAGCAAAGGCAACGAGTGGATCAGGAGCAATGGAATGGAGCCTATACTGTATCACCTCAGTGGATCACTACTAAAAAAGCTCAAAGAAACAACATCAAAGAGCACCAGATCCAACAGCACACATATTACACGCTCAACAAGTTGTGTTCTCTGTCGGAAATGCGCAAAAGTGAGGTCTCATTTTCGAGCGTTAATAGGAGGCAGACTGCATTCTGCCGCTGTCGGAAAATTCCACCTCTGTCACACACTTCACATTGTAATGGTCCAGTTTCTGGGGATTATGCACTCCGGCGAAGTAATTGGCTATTTTTGTGTGTTCTTCGTGCTGAAAGTGTGCGAGTGTGCATTAGCGGCGGCGAAGTATGATTTTCTAGGCAAGAAAAAGTAAGAGTGAGCGGAGAACAATGCCACAGAGCAGCAGCACTTGTCCAAATGATCTCAAATTACCCCTCAGCGGCGTTGTATTTCACGTAGTGGTAACCGCTCCAGAGGGATGCAAACCATTGATGCATTGGATTTCCATTGAGGCTGCAATTGGTCGAAAGCTGTGAAGGATTTCGTGCTGTAAGATTAATGCATTCAGATAGTTCACCAGCACAAATCCAGCAAGTGCCTTAAACCCAGTCTGCCACAGAGATTTGGAAGTTCTGTAAATTTAGTCGCAAAACATAAGAACCAAACCACGAATGTGAATGCACCCCAAAACACTCAGCTATTGCACAGATCTCATGCATGTTTAGCCAACATGGGCCTAAAGGTACATTATCCCTTGTATAAATGTCATCAGGGTAACATTTTCCAATAAATCTTTCACCAAACCAAGACCTTGCCCAGACACGAAAGTCATCTCACACCTAATGTGTGATTAGAAAGTCGTCCTCAGTGTGGCAGATATCCCCCTAAGCGCTGGATATCACGTTCCACGAGGCATTTTGCGTGACATGCAGGCATCGTTAAGGAAATCAAAGAATCGCCGTGTCCCGGGTCTAGCGGGAGCCGTGAGCACATATCCCGACGTATATAGAGTAGTTTCCTGTTCCGACAGGATACCACAGCTGAAGAAGGGAAACCCAACACCCACCTGCAAATAACACTGAGTCAGACACGGGTGCGAGTGTGCGTTCGTCGGGTTTGTGTGTGGGAGGCCTGCCATATGCTTGATGTGCCAATGCGGAACGGAAAGCTGCAGTATGTGAGAACAGACATGTTTTAATTATAGATGTTGTGTTGAGGCCTGACATATCAATTCACGAAAACAACCAAAGAAATGCTTTTTTTTCCTCTCGCTTGTTTTTAAAAATTGCTTAATGAAAAAGAAATCAATCCTTACAGATGACAGCACACAGTATATACAGTCCGTACGCCTGTAACCACCGAGCCTCTCATATTTCTGAACTGCTCTTCTGTTGTTATATTTAAAACTTTGAGAATTCAAGAAATAAACTTAATTGCATCAAGCTGAGAGTTAGATCAGGCATTTGGCACCACTTGGGTAAATTAATACAGACGGGAAACAAACAGCTTGTTAGCCTAGAAAAGCATTAATAAACAGTTTGTTGGCCGGGAACACAAATTCCCTTAAAATGTTGTTGTCAGGCAACCAGCCGAGACTTGACACTCTCTTGAACATAACCCTCAATAAAAGGAATGTTTTATATGCTAATATAATGTCTTCTTTCTGGGGACAGGTGGTGAAGGCAGATTTTATTACCTTTGGACAGAGCTAGGCTAGCTAAGGCTGTTTTCTTGTGTTTCCAGTCTTTCTGCTAAGCTGCACTCACAGCCTCCTACTGTGGTTTCACATTAACCGTACAGACACGAAAGTGATAGAAGTCTTTACACGAATCTTGGGATAGCAAAGCAAATAAGTGAAGCTATTGCTTTAGCTGTTTTTAATTACCGAGCTCATTACTTAATGTACCCGATAGAACCTAAAAGGAAAACAGTCACTGGAGCAACTACCCTAGTGAATTTGTGACGACACAGGAATTAAGAATCCTATAAATGGAGATGCAATAAAGATAATACCGAAGGCCTCCTCACAGCGCCGGGTCACCAGCGTTAGCATAATATGAAAAAATCACCTCCATTACTCCCACTTGGCAGAGGCGGAGAGAATGGATGGAGCGATACGGAGGTTCAGTTTGGCAGGAAGTAGCTCCGCTAAGGTCGGCCCAACCTCGGATTAACTGCCCGTTTGGTTTTAGTGGGAAGACAGCAAATGATGAGGCTGTGTTGTGTCTCTGCAGAGGTTTAGAGGTCTTGACATATTAGAAGAGATCTCTAAGGCTACTATACGTAAAGCTACAGCAACTATTTATTATTAGCTCTTTGTGATCACAGCTCACACATATGGACATACAGTGATCTTCATTTTGTCGTTGTGTTTCCTGCCATGTGGTCACCATGAATCCAATATTTAAGGCTCATTTAGGGTGCTGCGGCACATAGACGGCGCAACTTATGCACATATCCTATGCTGAGTGTGTGCGAGCTCTGTAAAAACGCCACCCAAACACTACTCAGCGCTGTGTCATTTTTGCCAGTTGGGTTAATTTTTGTTTCTACTTCCAGCTTTACTTTCGCTGAAGACGACTCATGCGAATGTTTGCATCTCTGAACTTTTCCTCAGTGTGTTCCAACTTTATTGATCCAAAACAATCAAATTGCTGAGATGGAGAAGCAGCCAGAAATACTAATGGGAAAACGCGCTACTACCAAGCAGACCAATCACAGCGAGGCTTCCTGGCACATCACGAACTGTAACGCAGAAGCACGTGGTTACATGTCTGTAGAGGTTTAGATTAGAGTCAGCGTATGGTCTTTTAAACACTTTGCCATGTATATACCATGCTTGCCACTAACTTTGTTGTGCCTGCTGTGTTTGCTAAGTAAGCTCCGGACCATTAACCAATAAACCACAGTTTGTACCAGTGTGTAAAGACTTAGTGAAGCTCTGTGAACAATCAGATGACAAAAGGGTTCATGACTACAAGAAGCCTCTTCACACACAGCCTTTTGAGCCACTGTTATTAAGAAACTATTGATTATATGGATTATAGTGTTTATGTTACCACTTTAATAAATACTACCTAACTGCCTCCCTGATGACCTACACAGCACCGAGCACACCATGGACCTGTAGCTCTACGTCACTTCTCTTGCCTTGAGCATCATGTCAGTTTTCCATATACTCCAGTCATTTTACTTGCATCTCATACTATTCACCGGTCCAATGCACCGGTGAGCACTCACCACACCTCTTACACAGCTGGAGCCTCGCTGCATGCCAAGTGGCCTGTGCATGCAGGGTGACTGAATACTCATATTCATCACGGCACAGGAAGTGTTCTGCTGTTTTATTTCAGGTTCCTTCGAGTTGAGTGTGGCCAATCTTGGCATCTGTGTGTGCGTGTATGAACATCTGCAATGAACACACTTGTTTGTCTAATTCTGAACGTGAGGTTTAAGCCTTAGAGTTCTCAGCTGCTGCAAGGATGCGACAAACCGACTGACACGTTACCTTAAAACAAGAGGTACAGTAAAATAAAGTGCTCTCACAATGATGCCAGTCTTCTGCTGGTGATTCATCAATACGGTCACAGCGTCTTTCTAACTTTCTCTGTCTGTCTGTCTCTCGTTCTCTGCCTCGCTGTGTAACTCGGTTTTATTCACATCACTCTGCATAATGCATGAAAGCACATACGTCCCCCAAGGCCCTTTATTACGTAAACCTGTTGCAAGAGGAGCCGCAGCAGCACTTTTACAACATCCATCAAAACAGGGCCAAGCATGTGCTAGAGTGGCCTCTGATGTATTGATGGTTAAGTGGCCGAGAAGTCTGAATAGAATTAGACTTGTTCTTTGAGCTCGGCTACTTTCAAAGCACACACCAGCAAGAATTTCCTAACATATGGAAAGCCGGTATAGGAAAGTACGGTGGAGGTATTGTGTGTAACAGAATCATAAAATGTAAGCAGGAATGAAAAACCTGCTTCCTTTTTGAGGTGGAAAGAATAAAACGCATCTCTGCAGGGAACCACTGTAGGAAACCAGCAGGGAGAATCCTATTCACTGAAAAGCTCTCAGAGTGAATGACTAAACCCGGAGTTATTTTGCTGATCCTCGTCATTTTGTGCACTGGCCACATGCGGTGTAAGGATATCTGAGAGAGCATCTCAAATCTACATCTCAACACTGCAGAAGACACAAGAGGCGAGCTGGCCATGAGAGGAGCCCTCTCTCGCTCTCTCATCATGATCTCCTTAGTCAGTCCTCGCGTACATGAGCTCCTGAGCTTTCAATGCAGAGTGTTATCTCAGTGTTTCTTAGATAAGGTGTACAGTTCTTCAATTAGACAAGCAGATATACAATAGTGTTTCCAGCAGCAAATGAATCTGTTTATCCTTATGGCACTCATTGTTGGCTAGCATCTCTGAATAGATTGGGAGGATGTATAATGGATGGGCATCTGGAGAAATTCCAGAGAGATCATCTCCTTCTTCTTCTTTACAAGTGGGAAATAATGTATAGAATAGTGTGCACATTAATACAAACTGGAGAAAGACCCTGTTTCACTGGCTTACTGTATTCAGAACTCACCGCTTGCGTTTTTCCCGCAGATCAGGTGTTGCCAGAGCTGCAGAGACCCCCATATCTCTGCATCACCGTTGACGGCCTGCTCCAGGATCTCCACAGAGAACTTGGGGATTCCGTTATCCCGCTCCAGCAGCGCACTGCGCAGCACCCGCGCGTATACCTCACGGAAGAGGCTCTCCATGCACGCAGCCAGGTAGATCGCCGCGTGTTCGTGGATCCTGACTGCAACCCTGCTGTCGACCATCCACCTGAAGAACTTCCCCACGTTGAAGATGAGTCCGCAGCGCACCGACTTGCCGCGGCTGAACTTGTCCTCCTCCGTGCACATGTTGTACATGGACAAGGCACTGAGGGCCGCGCTGATGCAGTTCATCGAGACGGTCCATGACAGGACGATCTTTATGGCACTTTGGATCTCGTATTTGGTGCATTTGGCGTAGCGCAAACTCAGGCGCTGCGCCTCCTTGGCGACCCTGACCAGGGCCCGGCTGACCAGCACGGAGAGCCTGAGTAGGACGTCCTGCGGTGGGGTCGGCAGGCTCATCTCCTCGTCCTTGCTCAGTGCGCTCGCCACTTCCCCGAGGCTCCATGGCACATCCTCAAGCTCGGGTAGTTTAGCGCACTGCCCGGTGCACTCCAGGATCTCGGCGTCTTCGACCAGGACCGTGTTAACAGTGTCCAGACTGTTGTGTCGACTGTGCATCGAGTCGGTTAAATGCCAGTAATTCGCTCCATGTGCCTCTGAGCAGCACAGCGACGCACTGGAAGACCTGAAGGAGTCCGCGGCTCCACCATAACCCGAATCTAGCGTCAAATCCTCCAGGGTCCTCGCTACTGACTTGCTACTCCTTGCCATAACTGCACTTCATACTGTAAAAGAGGGCTTGGGAAAAGTGGGTGGAAAATATTCAGCGCTGGATTTCGGATACGCGCGCGCCTTGCACGAGCTCCACTAACTAATGAGGTTATTACTTTTCTTAGTAAAAGTCCATGCAGGCCTGTCGTATAAAGTTAAAGAGTAGTATCTCACTACAGTGCATCAACACACAGTCACAGTGCTGTACCAGCGCAGTGCCTGACAGATGGGGCGGGGCCGAGGAGAGCCGAGAGCAGCCGTCAGCCAATGGCTTCTCGAGAAGAAGCAGCAAAGCGTTTTAATTGGACCACATTAAAGGATCAATAAAAAGTCATTGATGCAGCTCATCATAAAACAATATTCATGGAAAATGCAAACACTGAAAACTATCAGCGTCACTCTCGTTTTTCTGTAGTCTACATCTGGGAGAAGCGGATTTTAAAAACTTTGGAAGAGCATTTAGTAACTACATGAAGTCCCGGGAAATGATCCACGTTGAAGTAAAATGTTTAGCACAGACATTGCAGTGCGTGATAAATTACATCACACAGAAGCAACTGCTTTTATGTAACCCTTTTCAGAGGACAAGTCCACCAGAGGATCAGGCTCTTCGGATATTTTCTGAAAGGCCCATGTCTGATCGTAACATGACTCAAGACCATTAATAATAGATCACATGCATAATGTATCCTTCTCTGTTCCTCTGGAGGAGCACCCATTGAAAAGATCTGAATTACTTTCAAGGTCATTCTTTAGGATCACTCACAGTGTACAACCTGGGGGTTCAGCTTTTATGTTTTTCTTTACCTTCCTCTGTCCTCAGGAAAAGACACTGCATATATTGCCATAACACGTCCCTTCTCACATAGCATACTGTCTTCTGAATGTTCTTCAAAGAACAGCAGTCAGGCGTGTGGTTTAATTAATTAAAGTGTAGATAACTGCAGGTGACACTGACACACTGGTAAAAACCGAATTGCTGCAGATGGATAAGTTTAGTGTTTAGGTTCTGTGTGAAACTGTGAGAGGAAAGGAAATAATTTACATACTGGTATAAGGGAATTACTCCATGGACTGGGCTGAGATTATCTGAGATGCAGCAGTGGACAGAAGTGACTACATCTGACAGAAAGTTGGACTCTTCCCTGGAGCAACAGCGAACCCTGGTGGCCAGCAATCGAAATTCAGTTCACTTTCAGCAAAGTGAGAAACTTAAGTTAGTCAATTGCACAAAATTTAAACTATAATCTCAATCTGTTTTGATCAGCAGCTAGAAATCCAACAGCCAGGCATCCATTCCCAGCGGCGTTTTGTTAAAAAAAACGAAACTTTTGTTAATATGACAGGTAAATGAGGAATTACAGTTATCTTCTCAAAAAGACCAGAAAGCTAAGCGAAATATTTTTCACTTAAAAACCTGTTGGTTTATATGTCGCTGAATATTCTGGGGGCTAAAAAAAAATTCTGATTTACTTATTTATTAACGGCTGCGTCCAACTACTGTGCAGCGCAGAGCTTGAATCAACTTCCTCGTGATCTATGTGCAGCTTCAAATATAAATTAAAATCTCTATTGTCTCCTGTGCATTTCATAACTATTGCACTCTTATTTGCTCATCGTATCAGTGTAAACGTACAGCTAAACTTATTTACTGCACTGTGACTGCATTAGCATAACTGGTCATATTGTCTTTCTTGATTTGTATGTTTTCCATGTCCTACTAATTAACTTAATAATCCAGATATATCCAACGTCAAATATTATTATTCAGCTCTTATGACTGGTACTTTTAATTTCCTCTGTGTTTTAATTGTGCTACATAATTGCCAAGCCTTCATGTGTCAACGCCAAATCTCATTCATACCAAATTTAACACGCTGGGAGAACATTGTGCTTGTTCTCGGGTCTCTTTTCAGACAATTTACATGAAATAATATGCTGCTAATGAAGGAATGTCCTTTTTTCATTCAAGATGTTTTAACTGCTGCAGAGAATCACGACACTGCATGGTAGCTGCGGCTGATTCAATGTCCCATTTTCTGCTTTTGTCATTGAACGTGGCTCACATTCCTCAGCTGAGAGTGGGAGGCTGGGAGATCAAACTCTAAAGGACATGAAAAAAAAAGTGTGCAACAAAATACACACTTCTACAAAACCTCACAGGGATTATATGTTTTAGCACGTTCTTTCTTTGTTCTCCTGAAAGACAGCAGAAATGGGTACACAGCCCAAAAAATAGAGAGAGGTCAGAAACATGCTGGATAATCCTATCTGGACATCCTGCAAATATAGAAATGACAGGGCACTGGAGATACAGTAAGCATCAGTGCTCATGGGAAATCAAAATGATATATGCTCAGACAGGTGCAACTTACATGTCCATGTTCTCCTTGTCCTGGCATTCTCATGCATTTTGGGAGCCCTATCTCATTCATTTAAAGGAGGGAGACCCAGTTCTATAACTGTAATGCCCTAATTTTCCAGTTCAGAGAGAAAAACGGGGAGATTGACTGGTTTATTGATTTGTGTTAATTAGCTCTGTAACCTCACTGACCGCTCTAAGACACTTCTATTCTTCGAGACACAAAAGCTGCGACGTGCCACATCATTTTGTGGAAGTACCGTTGCCAAAATTAAAGCAGCTAAATTAGGTTTTAGGACTACGCTCGAAGGTCATTTACAACCAGACAATTTAATATCACAGTTTCAGATCTAAAACCGAGAGGACTGCTTTAATCACACACATAATATAGAATGAGGCAGATTGCCAGCAGGAGAGCTATCTGAGAGGAGGCAATTTAAAAAGAGTTTTTCATTTTCTATCTTTTTTTTCTTTCTAGTTGTAACCCATCAGGAGACGATAAGCGCTTTAACTAGTGATGTGCTTTTCCAGATAACATCAGTGCCTCTTAGAGCGGCACTGTTGGTCAGTTTACCACTCTACCAATCATTCATGGTTCATGGAGGATTAAGGCTACTGCTTTCAGTGATCTCCTGATTTTTTTTAAAAAAACAGCATTTCAGCAGCATCTATGGATTGGTACAAACTTATACGATGAATCATAATGGTCATCTCTATTCATGCCAGCAGTTAATGGCATCGTCAATCAACTTAGGACACTGACTAAGGCATGGTAAATGTGTGCCTTAAAGCTCTGATTAAACTCTAATCGAAGAACTTGTAATGCTGAAGTATAAAATAAAATATTGGTGGGAAAAGGAAAAAAATCTATTACTAAAATGACTGAGCAATGGGTAAATGCTTATAAAAGATTTCAATGAAACCCCCAAAACAATTCCTGGTAAAGACTGCCATCTAATGTCCGATTGTAAAACTGCATGCTATGACATTTTGTCAACTGCTCTGATGCCTTTGGAGAACTCAGGGGAGCAGCGTCTAGTTTAGAAGGATACTACCACTATAGTGACAATTATTATTAAACTGCATTTTTAAAAAGAAAGTGAGGTTGTGAGTATTTGCAGTTTGGGGTATATTCTTCAAAAGTTACAACAGAAAATGCCATCAAAGGTCAACCTATAATCTGAGGTTACATCAAAGACAGCAAGCAAAAAGAAAACACCAGACGATATCCACCGCTGCAGTGTATGTCTTAACCTGCTTATTTTCTACAGAAAGATAACCTGAGCAGTGTGGACAGCAGCATAACCACGGTGCTGTAGGTTTACAGGCGGATACTGTACTATAATTTCCTCAGGAAGTGAGGAATGTGTGGTCAGACAACATTAAGCCACTAAACACACAGCACATGTGGGTCAGAGAGCAGCAGATAATCATGTCTATAGTAATTAAAGAATAGCTTTAGTACAAAATGCATTGCCTTACATTTTCTTTTTGACATTTTTGGAATCATTGAGCAGACCATTTCCCTCAGATTTATTCTAATTAGCTTAGAGATGGGTACAGTAGAAACAGAAGTGGTCAGGTGCAATGTTCTCAACAAGTTAAAAGTATATAAAGGTGGACACTTACCATGAGATGTACTGTAGCTTCACAGCTGGTTGTGTGAAAATGCTATTCCTGCTCCAGGGTAATAAGATGATCTTTCCATTCGGCATTTCTGTGTGACATAAAACAGCATTAGCAGCAGTTTATATATATAATCTGCCTGACAAAAAAAAAGGGGTCACACACTCTAATATTTCATTGGACTGATTACAGCACGCATTCGCTGTGACATTGGTTCAATAAGCTTCTGCAATGTCACAAGATTGATTTCCATCCAGTGTGACATTCATTTTTCACAAAGATCTTGTATTGATGATGGGAGAGTTTGACCACTGTGCAAAGCCTTATCCAGCTCATCCCAAAGATTCTCATTGGGGTTAAGGTCTGGACTCGGTGGTGGACAATCCATGTGTGAAAATGATGTCTAATGCTCCCTGAACCAATCTTTCACAATTTGAGCCCCATGATTCCTGGCATTGTCATCTTGGAATATGCCCGTGGATCAGGGAAGAAAAAAAAATCCATTGATGGAATAACCTGGTCATTCAGTATATTCAGTTATATATAGCTGACCTCATTGTTTGGACACATAACGTTGCTGAACCTAGACCAGACAAACTGCAGCAGATCATAGCACTGCCCCCACAGGTTTGTATAGTAGACACTAGGCATGATGGCATCACTTCATCTGCCTCTCTTCTCACCCTGATGTGCTGGTTCTCCACTATCCTTCAAGTTTTTAATGCATTGGACAGTTTTTAACTCTAGAAGTCTCTGCAATCTCCTTAGATGTTTTCTCTGCTTGATGCATGCCAATCCTTTGACCCTTCTCAAACAGATTAACATCTTTTCCATGACTATGGGATGTGTCTTTATACACGGTTGTTTAAGAAATGAGAAGCTTCTCATTGGATCAGTTGTGGTTAAATAACTTGCAGCCACACTGAAAGATAATCACCCATGCAGTAATTATCCAATAGGAGGCTCGTACCTGTTTGCTTAGTTAAATCCAGGTGGCGACATTTGTTTTATTTGGCCAGACAGTGCTTGGCCATTGTGTAATTTTACAACGTTTATTAATAATCCTGAACCTCTCTCTACAGTAGACACATATGCAGATACAAACTGCAAAATAAACGCAACAACTTAATATTTAAGAATAACCGCGACAAAATACTGAAATAAAACTTTTAACTGAAACATGGGGTTAGTGTACCTCTCAGTAAATGTCACTGATAACACCAGAAATACTATACTATTCGTGTTAGCCATTAACTCACTGTTTAAAATGATAAAAACATAACATAAGATAAAGGGTAGTGGACTCCTCTTTAACCTAGACAACTTATAACAGCGCACCTACTGTTACACGGATTTCATATCATAATTTACTGTTTTATGTAATTTAACGAGGCTCACGTTGGTTAGAGATTAACGCCGACGAGTGAGGGCGGGTTCGGACGTGTGGTCAAACCAAACGCACAGTTGCAGCAGAAGCGGTGCGGGCTGTGTGGCAAATCGAACGCACCTGGTTCGTCGGAGGCCTCGCCGTTAGGCATGTGCTCATCCGGGTACTTTGGGATGAACCACATAACTCGAACCTAAGTGTCCGATTAGCTGCTTGTAACTTCGCGTTTTAGCTGTCATTTGGGGTGTTTGCGCAAGAAATTTTAAGCTCGGCAACACCCGTGGCGGGACTACAACCGAAAATCGAGGTTTTGGATCATTCAAAACAACTACAGGCGACGAGTAAGCGGAGGTTAAAAAAAACGCACATTATGAAAACGTGATGGGGAAACGCTTGTATAACGGCTGATTCTGACCAATCAGAGCGCGCCATTCCTTCCTGCGTATTCTTGTGGGTGGATATGTTGATGCCAGAAAGGACGACTGGCATGGCCGAACTACGAGGAGTTACAATTTATGTACACTGTTTGACGCGTTAGTAAGGTCGAGTGCGCGTTATACTTGTGTAATTTAACCTTGCGTCTGTCGACAAAACCGTCAACCTTTTTTGCGCGTTTGTACTGTTCTTTTCTCCTCGAGCTGCTAGCTTAGTGTATGCTGGGCTTCACGCGCAAGACTCGCGTGTTAGGCTGAGGGAAAATAACAACGTCGCTTGGTCGATGAAGGCGTGTTTCCTCGGAATGTTTTCATTTCATCGTTGCTACTAATCAACTTGTGCCATTTTATTTTTTATTTTTTTTATTTTTTGTTCTGCGTCTGGTGGCTATTTGCTGTCCACACATGCAGCCACTGCTGGACAGGAGACCCAACTCTGTGGATAAATTCATGGAGCAAGGATAAAGTACGACTAAGCTCTCACCACAAGAGGCCACTGACTAGGACTCGGCTATTCCGGTTGTGTGTGTGCACGACTTGGCCTTTGTCTTTTTTTGTTGTTGTTTTGGGACCGTCCCTACCTCCTTCCGGGTTTGAAGCCCACTGTTAATTAATAGAAGAAGAATTCAGCCGACATGGTGGCCAACACCATCCACTGGTTTAGGAAGGGATTGCGGCTGCATGACAACCCGTCTCTGAGGGACTCTATCCGGGATGCGGACACCCTGCGCTGCATTTATATCCTGGACCCGTGGTTCGCTGGGTCCTCCAATGTGGGCATCAACAGGTGGAGGTAAGCGGTGCGACAGGATGCCAGAACTTGTACAAGTGGGTACAGTGTTAACCAGATTATCTGTCATCAGTTTACTTAAAACCAGAATGAATGAACTCTGATAAGACCGATCAAAGTTATTTAACCACTTCCAGTCAGCATGTTAGTCTATTATCTATAAAACAGGAAATAATTGATCACTCTGATTAAGTAAGTATAAGTTATATGTATAAGTATACATACAGTTATACTGTATCATAAGAAAGCATGCACACTATTTAGGTCAAATTTGCATTTTGCACCTGTGCAGCATCATTGCTTTATCAACATCCGCGGTATTTTACATAACAGTTTATCTGAACGCAGTATGAGATGTTCTGTACCCGCCACAAGAGAATTTAGACAATGTCCCAGAATAACTGAGGCCCTACATTCAAGTTTTCAAAGCCTGTTCATTCCAAAGCATGAGGTACATACAAGAGAAGTTAACTACTTACAGAGGTCCAGTCACACAGCATAATAATAATAATAATAGCTTTAATAAACAAGAGAACATATAAAAGATCTAGCAAACACACACACAAATAAATCTAGAAATGTTGCTGTTTGAGTTTAACATTAAGCACATGTAAAAGACTTGTCATTGCTAATGGTGGTTTATTTATTTTTAGACTGATTGTTTCCAGATTAAAAATATATTTGGTTGTTTGGTGCACCTGTAAGATGTAAACTTTGAGTAATACATTTAGCCCTGTGTATTATAATGAACTCAGGGGAGCAGCGTCTAGTTTAGAAGGATACTTCCACTATAGTGACAAATATTATTAAACTGCATTTTTAAGAAGAAAGTGAGGTTGTGAGTATTTGCAGTTTGGGGTATATTCTTCAAAAGTTACAACAGAAAATGCCATCAAAGGTCAACCTATAATCTGAGGTTACATCAAAGACAGCAAGCGAAAAGAAAACATACGATATCCACCGCTGCAGTGTATTTCTTAACCTGCTTATTTTCCATAGAAAGATAACCTGAGCAGTGTGGACAGCAGCATAACCACGGTGCTGTAGGTTTACAGGCGGATACTGTACTATAATTTCCTCAGGAAGTGAGGAATGTGTGGTCAGACAACATTAAGCCACTAAACACACAGCACATGTGTGTCGGAGAGCAGCAGATAATCATGTCTATAGTAATTACAGAATAGCTTTAGTACAAAATGCATTGCCTTACATTTTCTTTTTGACATTTTTGGAATCATTGAGCAGACCATTTCCCTCAGATTTATTCTAATTAGCTTAGAGATGGGTACAGTAGAAACAGAAGTGGTCAGGTGCAATGTTCTCAACAAGTTAAAAGTATATAAAGGTGGACCCTTACCATGAGATGTACTGTAGCTTCACAGCTGGTTCTGTGAAAATGCTATTTTCTATTGCTATTGAGAGTCAGACAACCATGACATCTTCTTTTCATGTCAGCCATTGCTGTTAATCTTTCAGGGAGCCATTCATTAGCACTTGGAATACCTTATTAATCCTTCAAGGGAATTGTTTTGTTGCACATGTTCCCGTGAATCAGTCAGTTACAAGGAGATAGAGGGAAAAAATGTATAAAAAAAATGTAAGATGCATTAAAAACAAAGTATTGCACAAAGTATTTACATTTTCCAGACTTTAAATTATAGGAAGCGGGAACACTTGACAGAGGAAGTGTTTGGAATAAGCTCCTGTTGTAATTCCTCTGGTCAAATACACATAATATAAATACATTTTAAGTACTTAAGTATTGAATCTATTCGCTGATTGTGTCCAGATACATGGCCTCATAAACCACATGTTGTATCATTGTGGAACTTTTACATGTTGTTCTTTGAATTCAGTGGTCTACAGTCTGTAATTTTCTTCATTAGGAATTACCCTTGACCATTCTAGTCTCAAGAAGACAGAAAGGCTCCGGGCAGTAATTGTGGTGCCCAACCACCATGATGATACAAGTTAAAGTATTTTTCCCGCTTTACAGCTCTCTCACTTGATGGCTGTGAAACTGGGTCAGTGTGTTGTTACGGTCATTACATCATGCCCTTTCGCAGTTATGTCCTACATTTAGCACGCTCCCCTACCCCACCCATTCAATGCCATCGCCCACGGTCTGCTACACCACCTTATTTACTATTTACTCACTATCCTTAGCTTATCACATACATTCAAATGACTCCCCTTTACCTATGATGTTGTGCTTTACACTGCTTTTTGAAGTTTGTTGTCAGTTATTACAGCTGTTCAGTTTCAGTACACAGTAGTGCCACTACTAAGTGTTTAACTGTATCTGAATTGTTTTTATGATTTTTTTTAAGGCAGTGCTTATATAATATTGAGATTAATACTGTTGAATGAGTATTTATTTATCATAGTTAGTACTAATGCCGGCCGATGTATCGGGCCCATATTTACCCGATGCGCAGGTGCGTCCGCTGATAAATTTCGCAGTGATTAGAGCGAAGCGCCGCCTCAAGAAGAGATTTTATGATGAGAGAAATGTTTTCTACATAGTTGAATATTTATTTGTGTTAACGTTTATCATGTACCAGACGTAAGTGCGCATAAGTTATCAATCCAGTTCAGTGGAGGGTTTTTCTGTCAGCGTCAGCTTCCTACCAAGTAGAAGTTTGGGTGTGTGTGTGTCCCACTCAGTGAGCAGCCATCAAAGCAGTATGACACCACTGCTCCACCTGAATGAGAACTTCTAAAACTTTTGTACGTGTGTAAAAAGTGGACACTTTTTTAGCTGCTACCGTGTCCGTTTATCAGTTCTTTAGCTGGCAACTCACGTACATTGACTACACTTCCCGTCATACACTGCCGACATAAACCTGTAAGCTAATTACAGGCATTCCTGCCTGAATCGGGACACGACACCGGCGTCTGCTGTGTGAGTTTAAATTAACGTTCACAAACAACCGCAATATGCAGTATTTCACTGGTTTTGTTAAATTGACACTGATAACATTTATCACTGTGTCAATGTTATGATGTAAATTGAGGGAGCAAAAGCAATATCAGCTCCAAATATCGGCTCAAGAAAATCGGCAGCCCATATCGGCCATCAGCTAAAGCTGATGAAAAAAAATCCATATCGGTCTTTCCCTAGTTAGTACTGAAGAAAAAACAAAGTGATAGTTTGACAGTTCATTCAAACTGGTCTGACTGGCAGGATTATAATAAGCCTAGTGTTAATAGTAAGCAAATGGCAAAAATAGATGAATTGGTCAGAGGGTAGGGCTGAAGTTTTTAACCAAATCAGTGGTTCAGCTTTGAATCTACTTATCAAATGCCTGATCAAGTCTTTTTGATAAATTTTTTTGTTGATAGGGTGAAAATGTCTGAATGCAGTAGAACCTGTTCTAATCATGTGTGCTGAGGGGTTGTATGACTTTCATTAAATATTTTATCACTGCTCCATGACATTTATTAACCCTGTCTTTTTCCATCCTCTTAACCCGATGCACCAGATGGTTTGTTACTTTCAACCATCTGGAAAGTCATCCTGCGAAAACAGCGGGGAAAGAGGAAGGCGCTTTCAAAAAAAAAAAAATGTTGGCTTTTGATTGGACAAACCATCTGTCTGTCTCCATCTGCTACAGGTTGGAAAAAAAGTCTGAGGAGGTTTGAAAGATGGCAACAAGTCAGTGTAGATATCCTGTATTTCTCAGGAAAGTTTGCACATAAAAGGCACTCTTAAGGAGCGTTGCATTTAAAACACACCCATAGCTGTCAGTAGTTTGTCACAAGGACATCTGTGGAACAGCCACAAGTGCGTTGCATGAAGCCTGGCAAGATGGATTGCCGCGTGATCTTGTGATCTCACAAATCTCGCAAAAATCTCTCTGCTTTGCAAGGTCTGTCGCTTTGAGGTTAAGACCGCTTTCCTCAGTGTGGTAGTTGCAAAAGATAAAGTGAAACAGGAAAAAAATGTAATGTTTATTTTTCACTTCAACTGAAACTATGGGCTTGGTTTTACCTAGAGTCTTACATGTCACACAGAATCATGTGGATGGGTTTAGACAAGCTTGATTTTATTAAAACAGCACATTAGATTAAACGATAGATATGTATGTACTGTATGAAGGAACATGTGACGACATCATATAACTCAATTCATTTTCCAAGTTGATGAAATACTGATAATATACAGTGAATGCACATAAACCCTCATTTAAACATTGGATGATGACTTTGGACAAAGTTCAGAGTTTGAAGTACGTTGTAACACTGCCACTAGGCGGAAGCTGAACACTCATCTTGCTCATATTATAAAAAATAAATTCCAAATACAGGTTGACATAAAAAAAATGGGCTGTTTTAAAAGTATATATTTACACAGTCTTAAGTCCCGTTTGGCTTTGTATAGTGGTTGTGTGTAAAGAAGAGTTTCACCAGAAGAGGGCTGTCTGTGTTAAACACTTGAGTCTTAAGTTTCATGCAGTGTCTTCAGTGATGTATGAATCTGTGTTCTGTAGTCTATGTATTGTATGTTGTAAATATCACATAACCATAAAATTATAAAATACTTCTGCAGTGCAATTTAGTAATTTTGCTGCATTTCTTACATATTGAAGTCACATCCATGTCATATTGCAGTATCATTGATAGCTGTGGCTTTCTTGTTGTCATTCTAGCTGTCTCGATTAAAATCATATCTGCATTTCTGTAAGAAAATTCAAATAAATTTTGGTTAGACGTTCCCCTGTTCTGGAGATATTTGATATGTTTGTGTACTTTACATTAACTCTAGTAGTAGATTATTATTGGCTGGAAGTTGTTTTCTGGTTTGTACAATTTTTTTTTATTTTTTTTACAGTAGTATTTTATAACCGTCACTCTGAGGAAACCAAAAAAACGACACTTGCATGTCTAACCAGTTTTAACTTAAGTTCAATCTGGAAGGTTATGCTTCCTTTGAGATGTTTCCCAGGGGCCACCCGCATCTGGTATAACTGGTGCAGTAATTGTGGTGGAAACTCCCAAAAGTGTTTGCTCAGGTCCTAAAGTCAGTTACACCTGTGTGTTAATGGTTTTATGACCAAATCTTGTGTATTTGTAGATGCTAGCACACAGTTGTCTCACATGAATTATTAATTATTTGACCTTTCTATCTGTCCAGGTTTTTGCTGCATTGTTTAGAAGACTTGGATGCCAGCCTGCGCAAACTCAACTCCCGATTGTTTGTCATCAGAGGCCAGCCTACAGATGTCTTCCCTCGTCTTTTTAAGGTATGAATGCATTCTAGAAATTTGCCTGGCACTGAAGTCAGTTTATTAAAAAGCAACTTAAATACAGAGCAACATTTTGATACCACTCTGAACTTACACAAAGGCCAAAAATATCAGACAAAGCAGACATGTGACGTTTGTTGTTAACGATATTTCTTTACAGTGCAGTGCTTTAAATACTCATTTCTATGTGTCTTCCTTTGTTACGTAGGAATGGAAGATTACCCGTTTATCTTATGAATATGACTCTGAACCATTCGGCAAGGAACGTGATGCCGCCATCCAAAAACTCGCCACTGAAGCTGGGGTAGAAGTCATGGTGCGAGTTTCACACACCCTTTACGATCTGGACAAGTGAGTGACTCTTGAGTGTTAGTTACAGTGAGAAAAAAGTCCCATGGTAATAAACTTATTGGAAACAATGCAGCTTGGGAGCATGTGGGCTTTCTCTTATAATATACTTTTCTCTCCTAAAGGATTATCGAAATAAATGGGGGTCAGTCTCCACTTACATACAAGCGCTTCCAGGCCCTGATCAACCGAATGGACGCTGTGGAGCTGCCTGCAGAGACGATCACATCTGAGGTTATCAAAAGCTGTGCCACACCCATCAGTGAAGACCATGACGATAAGTTTGGGGTGCCCACTCTTGAAGAGCTTGGTATGTCTTTATTTTTAAATAGATAGTTAAATTAGATGTTGGTGATATGAATCATGTATCAGAGTCGATTGTTACTCATATCTTTTTTTTCTTTTAAGGTTTTGAGACAGAGGGTTTAAGCACAGCGGTATGGCCAGGTGGAGAAACAGAAGCCCTCATGCGGCTAGAGCGGCATCTGGAAAGGAAGGTCTGTCAAATACGTATGATTTAAACATAGTGGAACACGCACACAATGTATTTATCCAGTGTAGACTGTGTTTCATTATTCCTGCTGGTATGTCTGCTTGTGTATACATAATGACCTCAACAAATGGATTAAATCATGTGCGTACAGCCCACAAACCTCAGACCTTACATTGCTCATTAAGAATTGTTCTCTTTTCCACTCACTTAGCTGGAAAATGTTCCCATATATTCTTTGATGTGCTAGTGTAATGTAGTAGTTACTAATCTGCCTCTTGAATGTCACATGAACACAACTGATAACTTTGCCAACATGGACAAAGTGTATTAAATAGATAACTGATGGGTTGATCAGAGCTCTGTGCTTACTAGGGTAGCCTGTATGTTCACTGTTGAGGCTCTGAGGCTCATGTGACACACCTGACAACAGCTTTAACAGATTTCTTACTATAAGAGATATTTGAAAAGCAAGCATCAAGACGTCTGACATCTGAACCATGCTAATGTGAGAAACTATAGACTGTATAAATATGGACAACATCTCCCCATTTCCTTGCATTGTACAAACCAACCCTTGGGACTTTAAAGCCAGAGTCTGCACAGTACGGTTTTGTTGTTCAACCAGTTTGTAGCCTTAGATTTTGATGCCCTAGACTAAAAGTGTCATGTTGTTTTAAATGCTTCTTTTACTCTGGTTTATTTTTTTCTTACTATAGTTAAAGCTCTCTAATCGTCTTTTTACAGGCATGGGTGGCAAACTTTGAGCGTCCACGTATGAACTCAAACTCCCTGCTGGCCAGTCCTACAGGCCTCAGCCCCTACCTGCGCTTTGGATGTCTCTCCTGTCGTCTCTTTTATTTCAAACTTACTGATCTGTACAGAAAGGTACAAATGACCCAATATATATATTTTTTTATTATACTTGGGCACCAAGCAGAACTAATCTAAACTTGTCACCTTTGTATCCATCATCCTCTTCAGGTTAAGAAGAACAGCAGCCCACCGCTGTCTTTGTACGGCCAGTTGTTGTGGCGGGAGTTCTTCTATGCGACTGCCACAAACAACCCTTGCTTTGACAAGATGGATGGAAACCCTGTGTGTGTCCAGATCCCCTGGGACCGGAATCCAGAGGCACTGGCCAAGTGGGCAGAGGGACGGACAGGTTTTCCCTGGATAGATGCGATTATGACCCAACTGAGGCAGGAGGGATGGATCCACCATTTGGCAAGGCACGCTGTGGCCTGCTTCCTCACCAGAGGAGACCTCTGGATCAACTGGGAGGAAGGCATGAAGGTGAGAACAGAGAAAACGGCTCATTAATCATCTTTTGAAAGCATACTGAAAGAAAAGATGAAGGTATCTAGCTGCTGCTGCTCTGATTGACTCTACTATCCACTGTCCTGGTTTTGTATAGGTCTTTGAAGAGCTGCTGTTGGATGCAGACTGGAGTGTAAATGCTGGCAGCTGGATGTGGCTGTCATGCAGTTCATTTTTCCAGCAGTTTTTCCACTGCTACTGCCCTGTGGGATTTGGACGACGCACAGACCCAAATGGCGACTACATACGGTCAGTCAATACTTTGAGCTGCATCACATGAAGATAGAAGCACTGTTCTTTCATAAGCTGACAGTGTTGTGTGTATTTTTGTCCTTCTAAATGGGAAAGTAAAATCTCATGGTTAACTTGTGCTTTTTAGTAGCCTCACATGGGGTAAACAGTTGGTCATGGTGGCGTCAGGACTACAAAAATAAATCCAAAATTTAAACAGTGTTGAACTTTATGTCCCTTTTAGTGCCTTAGTGAGAATGTGGTTTGCATCGCACCACAGAGGTCCTACCAAATGTGAAATGGTCACGTGCAGTAATTCACAAACAGAGATGAGCATTGTTTGTCCTAATTTCTGGTTTCCAGTTGGAGTTATTGGAACAAAGAGAGCTTCTCTCACTCTCAGCACTGATAGTGGCTGACGACCAGATAATTATCTTATGTCAAGTCATTCACATCTTCTCATTCTCTTCTCCCAGGCGTTATTTGCCCATATTCAGGGGTTATCCAGCCAAATACATCTACGACCCTTGGAATGCCCCAGAGGAAGTGCAGAAGGCAGCCAGGTGTGTCATAGGAGTCCACTACCCCAAACCCATGGTGAACCACGCTGAGGCCAGCCGCGTCAACATAGAGAGGATGAAGCAGATTTACCAGCAGCTCTCCTGCTACAGAGGACTGGGTAAGCCAACTGAATGTTCAAGTCGTCATTTTAATGTGTTGTTTATGTTTACCTTAACAAACTGAGAGCTTACTTTCCCTAAGAATGATCACCATAGAATATAGCATTATAAAACACTAACCCGGTGTCTCCACAGTTGTACATCAGTTGATTTTATATATTATATTTGATTTTTATTTGATGGAGCTTTTCAATTCTTCTGTATGTCCTCAAATGCAATCTTTCAAATCTTGAAACATTGACAGCTATACAAGCAGGAAGAAAATGCTCACGTGTGAAGTAATACTGTCATGAACCCAGAAATGCATAAAAAATGCATAATGCAGGAAATTAGAAGAGTTTCAAGACTTTCTTCTCCCACGATGGGTAAATTAGTGTGGGTAAAATACTTTTGTTGTCCTGCAGGCCTCCTGGCTACAGTACCTACAAATCCCAACAACGGTGCAAATGGCAGTAATGTTGGCAACATGGGGAGCGGTCAGTTTCCAGGACGAGCCTCTGAAGAACCTTCCCTACAGGAGGCAACATCTCGAATGGGTACGTATATGTATATTGCATGCCCCCACACTGATGGCTATAATTACTACCCATGTGGTAGGCTGTGTGATAAAATATCTAACATCTGTTGGTAACTGGAAATTGAATATTAGGTTTTATTACTGGAAAATAACCAAACCACTGGTATGCTGCCTAAAACGTCTTAGATAGTGAAAAACTATTTATTGTCCTGAGCCATTTCAACACGGCAAAGGGAAGTAATACTTTTTTTTTTATTTCATTGTCACAAAAGTGTAAATAGTTTGAAAGCAGATGAATCGGGAACAAACTCTTGATACGTGTTCTGTTTTTTGTTTTAACGCAGAACGAGGACAGTCTGTGCAGAAGCGCCGACACGAAGAAACCCCATGTGAAAGCTATGCTAAATCCTGGAAACAGAGCAAATAACATGCAAAAGACACAAAGAGTCCCTCAGTCAGGTATCGTCTTGGTAGCATCCTCTCCTACAGTGACATCTGTAACTAACAACCGTGTTGGAGACAGAATGGAGGTGTTTGTTCCGTCCATACTGCTGGACTTACATGTAGTAAATGACCTTTCTACGACATCTGGATAATCAGGAGTCAACATATCAGGAACAAAGGAAGACTTGAGAGAAAATGGGGATTAAACAAAAAAACAACTGTGGAACGGTAAATGAGGAAAAAAGGGATTATGAAGGCTACGTGTTGTCTTCCACTGGAATGTGCGTGCAGGGGATGAAACCACAACACAGAGCTCTTTTTAACATCACAATGGTTCCTTATGACCTTTCATTTGGGAAAAAACAAAAGGGTTAATTTGTCAAGGTAACGTGTTGCTCTATCATGAGAGAACTACTTTTGTTTCTGAAGATCACAGGATAATCACGGAGATCTCTAATGTGTATGGTTCGTTTAATTAACGCCATTTTCAAGATCATTGACATGACGAGGAGAATCCATAACTGAACAGTAGCCTGAATGAAACCATGGAAGTGTGTAACAATCTGAAGATAACAGAATTAAAAACAACTGAACAGTGACATATCCCGTTGTGTACAGCTGACGCCATCACCCTCACACTGCACACTGACGTTATATTACCTGGCTACGTTTTTCACCAAAAAGCAAAAACAAGCTTCAGTGTTTCATGTCACGGATACGAATTAACGTGTGTAAATAATGTGAGAACTTTTTTTTGTTCCAAAGATTATGACGCAAAAGTCTGATGTACAGTTTAAGCAACATGACGAAGTAGTCCTTACAAAGGTCATAATACGTTGTGTAAATACCCACTGTTTGAATTTCCAACTTTTGTATATATGTTCATGAAGTTTTCAAGTCTCTTTTTTTGTAAATAATGTTACCAAAAGTCAAAAATTCTACATAAATGTAAGTTGTTTTTGTCTTCATGTGATCGTAAATTTATTATTTTTGTACAAAAAATTACCAAATTCTAAATGTATTGAAATGGCAATAAAGTAGAAAAACTATAATTGTGTTCTCTTTTGTCTCGTTTTCATACTGACTTTAGATTTGTTTTCGTATCTTTGAAGTCACTAGAGCTATTGCACTGATGAGTATTATGGCTGGAATCTGTCTCTCTTAGAGGTGATATTATTACCGCCCTCAATGGCTGATAAAGTTTGATGATCTCATTATAGCTATAGGCCGAAGTACACATACCCAGGATAAGTGTTAAGTCACATACTAAGGTCAGAGTCGAACTCAAATGATCTTTAAGAAGCAGAAGAATCTTGAATTAGGCTAAATCTGTATTTTCAAATCAACAATGGTCACAAAGGCCAGACTATCCTGTAGCTGGGTGCTACTTTGTGTTCAGTGATACGTATTTGTCAGCCAGTCATGTTTTTAGTATTACAACTTAAAACACAAATCACAGTATTTAGATTCACCTGCGAGTCAGAATCTGTGACTAATTTTAACCTGTAACCTGAGCTGTGATTGCAGGCTGTAAAAAAACACTAATCTTGTTTATCCTGTGCATTCATTTCCTGTTGGAGACTGTAGCTCTAAATAGCAAAGAGTGATTCAGAGCTGTTGTATAATAAAAACTCATGAACGAGTTCAGAGGGCAGCTGCTTTGTTATTGGCAATGTACAGCAATCAGGCATAACATTATGACCACCTTCGTAGTATTGCATAGGTCTCTCTTGTTGCCTCCAAAACAGTTGTGACTCATCAGAGAATGGACATGGGCCTCCTGAGGGTGTCCTGTGGGGTCTGGTTAGTGGGGGCCTTTGGGTCCTGTGGGTTCAGGGGATGTTTGAGATACTTGACCAGTTTGGGATCTAGTGAATTTGGAGGCCAGGTCAACACCTTGTGCTGCTCCTCATGTTTTTTGAATTGTTCCTAAACCATTTTTGGGTGTGCACCTGTGTCAGGCTGCATCCATCCATCCATCCATCCATCCATCCATCCATCCATCCATGTATCCATCCATCCCTGTATCCATCCATCCATCCATCCATCCATGTATCCATCCATCCATCCATCTATCCATCCATCCATCCATCCACATCCACATGAATGAATGCAAAGTACACTGAATTGTCACAAGATGGTCAGTGTCATTTGCTTCTCCTGTCAGTGGTTTTAATGTTGTGGCAGGTTTGTGAACTTTCAGTGTACTTTAATGTTTTATTATGTTTCTTTATTTTAGTGGACCTGTTATTTACCAACGTTAGACCTTTTTTTTTATTTAATTAACCTACTAATATGCACTTTGCACCCTTTCCTTAATGATTAACAATTTTCACTTTTTTCTTCTTTACTTAACATTTCCTCCTTTGTGCACAATTAAATAAATAAAAAATGTAAATCAGTTTGTTTTCCGTGCTCCTCGCGAGGGAGTCACGTTGCTGTGTGATCACACAGTTGTGATGCCCTCGGGTCGAAAAAAGCATGAAAAAAAAAATCGGTTTAGGATGCACCGAAACTGCACCGTGTCCAATAGCAGCTGGCGCTCGGTGGGCGGTGACAGCTGAGCACAAACCTCCATAAATTCATCCGTCCCACAAGCACACGCAGTTTCCTGAAACGACGCCGAATAGGTGCCTGGTTGGCTGCGCACGTCGGAGATGGAAATAATCAACGCGAAGAAGAAACCTGTCCGACTGATAGCGGCGGTCTGCAACGACGGGGGGATCGGGAAGGATGGAACCCTGCCCTGGAGTTTACCGTAAGAGTCAAAACCTTTAGGACGCGAACATCTCAAACATTTACCCTCCTTTGCGTAACTCCAGTCTAATCATGCTGACTGAATACTTGCAATCTCATATTTCATAATGAAACTCTGCATGTGTATTTGTTGCTGTTTTTTCCGACCTTTGCAAACCACTGCGAAGCGACATTTGGCAAACTATTCCATGTATTCAATGAAAGCAGCCTTAGATAAACACTTTTTGGGTGTAATTGGGATTTTCAGTCACATCATTGGTCCATAACTAACACTACACAAAAAAAGTCATAAAACTGTGTCAGATTTTTCAAATAATTCAGAAAAATCCTCCAAACGCTAATTTATTTGCAGTAACATCATGTTTCACGGGTACCATTTGTATATGAATAATGTAACAGCTATACCGAGCACTAGAAATGATCTTAAATGTCACATATTTATCTCATTGCTCCATGTGCAGCACTGTTTAAATTGCTGTTTTTTGACTTAACGCTGGAAATGTGACTTCCACAGGTCTGAATTCCAGTACTTCCTGAACACTGTCACAAGGGTATCGAGACCAGGTATTAATCAACTATTAATGGAATTGAAACCAGGGCGCTCAGAGCCAATCAGGCTGTAATGTTGGGTGATATTATGACACACAAAGAGCACAAATTAACGTTTTTCTGTCTCTTATAGGAAAGCTGAACTTGATGGTCTGGGGCAGACTGTGCTGGGACTCCCACCCAGAAAATATCTTCCCACTGGCCAATATTCTGCACGTGGTGCTGAGTAAAACCCTGGAGTGAGTACAACAGCACATACGCGAACTCGTCTACAGCCCGATCTTATAAAGTAGCCCGTGACGTCTCTCCTCTTTATTTTTTAGCACAGTTCCGAATCACGCCCACTTCTTGTGTCCGGACTTTGAGAGCGCCGTCCGAATGGCTGCAGAGCCCCCCCTCGCTGACTTAATAGAGACCGTCTGGGTTGTTGGTGGGACGCGGGTCTACGAGGTAAAGCAGTGCGGCGTCGTTCTGCGCTGCAATATGTTTGAACCACATGTTTAACTGCATGCTGCGAAAAAGTCCCTTGCAGCAGCAGTTTTCTACGCAGCTGATCTGTTTTCTGCCTAACAGCTTGGACATAAAATGTGTCCTCTAGTGTCGGATATCTGAAAGCAAAGCTGAAACCAAGGCATCTGGACTCAGAATGAGGTCTTGTTGAAGACGTTTCACCATTAATTCAGGTGGCCTCTTCTGTCCCGTGGCTGAAAAATATTCAGGTTGAGGTGGATGTGTGACACAGACTCTCTTTCTGCTCACAAGCAGTGTTGTGGGAGTGTTTAACTCACACGTTATGTCATATCTCTCTTTATGTCACAAAACAGCAGGTTATACAGGTACAGGTTATCAGATATACTTTCACTTTTCCCAGCTCTTCCCATCTCTGGACGTGATCTCAGTCTTGTATTTTGGTTGGAAGCATCTGGCTGCCAGCCTTTGGTTTTTGAGTAAATGTGACTTATGAAGCTTTCAATGTGTTTTCACTTTGTCACGTAGTGTGTGCAGATAATGGGCTGCAGAAAAAGCTCTGAGGGGAAATAAGCTGGCAGTCAGTAGATGGCATTTATAAGGAGTGAATCCATATTAGTGCTTAAAATTGGAGTTATAAAAGTAAGTGCATTGATCAGCCACAACATTAAAACCACTGACAGGAGAAGTGAATAACACTGATGATCTTGTGATAATTCAGTGTTCTGCTGGGAAACTTTTGGACCTGGCATTCATTCATGTGGATGTTACTTAGACATGCACCACCCACCTAGACCAGACCAGGCACCCCCAGGCCATAGCAATCACACCTCTTGATGGATGCAGGATGCAGCCTGACACAGGCACACACACAAAAACAGTCAACTCAAAAAGACATGAAGAAAAGCACAAGGTGTTGACCTGGCCTCCAAATTCACTAGATCCCAAACTGATCAAGTATCTCAAACATCCCCTCAACCCATAGCACCCAAAGGCCCCCACTAACCAGACACCACAGGACACCCTCAGAAGGCCCATGTCCATTCTCTGATGAGTCACAACTGTTTTGGAGACACAAAGGAGACCTACACAATATTAGGAAGGTGGTCATAATGTTATGTGTAATCCAGCAGTTCTCTGTAACGGGTGGAGGTCGAGTCGATAACGCGGCTCCATTATCAGACAGTACCGCTAGCTTCAGTTTGACCAATACAGTCTATGGTACAGACCACGCTTGGTTTTGATCTGCCTTCCTTTCTTGGGTTAAGCATGCTACTTTTTATACTTATTATTATTATTATTATTATTATTATTAATACATGTAGCCGTTGAACTCACACGACTCCCTGCTTCAGGAACTTAGCCTAAAACTTTGGTAAAAGGAGACTGAAGCCACGATATTTGAAGTTACCTTGTCAATTTTAGACTTCTCATGTAAAATATAAAGTTTCAGATTCACAAAGATACCAAATATGTCAACAGGAATTTATCCGTAGCTCATGTTTGAGTCTTTACTTGACATTTGGGAGACATAACAAATGTGGAGGGGGTGCAGGAATTAGTGGTTTCCAGGGCATTTTAGCTCATGTGGTATCATAAAATCTCAACTGTCGCTTTAACTCCTACTCAGAGCTGCATTTAAATCTAAAATAAGACCATGGAAAACAATTAGGTATTTCATAAAAAGCTTCTGTTGCAGTATCTCTCTCAGTGCAAACATAATTCAACAGTTATTTGTTGGAACAAGCTGCTACTGTAGGACAGCATGCATGGGGAAAAACAAAACATGATGCAAAGGGTTAACAACCTGCACCCCTCCTTCTTTCCATCCAGGATGCGTTGATGCACCCGTGGTGTGACCTGCTCTACCTGACGGACGTCATGGCCGACTTTGACTGTGATGTCTTCTTCCCCGAGTTTAACAGAAATCTATTTAAATTACAAGACAGGTGAGTTTAATATTTCATCTCCAGGTCACAGAAATGCAGGGCGTCCCGCTCCGGAGGCGTTTGAGCGGTTATGAAAGCGTTATTTTTCTTATACACGCCCAGCCAGCCTTCAAACAACGCCCCATGAGAAAGGGCTGTTTTGTTTTCTGTGGCAATGTCAACATCAGCAGAATCTGTCAGAATGTCAGTCGTCAGCTCGGCAGGATTTGCTGACGCCAAATAAAGCGCCGGGCAGCTTTGTCGCTTTAATTACACTGAACAATAAACCAGTGAATGTTGTTTGCTTAAGGCTGAGGCTTAGATTTCTATTATTAGAAGCAATTAATATGCCTCGCAGGAAGAAGGTGCTGGCTTTGAATGCACCGGCTGAGTGGGGCCTTTCTGTGTGGAGTTTGCGTGTTCTCCCTGTGTCTGCGTGGGTTCTCTCCGGGTACTTCCTGCTTGGCCGTAGGTGTGAATGTGAGTGTGAATGGCTGTCCGTCTCTCTGTGTGTTAGCCCTGTGGTAGCTTCTACCCGGCCTCTCACCCAATAACAGCTGGGATTGGCTCCAGCCCCACCCCGCGACCTTTCACAGGACAAACGGTTACAGAAGATGAATGAATGAATGAATTTTTCTTCCAAATTAAAAGCTCATTCACATCGAAATGACTGATTTTAAAGATATTTACAATGCATGTTGTTACTGCTTATCGTTTTATTTAATCTTGCTCTTTTTTTTGCATACTCATGAACTCACACTTATTTTCTTCTGTTTCCAAATTAGATTTCCAGGTGTACCGAGTGAAATTCAAGAGGAGAACGGCATTAAGTACAAATACCAAGTCTTCAAGAAAGAGACAGCTGACGCTGTTTAGATTTTTTTTAAAGAAAGAAAGAAAAAATGATGACCAGAAATATTTCACCGAAAGCCTTGTTTGCCAATAACATTTCTGCAGAACCAACTCAATGAAAGCTTGTTCAAACCTGCTAAAATATAGTCACTGAGCATTCCAGTCCTAGCGAGGACATGCACTTTACCTTTTATTTTTTAAAAGTTTTCTAAAATGCACCCTACTTCTGCTGCCTGTCAAGATACCCTGATCAGGTCTCGTATAGAAAGCTGTCAGTTGTCAGCCATCTCATCCTCATCCTCCTCCCCCTCCTCCCCCTCCTCCTCCTCGGTAATGCTGCAGCTGCACAGAAAGCGCGCTCGTCAGTCGACAGCCTGTAGTCTGGGTTTCACTGCAGATCTCTCCTTTCTCGGCCAACATGACAGGTGCCAGTTTGGAAAGTTAATTACCCCCCTCCACACACACACACACTCACGCGCTTTCATTCTGGGTCTTATTTAAACATGGAGAAGATGTTACAGCTCGCTATAGTGAGACACGTATTTATTGAGTGTAGTTTTAGGTAAAGGGCTTTCATGGGTCTTTACCTAAAGGGAGAAATAATTCACAGATGTGACAATGTTTTCTTTTGTTTTGTTTTATTTCCACCTTGAATAAAATGATCCATACTGATTTACGTGTGTGTGTGTGTGTGTGTAATCTCTTTAGCCACTAGATGGCGGCATATCAATGCGAGAAGGAAGAGAAAGCCTGGTATTCCCAAAGATTCAGTGGATCCTCTCAGAGAGCTCCTAACTTAGCCTAGCAGGGAGTCTTAGCTTAGGAGTGAGTCCAGGAATGGACAGAAACTTATCTTAGTGAGGACTTGTGGTCGACCCCGTTGCTAGGTGTGTGTCGTCATTTCAAAAGGTGTGATTGGTTGATCCTAAAAGCTAGATAAAAACATGCTATGGTGATAATGGACCCTCAAATCAACTGACTTAATCACAGAATGTCATCTCAATGAAGACGGTGTAATTATAAATAATACACTACCACACTAATATTTCAATGGACCGCCTTTAGCTTTGATTACAGCACGCATTCACTGTGGCATCATTTCAATAAGCTTCTGCAACATCACAAGATTGATTTCCATCCAGTGTTGCATCAACTTTTCACCAAGATCTTTTATGGATGATGGGAGAGTCTGAACACTGAGCAAAGCCTTCTCCAGCTCATCCCAAAGATTCTCAGTGGGGTTAAGGTCTGGACTCTGTGGTGGCCAATCCATGTGTGAAAATGATGTCTAATGCTCCCTGAACCAATCTTTCACAATCTGAGCCCCATGAATCCTGACATTGTCATCTTGGAATATGCCCGTGAACATCAGGAAAGAAAATATCCACTGATAGAAAAACCTGGTCATTCAGTATATTCATCATCGTTTCCACAACCACAGGATGTGTCTTTAGACATCGTTGTTTAAGATATCAGAAGCTACTCATTGCATCAGTTGGGGTTAAATAACTTGTTGCCAGCTGAAAGATAATCGCCCATGCAGTAATTATCCAATAGGAGGCTCGTACCTGTTTGCACTTTCATTTGGTGCTAACGAGGCCCAGCTTTCATGGGTTTCTGTGATTGCTAACCGGCCTATAAGAAGCAGCGCTGGACCGAACAGCAATGGAGAAGGGAAGAAGTAGGAAACCCAAGTGGACAGAAGCACAGTGTTTGCGTCTCACACAATTGGTCAATGAAAATAAAAGTGTTCTGAGACATAGCTTTGGCCCCAGTGTCAGGCTACAAGCCAAGAAGCAGGCATGGGAAAATATAAATGCCTTCGTTCAGCCATTATCTCCTCTGCTTAAGAAACTCCTAAGCCTCTTAAAAGTCTTCCTCACCGCTCTTAACAGATCTCACCTTTACCAGGATCTACTCTTCATAGAAAACCTCATGATTTTCTTAATTTTCTTATGATTCTTCAGGAACATAGCCCCTGATCGTTAACATCCTCCTTCTGCGAGTTGCTCCAACTTCTATTTAGGTTTAGAGTTTCTTCTTTGAGTTTCCTGCAGCCTGATCAGGAACACACCCCTGTTTAATTAAATCTATGCTTTAGGGGTCTCCACACCAGCTTTGATCGGGGCGAAGGAATCAGTACAGAGTAAATGACACCCATAATAAGCACCTTTTTTTTTTTTTTTTGCAATAACCTAATTATAAAACGAGCATTGGACTGTAAACAGTATAATGAGGAATGCCAAGAGGTCTTCTCACATCTAGCTTCTCGACTAATGCTTTGAATTACTCTGTAACTCCAGCAGAATATTCCTGTTTCCTGAGGAAAAGGTCACAAACATTTTAACGTTAATCTGAATTGTTGTAAAGCTAAACAATCTTTTTTTTTTAACACACTTCTGAGAAAGGATACGTTTTCTTGTGTAGATCTTTGAGGTGCTGCAAACGCTCTGGTTATGGCCAGTTAATGAGAACTTCACTAGTAATTGTAGTAAAGGCCACAAGAGGAAACATTGAGCTCATCCCACATGGGAGACTGGGACTCCCAGCCAGCATTAACAATACTTCTATATACTTCTACAGTCTGCTGCAACACAAAAATATTATAACAATATATAATATAATAATATATGAAAAGAGGATTCCCAGTATTAAGACTGAAAACACGGGGAAGTCAACAAGGAATAAAAATACCATTTGATGTAGTTAGTGAAAGTTTCCAGAGAAAGCGACAAGATCCCAAGTCATGGGAGTCCTGCAAACCAGACACACTGGAGGAGATTTAACATTGCTCTTTCCCTTGATACGGCGAATAAAAGAGTCCAAAATAGTAAGATATTTGGAATGAGCGTCTGAGAGTATTTCTTCAAGGCAAAAACAGGAAGAGATCTCCTCCAGCTGTTTTTTAAAACAAGTTGGGGAGATTGATTTCCACTCCCTCAGGATAATCCTTTTATGCAATGATGATGCCAAATGTGTGTTTGTTGTAATAGTGGAGGGTTAGAGTTAGCCTTTGATCAGAGTGTACAGTGAGATGTTTTCAATATGCACCACAGGCCATAAAATTATGACTACTGACAGGAAGGAGAAGTAAATAACAATGAAAAGTCAATTATCTGCTGAGAAACTTTTGGACCTGACATTCGTGTGGATGTTACTCAGACATGTAGCACCCACCTAGACCAGACCAGGCACTCCCACCCCATAGCAATGACACTCCTTGATGGCAGCAGCCATCCTCCAGCAGGATGCAGAAAGACACAAAAATTATTTAGGAACACAAACTGTTGACCTGGCCTCCAAATTCACTAGATCCTAAACTGATCAAGTATCTGTGGGATGATCCACAGAGGCCCCTCCCCTCAACCCATAGGACCCAAAGGCCCCCACTAACAACACCCTGTTGCCAGACACCACAGACCACCCTCAGAAGGCCCATGTCTATTCTCTGATGAGTCACAACTGTTTTGGAGGCACAAGGGAGACCTTCACAATGTTCATGTTATGCCAGATCAGTATTCTACTGGATTTTAGTCTAGCATATTACCTGTCTGTGCAGATGGCTGCCTAAAATAACTTTGAGCAGCCACTTTATGAGATGAGTTTCTCTGACATCCTTGATAATTCTACGAA
Organism: Planiliza haematocheilus; assembly: GCA_005024645.1. Lineage (NCBI taxonomy): Eukaryota > Metazoa > Chordata > Actinopteri > Mugiliformes > Mugilidae > Planiliza > Planiliza haematocheilus. Next base: position 8,179,899 of record SRSE01001415.1, on the reverse strand, counting down.
ATAGTGATGATGGACGTGCAGATGATCATGCCTGCCAGTATAAACCATTCTATTGCTTTCACTAGTTGCTTTCCCTCTGCAAACTGGAGCTGTGGGAACTTACGACATATCCAGGACTGGAAATTTGTTTATTTGTCAAAATGTCTTGAGCTTTAACGGCCTATTAACTTCCCGGCATTGCAGATTTGACTTATCTGTGGGACGAGCACTGACAGCCGTTGCTTTAAATGATCAAATGAAATGATAAAATCAGTCACAAATGAAAGAGCGATGCCCAGCAGCCCGCAAGGCTCCGCCAGTTAAATCCCAGCCGGTGACAGATATTTTAGAGCCGTGCATCTCAGACTGAGCGTTCGATATGGGAACTTATTTACCTTTTGTCACTGTGGCGTCCATCAATGTGACATTTATTCCCCTCCTGCAGCGTGTACAGTATATTTGTGTTGTGCCATCGCGGTCTTAAAGAAGGTTTAAGAGACAAGCAGTGACAGAAAACAAACTGCTAGAGATGAGAGTGCATTGAAAACCCACTTTGTGATGCATATGAACTTGTTTTTGAGGCTACAAATCCCTAAAAAAATATTACTGTTTACAGAATCCAGACTTGCATTTTCTTAAAATATTGTAATTTTGTTTTTGTGGTGAATATGAGATATGGTGTTTTTGTCTTTTTTCTTTTTCATGTTGCAAGAAGCTTATTTTCCGCCTACATTAACTGCTTTTGAAGAAAATACAGCAGCATCTAAGCAAAAAAATTCCTCACACCCCCACTGGCTTCAAATAAAGCGGATGTACCGCGGCGCCGGTCATCCACGCTCCTGCTTCAGCTGGAAATCACAGCTTCTAATTGCAGATGTCACCCGTTTCCGCTGAGATATGACCCGTAAAAGCGGCGCGTTAAGCGTGGCTAATATCAACCGGTGGCGTGTTTGAAATGAAAAAGGACAATTTATGCCCGCTCTTATTAACCTCTCCGGCTCGCCCGTGTAATTCACGAGCTCAGCGCGGGATGACAGGGCCGTCGACGGAGGACAAAAGGACGCAGGGGGTGGGGGGAGAGATAGAGGTGACTTGCATTTATTCACCTGAGGCCTTGTCTCATCTGCCTCGCCTTGATACGTCCTGATTAACTCCTTGTATTTATTACTCAGCAGCGGCGAAAGACTCAGTCCGCAACCTTGAAACACGATGAATTAAAGCAAACGTCAGCGATGTCTGTGTAAAATTAGAAACCTTCAGTGGCTGCAGCGTACTTGAGGGAATGTTGCAGCCCCTCAGGGGGTGTTCCATGTTGTGAATGGTTGGAAAATGAACTCTAGTCAAGCATCCATCTGCTGAGCTCAGATTCATTACCAGATGCACTCGCTTTTGAATCATCTGCCCAGTGGCTATCGCCATGACTACGGGACCATGGTGAGCGATGCAGGCATCAGCAGATGGGGAGTGGAAGTTGTTAACGTATACCTCCAACCCTCTGGACACGCGAGTCCTCGCCGTCTTTGTTGTGACCCCCATCGTCTTCCACGTGAGAGCGAAGCTTGAGGCATAAAGTCACGGCTTCATTAGCGGTGATGCTCCTTCCCATTAAAAGCCACTCTTAAGCCCGTTTCAAGGGCTTAGAAGCATCATGACGCATTCAAAATTAGACGGGGGAACATTTTACCATGCCTTTGCTTGGTTTAGACAACGCCTAGAGTGATTGTGTATCGATTTTGTGGCTTACGCTCAAATAAATGTGGACACACCTTTAATTAATAAGCCCAAATATAATGGAAGATAATTTTTACATCAATGAACTGTAACTGCTTTTTGAATAAAGATTGCAACACAGGGTACAAAGAGAGCATTCAAATTCAAATCTTCTGATTCAGATGAAAGGAATGTGATGCCTTTTTATACCTCACCCTACCCGTGTGTGTGTGTGTGTGTGCGTTTGAATTCATCTTAAATGATAATTAAGTGACTTTTTAGTAGGGAAATAGCCTACAATAAAGCACCTCCATCTGTAGAGTAACAATAAAACTCTGAGACCCAGTCAGGTTTCATTCCCAAAGGGTACAGTTGCGCTGCCAAGAACACTGTGTGAAAATGAGACACTTCCACGGGCTGTAAATAAGATGATTTGAAAAGCTTTGTTTGTCTTCGGTTCCACTCAGTAATTCACTTGACAGACAAGTCAGCGCATCTGTCATCACGCTCTTGTGTCGCGCAGCGTTTTATGTGGCACTATTGTAACGAGGTAGCTCGTAATTAAGCTGCAATCATTTTATTTCTTTCATTTCACTTCGCGGAAATTGTGACAACAAAGTGCAATCTGCACCCCCCCCCCTCCAGGCATCACTCTAGAAAGCCATTACACATCCGCCCTCGTCTCGTCACGTACGAATTTACACTTGTAGTAAAAGTGCACTGATCATCAGACTCTACTATGGAGGATGAATGCTGGCGTGCAATCACAGCTGTCTGTGGTCTGAGCTAAAAGTGAAACTTTTTATTTTTAGATCTAGCCGTTAAAATTCACACTACCTGAAAAACCGGCGTCTGCAAAAACGTCATAGGTAGCTTGTTAATGGGTTTTTAATTACGTTACATTCCAAAGAGTGGGAGATTTTGGCAGCAGGCACGGCGCTAGAACAAACTGTGTTGTGAGTGTAGCTGGGTGTGATCCCAGTTTTGATCACATGAGAAAACAACAAGCACGAGTCAGACTTTGCACAGAGTCAGACTGGCTTTTAAGTTTAAACAGCACCAGTGGAAGGTATAAAACATGCATATATCTGATAATAAAGTAACGGCATGAAATTAATGCACCTTTATACTTAAGACACTTCACAACATTAAAACCACTGACAGGACACCCTCAGAAGGTCCATGTCCATTCTCTGATGAGTCACAATGGAGGCACAACGGAGACCTACACAATATTAGGCAGGTGGTTGTAATGTTGTGGCAGATCGGTGCATATATCAATAACCACTTGAACAATAAATATCCAGTTACAGTTTTAGTTTGTGCCTTCATTAGTCCATGCGACCCGCGTCAGTCGTCTGTTCTTAAAGGGGCGACGGGGTTAAACAGTGGTCTCTCTCTGCGTAGCTGTAGTTTGCCAAAGCTGTTCTCAAAGTCCTTCTTGGTGCCATTTAGGACCTGCAGACTACCCGTCCTTACGTCATAACCACGTGCCTTCAGTCGCTGGATGCGGTAGCTCACTATCTGCGTGGTCAGTTCCAGGACAGTTGGAGTCTCCATGATTTGAGACATGCTAATCCCAGCGCTGAGGAGGCCCTTAAAGCGCTCATCTAGAATAGATTCAGGGTAGTAAAGCAGAGCGGAACACTTGAGGATAATGTCCCGCAGCTCTGCCTCAGAGCACCCGATCGTGTCCTGGGAGTACGCCAGGGTGCGACGCATGCTGTCCGGGTTTAGCTCAGTGACAAAGCCCCGAAGACTGGAGAGGAGGCGGAGGAGCTCTGCCGTGCTGAAGCCCTTGTCTCTCAGGAACAGCAGGTTCTGCCTCAGTACTTCCGGGGGCTTCAGCAAAACAAACGGGTTCTGACTCAGAAGCTTTTGCAGCCAGAGTTTCATGTTGGCCTCCTCACCCCCAAGCTCCTGGTAGGCCTGCTGGAGGGTAAGGACCATCACTTCATTCTGCTCCACGGGCCGGCTAAAGCTCTGTGGAGCGCCGGCCATTAGTTTAGTGATGATTCGTTTGTTGAGGTTTAAACTCTGGAAGTAAGCAATGTTGTTCCGCTGGTTGTCATGATGGCTGGAGGAGGTGAAGAAGGAGGCTGGGAATTTCTCAATGATCCCAACCAGGTCTCTCTGGTTTGGACACACAGACATCCACAGATCCCTCTGAGTCTGCATCTGCTCCGGATCACAGAGAACAGCCTCAGGATGAACGGCTAAGATCCGAGCAATGATGGCGCCCGAAGCCCCCATGTCCTTCAGGAGCTCAGCCACCTCCTTGGTGTACGCAGGACTCTGATGCAGCACCCAGCCCTTGAGCTTCCGGACTTTCTGGATGTCCACGGAGAGATCATAAAGAGCCTGCACGGTCTCCCGGTTCTCCACGGAGCTAAGTGTCGCACATGACCTGAGGTTTAAAGGCAGAGCTGTGATATGTTGGCACCGGAGGCACAGGGATGTTGCAATCAGACGCAACATTGATGCATTGAAGTTGATCACCTGTGGTGGAGAAAACACTGAGGTAAGTGACAGAAGAATAAAAGGTGCATTCTCTGAATGAACAGAGGAAACTAAATAATAAGGATGTCAAGATCGGTATCAGGGCAGATCCAGACATTGAAAAACAAGCCCTGATCTATTGTTTTGTGGCTGGCATCAAAGCTGCCAAAAATCCCAGAAGAACCAAAATCACATGACTAAACATGTCTGCTATGTGGAAGCACAATACTCTGGAAAATGAATATTGTATTGTATTGTAATTGTATTGAAAATTAGGAAACATGGAATTGACATTAATTAATTCTGTTTATTACAGCCTCAACGGGTTTAGATGATCTAGGAGAATAGTAAAACCAGAAATGCCTTTATAAATCTAAAAGGGAAGAAAATTATTTTTATTTAAGATCAGATCAGCCGATACTCAATATTAAATGATCGGGACATCCCTACTGAATAATACCACACACGGTAACCAGGTCTTACATTTATCAAACAATTGTAGCTCCTGCATTAATCTGTGAGGCCAGGGGTCTAGCTGAGCCCATCCTGGAGTCAAACAAGTCTCATGCAGCACTAAAACTTGCTCCAGGAGACGTGGAGGAGAGACATCTGTACAAAAAGACCCATCAGTGCTTCTTAAACAGGACTGCAAAAAATACAAACTAAAAGTGGCATAATAGTATATAATAATTGCCATCTACAATGTTTTCTCCTGGAGAAAGTCCTACTCGTGTTAGACCACCGCCTTTATTATTTCTACACCCACAAGCTGTTTATCTAAGGTGATTAAAAGGCATTTGTGTGACTTAATGTTCCAGCTGCTTCATGCGTGTTTGAGAAACTTCAATCACCAAAGCTTTGAATTCATAACACAGACCTCGCTTCGGAACATAATGGCTAACCTGCACAGATGCAGCCAGGTGTTTCATGGGGTTTAAACATGACCCAACTTGAGTATTTGACACTATGACTAATGACATCAACTTATCTAAAGGTGCTTTGTTGCCACGATGCAGACAAATCGTCCAAGAGCTTGTCTGGGCCAGTGGAGACGTTTCATTCAAAATAAACGTCTCCCAGCATTTGGGTCAGTAATTTTATTTCAAGCATCGCGCTAGGTTTTTAGCTTGCTAGCTAACGGCTAGACGAGACTAAAATAGTCGCGCTGCTCTGGGCAGCGTGTCATGTCGCTTACCGACGAGATTTGCCATAGTAAATATGACTTATTATTGAACTAACGTGTTTAAATATGTGCAGGTGCAATTAAATCTAGGAAAACAAGCGTTAGAAAATCAATTACCTTTAGCAGCGGTCAGAGGATGTGACGTTTTGTTATGGAACGTATTTCTTCTTCTACGGTTCCACTGTGTTGTCTCGTTTGCCACAGCGACACAAAGGCGGCGGTGGGTATTGCAACACAAGCGACACGAAGGAATTGAAATCAAAAAATGTGACCCGGAAAAAGTGAAATAACAAATAAAGGGAGAGTGTAAATAGTCGCTGTAAAGATGAGTTATTTGACTTTATGTTCCTATTACCCTAATTTCCCTTTCCCCCCTTTTCAAAGCCGCATTCTTTTATTGCAGCCCATATGTCCAGCAATTAAATAATTTTGGCAAAAATCTGTATCTCAGACAGCAGTTGGTGTGCCTCCAAACCCTGCAGCATACGGGGCCCTGATGAGTGTAATCAGCACTGGGCTGAATTGGACTGAACACACGGAGCGTTTTCTCACAGTTGGTGCTTAATCACGATGCTTGATCACCAGCTCTGCAAGCTGTTCCCTCAGCGGCAAGGGAGCTGCTGATGCCGAGTGAGTATCTGGGTTCATTATAGTTTATGTACGAGTAAACAGATGATATGCCTCAAAGGGAAACAGGTTGGTGCTTTTTTTTCTTTTCTTTTTTTTAATACTAAGTCTGATGGTGTGGGTGAGTCTGGTCACCAGCGTACACTGATGGTTTTATTATTTATAAACTCTCCAACAGATTGTGTCTGTGCACAATAAAAAAAAAAAAGTAGATCTGGTTTTAATCGTCATGCATGAAATACATGGGAAAGTACTTCTTAGGAGTTTCTTAAAAATAAATAAAACAACACACGAGCCTGCATGGTAAACAGCGTCACCGACTCTTTCTCTGTTTTCAGTCAACCTGTTATCTGTTTTAGTGTTAAGCGTTTAAGCAATGCAATCACTTTCTTTCCTTCCTCGCTACAATGCTTCTCTTGTTTCGGCAGGAATGAGGATTTCAAAATGTAAACAGGGATTTGAAGAAAAAAAAAGAAGGGTGGGTAAGTTGAAATGACATATAACAGAGAGCCTGTGGATTCCTGCCAAGCTGTTCTGATTCATGTGTAGCTGGTGTTTGCCCTTTTGAGATTTAAAAAAAAAAAGAAACGTATTGCCACATGCTCAGTGTAATTTATTTGGGTTTGTTAACGTAACGCAATGGGGGGTCTGCAGAAATTGAGGCATGACTGTAACTAAGTTACAGCGCGGTCATGAAAACATGATGAACAACAGTGCCAACAACAAACGAAACAGAGGGAGCACTAACATGCTGTAGACTCCATCATTTCATCAACTCTCCTCATTGGAATCAAGGGATGTATTCTCACTATTTGGGAAAGTTTGTTTTATATAGACATATCTAACTCCAAGATCTCTTGGCAGATTTTACCCACTATTCCCAGCTGGGAAGTCTCCACCAGTTTGCACTAGATAGGGTTGTAGGCATGAGTAGTTGGCACAAAAATCTGCAAGTGTGTGAGGGGAACAGACCCGACCTGACCTCAAGCACAGTCATGTCGGAATTTCTTGAGCCAGATCTGGACGTAATCAACGTAACTGCAAACACGCATCGATGAGAAAGAGAGGGTGGGATACGGGAAATTGTGTCAGAAGACGGGAATGGGTAGTCGCAGGAATATCAGAAAAACAACGATGAAAACCACGATGGCAAGGACTCGCTGTTTGCCGTCGTTGTGTGTGAGAGCCATGCAGTCTTTTTAAAATCTGTAAAGACCGTGAAAGCTGTGTAATATGTCCCCAGCTTTAGACTGCCTGAGGAGGAATCTCACACCTCTCTCCACTTTCATCACCTTTCATCCCATCTCTTTAGTCCCTTTTATTCGTCCATACATCCCCCCCATCCATCCCTTGGATCTTGACAGTTAACAAACTTCTTCACAAATGTTGACATAAGGCATAAGTCACTTTATTGTTATTGCAGGTTGTACAACAAAATTATATTCTGTGAGGTCTTCTGTTAGCAAACTGAACTTTATCTAACTTGGCTGGATTTCTGAAGTATAATTTCCCCAGAATAAAACCAGCTCTTCACCCTTGAACCTGCACAACTGGCTAAAGGCTTAGGGTTTTTCCCAGCCCGTGCTCTTGTCAACTGTAACCTACTTTACACCCAGGGCAAGGTCCCATCATCTGCACCGTGCAAAAAAAAAAACAAAAAAAAAAAAAACTGATAGGCAAGAAAGCGCGACAAGAGAACAGGACCTTGTCATTAATTACTTTACAGAAGTAAGAAGTAAGAAACGCCATTATAAACTGTAAGTAGCGATCCGTCGACTCTAAAAAAAGCCAGGTTGTATTGGCAGAGTACTTTCTGACGCAAATGACAAGACTACTCAGGTTCCAAAAAGAGAGCTGTGATGAAAGGGACTTGTCACTCGATAGGAAAACTATGTGCTGCCGAAACCGAAGAAGTGCTTGTAGCCACTTCTAATTAAAGAGAACACCTCATCAGCATGAGGTACATAGATGAAAACGAATTATATACTAATCATTTACAATACTCAATGATTTATTTATTTATTTATTTTGCCTTGCTTAACACAGACAGACTGATAACACAACAGCTGGACCTGATCCAGCTAGATCAGTTCCGATAATGCCACCATCTCAACCACAGCATGATGGTGTGGACGCTGCATGCAGTCATCCACGCTGGCACGGAATTCCCGCAAAAGCACCGTTTGAAAGAAACACTCCCTGTTAACTGCTGTCATGCAACCTTTCATGGTGACTGACCACACCCACACCTCAGTAAAAACCTGCACAACTGCACCTCCACTCTGTTAATGTGCAACCAGGAGCATGAGTTTTTATATGCTTGTTCAATCTGTTGGCTTTTGTTTTCCCTTGTCACGGCTGAACAAATGACTTCAATTCCTTTCCATCAACTACGGTCACAGAGTAACTTGACACGCATTTGTGTATCTGTGTGCGGTGTGTCTTTCTGTGCCTGCTCTCTGAGGCTGGTGGCTCCTGTGCGTACGTCTGTGGAAGAATGTGAAAGAGGAGGAAACTAATATTCATTGGAGGCGGAACTAAAGTGACAAATCAAGGTGAATGCATTAACTAAGCTCAAACTTCAGACTGTCCTGGAACGGAGAGGCGACATGACCTGCACCATGTTTAAAGAGTTTTTGCTTTTTTTCATCCTGCACCACGTTTGCAGTGAGGCACCAGAGTCCATGTTCAGGGAAAAGGGCAATGCCATTGAGATGGGGTATTGCTTTGCAGCGGATTATATCGTTGTTTATAGATCTACTCCGGAGGGAGACCAGCTGCTTGGCAACTCTTCAAACAACAACCTGCCAAACACACCTCCTGCTGACTTACAGGGTCGCACTAATATCAGTGAAGTACACGACCTGCTTGGGCTGCACATCAGGAACCTCACACACTCGGATACTGGGATTTATCGGAGGGAATGCTGGCTGAACAACACACTAGTCAGCAACCACACACATCATCTCTCTGTGTGTAATAAGGAGATGGAATCTGAAGAGATCATTTGGAAGGAGGAGGGACAGACTGAGATCCGGTGCAACAGCCCTTTCATTGGTCATGAGGGGATCTCTCTGCTCTGGTACTTTGACATATTTCCAAATTATAAGCAAACACTCTTCCTTAATACCAGTGTTTCACTGAAGCCTCTGGTTAAGAACCTGCCAGGTGTTACAGATATCAGAGACAATGGGTCACTACTTATCGTTGACAAAAGCGTGTTTACGAATAACCAGCACTTTCACTGCCTTGTGATCCAAGATATGAAATGTCTCAGTTTCCAAAACATGTACCCACAAGACAACAGTGAAAGCAGAGACATCTATGTCTCACCGGGAGACACAGTGCGCCTACTTTGTCCTGCCAATGGAAATAACCAGCATTGGGACACACCTCATGGGAGGCTAGATGGCAACAACATGACCCTGGACAGTCAAATGTCCATCACAATCGGTGACAACTCAGAAGACTTCTCACTGGTTATTACTGATGTCTCCGATGAACACAATGGGCCCTATTCATGCATTTCCTCTTCGCTTGAGATGGAGTACATCTTGACTATTTGTCCTAAACATCAATCCAGAGAAAAATTTGTTTCTGTAGGTGACAGTGTCCTGCTGAGATGTGGGTCTGGCCTAAATATTTCCCAAAGGGTGCAGTGGTACCGACATGAACCATCAGAGCAACATGAACTCATTTTTGACTCAGATGATGAAGCTGCTCCCATTCCAGAGGATCTGATCCACAGAATGAATTATTCTCAGAATGGCTACTCGCTGCAGATCAATGACTTGGTGATAAACGACGGACAGAAGTACTGGTGCGTTGTTTTAAGTGGCAATGAGTTTCTGGAGCATAACATTGAATATCCAGATTATGATGAGGAAACTGCGACCGAAGATGATTATGATCATTATGATGATGGTGACGAGGGGCACGACGAACTGAGGTGTGTGTTTAAAGAAGACATAATTTTGAGTGTTTCAATCAAAAAGGAAAGACGGAGACCTGCGATTGAGCCTGTCACCTTTACATCAGGGTTTTCTACGACAGCTGAACCATCGGCAGAATCTAACACCACTGCGATTGCTGTGGCAGTGGTTCTGGTGGTACTACTGTTGGCTGGAGTGATTGTTGGAGTCATCGTAATAAAAAGGAAAAAACAAGCCGTTGCTAAAGAGAGCATAAACATGGATCCTGGTTGTGATGAGTCGTTAACGTCTGGCAAAGGTGCTGTTTAACAACTGTTGTAAAAATGTTCAAAGTCATACTTTATCCACCTGGCATTAACTGGGATTTAAGATAATCTCTGACTGTATTCAGTCGTTGGTTGTTATGATTGTTTTATTTATACTTTCAGTTTAATGCTAAAACCTCGGCACTACAGTGCAAAAAAAAAAAAAAAAAAAAATACATCTACATGATCTAATTTCAGTGGCTGAAAATGTGGTATGCAGTGATGACTAAAAACCAGTCAGGCTACTCTCTTGTCAGCAGTGGTTTGTGTCAGAGTGTCAGCCAGAAAACCTCCTGATACTCCAGTGTCAAAGAATCCAAACAAGTGAAACTATGTTTGTTCATCAGTGCACTTTCACTTTGCATTGTAAAGTAGCTCAGTGAACACAACTACAGCTAGTTTAGAGTGAGGAGCTGATCCTACTCCTGATCCTATTATATTTTTGCACTTTTGGAAATGTATCAAGCCACAAACCCAGCGCTGACATGCGGTATACCACCGTATAATATCCAAGCACTGTCCTGTTCATGGCTACCTGATTGATGGCTTCTTTCACGCTGCACTGTTTTTTGCTTTGAGAGTTTTCTTTCACTCAAAACACAGTTAATTAAAGAACATATTAAAGCTGCAAGATGTGAAATCAAAACAGTGGCTTAAAACATGCTAAACCACTTAATTAAGATGGTTAGAGTCCCAAAATGACTCCTCACCTTTTGTGTATAATCAGTTGATCCATTATTATTATTATTAAATCACAGCTCAGTGCAGCTTTAATGAGGATTAATAACGATGACGGTCATGTTACTATTTTCCTTTTTGGTTCCTTTTTTTTTACAAACACGCCAAACACGTTCTGCACTTTTTTTTAAAAGGGCTACTTTGGAAATGTTTTTAAATGTATTTCTACAATAAATTGATGCTATATTCACTGTATATATTGTATACTGTATATTTTTCTGTATGTCATTTGAAAAAGCTTAAAGTTTAAATATCTTACATTTTGGTAGACAGGTTCCGTTATCATCAATCAAAACGTGCCTCAGGCTTTTTCATTTAACACCACAGCACAAACCGCGATATTGAATCAATATGTTCTGGGATTCTTGGACAAGTTTAGGAGCACCAGGCTGCAGAGTGAACATCAGCATCAATCCAGTTTATTGTTCAGGAAGTGCAGATTGAGATCCACTGTATAAACCGAGTGTATATGTTATTGACAAGCTGATTGAGCTGATGATGACTGAGCTGTTATTACATGTAAAATATACAGTGGTATGCGTATATTTCTTTTTTTAATTTTGTAAATAAAAACATGCAGAGCTGTGAGATACTGTTTCTCCTTGTGGCATACACATACAGCATATGACGACACAATATCTGTTATTGATAGATACAACTACACAGGATAATTAAAGGTACCAGACTTAGAGTGCACATCATTATTGATGTGGGCTATCCCAGCTGTCATTGGGTGAGAGGTGGGGTACACCTATGCAAACTCCACACAGAAAGGCCCCAGTTGGCATGGATTCAAACCTGAAACTTTCTACATGTGAGGCATCAGTGCTAACCACCACTGTGCCACCCTAACTCACATTTTATTTGAATAAACACTTTCAAATCACATTGCGCAAAAGATATGGGTAGTTGGCACAAAAATTTGTTAGTGTGTGAGAGGGTGAAGACGCAAATCTGTGAGTGTGTGAGAGGAACCGACCCGACCCAACCTCAGTCACAGTCACTCAAACATGTTGGAATTTCATGAGCCAGATCTGGATGTAATCGGACACTGATTACCCCCCACAACTACAACATTTTAACATTTTTTATAGATAGATAGATAGATAGATAGATAGATAGATAGATAGATAGATAGATAGATAGATAGATAGATAGATTTGCGGAGTGTGGGTCTCCTCTTTGCTCTGCTGTTGCTTCGCGGGGCTACTGTGAGCCTGGCCGCCTGTGAGTGCTTTGGCACGGGGGAGGGGCTCACGACAGCACGGACAGTAACTCAGAGTCTCCAGGAACCAGAAAAGTCTCCAGTAACACCAGAGAAAGTCGCTAGATTTGGTCGCATTTGACAAAAAAAAAAAAAAAAAAGTCGGACTCGAAAAGATTTGAAAGTTGCTGGATTTAGCGAAAAAGTCACCAAGTCGGCAACACAGTGTGCAAGCAAGGTGGAGAGACAGCGGGGAGGGCAGGGCGAATCGAGGAGCTTGAGGGCGGTCTAAAGTAAGTGAAACAGGCTTGAGCGGGCGTTTTCCGCTCGGTCCTTGTGCTTGACGTGTCTGTTTACTATAGGGTAACGTTGTGTTTGGACGGTAAGGGAACAGGGAACCAAGACGGCCTTTTGAAAAAAAAAGTCCCGTGTCTATTTCTATGCCCGCTCTCTGAGGGTGGTGGCTGCCTCCTGTGCGCATGTCTGTGAAAGTGAAAGCGAAAGAAAATTATACTCGTTGGACACGGAACTAAAGTGACACATCAAGGTCAATATTTAAACAAAGCACAGATTTCCTGGAGTGTCCTGGAACGGAGAGGCGACGCGACCTGCACCATGTTTAAAGAGTTTTTGCTTTTTTTCATCCTGCACCACGTTTACAGTGAGGCAGCAGAGCCCATGTTCAGGGAAAAGGGCAACACCACTGAAATAGGGTATTGCTTTGAAACGGATTATATCGTTGTTTATAGATCTACTCCGGAGGGAGACCAGCTGCTTGGCAACTCTTCAAACAACAACCTGCCAAACACACCTCCTGCTGACTTACAGGATCGCACAGGCATCAGTAAAGGACACGGCCGGCTTGGGCTGCAAATCAGGAACCTCACACACTCGGATACTGGGATTTATCGGAGGGAATGCTGGAAGAAGAACACACTAGTCAGCAACCACACACATCGTCTCTCTGTGTGTAATAAGGAGATAAAACCTGAAGAGATCATTTGGAAGGAGGAGGGACGGGCTGAGATCCGGTGCCACAGCCCTTTCATTGGTCATGAGGGGATCTCTCTGCTCTGGTACTTTGACATGTTTCCAAATTATAAGCAAACACTCTTCCTTAATACCAGCGTTTCACTGAAGCCTCTGGTTAAGAACCTGCCAGGTGTTACAGATATCAGAGACAATGGGTCACTACTTATCATTGACAAGAGCGTGTTAACGAATAACCAGCACTTTCACTGCCTTGTGATCCAAGATATGAAATGTCTCAGTTTCCAACACATGTACCCACAAGACAACAGTGAAAGCAGAGACATCTATGTCTCACCGGGAGACACAGTGCGCCTACTTTGTCCTGCCAATGGAAATAACCAGCATTGGGACACACCTCATGGGAGGCTAGATGGCAACAACATGATCCTGGACAGTCAAATGTCCATCACAGTTGGTGACAACTCAGAAGACTTCTCACTGGTTATTACTGATGTCTCTGATGAGCACAGTGGGCCCTATTCATGCATTTCCTCTTCGCTTGAGATGGAGTACATCTTGACTATTTGTCCTAAACATGAGTCCAGAGAAAAATTTGTTTATGTAGCTGAGAGCATTGTGCTGAGATGTGGGTCTGGCTTAAATATTTCTCAAAGGGTGCAGTGGTACCGTCATGAACCATCAGAGCAACATGAACTCATTTTTGACTCAGATGACAGAGCTGCTCATATTCCAGAGGATCTGATCCACAGAATGAGTTATTCTCAGAATGGCTACTCGCTGCAGATCAATGACTTGGTGAAAAACGACGGACGGAAGTACTGGTGCGTTGTTTTAAGTGGCAATGAGTTCCTGGAGGATAACATTGACGATCCACATTATGATGGGGAAACTGCGACTGAAGATGAATATGAGGATGGTGACGAGTGGCACGACGCACCGAGGTGTGTCTTTAAAGAAGACTTCTTTTTGAGTGTTTCAGTCAAGGAAGGAGGAGGATCTAACACCACTGCGATTGCTGTGGCAGTGGTTCTGGTGGTACTACTGTTGGCTGGAGTGATTGTCACAGTCATCGTAATAAAAATGAAAAGACAAGCTGATGCTAAAGAGAGCATAAACATGGATCCTGGTTGTGATGCTGCGTTAACGTCTGGCGAAACTGCTGATTAACAACTGTTGTAATAATGTTCAAAGGCATACTTTATCCACCTGACATTAACTGGTATTTAAGATAATCTTTGACTATATTCAGTTGTTGGTTGTTGTAATTGTTTTATTTATACTTTCAGTTTAATGCTAAAACCACGGCACTACAGTGCAACAACAACAACAAAACATCTACATGATTTAATTTCAGTGGCTGAAAATGTGGCAGTGATGACTAAAAACCAGTCAGGCTACTCTCTTGTCAGCAGTGGTTTATGTCAGAGTGTCAGCCAGAAAACCTCCTGATACTCCAGTGTCAAAGAATCCAAACAAGTGAAACTATGTTTGTTAACCAGTGCACTTTCACTTTGCATTGTAAAGTAGCTCAGTGAACACAACTACAGCTAGTTTAGAGTGAGGAGCTTGATCCTACTCCTGATCCTATTGTATTTTTGGAAATGTATCAAGCAACAAACCCAACGCGGACAAGCACTGTCCTGTTTATATCTACCTGAATGAATGAATGTCTAAGTCTGTGCTTCATTCCTGCTCTACTGTTGTTTTGCGAGTTTTCTTTGACTCAAAATGCAATTGATTAAAGAACACATTAAAGCTACAAGCTGTGAAATTAAACCAATGGCTTAAAACATGCTAAACCACTTAATTAAGACGGGTAGAGTCCAAAAATGACTCTTTTTTTGTGTATAATCAGTTGATCCATTATTATTATTATTATTATTATTATTATTATTATTATTATTATTATTATTATTATTATTATTATTATTAATAATAATAATAATAAATCACAACTCAGTGCAGCCTTAAGGAGGACTATGTTACTATTTTCCTTTTTTGTTCTTTTTGTTCTTTTTTTTTTTTTTTACAAACATGCCAAACACATTCTGCACTTTGGAAATGTTTTTAAATGTATTTCTACAAAATAAATTGATTCTATATTCACTGTATATATTGTATACTGTATATTATTCTGTATGTCATTTGAAAAAGCCTAAAGTTTAAATATCTTACATTTTGGTAGACAGGTTCTGTTATCATCAATCAAAACGTGCCTCTGGCTTTTTCATTTAACACCACAGCACAAACCACGATATTGAATCAATATGTTCTGGGATTCTTGGACAAGTTTAGGAGCACCAGGCTGTAGAGTGAACATCAGCATCGATCCAGTTTATTGTTCAGGAAGTGCAGATTGAGATCCACTGTATAAACCGACTGTATATGTTATCGACAAGCTGATTGAGCTGATGATGACTGAGCTGTTAGTACATGTAAAATATACAGTGGTATGCGTATATTTCTTTTTTTAACATTGTAAATAAAAACATGCAGAGCTGTGAGATACTGTTTCTCCTTGTGTCATATACAGCATATGACGACACAATATCTGTTATTGATAGATACAACTACACAGGATAATAAAGGACTTCACATAGAGTGCACATCATTATTGATATGTGCTATCCCAGCTGTCATCGGGCAAGAGGTGGGGTACACCTATGCAAACTCCACACAGAAAGGCCCCAGGTGGCATGGATTCAAACCTGAAACTTTCAACCCAGAGGTGTCAAGTAACGAAGTACAAATACTTCGTTACTGTACTTAAGTAGATTTTTCAGGTATCTGTACTTTACTTGAGTATTTCTTTTTCTGAAGACTTTTTACTTTTACTCCCTACATTTGTACACAAATATCTGTACTTTCTACTCCTTACATTTGAAAAACAGGCTCGTTACTTTTTTAACCTCCACGGATGACAAGACGTAAAAGATGTGACATGGTCGGACATGATTAGAGCATCGGACTAGAGACGAAAAGTCGATGTGCGGCCTGTGTTGTTCTTCTACTGTTTTGAACAGGCAGCCTGTTGATCAGTTTGAGGTCTGCTGCCACCTAGTGACTGGAAGCTTGTTTATCGAAAGTCCACCTGACCACCTGACCCCACTATTTGAGAACTAGCTACTGGTCTAATGTGGAAAAAACCAACAACAAAACAAACAAACTCAGGTATGGTGTGGTTTCTGTTGCTATCATTAGCTTTTTGAGGATTTTTTACAACGTTAGCAATGCTATGGGAACACACCGTTTTGATAGTATCGCTAACACTAGCTAGCAGTTTAAAAATAACAACCCAATAACCCCCAGTTTATTATTAAAAACGATCCAGATGCTCATGCAGGACATCTGGTCATGTTAAGTCTAGATTATTCTGCTAGAACCTTTTCATTTTGCAAAATTATCAACGGATGAATTGTTAATGGAAAAATCAGGCAAAAATTTTTACTTTTCACTTAAGTACATTTCAGAGCCTGTACTTCTTACTTTTACTTGAGTAATGGAGTTGAATCAGTACTTTTACTTTTATGAGAGTGTTTTTTACACAAGTATCTATACTTTTACTTAAGTACAGAATGTGAATACTTTTGACACCTCTGTTTCTACCTGTGAGGCATCGCTGTGCCACCCTAACTCACATTTTATTTGAATAAACACTTTCAAACCACATTGCGCAAAATAATTAAGTTACTTTCATCATGTTATCTGGTCATGATTTGCTCAGTAGAAGAACTATCACGAACTCCAAGTAGCCCTTGCTTATCCACTCATATTGTAGAGTCCCTGCTTTCCTCATCAGAATCACGGGACATTCTCACTATCTAGGGAAGTTTGTTTTAATTACGTGGTTGTAAGGTACCTTTGGAATCGAGCCTGTGTAAAATAATGTCACCTCTCTAAATAATGTCATGACGCTTTGCCTAGCCACACAGAAATTAATTTTGACGTGTATAATTAACACTCCTCCTTTATCCGGGCTTGGTATTGGCAAAAACTCTGGCAAAGTTACTTAAGTTTTTCTTTGTTTGTTTTCTTAAGTTTGGTTTAGTTTCTAATCTTATGCTCCACTTAGAAGCCTACAACAATACACAGTAAAACATGAGCATTTTTTTCCCACAACTAGAACATTTTAACATATAGATAGATAGATAGATAGATAGATAGATAGATAGACAACTTTATTGATCGCTTTGGGAAATGCTGCTGTTTCGCGGGGCTACTGTGAGCCTGGCCGCCTGTGAGTGCTTTGACACAGAGGAGGGGCTCACGACAGCACCCGCTGCTTGTTGAGGACAGTAACTCAGTCTCCAGGAACCAGAAAAGTCTCCAGTAACACCAGAGAAAGTCGCTAGATTTGGTCGCTTTTGACAAAAAAAAGTCGGACTTAAAAAGATTTGAAAGTCGCTGGATTTAGCGAAAAAGTCACCAAGTTGGAAACACTGTGTGTAAGCAAGGTGGAGAGACAGCGGGGAGGGCAGGGCGAATCGAGGAGCTTGAGGGCGGTCTAAACTAAGTGAACAGGCTTGAGCGGGCGTTTTCTGCTCGGTCCTTGTGCTTGACGTGTCTGTTTACTATAGGGTAACGTTGTGACTGGACGGTAAAAAGTGCAGGGGACCAAAACGGCCGTTTGAAAAAAAAAGTCTCGTGTCTATTTCTATGCCCGGTCTCTGAGGGTGGTGGCTCCTGTGCGCATGTCTGTGAAAGTGAAAGCGAAAGAAAGTGATAGGCTATTCGTTGGACAAGGAACTAAAGTGACACATCAAGGTCAATATTTAAACAAAGCACAGATTTTCTGGCGTGTCCTGGAACGAAGAGGCGACGCGACCTGCACCATGTTTAGAGAGTTTTTGCTTTTTTTCATCCTGCACCACGTTTGCAGTGAGGCAGCAGAGCCCATGTTCAGGGAAAAGGGCAACGCCACTGAAATGGGGTATTGCTTTGCAGCGGATTATATCGTTGTTTATAGATCTACTCCGGAGGGAGACCAGCTGCTTGGCAACTCTTCAAACAACGACCTGCCAAACACACCTCCTTCAGACTTACTGGGTCGCACAGGCATCAGTAAAGGACACGGCCGGCTTGGGCTGCAAATCAGGAATCTCACACACTCGGATACTGGGATTTATCGGCGGGAATGCTGGAAGAAGAACACACTAGTCAGCAACCACACACATCATCTCTCTGTGTGTAATAAGGAGATAAAACCTGAAGAGATCATTTGGAAGGAGGAGGGACGGGCTGAGATCCGGTGCAACAACACGTTCATTGGTCATGAGGGGATCTCCCTGCTCTGGTACTTTGACATGTTTCCAAATTATAAGCAAACACTCTTCCTTAATACCAGTGTTTCACTGAAGCCTCTGGTTAAGAACCTGCCAGGTGTTACAGATATCAGAGACAATGGGTCACTACTTATCATTGACAAGAGCGTGTTAACGAATAACCAGCACTTTCACTGCCTTGTGATCCAAGATATGAAATGTCTCAGTTTCCAACACATGTACCCACAAGACAACAGTGATAGCAGAGACATCTATGTCTCACCGGGAGACACAGTGCGCCTAATTTGTCCTGCCAATGGAAATAACCAGCATTGGGATACACGTCATGGGAGGCTAGATGGCAACAACATGATCCTGGACAGTCAAATGTCCATCACAGTTGGTGACAACTCAGAAGACTTCTCACTGGTTATTACTGATGTCTCTGATAAGCACAGTGGGCCCTATTCATGCATTTCCTCTTCGCTTGAGATGGAGTACATCTTGACTATTTGTCCTAAACATGAGTCCAGAAAAAGAGTTGTTCATGAAGGTGAGAGCGTCCTGCTGAGATGTGGGTCTGGCCTAAATATTTCCCAAAGGGTGCAGTGGTACCGGCATGAACCATCAGAGCAACATGAACTCATTTTTGACTCAGATGACAGAGCTGCTCATATTCCAGAGGATCTGATCCACAGAATGAATTATTCTCAGAATGGCTACTCACTGCAGATCAATGACTTGGTGATAAACGACGGACGGAAGTACTGGTGCGTTGTTTTAAGTGGCAATGAGTTCCCGGAGAATAACATTGACGATCCACATTTTGATGAGGAAACTGCGACCGTAGATGATTATGATGATTATGATAATGGTGACGAGGGGCACGACACACTGAAGTGTGTCTTTAAAGAAGACTTCTTTTTGAGTGTTTCAGTCAAGGGAGGAGGAAGATATCACACCACTGCGATTGTTGTGGCAGTGGTACTGGTGGTGCTGCTGGTGGTGATCGGAGTGATTGTAATTGTAATAAAAAGGGAAAGACAAGCTGATGCTAATGAGAGCATAAACATGGATCCTGGTTGTGATGCTGCGTTAACACCTGGCGAAACTGCTGATTAACAACTGTAAAAAAGTTCAAAGGCATACTTTATCCACCTGGCATAAACTGGTATTTAAGATAATCTCTGACTGCATTCAGTTGTTGGTTGTTGTAATTGTTTTATTTATACTTTCAGTTTAATGCTAAAACCACGGCACTACAGTGCAACAACAACAACAAAACATCTACATGATCTAACTTCAATGGCTGAAAATGTGGCAGTGATGACTAAAAACCAGTCAGGCTACTCTCTTGTCAGCAGTGGTTTGTGTGTCAGCCAGAAAACCTCCTGATACTCCAGTGTCAAAGAATCCAAACAAGTGAAACTATGTTTGTTAACCAGTGCACTTTCATTTTGCATTGTAAAGTAGCTCAGTGAACACAACTACAGCTAGTTTAGCGTGAGGAGCTTGATCCTACTCCTGATCCTATTATATTTTTGCACTTTTGGAAATGTATCAAGCCACAAACCCAGTGCTGACATGCGGTATACCACCGTATAATATGCAAGCACTGTCCTGTTTATATCTACCTGAATGAATGAATGTCTAAATCTGTGCTTCATTCCTGCTCTGCTGTTGTTTTGCGAGTTTTCTTTGACTCAAAATGCAATTGATTAAAGAACACATTAAAGCTACAAGCTGTGAAATCAAACCAATGGCTTAAAACATGCTAAACCACTTAATTAAGACGGGTAGAGTCCAAAATTGACTCTTTTTTGTGTATAATCAGTTGATTTATATTATTATTATTAGTAGTAGTAGTAGTAGTATTAGTGTTAGTATTAATAAATCACAACTCAGTGCAGCCTTAAGGAGGACTATGTTACTATTTTCCTTTTTTGTTCTTTGTTCAAACATGCCAAACACGTTCTGCACTTTTTTTTATAAGGGCTACTTTGGAAATGTTTTTAAATGTATTTCTATGAAATAAATTGATGCTATATTCACTGTATATATTGTATACTGTATATTATTCTGTATGTCATTTGAAAAAGCTTTAAGTTTAAATATCTTACATTTTGGTAGACAGGTTCCGTTATCATCAATCAAAACGTGCCTCTGGCTTTTTCATTTAACACCACAGCACAAACCACGATATTGAATCAATATGTTCTGGGATTCTTGGACAAGTTTAGGCGCACCAGGCTGCAGAGTGAACATCAGCATCGATCCAGTTTATTGTTCGGGAAGTGCAGATTGAGATCCACTGTATAAACCGACTGTATATGTTATCGACAAGCTGATTGAGCTGATGATGACTGAGCTGTTATTACATGTAAAATATACAGTGGTATGCGTGTATTTCTTTTTTTAACATTGTAAAGAAAAACACACAGAGCTGTGAGATACTGTTTCTCATTGTGTCATACATATACAGCATATGACGACACAATATCTGTTATTGATAGATACAACTACACAGGATAATTGTAGGTACAAGAATTTACATGTAGTGCACATCATCATTGACAAACATGCAGAATGAGTATTATATTTGCTAGAACAGGAACTGATGACAGTGCAAAACAGTTAAACTCACTACACATGCGCAGAATATACTATATATATAAAGACTTTACCAGTAGTTGTGCAATATTTGTTGTGCAAGCATCGATCTCAGCTAAAAGTGGTTTGTGCAGTGTTTAGGACTGTCACTGGGCGAGAGATGGGGCACACCGTGGCAGACTCAGGGAGAACATGCAAACACAAAAAGGCCTCAGTCTGCCTTGATTCTAACCCTGAACCTTCTCGCTGTGAGGCATCAGTGCTAACCACCACGCCACTCTGCCGCTCTAGTTCACATATTATTTGAATAAACACTTTCGAACTAATTAATTCATTATCTGGTCATGATCCGTCCAGTAGAAAAACTACCACACTGAGAGAACAAACAAGCGCTGTTGTTGCACGTTTGAACTCCGACTAGGCCTTGATTATCCACTCAGTCAATGATATGCTGGGAGTTAATATGCAGCAGTTTGCAGGCCGTAACCCCTGAGCTCGAGGCCACAGAAACACTTCCCTCAGGACATCGGCAACACGGGGTCCGAGTCTCCTCTTGCCACCTGACCGCACCGCTCCACAACCGGCATCAATAATGCATGAGTCACTGTGTGCTGCACGTGCTACTGTCAGAGAGGGGAAAACCTTTTCCACATGTTGGAGTTTGGAAATGTTTGTATTGAACACGAGGACATTTAGAGACTTTTTCATGAACACCAACGTCACTTTCATGACCTGGTGCGTACATTGTCTTTGCACGGCCGCTCTGTCTCATTAACTGAACCCTGAACAATTAATCTTGGTAGTGAGAGGGGACTGTACATTTGTAAAAGGTGTCTGTCCTGTTTATATGCAGGCAAAAAATCCAAGACAGTGGCCATTTTAGTGTTAATCGTTTCATTAACAGTTGGAAAACATTAGTTCACTCAAATTAAAGCCACTTAAGCCACAAAACAGCAGTAAATTGTGTGATTCACTTGAACATTTTAGATTCTGATGCCTCATTTTTGGCCCAATACTAATTTGATTTGCTGCTGAATTAGGGTCATTCTCACACGTTATTACAGAAAGGTGCAGCAAGCAACTGGTTTGTTTAGCACAGAACTCGGCACAAAATGCAAAACGGTGTTCGTGTTCGTGCCCATGTGCACCATAAACAAATCACGTTGCGTAGCAGCCAGGAGAGCCACTCCCCCTATTAAATCTAGTGTTCGTTCTTATCTGTAAAGGTGTGCCCTAACCTTGACCCTCTCTGTTTGTCTCAGTTCTAAATCCCCACCCTCCCATCCCTTCTTCCTCTTCCACCTTTCTCGACAGGAACAAGTAGCCGAAGCTTCCTTTGACGAGCCCCCTCTCCTGTGTTCATCTGCCATCATCCATTTACCATTTCATCCCTTCATCCTTTTCCCCTCACATCCTCTCTACCATAAACTTCTGTGCATCAATTAAGACGTGCTTTATTAGTGAAGTTAACAGATGTGAAGGCGTTTTCCATCTTGCATCTCGCCGCCAGTTAAAAACAACTCAGCAAATAAAAAAAATACCATTATGTCGCATCCTAAAATGACAGAAACCATCCTTGTAAAAAATATATTTGTTTATTTTGTGTACTTTAGTATTTTAGTTTGGCCCAAGTCCCATCCTCTAATATGGAGGAGGTGGAGCGTATGACCTATACTACAATCAGCCACCAGGGGGAGCTCTAATTGCTTTGGCTTCAGTTTTGTGGCGCTGCTTCTCCGTCCATATGTATACAATCTATGCTCTCGATATGGAGAGGTCAAGGCACAGCCAGTCTGTTCTTCAAAATGCCTGAAACGCAACAAGTGAAATAGCAACAAGCTGCAGTGTTTATGTGACAGAACAGAAGGAGTTTGTGTATTTTTCCCCTGTGAGATGCAGCCTCCCCTCTAAAGCGGACTGTGCAGGTGAGAAAATCACATCAACACCTCTCAAGCTGGCTGTATGTTGAAACTGTGTCAGCCGCCTTGGTACATTCAGGATATATATATATATATATTCCTTTCCACTTGTTGGTTCCAGTGCGGCACAGAAACATCCTGCTCTAAATAAACCCACGTTACATTTTTTAATCTTGCACTGAGCTGATATTTGCACGGTGAGCCTGAGAAATAGTGAATTTCGGTGCAAGCTTTCTTGAAAACAATCCACATACGTCGTGCTTCAGTAATATTTCCCTCAGCCGGATTCTATTACTCCCACACGCTTAACCTTTTGGAACTCTTGATAAATATTTATGCTTCACAGCGGTGCCAGCACATGCAAAGAAAAAATATGCTTCCCGGTAGGAAATATATGCCAAGCTGGAGCACTGTATTTAAATCTGATTCCATTTATGCTCTTAATTTGACATTCGGGCCATGTCTGGTGCAGCTGCATTGAACAGGTGGATCAAATCTTAAACCAACTGTTCACCTGTCTGTGAAGTTTTCTATTCGTCTGGTTTTATTTCAGCCTCCATGTCATTCAGAAGCCTTGCCTATTCTTGATTTCCCTCCCGATGCTCTTTTCTCACATTGTCTCCCAGCTCACAGTTCTACAGCCCTCAGATGAAGTACTTTTATTAAAAATGCATCCGAAGTGTTAAAAATACATCGAAAAATTGTAGTATTGGGGCTATGATGAAAAAGAAAAACAAAGAAGAAGCTGAACCTTTTGCACAGAACCTCATCGTTTGTTTTCAATGTCACTTGAGATGACGGATGCTCCCTCGGGAGAGAGTGAGCAATGTTTGCTGGCAGAGTGAAAAGCTGTGTAGTTTGGTTTCCGCGTGCGAAGCACAGAGGAAACAGATAAACGAGAAGGAAAGGACGCGAAGGGAAAGAAAGTCCTCCAGTTTTCTTCACATACGCCCCTCTGCAGGGTTGACTGATGGAGACACAGATGTGAAAGAGGAGCAGCTGTTCGGCGCTCTCAGGTGTAATTAAGAAAAGGCTCGGTCACACAGAAAGGCCCCGAGAGGCCCGACGGAGCGCCGAGGATTCGGCACGCCTCAGAGAACAGCGAGATCCGGCAGTGGGCTTCCTACAGCTTGTTACAGTGAGAGACTTTAAATGGATCAGCTTAATTGCCGAGGCATCTCTCAGACCATCTGTGTGTGTGGGAGGGCGTACTTGAGCTGCAAGTGCATGGCTGTCTCTGCTCTGTGTTCAGGCAAACGGAGCCATCGCGGTGACGGAGCAAAACTGAAGTTCAAAAAAAAAAAAAAAAAAAAAATCAATGAAATCAGGCAGGAAATTGTGTTTAGACAAGTTGTTACTTAGAGTCTCTTGTGCTCACTTGGGCTCGTCCAACTTCTGCAGAACACACTGAGACGTGTGACCAGACTCCCAATTTCTAGATTATCTAGAAATTTCTGCCTCTCAAACGCACACGCACTCACGCAGCTCCACATCTCTCAGCAACGATCGCACGTTCCCTCCTCCCTCCGCCCCGACCGCCCCTCCGCCCACCATACCCACCCACGGCAGCTCTTTCTGTCCGACCAAGAGGCCATGTTCGGTGGAATCGGCACGTCTGCCCGACGCTCCCTGGCGGCCGCCGGGCTGAGCCTGCTGGGGCCCGATCTGCTGTAATTTGCCAGGCCCATTACTCCCACAAATGTGATGGCTGCGAGCCCTGTGAGTGTGAAACAGTTGGTGGGATAAAGAGAAAGTGAAAGAGAGGGAGACAGAGAGAGAGAAAGAGAGAGAGAGAGCAGGGTACCATGCTATTGCTGCTGTCTAGCCACAGTGTCTGAGAGCGTGTGATGCTTTCGTGCTAATGGCGCCAATTATGCACCAGAGAGCATTGCTGATGGGCTGGTTTTACAGTGAGAGTGCAGGGGGAGAATGCTTTCAGGTGGAAGCCTTTGAGTCCAAAAAACAGGTAAAAAAAATAAATAAAAATAAAATAAATGTTAGAGACAGGAAGGAGACGAGCCACTTGGGGCTTTTCTGTCCTAATGGCGGTCTGTTCCCTACCCAGACATGCGGCGGTGTCTGGCTGGATCTCAGCCACGCAGGAATTTATGTATGTTATTTTCAGAGGGGGCAATCCAAGCGAGACTAGGACCAATCAAACGCCCTCAATAAAGCCGGCTTCCCTCTCTGAAGTCTCAGAGGTTTTCAGTAGATTTGATTTGAAGTCTATAACCTAGAAAGTAGTGGGCGTGAGGCTGAGTTGTTGTGATACTTGCTCTCTGTCAGATTGTAAAAGTTCAGCTCCTTCATGTGATGAAACTGTCGGAGGGTGGAAGGAGCATCACGGTAATCATCCGGGTTTTTCTAATCTCCTCCAGTAATTGCACTCGTCGTGGGATGCTCATAATCGATATATTGCGGCGTGTTATGCGGCGCATAAGGAAGCGTTTTGTCTCCTGTGATAAAAGGGAAAGACAGCATGTTAGGCAAGAAGTTATTTAATTGGCTCTTCTGGAATGTAGGACGCGCAGGAGTCTTCTGTGAAAGTCTTGATGGGTGGCAGGAGAAAACTTTTAATTTCATTGAATGGCGTTGTGCTGTACATCCATACAGCAGATAATTACAAGTCTTTGCTCTGAAGCCGAGGTTGTTTTTTTGTTTTTTTGTTGTTGCACACAGCAGGGTTCAACAACAAAACAGCAGCTTGTTCAGTCATGTGCAGATACTGTTAGATTAAAGCCGAAGCAAAAAAAATAAAAAATCAGGAGAGCTCGCTCGCTAGACGGGAAAGTGAAAATGAGACCATCTATATTCAAGAGACCTCTCGTTCAAAAACAATCACACAGACGAGGATTGTGAACACACGCCAGCGCAGCCACGCCTTTGATGCACAGATGGTGTGTGTAAACTTTCCTGTTCCACCTCCTGCTCTTCCTCTCCTCCCCTCCGCTGTAATCGCTCTCTCCTGGTCTCTCTCATCCCTCATGTCCCACATTCTTCCCTCCTCTCATCGTGCTGTGTGTGTGTGTGTCACTCGTCGGAGAAGCACTTCGGCTTGCGTCCCCGTCCCACCTAAATTTAATAAACGAGGCCTTGCAAAATTGGTGAGCGGGGTGCGGACGCCGCGGCTGGGTACATGTTAGATGAAAGCTTCGGTTCATAAAGACGGCCTGCTCCGTCTGTAATTTTTTGGAGTCTTCATACTAAAGCAGCCTGTTATGGGATCGGCGGCTGGGGCGAGATAAATTTATGCCAGATGATCCTCATCTCTCTAAACGGCTCGCTGGACAGGACAGCAGGAAGACAACTGAGGCGAGCCGGGTCAGGGGTTTTGTGAGCTTCGGGATAACAAGCAATCACACCGACTCAGTCTCTGGGTCTGATTGGGGTCAGCACGGCTGAATTCAATCATAACCTCCCATTAAAAGTCAAGGAAGATTATGCAAAGAAAAAACTTCAGATATATTGGAAAAGATTTGGAATCAAGCTTATTTCTTAGATGAAAAGATTGGTCACTTAAGAAGCTAAACTCGGGTTAGCGCAGCTGGAAATGGGAAAACAGCTAGCCTAGCTTTATCCAAAGGTAACAAATGTTTTGGTGCATAATGGAAATGCACTAATACCCTATATGATCTCATATATCCTTTGTATTCTCTTTTAGATAGGCATTGTTCTGTGGAAACCTGCAGCGAGAGTAAACTTGTAATGAGCGCTGGCTTCCATGCATGTGCCATAAATGTCAGGATAGATAAGAGGACTTGATTAACAACTATCAACAATGTCAAGTGAAAAACAACTCCATATACGGCACCGCTGAACCTTGCACTTCCACTGTTTAGATGAACCTGAGTAAGTATTGCAAATTCTCTGTGAAAGTCAGAGACGCAGCGGGAGTCTCTCACCATCTTTCTCCCTGAATAAAACCGTAAAAGATACTGATTGCATCCAGTCTCTCACCAGAATACATCTCTGTACGGAAGGAAGCTGAAGATTTGAGTTTAACAGAGGTCAGCGTGAAAGCACCGCACGGTCTCAAGTAGGTCTGTCTACATGATGTTCCGAAGACGAGACACAATATGTTTGTCAGGTTAACATTCGGCATCTTGTGGCACTTTTCAGACTTACTTAGACATGTAGCACCCACCTAGTCCAGACCAGGCACCCCCACCCCATAGCAATGACACTCCTTGATGGCAGCAGGATGCAGCCTGACACACACACACACACACACACACACACACAAAAACAGCACAAGGTGTTGACCTGGCCTCCAAATTCCCTAAATCCCAAACGGATCAAGTGTCTTTTGGATGCACTGGAACAAGTCTGATCCACAGAGGCTCCTCCACTCAACCCGTATGACCCAAAGGCCCCGTCTAACGAGATTCTGTTTCAAGACTCATGCCCGTTCTTTGATGAGTCACAAGGGACACCTACATAGTATTGGGAAGGTGGTCATAATGTTATACCGGATCTGTGTGTTTAGCATGGTCAACCTTCTCCTTTAAATGAAATAATTTTGGTTCTCAGCTGTCAGATAATAACTTGTTGAGGAGTTCATAGCTGCTGCCTGTGCAATACTAGCGAGAAATAGAGAAGAGCCTGCCGGTGTGCCCTGTGTTGGTTGTTTGCTGAATTAAATTTAGCTGTCTCTGCTGGGTGAAATAAGATTTCTTTTCGCCTGCTTATTGCACTTACAGCACGAGAGCCTCTCAAATGAGATGGAGTGTGTAGACGCACAAGCTTCCCTCCCCAGGCAAACTTCGCGAGACCTGCTTTCCCTCGTGTCAAGATGACTGACGGATAACCTGACTGACGGATCGCGTCTTTCAAAAAAAAAAAAAAGGGGGAGTGGAAGGTGCGGGGAACAGCCAGGCAAGCCCAGATAGAGAAAAACAGTTAGTGAGCCGAGAACGCGGGGGTTACCCCTAACAGTCGATAGATTGCAACCGAGCATTTCCAACCCATTTACGATGACATACTGCTGTCATTTCACAGATCAGATACGGGGGCGAATCATAGAGATGTGGAGAAGAAAGAGTGCAGATTGCTGAAACAGTTGTTAAGAGCCTGAGCTTTACAGAGGAGAGAAAATGTAAGGCACTCTGAATCTTTAATGCCAGCGCACATCGGCTATCTGATTCTGTGCTCTTTGCGTGTGGTGAGGAACAAGTGTGGGCATAGCTAAATGAGGAGGCCTCTGGAGGATTCAGTTTTTTAGCTCGCAGAAAATTGTACTTTTTCTTATAGCCTGTTTCAAATCTGGCTAAGAAGCTGTGGGGGCGTTCGGCGGCTCAGCGCCGGGGAATCGATGCTGTAGGCAGGCGGAGGGAGGGATCAGAGCGGAGAGAACAGAGGACGGGCCACCCTTGTATCACTCACAAGGAGTTCCTGCCAGCTTGTTGTCCTTTGAGCTGGTAATGTGCCTCAGCTCTGAAGCACCAGAAATGCCTGTTCTGCGTCTGCGTAGGTAGATTTCCAGCCCCTCCGGTTTCCATTTCTGCGATAATTTCTGATTGCCTCTGCTTTGGTGAATTACACTGCCTGAAACATTTAAGCTCAGCTTGGATGAGAGAAAACAACCTCGGAAATAGAAAGTAAAAGACGCATGCAAAAGAAGACTGTATGGAAAAGGAATGAGCTGCTGCAGAAAGCGATATATTATTTCTCCAATCTCTCTGTGAATCTCCATAAAGATACCTTTCAGCCGGCGTGACTCTGCCACAGTGGGAGATGAATCTGAAAGACGGCAAACAGAATCCACCCCCTATTCCCAGGAGTAATGGAGCCGTCACTGGCTAAACCTGACCCCACAGTAACCCCCAGGGGGTAATGATATGGTACCCATCCCTCCACGGCAGGGGGCCCGGAAACAGAGTGAGGAGTGGGCAACATCTGATGATAACAGTCATCTTCACAGGAATGAGGAAAAATGGAGGTCATTGTGTCACGGGAATCTCGCGGGAGTCGTGTGTTTGTGTGTGTGCGCGCAGAGCTCCATTTAAGGGGATGGTGGGAATCCCTGCAGAGAGAGTGGCACAGAAGCACGACTGACACGCTGGTGGGATGCCGGGGTGATTGTTGATGCCTGACTGGAGCTGATGAAGTTTGCCTCCTTGAAATATGGGAAATATCTGGTCCTGCGTGCAAACCCATTACAAGACAGATGGAGACAGAAGCACTGTCACATTTTAGTGAGTGGTGTCTCACCGCGCAGGTTACAGCCCCTTGCCTTTCCAAGACGTAATGAAACGTACCCTACGGCATCAAAGCGTAATGCACGGCAAGGCAATCTTGCATCCAATCTAGAGACTCAGCTCCAGTAGCCCTGTGCGGTCTCTGGAGGGATGAGACATGCCTCCTCGCTCAGCCTCTCGCCGCTCTCCATCCGTGGCGCATCTCCAGCTCTGAATCCAGTTTGGCTCTGGACGCCTGCGCTCGGTTCCACCGAATCTCTCTCTCTCTCTCTCTCTCTCCACACACACACTTTTACAAATGCAGCGTGCGGAACTGGACCGTCCGGAGAAGTAGCATCGGATCAAGATCGCTAATGGTAAGGGAGCTATTTTTTATTTATTTTTTTATTTTCCCGTCTGTTGTGCTTTTACGCGCCGAGAACGAAATGTGACAGAGGGTAGATGATGGAGAGGAAATTAACAGAAATACAAAAAAAGAGGAAAAAATACTCCAACGATGAGTCCACACGACGACTGAAAGTGTGTCTGAGCTGCACAACGGTGAGTTTATCGTGTCCTCTTTTTACTTTATGGGATGCGGTTTTACTACAATAGTCCACTCTTGTTTTGTTGCAAATCTGTTTATTCATTAAGAAAAGAAAAAAATGCACGACCTGTCTATAACATTATGACTCCAGATAGAGTTTATGGCAGCATCCAATCACAGTCCTTGTGTTTTAAGTGTTTGCAGATGCAAATTGAGCCTTTCCATCACAACCACTCAAACATGTGTAGATGGAGAGTGCTCTCTTATAACTCCTAATGTATATGTTTTATCTTTAAGGGACTTTACTGTTATTTATTTGCACAATTTTTGTTGTGTCTTTCTTTTTGTTTGCATTGTTTTTTAAGCGAACCAGGAAACCTAGAGGCTGCAGCTAGCATCCTTTAAAAGGAAATACTGTATTCATCGTGGAGAGGATCTGATGAAGTGTTGACCTTTTTCTTCATTATTCCTTCCTTTCCTCCCAGTGCCTTTTCTTTCTGTGTATATGTGTGTGTGTGTGTGTGTGTGTTTGCATGCTGGAGGGATCATGTAGGACAAGACTCATCTTTTCTCCTATCAGAGGAGCTCGTCTGTAGCCCGGGGTCAGATGCATCTCCTCTGAGCGCTGCGGTGCTCTGCTCTCTGCCCGTGGCTCTCTCTCTCTCTCTCTCTCTCTCTCTGTTTGCGTGGATGTGTGCATGCTGTGGTGTAGGGAGAGACAGAGGAAGAAGAGGAACAGAGGCGAGAAAGACCAACAAGAGACCTGAAACTCTTCCTACTGCTCAACTCTCTGTTTTTTTGGTTTTTTTTTCCCAGGATTGATCCTCCACCGCTGCCAGTAAACATCCCTACTCAGAGGATCTGTGAGCACACCGAGGCGCCTTAATAGAAAAATCTTTGCCACTGTCACATCCTTCAATCACTTGCATCCCAAATCCCTCAGTCCCACCCTCATCACTAACTTCTAACCTCATTTGTTGCCTTTGTTTTCCACAGAGGCAATTACCTTCTCTGCTACCAACACTAATGCCGCTCCTAGCCGTGTTATCTCAGCAGCAGTAACGCATGTGCTCACTGAATTTACAACTCAGACCTGCCGGAGGAGTATGCGGCACACGGTGTAGTCTTTGGCTGATCCCGTCCCTGAGGTTTTTTATCCCGTGTAAGCGCTGTTATTGTTTGAGGAATACAAGAGCTGAGACCCTCTGCAGCCCGCAGTCCCCTTCCAGCTGTTGACAGAGCGTCTATTATTCCTGGTGTGAGTCCCAATGCGGGAGGAGGTATAAACCGTGGACTTGCAAATCAAATTGCTTTAATCCGGTGAAGCATCTGTCTTCATTCTCCAGAGGGCAGCAGGGAGAGAAGCTCTGAGCCCTGATCGTAACCGGAGAGGAAAACAAAACCTGTCGCTGAGATATTCTGTGATGCGTCTTGGTCAGCCAGCTGTGCAGTAGCTGCACGTCGGGCTGTGGATGAGAGGAGGAGTTCCTTTATTAATATTTATATTATATTTATAAGTGTCAGACCTGGTTAAAAGTTTGGTGAAAGTTTCTCATCATCTTCAGTCATTCGCACAGTCGTTATATTTCTCGGTCTTCCCCCCTCTCTCTCTCTCTCTCCCTCTCCTGTCCTTCAGCAAACTGAGACACAGCTTTGAAGTCGCTCTGAAACAAGAGACAAACAACACAGTGTCCCTGTTTCTGTCATCCTGTCTGCAACTTGCAGAGTAAGAAGTAAAGTTTCTCCCCCCGATGAGTTCATTCTGCCGTTTTTAGCTGTACTCAAACAGAATGGCTCATGATGTCAGCTCGATTTCTTTTCCCCTCACCCACAGAGTAAACGTCTTTGGGTTGGCGCTGTTTGTGATTAATGGAACATCAAAAGCTCAGTGTGATACATTCCTGAGGATATGAGTCTGCCAGGGACACATAAACATCATTAATGAACAAGAGGCAGACTGGAGAGAGGGAGAGAGACGGGGTGACAGAAACAGGGTGAGGAAGAAAACAGGAAGGGAGTATTTATTTTCGTCTGTAATATGATGTATATTTACCTGGGGTTTTGATGATGATTGCATCTGCGCAGCCATTTTGAGTGATGGAGAGACGGTTTGCGCCCAGAGATCTTGTGTGATTACTTACCAACAGCATATAGGAGGAACGGATGGCAGCAGATTTCTTTTTTTCCCCCTAAACCCGTTTGGAAAAATCACATCTCCCTTTGCTCTTTCATGCCCAATGGCAAAGAACTCAGAAGTGTACAAAGGAAACTTCCCTGCTCATCTATGTGAAGACAGCTATATTTATCTGGGTATGTAGCTCTCTGCTGCGCTTAGAGGCTTAATTACCCAAAAGAGAGGGGAAGCACAGATGAAATGCAATTATGCAACAGTGCATGCGGCATCCCAAATAGTGCAGCTATTGTGGGCAAGGAGATGGCTGCGTCCATTTTTTTTTCTGCAGAATAAATCTGTGGATCTTTCAGTAAGCAAATCCTGAACCTTTAAACTGTTTATTCAAAGCATTTAAGCTGCTTATGCTAAAAGGTGTGCTGTCTGTTTCCTTTCTGAGTCAAGAATGCTTTTTTGGGAGGACGCTGCATATGTGTGGTCAAAGGACCCGAGAGTGGGATTTACTTTTATTTAGTTGCATGCACTGAAACCGAATATGCACAGAAGAACCTTTATAGTGGCTGAAAACGCAAAAGAAAACATGAAAAACTTGTTCCCTATGTTGATATACTGGCTTATTCTAAGGTTAGGAAAGTACAATTATTAATTTCAGGTGATTACTCACGAACAACAACATTATTACCAATGTTATATTCCATTTTTGGCAATAGATTGCAGGGCACTCCCTTAAAAAATAGTTTCACTAACAAGACCACACCTCTTGATATTCAAAGTAGTTTATTTGACCAGGTTAGGAGATCAAATGGAGGGGTCGAGGGGATGGGAAAGAGATTGGAATAGCGACTGATGATGATCCTTGGAAGTCTGGATGTAGGAACCGAGGGAGAGAGATTCAGGGTGGGGGCATATCTCTGCAGGTGTCGACTCCTTGACCCCCCGGTTTCTGTAAAGGGATTGTAAAGAAGAAGAGAGGACAGAGAGGGTTGGGGTGGAGGGGTTTGAGAACTGAGTCAAATGGGCGAGGAGAGGTTAAAAGCGCCTAGATAGGAGGGTGCAGATAATCGGGTGTTTGCTCGGTGGCCCTGTTCCTGAACCTCAGTTATTTATACTTCATTAGTAGTCATTTTGAATACTTGTAGTAGTACACAAGTACTCGAACAAGTTCACCAGAAATGAAGATGGCATTTAGCGGGACAGAGCGATTACAGGACGCTAAATTAATCCAGTTAGCAAGAAGGTCCCGGTTTTGAATCCATGGGCCGACTGTGTTATGTTTATGTTCTCCCTGTGTCTGCGTGGGTTCTCTCCAGGTACTCCGGCTTCCTCCCACCATCCAAAGACATGCTCATTAGGTTAATTGGTGATTCTAAATTGGCCGTAGGTGAGAATATGAGTGTGAAGGTTGTCCGTCTGTGTTAGCCATGCGATGGATTGGCGACCTGTCCAGGGTGTACCCCGACTTTCGCCCAGTGACAGCTGGGATAGGCTCCAGCACCCTTCACAGGAACAAGCGGTTACAGAAGATGAACGAATGAATAAATTAATTAATCCAATAAATACACTGATCACTCTCCTCTAGGGCAACAGTCCAAACACACGTGTGGTAACGTTGTATAATCTAAAGCGTGTTGGTCCCCATTCCAGCTGCAGCTTCTTAATCTTGAAGCTATCATTTTAAGAAGCCAGGAGATCGGTTGGCAATGAGTCCTCATCCGCTACGTAGCCATGGCGACCATTGAGGGTTACAAGTGCCCATTGCCCCCCCCGCAAATTTTGCACTGCGTGATGCCAGGCTTGTCGGTGTGAGTAGTACGGAAGAAGGCGATAAGAGACTCTTGTAAAAATACTTTAGCAAGCTTTTGTGAAGGGTGGTTGAATGTTTTATTTAATTTTTTTATTTTCCTGGCTACAGTGCGTTAAATAGCCATTCAATGCTAAGTTAAGCTCACTGGTTCATGTTGCTGATACAAGGTGGAGTCCATCTTCTTAGCACACCAGTCCATTTGGCTAAAATGACTTTAGCAGAAATCGCTGCTCAAGGGACGAATCCTGAACCGGCAGGGTGAAATCTGGGTTAGAAAACTTAATGACATGTGCTGCACACCTTTTACTGCTG
This sequence comes from Planiliza haematocheilus, assembly GCA_005024645.1. NCBI lineage: Eukaryota > Metazoa > Chordata > Actinopteri > Mugiliformes > Mugilidae > Planiliza > Planiliza haematocheilus. The sequence continues at coordinate 8,145,969 of SRSE01001415.1, read as the reverse complement.
AAGTGCCCTTGAGCAAGATTGCCAACTGCTCCGGCTAGAGCTTCTCGGAGCTCAGCAGCAACCTGCGGGCGCGAATGTGTGGAAACTGCATATGTATGAAGTTGGGAAAAAAAAGCATCAAAATGAAATCTCATTCTGTGTGTGTGTGTGCCTCTTTTCCTTCCCCCGGCGGCAACAGCGTGAAGGATGTAGAGCCAGAGGTGGGGGGAGGATGGAGTGCTCCTGGAAGACGGTGCTGCTGCTGGTCTGTGCGTCCCTAGGGGTCCAGTACACGGCCATCCGGACCCTGAGGGACTCTCTGTCTGGACCCTGTCAGGGAGCCTACCGCTGCCAGAGCAGATTCCACCGAGGTATTACCTGTCGGCCTCATGAGAGTGTCCCACATTCTGTACAAAATCATATATTTAATGCAAAAATAACTTCAATGTAAAATCTGTTGCTGCAGTGTTTTTGGTTAACAACACCAGCCGACACACACAGACTTGCCCTCAACGCTTGGTTGGTAATATTGTTTATATTTTAGCCATTTGAAAGAAAACTTCACATTTAGAAATTCAGTAAGAGGAAGAAACAGCATCGAGAATCAGGCCGCGGCGCCACTGACGCAAGAGAAAAGGGGAAAGCAGATCACTGAACGAGGGAATTCCCTACAAGCGGAGAGGACAGGCCAACGAAACACGCGTGATCCATTTCACAATGATTCTCTAATTTATCTCCATTAATCCCAGCTCAGAGCACAGATGTAGCAACGCGCTCCTGCCTGTGTACAAAAGTAGGATCCCTTTTGCAATCAACTCCTCATCAGCGGTAATTACACGTTAGCTATTTGTGCTATTTTTGGAGATCCGCCGTTTCATAAACCCCTCGGTAACCACCAGCAGACAAGCAACTTACTCAAGCATGTTCTCCCCCTCAATTATTTACACTTTATTGGCTCGGTTCAGTAGTTCTCCTGGACTAAATCTCCCTTTAGGGAGCTGAAATCTTTCTTTTGAAATGAGTGAAATAACTTTTGTTTTGAGAGATATCTTAAGGAAAAGTTATGAAGATGACGTCGGTATCGCGTTAAATGATTAACACGGTATAAAACGTGTTTTATTTTCTCAAGACTCCAGGTGGAGATCCTTTTGTGATGACGGCTGGTCGCCAATCGAGTCACCTCGGAAGCACATCCTGCTGTTTGCCACCACGCGCAGTGGCTCCTCCTTCACTGGGCAGCTCCTCAACCAGCATCCCGAGATCTTCTATGTGTTTGAGCCGCTCTACCACGTCCAGCAAGCCTTCACCAATTCCAGCAGCAGGCTGCGTCGCACCCTGGACCGCCGGGCCCTGCTGGGGGCCTACAGGGACCTGCTCCTCAATCTGTACACGTGTGATCTTCACTTCATGGAGAGCTACATCCGCCCCGAGCCCCAGGACCACGTCACAAGTTCCTTCTTCCGCCGAAGCTCCAGTCATGCCCTCTGTTCCCCTCCCGTGTGCTCGGACGGGGTGGATGCGGCGGCCCCTGAGCCGCCTGATGAAACCTGGTGTCCTAAGAAGTGTGGGGCCCTGAACCTCACCCTAGCCTCTATGTCGTGTCTGTCAAGAAGACATGTGGCCATAAAGACCGTGCGGGTCCCTGAGGTTGGGGACCTGCGCACTCTGACAGAAGATCCACGTCTGGACGTGAAGATCATCCACCTGGTGAGAGACCCCCGAGCCATCCTCGCCTCACGCATGATGGCGTTTTCCGATCAGTTCCGCGCTTGGAAAATATGGAACGCAACAGGGCGGCAGCCTCGTTACGTGGACCTGTCGCAGATCACCAGCACCTGTAAGGACATGGCAGCGTCTGTGGAAACAGGCCTGCGGAGACCGGCTTGGCTGCGCGGACGCTACCTGCTGGTGCGGTACGAGGACTTGGCGTTGAACCCAAAGGACAAGGCGACTGAGATCTACAGGTTTGTGGGGCTGGAGATGGAGGACAGGGTGAGGACATGGATTGCAAAGAACACCAACAGTAATGCGTCGTCGCCATCCGAGTGGAACTACAGATACTCCACCACCCGGGACTCCAGGGCGACAGCAGAAAGCTGGAGGCTCCGTCTGGGATTCGACATTGTGAGAACGGTTCAGAATCTGTGCAACGACACTCTGGCTCTGCTGGGATACAAGCAGGTTCACTCTGCAGCCGAACTCCGAAATCTGTCGCATAGTTTGGTGGAACACAGGACATTTCAGCCAGTCACATAGTTTAAAAACAGGTTTTTGCTATTTGTTTATTTATTTATTTCTACTGAGTTTCCCATCTGTCAAATGCTGATAAAATGAATGTAATTTATCTTATTTTCGAACACGTAAAGTAATAGAATATTTTCATTTTTTTATGGTTTTGTTAAATATATTAAAAGTGCCAAATTTCAAGTGTGTGACGATCCAAAAATAAAGTCTGTGCTGCTGAATGTGCAACAACTCTGGACTCTAATGGGACAAAGTTACCGTTTGTTTTGTTTTTAATGATTTAACATAAATGGCAAAGGAAACACAGAGTAAACCTGACCTCAGTGCAGTCGAAGAAGAAGCGATGCTCCTGCAGGGTGACACAAGGCACAGGATTTGTTTGTTACAAGAGCAGATGTGAAAGAAACAGAAAAGAAATTATAGGGCTTTCCTTCCAAGTGTCTCTAATGCATTTTGGAAAGGGATTAAAATGTCACATATCGTAGGTAGAAAATCTTCGCCGGTGCAATCCTCTGCAGTGCACAGCAGCTCTGTTCTCAGGATGTGCGAATATATATATATATATATATATATATATATTTGTTTCCTCACTGTAAATACTGATTAAGTGTTGCAATGCAAGTGTGCAAATGTTACTCTATGTACGTGACATTTTTGTCTGTGTAACTCTGCTGTTTATATTTTTTAGACTTTTTAAAATAAATTATTCATATGGAAGTAATACGTTTCAACCGGCTCTGCTGAAATCTTCTTCCGAGCGCATTTGTTTGATGTGTTTTTTTTTTTTTTTTTCTTTAATCCTGAGAGTAAAGTGGTTAAGTGTCTGAGTTTTAGAACGGAAAACAGTGAACGGTGCAAATTCTCCGTTTCATCTTGTAATCCCTCTGTGTTCGGTTCGTCTTTTAGCCAAATTTCAATCCTGCCCGTGTGTTTGTAGTAACAGATATATATTTTGGACTCATAGAGAAGAGATAATGCGCTCGCTGTATTTCATTTTAGCTTTGAACCTAATAAGAATAACACCAGGATCACTCAGCTCTGTCTGCGGTGAAGTACAATCGGAGATGAGACGGCTGCCGGCTTCCTGCTATTTGAAATTGTTCTTTGTGTCTAAACAGAGAAAGCAAGCGAACCGTCTACAGACACCAGCCCATTTATTTCCATGTAGAGCTGCTCTCTTGAGATAAATGCTGGAAGCAGTTTCCGAGGAAGAAACCACTGATTGACTGTGATTTTCTTGCCTTTTAAATGCGAACATTGCGTGTTCCTATGGAGGCCGCAATTGCGTCCCACTGGGAGCAATGAGCTTTAATGCTTATGCCACTGAAGAAAGGCACTCCAGAGTGAAGGAAAGTATGCAATTTCAGTGGAACGGTCATGCTGCTCTGTGAGTACTTTTAAATCTGAGGTGAAATTGTGCTTTTATGAATGTATTTTTAGACGCCCGGTCCTCCTCTTCCTTCCCGTAGCCGCTCTATAGCTGCTGACACCATGGATATCTCAGCCCAAAGAATTGATCTACAGTTCAAGCCGAAGAGAAACAGGATTTAAGATGCATGGAGAAAAGAGTGGCCGCCTTTCTTTGAACTTAATCTGCAAGGCTACACAAACCGGCCATAAAGCAAAGCTTTATGACACCCGCGGAGATGTGCTTCATCGGTTTTTCCATCCCCACCCTGACACACAAAGCTGCAAGTGGCCTGAGTCAGCCAGTCAGCTAATTACACATTTCTTCTGCACTCAATACCGACAAGCCCTTTTTGTCTGCTTAACTGTGCTGACATATTCAGGTCCTAGCAATACGGGAAACAAGTCTGAGGTGCATGCTGATATAATGCAAAATATCACACAGCTTGTTTGGCGTCAGTGGTCGAAAGCTTCCCGGCAAATCTGTGAGATGAACTCAAGCGCCCAGTCACTGATCATATTTACTTTAACCAATCAGTTCCAGTGTGACCTGCACCGTTGGCACTAGTCGCTGGATATTACGTGATCATATAGCATGAATCAAACCATCTTTTTTCCGCATAACCCGGGACTGGACAGCTCTGTACGGCCTACCTAAGACTCTTCCTTTCACACAGGTGCAAAACATATGTGGTAGCCAATGGCTGTAGTCTTTGTGGTGTGTTTCCACCATTTAGTCATTCGTTTTCTGTAACCGCTTGTCCTCCGGAGGGTCACGGGGGATTGGAGCCCATCCCAGCTGTCACTGAGCGAGAGGCAGGGTAAACCCTGGACAGGTCAGCAGTCTATCACAGGGCTAACACAGAGAGACAGACAACCATTCACACCTATGGCCAATTTAGAATCACCTATTAGCCTAACGATGTCTTTGGACGGTGGGAGAAAGCCGGGGTACCCTGAGAGAACCCGCACCGACACAGGGAGAACATGCAAACTCCATACGGAAATGTGGATTCAAACCCAGAACCGTGAGACCACCACATCACTGTGCATCATGTTTAGCTATTTTTTATGTTGCCTGTTTTTCCTGCACGCATGTTCCCTCTTAAAGTCGAGTCACACTTCCTTCTTCGTTTACTTTCTCAGATTAGTTCGGCTAATTCACAATCTCGCCACGTACCTCCTAACTGCTGCAGAAGTGCCACACGTACGGCTGGCTGGAAATTTCCACTCCACACTGTCCTGGCTTGACATATAAATCTGAAGTGCAGAGGTCGGATCAGATGCAAGAGCTCACATGCAATTATTGAATTAAAAAGAAAAAAAACGAGGGGGTCCGGGCGCTGAGGTGTTATAAGGTGAAATAGAAATTCATATTCTGTAAATGGTTTGTGTAGAGGTTGCACGCTGAAGAATCACAGCCATAGCTGAATGGAAACGTGTAGGGAGAAGGTCTGACTCCTGTCTTTCTGCGGCTTTCTGCAGGTCTGAGTGTCCAAGTTGCTTTCAGACTTGTTTCCTTCTCTTGACTAAGCTCCTCTGGAGTCAAATTGTGTAGTCGGGAGGCTGGCTGCGAGCGCTGCATGTGTGTAGATAACGCAGAAATGGGCAGAGGCTGATTTTGTTGAGATATTTTTCATTAAATCTTTTATCGGCAGATAACAAAGCGAACAGCGGGACGAACTAAGAAATTCTGTGGAGATGGAGGCTTGTTAGCGAAAGGAGGGGAGAGAAACACCCTCAAGCTGAGAGGTTTAAAGTCTGAGTAGGCTTTGACTTCTGTGCTCTCATCTACACTGTGAACAAAAATAAAAAAATAAAAAAATAAAAAGGGTTCTCCCACAGGGGACAATAAAGAACCACATTAATATGGCGGCTAATGGTGTGATTATTATCTAAAAAACGAACGGACGGAATAATTTGTCCCAATTATTTCCTTTGCTTCTCTCCGTGAAACTGCTAAAAATGAAAAGCTTTATCTGCAATTAAAATTCAAGACGGATGAATATCACAGCTTCATTGTTGTTGAACAACTCCGGGTCGCGGGCCTCGAGGAGCGCAGACCCAGCGTGAAGCAGCTCCAACAATGTTGTGTTAAGCACCCTCTTGACCTTCCAGCGCCACTGTAGCGTCGGTGTCAGTCGCTTCAGCTCAATCATATAAATCCCCCCTTCTGCTCGGTCCCGGCGCCTGCCTGCAATCACCGGCCTTAACCGTTTCCTGGTCATAATGAGATGTGGGAGCGGAGCAGGCTGTGAGACGTCCTTGGAGTCGCTGCTCCAGCTGCAGGTGTGTCATCCAGGTTCATTATCCCGTGGTTGATTCTTTATGGTCCTTATCTGGGCGAGCAGCCAGAAAGTCGGCAAATTATAAACCGTCTCGCTGTCACGCTGATACATAACCGCACGTTTTGATAAAAATCAATGTCATTTTCCGCACATGCATACGCCCATAAACATACAGGCGTGTTCGGAGAGCAGCGTGGATGTGGAGTGTTGGAGGCCTGACGCAGGTGATATCCAGCAGGGAGGCGGAGAGAACAATTCCTGCCCTCCTGCGAGCTCCACAAATTGCCCTCCTTAAAAGAAAGCATTGATCTAAAAAAAAAAAAAAAAAAGGGTCATGGGCTGCTGAGAGCCAAACACGTAACATATTGACAATCTTGTTATAATGACTTGTGAAAAGTGCTCCTGATGACAGAGGAGGCATCAACAGGAAATGGGTATTCCTATTTCGGATGAGGCCGCGCGCACCCGGGCACTTAAAGGCAGTTTTTCACAGCGGACACTTTTATATAAAAATCATGACAAAATAAATCGAACGCTCGTGACGTTCTGGCCCGGCATCTTTCTCTCTATTGACGTGACCATAAAGTCCCAGTGGCACTGGTATGAACCGTTTGCATTTTTCACTCTCTTTGCTGGGAACCAAAGAGGTCATTTATGGGGAGATTAAGGAGCATTTGAGATGGAATGAAACCACTTTGAGCTCCGGTATCTTTATTACTGGAGCCACACAGGCCCTGAGCAGACATCAGCCTCTGTCACACGCATCATTCAAATACTGTTATTTCCCTCCATGCACGCAGTATAGATACACACGAACATGCATCCTTGCCTTTCATATGGTCAGATTTACCTCCACTATTCTGCTCTGTCATCTCACAGTGTGCACTACAAAAATACTCTTTCCTGTTATTGTATTTTGCTGCACTGAGAGTTGCATTTTATGACTTTTCTCCCCAAGCATTTTTTCTTTTCCTTCCACGGTGAGTTCACACACAGATTATTTAATGTGTTTTTCCACTGATCCTAATAAGGAGCTTTCATAGCGGACATCAAAAGGCCCGGCATGCGGAGCTTGCATCTTGAGTAGAGAGCTCCTCAAGGTAAAGGAAAGCAAGCAGGCCTCCGTCAAACTTCAGCACCGTCAGCAGAACGCTGCAGTTTAGAGAGGCACCAGCAAATCCCGGCGACATGCATTTCATAGAGCAGTGAATAAACTTTAACATCTCCAATCAATTTAAGGCAACCGCCGCATGCATTACTGTCAGCGGGACATAAATCACGAGTTTACATCTTTACAACTATTAAATGCTCAATTGATCTCGTCCTTTTTTGCTCCGTTGGTTGGAAAATGCGTTCTGCGAGGGCACGGTGATTACTAAACTGCTGTGATGTTGCAAAGGGTAATTAGGTATATTACAATCTGAGTTAATAGGCATAAGACGTTTTCAATTTTAAGGAGGCTGTGAAATGCTGAGGCTATTTTGAGCCTTTTTTTTTTTTTTTTTCTGTGATGAAGCACAATGAAGCAGCGGCGGGAGCTCTGGCAAGACAGAGAGCTCATCCAGAGAGGGAAAATGAGAAATAACACAGCGTCAGGCATGAGGCAAGTAATAGCAGGCTTGAAATGTGAAAGGGAAAGTCGTACTTAGATCGTCTGCTATAAAAAAAAAATACAGTTAAACTTTGAACTTTGAAATATGTGTATTATTTTTACCAGCTGATCAAAAATACTTACTAAAGGTTTGCTTGTTATGAATAAAATGATATAAAAGAAAAAGAAACAAAAGTGTACCCACGTTTTGGACTATTCCCTAATCTTAGATGTGTGTTGTTATCGTTTCAGTCTTCAGACTATATCTGAGAAGGCTGCATGGACCTTGTTTTAGATTTTCAAATTTGCTTCTAAATTCAGAAATGAAAGCTGGAAAACAGTTATTTAAATGCAAAAACAAAAAATTACAGTCTGTAGTTTAAAATGAAAAAAGAGAAATATAATATTGGACTTCATATTCTTGCTACTAGTGATTTAAAAAAATAAAGTGGAACTAGTCGAAATTTTTTGAGTGCAATGTGCAATGGTTGAATTGTTAATTCATTGCACATTATCTGAATTTGCTGCACCTAAACAAAATGTCAGATCAGATAATTATAAGGCAACTGCTTTATTATTTTATAATTTTATAATTATTTATAAAGCTCACTGAGGAATATAAGTTTAAATCCATTAATGATACCGGCGAAGTCGGCGTCTAACTGTCGAAATGAACGCGTTCCGTGGCAGATAATGCGTTATTTAGAGGCAGCCACTCCCTCTATATAAAAATACTGCTGATCTACTAGTGCAAATAACACTAAAGTTATATGGGTGAGTAAACAATTGTATCTTATGCAAGGAACAAGGTCCAGCTTGTAAAAAACAGTGGTTCCTCTTTAACAGTTGTGTATTAAGTACATGTATTGTGTTTTTATCCTGTACATACAAACCAGCTGAGTAACAGTCGAATACATAGTCAGGTATGTTGGTCTGGAGTTGCTCCCTTGCTAAGTGATTATGCTCTGATTGCTTTTAGGACTATCTCATTGCATGCAGACGTGTTTTTTCTTTTGAATGAAACACGCCCTATGATGGATAACGATCACATCCTCAATCAGGTCCTCAAATCCACTGCAGAGGAAATCTGCAAAGGGATGGAGCACAGCCGATATCGGCAAGCTACAGCCAAGAGGATTCACTTTGTCAAGGAAGGACAAAGGCCAGAGAGAACACACGAAGAGCTGCTCTGTTGGTTTGGCTCTCCATGACCCGATGACACTTGATCTTGGGGGCACAGCTGAAGATCCACACTGAGCCCTGACATCATCTTGGTCTCTGAGGCCACAAGACAACTGATTTTGCTGGAGCCAGCACTCCCCTGGGAGGAGAGGATGAAAGAGGCTTGAGAGAAAAAGAGGAAAAAGAAATACTAGACGAATGGGTGGACGGCCAGATGGAAGTGGAGCGATCGACCCTGAGCAAGGCCAACGGTACACTGGGCAAAACAGGCGCCAGCCGAAGAAGAGCCACAAGCAACAACATGGAGACAGCAGAGAAAGCATCTAGATCAGGGGTGTCAAACTGATCCGTGAAAAAGCCATGTGGCTGACAAGTTTTTGTTCCAATCAAGCAAGAGGACGCCTGAAATGACTGCGTGAAGGCAGTTCAGTTGATTGACTGAGCAAAGTCAGAAGTCAGGTGTGCTGCTGCATAGTCGGAATGAAAACCTGCAGCCACATGGCCCTTTCACAGATCAGTTTGACACCTGTAATGGTTCTGGTTGAAGAGCGGAGAGCAGTGGGGGCGGTAGTGTACCACTTGGGCACAGTACGGGGTCTGATTGGCCTCGGTCGGGTCGACTGGAGGATGGTGTCTTGTTGCAAAGCTTCAAACACCCATTGAGTCCAGAAAGCAGCACCGACGATGTGTCTGTGGTTGTGCATCAGAAGATGTATCTGTAACTGAAATCCAAATGGTGTATGAACAGACTCTGGCTGGCTACTGTCTTAAACTATCTTACTATCTACTATCTTAAAGTGCCAATAAATGGTAAATAGATATAGAAATAAAAAGAGAGAGCCAATGAAAATACTAGTTGCCTTGTAGCTCTGAGTGACACTATATATTTTTTTATTTTCTGGTCTCCTCAGCGTGCCCTCAGTAAAATACTATAGATCGCTCTGCTTCTCTAAGCAGTCTTTCTTTTGGATTTTATTTTTTAGAAAACAAAGTCTTAATCTTTTTCAAGTGAGGAACACTCAGATGCTTTAGATGTGGGTACTGCCTGGTCTGCTGCCCTTTCTCCTCCTCCTCCTCTACTGCTTAGCTTGGCGTCTCTTTCTTCTTCTTTTTTTTACTCCCAGCTCCACTTTCAAGAGGACGGTGGGCGTGCAAATGAGGGATTTATTTTTATTTTTTTGTTTTATTTATTTATTTATTTTTCCCTCATCCCTTATGGAAGCCTTTTTCCACAAGGAGGACTCTGAATGTGGCGTGGGCTGCGGTATCACAAAGGGAGTAGGATGGAGGTGTGATCACAGCCCCGCAGGCTCAGATCGGATCACACGTCATGCTTTTCAGTCCCGGTATGTGAGTTTAGCGAGGCCCCCCGTTCTCCCAGCCCACTCATCACAGCCTGCAGCAGCTGAAGGTTTCAGGGCAAGTTTAAAAACACAAAGACTTAAACAGTTTCTCCAGTTCTTTGTCTGGCTTTCATCTAACACACTTTGCATTGAACCACCGTCCCTACGTTTCGCCTGCCTCCCACAGCTCTTACAGTCCAGATAGAGGTATACCAACACTGTCAGCAGTTCCTCAGTGAAATCCTAACTGGCTTTAATTTCCAGACTCATCCATAATTCACCAACACTGGGCACCTAACAGAGCAGCATCCAGCTGGATTAAAGGCCCAAGTGCTGTATCCCTTCCTTTCAGTTTAATTTGAATAGATTTCATATTCATTGAATCGGCATATGAGACACCCAATTTCAATATGTTGAAAAGAAGAAGAAACAGGCGGGGATGGAGTCAAGACGAAGGGGAGTCAGACCCCGACTACAAAAACCTTCAGCACGGGTAGCTGTGAGCTGTTGAGCTTGTATCTGTATTTAGTACAGATACAGACGCACCAATTTTTAGACTTGTATATATGTGAAAGAGGTAAGTGATGAAGAAGGGGCCGAAGGGACGAATATAAATGGGCCTTCTGTGGTGTCTGGTTAGTGGGGGCCTTTGGGACTGATGGGTTGAGAGGAGAGGCCCGTTTGGATCAGGCTTGTTTCAGTGCATCCCACAGATACTTGATCAGTTTAGGATTTAGGGAATTTGGAGGCCAGGTCAACACCTGCAGAGGGGTATAATGCCTTAAGTGTCTGTGGGAGACACAAGTTGTTCCGTTTTATATATGTGCCTGTGCCTCTGTGCTGCCATCAAGGGTTGTCATTGCTATGGGGTGGGGGGGGTCTGGTCTGGTCAAGGTGGGTGCTACATGTCTAAGTAACATCCACACGAATGAATGCCAGGTCCAAAAGTTTCCCTGCAGAACATTGTATTGTCACAAGGTGATCAATGTTATTCACTTCTCCTGTCAGTGGTCATAATGTTATGCCTGATCTGTGTATGTTAAATAGGTAAACTGCAATCTCTGAGACAAAAAAAATAAACCCAGTAAATGCAGTTCCTCACATGGCCTCTTGAGGCAGACTATATAAAAAACTCCATGTTAAAATGACCAACGTTAGAGCATAAATAAACACGTGCAGCCTAAAAAGTTTTCTGTCTCTGCAGCTAATTTGCCCAATTTATGATAACTGTATGCACAAACAGCTGAGTGCCTTTTCACTTTGCCTCAGTTTCATTCAAACTTCACCTCTGGGACTGCAATGAAGCCAGATTCATCGTTCTCCATAGACTACCATGTTCCTGACATGCTAACCGTTACACCTATGACTGGAGTGCATTTTCTTGTTTATGGTCAGCGATTGGACGACCACAGACAAACCCACAATTCTTCCTCCTTCTGGTTCTTAACATTATACATGGAGAAATGCTAGTAATTACAGCAGCATGCTTACACTGCATGCTACCAAGAGTTAGTTAGAAAAAGGCACAGACAAGATGGTGTCCATCTTTTTAAGCTGTTGTTTACAATTAAGTGCTGAATTAAGTGTTGAACTGTAACAATGTTGAGGGACGTCCTGAAGACAGATTCTAAAAATAATGTCAAGAATCAGTACGACAGAGACGTCTTTACTTTATTCCCCACTGCCCATAATGCCATGCATTAGCATCTTTCACCTTCATCTCCCCAGTCTGTTGAAAATCACAATCTCTTAAGGTCTCGCTTCAAATCTCAAGCCGAACTCATAAGAGCCCAGATAAGACGACACGGTGACTTTCTCAGATTTGATAAAGTTCTCATACAGAAACATTACTCAGCTAGTTTTTGCAGGCTGCACTATATAAATGGATCTTAATGTAATCACAGAGTTACGATGCGTGATTTCACCACTGTCAGAGCTAAAATAAAAACATCTGATTAACATGATTTATCTGATTTAAAATAAAACGCATTTTATTTAGTTCTTGTCTGTCACTTTTAACAGAGACCCCCTCTTTAGTTACGCAACACTTGCAGACCCCTTTTTTTCTTCTGTAGCTCAGCTTTTGCAAATCTCAAAGTATCGTGCAATAAATAATCTACTATACCAAGTTCATCTGATTGCGCTTCTCTCTCCTTGCAGAGCTGGCTTGTAACTGTGCTTCTTTCTCTGGGAGAGGAATGAAAACCCAGCAAGCTTCTAATGAAGCTCATTTTTTATGTAACAGCAAAACTTTGCTTCAAGGAATAGTTTGATATTCTGTGAAATACACTTATTCTCTATTCTGCTGAGAGCTAGATGAGAGGATAAAAACTGGGCTCATGTCCGTTCCACTACATATAGCTAATGCTAGTTAGCTTAGCTTAGCTTAGCACAAAGATGGGAAACAACTTGTTGGGTTCTGTCCAAACTGTTTAACACATTATAACTAACTTTTGTCCTTAATGGAGACCCCACAATAACATGTTATATATATATATACACGGATCTGCCACAACCTTATGACAGGAGAAGTAAATAACACTGAGCATCTGTTTCCCAACAGAATGCAATGTCCTGTGAAAAACTTTGGACCTGGGAGCGCCCACCTAGACCAGACCAGACACCCCCACCCCATAGCAATGACACTCCTTGATGACACAGACATATAAACAAAAACAGTTTAGGACCCACCTCCACAAAAAGAAAAAAAAAGAAAAGAAAAGACATGAAAAACAGCACAAGATGTTGACCTGGCGTCCAAATTCACTAGATCTCAAACTGATCAACTATCTGTGGGATGCACTGAAACAAGCCTGATCCGCAGAGGCCCCTTGTCTCAACCCATGAGACCCAAAGACCCAACATCCTGTTGCCAGACACCACAGGACACCCTCAGAAGGCCCATGTCCATTCTCTGATGAGGCACAAGGGAGACCTACACAATCTTAGGAAGGTGGTCATAATGTTATGCCTCTCCCCTAGTTTCCATCCTTAATGCTAAGCCAAACTGAACTCCTCATCTCTGTGGTTTCATGATATTTACATAGATTTTCTCACCCCTCTCTGGGAATGAACGCAAGTAGACGTATTTGCCTTAGAATGACAACAGGCTCTTCAGGGCTACAGTATGTTGGCCTACTTGTAAACCTCAATCTTCCTCTCCTCAATCTTCCTGTCCTGCTCTTTCTCTTCGCTTCCCTCCCTTCTTTTGTTTCCAGTCACACCACCTCAGCCCCATCAGTGCCTTGGGGCTGACATGTCTGCTGATGCTAACAAATGACGAGCGTCCCCACTGACAGGAAGTCCATCTGTCTGTGTCAGAGTAATTGAATTTCATAAATATAATCAGTGGGGTCTGTTATGAAGGGACCTGTAGTCTGGTTTCCTCTGCGTCATGACTGTGTATTATTCCACACACAACCGGTGCTGTCTGCAGCCAGATTAACAAGAGGGAGCGCAATCATGATAAGCGCCAAAACACAGATAGACGTTAGTTCGGTATTGAATCATGACATTTGTCTTGGTATCTAAGGAGGAGGAGGAGGAGGAGGAGGAGGAGGTTGAAAGTCGCATTCACGCCTGATTGATCGAGCAGTGGAGGGACAATTGATGCCCCACTCAGGTGTCATGATGATTTGCTCTGGTTTTAAAAGAAATTGTGCTTGAAAACTGCACCAGACAATTTGTAATTAGTCAAGTGAATGAATGTACTGCAGGCGGTCTGCCACTATTGATCAAAACAAAAACAGAAAACTCAGAAGATGCTAAAGGCAAAGAGACTTGAAGCCGTAGATTCTTTTCATTATTAGCCAAAGCAGGTCCACGGCGTTCCCACTGACCAGCGTTTTGCAAATTCAGCAGTAACTGTATGTTCTGCTGAAACTGATGCCTCACAAGAATCATATGCTCAATAGAAGGTGTCTAATTAGTTGTTAAATGGGCCGAGCTTTGACCTGAGAAGCTCCCTCAGAGGGGCAGTTAATCCCTGTTGATGCAGTTTGAGGAATTATCGATCCACAGGCCCATCAAGCTCTGCTCCACGAGGATGCCATCGACCACAGCACCCTTCCACTGAGAGTCCTTCCACTCAATCTATAAACCTCACTACGGAGAATTAAAAAAAAATAGACTCTCCCCATGCAGATGATAACAACAAAGCGTGAGCTGACGGAGCCTTCAGGGGTTCTCAAAGATGGCAAACTAATTAGCGGCAATAAAGACCTCAAAAACTCCTTTGACGATGCCACTCTCAGCAGAGATTATTTTATTACTCCCAAGCCAAAGAAAGCAGAGCGGAGGGCCAAGATCCAGATTCTCTTGATGCCACTGTAAGTAGATTCAGCGAGATGTGATGTTGTGTAAAATGACTCCACTCAGATAGTAAATGAAAACTTGATCCATTTGAAGTTATCTTGGCTCCATCTGAAGCCATCGTCAGTTCAGATAGCTGCCAAAAGGAGCAACTATCCCTCAGACAAAAGTCAATTTATAATATTTTAATTTGGAGCAGTGCTGTTACACCAAGATCAAAGCAACACATAACAAGATAGATGGCCAAATGTTGGTGTCCTCTATTGGCCGGACTTCAGACGGACAGCAGCGATCTCTGCCAAAATGCGAAAAACCTGTCCGCAAGAGGCCCGGGGCCCGAGGCCAGCGACTGGCTGATTCACTCACCCTCTCATGGTCAAGCCCGGATAGATTTCATTTTCAAAACAACCGACGGTGTTTCACATGTGCAGCGCTGTGGGACCTTGAGCTTGGGACGTGAGGAGAGCGCCAGCATACGGCAGATTTAATTAATGTGAACCATCTTGTCATGTGTCTCCCACAGACACTTTAGGCCTGCTACCCCCCTGCAGACCTCCTGTGCTGTTGGTATCCCAAAGAGTTTCCCTCCATCCTCTACCGGGCTCACTTTACCAAATTAATTAGCGTGCTCTCTGCCCACCTGAGCCCGTGTTTCATAAATTCAAAGCTGCCAACTTTGGCAAAAAGTTTGAAAGTTGCCTGCGTGATACATATTCCACGACTTGAAGCAAAAACAACTCGAAATATGATTTGCCTGTTTGAGATTCAGTCGCTGACATTCGGCCCAAATGCAGAAGCTTATTTCTCAGATCCCACAGACCAATGGGCATCTTTTAAAGGCGCTCCTTGTACTCAGCCGCTAAGGAGAGCACTCCTTTAATGGATTTGAACACTAAACTGATGAAGGAGCATTTATTGGCTTATCGGGACAAATCACACTTTTTGAGCAGGCTCTTTGAATCAGGGCTCCTGTCTGTAGTGGATTAAACAAAATGACCCTATCGCAAATGGGAGCGTGCGTGAATCCACAAACTGGAGTAGAAGAATTTATATTCGAAAAGACTCCAAGAAATGTTAGCTCCTGATCCTCATGGTTTTGTGAAATTATGATTAAAATGACTGAAGCCTTTGCCTGCTGGAAAATAGAGTCACATCAGAACCAACTCAAAACTTTAAGCTTTAACAGCACTTTAACTTATTTGGTGCTGAAGTTACAAAGAACCCAAAATAGAAAGCAATGAAATATTATGGAAAAAGTTTAATATAATTTTGTTCCCCCCTCTGGTGCTGCAACGTCTGTGCAGTAAATCGTTCTACAAATCCAAAGGAAGAGACATAATGAGCACCAAAAAAAAAAAAAAAAGGAGAACTCCAAATATCATTACTCACCATTGGGCGACATAACAGCCTGATGGTGAGTCAAATATGCAGCATCTTCGAGTTATAGACAAACTTTTGATCCACAAGGGAAACTGTTTGGTCACAGTAGCTTAGTTGCATATAAAAATACTCTTAAGAACCACAAGTAAAAGAAAGATTAAATAAAATAAGATATAATATAAGTAAAACATTTACAGAATTAATCTATGAACAGATGTACAACAAACAGAGATGGCAGAATATATATTATATACACAGGAACAACACCAAGGTCCAATAGTGTCCATTAACATAAATAACATGGAGTTATCTGTTATGTTACAGGAAGGTGAGTCGTTCTCCAGTTGGACTGAGGATGGTAAGTAGTCCTGTAGCGTTCACTGAGGCAGCAAAGATGCATCAGTCTGTTGGAGAATGTGCTCCACTGCCCCCCTATTGTCTGGTGTGGTGGATGAGATGGATTGTCCCTGATGGAGAGCAGTTTGTCCAGCGTCCTCCTGTTCCTCACTGAGACAAACGTCTCCAAGTCTCTGCCAATAACATGACCAGGCTTTCAGATCGATTCGTCGATCCTACTTATGTCCTTTTTGCTGGTGCTGCTCCCCCAACAAACCACAGAAAAGTACAAGGCACTCGTAACAACAGACTGGTAGAAACAGCTGAGCTTCTTCATGAACTAGAGTCTACTCAACATCACTGTTGTCCCTCCAGTCCAGTCCGCTGTTCATGCGGACTTCCAGGTACCTATAGTTGTCCACTACTTCCACCTCCAGGCCCTGGTGGTGGTGATGAGCTCTGCTGGTGTCCACTTCTTCCTGAAGTTAATGACGACTCCTTGGTTTTGTTCACATTCAGGAGTAGGTTGCTTGTCTGGCGAAGCAAAGTCATCTCTAATACACCTAACCACTGCAGAGTCGCTGGACCTGGAGCTGTACTGGAAATCAGAGATGTAAAAAGTGAACAGAGGGAAGAGTGAACATAAAATCAGCGTACCCCGAGGAAATGTAAGAAAACAGCATTGATTGTTGGGCCAACACAGCGCTCTGTCACTATCGACTGACCCCGCTGTCAGGAAACCACCTGACGGGCTTTCCACTGTGGACACACAAAGAACAGAAGTGGACAAAGCAGCCATCAGAAGCCGTCAGTCTGAGGTCACTCACTTCAAGCACATACAATATTTCGAATGTAGTTCAAGTGCAAGGTCATTTTCATTCGACTTGCATATTCACATTCATTCGCCATTCTGCGTGACAAACAAATACGGGGGCAGCAGCCTACACGCTTTTATTATCTTTTGTTCAGTGCGAAGTCCATTCAATAAGGAAATAATGAATTCACACACATCAAATAAGCAGAATCCAGGATGGCCAATCAAGCTTTGACCATTCCCAGAGCAATATAATAATATGGACCAGAAGAAAAAAATATCTTTTGCTCAGTGGCCCGGAGAGATGAATACCGACTGTGTCAGCCATGCAGCACATGAAAGCCTTTCAATTACTTTGATAAACACCAAAAAAACCACCAGAAATTGACTGAACGGAACGTGCATGTAGACCGGTGAGAGCGGCGCTCTGCGGTACTCAGCCGCGGTGTGAAATCTCATATAAAATATTATCTGTCTCACGAGTGGATGAAGAGGGGGAGAAATGTGGAAAATAAACTGACGTCGATTCTGATAATGGCTTTTGAAATTGAGCAGGCGGCGGAGAAAGAAGTCAGACACGGAACGGCATGCGCGCAACATAAACAGATTTACACCGTGCTAATTTGCCTGCGTATGGCTAGCGTGTTAGCGCGTAGCAGCATATTTACAGTGGCTGCAGAAAAATACATTTGCACTCATTTATTTTACTAGCAATGGCATTCACTCTGCTTCTGACCGTGACTTTGGGCTCCTGAAAGAAATATATTTAGCTACTAAAATTTTCTTTTAGAAGCCGACACTAATTTGCTATTGATGCCGCGGTGCTAACAGGAAATACCACCACACCAGAACATTAAGCCAGAAGCTGAGGAGATCAATCAGGTGATCCATTCATGTGATCAATTGTTTATTTAACAGCATTGATCACAGCAGCTTTAATTACATTTTTGAAAGATTACATGAGGCAAAGATAACACTGAAAACAAGGGCTGAGAAGATTGTTGCATTGTCGAGCTGATTCATACAGAATCTTTGATTATAGCTCATTTAAAACCAGTGTGTAAATGATATATGCAACTAAAATATTTAAGCAGTAGTACTCCTTCTTCTTCCCAATATTCCACAGAGTTGTGTTTTGTGTCTCATTTGTTCAGTCATGGCGGAGCAGTCTGCTCAGGGTTTGTTCGGGGTAATGAATAGCATGATAGTGTGCAACCCACCACCAGCGAGGCTGTGACTTTGCTGGAGGGGGAGCCCTGCTGTTCTCCCTCAATTAGAGCCACCCAATCGCCCCAGCCACCTGCTGGTCCGCAGAGAAACCTCATGATTGTGGTAGTTTATGTAATCATGGCAGGCTGCGAGTCCTGAAGCTGGCATGGCGAGGGCATAGCAGATCTCCATCAAGCTGCACTTCGTCTAAAGGAAGCACAAGCACAAAACTCCAAAGATGTTTTCCACACACTAAAATGATATGTTGCCACGTTACCACTGTGTTTGGACCCTCTGGTCTTGGAGCAGCAAACTCGCATTCATGGATCGGAGGGTCTGACGATATGGCTAATGGGATCTCTGATCACTCAAGATAGCACTGACAACAAGGAAGCATTAGTAATGGTGCCATTAGAGGAGCAGAGGCTTTTTGAAGGAAAAGACATGGCACTATAAAGAGACACATTTGGTTTGAGGTTGGTTATTGGTCTGGTATCAGAAGATCACAATCATGATGAGAAACACTGAGATATGTCTCAGTGTGTGAGGGGTACGTCACCCCTGAGAGTTTTGGCTATCAGTGAAAATATCAGTTTGACAATAATGGGGAATAAATTGGAAAATACATTTCCTTATTTGCAGAGAGTAAGATGAAAAGATTGATTCCATTTATAGAAAGTACTCAGTAACAGCGTTTTAGATATAGGGGACACAAGTGGGGGTGGGGTGGCCTTAACAAACACATGGCTACAACAGACAATTATTTTTACAATCGATGAAGCTATAGATTAATTTTCATATAGCCTAACTTACCACTAAATTGTAGACTTAATTAGGAAACATGTTCACTAGATCTATAGTGGAACATACACATTATGCAAAACATTAGGACCACCTGCCTGGACATGGGCATTCTGAGGCTGCAGCCTTTGGGTCCTATTTGTTGAGGGGAGGGGTCTCCGTGGATCATCACACAGATACTTGATCAGTTTTGGCTCTAGTGAATTTGGAGGCCAAGTCAACACCTTGTGGCGTTTATGGGGAGGGGGTGCCTGTTCTGGTCCAGGTGTGTGCTATATGTCTAACATTGAATTGTCACAAGATGGTCGATGTTATTTACTTCACACTCCTGTCAGTGGTTTTAATGTTGTGGCTGATTGAGTTTGATTAACTCCATTGGCGAGTACCATTTATAATTGGCAAAACATCATTTTTATTTGTCTGCAAACAATTGCCAGCACTGACCTACAGGGTAACATTAAATAAAAGCTCTGTCGTTCAGTTTTACAGATTTAAATGCACAAAAACAAGCTGCTCATAAGTTGCAAGTGCCTGGGAAAACTGCTTTACCATAATAACTCTTGTCTTTGTTGAGTTCTTGCTTGAAATACACATCGATGACCACTCTATCGATCACCTTGGTTGATGATTTGAGGTCATTATCCTTTGGATGCTTCTCTGCTGAGATGCTTGTACGTTGAGGCATTTCAGTTTCACAAAGCATCAGTTTTTATTTGATCTGTGTTTAAAGAATTTCAAAACTTCCAAAGATTAGGTTTTGGGCTTTTACGGCATGCCAGGTTGTTACGGCTTAGGTCGAGGGCTTCAAATAAAATGGAGACACAAGGACAGAGTTACAAAAATAAGGGATTCACTTGTTAAAAAGAAAACCCAAAAGGCAACATGTGAGACATGGTGAGCCTCTGCAGCTGAAACTTGGTGTCTTGGCCTTTTTAACAGTGGCCCTTTAGTCACATCTTTTCAGGTGTGGCCGGTTAAGGTAATTAATCTCAAGCTGAAAACACTTGCCACTGCAAGGCCAGTAGAGGTGCAGAGGGAGGGGTGCAACGTAATGGATGTAATTCACTAAAATGTACAAATTTCGTAATCAGCATCATCATATAAATCAATGCATCGCTGCAGCTCTATAAAGAACAAGTAGTCCATCATAACTGAACGCTGCTTTAGAGGGTTACATGTGGATTTTGTTAACTTTAACCGAGTGAAACCAGCCGTTTCCAACAGGCTACTTAAAGTTTGTATGCAAGACCAAGCTAAATCAAAGTGCATCTCCATCAATCTCTGTTTGTGTGACCATGAACTTGGGCAGATGGTTGTTTTTATGCACAGATGGAGCGCACAAACCCTATACATGATCAAGGGTTCCTACTCTTTGGTGCATTCATGTCCAATACTTGCCAAATCCCCACCGTTGTTGTTGCATATTTTTAATTCACCATTATTATGAAATATGTGACCAATTTTTTATCTCACGAATCCAGAACATACACCGTATATGTGTACCTGGTGTAGTTGTGAATAACAACGGCACCTAAATGTGGAATTTATTTTAATTTGGTTTAAACCTGAACACAAAGCGTCAGCTGTTTAGAAAAGCATACAAAGCATTGTGTTTTTCGCCCCGTACAGTGTCTACGTTCAGTTATTTATCGCGCCTGACATCTTAAAACAACGTGTGAATGACAACAGCATCAGCGTTAGAATTAATAAAACACGTCCTTAAGTGTCACTGAGCCTCATGCTCCGACAACAATATACACAAACCTAACAAACACCATGAGTGAGTAATAGCAGACAGGAGGTGTGGCGTGGTCGAGGTAGCTCTGTGTTTGAGCAGAGGTGATGGATGAGCACTGATGCACACCAGAATGATAATCGGAGCAATAATCAAGGACACACATGCAGCGCTCGTGTAATGGAAAGCACGAATCAGCAAGAGGCAAATACATGAGCTCACCAATTAGCAAACATTAAATCACTGCGGTAATGGCTGCAGCAATAAAGCAAACAAGGCATTATGTGGAGTGTTATGGACGACGCATATAATAACTTAAGGATGAACCATTATTGCATCTTATTTCAGCTTATGGTGGATGATGCAGAGCTTTTCAATCACTTCTTTGGTGTAAAGTAGGTCCGGCTGAAATGCTTTGAGCTCCAGAAATTAAATTCACTCCCCTCTCCGACTGTATTACACTGGCAGCAAATATGAGAGCAAAGATAACTCATACAATTTCATCAAATTAAACCCGTCATTTTTATGTACATATACATTTCCAGGCTTGTGTAATTGCTATACGACAAAGACAAATAGCCGAGTTTTGAAACTTTGGAAGATGTACTTCTGCAGGAATTGATCCCCTGCGTAACTAGGCCTGAAGAATCTCATCTGAGGCATTCGAAATGAGAGCCCGGGACGCAGGATCGACCAAATCCTGAATTGCTGCATCTGAAAACTTCACGAGACGCACAAAAGTACAGATCATTACCTCCGTGTGCCTTCGCTGCCATGTCAGTTTGGTTCGATGGGGGGTTCTGGTGGCTGTTGTGTAGTCAGCAGGAGCTCAGTCAATGCAGGTGTCACACAGGAGCCACACAGCATGGTTTAGTCGCAGACAACGTTTAAAAGTGCAGCCATATGTACTGTACTTGGCCAATACATTGGCGTAGACTGACTCAGAGTTAGGTCACCTTCTTGAGGGGATTTAGTGATACATTGCAGCTTTGGCAACATCCAATATAAAGCCTCATTAGTATTACAAACAGTGTGTGGAAATTTCATGTGTTTCACGCGGTGAGAGAGATGTTGTGGAAACACCTGAATTTTCTGACCCTAGCCGTAATTAATGTAAAAAGGGAAGCAGCTCAGGAGGCTGCAGATGAAAATCCTTTAAGCAGAACAATTTATGCATTCAGGTTATGCGTCTCTTAGCAAAGCTTAAGTAGTTAAGAGCCAGGTGGTTGTTCTAAATCAGAGACAGGAAGCCACACATGAAAGTGCATATATTTTCGAGCATTTGCATATTGCACGCGCATAATTAATTATTTGTCGCTACCGTATACGTCCCCACCTCATAAGTAACATTAAACCCATGTTTTAGAAAAATTAGCTCACTAAAAACTAATTTTGTTCTTATAACCAGTTTTCTTACAGTTTTTCTCAGTTGCTAAAACACAAAAATCCATTGGCTGAAGAAAGTTCTCAGTTGCTTGAACTCATTAAGCTAACTGTTCAGTCTGTTGTCAATACCTTAAACCATTTCACATGGTTTAGCAAAACTCTAAACACATTCTCCTTCTTAAAACACATTCTGCACTCTAATGCACATGTCATCCATACTGGTAAACACAAGTGGCAACAATTACATATAAAGAGAGCAGAAATGTCATTGATTAAACACAGTCAGTCAAAATAGATTTCACTTGTTTCAAATGATGTGACAACCAATATAAGCCAGTTCAGAGAGCAAACAGGTTGTTGAAGGTGGGAATGAGAAAGTGTGAGAATGGATAGAAGAATTTATGTGAGAGGACGAGGACGAGTGCGTATGCGAGGTGGGGGATGAGGAGAAAGAGGAAGAGGAAGAGGAAGACAAAGAGTGGAAATATCTGATGAAATTCAACCAATTTGAGCCGATTTTCTGTGTCCACTATAGTAAGGACATTCAGAGAAGAGAACAGGTACAGTATGCTACTGTATTTTTGTAATTATAAATTTACTATACTTCAGTATATGCAGCTGTTCCAATAGACAAAATGCATCACTGTATTGCACTGCATGATTTTTTTTTGTAACTGTCTATCTACTTTTTATAGAATTGCAAGGCTGCCACGTGCAGGTGGAAGGACAGCTATATTCACTCAGGAGCAAGAGACCATTATAGTGGACATGGTCCTTCAAAATAACACAATACGACTCAGAGAAATCCAGGAACGAGTGATACAAGACAACACACACTTCCAGGGAATCAACAGTGTGAGCATTTCTACAATTGACCGTTGAAATAAGGGTACAAAAAGGAGGAAGAAAAAAAAAATGCAAAGAGCAAAACAGTAATTTCTGATCAATTTTGGGCTTTTTATATAATGACAAAAACATTTGTTTTGAAATTAAAAATGTACTTCTCCCTGAGAACTATGTGTTTTGAACAATGTGTTTTCTATTTTTTGGTGTATTGTTTACTGACTGCTTGATAGTGTATGTCATTTTGAGCAATTTGTTTATTATTTGAGAGCAGTGATTTTGAGCACAGGTAAAACTGTTTTGAGGCCAAAGTTGGGCATAGTTAAAACTGTGTTGAGGTGAAAGTTTGATTTTGCAAGAGGAGTCAGAGGTTTTGTAAATCGTGCTTGAAGCTGAGGTTTTGTGTTCAACGTTTTGAGAAAATGGAGCATGGTTTCAGAAATTGTGTTTTAGCAATTGAGAAAAACTGTAAATGAATAATTGATTGCACGGAAGTTTGTATGTGAAAGGCGATTTTTAATTTTCCAGCAGTGAGGAAATTTAGTTTTCGTCAACTCAATGGAGAACTTTTACTGCATCTTTTAGATTCATATATTTCTTTGACATTGTGCAACTTTAGTTTTAATCCTTAGCTGCTCTAATCTGCATTGCCTCCGGCCAAAGCAGGAGGCTGTTTTCAAAGACTAAAATCAAAAGACTCATGATGTATGAGTTGCTAGCAGCATATTAGCAACATTTAGCTGCTGTATACTCCCTTACCAGGCTGATACACTATATTGCCAAAATTACTGAAATTAAGTGACGTCCCATTATTAATCCAAAGAGTAGAGGTCGACCGATAGTGGATTTTTGAATGCCGATATTATACCGATAGTTTGGAGCAGGAAAAACCCGATAACCGATTAATCGGCCGATAAACCCCCCCCCCCCAAAAAAAAAAAAAATTGAAAAAAAATCAACACTGTTGGAAGTCCTGCTCTTTATTAAAACTAAAGAATTTACAAGAAATTCCCAAATTTTAAGATTCATGGCAAACTAAGATGAAGAGACTACACACAGACAGCTTTCATTTTAGCCTGTTAACAAGCTAACTGTTGTTAGCTTAACAAGCTCATGTAGGCTAAATCATGCTGGTGGAGATGTGGCTGTTTATGCTGAAATATGATGCACGTTTATGCTCGTTGAACTAGTGGTACTTACTGCCTCTGCGAAGGAGGTTATGTTTGTTGACTTTCAACTTGTGAAGGTTTTATTTCACTTACAATGACACTTGTTATCGTCCAGTCGACTTCTCCACAGATCACTTAACTCCTCTCTGCTGCCGCTGCACACGCTGCGTTTCTCTCTCTCCCATGCTCTCTCTCTCTCTCTCTCTCTCTCTCCCATGCTCTCTCTCTCTCTCGCTGTGTGTGAAGAGCAGCCCCGCCCCTCAGTGATCAGAGCGACAGAGCGTTTTTTTTGTTTGTTTTTTTCAGAGGAAAAAAATGACAGCTATCGGCAACTATCGGCGGCAAATTTGGCCGATGCCGATAGTTTTTAAAACGTCCTATCGCCGATTAATCGGCCAAACCGATTAATCGGTCGACCTCTACCAAAGAGTTTAATGTGACATCAGCCCACCCTTTGTAGCTATAACAGCTTCAGTTCTTCTGGGAAGGCTATCCACAAAAGTTAGGAGTGTATTTATGGGAATTCTTGACCATTCTTCCAGAAGCGCATTTGTGAGGTCAGACATTGATGTTGGACGAGAAGGCCTGGCTCGCAGGCTTTGCTCTAATTTATCCCAGAGGTGTTCCGTCGGGTTGGAGGTCAGGACTCTGTGCAGGCCAGTCAAGTTATTCCTCACCAAATTCACTCATCCATGTCTTTATGAACCCTGCTTTGTGCACTGGTGGACTGTCACGTTGGAACAGGAAGGTGCCATCCTCAAACTGTTCCCTCAAAGTTGAGAGCATAGACATTCAGAGTTCCTTTCACTGGAAGTAAGGGGCCAAGCCCAGCTCCTCAAAAACAATCCCACATCAGACAAGTGCCACTGTCCTGGCAACCGGCAAACCCAGATTCGTCCATCAGATTGCCAGATGGAAAAGCGTCATTCATCACTCCAGAGAACACGTCTCCACTACTCTAGAGTCCAGTGGTGGCGTTCTCTACACCATTGCATTTTGAGATGTATGGCTTGGATGGAGCTGCTCGGCCATGAAAACCCATTCCATGAAGCTCTCTAAACTGTTGTTGCGCTAATCTGAAGGCCACATGAAGTTTGGAGGTCTGTGGCGATTGACTCTGCAGAAAGTTGGCAACCTCTGCAGACCCTGCTCTGTCATGTCCTGCCACTTTGTTGCTGAGTTGCTGCTGTTCCCAATCACTTCCACTTTGTTATAATACCACTGACTGTTGACTGTGGAATATTTGGTAGCAAGGAAATTTCAAGTTTGTTGCACAGGTGGCATCCTATCACAGTACCATGCTGGAAACCATTGAGCTCCTGCTCCTGAGAGCGACCCATTCTTTCACAAATGTTTGTAGAAGCAGCCTGCATGCCTAGGTGCTTGATTTTATACACCTGTGCCCATGGAAGTGATTGGAACACCTGACTTAAATTATTTGGATGGATGAGTGAATACTTTTGGCAATATTGTGTAGCTACCAAAATAGGAGAGTGAATTTTGGACATCGATTCCACCAGCACAGCTCCAAATAAATGTTACTGTTGCTCCATGCCTCCTTATAAACAACATGTCATTGTGTCCAGAGTGCCTTGCAGCCTGATGCTGCAACCTAAACAATCACACACTCCAAAGCCAAACTGCAAAAGTATAGCAAAAATCACTGTGATTGTCATGCTTCACTGTTCATCCACAGGCTCAGAATACTGCCTTCATAGGGGGTCAAGTTCAGCATGTTCACGACAAAAGCTCTCTCGTGGTATTCACAAGTTTGTAATTGGAAATTTTCAGAACGGTCCAGGTGTTCATGAGTTGCAATTTCTTTGCTGGGATATTCAGAAACGGCAAAGGTCAATGTTAAGGTAATGCAGTCTATTGTGATAGAGTTTTCCTCCAACACTGAGGAAAATGTTGATTTCCTAACAGCTGCAGCCGTCAATTATGCTTTGGCATTTCCTACATTAAGCAGCGGCGCTCTGAAGACGTACGGCTTGAACTTGATTTTTGTAACACAATAAGCGTCATACAGTGAATCAGGCTGGTTCCAAATGTCTTGGAAAAATGTTAAAATTATCGTACATTTTATTATTTTTAGAATAACAAAATGTACATAGGGCTACGATATCATTTACATACTTATCTTATATTTTACAGCCTTAAAAGTAAGCAGATTCATTCAGGCTGGAGCCTATCCCAACTGTGACTGGGCAAGAGGCGGGCTACACCCTGGACAGATCGCCAGTCCATCGCAGGGCTAACGGACAGACAACCATTCACACTCACACCTTCAACCACTTTAGAATCACCAATTAACTTAAATAAAATGAATGTTTCAAAAGGCCAAAGAAAATACCTGAACAAAAAACCTTTGCAGTCTGAAAAGTTGATAATCTTCAGATAATTAAGGCCTGAGATTTCTGGAATAACTATACAGTGGCATATTTGGTGAAATATCATCATTTTACTGGTTATAAATCAAAGAAGCCAAAATGTAGATGGTGTGTATGTAGATAAGCAGAAAAGAGTTCATTATTTATTCAGTGTTGAAGACGGGAGTTCACGGTCATCACGGTTGAGGAAGTATAGATGCATATCCCACAGTTCTGTGAGCAGGAACACATACTGCAGGGTTATACCGGTCATCAAGATGCTGCGTTTCCAGCCCTCCGGCATTTCTGCTTCCACAAGCCCCCCGCTAACGAAAGATTTTTAAGTCAGTCTCTGAGTCGTGGTGTTCTTGCTGGGGGTAATAAAGGAAGAGTTCTCACCGACCGGAGAAGGGCAAAACGTCATAGCATGCGAGTTTTCAAGAGCAGCCAAGAAAGAGGCAAATGAAACAGCAGTCGATATTTCTTTGACCTGAATTAACTTATTATCATTACAGACTGCAACGTGTATGCACCAGCATGCCTGAAAACACATGAATATAACTTTTCGGACTTGTTCAAAGCGATTGTGATCACTGTGGAGTGTAAAACCTGCCCAAAATATAACTTCTATATTATAAGAAGACTATCCCCAAAAAAGTTAAAACAAGGTCAACTTGACTTCAGTGTTATTTTGGCAGCCATTTTTGATTTAGTCTTCAGACATAAATGCCTGTTAGTCTTTTTTTCTTGCAGTTTCTGATTGTTTAAATCCATAATATACTCAAATGATTAAATATATCATTTTAAAAGGTATGGAGCCTCCATAAAAATCGGGTTTAGTTAGTTAGGGTTGGGGGTAGACAGCCGTTTGGTTAAACAAACGTCCTTTATCTAATCCAAAGACTGGGATACAAAATTTGAAAGACAGTCAGCCCATACAAAGGGATCACATATTTTTAAGCTTATCTTATCAGCTAATATTCTAGTTTCATCAACTAAAAAAGACACAAATTGTGTTATAGTTTTTGTTATAAGATATATTTTTTCATCATCATCTGTTAATGAAATGAAACTTGCATAAGTCCAGTTAACCTTGGTTTGGTTGGCATTCTTTAAACTGTATGAAGTAAAATGTTTGTTCAGTTTAAAGCTGACTTATCTAAGGAAACAAAAAGCACTGTGGATATGAAGCACAGGTAGCCCAAGAAACAAAAGTGATTAAAGCAACTCTCTAACAACAGGAATCACAAGCAGTAGAATGGAAATATGTGGCTACAACAACAATAGGCTGGTAACAAAACAACAAAGGCAGCTTGACAGTGGTAGCAGAACAGAATGACCTGACTCAGGGGTATATATACCCTCACACTCAAGTGCTGACGGAATAACAGGAGACAGGTGAGACCAGTGAGGGGCGGAGCACACAGACAAAGACGCAAGGCAAGACAGGTGAGTGAAATCACAGAGGCAGAAACGGATGAAAAGTAAAACTTAAATCCAACAAGAAAACTGATTACAAAATGAGCCCAGCTGTCATCAGGCGAGAGGCAGGGTACACGCTGGACAGGTTCACACCTACGGCCAATTTAGAATCACTGATTAACCTAACGAGCATGTCTTTGGAGGAAGCAGGAGTACCCGGAGAGAACCAACACAGACACAAGGAGAACATGCAAACTCCACACAAAAAGGCCCCAGGTGACCTGGATTCAAATACAACAACATTGCAAACATGTTGTTTACCCCGTGTGGGGCACACATGCACAGAACACATTTATTCCACCAAGACAGAAAACAATCAGACGAAGCGTTTATATGTTTGTCAGGCACTGTTATTATTTTCCAGTTGAGCAGATTATCAAAGGTCGGATCGGGACAGTCTGTTCCAGTCAAGGTGTTTAACTCATCTATTATTCCAATTATTGTTGGAAAACTAGTGTCCATGCAGAGGAAGGGGGCAAACTGAGAGCTCCTCCGTATCTTTACTATCTGATGTAAACGATGAATTGTTTCTTTGTTGGACTTTGTTTGGACTGAAGGACAGTTTCTACCACCACGCCATCACTTGAATAAACTCATAACAGACTACTCTATGGACACTGAAGACACATCACCTGTTTACCGGTACACGACAGTGTGTAACATAACAGACATTTCTACTTATCACCTTTGCAGATTTTTATTTAATCCTCTAAATTCTGTAATTTCTGTTAAATTTTAGTGTTCTTTCTATTTATGGCAAAACATCTCCCAGGGTGTGAGAGCTTATTTTTAGATTGTGTCTAAAACCTAAATATACGGTAGTCCGTTACATTTGACAGTAAACAAAAAAATAAGACGACTGGAAGGAGTTTGTAACCACAGCATTCTCAGCTTCCTCAGCTGCTCACATTTTTGCCACAGCGCCTCAGCTCTCTGTAGTTACACCTCCGCATTCTGTCAGTACGTGAGCCGCTGTGCCGGGAGTTCTGCTTTAACCTTGAACTACCTGGGAATCCTCCACCGCCGCGCTTTGTCTGTTTTCTCTCTCATTGCACACAATCCCCCTCAGATCAAGCGGCGCGCCGAGCGGTGACCCCCTCTCCAAGCGCTCTCCCGGGACGTTAAACGCGGTCGCCCGCTGGTGATTCAGGCTGGATGACAGAGTGAGCATTTAGAAAGATGAGTCTGCTGCCAGTGTGTGCACTCCTTCCTCTGCCCCCACCCCGGTTATTTTCTCTAAGTGTTATCTACCGGTGCGACCTCCTCCTGCTTCACATCTTACAATTGTCTATGAAACGCAAGCCTTTAGGGGGAAACTGCCTATTTTGTTCTGTTTTGTGGTGACATTTTTATGAGTGTGCAATTCTCGGGGGACTAGCAGCTTCAGCTCAGAATATGGAGCCAAAAACTTTCTATCAGCAATGGGTTTTCATGTTAGATAAGAACTAATCTGTCCATGAAACTGTATTTTCTCTCCCCGACAATCTCTGTTTAGGCCATAGACAGTATAAAGACGCACGGAGGAACTTCTCCTCAAAGGTGAAGTTAAAGCAAGTAGAGCTCCCCCTGGTGGCTGGCTGCAGTATCGGTTATAAGCTTCACCACCTCCATGTTAGTGGATGGGACTTGAGTCGACCTACAACACTAAAATACATGTTAAATAATTGTTTCTGGCACGGATTCTGCCATTTTAGGCAGTTAAAATGATGTGGATGCATGTTCGAGTATCAACTGTTTGGGTAAGTTTTGTTTTAGCTAGTTATTTGACACTGTATAAACAGAATGTGACATAATGGATGATCGATATCGCTGCTTTACGTGGCTCCACTCTCAGGCCGTACTGCGCACACTCTGGCTCCAAGATGGCGACATATGCCCTGGAAAATAGCATCACTTTGGCCAATTCAAGGAACATGTCGTCCATATTTATATACAGTCTATGCTTTAGTCCCATTTCTCTTCATTTCCTTGCAAATTGTGTCACTGTGAAACGTGTTACAATTCATGCGCCTGACAACACCTAGTCTCCATCTGTAAGTTATTTTAAGTCGGCTCAGTGCGCCGAATCAAGAGCATCTATAAAAGAAGTCATCTAATTGATTTATTTGACAGCGCACAAAACTTTTGATATGTACAACATACAAAGGCAGCTAATTAAACAGATAATAGGTTTCATCAGTGACACTTTCTTCTTCCAGCTGGGCCTTTTTCTAATATTCTTCAGATTTTTTTTTTTTTTATGAACAATCGCCGGATGAGAGGGACTATTGTATCCGAGTGGAAAACGGGATTCGTCTCTGGAGGCAGCTCAGTTATTAGTTAGCACTCTTGTGACCAGTTTTAATGAGGTCTACGTCCTGTTTATTATCACAGTTAATGCTGTGATGTGTCTGTAAGTAGCACCAGTGTGGAAAAAAAAAAAGCATATGCAGCTGCTCTCGTGCTGTTCTCATGGTTCCCCCTCTTTAAAATGAGAATAACCTCCAGATTCAGAGAACTGTTGACACTCGACGTAGACTTTTTGCATTTGCTTCTCCGTGTTGATCTGCTCTGACTTTGAAATTAAAACAGAAGGAGAGAATAAAAGACGTGCAGCTGAATCTGAATATTTACTGATTACTGTGGGCTTATTTCACCATATGGCACCCAGCTTACAGGCTGCAAAGCATGCATCCACATCATCCATGCAGACGGGTGACAAATTAAAAGAAAAAAAGCTGGATAAATGAGTGGAGAGACACAATGAATGCAGATGCTTCCACAATACACCAGTCATGCTCTGTGGTATGTATGAAAGAGCTGTAGCAGGGGCAGTTGATTCAGATTTTGCATTAATATGGCAAGAGGAAAAGATCCAAGTCACTTTGAAAAAAAAAAAAAAAAAAAAATTTGTTGGGGCACAGATGGCAGGAGCTTCAGTCACAAACACAGCTCGACTAGCCTGTGTTTCAATAGGAACAGTGAGAGTGGGATCTGAATTTAGATTTATGGGAAATACATCTGCAAAAAAACAAACAAACAAAAAAAAGGGGGGGTCAGAAATTGTTGCAACCAGTTCACATTTCATGATAGTGACTCCTTTTTTTGCAAAATGTTGGAAAAACTAAATCTTCAGTGCAGGACGCGATGAGACTGTCAGCAAAAATGGTTTTCTAACAGTTGCACTAGAAGCAATTTCATAGTATGGTTGCAGTTCACATACCCCTCATTACAAAGATGAATACACAAAAAACAACTGCACATGTCTGCAGACACGTGGAAATAAGGGGAAAAGGGTGATATGGTTAACACAGTCAACACAAAAACGAAGACAGAGGAAGAGGTAAAAAGAAATAAAGGTACTACATTACAAAACAATAAAATCACACAATAAAAACAGCAAACTAAATGCAAATGCCAAAGAATTCGTTTGAAGAAGGGCTTTAAAAACAAGCAGTGCATCTGCCGCCTAATATGCAAAGGTACACTGTTCCAGAGTTTGGGGGGCTGCAGGTGAGAAAGAACAATCTCCCCTGTGCTTCAGCCTTGTTCTTAGGGACCACCAGAAGACAGTGGTCAGCAGATCTGAGGGACCTTAATGGGACATGTGGTTGTAGGACAGGGGTTCCCAAACTTTTCCATGCCAAGGCCCCCCAAACAGCATTAGCATCTGGCTAGGGACCCCATTTGCAAACCCACAGACAAGGCTACAAAATATGTAAAGAAACGTCATCTTTTATAATGTTTTTAATTCATTTCATTCACTATTCAATAACTATAACATTTGTTTAGCATAAGGGCTGCCTCATATTTTCTGAGGAGCTCTTGTTTTGTTTTTGTTTTCTTTGCAGCAGTGTCCTCCACGACAGGACTGTTGGTCTGTTACCTCGGGTCTCTTTCTTGTCAAAAACCTGTCCAATAAAATACTTAGATTATATTTTATAATAATGGTTAAAAATAATTCGACTGTATTTTTTTTCATTTTTCTGATTTTTTTTCTCATCTTCCCTCTAATTGTCTGAGGTCCCCCTAGCGCCCCGTGGTGTACCCCTGCCTCTCGCCCAATGATAGCTGGGATAGGCTCCAGCAGACCCCCGTGACCCTTAACAGGACTAAACGGGTATAGAAGATGAATGAATGATAATGTTTTTAAAAATAATTAGATTTTATTTTATAATAATGATTAATAAAATACTTAGTTTATAATTTATAATAATGGTTAAAAATAATTTGATTATATATTTTTTTCTTATCTTACCTCCAATTGTCTGAGGCCCCCCTAGCACCCCCTGAAAACCACTGTTGTAAGAGATCACAGAGATATCTAGGAACCAGATTGAGTGATTTATAAGCAAAAAGGCAAGCCGTGCAACAACTGCAACCACGTGACAGAAAGTCCTGGTTAACACCAGTACAGAGTGTATTACAGTAGTCAAGACGAGATGAGATAAAAACATGAATGAGGCGTTAATGCAGCTGAGTGATTGAAAAACTCTGAATTCTCAAGACACTGTGTGCTGGCACAGAGTGTGGCTGTTCTTTCTTTTCTTTTTTTTTCTGTCTTCCCAACTGTGAGGGGATTCGTTGCCTCTGTTATACTGTGGCTATTCTGGTTTGGGTCCACTTATCCCCTTAGAATGAAGGCTCACTGAAGATCAATATGAAGAGGAGGCAGCACTAAGAAGAAGGGCACCTCGCAGCTGGACAAACTGATACAGAAGGCGAGCTCCGTGGTAGAAGCAGAGCTGGAGTCCCTGACATCGGTGCCAGATGCAAGAACCTTGAACAACATCCAAAAGTCGGACACGTTGAGGAGGTCGTTTGCTATCTATCTATCTATCTATCTATCTATCTATCTATCTATCTATCTATCTATCTATCTATCTATCTATCTATCATTGGCTTGAGGTGAGTTGTGTCTAAAGTTGGTCTCTGGATGAAAATTGTGTGAATTACATGGTGCCTTCACAGTCACCATATCTCCGTTCATTTGAACACCTGTGGGAGATTCTGGACGGACACAGCTTTCCTCCACCACAGTAAAAACACCAAATTAGGGAAGCTCTTTAGGAAGAGTGGCGTCCCATCCAGTGATGGGTATTAAGGTGCTTTGAAAGGAGCCAGATTGTTACGGTTCCTTTCCACCCTGAGAGCACTTCAAAAGAATAGCTCTTTTTTTTTTTCTTTTTTTTTAATGGACGCTTTCACTGCATCTAAATTCTGCTGTTTTCAAGTTTACTCATACCATCAACCTACTGTCGGTGAGGTGAGTTAATCATGGCCACAGAAAATAAGTCCCTGCGTACACAAGCGCGACTGTGGCTCAGTAGGTTGAGCAGGTTGTCCATAAACCAGAGGGTTAGCGGTTTGATTCCCCTGGAATGTGCCACATGTCGAAGTGTCCTTGAGCAATGAATGTGTGAGTGAACGGGTAGATGTGTCTCTGACTGTAAAGCTACCAATAGGTAGAAAAGCGCTATATAAAAGCAAGGCCATTTACAAGTCATGAGGCATGCAGCCATCATATGTAAATTCTTCACCTTTGGGTAACACTGCAATTTGTCACCTGCCGTTATATATAGTATTCGAAAAAGACATTACCTGAATTCATAAATACTTACTGCACTCAGCTAATGGCAGACTTCATTTCAACGTGAGAATAAAGAAAGAATACTGTATGTACGTAATCTATGGACGTCATGTGTTTCATGTGGCTATGGACCTTTGTCATGAGCCCAGGGTATAAACATGCACCGAGACCTCTTGTCCCGATGTTTCTCTCTCATAAGAGAACAGAAGTACCACTCGTTCTTCTGAGCATATTACTGAGCTCGCTCTTCCACGGAGCATTATTCCTCAGAAGCATATTAATTAAGTAATTTGCATAAATAGAGAAAGGAGTTGTTAGCGATACAAGAATAGCTAAGAGATACTGTTGTGTGCATATATATACTCTCTTTATATATTTTTTTTCATTAATTTCCTCTGACAGTCAATCGTGTCTTTCAAGTCCTGTAACAACATCTGCAAATGCAACCTCCAGCTCGAGCATATCGTTTAATTATTTCACAGTTCTCCCAATCTCATTCGGTAATAATTCAGAGGAGGAAAATCAATCCAGTACAGCTCATTGTTTTGATTTGTGTTAATCAAAGAGTAAAGTCTCTAAATAAATCATGTATTTCTGTGTTTCCTGGCAAGTACTACTTCTGGCGCCATGCGGTGCACATTTGTCGACTAAGCTGAAACCAAAGTCAGTTTTTGTTGTGTTTTCTCGGTGTACATGTGTAAAATACAAGACTTCCCTACGGTATTTAACAACTCATTCATCCAGGGTGCTTATCAGGAGCTGTAATTGCGTTTACTGTGGTGGCGCGCTCTTGTGTTCGACATTATAATGACAGGAGCAAAGGAAGGCGTGAAGTAATGTGTAGTAATGTATCTACAAAGTACATAAAGGCAAAGGTGGATAGATGTATGGGTGGATGGAATAGATTAAAAAAAGAGACTATACTTCCTGTTCAAACAGATAAACTTTACTTTTAATCTTTAACCTCGTCTATTTGAGTAAACAAACTGATCTAAGCAAAAGGTAATCAAACACAGGCAAATATGTCTGTGCCATATTTCCTGGAGCACTGCTAATCCAGGAATCGCTCCTGCAGCGCTATTCAGAGGGGACAGGTGCAAACAATGGACGTATTGTAAGAGCTGGACGCAATCTCCATGGTTACAAACACAGCAAAGAAAGAAGGTTTATACTCCTTCTATTGTGAGTTTGTAGTTGATGATAGTTTCATGTTTGAAAAACTGTGAGTATAGCAAGAAGTCACGGGTGGGGCTGGTGAGCAAAACTAAAGCCTGTGTGCTGTGTACAATGTGAAAATAAACTCGGAAGCTAGGAATATTAGAGGATCGTTTTTCATATCATTTTTGTGTCTGATATGTAGTTCACTTCAACACATGCTTTAGACAAACGACACATGAACATTAAGGCTGCCTAAGAGGTTATTAATAGATTTATAATGTAATTTTGAAAGTACTTTTCTGATCATGTTCAGATTATTTCATTAATTCTTTACCATGGTTTCAGTTAATTCTTTCAATCTGATTAAAAAAAATAAAATAGGTGTAGAATCCAAATAATAATTTACAAGACCTGATTCTAGGAAGAAACAGAACAAGTAATCAGGTGGGTAAAACTGAGACGACGTCCTGACATTTTTATTTTAGCAGACTCTGGACTCAACGGGGAATAGCACCAGCGTATCATAATAAAATATTGGTGAAATGAACGAGTTTCGTGGCAGATAATGCGTCATTTAGAGCGTTTCGGTGCCCCAGTCACTCCCATTATATGGATATATGCCGATGTAAATATTGTCCGAATGACTCCAAATGACACCAAAGATCACATTTTATGCCAGAATTAACGTCCAGGTTGTGAAAATCGTCAGTTCCTCTTTAACTCTGGCTTTTTGTGTATAAGCAACAGCCCTGAGGGGCATGTTCTTTGGCTCGTCCATGAAAGAATGACGAAACTGCACCTTGACCCCGGAACAATCAACCAAACCACACACATTTCTTTGAATAAATTTAAAAACCTTGACTCTTGCCATCTATGGTTGGAATGGTAATAAGCATTGCGTGAATGTGTGGGTTTTATGTTTCAAATATGTTTCTGCTCAAGGTGACCCAACAAAGAATATCCTCCAGTGGTGAAGGACCGTCGGCAGGGATCAGTGTTGTGTGCTCATTAAACTGGCTGCAGGCTCTGAAGGAACATAAGATGCCGCCGCTGAGGTTAGAAATCCATTATCGTGATGGTGATAATGGAGCAGAACTAAGAGGCGCACAACAGGTTTTCCTGCTTTATTATTATTCACCCACAAGTGTGGAAGAAATGGCTTAGTCACGGCCAAACCGACATGAACTCACATTAACCACAAAGGAAATCGGAAAGCATGAAAAACATCCATGTAGGTAGTTTCGCTTATTTTAATAATGCAGGCTATACTTTCTACTCCGCTACATCGATCTGTCAGCTATAGTTGCTTAGTATTCTTTATGTACAGCTGGATAACTTAACACTGTATGCACATCAATTTGGCAAAAATCACCACAAATACTTTATTAATACTTTATCTTACGGATCATATTTTTACAGTGTTGTATTGACACTCTTTATCCACCACTGATTTCTCTCAAATACTGTGTTATTTCAGCATCTTTAGTGGTAAAACTAACAAATTCCTAAGGGAAAATCACACATTTTTACGCTTTGATCTCTAATGTGTCTGTAAGATTTACTGAGTTGTTCTCCGGCCTGTGACTCTTGGCATGTTTAAGCCAACAGGCAGCAAAATAAGCTGTGAATTTTACAGCAAGAAACCCTGAAAAGGTTTGAAGCTGTGACATGAGGGCAATTTAACAAGAATAATA
The DNA here is from genome assembly GCA_005024645.1 of Planiliza haematocheilus. NCBI lineage: Eukaryota > Metazoa > Chordata > Actinopteri > Mugiliformes > Mugilidae > Planiliza > Planiliza haematocheilus. Next base: position 8,109,679 of record SRSE01001415.1, on the reverse strand, counting down.
ACATTTCTGAAGAGTAATTTTCAGAGCATACCTCACTACCCCGCCACGCAAACACACAGTCGAGTTCCCATCACATTTTTGTATTCCAGGACATTCATTTCCTGGAAAAGAAGGCGTAACCCTAACCACAACTATGCGTAGGTAACGCCGACATAAAAACCAACATGCCATCCTGACATTTAACGGTTATGGGAACTAGATTTTTGTCATCAGAAGGGATGGTTTATGACTGATGTAATGTACGTATGCTATACAAAATAATGCGTGCATCAATTCATTGTTATTAAATGGTGTATTTTCTGAAATCATGTAATTGTGTGACCAAACAAAGCTCTCTGATAATATCTCATGTACAGTAGTTGCAGCCATTAATGCAGCGTTACTATCAGTTAGTCGTACTCAGTTGAGTCCATATAGTTTAATTGGTTAAACAATGTTTTTGTTCACAAGGTTATTTACGGTTAGGAAATGCTAATTTGCATCTCATGAGCATGTTTTTTTCTTTTTTTTTCAAATTGTTAGGCCCACAGTCAAACAGATTAGTAGAAAGCGACAGAGAGAATGTGGGAAAAGAAAACAGCAGGGTCAAAGCGAGACATATTTTGAGCACAGTAGTGCCACGGTTCAGAATCCAGGAAGTTATGGAAATAAATAAGTGAAATGTGGATCTTATCACAGCCACACTGTCCAGTTGAGTGGCAGAATTTTATACCTAACATGGGTGGATGAAAATGGGAAAAAATCTGTGCAATGTGCATCATATGTTTAGCTCATCATGTTGTAACTATTGACGTTTTAAATTGACAAATGGGCTGCAGTAGACAGCTGAAGCTCTCTGGAGGACAGGTGGGCCCTCTGGCATAAGACAGATGATGTATCAACTGATCAATGATAATTAAAGTAGCCTGGTTTTATTAAAACCGAGCTGTATAGTGGAGCAGTAATACCCTGAGGAAAGTGTCTGATGAGTTCTTGATTTGTTTGTTTTGAGATCAGCACAGGCTTCTCTGTAGGTGTCCCTGGTGGTCTAGTGGTTAGGATTCGGCGCTCTCACCGCCGCGGCCCGGGTTCGATTCCGGGTCAGGGAACATCGTTTTGGTGTCAGGTTATTGTTAGAGATGGCGCTTAGGGTCAGGTTACTGGTTCTTTCTTCTGCTCTCAAGGCGTCAGGCATGGTAGACCACTTGGACGGGTTAAATGCATAATATCTTCAATCCATGTTTGTACAGTTATACCGTATTAAGGTTGATTTGATAAGCTGAAGCTATAAATTTATCATTTTGTCATCAGCAACCACAACTCTGAAAACTGTGAATGTCTCTGCAACATGAGTAAAAAGGTATACACAAAAGACTGTGTATAAATTGAATCATCTTTATACAGTCTATAATATACACACATACAATGGTCATTTTAATACAGAATCTCTTGATGATTATTCATTCTTTAACAATTTAAATAATCTGATTCACCAACAGGGGGAGCTGTTTATTTACTTACCATGGACCGGTCTATGTCTAACGTCGAAGTAAGTTAGTTATGTGGCCGCAGAATCACATGATCGTGTGTTTTCATAGGTTAATAAGTTAATTTAAATAACATTTCCCAAATATTGCAAATATTTGAGAGTGCACAATAACAATAAACTGCACCAAATCCCAAATGCACCACAGGAGGTCGAGCTGTCTGCCATAAAACTTTATAACTCCTCCCGCTGAGGGTCGGTCACGCTTAACTCTCTTAACACAGTCTCTTTTAATTTATGTGTAAGCTCTTACCTTTGTTTCTTTTTCTTTTTATGCATCTTTCATCATTCAAGGTCAAATTAAACTTTGTCTCGGGAACATCAATTTCATAAACAAGAGTGAGAAGATGAAAACATTCTTTAAAACACTTGAGAAAACCGAAGCAATTCATCACGGGTAAGGGGCGTGTTTCACGCAACTAATACCAAAAATGAAAGGTTTCGTTATCCTGTTTTGGAGTCGGGGAGCTTTTAACGGGGCAGTTCGTCATGTAGGACTGGCACTTTTATTTCTCCAAAGAACCCCAGTTGTGGGAGTCTGGAGTCCATCAACACAGAGGAGTAGAGAGAGTGGCAAATAATTCAAAGTCTGGAAGGGTGAGAAAGACTTTACAAATATTAACTTGGTGTAACACGTTGAGAATGGGGAAGAAGTTGGAGGAAAAAGCTTGGAGGCCCAATTTCCAGACTGAACAAGAGTCATCTGTGTCAAAGAGCACCACATGGGGGACCTCATCCATAAAAAAATGAAGTCTAAATCACAGTGAAAGTTTGTGTCCTCCCACAGAAAGCACATTTTTACTCTGACTAATTCAGACAAAAGGAAGTCAAACAACACCTCCTGCTACAACAAAGTGAAATAGTTTTAATTAGTTATTGCAATTACATTGATTATCCTTATTTTAACTGAACCATGAGGGATCAGTGAAAACGATTCAGAGTTTGTATTATGTATGACTTTCATGTCCTCACTGAATCAGATCACCGAAAGTGGTCGTCTTCCTGTCTCAGCAGCCCGACCGTTCAAATTGCTTTTTGTAAGGTTACATTTCCGGCCTGTGCAACGAGCAAATGATATGTGACACTCAAAAATCACAGCGTAGAAAATAGTAGGCAAAGGCCTGTGTATATCTGGTCTGCAGCGTGGGGACACATAGTTGCCGTCTTGCCACAATGACTCAGAGACAGAGGGCTCAAGGTTGCAATTCCAATATCAAATCAAGTCACAACCCCCGCTGGCTGTGATAGACAGACACCATCTATAAAAACGATCCCCCAGCAGATCTGTGGGTGTGCCGGTCCAGGCCACGGGGGTCAGCTCGTGGTAACTTCAATGACAGGAGGAAAACTATCCATTAGGACTCGTTCACCTTCTCCATCAAAAAGCAATACCGTTACACAAGATGAGAACATGAGGGGTGCTGTAATTACAGCCTCGGGCTCCGTTCACCACTGCCACTGGACAAACTGTGTACGTCTGCGAGTCTGTGAACCATCTGCTCATATACACGGTGTCAATTTCACATTTTCAAACCTGTGGTAAATCCACAACCACAGGGGAAATCATGCTTCAATTTGGCTCTTGCCTTGTTTTGGGCTCTATGCTTTTAAGAGAAAATTTTATACTGCAATTTTGTTTAGCACGTTGGGCTGAATTTAGTTTTTGTTGTCAAGTGGTTCCAAGTTCAAACATTCAGGATATGTCGTTAAATACATTAAAACCATTATTAATTGAGACTCATTCTTTCCATAATTGTTTTGTAGTTCATATAAAGGCTCAAATATACATCTGAATCAGCTTCATTTTGCCCTGTACACACACGCATACAAGGAATTAGACTTTGGTTACATGTTGCAATCGGTATACTTAATAAAAGTAACAAGGGTCATATCATATACAGGTGATTGTAATATGTTGCTGTGAAGTAAATGGAGTAAGGAAGTAGAATGGCAGTAGTTTTAATACATCTGTATATTTTTATTTTTTATATATATTGTGACCAAAAACATAAATAAAATAAAAAATAAAAAATAAAAAATCTTGAACTGTGCAATTACTATACTGTATATATTGTTCATTGTAGCTTAAAAAACAAACAAACAAAAAAACATTTTACATTTTGCAATAAATGTATTTAATTTGGGCAGGTCAGAGAATTTAAAGTCAATCTTTTATAGAGGTCTGTGGTCTCTGTGTTACAAGAAATAAAGTTAGTTGTTTAGTTATAATTAAATAAACGCTGTGTAGGAACCTTCATGAGCGGAACGAATGTTGTGTGTTCTGTTTTCAGAAAGCAGATGGAACATCGGTCCGACTCTATTTTGGTCCCGTGTGGAAAATAACATGGACTGCTTTACGTAGCCGAAATTATTTGCGTCATTTCAGTGTTTTATTAACTTGGATTGTTGTTTTATGTACGGTGCTCTTTCCAAACATCATAATACATTCGTTAGTTGATCAGAGAAACAATAAATACCGATCCACGGGGCAGCTATGTGGCTAAAGTGTCGAGCAGCTAGCTGAGCAGCGTTACTTTAACTAGTTTTCCAGTAACTTTATGATCATGTTTGGACATTTAGTTCACCCAAAGTGTGCTCGCTATGTCAAACAATTTTACCGGCTGTTTGCACAGGCGAACGGACATAGATGCCTCTCAAAAATCTCCCAGTCGGATGAGCATATCAGGGGGTTTATTTCAGAGAACACAGAGATAGTTGGAGAAAATAGCCTGACTCCAGAGGTCAGACTGAGATTACTTACCCCAAACTGCAGATTTTGGCGAGAAAGACCAGAGCTCTGGCCTTTTCCTGACCCGTATTGGGCCATATACTGGCCAGGGGGACAGGCGCTGTCAAGGTAAGCCCCTACATAAACAACAACTACAGCTCATCATGCCTAAGAGTTACAGCTGTTGACTTTTACTTCCCTGAAGGTATCTCCTGGACAACCCTGAGGTGTGTCGGGGTAAAAGGGTCCTGGATCTGGGGAGTGGCTGTGGAGCCTCAGCCATCGCTGCAACACTTAGTGGTGCTGCTCATGTAGTGGCAAATGACATTGACTCTGGTTTGCAACTGTATTTATATCTATTTATCTACTTACAATTGTGTCCTAAAAACACGATTTAAATATGTATACATGTCAACCCCAAGCATTTCACTAAATTACATTAACATGCAAGCATCGGTTTTTGTTTTTTTGTTTTTTTTACAACACAAATCAGTAAATAAAAGAGTTTCCAAAACTCTTTTACTCTCACTTTTGCTTAGATCAGTCATTTTTCTGTGTTTGTTTATATCGTTGTAATGAAATAACCACTGCTGTTTATTCAGTTTTTAACAGAGTTAGATACTGGTTGATGATCAAACTTTGACGATGAACATACATAGTGCTAAATTTGCTTGCTTGTGTTACAGTTGCAGCCATTGCGACCCACATGAACTGTGAGCTCAACGGCCTGGAGCCGCCTGTTTGCGTGACCAGTGACATGATTGGTTCAGAGCCGGAGGGCTTTGACCTGATCCTCCTTGGTGACATGTTCTACGATGAGGCCCTCGCCAACAGCCTTCACAGCTGGCTGGATCGCTGCATCAAATTCCACGGCACCAGAGTCCTGATTGGAGATCCGGGGCGTGCCCAGTTCGAGGGTCACAATATACGGCAACTCCTGCATCTGTTGGCGCAGTTCGAGCTGCCCGACTCTGTCAGAGAGGAGAACTACGGTCTGACCAGCAGCAGTGTTTGGTGCTACCATCCTGAACTCTGAGGACTAAAGAGGGTTCTCTGTGTATTCTTGATCTAATGCGTTCATTTATACGGCACATGTTTTTACCGATCTCCACAGAATCTGTGGAGGATGCTTAAAGAAGGCTGCTGGAAGTTTGCATGGACAGTATGACAAATTTTTTTAAAACAGTTTTAAAAAAAATCGACATTGTGGAGGATTTGTTTTTCCTGTTATTCAAGTCAAGGAAGTAACCATCAATATGGAGCCCCAAAAGGTTGCAAATATCTCAGTTAATAAACCAATGTGAAATATTTTAGGAAATGTTTTGTGATTTGTTTTTATGTCTTTTCAATTAATTTCCCTCGTGGGACTGAGTTCACAAAAAAGGGGTTAAAAATTTGGGTAAATATCCCAAAAAAAATGGGGTAAAAATCCTCTCTTACAGCCTTAATATTCTCAGCCCATATTCTTGATGTGAGGAGGACCCAGCTCAAATGAAGGACAAAATGTTGAAACCACACATGAATCTTTCATCTCTTATATTCTGTGACCGCTTGTCCTGTGAAGGGTACATGGATCTTTGAAACAAAGTAAATGTATTGTGTTGACTAAAATCAAATATGCAGTCAGTAAATCAGTCATGTCTGTAGTGTCTGTCTGACTGAGTGGATGTTAGAATAGAGACAGACTGGTGACCTGTCCAGTGACAACGTCTAATGATTGCTGGGAAAGGCTCCAGCCCAGCCGTGACCCTTCAGAGGACAAGCGGTTACAGAGAAGAGTTAGAATAGACAAACCGAAGCTCAACTGAACCAATCCAAGCCGAACCTCAGTAGATTTATAATAATAAATAAAGGTTAACAATCACATCAACCCAGGTGTTGTTGAGGTACCAGGCCTCAAACTATGCCTCCTTCCTTCAACATTTACAGTAATCTAGAGTTTAACATAACTTCAAAGTCAGAAGGAATCACTGGAGAAGTCAAGCAATTCACATTTCATTCATTCTGTGCCAGTTATGTCCAGTCCTTCACATATGCATATTATAAAAAGAGGTGCAGTTCCATCCACGCCCTTTGTCTGTTCTGTGTGTTACTCTCAATCTTACTCAAGAGTTGTAGAAATCCCAGCTGTTAGCTAAATGTCACTTAGCTGTCAGTGAGATGTTGGTAGACAGTGTACATCCCTTATTTCATGAATAAAAGCGTAAACCTTACTGCTGTGGTTTCTAATAGTATAAGCACAAGGTTACACATCAAACTTCATTCACATTTGATTTCTGTCGACAGTGTCAGCCGTCCCTCCTAATGAACCACTCCCAAAATACCAACAAATGAAGAAGTAGGATTTGGGGGCCTGGAGAACATCACATTACTTGTACACGACCAGTAAATAATACATGTGTCTCACCCCATATGAATTTTAAGTGAGACCCTGCTTCTGAAAGTGTCAGCAAGCTTGTCCTTGTCAGGCTGATCACCTTTCAGGGTCTCTCTGTTTACTGTTTTTGTGAGTATTTTCATTTCTCTATTGTTGCTGTGCTCTGAGTTTTTGCAGCTCACTTGCCATCGACTTCAAAGTTTTCTTGACTTGCTCATGCATTGAGCTCTCTCAAGGAATTACTGCACTGATGTTCAGCATACTTATGATTTCATTCCAGTGACAACCACCAGGAGAACAGCCCCATCGAGTCTGGCACGATCGGACAAGATTCAGATCTTCCACATTTCTCTGTAAGTGACAGGTGTTGTCTCGCAGGTCACAGGAGGATCCACCTGCCTTTCCCGTCACCTTGCTGGAATGTTATGCCTGGGATGATTGAGTGTCTTGATCGTCAGTGTTAAATTTTCTTTTGTCATTTCGCTGCTCAGTGCCTCTCGGCTTCTTTTCAGTTAAGGGCTCCTATTCATTAAATCACATGACTGGTTTTAAAAATGGTTGAACTGGGGTTATGTTGAAAAAAATCACAATACTACATGTAACCTGTTTTGATTCTGTTTTATAGGGAATTACTGACAGCAAAAATATTTCTACGGTAGTCTTAACACGTCAGGGGAAAAGCCATGCAGCCGTCAGCATGATCACAATATTATTTTACTTCCTGCTTAGTGCATTTTCCCTGGAAAAGAAAAACAAGATGGTTTTAATCAACAAGTCAAGACTCAACAAGCTAGAATTATTTGTTATCAACTCTCAGATATGCCAAGACACTATTTGTGGTGTATTTAGAGTTGTCAGCTTCCCTGTCACCCACTGCCTCAATCCTGAGCTCAGAGCGCGTCATCCTCACCATCTTGCCCGGTTTCTGGACTTCATCACAGTGCACGTGTTAAAGGATCTGAGCCTCCACAGAAAGAAGAGCCTCAGACAAATCAGGGCTTTGAACTGATTTGTTCGAGAAGCCAAACAAAGTAACTTGAAACATAAAACTAATGTTTCCCCCAAAGGCCTCAAGGGCTCAAAGGCATCACTGAGCGTGATCTGGGCCTGAGATCTCCCTCTGTCCAAAGACATGCTCATTAGGTTAATTGGTTACTCTAAATTGGCCGTAGGTGTGCGTGTGAATGGTTGTCTATCTCTGTGTTGGACTGGCGACCTATTCAGGGTGTACCCCTGCCTCTTGCCCGGTTACTTTATTTATGAACACTCTATTTTTCTGTTTGTAGCATGGGATAGGTCCTAACAGGACTAAACGGGTATAGAAGATGAATTGGGTCAAATTGTTTGTGTTTGTTGTTTTGGGCCATGCTCACCTTAATGCTACCATTATTCTAAATAAATATCTTTTGTTGAACTCCAGCTCTGTGCCCATAGTCATCCTTGGGAGTGGGAAAAGAGGGGAGCATCAGTAGTACATTTTCATCCCTCACTCCGAAACTCATGTGACTCCCAGTTGATTAGTTGAGGCAAAAGGTGAAACTTTTTCCATTTGATCAGGATTTGATTGATTCGATCCGTATGGGGCGCCACCCTCCAACTCAAACACAACACACTGTAGTCTTACGATCTGAAAGACAAACAACCTCGCCAAGTTGTCCACGGAGCAGCTTCCCTCTGCAACATGTGGGAGCACTTGGAAACCATGTGAAACTCAGAATCAGAATCGGAAAAGACTTTATTGCCAAGCATGTTTTTACATACAAGGAATTTGCCTTGGTGTTGGTACGCATGAAATAAAGAAACTCAGTTCATTAGATGGATGGAACATCATCAGCAATGACCACAATCCACTGTTTCCTCACAGAGCGACATTGTATATATATCTGAGGGACAAATGACCTCAGCATGTCCATGGGGGTCTCTCTCCTGCCCACTATTTTGAAGATGTGATTGAAGTCAAAGGCGACATCATATGGGAGCACATGTGAAATGTGAAACTCAGCTCATTTGTAGTATGACCTTATGCCCTGAGGGATAAATTACTTCCTCAACCAGTCCATGGGCGTCCCCCTGCTGCCACACAAGAAAGAAGAAAGGCCATTATGTTATCTCTTTACTGTAACAATAAAACATGTAAAATCATCTAAGGGTTGCGTACAAGAATCCATTATCATTGCTTTCAAAAAACATTTCTCAGTATCTGAAAAACAAATCGGCGAGGCTATGTTATGTCTAATAAACACTGCATGTGTGTGTGGCAGGAGGGAGACCTGAATTTTACATAACTTTCACATGGCTTCTAAGTCCTCCCTTATGTCACCTTTGACCTTAATGATATCTTCAAAATAGTGGGCAGGACCAAGACGCCCATGGACACGTTGAGGAGGTCATTTGACCATGAATATGATGATGATGACAATTTAATCTCTTCAAATTCAACTATATATTAAAAATAAATAAATCATTTTCTTTTTCTTTTTATTGAATGCAAGACATCCCTGACATAGGGGCAGCTTCGCCCTCCATAACGGTGCAGAATGGTTAGATAAACTTATCCTACTTTACCTTTAGAAATGGCATGTGTGTAAATAAAAAAATATTTTAGTTGGTTATGGTTACTTTATTTATGAACACTCTATTTTTCTGTTTGTAGCATTTCCTTCTCAGACTGTAGCCTGGCCGGTGCCCGAGTTTGCTGAGGGTACCTGACTCTGTAGAAGAAAAAGTCGAGGTATCAGGTCAGTATTATACTTATCTGTATTATAATAGATGTTGGACCGACATTAGAAAATTAGCAGGGATTTGATGAGCAGGACCCATCTTACCCCATAATCATCATAATGGACACTCCAGAGAAACAAACACAAGATCCGGTTACTGTTATGAATATTCTCATTTAAAAGGACAAAAGCAGGAATGACTTGGCCTCTCATGCATCTGACCACCAAGCCGTTCAACACTCCCTAGTCATTTGAAGCGATTACGGCTTTCACTGTGTCAGGACTGAAGGTTTGGACCCACATAGCGGCGATACACACACACAGTTCAGCGGTGTGGTAGTTGAAAGAATATCTCCATTCCTCACCCGTCTTCAAAACCCACTCTTCCAGGAGTCGACCGACTGGAGGCTGTTGAAGTCTGCTGTTAAACACCATCGATTTTCATGGCGCCTTCCATACTGAGGCTGAAATATCCTCAACGTCAGAGTCAGGAGTCGATGCAAGCAAGAGTTTATCCTTAAAAAGATACACTTAGAGATAGAGATAGATAGATAGATACTTTATTAATCCCGGGGGGAAAAGCAAGCATGTTTTATACAGATATAAAATATGTTAAAAATATAAAGTGACCTGTTAAAAAAAATAAAATATAAAGTGACCAGTAGAAGTTTTTATAAATATGACAGCTACTCGAAACTTGAGTCTGTTGTCGGGACGCAATGCGAGTACAGGCTGAATGTACTGTCTCAAACATCTTTTTATATAGTGTGGGGCTTTAATAACATATGGGGCCAGACACAGACCTTTTCCAAAAAAATCCTGGTGCTTTTACCCTGTACCCTAATACCTTATGTCACTTTTGATGATGATGATGATGATGACCCCTAGGGAGGGGTGGGGGTTTAGGGGGCAGGGGCTGCGGAAAGAAGGAAGGGGGGGGGGGCGTAAGGAAGGGGCAGGGGTGAGAGGGACGGAAGTGGATGCCAGATGTTTCGAGGTCAAAGTTGATGGGGATATGGGATTACTGAAAGCATATGGATTACTCAGAGTGTTGTGTGAAACTGGTAATTAATTTGGGTAATGATGATATGATGAAAACAGAGGCACACGCGGGCACCTCCACACCCACGCATGCACAGACATACACACGCGTGTTGTACGGTGTTTATGAGCATGCGCAGACATATTTCTGCAGTCACGTGATGCCGGCCGATCCCTCCCATGTTCTGAGCGCGGTGAAAAGCTAGCGTGAGCTGAAGAGAGTTTCAGTCGATGAGGTTGTTTCATGGCTTCAGTTCGAGTCGGATTTAAACAATAAAAATGAGCAAGAGAGCGTACACGATTGTGAGCGTCATTCAGGAAAACCTCATTGTGGAAGGCGCCGAGAAAACTGATGGCGTTCTAGTTGAACATGAAACAAAAAACGTGTGGCTCAAAGGTCACAGTCCCTGGTCAAATTCCCCCCTCGCTACAGATGAGACACTCCCGCTACAAATACATTTGGGGTACGGTAATCAGAGTCTGGTATAAAGTGAGGGCCTTTGAGCGTCAGGCGTGCATTTCATTTTGCCGCGGTGTGAAGCTATCATCTATTTGAAAACCTCCCAAGAACCACAGGCCGACAAGAATCTTGCGGTGTATCATCTATTTTAAAGCCTCCAAAGAAGCGTATCAAAGAGTAAGTCACATCTTTTGAGGTATTATTATCGGTTAATTCTGTTTATTAGAGCTAACATAGCTCCCCGAATCTGTTTTTCACACCGTGTTTTAAGGTTTAATCTAAAAGGGAATGGATTTGATAGCCTACCTAATCTAATCAATCTTCTCTAAGAGATGTTAGTAGGGAGTTTCAAAGTAGTGACACCAACTCTTTGTCTTAAGCGGTAGGATTCAGCCTACTTTTGTAGAGTCTTCTCGGCGTCTGTAATGGCAGAGCGTCGGTGTGACGACGAGTTGGTGACGATAACGACACAGCTGATGCGGGCCTCTCTTGGATCGGTAGACAGGCCTCATTGCTTGGTCTGCAACTCCAACACCCAGCTTCGCTTGAGAGTGTTGTAGGTGTTCAGTCAAAGGCAGTAGATGACACTTGGCAATGTCTTTGTGTTTGAAGAAAGAATCCGGATCGTCACGTCTTCTTGATGTCGTTGCTATGGCAACTGCTTCTTGGCTTCTTGATCCGTCAAAGAGATTATCTTTCTCTGATATCCCAGCTCTCTACGCTGGCTAACTTAAACGATGATGGTAGTACTTCGGTTCATAGAGTATAAAATTAATAAAGCTAGAAAAATATTGAAGTCACTATAAAAATCGTACGTCGGGAAAAACATCCGACGAGAAACAAACAGAGCTTGAAATATTCAAGTTGTTCTTAAAACAAAGTTACTAAGTTTAAACGTGACTAAGAAGAACTAAAACGGAAACGGAAAAATGGAAATTAAAACTACAATGTGCTAGAAAGTGGAAAGTGCAAAAGTACGGAGAAAGTTAAAGTCCAAAAGAAAGTGCATAAGAAAAGAGTGCGGAGAAAAGGGAGCGTCTCTGGTTTTATGAGTTAATTATTCAGGGATATGGATCGGGTTTCCAAATTCTTCGCGCGGAAAGGGAAGAGAACGCCTACTCCTTTGTCTTAAGATGCCTTATTGCCTGATCTTCTTAAACTATTTTATGTTACTAAATGTAACCATTTCATCACTCATCATGGCTCGTTAGCAATGTTTTTCGTATGCGACAACACTCAACATTACAACATAACGAGATGACGTATCTGAATGGCAAAATCAAAATAACTCAAAAGCATTAATAAATGAATAAACTCAAGTTCTCTTTACAGTGACATTTTGCTAGTAATAAAGGTTGGTTTCTAAAATAACAATTCCAATAGTTATGGTTTCATGTAAAAGCTACTATTAGTTTAAGAACATATCTAAAGTTCTACATGCTTTAACTTCAACAATTATAAAACGAGAGAAAATACTTTTAAAGATGGCAATGTTGATACTTCTTTACTATGACAAATTATGTGAATTTGGGCTAACTTTATCGTACAAGGATCAAAATAGTCTCATTGTGATCGTTAGCACTTCCTGAACAACAATATATAACTTACCAGGTTATTGCAATTTCAATAGTCATATTATCAAACATAGGCTCTTTTTAGAGAGGAGAAATGCAGATCAGAGTCTGGTTCTGGGAGGAAGTTATTTACGACCCCTATCTGTTCCACTTCCTTGGTCACTCTTGGAGAGTGGAGCAAGTAAGTGTTTGGTATGTTTGCATGTGTGTGTCTCTGAAAAGGAAGAATTAGTACATCACAAGCTTAAAACATAATAATAAACATAATAAAATAACATTAAGTCTTCTAGACTTTACCCATATAAAGTAGAAGTCATTTAATTCAGTCTTTGTAGTTCCTGATATCGAATTAATGTTCTTTCGATTCAGAACTAATTAGTCCAGAAACCAGAGTGGGGACATTCCACAGAAGTGTAAATCTGTCCTTTTTGGATTAGGTGAAGTCCAGAACCTGAGGAAGTTCTGATAGCGTGGGCCTGTCCAGTGTTCCGACCTGGCACCTTTATGGTTAAGGTGAAAAGGTTGATCTGTTAAGAGAGTTCTGCTGTAAAAAAAACTCCGTAAATTTACATTCCAGAGAGGGGGAGAATTGAGACTCAGGTTTCTTACACTTTTATTTGAATTATACTTTGACTGAGGTTGAACCGTCATTAGAACTAGAAGGGGAGCAGGGACTTGATGACCAGGACCTGTTTTACCCTATAATAGTTATACCGGACTCTCTGGAGAAGAGTGAGGTGACTGGCGGTAAGAAGATCTTATCAATGATGCACTGATAAAATGTTAAAGTAAGCGATGTTATTCTTGGTGATAGTTTAACATATTTTCTGTCTGTCTGATTTTAAAAGACGAAGAAGGCCATGAATCGTCCAGCGTCAGAGACTTGTTTAAGGCTTTAGTCCTCATACACTCTGGAGAGCAGTCAGGTGACTGTCGGTAAGAACATTTTATCACTGAGGCGCTGATAAAATGTTATAGTAAACTATGTGACTCGTCGGGATATTTTCATTTGATTTGGAAAGGTGAAGAAGGGAATGACAGCTCCAGCACCGAGGATTTGCCTTACCCCATAAACCCCAGACCATCAGAGGAACATGAAGGCGATCCGGCTGTCTCCAGGCCCCAGCCGCTCCGAATGGTGATACGGCCGGTTAGAAGGACAAGACGGACGAGAAGGAGAGGACATCAGCATCGAGTAAGGAGAAGGGCCCTCAGAGAATTTTGGAACATACTGTCTTCGGCTTGGAGTCTCAGCATCGCTCGGGTAGAGTTGTATGTTTTAACGATGAATAACAATAACCAAGGGGAAAATTCGGTTTCGCAGTCAGTTCTTCAGTTATTTCATGCAGAAATTGAAGCCTTAAGAGAACTCCCTCAGCAACATCTTGATCAGCCGCTTTTACAACTTTACCTCCGTTAAACGATTTACAGCATTTAGAGAATTTAAACGAGGCCCTTGCTCACCTTGAACCTTCCAATTTACAGCGTCTTGACAATGTGAACGGAGCTCACTTTTAAGCTTTTAAGAGAACCTCCTACTAGTTATCCAAGATGGCGGTCTCTCCTATCCAGGCACATCAGCGTAGATTTGTTTATTTGATTTGGTTGTGTTCTGTTGACTTTTTTTGTTTAATAAATTTCTGATTAAATTAAGTGGTTGTGCTCTCCAATAACAATAGTCATTAACCCTACCGATCAATTATGCTTCGCCATTAACCTCGCGCTCCTGTTAAATCGGGAATTAACCACAGCTGAGGCCACCGTGCAAGCTAGAGTGTTACAGAATCAGGCGGGGTTATCACACGACACTCCTGTGACGTTTAATGACGTTATTAAATTTGAACAGGATTGTAAAATCGTCATCTTCTTCAGAGTGGAAGGTGAGCGAGCCCTCTCTAAGTTTCAAACGTGTGAAGGAATGCATCCTAAAACCCTCTATCTTTTCCTCCACCAAAACCACTACTACGGTATTACCGACCTGAAAACATTTCTGGGTACGCCTCACGTTTCCAATTATTGTCACACAGGTTATGCTCACTTATGGAAGCACCACTGCTCGGGGCGCTGTTCCATGTGCTTTACATCAGACTGTACAAAAAACAAAGTAAAACAAATCAAATGTTCTGATTGTAATGTGATCTGACGCCTGTTGTGTAAAACATAAAGAGCCTCACCACCGCCCTACGGCCGGTAAAGCAGCCAGCAATTGTCAGACGATTAAAAAGTGTGACGCGATCAGCGGCACCACCCAGCCCAGATGTAGACCTAAAACATGTCCCGTGTGCTCCGTAAAGGAACCGGGGGAAGACCATCTGTGTTACATGACAGACTGAGACTGACCATTCAAAACAGGTAGTGTTTTATGACTTTGAAACATTCGTAGACGCATCAGACGAACACAAACCCTTTTACATCGGTACACAAACGCTGCTAGGTGAGAAATGTGGTTCCTGGGGCTTAATGTGCGCAGGACGCTTCTTTAAGCGTTTCAGAAACAGGAGTACAAAGGTTACATCTTCATCGCTCACAACGCTAAGGGTTTTGACAGTTGTCTTCTTCTCAACCATTTAATTTCCCAAGGTATGGCACCCGCAGAATTATGCAAGGCAGTAAGGTGTTGCAGATGGTGGATGAGGTATTCCATCAAACATACATCGACTCCCTCTCATTCTTAACCATGCGCTTAGCAGACATGCCTGCAGCCATGGGTCTGGATGCTGAGAACAGTCCGTGCGATGACGACGACTTAAGCAAAGGTTTCTTCCCGCGCCTTTTCAGTTCAGAGGCTCACTTAATTAATGTAGGCCACCTCCGGACGCTTTCAGCACAGACAATGCAAAAATTCACAGCCTGGTACGGCACCAGGCCACCACGGGTGTCCCAAGTGTTTCTCTCCCCATGAAGTTAACCCCCTGACAAAGATGCGTGTGCGTCTGCCTGGGTGCGTGTGTTTCTAAGAAGACTCTGTCGGGGGGGGGGGGGCGTTATATGGGGTCACTGAATGAAAGTCCTTGTCTCTCCTTTTAGCCCCTTTGACCTTTATTGATACATCCTACTAGCCCATGGCTACCAACCCCAAACCCCCTGCCTCTCTCACACCACACTCCCCACCCCTGCCCCCGCTCCTCTCAAGTTGTTCAAGTTAGTTACGGCTGCTGGCTGTAAGAGACGTTCCTCCAGTGTAACTCAGATATATCCCGCACAAGCCTTCAATTTATCGAAGGAGGAATGTTTCCCTCTCCTTCAGCCCACTTTCTTTATACCTATTGGAAAGGTTAGTCTGACTATGAATAGACCACTCGACAACTTTTCTCCAAATGACAGTTTTTTTAGCACGCAGAGAATTGGTACAGAGTCAGCGCTGAGACTTCAGCCTAATCACCTCATGGGTGGACAAGGAGAAGCCCCAAACTATGGGTATACAAAAGTTTTATTCTATCTGGGCTCCACCCGAAGACAATAGGAGGAGCCTATTTTGTGTATCAGTAGCTTTCCGTGTGTGGCTGAGCACGGCTTTAAGTGGTTCTCACAAGGTGAAATAATGAGTGTGGTGCATCTTATCTAGTGAGCGAAGCTGCAGCAAAGCTCCTATCAAGCTGGTATGATAGGAGGAAGAACACTTCTTTCTGCTCTGTGCCCTCACATAACACTTTAATATCCAACAGTAAATTTTATTTCTCTATTGTTGCTGTGCTCTGAGTATTTGCAGCTCACGTGCCGTCAACCTCAAAGTTTTCTTGACTTGCCCCAGCAAGTCTGGCACAATCTGACAAGATTCAGATCTTCCACCTTTCTCTGTAAGTGGCAGGTGTTGTCTCACAGGTGTTGATCCTTAATAGGTGCATTCACGCAGCCAGGGAGGAAAGTGATGTCAACTGTACTGCTACTGTCGTGTAACAGGTCACAGGAGGATTCACCGGCCTTTACCGTCACCCTGCTGGAATGTTATGCCTGGGATGATTGAGTGTCTCGGCCTCACAGTTCTACATGTATTCTGTTTTGTTTCTGTTTCATAGTGAGTTATTGACAACAAAAATATTTCTAAGGTAGATTGACTTTGTCTTAACACGTCAGGACTAAAGCCATGCAGCATGACCACAATATTATTTTACTTCCTGCTCAGTGCATTTTCCCTGGAAAAGAAAAACAAGATGGTTTTAATTAACAAGTCAAGACTCAACAAGCTAGAATTATTTGTTATCATTTCTCATCTATATATCAGTACATCAACCAGGCATAACATTACGATCACTGAGAGGGTGTAGCTGGAACCGCTTCAAGTGACTGGGCCTTTCTGTGTGGAGTTTGTTCTCCCTCTGTCTGCGTGGGTTCTCTCCTGGTACTCCAGCTTCCTCCCTCCATCCAAAGACATGTTTATTAAGTTGACTGGTGATTCTAAATTGGCCATTGGTGTGAGTGTGAGTGTGAATGGTTGTCTGTCTCTCTGTGTTAGACCTGCAATAAACTGATGTTTATCACCCGATGACATCTGGGATAGGTTCCAGCAGACCCCATGACACTTCACAGGAAGAAGCAGTTACAAAGAAGAATCAATCAATCAATCAAATGACTCTTACTTAAGCTGCCCTGGCTGTCATGATCTTGGTAAAAGAAGTCTCTTTTTTCTGTGTCTGGATAAAAGGGTCTGTTGTTCCCGATTTGCATGTGTGTTCGTGGAGTTCTTCCAAAGGACTTCAGAGATGAGACGAGACAGACTCCAGATGAGGCTGCCTTAAGGATCTTTTACTTGCAGCAACGAGAGGACACAATGACATGACGTGATCGTCCCAGAGTCGTGTCGTTTATCCATGCAGAGCAGGTTCATGGTGTCGAGTCAGGCTGTACTGCCTCGTCACCTTAAGTCTGTTGAACAAGAAGAACTCTACCCTTGTCGATATCAGAGATGAATAATGTGTGCGTAGCAGTGCGGTTTACTACTTTGTCAATTAGGCTGCGCACCTGGACAGGCATTAACCCTTGTTTTGCAGGTTTTATAAGTACAGTTGTACCAGGAAGGTACATTCACATTTTTTAACGTTAACGGTGACTTACTACTTTATTTACAAAGTGCGGCCCATTATCGCTCAGGTATTCCAAATCTGGGTATTATGTCTTTTAATAGGCAATTGGCTACAGTAAGATTATCATAGTTCTATAAAATCCATGCACAGATGTTGAAAGGGGTACTCTAATTTTGGAAAGCGGCCTAACCGTTGTCTAACGTCCCCAGGGGATTGTGTTTTGAACAAACAAGACAATCTCTACACTTTTTTTAATCTGTAAACCCACAGGTCGTATATTTCTGATGTAGTAGTGCATTACTTCTGTGAGCAATGCTTTGGAAGCTACATCTGCCTTCTTGTTTCCTTGTCTGAGTGAGGTCAAAAGTGCAGCATGTTTTACAGTGGTTCCTTTAGCGCTCACCATCCCTCCCTTCCTCCACTGTGCAGCAGAAACATGTAGGGTGGAAAATGCATACTGGCTGTCTATATATATTGTGACCCTTTTACCTCTCGCTAACTCGCAGGCTCTGGGGTGTGCAAGTTTCTGTTATTGTCACCACAGCGTATACATAGCATTTGTACAGTCTGGTTTCTTCAAACTACAGCCGTCTACATAGAAAACAATGTCTGGATGTTGCAGTGGAACGTCTGTAAGTTTAGGTTTGCGTAAATACTGAGATTGACTGTTCACAGTCATGTGGTCCCCTCTCTGAACTTAGAGGTAATAATATAGGTTGCTTGGTCAAGATTTGTACATCTCCGAATTGTCAAGTGTGCCCGAGACAACAAGATAGCTATGCATGGTAAATGTCTGGATGGATGGTGATAAGAATGCTAATTTGCTCTGCAACAATAGAGCTGCCACTGCATGTGGTGTCATTAATGTGGTAGCGTGAAATAGCACAGATTGCTGCAGATACAGACAGTGAGGTAAGGTCTAACCCTAATATTGTTGAGTAATAAGCTATGGGTCTTAGCTTTGTTCCATGTTTTTGCTCTTTCTTCCCTCATCTAGGTGGCGTCCCTCCTGAGATGAATTATATCCCAAATATTTTACCATTGGCTGCTACAGCTGTAGCTTAGCCTCACTCACTTTGTGCCCTTGCATTAACATGTATTGTAGAAGTGCCAGTGTATCTGCACTGGAAAAAATGCCCCTCCAAAAATAAGCAAAAAGCCAAAAAAAAAAACAACAAATAGAAGATGTTTGTGCTTGAAATAAGCAAAATAATAATAATAATAATAAATCTGCCAATGGAACTAGTGAAAATCAGCTTGTCAAGATTTATTGAAATAAGCTGTGATATTTAGGACTTTTGAGATAAAGGTGGTCTTGAAATTAGCCAGAAAAACTTATTCTGAGCTATATTTTTGTGTATTTTAATCATTTTAAGTTCTAAAATCGTGACATTGTCCTAGATTTCAGACCATCACCAATCTGAAATAGGATTAGGAAGTGTAATTCCTGAAACAAGATGATTTATCTTTAGCAAATAACACAGCAGCTGAAAAACCTTGGCAAAGGTCAAAAAATCATATGACATATGACTTGAAACAAGATGTTTTCACTTGATACTCTTTAAGTAATTGTGTCTTATATTAAGTGTAATGAGATATTTTTGACTAGAAATTAGACAAATATACTTGGTAAGATTTAGATTTTTTTTTCCCAATGTGTTTCATTCTCAGAGGCTATCAATATGCCATCCACATACAGTAAAATCTGACACAGTATAACCTTGTGCCAACCAGTAAGATATGCAGAGATCATACCATCTGAACGGGGTTGAGTTACAGCAGGTCTGGATGGCTATTTTAAAGGGACAGTGGCATCATGTGAAGGACGACTGGAACCCTATAAAAGCTGATGGGGAAACTTTGGGGCCTAAAGATGTAGAGCTGGAAAATAGGACACGCACGTTAACGGACAGAATAACAAACAAATTCAAGAAGCCTGCAGATTACAGGGTAATTAGTCGTACAAAACAGAAGGATGATGAGCCATTTGAGGATTTTGTAACTCGTATGACTAAAGCTTTTAAAGCAAATAGTGGACTGCAGGAGAATGAGGAGGAACAGGGAGCTTACAAACAACAGTTGAAAAACGGCATACATCAAGGGTCAAAAGAAGGGATCAGAGCATGGGTAAATAAACATTACATTGGGTTACCAAACGGCACACTGACAGATTACATAACACACTGCAGAGAGAGTTCTTAAAGGGAAGCAAGGTGGTGACCTTTTACTGGGGGATGCCGAAATCTACTTTCAAGACAGAGGGAGAAGTGATTACAGAACCAACAGGGGAAGAGGTGCCTATAGGGGAGTTTTTAGAGGCAGAGGAAGAGGCTTTGGAAGAGGAAACATTAGGGAAAGAGACGGTAGGGAGTGTTGGGTGTGTGGGAAGATAGGTCATTTTGCATGGGACTGTCCAGAGGGACGAGAGCCTAGTGGCAGGCAGAATCAAGCATGACTAGATGACAGAGAAGTGAAAACAAGAAATGACGAGGGAGACGGAGACGTGACACTCAATTTACAAGATCTATTATTGTCAGACCAAACTAAACCACTAATAGTCTTAGTAATAAACGGAAAGAAGGTAGAATTTCTGTGTGACTCTGGAGCCTGCAAAACAACCTGTAATGAACAAATTCCACAAGACCACCGTAGTGCTATCACAACCGGTCTTTGTTAGAGACCCCGAGGGAGAGACAGTGGAAGCCAGCATTCTTTTGTATCCCGAGTGTCCAGTTAATCTGCTGGGACGAGACCTGCTGGCGAAGTTGCAATTGGCCATTATCCCAGACTGTCGTGGTAACATGAAACGTGCGTAGGAAAAAAGATTTGCAAAAGTGGAATTATGTTGTACAAGCCACAGGACTGCCTTATTACTATTACACGTATGACATTCTGTGCAGTCCGCCACATAATGTTCGAACAGATTTGCTCTCAAAAGCAAAAACACTTCTGAAAAGAACAGAAGACCAAATGGACGCATGCAATTTGCATATTACCATGTGGTATAAACAAACCCCAGGACCAAACCACAATTATGAAGGGTTGTTAACCAAAAACTCTCCTACCAGCGACACACTGAAATATCTGTATGCAGATAAGGAAAGCACAGCTGTAGTCTCAGTGATGCTTAGTGAAGACATTTTCCACAAACTGTACAAAGGACACACTGTACCACACGTGTCCTTGTATAAAGCAAAACACATATCATGGAAACACTTGGGTCTGATAACTCAAATGGGGGAACGGGCCCATGATTGGGAAACACTTACGGGTGGAACTTGCTATAGTGCATCCACAGGGCTAATAAGAGTGCCACTCTTTTGGAAAGCCACTGTAAAGGCTGAGGTACACCTAAGGCCAGACACATGGGAATGATCAGGTGAACAACATGATTGCCAGGAAATTTCAGAACAATCCATAAAGTGTCGACCAGATTTAACAGATAAACCCTTATCTACTGGCACAGTATTGTTTGTTGATGGCTCGTCAAAAAAGGGTTTAGATGGGAAGACACTATCAGGATATGCTGTTGTAGCGTCTGACTCAGTTCTAAAAGCAGAGAAATTACCATCAAATTACTCAGCACAGGCTGCGGAAATAGTAGCGCTGACAGAGGCATGTAAACTGATGAAAGGGAAGGAAGCTACTATTTGGACAGACAGTCAATATGCATTTGCTACAGCACATGTGTTTGCGCAACACTGGAAGAATAGAGGGATGATCACATCGACAGGAAAAAGCGTTACACACAAACAGCTACTACAAGAACTATTAAAAGCAATTCAGTTACCTCTAAAATTAGCCATATGTAAGTGTGCAGCACATACAAAGAGTCAAGATGTAGTCTCAAAAGGCAACGTCTTTGCTGATGAAATAGCAAAGAAAGTAGCAAGTGCATTAAAAGTAATGATAAATGAGGAGATAATACCCCCAGCCACAGTATCACATGAAATATTAAAAGAGATGCAACAACAAGCCCCGTTAACAGAAAAACAACTTTGGTTGACTAAAGGTGCACTGCAATATAATGAAGGAATATGCATGTGACCACTGGAAAAGCCCATCCTACCAAAAAATCTTTACAAATGGGCAGCTATATTGACACCTGCAGAGTTGAATACCACCTGCATAGCAAACATGATGTCAAAAAATGTTCCCTCTGATGAATGCAGACAATGGGACAGAATCTATCCACTCACCAGACCAGACAAACGTGAACCACTGTTTAGCACAAAGGTAGCCCCTGGGAATTTAACCTGCATAAATGGCACTGATGAGGGCTCCAGTAACCTGGGTAGGTTTAATCCAGCTTGGTGTGCTAATTATGTCACTGCTAAAGCTCCCCTTGGTAAAATGCGTAGCGACATTTGGTGGTATTGCGGAGGTAGAACCCTGAGGGGAAACCTGCCACGTAATTTTACAGGTATCTGTGCTTTAATCAGTCTGATAATACCAGTCCAGGTGCTAGTGGTGGACGACTTGAGACCAAACGCATACCTCTCCGAACAGAACGAAGTGACACCTGGAAGGGCCAAACGAGACGCAAAGTGGCAGCCCTGGGACAATGATCCGACCTACATCGATGCTATAGGGATTCCACGAGGGAGTACAAGCTGGTGGATCAGGTTTTGAATCAATGGCACTCTTCATCACTCCTAACAAAAATGTGGATAGGATTAACTATGTCCACTATAATGTTCAGAAGCTCCGTAATTTTACTGAGGCAGGATTTAATGCTGTTCACGAGCAATTGTTGGCCACTTCTCTCATGTCTTTCCAAAACCGTATTGCCCTGGACATGTTGCTGGCGGAGAAAGGAGGTGTCTGTTCTATGTTCGGAGATGCGTGTTGTACTTTTATTCCTAATAACACTGCTGATGGAAGCCTGACCAAAGCCCTGGAAGGGCTGCGAACACTGAATCGAAAAATGAAAGAACACTCAGGGGTGGATGAGAGTAGATGGGACATGTTCACTAACCTATTCGGGAAGTACAAGCAACTTGTAGTATCGGCTTTGATGTCTGTAGCGGTGTTTACAGCCATACTTGTCACCTGCAGATGCTGCTGCATCCCCTGTCTTCGAGCTCTCCTCAACAGGTTGATCACTACCGTGATCTCGCCTGATCCTGGGGACAAGGCTGTGCGTCTTCACCTCCTGAAGGACGCGACCGGAAAGTATGAGGAGGTGGATGACATACCGTACCTGCCGAACCTGTTTTCTGATTCTGATGACTACAAGATTCCCGACTTCCCTAGCGCTACCATCTAAAGAGTAAAAAAAATATATATATAATAGTAATAACGTGCACTTCTGATGACATTTACTCGATACATGATAAAAAGGGGGGAAATGTTAGAGTTTGCTGTGATTTAGAGTTATCGTGTATCTGCGTTTGCTGTGTTTCACAATTATTATTATGTGTGTGCTTGCAAAAATCACATGCCTCACGCTGACCTGTTCCTAACCTTGGAGGAACAGTTTGGCCTTGATTTGACTTGTTTCTATTTGCTAAGATGATGTGTAACAAAGAAGGATGAGGGAAGAAGTTGCAGCTGTGCAAGTGTGACTAAGTTTTTCCCCTTCCTTCCTTTGAGGAGTTCCTGTTTCGACCTTGAGCAATGATGTTGCAATGTGCAACTAACCAGTATAGAGTGTATCTTCCCTAAAAGACTAACCTCACCCATGTAATCAGGGACCTCAGGGACCTCCGAGAAGCATAATTGAGAGGAGCGGACGAGAGCAAACCAGAATGTTTGGAGATTGTACCTGGGTGCATCTCTGTTCGTTCTCCTCGCGAGTACCACTCAACTGCTGTCTTTGTGTCTTCTTTCTGAGTTAATAGATTGTTGAGGTGACTTCAGCGGGTCTTAAACCTGACAGTGTACTGCTTTCCTTTGTATGTGAAGGCAAACCAGAATTGTGAGTCCTTGAACTGGTATAAAGAAGAATGCTTTAGACTCTTTGATGTTTCCCTTCAGGTCCCTCTGAATCACTTTCACTTGGCATTCAATATGTCTTTAAGGTCTCTCTCTCTCTGAAAACAAGAACAGGACACATCTGCTTACTATATCCCGATATGTTGGGAGAAGGAAACCACATCGTGGCATCAGAAGGGGACCACTCCTCGCATCATATTTTGTTTGTTGTATTATATAAAACTAAGTGGAGGAAGATTTAGGAGTCAGACTTCGTGAACTGACATGCTGTGTGTTGTCAGGGAAAGAAGGACCCGGGGCTCTGTAAACTTCTCTTATTACTAATTGCACAATTAAAAGATTCAAAACAGAGACGCACCTTGCGGCGTCATCCATAAAGCTAGCATGCAGTGACGGGGGATCGGGAAAGGAGGGAGGCGATGCTCGCGATCACAACATACATGGCTTGTTGTTAGAGTAACAGTAGACAGACTCGGGACAATAGAATCCACACAGAAGTTTATATAAAAAGTTATACACTCAGTAAGTCCATTGGTGTCCCCTCCATGTGGGTGACTGAGTGTACTCCAGTCCAGCAGTGAGTGATGGATCTCCTCTGACCTCCTCTGACCTTTGACCTAAATGACCTCATCTGTTTCCTGGATACCCTAATAAGACCTGTTTCCTTGACCTAGAGGTTATTAGAGTTCACATAGTTAAGTCATAATGTTCTCTAGTATTATTGTGTTCTTCCAGGGCCTCTTTGTGGGAACCAGACTAGACAACTGAAAGGAGTCAACAGTACGACCTTGAGGAAATAAGAAATATAAAACAAATCTTCTCTGTGCATTCTTTGCTCATTTTGTCCTTCTCAATGCTTGGGTGTTTTGTCTGTGCTGTGAGTCAGTACACAGATTTTCCTCCATAAACAAAACGAACACACGCGAGGGAAGGGCAAGGTATATAAGATGAGGTTTTGACTTTTTGCTTTTCCATCATGCAATAAGTCTATTCAAAAACATAAATAATTCTCAAATCAAATGGCTTTTTAAACCGTGTAAATGTCAGATTGCAAGTGGATATGTGAACACAACATACATAACAATATTAAAAATGTGCCGTAAACTAAGCCTGCTGATGTTATATCATTATGTGTCAGTAAATGAAAGATGTGTCCCACCTTACACCTTTATTTTATTATTATGAGGTGAGATCATATTGTATTGTGCTGTATCTGTACAAACTATTTGCACTTGTATTTGTTTTAATTGTATTTTATATTGATTCACCAGTGTGTGCGTTACGAGTGGCCCCACAGTTTGGGAACCACTGCCTTGCACTATCAATATGCTGCTTTTCATTGTAGTTATAATATGAAATATCTACAAACCTAATGACGAGTGATTCAATGCATGGATGCATCTGTTTCATCTCCTTTCTAAACTCACTGCTTGACTTTGACTGTCCCATCAGCAGATGCTGGATAAAAAACACAGAAAGACGTTATGATATCTCATGTCTCGACAGGAGTTGCCACTACAGTGGCCAGTAAGAGAAGGTCATCATATTTGAGCGGGGTTGTTTTGTATTCGTGTTCTCACGTGGACTGTAAATAAACTGAGGAAGATACTGGAAGTCCCAGAGGGTACTGAGAATCAATGTTATGTTTTTTCTGCTGCTGCAAAAAAAAGTTGCAAATGTTTCCTTTTATACTGATAAATTATATTTGCATTCCACAGGAGCTCTACTGTCAACTGAGAACAGCTGCACATGGAGAAGAGGGACGGGAGGAAACCTGTCCAAATGTAGAAGTGTGTAAAAGCTGCATGCTGTGTATCATGAACTAACTCATCCTGTTGCTTCTGTGTGCATGTTGACGGCTCTTCTCCCCTGGCTGGTGAATAAAACTTGCAAAGGCATTTTTCCAGAGAAGAATAAACCCAGTGATAAGGAGATTTTTCCGCAACACAGGATATGCTAATATGAATTCAGAAACCTACCCTTGTATACTCTTTACAAACCATCGCTATAGTCGCCTCTGGCCTCTATGAGTTGCAGGCAGGGCCGCCCCTGGCCAAACTGGGGCCCTAAGTAGCCCCCCCTTTTCTTCCTGCCTCGGGCTGACTCTTTATGGTACTCACGGTTGCCAGATTGGGCGGTTTTTCCACAAAATTAGGCTACTTGGTTTATGTCCGGCGGGGGAGTGTGACGGGTTTCCATAGGTGTCTGGCAACTTCGTGGTTTGGGCTGTTTTTATTGGATTGGGAGGACCAGCGGAGCGCTCGCGCTCGTCTCTCCGCCGCCGGAGCGCTGCGCGTCCTTTGCGCATTTTTAGAAAATGCGTCATCTTGTGCGACAGGGGGCCCCCCATGGATCGCGGGGCCCCACGCGCTGCGCGTGTTCTGCGTATAGGGCAGGTAATGCTCATGTAATCGTACTGGTGTCATGGCATAGAAAATCTTTCCTAATATAGGCACGCCAACAGAGCTCACGCTGTACAAACTTAATCACCTTGACACCACATCTGAGTTTCTGCAGAGCTCATTCTATGTGTCTTTAACTTTAGTAACATAAAGCGTTCTGTTTCTAGGTATTTTTAGTGTCTATGTTCATGTAGGTTTCTGCACGGCCATGTTCTTTTGTCGTACGTCATACATGAATACTTTAAGTGTTGTTTTGTTGAATGATGAAACCAGAGCCCTTGTTGTAACAGTGTGATCTTTGTCCCTGTCGTCTGTGTCACTAAGTTTGATGTAAAGCTATATAGACTAAGACCTGTTCATCTGCATGTTTCATGACGGACAAAGAACATGTGAAGGAGTCCCTTTCACAGCTCATTATGCGTGTGAAAGATAAGAGTGCTGTCACTGAAAAGCTGAAATGGTTTCTTGTATTGTATTTTGTAGTTATTTATCACCGCTAATGAGTGTGACTGAACAATTATGGGCTATGGTGTAATTATTAGAAGCTTTACAGAACCCAGAGCAAAAACTTTGGTGGCAAGGCTCCCTTTCAAAACAAAGAAACCTCATCCAAGTCTCTCCTATGAGGGAATTTCAGCATATCTAGGCCGAGGTTTAAGCTCTACGGGGGCATCCCTCGAGGCAAAAGCGCCTTCATCCGTCCTCCTGTGGATTCAACCTTTGTGAGGGAAGAACAAGGAAGGCTGAAGAAATGCCTCTAGCAGAATTTATCAGGCTTCTCTTAAAACTTCTTTCATCTCTTCTTAGCACTTTAATACAGCAGCGGTACAGCAGTGCGGTTATTCCAAACTGCAAATACATTCTAAGACATTGATGTCTTATCTCATGCACACCATTAACAAACCATCAACGTTTGCTACTTTAAACCTGATGCAATATGTAAATATGTTTTGTACCGTAACGTATTCACTTTTATATAGTTTCTTTTATCTTACTTTATTCTAATTTGTGTATGTTGCACTGTTGGTCCCTGTTGCTAACACCTTAATTCCCCACTGGGACGAATAAACTCCTATCTTATCTTGTGTTTTGTATGCGTAATGCCTAGATGATAATCTTATTGTGACTTAATAAGTCTGAGCCTAAAGAAGAAGAAGAGTGCTCAGGTTTGGCCAGTTAAACTGCCTGAGCAGCAGCACAGTGAGAGTTTATTCAGTATAACGGACAATAAACTCTTGAGTTTTATGCCAGGGCTTTAATCAAAGTAACTGCTCCCCCTTTTGCTCTACCTTCTTTCTCCCTCTGCTCCTTCCATCTTTCTAATGTAACCTTAGGTACTTTCCCACTGGTGTTTCGAAATAATAATGTAAATCATGTGGTATTTAAAACCCGTCTGAACGTTTTCATTTGCCTAAAAAGTGGAGGAGGGAGGAAGGAAGGAAGGAAGGAAGGGAGGAAGGGAGGAAGGAAGGGAGGACGGTAGGTCACAGACTGCTGCCTTGGTACAGGTGTAGAGCAAGGCATGCGTTGCAGTTTATAGCTGGTGCCTTGTGTTAACAAGGCTGGATTTGAGTCTTGCATGTTCCCGTTTTGTGGCATCAGTAATGTACAACAGCTCAACAAAATAAAGAGAATTTATTTATAGAACAGTTTGCAAAGAGGTATGTTCAAAAAGGAACAGTCACTTCATCATTTTGCATAGAAAACGTTTTTGTACCTTTTCACCTTCACAGGCATGTAAACAATCAAAGTGTGTATAAAAGTGACACAAGCATAATTTGCTTCTTGTAAAATGTATACAGTACAAAAATATATATATAAAAAAAATAAAAGGAATAATTTAAGTGGCACTCTTGGAAGTAAATGTGTTGAATAAAAACACGTTCCTGAGAAAAGGCGACATGTGACTTAGGCGCAGTCTGGTCTCACATCATTGGTCCGTGGATGTCTGAGTCTTCTCTATGTATTTCTTCTGAAACCTGTGGAAGAGGCTGGGGCTCTCCGGAGGCGAACTCAGCGTACACTTCTTCTCATTTGGATACCATGAACCTGTGGTGCAATGCATTCATAATAATAAGAGAAATGTTTTTTTTACGCTTACTAGATAAGAAAAAAATTAAGCTGTGCTTAAAGAAGACTTGTTACCTTTTGCTTTCTTGGCAGCTTTGTCGGGGCTCTGTTTTTTTTCTTCGTTGACATCTGGCTTGTCTGAAAAGAGGTCAGGCGTTTAGTGGAGAAGTGACTTTGACATTATACCATATAAATCATTTGACTCCCATTTTACACTGAGAGTGTGCATAATTTGTGGGTTTAATCTTATAAGCGGAGCAGCCGGCTTTGTCGTTTAAACCTTGAACAATGTGGGGACTTAAGATTTTATTACAGGTAATTAAAATATTGATTTCAGCTCAAGTTAAGAGGCAGTGAGCCGAGTCAACATTAAATTGCCACTATACCGAGGAAGGCCTAAAGTACTTTGAGTTCAAGAATACCAAATGTAATTAGGTTTAGGATTTTATTATTTAAAACTAATACAACTATAAACTTCAAACGCTCAGTTTGGCAGCGGCTCTGGAGTGAGCTTCATTAAGTTTGGCAATATATCCCCAATGAATCAGGATTTACCCTAAAGCTGCTTGTTACTAGTAGCATTGTATTTATAGCCATCTTTTAAATCACTTGTTTATAACCTAAGGTAGATTTAGCTTAGCCAGAGCTCTATAAATAAATTACTGAATATTCTTCTGAACATTTCTGAATGTTTCTGAACGTCACCTACAACGTTCATTAAATATGTGCTACAGAAAATGTAGTGTCCAGTGTTTTGAAGGCTCAACAAACATCTTCTCTTACATGTCAACCAGATTTATGAGAGTTCATTAGGACAAACTATGCAGCAAGTCTTAATTCACCTGAAAGGGGATCGGTGGTTTCCTTTCTCCCGCTGGATCCATCCTTGAAGGTGAAGGTGTTGGGTAACACACTGAACCTCAACACATTGATGCCTTCACCGTTGGCGTTACTTGCATCGTGCTCAGCAGGCTCTATAAGTGTGACAGTGTATTCCTTTGTCTTCTCTCCAAGTTCCGGTTCATGAGAGAGGGACCTCTTCTCCCTGTATACATCCCGTGAGTGCTTGACATTTCCAAGAGAGGCTCTCCTTCTAGGCGGACTCGGCTTCCCTTTCTTGAAGCTCGGTCCAGATGAAGAGGCAGAAGGATACTGTTGGGTTTTCAATTTGTTTCTGTGGCCGATATTGGTCAGTTGAAAACTCTTCTTCCAGTTTTCATAAATCAGTCGTTTGGCTGAGTATTCCTCCCTGGAGACAGCTTCACTGGACTCTTCCCCCAAGGTCACAGAGAGAACCTCTGGAGGCCTACGTGCCTCATTTGACAGACTCGCAAAAGACACATGGCTCTTTCTGGTACCCTTTAAAGCACTACCCTTATCTTTTTGCACTGAGCCAAACAGTACCAACTCTGCAGTTCTAACATTTGAGAGCGAAGGACAAGCCTGAGTAACATCAGCAGAAACCTTTCCATGTTTTGAAAGAACCTCGTGGCGACGCCGGGAATCCCGATCAACTTTGCGTTTGCATTTCTTTGATTTCTTTTGCAATGGAAAAAAATTTTCTTGACTGCTCAGCGTTTTCCGTTTTCTTTCATCTTTGACACAGTGGCTGAAAAATGTCTTGAGGTCAGACTTCTCACTTATTTGAGCTTGTCCTTTGGTTTCCATTGGCAACTCCGCCAGATCTACAGGTTCACTGTGGCCTGACATTTGTATGGAGACATCGCCGCTGTGGCCGCGGATCTCTTCAGGTTGTTTTTCGCTACTGACTGAAGAGCTCAATTGCTCAGTTTCATCAGATTTGTTGTCTTCCAGTACGCACTCATCCCCAGGTTCTGACATGTTAATGCATACATATGGCACCGTCTTGGGAATTTCAGTTTCAGTGTTGGACAGATCTTCATTTTCACTTTCACATAAGAGTACGATGTTTGACTGGGTGTTATTACTTATGAGAGGAATGTTCTTTGGTTCTTGGTCAGATGATATTTGAGGTATGTTGTCATCGTGAGTTAAGTCAATGACTTGAATGAGTTCATTGAGAAACTCTGAGTGATTTGAAGTCGTCATTTGTTTAACATTCTCCTCGGCTTTCGTTTGATTATTTGCTGCCATGGTAGGGTGAACTTTGCTAGTCCCACACAGGTCATTGTTCTTTTCCTGATCGAGGGCTCTGTCGCTTATTTCTTGAGGACTTTCTTCTTCCTTGCATTTGCATTTATCCGAATAAGTCATGTCTGACCCCAAAATTAATTCCATCCACTTTGTAACACAGCAAATATGATCAACAATATTACCGTTGCCTGGTTTTGACTTGCTCAATGTAGCACCCTCCACAGATCTACTCATGACATCCTCTGCTTGACTAACGGTGCCCACACTACCTTGTATTTGCCCAAAGATACGTTTGGCTTCTTCAGGAGGCAAAACTTCAATTTTAAATGAGTAAAACTCGTCACTGGAATCAGCACTTTCTGTCTCATCTGGGGATGCAGTTTGAGTTGAGGGTGCTTTAACAGTAGAGGCTCGTGTTTCTTTATCCAGGTAAGCAGGCTCAAAGACCATCTCACCGTGGGAAGCTGTTTGAGTTGAGGGTGCTTCGATAGTTAAGGCTTTTGTTTCTTTACCCTTGTAAGCAGGTACAAGCTTTGCCTCACTGGGTGATGCAATTTGACTTAAGGGGGCTTTGACAGTGCAGACTTGTGGTTCTTTACCTGGGTAAGCAGGTTTGAGCTCCGTCTCATTAGGGGAGGATGTCTCATTTGAGGAGACTTCAGCTGTGTAGGCTTGTTTTTCTTTACCCGAGTCAACAGGCTCAAGCTCGGTTCCTGGCACAACTTTTTTGGGCACATCACTTGAAATTGGTGCAAGAATATGGCTGGCTGTCTTCATCTGATCTACCTGGCTGTCAAATTCATTGTATATGTCATTCAGCTGCTCATTGACATTCAACCACGACGATTTGTAAGGCGCTTCTGAATAGACTTCATCATGTTTGAGGACATGGCAGTTTTTGAGTTTCTCCATACAGCCTTCTTTTACTTGCCGCAGTATAACGGAGTCTGATGGCTCCTGTGTCTTGCAGAGTTGATAAACCTTACTGGTTATATCAAAGTGGCAGCCCGACTTGATTGAGGCAAGCAATTCTTTGTAATTCTTATTCCAAAACAGGTGTAGAAGTTTTACTGTGAGAGAAGTGTCTGTGGAAGCTTTTAGGTTCATCTGAGTCTTTTCGCCTTCCTGTATTAAATTAGCTAGGTCGACACCAGTCCATGCAGTTGTTGGGAGAGAAGAAAGCTCAAACACATGAGCAGTTGGAGGCGTTTCTGTCTTATTTTGGTCTTTGGGACTGTGTGGACCTACATGTGCTTCAGAAACTACAGATTTTTGAGTAGTTTTTGCAATGCCACTATCCACAACAAATTTGTGTGCCGAGTTTTGGGAAACTGTCTCTGAAGTCACCAAAGCAGGGTTTGCCACAGATGGTAAAATACATACTTTCTCTGGGTAACTGAGGAGAACTGAAGATTCACCTGTTGCGGTATTAGATGATGTGTGCGCACTGGTATAGCTTTCCAAAGTCAGTGGCTGCACAACAGCAACAGCCCTCGTCCCTGTGTGACCAGGCGACATGAGAATGGAGTTGTCATTTTGTTTGACTGATGACTGCATTTCCTGCATTTCACAACTCTGTGCCTTGGACAATTGGGTGTTGTTCATCTGTGGAGAAGTGACCTCAGCTAAAACAGGAGTAGTATCCAATAACAATCTAGCAAGAACCCCAGTTAAAATAGTCTTATTGGTCGGGAGATGTGCATTGTCTGACACACTTCTACCATTTCCATCTCCTGTTAGATTGCTACAGAAAACTTTTGGTGCAGAGTTTTGATGGGATGGAAATTTACTGGGTGTGTTGCTCTTGACATAGCATTCTCAGGGCTCACAGTCAAAGACTGTCCAGAATGGCGAGGTCTGCTATGGATGCAATCCGGATTGTACTTTTCAGTGAGAGCTGAAGTCACAGGTTGAGTATTTTGATTAGACGACGTCATTCTGGTGTTGCCCACACACTGGTGCCGTCCGTAAGTCGAATCAATGTATGACGGAGGTGGACCATCAGACCGAGGAGTGTGGTGAACTAAGTACGCTGGACTCATGTTGTCCCTGAGCATTTGCTGTTGTACAGTATCTTTTGTTTTTGTCAAGAAACAGCTGGATTTATTCTGGTTATACGAATTTAAGTTAGGAGAGTTGTTAGCATCCACACCACTACTGTATGATGAGCTGAACTGAGCTGGGTATTGTTGAGTTTTCTGACTGATGTTAGCGTTACACAAAACTTGTGCATTTGGGGATAAATTTGTTGCAGTTGTAGTGTTTCTGAAGGACAGGGAGGTTGCCATATTAGAAGTTGTAGGGGGAGTGGAAGTAAATAATCCCTGCTGGGTGCCATTTAGCCTGTAGAGCTGGTTATAAGTAGTCTGTGAGTTTGGAGTTGTAGACATTAATCGGTTGGCGCAAACATTCTGTGGTGTTTTTGATGTTCTCTCATGAGCCACAGGTGACTGTTTCCAGTAACGTGACATGTCTTGCTGGGAGTATACAGCGTTTGCCGTCATCCTTGTAGGCTGACTCTGCGAATTCTGATGAAAGTCTTGTTGGCTGGCAACCTGATATCCATAAGAGGTCCGAAAACCAGGGTTTCCACTTTGCACATTACTTGATGAGGACTGCAAGGTGCCATTGCGAATTGGAAGAAAATATGCGTTAGCATTCCCTCCACCTGTCTGAGTAGGGCCTGCAGAGGTCTGCCCATTTAGTGTCTGCCTTGCAGGGTGTGCTCCATTCTGCAAGCTGAAATGAGCACTTTGTGGCGGCTGGACTCTTGCATTTGCAGTCCTGAAATGAAGTACGTTACTTCCAGTCACCGCTTGCCGATTTCCCTTTACATCCTTGGTAAAATGAGGAGCAGCTTGTGAACGTTGGGAATTTGAACCAAACTGTTGTTGTTGCCCGTTCTTCAATGCACAGTATTGCATTTTTGGTCCTTTCTTGAGCCTTGAAGTAGGTTGTGGAGGCAACGTTCCTGAAAAGGGGATTCAGAAATATTAGTAAGTGTAAAACATCTTACATTACACTTAACGGTGTAACAATCAATACAGGCTTTTTTGCAAACACACAAGACTTTCCACAAGTTTTTCTTTCAGCTTTTTTTTTTTCATTGAAATGCATGGGGGATTTTGACATGTTTATTAGACTCATTAGAAATGGCTGTATTGACTGTATACTGGAGAAAGCTGACATGGGCTTCCAGTGGAGTAAACGCAGGTGCCTCTCTTGGATGCCTCTCTTTTTAACCCTCTTTTTCAACTGCTTTCACTGAACTCGTTCCTGACTTAACAGATATTCACCACAACAGATATTACAAAGTGTAAATCAGTTCTTCTGTGCGTGTACCTGCCACTTTCTGGCCTCACACTGACTGCTACCAGGAAACCCGTGTTGGATTAGCCTTGGCAGCTGTGTGGATCAATAAACTGTTTGTGCAGCCTGTGTTTGCATGGATTGTCTTGTCTTACATACTCCATCCATTACAACTAATCAAATACTACGGGGATGAGGTCCTGCAACTACATATCCACCTATCCGAGCCTCTATCAGCACTACAACTCCACCTGGACATCGCTTGCCACTCCTGTTGGAAATAGACTGACAGTGGGTCCCGTCGGAGCTTCCACTTTGACTACTCCGAACCAATAAAATATTGTCTGCAACTTGTCTGTCCTGAAAAAATTCTGGTCAGGAAGTTGACCGCAGCATATTGGCCAGCCTAGCCAGGTCAGCTAATGAGAATGTCAAAAACAGCAACATCAAGTTCGGTCTACTCAACGTGCAATCACTTCCGAACAAGGGTCATCTTATCCTTCATCATCTTATAAATGACCATAATCTTGGCTTTTTGTGCTTAACTGAAACGTGGCAACATCCCTGACACAGAACAACACTGCCATTCTTGTCCATTCCCTCATCACCTCACGCATCTACTACTGCAACCGCTGCAGCTTGTACCATCACCTGAACTCCCTCCATGGACCACATCAGCCCAGTTCGTCAACAGCTCCACTGGCTTCCAATAAAATCCCGCACTGAATACAAGATCCCACTGCTTTCCTTCAAGGCCTATCATATCTATCTGAACTTTTCCAATTATAAACACAACTCACACACTGTCGATACTGTACCACCTGCCCATCTACCATGGGTTGTAGAGCATTCAGTTGTTCAGCTCCATGTCTTTGGGACATTTTCCCGCCTGACATTCCAAACATAGACTCTCTGATCCTGAAACTCAAGACTCAAAACACATCCTCCTGCATGGCACCCTGAATCAGACTTGAGTTATATATTTAATAATAAACTCTTCCTGCATCAGACTTTGACTTCTCCAGTGAAGATATTCCAGACACCGGTTAATCTACAACAGGGAAATTCATAATCAGATGCAAACATCTTTGAGGATATGTTCCACCAATATTCACTGAAACGTGAAACGAAATTATGTCTACCTCCTGTAAATGTTTGGCCCCACATAAGTTACTGCCAATACAATCTCTAAAAACAGATGACTGGATATAAGTGCAGATTGCAGCAGAGTTCCTGCTAGTGGATCAGTTTGAAATATTGCAGGGAGTGATGTAACAAGAAGCAGTACTCGCAGTCAGCTGATAGATAAAGCTGCAGGGAACCGGCTGCACATTTCTAACTTCCACCTAATGTATGCAGCCCTTTTCACTGTGCCCTATTGTTCACCGAAAGGAACTCAGTGAAAATATTATTTGTACAGATAGTGCCAAAATCAACAGGACTCAATCAATAGCATTTCTCGATAGCATCCATGACCAGCTGTTTGGTGGACTAAGAACATGTAATACTAGAAGTACGGCTTGAAAAACATGCGGGACAGGATGTTTAGTAAACCAGAAACGTATTGACTCCAGGAGCTCACTTACGTGATTCAGTGTTTACTTTCACTTTGAGTAATGTATACAACAATTTAAAGAACAAATGTGGAAGATTCTGCTGTAATAGAAAACACTAATAGGGTAATTTACACTACTACCAGGACATTGTTTCTTCTTTTTATAATTATTATTCTTATTATTATGATCAGTGCCTTATATAGATTTAATAACTGTAACGACTGTCTAGGCTCGTGCCATTGCTATGAGTCACAGCCCACAGCAGCCATGGAGGCTCAGGTCGCCCACAGCAGCTGCAGAAGCGAGGCCCTTTCTCCTCCTCCTCCACTTTCTCCTCCTCCACTTTCTCCTCCTCCTCCACTTTCTTATCTATGCTGTGGCTGAACCACATCAGTCTAAGGTCAGTGGCGCCTGTGGGATATTAGGATACATGAAAAGGCTGATGTATCAATAAAGAAGTTGATAGAGATATGGGGTTACTTAGAGCATATGAGAATGATTGATAAGGTGAAGGAATTTAGCGTACGAGTATTTCGATAACGGTGTGAGTGAGTAGATCGATATGGTATCTGCCACAACCAGACACACTCTTCTCAGAAACAGACGCACACGCAGGCACCCCCACACTCACGCACACACACCCCACACAGACACACACGGACACACACACACGCACGCAGACACCCCCGGATAAGTCCAGACATGTTTAAGGTTCATGAGCATGCGCAAACATACACACGCGTGTTGGAACGGAGATGTATGCCAGATGTTTCGAGATCAAAGTTGACGGGGACATGGGATGACTTAAAGCATATCGATGATTCCGTGTAAGACCGTTAATGAACTTGGGTAATGATGAAATGGTGAGAAACAGAGGCACACGCGGGCACCCCCACACACGCAGGCGGTCATTAATCTTCATTATCATCAAAAGTGACAGAAGGTATATCTTCTTATTTTTTTCTCCTGTTTTCTGAAACGCTTTAAGAAACTTCCTGCACATGTTAAGCCCCAGGAACCCCATTCCTCACCTAGCAGCGTACTGATGTAAAACGTAATGTAAAAGGGTTTGTGTTCGTCTGATGCGTCTACGAACGTTTCATAGTCATAAAACACTACCTGTTTCTAATGGTCAGTCTCAATTTTCAAGTATCATGTAACACAGATGGTCTTCGCCCGGTTCCTTTACGGAGCACACGGGACATGTTTTAGGTCTACATCTGTGCTGGTTGGTCCTGCTGATCGCGATGTAATACACAGCTTTGCAAACATTATGTCTGTGTAGGTTCTCAGTCATCCAGGTCATGGTAATCCAAAAAAGGTTTCAAAAAAGGCAACTGGACTTGTAGATTTTGGAGAATTCCAAAATCTACAAGTCCAGTTGCCTTTTTTGAAACCTTTTTTTTGGATTTGCAAACATTACACTTTTTAATCGTCTGACAATTGCTGGCTGCTTTACCGGCCGTAGGGCGGTGGTGTGGCTCTTTATGTTTTACATAACAGGCGTCGGATCACATTACAATCAGAACATTTGATTTAATTTACTTTGTTTTTTGTACAGTCTGATGTAAAGCAAAGTGAGCATAACCTGTGTGACAATAATTGGAAACATGAGGCGTACCCAGAAATGTTTTCAGGTCGGTAATACCATAGTAGTGGTTTTGGTGGAGGAAAAGATAGAGGGTTTTAGGATGCATTCCTTCACACGTTTGAAACTTAAGAGGGGGCTCACTCACCTTCCGCTCTGAAGAAGATGACGATTTTACAATCCTGTTCAAATTTAATAACGTCATTAAACGTCACAGGAGTGTCGTGTGATAACCCCGCCTGATTCTGTAACACTCTAGCTTGCACGGTGTCCTCAGCTGTGGTTAATTTCCCGATTTAACAGAAGCGCGAGGTTAATGGCGAAGCTTAATTGATCGGTAGGGTTAATGACTATATGCAAGCAATGTGCCTTTTTTCCCGCAGGCTTCATCGTTGAGAGTGGTACATATCTTTCTTTTAACATCCGTCATAAGGGACATGTTTGATTGCACTAATCTTTGACCTCTCTATTAACTTTGACCATCGATACATTCCTGTGGATGGTGAGAGACGCCACAGACCAGCAGCCCTGGAGGACACTGCTGCAAAAAACCCCAAGAACTCCTGGCCAACTAAAATCAGAAAATATGAGGCAGCACTTATGCTAAACAAATGTAATAGTTATTGAATAGTGAATAAAATTAAGAAAAAAAACATTATAAAAGATGACATTTCTTTACATATTTTGTCGAATTGTCTGCGAGTTTTTCAAAGGGGGTCCCTGGAAAGAAGCGAATGCTGTTTGAGGGGCCTTGGCATGTAAAAGTTTGGGAACCCCTGTGTTTGCACATAAGTGACCCGGCTCACCACAGCATCATCTGCAGGATAGAGTTAGACTGGAAAAACAATAATGGGGCCTAAACAAAGGGCCACCACTGAACCCACTTATTTCCCTGAGGCGATCTCTAGTTGGATCTGTGCTCTTCCCTCCCTCTAATGAGACACACATTCTGGATACATGGCAAAGCGGAATAATCCTCTCAGTTGTGACCAACAACATGGTTTCAGGGCGAAAGGTTGGACATTCGTGCAGATTGTGGGATTTCTAACAGTGAGGAGCACAAATGCATGTAGCTTCATAGCTTCAGATGGATTAAAAAAAATGCAAGCTGTGGGGGCATCCTGCAGGCATGTGGTAAAGCACTGAAGCAGCTCTGTACTAAGGAACTGTGCTGATCAGACACCCGATTACATGATATAGCTGCATAAAAGGGTCACACCAGATAATGAACAACAAGGGTACTTTTGCAGCTCACAAACAAGTACAAATTATTAATTTTCCTGAATAAATAAATGGGCAGGTATAATATTATAGCATTTATTTGCCAATACCTTTAAGAGGCATTGCGTGTATGAATACACAAAGTGTTCATACACATGTACACTACACCGTGTGGTAGGAAAATTTGTATATTATGACGTTTTTATGCCTCCATGTCGTCTAGCTGACCGATTTTTGTCGGGCGTTGCAAAGCAACACTGTTTTCATTTCATTATAAGACCGCAGATGTCGTGCCGAATTCAGAAAGGTAGTTTCAGTCTAATGTGTTTAGTTAATGATTTAGTGGAGATCGAGGATGAAAGACCTTCAACAGATTCACAAAATCCTCAGCGTGCAGGCGAAGACATAAAATCTCATCCATTCTTTAGCTGCTCCCAAGAGACAACTGAAGAAACTGATAAGAGCATCCTATTTGTCTTTTCTCCTCCGTTAAGGAATGAGAGGATCAAAGCTGTCCAAGTCACACCTCAGCGGGTTTAAAGAGTGGCTGACCGGGATATAACGCCAAAACAATACAAACACGTGTCACAAAAGTACTGCAAACCAAAACTGGAAAATTTAAAACGACTTCAAACAAACAATTAAGCTATGCTTTTGTGCAGGACTGTCATAATGCATAGCGTGCCTAATGAACTGTGCAGGATGTGTTATCACTTTTCATTTGTGCATCTCACTTTCAATATCTTAATTTTCAACTACGTCGCGTTTCAGCGTGAAATGTTTTACTCTGCCACACTTGACAGCACATTTAAGATGAAGATTTCACCTAAGGGGTTACGTTATAAGCTTATAAATCACAACGCGGTGTGTGGGTCTCCAAATAAAGGCAGCCCACACACTTACCGCCGCGTGTTGGCTGCAATCATCGCAGAAAATACAAACAACTGTTGTGAACACGATCAACTCCGAGTAAACTTACTTTTCCCCCTTGTGATCGATCAACACCTGTATTCCTGCGGTGCTACGCGGCCCGACTCTTGGAAATCAAAGCTCCTCTTTCTGCAGCCACCTCCGTTTCCATCCATGCGCCTGAAATTGATCCTTGTTTCCTTGTTGCAGAGAGGAGTCCCTTCTTTCTCTGGTCTTAAGAGCGGACGGGCTGGTACGGTCCTCCACCCGAGACACGCCCCACGACTCCCCTCCCTGACGTCACCCACAGGAAGACTTTTTTTTTAACTATTTTTAATTCTGTCAGGTTATTCGGTTATTTTTATGCACCTTTTTACTGTGTACTCTTCGATACCTTTTTTTAAGTACTTTAAGCGTTGCTATCTGAGCCATTTGCAACTGAAACTTTGTTCATGTGTGCACTTTTTAATTACAATAAGTATCTGTCTGTGTTCACATCCTGCATGAACAGTGTGGAAAATCAAAACATTCATGGCATAGGTATCTGTATAAACTTTGTATTGTTCTATTTTTTTGTGCTTGTACGTCGTGCTGCTCGCTTGTGCCTTAAGTTGCATCCTCCCCCGGGGACAAATAAAGTTTTCTGAATCCAAAGCTGAATGAATCTTCCTTGTGCGCTTATTTAAAAACAAAAAAACAAAAAAACAAAAATAAAACACCACCACCCACTACACAACACCATAGTCCTGTCTGATGTGGCGTGTGGTGAGTGGTGTGGGAGACTTCCAGCAAAACTCAGAGTCATGTCACACGCAGAAAGTTTCTCATGACTCTGCAGTTGTAGGGTGTATAAGCGGTGGACGGGATGAGGAGGAGTATAAAGCGCTAGGTGGACAGATTTGTGGGGTGGGCTAGAAGGAATCACCAGCTGCTTAATGTTAAGACCAAAGAGATGGTGTTTGACTTCTGGAGGAAGGGAACGGCTCCTCTGCATCCTTGGTAGGAGTGCGGAGGTGACCATCGACAATAGACTGAAGTGGAGGGCCAACGGTACAGCTGTGTGCAAGAAAGGCTGCAGCAGACTCTATTTCCTGAAGTAAGTTGCTGTGGTCGGATGGGGGAACAGCATTACAGCCGGTGATGCCAACAAACTGAACAAAACCACAGAGGCTTGACACCTTCTTAAAGGTCCCAGCAGTGACTGTTAGAATAGTTTTAGAGAGGCAAAAGTTTGAAGGTGGTATATACTGTAACTGCTATGACTGAATGTAAGCCTTTTTAAATGAGGTAAATAGTTTAAATAGTTTGTTACAGAAATTGCTTTATCAAGAATGACTGGAGTCTTGCTCGCAAGGACAGAATCGACTGATAACAATAAGGTTGCATTCACTTTTATACCGTAGGTCTTGCCCTAGATATGGTTACAGAGAGACAGCCTTGTTAGAAATCAGCCAGTCATAACAAAAGGAGCTGTAGACCGGGTGTATCTGTGTCTTATCTGTGTGACCTTTCCCTTAGTATTTAAAGCAAAATGAGAGCGAATACCTTGTGTGACAGTTTAACCTTCTAATATTTCCCTCGTGTTTAAACTGTTAACACTGAAAAGAAAATACTTATCAGATAAAACGTCACGTGCAGTTATATTAGAAATAATATCCTTAACTATATTTAAAATGCATATCTAAGTTAAAATGCAAAATATTAGATCAACATCACTTTGTTCATCAACGCATAAGACTTCTAAAGATTTTCATTATGTGTATCATGGGTAGTTCACTTCAGTGTTAATGCCTTCAGTGAATGTCTTTTAACACAGTAAACATCTGGTTTCAACTGTGTATGTAATGGAAGACACCCCTGACACCACTTTTTCTGCTTACATAATTTCCTTCTCATACATAGGCCTGGCCAGCTTGCAGGTAAATTCTGCTTTTCTGTCGTATTTTTCTTAAAAACACTCAATCACACAGACACATACCCCCACACACCAGCACAGATGTCAGACTACAAGGTCAGAGAAGAAAATGTCTGGGAGGCAAGGGGGCGGGGGTCATGTTACCCACATATGTAGTGAGTTACTCAACACACTCAAAGAGTGTACTAGATGCGACCTCATAGCGTTCCAGGAGAACAAAGTTGAACATAAACAACAAACATGGCCGACCGCGTCAAAATAATATTTGTTTTGTTTCTGAAGTTACCGACAGTGGTCGAAATTGAGGTCTCAAAGTTTCCACCCGCAATAGGTAATATACTTCTCTCTGCGGTGAAAGCTAAAAGTAGACGCTCAACAAACCGCCTCTCTTTTTGTCAGACTTGTTTGTTGTTGTTGTTAGGCTACACTTCATCTAATAACTTGATGCAGAGAGATTATAGCGGCATATCCTCACTCAAAAGTCATGTTGTGTAACATGACGGTATCTAGTAAACAGATTAATGCATTTTACAGTCTAGTAAATTATGTTTTAATATTCATGGTGTCGCCGACATGGTTCTCTGACGTCTTTCCTAGTAGGAGCAGGCATATATTGGAGATTGTTTGAGGTTTTCTTTTTGTTTATCCCTTTTATAGCACAGATACTGAGTTTACCAGGCTAAAGTTATTAGTTTTGACTTCCCTAATTTATTTTAGTCGGGCACTGTGGAAGAAAAAGTCAGGGTGCAAGTTGTTGCCTATATCTCTTTCCTTCAACACGTCATCTATGTACTTTTAGTTTACCTGTGTCTGAAATATCTTCAAAGATAAAAGGAATCAAGTCAAAGTTTGATGCAACAACTTCAGGAAAGCTACCCTCTTGCACTTAAATATCATGACCTGATGACTGAGAATCTTGACAGACCCCATAAGGTTTTCCATCAGGAGATAGAGTAATATAAAATATAAAAATAGTCTTGGTATAGTAAATTGTAATTTAAAACAGTGCGATGAATAAATAGATAGTTTGCTTTTTTTAATTTCACATAAACAGTGGTTGGAGGAAGTGTCCTTTATTATAGTCCTCATGTCGCTTTAAAACTATATGCTTCCAGGGTCACCAATGCACCACAGGATGAGAAAGGCAAGAGACAGGAGAGCAGTCCCTAGAAGGTCTCCCAGGGCTGTGAGGTAGGGTATGGAGTAGCTATCAGGGTCTTTCCCCCTTCGCCACAGACAGTGGACCATACAGTCGGCCACACACAGCAGGGAGACGACCTGAGAGACAGAGAACTGAGAGTTACTGTACATCATCAAGCCGGTGGAGAACTGGCAAAGGCAAATATCACATCCTGTCTGACTGACCTGAATCAAAGAAGCTGACAAAAAGACAACAGTGAAGATGGGGCTGGGCAAAGTGTGGCCTCCTTTCATCAGATGAATAATGTGCAAGAAGGTCAACTGGCCAGGGATGACCAAAAGAAGCAGGACCTGGGCAGATCGATGGTTCGCTCCTGCCACAATAAAGGTGAACATCAGATCGCGTGTGTGGTATGTGCGTATTAGGGGAAGGATAGGCGCTTATCTACCAAGAGATTTATACCATGTAAATGCTATGTAAAGATTCAGACAGAGACATTTTGTTGAGAAAAATCATGATCTGAAAGCTTTCATTGAGCCTAGATTACATGTTGAAGTGAAGAGGTGCAGGCTACTGTCTGGCCCACCCTAACCCTCTTAAAAAAACATTACAGACGTGACTCACAGTGTTATCTCTCTATTTACTTCACCACTGGAAACTGATACGATGGGTGAATTTAAATGGCATAATTTCTGTAAGTTATTTGCACACGTAAACACAAGTTGTATTAAAATAAACACATAATACACATTATGGGTGTAAAAATAGGGCCAGGGAGGGTTGTGGGTAATGGGGGTAGGACGCTAATGTAGGACAGAGTGGTAAAGGCAGGAAGTAGGCACAAAAATGTATTTAATGGAAAAAAACAAGACTGAAGTAAAGGCGCTGCAGACACGTCAGGCAATCTTGATTTAGGGTTGCTAGCTCCCTGAAAAATAAACGGCCTGGGAGTAATTTTACAGTAAATTTTCATATAAAGCCTCGTTATTCATTCATTCCACTGACATTTTACACACTATTTTTTAATTCTCACAGCAATACAGGGCAAAGTATGTCCCGTTTAAGCGTGATTGGATGATTTAACCCTATCTTAACTTGATGGAACAAAAACCTATGAACTTGACAAGACAAAACCATCAGACAAGAACAAAAAACAAGCAACAAGAACCATGACTATCGAGCAAAACTTGACAAGACCAATATGATGAGCGCAACAAGACAGGGATCAATATATACACAAGAGGGGTGACGAGGCACAGGTGGAACAAATCAGGGAACACCACCAGAAGAAATCAATGAACTAATCAGAAGGGGGAGACGCGGGGAGTGACACAAAACAGGAAACAGAAACTTAGGAAATCTAAGCGTCAAATCATGACAGAAATTCCACTTTTGTAAATCCTGCTACCACACGGTTTTAATAAAAGCAGCTTGACATGAGTAGCATTTGCAAATAAAAGTATTGTTAGATAAATGAAGGGGCTGAACCAGTGTAAGAAACCAGATCAATCAGATCAATGTGTATAAAAAGAGGAGAAATTTGTTTTTAGGAGGCAACTCAGGTTTATTCTTATATATTCGCTATACTCAACAAACTTCTTCACATCTGAACCTGATTGTTCCAGTGTTCCTTCTACAAACCTCTTCAGACTTACTATGGAATCAGTGTTGTCGTACTATCTAGATGTATGTAGATGTAAAGATGTGTTGTTTTGTTTTTCTTTTCTTCTTCCAACTACGACGTTGCATGTGTTGATGGCTTACAATGGCTTTGTTGATGACCTGACAGAGGCCTCAGAGTTCAACAAAAGCTGTCTTACCTGAACCAAAGAAAGTGTGGCATGGATTATGGCAGCTCTTCCTTCCTTCGGGAACCTCTCCAGGTGAGTAATTCAAATGCAGATTAGTCGAAATGCGACTAGACTGTATGGAGACAAGGTTTCCTCCGATACCTGATAAGAGGACAGTGTGGCTTTAGTTGTTCTGTATGTTAAGTATGATTTTCTGCTAGAAATGTGGCTTTTTTGGCTAATGTAGCGTATAAACCTGAGTAAATTTGGACGTGGTTAGTCAGTCACACCAATGATTTCCTCGCTCTAAAAATAACTGAGGCTTCACTAGAACAACACAACACTTGACACTTTTTTAAACTACTGATTAAAATAACCATTTACATTGAAATGACTATTTCTGTTTGCTGCAGTTTCCATTTTGTCACCAACATATTTTCCTATATTTGTGCTCTTGTTTTTTTCTGCATACCCACCCAGCTTTTCTGTCTAAAACTTTGAATACCATTCTTTTTATCCATTATTAACCTCCTATGTGTCACCTGTAACTATAACACACTCTTATTTGTATCATTTATATGTGCTGCATGTATATTTTATTTAGGTTCAATAATTAAATGATCTGCTTGCTTCTTCTCCTTTCTTCTCTTCTGTCCCTCGTCCCTCTTTTGTTTCTGTCTCTCTATTAATATTCTGTGTAAATGGGATTCTTCAGCTACTCATAGACTTTGCCGCTTCAGACAAATAGCAGCATTATGTAACGCTTTCATCTTAGCCTTTGCCTGGGTCATTCACCCCTACTTAAAAAAAAAAAAAAAAAAAAAATCCCACAAAGATAAGATGTGCAATCAAAATCTTTGACTTTGTATCTTCATCCATCTGGCGAGGACGGGAAACAAAATCTCTACTGAGCTCTCAGTCAGCACATGAATCCCCCTAGACCTTCTGCCTCAGCTCCAAACTTTACACCTATAACTGTGTCTCTACTATCAAACCCAGTGCAGATGACGCAACCATCCTGGGTCACATCAAACTCGGGGGATGAGACTTCATTAGGAAAACAATACTATTGTTGGAATAATGTGCTCACATTATCATCATGTTTTCAAAGTCTGCTTTAGACTACTGTGTTCTTGCCATACAGAGGACAAGCGGAAGATTTTGCAGTGCTATTAGCTGTAGTTAGTGTAGGTTAAAATGTCTAGATCACTGGGTAATCGGTTACTCTCAGTGTCACAACCTTTACCCTAGTGACTGTTAAGCTTCCCCCTACCCTTAGTAACAGTCACGACTATGTAACTAGGGACTACCTCGAGGAAATAAAAAGAGGAGAACGGTGAGTGCAACTCAGAGCAGTTTGGCGTGTAAGGGTATGCACCCAC
Source organism: Planiliza haematocheilus (assembly GCA_005024645.1). Classification (NCBI taxonomy): domain Eukaryota; kingdom Metazoa; phylum Chordata; class Actinopteri; order Mugiliformes; family Mugilidae; genus Planiliza; species Planiliza haematocheilus. The sequence continues at coordinate 8,064,898 of SRSE01001415.1, read as the reverse complement.
TCTGTTCTCCTTGCAAGTAAAATCAAACTCTGGTCATTGTCTCCCTCCTTTCTTGTTGTTACGAATGTTTTAGGTGCTTAAACCTGACAACTATGGTGAGAACAACGACCTTGTTCTCACCATAGGAGAAACAAAACAACTCATTCGCAAATCGCAGGGCAATTTACAGATTGCGGTTCTATGGTATCTTTCCAGCCACTATCAGGATGATAGCCAAGGACATCAAGGCTGGAGGGAATTATCATATCAGTCACCTCATTCACACCATGAACACTTAACACCTCTCTCTGAGATTCAAATGTAAAAAAGCCTGACTCAGGAAACCTTGCACAAGCATTCCAATGTACCTCTACTTTTAGTCACAATAAGCCGCACACAAATAAATGACAACTCACCGTTTATAACTGGCGCGTAAACAATGATTCCCGCCAAGTTTGGCTCTGACACAGTCTTGTCCAGAATAAGTCCTCCAATACTAAAAGAAAGAAAATCCCCCAAAACATGCTTTAAGAAGGGTTATTCTACACGCTACTGGCAACATAACACATCTGTAAACTCACCAAAATAATCCTGGTGGGGGGAAGATTTAGAAAAAAATGCAACGCTGCACTAATTGAAACAAAGGAAAAATGTAAATGGGCGGCTACAGAGGTTGATGGGGGAAGAGGTTCAAGTGAAATAGAGGAATTTAGAGTCGCCAGGATGATATGTGATGAAATGAATGTGAAAGAGTTTGCTTTATTCATCCCCAAAACAGAATATGGCAGACAAATATGTAATGTACAAAAAATATTTACATATTGCATCAAACAGATTCACAGTGTTTAGTCTGAGTTGAAACAACCAATCTCTCTCCCTTTCTGTGACTCCACCATACCAGAAAACCACAGCATAAAGGTTGCAGATGCAACCACAGTGTCATAAAAGGTCCTGAGCAGCGTCCTACACACACCAAAGGACCTCAGTCTCCTCAGCAGATGGAGGCGACTTTGTCCCTTCTTGTATAGGACAGGGGTTCCCAAACTTTTCCATGCCAAGGTCCCCCAAACTGCATCAGCTTCTGGCCGGGGACCCCATTTGCAAACCCAGAGACAATGCTACAAAATATGTAAAGAAACGTCATCTTTTATAATGTTTTTTTCTTAATTTTACTCGCTATTCAATAACTATTACATTTGTTTAGCACAAGTGCTGCCTCGTATTTTCTGATTTTCGTTGGCCAGAAGTTCTTGCAGTTTTTTTGCAGCAGTGTCTACACAGATTATGAGGTCATGAACAATGTTTTGACTGGCAGGGAATCAGAAAGATGAGCGTGGCAAATAACATTTACATATTATATATTATTAATAATTATGTTTTATGATAATGATTTAAAAAATACTTCAAAATAATTCAGTTATTTATTTTTTGCGTTTTTCTGATTTTATTTTCTTATCTTTCCCCAATTGTCTGAGGCCCCACTAGCGCCCCCTGGTGGCTCCCACTTTGAAAACCACTAGTATAGGATATTGGTGTTGTCTGACCAGTCCAGTTTATTCTTCAGGTGAACACCCAGGTATTCATAGCCATCCACGATGTTGATATCCAAACCCTGATGTTCACCGGTGTTGTGTGTGCTGCCCTCCTGTGGAAGTTAATCACCATCTCCCTTTGTCTTGCTGGAGTTAATGTGAAGGTGACTGGGTTCACACCAGTCGACAAAGTCCTCGACCACCTTCCTTCGTATCGTGGCAGCTGTCTGTGTTGTAACGGAAGTCTGAGGTGTAGATGGAGAAGAGGAATGGAGAGAGTACTGCTCCTTGCACTGCAGAGCACCTCATCTGACACGCAGCCATGAAGCCTCACATACTGAGGTCTGTCGGTGAGGTAGTCGATCGTCCATGCAGTCAGCTGGCTGTTTACCCCTGGTCCCTTTAATTTCCCTTTGAGCAGCGACATTTGTATTGTGTTAAAGGCACTGGAGAAGTCAAAAAACATGACTCTCACAGTCCCTCTGGGCTCCTCAAGGTGAAAAAGGGATTTGTGAAGCAAGTAGATGACAGCGTCATCCACCCCAATGCTCGGTTTGTAGGCAAACTGCAGGGGGGTCCTGCTTCAGGCTCACAAGGGGTCGGAGGTGGTTCAGGATCAGCCTCTCCATGGTCTTCATCAGGTGAGATGTTAAAGCCACAGGTCTGAAGTGGTTGGGCTGTGATCTTTGGTACTGGGATCACACAGGAACTTTCTCCAGACTAGACTGAAGATGTACGTGACCACCTGGCTGAGGTGGTCTGCGCAGTCCCTGAGTAGTCTGGAGCAGATGCCGTCTGCACCGGTAGCTTTCCTGGCCTTGATCCTTTCCAATTCTTTTCTCAACTGATGCTTTGTTATGCAGGGGCTGGGGGGGACGAGTGGGGATAATGGGGGATAGAGAGGCATGACTGAAGTCTCCTGAGATAAGAAGAAGAGAGTGGGGGGTTTGATTTTTGCAGCCTTGACACTGCGGTGTGGAGGAGCTCACAGGCCACTGTAGCATTGGCGGAGGGGGGAATATATGCAGTTATCGCGATAACATGCGAGAATTCACGAGGCAGGTAGTATGGCCGAACCCCGATAGCCAGCAGTTCACTGTCCCGAGTGCAAAGTTTCTCCTTGACGCAAAAATGCTCAGGGTTGCATCATTTGTTGTTCACGTACATCACTATTCCTCCCCCTTCTTCTTACCGCTCTCTCGATGTCCTGTGCACTCTCATGAGGTTAAATCCGTTTAGCAAAATAATTTAGCGAATTTAGAGAGATATATACTGTTGCCCCCAAAGTTGAAATCAAATATTTTAATTTTTAATCCTCTCATGAAATGATTGTGATTGTGTCCTTTTCATGTATGAAAAGCACTAAAAAAGAGGAATGTTTCTGAAAATAATATTATTCTGACTTTATAGGAAACTGTGTATAAGCATCCGTGACTGATGACTTGTTAATAAGTCAAAGGTCACTGACCAATTACAAGGACAATGTCGTTTGATATTAAAGTGGTATGAGAGGGCACAGAAGTGTTTGTCCTTCTTCATACCAGATATGGGGTTGTTTACCGCTTTGCTGCAGCTTCGCTCACTAGATAAGATGCACCACACTCATTATTTCACCTTGTGAGAACCACACATGGAAAATTACTGATGCATGAAAGGCCGCGCTCCTCCTATTGTCTTCGGGTTGAGCCCAGATAGAATAAAACTTTTGTTTACCCATAGATTGGGGCTTCTCCTTGAATGCCATGTAACTTTCTCTCAACACCCCTTTGAGGACTATTTACCACGGTAAAACTCTACATACTCAATAGGAACAGGACGGGGAGAGGGGAAATTTATAAACTGGACTTTGAGGGCCAAGGTCACATTCTCAAGACTGGGAATATGTCTGTGAAGGTTCTCAGACATCCAGGCCATGGTATATCCAGAAATGATAAAGAAACACAACTGGACTTGTAGAGTTTATTTAATTTTGGTATTAACAAGTCATCAGTCACGTTTTACAGAAAGGCAGTATTAAATGTGTCTCTGATTTGATGCGGTGTTTAGCCCACATGAGAATATAAGAAAGTTTCCTGTACATGGGGCATGTTATTACCAGGTCGTGACTTTATCGTTCAATCTTGGAAATAATTGGTGAAACCACAGGAACCTAACTTTGTTTCGGGAGTAAATTATCACTGGCATCCAAGGAATGCCCTTACTCCCTAGATGCCCCTAACTCACTCCTTTAAGGGTGCTCAGTACACTGTGTGTGTGTGCCCTGTAAATGCAGAAGGCAAATTTCCATACAGGACAATAAAGTTATATATATTGAATAGTAATAAGGTGCATATTAGTTAGTTTTTGTTTTAATAATTTGAATATTGCAGAATATTTCCTCAAACTATGAGCTTTTTGTGTTCTGTATGAATATGATTGTAAAAGGTTAAGCATTATGAATGCATATGCGAGCCGTAAGCCCAACTACCTGCTGATGACCATTGCTGTAATGATCGGTTCCCAGCCTGTCCGCAGGAGGATGTGAGTTGCTGGGTGTTTGGAGGAGACAGCCATCCAGACGGGGATCAGGCATAAGTATAACAGGTCCACCAGGTACAACACGTATGGATAAACCTCTGCCAAAAGAAACAGCAATAATTTACGTTTTCCACCGGGAGGACACCTACAGTACAACTATGACCCGCCTTTGAGGCATGTGGGTTGGCCAAAACTGAAAAATGCATGGTCGCACTCACCCATAAAGGAGTAGAACCACTGACTGAAACAGGCCAACAAGGCAAGAGTGATGAGATCTCCAAAGCTAGCTGCCATAGGTGTGGCCACGTTGTCTGGGTTTATTCCTAACCGCTTGGAACCAATGATAACTCCCACCATGAGAATACCTGGTTAAAAAGGTAAGATACACTATATTACCAAAAGTATTCGCTCACCCATTCAAATGATCAGAATCAGGTGTTCTAATCACTTGGTCTGGCCCCAGGTGTATAAATTCAAGCACTCAGGCATGCAGACTGTGAAACAAGACATTTGTGAAAGAATGGGCCGCTCTCAGGAGCTCAGTGAATTCCAGCGTGGAACTGTCATAGGATGCCACTTGTGCAACAAATCCAGTCGTGAAATTTCCTCGCTCCTAAATATTCCACAGTCAACTGTCAGCTCTATTATAACAAAATGGAAGCGTTTGGGAACAACAGCAACTCAGCCACGAAGTGGTAGGCCACGTAAAGTGACGGAGAGGGGTCAGCGGATGCTGAAGCGCATAGTGCAAAGAGGTCGCCGACTTTCTGCACAGTCAGTTGCTACAGAGCTACAAACTTCATGTGACCTTCAGATTAGCCCAAGTACAGTACGCAGAGAGCTTCATGGAATGGGTTTCCATGGCCGAGCAGCTGCAGCCAAGCCACACATCACCAAGTGCAATGCAAGGCGTCGGATGAAATGGTGTAAAGCACGCCGCCTCTGGCCTCTAGAGCAGTGGAGATGCGTTCTCTGGAGTGATGAATCACGCTTTTCCATCTGGCAATCTGATGGACGAGTCTGGGTTTGGAGGTTGCCAGGAGAACGGTACATTTCAGATTGCATTGTGCCAACTGTGAAATTTGGTGGAGGAGGAATTATGGTATGGGGTTGTTTTTCAGGAGCTGGGCTTGGCCCCTTAGTTCCAGTGAAAGGAACATTGAATGCTTCAGGATACCAAAACATTTTGGACAATTCCATGCTCCCAACCTTGTGGGAACAGTTTGGAGCGGGCCCCTTCCTCTTCCAACATGACTGTGCACCAGTGCACAAAGCAAGGTCCATAAAGACGTGGATGACAGAGTCTGGTGTGGATGAACTTGACTGGCCTGCACAGAGTCCTGACCTGAACCCGATAGAACACCTTTGGGATGAATTAGAGCGGAGGCTGAGAGCCAGGCCTTCTCGACCAACATCAGTGTGTGACCTCACCAATGCGCTTTTGGAAGAATGGTCAAAAATTCCTATAAACACTCTCCTCAACCTTGTGGACAGTCTTCCCAGAAGAGTTGAAGCTGTAATAGCTGCAAAAGGTGGACCGACATCATATTGAATTCTATGAGTTAGGAATGGGATGGCACTTCAGTTCATAGAATGAGTAAAGGCAGGTGAGCGAATACTTTTGGTAATATAGTGTAAGATAAGATAAGATAAGATAAGAGGCATCCTCTGTGATCAGGTTGGCTTTCCTGATCACAGAGTTGTTGTAGAGCTCAGATAGGGGGAGATGGGGGGAGCCAGTTATTTTGGCAGCCTGATTCACTATGCGTGACAGTCTTGTTTTGTGTTTGATGGTGAGTTGGTTGCACCAGGATGAGATATTGAAAGTGAGAGAGCGGGAAACCAAGTTTACATAAAGAATGTGGCTATGCTTTATCTTTATGTTGAGAAGAAATTTGAAATTAAAAAGTGGACAGTAGTCACAATTGCCAGTACAGCCCATAATTCTTTGCCCCCCTCTGTCTCTGTCAAATTTGATTGATGACCCTGACTACTTTTGGGGTAGTAGGTGGTGGGGGTGGTGGACAGGAAGGGGTGTGGAATGTGTTGTGGAATTTGGCGAAAGGGGCGGAGTTCATTAGTTCAATCAGGGTCATCAATCAAATTTGACAGAGGATATAGTCTGAGGTATTAATAATAAGTGATTAAACTTGATTTCACAGCAACCCAGAGGTGAGGACCTGTGAACTTATTCTTTTATGTTTCACAGCTAATTAACAGGAAGTCAAGAGGACTGAAGCGTTGTGTCTTGCATATGTTTAAGCTTTTAACATTCTTAACATGGGTGATTTTTGTCGTTACCTTGCAGCAGCGAAGCCACAAAGGCAGTAGAAACACTGGTTGAACACAGGAGCATCATGTGATTTAAGGGCATCTTTCCCTCCGCCATCCAGCCCAGCAGAGTCGCTATGAGGGATGCCAACAGACCCAGCACAGTGGCTTGTAGCTGGGAAATGAGAGCAGTATTAAACAACAGCTTAAATTCTTGATAGGTTGCAATAAACTCACAATGGGCAAACAAATGTGAGTACCTGTTTTAACGCCAGGTTCCCAATAATTAGCATCCACTTTTCTCTGGCCGATTCAATCTTCCCTGCATTCACCTGACAACATCTGATATGTTAACTCATTAAAATTAAAAAGTTAATATCTGCATTTTCCATGGCAACGGGGCAAACGCATTTAGTAGATGAAGACAATGACATAACAGAGAGCTTCAGAGCAGCTGCGAAACCATTACCATAGAGTCTTATGTGAACTGAAAAGTGAACTAGTACATAATAACTGAACTTTTGGGATAAAAGATTTCTTGTGAGATCTGAAGAAGTTGGCCTATTTGAGCATGAACACAAAGGTTATTATACACTGACAAAAGTTTCCCAAAATATTACTTAAGCCATAAAATCTTTATCCAGACGAACAGGGCCCTTACAGCATGGCCGTTTCTTTCTATACAGGTGAATGTTTAAGGCCCCCAAGCCACCAGGGGGCACCAAACCAGCATGTTCAAACTCATCTGAGGCGAATTAAAATGTCCTGTCTTCAGCGCATCTTTTCTGGTTCTGTCCTAAGTTGCAGGAGTTTTGGTCAGCTATATTTGAGCATTTGCCTAAAGCCTATTCCAGAGTTATTCAGCTTAATCATGACCTAGCCATTCTTGGATGTTCTGCCAAGACGTCTGATTTTCCTCACGACACTCAGGTTGCGCTGCAACTAGGGATGGTAATGGCTAAGAAACTTATGCTTTTACCTGGAAGTCTACCACCCCACCCACCTTTGCTCATTGGCTCAATGAGATGTTTCCGGTTATTCAAATGGAAAGACTGCGTCTGCACAAACCTAATGAACGGAACAGATTTGAGAGAATCTGGAGACGCTTCCTGGTCCAGTGTCAGGTGTGATGCCTTTTTACATGGTACTTGACTGCAAGTCTATTTATGTAACTGTCTGGTAGCCCCCTGTTGTTGTTGTTGTTTTTTTTTTAAGTATTTAAAAAAAAGGTTTAGGAATCTCTTCTTCATCATAGTTTGACAAATTGTGGGGGCCCCAAACATCATCTTGCTTTGGGCCCCCACTAAGCTAGAAACGGCCCTGCTGTACAGGATAAGGCCACTGTAGTTTTCCATGGAAAATAAAAATGTTTTATGTTGAGTTTGAAGCTGATCCGTTCTCAGTTCAGGCTGTTGAATGATCCAGAGAGGGTATTGGGAAGAAACACAACTATACTACAGATATAACTCCCTAAAACCTGGACACAAATCTAATGTTTAATTTAATGTCTCAATGATTTATCCAAACAGCTAAAATCTTTTAACACGAATTAGGATCATTAATAACACCAGAATGGGACGGTTCCAGTGCAACATGTCGGATTTGAGTGGTTGCAATGGTTAGCAATTATCTGTGCCGCAGGATATTGTACTACTGGCTGATCTGCTGCTCATCACAGGTCGGTGAGGAGTTTCACACCCATGGTTCAAGACAGCAAAAATATAATTCTGAGAACGACGTTGCAGTCAGTCTTCAAATCCATTGTGTTCTTAATGTGCTCTTTTGCCCATCTCTTTCAGATCTTCACAATCCACTGTATACTTTTAGCCCAATGTCTTGAATTTTACTTATGTTGTGCCGGTAAAATACTACTGTATGAAGACCTTCCTGACACCATATTGGTGTTTCTATATCTGCAGTGGTGTGCACATGCTCACAGCAGTCGAGAGTCTCGATGCCAGAGTCATTTCCAGGTTCCCCTTCATGCCTAGAACAGCTGGGACCAGGATGATGATCTCTGTGATATCCTGGAACACCTCCCAGTTCTGACATGAAAACACACACACGGTGCAAAATACAGTTTTAAACTTCCAGGCAATATTCTCATCACAAATAGGCAGTTGTTTTTTTGAGCCAGTGTTCCCATAATCATCAGTAGAAATGATGACACTCATTGGGAGATAATCTATGCTCCAAACTGCCCTGTGGCCTGTTTTTATTGTATCTGTGTCCTCACCTGAACCATATCAAGCAGCAACCCAGCAGAAATTGTCCCAAGCCCGGCGAGCAGAAACGGCACCAGGATCTGCAGCACCATGGAGCAGACCGACTCTGCGGGCGCACCTGAGCCGTCTGCATCCTCTGCTCTCGTGGATCCGCTGAACCTGGACCCACTGTAGACTTCATTGGGGAGCAGAGAGTCTGTCTCAGTGTAGTCCCGTGGTTCGTAATGGAGGCCATTGTTGAGTGGTGATACGTTTCCATTTGAGTTCAAATATTGTTGCCTTCCAGAGAGATAGGACAAGGATGCGTTGGGACTGTATTGGTGGCTCACGTTCACTCCCTCAGAGCCACTTTGGAGAAATTTCTTACTCTGTGACTCTGGGACAACCATGATGGAAAGTTGGGTTTGCCAGGAAGTCAATCCTGCTCTTCTGGTTGATGATGCAGAGAACAAATGACCCACACGAAACAAGAATTGCGTGACAATGAAAATAAAACTAAAAAATAACCTATAACTTGTAACAACACACAGAGTATTTACAAGCATTAAATAGTCAAGAAATAGCTTAAATAAAAGTGAACAGCAATTTTTTGTGTCAAAAACTCACAATTAGTTATAAATATTTGTATTTGACACTGATGACATTTTGAGATAACAGAAATTTTACTACATAGCTCAGCTCCATGAAGAAATCAAAATCAACCTTAGCATGATAATCGCTCGGCTGCTGCTGTTTTAGAGTCATCTGACAGCACGGATTGCCTGCATTATCATTCCTCATGCCCTTTTCCCATCACCCACACTGAGGCTGCGTTGTTTAACTGACACAATACACTTAATCTGACATTCCTGATAGATGAGCGGGTTCTAAACAGCTGAGGTTAACAAGTTATAGCAAGTTATATTTTTCCACAAGCTGCAAAAGTATGCAGTCAAAATACTCTTTATAATCCATTTTATCCTATCAAATATAATGTAATTTTTACATATATTAAATAATGTATAGTTTAGAATCAAGCAACTTCAAATTGTGAAATGCAAAGTTTTTGTAAACAGCAAAGCATTGCACAATTCTGATGCAAAAGTAATTCATTCGGGGCAACGTGGTTAATGTTATCAATGCAAAGTCCTGCAGACGCACAATGTTACACAGAACAAACTCAATAATTACACGTGTTAAGACTCAAAAGTGTTGAGAACAGAATAAGAACTATGATTAATTATGATGTAAAATTAATTTTCCAACTCAATACTCAGTCATGATGTTAACAAATGTGTTAATTCGATAGTTTAAGCAACATTTGGGCAGTAAGTGTGAGTTGTATTGCAAAATAAGTAATAAGGTAGAACAATCTTACCTTGTTATTGCACCATAGAAGAAGGAGAGGTGTGTATTCTAGCACAGTACTGGTGACCGTGACTCTTCCTCCTGCCAGACTCTTGTCGACTGTTGTCGTCTGAATCTTGAGTCTCCACTGTGGCATTATCCCCTCCTCCCCACGCACGCACATAGACTCGCATTTATATTATATCCACTGTGTGCAAAATCAGATGCAGCAACAGCCTGCACAAGATCGACAACACGACACACTACACGTGTTTGTTTGTTATATACTATAATATATTATACAGCAGCCTAACAACTATATGCACCAATCAGGCATAACATAATGATCACCTTTGTAAAGTTGTATAGGTCTCTCTTGTGCGTCCAAAATAGTTATGACTCATGGACATGGGCCTTCTGACGGTGTCCTGTGGTGTCTGGCAACAGAATGTTATTAGTGGGGCCTTTGGGTACTATGAGCTGAAGGGGAGGGACCTCTGTGGATCATCCTACAGATACTTAATCACTTTGGGATTTAGTGAATTTGGAGGCCAGGTCAACACCTTGTGCTGTTTTTCATCTTTTTTTTTTTTTTTTTTTAGTTCCTAAACTGTTTCTGTGTATTTATCTGTGTCAGGCTGCACACACAGGGTGTCTGATCTGGTCTAGGTGAGTGCTAAGTAGCATCCATATAAATGCCAGGTCCAAAAGCTTCCCAGCAGAACAAACACAAAGCTGGTCAATGTTCTTCTGTCAGTGGTCATAATATTGTGGCAGACCGGCGTAATAGTCAAATACTATCTATCTATCTATCTATCTATCTATCTATCTATCTATCTATCTATCTATCTATCTATCTATCTATCTATCTATCTATCTATCTATCTATGGCCCACTCCACTGGACTCTATTTCCCATGAGCACTAGCGCCCATTCACAAAATCATAAGATCCATCATGGGATCACATAGCTCCACTTTTTAACTGCACTGTGTCGGTGTTAAGTGGGACATATATTTTGACAGTATGGCGACAGAAACCGACTGGGAGTTTGACCGTTTTGACGACGGTTCACAAAGTAAGTGCGCCGCCTCGTCCTGACATACAGAGAAAGATAGCGACGTGCTAACTTTAACAACATTAGCATCCAGCGCTAGCTTGTGTAGCTAGCAAGACGCTGCAGCACTGGGATCCGTATATTTGCTAGTTCTGTCCGATTCAATCGTTTTCTCATCAAATAAGTACACTTGAAATGATTTAGCGTTAGTTAAAGTGAACCTCAAGCATGTTGAAACTAGGTATAATGTAAAGTGTAAACTCCGAACATTAAGGCATAGCTTTAGCCAAGTTAGCAAACATTAATCAGCGCGGTCTGACACACAGCTGATCCGTTTGACAGCGACTGCAGCACAAATAATTAAACGTTTCAAATGTATTTTTGTTAAACAGAAAGGAACCATTGCTACATGACTTGGGGATTTTGTTGTTTGCATTGTGCTTGTGCATGTAGTACTTCTTCCTCTTTAAGGCTTATAAAATATAAACATTAACTCCAGACAGATTTGCTTATTTGCATTCTAGTCTCTCTTTGTAGGTGAAACGTGTTCAAGTTAAACGGCATTTTAGTTAGTTTAGTTTATTATATATTTTGTAGCTATGTTTGCTAATGATGGAGTTACTGTTGTATATCTGAACAATGCCTAATACGTTTATAACACACTAGTGAAAACTAATACAGTCTAATATAATATAACAGTCCTTCATCATGACTATTATAATGTTCAGTTTGTGTTGAAGTAGTGTAAGAAATGTGCTGTTTCAACTGTAGTTTGTGACACAGTTAAACTGGAATTAATTGAACACAAAGGGATTTGTGTTATTTCCCCTCTGTCTCTACCTGGCTGACCTGGGTTCTGTTCAAGGTTAAAAGGGAGGTTTTCCTTGTCACCGTTGCCTTCAGGCTTGCTCTGGAGGTTTGAATTGAAATATGGACAATGGAAAATGAAAATTAAAACACAGTTGAATCAACAGCTGCCTCAGTTATTATAAACAAATGCCAAAAACCATGACCTTGGTGACGATTTTAGTCCAGATGTAGCAGTGGTGGAAAGTTTACAGGTTTAAGTATTGGGAACTCAGAAGTGTTTTATAATACATTAACTATATGTCACTCAAAGTGTCAAACCTTCCGCCCGTCAGAAATACACACAGAGGTTCAACTGAAGAACTACACAAAGTTTCTGGAGGATTACACCTCTCAGCTGAAGGGTATCGAAGAAGCTCTGGACGACTCCATCGGAGACGTGTGGGACTTTACTCTGGACCCCATCACTCTCAAGGTAAGACGCCAAAACTGAGTGGCGTTAAAACCACTTTATAAATGCATTTCTCTTACACGGTTTAAGCTTGCGTAATTTCCTTCCTAATGCCATCTCCTCTCTTTCAGCTTCTCCCGTATGAACAGTCATCTTTGTTGGAGTTAATCAAAACAGACAACAAGGTAAATAAAGACCAAAAAAAAAGTTGTAGACTTTAATATTCACAAACTAGTTTGAGACTTTTTAATAACTGGCTTGTGTTATTTGTGTGCAGGTTCTAAACAAAGTCATCACAGTGTATGCTGCTCTCTGTAGTGAAGTAAAAAAGCTCAAGTATGAGGTAAGCGTGGTCAAAACGGTGTGCTCTGTGCTGCTGGGAGGTTTGTTTGTGCTTTATCATGATCTTTAAGGTCTAACAGATGTGTTTCCTACTTACTTTAAGTAGTTATCAGTGCTATCAAAATGTTGGTATCCTTTAGTTTGTATAGTTGTGTGATATACTGATGTGCTGTGGATGTTTTTTTGTTTCCAGGCAGAAGCAAAATTCTACAACGGCTTATTATACTACGGAGAGGGAGGTAATCACTGTTTCCATTTATTCCAGGTTTGTCCAGTGCCTCTTAATTAGCTGATTAAAATAAGACACATGTGTGTTTGTGTTTCAGTGTCTGACACCAGTGTTGTTGAAGGAGAAGCCCAGATTCAGATGGGTAGATTCATCTCATTCCTACAGGTGGGTGGTGAATCATTCCCGTTAGAACATCATTTAATGAAGTCAAGCAGACGTTCACGGATTCTCTCTTTGTGCTTTCATAGGAACTGTCATGCTTCGTTTCAAGATGTTATGAAGTGGTGGTCAGCATTGTTCACCAGCTGGCCGCCCTCTACAACAGCAACAAGTAAGATCTATGAGCAGAAGTTACACAGGCGACGTACTGTTCTTGTTGGACCGGTTTAAATAGACTCCTTTATAGAGAGAGGCTTCATACTGACCGCAATCAGACAAAACATCATTTTATAGACTGCACTCTTTACACTGAAATTCCTCCCCCACTTCAAGTCCTTGCAGATGGTGGTGACAAAATATTAGCACCAGTAAGTAAACCCTCTTTAGTGTTTCTTAGACGTAGACATAGCGTGTAAGCAGAGGCAAAGAAGTAGGGACTTTTTAACGGATGTCTGCACTTGTTGCTGTCCCTGATAAGGGTTTGTGTCCTCAACTAATTTCAGGATCTTGAATATGAGTCACCAGAGTTGCAGTCACAATATGGAGCACTGATGCCAAACCTGCAAGTGTTGGCACTAGTCGTTTCCTATGTTTAACCTGTTCCTCCTGTCTATAGCTGGGGAAGCTAGTGATTGCCAGCATGAAGAGCTGGCAGAGTTTGTGTTGTAGGTTGTAGGATGAACGGAACAATCATATATTAAATGCTCCTCCGAATTAAAATGCTGAGCTTTTTTGCACAGACCTGTGTGTAAACTGGAAGGGGTCCAGCAACTGAGTGTTTTTTTTCTTTTCTTTTGATGTCAACTCCTCTGATGCAAGCTTTTTTTAACCCTTTTGCTACCTTTGGGGCCTCTTTGACCCCAGGTGAATGGACAGACAGATAGAGAGCATGTAAGAGGGTAGCACGAGGGTCAAGAACTTTTAACAAGCGCTTGAAGCTCTACTGGCTCCATTCCAACAATACTTTGTTCATTCATTAATTTTGTAACCACTTGTCCTGTGAAGGGTCCGGAGCTTATCCCAGCTTTCATCGGGCGACAGGCGGTGTACAGTAGTTTGTAATATTTCAACTTACTGCCAGGGTGTTCGTGCCAATACATATATATATATTTGTCCTCGCAGATGAAAAACGCGCCCATTTCCGGTCTCTGTACTACATTTTACCATTATAACATGAGATAAAATGTACTAAAGTATCTTCTCTCTTTTATCTCAGGGGTGCAACAAAAATCATCGAGTCGTCAGGTGTCCATTTCCAAGTGAGTTTAACATTGGATAAGATCTTTAGTGAGTATTCTTTAATACCGTAGTTGTAATCATTTCTCACCGTGTCTGTTCTGCTTTCCCTCTGCAGATCGTGTACGAACACCTGGGGGAGCTGTTAGTGGTGCTGCTCACACTTGATGAGATTATGGAAAATCATGGCACGTTGAAGGATCACTGGAAGATGTATAAAAGGTTAACACAGAGACAGAACACGCACAGCTGTTGCCACCACTGACGTAAAGGAATCGCTTAAGCTAGATATTAATTAATTAATATAAATATGCTGTTAAACCTGCAACCATTAAATATCAAAATCCCTTTTTGCTCTTATACATTTATGTGGCGTAAGATTATATATATAACTGTACTATTCTCACCCAGGTTATTGAAATCTGTGCACCATAACCCTGGGAAGTTTTCCATTCCCGAAGAGAAGCTGAAACCCTTCGAGAAGCTCCTGCTCAAGCTGGAGGGGCAGCTGCTGGATGGCATGATACTGCAGGTGACTTCTTTTCTTTCAGACCTTCCCTTTGTTGTTATTATATAGAAATGATTTAAAACAACATTTTAAGATGTGACTGAATACACTTCTTGTGGCGGTGACAGGCCTGCGTGGAGCAGAGGTTTGACGATCCTGGCGAGGGAGTCTCCGTCGCCAAAAACAGTGCCTTTGCTGAGGAGTTCACCCTCAACATTCGCTCCATATTCTCCAACGTTGAGTCCAAAATTGGTCAGTTTTTTTTTCCCCCCTCAAGATGCACTTACACTCAGCTGTAAACTTATACATGACTGCGTGGCTGTGGTGTTTATTTCAGGTGAGCCTTCGGAAATCGACCAGAGAGATAAATACGCCGGCGTCTGTGGCCTCTTCGTGCTCCACTTTCACATCTTCAGGAGCGTCGACAAAAAGTTCTACAAGGCGCTGCTCGACGTCTGTAAAAAGGTGATTGTGTGTTCTCTACAGCAGCTTACCTTTAGCTGCTTGCCAGCTCTTGTTCACGCGTGTTACTGTGCACACTTTGGCGCAGGTTCCAGCCGTCACTCTGATTGCAAATATCATCTGGTTCCCTGATACCTTCCTCGTCGCCAAAGTCCAAGCTGCAGCTAAACTGATGGATAAGAAGAGTCTGCAGGCCATCAGAGCACAGAGAGACACCTATCTGCAGCAAAGAGCTCAGACGTTAACAAAGTTAGTCGACCTGAAAGATTTAAATTTGATATTTATTTACTGAATAGGCATAAAAATCTGATTAATGTGTATATTTTTTCTTTACCAGGGATGTTCAGTCCTACTATGTGTTTGTAACTTCCTGGATGATGAAGATGGAGTCCATACTGTCCAAGGAGCATAAAAATGACAAGCTGGCAGAAGATCTCAACAGCAGGTGTAATGTATTTGTGCAGGTAAATACATTTCGGTGTTGAAGATGAAGATGTACTGTATGGACTTTCTCGTCTTAAATACTCTTCATGACGATTCACTCACAGCCTCCTCTTGCTTTTTTTTCTGCCGCTCACAGGGAATCCTGTACGCTTACAGCATCAGCACGATCATTAAGACAACCATGAACATGTACATGTCGATGCAGCGCCCCATGACAAAGACCTCTGTCAAAGCGCTCTGTCGACTGGTTGAATTGCTCAAGGTGCGTGCACGCTTTCAAGTTATTTTTATTTATTTCATTTATTCGGTAAAACTGAGGTAACCCCATGTGACTCTCCCCTCAGGCTGTGGAGCACACGTTTCACAGGCGGTCCATGGTTGTGGCCGACTCCGTTTCGCACATCTCTCAGCAGCTGCAGTCGCAGGCCCTCAACGCCATCGGTGTAGCCAAGGTGAATGCGTGATATAAATGATGTTTTGTTTCGTCTAATTGCTGCACACACCTCTCCTTTTAAACAACACTGTTTTTCTCACTGAAGAAAAGGGTGATCTCCGACAAGAAGTACAGCGAGCAGCGGCTGGACGTGCTGTCGTCTCTGGTGCTGGCGGAAAATGCTCTGAACGGACCCAGCACAAAGGAGCGGCGCCTCGTGGTGTCCCTGGCTCTGTGTGTTGGCACTCAGCTGGTATGTTTGGATTAATGATTAATGATATGCGCACGCTGGTGTGTCTTTTTATTTTATTTTAATTTTCCAAACTTACTTCTAGAAAACCTTTAAAGACGAGGAGCTGCTTCCGCTGCAGCTTGTGCTGAAGAAGCTGGACCTGATTAGTGAGCTGAGTGAAAGGTGAGAGGTTTTCAGTCTATTTCTGAACCTACATCCTAGACGGTGGTGTAAATTTCTAGATGTTTAAATGGTTATGGGTGATTTAGAGCCAAAGCGATGGGCAGCTTTCAGTATGAAAAAGAAAGCGACTTTTTTTCACTTTCTCAGTGTATAAAACTATGACGCAAATTATTAAGTTTTTCTTTCATCTACTTCAAGGTTTGTTATAAAAGTTTTCATTGTTCCTCAGGGTCAAGCTGCAGTGTGACTGTAGTTTTCTTTACTGGCACCGAGCTGTGTTTCCCATCTACTTGGATGATGTATACGATTATGCTGTGGACGCAGCTCGAATCCACGTAAGCTGAGCTGGTTTCTAATGGCTGCTTTAAAACTTGCTAACTCGTAT
This sequence comes from Planiliza haematocheilus, assembly GCA_005024645.1. Classification (NCBI taxonomy): domain Eukaryota; kingdom Metazoa; phylum Chordata; class Actinopteri; order Mugiliformes; family Mugilidae; genus Planiliza; species Planiliza haematocheilus. The sequence continues at coordinate 8,048,121 of SRSE01001415.1, read as the reverse complement.
AAGTATTTGTTTTAACTGTTCTTTCTCTTCTTCTTTTTTGTCTGGTTGTTATTGAACAGTACATGTTCAGTGCGCTAAGAGACAGCGTGCCATCCATGCTGCATGCCAAGCACATGGAGTCGTGTGACCAGCTGCTGGAGAGCTACGACAAGGAGATCATGGACGTGTTCAACGAGGTACGAACAGACTGAATATGACAAAGTGAGAAGCAGAAAGAGGAAATGTGTCAGTGAGGTATCTCCACATACGGTATCCTCACGCTTCTCTTGCACATTTGTGACACTTTGTTAAATGTTCTCAACCCTGTCGCTCTCTGACTCTTGCAGCATCTGCTCAACAAGCTGTGTAAGGAGATCGAGAAGGACCTGCGCCTCTCTGTTCACACCCACCTGAAGCTCGACGACAGGAACCCTTTCAAAGTTGGCATGAAGGACCTGGCCCACTTCTTCTCCCTCAAACCCATCCGATTCTTCAACCGCTTCATACATATCAAAGGTGCATTAAAAAATCATTTCTAGCCCTGTGTTGTTGTTTATCAGGAGAATATCAAGAAGAACTGTTTCCAGAAACATTTAGTTGCTTAATTAGAAAGGCCACTTGTTGAATTTTGTGTCTGCAATAGACTGGACTGTCCAAAAGGCAAATTGGATGCTGGTTTTGTGCTCTATATGTACACCAATCAGGCATAACATTATGACCACTCACAGTGTAAGTGAATGACATTAACCATCTTGTGACAATACAGTGTTCTGCTGGGAAACCTTTTGACCTGGCATTCATTCATGTTCGTGTGGATGTTACTTAGACATGTAGCAACCATGTAGACCAGACCAGACCAGGCAAGCTCTAGGCCACTCCCCTCAACCCATAGGACACCCTCAGAAGGTCCATGTCCATCCTCTAATGAGTCACAACTGTTCTGCAGACACAAGGGAGATCTGCACAATATTAAAACATAATGTTATGCTTGATTGGTGTAAATGCACATCTTCATACTAAAGGTTGTTGTTGCTATTTGTCCAGAACAATGAACATGCTAGGTCACGCATCCCCAGTATCTGAATGCACACCTGTACCTGCTGTTCAGAGTTCACATAGGTTACGTCGGTCTGCATGTACAGCGTAAGGCTGACATCTACAGGAGGAAGAGTTGAAGGTGATATGTTTGTTTTATTTCTTATTGTTCTTGCAGCATACGTGACCCACTACCTGGATAAAACCTTCTACAACCTGACCACTGTCGCTCTGCATGACTGGGCAACCTACAGTGAGATGAGGAACCTCGCTACACAGCGCTACGGACTCACAATGACGGAGGCGCACTTGCCAAGCCAGACACTAGAGCAGGTCCGTTTCATATTTTTTTTTTGCCGCTCGTATATCTGGCAAAGATGGCGTTTTAGGCAAAAAGCTTGTTAAATGTTTCACCTGCGTTTCCTCTTCAGGGTTTGGATGTTTTGGAGATCATGAGGAACATTCATGTTTTTGTCTCACGCTACCTTTACAACCTCAACAACCAGGTAAGACTCGATATTCTCACTGTTAAACCTCACAGCACTGTTGTCTCTGACAATAGTTTTTACTGAAATCACTGCCGTCCAACAGATCTTCATAGAGAAGGCGAGCAACAACAAGCACTTGAACACCATCAACATCCGTCACATCGCCAACTCTATCCGGACGCACGGCACGGGCATTATGAACACCACTGTGAGTTTACAGCAAACTACAGCGCCTCCTTTCGTACTGGTCTCTCTCAAATGTGGGCTTACGTCACAAACGTTGCACTTGTCTCGTCTTCTTTCGTCAGGTCAATTTCACCTACCAGTTCTTACGGAAAAAGTTTTACATCTTCAGTCAGTTCATGTACGACGAACACATCAAGTCCAGGCTCATCAAGGACATCCGTTTCTTCAGAGAAACCAAGGACCAGTCAGATCAGAAGGTACGGCTGTTTCTCTCTCTCAATAAAGTTTTTTTTTTTTTAGTCAGTGATACAAATTTGACAGAATTGACACTTGGGGGATTTTGTATGGGTGGAATTTAACACCGATCATCCACAACATTAAAACCACCTTCCTAATATTGTGTAGGTCTCCCTTGTTCCTCCAAAACAGTTTTGACTCATCAGAGAGTGGACATGGGTCTTCTGAGGGTGTCCTGTGGTGTCTGGCACCAGGATGTTGTTAGTGGGGGACCTTTGGGTCCTATGGGTTGAGGGGAGGGGCCTCTGTGGATCATCCCACAGATACTTGATCAGTTTGGGATCTAGTGAACTTGGATGCCAGGTGAACGACTTGTGCTGTTCTTCGTGTTTATTGAGTTGTTCCTAAACTGTTTTTGTATGTGTGCCTGTGTCAGGCCATCAAGGAGTGTCATTGCTATGGGGTGGGGGGGCCTGGTCTGGTCTAGGTGGGTGCTACATGTCTAAGTAACATCCACACAAGTGAATGCCAGGTCCAAACGTTTCACAGCAGAACACTGAATTGTTATAAGATGGTAAATGTTATTCACTTCTCCTGTCAGTGGTTTTAATGTTGTGGCTGATTGGTGTATAAGACCTGAGAACCAGTCTAGATCAGTGATTAATCTCCATTGATGACACTAAGCTGCCACTTTGCTGTCAGGCGTTTTTTTTCTAGACTTCAGTTTTAAATATAAAATCCCGTGAGGCTCTCTGCCAGATACGGTCCAGCTTTAGTTGTTTGCATTTTTTTCTTGTAGTACCCATTTGAGCGCGCAGAGAAGTTTAACCGTGGCATCAGAAAGCTGGGCATCACTCCTGACGGACAGAGCTATCTGGACCAGTTCAGACAGCTCATCAGCCAGATTGGTGAGAAACTCTTCTGAGACTGAGACATTGAACGGCTGCAGGTGCAGACGGAGACGACGCCTTGTTACATTTTCTTTCTTTCAGGCAACGCCATGGGCTATGTGCGCATGATCCGCTCTGGAGGCCTCCACTGTTGTAGCAGCGCGATCAGGTAAAAGAGAAAGTTATTCGCTTATTTTCAGATCAGTTTGTAGACAGAATGAGTAATGTATACGTGTTATTATGAGATTAAATGTGATTTCAAGTATTTTGTGTCGTCTGCAGATTTGTCCCAGACCTGGAGGATATTGTCAACTTTGAGGAGTTGGTGAAGGAGGAGGGACTGTCAGAGGAGACGCAGAAAGCTGCAGGGTAAATGACAAGCCTCCTGTTTGACTGTTGAACTGTTAAATGTATGGAGATGAACAATGTATTGTAATCACACTGTGTGTTTGTCCGTTTTTAACATTGTGTTTCATTCCCAGCGTCCTGGATTCAGTGTTGGGAGATCTGACCAGCAACTCTGCCGAGGGGACGGAGTACTTCAAGAAGCTGGTGTCGGTGTTCGCACCTGAGTTTCGCAGTGCGAAGAACATGCACCTGAGGAACTTCTACATGATTGTACCACCGCTGGTCAGTGCAGAGGCTCTTCATTTTTATCGGTGCATACCTCTCTCGATATCTAATACACAGCGATCTTCTTGTGTAGACTGTGAACTTCGTGGAGCACTCGATCAACTGCAAAGAGAAACTCAACAAGAAAAACAAAACTGGAGCTGCTTTCACAGACGATGGCTTTGCAATGGGTGAGTGGGAAAGACGCAGTCAGTTAGGCCTGGGTGAAAATCCTAATTTATTTCAATATGAACTCATTTAGAGATGTTTCGGTTTCGACCCAATGAGAAGGATATGGTATATATTTAAAACTAGATGATTTTAATTCAAATTCAGTTTAAGAAGTGTCCTTTATTTCGTATTTGCTCTTGACAAATTCTCTTTGCTGCTGCATTTCTCTGTCACTCTAACTCTCTCCCAGGTGTCGCATACATCCTGAAGCTGCTGGACCAGTATCTGGAGTTTGACTCGCTGCACTGGTTCCATGCTGTCAGGGACAAGTACAAAAAAGAGATGAATGCGGTGGTGAAAGAACAGAATGTCCAGTCCACCAGCCAGGACGAGAAGCTGCTGCAAACCATGAATCTCACACAGAAGAGGCTGGATGTCTACCTCCAGGTGCAGTAGTCAGTCTGTCAGTGTTGAACTGCACTGTGTGCACCCATCAGCCACAACATTAAAACCACTGACCAGTAGAAGTAAATAACATTGACCATCTTGTGATAATGCAGCGTTCTGATGGGAAACTTTTAGACGTGGCTTTCGTGTGGATGTTACTTAGACGTGTAGCACCCACCTAGACCAGAGCAGCTACCCCCACCCCAAAACAAAGACACTCCTTGATGGCAGCAGCCGTTTTCAGCAGGATGACACAGGCACACGCACAAAAATGGTTTAGGAACAAAACATGAAGAACAGCACAAAGTGTTGACCTGTTCTCCAAATTCCCTAGATCCTAAACTGATCAAGTATCTGTGGGATGATCTACAGAGGACCCTCCCCTCAACCCATAGGACCCAACCATGTCCATTCTGTGATAAGTCACAACTGTTATAGAGGCAGAAGGGAGACCTACACAGTATTAGGAAGGTGGTCATAATGTTATGCCTGATGGGTGTATATAGCTTCCATTTAGAATCAGCTGTAGCGATGGCCATGACGTATAAAATATGTTTCTGAATTCCTCGTCTTCCTTCCGCTGCAGGAGTTTGAGCTGCTTTACTTCTCGTTGAGCAGCGCCCGCATCTTCTTCAGAGCTGACAAGACGGCGGCCGAGGAAACTCAGGAGAAGAAAGATAAAGGTTCGAAGCTGCTCTAGTGATTAATGGAGCCTTTTAATTATGCAGAACCACTGGCACAGCCACCGTGCTTTACAGGCTTATTCCAGATGATTACTCAAACCTAGATGGAAAGATCGTGTCCTGATTAATGACCGATGAAGTCTTTGTGTCAAAAGTAACTTTGTCATTTTTTTTTTCCCCACCAGAAGAAACTGCCAAAGCAGGAGGTCCTTCAGACGGCTCCACACCCACTGACCCTGCCTCAAAGTGAGCCTCACTGTGGGTCCTAACTGCTGCAGAGCGAAGGAGAGCATGCACACGAGGAGAAGATATAAAGCAGCTGACTGCACTGATGTGTGAGGTTCAGGAATAAGACTGGAGACTGCATAAAAATCTTCGGATGCTTTTAAGACTTTGTTAGACAACGAATGTGTACGCTAGGTGCTACTGCAGGAAGTGTCTTTTTGTGTTTCAGTTTTCCCAGAAACATCAGTGCAGCATCCCACGGCCAGTTTGAATTTGTAGCATTAACACAAGCGATCGTCTGATGAAAAGAAATCTATGGTGTCAATGCAGAGACTGGATTATTTTTCTACAGTAGAAGCTGTACGTTTGTCCTCTTCAGTCATTAACTCGTTTGTGTTTTGTTTTTAATTGACCTACTTTGCTGATGGTGTCCCGTGAACTAATTGTGATTGTTCAGGGCCTATAATAGAAGCTCTGTTATGAGAATGTCTTCAGTGTACGATCCTTTGTGCACTATTTGTTTGTCAGTTTAACTACATTGTATGAATCGAGGTGCATGTGTGCCTTTCTAAACTGGATACTTGTTTTGATGAAGTAGAAATAATACAATGCAACAAACTAAATTTTAATAATTTTTCTGCTGCACTGGAGGTGTTTTTGTCGTAACCTAATGCTCTATCAACTTGTGGTACATGTGAAATTACATTCCATGAATTAACTTGTGTTGGAGATGAAACTTCGGTATTTGAAGACGAATTAAATTTGCACTTTTTAGTGTAAATGTACGACTATTCCGCGTTTGTATTGAAAGACGTCAAAGTTGAGATGCTGCACAAGGTCTTAATATACAACTTACTGCTCAGTTCATGTTTGCCATGGATGTTTTCTGGTGTAAACATGTTATATTAACACACACTTGTCTTCTTTGCATTTGTAAGTGTGTAGATTATAATTAAAACTCAGAGGAATTTGACATTTATCGTGAGATGATGTGTAACAAACAACACACGCAGCGGTTCAGGAAAGCCTTTTCTGCTTTAATACAAAGAAAAGAAGCTTTTAACTTCAGAAAATACAAGATTGGTCTGGATTTATTTTTTTTTCTCCTCAAATTGTCACATTTTCCGTTTCCTATGAAATGCTGCTGTTCACCGCTGTTCAAACAGCTTGAACTGAAATACATCCCTTCTTTTGCTGACTTTAAACTCAGGTAATGATCTCCACGTTTATTTTCTCTTGGTTGTTGTTTTTTTTTTTTTCCTTTTGGGAAGAGAATCAGGCCTTTCCTTGAATGACGTTTAATTTTTTTGTATTACTTTGATGTTAAGTGCCCACAGTGCCATGTGACACCCTGTCCAGCAGATCCAGAAAATTCCTGTTACGTCCACGTATTGCATCCGTGCTCACCTCATAAAAACGAGGTACAAAGCAGGGCAAAATTTCTTCCAAAATAGATGTCATATATATATATATACATACATATATATATATATAGCAATCATATATACACATTCGTACATACATACACTAATTTATGTGATGCAAAGAAAAAAAAATGTACACATTTCTTACAAAATCGTAACAAAGACTGGAAAGTGTTTTGTTTGCTCTGGAGAAAAGTCATGTAGCCGTTCAGCCTCTGTGAGGATTTCTCCACACTTTGTAGAAACCAAAGCAGTCTCCCAGATTTGTGTCCATGTTCGGCCGGCAAAGAAGTCACAGAGACGGACAGAGAATGAAGTGGACCATGAGACAGAAAACAGTGTAGTGGTGCAAATACAGGAGTTGGAGGAATCAAAGTCATGTTCAAGAAAAAAAAAAAAAAAAAAAAGTGAGATGAAAAGGGATGCGTGTGGGAAAGTTGAATGAACTCCCTGACCCGAAACAAAAAAATGGAAAATGGGGGAAAAAAGGAAATCATCAGGGAGTGTTTCACATAAAAAAGCACAAACAAAATTTTGTGTTCTTTTATTACTAAATATAGTGCAACAATAAACATTGCATTTCTTTCACCCTTTCACTCGCATCTGAGGATGTTAACTTTGCCTTCCCCGCCTTTTTTTTCTCTCTTTCTTTCGCTAACACTTGCTGTAAATACGAGGTGCAACCTTTGTTCTGTCACTGTCCTGTGGCACAAGGTCAGTCCTCCTTTCTGGGAGAAAATAGGCTTCCGATTCAGAGACGTAAACATAACACAGACCCTGCTCAAAACAAGACAAAAAAAAACAAAAACAGGAGGAACATAAAGAATAAAAACAGAACAAGTGTTGGTGTTTTGGGCAGCATGTAAATTTGGAAAGGCAGGGCAGTTTCAAATGGTGGCGACAACCCCCGCAGTCAAATAGCCAAATCCTTGAGGAATAAAAACCAAGCTGTGTGAACCACAGCGCCCCTCCTGGACAATGGTGTTGTGCGCAGGAACCGCTGTGGCCTTTGGACTGGTTGGGCCTCAGAAGGCCTGCTGGGCTGGATTGTAGTTGAATGTTGTTGGCACATGAGGCCTCTCTTCCAGCTTGTCATACTCCAGATGAAACTCCTGAGAGATGCACACACACGGTTTTAACAGGTCTGCTAAAGTCTGAACCTTTACATTTGTTTTTTTTTTACCCAAAACCTTTACCTTGGCCACTTTCCTCCAGTTAAGACAGTCAAAAAAGTAGTAGGTGCCTCTCTCGTAGGTGTTGGTCTTCAGTGTAGGCTCCATGCCGGGTGCCCTCGTTATCCAAACCCGCTCCTCTTTGTGATACCGCCAGTCCCGGTTAAAGCTGGATGGAGAAGAAATAATTTAAAAAAAAAGTCAAAAGGGGAAGAAACCCAGCAGCTGAGCAGTGACGGTCGTGACTCTTTTTGTATCACAGTCACTGCAACATGTGAATTAAAGTTCCTGCAAACTGTCCAAATTTTATGAGAAAAACATCTTCCAAGAAAACTAACCCGGACATTTTCCACTCGAGTACAGACAAATGATTTGCCTCCAGCCACCACCATCAGCTCAGCTCTGTTTTTGGTGGCTTGGATTGTGATTCTATGACGGAGACTAGAAAACTAGAGTCATTTTGGAGCTCATCCCTCGTGCTACCCTCTTGCATGCTCTCTATCTGTCTGCCCATTCACTTGGGGTCCCAGAGACCCCAAAGGTAGCACGAGGGTTATATTTGAACCTCCAGTTTCTCTCTTCTCAGTGTGCTGTCAATTCATTCACTCAGAAGACAAAGACCACCATGGATACACATTTTTCTGCCTTAATCTGTTATGACATCGGTCAACCCTTATTTGTCTTGCCCTCTGCATGTTTCTGTCCTTCCCAGAAACCCATCACATCACATAATGCTTATCCTACGTGGGGCAAACACAAGCGAAATTACCCCGTTCGGGTCAGCCCGTTCTGATCTGACTGAGTCGATTATTCTGGTTATTACCAGACAGGTGGCAGCAGCAGTAGAATTAGCTTGGCAAAAAAATAAAAAAATAAACTCACAGCTCTACTGCCGCCAGGAGCTGTAGCAGATCTCCTCCGTTCATATAGTACAGGTAGAACAACAGGTCTTCGCCGTATCGAGACAGTTTAATTGCAGCCAACTGCGAACGAGACGAGAGAGGACGAGGAGAATTAGTTTAGCATCTTATTTTACCGTCTGAATCACAGAACTACTCACTGTGGTTGTGTTCTGGTAATTACCTTGTCCCTTATGTGGATATTGGTTAAATACTCCGATGGAACGTGGAAGTCTGAAAACGGGACACAGACACGAGTCAGTAGGTCTCAAACGAGTGACCACGAGCACATTTTAATATTAGTAAATCTGATTAATCATTACACTCCTGCCAACAGGCTGCTGTTAAATAGGTTCTTATCAGATGGACTAAGGGCTTGGCTCTGATGATCTTGGACGACGTATGAATGTTAAAATATTCAGCATGTGTTTGTGTAACAGCGGCTGATTCAACAACATTTAGATTTTGGACGCTGTGGTTATATTATGTGGCACTGATACATGTTCCTATTATTTTGACAGCACCATTTTAGTCAGTGGGCTGAATAACTCAGTACAGTTTAACATAACTCCAAGATTGTTACCACAGTATTTCAACGTAAACTTAATACAGGCATGAAAGGGGATTTAGTGCAGGACCTTTATATTAGGACACTTTTATTTTCACAAGTGTACCTCAGAAACTGAGAAGTGAAAAGACATGAATGCAATCCTCTTCACATTAATGTCTTACCGATGTCTTGAGGTCGACACGGTGCCGATGCCCAGGGGGAGGCGAACTTGGGGTACAGGTTTCTGCCAAAAAAGAGAAAGTTAATGTTAATATCAACAACAGAACATTTTCCATACATGTTTCAGCAACAAAGAAGACTATAACTATCAAAACCAGTGTAACCAGTCCATTTAAAACAACTCAAGTGTGCAAGAATGGATCAATGAAGACAATTAACATCATTTAAATGAGCAACTCATTTTCCTTACAAGGCTTTTGACAGCTGATATCTACATACTGCCTGACAGAACTGTATTTGGAGTAGAAGGACTGTCTTACTCTGGTGAGTTTAAATTGAGTCCCAGTGTCGTGAGGTCACTTCCTAGCGCCAGATGGACCATCCCTGGATCGGTCTCTGCTGCCCGGATAAACGTCAGCAGGCCGATCATGCCGAATTGGTCTGTCACCATGCCGGAGGGAATGTTCGTCACCCGACCTGCAGCAGCAGGATAGTCCAGAGTTCAACAGACCGCACAAATGGGCTCCAGATTTACAGTAAATACTTACTTACTGTTAAAACAAACCCTCCATATTTCTAAACCACACTCTGTGCACGCATCAGAGAGCAAACCAAGCTAATTATACCGTTACACTGATGGTCACAGACAAGCTAATGGAAAGATGATGATGGTCTGTATCACACTGAACATTTGTCTTTTTGGTTTCCTCCCTGTAGCCTATCCGATAATTATCTAACCCCAAATGCAGGGTAGAGAGCCCAACTGCCTCACCCAAGTTGTGCGATTAAGAAGGGATGTCTCAGTGGAATTGCAGCGATACGATTGGCTGTGAGGTCTCACCATCGGGCAACACCTGGATCCCTTTCTTCTGGTTGTTGTTCTGTGCTGAGGTCGTCTTGTCTCCGGGGAATTTGGGCCCATCTGCGTTGGATGTGCTCTTGCTTGTTGAGTTCAAGTTCTAAAGGGGCGAAAAAAAAAAAACATGTAATCAATATAATTATGTTTGGCCTATAACCTTGAAAGAAAAAAAAAAAACACAAGACATCTGGACAGAGTGTGCTGTTAAGGCTCTCACTTACAGTTTTGTTGTCGTCGTTGTTCAACGAGGGGTCCTTATAATTTGGGCCAGGCAGTGCAGGGAAGTCCTCGTTATGGATGGAGAAATCCTGTGTCTGTTCTGTTGATGGCTTCGTCACCATGCCAACTAGATGATGATGATGAACACCGTGAAGTAGACATAAAAATTTCCCAAAGTGTAACCGCAAGAAAAAAAAAAAAAAAAAGAATACACAAAAGGCGCAATCATAAGATATTATTTTTTATGGTAATTATATTTTCATTAAAACACAGCCTAGGCTAATATTATGAACCCAATTAAGAAGCTGAATTCCATTTCCTCTGCTATGGGAATGTCTGTACGTTAATGTGGGCAAAAACAAGACATTTTCTCCAGCCTAATGGCCTACCATAAGGAGCCCGGCCAGTCAGTGGGTTGAGCACCGGTGTTGGATTTCCAGTTCCTTCTCTCCGACTCCTGTCTGCTAATGCAGGGAAGTCTGACAGATCCAGTCCTGTTACATTTTCACTTCCATCTGCAACAGTTATAAACACGCAATCTATAGATAAAATCTAACTGTGTAATAATGTGTCATTAATAAGTTTTATAATAAAACCTTATTACACAGTAAACTATTACTACTACTACTACTTATTACTACTAACTGATTTTAACCTTTTCAATAGTTTAAACGGATTAATTTTATGTTTAAGACGAGACTGTTTGCTGCTGACAGGACAGGAGACCCTCTTGTAACTAAAGCGTATTTATTTATCAGATTGCAACGATTTTCTCAAAGCAGACATATGAATGACTGTTAGGCTAACCTGTGCCATTGAAGATGTTGCTCGATAATGAGTTGTTCATCCCGAAACCCTGATTTCGGTTCATACCAAATCCTGACATGCTGCACAGACAAAACAAAACCAAATTAAAAAAAGGAAAATCAGCTTATAAACATTACCCTGAAACGAGAAGCAAAGGTTTTAAATTCTATATCAGGATCATTAGATAATACAGCAAGGATGAATCACACGAGTGAGTGTGTGCAAGTTATACGAGATCCGTCTACCTGTTTATAGTAAAGGCCTGGCGTGCTGGCTGCTGTTTGGGCATACAGATGATACTGGGTGAGCTGCGGTTCGGGCTTCCCAGCCCCGAGCTGCCCATGCTATTGGTCCTGCCGCTCATCCCAATTCCTTGACCGACCTGAGAGTGGTTCAGCACGTTCCTCGAATTCATCTGCAACGTCCCCCTGTTAAAACAGCGTAACGTTTCACTTTTAATGCCATGCCCACTGACACTTTTATCTTCAAACTCATCTGCATCCAAATTGCGTCAGCAGTCTCACAAACATACACACCTGCTTGGTGATGGAGGGGTATGGAGGGACATGGTGGGGACCCCTGTTGTGGGGGTGATATGACTTGGTAGCTGCGTGCCTTGTGTTAGATTTCGGTTTAACTGAGGCGTATTGTTTCCCATCCCCCTTACCGAGAAGCCGAGTGCACCTGCAGAAAGACACAGAAGGGGGGAAAAAAGACAAAAAAAACAAAAACGGGGTCAGACAACTGAGAGAAAACCATCTGTTTACAGTCACAAAGTTTTAGTGACCATAAAAGGCTTTGCATAATTTCAAGTATATCACAAATGTGAAAAGTGCCTCAGTAGGCTGTAAGAAAACAACTAACACTCACTTTGTGGACCGTACAAACTCGCACCGAGCTGCGAGAGCTGACCCGACGACGACGGTGAAGGAGAGGACAGCATCTGGAGGAAAACATTTGAAGACTGGACAGAGTAAGATAACTGTGAAACCTTTTTCGACGGCATTAACTCAAGGAGAAGAAAAAAAACAGAAGGGCACAGATATGAGGACAAAACTCACGTCTTTGTCCGACCGATGTGGGAACATCGACTGCTGGCTGTAGTACATGCTTTCATCTGGAAAGTCATTGTCCACATCGACAAAGTCCGCAAATTTCTTTCTAGCACCAAACATGCCTTTTGTCACCTGAAGTGAGGGAGGAATGTCTATTAGAGGTGTGCTAGAGAAACAAAAACTGAAGTCAATGAGAAATAAGACAAGATTTACTGTGACCTAAACTTTAAAGACTTTAAAACTCATATTACTGGTTAAACGCTAATACTGCCATATCGCCACATAAGTTCCACGCACTTCTGTGCAGCCATTAAGGTAAAATCTACCAATATATGAAACTGAAAGCTCTGCATTGTGTTTACTGTCAGTGCGGTTGTACTAGCACTTTACTGACAAAACATGATCTTACTTTTAATAGCCAGGGCACTATTTATCATAAATGCACCACTATATTATATCAATATATTATATATTGTGATTCTTTGTAAAGTCACTGTGAAATATTTGGCATTTTGAGATTGTTAAAATAAAGTTTTGCAACAGTGCAAACGTATATGGTTTTGAAAATGTTGAACTTCTATAACAAAACAAACATTTAATTCCATCCATAGTATGTATTAACTAAATCAACTGACAGCAGAGCAGTCTGTTTATTTTCATCCTGTCACATCTGAAAACTAGTGTGTCTTATAACGCGGAATAGTTTTTGTGATACTTTAAAAAAAAATGAACAGCAGCAATGCTAACAGGGTAGTTAGCCAACACCAGTGGAAGTGGCTAACATTAGCAGGCTAGGTACTTGTTAACACTCTGCTAGCTTAGCTGCTTAACGCCAGTTTGCCAACAGGCTAGCCAAATGAGAGGCGAGTAACCACAACATTTCAACTCTAAAAACACAATTAAACTACCGAGTCGCAGTCACTATCGGGAATTAACGAGGGCCCCCTCTGCCTCCACATATCCTCAGTCAGCTGTCCCGTTTTCTCGGCTCAGTTTACGCTCCGTTCAGCGGCGGCAGCAGTGGTAGCAGCGGTAGTAGCAGCGGTAGCAGCAGCAGTAGTAGTAGCAGCCCAGCAGCGGCAATCAGTTGGTGCTAAAGGCTAAGGACCCGCCGAGTATCGAAACGGAAGAAAACGGCGAGTTAAATAGCTCAAGTCCGCTGGTTTAAATTCACACTGAGTCGCTTTGAGGCGACGAAAAATAAGTAATAAACCCTCACCGCATCAATTTCCCTTCGCTTCGTTAGATCCAAGATGGCTGTGTGTATTCTCAATCGAAAGAGGTATACCCTTTACCCTCTGACCTTACAACCTGGTGACCACTTCCGTACACAAAAGTCAGCTCCAACTCCCCCACAGGGTGCTGGAAAATAACTGAGACACTGGATTGGAGATTTTTTTTGCAGTGAATAAGTGAAATAAATAACTTCTGCTTATTTGCCTCCCCTTCTAATTATCTTGTTTAAAATACCTGTTGTTTGTAGCTGCACATATATTTCACTAATATAGCCTGTTTCAACATTTTTAAAACTATTATTTAATTTCCAGAACGTAGTGAAAGGGCAATCTTAAAATTATAGTTTAAAACTATTTTTAAGTTGCTCTAATGCTTATATGCCCTGTCTTGCCATGGGGACTCATGTCAAAATCTAGTTTTATCATCTTAGTTATTTCCAATTTGTACTCATGTGTGTTTAATCACAACATTATACATGTAAAGTAGGCTACAGGGACGGATTAATACTCAGAGGCCAAGCAGTCAAGGATAACTAAATCTGGACTTGCACATTGAACTTGCATTAGTAAATTAAATAAATGCATTTAACCCTGGGATGGACTGTACCCCTGCCTCTAGCCCGATGACAGCTGGGATAGGCTCCAGCAGACCCCCGTGACCCTTAACAGGACTAAACGGGTATAGAAAATGAATAATTGAATAAATTAATAAATGCATATTAATGCATCACTGTGTTAAGAATCAGACATTTTAGTGACACTCATCAGCAGATGGTGTTGTTCAGTTGTCACAGAAGTTAGATTTAAATTAGCTGTAAACTGTCTCCAATACAGTGGGAGACCACTAGATGTGGCTGAAACCTTGTCAATTTCCCTGTGGGAACCTCCCAAAGGGATCAATAAAGTTGTCTATCTATCTATCTATCTATCTATCTATCTATCTATCTATCTATCTATCTATCTATCTATCTATCTATCTATCTATCTATCTATCTATCTAAGCTTTGGAAACTACAACTTCTACTAGTACACATGTTTGCAGCTATGTCTCAAGAACCAGGTCTATCTCGGCAGTCACATGCCTCATTCTGTGTGCTTTAGTCGGAGTTGTGTCGTTGCTAGCGTGCGGGCCCCAGGGTGTAAGTGGGAAGTGCTAAAAAGAAGGTGTCTGTGAGTGAAAGCAGATGAAGGTTGACCACTGCCCCTTCTGATAAGGAAAATCGCATTTGGAAAAATTAAATCCTTTTCCATTTTATCTAGCTGGAAAATAGCTCTAATGAAGGCATGCAAGATAGCATGTGAGAATCACACCTTATGCATGCAGAAATGACTGATATTAGATTTCACTAACTCCGGATCATTGCACCTGGATTCACAATGCCCCTGAAGCTGATATCCAAGTAGGCATGTACAAACCTGCCCTGACAAAACACAGATCTACAGGGTCACTGGAAATTCCATCACACTTAAGTACGGCACTTTTTTTTTAGAGAACTTGTACCTCCACTTCCCTTCCTGAAGAAACATTTCAAAACACAAATTGATTTACAACAATCTGAGTGAATAACTCCTTCGTAGATCTCCCTGCAAGCACTGACAAATTTCCAAGATGATTCCACAGTAGAGACCCACTTGTCGGGCCCGGTGGCACGGACCCAGAGCTGCATCCGGGCCGATTAGAACAGAATGTAAATGACCTTCTCTGCTCTTTCATCACAAAGCACTTCTTCTGCTTATCCACGACACCCTGCCCCTCCCTGTCTCTTTCTTCCACCCCTGTCATCCCAGAGAAGAAGGGGGGAAAGTCATTAGACACAAATGGGGAGGAGAGAGCTAGCGGTTGCTATAGCCATGAAAGTCAGGGCAGAGCTCGGAGCCACTGAGAGAAAGTGAGAGGACTGCACTGGGGAATATCTGCACAGGGAATACAATACATTTTCAGCTCATTAAGCTGGATAAACAAATGGCTTACAGTAGGAGATTCTGAGAGCCATTGACATCAGCAGGAAAACACTGGAAAGTAGGTGTTGTGAATTCTTTGTATGATCGTCTTTATACCTAATTTTAGTCAGCATCATGGCATCAACATGTAAGGATGTAATTCAACATTTAATCATGTAACTGCCATGGCATAAAAGCATGTTACATTGTTCCAAACTTGCTTTGTTTTTGTATGTTATCAAGATCAATACATCCAGATGGGCGGTGGAGGAGCGTAAATGGAATCCTATGAAATTCACTTGAAGACCTCAACAGCCTGCCTAAGTGCAACGCTTGCCTTGGGATAAATTGATGTGGAGGACCAGTGGTGGTGTGTTGTGGCACTGAGGAAAATGGGCAACGCAATGCGAGGTGTCATCGCCTTCATTCCCTCAGAGCGCTGTCAACGCTTCTTAGTGGGGGACCTGAAGGAGATGCCACTTGATCGCACCCTGGACCTGAGCGGTCGGCAGTTGCGTCGGCTACCTGTTGCTGCCTGTGTCTTCAATGAGCTGGTGAAGCTTTACCTGAGTGATAACAACCTCAGCAGCTTGCCGGCTGATCTGCAGGGCCTCAAGAAGCTGCAGCTCCTGGCCCTCGACTTTAACTGCTTTGAGGAGCTACCTGCAGCTGTTTGCCAGCTGCCCCAGCTCAGCATCCTTTACCTCGGTAACAACAGGCTTTACCACCTCCCAAGAGAACTGAGCGAGCTTAAGGAACTTAGTACTCTCTGGCTGGAAACTAATTGCTTCACTGTTTTCCCTAAGGTTATTTGTGAGCTGTCAAATCTCAAGACCCTGCACTTCGGGTATAACCAGGTACGGAGTTTACCTAAAGAACTGGGACGGCTGGAAGAGCTACGAAGTATCTGGCTTGCTGGTAACCAGCTGACAGAGTTCCCGCCGGTGTTGCTGGAAATGCATTTTCTTGCTGTCATTGATGTGGACCGGAATAAAATACGCCACTTCCCTGGCCTTTCTCACTTGCAGGGGTTGAAGCTTGTCATATATGACCACAACCCCTGTGTTAACGCCCCAGCGGTGGGTGAAGGAGTCAGAAGGGTCGGGCGCTGGGCCGACTGCTCAGATGATGAGCAGGAAGATGACGGGTCAAAAGCAGTGGGCGAGACTACAGCCGAGGTCACGGAAGTCCAGTCTGAAGAGCAGCACAACATTTAAGGTCAAGAAACAAAGTGACCTTTAGCTGTGGTGAGACATTACTGGCAGACTTCCCACTTGAGTGGCGTCCGAGAGCACTTAAAGCCGAGTGACGCATTGTACATCAGACTCATGGTATTTGGTCCATATATGGTGAAGCTAGTCGTGTGACCTTTAACTTAAACCACAAAGTTATGCACAAATCTAGCCTGTGTGAAAGAATAAATTGAAATATTGAAATAAAGTACAAGTTAACGAGTTTGGTAATTGTAACTGTATGCAATATTAGTGTCTTATAGTAATTTGCAAAACTTTATATAACTTGAAATTAGTGACAACGACAGCAAGAATATAAAGTGTTATTAATTTTCACAAACGTGAGATTTATAGTCACAATGTTTGATCTTATGGTGCAAATTTATTTCTTTCAATAATACAGGTATTAAAATGTCTTTGCATTGGGCAAATTTGTATTTCTTTTTGATGAATAACATGATGTTTTTTGCAGTACAGTAATTCACAATGGCTTTTGTACACTATATTTGACTATAGTCATAGCTGTGGTATCATGTAAGAGGTGGTTATTAACCTGGATGTCAGTCGGTGTAAAGCATGATCATAATTACCCCCAGCTCAGTCTGACACACTATCTGTACCTGCCGAGGCTAAAAACAGTTTTTAATACAAGCGATGGATGATTCAAGTCAATTAGTGCACTCTTCATCCAGGCCGATGCATAATTCATCTGATAGGCTGTGCTTGGAATAAAGACCGCTAATGGGCCTTAATATCATCACCGTAAGGTTCTGGTTTGAATGATATCATCGTGGAGCTGTGCAACTCTCCAGCGTACCGGGAAAGGGTTGCGTAAACAAGATGAAATGTAGAGCCGTGACATGCGATTTTGGGGCATTTTGAAGCCGTTTTAACAAAATGTAAGGGAAGCAGTTAAAGAGGGCTGCATGTCTATATTTCTGGAAATGTGATTATTTCACACACCAAACTTCTGTATATAATGCTTTCATTCAGCTTTTATTTAACACCACAACTACTGTATGTGTGGCTTTTTCAGGTTTAGCAGAAATGTAAAGACTCAATCAGTCAATTAAGATTAAAAGATGTACTTTTTCTTCTGCCGTGCTGCCATAAATCAGTGTAGTCGCAGAATCAGCAGTGAGTTGTGGTGACATTTGGGCCTCTTTTTGATGTCAATAATGAAGTGAGTGGAAACTATTAACTCTTACAATGTAATATCATCTGTACACATATAGGTGTTTAAAACAAGCTGTCACTGTGTTGCTCTCAGGTCCTTCTCAGTTTCTTGTTTCAAACTGTTTCAAAAGCCCTGCTGCTGAATTCTTCTCTCTCACTGCACTCAGATATTTTCTTATCGCTGGTGAAATTTCCAATGCAAATTTAACAGGTGTTGCAATATACTGCCTTCTCAAAGGGCAATGGAAATGCCAACACTGGACTGCCCTATTGTTACAGATGTGTGTTTAACATAAGCTTCCAATTCATATGAATCTCAGAGTAGAATACAAATTGTAGTGTAAAAGTAGTTTAAAGGCAAAATGTAAGCATGTTTATATTCCCAATTTTGGTGTAGGAAAGAAAAGCTTACTTATATACTTTTTTAAATATTTAAATCTTTTGAAGTCATATTTATTTGAGATTGCAGTATTTTGCAAATTGAAAGAACAAAATTTAACATCATGTAGAGCTGTGATTACTTGATTTAGTAAAAAAAAAAAAAAAGAGGCATGCACTGCTACTGTACATGTTTATTTATTTTAGTCAATGCATAAATAACCCCTACTCATGCACTGTATCTTCAGATGACAGCTTATGAGCGCATCCTATTTGACACTATCTTTGGTTCAAAGTCCTACATTAATACAACTTATTAAGCTCCTTACATAAACTTACTTAAACCCAAAAAACTCCGGAGGTGGAGGTCAAACACATGGAGGCTAAGCTATACACCAACAATCCCTGCATCACCTTCAATCCACATGCTTCATCAAATAGCATCGGTTTCAAAACAGTAACTTCAATCATCCTTCTCATATTGTATGCTCAACAAATTTAAATACAAACAGAACTCCACACGTATTAATAAAACGTACATTACTTAGAAGACCCATCTAAGATGGTTCGGGTGTAAAGAATACCAAAATAAATACCAATTTCACAACGCCAAACTGCAGAGTGTAAACTGCAAGGTAACAGATACTGAACACAAAGATCCAATGGAATGAACACAGCCACGTGAAAGCGTTGAAGCCTTAACTAAATGTGCCACAGCACTTAAATAATCTGTTACACTGAGACAGAACATCTATTTGCATGATGAAAAAAATAAATAAAACGTGACAAATTGCTTACACCCCTCAGGCTGGACCCATTACATTTTTTTTTTTTTCCGAGAAGTTAATAAAAACAAAAGCTCATTTCTACTGGAAATTCCCCAAATCCAATTACTCTCAAAGAGGCCGTTAGAAAAAGGTTCATGAGAACTTTCAATTTTGTTTCAGACACACACAGGGCTTCTACACTACTTTCAAAAACAGATTTTCAGTTAAATGGTGTTAATCAAAAATAATCACTGTGTTTATTCTGAATGGAAATATTGTTAGTAAGCTTGACCCAGTTATTCACAGGAAGTACCAGCTTAAAGACTTCAGAATAGTAAAATGTGAGCAGATTAAACCGACTGGTGTTAAATTGTTTGCAAAAAAGAAAAACAGACAGCAGACAATACTATTGTACAAATCAGTACCTTCTGATAAGCACCAGCAAAAATCAAGTGGCACAAACATTAAACTTGTAATAGTGCTGTGATCAGAAGGTCAAAGTTACAATGAGGTAAACTGTCATCAAGACAAGATCAAAGGCTACCCAGCTAAAACACCACAGGTAACATATTATCATCCATGCCATATTAGTCCAACTAAAACAGCAGGTTAGCTTTAGTTTATTAATATCTGCCGCATTTCACTGAAGCTACTAAAGAGTGATAAGACGTTTTCGAGCACATGTACTACGGATACTTTGTGAGGTGGCATGGTTCACAGGCTCATCCACGGTCCAGGTCTCTGTCGGAGTGCCGTCTCCCCCGGCTGAGGCGGCGGGCATCCATCCAACACATCTGTGGTGTCTTTCTCCTCCGGCTCCTCAGAGTCATGAGACTCCTCTTCCTTGCTAACTTGCACATCAGTGGCCTCTTGGATTACAGAGGAGTTCTTTGATGATGCCTCTGTGTCAGCTTCCTGGAAATCAGATGCCTCATTCACCGATCCAATCACTTTAGGATCATCAAGCGCCGTATACGAGTTTTCCTTCTCCATGCGCTTCCGAGCCTCCTCTCTCCTCTGCTGGATGCGAGTGTTGTCTCCCATCATTACCCTGACTCTTACTTGATCTGGGGGCCAGATCCCGCCCCACACAAACTGCAGGTAGCTGAACAGCACAATGACACTGAGGAAGGCAAAGTTGGAGGCCACGCCGATCACGGCAGACGTCAGGGGGAAGTTGTAGAGAACATAACGTAAACCGGTGAAGTATGCATGGATACGGAGCTGAGCCGAGTAGATCTGCACCCGCTTGGATTGGATCTGGATGACTGCACCGACAGTGGGTTGATAAGCATTCGTCTTGTAGTCTGAGAAGAGCTCCACTTCTATGAGCTGCTTCTGCTCGGTCATCCCAGTCAGGAGTAAAGGCGAGAAGAATAGAGTACTCAGGCTCTGCAAGAGGTTGGAGCGGTAATGCAGCATTGTAGATCGCCCCACTGACGAGACAGTCTTCCCACCCTTCGTGTAACAAGACATCTTGACCATGAACATGCCCAGCTGTTCGTTCACTGGCGACTCTGGCATCTCTAACTCCAAAGAAACCCGGTATGGCTGACCGTTTGCCATCACCTGATCTCTATCATTCTTCATGAACGAGATGTTGGCTGTGGGGAAGGAGCAGAGTGCTGTCGAGCCTGCGGCATCACAATCAGAGGTGTAGTAGAAGTGCACAGGGGTGGAGAAGCTCACAGTGGGCATGTAGGAGTAGTAGAAGCTCCCGTAGAGAAAGATGGACACCCAGAGCAGCAGAACCAGGACGCAGAAAAGGATGGCAGCCTGAAACAATGTCCGTCGGGCTTTGAGGAGAGTCACAGCTCCCACATCGTGCAGCCAGTGTAGAACTGGTCCCATCGCACTCCCCATCGTGTTCGACCCGGAAAGCACCGACCCTCCTCTGGTGCTGGTTTGGACACCCGTTCCTCCTTCGAGTCCTGTGGACTGCTGCCTCTGTGGTGGGTCTTTATGTTCGTGCATCAGTGTGGGTGGCTCCCATCCAAAACTGTATAATCGCTTATCTTCACCCCCCCATGTCAAGTCGCTTTTACTCGCTACACGCTCGGAATCCGAGCTACTTCCTGGTACTTTGGTCTACAAGCCATGAGAACTACTCGACAAACATACAAATGTATACATGTATATCATGTGTTTCTAAGGCGTGGTAAATGGTTTCTGTTCACCTGCTCTGCGGCAGTTTAAGCTCGTTAGCAACTTAACTAGCACCCTACAGCTCCAGGCAAAATATAACCCTGCGACCCGGAAGTGAACCACCTTTTGTGCCAGCTCGAGGCACAAGCGAAAGGGAGCTGCTGCACCAGTGACGCTAGAGGAGCAGACCCGCAGACAACAAGACGGAGATGGGAAAGAAAAGTCGCCTCGCTGGGGGAGCGGTCGGTCGGAGAACGATCATACAGCTTTCCCCACCTGGAATACGCAGCGGGACCACGGGGGAGAGGGAAGAAGGGCCCTCGGGATCCGATGGTACGTTTAAAAACAGGTTACCTCAGTTAGCATGTTGGCTTTAGGCTAACTAGCCTAATGCTGTATAACCTAGATGCGAAGAATGGGCCTACCGAGTAAAATACAGCAATTAACACCAGCTGTTAAATTAATTATCTTCCGCTCCAAATATATTTTGCCGCCCACGCGTTTCTAATTGACAGATATAGCACACTTCTACGTTTCTTTACGTTGGCTAGCATGCTAAGCTAGCGGTTAGCAAATGGATAGCTTTGGCGATCGTTTTTAGGCTGGCCTGCCAAAATAGGCTTATAACAAATGACAAGACTGGCCAGCTCACATGTAATTAACACAGTTATATTGACGTTTGTGTTATTTTATTTGTCAATATAAGGACGCTCTGTGTGGATGGATAACGATAAGCTAATTTGTGTTAGCTAGTCAGAGAATGCACGTAACGTTACCACTACGTTGAAACGTTTGAAGCTCTTCATCAAACTCTCTTGATGTTGTTGTTTTTTTTATATATATATAGATGAACAGGAAGGTGATGGGCACAGATTCGTGAGAGTCACACACATGAAGACTCCAGCTGTAAAGGCCACAGGTGAAGTAACTATGTGATTGTGTGTCTCTCCAGCAGATGAAGTAAGGCATGGCTGGCATTTGATTTCACAGTTTTGCCTTTGTCTTGTGTAGAGGGTCTGTCTTTGCTTGGAGCATATGAGGACAGTGATGACGAAGATGCTGGAGACTCAAACCGTACAGCTGCAAGCACTCAGCCAGCTGACATTGACAGTACACTGGCCAATTTCATGGCTGTGAGTATAATAAGGATTTATTTTTTTTGATGATCCTGTGTTGTAATTTAACACTGACCTGCCACTTCAGTAGGTACAGTGGAGGAAACGTACCTAATATATCACATTGGCTAAATCATGGCTTCATGAAAGTTATGATATTCAGCATTTAATTTAAAAAAAAAAAAGTGGTGTTGATTCATCTGTGACTTCATTAAATGTGTGGTTTGTAGTACTTTTGAATTTTATTCTGTTCTACTGGCACATGCTTCTATTATTGGACACTACCATTTTAATCAGTGGACCAGGCTAAATAACAGAAATACTTTAGGATTTAATTCACTACAGTTTAACAGCACTGCAAACTGCATCTTCCAAAATGAGCATGCAGATCATGCACGAAAGTCTAGTAAATAAGAATGCATTGTTTTTCTATATTGTACCTAATTATTGTACCTAATTTTATGGTAAGTGAGTGTATATACCTGTCATGTAATGAATGTATCTGCTTTTTCTATCTGTCTTATCCGTATTTTAAGTAAGCTTAATTAAGCAGCCGTATAAGAAATAATGTTCCAGTTTTGTAATTGGACAAAATAAGCTCTGATGGCAGCTAATTATTGTAATCTGAATGGAATAGATGGACTTTAATTAAATCTGTAACCCGAGTATATCTGGGGAAATTATGACGGTATGCAGATTGGAGTACAAGGGAGATTGCAGGCTTGTTTTTTTTTCCTGTGTAATTTAGGTAAAGCCTAGTGATCAGCACTGTGTCATCAAAATGATAAACTCCTTTGTCATTCTTTCACTCCAGGAAATTGATGCAATCACAACTCAACCAACTTCAGATGACGCAACATCTAATCCCTCAGTTCCGAACGCCAGTGCCATCCCACCCAAACCTGCAGTTAACTCTCAGCATGCTGCTGCTGGCGAAGGACAGAACCAACAAAGCACAGAATTTGAGTATAATACTCAATATTCACTTGCTGGAGGTAACTGTCTTTGGTGTATTGAATATGTATAATGATGTGTAAGCAGTCGCATAACGATTGTAGATGGGTTCATAACATAAGTAGTTTTTTGCTGTTAGCAACTTGATTGCTTTGAATAATCAGCCACTTATTTGCAAAGGAATATTGACATTCAGGCACCTTTGGCATGACACCATTTTGGTTCTGCTTGCCAAACTTGTACACATTGATAAAATCATTCAGTCATTAGTAATATATTGTCAAATTATGCTGCCTTTTGTCTTGAGACATCACATGGTTATGTTTTTATTCCAGTCGGTGTAGAAATGGGAGACTGGCAGGAAGTATGGGACGAGAACTCTGGCTGTTATTACTACTGGAACACTCTGACCAATGAGGTGTCCTGGGAGCTGCCACACTATCTAGCTGATCAGGTGCAAAGCCTGGAGCAGTATTCAAACAGGTAGGAGAAGAGTTTTATTATTAGTGTGTGAAATAGAAGCTTTACTTTAAAATCCACGTTACATAATTGTACCAACATGAAAATACACATTTCTTATTTTTATTCCTCTAAGAGAAATGTGGCCTTGAGTTATATTTTTTTCTGTATTTTTCTTTGCAGCTCTACTGTCAATGGCAATGGCACGGCTCATGCAACTTATTACGCAGAGGAAAAGGCTGCTTCTGTTGCAGCCCCAACATTGGTGAAAGAAACCAAACCAAAGGCAAGTTTAATTTAAGTTTAGTGCTAACGTAAATTAGCAGGTTTTGACATTGTTGAAGAATTGCTGATTTGATGTTAAATGGATTGCCCTCTTATTTTTGTCTAAAAGGAAGTCATTGAGAGTGTCGTAGGCCTCACAAGTGAGGAGGAGGAGCGCACAGGAGTTGCTGCGTCTCTCCTTGGTCCCCTGATCCCCTCGGAAGTCAAAGAAGCAGAAGAAAAGTGGAGAAAAAGACTGATCAAAGGTTTGGACGAGACGGAGAACAGTTTGGATTCTGATGGAGAGGGTGTTCGCGCTGTGGGATCCCCTGCTACGCCTCTGCGTGACACAGAATCGGCCCCTGTTGCCCAGAAAGATGTATGCACCAAGAAGCAGTCAAGAGACAACTCGGATGCTGAAGAGGAGACAGAGGAGGACACAATGGAGCTGGAACTGGCTCTGGAGAGGAAAAAGGTGCAGCTTTGATAACTGGCAGGAATAATTTTGAAGCCATTGTTGAGTGAACAACAGTTATTTTTTCAAATTGGCTGCAAATTTCAGTTAAGTAATGAACTATAACTCTCTCTGACACCTGACTCTTAGGCTGAGCTCCGGGCACTGGAAGAGGGTGATGGTAGTGCTGGTGGTTCCAGTCCTTGTTCTGAGGCCAGCCAGGAAGCCTCTGGTTCTCGTGGTGTCTTAGCGAAGAAGAACAGGTGGAAGACGGCCTTCCCCTCTGCTGCCAGTCCCGACTCTAACAGTAGAGGCTCAGACCTACCGGACAACACAGAGACAGGTGAGTTTAAATGCTGACACATTTGTTAGTGGTGGTGTGGGTGAGATTACATTTAAAAATTCCCCCTGTTAATTCCCTGCCACTCTTGTGTCATGTAGCACTTCCTAAAGTCTTAGAAAGCGTTGTGGAAGCGGAGGACAAGGAAGTGGACAGCCCTGAGGACAAAGTGGCTTTGAAACCTCCCGTGAAAGAGATGGAGACGCCTGAGCTCAAAGTGGAGACGCCTGAGCTCAAGGTAACAATAACATTCTTATTACTAATCTTATTACAATGTCAAAGAAGACGTATTCTTATGCAGAATAAAATGTAGTTTCAGATCGGAGAATTGGCAAACACCTTGACCAGCAAAATGGAGTTCCTGGGGATAAACAAGAAGGAAATCTCAAATTTTCAGTTGCTTCTGCTTCAAACTGAGGTGAGAGGACAATGTTTCACTTTTTTTGCAATATCCCATCCTCCAGCACGACTTTTAAAATATTTAACACTTAATTTTGTTTCATATAATTTTTCACAGGCATTTGGTAGTACTTAATATTTAAAATTCTCATAATAATCCATCACATGGTGTCATGCTGGAATCGTACTGTAATTACTCTTGCGTGTTACTCATCTGTCCTCCGGCTTTTACGTCTTAAATATAATTTTTCCCCTTGACTTTCTTTGCTTTTATCTCACTCGTGTCTCTTCTTTCTCCTTCTGCTTTATGTTTTTTTTACAGACACGGATTGCTGACTGGAGGGAAGGTGCTCTGAATGGGGTCTATCTTCGCCGCAGGCTGCAGGAAGCTGCCGAACATATAAAATATTACGAACTTAACGCCGCCCCTAAAGGCTGGTCCTGCCACTGGGACAGGTACGCGCTCCTTACCTTTCACATCTCTAAACTCCCTCGTCCCCCCCCAAAAAAATCTTACCGTGTGACTACATCCCCCTCATTGACGGGGTTGCAGACTTTGTAACATGACTTGGGGAGAAGCTTATCCAGTCCGTGTGGATCAAAATACTTAACAGAAACAGACTCTTCAGGTTTCTGTGATGCAGTCCTTGCACGTACTGATAAGGGAGCATCCACTCTGGGCCAGCGTGCTTCCTTAAATATACCTGCTACTGAGATGACTCCTTATTACTGTAACAGACTTTCAAGCCCCGGGTCGTTGAGGGCAAGTGATTATGGGTCCACTCAGTGGAAATTTTAAGAGGGGGTGTATGGTTAGGAAGGTTGGTTGCTTGGGAGAGCTTTGAACTTTACAGGACTACAACCCCCAGAATGCAATGCAGACAGTGACGCCCTGGAAACGTCGAGTGTCACGCATCAAATAAAAGGTGAAGATGGAGCATTGACGGGAATCCAGCAGGTCAGACCAACTCTATTTCATATGTCTTCCTGTTTTTTTTTCTTCTTTTTGATCTAAAATGTTGACTGTGTACTTGTTATTTTCTGGCCTATTGTTGATGTTGTTGATAATAATGATGATGATGATGATGGTGCTTCCTCCCTGCCGTCTTCCTGTGTCTGGGAGGGAATGGTTGTCTAAAACAGAACAATTGTGACAACCGTGATGTGAGCTGCTCAAAGCTACTTTCAGGACCTAGAGATGATTTGTTTTGCTTTATTTATTCTTGAGAGCAAGGTGGGTTCCCTATCCACACCCATAACCACACCCTAATTGGGCCCTTTTTCAGGATGGCTAAAAGCGCTGTCCTTACCAACATTAATACCCACTATTGTGGACATTATGTCCACTCCCTTGTCCACCCCACTGTCCCCGGGTATCATGGCGCTCAGCAAGTTTCAAGTCCTGTAGTTGAGACTCTTGCTTTCTATCTCTGTTGTCCCACTGTTTAGAGAGCACAGGCGGTATTTCTACGTGAAGGACCGGACTGGTGAGTCCCAGTGGGATTTCCCAACAGAGGAGGACAAAGTGGAGGACCTGAAAGGCAGCCATGGTACCCAGACACAGACCTCGAGCCAAGGGGATAACAAAACGACATCAGCATCTGCTGGTGGAGTCACAGGTCAGTGTTTTTCTACTGCTGCTTAGTTCTTAGACTAAGTATAAAATATGTTTCTTACTAACAAAAAGAAGTTATTTTAATGTACGTGTACGTTTCTGGATTCAACATTAATGCTATGCTGTGCTGCATTAAGATCATACCAAAGTTACAAACCTATATATCTTCGCTATATCCCATGTTTTTTTTTGTTTTAACAGGATCTTCTACCATTGCGCCTGCTGTGCCACCACCAACACCACCACCACCTCCTCCCCCTCCGCCTCCTCCTGCTACGCAGCCCAGTGCTTCTTTCTGGTCTCCATCCCAACCTCCACTTCCAGACAGCCCTCCTCCACCTCCCACCTATCCCCCACCTCCACCCCTCCCAGAAGGCTCGCCGCCTCCCCCTCCTCCTCCTCCTGACAGCGACGGAGAAATCATGGAGGTGGAAATGGAGATGGATGATGATAATGATGAGGAGCCTCCAGCCCCTGGAACGGAGGAGGATAGCAGTGGGAGGCCTCCTTTACCCCCTGGCACTGCGGGTATGAAGGTATGGGAGTAAATTAAGTTTCCTTTCAGTGCGATGACTGCCAATGCTACGCATGTGAACTCAGAACAAATGAGCGCATATGATTTTAACTTCTTTCTTGTCGTTCGAATAGATCCTTGACTCATCAGGACCCTTGGGGAAGGGACAAAAACGTAAAGCGTCTCAGCTGAATAAATCCATTACTATAGGCAGCAGTCCCATTCTCTACACCCAGCCTGCTGCCAGTGCAGGTAATAAAACAAAGCAAAAAACTCCAGTACTAGGTTAACTCAAGCTGAATATGTCATAAGATTAATGCAGTTATTTGTTAATTGTAAACTGAATCAGGGATTGACAGCAGATGCCAATTCAATAATGGTACGGTTTGTTTTCGTTTACAGCCGCTCTTATGTCGGCAACTGCCTACTGGGGAGTTCCTGCTGTCGCTGCCCCTTTGGTTCCTTGTGAGCCTCCTGCCCCGCCTGTCCCAGCCCCACTACCTCAACCACCGCTGCCACCATCCCAGCCACCTTTTGAACCTCCTTGCCCCAAAGCTTTGCCCATAGACAAGACCAAGAAAGCAAAAAAGGATAAGGTGAGAAATAGGGTTGATGCAGAACATTAAGTATCAAAGGAGCAAAGTTCTTCTGAATTGATCTTCTTAACTTGGAGGTGAATTTTAACTTTTTGCTCGCTTCTCCTGTCTGTAGTCAAAGAAGAGTAAGACCAAAATGCCTTCTCTGGTGAAGAAGTGGCAGAGCATCCAGAAGGAGTTGGATGAGGAAGAGAAGAGCAGCTCCAGTGACGAGGACCGAGAGCAGCTCAGCAAGAAGGGTATTGAGGAGTGGAAGCAACAGCAGCTAACGACGTATGTTTCTACAGTTTCCAATCACTATAATAGTCTAATTTATGACATTTAACTGGTAGCAGTTGTTGTAACTGATGTTCTTTCTTTATTTCTACAGAGGAAAAGCTTCAAAGAATGCCAACTTTGAGGCACTTCCCGAAAACTGGCGGGACCGCCTGAAGAAACGGAAGATGAACAGCACATAACATCTAGTTTGGGTCATAAACAGCCCAGTCAGTGTTTTTATAAATCCACTCCCACCATAATTATAGGGCCCCTTTACCTGGCTTACGTTGAATGTTTCATGATCAGTGAACTTCCTCAACCATTTTTCTTGTTCATGATGGAGACATTTAGATGCCCTTATATGGCAGGCCATTCACACAGAGGGATTTGAATGTTCCATTTCCTGTTTTATTTTTTATTTTTTTTGTAGCCACAGCTGTAAATGTGCCAAATTTATTGAGCTGATTTAGTGTATCAGCGTTTTGACCACCATTTTGTATAAACCCCATGTAGATGGATGACCACCAGAGGTTGGTGGGATTGTCTATTTTAATGAGCATTTTTACAACTGTGTACATAAATTGTATAATAGGATAACCCGTGTTTGTGCAAGCGGAGGTCATGTCATTGAACTTGTACATTTTGTATAAAGTTATTAAAACGTTTTTTTCCAATTGGTAAATGTTTTGATTTTTTTGTGTGTGCAGTGTTTTTCTATTGTTTATTATTATTATTCAATAAAAAGCGTCTCACACACACTACATATTTTTACGACAAATCATACGGATTTCAGGTGTTTATGAAACGCTTTTCAGCCCGATCAAGTTATACGGCATCTCCACGGCAACTGCGGTGTTGTTGAGGCAATCGGTTGCATAGCAACGTCTTTCTTAAAAGGGTTGTTTCTCTCGTAGACGCCTCCAACATTGCTCCAGTGTTTAGAGAGCGTGTTTCCTTTTTATTAAAAGTTGGATGGTCTTGTCAATTATGACCGAGGTAAGAAAGTAAATAAAACTCGTAAACTAAAGCCTTGTGTTGAAGCTAATCGGCTAACAAGACCTTCATAATGTTAGCAACAGGAAATACTTGGAATGCATGAATGTAGTAAGATAACTAGTGTGGCAATACAGTTCTGAACACGGATTAAGCTCGCATACTTATGGAGAAATGGTAATGAGAATGTCCTGTTGTAAAACTGCATTGCTGTTGTGTTTAAAAAGAAAGAAAAGAATTAGAGTTCGCCTTTAGTAAACGCTAACTGTGTACAACGATTCAGCATTACTCTGTTTTCTGCAGTTTTTGTTAAGATCTAAGTTTGGTGTATGATTTTGTATGAACAGCAATTTAAATCCCACTCTGTGATGTTGCGAAGGCAAATAACTCTATTGTGCACATATACTATGACAGATGAGTCCACACTGTTTTTTTGTATCACATCTGGAAATGGCTGGAAAGTAGCTAAAATTAGTGCATTGGGTTAAAAAGTACAGTGAAATTTGAAAATGTAAATGCAAATTGTACAAATATGCGCAGTCCTTTTACTTCATTGGACAAGTAGCAAACAGTATTAACCAGTTTTAAATTTAAAACAGCATTCGTTTGTTCATTAGTTGGTGGCATTTTATTTCCAGCCCACTTAATCAGATCTATCATCTGCACTTGAAAGATTAACATTTGCAACCACTGATATTTTGAGGAAAATGACACAATGACCAACATTAAGATATTGATGTTTTTTAAGATGGCTTGATAATCTCATTCATTTTTTGTTGTCCTGATCACAAGGGGCCAAGTCTCAGGCAAATAGGATACAGTGACCTACTTTTATGATTATTTTACTTTTTACTTACAGTGTCATACAGTTACTTAATAAATCTACTACACCAAATAGTGTCCTTTTGCTCACTTTTACAGTTGTTGAAACGTTCATTTGTGTCGCAACGTCCCCCATGTTCAACTGAGCAACTCTGATGTCTTATTATTTCCCGATCAGGCAGATAAATCTTCGGCTGTTGCTGTCTCTGCTATCAGGAACTGGTGGAATACCTACCAGCTGGACAAATCAGACACCAATGACTCTAACACAGACCAAGACGAGGATGAATTAGCAGGGAGGAAGCATTGTAAGCTTTTTATCACATAGGCATTTTGGTTAACATTGGTTTTTGTATACTCTACTGTAAGTGTTGGTGACATGAGTGTAAATGTCAAAGTAACTGTGGAAGGTTTATAGGAAGAGCTGTTATGTAATGATGGACATGTGGTTATCTCCTCTGAGTTTTAGATCATTATTTATTCAGCAATAGCTCTTTTGTGAATGAGATTAACACTGTCAGGTGCAACATAATCCCTGTAAGAAAAGGAGAATGAAAGAGCAGGTATTTAAGGTGTGATTCATGTTCCCACTCAGTGTCTATGGACCTGAGCCAGAAACTGCGGACCAGGCAGCTGCTCGTAAACTTTGATGGTGGCCGACCTGTCTTGAGTCTCAGGGCACCGCTGGACCTGGTTAACTTTCCATCCATCTCCCGGCCCCGTTGGCCCGTAGAGTGCGAGGTCATCAGTGATGTTGTCCAACACATAGGTAAGATGACATGCAAACACACATATGCAAGCTTAACAAGGACAAGTAATCAATGGGTCACGTTTACAAAAGGCTGAGCTGCTTCTGTCAAAATATGTCCAGTCTTGAGTTGGAGGATAAATGATGACGAATCAACCTTTGATTTATAGAGTGGGATCCGCCAGAGCCAGAACCTTTCTATCAAGCCACAGGACACGAGAGGACACCCATGCCAGTTGGAGAGGAGAGGGGAAAGGTGGTGTACTGCACTGACCAGGGTAACTATTGACAGCAAAGGCATATGTAGTCCACCTGGTTTGTGGCACGCCTAGTTAACATAACCAGCATGGTCTTCTCAAAATAAGATGTGTGAGGACAGTCTCAGTCTGTTCTTTAATTCATCAAAGTATTGTATGTGATTTTATATACCCTGTTGGTAGTCTCAATGCAATTTAAGTTAAATTGAACTTTCTATATTCTCTCTCTCTCTCTCTCTTGTACCTGTTTCTCTTTTAAGCCACTAAGCGTCCCTATTTCACCTGCTCTCGTGTTGGAGGCTGCAAGGGGACCATTAAGAGCGCCACTGTGATTGAGATAAATCAGACAGACTTCACTCTGGAGTTCGAGTCCCGCTTTGAGAGTGGGAACCTCCAGAAGGCCGTCCAAGTGTGAGTCTCTGCAGCCATGCCTGTTGGTTTTATATTATATTCTCAACCCTGTTACTTTTAAGTTGTTGACTCAAAGTAAAGTAGTCTCACTCTCTCTCTCTACTCCTTTTTCTTTCCTTTTCAGGGGTGTCTATGACTATGAGCTCACCCTGCGCACAGACCTGTACACCACAAAGCACACACAGTGGTTTTACTTCAGGGTTAGGAACATGAAGGCTGGAGTGACCTACCGCTTCACTATCATCAACTTGATGAAGAGCAGCAGTCTGTACTCTCAGGGTATGAGACCCCTCCTGTACTCTGAGAGGGCTGCTGAGGAGAACGGAGTTGGATGGCAACGCACAGGCGCCAATATCAAATACTATCGAAACTGCAGTCAAGTAGGTAGAATATGGATCTGCTTTTGTCGTTGCTATTTATTATCCCACTCATTTTTCTTTCCCAAAGGATTTATGTGGACATACACTGACGGTTGTCTTTATTACCAAATGTATCCATAATCCATCAAAGTTTTGTTTGTCTCTTTATTATTTCTCCTTTTAAAAAACATTATCTCTGTCTCTATTTAGCACACAAAGGACAACAACAGTGACCCCATCACCTTGTACTCACTCTCCTGGACTCTCCAGTTCCCGTATGACTCAGACACCTGCTACCTGGCCCACTGCTACCCTTACACCTACTCACACCTGCAGCGCTACCTCAGACGCCTTTCTTCCAACAAGGCGGTTGTATCGTACTGTAAAATGCGCGTCCTGTGCCATAGTCTTGCTGGGAACGCTGTTTATGTGATGACAATAACATCCAATGGGGTGAGTAGGCTGGCGGGCAGGACCAAGAAGGCCGTAGTGGTGACGGCCCGAGTGCACCCCGGTGAAACCAACGCGTCCTGGGTGATGGAAGGATTCCTCGACTTTCTGCTTGGCGACTCAGATGACGCTCAGCTACTCAGGGACATGTTTGTTTTCAAGGTACTCAGAATAACAAAGGCATTGCATTTTGGTCATGTAGTGTTTGGGAATGGATTAAATGATGGCAATCGATTGTAAGTGCTGTGTGATGTATATATAGCTACTAAACTGTTTTGTGTTTGCGTGTTTTTCCCCTCTGTGTTGGGTCAGGTTGTTCCAATGCTCAACCCAGATGGCGTAGTGGTGGGCAACTATCGTTGCTCTCTGGCCGGAAGGGACCTCAACAGAAACTACAAGACGTTACTGAGGGATTCCTTTCCCTGTGTGTGGCACACGCGAAACATGGTGGAAAGGTGATACCTCACGCACACGGACAAACACTTTGTACCAAGCAACTTGTGTTATCAAACCTGAGCTTATTTATTTCTGAATTGCCTTACCTCTCACAAAACTACACTTTCAAATATGTTGTTTCCTATGATATATTCATCTTCATCTGGGAATGTCAGTATTGATCTCTCTGATTTTGTTACGCTGCACTTTCCCCAGACTAATGGCTGAAACAGATGTGGTTCTCTACTGCGATTTTCACGGCCACAACCGTAAAAACAATGTCTTCATGTACGGCTGTAATAACCGAGGCGATGCTTCGCTCAAACTTCAAGAGAGAGTCTTTCCACTGATGATGAGCAAGAACGCCAGTAATAAGGTAAAGTAGCCATTCAGAATATATAAATTGGAGTTGTTGCACTCAGCCGTTCAGCTACAAAATCCAAATCGCTCTCTTCGTCAGTTCTCCTTTAAGAGCTGCAAATTCCGGGTGCATAAGAGCAAAGAGGGCACAAGCAGGATCGCAATGTGGAGGCTTGGAATCAAAAACAGCTACACCATGGAGGCCACCTTTGGAGGCTCCACTCTGGGTCAGTATCGACTTTTTAAATGTGTGGTCATGTTTTCAAGCCTGCTTATGAGGTTACACCACCTGTTGAATGTTAGGCGACAGGAGAGGGACGCATTTCTCTACTCGAGACCTGAAGTCCCTTGGCTTTTACTTTTGTGACACCCTGCTGGACTACTGTGACCCTGATCAAACGAAGGTGAGAGCTAAAGCAGTTTGTCTGACATCACTTTAACTGGACCAAGAAAGTCCAAGAAAAAGTAAAACTGTATGCCTTACTTTTCTTCTCCGGTTCTTATTTCAGACCACTTACTGTCTGACAGAGCTGGCAGCGTTGTTGAGACAAGAAGCCAGAGAAAGGCTGGGAAAAGATGTTGGCACTGACTGTAATTTCTCTGTGTCTGACCTAGAGACTAGGTGATATACTTGATACTTGTGATATAATTGTTTATTTTAAACTAGGATCTCACATGTGAACGGAGTTGGTACAGGATGTGCTCTCACTGAGTTTGAATGCGAATATTTCTCCTTTGCTTTCACAGCACCAGCGGTTCAAACAGTTCAGATTCAGACGGACTCCCAGTTCATCTACTGAATCAGCCACAAAACGGTCACCCAGAGGTATGTCGACGCAAAATCCAATTTCCCATGAATTAATCTCAGTCAAATTCAGTTCGGTTTACCACATCCTTGTGCTCTAATCCACAGCAAACTCCCGACAAGAAGAAAAAGAAACGCCTGAAGAGCCGCAAAGAAAGAAACAGGCTGCAACCAGACAGAACGAAGAACAACATGCAGCCAAAGGCCCTGCAAAACAGCGCCACAAATATTGTAAGATAAGACTAAAAAAACAAAGTATTTGGTGTCATGATGAAATGGTATGATGAACTTTTAAATGACTAATGAGTAAATGATCTCTGCAGGGCTCCAACCTGCCACAGGACAACACAGTTAAAGAGACCATCCAGGGGAGACCTGTTGGAAAACACAGGAAGAAATGGCAGGTATGAGGCTGAATGTACATAGATACTTTATTTATCCCGAGTCCAGTTGGTTCCTCACAGGGAGGCGTTGTAGAGTCTCGTGGCCTGAGGTATCCAGCCACTAGGGAGATAAAGACGGCTCTGACCTTCTTTCTATACTGGGTCTATGTTAGCCAACCAGTCCAGTTTGTGATCCAGATGTAGACCCAGGTCTACTTATAGGTCTGAAGTACCTCTACACACTCCCTGTCGATGGTTACAGGCTGCATCCAGATGAAGAATTTGATTACCTGCTATTTTTAATAATTTCTTTCCTTGTGCAGTTGAATAGTCTCTTAAGAAAAGCTGCGATCGATCCTCCCGCCACTCACCCTGGGGAGGTCAGCCAGGTGACACTGTGGCAGGGCTGCGAGCCCGTCAAGGTAAAAATTACTCAGATTCTTCTTCCACAAGATCACATGATCCTTCATCCTGTTTGGAAACCCATACTAAGTCATTATTTGTCAGCTATGTGTTCACATACCCGAATAAAAATCAACTAAATTGATAAAACAAGAATTTGTTACAGAGTTCTTGTGATATTTCTAGAATATAAGTAATAATTTTGAATTTAAAAGTGTGTCTGTGTCTTAGGATGTCTGTCTGGCAAGCGAGAGAACCTCATTTCCACAGCACAGGACGAAAGCATTTTCACATCTCAGCGCTGCATCATCTCATGCAGGTGTGGTTTATTTTTGGGACTCAGTCCTAAGTTTATTGAGTTATCAGCGCTTTAGCATAAGTCCTCTGTAGGTGTATGTGAATAGTATGCTCGGCTTCTCAGGTGACCCGGTCATGGAGGCTAGGCAGTGGAGATACCCCTCTCAGCTGCTGCACCTGAGTGCGCTCCTTCCACCTTCGACAAATTTCACCAATTCCAACCAGCAACCGCATCGCTACAGCCGGGAAACTTTTCCCTCCTGCAAAGTCTACAGAGGTTTGTCTGCATGTACAGTAGGTCCACATGAAGCAAAAGTAGTTATTGTTGTTTTATTTTCTACCAGTCAATTCAAGCCTGCTTTAAATGGTCACTCCTCCTATGTGAAACGTGTTTCCCTCTTTCAGGGCATCCACCTTCCCTAAGAGTACCTCACAGGTAAACCTCATGGTGTAATGACATCCTCTATCTTTATGCACAGACATCAACTACAATCTGTCAGTGTTATGATTTGTGAAGTGCTGCATTTCTTCTGTGGCAGATCACCCCCATCCGTGTACGTCAAGATGGTTCCAGACACTGTTCCAAAGAGGTGCCTGCCGTCAGGTTTCACCTCAGACAATTTCAGCGACCGCCATATTTTTAGAGACAAAAATTTCCCACTGGTCTATGAACCTTATTTTATGCCCGAGGACTCCTCCAAGTCCAACACGGAGATAACTAAACGCCAGAATGAGGAACAGGAAGATACTTCAGAAGGTTTATGTTCAAATATACTCACACGTGAAATTTATATTAAATGACTGCAGTGACAACAACATTTTATGAGACTTGTGGCCTTTTTTTCCCCTCTATAAAACGGCTCATTATTTTGTCATTTATTCTATGTCTGACTTATTCAGTGGGACTTTCACTGATGAGATGTACACCATTTGGAGAGCAGAGTCAGAGACATCGCACCCTGGACTTTCCCTTGACAGAAACCGAAGCATGCAGCAATTTATTTGTGCCTTTGCCGAGGGACCTAAGAGGAAAAAGGTCAATTCACTTTCAGTCATTTCAAGCACTCTCTCTTGGTCAGTGTTTCTCTATTGCTGTTAAATTCTCAGGTTAAATATTCATGTAAGCAAGATAAATGCAGGTTGTGTAGTGATAAGACAAGCATTACACATTTAATCTCTAATTATTTTTGCCTGTACATTTTCAATTTCCTCAGACTATACAGAGAAACACTGAACAGCAAAAGACGCATGGGTATTTTACCCCGTTTGTCAAAGCCTTCAGCAATCATGAAGACGGAACTTCCACGTCCATCGAGTGACACCCTCAGTGGACTTCTGGATATAAACGTCCGCCACATGAGGACAACTCCACAGGAGGTCACAAGACCATCACAGTCTGCCCCATCGCAAGGCAGCACATTTATCATCTGAGAACTAAAGACTGATTTTCTGTTTCTGTTGTGTGACATGAAGAAGAAGAGATCTGCTGTTTATACCACACAGACAATTATACCAAGTATGTCTGCAATTTTTACGAAGCGGAGGGAACTGAATGAATCCTGATTTTTTTTTCTTTTAAATCCTTATCAGAGGGCATCTTTGTTAGTTGTCTCATGTTTTAATTCTCACCTATTTTTTGCAGAATTTTGATATTGGCATGGTCAAGATTTACAGATGAAACACGATCATGTTTGAATTTGCAGACACAAAGTCTTGAACACAGGAAATGAATAAATAAAATGCAGGCTGTATGTCATGGAGATCTTATTTACTGCACAACTACAAGAACAACAATACAATCCCACCAGGTGGGATCAAAATACAAAAATAAATATGAAATGTTTTCCTCTTGAACAATAAATCTTAATCTCTTATCTCTAATCGTACAAGAGATAAATCTCTTAATCTCTTGTACAACAAATAATACAAATTGTGACTTTCTTTCGTGGCCAACCTCTTAGCAAAGAAGGTGTGATTGTAAGGATATGTCCTGATCTGTCAAGATGCTGAAGGCACGTCAGAGCTGCAGAATTCAGTCAAACTGTCGTAGATGAAATTGGCTCTCTGTGTGTTTGACCATGTCTCGGAGTGCCACAAAACCAGCAAGGGCCTGAATCATTCGGGTATAAAAACACATTACATGACATCAGTGACAATTAGCAAATGCACACACAATGTACAGCTTAGAGGTTTTTAAGAGGATCGCAGTTGTACCTGTGTGAGTATGAATATGGCGAGAACTATGTGGACGCCTCGCTCCAGAGGCTGTATGAGAATGGCTTCATTAAAGAGCTGAAACAGGATTAGTGGAAACTGCAGCAGGATGCTCAACAGCCAAAATCCAGCTAACTCTGGGACCTTCCGCAAAAAAAAAAAAAAAAAGCAAAACATTGCATTAATTTCAGTCACAAACATCAAATATATACCTGTCTGAGTGATGCAGCACCTTTTCCTGCAGGTTTCCAGCATAACCCAGATAGAGTCTGATGCCCTCAATCAGAGTCATCAGCATGAGAACAGTCACAAGGATGAATTTGTAGTAGTCCGGCAAGGCAGGATACTGATAGAAATGACAATAAAAACAATGCAGTTGAAACAAACAATCTGACTCTTTCCCAGTCTATTGATGTGCGCAAGTCACATCTGCTGGTGTTTGGGATTTCATCTACTCTCTTACTAAAACTTTCTCTGGCTTACCTTCAGGTGCAGCATTACAACTTCGCTGATCCACCACAAGGGGAAGAACCACATGTTAAAGTACAGAGACATCTGGAGCTGGAGACTGGACAGAACTCGTTTATCTGAACACACGACAAACAACAGAATACACACGAATTCAGCTACAGATCCTGGAAATGTTAGCTCGAGAAAATGCAAAAATGAATGAAATAAAAAAGCCAGCCGCTCATGTTGCTACATCAATGCTAACACCAGTGCTAATGCGTTAGCTGCACTCCAGGGGTTTACCGTGTGGCACAAACGTTTCGTGGTCCGTTGAGAGCGGCTCATTCCGACTCTGGTCAAATAAAACATTGCGAGAAAAGTCCTCTAAGCGTTTTCTAAACGTCACCGGCAGCTCCATCCTGAAAAATACTGACTGCTAAACACAAACATGACCAGAAATGAAAAAAAAAAAAAAAAGATACTTCCCCCCTCTTCTTCACTGCGACGATAGCAAACACTGCCCTCGTTGCCATAGATACCAGTGAAATCTCGCGGTCCGCTCAAATCTCGTATACAAAATAAATAAATTATTTTCTATTTTTCTGTGATTTTCTAAATTAGCTTATCCTCCAATCTTTTAAAGTCTTCGAATATTTTTTTTTTGTCGCACATCCCACCATAAAATCACTAATGGACCTGATACAGTTTTTAAAAACAAACAAAAGAACAACAACGAGCCTTAGTGGGAGGAGCAACTTTATCAAATAGGAGACTTTGAGCAGTTTTGTTTCATTTTCAGAGAAAGGGAAGTTGGGAGCTCAGTGAAGACGATGGCTGAGAGCAGGAAAACACATGATTCTTTATTTTGCTCCATATGTTTGGATGTGCTGAAGACGCCCGTGACCCTCCACTGTGGTCACAACTACTGCATGGACTGTATAAACGGCTGCTGGAACCAGGAGGACCAGCAAGGTGTTTACAGCTGTCCCCAGTGTAGATACAATTTTGTCACAAGACCCGTGCTGAGCAAGAACACAGTGCTTGTTGATTTGTTGGCAACGATGTCTGGAGGAAGGCAGGGCAGCCTTCCTGCGAAGGATGAAGTCGGTCCAGGGGATGTAGAGTGTGACTTCTGCTGTGTGAGGAAGCTGAAAGCTGTCAAGTCTTGCCTGGTGTGTCTGGCCTCGTACTGCAGCACTCACTTGCGGCCTCACTATGAGTCGGCCGCTTTCAAAAGGCACAAGCTGGTGGAAGTGTCTACCTCCATCCAAGAGAAGATCTGCCCCAAGCATGACAAGCTGCTGGAAGTCTATTGTCGCAATGATGGCCAGTGCATTTGTCTGCTTTGTGTAATGGATGAGCACAAAGGTCACGACACTGTCTCTGCTGCATCAGAACGGAAAGAAAAACAAGTAAGGATACTTATTCTTGGCCACAGTTAGTGCTTTGCGTTCAATACAACAGATGTAGGAAGATACTTTAAATGCTTTATTTCTGAAAGCCTGTAAATGTACATATCTGTTTTGCGGTTCTTTTTTTTTTTTTTAGAAACAATTTGGAAAAATGAAACAAAGATACCAACAAGCAGTACAGGAAAAAGAGAAGCACATGCGGCAGCTGGGACAGAAAATGAAAGCTCTGCAGGTGAATTGTCTTTTTTATTTTTTGTTTTCTATTATTGAGCTAATTTTGCACTATATGCAATGACAATAAAGTTTAATCTTGCCTATTCTTAAGTTTAATCTAACCAATTATTCCTTTGTTTTCTACCATCAGTGCTCTACAGATTTAGCATTTGAGGAAAATGAGAAAGCCTACAATGACATTGTCCTGATGGCAGACAAAAGGCGCTGTGCTCTGAGGGAGCTGATTAGAGACCAGGGGAAGGCTGCTGCGAGCCGAGCTGAGGCACACATGGACCAGCTAAAGTGGGAGCTCAGTAATCTTAGGAAAGGGGAAGATGAACTGAAGCAGTTGTCGCTCACTGAAGATCACATTTATTTCTTGCAGGTAACACGGGCAGACATATACACAGTTTATATAGCGTGTACAAGCCTCTAAATTACTTTTTGTTTCTCTTCTTTATGTGGTCCTAGCACTGCCAGCCCTTTTTTGACCCTGAGGAACCTGACACGTCCTCTGATTTCCAGCTGCCCACGCATTTTGACTTTGTGACAAAGGCAATTTCCGACCTGAGAGACAGAATGGAAACCGTAGCAAAAGCTATTGCAGAAATATCTGAGACATGTAAGACAACAACTTAAGATAATGCACATTAGTTAGATAAAACATATCTGCGGTGCTTATGACAGCAGCTTCTTCATGAATAACATATTTTCTGTTTCTAGTTCAAGTTGATCCTGATCCTAAGACGAGACGAGAGTTTTCCATGTGTGAGTTGTTGGTTTATACATACAGCACGTTTTTGTATCAGCCTATGTTCTTTCTATTTCAATGCACTTCAGTGGTGTTTACACTGAATAATATTTTCTGACATTGTTTGTTTCAGATTCCCGCCGCCTCAGTTTGGATCCCAACACTGCATTTGAAAACCTGCTGCTATCAGAGAAAAACAGAAAAGTGACCTGGATAAAAAGGGCCCAGGGGTACCCATTCCACCCGGAGAGATTCACCAAATATGATCAAGTGCTGTGCACTGAAGGTTTGTCTGGAGTTTGCTACTGGGAGTTTGAATGGAAGGGCCCCAGAGTTGAAGTGGCTGTCTGCTACAAGGGGGCAGATCTGGAAGAAAGCGGCTTTGGGTACAGTGACCATTCCTGGTGCCTTTCCCTCTCAAATTCTGGCTGCACCTTTTGGCACAATGAAGTCAAAACCAAAATACCCACCCCCTGCTCCTCTACGGTGGGCTTTTATCTTAACCATAAGATGGGGAGCTTGTCCTTCTACAATGTGTCTGATTCGGATCAAGTGAGGCTGCTTCACAGGGTTCAGGCCACGTTCTCCCAGCCACTGTACCCAGGGTTCATGGTCTCCAGAGGATCCTCAGTTAGGATAATCACACCAGAGCCATAAAGGCAATCAGCTGTCTAGGCCGCCTGAGTGAAATAGCTGTATTATATTAGGGCTTCTCCATTTATCCATTAAACTCCAGTGTTTAAAATAGTGTCTGTAGATTTCTGTTCATTCTAGTTAAAGCTTAAATGTATTCTTTGAAACATTTACGGTTTGTTAATGTAATGATATATCTCTAAAATCCTGTTGTAAATCATTGAACTGAGTTGCTCTTGTCCAGCTTTGTCTACATATACACAGACCTTGACTCTGGGTGTAGGCTCTTTGTGTCCTTCATACAGCATAACAGTATTCAGGAGGATTTTACGTGAACATAAGAAACGGCGACAACAAAGCTGAACGGAGACAAATAACTAGAAATATAATGTACATCTAGAATAGACGTATTCACTCATTTGTGTTTAATTCAGTAAAGTTTAACAGCACAAACTACTTCCTCCAAAGCCCTCATATAGCCAGCAGAACAAACATCAAAACAAAGGGTTCATCACCAGAAGACATCAAGATAATGCAGATCAGGAGTGAGGATGAGCTGGAGAAATACGACCATTAAGGTATGGCCCACAAACACTCCATGACCACAGCACAGCAAAGGACAATGGTTCTGACACAGACGGATAAGATGAGGGAAATATCTGAAAGGATTGCTGAGCATGGAAGTGTGGAGTTGATTACAAGCCAGGATGTGAATCAAAGAATTACAGACACGAATGAAGGAATTGATCCGGATAATCACTTCTACTCTAATATGTCTGAAAAATGTCATTACTACACTGAAGATCAATACAGTGAGAGCGTGGAGATGGATGGGAAACTCTCACTAATTCACTTCAACAGCAGGAGTTTATATACTAACTTCGATCACATCAAGGAATACTTAACTCGTTTCGAGGACCCCTTCAACATTATTGCCATTTCAGAAACATGGATTAATGAAGACAAAAGCATGTTTTTTTCCCTGGATGGATATAAGCTTGTATGTGTCAACAGGAGGAATAAAGGTGGAGGAGGAGTAGCCTTGTTCATCGACAACAACATCAAGTACGAGACAGAACATATCGAAAGCTGTTGATCACTTAATGGAATGTGTAACAATCGAAATTCTTGTTAAGGATGGTAAAAATATAGTTGTAAGTTGTGTTTACAGAGCACCGGATTCAAAAATAGAACAATTCAATGAGTGTGTGGGAGAATTATTCTCCAATACAAGCCAAAAGAGGGTTTTCATCTGTGGTGACCTAAATATTGATTTACTCAATCCAAAACAAAATACATTGACGGAGGAGTTTATTACTACAATGTATACTATGGGGCTACACCCCCTCATCACACGACCTAGTAGGATCACGAGACACAGTGCTACTCTAATTGATAATATTTTCACCAACATTATGGGGAATGACATAACAAGTGGTCTATTGATAAATGATATCAGTGATCACCTACCGATCTTTGCTATCTATAACAGGAAACATACTACGAGTCAAACACGGAACAAGAGCAGACATGTGAGAATCAGAAGTGAGGGGGGAATGAAAACACTGAAAAATGAACTACTGAGACAAGACTGGAGTAAGGTTTATAATGAAACAGATGTGAATGGGGCGTATGATTCCTTTTTGGAAATATTAAGAATGTTGTACGACAAATACTGTCCTGTGAAAATAAGACACAAAAAACAGAATAAGGAAGATAAACCATGGCTCACAAAATCACTGATAAACGCTTGCAAGAAGAAGAACACACTGTACAGACAGTTTTTAAAACTTAGGACAATCCAATCAGAGTTGAAATACAAACGGTACAGAAATAAACTAAATAATATCCTAAAGGATTGCAAGAAAGAATATTACAGTAAACTATTAGCAGATAATATGAGCTATACTAGTAAATTATGGGATATTATAAACAAAGTGACCAATAACAAAGTGGCTAAACCAAGCTACCCCCCCTACTTCAAGGACAATAACATCAGGGAAGATAATATGGGAGTCATAGCAGACAGATTCAATGAATTCTTTGTTAATGTGGGGCCAGATCTAGCCAAGGACATCCCAGACTACACTGACATGCACTGGGACCACTTTGATAAAAAGGGAGCCAGAAATCCAAGCTCACTGTTTCTCACACCAGTGGAGACAACAGAGATTAGACACCTGGTCAATACATGCGTAGCAAAAACATCTACGTATGTTAACGACCTTGATACGAGGCTAATCAAGTATGTTTTGGACGGGATCATTTCACCTTTAACATACATTTGTAACTTGTCATGTCAAACAGGGACATTCCCCAACAAGATGAAGTTGTACCACTGTTTAAGAATGGTGACATACACGAATTTACCAATTACAGACCAGTCTCAATACTACCACATCTATCAAAAATACTAGAGAAACTATTTAACAATAGGCTAGACAACTTCATCAACAAACACAATCTGTTCTACGACAGCCAGTATGGATTCAGAAAGAATCATTCTACTGCTATGGCCCTAACTGAGTCGGTGGAAATCATCACTGATGCTATTGACCAGAAATTGCACTCAATAGGAATTTTCATAGACCTCAAAAAAGCATTTGACACCATTAATCACACAATTCTTATAGACAAGCTGGAAAGATATGGCGTTAGAGGAGTAGCACTGGATTGGGTCAGAAGCTACTTAAATAACAGATCACAGTATGTCAAGATGGGGGAATACACATCAACTTGCTTGAATATAGACTGTAGGCTATGGGCATATGTTTACTACCTTTCGTCTATCAGTACTTTGTCACTTGATTTATTACATTTTCTGATTTTTTTTCTTCATTAAACAAATAAACATAGGTTGTATGGCTGCGGGTTTTGTCTGCTGTGTCATTTCTTCATTATTTTCCTGTGTTCATTTATCCCACTGTGGGATAAATATAAAGATTATTTTATCAGGCAGAGTGATGATGCTGTAGCATAACTTAATTAAATAAAGGACCAAGCTGTGCTAATTATGTATTCTTTATTTGATTTTAGCTCAAACTGCCTCACTCTTGTATCCACGTATATGCACAATAACACAGGTTACACATTTTGAATTACACTAGTTATCACATTATCATCGTAAAAGCCACAAAAATATACACATTTCATGTATTTTGTTCGTACATTTCAGTCCACAGTTCCTCACGTTGCACATCTGGACACAGTCACACCACACGCAGCGCCAGCGCCGCTAACAGGAGGGGTTTCAGGGGAGTCCGTCATAAAATAGAGTCGGTGGAGGAGTGTGTATGTATGGTGTCGTAGAAGCGCAGAGTGGCCTTGTAATGCAGCAGCTTCTCCGTCAGAGGGCTGATGGTCAGTGTTTTACCCTGAACACTCAGGTCTATATACCTGGGCGACATCAGGAGGAAAAGAAAATTCATTCAGCTGTAGTTTCTTACATCCAATAATGTGCGTTTACCAACACTTTAAGATATACATTTTGATATTAAATTCATAATCTGACTGCAACCATTAATCCATCCTAAAATGCATGTACCTGTATGATACACTCCAAAACACCATGGTGTTTAGAGCCATGAATATTGCCAGTAGGAAAAAGAACCTCTCCAGATTCCCATCATGCAGTGTGTTTGGGTAAAAGTTACCTGTAAAAGAGCATCAACACTATCGTATCAGCACCAAGTCATTCTGGTATTTATATAATTTATTCCTGGGGCAGAACGTTGTTTCTACCTCCAGATGTAAAGTACATCAGCTGAATGATGAAGGCTCCTAGAAAGCAGCCACCTCCATAGGACAGAGTGAGGAA
The DNA here is from genome assembly GCA_005024645.1 of Planiliza haematocheilus. Taxonomy (NCBI): domain Eukaryota; kingdom Metazoa; phylum Chordata; class Actinopteri; order Mugiliformes; family Mugilidae; genus Planiliza; species Planiliza haematocheilus. Next base: position 8,003,949 of record SRSE01001415.1, on the reverse strand, counting down.
ATGCAGGGAGATCCCTCTGATGTGGTTTGGGATCAGCTGGAAGGATATGAGGGAACCTGCCAGAGAGGAGGGAGCAGTGAGTGTTGTTTTGTGTGTTTGGGCTGATGCACCAGCGATGCACCCACTCACATGCAGGGGTGACGAGAGCCTCCGCCAGACCGAGCAGGACGTACTGAGGAGCCAACTGAAAACACGGCATGGACGACACTTGCAGAACCTTCCCGGACAGAGTCTGCTCCACCAGGGGGTAAGACTTCCTCTGCAGCTCAGACAAGCCTGCCAGCAGGACCGACAGGGTGGCACACGTGTGGCCCAGAGCTGGAAGGGGAGGACGGACAGGGTGGGGTGATGAGAGAGGGGGCTGCAGAATGGGGGTCACGATTACAGGAGAAGACAGGGAGTAAGAGGCACGCAATAATATTCAGGTGAAGACATTATAGGTTTGTGCGGACTAGTGTTGGAAGTGCATGTGTGGACATACTCACTTATGAGTTTTGCAGGTGCCAGAGGAGTCTTTTCCATGGAGAGGCAGCAGGTCGTCACACACTCGATCAGCGGGGCTAAGAGCAGAAGAGGCAGGATGCTGATTATGTTCATGGCACCGATGGGTAACAGGAGGTTGTTCAGATGCAGGTTGGAGTTCATCGTCTGTATGTAGTAGCCCGAGGGAATCTGTGGGGAAACATATTCTTAACCTCCCTGAATGTGATAAATCAGAGAAGTGGTCCTCTTTTATTCTTGTGATGACTTCCTATGGTTTTCCCGGTGACCTGCCTGTGTGATGCAAGCTCTGTACAGCAGCTGGAGCCCGTAGAGGGGGAAGAGCTTGGCCAGGACTTTGACGTTCTCCACGTGTGTCTCACTGTACCGCCCGCCGTTGTTTTCTTTCGCACGGTCCAGCCAAGTTGCCACGTCCCCACTCAGGTGGCGATAGTGGAGGCAGCACATCTTGAAGGAGTTCAAGAAAACTCCAAGTGTGGTCAACAACGACCCACCTAGGAACGATCCCCAGAAGAAAAAACAATGTGATGCGAGATACATTAGGTGTCATCAGTGGTGGACAGTAACAAAGTAAATTTACTTGAGTACTGTACTTCGCTGATTCGCTGCATCATGCCATACAATCCATACAATGCAGGAAGGAACTGTGGAGAAACTCCCACTCAGCACCCGCGGCCTTATCTCAAACCCATGTTTGAGATTTTTGTTTGTTGTGCTTACTGCGAACACATTATATCACGGCCTACAAGAACTCGTCTTCCAATGTGAAAAAGCACGTTGCGGTATGTAAAGTACCTACTGATGTTAGCTAGCTTAATGTTTGTTAAATTGCTGATGAACATTTTAAATATAATTGTGTAAAGACAGAGAGAGAGAGAGAGAGAGGCTGTGGATTGTATAATGACAATGAAGCTACTTTCCTTTCCTTTATTTCCTGAGATACTTTTTAAATACTTTTACTTAAGTATTTTTTTAAGCAAATACTTTAGTACTTTACTTAAGTAATATTTTAACCAAATTTACTTTTACTTGTATCGGAGTAATATTTGACAAGGAGTATCTGTACTTTTACTCTAGTAGTGAAGGTGTGTACTCTGTCCACCTCTGGGTGTCATCCCGTGGCAAGTTCATCTCTTGCACAAACACGTACCTTTCTTGGGTTTGTAGGTGAGTTTGTTGCGCATCATGTGTATGGCGATGAGAGCCAGCAGCGCAGAGGTGAAGGGGATGAGGAAGCCCAGATTTTGGCCCACAGACTGCTGGATGTAAGCAATGCCCAGAAACACAACAGTAGAATTCAGGTTCACCAACCAGTAGAACCTGAATGCAATAAAACAAATCTTATCAAACCAATATTCACTTCAGTAAATAGAGAGCATTTCAGGGTTACACAATGGAAATGAATACAAGCTTGCAAGTAGCTGAGGAATTACAAATCCTGGCATGTATTCTGAAACCTCTTCAAACGGCGGTGTTGATTTATTTTAGTAACGTAGTAACACAACCCACCAGTTGAAGAAGGACATGAGCTGATTCTGGTTGTAGCCCTGCAGGCTGTAGGCCCCCATGGGACAGAGGATGGCCCGGATGCCTCCGATGCCCAACGCAGCGGCCAGGAGCCCGGTGTAGAACAAGATCTGCTGGTCCCGACGCTCCAGCTGGTGGGTCATGTGATGGGTGTCGATGTAGAAATCTTCAAAGGGGAAAGCCACCACGGGCAGCATGGCTGTGCCTACAATTACACAGATTGGGTCATGGCATCTAGTTGCAGCTGTTGTTGAGCCCCTTCCCTGGTTATTTTCTGTATCTCTAAATATTTGTTCTGTTCTGTTCATTCAGTAACATTTTTAGCAGCAAATTATTTTGTACTGACTCTGACAAGTAAACTGAAATGTATCCTATACAAAAAGCACAAAATTACAAACAACCAATCCACTACAGCAGCAATAGAGTCACTGATTCATTGTTAAAGCTTTTCACATCATGTGTGAACATTTATTCATCTTACCAAAGAAATGAAGAAAAGCACACAAATAGAGCACCTTACTCCTTCCTAAACAGGTCTCTGCGAACCACCCAACCAGCACAGGGGTCAGGGTGCTGGCTCCTACAAAGCACAGGTTGACTGTCGCGGCCAGGTAGTTGTCATAGCCCAGCTTCACGGTGCAGAAGAGAATCATGTTGCATACAATCCCAAAGAAAGTGAATCTCTCACAAAGCTCCACGAGCAGGACACAGATGACGACTTGGAGCTTCTTGCGAGACTTCCTTGGAGGGTCCTGGTCTTTACGGGGAGTGTGGGAGACTCGTCGCAGTTCTCTCCTGCCTTCTGGAAGTGTCCGAACGTCTCCTGATGCCATACTGCCTCGCCAGTGAGCTGCCTGTTGGGCTGCTTGGTCGGCAATGAACCACGCACAGCTCTGAAAGAGAGCTCCTAGTCTTGTGTATCAGAGGCCAGAGAAGGAATCCCACAACCTGGTGCTACTGTGGAGCTGGACTCCAGACACGTAGGACCGGACACACCCACCTGCATTCTGCACGTGCTGGTGGCTAATGAATCTTGTGTCATCATCCTACCCAGAAGTGTGGCCCCTTACAGGGATATGACACATCATGAAAAATTAAATCGAGGGGGAGTGATGGATGGGAGTTATTTAGAGGACATCCCTGAAATATTTCTTTATTAAACAGACACGAGGCAGATCTTTTTATTAATGAGAGGTACTTGTCAAGGCTGGATTACAAGATGAGCAAAACAGGCTCTGGTTTGATTTGATTTCCACAATGTGATCAGTCTTGCTCTTTATATTGTGATGGTTTGATGTGATGGTGAAGTTATTATCACACACAAAACAGTCAGAAAGATAGAACTGTCCCATCACTAAATACAAATAGTCCAATAGTAATTGATTATATGTTCAAAAATAGAAAATCATACATCTCAGTTATCAGAATTTCATGTTTTATATCAGTTTAGTAGTAGATATGAACGTTTGAGGGAATTTTACAAACTTGGATTATTGTTCACTGTAATTCTCGACTCAAACGGCATTATTAAAACTTATTCTAAATAAAACTATTTGAAAGTTATTGTTTATAATAAATACAGTTAAGAATTTACAGAATGAGAGAAGTTTGCCTCTACAGTGGGATTTTAGCCTTAATGTACATAGATAAAATACAATAAAGAAGTAACTGCAGTGCTACAGGTTATTACAAACACGCACAAAATGTCACATGTCTTTGTGAAAGCAGCCCTGCACTGTACGGGCTCATTTTGGCTCGACTGCTGATAATTAGACTGATAATGTTAAGTGGGAGTGAGGCAGAGTGCATGGGCAGGTTAACATCTACAGGGTCATATCTGCGAGAGCGACAACAGCTACCTCTAATCACAGAGGCAGTGAAATAGTAGTCTGAAACGCAAAGTGTCTACTTTATAAGTAGTCTCAGTAGTCTTATAATTGCAGCATTTCATGATAAACATGCTGCAAACGTACTTCCAGAAAACTGTACAATAATATTCCTTTAAGAAATCTTATCAATGAAATAAGATCAAATAAATCTGTCTAAGGAATCTACACTAACATTTATGCTCCTAAATTGGTTCATCCTCCATGTTTATAAAATGTATGTAAAGTATATTTGAGCATAAAGGAAAAAAAGCTTTATTTTATAGCTTCAAAAAATCAAAAAGTGCGTATTGTCTCTTTTTATTTTATCCCATAAAATAAAATAAAATAAATAACATAAAATAAAATAAAATAAAATGTTATTTATATTGGTGTTTAGTTAAACTAATCCATGATCGCATTTTACACAGAAAGAGCACAAACGGTTTAAGTGTCCAGCGTCACCAAGGTTACAGCGTCCAGTAGAGCGTGGGGGCGTGGTGTATCATGGGAAAAAAAAAAGTTGTTTGTAAATCAGTTCCCAGCCCTTCTCAATACATCCAGCGCTTTGAAAGGAAGCGAGCACTAAAGCGAGACTTTTCTAACGTTAATAGAGAGGTAATAACATCATATTCGTGATTTATTTCGAAGTCATTTACATCACTGCACAGTGCTTAGCTCGATGTTAGCATTTCACGTTCGGTAGCATGTTGGAAAATAAGCATAGTTAGCTGTTACCTTGCATGCTAGCGTTAGCCTGCCATGGCTAACAGCGAAGCTAGTCTGTAGATAACGTTGTGTGCATTAGATATAAGACATTTTAATATGTGTACCGTCTTTTTGACGTCGTTAAACTTTGCAACACTAGCATAGGTGACGTATAGTCAACATTTCGCTCACTTGATCGTACTTTTCTGTTCCGTCGCAGACATCGGCTAGTAATGTCTGGAAGGAGGATGCCCAACTGCCCTGCCTCTGCGTCCAAGGCTTCAGCTCGACCCCTGTCAAGACAAGTCAAAGGAAGACATCCATATATCCAAGGGATTGGATGATGGTATCATATCCGACGACGAAGACACGTTTTCTTTGCTTTCTCCCATCTATCATGACAGTTTTGACAGTGATGAAGAAGACCAGGAGTCTATCCCAGCTCAGCAGACTTCACCCAGACAAAGTGACGACTCCAGCTTGTCCCCAGTCAGGTACTGCTGAATAGTTTTTTTAAAGTTTAAGACTCCTTCTGCCCTTAGTATGCTATGGTGGTAATATTATGTTCTTGTTCATAGATGTGAGCTGCCAAAAACCCCTTCCGAGAGGATGTTTGGCGCAGCTGTGCCGCCTTCGGCTTCAGCTTCTTTTAGTGCATGGCAAGTGTGGCTGGTAAACAAAGCTAAAGAGGACCGTCTTAAAATGGAACAGAAAGCAGAGGAGGCAAGGCATTACTTTTTCATTTTAATCCCTGATTTATTTATCCCTGTTTCCCATCGGAATCGGTGACCAGAGCTGTTTGTATTCCATAGGAGCGATTACTCAGAGAAAGAAAAGAACAGCAAGAAAGAGAGCGGGAGCAAAAAAAGGCTGTCATGGGAGAGAAGATCCAAGAGTGGCTAAAAATGAAAAGAGAACAGGTAAACATCACTCTGTCTCAATACTACGCACGCCAAAGCCATCTTCTGACACTAATGCAAGTTATCTGTTTACTTTTTGCAATCCCAGGAGAAGCGTGAGCAACTTCTAAAACAAAGGAAAGAGGAGGAGGAGAAGCGGAGGCAGCTGGACAAACAAAAGGAGATTGAACATAAAGCCCAGCAAAAGTACAAAGACTGGCTGCAGAAAAAGAACCAAGAAAAAACAGAAAAGGAAAAGAAGGAAAAGGTAATATTTTACATGTTTTACAATTATTTTTGAAGTTAAATTAGTGGATAAACTGACTTTTTTTTTATATATAGGAGGAAGCTGCCCTGAAGGAGGAGCAGGAGAAGGAGCGACACAGGAGAGCAGAGGACAGATTTAAGGAATGGCTGGAAAAGACCAATGAGAAAAGCAGAGCGAGTCCCAGATCACCTTGCTACCAAACAAGTAAGGTCATTCAGATAATTAGAAAATGATTAACTTTGCTTCCTCCTTTTTGGATTAAGTGATGCTTTATAGTTTATTAAATCTGTGTGCAGTGGGTTATACTGTAACGGAAAGTAATCACACTTCACAATCCATTTGTTCATTTTCCCCCAGATCCCTACGACAAATCATACCCATCGCCCAGCTTCTACAACCCGATCCCCTGGAAGCCAATTCACGTCCCTCCTCCAGATACAACCCAGAACAAGACGTCTAGCAAAAAACCTCAGAAACAGAGAAGAAGCCAGCAGAGCACCGGCACTGCTTTTAGGCTCAGGAACACTGCGAGTGCAGCTCAGTTGCTGCACAGAAGATGACACAGCTCGTCAACATCTGTGACTAGGACATGGTAGCTCAGTCAAAAATGATTTCACCACGACTCATCTACGCTGGCGCAGCTCCTGCTCTGCTGAGTCACAGATTTCTGTTCACTGAAATGTTTTGTGGTGATGGAGCACACCACTATATTTAAACGTGTGGCTTTTTACATCTTTAGGTTCTGTAGAGACGTCTAAAGTGTGATGATGTTAACGGTTACAGATTTTATATGATTTTACAGATGTGTTATATTTTGTCCTTCAGTTTCATGCCATAATAATGTCTACCGCAGATGTTGGCTAGATATTAAAAACATGAAATATGTTCTGTATTGTCCTGTAACTTTATTAATTCTCTGTGGATAATAGAGGCGTATTGAAAGCTCTTTTTCCACTTGTATTCGATCCATCACTCGGCGATCAACAACACCACATTAAATTAAATGCATTTGAAAAGGCACCAACCAAACAACAGAAAGGAGGTTGTTGGTGGTCACAGCCAAAGATAGACCCAGCTCGGTCAAGTGCCCCTCACACTCACACATTGTTCCGTGTCCAGCTGTGCCTTGTTCTTCTGTGGGCTGAGATGACGACAGAAACTAGTGAGGGGGTGGAGAGAGAGAGAGGGAGAAAGAAAGAGAGACCAATTCAGGCTCGAATCAGTATTCTCATTCTGTGTGAGCATCTCACTGCGATGCCAATATATGAAGCCGGAGGTAAAAAAAATAATTTCAATTATGCTAGAATAACCATCTTCTGTTGTGTTTTCTGTCTGTTGCGTTTTAGTCTGATTAGTTCTGTGGCTGTGATCAGTCACTGCTGTGGAACGTGTTAGTTGACAGTAGTCAGGGACGAAGCTATTAATGTAGGCCATTTTTTTAAAGGTTCAGCAGACAACCGGTAAAGCAAAGACATTGGAGTATTGACATTTTACCACAAGCAGTTGTATTGCAGGGAAGTTTTTCGCTCTGGGGTGTTTACACACTGAGCCTTTGTAAGCGTCACCCACAACGTTTCAAAGTCACCCTCCGGCCCTTTGGATCTTTGTCTAATTTGTGGCAGTTTGTGGTAAGTGAGTTAATCATAAAAGAAAACAGTGCTTTGGGAATAAACATCGCTTCAGGCCAGTGAGTTTTATATCCACCTCTTCCAGGTATTGCGCCCTGTTACGGAGCTTAAATAGAGAATCCATATCCCGAGATGCAGTGGTGTCGGTGGGCCGGCGGCTGGAGGTCACACCTACCAGGACAGGTAGGAGGCGTGTCTTAAAAGTGTCTCAGAATGAGAGTAGAGTGTAGAGTAGAGTGAGTGACAGTCTAAAGGGCAGAAGTACAGACTACACTTACACTTGAAACAATGTAATAGTTCAGCTTTCTTAAGAAATTACAACACGCTCAGGATGAAGGAGAAACTTCAGGATTTTGACTTATCGTCCTGGAGAAGAAGGAGTTTGGATCCTCTGTTAATGGATAATTAAGCTGATCTTACTTTTTTCTCTGTTTGACGAGTCAAACCTTTGAATGGACTAAAAATGACTAGGCAGCTGTTGAACTGGATTCCACAGATAATCATTTCTAGTACTTTTTAATTTCTGAATGGAACCTGGAACCGTATCGCCTGTTACACAGCAGCTCCTATAAACCTGCTTTCCCCCTTTTTTTTTTCCTCCCTCGCAAGGATGTTACTACCATTTCTGTAAATAGTCTCAGTTATTATTGACACAACTTTGGAAGGAACCAGTTCTGTTGCATAAAGGGCACAGAGGTCCTTCACTGAGTGTTTCTGCCTCAGTGTTTTTCTTCTCTTTCTTCGCTCCGTTGCCATGCAGTCTGACGAGCTGGAGGTTGAGGACTCCTTCGACTTTCTCTTCAAGATCATCCTGGTTGGGGACTCGGATGTTGGGAAGACCTGCATGGTGCAGCGCTTCAAGTCTGGCATATTCATTGAGAAGCAGCAGAACACCATAGGGGTCGACTTTACTGTTCGCACTCTGGATATAGATGGCAAGAGGGTGAAGGTAGGTTATTGTTAGCACTCTCTTTTTATTTATGTTTTATTTATGTCTTAATCAGGCATATTCTGAAATCACTATTAGAAATGCACTCCTTAAGTTGTTCTTATATCCACAGGCTTTAGCTGTCTTTAAAACACTGTATTTTTTTGTATGAAGAAATGCAAGTATTTCTGTTTTTGTGCGTCCTCTTATCAAGAGTAAATACTCCCTTTGCTTCAGAGAAGCAGGAGTGGCTGACTGCCTCTTTTTATGTTAGCTTTCTGGGTGTGATGATTTGATAACTGTAAAGAAATGCCTTATAAAAATTAGCCCGAGGTTCTGCTCACAGGAACAACGGATAATCTTCAAAGTCCACAGCACGTTTGAATAACTGAAAAGATGTGTTTTGTAGTTTCCTGACCCATGTTGTGCGACTGGTTGACCCTTATTTGCGTTTGGGTCCCCTTACAGATACAGGTGTGGGACACAGCGGGCCAGGAGCGGTTCCGCACCATAACTCAGAGCTACTACCGCAGTGCCCACGGGGCGATGGTGGCCTATGACATCAGCCGCCGCAGCACGTTTGAGTCTATTCCCCACTGGATCCGGGAGGTGGAGCAGTACGGAGCGGCCAGCGTGGTGCTCATACTCATCGGTGCGTATAAAACGATGACAGAGAGGTTTATGTGTTGGTCTGTAAAGCCAAAACATAATCTAATGGTGCAGATGTCCCCATAAAAAGCAAGGGCCTTTACGGCACAGCATGTTCCATGTGCGCTGCTTTTAACCCTTGACCACATTAAAACCCGGGGGTTGAAATTGCTCTTACATGCAGTGAGAGAAGCTGGATGTTTCAGTCTCTTATCCTTTGCTTTTATCTGTCTATCAAGCCATTATCTGTTGTCACTTATTCTGTAGCTCAGCCCATCCTAGCTGACGTTGGGCAAGAGGTGACTTTTATTAGTTTCACTTTTATTATTAAAACTTCTCTGCTCAGTTGCATGCCAGTTTTCACATATTTAGCCTGCACCTACCCTGTTATTAGTTACCAGACTCTACAAGCTAAGGACACCTAAGTCCTTTGGAGTGCAGGGGAGCACTCCTGGAGACCTTTTATGGATCTGTGGTGGCTACAAAATGAGACTAAACAGACTGGTGAAGAAGGCACTGGGCAATGCAATGGCAATGCTTCACGAGCCGTGTAAAGGAGCGATACCGGAGGTCCTGCCTTCCTTCCTGCTGCTGTGAGGCTGTGCAGCCAACCTGTCTTTTGTGCATTGTCCTTCGTGCTGCTGCAATGCATAAATAAAGCATTAGCTTATCCCAAAGATAAGATAGCCCTGCGATAGACTGGTGTCCAGGGTGTACCCCACCTCTCACCGTATGCGAGCTGGGATATTCTCCAGCAGACCCCGCAACCCTTAACAGGAACAAGGTTACAGAAGATGAATGAATGTATGATAATCTGAGAAAATAATTAGTTAGTTGGAGCCTTAAACTTTTGCTAAGCTATTGTGCTACCAATGTTTTTATCAAATAAATCACTCTTACATAAAGTACTAACTGTGTGACCTGTGGAGATTTGGTTATTTTAGCTGTTATTCATTCAGCTATACTGTATGCCAATCAATTTCTGTTATATAAAAAAAAAGCTTTTAAATACAAATATGTGATATTTTATGTACTAATACATTTAGCTGGTTAGTGATGCTCTTGGGAAATTTGCATTTTTTTATAGTAATGAGTATTTTATAGTGATATCTACAAGGTGTTGTACTCCCCTCACCACCTCTCTTTCCGTTCTATCCACCACTGCAGGCAATAAGTCCGACCTCCACACTCAGCGGCAGGTGCTGTTCGAGGATGCGTGCGCTCTGGCCGAAAACAACGGCGTTCTGGCCGCCCTGGAAACCTCGGCCAAGGAGGCGCAGAACGTGGAGGCTGCCTTCATCCTCATGGCCCGCGAGCTGCTGGCACGCAACGGGATGGGCATCATAGACGAAGCGCCCCGGTTCACACTGAGTGGCAACTCTCACCCGGTCCGTGGCGCTCCGGATAAAAAATGTGGGTGCTGAGAGGACTAAAGCAGGGAAAGAAGGAAAAAATGGTGGTGGCAGCCTGAGTAGACGACTTTGTATGTGTGTTTGGAGGTTTCTTTACCAAACAAGGGAAGAGAAACCGTGTATGTTTTTGTGTATGTGCGCAAATATACGTTTTGACTTTTAATATTTATACAGTTAGTGGTATCTGTAACGCGTGGTTTTTAAATGGTGGTTGCTTATGAAACGTATTAGTAATATTCCTCTGAGGATAACTGCTGCTGAGTATTATAACAAACCACACCTCTGCTGGAGGACTGTACTTAAACCACACCACAGTAAACACTACGTCTTAACTGGATCTGCAGCTTCTTTCGGTCTTTTTAATTGTTCTTCCACACAGTATGGCTTTTTCAGTACACAGCTAAGGTTGCATCGTTTAAACCTGCAATTTCAGTCAACATTATTATACCCTTTAGTTGCAATATAAGATATTTTAACCGGTGCCGCAGCTGTCATCTTCTTACACAGACATTGACATTAACATCATGAGATCTCTGTAACTGTCATTATTTCACAGAAAAATAGCACCCTTTTCCATGGAGACTCATACTGTGCAATTCTAAAACCTTCACAAAAAAACATTTTCTTAAACCAGACATGCGCTAAAATCGAAACTCCTGAGGTACAAAACTGAAACCTGGTAGCTTAATCTCGTCTGAAAAAATAAAATAAAATCAAGGTGAAAACACGACAGCCGTAAAAACGCTAAGTAAGACCTACAAAAGGCAAGATGACCCGTTCTTTAAAGATCACTGTGCAAAGAATAAAATCCATCCTTATCCAAATGTAAAAGACATGTTCACATAACAATGCTCTGTGGTTTTACACAACTCTTTATAGACTCCATCCACTTAGACATAATTTATAAAAGTCTGAATGTGGCAAAATGTCCAACTCAACAACTATGTGCGCTGTAAAACGCAGGCAACGAAGCACAGGCGTGAGTCCCTGACGACACACCGCAAATACAGGAACAGTGATGTGTTATTCATGAAAAAATATTTAAAAAAAAGGCTGCAGCCTGAGACGCTGCCATGCACAATGAACTCTAAATGCGCGTTTTATGTGTTTAGTGTTGAAACTGCATATTCTACGCTAACTCTTAACACATCAACAGCGTCGTCTCTCCGGTGATAACTAAAAGAATTATGCACTTATAAAAACCTGTGCTACTACCTAACTGGAAAGCTTCCAGATGCTACTCCAGAGGCCAGGCTTCCTGCTGGAACGCCAGCTCCACTGCGTCCTTTACATCCTGCACTATGAAGGATGGCTGCGTGAGGGTGGGGTCAAAGCGGAAGTCCCTGTGACCGTGGAAGGTGCGGTGCTCTGTGACCGTTTGCGCTGGGTCTTGGGGCAGCTCCTGCTGGTCTCTGCTGTAAACGCCTGTGCACACCAGCATGGAGCTGCACTCTTCAGGGAGGTCCTGATCTGCCACGTAATCACCGGATGCACCACCTAGCTCTGTGGTTGTCATTTTGAGGTCATTGCCGACTGTTTCCGCCAGAGGATCCACACCTCCTCCGCCGCTCTTAGCCTGCATCGTGGCTCTGGCACGGTGAGCTGCCTGGAGGTAGCGGTTGTAGAGATTGGCACCGTAAATGTCCGCCATAGGGTTATCGCTACAAAAAGGGAAGAGTGGCAACACATTAAAGGAGCTTCTACCTCAACTCAGATTAACTTTAGAATACACAACATGATTTTTTAAATGCAGACTGAGTCACTCACCCTATAGCATACAGCCTCTTCACAGGCGTGCTCCAGCCAAGTCTTTCAGCCTGCTGTCTGATCAGCAGCTCGGCGTAGTTATAAGTCACCACACTGGGTTTACCGATCAGAGCTTCGTACTTCAGATCATAGCCTGTGACCTTCTTGAACAAACTCTCCAAGCAAACCAGGAACATGCCGTGACCAAACCTGTGAGCCGGGGAAAATCAAGTGTTACAACACTGCTGGGACATTTAAAACTTTAAATAATATCTAAGAGCGTGACCGCGCGCGCGCGTACCTGGGATTCTTCGCCTCCGCCATCCACAGCAGGTCCATGTTACAGGCCAGGACCGGGATGTGAGGGTACTGCATGGAAGTCCAGGAGTCGTCTGGGTTCCCATTGGTCAGGAGCACGTCGACGATAAGCTGGAGGTTGGTCTCCCATCTGATGGGCTCACCAAATAAGATGACCGCTGTAGAAGAAAAACACATTTAACAGCCACATATGGATATAAATGAACAGGAATTCCATCTGTGGATGATTGTTTGCCCATACCATCTATCGGTCGTAAGCCTTTAGTAGGGGGGATCTGTGAAACAGAGTGCTCTGTTAGTAACATATCAAACTCCCCCATGTGTGAACGTCTTCTAAAACTACTTACGCGGTCTTTGGGTCTTCTGTTGTGATCCACGACATCGAGAACAGGATAGGCCTCTCTGAGCATATCTACTGTGACAACATCCTCAAAGCCCAAACTGGAGTTTAAAGGTTAAGTCAAACTCAGGTGAGGTATCAAATGCGCAGTATACTTGGGATTTGACATTAGTCTTCTATCATTTTTTAGTGTAGTTGAGTGTAAATTACTATTTTTTTTTAAATAACAGCATTTATTAATAAATTCTTTATGTGCAAAAACTTCCACCAATACCTATAAAGAAAAGCGAGAAAACTGTGAAAGGGCTTTCCTGAGGCAGTCAAGCAGCGAACGGAACAAAGGGCACAAAGACTAAATACTGATAACAAAGTGGAACAAAAAAAACTACACTGAATAAATAGAACGCGCACACTTTTAAGGTCAACATCCAGAGGGAGCGCAGGAACCAGAGTCCCCGAGGTCAGACAGGATACTTGTGAGCGACTTCTTCAACGGGTCCCTGCCCTGAGACCAGCACACGCATTTTATGGAACTTGGTAAACATTCGCAAAGGACTGTGGGACAGCATCACCTGGTCCGGAGACACCTGAGGTAAAGAAAAGCACAGAGCAAATGACGCAAGAGGAAGGAAGCTGAGAGTGGTCTAAAAAGGAGTTCGGCTTACCTCCACCTCGAGCAGATGCGACAGATGTTCGGCTTTGGCTCCTCTCATGCAGTTCCCGGCGTTGGTGACAAACACAACGGGGACCTTGTATTTCCCATTGCGGTCCACCAGGTTCCTGAAGCACTGCTTGGCTGCGGGGATCGGTGTCCCACCTCGTACCAGCACCCCATCAATGTCAAAGAGGAGACCAAATGAGCCCTGAGGGGGGAGCTGGATCAGAGAGGATGAAAACAACAAGGTTGTTCATTAACTTGTGGTGATAGTACACACAGCAGTCAACGTGATCTCGTCATTTCAGGCTAGACACTGGACCGGGTAGGACTTTGTTCCCTGTGTATCCTATATAAAGTACACAGCACAGATTTATTGGATCAGATAACACACAGATGAGGTGAACAGTAATAGCTGTGATATAAACGTAGTAGTTATGAGTGTGTGCAAGGATTAGCTTCAGTCCTGCTGTAGCATGCTTTCCTATGAACTTGGGAAAGAGATTAAAAGTACAATTAAATTACATTTAAACGAAGCATTCACTTACATGGCTATAATTTCTTGAGGTCGAAGAGAAGGTGTTTGCTTGTTTTGTTGCGCCTTCACAGACTGATTTCAGCAGCTGCCAGCCACTTTTAAAACACCTTATTCTCTGCATTTCTCCAGGCACTTGTGTGGAAAAGTCAGCGAGGCAAAAGGTGACAGACACTACCGAGCTAGGTTTAGCTAAGCTAACTGTAACTGAAGACTTAGTAAATCCGACAACAGAAAAAACGGGTCATGGCATCTCCAGCAGTGAGAGTTTAATACTGAACTCGGCGCTATCTCCTCATGCTGCTACACCATTCACAACAGACAGCCAAGCGCTGGTGACATTGGAGGCGCATGCGCAAAGGGTGGGAAATACGCGCTTCTTCCTGGATCGATATTACGTCAGACGCATGGACCGGAAACTGATGAGTTTTATTCTTACTTTTGAAGAAACGAAACTGAATCATTGTTAAAAAACGCATTCTTTAGCTAAACATCAATATTATTGATATAACGGTAGACTTATTATTATTTTAAATGAGTCCACAAGTTTTTTATGATTGTACACATTTCATAACATTCATAAAACATAAATATTTCCAATTGTCATTTATTTATTTCTTGAGAAAACAACACTTTCAAGAGTTTTGCTCAAATCATATGTGCTGGTAGTAGGCAGCCTACAGTCTACAAAAGTATGTTGCATCAACAGCTCTCTTGGTTATTTTATCCTAAATTTATGATGGAAATATTTAGTGCAGGACTGTTACGTAAGAATGCATTCATTTTCACTAGCATACCTAATGAATGGACAAGTGTATATGCATGTAATAAAAGCCAATTACTTAAAATAAAATAAATAAATAAATGTAAATAAAGACTTTTATTGGCCCAAGTACAACATAAACAAGAAGACTCAATCCATGTTTCTATACTAAACACAGTAAAACAAGCATCTATAACTCTGATAAACACATGAAGATATTATAAAGGGCAGCTCAGTTCATTCTTCAGCTAAATCTCAGTTCGTTTTCCAGTCCATAGATTTTAGCCTTTAGTGCCATCAGCTCCCCCTGAACCTTTTTTGTCCTGGTATTGGTCTGACGCACCTCATGTAAAATGGCTAGGTCCTGGTTGGGCCCAACATTTAAGGTAACCTGGAGAATGAAGGGTATCTCTCAGTGAAATGCACACAATATTAGAGAAATATAACACAGAAGAGTTTGTTTGTTTGTTTTTTACCTTGAGGAGCTGTTTTTCTACATCTTTGAGTTTCTGTCTGAGGTGCTTTAGGTCTGTCTTGAAGCCCTCCACCTCCATGGCCCTTCTTTTCTCCAGTGCCTCATACCGCTGAGTCATTAGCTGCAGACGCTTGGCCATTTTGTCTGAACGCTCCTGCACAAATAAAGTAATCAGTAATAAGAAACTACACAAAAAAACATCATAAAATATCACCAAAGAATCAACTGGAAATGTGTGTTAAGATTTTACATATAAATACCCATCAATCAGACAAGTGTACCTTAAATATTTCCCTGCCCACGTCCCCTTCCTCTCTGATTTGGGACAGTTCTGTCTCCATAGTAATACACTGCTCTCTGTACATCTCTGCTAGACGATGTGCTTGTTTCAGATCCTCCTGCATCGCCTGATAAAATAGCACAAACAAAACAACAAACAAGCTAGTGTCATTCTTATCGAGGGCAAATCAATTTATTCTGTTCTGCAAAATGTGATTATCAATGACTTCTTTATTTACAGACAGCTAATGTTACCTTTAGCTCCTCCTTGTGTGCCTGCTGTGACTGCTGTGACTCTGGTTGTGGTCGAGAGAGCAGCAGGGCTGTGCTGCCGCTGGGATGCCATGTCCGCCCTGGCTCAGGGCCAGGAGTCCCGGCCTTCCTCAGACGATTGTGGGAGGAGTCTAATTCCCTCAGCAGCCGATCCTTCTCCACCATCCAGCTCTTCTCATGAGCCCGTGTCTCAAACTTCAGCTGCAAGAAATCTCTGGTGCTCTCATGCAGAAGGTTCTGGGTCCGCTGGAGTCTGAGGTGTCAAATTGGACAAATTAAAGTGAGGCTGGAGATTTACTGACAGCCAGAGTAGCATCACTACAAAAAGAATAAAACTATCTATTTTTTTTTTTAATAAGTAAAAGTGGAGAAAAACCAGTACTAAATAACCAAAAATATCAATATCATAAACATTATAAGGCTCACTTGTCAGTCAGAGCACTGATACGCTCCTGGTCCTTCTGTCGTTGTGCCTGAGCCTCCTCAGTTTTAATCCTTCGATCCTCCAGCAGAGCTTCTACTTGCTCTTTAGCTAGACGAGTTTGTTCTTCCATCTGGGCCTGCAGCGCCTCCACCTGGATAAACGACCAACAAAATTATACTAAAACTGTGTAAAAGCCGACACCTAGAAGAAAGAAACGACGGACAATGTTTTTGTGAGAGATGACGGTGCCTAAATTCCATCTGATGCATTCATAAAGTGGACCTCTACCTGTAGCAGCAACGTCTGGTTGTCGTTCTTGTATTGTTCCAAGCTCTCTCCATTTATCCCCTCGGCTGATTTTGTTCTCCTGGTACTCTCTGCTTAAAATAAATATAAAGTTACACTGCAGTGTAAAAATTAAACTGTACTACATTATACGTAAACCTTAAAGAAAAACACATTAGCGATTGCGAACCTTTCCTAGTTGCAGCAGGTCTTGACTGTGTTGGCCTGAGATTGAGATTCTCCTCCAATCTGGATTCTGGTTTCCTCTGTGTAATAGTGACCTGAAACATAGAAACTACATTTTTATGGGCTATTTCTGTGAATAGAAATATCTGTACAGAATTTCACGTACTAATGTTATTATTTGCCCTCAACAATCTCCTATGAAAAAGTCCTATAATGGAGTAAACATGCACCTTGTGAGGAGGTTCCCGGTGAAAATATGTTATCTCTCCTGCATCAGGACCCACGAGGGCAAGAAGGTGTTGGATCTTCTTCCTGTCTTCCAACTCCCTGTAAAACAGGTCAGACAATTTTATGTATAGAAGCACGTGGTGAAAATAATTTTTAAAACATTCTTAAGGTGTATCACAGGTCATGTTCACCCGCTACTAACAATCAAGAACCTACCTGATCTTTAGTCTGTCATTTTCTGCATAAAGACGCAAAGATTGCTCTCTCTCTTGGAAAAGGTAAACCTGCATGTCACTCAGAGCATTTTGAAGCTCTGTAATTTCTCCCTCACGCTGCCGTACCTCCCATTGAAGCTTGTGCTGGGAGGACATTTTTAAAAGACAGAAGATGAGTTAATGTAATGAAATATACTCTGATGGAGCTGACAGAGCTCTGTAATTAAATATCCGATAAATCGATCAATCGTACCTGGTCTTCTGTGATGCCTTTATACTTCTCTAGCATCTGCAGCAGCTCCTCATGTTCACTATCAAACTGTGCGATCTTCTGTCTGTAGAACTCCAGCAGCTCCCTGGAGGGACGCAGGTACGCCAGACGCTCATGGATCGGGGGAAGTGGGGAGTCCTGCTCCTTACCCGGGGTACGAATGTTTGCTCTGTAGGAAAAAAATACTTTACAGGCCATTTGACAATAACCCTGCCATGCACAGATTCCACCTGTGTGGTCAACCCAGTTCGACCTCCAACACCCGGAACATTTGACCCTATGCATATGAAGTGTGTATAGACACAACAAGAAATTTACACTAAGGATTACCCAGGCATGTAAACCTATTTAAGATGTAAGACTAAGTCCATGTGGGATAAGACTGTAACAGTTGGAGACCAGACTGAAACAATAAGTCCACGTATTGCTCAAGGAGATTACTGTTAAAAGCATTATATCTGTCACTCTTTGCAACTTCAACACTTCTTCTTTGCTTAGCAGAAAGACAAAAAATGTAATCATGTGTAAACAAAACATTCTTACCTGTGTGGTGTGGTCTGTTTTGTTGGAGAGCCCATCCTCACAATGCCAAAGCACTGAAATCAAAAGTGTGGCATGAAACAAACATACTTAACCTACTTTCAGAGGGGAATTATTTTTCAAGAGTCCACAAAGCTAAAGCTTTGTAAACTGAGTCAGCAGCCATCAGCTAATCGTGAAATATGTGTGGTAACAGATTTCAGTGCAACTTGTTAAGTCCATGAGAGAAATAATTATTAGCTGAATAGTCAAAAAATAATAAATAAAGTTATTTTGATCTCATTTATGGTTGTTATGTGTGAATATTCATTTATTTTGATGGAATATGAATAACACTTTCAGTTGCCATATTATATTATAAATATGGTGACTAAATCAATATTAGCATTTAAAATGCTTTTTATATCCATAAAACGTGTTAGCATGTGGTTCATATAGTTTATATAGGACATCTAATAGAGTATGTCACCATAGACCACAGACACTACTTATGTCCTCTATGTGCATCTGTTGCCATGGATGGGGCGGCAGGGGGAGCGGGACGCAGGAAAACGGTGCACTGTGCTCAGAAGTCCAGCAGTATGTTTAAAATCGTATAAATCTGTATATTCAGCTAAAATGCTAATGCAATTCAGTTGGGGAAAGCAAATCTGAACATTATGAGAATAACTAAACCAAAAAGGGAGCATATGTGCTCTCGTTACGAAGCAAATATAACTTCGTGACTGTAACGTAATATGTTTATAAATTTAAAAAAAAGTAAGTCCGCACATAACGATATAAACAGTACAACTGTAGTGTGTTTTTTGAATTATTATCAAAATAATACTCTTTTTATAACATACCTATCAGAGTCTTTTTAAGGCATGAGCTCTTCTTCGGACGATAAGAGCAGCGAAGGTGTTGTGTTTTTGAAAACCGGAAGTTTACGCCTTTTTGTCTTCTTCGTGGGAAACTTCAGCGACCGTAGAAGTTATTTTGCCATCTAGCGGCAGTTTACTGTGCTTGCACGAGTCGAATCGGATTTATTTAATACAGAATAACACAGAATTTGGGAAGTCAGTTTCGATGACACTTAGCATAAATATTATTTAATGCAAAGATACGAGGAGTCCGACTATGATTAGTGCTCGAGATTTAGACTGTTTAGTTAGGTTTGCTAATAAATTCTAGTCAAACGGTCAACCCTTCAAAATAAAAGCCTGATATACAATTTTGAGGACATATAAAGTAAAATAAAAACTAAAATGAGACCAAGACTGTCTGTAAACGTTAAACCCATCCAAAATAGCGACTACAACACAATTTTAAACTGTTTAATACTTGTATCACAATAAAATATAAATAATAAAATTGAACTAGATGCTCTTATTTTACATTGTAATGTAATAGCGGAAGTATGGCGGGAGTACCACTAGTGGCTTGACAAACTGACCGGGTCAAGTCTTGTCAAACTTAACCGACACAAGGGTTCTACGTTTCTCTGTGTCTTTCAACGATGGAGCAGAAAGTAGCACGGGAATTTAGGCACAAGGTAAGATGAAACAAACATTTTGCTTGTACGGACATTAGGCTAAAATGCGGTTAAACGAAACTCGTTATCTACCTGGCTGCCGCTGGCTCAGGTGTCTCTCTGTCGGTGGGATGTTGCGCAGACAGAGGCCTGGCAGAAAAGAATAAAAAAAGAAGCAAACAGCTAAGACGAGTCAAGACTTATATTTATTATTATTAGTAGTAGTGTTATTATTAGTATTCATTTTAATAAAATAGTTCACAAATATGCCTTAAAACACTTGAGGTACCATTAATCATTTCTGTATCACAAATTACAACGTTAAAACCCACAGAAGAAATATCCACAGTCCTATTTTAATAGATTAATGGGTTTTAATTCAAATACGATATTTGCTTCTGATGAACTGTCATTGAATTAATATCATAAAGATTTGCTCTTACAATTCCAACTGTTGTTTTTTATGCTACTTACATTCACACATATTTCTGAGCATCTCTATAGTTTCATTTTATTCATAACAGCTTTTACACGTTCATTTATTAGCTTTATTTTGGGCCTCGCTTTTCTCCTATATTTTAAATATAAAGACAAGATGCTACTGTAGCATTTCCTTTCTACATGTCTTACTTATTGCTGCTCTTATGCAGGTAAACGTAAGGTATCCACGGCCGATACCATTGAGGATTAAAAACATAGTGTGAATCAGTGATATTGCTGCAATCATGCTGTGTATTTGTGGCTGTTGTTGGCACGTTACAGCATTAGGTGAAGCCCTGAAAAGGTAACAATGAGCATAAGATAACAGAGGCAGGGAACATGATATCTTCGTGGGTATTTTCAGCCCCAGAGCATGAAGGGATCACCACACAGCCATCTGTGTAGCACGCAGGCAAACAGGGTCCCATATTGTAGGCTGTTCACAAAGGGCAACTTAGCATTAGATAATAGTGTCGGGTATGAGCAGCTGAGCGGAAGAGAAGGGACAATTTACGGGTTTAATTAGAGGCTGAGGGGACAACACAGTGCAATCAGGCTTTGTTTCTTTGAAACTGAACGTCACTGAAGCTTGGTTGTTTGCGTGTGTTTGCTTTACTGCCCCAAATTCACTCATGAGAATCATATTATTGTGGTTTTGTTACTATTTAAAGATTAAATGTTGATTTGTCTGATACTGTAGTCTGTGTACTGTCACAGAGAATTTTACTGTGCAAATCCTGATCTCTAAACCATACCGTGCTTTTAAAAAATGGGTATTACCTCACAAATTACTTAAGTGTCACCGGTTTATGGTGCCAAAGTCTACACGTAGTTCAGTGTGCAGGAGTGGTCGAGTCTGCCTCCCTGCCCTGAGCGTGAGACATTTATGGCAGTCGTAAAGGCTATGCCACACACACCCTATATCATTCGCTTTATCTACCTTCGTTTTAACGCCTGCATGAAATGATACAGAAGAGTCTATGTGTGTGTTTACGTCATAATACTTTTAGGTTTTAGGTTCACAGTGTTCAAGATGAGGTGTGCGTGTGTGAGACTACTGGGTGTGAATGCTCATCTCTGTTTGTGTCTGAGATGTAAGGTGACACTGCCAACCTGCTGCAGCCTCTCCCCAGCTGTACTGTCATTATTCCCTCCCAGTGGTTTGATGGTTAGACGAGGGCAGCTCTTTAGTCCGAGGAGACTCATCCTCCTAAGCAAAAAAGAAGAGGCGTAAGACTCTGTTAAGACTCTCCGCTCAGATTTAGTCGGGGTAAAGCGACTGAAATGTGTTATATCAGCGACTGGCCGAAGCGTTTCCTCAAAACCATCCTGCTGCAGCTGAGTCGTCATCAGGTTTGTAGGACCCGTACGCACGCAGAGGGCCCCCCGCGGCGTTGACAGGACCACAGGAGAGGGGTACAGCGTGTGTCGGTGGACAAGAAGAAGGATGACACCAGATGTTTGTGCTGTCTTGCAGGTGGAGCTGCTGATTGAAAATGAAGCAGAGAAGGATTACCTGTTTGATGTCCTCCGCATGTATCACCAGTGAGTGCCTTCCTGTCATGCACAGTTATATTATGCGTTTGTGTGTCGTGCACACCTGTGTATATTCTCTCTATTTTCATATTTTCACTATTTTCAAGTAAAAAGTTTTGAGTAGATTGTGTCCTTAAATAACTACAACTTTGAACAGGAACTTATAAATGTGACTCTTCGTAGTATTTCCACATATACAGTTTATTATATATTTGTTTTTCTAGAATTGCTTTGTTAGTTGCAGGTAAAATGACGCACAAAAAATATTTCTGTGAATAATTTTCAAGCACTCTCAGTCTTGTCCCGGTCAGTTTTGATGCACACATACCTCTACTTTAACCTCTCCATTATAGATACCGATTACCTCCTGGTCTTAGAAAGCTAGTGGAGGTGGGAGGATTGGAGGCCACGGGTGGGGGCACTGCAGGTCTAAGTTTCAGTTCATCTTTGTACAGAGGCAGAACGGTGTGTCCCCATTGGTTAAGCCTGTGATCAGTTTCCACTGTGCCCCGACAAGCCTGACCAGTTATCAACAAAAGCTCTTTTTATGCTCATCGTCCAAACGGGGCTAAAATGCCACGTATTAATAATTCAACGAGAAGGACACGTGGACAGATTTTATACTGTAGCTTATACCTTGCTGCTTTATTGCCTTATTTTTTTGTCTTCGATGAGTTAGAATATATTTTTAATATCAGCTTTTAGATGCTCTAATTTTATACTTAAAATAGAAACTGAAGATTTAATTGGATGTTTTTCAAAGCTTTTCAGCTCCAGGAGGTGTCACACCAGTGACTCGTTAGATTGTGGGTAATGTTGGTACAAGTTTTGACAAAGAAGAAGAATGTGCAAAATAAGAAAAGTGATATCAACGACTGCGCTGCATGAATTTCAGATTTTTCAGTGTCCACAACGCTAAAACTGGTACTATGGCAGAAAACATCAGAAAGTGCACCTCCAGGAACTTAATGTGCATTATTCCTGGACAGAATATTTAGTTTTTGATGTTATAGAATAACATTTGTAGAGAGCTGACTAGCCTGCGTAAGTTTTATGGTGGAGTTCTCATTGTTACTGTATCAGATTTCATTATTAAATATTCTCAGTTCATTCTCCATTTTATTTCAGTTGCTATCACTTGTACATCTTATTGGCATTTTTTTCAGCTAAAATTAAAACCATTTTATTTGGTTAATCGTCAACACATACTACACCTTCACCCATTTATCTGCCCAGAGAGTAGAAGACAGAGTGGGCTGGCATAACGCTCAGTTATTGTCCTCTAACTCTAACAGGTCAATGGATTTGCCAGTGCTTGTGGGAGACCTGAAGCTGGTGATCAACGAACCAAAGCGCCTGCCGCTCTTTGATGCCATCCGACCTCTCATCCCGGCCAAACACCAGGTGGAGTACGACCTGCTCACCCCCAAGAAGTCACGGTGAGCGAAGCTTTGTTTTAATACTCATGCTGTAGCTTTCCCTTTCTGCTTTTTTATGTGGCTCACGCATAGCGCATTTCTTGTGCAGGAAGCTAAAAGAGGTCCGTTTGGATCGGGCGCATCGTGACGGACTGGGGCTGAGCGTCCGTGGAGGGCTGGAGTTTGGCTGCGGCCTTTATATATCACAGATCATCAAAGACGGACAGGCTAATAATGTTGGCCTCCAGGTGTGTGCCTGAGTGAAATGTTTGTGACCACATATTTTTATTCTTCTGAAACACTAAATACAGATCTTCATTTCAGTACAATATTCACATGTAGAATAATTATGTACTCTTTATAGTGCCATCTTTATTTATTTACCTTTTTATTTTTTTACGTTTTTGTGTCTCAGTGTCATATTAGCAGAATCCACTAGGTGGGGTTAAGCTCCATGTTAAACTCCCACAGAGCTCATGTGGATCACTAACAGTCCTCCGGTGCCCAAATATACTTTATATAAAAGTGGTTCCTATTGACACTTCTGTTTAGATCCCTCCTTTAATGCAGGTCATTAAACCTGTTTATGTTCATTCACTGTTGGCAGCTGATATCATAAATGAACCTTATGCTCACCAGGACATTACTGAGTCATAGTTACTTGTTATTAGCTCAAAGTATGATTTGATCTAAACCGGCTTCCTCCCACCATCCAAAGACATGCTCATTAGGTTAATTCCTGATTCTAAATTGGCTGTAGGTGTGGATGTGAGTGTGAATGCTTGTCTGTCTCTCTGTATTAGCCCTGCGATGGACTGGCGACCTGTCCAGGGTGGACCCTGAGACCCTTAACAGGAATAAGCGGGTATAGAAGATGAATGAATGAATGATGTGATCTTAAATTAGTTCTGCTGATCTTATTACTAACATGTTTAAAATATTAGCATTTGCATGAAGGCTGAACAGAAATAAGAAAAGGACAAATAATATTTTAACTACACAGACTGAATGTGTCATCACTAAAGTGCCAGCCAGGAAAAGTTAACAACGGCTCTGTGGACCCAGATTCACAAGCGGTCAGGTTTAGTACGTGGTAATATGCATTATGAAATATAAAGAGTCATTGTGAGGCCCTGTATTTGTCTCTTTTCTTGGACTTGAGCCTAGTTTTCTTGAAGAGGGTGGTTAATATGTGGCCATGGGCTCCCCTACTGGGTTAATCTGGCTCTGGCAAACACCTGATGTATGTACGGCATATGGCATTTTAAATCTTTAATAGGATGTTAGTCTTTTTCTCTATTGAAAATATGCAAAACCAGCTCTCTTTAGAGCTTAGTAGACAGGGCCATGTAATAAACATTAGACTGTAAATCACTTTAACTAAATTACTTGCACAAAATGCGAATGCAAATGGATCACAGAGATTAATAGATCACATTGTGTGTGGTATATTCAGCTGACAGGCATGTAAACTTTGGACTAGCACCTCATCTGTAAATGAATGTGTCATATTTAATGTCCCCTCCTGTGTCGATTTACAGGTTGGTGATGAAATTGTGCGCATCAATGGATACTCCATCTCCTCCTGTATCCACGAGGAGGTCATCAGTCTCATCAAGACGAAGAAGATTGTGTCACTCAAAGTCCGGCGTACGTCACAGCTGCAGCATTGACTAATAAATATAGTTAAATGTAGTTAAATATAGTTTAATAGCAGTTATTTATTAAGTGTTGATCTTGCTCTTTCATTCTGTGCAGATGTGGGTATGATCCCAGTGAAAAGGTGAGATGACAGTTAATTAGAAAAGTTACAGTTTGATGAAGAGAAACCATGAACCAGAATGACAATGCTCTCATTCCTCAATCCTCCAGCTCGTCAGATGAACCGCTCAAGTGGCAGTTTGTCGACCAGTTTGCGTCCGAGTCAGGGGTAAGAGACAGATTATATGCTCTTCACGGCGTTTGTTCAGCAGCCAGGATTTTATTTTTAAACCGTGGTCTCTCTTTCTTTGCTGCTCAAGGAGAAAAAAAGCAGCATGGCAGGCTTGGCGTCAATGGGAGGGAAGGAGATCAAGGAGAAGAAGGTTTTCCTCAGTCTTGTGGGTACTAAGGGTATGGGCATCAGCATCTCCAGTGGTCCAACCCAGAAACCTGGAATCTACATCAGTAATGTCAAGCCAGGCTCCCTCGCGGAAGAAGTTGCACTTGAGGTAGCCTCATCAAATAAGGCTGAGATAAAAAATACTATGTAATTATGACACTCGTAAACTGCCGATAACTTCATGTGCATGTTATGTCAAAATATAGGTCGGAGACCAGATTGTGGAGGTGAACGGAGTGGATTTCACCAATGTGGACCACAAAGAGGTGAATTCTTACAGCCATTGTTATTGTTAAGCCTCCCATCACTGCCAGCGTTTGGTGCCAGCGTCACCATTAATGTTTTAACAAGCCAAAAGACATCCATTTGTCTGATGGAGAAAACAAAACTTGCAGTACTTTCCAGTATTTGCCTCGAGTTGGGGATTATTCACACTCTTCCCACGAGCACCACTTATGTGAAGTCGTTTTTATTCGTTTTTGTTATTGAATGTGTCTTAAAATTTAAGAACATAATGTGAAGTTTTCTGTCATTTCATTTCCAGGCTGTGAAAGCCCTGAAGAGCAGCAGGAGTCTGACGATTACAGTTTTGACAGGAGCTGTAAGTACTTATTGTTATTTTTTAAAATATTATCTGTGTGAATCTGAAGAGTTTTCTAATAATCTTTAAAGATAAATGTGAATGGAATAAATTAAGCACAAAATCCTTCATGAGTTTGAAACTTATTATATTAACATAAACAAAAACAAAAACTGCTTAGGAAATGTCTGTCATTGTGTTAATTGTCCCTGACATAATAGGGTCATATGTTCATCAGAAAAAACCTGGAATTTGGATAAAATCTGCTTAATTACCTTTAAAAGTGCCACCAGATGTGCTCCCTTTTAAAAGCAGAACTGCTAGGAGATAATCCATCATGGATGCACGAGCACAAACCTCACAAAGCCTCCTCCTGTTTGCATTCCTGCATTGCACAGAATAATGTGCCTATTTGTTTTGGAGACGTCACATTACCCAGCCCGTGCCTCAGCCCAGCTGTCTGCAGAAGCGACATTTATCATCAGTCAACTCACTCGAGCAGGTTGTTTGCTCCTGGCGCTCACTGATGAGGATTGCATAACTGAGACAAGCAGTCCCGTCTTATTTACTGTGACCCTTGGTGTTTCTTTCTTTTGGATAAACGGGGAACCCTGCAATGATAAATAACTCTATATCAATATATTTATAGGTTTTTGTAACTATGTAAAGAAGCTGAGACCACACTGCAGTTCTGTTCACATAAACCTGGAAATAATCTGAAAGATTTAAAGCAAAAGGAACACAAGAAGTTATGGCATTTGAATGATGATGATATATTTAAGATTCAGTAGTCAAATTTAAGTATATTCTGAAGTAATACTGAATATTTGGAAGTATCTGGACGTATCTGAAGAGTGGATTGGATCTACTTTCCAGAGGCCAGTTAAAGTAAACTTAACTTGCAGCCATTGTTGACCTGCTGCACTATATGAAGTCATGTTTAGACAGACCAAAAGTGACCACACCATCAGAGATTGAAGCTTTGACTCGTGTTGTACAGCTGATTTTTTTATAATAAGAATGTTTTATTACATCTAAAACAAATGCAAAATAGACTAGAAGAATACCAATTCATGTGATATTTATGTATCAGCAATAGAAATAGCTCACATGCTATACATCAGTCTGTGACTATGAATGAGGCTTCAGAGATGTCATATGACATAAACTCTCTCACCTTCTCTGCCTGGGCAGCAGGACTGGTTTGGACTTGCCCGCCAGGCTCTGGAGACTGGTAGGCAAGTCCAAAAAAAATCAGCGTCTCATGGATGTTGTCGCTCTCTCAGGGCAGCGACCTGTTTATGACAGATGAGGAGCGTATGGCAGCGGAGTCCCGCAGGGAGCTGGAGAGGCAGGAGCTGATGCACAAGAAGAAGGTGGCACTGGAGACCAACAAAATCTTTAAGGAGCAGCAGGAGAAGGAGAGACAGTGAGTGAACGGCACAAAACTTCTAATTAACTTTGTCCTGACGCGAGACTGATCTTCTGCAGTGTTCTCTGTGACATTTGGGAGTCGAACTCGTAGCGCAATATACTGACTCAGAGCCAATTAGCAAAGTTGCTGTCTCTTTAACCTTTTATTTTACCTCGATTAGATCCTAAATATTAATTTATATTATAACAATGGGTGAACTGATCATTTATAATCTGGCAAATCTGTAGTTCTCCTTAAATTTGTGAAGTGTTTTAGTGTCAACATTTTGATTTTATGCGTCTCCATTTTCCTTTGTTGGTTCACTTTCAGCGTTCTCGTCTCCTCTTTCAAGCCTGTGCAGGATGCTTATTCGAGTTTTTAGATGGATGTGAGCCATGAAATGAATAGTCCCGCTGCTTTGTGTATGCTGGATGTGTAAATAGGACCCTAAAATACGGCAAATATATTCACCGTTGTTCGCTTGACCTTATTTTTCTTTTTATCTTTGAAATAACTCGATACACAGCCAGTTACCACATTGTCACAGAACCATAAAAACTGAACAAATGTCAAATCTGTCCATCTAAATCTATAAAATGTGTCCGGGGAGCAATATAAAGCACATGTGAGCAGCATGACGTGCAAAACAAGATTTTTAAAGATACAGAAACTACAACAATTCACTATAATTGCAATAGCTACGCCATAGTTTTACTATATTTTGCAGCTGTGGCAGGTGAAATTTATATCCTGAATACTCACCCACTCAATCTTATTCGCTGTCAGCTGGAAGGCCCTTTTTTCTTTCCTTGGGTTGTCGCTATAAAATGCAGCTGAATTTAATAAGCTCACAGAGCAACAGTCAAAGTAAACTGGGTCCAATAACGAGTTTGGGATTATCAAGATGTGGTTACCCAGAGGCTTAATGTCATGACACATTAGACAATGTGTTGACTGACATTCCCTTGATGTTTTCCACAAATGATTATCTGCACGTTTTAAGCGGCTTCTTCTGCACCTAGCTTTTACACCCATCTGTTACTCAGTTAAATAAATTTTCCCTTGATGATAAAACTTCTCTTCTCCTTGGCTCGTACCACTCAATAGCTACCATATAGATTTATCTTCACTTTACTAAATCACTTGCAGATTTCTCGGCTGCTCGTAAATTCAGAAAACACACTCGATTTTCTCAGTGCTTTGATGTCGGCAATATGTGGGGATGAATAATATGACTGTATATCACGGGTTGACACACTCAGTAGCTGCAGTAAGCCCAGTGTTAAGTCGTATATCCAGTATTTATCACCCTATACACTAGACTTCATATTGAAACCTGTGTATTTATGATGTGTTTAACAGGAGAAAGATGGAGATCTCCCAGAAAACTGCAGAGGAAGAGGAGCGATATAAGAGGGAGATGGAAAAGTAAACGACAGTTCTTTTTTTTGGTGTTTTTTATCGTCTAAAAATGTTAGCATGTAATCTTTATGAAATATCTTTAAAATAAAACTTTTATAGGATTGAAGCTGTAGAGAGCAAACACAGCAGAGACTGGGAGGAGGACTGGGGAAGCAAAGGCAGACCCAAGAGCCCTAAGAGCCCTCGCACTCGAAAGACCCCATCGCCCGCTCCACCTGAGATGAAAAGTTCAAAGGGCAAAAGCTCTCGTAAGGACACGTGACACAATCTTTTTCTTTAAACGCATGAAACCTCTGATTACTTTCTAAACTTCTCTCCTAAACCCATAAAGTCACCTCGTTTACCTCCTTTTCTTTGCATGCTCTCTCCGTGTGTGTCTCTCTCCGTCACTGCTGTGTGCTGTGCTGCCTATCTTGGCCTCTGCTCTAAGCTGATGAAGCCGGCTTCTTCAGAGACGAAGACGAGGATGATGAGCAGGGCGGACAAGTGAGTCTGGAGCCTCAGCTGCTATTGTGACAGCTGTTGCCACAGGACGTCTGTGCAAAGCCACACGAAGACGAGTGTTAGATTTCCTTTGACAATCCGAGGTTCGTCATGGGAGAGTAGTTTACTAATTATTAGTCTAAGCATTTAGTTTCTTTGTTATTTCTCGATGCTGCTGATAGTTAATAGCCAGCTCACTTAAGATGCAATTTGCAGTTAGCCTTAAGTGTGTTGGCTGTTACTGAGAGTGAAACGCGGTGCATTTTTCTCTTTCGAGTGCTCTATTGTGTCTCTTTTTGATGTGTCTCGTCTTTTTTAAAAGCAGTGCTCAGCATGGGTTTGCTGTGACTGTGTTTAAAATGCTTGTGAGAGTGACCTGTGCTCATCTTCACCCTTAGCATTTGGATGGTTTTATCGATATGAGGGGAAACTGCCATCAATACGCAAGGTACTGTGAAAAGCGTGTGTCCAGTTTGCCGTGAGAGTGACAAAAAAAAAGAGTCTGGTTTTTAATTAGCCTTTATGTCGTTAGGATGTAGTGTACAAGATTTTATTGCAAAGCTGTTTGCTGGAGTTATTTCAGTCACTAGTTGTCTTTGCGTGTCACGCTGTGCGGTTTGGATTGACAGATTTGTCTGTCCCCTGCTTTTCGTTTTGACTTATTAATAATGACAACCCAGAAAGGAGAGAAGAGGAAGAAAAAGAAGAAGGTGTCCAACACGGACACACTCCAGGAGCAGAGAAAAAATAAGAAGGAGATGGAGTTCGAGCTGAAACTCGCCAAAGAGAAAGAAGAGATGTACGAACGAGAGAAGCAGCTCAAGATCAATCGTCTGGTGCAGGAGGTACGAATGGAGGGGGATTAAAGAACAAATATTAAATTCACGTTGCAGTTTTGTCAAACTGTTTAAAGCTTGGTTAATCGATTGAGTGTGTGGAGGGCCGACTCATTTTGTCTGACGCTGCACCAGGTTTCAGAGACGGAGAGGGAGGACCTTGAGGAGTCAGAGAAAGTGCAGCACTGGGTGGAGCGTCTTTGTCAGACTCGGTTGGAGCAGATCTCGTGCGTGGAGAACGAATCGCCAGAGGTACAGAGTGAGACCACCTCTCTCATAACCTCTCCACGCTGAGAGCTCCTCTATTGTCATTTGTTGTTCCATGTAATGTTGCACTATATGCCATAAGCCATTTGTCATTTCTGTCGTATGAGCACGAATAGCCTTGATGCTATGACAGATGACAAATAGGCATCCCGACACAAAGCTTAGGTGGTTATCAATTCTCAATTGATTGTGTGGTTTGACATTCAGTCATTTGTGCAAAGCAGGGAACTTTAACCTGCAGCTAAACATAATGTTTTAGCAGGTTAAATGAGTTGGACTTTACAAGACGGAACAGGAACATTAAATTATTGTAATTTTTGTGAGAATTAAGACCGTGCGGTGTATTTCTCGTTTCACTCTGACTTTAAGCTCTCTCCGCCCCGTTCTCCTGCATCTGAGCCCACGGTGAAGCGTTTCCCTGGCGGCCTCCACCTGGCCACCACCGATCTGGACGACATTAACCTGGACGACGTGGATCAGAGCCTGAGGGGTCCTATGAAAAGACTCGCCCCCACCCAGCCCAGCTCTAGCCAGCCTCCGCCTCCCTTGCCTCTCCCTCCACCCTCACCCAAGCTGAACCCTACCATCCCTAACTACTCTCCCCCTTCCTCTCGAGTGTCTCCGCAGCGCCAGCCCCCTTCTCCACCCGGCGCTAGGAAACCTCCCTCCACATCTACTATGACCAACAGAGGGCGCAGGCCTCAGCCGCACCATTCCCAACCCTTGCGCCCACCACCCTCCCAGCACCCCGCCCCCTCTCAGTCATCTCGGCCTCCTTCGTCCCCTCAACCTGCTCCGCGGCCTCCTCCGCCACCGCCGCCGCCTCCACCACCACCTCCTCCTCCTCCCCCGCCGCCTCCACCCCCACAGCACTCTCAAGAGCGAGGAGGGTACCGCCAGCATCATCCCCATCAACTTCAACACCCTCCCAGTCCTCCGGAGCACAGGAGCGAGTGGGAGACAGGTGGCTATCTCCCCAGGGGGGGCATTTACTCGTCCAACACCAGTGAAATGTCCTACCCCCCTAGCCCCAAGGTTAGAGTTCCTCGTGATATGAAGAGTGATGTTTGCTTTTCACGTTGATTCCAAGAGGAATCAATGCAGAGTTGAGAGTTCAGTCATTTTCAGTAGCTGCTGTAGTTCAGATTCTGTGTGCATGTTGTGTTTTATGCACATTAAGCCCACCTGAACTAGACATTTAGTTTGTTGCTGGTATTTGTTTGTAGCTGTGTGTTTTGTTGCATGGGATGTTGCATGATGCGTGAGGTATTGGCGTGCTACGGTATCTTAACTCTGCGTGTGTTCGGATTCTGCCTCCAAAGCTTATCTAGTGCATGGCGACTGACACTTGAGCTGTGATATCTAAGAGGCCGAGATGCATCAGGGTGTGTTGCAATGATATTCCTACAGTGCTCTTTTTGTGCCAGAGGACTGAAAGATTCATTGTGTTTTACTACGGTGCAGGTGATGAGAAATACCTCCCATGCCAGTCATATTTCTACTTCAAGCAGTCCTCTGGTGAGTCTATTCCTGTAGAAGCCATGTCAACTGCTGCAGCTGTGTTTTTGTTTGGCCTGAAAATAATGAGATTCGTTCAATACATTACATTATATAATGCTACCAAATGAATGACTCCAGTCAATGAAGATGTATTCAGTGCAAACCAACTGTTACTTGGACACACGGTCTTTCACAAATAGCAATTAGCTCCCAGCCCCCCCAACCAGAGGCGTCAGATGGGCCCTGTCATGTCCAAGCCTGTCATGCTGCCGCAGTCGCAGACTCAACGACCAGATCCACACAGACCAGCCCTCCGCTCTGATGCCCTGGTATGAAACACACCACACTGCAGTCACCCCCCCCCCCACCCCCACCCTCTGCGCAAAACCCCGCATCCACAGTAATAGAGCCATAAAACATTCTGACATCTGACACGGCCGGTCGTCAGCTGACTGCAGTGTTAATCTCTGCCTCATTTTCGAGCCCTGGTGGGTTTCCCAGACTGAAAACCAGTCTGTGGCTTTTAGATTGTGCAGGTGACCAGTTCTCCTTTCCTGACACAAGCTGACTCTTCTACTCCTATAGTAGCTTTTTGCTTAGAGACATAGTGACACCTGAGCTGTAGAGTCACTAACCTCTACCTGTGTAGCTGGAGGCGAATGTCATTGTGCATGCTAAATTTAGATGCTGTATCAGGAGATGCTATAAGTAGCTGTAAGTATAAAAGCTACAATAAGCTAGCTTTAACTGTAGCTGCCCATGGCTTTACTTGTGAGTGTTTGATGGATTTGGAACTATTGTCATTATCATATAATTCATATCTGCTGCAGTATATTAGCACTAATGATTCTGCTCCTGTGCTCATGTGTATCTAGATAACAAGGCCACTAATAGTCTATTTGTCTTTTTGTCAACACATCCTATATAAAGACCAGGGGTGCACCGATCCGATATTGGGATCGGATATTGCTGGATCGGGGATCGGAAAAATTAACAGATCCATGGGCCGATCCAGTTTTTCCTCCGTCGCAGCAGATCCTACATCATTCGTTAGCAGCACGTGTGTCGCATGCTGGAATGAGTTGGAGATCCTGTGTAGTAGTCCAGTAGGTGGCGGTATATGTCGTGAAGATATGATCCGCCATTAAACAGAAGCAGAAGACGAACGTGAGCATTTAAGCAACATGGAGCGAGCCAGAGTCGAGATATTTCACGCTTGCCACGCTAACTAGTTCTACAGCTGTTTGCAATGTCTGCATAGACATACATATAATGTATTACTAACAAATAAATAAGTATTCAGTACATTACATCTATGTTATTTTGTCTTAGTTAGGAAAGTAATGTTTAGTTAGGAAAGTCTGGTGCCTTTAGTTTCTTCTACATGGTGGAGGGAAGGTATGCAGTTTATTATTAATTCAACTATGGTATCAGATCGGTATCTGGTATCGACAGATATACAAAGCCCAGGTATCGGTATCGGTATCGGGACTGAAAAAGTCGGATCGTGCATCCCTAAAGACCATATCCAACAATTAATTGATCTACTAACATGCATTTACTTAGTAGGACTGTATGTAGAATATGCATTTTCCTCTGTGTTTCTTTACTGGTTCTATCTTTGTGCTTACTTTGAGCGAGATGCTGCAGCACGTATACCTGAAACTAACAATTTAGTCAGCTGAAAATGGATTAATATATTCCATGATGCATGAGCCACAGTTTACACAGTTTATTTAGAAGTTACAGTTTGTCTCAGGCTTTTATTATAATAAAAGTTGTTAAGCTGAGACAAAAAAAAAGCACTTTCTGAGTTTTATAGTGTTTTATGGACCAGATTAGAGAATCATACTCCAGTGTGTGTTAGCACACTGTGATGTTTCTGCTGGATGTAATAGAGCCTACTTCTGTTTGACCACACCTCTAATTAGTGGCTACATTTACATGGACCTCTTCAACCTAATTGAACTAACTCTGTATAGAGTTTCCAACCTAACCATTATAGAAGTTATAGAAGATGGTCTGATAGGATGTATCGTATGTGTTCACATTGCACAAAACATCAGTCAGAAGCGCGTGTCTTTTTTTTTTGTGCAGAGTGGTACTACCTGCCATGGAGCTTGAAATATATTACGGAAGAAGTAGCTTTATCCCAACCAAAGAGAAACAATCATCGATGGAGCATTCATTTTTCAACACCACTCTTTTCAGTCCAATTGGGGAACAACACGAGGCATTTTTACTCTGATTTAACTGTTCCTCAAATTGTTCGTGTCCACAGCAGCTGTGGTGAAGTCGAATAGACTTCAAACTTTGAACCAGAGAGGGCAGTAACACGCTGCTGTTCAAAAGCAAGAGTGGACTTATGGTCTTATTAATAAATATATGTATATTCACTAAAAGCATACCTGGTTTTTGTTTTTTCAGCCTCCGGAAATGCTGAAACGGATGGTTCCTTTCAATTCGTCCTTTAAATCAAACAACAAACAACAAGTAATCCAGATCTCCCCCATCACAGTCTCTGTTACTCTGAGTGCTTTTCTCCCGCTCTTCTTCTTCTTCTTTTTTTGTTCCATTCTCACACATCAGGTTTTCCTGATGGTTGGATGGAACCTCAGTGATGACTGTCCTTTAGTTTTAATTATGTACTCTCTTTATTGGTTGTGTCACAGTCTCTAGATCCAGTTTTGTAGTTTACGCATGACTGCGCTTTATTGATTTGGTGCAGACATAGTAATGTGGACGTGCAATGTGGGGAGACATGTCACACTCTTTTAGTGTTTTAGACTAAAATAAGCAAGGGAGCTGTTGTATCCCTAGCCCTAATCCGGTACTTTCACTTTACTTAGACTCGGTCTGTTCCATTAGATTTATGTCTCCAGCCACAACAGCTAAAAGCAAACGTTACAAATGACTTAATTTTTTATGTCCACCTTTGAGCATCTGGATAACCACGGGAAATTAGCTATTAGATTAATGGGTGTTTATACTTCATGGAGAAAATGGCTGTCTGAGTCATCATAGGTGAATAAATGTGATGTTGTTTTTCCAAGAACTTCGTTCTGTTTCCTTCCCCTTCCCTCGAAATTAAATAGCTGTCGTCTTCGGTCAGAATGATTAGGGCTGATTTTCTGTGTGTGTGTGTGCATGCTACTGTGAATTATTCCTGCCGTTATTGAATTAAGGGGGGAGGCTATAAAAGCCGCTGTGCTTTTTTGAATTGATGACTGCGAGTGTCTCCATGGTTTCGCTTTTATTCAGGGCAGCGTTAAGCCTTTAACGTAGAACTGATTGTCAAAGGAAATCTGGCCAGCGCTTCACACGGGGACTTGTTACACGGCTCATGTTCAAAGAGACGTTCTGTTTATGCACTTGCTGTGACACTGATCAGCTTTAATGAATTGCATGTGGATTCTCTTTTAGGGATTTCAGAAATATGAAGATGAATTTGATCCCTACTCCATGGTATGGTATATGCACAAACACAATTAATCTTCTACAGCATGTGGAGCAGTTGATCAAACTGTCACTGCTGATCAGTATTAAATTCCAGGGTTTAAGAAGTAATATAGTTGTACTTAAATAAGTTTAAGAAGCTTGTGTCCTAGTCCATTAATCAAACATAACAAGTTAGGACTAATGATATAGCTTCTGTATAAATAAGAAAGACTGACACATTGCTTTACAAGTGTCCTCTTTCTGAGCTGCAGTCTACTGTTTATGCATACATCCATGATTTATAACCTCTATTATTTAAGCTTTTTTTTTTTCTTTCTAAAGAAGCCATTCTTTATGCTACACCTTGTTTTTTCATCATCAATCCTTCATTAACAGTTCTCCGCGGACCAGATAGCCGGCCGAGATGTGAGATTGCTGAGAATCAAAAAGGTAGTTGCAGCCTTCGCTTCAGATAACTGTTTTATTGATGGGATGAATTTCTCTTAATGCTTTTTACGGTGAGATATTCTAAAACATGACTGATGGTGGTGTTTTGTTTGGAAGTTTGGACAGCTTGACCTGGCTCTGGAGGGGGGAGCAGACTCTCCTCTGGGAAAGTTGGTGGTGTCGGCAGTGTACGAAGGTGGCGCTGCCGATAAGCACGGTAAGCTCAGTTCGTAATTTCCATATCCAAGTTTTTTTTTCAGGAGTTGTTAAACTGTGTACATTTTGTTTACTCACCAATTTGCTTTCAGAGATATTTTAAATATTTCATGCACGTTATTAAGGAATGCACCAAAACGAACACAGAAAAGATAGAAAGTCCATCCAATATACCCAAAGCTTTTGGAGTATTACATGTATACAGAATGTCCTTGTATTTGTACTTTAGTATTACATCTGTGTCTCCTCTGTGTGTACTAAACGTCTCTGATGTGTGCGTTTGCAGGAGGTATTGTCCCCGGTGATGAACTCATGGCTGTGAACGGGAAGATCCTGATCGATGCTTCACTGAACGAGGGGCAAAACTCCCTGGCTCGAGCCTGGAACAGCGGAGGGGTATTAGTTAGATTTTGAAAAAACGTGCTATTATTAACCGGTGTAGAAACAATAGCTGGATGTTTTATTGATTATTCAGTAGTTGAACGCCCTTGAACGCTGACTGAGTGATTGTAAAGGTTGCAGATTCTTTCAGGCTGCTGGAGTTCATACTTGGTGTTGATTCAGTCAATATTTTTGTTTCTACCTTCAGGACTGGATCGATGTTGTGATTGCTGTGTCGCCTCCGAAAGAGTACGAAGATGAAGTGTAAGCAGTTCTATTATTTTTTCAGCATTTCTGGTTCAATTCACATGACAAAAGTAACAATTTAATGGCAACAATAAAGTTGGTTCAGTAGTTTTTGGGACATGTATCTGTGTGTGTGCATGTGTATGCAGCCCTAAGTCAGCATCAGTCAGTCCCACTGTGAACAGAAAGGTGTTTGAAGGCAGTGCAACGCTGTACAGACACGGCTACCTGCTTCAGCACTAAGCCCTCCCTCTCCTCCTCCCACCTCACCCTCCGTCCCGGTAATTGACGTAGTCTTCAAACCTCCTTTTCTCCTCTGCACGTCAGAGGAGATGTTTGGTGTGTTTTTGCTTGGCCCCGTCCAGATTTATTCTAGAGGACATGTGACAGTCTCCCTGTCAATCAGAAGAAATCAAAGAAGAGGTGTATTTTTGTCATATTCATATTTCACTGTCGGAGCTCAGCTAGTTTTCATTTTTTTGTCTATTTAAAAAGCTGCATCGAGGCAACGCTTCCGTGCTATTTGAGACATTTGCGACAAACGCGATCAGTGACCCATCCCACCATATATCTGCCACATCCCAACCCGGCGAACCATTTATAAACACGCGGACACGTGTGGCGTCTGCGGTATGGTCGCATGGTGTCAGGTCATGGACGCTTGTAAAAGCAGCGTAGGACTCCTCCTGCCAGCCTTCAGCAGTTGTTCCGATTGATGTTGCTCCGCGGGACTGTTACATGTTCTGCTGAAACGTAAAGTGTGTCAGAGAAGTAGGCTTTCCAGTTCCTCAACAACAACAACAACAACAACACTCTATAAACCAAAAAACAAAGACATTTTCTGTCCTTAATTACCTTCCGTAACTAGCCTGCATGTGTGTGTGTGTGTTCAGTGTGCAGTGATTAAAGCAAGTGCTCACATTGTTCACTGCTTTTGTTTGGTATAGTTGTACAAAGCAGATCTGACAGCACTACATCTTATTGATCGATTCCTTCTCTCTTCTCCTGCAGGACGTTCTTCTAGTCTCATCTACAGTCTGCCAACAACACTGATCAAGAAGAAGCTTCTTATTCTTAAATTCTTTTGAACACTCGCACACATTCACTTGTAAATGAGCTCAATATGATCTTCTAGGTTTTTTTGTTCTTTGAGATTAACCCTCTGTCTCGTAATCTGTTATCGACGCCCCCGCAGTCAATAAGCATTCCCACCCTCTTGACTGGTTTAAGAAGGGTCCAGTCAATGTTATCTTGTCTCCAGTGAATCCTCTTCCACCTCCGGGAATGTTTGACCTCATTTAGGCACGCAGGGTCACGGTGTGATCTCTTAGGTTATGAAAGAAGTGATCAGCAGCACCTTTGTAATTGGACTTTCTGAAGCCTAATAAAGCACTTTTGAGAGAAAAGAAATGAGGTTTTATTGTGTTTACTGATTTTCTGCTCCCTCTGCGCACACACTTTAAAGGATATTGACATAAAATGAGACGAGGTGTAAATACAAAGCTGCATTTTCAGGGAAAAATAAGAGCTAAGGGCTATGTCAGGTGAATGCATTATGCATAATCTATGGTCAGTGTTCGGCATATAATCCCCATTTAATTTAGACATTTGTTTTTTAAACCTGTATAAAATTAGTATTTGAAATACTTTCAAATCAAATTCTAACTGGTTTGAAATGTTAAAACTATAGTTTTTTGTTTGTTTGCATTCAAAGGACATGAACAGTATTTTACTTATTATAAATTCTTGCTTTCTTTCTGTGAACAACATTATGGATTAGTTTTCCAACCATACGGGCTTGTAATTAAATCTCCACAAGGGGCAATAGTGCACCTTCTTGAATAGCAGGCTGCTCGGGGTAAATGAGAGTCCTGAGTGTGTTTATGATCCCGCTTTATAAGGTTCAATATTATATATAGGTCAAGATTTGTAAACTGTGTGCAGGAGTTTAGATTTAGACTTTAAAGAGAGACAATAAATAAATAATAAAATAAAGAAAAACACTGCGTGCAGTTGAGCATGCACTGTGTCATGTGTGTTGCTTTGCTGGACAGCATCCCACATCCCTATTATATAACAGCTCTGTGCAGTCATCCGCTCCCGGTTCATTGTGGCATACGTGACTTCTGCCCGCTGCGAGTTTCAGCGTCTCATCGACCGCCCTGGAGCGTGGCGTGTTTATGTTGTGCGTGAGTGAAACCCCGTAACCTGTGCGACTCGACGCTTCATGACAAGAGTCCAAAGGTTGCCTTGGGAGATCTGGGTCCTTGTTCTTCAACCTCCACGAACCCGCGTCCTCCTCTTCCTCTTCATCCTCCTCTTCCTCCTCCTCTTCCTCCTCCTCCTCCTTCGCCGGGTTCAGCACCGTGGACAGCTCCACGCCTTTACGCGCAAAAAAAACCCCCGCCGCCCGCAGTCTCGTGGTCAAACACAAGTAGGACAGCGAGAAGTCGGCCGCGCTCTGAACACATGAGAGACGGCAGCGTGGGAGATCGGGCCTCTTTGTTTTCTTTAAACTCGAGCGACGGATGTGACGGTACCGAGGAGTGTTTTTGAAAGTCAGAGAAACGAGGCTGGAGCGATGATCTCACGATACAAACCGGTGAGTGCTGGTGTCACCTGCTCACTTTGATCGATACTTTCAATTTGTCCAATAGGCACAGCTGCTCTGTTAGCATTCATTATACGGCACGGTGTGGTATTATACGCTGCTCTTTCCTGACAGCGTGAATTATTGCTCAGTTGCACACATAAAATATCCAAATATCTGAGTGGAGTCATAAATGTGTTCCTTTAATTGCCTGATATTTCACAGACTAGAGCTGGCTGACGGATTAAGTCCCATATAATGATCCTAAAAGTCATTTTAGGTCACATTTAGGCAATGAATCCTTGTGTGTGCTGTAATGGGATTCGTTCTGGGCTAATTTCTGCAGACGAAAAGTGTGAAACATTGCTGGATTTGCAGCAGGGCTGTTAGAGGAGTGTGGTAACAAACTGTGGCAGCCAGATGTAGAGAGCTTTTTGTGTTTGTTTTTTACAAAGGATAAAGAAAAAACTAAAATACAAAGCAAAAACCCCTCTTTCTCTAGGCGAGTTCTCTAACCCGCTAATGGGATTCACACAGATGCATCAAAATGTTGCATGATTCATCACTCACCTCTTACCCCCACAGATAAACTCATCGCGCTGCTGCAGCCGACACACTCTCGGATGCTTAGCAAGATATATTTGGTCGGCATCTGTCTGTATCTGGGGTTTTATGAGCACATGGCAGAGGCTTGGCCTAAATCTTGCAGCTGCTGTGATATTTAATGGTTTTAAGATTGCGTAATTCCTCACTTGTGCTCCAAAGATAAGGCTACCTTTTTGTTGCTTTGGGTCTCTACTGCTTTGCTGCTTATTCTTTTTATTTCTAAAGGCTGATGCTTTAGCTCTCTCATTCAGTGACCCTTATCTAGGGCACCATGGGTATATAACCTCACCAGTTATCCCATTTGTTGTAAGTAATAATAGTGTCTTCAATTGAGATGCACTCAGAGACAAACCAGTGAGCTACTGACAGACACAAAGCTATTATGTGTTATCTGTTAACTGGTGTAAGTTGTTTGTGGAAAGAAAATATCTGTCTCATTTGCTGTCCAGTGGTATAACTACACAGGAAGTACAGGAAGTGCTCAGACGGGGATGCAGTTGCTCTGAACTCCTCATCTTGGTTGTTGAAATCAATGCCTGGTGTCCCATTTTCTTCTTACTATAAATATCTGCGCTGCCAAAATACCTGATGACCTCCACTGGGCATCCAAACTGTTCATTTTCTCCATTTTCTCCTGTGTATCAGTCCCTTTGTTTCCACTAAGAACAGATTGGAAAGACATGTGGCAGCATTCACTCAGACCATCAAACAATTTGAATATCAATTATTTTAATTGTCCCTAAAAGCTGATTATCTAACTACTCCCTCAAACGCTGCTATCAAAGGAAAATGTTTCCATTCTGCCTGGATTGAACAGTCACTGGTCCCTGAATGAAAAAAAAAATAGTAGTAGGAATCGTAGGGGAAAACTCAGCACACACACTGCTCAAAACTTGTGTCGTGCTGTATGTCTAAAGGCAGCATTTTAATGGATTTTTGGATGAAACATGCGACGTCTGATGGAAAAAGCAAACCTGAGGCGAAACAGACATTTCGAGTTTTAATAAGTAAATGGCAAATGTTTTATATTTCTGGTGGGCCACCATGAATACCCATTGACCTGGGAGCAACACTCATACAACCTGCTCCTTACATTCAAACGTATCTCCTTACTGTGGACACGTGAAGGTCAACACAGACTGGCTTTCATTAAACAACCAGTCAGTCGTCAAGTAAAGGCCATGAGTGTGTCACTGATGGATGGATTATTAAAATCTGCTCCCATGTGGTCTGTGCTGATCCAGCTGTACAACTCAGCTGCTGCTGGCTGCGGGGGGTTCTCTCCCCACAGGACCAGACGCACAATGCATCCATCCCATGGACACATAAATATTTGATGCTGCTATTTTTCATGTGTGCAGCAGGCTGCTGTGCCCTCCCCGGGCTTAAAATGTTGATAAATAAACGAGGGGTAGAATTATGTAAGTGGCGAAAAGCCCGGTGTTAGGATTTAGATCATGAGCGCTTGCTCATGCCTCACACGTACCTCGGTGTGACGTTTGCACCGTTCATCCAGCAGCTGTACCGCCATGTCTCTCTCTCTCGCTCGCTCCCTCTCTCTCGCTCGCACTCATCATTCGCTGTTCCCTCCAGTCCGCATGCTCCTACCTTTAGCGGCTCTGTTGCTTAGTCCTCCAGCCTGCCTGCACACTCTGCCCCCTTCGCTCTCGTCTCCCAAAGTCGACTTTGCGCGCTCGTTTTGCAAAGAGACAGGAATAGCAGGTGCACTGCAGAATGCCTTCGCTGCTCTAGCTCTAGCTGTGTGTGTGTGTGCTTGTGTGTGTGTGTGAGCGATGTGAGGCTGTCTGAATGCATTCCGGAGGAGCCGTGCAGCGCTGTGCACACGTGAAGATTCAGCCTTAGAGGATGTCTGCAGACTGCAGGCAGACGGGATGCAGATGTTTCTCACCAGCATGGCCGGGAAAGCTGCTTAGACTATCAGAGAGGAGAGGGAGCTGCTGCACTGGACTGTGACTGCCTCTGACCCTTTCTTCCTCCCCTCCTTTTCCTCTGCCTCCTCTCTTTTACTGGAGCCGATATTTGGGAGCTGGATTAGAGAGGGAACAGGAAGGAGGTCACTTTGGGAATTACCGGGAAACACTGAAGACGCAGTCAGTGTTCCCTTTGAAAAGACGACATGCTCTGAGAACCTCTTCCTTTTAAATCTCTCCGTCTCTCCTCTGTCTCTCGTCCTTCTCCCCTCCTCCTCCTCTTCCTCTTCCTCCGGCCGGTTCCTCGCAGAGTCCCGGCTCCACCATGTCCTTGGCGTTCTGCGGGAGCGAGAACCACTCGGTGGCCTACAACGTGGACGGCGGTGTCCTGAACAACGGCTGTTTCCTGGACGCGCTCAACGTGGTCCCACATGTCTTCCTCCTCTTCATCACCTTCCCCATCCTCTTCATCGGTGAGTGTCGCCGGGAGCCCGTTTATCCCACATCTTCCTGCACCGACCACACACACACACTCAGCACTCACGGGTGGTGTGTGTGTCGGCGCAAATCCACGTAGATTGATTGGTTTCAGCACGTTCTCTATTTGCCCTTCTCTGCTTTCTGTCGGCTTGTTTATATTTGCTTGTGTTCTGTGAGCTATTTTATGATACTATCTTTATATACCATGCACTTTGCACACATTTATTAAGTAGAGAGTATATTGACTGTGCATTTCATTCATTGAAGTAAAACACCGACAAATATCTGCAGCTGTGGGGGTTAGCCTCTTGACTGGCAGGACAAGATTACACAGTTATTGAGATGTGAGTGTGTTTCAAGCATATGAGTGCTCTGACAAAAGGTAATCGGACGCTGGCATTGAGTTACACCTCCTTTGCTCCCCTCTCTGGCTCCTGGCCATTATATTATATCACCGCCGGTGTGTGACTGACCAGCTCTGCACCGCTGCACACGCTTTGCTGCACACGCTTTGCTGCTACACGCTCCTGCGTCTTTATCTGCCCTCTCATGTCAGCGTGCGGGCGTCCATCATTTTGAAGTGGGGCAACACTTTGTCAGCCCACCGCTTTGTTTTGACACCGTCTCCGTGTCCCTGTCATCCACTGCCTTTGGGAAAGTGGAAGAGCATGCACAACCTGCTGGGCTGTTTTCTTTGCTTTTCTTTGTTTGAAATGACAGCAGCCTAGACACAGATTGATACAGTGCATGGTCCTTTTCATTATTTTCTGACATTTTATTGACTGTGTGATTAATCGGGTCGACATTTAGCAGAACAACCAAACAATGCAGACTCCTGCTTCAGTGTCATTTCCATCTATCTTTTATCTTGACGTTGCAACATGGCTGCTTTGACCTGAGCTAAAGATTCCTCTGCATGCGGAATCGTCCTTTAAATCCTTAAATGTTTCTGTTTGTCACAAAATATGGCTACTTCAAGCCAACAGGGGCTTAAGGTGGAACGGCGAAAACACCCACTAAAAGGGCAGTGTGACTGTGTTGTTAGAGGATGACCCAGCTGCAAGCTGCAGGGATTCCTCTCTCTCCTCCTGTCACACTGAGCCGAAGTCATTTCACTAACAACTTTGGCACCAAAGACAAACCTCAGGGGTGTGAAAGCTTTTCTGTTTTGCTTGAGTCACTTGACAAAACCTCTTAAGCCAGGGTCCTGTTTATATAGTATAGTCTGCACTCCATTTTGCCCTGCAGCCAAGCAAGGTTTTGCTCTTTAGAGTGCTGGCTTGTGAGGTTACCTTGTCACACCAGGGCTGCTAGCATACATGTCTACTATGGATACATGCACAGCAACACCTTTATGAGACAGTTTGCTTTACAGCTGCAATCAGAGAGAAACACTGTCTTCTATACTGCAAACAAGTCCACAAGAAATCCAGCATTTGAGCATTTGCCAGATTATGAGTTAACACTGTGATTGTATTTACTGTATAAACTACAGTTCTTTAGCAAGGAACGAATCTG
The DNA here is from genome assembly GCA_005024645.1 of Planiliza haematocheilus. NCBI lineage: Eukaryota > Metazoa > Chordata > Actinopteri > Mugiliformes > Mugilidae > Planiliza > Planiliza haematocheilus. Next base: position 7,960,629 of record SRSE01001415.1, on the reverse strand, counting down.
CACGTGTGAAGAGATGAAGCGATGAAAAGCATCCCAGCCTTGTGCCAGCACTTCACAGTGAGATAAACTGCAAAGGTGCCAAGAGTCATCTTTGTAATTTTGTGAAAATGACAACGGTGGCAAGAATTAATAACGTAAATGACACTTTGAGGACGGAGTCATTTTACATTAACGTCTGGGCGGAGAGAAACATCCGTCTGAGTGAATGAATGCGGGATAAAGGACGAAGACATTACACTCAAAGTGAGAGCTCAAATAATTGGCTTAGGGGGTTTCAGGCTGGCTGCTGTTGAGCCACTCTCGATGCCTTGCCTGCCAAGAACCAGCAATGTAATTACAGTGATTTCTTCAACTCCTGAAAGTTATCTCTGGCCGTCTGCCAACTTTTAGTTTACCTTATGCAAGATATTCAGCCAACTGTGAGCATAAGGCCACTTTGTCATGTAGCTCAGGATGTACAAGGAGCTATAATTCAAGGCAGGGTAATTTTTCTAGCGTGGATTTATGGCTAAGAAAGAAAAGAAAAACGACTACTGTCATCTTGCTCGTGTAATCTCTCGTCCGTGTGTATTTAAAATGAAACACACTTTTTTTGTCTTTTTACAGGTTGGGGCAGCCAGAGTTCAAAGGTCCACATCCACCACAGCACCTGGCTTCACTTTCCCGGCCACAACCTGCGCTGGCTCCTCACCTTCGTCCTGCTCTTCATCCTCGTATGTGAGATTGCAGAGGGCATCGTCTCAGATGGGTATGTACAGGGTGCTAATAATCTAATCGCGCAGCTTCATTAGTATGTATGGGTGCTCACCTTTAAATGTTTTGGTGTATTCCACTTTGAAATAATCGCTGACTGGACGTGGCAGACGGGTACCTGGTCAGGGCGCCCACCTATCACTTAAAGTGACCACGCCCATAAACCGCACCCTTTACGCATAATTTTAAGCCTAGAATAGCTACTACTATCTCAGCCAAGACAGATCCAACCAGGACTAAAGTAAATAAACAAATGTAGCATGAACTATAAAGATAATAGCATGTTGAAAATACATGGTATATGGTCAGCTTGTGGAGCAGGCTGAGTCCTTCAAATACATGGGAACTAAACTGGACAACTGCCTCTCCTTTTCCCAGTGTGCAGACACCATTTTCAAAAAATCTCAACAGCATTCCACCTGCTAATGAATAACGACCTTGAACGTCAGCGTCCATGTTTCAATATGGTTTACGAGTCTCTTATTGAATCCATACTCACCTTCAACATCTCTTCCTGGTATGGACTCCTCACATCTAGAGACAAGCCTGAACTTGCCCGTGCAGTTAACCACGGCTAGCAAAATAATTGGAGCGCCACAAATCCCCTTCTCAGTGGGTCTGTGATCAGGAAAGCCATCCTGATCTCAAAAGACCCCTCTCACCCTCTCCACCACTGCTTTCAGATGATGTTGCCATCAGGCAAACGTTATAAGGTTCCACTGGCCTGGAAAAACACCTTAAAAAAATCTTTCAATCCCCCCCTAGAATAACCACCCTGAAGAAACAGAAAAAGACGCATGCTGTTGTTAACAGCCCCTCTCGTTATTGTTGAAGACTGTTTGTTTCGTTAACCGAATAATTTCCGTCATTGCCGTTTTTTTTTGTTTAAAAAAAACTGACGGAAAAATCTTGAGGCCACCTGTCATTTTGACAGATTGCAATTCACACACCTGGCCACTTGGTGGCGAGTGACGTTATTAATTGACTCGTCTCTAATCGCAGTTTGCGTTTACAAACATTGCGGAACTTTTGTCAGTGTACGAATTCCTGGTACACCGAATACACTGATACACACGGCAGAGCTCGGCTAACGGCGGCTAACGGCCATGCTAACGGCTACCAAAATGGAGGAATTGGATGAAAGCCATGATGAAAGTACGTTGCTGGGACCGAGGGAAGGAGGAATACCTAATGCATCCACGGTGTGGATTCTGTTCAGCTTGTTCGAACTGAATATTAATTGAAAATTAATGAAAATGACTGAATTGAATTAATGAAAATGCTATTGAATATGTCATTACTATCATTTTAAAAAAACTGAATAGACGGTTAAAAATAGATTATGACGGGATGACCCTGTCAGTTAAAATGACAGACAACGAAAATAGTCTTGCGTATCCTCTAGTTTGGTTACTGCATATGTATCAATATATTTTTGGTCTATTTTATAATCTTCAAAATGTTTTTGTGAGCCTGCCGAAGACGAATCTACATTCAATGCTGAATATAGCATGCATTTACTTTAATATTAGCATGTAGCGCAAGCTAGCAAAAATATTACCACTGATGTAGTTTGAAAAAAAGTTTAGTTTTATGTCTTGCGTAGCATTTCTGAGCATTTCTAAATATCCCACTTTTACACGACGTGAAACTGAATATCCTCTGTCTATTTTTTTTTGGCAGTTCAGGAAGTATAGCTACTTAATTAGCCTTAAGCGGCTAAGTTTTGTCTAGCAAGTTGTTAACGAAACAGTTTTTCTTGATTAAAACAACAAGGTAGTCTTTTAGTTTACAATATTTAAAAGAAAACTCCTAAATGGTGTGTTTTCAGCCTTATACAAAAGCAGCTAAGAGTTAACTGCAGCTAGCAACAGTGATGCTCTGTCTACTCTGTTGCTGGCTGTAGTTAAAACAGTTTAAGATTTATAGTTTTATTTATCACAGATTTAAACAGGTAAGAAATCACATGTTAACCTAAAAGAAGTACGAACATTGAACTTCATCTTTACATGTAAATACAGGGATATATTTACTTTTAAGCTACAGTTACAACCTAAACAGCCCGATGTAGAGCAGTCCTGCCCAAAAGGTTTGTATAAACTACTCTGACATGTAGTTTACTGTATATAAGATATATCTTGTATAGTTTCTGTGGAAATGCAATAACATTACATGTAAGAAATGCAGAAGGCTTTATGTACTTTATGTAAAATTTTATTCCTAGTCACTTTTTTTTCATATATTTTTTATATAGTTTTTGTTTTGTATATTTCAATGTATGTCACTGCTACTGGGTGCTGAATTTCCCCTGGGATTAATAAAGTATCTATCTATCTACCTATCTATCTATCTATCTAAAACATAATTTATAGTCAAGTGTCTTAAACTTATCCCTGAACAAGTTTAAAAAGAAGGTAGCATCTTTTGCCCATGTGCAAATCTTTTAATTGAGCTTAACTCTGTGATTTTATTTTGTCATGTTTTTATGTTATTTCCTGTTAAAACCGTGTTGCTGCCACTCTTGGCCAGGTCTCCCTTGTAAAAGAGATATTTGATCTCAATGGGACAAACCTGCACGCGCCAGTCGGCAAACGGCTTCACCACCAGCCAGGACATTACGGTCCGAGCCAAAACTCCGTATCTGTGCTCCATTTCTCGCCATTATAAACTGAAACAGGCTGCAATTACTTCTCCCTGAACTGCAGGACAGATCTGTGTTTTGTTCGGCTAAATGGAGCAGGAGGAGCGAGTGTCAATGAAATCCAACGCAGTGTTTGCACATGACCATCAAGTGTGTATGTTTGCTGTTTCTGTGCCTGAAAACAGAAATGGGACAGGATAGTGCCAATAAGTGTGTGCTCATATTCAAAACCTGCCTTCTCGTGTTTTTGCCACTGAGGTAAATGTCAGCCGTTAATGACATCAAGGGAGCCGCAGCTGGATGCACAATCAATTTTCCTCTCTGCGGAGCCTCTCCGTCCTGTTGTCTAATGTAGTGGGCCCGTGCGTAACTCCAGTCCAGTAAACAGTGAGGATTACTGTTTATAAGCTGTTCCTGCAGGCTGGAGGGCAGAGTGGTTGCGGCTGATGTGAACACAAGAGCTCTCCATCTGCTTTCCTCTTCACTGGGCGTTTTGTGCAGACCTTAGTGCTGCACCGAGGCAGAGGCAGAAATGATTGCTCGTGTCTGTACGTGTTGTAAGTGTGTGAACTTGTGTGCTAATGAGGCACCTGCCAGATGCGTGGGCATTTTTTAAAAGGCTTCCATAACATTTTGTAGCATTAGACAAGACTGTGTGGTTAAACATTATAAATCATGCTGTTTCTGGTATATACAGTCAGCTTTCTCTAACCAGTTCCTTGTTGACATTCATCTGCAGGTTCAACCAGTCCCCCCATCTTCACCTGTACATGCCTGCGGCGCTGGCATTCATGGCCGGCATCACCTCTATAATCTACTATCATAACATTGAGACCTCCAACTTCCCCAAACTACTACTAGGTACAGTATTCTTTAATTCATCTACTTTTATGTTTGGGTTTAGGTGTCTTCGCTGAAATCTTATACCAAGTCAGTGTTTCAAACAGGACTCTAGAGGTTTTTATAGCATCACAATTTGATTATGTCTTGTGTAATCATTACTGAATCATGATGAGGGCTTGTAATACAGGATTCTTTGAACTTTTTATGATTTAATTCAGAACAGCTCATTAAAATACACTGAACTCCTTCAGTGGCATGATACATTAGTAAGATTTTGGGTAATGGCACCAGTGCAGTCATTTTACAGCTGAACGGTGCACGACCTTCAGATAAGACTGTGAAATGATTGAGGTCATTGTCATCAGGTGGAATTGTTCAGGTGTGGGTGGATTTTAATTATGCATTTGAACCATCTGCAGTTTGCATATTTAGCGCAGCAAGCTTTTACCGTATCCCCCGTTTGTTAATGACATTTGATAATGATACAGTCGTGATAATATAATCCTTGTCCATTCGCATCCTGCAACGCCCATGTTTGCTCGGTCGCCCTGCTGCTACTCCTCAACTGTTCATGTTCATCTCATGCTTCATTAACTCATCTGTGGGCAGCCTCCTTTGGCTCCTTTAGGTCTCCACTTTACAGCTAGACAGAAGTGAATCTTCTAACGTGAGACTCTGATAACTATCATCACGCCGCAGTGGTTCTTCATTACAAAGATGGTGAATATGAATCTGCTGCAAAGTCTGACCACTCGATAGGTTTCCTTGTTACCTGGAAGTGTAACCAGTCATTTTCCCTCAGTGTCCTCACAACCAATCTCTAGATATTTGCCATAAACCTGCTAGACTGACATGGGGTGATGCTTTCAAAAAAGAAAAATCCTCACTGAACAAAGACTTGCCTGCTATTGGCTGGTTTATATGTTTTAACCTTGAGAGCTGCTGGACACACATCGCTGATGGGTGTTAGAGAGGTGTAAGAGAGGAGGAAAGGGAGAAGACAGCTGTGAGACGAGGAAGGAAAAAGAAGTAGATAGTATAGAGCACACATCAGAGTTAATATCTTGTTGTTGCAGCTGCAGGAAATTTCATATCAAATAATGCCTGTATTTCTACAATACACTCACTAACCTGTTTTCCTACATAGGGAGTTACTACGACAGACCATAGCTCTAATGTCGGTCTGTATTGGAGTTATTCTCTATTGGGCTTTTCTGGTGATTTATTGCGTGTTTGTGATCCCTGATAAATCTCCTCAGCCCTGCTGATCTACTGGGTGCTGGCCTTCATCATGAAGACCATCAAGTTTGCCAAGTACACGGAACATGGCATCGGCCCCAGACAGCTACGCTACTGCATCACGGGACTGTTAGTGCTGCTGTATGGACTCCTGCTGGCAGTAGAGATCAACGTCATCCTGGGCAGGGTGAGTGTATGTGTGCAGGCATGTGTAATCATCTAATTGTAGCCTGGTTTTAGATGTAGTCACCTCTGCCGGTTTTCGTCTGAAATCCTCATGGCTCCAGTTTGTCTGTGAGCGCCGAAGGTGCCAAAAGCGGGATAAAAATAATTGGGATGCAGTGATGCTACTTTTTTCTCCTTTGAGTGACAGCACACAGACAGCAAATATTGCTGTCATATGAATGATAGCATGCAGTCATGTTCCTTCTGAGTGACACATTTCTAAAAACAAAGATAAATCCAGTAGTGAGAGTTTACAGCCAGAATAAACCACGATTGCAATTTTAATTTAAATGGCAAAATGGATTATTTGTCCCTTGATGTTGTCCATGCATTAAAATGAAGGAAAATCTGAAAACATGACTGTATCTAAAAGCCTGAGTGCACAGAGCATTGGCAGGAGCCAGTCCACAAATGACCAACAACATCCAGAAGGCACAAAAAAATGAGTGCTTCAATTTGTGAGTCACCATTCTGCACACAAGCAAACCCACTATGTCTTGTACAGTAATGTGACTAATCACCAGTTTAAAGGCTCCTGGTATTAAACCAAACTTCCCTCTGTAGTCGTAATGTTCTCCTACTGGCATTAGTATTAAGCTGTTATGGGGCTGTTTACATGCTTTCTGTAGGACATGTGCAGTATTACGCAGCACTAGGAATGTGTTTTTTTGGCCAGACATCTTTGAAATTAGGTTCCACAACACATTGCAGTCAGCTCTTGTCCTTTCATCAAATAAATATAGCAAATGAACTATATCGTGTTTATATACTACATACACTTTTAATGCACAGAGAAGCTACACCAGGCACCATTTTTGATTCTCGCTTCAGTTTCTCCCTTACACAGCTGTAAAATTTCTCATTTTGGGATAGTAAACTTAAAAACGTTAAAAGTTCCCAGCGTCATGAAATACTCATAAAGCCTCTCCAGCCTGACATCTGGCCCATATGTCGTCCAGACTTAAATGTGACTAAAATTGGATCAGCAGTGTCTTTAAAACTCATTTCTCAGAGAGAAAAAAAAGAGCTTTATCTAATGTCTCTATAATTTTTGTGATCCCCACGCTGGTCATGTTCATGGTCGTATCTTTTAAGTATTCAGCTTTTGACATTTTCAGCCTTGAAATGTCAGATCAGTGTACACTTTTTATGTCTCTATCCTCTGGACAATTTTGTCCAGATCTGTCCAGTGTGTTTATCTCCGTTAACCTCTTTTCTGAGCACACATCTGTGAGAGAATCAGACTCCCCTGGGTGAACAGCAAAGGAAGTGATCTTCCCATCATGCCTTGCACCCAGCCTGCTGACGCTCCATTTGTTACAGAGCATTTATGGCCTCTATTGTACGGATTTAAGTGTTCTTGTTTAGATTAAATAGTATTCAGGCGATTAAATATTTTAATCACATTTTCAGTAATCCATTCATGACTTGTATTGTTTGGCCCCGACTCACAGAAACTGCTGGTCCTTCTGCATGTCTAATCGCGTTAATTCATTAATTCACAATGAAACAGACAAAACCACAAAAACAGAATATAGGACTTGATGTTACTTATGTGAATTATTAATAGCACAATGTGCCAATATTTTTTTTTGTAGCTTATTATTCTGCCAGTCCTTAACCTAGTTTCGACAACGCTTGAAAACGCACTGCTCATCTCTTCTGGCAGTTTTGTCTCCTGATACCACTTTGAAAAACTAAACTCCACAGCATCACATATACTCCTTGTATTCAGATAATAGTAACACATAGAAATCAACAAATGAGCTTCACCAAAAGTCAACAATTGCCATAGCAGTGTCAGGCAGCCTCTAATTAAGAAACATTTGTGTTTCAGCAGCTATAGTTAAGAATACTAATAATAGTCTTTCCTTTCCATTTCCTTTATTTTGTTTCTCTTTTGTATGTGTAAATTATAGTTATCAAAGACGAACAGATGTTTTTTTTTATATTTAGCCTTAGTTTTCAGCTCAAACCTCTTCTTTCCGCCGCAGCGCTACATGTGCTTCGCAAATCCGCCAGAAGTGAAACCTCCCGAAGACCTCCAGGACCTCGGTGTTCGTTTCCTGCAGCCCTTCGTCAACCTGCTGTCCAAAGCCACCTACTGGTGGATGAACACCTTCATTACCTCTGCTCACAGACGACCCATTGACCTGAAGGTCATCGGCAAACTGCCTATTGCGATGAGAGCGCTCACGAACTATATCAAGCTCCGTAAGGCCTTTGAAGATCAAAAGGTTAGTAAATCCTAGTGGACTGTTGTTAGGACTGATCATCGTAATTTATAAAACATTGTGTGGAAGCTTCAAACACACAGACATTAAAGGTGAATGCCTATTCAGAGTATTGACTATTATGAATAAATAGTGCACGTCCTTTCTGTTAGGACAGCCAGTGTATGTGATTTTTCTCCACCACATCTTGACATGGTGAAACTCAAAACCATCTCTGCCTTCCCCGTGTGATTGTGGCTGAATGAATGAATGAGGCTGTCTCAGGCGCTGGTGCAGATGGCCACAGGGACTTTGCCAAATTGAGTGAAAATAATTCACCCTTTCTTTCCAAGTTAATTATTGAGCCTTTTGTATAAATGCATAAAGCAAATGTCGGCACATACAGAGTTCTTGATGCTTATTTCAATCAGGCATCATTGGGCAAATTTTCTTTTTTGAATTGGATGATTATCATCAAGGGATCAGCCTGGTTCCTCCACTCAGAGATTCAAATAAGGTTTTAAGTATTTATGTAAGAGCTCAGAGTGCAGCTTTTTCGGCCCCTTATGGCAGCCAGTTCATTTTATTTTAGCCCATTTGTTTAAGCATTTTAATTAACTCGTTTTGTGTTGAATTTATTTTTATTGAGGTCAGACTGACATGTCCATGAAGTGATCTGGGAATCTTATCTTACTTGGTTTCTTTCTTTCTTCTTTTTTTAAATACTGCCGTTCTCAGAAATATGTTCATCTCTTTCCTGTGATGACTCAGCCGCGGCTGAACTGGGACCATTAAACTTGATTTAGACGTCACAGATTTGCTTATTTGACAGTGTAAACACTGAAATGTCACACAGCCTCAGGCGTGCACACACGTGCATGTGCTCGGGCCCGCTGTCCTTTTTTATATTCTCACAGTGTTTCCTATGCGCTGTATACCTCTAGCACTTTCTGTCACTTTTCTGTTATTGCAAAGGTGCATAATGAATCAACGACTGATTGGTTTGCACTCTAGCCTCATGCAGTACATTCAGACTGTATTTGCAGGCTGGCTGTCTGTGTTGAATGTTATCTCTGGCTTCCTCCAGGTGTTATTCAGTTTGCACAAATCCATCTGTCCGTGAATGCAGCGTGGAACTGTCTGCATTCAGACAACACTTTTTCAGTTCCTTCTTTGCGTTTATAAAAAATTTAAAAACACTCATAAAAATCCCCTGAAAGATTAAAAGTAATGTATGATATTATATTGTCGCAGAGACTTATTGGGGATTGCAATGCTCTCGCCCTGAGGCAGTGTTCTTTGAGTCTTGTTAACGCATAAGTCTAAGCCATTTCCTCATTGCATATTATTCTTCCTTGTTTCCTCTTTGCTCCTTTCTCCATCTTACTTGGAGCACGTGTCAGGGGTCAGAGATGAAGGGCCTCCTCGGCAGGGTCATTGTTTTCCAGTGTTTGGAAGGTCACAGAGATTCGTCACTGCTGCGTGTGCGTCCGGTGTGAACGAAACCCCACTTCCTTCCGGCAGGAGCGAGGGATGAGACAGACTCGGAGATCCCAGTGGAGTGGTGGGGAAAGGGTGGTGGCGGCGGCGGTGGGGCACTTAGAGGAGGGCCCGGAGGCAACGGGTCAATCCCATTGTACTGTGAACGATGTGACATCCCGACCCCTGCGGGGGTGAAAGCACTGCGCTTCATGGGAAGCAAGTTTCACTCTGAGTGTGTGAGAATGAAACATCCTCCTTCCTAGTCGTTTGAACCCAAGGTAGAAAGAAAAGGATGTGAACATGCGTGTGTGTGATGCACACAGTGACATGGGCTCCGTACGAGGCCTGATGCGAGCTCAAATGGAAAGATAGAGACGCATGATAACGGTCACGTCTGTTCTCACAGTTCTGAGAATGCTCTGGGACTGTTTACTGCACCGTGACAGTCCAGATGTTTCCCTCTGATCATTGCTAAATGACTCACTGAACCAAGCTGTTGTGTTGTTTGTGAAATTAATATATTTGGACATAATTCCTTAATATAAATTAACGTCAGTCGCTCTTCCTTGCAAATCTGTTTATCTCCCAAACGTGTTCTGTCATTTGACGTAATGTGCTGTAACTCCTCTGCTGTGACTTTCCAGCATTGCCTCCAGAGAAGTGATATATACGATGGGTTGAACTAGTAATTAATCACCACATCCCATGATGCAGCAGCAGCAGCAGCAGCAGCAGCAGTAGCGTGGAGGATGTGAGCCAGAACTTGACCTAATTTTGAAGGTTTCTGTTGCGGTGCTGTACTGACTCTAAAGTTAATGGCGTTGATTCAGCTTTTATGTTCCAGCAGTTATTTCCTCTTGGCAGGCATTTATTCTCTAACCTACTTTCTTTTCTTTTGTCGTGAGTTCACCTCCTCAGAAAAACGGCGCTCCAGTCTCTCTACAGCCTCTTCACCGTCATCTACCTTCCTTACACTAACTGAGCAATGCAAATGCAACACTAATAGATAGTTATTAATGCAATTTAATTATCCAAATCACTTTGCAAAGCTCAAATCGTTTATTCGGGCGTCTGAACGTGGCTCATTTCTCCTCTGCGAATTCACTCTGCATGCTGATATTTTCACACCTCTCCCTCTCTCTCTTTCTCTTTCTTTTATTTATGTCCCCTCAGAGGCCTCAGGGCCTGGTGCCCCAAGGCCCAACCTATATCTGGCAGGCCCTGAGAAAGGCATTCGGCAGACCTCTAATCCTCAGCATCACGTTCCGCTTCCTGGCCGACCTGCTGGGCTTCGCTGGCCCTCTCTGCATCTCCGGCATCGTCCACCACATCAGCAGAGACAATCGAACCATTCAGCCGCCGGTGAGGTTTCAACCATGACTAGAAATCAGTTTAAAATACATTGAAGCTCAAGGAAAACCAAGCAACCTTGAGTTTAGGACTTGTAGATTGTGGAGAATTCAAGCCTTCTGACTCTCAGAGGTCACAGTTACAGTTTGGAGAGACATCTCTCCCCGGTAAACCAGATCGCCACAGGGCGCACTAATTTAAGCCTTGTGAAATATTTATGAGTCTTATTGCTGCTGAGGCTGTCTCGGTTTCTTAGATTCCACATGGGGCAGATTGCCATTCAAGACATCCTTCTGTAATAATAACTCTTTAATTATTTGTTTGAAAGTCACAAAGGAAGGAACGCAGTGGAATATCAAAAGTTAATCTGAGAAGTGTAGAAAAGACCTCACAGTAAATATTATTAACGGCCAGTTAATAGACTGGAGACTAGAAATAGGTCTGTTTATATGATAGTTAAGAGTCTGTTGCAGGAGCGCTGTATCTCAGTTAGAAAGATGTATTGTGCAGTGGGAAGCAGTAGCCATTGTTGTGGAGTTGAGGCACATCACTGATCAATAATTTGTAATCTCTGCTTGAGGAATGATCTTGGCCTGATGCAGAATTAATTAATCTTTGAGGGAGATACCGTCTGTGCGCCGCAAATTAATCACATTCTTCTTGGGTTTCCAGCTCACACCCACATATCAGCTGTGTGTTAAAGGCTCCGCTTCAATTTAATTCACATCCAGCACTGAAACCTGCTGTGAAATTGGAAAATGGAAATGACACGTTTTTTGAAAGGAAGGGAAACATTTTAGTTCAAATTCACTGCTGATGGAAACTCTTCAGGTCAAATCCAATCCTGGAGGGTTCACCCTGTGTTACCGACCTTGGTTTCTGTCGATATCTCTATCATCACCTCTCTCTCTCTCTCTCTCTCTCTCTGCCTGGCTGCCTTTTGCTCCCAGATGAAGCTGCTTGGTATCAGTTTCATTTCCTCCAAAGAGTTTCTGGAGAATGCATATGTGCTGGCTGTGCTGCTCTTTTTTGCCCTGCTCCTGCAGAGGACCTTCCTCCAGGCCTCCTACTATGTGGCCATTGAAACAGGCATCAACCTGCGTGGAGCCATACAGGTACGCTGGGGACATTCTTTGAAATATAGCTGATGTTTTTTTTTTTTGAAAACTGTCAAAAATAAACAGAAATGTGTGTTTACTGTTTTTCTAGAGTCTTTTGGGTGTTGCTTAAGTTGTAAATGACTTTTTATTCCTCCTTGTGACACATATCAATGGTTTACTGCTTGTATGATTTATTTAAACTTCTGTTAATGTATGCGTTTTGTTTATAGTCAGATGTTGGAAAGGGACTTTGTGAGGTTTTTGGTCAAGCAAGTCCGAGGAACCCTCTCATTTGCGGTTTGGCCCTGTTGCACAAAAGTGCATGAGACTAGAAGACTATGAAAGAAAACATCTGACTGTTATTCTCCCGTCCCGTTCTCCCTCGGTTACAAATTACGAATGATTTCATCTGTTGATTCTGATAGACCCTATCAACCTTTGTTCTCTCCCCAGACAAAAATCTACAACAAGATCATGCGTCTGTGCACCTCCAACATGTCCATGGGCGAGCTGACCGTTGCTCAGATCTGCAACCTGGTTGCCATAGATACCAACCAGCTCATGTGGTTCTTCTTTCTCTGTCCCAACCTGTGGGCTATGCCTGTGCAGGTAAGAAACATGTGGGGTCCGCTCTGAATAGCGCCGTCTTTTTAGTTCGTTCAGTGAGGTCACGATACGCTGAGGTGTCGTACGTCATCTGGTTTTTCCAGCTCCAACATTGCGTTATTTATACTATGCTATAGGGCAGTACAGGGCTACTACAATTCTTTTATATTCGTATGCTTCTACACTCTTTCACTTAATGAAGAGAGAGAGGTCAGTGTAGGCAGGAGGTTTTGCAGTAGACAAGCTGTTGCTCGATATGTTTTATTGAAAAGACAGCTGAGTCATTCCTAAAGGTGCCCTCTGGACTTTTCTTGCAAAGAAACACAAGTTTGTCTTGATTTCAGTGCATGCATCCACGTATATGTCCCTACATCAATCACACGATTGCCCCAAAAGCAACAGACCAATCTAGAGAGGCACTGCAGGCCTCGTCTCATGTTCTGACAGATGATGACTCACATCACATTTGTTATGATGACGCCCCCGGGACCCAAACACCTGCGTGGAAAGGCACGTTGCTTTTCTGTGCAGTGATAGCAGCTTTTCGTCCAGCTTTTATCCTATTCTTTATGTGCTCCCACACAGATTCAGAGGTGCTCCTGTTTGCACAAGTCCACTGAAACAGATGGCGCCATATTCCTCCAGACAATCTGTGACCCTTTTGTGATGCTCATGTCGTCTTCTGACCCCTGAAAATATATATTGTGCAATAGTGGGGGACTTATAGCTGGGGAAAGATTATATCTCAGCAATGAGTCCACTAGATGGGGAATGGGAAATGCAGCCAATACCACACACAGCCAGGCATCCAGCTGATGACTGCTTGCATGTTTTCTTTATCTCCGTGGCATTGCTATATCATATACAAGCTGCACTGAGGTGGTGCTTCCTCACACCTTCTCCCGCGTTGAGATGTCCATCACGTCTTGCCATCTTTACGCGGCTGTAGAAAGATGACTGTGTCCACTGGCTTAATAACGTTGTTGGAGACAACAAAGCAGCCCTAGCTGTGTTTTCTGTTGTCACCTGTGCTATGGAGTCGTGGCTTATTGCTGGCTTTCTGTACGTCTAATTGCACGGTGGGGGTCTTCCTGACGCGTTAAACTTCAATAAGCTGTGGTTCAAAGGGGTTTGTCACACCACTGAATTTACGCTGAACTGTTGTGCTGCATCCTGTCTCTGGTATTTTATGTTTGTTCCCATCAGGCTCATAATATAGGGCGAAGCTTTCTAAACGATCATGAGGCAAATAAAGGGCTGTGTACATAGATGGGGCTTTGAAACCTTGTCCTATAAGTGGGTCACGTAGTTCACAACACACAGCACTGGGTATTCAATGTGGTCATATACCATTAAGTCCTCAGGAGAAATTTAAAAACAACCATTGTAGTATATATTGAATATCCAATTTCAGCATGCCCTGGAGGTCCATTAGCCTCTACTGGAAATTTAGCATTACAGGAAACCTGGTGAAACTGATTTATGTTTCATTCTTTCTCTTGTTCTCTCTCAAAGCTCGACACTAGACCATTTCTCATCTGCCGACTCTTTGTTCCCTGTGGCTTCACATAATGCCCATATCAAATCTGAGGCATTGTTTCGCATCAAACAGAAACACAGTTATTATTCTCATTTGTGCACCTGCTTGGGTTTCACATTGTCCATTTGTTAACAGGCTCTGCTGGTATGCTGGTAGTGTAAGGAGGCAGAGATAGTGAAAATAGCCATCACACCAAACTAAATGAAAAGCAGTGAGTGACAACAGCTGAGGATATATAAACAAGACACTGATTTAGAAACAGAAACACTCCTGGATGTGCCAGACTTTAGATAATTATACAATAGTTTAGTGGTGAGGAGTTACCAGTATTATAAGGACTGATATTTTAGCCTTATTTGAGCCTGTTTTCTTCCATTTTAACCAAATTGGCAGGCCTGGTGAGTGTTTTGCCTAATATTTATATGTTCAACTTTAGCTTATTTGGGCCATTGTTGGCACCTTTTGTTGTTTTTTTGGAGAGAGAACATGCTCTTATCTCTTTCTGGCAGGAAACACTGCCTCAAGTCCTCATGCTCAAGAAGCTCAAAGGCAGATTAACAGCTGAAATACATGAAAAGCAATCATTTTGCATTTTCTGTACTATTCCTGCATGCAGTTTAAAAGTTTGATGTTGCTCGAACACATTATGGACAACTGGAACATCAGACTTGTCGATTTAAACAGTTGGCAAATATATGAATTTACAAATAAATAACAAAGCCGCAGCCTTTCCGCCGGTGTCAGTTTCTGCTGTTTCCTGAGAGGTTTAAGCAGCATTAGTATTCCCCGCCTGCACCGACCTGTCTGATCCAAACTGTGAATGGAAGTGCTCGATCTCTACTGCCTCCTACTCTGATGGGTCCTGTCTGTGGCCTTTTGAAGTCTGACAGTGATCTCAGATGTGTCAGCACTTTTCGGTGTCCCTTCATCTTTTTTTTTTTTTTTTTTTTTTTTTGCAGCTTCTGCTTCTCTTTTTTCCAATGGTTTTCAAACGTTGCGTATTTGTTGCCTCTCCCGTCATGCGATAACAGGAATCATTTTCAAAATCACCAGTATTACCAGAGCCACAACTGTGAAGATGCTAAATGGGATTCAGACATGGTATTACTCCTACATCCGCCCACGACCAGTCAAACTGTTTTTTTATAGGCGGCTAGAAATGACATCACTCTTTCTTCTTTTAAATCAAAGCAGACAACTGACATCTACATTTTGACAGCCAATTTTGTTGAAGGCAGCTCTTTCATCATATGTCCCAGCATGCCTGGTAACAGGAACCTGAAACTAGCTCACCTAAATGGAATTAATCAGGTTCCTTACAATGACGGGCCAAAGTATCGTCTGCATGCATTTTTGTCTTTGGCTTCCTCATTTAATGTTTTTATGTGAGATAATTCCAGTAAATGAATTACTTCTAAATGCATATTAGTATCTATTTATATTCATAAGGAGGTTTTAATGCATGTACCTATCCTGATTTAAGCTGTGTGTACTGGTAATATCGGTCTCTTTGGTTTATTTATTTTTCTATTTATTTAATCTTTATTTTACCAGGAAGATCCCATTGAGGTTAAGGACCTCTTTTTTATGGGAGTCCTGGCAAAGATACGCAGCAGCAAATTTACGTGGTTAATACACAGACGAAATATAACATTTACAAGCAGACTATAAAAAAGCAGGTGCATATTGTGGAGTCGGCCTCACACCCTCTCAGTTTGGATTTCAAAGCGCTCAATGCAATTAACTTAATTAGTGTGCACTCATTCTGCAACATATTCCGTGCAGAAGGTGCAGAGTTGTGCAAATTAAGGTGCTTGTGATGAATAAATGTTGGATGGATTGCCAGGGAAATTTGGTGAATACGTATTGTTTTCCTGTCATCTGTATGTGTGTTGGTGAGAATCCAGAGGGATGCAGTCTGAGAGCTTCCTTTTAGCAACAACACATTCTAAATTAGAGGATATAGATGTGAGGAGCTGACAGCAACTGTGATATGTTTACACTTGATTTTTACACATGACTGAGACCCCCCCAGCTATTGTAAACAAAAACAAAAAAGGAACAGGAATCTTCTCCCGCTATACTGTCACCCACCTCGTCTCCAGTGGCTTGCATTATCCTGTTACAGATGACAGGGGATGGGGGGAGGTGGAGGGAGGAGGAAAGGTGTTTGAGAGTGTGAAATGTCACATCCACCTCCATCTGGTTTTGTGTGTCCTGGAGTTTTCTGTATCCGGCATGTGTTCAGCGAGATGCCAAGGGCAGAGGCTGGGAAGGAGCCAAGGACAGGTGGAAACATGACTCATCTCGTTTGTAGCTAGTAGGAGCTACTGTGGAGGATGCTTAACTGTTTTGTTCGGCATTTCTTTGGGATTTAAAGCTTTATCATTATTAATTCTGCTTGCACAGAGATTTCAGGTCAGTAAAAATATCTAAATACTGTATGTGTTTTCGTCTCAGAGGATGTTAAATATTAGCTATTTGAGCTGTATGTAAGTTGTTCCTATGACATGTCCTTGCCTGTATCCTGCTGCCCTTATTGTGCTCAATCAAGGTCACTGCTTCTCACAGATCAGTGCAGGGTATGGGTGTGCTGCATTGTGGAAAATATTGTATTCTCTCATCCCCTCAGCACAGAGTTAATATGTGTTGTGTGTGTGTGTTTTTTTCTTTTATTTGTGTCCTTCACACATTCAGATTATTGTGGGAGTCATCCTGCTCTACTACCTCTTGGGAATCAGTGCCTTGATCGGAGCGACCGTCATCGCTGTGTTAGCTCCTGTACAATACTTTGTGGCCACAAAGCTGTCCCAAACACAAAAGAGCACTCTGGTAAGTATTTGTCGTCTGCCTTTTTATTAACGAGGTACTGTTTGTGACTTTCCATCCAGCTCCGCCATCACTTCTGAATTTCAATTAACTTTATAGTCACATACTTCAGAATGACGCTCTTTATCTTTCTGGGGAATGTGGGCTTTGATTGACTCAAGCCTCAAGCGTATTCCTCAGTCCTTTTGCGTACTGTGGTGCTTTATTTTATGCGAAAGAAAATACTTAGTGGCCACCATGAGAGTTGATTACTCTTGTGTGTGCGTCATCTCTGTGTCCTCAGTGTGTCTGATTGCAATTCATGTATTCAAAGTCTCAATTTCTGCTTTCAGGAATACTCCAGCGAGCGTCTAAAGAAGACCAACGAGCTGCTGCGGGGCATCAAGCTGCTGAAGCTGTACGCCTGGGAGCACATCTTCTGTGACAGTGTGGAGGAGACTAGGCGCAAAGAGCTCACCAGCCTGCAGGCCTTTGCTCTTTACACGTCCATATCCAGTAAGACAATTATATTTGACCTTCATGATCTAATGTAAAAACTACATTTCACAGTGAGGCCTCGCATTGCTCCGATAAGCCACAACATTATGACCAGTTACAGGGGAAGTGAATAACATTGACCATTGTGACATTTCAGGGTTCTGCTGGGAAACTTCTGGACCTGGCATTCATGTTGATACTTAGACATGTAGCACTCACCTAGACCAGACCAGACACCCCCACCCCATAGTAATGACACTCCTTGATGGCAGCAGACATCCCCAGCAGGATGCAGCCACAAAAACAGTTTAGGAAAAAAAAACATGAAAAACAGCACAAGGTTTTGACATGGCCTCCAAATCCACTAGATCCCAAATTGATCAAGTATCTGTGGGATGATCAACAGAGGCCCCTCCCCTCAAAGTCCCACACTAACAACAGACACTACAGGACACCCTCAGAAGGCCCATGTCCATTCTCTGATGAGTCACAACTGTTTTAGAGGCACAAGGGAGACCTACAGAGTGTTAGGAAGGTGGTCATAATGTTATGCCAGATCAGTGTACGTAAGTTTCCGTTGTTCTATTTCATCTATCTTTTCCATTTCCAGACAACATTTATACTAAATCAGTGGCTAAATAAATACACCTGTGCACAATATCCAGTGGTGATTTATTCCACTCAGTCTTGTTTTCTTTCACTCTCTTAGATGAACGCGCCTCCGGTCCTGTAACAAACAATGTCTATAATAAAATCAATGATTGCTGATTTGAAAAGAGTGAGCAATCACAACTGAATGCAAACAAACAATTTCCTGAGCAGGATTTATTCGCAATAGACACAGCAATGGTGCTACTTCGCTGGATATTTTTTTTTTATTGTGACTTCCATACAGCTTTGTGTTTATATTTTGTATTAGCTGCATGATTGTGGACTCGGAGTGCCAGAAAATAATTAGAAGATGACGTGCAGACAGACCCAAACACAGGATGTTGTGATTACCGTGTGTGCACTTGAAGATAGCCGGGCCAGAAGTACAAGTCATCATGAGTCTGGAATTAAAAGAAAGATGTTTACGTTTCTCATACCGTAGTCGTTCAGCAGCAATAGAAATTATTATTATTTTTCTTTACTTGTGCCTTTACGTCATCTTGTGTTTTCTTTTCTGATTTCAGTTTTCATGAATGCAGCTATTCCTATCGCAGCTGTGTTGACGGTGAGTTTTCCATTTGGTTAATTTTCAAAATAAAAGCAGCGGCGTCTGATTATAATGACTGATATGTAATAGCTGAAAGTAAATAATGAAAAATAACCCGGGTGCATCTTGTTTTCTTGTCCTCTCTGTGAAGGACAGAGCAGAGACAGTGCCAGACAGTCTGACTGTTAGACGTCCAGTGACATTTTGCAGGGACACCGTGGAGGACGTTCTGACAACACCACACTAAATCCTGTCTGTATTTATAGAAGTCCTCCATGGCTGTAGACTTGAGTGGTGACAAACAAGAAAAGTCAGACAGATACCAAGGATATGGATGACCGTGAGGGACAAATGTAAACTAATGATTCAGCTTTGATTCGATTTAATAGCTCTAACTCTTATCGGGCCGACACAAGGTTTGACTGCCGTTCTGTTTGCCTGTGACATTTGCAGCTTGCCAGTGAAAGGTTTTCAGATCCAAACTTCTAGGAAGTGCATTCGTGCTTCTGAGACTGTCCTCCCTTTGATCTTACAGACGTTTGTGGTTCACGTCCACATTTCCGAGGACGCCGATCTGTCTCCAGCTGTGGCCTTTGCCTCTCTGTCCCTATTTCACATCCTGGTCACCCCCCTCTTCCTCCTCTCCAGCGTGGTGCGCTCCACCGTCAAGGCTCTTGTTAGGTGAGAAACTAAATTACACAATCATGATTCACCATCTTCACGCACATTTTATCACAGATTAGTGTACACAGCTTCATAATCTGTAGATAAGCAATGAAAATTAGATTTGTTTGTCTTGTAGCGGAGTGTTTATTTGTTTGGAAGTGTCTGAAAATAGCAGAAGCAACCAGCAACTGAAAATGAGCAGAATAGGGAAAAGGCAACATGATTAGATGAAGCACTTGACCTTTTCCTGCGGTGGATGGATCGTCTACGTTATTGGATCACCTTTTTTTCAGAGAACAAAGCTCTTCTCTTCTCATTTTTGTAATCCAGTCCCTTTACATTTATTTCTGCCAGCTTACTTTAGAAGTCAGTTTAATAACCTGCTGGAGAGCTGCAGGTCGATCCTGCATGGGTCTATTCTCTAATCCTGTCTCCTCCTGACTTTGTTCATTATACTGTAATATGAAACTGAAGGCATGTCAAGTGGTTAAGCAGTTACGATACAAATTATCAACCCCTTTTTAGCTTACGTGCTTTAATTAGCAAGGGAGATGTGACTGAAAACAACAGAAGCTCAGTTACACTTCAGCCAGATAAGGAAGTGCAATAAACTAAATAAATTGCACGAAAGAGGGAGTATTCATCTTCTAAAGTCAACTTTCTACACTTTTAATTCTGTGTAGAGAAGATTTTGTTGTTTTAATGTGTTACCTGTACTGGTAGTTGCAACCATAGCCACCGTACCCGACGATGAAGTGGCTTAAAGTGATTCACCACTAATTGTCACTTGGTGCAGGCTCCATAAAATCTCTCCAGTGGACTCAGATGCTAAAATGTCTCTTATGAAATATTAATATTATGATCTGAGCTACATTTGCTTCTTTCCTCATAGAGGTATGTTTAGGGTCATGTCTGGCTCTGAAGGGATCGTCAGGACATCCTGGGGGTTTGTCCGGCAGAACCATCCTTTATTCAAATGTGATAACTCTGGACTCAAAATCACCATGTAATCACCAAATCAAGACTGCGAGCCAGGGCTTAAAGAAACGTCATCTTTATGGACTAATTGGTGATATCAAGTCTAAGGGCTCAACTTGCAGATACACGAGACGGTCGCCTCTTGTCGTATTATGAATGAATTTAATGCTTAAAGAGTCTCCAAGGAGCTCTCGTAAAACCAATTAAGCTCCTCTTCTTAATACTGTTGAGGTAATAAGGTCATGTCACTTTAAATCCCGTTACCTCTTCCTGAGCCCTAATAGAAACCGTCACAGGTCTGCAGGATACTGTAACGGGTATGTGTGGTTGAGGCTGCTGCAGAGTTGCCTTGTTTCCTTCAGCCTTTAGTCACCATCTCCTCTTGCTTCATGTGTGAAAGCAGTGCTCGAACATGCACATCCATCCTGTTTTAACTAGGATGGATGTGGAAGCTGCCCGTGATCCTTTGAGAGGCCTATTTTTAGGCTGTGTGATCTGACACACTTTATCATCGGGCAAAAAAGAATTCACCACCTCAGCTTATCTGTTTCTTTTAAAGCGGGGGAAAAAGAATATGACAGCAGTGCGGTACATGCAAAGTAAAGGTGCAACTTTTGATATAAGCCATCGGATTTTTAGACTTTTGAACTAAACACGGCTTCACCATTCACCATCCAGTTGATGATGGACGAGCTGGACGCACACAGAGCTGCTTCAGCGCGTTACTGTACTTCTCTCAAGAATACAAGAACACATGAATTAGTGCCGGCTGAGATCTGCGTTGGCTCTGTTATCTAGTAATTAGGTTTAGATGACATGTTTGAGCAGCGTGACTCGTTTGGAAAAGGAAATAAAAGCTGAGTGATTCATTTTGGGGATATGTGAGGCTTTGACAGACGCAGAAAAGAAGCTGATAAAGCTCTTTGTAAGTGTAACATGTTCCATTGATTTCACAGTCCACATCAGGGAATGAGTGATGTGAGAGTAAACAGTAGCATGCCATTATCTCCACTTGAATGAAAGTGGCATGTATTTACATAATCTGGATCAAGCACAAACAGTATAAATCATAAATCCAGTTTGTTTAATGCTGATATCAGTTAATTCATTAGATAGATTTATTTTTCATTGTTGTGGACATGTTTTGTTTTTGTTTTGTAATCTGCAGCATTCAGAAGCTCAGCGAGTTTTTCTCAAGCGATGAGATTGGAGACGAGCAGGAACCCAGACCGATGTTAACATCTGGCTCCAGCAACCACAACCAAAATAGGTACCAGGCTGTGGTGAGTACACACACACTTGGTTGCCTCGATTATCTCTCTGCAGCATCTGTCTTACCTTGCTTTGAATGTTTCCTTCCTTCACCTCACCGTCTTCCTATTAATATCACCGTTACCCCTTTTGTCCTTTGTGCTGAATGTTGCACCACCATCCTCTAGTCATCCTCTAAACCTTTCCCTCCGTCGTCCTCCTCCTCTTTGTCCCGACACCTCAAGCCCCTGAAGGTTGTGAACAGGAAGCGCCCCCCGAGGGACGATGACTGGAACAACTTCAGCTCGCAGGGGGACCATGAGGGTAACGGACCGTCGCAGGATGTGCACCAAGACACCTGCATCAAGGTGAGACAGATGTGTCAAACCTGTAATATATAATATAGTATATATCCGGCATGTATGGCAGCTTTGGCATGGCTTTCAACATTTAGAACATTTTTTGTTAAAGGTCATACGGTGGAAATAAATAAACTAAACTGAGGAAAATACAGCTGCTCTCCCAAGTTTTTCCTCTGTCTCACCAGTCATTCTTTCACTTTCTGTAACCGTTTGTCCTCTGGATGTCCAGTGGACTCTCACCAGTCAGATAGCACTTACTACCTTTCAAAATCTTTTTGCACAATGATCCAAAACGAAAAAAAGTATGTCTTGCAGTCTTTTGTTAGATGCTGCTGGGCTAAATACTGCTATATTACTGCTTTAAACAGTAAGTCTATATTTATTTCTAAATCAGCAATCTGTATTGTGCAATCATATGTGTTCTGTAGGATTACTTCTTTACAGTCCTCCAGAGGAATGGTCTGTTTTTCCATTCACACTTCAGCAGCATTTTCAAACTTGAACTGAATGGGCTGAGGTGTTAAGATAACTGTGGAGTCTGCACATTTCTGCACATTTCTGCACATATCTGCGATAATTTAGGCCCCAACTGATCAAACTAAACCTGGAGTATCTACTGTATATGGTCTGCGATGCACAAGTTTGCTCTGACTCCAGCTGCACCATAACATTTATTATTCTACCTGCGATATTGTCTATTGGATTTCTATGAAATCTAGTAGAGAATCTCGCTCCGTGTAATCATCTACGTGTGTAATCAGTTTTCTGTGTGTGTATTGAGGAAATTTCTTTCAGAGATGTTTACGGCAATGATCGTCATGTATGCATGCAGGTCTAGTGCCGACCTAAGACCTCCCCAAAAACAGAGCTGCATTTAATTAGAATCAGAATCAGAATACTTTATTAATGCTTTAAGGAAATTGTTTTGTTGCGTTGCTCCTTTAAAGTGACAGTTACAAGGTGAAAGTCAAATATAAAAATATATAAAAAGTAAAACTAAGATGCATAACATGATAATTAGCTCTCATGACCCTGCCTGCAGAGAAATTCAAGTGGCGTAGAAATGTTGTTCAGCTTTGTCTACGTAATGAAACCAATGTCCTTTTTCCAAGGTTGTATTGCTGCTTTTATATCAGAAGGTTTTGTCTCCACATGTCAAAGTCAAACCAACCTGATATCTGATTTCTGCTCAGGGAGGAACAGGCTCGGATCACAATAACACAAAACAAAAGAGTACGATATTGGTTTTCTATAAACGTAATATGAAAAGTAAATATAAGTGTAAACTGGACAGTAACGTAAATTTTCCCCAGCTCTACGCGGCTCAAAACATCCTGAAATCAAATAAACAGCAACAGTTTCCCCCGCATGACATGAATAAGAATAAGACAACCGTTTTCCTTCTTATTGCTATTCGACCCACACATCTGACGGCTCAAACTGTGCCGTGTTTCCAGATAACTAGCGGTTATTTCACCTGGTCTGACGGGCCACCGACGCTTTCTAACGTGGACATCAGGATTCCTTTTGGTGAGTATCAGGCATTCCTTGTCCTCTTCCTCTGTGCCTTCTGATTATTAATTTGTGTTGTTACATCTCGTTATTTACTTTTTATTATTATTATTGTCTCTCCTTCATGAATTCTGTCAGGTAAACTGACTATGATTGTGGGCCAGGTGGGTTGTGGAAAATCATCTCTGCTGCTGGCAGCGCTGGGAGAGATGCAGAGAGTGTCAGGAACAGTCACCTGGAACAGGTCAGTTGTATTATTAACCGTGTAGCATTCTCCAGGTCAGTGGTCCCTGACCTTTTATTCATGGAATAACCCTGTTTGAGAAACTACAAGACCCCAACTCACACATGCACAGACACATGTTTACCCCAGTGTTGATTCAAAAGCATCGAGAGCATCTCTGCACTTTCTGCTTCCTGTTTTGATATTGATGAACCACATTTCCCAGACATGTTGTTTCATTCATAAAAGCTGATGGTCTGACTGCAGAATGACCTGGGACGGAGTGCATACTTCTAAGAGTGTCGTTATAATTTCATGTTAGAAGAAGCTCGGCCCCAGTTTTTAAGCATGGTGGCATGGTTGGCTTATTTTACATTCTACTTAAGTGTCAGATGTTTGGATGTGGTGCATTTAAGGTTTTTGAGGTTGTAAGTTAGCAGCGTTGTTGATGTGGCAGCACACAGTCTATTTCTAAATCTCACTTTTTTGTGTTAGAAGATGGCTTTGTTTTTATATTTTAGTGCCTTTCTCCCTGTTGGTATAAAAACCGCGTTGCAGTCACAGATACAGCTACCCATTCGCTCACACAAGCACATACTTGCTCAAGAACACTTCGGCCTGTGGCACGTTCAGGGATCAAATCGCTAACCCTCTGGTTCGGGAACAACCCCCTCTACCACCGCACAAAGAAACTGGAAAAAAATATATAATTTAGTTCTAAATTTGCTGAAAGATGCTGATCCTTCATTGCCATAATTATCTGATGGTGATTGATGAAAAGAAACTTCAACGTGAAAAGCCTCATTAACATTAACGGTACGAAACGATGGTCAGTACGTCAATAACTTCTCCCGTTCATTTAATTATAAAAGAGCAAAATGATACACATCCCCTCAGAGGCGCACATACTGGCTGTTCATTGTAGAAATGAAAGGTTATAGTGAATTGGTCCCCACAGACATCTGGACCACTCTTGTTGATTTCTTGGAAAGCCCTTCCTCAACCCTCAGCCTCAGAGTTTCAATCTAACTGAGTTGCGCTCTTCCAAACTCCCTCAAGTAAATGATCTGTCAGATCCGGTTGGTTGGATTTTATTTATGTGTTTTAGCGCAGCGATAAGCTCTGCCTCCCCTGACGGGGTGATGTAATTACCAGTGAAATCAGACCTCCAGCCATGACACAGCAATATAACAAAAAAAAGGATTTGTAGGTCAGTGAAATAGAGCTTAATTCTTGTCACTGAGAGAAACAGTGTGCAGGAACGTGGGCATCTATGTGCCACTGAGCCAAATGTAGTCGGATGTATTTGGCTGCAGGCCACATGTTCAGATGCCTTTCAAGCACTAACCCATTATTTCACATAACAATTCTCCTCCAGTTTATGTCATTTAACTGTATTTCTCTCTCTTTTTTTTTTACTGTTTCTTTACATTGTCAGTTGGGACAAAAGCATTTGCTAATTCAGTGATTCCAGACATTTTTGGCTCCTGCAGCTGTTTACCCTTTGTATTTGGCTGTCAGCTCAGCTGTTCAGTGAAAGAGAGATGTCTGCGGAGCAAAAAAAGGATTTATTAAAGACATTTTAACTTAAGCCAAATAAGAAGTGGACAAAAATCATTCGGTTCATTCAGAACATAATGTAATCCTTTCTTTGTATTAATCTTGATTTTAACTCAATAGTTTGAACTCCACTTTCTAAGGAATTCATTAAAATATCACATCTGCTGTTACAAAACTGCTTCAGTGATATCTAATGGTAAAACGTGAATGTAAAAGCTGGCACAAAGTCTCAAAATGCAAACTGTATGAGGTGTGAGATACTACCAGAACAAATGCATGCTATCAAACATAGGTGCTAGTTAGAATTTGGGTGCTAACCGAGTCTGACAGTTCTCATTTTAACGGTCGAGTCATTTCACACCACTTTTCTGGGACTGGTGCACGATTTTCTTTGCTCTGTTGGATTTTAATTTGACCCAGTTCATCCAGTTGTCCAGTCCGTTAATGAGTTTCTTGGACCTAGCTCGCTGGAGTCTTTCTGGAAAAAAGCTTCAATCTTGCTGCAGATTTGGGCGGCCGGTGATGAGTTGCAGAGGTGGAGAAGCTGAGCGAGTGAATCCTTCATTCCTGCCGGATGCAGCGGATTTCTGGCGCCTGAGTGTCTCGTCACAAAGCAAGGACAGAGCTGCTATCAGTCCCCGTTAGGCATTAAAGTTTAGGCTGCCGTACCTGATTGCCACTTGCACATGAAACACTCGTTCTGTGCCAATGCCAGGGTCATGCTGGGATATCCTCTGATGTCTGTTCACAGTAAATGACGCACAGAGTGCTAAGTAGCTGTCATTTAGTCTCATAGAGTATTCAGACACACTTACATGACTCTTCCTCTGCTGCAGATATTGTTGCTGACAAAAGCAACACACAAAAACTAAAGAAGATGAATTAGTGCCGTATGTGCCTGTCAGGAGCAGAAAGCATGCATAATCAGAAGAGTGAGTGTGCGAGCTTGTCAGATGAATAGTGTCGCTGACTGATGATAATTGGTGATTCCGCGTCAGCTGTTACTGATCAGCTGATGGCGTTCCTGAGTCCCCTGGCCTTGTGTGGGCTTCACTGCGCTCCACGTGTCGGCTTCATCAAGCATTAAGTGTTATTTCGGTCGCGTGACAAAAGCGTCTCATCACAAGGGTCTCTCACAGCAGCTGTTTTGGAGCTTTTAGTCACGTCACGTGATCTCCCTCTGCATATTCATCGGCACCGTTTACCATTTTTCTTTGCATTTTAAGGACCTTTCATCCAAGTTTGCTGATGAGGCGTACTGCCTCTTCTGTCTCTGGGGGTTTGCTTTTTCTGCTCAGAGGGGACTGAGCCACCTCTTGGTCCCAAAGCTGCTTCTCTAACTGCTAGTCCACAGCTCCCCCACTTGATTATACTGTATATATAAAAAAAAATAATGCAACCTTTCATTTCTACCAGTGGGAGCGCTCCCTTTCCCCCACACTCTGCTCTCCTACTCCAAATTTAGGCGCCGCTCTTACCCTCAGTGTCCAGTCTAGTGTCTTGTGTGCAGAGTCTCAGAACGATTGGCAGCAGAGCCAGCTGGACGGCAGGGTCATGACCCCACCACATACCTGTTGAAATAATTGACTGCAATTCATTAACCGAGTGACCTCTTGCACTGAATCATAGCATGAAAGGAGCAGGATTACTGTGGCCGATCAGTGTGATACGTTCAGTGTGCAGCTGGGTTTTAGTCATTGATTTGCAGAGGAGCAAACAAGAAAGGATCTGGGAGACTAGTTAGTTTATGTTACTGTTCAAAGAGGAGGATCAGATGCATTCTGACATGACCTTGAGTCCTTGAAGGAGTTGTTTGACCTGGTGGAGGGTGGGCTCAATCAGAGATGATAGCTGGAAGCCATCAGCTTCAACATAATTGATTTTTGTTACAATGGCTGCAGGATAGAAACCATCAGACATCCATTCAGGGCTCAAGCTTCTCTAAGTGCAATCCGGTGACAATGTCCAGTGATGAGGTTATTTACTGAAGGGGCTCTTACTGTGTAATATCTTAGGTCTGATAATGAAGTACATTTCCAACAAAGAAAAAAAAAACATAGTTATGGGAGATTTTATTTAATATTTTGATTTAGACACGGATAACATTATTAGAGAATCAGAGAATGGACCTGGGCCTTCTGAGTCTGGCAACATAATGTTTTTAGTGGGGGCCTTTGGGTCCTGTGAGTTGAGGGGAGGAGCCTCTGTGGTGATACTTGATCACTTTGGGATCTGGGGAATTTGAAGGCCAGGTCAAAACCTTGTCCTGCTCTTCATGTTTTTTTGTTTTTGTTTTTTTTTAGTTGTTCCTAAACTGTTTTTGTGTGGGGTGAGGGTGCCTGGTCTGGTCTAGGTGGGTGCTACATGTCTAAGTAACATCCACATGAATGAATGCCAGGTCCAAACATTTCCCAGCAGAACATTGGATTGTCACAAGATGGTTAATGTTATTTACTTACACTGTCTGTGGTCATAGTGTTATGCCTGATTGGTGCTTGAAATCATCTATAATGTCCTTCCTCTTCTTTTAGTTTTCTTCTTTTTAGCGTCCGTTTTTCTTAATAACAATAATGCAAACAAACAAACAAAGTTTTCTCTCGTTTTCTTCATAGAAACTAAATTGCCGTTCATTGCTGAACATGTCCGGAATAGATCTGCCCTTTTCTTCTGTTTCTTTATCCGTCGTCTGTAACGGCCGTGTTTACAAGCTCAACACATCAGAGCTTCTTAAATGACAGTCACCTCCACCGTTCCTGACAGCTGTGGTCCCCAGAGCTGAAATGGCTGCCACTTTCAGCAGTAAACTCTTGTAAATCAGCCCCTACTCTCTGGCTGCACTCAGATGTCATCACAGTCACCTTCTCACAACGAGAGGCGCCGACTCGCTAAAAATACAGTGCAGCTTTCACTGAGCACGTGCAAAGTCAGCCAATCCGATCCTAATAAATTTTGGGGTCATGACCCTGAATGGGGATGGTTATGTTTATGCATTATGAATCAATAATTAGTCAAGTAACAGCAGTTTCTTTGAGTTTCAAATTACATAATTCACCTCTTTGGAGATTCTGTTGCAGAATTAGTAACACTTCCAGTAATATGTGTATTTGTTTCTGTTTTATTACAGCCTGCCAATCCTGGAATCTGAAGGAGATGAAAGGTAGGTGCTGCAAAAATAGACTGAAACACACAAACACATAAACCGACACCGTCACACACAGTATATTTAGTCAGGACTTAAAAATAAAGCAGGACTCAGATATGCCAAAAATATCTGCGGCCTAGATCACTGAAACATTTTAAACCCTTGCGTTGTATGCCGCACTATTTTCAATTAAAGGAAAGAAATCTGACTCGGCACAGAAACTATCATGAATCGTGTAAATCCGTATAAAAATAAAGCCGTGATGACAGTTTGTTATTGTCTCCGGTTTAGCTAGCGTGCATATTTTAGGGTTTATTTTAGCTCGCTGTGTTGTCATTGTTTCTGTTCGGAAGTCAATTTTCCATTCAATGGAATTACATTCACACAAACACGCACACACAGCTTCCCGTCTCTCCATGTTTAGAGACTGGTGTCTAGTCACTGGGCAGATGCCTCTAACCGGACAGTGACAGAACAGGAAGCAGTGTGTCTGTAATTATTACTAGGTGGTCTGTGTATCCAAAGCATTTTATTTTACAGAGTTGATATAAAATAGCACTGCTCATGTATTTATTGAGTCTAAACTTTGTTTAATATTAGCTAGTGTAGCTCATTGCAAAATAATCAAATAATTAAATGTTTCCCTCACAGCATGTATCTTATATTATCTTAACCTGATCTACACTAATACATGTCCTTTTATTTGTATTTGTATAGCACGTTTTCACCTACTGGTAGTCAAAGTACTGCACTGTGAGCAACTCTCATTTGCTATGTGGTCCGGGTGCCGGAGAGATCGAGTCATTAACCCAGAGCCATCACGATTTATTAGTTTAACAAAAATAATTAAATTGTCTCCATGTTAAAAATGTCTTGGGTCAGTCTTCAGTCTGTGTTTGATCTGATTTTACCGGCTAATAAAGCTCAACTTCTCTTAACACACCAGGACAGATCAAGTGAACAACACTGGTATTAGATGTCCTGAGCAGTCCCCTTAAATATTAACCACCAGCAGCAGCTTAATAATAAACAGATCATTAGAAAATTGTTGGAGAAGTTTATAGATTTTCAGAAATGTGCTTGTACTGGTGTTTATTATTGTATATATGCGCGCGCACACGCAATCCAGGTGATCTCTTCTCACCTCAGACAGCCTGCCTCCCTTTAGAGCCGCAGACAACTTTGAGACACATATGCGAGATGAACAAGATACCGGCGAACGGCAACAAATAATCCGACAACTGCTCATGTTGATGTACGAGTCTGAGGGAATCGGATCCTTAGAACACAAACAGGCCTACGCCGGTTCCCACATCAGCACATTGCGCGAGGAGAAGAAAACTGGGAGGGGATGTGGGCGTTATTTTTAGGAAGGATAAGATCAGAGCTAATGATAGATGTGTTCATTTAGGGCGCTGGTTGGCCTGTTTGTGTTTTGGCTGCTGAGCGGTGACATGATATTGCCATAGTGAGGGAAGAGGATCTGGGTTAGTGTGTGTGTGTGTGTGTTTGTTTTCTGTTAATCATTACAGGAATACGGTGGAGTCCTTGTGTTTATTTTATGGAGAATAATGCGCATCTAATGTGATATGTTCTCTGCAGCCCCACAGACAGAGATGCAGCGAGCGACGGAGACATCAGGTGAGTTTGGGTGCCCCAGGTGGTCTCCATGGATACGCATCAGTATTAATAGCAGAGTAGAGCAGGAGCAGTGTTTTTTTCCCATCTAGAAATCCTCCTCCATCCCTTCGGCTTGCATACTTGCCTCTGACCTTCTGCTGCGTATTGACTCCACAAACACACAGTCTTTAATGAACCGGTTCCTTACGGACTAGAGTTCCTTTTATGCAACGCCAGCTTCAAAGGCTGATGACTTGCCCTGTGGTGCAGAGGTTAAACCGCTTCTTAACCTTTACACGTGTGTGAAACAGCAGACTAATTCGGAAGCAAAAATTGAACACAGAGAGATTATCGTGTTTGGCTGACACCTGTGCGTGTGTTGTAAATGTCTGGCAGGAAGAGAGGCGCTGTGGCCTACGCTTCCCAGAAGCCCTGGCTGTTGAACACCACCGTTGTGGAGAACATCACCTTTGAGATGCCCATGATAAAATCAAGGTAAGGAAGTAAAAAAAAAAAAAAAAGGCCAAACTGAACTTCTTTTCGTGCAATATATTAGAAACTATTGTTGAATAAGGAGAGAAAAAAAATGAGATTCAGATTTGAGGGAGTTGGTGCTTCATATAAGAAACCCCTGGACGCTGGTGGCGGTGATAAGAAGAAGATGATGCAGGAAATTTGGA
Source organism: Planiliza haematocheilus (assembly GCA_005024645.1). Classification (NCBI taxonomy): domain Eukaryota; kingdom Metazoa; phylum Chordata; class Actinopteri; order Mugiliformes; family Mugilidae; genus Planiliza; species Planiliza haematocheilus. The sequence goes on along the minus strand of SRSE01001415.1, from coordinate 7,930,139 downwards.
TGTGACATGGAGTTGACTCCTAACGAGCTCAACCTGGGCCTTGGATGTGAAGACTGGGGAAGTTAACAGATGGAGGAGAAAAGCTAAACGGTTGAGCTGCATGCTAATTACACTGATTTAACTGATTCAAACCAGGGACCGTCTGTGCCGTTAAAGTGGCCGTCAGGCTCGCCGAAACAAGACGTGCATTTAGTTCATTATGCACACACAGTTCGAGGCAAAGTTCAGACATTTTAATTGTGTTGTTTCCTCTGTTGTGAAATAAGAGCTAATCTTTGAGTGGAGGTTAACACACTGCAGGTCAGATCTAAATTTAACTAAAGGTTAATTTAACTACATAAACATCTTTTTAGTTTTGTGACACCAAAGCCTCCCTGAAAGACTGAACCCTTCATACAGGAGTCACCACTGACACAGACTCTCTAATAGACTGAGTCTAGATAGTCGATCATTGCTTTATGATGCATTTTTAGACTAATTATCACGCAACTAACATTAATCTTTTGGCCTTTCCCTTCATTTTGTGTTTGTGTGCTTTGCAGACCATTCACGTCCATTAGTAACCAGTGTCTATAAGCGTTTTCATCTTTGCGCTGTCATTGTGACTCCCAGAATTTAATTTCCCCCGTTAAAGTGACATTCAGAGTTGTTCATTATAATATTGAAATCGATTTGCTGTCAAGCTGTTGAGCCAAAATCCAGCCAACAACCTCTCGACTCCCTCGGGCCACTGTGGTAAATTAAATGAGCTGATTCCTGATTAAGTCAATAGTTTGAGTCGGTAAATAATCTCTTGATGCTGAAACACCTACAGACAGGTTTGTTTCTTCGCAGGAGGTGGGTGGTTCTGTTTTCCTCTTGTTGCCACAGTTTCACTGATTCCTGGTATAGGAACACATGCCGTATTTATCCGCGTAGGCGCGCTCAGAGTACACGCTTCTGCTAACACATACTCACAGTATTTATCCTCACAGCAAATTTTCTTTCTGAAAGGTCAGCTGCTTGCGTTTATGGGAACTGTATTGACTCAGTAGTTGGTCTCAGTTGTTTTTAAATAACACACAGCTAATGGACGATGGTGCTTTGTTGCTGTGGAGATGTTCTGTCCTCGTCTCCACCGTACGGTCACGTGCTCTCCGGTTTGTCTGGCAAAATGTGTTTGGTCAAGGTCATGCATTAGTGTTTAGGTTTATTTATGCTGCAGTTCGTGCAAATTATGCACTGTTTTGTTTCAAAGTTGTGTTGATAAGAATGGTCTCTATAAGCACATTTCTGCAAAACAAATGACATTCCTGTTAGCTCCTACAAATATTAGCATGCTAACTTGTTAAGCTACGATAGACAGACTATCTAGATTATTGTCCAACGATGTCGAGGACCATTGTTTCCCTTCTGGCTAGTATTAGCAGCTGCTTTCTGTCCTCATCTGTATTCTGCTTCTGTTTCTGTTTCTGCCTTGCAGGTACAAAGCTGTCATTGAGGCCTGCTCTCTTCAGCCTGATATTGACATCCTTCCACAGGGGGACCAGACGGAGATCGGGGAGCGGGTCAGTATCACAGTAATATTTATGATATTCTTCCTCTTTGGTTTCCATATCTGGCTGCAGCTCCCGCGGTGTCTATCTGTATTCCAGAGTCATTTATCATCGTTACTGTGCAGGAGGATTGACCTTGTTCAGCCATAGCACTGTCGTGTTGGATTACTTCATGCGCCACTAATGCAGGAAATAAACTGTGATCTCCTTTGTTTCTGCAGCGCTGAGTGTTGCACATAGTTCAGGATGACGCTATGCTGTTCATTCTTTTTAAGTGACGAAGCCTTGTAGTAATATTTTCTTCACGCTCTTCCTTGTTCTCGCCTGCAGGGCATCATCCTTTCAGGTGGACAGAAGCAGAGAATCAGCGTGGCCAGAGCCTTGTACCAGCAGACCAACATGGTCTTCCTGGTGAGTCTGCACTCAGTTGGTCCAAAGATTCAGTCGAAAAAACGATTCAAGTTGGTGGAGATGTGATTCTATTTCTGATGCATTGGTGCGTGACAAAAATAGCAACGTGCTGTCTCAAGCCCAGGCCAAACAGCTTTGGAAATGTTCCTGGTTGATTTTACTGCATGCTATGTTCTATTAACAATAACACAACTATTATTTAAAATCACAGGTGGTAGAAAACCTTAAGACTTTAAATCCACTGCAATTTGACAACGAAAAAGAGAAATCATGTCATTTGTGAAGCTGGAAAAACAAAATATTTGACGTTTCTGCTTGATCTATCTATCTATCTATCTATCTATCTATCTATCTATCTATCTATCTATCTATCTATCTATCTATCTATCTATCTATCTATCTATCTATCTATCTATCTATCTATCTATCTATCTATCTATCTATCTATCTATCTATCTATCTATCTATCTATCTATCTATCCTAATCTAATCTATCATAGCAGGACAGCACAAAAGTAACATAAAGCTTCTTCGAATATTGCGTAATTGTGCTCAAAACTCACCCTCAGTTTGTGAATAAACCAGGCATAGTTAAGATTTGAAAATGGTCAAGACTTAAACTTAAACTCATTTGCTTGAATATTTCTTTATGTATTTTCAGGACGACCCATTCTCCGCCTTAGACATCCACCTGAGCGACCATCTGATGCAGGACGGCATCCTGAAGATCCTGAGAGAGGAGAAGAGGACGGTGGTGCTGGTCACACACAAGCTTCAGTATCTTCCACACGCTGACTGGGTAAGACCAGAGAGAGTCTTTTATTATCCTCAGCTGCTGCAGACAAACCTTTAAACTCTTTACCAGTCACAGTAAGTGATGATGCTGATATATTATTCATGATGAAGACATTTTATTGCCTCGTTTAGGGTGCTGGCGGTTAATCGCAAAAAGGTCCCAAAGCACATAAAGATTGATTTTCATTCTTGGCTGTAGCTTAATGACTCCACTTTTTTTTTTTTTTCATGTGTTTGTGTGTTATCAGATTATTGCAATGAAAGACGGCACTATCCAGACTGAAGGGACTCTGAAGGACATCCAGAACTCTGAGCCTGAACTCTTCGAGCACTGGAAAACCCTGATGCACAGAGAGGACCAGGAGTTTGAGACGGTGATAAATGACTGCAAAGCAAACTGTTAATGGCTTTCAAATTACTTTAAATCGAGGTCTAATAACCTCTAATTAAGTTGGAGTTTTTAGATTCAGGCGAGGTGCACACAACCCGGCGCAGCTTGTGACAAAATTTGTGTGACAAGATTAACTAATGTTTGTTTAACAGATTGCAGCCTTTAATATTCTGGGTGAAATGTTCATCTTCGCCTCTTGTTCAGGAAACAGTGGCAGAGAATATGACTGACCTGGAGAGGAAAAACCTGCGTAGGGCCATGTACTCCAGGGAGGCCGCCAGGACCGAGGAGGACGAGGAAGGTGAGGACAAAGGGACACAACCGCTTACAGCAGATGGAGTAAAAGTGTGGATTATTGCAGTCCTCATTTCTGCCTGATTTAAATGTTTTATCTGTTTGCTGAGGAGCAACACCTCTCATGTTAAAACTTAAGCTTCTCAAGCTTATTTTTTAATGTTCACACCTTCCTCATGATTCTGAATGACTCTAAAAATCTTTTTTTAAGTCCTTGCTGTCTGTGCAGTACAAACATTGCATGGATGTTAAATACTCTCCACCTTCTCTTTCTCAGCAACCAGATATGTCACGGCCTTCTCTCCTGCAGCCTCCTCCTGTGTTTAACCACTGAATCTGATCCTCTATCTACCTGTGTGTGTCTGTGCTGTCGAATGTGCGACTGTTAAAAAAACAAAACAAAAAAAAGGATTGTGCTAAGGCGCAGTGGCTGTACTCTTTATCTGTCTTCTGTGTTGTCTCCCGCGTGCTGGTGGCACCCCGGGGTGGACTTGTGGGATGGCTCCAGCACCAGGTGCTGCCCTCATGTTCGATCAAGCAGGTGTGGCCAGAAAGCATGGTTTGATGAGAAGGAAAAAAAAAAGCAAAAGCAGAAAAACACGTTTGTGGCATCGTGTCGCTGCTAGCAAATCACAAATGTGTCAGCTTCTTCCAGCATCTTAGAACTTCATCATCATTTACTCTCGCTTTGTTTTCCACCAAACATTTCCCTCCTCCTCCTCCTCTTCCTGAAAGCTTCTTAAAGCAAGAGCATGTAGGTGGCAGTAGTCTGTTTAATCCTGCCAGTCATTCTTTCCTTTCCTTTTCTTTTGCCGGCTCTGGTTTCCTGTTTCTTCTCCAGCATGTCTGAACCTCCCAGACGCCCACACGCGGCCTCATGCTCCAACGCTTGCTGTTTGATGTGCTGTGATAAATCTACATCGGGGTATGGAAAAGGGCCGGAGGTCGATCACATTAGCTCCTCACCCCTAGTCACGGTTGCTATGTGGCTTTAAAAAAAAGCCATTCATGGGAATGAGCATCTGCTTGGTGTCGTAGAGGGTAGAGACTGTAGCTTGTAGCACACTTTCTCTGTGTCTTTTCCTTTTCTTTTGGTTTTATAATTGTTGTTTTTATCTCTTTTATTCTCTCCTTTTGTGTGCTAGCAGCTGGTTTGTCATACGTAGGGATTAAAAGCATCAGAAATGTGCCAGAAAGGGAAATATAATGGACGGGGTAGGAGGAGAACCATTAGAAATATTAGAGAACATTTGGGCAGTGAGTCATAGCAGAGTGGAGCACAGTTAAACACAGACGTAATGTAGTTTACGAAAGGTAAAACACAGTAATCTCCTTCCAAAATAAATATTTAACCGGGTCTAATCAAACCTCACACTTGAAACGCCGAGACACTTTAATATTTTAACTCATCTCTGTCTCCATCCCAGAGGAATCTGTGGAGAGCGACGACGACGACGACATGTCGATGGTGATGCGTCAGCGAGCCACCATCCCGTGGCGGTCCTGCAGCATCTACCTGTCCTCCGCCGGCCTCGTCCTGCTCTCCCTGCTCCTCCTGTCGCAGCTCCTCAAACACTCCCTCATGGTCACCATCGACTACTGGCTGGCGCACTGGACGTCGCACGTCATCGCGGCCAAGATAGAGGCCTCGGCTCGCAACTGCACCGTCGTCCAGGTGAGAGGCTGGATTGTCATTTTCCAGAACAAACAATTTGCATTATTTTTCAAAGAAAGAACCAAACATCGTCTGGTTCTTCTTTTCTCTTTGAGAATTTGCTGCTTAATAGTATTGGAAAAACCTTCTCAACCTTCTTTCAAAGGCCACAGGACTGCTTAGGTTTTCTTGAAGAAGCTTCACCACTCATCCTGTGATCTGATCTTATATTCTTATCCCTAACCCTTTGCTTTTTTGGAAAACATTCGTGTGTCTTGGCCTCAAAGATAAATAAGACAGTCTGACAGGTTAGAGGACGTGTTCATTCATTCATTCGTCTTCTGTAACCGCTTGTCCTGTGAAGCGTCGCAGGGGGTCCTGGAGCTTATGTCAGCTGTCATCAAACACCCTGGACAGGTCTCCAGTCCATTGCAGGGCTAACACAGAGAGAGAGACAACCATTCACACTCACACCTCCTACGACCAATTTAGAATCGCCATTTAACCTAACGAGCATGTCTTTGGACGGTGGGGGGAAACCGGAGAACCTGGAAGAGAACCCACGCATGCAAACTCCACACAGAAAGGCCCAGAAGGATTTGAACCTGGAACCTTCTTGCCGCCCTAGAGGACTTGTGACGCCTTTATTTTGCAGGGCCCACAAACCAAAAGTGTTGGGAAATATGTTATGTATTTATGGATGATTCCTTGAGGTTGAGATTGCCTTTTTGTTTATTTATTTTCTAACATCTTATATGTAGACTATATCATTAGTTCCATACTTCCATCAATCAGTGACGACAGCAATCATTAGCTGCAAACATTCTCACGCAGAGGAAAGCATAAAACCAGAGTGAAGTTACATAACCGCTGCCTCTCTAATTCTCCAGTGAGTCTCAGTCGAGCGGAGCCGACCTCAAATGCAGACGCTGCCAACTCCAGATGGAGCGTTCGCTAACACTCCCCCGAAGCGACAGCAGCAGCTCTGTCTTATCTGCATATTCATGCAGCAGAAACGCATCCGTGGAAAGTCAAAATGGAAAAGCGATTTCCAAAAAAGAATGAGGAGTGAATGCCATGTGTGAAGATGCTGTGGATTCACGTACAGTAAAAGAAGCTGATATGACGGCCCCTCCACCCTGTATACTTGCCACCTATAGTGAATTATGTTTCCTTAACCTTTATTCTGCTTCGTGTTTGACTTTTCCTTCTAATAGCCTCTAACACTCACACACACACAGACACACAAGCACAGAGATAACGCAAGCACATTCAAAGAAAGCAGAGTCACTCGTGCATATAAATACGTACTGTAAATAAGGTAAAGAGCTGCGTCATTCACACTCAGAGGTCACGCCAGCTGTTGGCAGGTTATCGTGTTCCAGTTATCAGTGGATATGTGTGTGTCTGTGTGTGTTTCCATCCCGTGAACTAAAATACCAGGTCACATTTCACGGAGTCAAACTCGCCTGGAGATGAGTGCGACGTAAAAAGCACTCGGTCCTTTTGGAGTACAAACACAGCGGTCATCTCCACTTTTCTCTCTCAGACACACATAATGGAGATAAACTGCCGCCCATAACATTTGGCTGAGCTTCAGTGTCTCTTTGCCAGATTTATCTAATCTACTCTGTCCTTTGGAATAATCCACTCAAGAAGTCCTGTTCTATCAAAACCCACACTCAGACACACTCTGATCAGTCCAGGCAGAAGTTTCAAAACTGCACTTTGCTGCAGAGACATACACAGACCAGGCATAACATTATGACCACCTTCCTAATATTGTGTAAGTCTCCCTTGTTACCTCGAAAACAGTTGTGACTCATCAGAGAATGGACATGGGCTTTCTGAGTGTTGTTAGTGGGGGCTTTGGTTCCTTTGGTTTGAGGGTAGGGGCCTCTGTGGATCATCCCACAGATACTTGATCAGTTTGGGATCTAGTGAATTTGGAGACCAGGTCAACACCTTGTGCTGTTCTTCATGTTTTTTTTTAGTTGTTCCTAAACCGTTTATAGTGTATGTGCCTGGGGATGGCTGCTGCCATCAAGGAGCGTCACTGCTATGGGATGGGTGGTACATATCTAAGTAACATCCACATAATTGCTAGGTCTGAACGTTTCCCAGCAGAACATTGTATTGTCACAAGATGGTCAATTTGTTACCCATGATTCCCACTTGAATTTGTTTGTGGTAAAATGTGGATTACTGATTTACAAGAGGAAAAACTATAAAAAAAACAGTGTCAGAGCTTCTTCTTATGTTTGTTTAAATGTTGACGGATCAGCTTTAAAAGCTTCACTGGCTTTACTGTCACGTTAGGCAGGTAATTTTTAACCAGCCAGGGTTAAATTAACCTTATAATCGCAGTACAAGCAAACCGAGTGGCAGGAACTCCCTCCCTCTTCCTCATCTTCTCAAACAAACACAAAGTCACGCTCATGCTTTCTAATAACTTGTGTTGCAGAACTGTGGCTTCAGTCACTCGTGGTATCTGTCGGTGTTCAGCGTGCTCTGCTGCCTGGGCATCGTCCTCTGCCTGGCCACCTCCGTGGCTGTGGAGTGGACCGGCCTCAAAGTGGCCAAGGAGCTCCACCACAACCTGCTCAACAAGATCATCCTGGCCCCCATGAGGTGCGACGCTCTGCCTGTGTTTGTGCTAAAACACATCATTTATAATAAACTACATGGTTAAAAGCACTGCTTTTTGCTTCATTACTCAGAGGACCATCTGGTTTCCTCGCTCATAACCCACGAGACATCACTTACCTGAGCACGCTCTGTGCACATTTGCATTCATTGTATATATAGTCACATATGCAGCTGAACAAACAGACCTGGACCAGCAGATTGCACGGTCTCAGCAAATGTCTGTTGGCTGTGAATAAAAATATCTAAAACATACTCTATGGATTTTTAAATATTTTCAGAATATATCGTTTTTCATTTTGTTTTGGCTCCTCTCTCTAGGCTCTTTGAGACGACTCCACTCGGCAGCATCCTCAACAGGTTTTCCACAGACACCAACACAATCGACCAGCACATCCCCACCACCCTGGAGTGCCTCTCCCGCTCCACCCTGCTGTGTGTTTCCGCCCTGGGCGTCATCTCTTACGTGACGCCCGTCTTCCTCTTCGCCCTCCTGCCGCTGGCCGTCACCTGCTACTTCATCCAAAAATACTTTCGGGTGGCCTCCAGGTGAGTCTGACTGCGTCCACAGCTGCCTCTGAGGACACCAAAGATATAATCCTGAATCTGTTTTGATTGTAATTTGATTTTGAATCTGACATAGAGAGAACAGAAATACAGTATATATATTTGATATGTGAAACAAGCTTATTAGAGCTCCTCTCGTTAGATTCAGACATTGTATAGGTTTGTCCTTGTCCCCCTCAACCTTACAGCTAATATTGTTTGAACTGATATCCCCCTCCTCCCCCTCTCCCTTTATCGTCTCTTCTGTCCTCTGGTCAGGGACCTGCAGCAGCTGGAGGACAGCACTCAACTGCCCTTACTCTCCCACTTCTCTGAGACGGTCGAAGGTCTCACCACCATAAGAGCCCTCAGGTAATTACTAACATAATGTGTTTCATAACTGTTTCATAAGAGGGATTATAGTAGAGGTTAAACGTAATGTTCTAAATGTCTTATATATTATATATATTACAGTTACATTAGGCAGGAGTACATAGATCTGAAGTGGGAATGAAGTTTTATTGGATTTGGCTTGAAGATGCCACATGTCTGGCAGAAAAATCGGCATTATAACGTCAGCGTGTGTTCGGACATGGATCACTGGCTGCCACAGCTACCATGAACACTGTTTTTGAAGCTCCAGCCGTCACCATCTTGACTGTATCTTACTCTCGGCAAATTCAAAAATGGTTAAAGAGGTTCAGTGTTGCCAGGTGGGATATAAAGAAATATCATGCTGTCACTTTAAAATTACTATATTTTGCCCCAAACTATCCTCTGTACTAAAACTACTTAAAAAAATAATCACACTCTAGGGCAGTGCATTTAAAACCAAATCTATTCTATGTGCATGGAACTGCAGTAACATAAAAGGGAACTACTATCCAAAAAAAGGTTTGAAAAGGCAACTGGACGTGTAGAGTTTTTTGAGAAGACATTTCACCACTCATCCGAGTAGCTTCTTCAATCTACAAGTCCAGTTGACCTGACCTGGATGACTAAGAACCTTCAACGATAAGGGGAACTACTGTTTTTTTACAATCTGGACCTTATTTCTAGCATAAAATACAATAATTTACTCACCCATATAACTTATCCGGGGTCTGTAGGTCAAGCAACAGACCCCAGATGACGATAGCAGGGGATAGCACTAGCGTATCAAAACAAAATATTGGTGAAATTAACGAGTTTCGCGGCAGATGATGTGTTATTTAGAGGCTGCGTCTTGGTGCCTTGTCACTCCCACTATATGGATATACGCTGATCTAATTATCTCCTAAACGAGTGCAAATTACATAAAAGTTAGAAATAAGCTCCAGGTTGTGAAAAAACAGTAGTTCCCCTTGAAGGAATAAACAAGACTTGGCCAACTGCTTCATCCATTGTCAGTCAAAAGACAAAGTATAGTATATTTGGCCTTTTACATCGTATAGGCCCTGAAATTATAGTTTAAATACGATAATTACTGTATATCTGCCAACACTGAAGAGGTTGACCCTGATTGGAGCTGAGCAGGGGAGCGGATATGTAGGCTAAGGTCTCTTGAGGACACCCAGTGTCTGCACTCTTAATTATGTATAATTTGAATTCGCTTTAAACCTGTGGGTTAAGAAATCACTCCGTACAGTTATCTCTGAAAACATATTTGTTTCATCTGTAAAGTTGGACATTTTAATATTTGAGCTCTTTATTTAGAGCCTGCCTCAAGTGGCCTTTTGCGGAACTGCAGTTTGCAGTTGATGCTCAATAACCTTGATGAAAATCTACCAAATGCATTTAAAAAAAAAAAAAAAAAAAAGATTTTATTTCTGTGAAGCTAAAAATGTAAATTGAATTGAAATCTCAGTCTGTAAATTGTTTTTAAGTAGTAAAATGTCTCCTCTTGCCAAGTGTCCTTTGTCTGAGAGCCAAGTTCTGCAGAAGCAAATGTTTTGCTTTCAGATTCACGCATTTAGAGTCAAAAAGGCACATCGTGTTATTCAGATCATTCATCCTCCTTATAAGCACTCTTTTCAATCCTGACACTGAGGCAGCTGGACAAGTAATGTAACTCTGACATAATAACATATCACTGTGAAATCCTTCTCGTTGGCAGGTATGAGCCCCGGTTCAGACAGAGGTTACTGCAGTTCACGGATGCCAACAACATCGCCTCTCTGTTCCTCACGGCAGCCAACCGTTGGCTGGAGGTCCGCATGGTAATGCTCCGTCTGCCGCTGGAGTCTGTACAATTCACATCAGTTCTGCTCCACTGTTTGTCAGAAAGTTTGGCTCACTTTTCTGAGTATGCTGCTGGCTAACTGCTCCCTCTGTTGGGATACTGAAACACTGAATTTTTCATTCTCCTATCAAGATGAGATGCAGCTTCGTGTTTTATGTATCGACTGTACGTGTGAGCTCTTCATGTTTCAGTGTAGCGGAGGACATGACCTTGACAATGCGAAGATGCAACAGAAAGCATATGCTGTTGTGTCGTGTGTTTGTTGTTTATGATCTAATGGATCTCTTTATATGTTATCTACCCCCTTTAATTATTTAGTAAAGCGCCATCTACTCGCAGTATTGTTGACTTTGTGTCTCTGTGCAGGAGTACATCGGAGCCTGCGTGGTGTTGGTGGCAGCCGTGGCCTCCATCACAAACTCGCTCTACAACCAGCTCTCCACCGGTCTGGTGGGGCTCGGTCTGACGTACGCACTCATGGTGAGAGTGTTTATTGATTGATTTTTGATTATTTTTTTTGATGAATATTGTCCAGTTGTGTAGAGTTTATAGATTCATTTTGAAAAAGGAGAGTCGATAACTTCAAGCTGTATTAGATATTAATCTGGAGAGAATTTCCAACACAAACACTTGTTTAGTTAAAATGCTTTGGGTTTGGCATTTTACTGCAGCGGTGAAAAGACACGAGTGTTTATTAGATATTTTTCGTCTGTATAAAACTAATTGATCTTGACGGTCTTGCAGTACTTCACTGTATTAATTCACTGAAGTTTTGCTTTCAAGAGATTTTCATTAAATGGAGAATTGAGCTTTTCAGCTACAGTTTATTTCATGGTACATTAATAAGAAAAAAATAAACAAATTAGACCAAATCTAGATAAGTGGAAAGTTAACGAACACATACTGGATAAAGTGTATATATTATTAGATATAAAATATACTTGCACACTATTCTATCAGCTAGAATTAAATTGGGAGATCCTAATAGACATCATGCTTTAAGTAGAAATCCAAAGTCCATGAAAAATAATCCTGCTATGGGGTGAGGGTTTCTGGTCTGGTCTAGGTGGGTGCTACAAGTAACATCCACATGTATGAATGCCAGGTCCAAAAGTTTCCCAGCAGAACATTGTAGTGTCGGAAAATGGTCAGTGTTATTCACTTCTCCTGCCAGTGGTCATAATGTTGTGGCTGATGGGTATACGTTACAATTAGAAGATACTACCGAGGTATCAGAAACCACACTGGTGTATGAAAGGCCCTAATTAAACTAATTTAAAACTATTTTATACTGAGCAGAGTCTTTATTATAGAGAAAACACTGAGAGCTCAGAGGGCTGTGCATTCATTTAAAACTGCGTCTGAGTTATTGTACAATTTGTGTCTAATATGGCATCGTCTGTTGTTTCTAATTACAGCCTGACTCGGGTCTAATTCAGCATCTAATTTGGAGAATAGTTATGTCTTATGTTACTGATTATAAAATGTTTAGTAAAAGTGCAGCTACTGTTTCTTAATGGGGGAGAAAATGACATGTTACGTAAAACCATTTCTGAAACAGACCATGTGAAAAACACGGACTTCGTGGAGGCACTCCGAGTTGTAATTGGCCTAAAACAAAAAAATCTCAGACACCCTGCAGCAGCACAACAGCGTCCAGACTGAGACAGGACTTTGAGGCCTGCATGGTGACATTTACTCCCCCCTCCTCCTCCTCCTCCTCCCCCCCTCCTGTATCAGGTATCCAACTACATGAACTGGATGGTGCGTAACCTGGCAGACATGGAGGTACAGCTTGGCTCTGTGAAGAGGATTAACAGCCTGCTCAAAACTGAACCGGAGAACTACGAGGGACTTCTCAGTGAGTGTGTCAACACTTCCACGTCCTGTGAAGACTCCTTTTAAATGATTCCCACAAAGAAATCACTTATTTCCAGCTTCTTCATGGTTTTTTTTTTTGTTTGTTTGTTTAGATCATTTTAACTCCACATTCATCACTGAAGTAGGGTGTCACATCGCTGATGAGAGATGTATATTTATCCCTCTTCAACATTTCTTCCCAATTAATACATTTATATCCCTTAATAATACAATTTACCTTCATATGATAAGCCAGAAATAATTCACAAAAATGTCTGAAAGAGGAAATTTGACAGACAAGATTCTGTGGCGACAAATATGAAGATTAAAGTCGTGTAATGTTTGTTTGTGTCTGTGCCTCAGGTGTGTCTCAGGTCCCCGACGGCTGGCCCCAGCACGGAGAGATCAAGATCCAGAATCTCAGCGTTCGCTACGACACCACGCTGAAGCCCGTGCTCAAGAACGTCAACGCACACGTCAACCCCGGACAGAAGGTAACCAAACGAAGGAAGCCTGTGTGTCTGAAACAGATGTCGATTATGGTTATGATTGAAATGTTGGTTGTTTTCAGGTGGGGATCTGTGGCAGGACAGGCAGTGGCAAATCCTCCTTCTCCTTGGCTTTCTTCCGCATGGTGGACATGTTTGAGGGTAAAACACAAGCTTTGCCTCTGCAGACATAACAGAAACAAACAGGATGCAATCAAACGCCAGCAGAAGGTTTTAAGATAAAGGGAATTTTTTTTTTTCCACAGGGAGGATCGTGATTGACAACATTGACATCGCTAAGCTGCCCCTGCAGACCCTGAGGTCTCGCCTGTCCATCATCCTGCAAGACCCCATCCTGTTCAGTGGCACCATCCGGTAAAATAAGCTCCTCTATCAACAGGAAGCTCAGCAGTTTAGATTAATGATGGTCAATTTAGTGAAAAAGCCTGTTGGGGGGGCGGGAAACGCAGAGCATTTCCAGTAAGGCGCACAGCTGTGACACACATCAAAGGCACTTATCTAAAAGTTGATTATGATAAAAGAGCTTGGATAAAAGCTTTGTCAACAGATAAGGAGGAGTTTGAGGAGGCTGTCAGACTTTAGAGTCGGTCAGACAAACCGTATAAAAGTATGTTTTAGTGAAAACGTCATTGTTTGATGTTGACGCTCCGACGTCCTGGTGTTATGTAATGATGGCCAGCTGCTCCATTTGTCATTCATTGAAATATTCATGACTTAATCTTCACAGACGCAGCCGCAAATAAACCTTAAAGAAACTGGACTAATAGCAAAATGCAAAACCAGAGTTTAAGATTCTCAAATGCTTTATATAATATCAGATATCTTTGTTTTTTTAGTGTTGGTTGGACCAGAATGATTAATCGGTTCGCTGAGAATACAACCTGCAGAGCAAATTAGCCGTGGAGATGATTATCATTCAACCGTGAATGTGTATTTGTTTAGGTTCAACCTGGACCCAGAGGTGAAGGCGACAGACGAGATGCTGTGGGAAGCGTTGGAGATTGCTCAGCTGAAGCCCGTCGTTAAATCTCTTCCAGGAGGCCTGGGTGAGTGTGTGTGTGTGTGTGTGTGTGTGTGTGTGTGTGTGCTGATGTTATCAAGTGTTCAAAGGTGTGCAAATGTTTATTTACAACATACAGCCTGTAGAGTGTATTTGCACCGATCTGTACGTGAAATACAATGAATCCTTCTCTAACACGCTCTATGTGATCGCCGCGTCTGACAGCTGCTCCAGTGTCTCCACGCAAAGATCAAGCTGCTGCATCAGATTACACGAGCTTTAATTTTTAACTCCCAGTGGTGCTTGTTTTATGTTAGTGGCTTTTTTTTTTTTATTCTCAGCTCAGTTCAGGTCATGGCTCAGACACAGGAGACGTTACGGAGGCTCAAATCAGATATTAGCTGAGAGCTCTGTGCTGCTGTACGTACATTATGAATGCTTGGCACGCCTCTCTGCTCCTGCTGGCTCCCGGTTTATCGCCCCGTCTCACCTGATTTCTGCATCAGTCGCTAAAATCAGCCTTCACCTGCCGTTTGTGACTTTGACAAATGCGTGTGTCAGGGTGTGACATGCTGCAGCTACTCGCGGCTTTGGTTTATCTTCACGGGAGCCAGAGGTTCAATACGATATTGATCTACAAACTCAGGAGTTAATGGATAATTAGGCTCCTTTTTTAATTTAGTTAAGTAGCAGCAAAGAGTCGATGCTGCATTTAAAGCACTGTACTGTATATTGAGGGGAGCCAGGAACACTTTTGCTACTGTAGTCGGGATGTGGTTATGAACACAGATCAGCCACAACATTACAACCACTGACGGACAGGTGAAGTAAATAACATTTACCATCAATGTTCTGCTGGGAAACTTCTGGATCTGACGTTCATTCATGTGGATGTTACTTAGACATGTAGCACCCACCTAGACCAGACCAGGCACCCACACACAAGAACAGTTTTGCACAGCTTGACCTCATTTATAACACAAATGGAATCGGAAACACAAATTAGCGTCCTCCTCTCATTTACCTAAATAACCGAGTACACGGTCTGTAGAGTCGCGTGCTGCGTGTGTAACCATTTGTGTGTTTGTATTTACTTTTGTGCTCTCAGATGCCATGGTGACGGAGGGAGGAGAGAACTTCAGTCAGGGTCAGAGGCAGCTGTTCTGCCTGGCCAGAGCCTTCGTCAGGAAGAGCAGCATCCTCATCATGGACGAAGCCACGGCCTCCATCGACATGGCAACGGTCAGTGGTTTTAAGAAACGAGCGGAGAGGAGAAGAGAGGCGTGAGGGGAAGGAGGAAAACTGAGATGGGAGGAGGTGAAGCGAGGTTCACTGGGTAATTTTCCTCCGTAGACATGGCAACAAAGAATGATGGAGGAAAAGAAGAGTGATGGAGAGATTTATAATTTGCTTTATGGGTCTATGGGTCTAGAAAACGTAGAGATCAGGTTTGGATCCTGAACTGCACTGAAGATGAGCATAAAAAGAAAGAACGAGGAGGAGGATGGATGCATTTAATAGAGAAAACCTGAATGAGAAAGGAAACACAGAGGTTAGTCAGAGCCTGAGGGGAGTGTCAGCAATGCTTCTTACTTAAGAGCCTCACTTGAATGACCAAGACACAAAGAGCGCTGGTTACAATAACTCAGCAGCACCGGGCAGTGGGCACTGACTGACTGACTGACTGACTGACTGACTGACTGACTGACTGACTGACTGACTGACTGACTGCCCTGGAGGAAATGCAGTTGAGCTTTAAATTAAGGGCTGGATACGGTACAGAAAGGTGACGGTTTGAAAGCCAAGCTGCAAAACGTGCATCAACAGATCTAATGGATGTTAACAGCATAAAGTGTTCTGAGGTGTTTTGAACCAACCTCCCTCTCTCTCTGCTTCCACCCCTCACAGGAGAGCATCCTACAGAAAGTGGTGATGACTTCTTTTGCTGACCGAACAGTAGTTACTATAGCAGTGAGTATCTCCCTTCATTTCTCTGTACCGCTGCTCTAAGCATTTACAGAACATGCATGCAGCTCTACCGTCCCCCATGAGACTGATGACCTTCCCTTTGTCCTGCACTGATAGTAAACTGATGCAAAGCTGCAGGTTACGTTACTTACGTTACTAAAAATAAAAAAAGAGCAAAATCTAGTAGAAGGGGAACTTGGATTAGATGTCCTACTTATTCTTAACGTTATTTCATTATAAAGTATTCAAAGAGGTCACACATGTATTTTGAAGGCAACCAGAATCCCATTGACATGAAAATGCCGCAGTGACCTCTGGTATTTCCTGCACATGGCCTCACATTTGATCTCCGACTTAAACAAAACAGCCACTTTGAAGCTCTCTGGTGTCTTCCCGGGCTGTCCGCCACAGTAACGACCTCCTTTTCCTCCTCCTCCTCCTCCTCCTTCTCCCCGCCGTGCAGCATCGTGTCCACACCATCCTGAATGCCGACGTAGTGATTGTGATGAAGCGGGGGATCATCCTGGAGTACGACAGACCCCAGGCCCTGCTGGACAAGGAGGACAGCGTCTTCGCCTCCTTTGTGCGAGCAGACAAGTAGCACAAGAAGAAGAGGAGCGAGGGGGAAGCATTAAAGGAGACATTCGAAGTGCAATTGTCCCATGGAGTATATTCCTTTTATTTTTTAATCATGTTGTATTATATTTGTACATAAAAAAAAATGTTAATTCTTTGTTAATAAAAACAGAAATTATCATAATGTGTGTTGAGGGACGTTTGAGGGGGACGAAAGGGTGGACGGATAAAAGTGTGTGTGAGAGACAGCTCCGTACAAAACAGATGAGTCATCTCTAGATGGCAGGTTTTAAATGACCTGGAGCTGAGCGGACGAGGACTTGATACTGTCCAGATAATCTTCACATGCCCGAGGGTGTCAGGGTGGGATGGGAGAACGTGCTGGAGCCAAGACTTGACATCTGACTTTGGAAAGTTAAACAGCTGCCAGAGGAGCAGCTTTATAGAGAAGACCGGGTCGAGCAGAGTTTAAAGACATTTTCTTAAAATATAATTCAGGTTCCTTTCTGTTCATGTGTTGAGTTTACAGCAAATGGCCTGAGGATGAGTTACTGTTGAGTGCCCTATATTTAAGCCCTTACATATTTAGAGTATGAGACACCAGTGGCATTAAGGCTGCACAAATGAACAGGGTTTTTTTTGTGTGTATGTGTGTGTGTGCGCACTGGGCCCTCATTCTCCCTCATTCTCAGTGAAAATCACAGGAAGGGCACCGCAGAGATGGTGGAGGGAGGGACTCCCTCTCCACTTCACAACGTCTCCATCTCACGTTACCGAGCTATAGTGAAGTAGCGAAGTCAGCACGGAGCCAACTGCGCCATATGAGCCTGCCTCCTCACCCAAAAGTGATAAAACTCCGCTCAGATGCCCGCCGCGCTCCTCCTGCCTCAACATATTGACTGAATTTCCTTCACGCGTGAGACCGCGGCGAATGCGTACCGGCGCACGGTGGATATTGGCTCAATTCACAATGGAACCGGGCGGCTTGATGCAACTATGCCGGGTGTGTTGGTGTTGTGAGTGACGGCGGCAGCTGCAGAGCTGGAAGAAGAATCTTCTCATGGGAACTCGTGGTTGTGAAGCGCCTGATCTGGAGGCAACGTGAGGAGCGCACATACCTCCAGAAAACCGGGGACAGCAAGACTCTCCCTTCTGCGCCCGAAAGCTGCCGAGGAGCTGACACCAGTGAGTCTCGACTGGTAAGAGGGGAAAAAAAAGCACCGGGACGGAACACGGGGAAAGATTTCCAGATCTTTCAGTCGGCCACTGGCAGTACCTTCAAAGCCATAAGGCTGTGGGTACATAGTATGGGAGCGCTATGTTGTCCAGGAAGGGAATCATTCCTGAGGATTTCTTGCTCACACGTTTGGCTGAGGATGTTCTGCCTCCAAAGTTCAGAGCGAAACCACGGAAGGCTCGGTTCGTCGCCAAGAACGGCGCCTGCAATGTGGCGCACACCAACATCCGAGAACAGGGCCGATTCTTGCAGGACGTGTTCACGACTCTAGTGGATTTGAAATGGCTCCACACGCTCATCATTTTCACCATGTCCTACCTGTGCAGCTGGCTCCTTTTCGGGATGATCTGGTGGCTAGTTGCCTTTGCGCACGGCGACTTGGACCAGAGGGACGACGACTTTGTCCCGTGCGTAACGGACATACACTCGTTCTCCTCCGCTTTCCTCTTCTCCATAGAGGTCCAGGTGACCATTGGTTTCGGGGGCCGGATGATCACAGAGGAGTGCGTCTCCGCCATCATTATACTGATCGTACAGAACATCGTCGGCCTGGTCATCAACGCCATCATGCTCGGCTGCATCTTCATGAAAACTGCGCAGGCCAACCGGCGCGCGGAGACGCTGATTTTCAGCAAGCACGCCGTCATCTCGGTGCGAAACAACAAGCTGTGCTTCATGATCCGCATCGGAGACCTGAGGAAAAGCATGATCATCAGCGCCACCGTGCGCATGCAGGTGGTGAGGAAAACCACCACCGAGGAGGGCGAAGTGGTTCCTCTGGACCAAATTGACATCCAGATGGACAACCCGGTGGGCACCAACGGCGTCTTCCTGGTGTCCCCCCTCATCATCTGCCACGTGATCGACAAGGCCAGCCCTCTGTACGAGCTGTCAGCCTCTGATCTGCAGCACGACGACGTTGAAGTGGTGGTGGTGTTGGAGGGGGTGGTGGAGACCACCGGCATCACCACGCAGGCCAGGAGCTCGTACGTGTCGGAGGAGATCCTGTGGGGGCAACGCTTCGTGCCAACAATCTCGGAGGAGGACGGCCTGTACGCCGTGGACTACTCAAAGTTTGGCAACACCGTGAAGGTCCCGACGCCGTGCTGCAGCGCCAAGAAACTGGACGAGATAGGCGGGATAGCTCGGTTTAAACTGAACGAGGGCGTCACCTTGAGGGCGTCTGTGAGAAGGCGGCGGGGCACGTCGGTGATGCGCAGATCCAGACTAGACCCAGTAAACTGAGACGCCTGCCAGCATTTTGTATGAGAATGAACTGATCAAGCTTGAGGGTTATCACATGAGTAATAATGATCATTAGAAATCCACATCACTTCTCTCTCTATGCAAGACACGTGTTTTTTGTTTTCTAACTCAGGGTCAGTGTTAAAAATGTACACAGGCAGAACGAACTGATGGTTATGAGATGTGGCTGTTAAGAGTCCTGGTATCCAGAATTAATCTTCTTCTTTTGTTTGTTTTTTAAATTATGAGTGACTGCATGTATTACAACTAATAAATGAGAATGATTGATGGATGTAAAGCCTGAATCTCTCTTTACAGTTTAAAGAGATAAACCAGTGATTAGGTATTGTATTTCCACAAATTTGGGTGTTATAAATAAATACAGAGGAGTTATTCAGTCATTCATTCATCTTCTGCAACCGCTTGTTCCTGTGAAGGGTCGTGGTGTCTGCTGGAGCCTATCCCAGCTGTCATTGGGTGAGAGGTGGGGGTACACCCTGGACAGGTCGCCAGTCCATCGCAGGGCTAACACAGAAACACAGACAACCATTCACACTCACAGCTACGGCTAATTTAGAATCACCAGTGAACCTAATGAGCATGTGTTTGGATGGTGGGAGGCAGCTGGAGTAGAGGGGTTATATTTATTATGAGCATGACTCTGTCAGATTTACAAGCTTTTACTAGTTGTTCTGCTCAAACATGTGGTATGGTTGACTTATTTTGCAGCAATATAAATCCTGAAGAGACAGAATTAAGAAATAAAGGTAAAAAATCTATGCTGAATCATAAATATTACAACTTTAAGTCTGTATTTCTACATCAAACTCCAAAATGACTGCACATCCCATGAGTTAAATTAGCATTTCTGCAGAGAAATCCCTATAAAGTTTCTCTCTGAGCTTCTTTTATCAAGTTCCTCTAAATCTAGCATGTCCTTGTACGATGCTTCACACAAAACACTCACGTTTCACATTTCACACAATCGTACAAAAGACACGGAGGCAGGACGGCATTTCTCTCTTTTATTAGATTATAATCCGCAGAGCTTAAAATATTAAATTGCTTTTAACTTAGTTAATAATTAAAATACATAAAAACAAGAGCCAGAACTGAAGAACCCTGCAAAAAAATTAAAATAAATAAAAAAGGAGAATTATAAATCCAATCCTCCTCCATACAGAGGCTATGTCTGACAGAACCCGCTTGTGATTCTTTGTACAGTAAAGTCCAAGCAGACTGTGCATTTTTCTATACATGTGTAATGATATCATTGTTGTTATCATTTCTCAACTAATTTTCCTCTGATAATCTTTTGGGGAAAAAAAAGGAAAAAAAAGGCAAATTTAAAGGGACTGTTTAAAAAAAAAAAAGATTTCTGCACTGGGAGCACTGGTGACTGTTAAACAGCAGAGCAGCTTCACACCATCGTCCTCACCCCTCTCTCCATCTCTCTCGCTCTCTCTTTCTGGGCCTGCAGACATTATCTCATGTCTTTGTCCTTCTGTGCTGCTGGAGTGGGTGGTGGTTTGATGGTGGTGGTGGGTTTAAGGGGCTGCTGCTGCGCTAAACACCAGCAAACAGCTCTGATTCACCTCATACGTGTACCAGTCTGTCTGTTCTCTGATCAGATTAAACATCTAGCATACAATCTTTTCTTTCTTCTTCTCCTCCTGCGTCACCCTGTCTCTGTGGTGCTCTCTACATGTTTGCTGCCCCCTACAGGTAAGCTCTGGGACATGTTAGGGGTTCACCAGGTGATTATGTGACTATACTGTAGTTAAACACGGAGGCTCGAGGAGTCTGGTGAACAAGGGACAGAGAATGAAGACGAGAGGAAGTCCTCTCTGGCAGCAGTGACGTATTCTCTCAGGTCCTGAGTAGGAAGCGCTTTAATCATCCCCCACATTAACAACCCAAACAGTGATTGGCTAGTATCGCCCCCAGTAACGTGGCTCCCTACTGGCCAGCGTAGTGGCCTAGCGCCCGCAGGCCGCCTGCCGCTGTCTGGAGGAATGAAAGACGAGACCGCGGGTGAGCAGAGACGCCTCTTCTCCACACGCGAACAACACTGTACAATAGTAGGTCGAAGCAAAGCAGAGCCCCCTTCCTGTACTGTATGTTAGGTAGAGGACAGAGGGAGGTGAGGCCCGACGGACACGCGGCAACACCCCACCCCCTTCAAAACAACAAAAAAATAAAACAGAATAAAACTCCAACAAAAAAAAAAAAAAGAAGAAAATAAAAACCAAAAATAAAACATACACATACTTTTTTGTTCCTAGTTTAAATTGCAGAGAAGATGGGAGGGATTTGCCCCTGGGAGGAACGCTCACGCCAATTCCTGCTGGCGTGACAAACCCCTCCCCGCCACCCCAAACCCCCTGAAAACCCTCCCCCCTTTCCTTCCAGCTGGTCGGTTGGTGTCGTAGCGAAATATAACGGTAGGTCTCTTAAGTCCTGCTTGCACCGAGGAAGGGGGCCAGGCTGTCTTTCCTTCTCTCCTCTATCTTATCTTCTATCACCCCCAGGGCTGCTGTCTCAGCTCCGCCCCCGCTCATCTCTCCGTCACGTGGTTTTGTGAAGAGGGGGAGGGCGCCGAGGCTGGGGCTGAGGAGGCCGGGGTGGGCGCGGGCGGCGGGGCGGGGGTGCAGAGGATTTCGGACAGGTCGTCCATGATACAGGTCTCCTTGGGGTCGACCAGGTTGAATTCCCTTACGAAAACGATGAAATGTGCATACAGAGTGTTCAAGTGGCCCTGCAGGTCCAGAGCCACCGTCTCTTTAAAGTGCGCCCAGTAGAGGTGAGCCAGCACGTGGAACAGGTACCGGCAGATCTTCTTTACCAAGGACTCAAAGGAGTTGGGGAACTCTTTGCCTGAAGGGAGAAAACACGAAGCAGAAGGGAGACGGTTTTATGAGCACAAACGTTAGTCTGTAGAGAAATGTAGAGAAGCTACGCCTTATTGCTTCTACTATTACATCACACTAACAATCTATCATGACATAACATAACATGTGACTATGTATGTCACTCTAGATATATTTAAACATGTAACATTTATCACATGCCGCTCTCTCAAATGTCTGATTAGTTTCTGGCATTACAACACTTATTCTGCTGCATCACTACATTTCTACAGCCGAGCCAGCAGGGGGCAGCACCTCATCAGTTACTTCTGAGGGTCAGTAAACTCTTCAGGGGGACACTCACCATATTTCGTAGGAAAGATTTCCTCATCTGTGACCAGTTTCTGACAAAGACTCATTACGAAGTCGACATATTGTGGAGCAGTGCACTTTGTCTTCTTCCCCCTCTCGTCATACCAGTAGTATATTCTAGAAAGAGACAGAGAGAGAGAGGTAAACATGTCAGTCTCTGCCGTCACGCCACATCACGCCACATCACGCCACGCAGCACAACATTGAGAAAGAACAGGAAATGATTACCCAACTGTGAAAGGGGCTTTAATTAATCACAATGAATGTTTTCAAAGGAATGAGAGCGGGTGAAGTCAGACATAAACAGAAATATTTCCTGGAATAAAAGGAACGTAAACACACGAGTGACCTATGAGACATCACCTGCTCGGTTTCCTCATTCAGGGAAAACCCAACTTTCTCAATGAAAGGTCCACTGATACTAAAACCTACCTTAACACATAAAAAACTAAGCACCTTATTAGCATTTATTTTCCCAGGTTTTAATTTCCGGTGTTCTGAATTCACGGCAACGACCCCTTACTCAGTTGGTCAAACATTTCCTCATATATCTGAATTGTAAGTAGACGACTTGGAAACACAGTTAACCAAAGGTCAAACAGGAGGCGGGTCTGAAGACACCTTTACAAACAGGGAGCAAACAGGACTAGTAAAGCGGCCACGGAGACAAAAGACGATGGAAGTCATAAACGGGTAAAATGGTGAGGAAAACGCGAGCGCAGGTGTGAAGTGTTTGCAATGCGAGTCTGGGAGATGGTGGAGCAGACATTACAAATCCAGAGGAATGTCAAGTGTTCACATAACTGAGGCTGCAGGAGGAGACCGACTGACCACAGCACCAGGACCCGACCCTTACAATGCACTTACTCACACAGGATTAGACTTGTGTGAGTGTGTGTGTGTTTGTAGTTGGTCAGTACCTCCCCCACACGCAAACATGCCTGTGAGACAACTTTGGCCTTATATAGTATAAAAGACAAACAGGAAATAGATTAAATGTGACTTATTTGGTCAAACAAACTAAGACTTTTGTGACTATTGTGGAGGCAATTCCAACTCCAAGACTGGCAGTCTACCTCCGCTCTTCTGTCAAATACTTTGCAGGACAAATGTGAATAATGTGCATTTCACCCGCCAAACCCAAAATGGAACCAGCTACGAGAACGCTGTAAGCACGTCTACCCGCCCACCAGCACAAAATGGGTCTAAATAGCTACCAAATGGTTCCGTTAGCTCATAGCTCATGGAAACGTTTCCTTCCAAAAATAGTGCCGAGCTCTGCCCTTAGGTAGGGGCACTGACGCTGCTGCGACTGTGGCTCAGTCAGCTTTTCACCACAGAGTCGGGGTGCGGGTGCCAGGTCTTGCGCGGGGCTAGGAAAAGGGCGGAGTGCTGGGCAGCAGGCGGCGGGCGAAGCTATAATCATAAATGGCTCGGCTCTGGTTGAAACTGCGAGACGAACCATATTTAATATTAGCCAGACTGTGCGTTTCCCAGAGATCAACACACAACGCAAACAAAAACACGTTAATCTTCTCGCTCTCTGTCCACATACTGCAGGCGAAGCATGCTCCTCCATTTCCCAGGCTATGAATTAGCAGCGGTAGCTTAAGGTGACAGCAGTGGAAAAATCCACTTTTAGCCGAGAGGTTAACTCGTGACATCTTTCATTCTCACAGCGAATCTGTCATGTTATTGTCATTTGTCAACCCTTGAGTTGTTTGAGCGAGTGCGTGGGTGAGCTTGTGCACTTGTAAACTCCATGTAATGTGTTAAGAGAGCTGTTCAGTGAGTGTTGTGGCTTTTTTTTTTTTCCAAGTGTGGGTAATCAGGTTTTTCCAGCCTTCTGTATACACAAGGGGGAATGACGGCTTCTCTGTACACACAAGGGCTCATACTTTAAGACAGCACCCCACCCTAACAGGGAAAACTTGTTAGTTGAATACGCTTAATAACCCCACAGTCTATTTACTTGTACACGGTAGCAATTAGCTACTTTTGGATAAATACTACAACAAGACAAATACTTAAAATACTAAAAACAAGAAATGCAAGCTCAAAGCCGGCCTTGATTACTGACACAAATGGCAAGAGTTTAAAGGTGGATCCCTTGTTGACAGTTTGAGCAAAGCATCAAGGAAGTGTTTGTGATGTGACTATAATTAGGTTATAAAAAAAAAACAGGCTAATCTGCGGGAGATTAAAGGTGAAGCACGTGGACTCCAGGCTACATATTCACGGCATGTGACTTAAAACAAAAGTGACGACGCTTGATTTTATTGGGGTCTTTCTCATGCGTGGTGAGAAGAATTAAAAACTGTTTGACCTCGAACAGTTTCGCTGACCACGAATGAGCCGATGGGACAGTAGATGAATGATGAATAAGCCAACGGGCCTCTGCAGGTGAGCGATGAATAAAACAACGGCGTGGGAGGTAACTTACGTGTTGCAGGCCGTCATGGCTTGACAGGTGTCCCCAGTGCAGAACTCTGAGATGGTGCTGTACTGCAGGTTGATAAGGTTGAAGAATGTTGTCGCTGTGGAAAAGACGAGACAAGGCTCGTTAAAACACAATATACGTCACATCTGCTGAACAGAAATAAACCAGAGGGCGCAGCTTCATGAACGACGAAAACACTGCAAAAAGATAAAAGCTGCTTGTCATTTAGTCTGGTGAGGACACACCTACGGTAGTGTACACAGTCACAGTCACATGCAAACACTAAGCCGTCAAGTCACCGCATCCTTCAACGACGCGTGAGCATCCGAGAAATGGAAGAATGCGAGGTGACCGCCAGCTTTGTAAAGCTTTTCAATTGTTTTTTTATTTAAAAGCGAAGCAGGTATTTGTGCTGCGAGGGGAACTCCCCACACAGCTTCACAGACCGCAAAACAAACTCTATTCAGAGTGAGGAGCCGTGTCCCAATTGTCCTTTATGTTCGATGTTTGCCAAATGTAATCTTTCTTGTATGGCTAGGTTCCTTTAAATGGTACACTGACACCGAACATTACATCCATTATGAATTAGGCTGAGAATTTTCTCACGTTTCAACTTCAACTAATTTTTTCGGATTTTCGCCTCATTCACGGTAACGTTTGTCTCATTAGATGAGATCTAACAGTTTCCTAATTTAATCATGTTTAGGTTCTTGCTTTGAACATCTGCCTCAAACTCAAGAAATCATTTCAGTCTTGGCGTATGTGAGCTGAACCAAGACACGTTACCGTCCCATTTTTCAACAATGTAGCTCGAGTTTAAATAGTTTTGTCAAAGTACCATTGATTTATACGTGCTGGCAGAATTAAATAACTCCAATTATTGGTTTAAAAATAAACACACCGAAACATCTTTCAGGCTTATTGTTCGCCTTCAAGCGAAACCCCAATTAGTGGTGGATTCAGGCTGACACACGCTAGCATGTATCAACTTCCAATTTCACTTTGAAAAACACATTAACATGTGAAATCATGTCCCATCTACTCTTACATAACAGGCTAAAATAAAAAGCAGAAAGAAGAATGCGTGCTTTTCTTCTTCTTCATCCTCCTCCTCCCACGAGCACCTGGCTGGTTTGGATATGTAACCAAAACAAAGTCAAGGAGACAGACAAAATAAAGAGCCTCCTGAGATCGATCAAGCAGCCAAGCCGTGACGAGTTTACTCAACTCCATAAATGATGCTCGTAATGACAACTATAAATTTCAGAGCGGCGGCGGTGAGGGATGGTGTTTAAAGAAGAAGAAGTGGTGTGTGAGGTGAGGTTTGGGAACAGTCTCAAAGCCGTGCCAGGCCTGGATCGTGTTAAGGGCTTGGCTCACCTCTGGAACGTCTGGTTATCTCCAGATCGCAAAAAAGGCGCACGCCGACTCGGAAAAACAATTCAGAGCTCCTGAGGAAAATTTTACAAGCCGGGGCAAACCCTGAGCTTAACAAAGGAATTTCAATATATCAAATAAGATAATAGCCCCACTTCTTGATAAGTAATTACAGTACTGGTTTCTGCTGGCTGCACGAGACATCATCCTCTGTTATGTGTCCAACCCTTTGAGCTCATATCTATCATTAACTACCACAGTCACAGTCACTCACTGTTGCTGGCGAGCCATTCATTGAGGTCTATCTCTCGGGGCAGCACCACCAGCTCCTTGAGGTCGAAGTCCACCACACGAATTTTTGTGAACTCTGGCTCCAAGTACTGCTTCTTCTCTTCTGCCGGAGGCTTCTTTCCATTTGGCTTCGTCTTCGACTTCCTGCAACACAGGAGAAAAAAGGGGGTACAGGTTAAGGAGCTGATCGGGGACGTAAGGGGTCAAGGGAGAGGGAAATTTCCACAGAATGATGCAAGCACTCTGGCTGCAATATGTTTACATCACGTCGCTTGTAAAAACATAACCAGATTTTCAAGTAGTGCTGGTCAAATGAAGAGCAAACACTTTGTTTATACAAATCAGTACAAGCTGGTCCTGCAGTAAAATTCCACTGATAAACAGGGATTTGCTTTGTATTAAAGTGGGGGGAGCTAAATGCAGACATATTATTATGTAGCACACCAACCTCAATTCAGATCTGTACAACCCTAAAACGGCCTAAACAAAGAGTCTTCTATTGCTGTCCCCGACCCCTGACCTCATGTTAGGTCTATAAGCGTCCACACAGACAGACGACCCCAGCGCCTTGTACTTCCACTGCTAGTTTTAGCACAGGGATGTCACGTCACACTCTTCCTGCACTTCCAGGGCTGTAACCTATCCTCCCCCAGCTCCCATTCTTCGTCTGCATAGACGCAGGCAGCACAGGCCGGGGTCAAAGGTTGAAAGGATTGATAGAAAACACAGACTAATGCAATTATGACTCTGAGCGGCAACCGCTAGTTCCCAGTTCTCCCTATATCTGTATTTCCTTCTCCTCCTTGACTCTTGCTACTGTTGTTTGGGTTTGCTTAAGGACAAGGGAGTTGCAGCTTACTCCCTGAATTTATTGTGCTTTCGCTGACCCTCATTTCCGGCGTTCTTGCACTCTATCACTAGTTCTCATCCTCCTCTCTCCACACCCTGCGTCCAAACACAATGATCCAGCCATGTGTTCTTGGCTCTCGCTTTTCTCCACCTCCCCTCCTTTCCTTCCTATTCCCGCTCCGATGTCTCCAGCCGCTGCCGAAAGATGGCAGCTCGGGCTCTTGGAACGAGCAGAGCTGTGCTAACTGCACGAGTGACAAGCAATCATAAACACTATTTATCCAGCAGCCGCCAAATCCCTTCTCACTTTCAGCGGGGGCTCATAGATTTTGCAGGAGAGAGGTAATGACTGGCTGGATTTCTGCAGGAAGAAAAGTATCGCAGTTCGCATGTAGCCGGAGATATTAGAGCGGGTTTGAGAGGAGAGTGAGAGCAGAGGGGGAGAAAGGAATGGAGAGAGGAGGTACATGGACGCAGGCTCAGCTGATATCCATGGGAACTAATAAACACATTCAAAACATGACAGGACTGCGAGGCACGAGGCCTCTTGGCCAGAGCAGTCCCGTGCAAGTTTTAATTCCCCTTCTCCAGCAAGTGTCGCCCCCGTCCCTCAACAAACAAGAGAAGGCATGTCAACATGTGGGTGCACACACTGGCTGCAGCGTTTTACTTTGCAAATGTTTAAGATGGCCCCGTTGACGTGTACGCTACCCTCTAATTCATCCGTCAAGACAAACACTCGGCTGCAAAACCGGCGTTTGGGATTCCTGTGAAAATGGGTGTCACGCGTCTCATTCGCTGGGTAATGATTCACCAAGATATCCTGGTCCTGCTATCACGCGGCACCTGAGCTTGTTTTGACCTCATTCAGAACCCAAGGACACTGCAGATTACACCGTTGGCTAATTATTAATGACCGGCCACTTTCTGTTTCACCTCTTTTCTCCAGTTGCTCAGCCAGTATTTCTTTCTGCCATTTCCTCTTCCTTTGTGCTGTAGGTTTACCTCTCCAAACATCTTATTATGCAGGGTCAAAGGCCTCATTCCTCTCTCTTGTAATCTCTTTATGTCCTTTCCCTTCATCTTTCTGTCTCCAACTATTAACCTGCGCCACCAGCTTCACCATTTACCTCACCCCATGACCTGTGCTCTGGCTCACATTTTAATTACCATTGCCTTTCACTTTTTTTGTTTTTACTTTTTACATCTTATCTCTGGCCGCTTCCTCTTCCTGCTCAGATTCATGTGGTCGGCGCAGCTTTGGTCCACGAGCTACATGTTCTGTCATGTGAAAGAGCTTTAGCCAAGGAGAGGGCTTCGTCTACAGATACCGTCAGCCCTCACGACTTTTCTTTTCTTGGTCAGCTCCTACGAGAAAGAGCCCCTCAGAAAAAAATTAAAAAAGTTAGCTATTTCCTGCCTTTCTCTCTGTAATTTCATGATTTTCCACACAAATGCTCACAAGAAGTAGACGAGGCATTTGTGTGGTAAAGGGGAGGTGAAATTCTGGAGCCATTAGTTTATTTTAGGATAAAGAAAACTTCCTCCATGCCAGCACTCCTCCCCTGTTACGTACATAGTCTGTTTTCTCTACAACACACACACACACACAGCTTTGTCTGTTCTTGGTGAACTTCTCCAAGGCAAGTCTTTGCCATAAAAGGCAGTAGATGTCTCTTTCTCCTCACCAGATCAGGGACAGATCAGGGCAGGCCAGAAGGCAGGATAGGAGGGGAACTGAGGCCAGGGCCAAGGCACATGTCTCCAGGGCCGGGGGAAGAGCCACAGCCTGCCTGGCACCGACAGGCGCGGGCCTATGATATGGGCTCATGATCAAAACACTCAAGTCACGTTTTAAGCAGAAGTGAAGGAGGGTGGTAAGCGGGAAGAGAAACCTGCTGGTGTTTATCTACTATAAAAACAATAAGGATATAGGGCTGTATACTCGGGTGACAGGGAGGTCAGTGCTGCAGAGCCGTGGAGCGACTAACCCGACAGCTGTTCAACTGCATCCGTCAGCCAATCTAACCCTTTCACTTTTCCCAGCAACGCCACCTCCCCCCCATCATCAAGCCGTCCTCACTCACTACCTTTTCCTCTTGTACAACACCACAAGCACTCAGGAAACACTCATACACACACACCTGTGCCTTCAAGCACATGCACACACACACATAAACGCTTGACTCTCGCTGCAGCCCCCTTTCCCTTTTCAAGGCCGACCCAGCTGGTCGCAACAGCTGCGTCACGAGCCTGATCCCACCAGAGACCACGAGAAAAATCGAGAAGAAGCAAGTTCTGTCTGCTCTCAGAGGCGAACACATGTCTGCCCACCACTAAGACATACATCTCATTTAGCTTCAAAGTGGTGCTAACGCTAGCTCCTGTATATTAGCCGACCGGGTGCCAAATGAACACTGAACGCACTTGGATATAAAATACGCTCTGTATATAAAGGCGCAGCCCTCTGGCAGGTACACCACAAGCTTGTCTCATTACCAGAACCTGGGTCCAATTAATCTTGGAACCACATGGGACCACATTACAGAGTTATGCTGTAGAATTAGCTTAAGTGCTTTCTCTAAAACACCACAATTTGCTACTAAACAGCACTCCCTTCACTTCCCTTGAGCACACGCACACACCAGCGCAGGCCGTGCCGAGCGATTCTTCCATATGTGGGTATCGCCGCAACTCCAAATTATGATTAGATTTCCTTCGACACTACATCCAAGCTTTGAAACCCACGAGGCTCGTGTGTTTACTGGTTCTTTCTCGCAACTAAACCTGTTTAACAAAAAAAAAACAAAAAAAAAAAACATAATGGCTTTCCCCCTGAAGCCTGCGCCTCCTGCCAAGCCAGATATTGCACAACTGCTGCTTGAATTGGCCTTCTGGATCGCAGGGGAATCTAACTATTGGCATATGGTTGCAGTTAATGCGGTTTTCTAGGGTGAGCAGCACGAGCAACACTGACAACAAAGACGTCTGCTTCTTGAGAAGTTTGCTTTCAGTGCTCTTCCAGTTTAGTGATTCCTCATCTGAAATCCAGTTCACTGTAACTCCAAAACAAATGCAGGAAATAGATTTAAGAGATTGTTTTGATTCTTTTTATCCCTCTGGGATAAGAGGAAGTACTCCACGGTGCAAAGGTATATAGTCTTCCCACCACCAACTGGCCCTGATACAGTACTATTTTACTGGAAGGAAGTCCCTGGGTCTATGATTTAAGTATGTCAGATAAGAAGCACAACAGACAGCAATCAGCAGTCTTCTATCTTGAAGAAATCAAACGCCTTCAACTGACCTGACCTTCAAACAATCACCTGATAGTTTGGAGGAAGAAACAATCAAATATCAAGACGTTGCTTCGTTTGTCAACTGATTGGGGGATTTTTTTTTTTTTTTTTTAAACGTAACAAGATAAAGCTCGAAACGTTGATAATAAACCAGAACTGAGTGAAGGAACTCTGCCATTTTGTAAAAAGAGCAGCTTCATGAGGCTCAGTTTTCTCCAAGCCTGCGCTGATCTATTTCAGGATTCAAATTGAACAGACTCTGAGGCTCTTTTCCCCGAAAAACCACAAACTGAGGAAAAGAGGAGGCCGTTCTGAGCGCACCAAAGCAAAACCACAGCAGCCATTACGAGGCTAAAAAGGAGACAGAGTTAAGGACGGACTAAACCTGGCGTTCGGCCTTGTATTGCTCAAGTCTGCTAACTGCTGTGTCGGGCTCGCGGCCAAAGTTTCTGAGCAGTTTTGAAACTGCTCGTCAGTTTTTCTTAGCCATGCGGAGAAGAGATAAGAAGGAAACGACAACAAAGAAGGCACAGCTGCCACCACTTAATCAGTAGCATCACTGGGGGCAAAGGCAGCACTGTAAATGAGTAAATAAGAACTGAAGCCAGGTCTAAACACGTGTGCGAATTAGGTTATTCACCATGCTCAGCACAGTTCTGACTACCTCCTCTTTCCCTTGTCATCCTGTGCTAAACCCCATTCAATGGCTCTCAGGCCTGCAGACTATGTAAGGACCCCCCTGCCAGAACCATAATGGGGCCTCATCAACATCACAACACACATCTGTGACAGGAAGGGGGTGTGGGGTAAGATAAGACCAAGCTGCTGGTTAAGCACTTATAACCTTGCAGGGTGAAGGTTAGCCCCGACATTGATTTGGCACGATAGGGAAGCGAGAGGCAAAGATAGTAAGAATGAAGAGCCGGATTTGATCACTCTACTCGCTGGTCGATCCAACCGGTTACTGAATGTGAGCACTGATTCAAGAAGTGTAGGCCAAGATTATACGAGGCTACATGTACGCTCTCAGGGGATGTGACTGCCAAAGGAACGACTTTGCCAGTGTAGTATTCATACCACAGTATTCATCCAAGCCAAAGGCATTCAACTCTTCATAGGAGGAGGAAACGGGTTAAAACTAGAGCTATAAACAGACCCATGCGCCCTCCCTCCCTCCCTCCCTCCCACCTCCTCATAAACTCCCAAAGTATGCATCCTTGTTAACTCTGATGAAGTGTTTTTTGCTCAGTTTTTCCTCAAGATTGTAAAACCCCCTTCTTGTCACTTCCAGGCAAATACAAGGAGCGTTACATTTCCTCGGTAACCAGCGTAGGTAGAAGGGTTGAGTTGCTTGTAAATTAGGAGCAGCAAAACGTGTCTCTACCTGTTGCAGCTCTTGCAGCACACATGATGGTATACTTCACAAAAAAAAAACACTTTCCGCTCTGCCTCCAAACATCCTGCTTACGACCCGCTCGTGGATATTTTTCCTCACTATCACTCTCCAAATCTTCACACAATGGCTTTAGAGGCATGCTTGCGCCCTTTGGGCTGCATACTTGAAAAACACACCTGTCCCCACACTTGAAAGGTAAGAGGAAACCCCCATAACAGTGTTAACAGGACGGCCTGTCGCCTAAAGGGACACACTCACTGGTGAGGCAGGTGAGGGTCTTGCTTCACATGACACAGATTGGGGGCAAATACGCAAATGCAAACTGGGTTAACATTTGTTTATTCGCAAACACGGTGACGCATATTTGCTTTAACTGTATCAGTCTTCCAGCGGGGTTAATCGCAACTTGTTGGTCACGTCGTGTAACAGACAAACACGGAGTTTAGTTTCTTATTTGGGTCAAGCATTCTTCAGGTATTACGTCTGCTGTGTCATGTTAGGAGCTTGACACGGCTGTGGAAATAATTCAATTACACGGCATTGCTCAAACATAAAACACAGGTCAAAAAGCTTTATTAACCACTTAGTTCATTAAGTTTGAAAATAGATATCCTCCAAGTTTAAATCGAGGTTTATACTGGAAGCTGTGATAAAGGATTCAATTAGCATTAAATGGCTAGCCACACTTTTATCCTTTTATCTCATTAAAAAGTCTAAATGTTTTGTTCTGTGATTTAAACTAATTTCCTCCTTAAGTTGCCGGCAATAAAAAGTAACAGGTGTCTGAATAATTTATTAAGACTAGATGATGAGGAGAAGAGGAGGAAGAGGAGGTAGTGTCACATTTCTCTTGCTCTTGTTGAGTCTTGTTAGTGAGAGCTGCAGAAAGAGGAAAGAGGGTTTTCAGGCTACACGTCCCCCCATCACCACCACGGGCTGGTAATTTACCCCTGACCCCTGAATCAGAGGGTCCCAATACTTAAGTAAGACAAGAGACGGCTAACTAATCTTTCATGTCAAGTTATAGTAAAAAAGAAAAAAAAAAGGACTTCCATGAGTAGATAGCAGATAATAAAAGCGACATAGTCACTTTTTTCAGCTTATACTCGTTTGTAACACTGTAATAAAGCTGCAGAAGATGAAATAGATAATCATGTTTATTAAAGCAAACGTGTTAATTAACATACGTAACGAACAGTCGGAAGTTTTTTTTTTGCGTTTGTCGAAAAAGCAGCAATACATAAGATTATTTATCTTATTGAACTCTTTTAGTCGCAGCTTAGAAGAAGTAGAAGTAATAAAAACCCCATTCAGAAGTTATTAACAAATACCCCCTGTGTCGAGTTATATTAAGTCTTTACCTTAAAACTTTTCCGACTGCCTGAAGCACCATTTTGCAACTTAGTCCGCTTTTGGGGTTTCTCTGAGAGTGCATGTCCGTCTTATCTCCAGAAAAGGAGTAAAAATCTCCGACCATATCTTAAAACATGAATTGTTTCAATATAGTTTTTCAAAAAAAAAAGTTAACCAGGACGTCCCCTGTGTCTGAATCGCACCAGGAGCTTTTAGTTCTGTGTTAACCACTGACTCACTCACTGCGCAAGGGGAAAAGAAAAAGTTAAGTTTACAGAGCACACTTTACGGAAAGAACGCCTCCTCTGTGGCCGCCCGACCAATCAGAGAGGAGGAACGAGGGGACGAGTGGGCGGGGCGCGCTGACGTCAAACGTCTGCCCATGTGGACGTGGTTCTTCTTATGGTGCAGTTGCAATGTAGCAACAGGTGGTCAAGCTTTTAACAATGGAATAAAAAAGGTGTCGCTACACTTTACAAGCCTGCTGCATGACCTATTTCCAGTGATATCAAACGGAAAACAACAACAAAAACAATATGCCAGTTTATTAGGTACACTAAAAAAAAAAAAATGTAAGTCCTGCACTAGTAATGATCAATTTGGAGGATGCAGTCTGTGATGCTGCAGTACAGTTCATCTAAACTACAAATCATAGCCTCTAAAACGTAATAACAGTTGAATCCACGTTTAATTTGTTTTTAACTAGTGTACTTAAAGAAGTGGCAAGTGAGAGTTTAAACCCTTGAGTCAATGCAGCTGCACGGTGGAGGAAGCAGATGGCAAAACAGACATAAACAGGAATAAAAATGTGATTTTATGTGTTTGTTGTGGCCGGAAGGTCCTGTAAATGATAGTGAGGTAAGCACAAAGGTGAAAACGCCTTTTTTAATGTTTAGCAACTTTACTGCAGCTTTTCCATCAGTAAACAGCCAAGCAGACAAGCGTCTACTCTCACAGCGCGTCACTTTTTTTTGGTTGTGAGAACCACTACAATGCATGCTAGGACTGTAGGGCCACATTCCTCTTGTTGATTCTGAACTTCACCTGGACTCCAGCTATGACAGGCTGGCAGCCGCCAGGCTTGTTCAAACACGACTTCTCCTTTTTTTTTCCTTTACAAAAGCGGAGGAACCAGTGAGGGAATCAAACAAAGCCTGTTTTAAGAGCCAGACTGTAAGAAGATCCAGCATATCTTCGTCTGGGAACAATAGTTTGAGACGCTTCATTTTGAGGGGCACGATTTGAACCATAGGAAGAGGAAGGATGTGAATTCTAATTAAATTGTCAACAAATAGCTGAGCCAAAAACACTCGAGCACAAAATGAACAAGAGGAAATGGACACCGACTGCTGAGGACGCTCCACTCATGAGAAGATTACAACTAGTGTTGCTAAACTATCATTCCCCTGCTGCTCTTCCCTCTAATTAGTGGCTCTCAACAGACAGCCCCTCTCATTCTCTCTTCTACTGCTCCCTTCACACATTTCTCCTCCCTTTCCTGGTTTGCTTTTGTCGCCTCTCCCCTTAATTGTCGACCTATCTCTGCAACAAGCCTGTTCTTTCTTTCTATCTCGACAGACAAAAAAAAAAAAACTCGTGGGACAAAGTTGCAGATGTGACAAGCACTGGACCAACTGTCTGCTGCAGCAAAGCCACAATTAAAAACACTCTAATCTAGGGAATCTGTGGAGTTATGTGCACGGCATGTATGTGGATGAGGGGGGCGCAGTCGTGAGACAAAGATAAAAGCGACTGCGTGGTCGGTGTGTTTGGGTTTGCCGCGGACTGTTGGACCTTCTGAGGCCCCGCTTGTTTACGTTCAAAAGCCCCCATATGATCCAAAGAAACGATCAGAAGGAATTCAGGGGACAGAGTGTCCGATCCTGCACGTGTGCGACTGTCTTCTCAGTTCGCTGGGTGGGGACGGGTCATCCAGAGGCCCAGCGAGAAGCTCCCGCTGTGGTACCGTGAGTTAAAGAGAAGGGAGGGTGAGTGTAGGGGGAGAGAGATCAGAACAGGGCACAGACTCTTTCCCTTGGTGCTAATTATAGCATCAGCCTGGCCTGGCCCATAAAGAACACAGAAAACTGTGCAGAGAGAGGGGGAGGGAGGGAAGGGAGGGGGGAGGATATATATATATATATATCCTCCCCCCACATACCCACACCCACACACACTCCTATATATGTAGGAGTGTGTGTGGGTACGTATGAATAAGTGAGGAGCTTAATCATGACTGTGAGAGAAGGAGAGATACTGATGCAGAGCTGGTCATAAAGAGCGATAACTAAATGTTAGTGAGGTTTATGGTTTTGGGCCGTCCCACATCACATATTAAATATACCATAAATAAAAGGCCGATGTGATGCAATACTGTGTGATACTGTTATATTTGGCACACGTGATCATGACAAAACCGCGTGTTGTCGTAATGGAAATCTCACGCTCAAGGAACTTTCCATTAATTGCTCCTAACTATTGGACCCGTGCGGCCCCCTGGAAATAGAGCACATCCATTCAAGATCACCGGGGCTTGGCCTGCATGGTCCCTCAGAGCCCCGTGCTGCAAAGAAAATTAAAAGTCCCGGCAGCTTTCAACCGTTTTCTTTTATTAAGCAGCATGTAGTCACACCTGTACGGCTGTTTGTCTCGTTGTGCGAGCAGGTGGAGGCCGAGGTGACGTAAAGGTGCTGCACAAGTTTTTCTTTTTCTTATACAACGTCTGACGTGGATGGAAACCAACGGCCACATTCCAGCGTCTGGCAGACAGAGGTTTAGTCTTTCTGCCCCGCGACCTTCCCTGCGACTATCCAGACGAAGACATGGCATCACTCACCTGCCACCTGCTCTCACCGAACCAGATGTTGCGTTTAAGAATAGATTGCTGGTGCTGCATATATAATATATACGCCGTCTTTAAACCGTCATTACACGCTCCTTTGCGGGTGAGGCATACCTGGGATTACGATGAACTTCAAGGGTTACATAAGAACG
Organism: Planiliza haematocheilus; assembly: GCA_005024645.1. Classification (NCBI taxonomy): domain Eukaryota; kingdom Metazoa; phylum Chordata; class Actinopteri; order Mugiliformes; family Mugilidae; genus Planiliza; species Planiliza haematocheilus. The sequence goes on along the minus strand of SRSE01001415.1, from coordinate 7,894,031 downwards.
TCTGGGGAAAATTAGGAAACTTTCCAAACTTCTAAACTATCTATTAACAGATAAGTTTACCTGCCACCAGTAGGTCAACCTCATCGAGAACAACCAGCCTGGTGACAGATGCCAAAAGAGCAGATTGAATCAGACAACATGAAGCAGAGGGAGTTAATGAAAACAGTGACATCACTGCTTATGTGATTGATGGACGTGTTAAGCCTTAATCTGATGAAGGAAGAAATGATGAAATGATAGCCAGAGGAGACTGACAGATAAAAATAAGAAAATAAAGACTAGTGGGAAAGGAAAAATGCGAGAAATTCCAATCATTACGGCATTGACGTCACGGAGCGGCGGTAAGTTAAGGAGGCATGACTCAGTTGGGCGTAGTGTCATACTGACAAGAAAAGCAGCATGTAACGATGAACTAATACAGGAAACTGATGTTTGTCAGTTAATAATTTATTATTGTCATGTCAGATTTTTGGAAAAGTTTAAGTTAAGAGGCACATTTTGGACAAATTACGTTGGCAAGCATCAGACAACTCTCTGCCGAGCGATGGATGACCGTCCCAACAGGTTGACTCTGAAAGCCAATGGACATTCCTTCTATTTGAGACAAAGAAAACACTGACTCCAGACCAGCAGCAGTAGATGAGTCACAACCAGAGCAGATGCGCTTTGGGGCCTGGCAAAAATCAAATCTCCAGCCAATTACAGCAGGGATCGAAATGACGGACGGGTCGGGCGCCCAACCGTGTCAAAACCGAAACGAACGAATAAAAATCACAGCAGACCCAAGTTGCTCCATGAGACCCGTTGGCGTTGCGTTCTGGGCGTGTGGGAGTGTGTGGCGTGTTTAGGTAAGGTCTTAGCCAGTGAAAACTTTGCAGACTGAAGGCCTTTTAGCGCCTGAGGCTCAGCTAAAGGTCAGCAGGGCCAGGAGACACTCGGCACGCTGAACCCAGCGACCTGCCCTGCAACACCAAACCCCTCAGTCGGACAAAAGAGCGCTGTGTCTCTGCCACAGCTAGAAAAATATGACAAAAATACATCATCTGCTACCACCCACTCGTCCTTAGAGGGAAAAAAAAAGAAGAACCAATCCTTGAGAAAAGGTAATCTAGATCCCTGTTCACCCTTTTACCTTTCACTTCTGCAGATTCACGGTGATGCACAATGTGAAAGTGCATTAAGGTGAGTGTGTGTGTGTCTGTGCAAACAAAACCTGGGACACAATAGGCAGTTTGAAACTTGCCAAAGTGGTAGATGAACTGTTTCACTTCTCCATATAAAAGGTGCTTACGCCCGCTCCCTACAGACCACTCCAGACGCACATTAAGCACCGCTGCTATCATCAGTGCTCTCACGTTTGCTGTTCATACACAATGCATGACACTCTAGGTACAGGAACGCACGAGACTTTTAATGATGGACAAGATCTGACTCGTTTTTACTTTTTCTTTGACCTAATTCGTCCTCTCTGCATCCACGGTATTTCTCTCATTGCCCGTGCACTCTCTCTTTCTCTTTCTCCTTGGCTTCATCTTTTCTTTGCTCTGCATTCCTGCAGGGGAAGGGCTGCATGCAATGACACGCCATTGCTCTCTGCACACACACACACACACACAGCCGGGCCGGCTGAACAAAGACGAGAGCTGAGGAGCACAGCCTCGCGAAGAGTGAGCTGAAGGAGGTCAAGAGCGCGGGAGCGAAGAAGAACAACTCTCACTCTGGGGTTTTGTGCTGGGGAGGCAGACGTGCGCACCCCGTGAGCAAACACGCTGGTGTTCGAATGCATGCTCAATTTAACAGCAGCAATGGCACGAAGAAGAAATACCTCTCTGCCTGATTGCCTCTCTGCATTCTTAAGCCAATTAAAAATCAGGTCAGGTTTTGAAGTGATCGACCGTTCTCAGAAAGAAGAAGGAGCGGACCGGTGCGTTTGAGAGACAGGAGGCCACGTTCTCGATAGTTTACAGCTGAAGGAAGAGAGGGATTTAGCCAGGAGAAAACCGGAGATGAGAAATACCAGACTCGTGTCCAGAGTGACATTTGATAAATCACCATGGATACTACACGGGTCATGTCAACAGGAATGAGCCCAGGAGGAACATGAAGGGGAGAAAATTATGAAACGGGAGAAGGGATGAAGGATGAGGAGGCGGGAAGTGGGAGCGAGGGAGCACTTAAGATTAGTGAGAGGTGAAAATTTTTTGCGCGGGGGGGGGGGAGTGAAAAACAGAACAGAAAGTTGTGAATTAAAAGTTAAAACTGAACTTTGGACGAGAGGAGAGGAGTGAAGGAGTTTGGATCGGCGTGGGAGGTTGTCACAGCATGCCCTGGCCGCTCGATGCACTCCTCCTCCCTACATTCCTCAGCGAGGGAGAGTCTGCATCCATCCCATAATTCCCCGTTTGCAAAAGCCCAACACCTGTCTCTCACATGTAAGAGCGCAGAGAAGGTAAGTAACCTGTGAGGCCCGAGGATAAAGTCAAAGGACGGCTATGATAAAACGCACAACGCCATGACTGTGAGACAAGCTCGGGGATCACCGGTCAAGGTGCAGAGAGAAAGGTGAAGTAGCCGACCTGGAGGGTGATCTTTGACGAGCTGTGGCGTCCACAGTTAGGTCTGAATGTGACTTTGTCCTCAAGCCTGCAGGTAAAAACTGAGCATTTGTCTGCTAATGGACACAAGTCTAAGACAAGGTCAGCCCCATCGGTGACAGAGGAGAGCGTGGAACCAGAAAGTCGGCTGGACAAGTCTTCCCAGAGCGAATGCACCTCAAAAAACAAAGAAAGGAATGTCTCTTTTTCTGGGAAGAGCGCACGGTAACCTTGGCACCGACGCTTGGACACACACACAAACTAAACTTGCCGATTTCCCAACTGCAGATAAAATTCAGAACATTTCTGGACCAAACCAAAACATTAACTGCAGATTAACAGCTCTCGTGAAACACAACAGTGCGTAGGGCGGCTTGGCATCAGTTGCCAGGAGAAATTCCTTGTTTTATGCTCCCAGGTATGAGTTAGGTGCGTGATCAACGCTGCCATCTACTGGTGCAACACGCAGCCACGGAGGGAATGCCACATCAGGCACAAATGCTTTTTGATTTATACAAAGCTAAATCATAACAGAGGTAATCTCAGGGGAACCCGACACTGGAGAGAAATTTGAGTTTATTTCTCAATAAACTCAAAGTTTTTTTTACGATTATCCACCCTAAAAAAAAAAAAAAGGCCTCTGAGTGAAGACACTGTCTGAAACTCGCGTACCCTCTCAGCTAGACTGGAGTTTTCCATTCCACTTTCCATTCAAGGTTTAATAAGAAGGGTGTGGATGCTCATATGCGTGTGTGTGCGCCGCTGACGTTACAGACGCCAGCGTGCTTTGAAGACTTCAGAGCGTAATGAGTTAGTTTCCACTTCTGGTGGCATATAAAATAATGCCAAGTGTGAAAGCGACACAGGATAGGTGAGGTCAGGAGGTAGGACGGGTTGGACGGGTTGTGACGTAAAGAGGAAGTGCAGGGGGATAGGGGGCAGGGCTGTGGTCAGGTATTAGCTACTGTTTGCTCAGGAGCACAAGTGGTCGTCTGTGTGTGCGTGTGTGTGCAGTAGAGAATAAGATGGAGGGGGCTGCATGGAGAAGAAAGAGCATCATGGAAAAAGGAGGTGGCGGGAAAAGGGATTGGGTTAGCGCCCATGTTTGCACAGGATGTATGTGCGCGGGGCGGAGTGTGACGAGGTGGACCACGGCGCTTCAGGGAGAACAGAGCGCTCTTTTCATAGCATTAGAAAAAATTATTAAAATAAAAATAAGAAGGTATAATGTACCTTCAGCTCTGTCTGGACGGGAAAAGCCTTTAAAAATAAGACAACAGCTCCACCAAACAGGGGACAGCACAGTTCAGATGAAACATTAAGCAACAGGACGCGTTGGGGAGTCTTAAGAGCAGATGATGGAGAGAGATAAAAAAAAAAAGGAGGAGGAGGAGGAGGGTGTGGAGTTCTGGGCTGCTTTCTGCTCTCTGCTCCGAGCATGTCCACCCTGATCCAGCTCATTAACTCCTAAGTGTGGCCATTTACTCACAGATGTCCTATCAGGGTGGGGAGAATGTGGATGCATGTAACCTGCAGAGATTCACCAGGACAAACTAAAAAAAAAAACAAACACAGAACGCCCCTTTAGCTCCGAACGTTAAAAGCCAAACTGCACAGTAATGAGTGACTGATTTGTGTCGAGCGCCGTGTTTGTCTCCACCCGAGTGACTCTCCTTCACATATTCCACACACCTCCGACTCTAATGGAGCGTGCAAAAACAAAACTATGCGAAAAATGGTTCAAATCTGAGCCGGGGCGGCGCGACAAGAGACGGCTCAGCGCCCGCCCTGAATCTCAACGCGCACGTATAACGGTTTTAAAAAAGCAGCTGATGAGATTAACACCCTCGCCTAAAGAGGACATGCCAGATTGAATTAGCCCGCTTCTCGCGGGTCGGTTTCTAAGGTGCGTTACATAACTCGGTCAAGTAAAACGACAGCGTGAGAGGCGAGAGCCTGCGGAGCACCCTTTCCCAGCGGAAGGGGCTGCATGAGTTCGTCAGAGCTCCGTCAGAGCTCCGTCTGGCACGTTGGTGTTCGATTTGTCATTTCTGTCCTCGGCTAGTGACCTGCCGCTCTTTGACCCTGAGAACATGAGCTGAAAAAGTCAAACAGACCTTTGCTTTTCCACCGCCTGCGTCCAGGAAAATGTGCTAAACATGCTAAATGACATGAAGTATAATTCTGGTTGGCATTTAAAAAGTTTTCATCATCAGTTTGGTTGTTGTCGTCATATTGTATTTATTTTTTTCCAGTGAGCATTGTTTCATGAGGCAAAGCAGGAAGTTAACTATTAAGTTTATTTGTCCGTGTCCCAAGTTGACCTTCCTCCAGCGTCAGATTTCTATTCAATCTTTACAGAGTGACGAGGGAATCTGAGAAAACCTGCCACTGTGATGTTGTTTTCTTTGTCCCTATCTGCAGATGTCTCCTCCACAAATGAGTGTGAGAACGTCACGTATCCATCGGCTCGAGTGCGTTTTGTACACCAGCTCTTATTCCCGAGGAGAGAGCGAGAGCAATCACTCGAGCTGCGACAGCCGCCTCCGAGGCCGGTGAACGGCATTTAAAAAAAAAAAAAGCCAAGTCACATCTGCTGCTCTGCTTATCACAACAGCCGCCGCGCGGTCATTACGGGGAGAACAAGGACGCTTTCAGAGAACAGTACAGTCAGTGCTTCTCTGCCTTTTAGAGATTCATTAGCGCTGCGCACCACAGTTCACAAGGAGCTTGATTAAAACTGCGACCAAAACACGCCAGCTCATGGCTCAATCAAAATCAGAAAATGCCAACAACAAGAACTTCCTCAGAGAGCCAAAAATTCTGAGAAACAAAACCCAAATCCCTGATGACTAGACGAGATCTCGCCACCATCTCGAGAGCAGAGGAAGCTCTGGTCCATTGTTAGAGTTTGATTAAAACGGTTAGTGATGAAGGCGAGGGAAGCGGTCACACCCAGGTGAAGAGAAGCTCGAGACTGCATGAGGTCAGCTGATTAAAAGAAATCAAGAAAAAAAAAACAAAAGCGGGTGGAAAACATGAGTGAGTCAGTCAGTCCTCCCTGAAGAAATGTCTTGCCGAGCGCGCCCTTCTGTGCTTTTTAACCTCCCATCGGCTTAGAGGTGTGCGCCGTTAATGTGAGAGCGTGTTTGTGCAACAGATCTCCTGCCCGGAGAGGAAGTCTGATTTCTCCGAGGAGGATGCTTTGGAAGAAAAGCAGGCATGCTACAACCACTGGCGACGCCTCTCGTGGACATCCACCCACGACAGACACCAAACAACAGGAGCTTAAAAGCAAGAGGTGGCGATGTTAAGCCCAGGAAGCTCGATAACAAAACAGTGGCCGCGTGATTGAGACAATAAAAGACAATGTTTTTTTGCCGGTAATTAGTCATGGCAGAAGATCAGGTAGGGATGTCCATCTCTGGAGGATGATCAGGAGGAAAAACAATGTGTGTGCACGTGGCGAAGGAGTCATGTGTTGTTGTTGTGTGTGTGTGCGCGACTACAACAGACAGAGGAGGAAGGAAGCTTGGAGACAAAGAGAAATGTTATGGAAATTCCTGGACAAAGCCGTGCATGTTTTGCTCCTTGAGGGCTGAGATGACAGCGAAACCACAGCGAAGCCGTGCCCCTCCGCCGGAGAAATATTACAGTCTGGCCCCCGCGTCAGTCTGCAGAGAGACGCTGGCGGAAGAGAGGCAACTATTTAGTCCTCGGCAACACATATGGCAGCAAACAAAAAGCATGCCCGTCGCCCACAGATGGTACGTCAATGAGCTAGGGGAGGAAGTGGGCGGAGGCATCTGCTGCCGGTGTAAGAATGGGAAAATAAAAGAGATGGATTGAAAGGAGACACAAGAGAGGTCAGATCAATAGACGTCCTTGGAGCAGCGAGGGAAGAGACGTCACATTACCCCCCCCTCCCCTCCGCCCATCACGGGTCCAGATGAACCGCGGTGACGCCGACATAATCCGATCACTTTATGAGCAGATGAGATCAGCGGCTCTAAACGCCGTCGAAGCTCTCTGTGGAAGTATCGGTGAGCGAGCGGATTCAGGTGTAAACAAGCGTCTGATTGGATGTTACCACAGGAGTGTCTGGCTCCCACCTGGGAAGACTGGGCTTATGTGGTGACATCATGTCTCTTAGCGGGGGATGGGAGGGCTTGTTGGTGCAGTGAGCACATCTGTGTGCAACACAAAAGACTTCAACAATAGTAATAAAAAAAAATATATATAAAGAATCCGAAAGGAAAGAAGGGTATTTAAGGTCAGCGTTTGTTTGCCTCGCTGCTTCCGTGATCTCTGAAACAACGTGATCAATGTTATGAATGCCGCCCTGGAACATGCTGGAGTCAGCACTCTGCAGCATCCCCTGCCTGCTCCGGAGCCACTGTTTTGCCACTCGGTGATTAAATATAGTCTCGCAAGGAAGGAGTTCTTTGTCCATGTGAGCGTGACGTAGCCGAGCTCCAGCTGTGCTTTTAAAAAGGTGCGAAATACGACAGTCTGTATGTAATAAACACGCGTTTCTGGAGGCCGCTTATAAATTTGCCTTTCTTTCTTTTTTTTGTCTTCGCCTTCAGTCTATCCTTGGTAACAACATCACGTCAGATGGTAGATAATTGAAACAAATGAGGGGGGCACAGCTTCCAGAGGCACTGCAGCACAGAGGCAATTACACAGCTATGCAGGAAAGTGTGTGTGTGTGTGTGTGTGTGTGTGTTCGCCTTAGCTTGGGCCAGAAAGTGAATAACGAAGTCTTACCTACCCGCCAACAATCTTCTTCATTCAATTAAGCCGCACCAGACCACCCCTCCCAACCTCCCTCCCTCTCTCACACTTGCCTGGGACAAACTTGATAAACAGGAAGTGAGGCGCCCAAGCACTTCCTGTCTCCCTTCAAATGGGCCTCTTGTTCCCAGAGGCTGAGCAGACAAGCCATGGGCTGCTGCTGCTGCTGCTGCAAGCAACAACTGCTATGACCCATTACCCCGCCACATTTACAAGCCTATACGAAGCCTCCAGGCGAGTAGTTTTGGTAGTGTTATTCTGTCTAAACCCTTTCCTGCCACCTGACCAACCTACAAACACAATGAAGCCATTATCCACTTGCCAATTGGGCCACCCCACAGCTGGAATAAGTTTTTCCATGCCTATAGGGCACCTGTTGCCACACACACACACACACACACTGTCGACTTAAAGACATGCAAAACTAATTAAAGTTCAAGTTTTAAATGTCCTAAAAAAAAAAAAGAGGTGCTTTTCTATTGAAGCGTGCGCGTGACAGTGCGTGTGCTGACTGCGAGGATCTAAATGCGGAGGTGAGGTTAGTGCAAGGCCATCTCTTTCTCCTCCTCTTCCTCCTCCTGAGCCAGCAGAACTAGGCTGCTCCCGCAAACACACACACACACCGTCTATGTTGCGTAACCAGGCTCGTGTGTGTGTGTGTGTGTGTGTGGGGTCTGCCCTCTGCAGTGACAGGAGGGCAGGTGAAAGTAGAGAGGGACGGTCAGTTAAGTCACGACTGACAGACCTCTTACGTGTCCCCTGACCAACCGGTGTCACCGCATCGCACGTCCCGTCTGGGCCGAGTGAACTCAGGCATCTCGGCTATTTGTTCTCTGCTGCATTTATACAAAAACTCCAGAAAAAAAAGTATTATTTTACCTTAAAACACGACTTAAATCTTGAATTAAAGCTGTAAATAAGGGGGATGATTCCTGGGAACTTTAAAAGATGTGCCCACACCTGGCAATTTAGCGAATTACTTTGCAAACTTCTGCATAAAAATAATGGTTAAATCTCTTCGGAGCCTGCCACAAAAAAGAACCAAAGAAGAAACTGTGTACTGTTTCTATTTTGTGCTGTGGCTTTTTTTCCCCCCCGTTTTAAAATATATTATTTATTGCAGCCGGATAACAATTTCAGAAAGTTTGAGTTATGGTTTCATTACAGGAGGAACCAGGAGCTGAGAGTCTTTTACGACGTTACAGCGAGCATAAATTTGGCGTAGCTGTGTTGCGGTTGTCGAGTTCCTTCTCCAACTCGGTTTCGTTCAAGAAAAGACACAGCAGCGAAGTTTTTTTCCCCCCCAGTGCACACTCTGGGGTGCTATTTTCAGGCAGGGAGGGGAGAAAACCCTGATTTCAATCCAGACAGATGGTCAAAACAGAGAGATAACCGCGCGATTGAGCGTTGGTCACGGTCTGAGTGCAGCCATTAGCTTGATGACAAACAGGGAGTGTCTCACTACACCTAAGAAACGAGCTTTGTTGAATCATGCTGCTCGACTTTAAACTGCACGCCCCATTTGCTTGGGTGGAGTGGTGCAGGATAAACACAGAAAAGAGATTATGCAGAATCATTTTTTTTATATATATATATATGCAAAACATTCACATTTTCTTTCCCCAAAATAGATCCGAAACGAACCATCAAAGCTTTATTTCAAACATAAGTGCTGATTTTGTTGTTTGGTTTTTACGCCTAAGCTCTTACGAAACCAGTTCTCAAAAAAAACAAAATGACAAATCAGCGGTGCAAACGCCACAGGAAATAATGTCATCCAGCTCCTTCGGGCAAATCTTTAAATAGATAATGATTTCAAGAGATTACCGCGCACTAATCGAAGCAAATTTTCTTTTATTAAGCTTTCCTGAAAGACTCCCGACGTTTCAGCTTGATTCAATTCAAGTTCATCCGAGTGACCGGCGGCCACAGGAGGAGGGAGCGTGCTGGGGCTGCTGAGGAGGGGGGGAAGGAGTTTTTCAGGGTTCGTTGGTGGCGTTCTTGTTGAGCTTGGCTCTGTGGAACCGGCCAGCCCCTGCCAAAGATAGCGTAATGAGAGACACATGGCAACCGGCATGGTCCGCTCCGCTAATGCAACGCACACTCCGACAACGACGTCACACTCTTAGCTATTGTTCCGACGCCGCACAGTATGAAATTTACCGTAAGCTGCAGGCAAACCACACACGGGCTTTTTGTCATGCGCCGGAGCCCGCTTTCCGGCAACACGTCAACAACAATACGTCTTCCGGGCACAGAGACTGCGCCGCTCTTTTATGCTGCAATTACGCGTGGGGAAGCGATGACCACATCTTAAAGCATCGACGTTACTATTGATTAAAGCTGAATGAAAACCTGACCCGCGATTCAGCTCCAGCCGCTGCCCGAGGGCCGCTGTGTTGGAGGCGGAAAACGGGATAATCAATCCTCTGTGTATGAGATTGTGTTTACATGCGGCGACGTGCAGATTACAGCGAGGGGTCGCTGAGGTGACTTTGATTGCCCTCTAGAGGCCGAAACACCGACAACCTACAGTGTTTGATGTTGGGTTACAGCTGCGCTTTAATGCTACACTAATCAAAACAATCTACTCCGTTGGTTAAGGATTAGCCGACAGTTTAAAGGCCACATGTGCAAAATTTCAATAATAATCAGGAAATAGTTAAGGCGGAAAATAACGCATGATTGTTTTAGGTTTGTGTTTTGGAGCGTTGCTACATAAACCCCAACCAGACTGGTTAATCTGTCAACGGACACACGAGATTACAACACAGTGGAACAACCCTGAACACAAGATACAAGCTCAGGATGCAAATTTCAACAGCTTATATTATCCGGAAGCTACGACTACATGTAAGAACATCTTCAACTAAAGCTGCTCGAAAGCAACAGTGCTTGGAAAAAGCCGTTCTAATATCTTGCTAGTTGTTTTTTCATCACTAAAAGTTATTAATTAGATTAAATCAGAGTCAAATTGAATGCCTTTTACTCACATATGTCACATTTGTGTCAGTATAAGGATCAGCATTTAAATATTTATAAGTTATATTCAAGTTAGAGTTTGTCATTTCCCTAGAAAGCAAAATACTGATGACTCATCCTGCACTGAGAAGGTGTGTGCTTATTAAATGAAGGTGTTTCCAGTCAAACACCTTCTTGAATCACCACGTCTGTCCCTCTCCTTCATCAGCAGCACTGCTAGCTTCAGATCCAAACCATACATGATGCCGTTAAATCCGACCAATCAGGATGCTCTGCTTTCACAGGAAATACACAAATATGTGTAAATAAATAGCTCTCCGGCGAGGCCTAATCTAATCCAGCTGTACTGTAGACATCTCATGTCATTTTGGCTGAATGTGCCAGAGGGCTAAACTCATCTAATCCTGCTGCTCACTAGGTTAAACTGCAAAAGGACTGTACAAGCCAAGGGGGGGAAAAAACAACAGTCGATTCCACTTTACGTCATAGAATAACAGACTGTTCAATTGCTCTGCGAATTACAGGATGATCAACATCGGAGTTGACAGCGTTCGACGAGGTGCTGGCAGACGCTTTTTCATTATTATTTTATTCCACACAATGCTACTGTTGAAAGCCAAAACACCGGGAGCCCAAGGGGGACGGCGGGGCGGCCTCAAGCTGAGGTCACCGAGGACCCCATTCAGACGGGTGTGCCTCCCGAAAAACACGCATCAATCACAGAGTATAACATCACCGCCGAGCCACCTGATTGGCCCGGGGGACAAAAGCGAGGGAGGAGTGGGGGGGACGCTAAAAATAGACACGACGGCCAATTTTTGGCTTAATGAGACCATGAGGCTGTAAGTGTTTTGTCCAAGGTCCCGCCCCCGCCTTGATTGCGCAACGAAGACAAGCGCTCCTGGCACGAGCAACGCCTCTGCAAGGCTTCTGTGCGTATTTCCTTTAACAGCCTTTAACGCACACACATGTGCAGCTTGAAATTTACACGACGCACACGTGAAGCGCCGGGCTGTTATTCATACTAAGAGAAGCAGTGAAGTGTAAACAAAGTCCTGAATCACAGCGAGGCCTAATCTGATCCAGCTGTTGCTGTGTGCGTCTGCGCTAAAGCTACAATTTTACCCTCGCCATCAAAAACGCTCCTCTGGAACTAGAGAGATATATTTAGACTTTATACAGCAGTCGAGGCACGCTCAGCCCCGGCTAACCTCGCCACCACAAGAGAGGGGAACCGGAGCCTCTCCGCTCCAAACTGCAAGAGAGCCGAACCTAAATCATCTCGGCCTTTCTCTCAAGCACAATAAACAGCTGTACGGGTGCCGCCAAGTTAGTCCGGTTTTAAAGCTCTGCAGCCGTTACCAGGAGGCGTCTATAGGGGGAATGAAAAGAGCAAAGTCTGCTTCAATGCGATGCTCTGCAAATAACAAACACAGAGAAAGAGGAGGGGGGGAACACACATCCCCTTCTCCTAATAAAGGGAACACTGTGTCCAAACAAACAAAGCGCCGCGACGCCAAAGAGACAAGCAGCAGGATGAGAGGAAAAGTTGGGCAAGCGTCTCCGACTCGATGCCTTTTGGCTGATTTCCACCTCATTCCAATTAGCCTTCACCTACCATCAAAACAAACCCCGTAACCAGCAACGTGGAACGCTCCTCCTCCTCCTCCTCCTTCGGTCGGCTATAGGAGGCTGGCGGTGTGCCATCGCTGTCCCTGTGTCCGCAACTCCCACCCCTCCTCCCTCAATTCAAGATAGCCCGAGTGTGTGTGTGTGTGTGTGTCTGACTGACTACAGCAGAATCCCTGCCTGCTACGGCAGCACTGTCCTCAAATGTCTCCTCCAAAACCGCAGCACAATAACAGAGGGAGTGAATGGGCAAGTTAAGAAAGGAGGAGGGGTCAGATAGGAAGGAGTCAATGAAAACCTTAGAGGAATGATGCTGCAAAGCCGAAGCACGATGTGCAAAAGGAAGGAAGGTCAAGAGAGGAGGGTAGTACCTATAGAAGAAGCAATCGCAGCACACCAGAACCCCCATCCAGTAGGTGATAAACCAGAGCCGAGGTGACGATGCTCCGACCCGGAGTGCCCTTTGTTTTTGTTTTTTTCCTCCTCCTCCTCCTCCCTCTGACCTCGCCGTCTCTGCTCCGCTTTCTTGCAAACTTGGTTACAGGTGCAGCGGGACGACGGCCGCCAGCTCCGGCATAGCACTCGGCGCGATCACGCAGCTGCTTGAGACGGCCTTCGGGTTTCGACGCCGCGGCCGGCGGAGTGACGCACGAAGCCGAGAGAAGAAAAAAAACTCTCTCAAAACAGAAAATCATTCACAAAACCGGGGCCCGCTTCTCTGAGCATGTTTCTCTTTCTCTCTTCCTTCCAACTACTGCAACTGCTGCCTCACTTTCACACTATTGCTCTCTCTCTCGCCTCACTCCCTCCCTCCCTCCCTCTCTCTCTCTCCCTCCCTCTCCCTCTCTCTCTTTTGCTGGCTCCCACTTGAAAGGCGGGAAGATTAGCTTGGCAAACTGAGTCCTATAAACAAACTGCTGACTGCTGGGCAGTACAGGGTGGACTGCAGGGGGGGGGAGAGGAAGAGAGGGACAGAGACGTAATGATCCCTAGGAGGCAGAGATCTCATCCGCCTGTATACATCCAAAACAAGAGCTAACCATCTTATCTCCACCCATCCCACGCGCAGTCTAAAACTCGCTCTGCATGCCGCCTGAGCCAAATCCGGTCAAACATCTCTGGAAAGTTAATCAGTGCATCAAGTTGACGGCGTCGCTGCACCCTCCGTGAATCTGCAACTTCGACCGGGCAGATGGCTGACTCCATCAACACCGAGGGAACACACGCGAATAAACACGAAGCCGGAGAGGATCTTCGCACCATACGTAAGCCATGACTCTTCATTCACACAAATGATGCAGTGGTACGGTATGGGAGGGGCTAGCGCGGAGACAGGCCCCCCAGGAAGCCAGCCAATCACTGCAGAGAACTCCAGCTACGGTGCGGGCAAACGAGGTGAAGGACGCCGGGTGAGTTATGGGACTCTTTTCGCTTCCTCTCCCCCCCGGCGTCGTTAAATAAAAGCAATCACTTTCTTGCTTGCTCCTCACAGATCAGAACGCACACAAAAAAAAAGGGACTGCAGCGAAACGGATCAATGCTGTAAACAAAAGGCCGCAGACACTGCTGGACTCAGCACACGCGCAGGATTAACCGAGCATGACGAAGGCTGCCGAGCGCCGGCGCTCAATGTCAAACAGGCCAGTGCCACTCAGTGGAAACAAATCAGCACGGCCTGCCAAGAACAAGACCTGAGAGATCGCAGAGGCAGATGCGACAATCACCTTTAGAAGATGTCAGTTATGTAACGAGCGCAGAGGGGAGGTGGACGGTTTTACTCTTATTCCGTCGCCGGCTTTATCAAAGGAGCTCTGAACCACGAGACGGGTTTAAAATTAACCAGAGCCGGCAGATTCTCACCTCACTCTCGCTCCACAGCACCTAAGACGGCACAGAGCGCTCGCCGCTATTTCTTTGTGCAGTTTTTGAGATGAAAGAGCAGCAGCAGCCCCCGGTGAAGCTCCTCCACATCCAATGACGTCATCCCTCCTCCAACACTGCCATCACCTCCACCTCCTCCTCTTCCTGCTCCCAGGAGTGCCGTCACCACCAACAGGCCTCCTCCTTTTACCGTTTAATTACCTCATCCATCTCACCTGCACACACACCTGCAACGGAGTACACGTGACTCCATCTCTCACACACAACGATCCCGAGAGAGGGTGTTGGGGGGGGGCAAACACACTTCCTAAGTGAAAACAGAAAGAGGAGGGAGGAGGTGGGGAGCGATAACATCATTCTCAGTTTTTCCGTTTTCTCCGAGCGCCCGAGCTCGTTAGCTCCCTTTGTGTGTTCAGTACCTGAGAATCAGGATGTGGGCTCTTTGTGTGTGTCAAGTACAGCGGAAAAGCCAAGTGCCCTGCAGCAGGTCAAAAGCAGGAGAGGGGGGGGGGCGGGGTGCCAAAGGAGAAGTGTAAGAAATGAAACCGCCATTACATCAACTGTCACTTTCAACAATATGACCGTGTGTGCGTTTTTTATTGTCCGTACTTCCTCAAACCTTTTCGGGCCTTATCATAAAATCCAGACGGGCGATAAAAAGCAGCACATCCGGAGTAAACGGCTACACGGGATGAATTTAGTGTGACTCGGCCGGCGGAGGGCAGAAAGCAGAAAGACAAAGGGGAGTATTTTTCTTGTAAACTTGTGACTTGGACAGATAACACAATGAGTAGAGAGAAAGAGAGAGAGAGAGAGAAACTGGACCACTGAGCCAGGGAAAGACCCGACTCGTGACCGGGTTTAGAAACACCGGGATATGAATAGAGGCCGCTCGCAATCATGTCAACAGAAAGTGGGTTAGGAGGGGGGGGTTGAGAGGTTGAGAGGAGAGAGACAGTGTGCACGTACAGCATCAGTCACACTGTTACAGGCGTGCACAGACACGCACAAAGTTGCTAGGTGATGGAACCTCGAGAGGGGAGTATTTCTCCTAAATGAAAGGGGTGAAAACAAAAGAGGGAGCCCAACCCCTTAAAGCAAGACCGACAGGTTTGTCCTATTTTACACGTGGCTGGTGAGAGGATGCATATGAAAGGAAATTACACATCGGCGTGATCCTGTATTCGGAGAGCGTTTCAGTTAATGTGAAAAAGTTTTACATCAGACTCCAGAGACTTTAATATCCAGGACAATAAACTGTGCAGCTCTTATGAGGAGGATAATAAAATGTCTAGAGCATTATTTAAAAAAAAAACATCACAAAGTGCAATAAAGAGCAGTTATGAGCTTTAAAGCTCCGTGGAAATATCAGAGAAAATGCCTCATGAGCCAAACATATGACAAAACGCGCTGACTCCCTCCTCCTCCTCCTCATTCTTCTCCTTCCTCTCCCTCCCTCTTCCTCTTCTCTCCCTCTCCGTATGGATTCACATTAATAAGTTGCAGCCCCGGTCTTACCTATTTAACGTATAGGACCCGTTCCTCTTAAACCTCATCCTGGACGACAGGAAGCGGATAAAGAAATCCAGAATTGACCGATTCAGCTGCTCGTCGCGCCTCGAAAGAAACCAACCCCACCGAGTCCGTGCGGAGCAAACAAAACGCGGAACAACGCGGAGTTGCTCTTTGCAGACCTCTCTCACTCCTGCAACACCGTTGCCTCTATCTTCCCCTAGACTTCCACCCTCCTCCTCCTTCTCCTCCTCCTCGTCGTCGTCGTTTCCCTCCTCCTCCTCCTCCTCCTCCTATTCTGGTTTACCCCCACGATGAGCAGTTTCCGTGGGGCAGGGTTAACGAGTATTCTTGCCGCGGGCGTTTCAATTAAAACAAAAAGAAGAAGACGGATCGTGCACCTTGGAGAGATGCGTAAAAGTCTGGTGGAATCGACGTGGAGTCTGGTTGAGGCTGCTCGGGCTTTGTGTCCACAGCCTCATGACGCAAAACACCGCGTGTTTTTTTTTTTCCTCCACTCAAAAGATAAAAAAAAAAAAAAAACACACATGAAACTTGAATCTATTCTTTCACCGCGTCCACATCTGCACCCCACCCCCCGGCTCCACTCGGCGACATATAAACCCCGAATAAAAGTCTAAACACGAGGAATCGTTACAAGCCGATGGTTATCGATGCGAGCCGGCTTCCTTCTCCCCATCCACGGTCCTCATGTTTCAACCGCGCTTCCTATCCGAGGAGGGAGCTATATATGCGCATTTGTGTCCCTCCATGCGCCGAACACAAACCAGACTCCTCGTCAACGCCTGACGGGTGAGACAGATTTGAGGCTAAGAATAGGGCCGAGGATCCATTAATGCCATTTAAATCCAGAGTGGCACTTCCAAGAGCCAGGAGTGTCTTTCCAGTGCGCGCAATACTTTTCACTTTGCATTTCACGACACAGGAAGCTCTTAAACGTGATGGACTCCAGATGTATTGAGTTGTTTTTTATTTGGATAAATTACCGCCACGCACAGCTGGATTAAAACAAATAATAATTATGCCTTCACGCTAATTTAAAGTAATTGCAAGACCACCGACCAGCTGTGCAGTCACTTGTAATGATGATGAAACTGGAAGTATACCTGTTCAATCCACAACCACTGCTACATGGACAATGTTTATTAAATCAGGTTAGAGACGCAAATTGAAATGTTTACATGCAAGCTAAACCTGCTCCGTGTTTACATACACCAACACAATCAGCCACAATATTAAAACCACCGACAGGTAGTGAATAACATCCACCATCTTGTGCCAATCCAGTGTTCTGCTGGGAAATGTTTGGACCTGGCATTCGTGTGGATGTTACTTAGACATGTAGCACCCACCTAGACCAGAGCAGGCACCCCCACCCCATAGCAATGACACTCCTTGATGGACAGACAAATGGATGCAACCTGACACAGGTAAACACACAAAAACCGGTAGATCCCGAACTGATCAAGTATCTGTGATGATCCGCAGAGGCCCCTCCCCTCAACCCACAACAGGACCCAAAGGCCCAAGTCCCTTCTCAGATGAGTCACAACTGTTTTCCAGGCACAAGGGAGACCTACACAATACTAGATGGACTCTTTCCACAGCGACTTCATCTCTTTAAACACCAGAGAACTCATTTCACCACCGCCATGATTCTCCTCACCTGATGTTTACCCCACATGGGTCAGAGAGAGCAATCAGATAAGGTGTTTACACCGTCGTCAGGTGGCAATATGTTCCTATTAAACAAATTATCAAAAGGTTTGCGATAATCATCCGAGTCCGACTGAAAATCCCTTCTGCTGAGTTCTGACTGACGAGGCCACACGTTGCATGGATGCATTTTATCCTAAGCGACATATTTTCAGCAACCTGACAAATACAGCGAGAAGCGACATCAGGCTGAGTAGCAGGAATGTTAAAACGTGGTCGACTGACAAGCAAGATAGCTCCAAGGGGCTTAAGAGGTGACGCCGGAGCGACTTTACAGCAACGATGCGATCTTTATCACCGCCTCAAGCAAGCCAACACGTCCGCAGGGAGGACAGCTCACCGCCTCTGACGGATCATCTTTTAAGCTACCTGACCGGCCACGGCTGCGAGGGAGCCAAAGCTCGTGTTTTGTCAAGTTTGGATTTGCGCGGCAACGGGTGAAGACTTAAAAAAGAAAAAAAAAGTTGGTTCAGAGGAGTGGGAGGAAAAACGGGAAGGATGGATGGAGGGAAAGTGAGAAGGGGAATATGTTCAGCAGAGGGGCCAAACCACAAAAACTGAATAATGGAGAGTTCAGATGTGCTTCTGTGACGAGGGGAAGCTTTGAGAAGGTGAAGAAGACTTTCTAGAAAGATACCTGGAGACAGTCCAGCGACTAAATTTTATCTGCGGTGATAATCTCAGAGCCGGGCGTCCAGCTCTAAGAGTTATTTGTCCAATAAATAAACGATCTAATAAAAGGAGTAAGTAAAAAAACAAACGGCTCATTAACTCTGGTGTCTCGAGGGATTAAAGGAATACGAGGCACAAAATGATGAATCCAGGCAAGCGGTCGGGTTCGAGACTATTTTAAGTTATTCGGCATTACATCATGGGAGTGCGGTGCGGCAGCTGTGCGCGCGAGTGACTCCTCCATTCCCGCAAAATGCTAAGTGTTGGTTTCATGGCTCCGAGCTCGTTTATTACAATAAGAGCAGGCTGGCAGCGAAAGTGCTGATCAATCCTGCTCCTGCTGCTGCTGCTGCTGCTGCTCCGTCAGTCACTGCAGAGTTACACAACAGCTGCTGGAGGTGGGAGACGAAGAGGAGGAGGAGGAGAAGAGGAGGAGGCAGGAGTGAGGCTATGAGAGGGAAGAGGGTTAACGAGACTTGAAGAAAGGGACGACTGTGACTCGGTGTTTTCCTTCCACATTAGCCTTTATTGTCAGCCCCCCCCCCCCTTTTTCCTTCCTTCTTTCTTTCCTCCTCCTTTTCAGTCTCAATCCTTTCCTCCTTTCTGCACTTATTCATCGTCTGCACCTTAACTGCCCTTGATTTTATTGCTCCCTTTGCAGCCCCTTCATTAAGCTAATTCGGCCTTTCTTTCTTTCTTTCTTTCTGTCTTTCTTTCTTTTCGTTTTCGCCTGATTCTTATTTCCATTCAGGCCTCTTTACTTCCCCCATGCACACCGCCCTCACATCCCTTCTGTCCATCCTTCCCTTCATTCCTATTCCCAGTGCGGGTTGTGTAAGAAGGATGTTAACTTTTAAGTGCGTGCCCGTGCATACTAATAAAGATGCCAACGTTTTTTTTTTATCATTATTATTATTATTAATTCTCTTTTTTCCCCAAAGATGAAGCTGCAGATTTTTTCCTCAGAGGACACCGAGGGAAATAAAACACTCGATAAACCTCCCTCTGCCTCGTTCTCAGTGACGGGGACGCTTCCAGAAAACAGTCATCGCTGGCTGTGGAGCGGCTGTGGAATAGCCCCGGCCCCTCCACTCCTACTCAGGCTTTCCAGGAATACATTGCAAGTCAAATGCTGCCGGACCGCAGCGCACGAACAGACACACACACACACACACAGACGGGGGCCGCGCACACGCATACACAACTTGAGTGCATGTGTGAGAGGAGACGCCAGCTTTAGAGAGGCCGCGATGCTGCATGGGCCAAGTCCCCCAGAACAGACAAGGGCCGATACTGACAGAAAACACACACACACACACACTCGACTCTCTGCAGCGATGCCAAAAGAGATGAATGTTACGAAACTACTAGCATGTGTGCATTATGCAATTTAATGTACACAGGGTTTATTTGCTGCCAAGTACCAAGCGCATACTGTTTTTCCTCTCTCACACAAGCGGGCACACTCTAAATATGTTTCAGCACACACAAACAAACAAAGTCAGAGGTGTATATATATATATATATATGAATTTATATGTGTGTGTGTGTGTATGTGAGAGCTGGGGCCGAGCCAAGAGGTGCAGTATGAAAGGGCCTATATATACGTCCCGGGCCGGGTGACACCAGGAGCCAGTCAGTCTGCCTGTGTCCACCACCTTTCACACACAGCCAACACATTCAGTAGGGGGAGAGAGAGGGAGAGAGAGAGGGGACGGCGCTGTAAAGCAGCTTGTGGTGATCCATCTCTGAGGCACCTGTCCGTCAGTAATTCACGAGAGCGTGAAATAATATGCAAAAATGCCAGCGATGTTGACGTTCTTTCAAATGTCTCCTGGATGCTCTCCTCTCTCAACGGGAAATGTTATGTCTGGACACTCGTGGGCTTTGCAGCCAATCGGGATTATCTTTCCGTATCTGGACAGGTTGGTTTCGATTCAAATTCCACCTGATGGGGAAAAGCAACCTCATGTGTACATTTATCACGTCAAGCAAGCATTTTGAGAATGTGAAGAGACATCTAACCTGCAAACGTTGACCTGTTTGAAGTTCTATGGTGGATTTGTTGCTATATAATTAAACATATGCAACACTAGAAGCTGTCAGTGCAGACACTAAAGGTGCTTTTAAAGTACACCAGGACCTAGACGCAGTAACCTACGCACGTAGCCAACGCCGACGCCAGTCATGTGCTTGTCAGTCTCGATCTGTAACAACACCGCCCAAACACTAGTTGGCGCTGTGGCTTTTTAGCCAGTCGGATTCATTTTTGTTTCTGCTTCCTGCTTCACGTTCAACAACGGCGACTGAAA
Organism: Planiliza haematocheilus; assembly: GCA_005024645.1. Taxonomy (NCBI): domain Eukaryota; kingdom Metazoa; phylum Chordata; class Actinopteri; order Mugiliformes; family Mugilidae; genus Planiliza; species Planiliza haematocheilus. Next base: position 7,873,915 of record SRSE01001415.1, on the reverse strand, counting down.
TTTTACCAAACACGAGTCACGCACATGTCTGTAACTCCTCAGTTAACTTCTTTATTGATCCAAAACAATCAATTTGAAAACTGCGGAGATGAAGAAACAGCCGGAAATACTGAAGCTTTCATAACTGAGGCTCTGAAGGCTCTGCGTTGTCACCGTAGTCTCTGCATCAACTTAACGCAGAAGCCTAAACTACATAAGGTCCCTCAGGCCCCGTTCAGACCTGGTATGAACATGCATCATGAGTTATCTGGCTGCAACCGGCAAATCTAAAGTATATATCTTCGCAGTCTTGTGTGCAAACAAGCACCGACAATCATTTGAAGCACGATGGAATATGGTAGGAGCTGCAGTCTCTACTGCATCGCTACCAACTGTTTCAGAACAATGAGCACAGCGCTGCGTGTTGCCTCAATGTGAGGATAAAATACAAACTGTGGGATGTAATGAGCTATAAAGCTTCTCTCGCCCAGAAAAATAAATAAAAAAAACACACGAGTTATGATTTATACATCTCTGCCCTGACGTGATTTATTTTAGAGGCCGGTAAAAAGCTCAGACTGTGACTCAAACTCAGGAGGAGTTCATACACAGACTGATCTCACCACTGTGCTGGTTGCATCAGTGAAAGGAAAATAAACGAATAACTTAAATAAAAATAAATTATTTATCTTTATTACTGGAGACTCGGTTATTTTGGAGAAAACACGTGACTCTCCGCGCCACACTCTGCTTAAGTCAGCATGATCACATTTTATGATACGCAGCTTACTCATCCCTAACACAGTCATTTGTTAATTGTTTTTATTTGTTATTTAATTGGGTAACAACTACAAGGACCAAACCTTTTTAAAAAAAAAGGCCTCTCCACTCACGAATGCGGGGCTTTTGTCTTTTCTCGTGACGTCTCTTTCTGAACGAACGGGACAAAACTCTGCTTATGCAAGACGATGGACGTCAGTTGAGTGCGTGGACTTTAATGTGACTCAGGACGTGCTGAACGAACGTGGCTGAGGCGGATCCGATCTCATGTGGATGTTGGGCGTGTTCACACCTGTATTTTAGCTGGCCACTTGTGATCTGATCCCTCAGGACGCATGCTGATCTGGTCTGTTCAGGGCTCTGGAGCAAAAACAATTAGCTGACATGAATGAAAAATGTTTTTAAAAGCCACATTTAAGGGTCGTAAAGGTTATCACGAGGTTTTTAAGTTTCAATAAGTGAGATCAGCAATTAAGAGTTCAATGTTTCTCCACCATAATTTAATTCTTGGCAGTGTCAATAAGACTTTGAAGCATAATTTAGAGATTTATGTGTGAAAATGTCTCCAAACTGAGCTAGTGTTTAAGTTTAAGCATCAAATCCTTTGTTTAAAGAAATGCATAACAAAGCAGAGGTGTTGTTGAGGACGGTGGGGCTAGGATGCCACCTACTGTCATCTAGAAATACTGCACTGCTCAGATGAAAAGGGGAAAAAAAAAAAAGTCATGCATCTCTCTGGATTCCTCCTGCAGGGGTGTGATGGGGCCCGAGAGGCGGCGATGAGAGAAAGGAAGCAGGCAGGGCATGGAGACCTGCAGGCAGAGGTGCAGGCCGCCGCTGATGTCCTGCTGACTGGTATGCAGTCTGGTATCGCCGGCATGCCAATAAATGCTTGGCGATGGAAGGGAAGGAGGCGAAGGGATGGGAGATTATTAAAAAAGATGAAGGAGACGTGAAGCAGCGGCGATGCCTCTGTGACGTCTGGTATTGCTGGTATGTGGAAGACATTGAAGTCATGAGTGAAGGCAAGAAAGGAGATGCAAGGTGTCTAGTGTTGATAAAACTACTACTGCCTCCTATAGATTAGTTTGTAGAGAAACTATAAGATCATAATATTTAAAAGCTTCTGGCCCTTTTCCATCCCAGTTCTAAAAAGTGCCACCACATCCAAGGACAACCTTGAAAAGTAGTTATGAGGAAGAGGAAGAACAGCACTATTGATCTGTGTCTGCCTCTGGCTGGTGGAGGACTGGTACTGCTGGTCTGATTCTGCAGCAGCAGCAGCAGCTTGATACGGTCACGTGATGCCGGACTGGAAAGAGACAACCGAGCCCGGTGCACGCTGGGAAGGCCTGCGAGCCACGATTATGCAACCGCAAGATCTGATTTCATGCCCACTGGATCTCTCCCTCTGTTGTTCTTCCTCTTTATATCTCCGCCGCTTCTACTTTTATCTACATTTCTGTTGCCGCAGCAGTGTCTTCTTCTCCATTTTCCCCCTGTATTGCTTCCTCTATTCACTGCCATCGCTTCAAAAATACTCACATGACTTGCTAAAATTAAGATGAAACAAAGTGACCCTAACTGCTGACAGGTTGTTTTTTTTTTTGCACAGAGGAGCAGGTTTCTGTCTTGTGTGGATTGGAGATGTGCTGCCCTCTTGTGGCACAAAGAGAAATCATCTCCTCCCTCGTTCTCTCTGCAACGACTTATCGATTCCTCCTGAAGTAAAGGTGGTACTGCAGGTGGCGCTTTACAATGCACACAAGAGCCCCTGAGCTGTGGCTGCAGTTCAGTTATTTTGAAAAGCCTAGAAAGCTCCAAGTGGTGCACTTACTCAGGCTCGGACACGGTAACTCACAAAAGACCGATGAGGGTCATTATTGTATTCCTCCCATATCAGATCTCGCTTTAATAACTTTCCATGTCATTTTATTCCATATATAAGCAACACCACCCGCTCCATATAGTCCAGTCATACACTGATCAGCCACAACATTATGACCTAATATTGTGTAGGTCTCTCTAGTGCCTACAAAGCAAAATATGTCCTGTGGTGTCTGGCATCAGGATGTCGTTAGTAGGTTGAGGGGAGGGGTCTACGAGGATCGTCCCACAGATACTTGATCAGTTTGGGATCTAGTGAATTTGGAGGCCAGATCAACACCTTGTGCTGTTCTTCATGCTTTTTGAGTTGTGTTCCTAAACCGTTTTTGTGTGTGTGTCTGTGTCAGGCTGCATCCTGCTGGGGATGGCTGCTGCCATCAAGGAGTGTCATTGCTATGGGGTGGGGATGCCTGGTCTGGTCTAGGTGGGTGCTACACGTCTAACATCCACACGAATGAATGCCAGGTCCAAACTTTTCCCAGCAGAACACTGAATTGTCACAGTTATTTACTTCACCTGTCAGTGGTTTTAATGTTGTGGCTGATCGGTTCATATAACAGCTTTCATGCTTATTTGTGACCTAACCAATGCATAACCCAATCATATTATAAAAAAATGACTAAAAGATCCGTAAAAGAGCTTTCCCCATCATTCCCTTAAAATACAGAAGAAAAAAAATCATCAGGACAAACATCCTCATTTTCTCCACTGAGCTAAAGTCAGACCAGAGGGAAACCGTGTTCAACTTAGATCCAAATTTTCCAAAATGAATGCTGTCCAATCTCCAGACTCTGGACTGAAATGCCACAGAAGGTGTTTGCTGAGCAAACTGAGCATCTGTAGTTTGCTAAGCTAATGCCAGTAAAGGCCCTGGTCCAGGTAGCTAAATAATCCCTGTGCTGGAAACAGTTCATCACTCTCACACAGGTACAGAGGCGCTACTGAAGTGTGCGGTCCAGTTATGCAACAGCTGGCATGTGCAGCGGTGTGTGTGTGAAGATGCACATTATCCAGGCTGACTCAGTGCAAGTCAAAGGCTCGGATGTAAATCAGTGACCTTGAATCGCCTTTGAGCGTAGCTGCTCCTCTTGTAGCCGCTTTTAGACGCTATCCAGATAGATAACTCTAATAAACGAGCATCAGTGAAGGCCTCAGAATAAATATAAAGCAAGAGGAAGTAATATAGAAAGGCCGGCTGCTCTGGGCAACTCAGAGAAAAGGCAAAATGAAGAATTTATGTCTGTTATTAAAGTTTCCAGGACAGATAGCTTAAGGGAATGGTCCCAAGACTTAAACAGCTTTTTGAGATGCTTTATTTATTACCTGCCTCGTCTTATTGGTTCATATTCAAACAGTGCAGCTGCACAGCCCGAGCGATTATCACAGACAGGGGCAGGGACACGTCGACTGAGCGCGAGGGAAGGAGGCCGAAAGTCGGAATAGGCCACGTGCGGTTAAAGACGTCGCTCACGTTGCTGTTTACTGATAAACGGAGCGGAGTGACAGGCGCCCGGCCGGAGCCGCCCGCGCGAGGAAGCGACACTTCCTCTGTTTGTGCATCTCACCGTTTGCTCTCTCCTCGGCACAACAAGACTTCCTGCGAGCTCCTGCTCCAGGCTCCCCGTCCTGGCGGAGAGGCAGAACAATGAGGAGGAAAGGGCAGCGCATTACAGCACACGGGCGAAAGAGGCCGTATGCAAACACAGGCACGGATACAGGTGTAGATGAGGACACACACACCCTGGTCAAACAAGCACACACGCATGCAGAGCGCAGATAACGTCAATAACGTCAAGCACAACATGAGAAAGGAGAAGCAAAGGGAGCAAAAAAAGAAAGAGGCAATGAGTTATAGAGAAGTAAATCTGTCCAGAGAGGTCTGGGGCAATCAGCTTATCAAAACTAAGACATGCAAAATGTTCGTTTCCTTCGCTCAGCCTCCAGGAAAGAGCGGAATATTTTCTAACGCCGTATAATTTCAGTTTGAGCGGCCACCACTTCATCAGAGTTACTTCAAAATCCCCGGCGACGTGCGTGCACCGAAATTCTGCCCTCCCTCCTTCATTCTGGGCCCTGAGCGACACACGAACTCGCCAGAGCGGACCGAACCCCTGACCTACTGTTCCTCTCCGAGAGGAAATGGATGTGGGGCATGTCTTTCACTCTCTCTCTCTCTCTCTCTCTCTCACTTGCGCGCACACCAGGAAAACGAAAACAAAGAAAAAAAAGACGTGCAAACCGACACATCGTCCAAAAGGTTGAGAACAGAAACGGCTCGCAGAGCGGATATCCAGCAGACTAGAGTTCCTGCGCATGTAGCCTCACCCGGGGCCGCAGATAGAGAGATTTTCTATTTCTGTCCGTTTGAAGCAGAGTCAGAGAGGCCACTGCGGTGCGGTATTTAGCGTAAATGATGATCGGAGGGCTGTTTCACCTGTCTTGGTTTGGGGGTTTGAGGCCGAGAGGGTGCAACAGTAGAGGCGTCGGCCTAGAAAGACACATCTTCTTCCGCGAAAGATGCAGGTGAGATGCATTGTGGGAACTCGGTGCTCCACCCAAAGAGCTGGTCTGCAAGACTTAATCCTATCGTTTGTCTCTGAGGGAAATGAATACGTTTCTCTGTGCATGTTTGCCCTATGTGGGGTAAACAGATGTCTGCAGATCTGTTAAAAACATGCATCACCTTTGTCACATTCTTTTATTCCTCTTATATTTCTTGCAGATCTGATGCTCCACAGTGCGGCCGATTCGCTTTATGTTTTGGGGGCGTGCATCTTCGTCCGTCAGCGTCAAAAGATCTCCCCGAGTTTCTAATCAGATTTATTTCAATCGAATATTCTGCACGCGACCGAAGCCGAGGACAAGCACGAGCACCGGCGCGTTGCGTAACGATTATTAGACAACACACGGGACATTGTTGTCTGCTCGTCAAGCAGCCAAGCGTCGGCACCGATGCCTTCACGGAGAACCGACACGAGAAGATGAAGAGCAGAGCAGAGAAGAGCAGAGGAGGGATGAAGAGACATAGCATGTCAAAGACAGGAGGTCAGGAGTCAGCGGCTCGCTTCGCAGATCTTCCTCCTCCATCGCTCTTTATGTAGGCTAATCTCTTCCATCTCACTTCCCAGAGCTGGCTGGCTCACTTAGCCTCATTTAACCAGCTAACGGCCGGTAATAAATCAGCGGCACACGCCTCTCACCTCTAATCTCCAGTAGCCTGTTCGGCTCCGCACACTCCCCCTGATATATGACTCTCTTGACTTCCAGTGCGAGGCAGGAGCCCACGGTTGGACGTTGAGCAAAGAACGAGAGAGGAGAGATAAAGCTGGAGATAAAGGATGAGACCGGAGCTGCCCTGTTTTCCTGCTTGAATTACGACTTTTAATAACCTTTCTCACCTACTTTTGGATTTTATTTTCATAAAAACAAAAACACGACTCATTAAATCAGGTCACATAAAACCACTAATCACAGATTAGCAATATACCAAATGCATTCAGGTCAAATAATAAGTTTATGACCAAGAAGCTTGTGCTACATTCACAACACTTCCTGTCTGGCTTACCTACTTAGCGGTGAGCTACCCAGAGGGTTTAGCTGGCGCGCTAATTATTGTTTTAACACATAATTGGGCAATTAACAAATTACCTTTTATGATCAGTCAAAATGTTAAAGGCTGTGAGTTAAGAGACCTTCATATCTGCATTAAACTGCAGCAAAGTGAGCAGCTTGTCAAGCCCCCCACTTCATCACCCAGACTCCTTGTAACACCCCGCGTGCACAGCCAGTCTTAAGCGCAACAGGCTTGTAACCCAGCTCCCTGCCTAACAAGCTGTTGGCTCGGCGTTAGCATGTGTCACGAGCCGCCCAGCTCAGAGACCACCGGTGATTAAAAGGGCTTTCAGAAAGGTCGCGTTTAAGAGGTCTACGACCGGGAAACGCAGCAGAGAAGAAAGGGGCCGGTGTTGTGACACCGTGTCAGACAGCTGTGCGTGGCTGTGTTGTGATGAAGTCGGTGTGTGTGTGCGTGGGCGAGCGAGGAGGGCTGAGCACGTTGCCCCAGCGTGGCCCTCCTGTAAGCCCTCCGTCTATCAGACTTATCTGTGTTTACACACACGCACACTTCCTCGAGGGGATACAAGAGGCCTTACGAGGGTTAAACACTTTGTTGTGCGTCGCATTTATGCGTCGTTTCCAGCCCTGAGCTTTTCATGGGAGGCCCCGTCACCAGCTCCCATGCAGTGACCCCAACCCAGCGGCGGAAATCGGACGACCCTGAAACGCCAGCTCCCTCTCTGATCTCTGCCTTCGCCTTCATTCCAACTCTCAAAACATCTCCCTCCACCCTTCATGCCCTTTTTTAGAAGCGCCTCGTGGAGCTGGCTTGCAACACAAGCTCACGCGCTCACATTCGACGGGCTTGTCCGCAACGTAGCCTCGCTAGATCTGCAGGCATCCTTGACATGAAATGAACGCACAACACCCGCTGTATCTGCACGTTTGAGCTGTTCCTGCTGTGTGTTCCCCGCTGACAGGCAGCGCGGCCTCATCCGTACCATACAGCACGGGTGTGGATTTGTGTGCTTTGCATCAATTACACGGTGCGCCGCTGTTTTAAGATCGTCACAGCGACGCCCTCCCTCTATCTCTGTCCACATGCTGGACGAGGCCTCCCTCAGAAGCCACGCACGGGCCATATGGGCGGCTGGGAGCCATACGGCGGCGGTGGCGTCAGCAGACACATATGAAACATATGGCTGCTGGTGCTGTTCTGTCAGCCATTAAGCCAGTTCTGTCACCGTCTCCCTCTAATCTTACTGAATGTCTGCACACTGTTTAATTTCCTCAACCCCAACCGCATCCACATGTGCTGCACGAGTGTTAACGCACGTACTGTAGTTGAACACAGAAAAAACACATGTAGATAAAAGGCAGGGGGAAAAAAAAGGGAAATCCTTTTCCCCTTATATGTCTTTATACACTGATCAAGCATTACATTATGACCACTGAAAAGAGAAGTAAATAACATTGACCACCTTGTGAATTCAATGTCCTGCTGGCTGGGAAACTTTTGCACCTGGCATCATGTGGTTGTTAGTTAGACATGTACCACCCACCTAGACCAGACCAGAAACCCTCAACCCCATAGCAATGACACTCCTTGATGGGAGGATGCAGCCTGACACAGGCACAAACACAAAAAGCATTTAGGAACAGCACAAGGTCTTGACGTGGCCTCCAAATTCACTAGATCCCAAACTGATCAAGTATCTGTGGGATGATCCACAGAGACCCCTCCCCTCAGGCCCCCACTAACAACAGTCTGTTGCAGGACACCACAGGACGCCCTCAGAAGGCCCATGTCCATCCTCTGATGAGTCACACAAGGCCCAAGGGAGACCTACACAATATTAGTGGTCATAATGTTATGGCTGATTGTTGGTAAAGTTTCTACCACTTTTTAAACTGAGATCAAGATGATTTATCCTTTGCCAGCCTACTGATTGGTCTGCTCGCCAGTAAACCAGAGTGCTCCTGCAACTTCCTGTGCAACTGTTGCTAGGTTAGATAACCCGCAGCAATGGTTGCCGTCTGGTTGATTCCCACAGCCTGTCAACGTTAGCATGGTTGCTAACATTAGCCTTCTTTCCTCCACGTTACCTCTAAAGTCAGTTATTACTACCGTTTAAATGAGAACGCGCATGGCTACTGTTTGTCTACCCTAGCGACAGTAACTAGGCACAAGTCAGGACTAGGGTCCATTCTCCGGCTAGACACTTGTGTTAATTTGCGCAATGATGCTTGCGTAGTTGGGAAAGACCATTCTATAAAAAAAAATTAATAAACTAAAAAAAAGGCTGCAATATTTTTACCCTAACTCGTTTATTTAAATGCAACACTTCCAAGACGCACACAAAAACAGAAGCATCACGAGTGAGAGACACAGTGAGACAGACAAGTCAAATGAGAGACACGCTGTCCTAACTTAACATCTAACTGAGTTTAAAGACATCAGCCCAACGCATCAGGAGCTCCTTCCCACTTCTTAGTACAGCGAAGGAAACTCCCGACAGATTTGATCTTTGAGCACCATCAGGCTAAGAGGAGTAGAGGAGGCAATCAGGATGCACACCACCCATGACATCACCTTCTACTTCCTGTCCAGAGCGGCCGAACAGGAAGCCGACTATTGAGCAAAGGTCAAGAGCAGCTTGCTCGCTCCTTTCTTCAAGTAGGCCAGCTTCACGTTCACATCCATCACGTTCAGTATGAGGGCGCATATCATTATCGACTATTTTTTTATTTTTTTACCCCCACTCCTCCCGCCCCCCCGTCCTTTATTCATGTTCCCAGCACGAGCTCCGCTGCAACTCTTGTAATCGCATTTAGAGTGGGTATCCGTGGCACAGGGATGATCCATATCCATGTACACAAACACTAAGGTATTGTGCTCGTCGCACAAATACGCACGTTTGCGCACACACCTACACGAGTGCACAACAGCCAGCGGATGTTGATTAAAGAAGGGGGTGAAGAAAATAGCACGATTCTGCAGAAAGGAGGAGGTTTGAGAGAAGAAATGAGGCAGGGGTGGAGTTTAAGCCTCGAGTACCGAGATGAACCCGGCTCCTTGAGGCATGTGCTTAAACTCCGTGTGTGTACGTCTCTGTGTGTGTGTGTGTGTGTGTACTCGGCTTGCCTTGCCTGCTGCAACCATAGAGATCTCTAATCCAATTATGGTTCAGACCAGCCTAGCGGCCCAGCCTCAGCCACCAAGGACAAATGTAGCTAGCTTACACCAACACCAGTAGCCCACTGGCTCAGGACGGACTCGGCACCTCGCCGCTCAGCTCAAATCTTCGCCCCTGAGCGCCACAGCTTAGCAAATGATAAATAAACTCACCCAGAATTAACGGCCTCCTCCTCCAATGCAAACGAACCAACTGCTCTGCTGGTTTTTACAGTTTTGGGACTCAAACCAGTGAGAGCAGCAGCCAGAGAAGGGATCCTGCCCCCATTCTTGACCTGCACGTAGCTCCAAAATGCATTTCTATCTGTGTCACTGGCCGCCAGGGCCCCTGCTGTTAAATCTCCCTCCCCGTCCTCTATTGCAGACCTATGCTGTTTCTAATCTAGCTCTCTGACCCACGTCGCCGCTTCCCATTTATCTCAATATCTCACCTATTGCCTCCGCACCGCTATCTTCTCCCTCCTTCCCTGGCGCTTTCTATATTCTCGTGCCGCTCTCTTCCTTATCAGCTGCCCTCTCTCCTGTCGCTGCACCCTTTTTTCTTTCTCTTTTTTCCCCCCCCCGGTGTTTTCAATTTGCACTGCTCCAGTAGTCCTATACTCCCGTTTTCTTCCCTACATTCATTTCACAAGCCAACTCTTCATCTCCTTAACCGAGTCGAGGGAGTTGTGGTGCTCGGCCTTTTCAGTCAGAAAACTTCTAATGAAAAGGGGAAAAGTTCTTCTCGGGATGTGAGAGGGAAAAGTGGACTGTCAGCCAAAGGATGCATTATCCATTTGCTGTGATTACATCAGTTTATTGCTAGATTTTGATCGATAGGTTGGACATCCCTTTGCAGGATAATGAGGCTCGTATACTGACACAGAAAATGTGTGCGTTCAATTAAGGCAACTTTATTTAACATTCTCACCGGCTTTATAATCAGAAGATGTCCTCACATGATGAAATAAAATGTCAGAACAGAAAGTAAACAAGTACATAGTAAGATTAGATGTACAGACACAAATTATTATGAGAAAGATGATGCAGATAAGTGTGTGGTAGGGCGTCCTGTGTGGGCGGAAGGCAACCGCAACCCTAAATCCTGCTGCAGGGGGGTTCAACTTATTTTAGCTGATCTTAAGACGGCTCAAGCCGCCAGCGGCCCGTGACTGTGATAGTCTCTGACAGAGCAGTAGCCGCCTGTGGCGGCCAATCCTGCAACTGGAAGAGCCACCGGAGCCTCGGATCTGCCGGGGTGAAGCTGAGAGAAAAAAACGTCCGGTTTTGACCGATAACGAGGCGAAGGAGAGAGAGCGCAGATGATTAGCTCTCGTGTGTCTCCGTTTGACGCCAGTGCCAGTTGTGTGCGCTGGGCAGGGCCGCTCAGAGCGTTACGAAAGAGTAAACACAGTCGCAGCACGGTGCCAGTCTTCCGGCAAGAGAAATGGAGGCAACACACAACCGAGGAGGCCATGCCAGGAGCTGAACACAACAGCGTGGCCCAACTGGGAAAAGATTTTTATTAATCTATCACAAAAAAATGAGATCATCTGATATAAAAATGAGGTCTAATGTGCGCCCAAGCGGTTGGCAGCGAGTGTCAGCAATCAGTGCAGTTGACATTGTGAAACGCAGCCTGCTCTCGCTTTTGAACAGGTCAGGACCCATTTGAGTGGGCGGAGAAGATTCGCAAGCAGGTGCAGGCACGGAGTCGAGTCAAATAGTCCCGAGGCACAGATTAGCAGCAAAAAACTGGCAAAAAAACACCACACCCAGCAGCAAGAGTTACCATCTCAAGTGCAAGTGAAAGTGCTTAACGCAACACCACCCTGCACGCATCTGGATTGTTCGGTTATCGGCTTATGCATATTCAGTGAAAGGCAAAGTGCAGAGTCATTCTGGTATCGCCTTCACTTCTGGGGCTCTCCCAGTTCCAGCCTTTAGAGAGAAAGAAGGGAAGGGAGGACCGGGAAGTGGAGCGACGGCTTAAGAGACTAAGCAGAGAGCGTAGCAGTGTTTACTCAGGAGTGTGTCTGCATATGTGTGTGTTCTTGTACCCGGGCTATTTGCCTCCTCAAAAGGCGTTCAATGGAGCCTTTATGTCTCCCTCAATGGCGCACAGTGATGTCCTAAACGCCCTCTATGATACAGTATGGTGTCCTCCGGCCTTGGAAAAGCTTTTCTTAAGACACCGACTGCAGCGTTGCGACATGGCAGCGCTGCATTTTAACCAAATAACCACAGGCTGTTACGACAAGACAGAAGACGCTTCTTTCCCCTGCGCACGCTTGCTGCGGTCGCTCGTCGTGGTTGTTACTAGACTGACTACTCGCTCTAGGTGTCGTCTTCCTGTGAAACCTGAAGTCGACGGCACCTCAGACAGCTGAGCTTTTATGGCGCGGCTCGCTTTTCGCTCCGCGGTGCAAACGAGGAAGAAGGCGAGTGTGCTAAAAGATAAAAAATAAATGAATAAATATAAATAAGGACGCAGCGTTGATGAGCAGCAGACGCCACAAAAAAAGACAAAGATGGGGGTTGATGTCAAACAGATGAGGCTTTACTTTACACCGTTTTCCTTCCTGTGTCCCTCACCAAAGACAAATGAGGCAAACACACACGAAACACAAAACAGCGAGACGGAGCTTGTACGATATTACTCAGCACATATAGGCTCATACACGCTCAGCTCCGTTTGAAGCTCGTTTCTGTGTGGAGGCCGGGGCTGCCCTGGGCCTGTTCTGACGCTGCCCAGCTCTCTGCGGCTGAACAGTCCAGCTCAGGCAGCAGCAGCAGCAGCAGCCAAGCACGCAAACGTCTCTGCACATCAGCGTCCCGAGAGGAAAAGAGAAAGAGAGGGAGGGGAGGGGAGGGGAAGGAGGGAGAGACAGACTGAGCCAGGGAGCGAAAGACAAAGTGTGTCGAGGGTTGAAAGAGACTAGAATGTCCTTTCTGGAGAGTAAACACGAGCTCAACGGGTAACACAGCCACGGTGATTTTAAAAAATAAAAGTCTGTTGCAATTAAATAAAAGTGTAGGATGCTTCATGCACAGGATTTCGACCGTGCTGCACTCACGTAACTTGGTCTAAATTACTTACCACATCCTTTCAGATTGAACAGGAAGAAAAACTCTTTATCTATTAGGCCCAGCCCGAAGAATAAACAACAGAGGACGCCCTTCTGTTTCCTAAAACCCATGGTGACATGGTCAATTTGCTCATTATGTCCAACCAAGAGCCTAAAACCCAACAACAGAAAGAAGAAACCTTGGCTGCAGAGAAGCTCAGGTTCTCCATTTCCCACCAGCTCTTTCATTAAGGCACTACCAGCTTTCAGAAGGACAGAAGACGTCAGGCCCGCGCAGCTACAGTTTAGAGACAGTGGACTGGAAACTTAAAACAGTTTATGAATAAATCATGCACCTAACACCGTCAGTCAAAGGATGTCACTTTTGTAAAGGGGCTGATGTGAACCGTGGTGTCGTTTTAGCTCGGCGGCGGGTGCCAACGCGCGTCGACGTACGCGGAGCTAAACACCGCCGTATTACAGCTCGCTATGTTTATAAGGTCTTTAAAATCTTGGCCCGGGTTGCCTCGGGTGACTACTTGTAAAAGGCAACATTAGAGCCAGACACAATAAATTGATTCTTAATAGAGTAGGATGCTTAAGTGCTCCGATTCTCAGAAGGCCAACTCAAAGGAAGCTCTCGGGTTGAAGAGATCTTTGTCCAGGCAGACACGGAGACCTTCTGGTAAGCTCGTTGTTACACAGCGCTGAGGTCAAACCTAATGACCAAAGAGGCACCGCTGCAGGCGATTGTAAAGCAAGCAGCACGGTGGCAGCTTTGGTTAAGTTTCTCCTCCAAAGCAGGTGTGCACTCTAAGTCGAAGTCTGCTCATCTGTCACTGCCTATTATCAGCACCGCATCTGCAGCAGAAGGAGCCACCTGGGCCGAGGCTGAGTGCATGCGTTTTCACGTGTGCGTCTGCATGGTGGGGATGGAAATAAGGCACTGGGGTTGCATGAGGACATGGCTGCGGTGTGCAAAATCCCCATTGGGAACATCTATACAGAGAGAGAGACAGAACAAGAAAACAACTCAAGCGGAAGAGTCAAGCTCACAAATGCAGAATGAAACCATTAATGCTAACCTACACCATGCAACCGCAAGGTTTCTAATGCCACGGCTCAGGACCGCATGCACAGATCAGTTGATACGCAAATAAGGTGAGACACTTGTGCGGTTATTTATAGAACTTATACACCTAGATTTCATTGGTTTACGATGGTGAGGAATTAAAACCGAGTAGGGTAGCCAATGAGTGTCAAGATACGAAGCTACACAAGAGCATGAGCTGAATTTGCAGCTACACCACTACAACACTGTTGGCTACGTTTATGTGCTCTTAAAAAAATCCTGGCCACGGGCTGCCCTGGGTGAGTGGTTGTAAAAAGCAGCTTTACTGCCGGACAGGACAGACTGAACATGTATATTTGAGAGCTAATTTATGGGACTATAGGGTTATGGTATGGCCATTAGTCCTTATTTTAAATCGAGTATTGTCAATTTAGTTTTTTCCCTCCCGAGCCTCATGAGCCACAGCTTGAGACACAAAATTCAGATGTTCTGTTCATCGTCTAATGCTGCAGCTGACTTACACCGACCAAGCATAACATTATGACCACTTACAGGTGCAGTAAATAACATAGACCATCTTGTGACAACTCAATGTTGTGCTAGGAAATGTTTGCACCCAGCATTCATTAGTGTGGATGGCACTTAGACATGTAGCACCCACCTAGACCACTCCTTGATGCAGCCAGCGCCCCATACACACAACATGAACATGAAGAACATCTCAAGGTGTTGACCTGGCCTCCAAATTCACCAGATCCCAAACTGATCAAGTATCTGTGGGATGATCCACAGAGGCCCCTCCCTTCAACTCAACAACATTGTGTTGCCGGACGCCACAGGACGCCCTCAGAAGGTCCGTGTCCTTTGTCTGATGAGGTTCTGGAGGCACAAGGGAGACCTACGCAACGGTGGATTTAACGCTGTGCCTCGATGGTGTATCTGACTTTAGGTTTGCAGGGGACTAAATGGTAAACAGCTACCGTGAGACACCAAGAGACATTTCTATTTTTGGATGCTGTGGTGAAACGGAAGATTACGAATAGAAAACAAACCTTGCCCGCTGTAGAGGAAGCTCAGTCTAGAAGTGGTTTGTGTGAATTCCCCTTTTCTTAATCTGCCATCATCTGTTCAACTGACCACACTATCTCTCTCTCTCTCAGTTTAAGGAGACATGTTTGTAGATTGATGAGAACGGTAGCAACCAAACAGCCGCAAGACTGCAGCGACGTCGTTTTAGGGAGGTGGTTGTTTATCTCTACTGACTTCGTTGGCTGTTTCTGTCACTTTATTCACCAGATTTACATCAATGTTATAATGGATTTCCTTGTAACATACTTCACAAAAATGCCTCAAATCTGACATGAGGACACAACAAGGAGGCCGTTGTTCCTGGAATGTTTATTAGTTGCACCACTCCAGTAATAATACACCATTAAATCACAGGTGAGGCAGCGCGAGCCAAGTGTACATTAAATCCGAGTCTTGCTGCGATCAGGCCGCCGCCGGAGCGTCGCTCCACTTAGCCGCTGTAGTTTCAGTTCCCTCGCTCTTCGTTCAGCATTACCGGCCCATCACTCAAAAGCGAGGGGATTAAACATCTGTCAAAGCCTGCCCGTTTCACCCGGCAGGAAAAGACACATTTAAGCGTCGCGCATCTCCGCCCCCACCCTCCCTCCTCCCTCCTCCCCTCAGCGGTTTAACATCCCGTCTGACTCTGAATCCGGACGCATGAGGTCACTCGGCTCTGAAAAATAATGCGCTCTGTTCGAAATAAGACTGCACAAACACATTTTTTGGGGGGGGAACACGCAGGTGATGCACTGGCTGGTGTCTGCACGCGCCGATACCGGGAGGTGCTATTTGTAGCCTCCTGCTGAAACCACAGAATATATTCCATTTTTGTGAATTTGTCATCCACCTTAAGCGATTGCTCTCTCCTTCCCTCACTCTATATATCCAGCATTATTAGCAGCAGGCCGTCATGGGATTGTCATCTGGTGCAGACCTCCATTTGATTCCCTGTGGAGCCTCATCTTTCCTTCCTTCCTCCCCCACCTGCTAATTTCCTCCATTTTTCTTTCTAATCAACCATTCCATCAAAAGCATTCATATCCCCTTAATCCATCCATCCATCCATCAAAAGAAAATCTGTCCCGCTCTCTCTCTTCATCTGCACACTTCCCTCCAGATCAGCTCCTCTCACCGCTACACCTCTCTTTCTTCCTCACCCTCCTCCATCACTCCCGGCAGCATCGTCCTTCACCCCGGGTCTTTATTCAGAGCGATTACGCGCTCGGTTAACTCATTCACGGGAGTCCACGGCGCCGGGTGACGCAAACCGGACGCGTTCCTCCGGTGCATTTCGGCTCACGTGCGTCGCCACATGCAAAACCCTTCGCCGCGCAGGTAAACAGGAAGCTTGGCCAATCCATGGCATCGGCGGGGACGAGACGTAGCAGAGGGGGCATGCTGTAAAGACTCTGCCGTATAAATAGGTATGACTCATTTTTCTGTGACTTATTTAAAGGGCGTGTGCACAAAAAAAGAGCCTGACAACTCAGCCGGAGAACGCGAATTAATGCCAACTACATTTAGACACATCAACCTCTAGCCTCTAAGGCCGAGACGGGACTGGGTGTTCCTCTTGAATTCCTAACATCACTGCGTTGAACAGTTCATGTCTGAAAGCGCCAACTCTTTGGCTAAAGAAAAAATGACTATTTCTCAACTCCAGAAAAAAGTGAAAGAGGAGGCTCCGACCTATAAATCACACGTACAGCTGAGAAGAAGAACTGATGTAAGTGAAGACAAGTCACTGCAAGAATCAGTAGCGGAACCAGGAAAACCACCATCATAAATACTAAGAAAATAACCGCTCAGAGTGTGAACACCTCTCGAGCAAAGCTGCACAGTCCTCTCAGCTTATGCCAAACTGTGTGAACTTTATACGGGGTGATCAAAATGAGGGAAAAGGATGTTTTGAAAAAAAATAATGGAAAATATGTGTGGGCACAAACGTGCAAGACTGAGATATGCGTCGAGCGCAGACGGTGGAACATTTTCCAGTCAACCAGATACGGACGAGAACTGTCTAATGAAGTGACGTGAAGGCGGCGCACGGTGAACACACCTTCATCGGTCCAGCGCAGACAAAATAGACAGAAATAGCAGCTTCACAACTCTGACTGTATTCCAGTTGGTGGGGGGGGGGTACTGACGCACGTCATTGTTATCTTTTAGCTGAACTGTCACAACGTGAAGAAACACCCCTGACGACAGGTCTCCACCCTTCCTCAAGCCTGATCTGCTCTGAAAGAGCTGCAGACAGCCAACCTGATAACGAGTCAGCAAAAAAAAAAAAACAGTAAAATAAAGAGAGTAACCTGGCAGCGGATGGCTTTACGGTTCAAGTCCACATCACTTTTATTTGTTTTTATTCTTGCCTGCAAAGACTTCTGACCCCAATTCAGACTCAAAGCCGAGGAGAAATTAAATCTTACCTGGAAGTTACAAACACACATGTGGCTCCCGTTTTTACTTATAGGCAAATATGACCAGACAATGGGGCGGCTTCAAGTTTGCATAACAAATAGAAAATGCAAGACAGCACATGTGAGCTCCACCATGGACTCTGATACCACAGGTGGATCCTGCATACAAGCATCGTGGATTTGAACTTTGGTTGTGTTGCAGCAGGTGTCATACACTGAGACACTGATCACGAGCTTTCTTTCACCCAGACTCATGACTTGGGACAGCCCAGAGCTAAAAATAAAATGTAAAAAAAAATGCCTCACCGACTTTCTGCCAGGTGTCACTTAAATACGCAGTTTCATAAAACTAAAACCTTAAAAACCACAGCTCGCCTTAATGATTTGTCGTGCTCAGATGCCATTAGGCAACCTGTACCAGGTGTATGAGCTCTATTCTCCATCAGTGGCACACATTAGGGGAGTTAGCACGGGTGCTAGCACCACTTCCAGCGCACCTTGCACGGGAAATAAACCAAACCC
Organism: Planiliza haematocheilus; assembly: GCA_005024645.1. Classification (NCBI taxonomy): domain Eukaryota; kingdom Metazoa; phylum Chordata; class Actinopteri; order Mugiliformes; family Mugilidae; genus Planiliza; species Planiliza haematocheilus. Next base: position 7,856,386 of record SRSE01001415.1, on the reverse strand, counting down.
GGTCACAGCCGCGTTAGCAGCACTGACAGGCTGCTAGCGTTAGCTCATTACCGCCTTAATCATTCCTATAAATCAGCTCCCAGTCCTGTGAACTAGTCCTCTTACCACGAATCTAATCTGGGCGCTGACATCGTCGGCTAGTAAATTTGCAGGCCACGGAGATGCCCGTAAATGACCGCCTGGCCCTGGTTATCATGAGGCTGCTGAACCGTTGTAGGATGAGACGCTTGCCAGCTAGCCCCGAAGCTAAGCTAGCCAACATGCTACCCCGCTTTACGCGCAGGGTTATGAATTAAAGTGGAAATTAAACACGTTTTAACGCGACAGTGCACCTGTCAAATGCCGACATTAGTGGTGTCAGCTACCGAGAGGTGAATTTGCAGCCAGCATCGGAAAGACTGCGCAGTTGACCTGTGACAGGAGAGCAAGCAAGCTAGGAGAGTTAGCTGTCTGTACTCACCCCATTAACCAATCCATGGTGCTTGTTTGTAGCTAGCTTAGCTAATGTTAGCTGGCAGCGGATAAATCCACCAGGAGCTGGAGGCAACCCCCGAGTTTATCCAGCCACCACCCTCGCTACCCTCGCTGCCTGGCCCCCCGAGTCCTGTCGCTCTCCCAGGGGCCCGCGTCTCTTCCAGCCGCCGGATCCAAAAGCAGACGCCGCTTAAACTTTGAGCGATTGTCCTTGTTTTGATCCCCGGCTAGCTCGGATCATGAAGTGGCAGGCAGATCAGTCTGAAGGCTGGTAGCGGGAGCGCAGCATTGAGTGACTTTGAGCACGAAGGCGAGCGGAGGAGAGCGAGGCAGCGGTGCGGGGTCCGCCTGGTGTCGCGGTGGCGCCGAGTGAGGCTTGACTGGTGGGATGCCGCTGGCACAACCCGGTAACCTCTGTCATGAAGCCTTGTATGGCTACCGCGCTAGCTGCCAGTCTGAACCTCCACTGGAGCTGCTGCTTTCTGAGCGAAGTCTAAATCGGAGTCCGGAAGTAAACACAAACCCGACCCACTCTGTCTCTCCTGTGCGTAAATTGCGCATGACCACAGATGCAATGGGATATGTAGTTGACAAGTGGGGAGAAAAACGGCCTATTTTCAGTGATGAACAAACACTTGCCATTTTATTCTAGGTTAAAGGTTCCCAACACGGGGCCTGGGTCCTCCTAGCAAATTTTTTCAAATTTTCTTCAGTTATATTTCCCCCTTCTCTTGTGAAATTGCTGATACCTTCAAAAAAATATTCAAATCTATTTTTATAACTTGTGAAAAGGGATAACAAGCACACACTGTGCCAAATATCAAGAGTCGGGGACTGCTGCACCAGAGCCCTCTCCTAAAAATGTGCCTTTTTTTCCCTTTTCCATCTTTTCTCTAACTGTGCCGTAGCTTATGTGTTGCAGAAATTAAGATTTTAATATAGATGTGTTCTCAAACAAGTCAACAGATGCAGGGTTGATCCCAGTTTCATTGTATGTAAATGGATTTTGATTATCTGCAGTGTTGTTGGTGCATTTGCGCCACTCAAACACGGCATCACAAGGCCCTATCATCGCCTACAATACTATTATATCTACGTGTTTAAGTGCTCCTTTCTAAATTCAGGTCCCACAAGCTACTATCTACCCCAACCTCTGACCGGTCTTTGCCCTCAGTCAACCTGCTGTTTTCACGATTACAACAAAGGAGGGAATTCTTCAAACTAAACCACTATAAATGTCGCCGGGGGCCGTAAGTCTCCGCAGAAATGCACTCATGCACACTGACCCTTCACTGTGAACCTGTGCAGGCCGAGCAGTTACAGTAATGGATGCTGTATCTCTGGTTAAACTATTACATACTGTCGGCTAAACTGCTCTGCTGGCTCGGAAACAGACACCGTGCTTTATGTTGCACTTCTGGTTTGTGCACTTTAAACCCTAAAATTGCTTCTTTGTTAACTCTGCGAGCAGAGAGATGGTGCTGAAACGAGTCTATTTAATTGCTAATGAGAGGATGCCTTCTATTATTAAGACATTTATCAGGCGTCAGCTCTGGGTTTAACTGTTTTATAGCGTTTAAAACTGAATTACTGTTGGACAAAAACATAATAGACCTCTCTAGCTCTGAGAAACGGTGGGTTTGTTTGTATTTTAGGATAGGAAAGGATAATTCACAGTTAATCTACCGCAACATAAGCAGTCATTAGACTTTTTGTGGTGGAGTATCTTTCTTTCTTTTTTTAATTTTGAGGCTCTATTTTGGGCATAACTATATTTTAATCACGTAATTAATCACACTCCATAACCCTTCTTGACTATTTATAGCTTTTAATAGCACTCTCACTCCTTCTATTCTTTCTTCTCCTATTTTCCTATGTAACGCATCTCTCATAAAGAAAAAGATGGGATCAATATGTATTTGCCCTGCAAAAAAAAATGGCTGGTCTCCTCCTCTCCTGCCTATCTGTCTCTGAGAGATCATTAGAGCAAGACGTATCGCAGTCATCAGCTCCTGACTCTCTTCTCCTCCTTCTCCTGTCTGCATCACCCTCCGTCTTTACTTCCTCCTCCTTCTCCTCCTTCTCCTCCTCTTCCTCCTCCTTCCTCTGAAAGCTCCGCATCCTTCCAGCATCTATAAATAACACCATCACACAGGCGGCAGAGAGGGCATTCAGAACAGGAGCCCTGTTAACAGGAGGCAGAGACGCGCCATTGGCTCGTCGAGGCTCCCTGCTCCCTGCTGGTCCGCCAATCAACGCACAGGGGGGCGGGGCTACCGCGATGATTGACAGGGGGAGAGCAGGTTGCGCAGATGATGTTGTAATGCATTTTACCACCGCACGGGGGCGGTGTGGGATGTTTGTTGGCTCCTTTCACTTCTAATCCAACACGGTTGTGATGTGAAGTAAACGCTGGAGGAATCAGCTGATGCAGGAGATGCATGTTTTCTTTCACTCAAGGACAAAGGATCAATCTTTCCTTTTACAGCTCTGATCTGAAACCAACTTGTGAAGGACTGGGATCTCATAGCACTGTTAAATGTTCCTGTAGATTTTGCACTACTGCAAACACTTATATACCACTTTTTCTTGTTGCAGGAAGTTACCAAAGCTCATACTGTGACTTAAAATACAGCAAATTACTGTAAATATATGAGATAATGTAGGAAAATAAGACACATTAATATTCTAAGATATGAATCAATAAAGTTGTATATATATAAAATGCTGCAGAGCTTTAATTGGAGCCATTTGTAAAGGATTAGCACATCTCAAACTTCAAAACCTCCATTCTCCATCCATCTCCAGAAAAAAAAACAATGTGGCTTTTCTCCTTTCTTCCTTTATACCCTTTCACCTTTTGTCTGTGGCCAATCAAGGGAGGTTCTCTGGAGTTAGCGCCACTTGGACCCAGGTGGCATCAATCACTCTGCGTTTCAAACCAAATGGGTTTGGCAGTTATTTAAATTTACCCATTGAAAAGGCTTAATCTAACTATAAACATGTAAACAAACAAGGAACACTGCAGCATAAAATCATCCCAAACACTTTTAAAGGTGTAATATATGACTTTTCAGTCAGGCAGCTCAGAACTGAAGGATTTCTGTAGGAAAAAATGCTGTATAAGCAAAAAGAAGGCATTTCTCATTTGTATAAAGTCCACTTAAATTGATCACATGTGCACCTTCGCCTTGCCATACATATATCAACATAAACTTGAATAATATACACTTTGGGAACAGGGGCTCAATTGCAAATGGTTGATCTGTTGATCCAAATTACAAACAATGCATCATTTCTGGTTGAAATGATTAAATTTAACCCCCCAAAATTATGCTTATTTCATTTATTTTCACTTTTTTTGTCCACAACACTTCTTGTCTATGTTTATGTCTATTTTTGTGTCTCTGTGCAGGTGTTTTTTTTGTGGTGCAGTCTCTTTCTCTGAAGTTTCCAGCCCAAAACAATGAAAGCAAATGTAAGTTTGTTTGTAATGCTGCCAGTGTATGGAAAAAAAACGATGTGGTGGAGCAAATACATTTAATATTTAACCATTTAAAAGCTTGTTATATCATCTTTTACGTATAAATCTGTTACATAAATGTAAGAAAGTACAATAAAAGCACAATACAGCCCATAAATGAGTTAATGTATGTAGTTGCTCTCCACCACAACATGCTCTCCTTCCTCTCCATGAGCTCTTTACGACACCCGCGCTTTTATGACGCCCTACCATTACCAAATTTATGACGGCAGTGACCTCAGCTCAGCCTGGTGAGACGTGTTTACCCCACGCAGAGATAAACCCCCCCCCAAGCGTGACTTCAGAGGGGCTGCTGGTGCCAGAGATGTTCTCTCTGTGGGAAAACGAGCCGGCCTCTGGTCAGGTGCTCGTCTGAGTGAGCCAAGGTCACTTCCTGAAATCCATCCGCTCGTCGATACGGAGCCATCCAGGGGTCGATATGTTCCCATCCCGCGCCGTCCCGGGGCGGTGAGGTGTGCGTCAGTTCTGCCTGCAGCACGTCTCATCTGCTATCAGTGAATGCGACAAAAACAACTATCCCCCGTTTAATACGAGCATTGTGAAGCTTGTTCCGTTTTTATAGAAAGCGTGGATTAACCTTGGCCCTGTCTGGGGGCGTAAGCAGAGAGAAATACAACACATTTTAATCCAGTTTCACCTTTTGCATGGCAAGAAAAGCACAGGTGTGCAAAATACTTTTAAAAGCGCACAATACAAAATAGAAAATGAGACATTATAAGCATCACAAAGGGGATGTTTTCGCCTACCTGTTCTGGAAGGCCGCACCGACTGCTTTTTATTGTGTGCACCTGCTGCAGCTGTCTGAAGAGGACGTCACTTCAAATCTTTGCCGTAATCATAACACGGCCTTCAGCTATAACAGCAGCTTCACTGAACCCAAAAATCCCAGATCCTTTCTCTCTCTAAGTCTTTCAAAGCTTTTGTTTTATCAGAAAGAGATCAGACATGTCGCAACAGCAGTCCGGCGCATCAGCATACCTATGGACGGGCTCTGTGCTGCACCATGACTGATATGATTTATTCATAGCTGGCAGCGGTAACTCAAAAAGCCATTAGGAGGCATTAAAACGGAGACACCTCACATTACTCTTGCATGAATAATAAATGTTTAATAGATGCAGCGAGGAGCGTGCACAGACGAGTGTTTGCATGTTTACGACGGCTTGATGAGATATTTGTTTTGCAGATTTGGCAGAACATTTCGTTTTGCCTGCATGAAACTAAAAAGTTTGCTTCAAAAAAAATAAATAAATCTGACTTTAAAGTGTTTTCCTGTTAATTAATGGGTGAAACAGTGGCTGATGTGTCAACGCCATGTTTACTGTCAGCAGTCTGATCTCATCACTGATGGATTCATTTTCAGTTTCTCCGTAATGATCACATAATATGAGGTGGTGATAATGGCCACTTGCATGACTGGGTTTCAGATCGCCGGCACCGCCAAGTCTGACTGCCTGTGTGTCGTTTCAGTGCACGATGTGTGTGTGTGTGTTTGGCTCCCGCGCTTGTGTCACTGCTGGCTCCGCGCTGACGGCTGATGTCTCGGCGCATGAGTCAGTCTTAGCCACATTACTCATGTCTGTGGAGCTACCTGGCTCCAGCGCTCCCATCCTTTAGAGAACACAACAGAAGTGGAGGAAAGGATGGAGGGAGGATGGATGCGGATCTCCAGACGGAGAGCAAACTGCAGCCGGGTCGTTGTGCACCTCTGCCCTGCGGCGCAACAAACCCAAACCAGCCAGGACTGTTGAAACATGCTGTTTCAATGCAGCAAATTTCCCATGAACATGATGCAGACCCCCCCTCCCCCCCTTTTTTTGTTTCAAGCAAATCAGACATGAAGTCATTTTCAGCCAGAAGCAACTCAACAGAAATAGCTTGCATGTGGCTCTGAGGTCATGGGCAGAGAGAGGAGAAATGATAACAGAGCAGCGGCCACAAACACTGTGTGTCAGCACCGAGCAGTCTGCTCCGAGAGAGACTCAGCCTTTGTCTTAGCAACATACAAGTCATCAAGTCCTCCAAACAACAAGTCTAATTATAGTTTACAGTTGGGAGGAATTTAAGCGTCAAATACCTTTTAAGTACAGATAATATGTACAGTATGAGGCGGCACAGAGGTGCGGTGGTTAGTGCAGAAGAAGGTTCTGGGTTCGAACGCACTGACCGACACCGAGTGGAGTGCATGTCTTACCTGCGCCTGCGTGGGTTTTCTCTGGGTACTCTACACTCTGATTCACTCCTTTAACTTTGATTACAGCACACATTCACTGTGACATTGTTTTATTAAGCTTCTGCAGTGTCACCAGATTTATTTCCATCCAGTGTGACATTAATTTTTCACCAAGATCTTATTGATGATGGGAGAGTCTGGCCACTGAGCAAAGCCTTCTCCAGAACATCCCAAAGATTCTCAATGGGGTTAAGGTCTGGACTCTGTGGTGGCCAATCCATGTGTGAATATGATGTCTCATGCTCCCTGAACCACTCTTTCACTGTTTGAGCCCCACGAATCCTGGCATTGTCATCTTGGAATATGCCTGTGCCATCAGGGAAGGAAAAAATCCATTGATGGAATAACCTGGTCATTCAGTATATTCAGGTAGTCAGCTGATATCTTATCAACATAATGTTGCTGAACCTAGACCTGAGCAACTGCAGCAGCCCCAGATCATAGCACTGCCCCCACAGGTTTGTATAGTAGACACTAGACATGATGGGTGCATCACTTTATCTGCCTCTCTTCTCAACCTGATGCTGGTTCCCCACTATCCTTCCAGTTTTAAATAATGTGTTGGACAGTTCTTAACCTAATTTTCTCCTTAGATGTCCTTAGTGATTTGACCCTTCTCAAACAGACTAACATCTTGGTTCCACAACCACAGGATGTGTCTTAGACATTAAGAAATGAGAAGCTACTCATTGCATCAGTTGTCGTTAAATAACTTGTTGCTGGCTGAAAGATAATCAACCATGCAGTAATTATCCAATAGGAGGCTTGTACCTATTTGCTTAGTTAAATCATTTTATTTGTTTTTTTGGCCAGGCAGTCCTTTTACTCTTACCATTTAAAAATATCAAGTCCCTTTTGACATTTGGTGCTATGTCCTTTCAAGCTGCAATTACTGGTGGAAGAGGAGTCATATAATTTAACCTGTATTTTACTGTTGTAGTTGCCTGAGGTTAAAAATTAAACTGTTGGTTAGTTTAAGTTTTGTCTTTGGATTGTCCTTTATTAGGTTTCATTCATTCGTTTTCTGCAATCACTTGTCCTCTGAAGGGTCACGGGTGGGCTGGAGCCTATCCCAGCTCTGGACAGGTCGCCGGTCTGTCACAGGGCTAACACACAGAGAGACAGACAACCATTCACACTCACACCTACGGCCAATTTAGGATCACCAGTTAACCTAATGAGCATGGCTCTGGACGGTGGGAGGAAGCCGAAGACATAGGGAGAACATGTAAATCAGCAGAAAGGCAGATAAAAAGTAGAGCCTCGAACTTGATAAAAAGTTCAATCACCAAGAGACAAAAATAGACATAAATAGACATTCATGCAGCTCTACACAATTGATTCAGTAGGGACTGAATGCATGGTCAAGGCTGGTTTGATCAGAAAAATATTTAAATCTACGTCGTGCCACACGGCTCCTACATCTCCTCTAATCTTCTCTCTTTAGTGAGTTGGAGTGATTTCAGTAAAGGTGTCTATTGGTTCCAGTTGCCATAGTTTGAAGTACACAGAGCAACTAAACACAGCTGACTAGTTTTAGCAGATGAATCAGAAAATGTGTCTGACACAAATATGGCTACCCACTGAGATCCAAGCATAAACCAAGCTTTACAGTTTAAACAGCTGGTTCAGAAACTCTTTGCTACCAAACTTTAGAGAGCTGAGGTTGTGTCTCAACTTGCGGCACCGCGTCCACCTGAAACCCCCTGACTTCTTCTTCTTCTTCGGGGGTGGTCCAGGATGTGGTTTGTGGAGGTGCAGATGCCCAGATATGGGATATGCGCCGCTGTGTGCTGCGTGTTGCTGACTACAGTGTGTTACCGCGCTGATGTGGGGGGCTTGGACCTGGCCAGAGAGTGCTGATGGGGCTGATGCGGTGAAAGAGAGAGAGGGAGTTGCAGTTTGTTCCTACATTAGAAAGACAGAGACAGATGTCAGCACCACCGGCTGCTTTAGTCAGCACTTTGAGCATACATGCTCGCTCTCACCGACAGTGGCGGAAAAGGGGGACGGAGGGCAGGGGAGGGGGGGGGCTGACTTGCTCTTACATACAGAGAAATGAAGACTTTCATTCACATTTCGTTTCATTCCTGAAAACGGAAAGCAAGCGAAACCCGAGGCCTGACGGGGCTGATGTGCATTCAATCTGCTGCTGGCTTGACTCGCGGAACAAAAGTATTGATCGCCTCTCACCTTCCTGTCAGGGGACAAACCGGAGCTGCTGAGTTTGTCCGGGAGCCAGCAGTAGGTGGCAGCAGTCAGTTACACAACACCTGCCTGAGTAATCACAACGAGTGTGTGTCTGCTCTCCGTGCACAAATGGAAACCCTCATCATCCAAACACGCTTCTCTAAAGATGGAAATTATATTGATCCTGTCTCTGCGGCTTATGAAAATCAACCCAACGGATGCCTGTCTGTTGCCATGACTCATCTCTGTAAACACTTGAGCTGTTTTTCGTGTCAAAGGCTCAAGGCTGCAGAGTGTGCCCCTTCGCAACCTTTCTTTGTTTTCCAGCGATTTGCCAGTCTAGACGCCGCCTCCTGTCTCGCCGTAACGCTGCGGTGTGTAATACGCAGGTGGCCATGGCAACGGCAACTGCATTAAGCTGGATTACCTGAGGCCTGCTGAGCCTCGGAGCCAGCCAGGGATTCCTCCTCACCGCAGGCCTCACACGCACGCCTGTTGCTTCAGAAAAGTAACACTAACGATCTCCTTGCATTCATTTATTCAGCTCATTTCACTGCAATTCATGCAGAAATTAAGATGGACCCGTGAATGTGCTTATGGCTGCAGAAGGGCGGCGGCAGGAAGAGAATATTGGACACATATGTTCGTACCAGGGCTCTTGACGGCCTGGCATAGAGGGGAAGGGAACCACCGCAGTCGGCTCAAACTCCCAACCCGCAAAGTTCAACTTCTTGCCCAGTTGCGTGAGACACGACATAAGGATAAGAAAGAGGTTAGAGAGAGGGAGTCAGACAGGGAGAAATTTGTAGGACGAGCAGCCTGCCAGACTGCAGGGTTATATAAGGACAAGAGTTTTCCATGGGAAAAAAAGGGCAAGAAATGCTGTTTGGAGTCAGCCATCCCCGGTGACGCGTGGAAAAGTGTGGAATGCTGCGCTGACGCAACTTTCGAGCAGCAGAACGTGTGTAATGAGTATGTGCTCGAGATTAAAGAGGCGGCTCGGAGAGGGGAAAGAGAGGAAGAGAAAGTGGGCATGTTCTGCGCGAATGTGAATGTGCGTGCGTGAGTGGAAAAGCGCAGCAGATTGCTGACGTAACGGCTCCTAACTGTTTCCATATAGAAGGCCCGGGATCAGGCGCCAGGCAGGCCCTCGGCATACGTCTGGTACCCATCAGCCACTGTGAGGGGGCGGAAACACACTGCAACACACTCAAAGACGCACACATGAAAGAACGCATACCTGCACACGGCATGTAGTCTCTGCTCAGACCTGGCATTAACATGTGTCCTCAGTGGTCCAATCACATGTGACCAGCTTTGCTCTGAGGATGCATTTAAGATCGGATCGCTGAGACCACATTTGGAGGTGGTCCGTGACATTTTGACAACAATCTTGTCAAAAGGGGCCTGAGCTACTCAACAGACGTCCTCTTTTGGTTTTGCCTCGTTTGTGCAAGAAAAACTACACGTACACACTCATGAACAAGCTAACGTGGATGTTTCCACACGGGTAATGATGCAACTGGACGGTTTGATGAGCATGACAGTAAATTATGGTCTCCTTGAGTCATCCGATTTCAACCCCAAAGGACAAATATGGACAATTTTGGACCAAAGAGCACCATCATCATTAAAAAAAACAAAAAAAACAACAAACATGGATCCTTTTTTGGAGGAGTGCTGTCTATCCTTTCCAGTGCAGCTGTGGAAAACTTGAAGAAATCTATCTTTAAGGGGGGTGACTGCAAGCTAACGATAATTTTACAAAGTCAGCGTTAAAGTCCAAGTGGTGGACTGCACATACATACGTTAAGCCACAAACTTATCCTTCTCTGCTATGTGCGATCATGTGTCTGACTTTGGTCGTGCATGCTATAAACTGTATTGAACTCCAAGTTAAACTTTTGTTTGCCATGTAAACATCCTATTTTGGGACACTTATGTGTGTGTACATATATATTCACTAAGTTAAGTTAAATCACTGTTGTCTGCAGTCATCACCGCCATGACCAGTTTCTAATGTTTAACCACACAAGCCATTAAAACTTGCAGGATTCACGTCGAGACGCATTACTGGTTGCTCACTCCCTATATTCACCACATAATCATATAAACACAAAATGCATACTCATACAGGCATGCAAATACGTCCCGTCAGTGAGTACGAGTATGTGCAGGCGCATATTTGCATCCTTTCCTGGCTGTAAACTTCCCGAACCGTTTAACTAAACAACCCAACATGTGACGCAAAAAGTATAAATAACTACGAGAAATTGCACCCGAAAGCTATTTTAAGACGCTGAACACTGGCAACAGGAAACCTGCACGGAGTTGCAGACCACAGCACAAACAAGGAGAGACGAGGCAGGTTACCCGAGATGCAGATCCATATAATACGAGCGGAGGGCACCTTGGAAAGCAAGCACGCACATACAGAGGAAGCACATTGTGGGAGGATTATCTGTTATGATCCAGGTTATGAATACAGACGCGGCGGGCAGGTATGGTCACGGCAGGGTGAATCAAAAAAAGACAGTGGTCTTGTCAGAGGGGGATTCCCGTGATGGAGATGCTGGTAATGCCAGTACCTCTTCCTGTCTCATACGGGACTCATTTAGACAAAGCTAAGGAGGCATCTGGTTTCATTTGTTGTTTGTGTGTTCAAAAGATTTACTCCATCTTTGCTTGTCCTCACCACACTCGTCAGGCCCTGTATACAACACACGGCACGCTGGTTGTTCATCTAGATTTGCGGAGAGATGTTGTTTGATTGCACCAGGTGAAATTCCACCGTGACATCATGAAACCAAAACTGCCTTTTGTACTCAAGCCACCATTGAGGGGACGAGGTGAACAGGCCTCCCTGCTGGGTTTGGACTTCTTTTCTTTTTCTTTTTTTCTAACATCAGTGTACACTGTATCCCCTGGGGTTAAATACCTCTCTTTGTCTTTTGGTTTCTCACACAAACACACTCGCACTCGCTACCTCATCTCATTCTCTCGTCCCCTGGAGGTAAGCACTGTTCAAACACATCACATCATCGGCAAACACCGCACCCTCACCGGTCAGCTTTACCGCTCCTGTGCCCACAGTCGGATAAGGAAGAGGCGGACCTGTCATGCGTATGTGTGTGTGTTGGGAGTGAGAAGAGGAAGCAGAGGGATAAAACCAGACAATGAGTCAATCCGGGAAAAAAAGGGGAACAACAGGGCGACACTCTTTGAGGCGTGGCTAACAGGTCCCTTCCCTATTCTCAGACGCTCACCGAGCTCTTTATTAGGACCACCTGTGCAATCAGTCTGCCATAAACGTGGGATACGGATGAAATATTGAGAACAATTAACTTAGACGTGCACCAAGCCAGAAAGCTACCCATGCATATTTCCTGTTAGCCAGAAGTGAGTGAACACTGTTAATAAACTCAGGTGCTTGTTCAGTTTGGGATCAAGTGAATTTGGGAGGCCAGGTAAACACCTTGTGCTGTTCTTCATGTTTTTGTGTGTTTGGGGAGCAGGCTGCATCCTGCTGGGGATGGCTACTGCCATCAAGGAGTGTCATTGCTATGGGGTGGGGGTGCCTGGTCTGGTCTAGGTGGGTGCTACGTGACTAAGTAACATCCACACAAATCCCAGGTCCACAAGTTTCTCAGCAGAACACTGAATCATCACCATATGGTCAATGTTATTTACTTTAATTACTGTCAGCGTACTTGTTTTGTTTCTCGATGAGATTTAATGCTGTCTTCAAATGGTGTTGTGTTTACTGTGTTCATGAGTATCTTAGTTTTGACTGACTTCCCAAGTTGTGACTGTTGCTTGACATTTTCAGAAATGGAAGAAGTCGATGTATTTTATTTATAGAACATTTTCTGTACTTGCTGACATTCCCACCTGCCTCATCCTCATTTTATGCCTTTGTGTGTCCACTATTAAGTTACCCAGTTGTTAGCGTGCTAAACCGTTAGCCTATGTAGCTTCCAGATGTTAAGTTCTTTCGACTTACCACTTAAACGGCAAATATTTTGCTCAGGAGTTTCATTTGAAGGCAGCAGTATGAACGGTAAGCAGAACTTTCCGGTAAGGTCCAAGTTCACAAGTTGTGACGTGTTTGCTGATGTTTTTAGAAATGCTGGAAGTGGATAGTAAGTTGATGTACTGTAATTTAGTCATATATATATATTTCATCATATTATACTACGTTTAAGGAAAATGTTAATATTTTCAAAGGTCTCATTCTTTCATTACACAGTTGCATTTCCTACGTAAAGTTACCTCGTAGTTAGCTTGCTAACATGTTAGCCTCAGTGTTTTTTTAGATGCTAACAGTTGCCTTGCAGCAGTGTTCTCACAGCTTTGCACTTGAGCACCAAGCCTTTTATATGCACAGCGTCCCACGTTGTAACCTTGAGCTCACTAGTTTCATCTGAAGGCACCATGACCGTCAGCAAAGAACTTTCAGCTAGCAGCAGTTAGCTTAGCTTACAAACTGTAACGAGGAAACAGCTTTGCTTCTTTCAGCCACCATTAAATACTAATTTATTGTTTTTTTCCAAATGTATTGATTACACAAAGACGTGTTTTAACATAAATTTGAAAGTTTTATGAGTACTCTAAGTGGATTTTGTTGCTAGGCTAACTGTACCTGTTTATTTAATGTCTTTAAGCTAATCGAAGATAAGCTACTCAAAATAAATAGCTCTAATTTATTTAAATAATTATTTTCAAAGCCAATCTCATACTATTTGTATATTAGGCCTACAATGTACGTAAGATGTGCATGTTTTTCTCAGGAGATATTTATAAATTCATGTTCTCTATTAAATAATTCACAGTCCCACCAGGATATGGAAACATGTGGCACTTGAACTGTCTGAGAGGAAAAAAATAATCTAATCAATAAAGCGGTGTTTTGTGGTGGAGATTGTTTAACACAAAATCAATAGCGAGTCTCTGGATGTCGTAATGTGTTGTGGGGTTGTTGTTTGGAGGAATTCCCCTCTCAGCCCCGTTCGGACTCCAGTGCGAGTACACAATAAGAAGAAGAAGAAGATGAAGATGAAGAATAAGGAAAAGAAGAAGAAGAAGCAGAGAGGAGGTTGTATTTTGTCATGTCTGTATTTTTGTATCATTTTCACAAAACATGTACAGGGGAAGGAAAAGCCTTTCAATAGAACCTGAGGTATTTTTGCATCAAGCAGCCTAAGGTATCAGGATTTTCTTTTAAAAACTCATCTAAATTCATCAGTGTTCTTAGATGCGTTGCTATTTACACAACATAATAATAATAATAATAATAATGATAATAATAATAATAATTCAATAACAACAATTTTAGCAAATGGGACAGCCTGCATCATCCTTGTTACATGTCATAAATAATTCTAACAACAATTCTTAAAAATATAGGGAGTAGGGCGAGGACGTGAGAGGTCGCTTGAGCCTCGAGGGGAAACATGGAGGAGTCTATTTGAACTTACTGTAGCTGCAGCAGCATAAGGTCAAAGAGTCAGAGATCGCCAGAGAGTAAAGCTAATCAAGGGTCAAAAGAAAGAAAAAAAAAAGAAAACACATTTTACGTCATAAATAAATAACCATCTCGCACCAGGAGAGCAAAGTTTTCATATCTTTCACTTCAGGATTTTGAAGATACTCATTATTTTTTTTTTTTAATTCCATTTCATTTCATTGTGTTGTTTGTTTGTTTTTATCAAAGCTTTGGAAAATAAGAAATAAGAGACAAGAATGCGAGGGAGCTTCATGGACATGCATTGTGCTGATGTACCAGCAGCTGTGTACCCTGTGTTGGGCTTGGCTCACTGAAAGATCCCCTGAGAATGAACAGAAGGGTGTGTGTGTGTGTGTGTATGTGTTGGGCCTATACGTTTTACATGTGTGAGTGTAAGTGCATACAGTATAGGTTATGTGTTTGTATGTGTGTGTGTGTTTGTTTCAGCTTTGGTGGGATGTGCTGTGATCGTGACCTGATGAACTGGTCTGGAGAAAACACTTAAATCCTGTGACAGAGTGTGTGCGCGTCTGTTTGCATATAGTTGTCGTCGTCATGCACGGCCTCATGAAACTGGCAGAAGATGTTTCACTGTATCCGAGTGATCAGAGAGTGTGTGTGGCTGCTCTGCCTCCCTCTGCACACAGTCAAACTAAACAGTCTTATTAGTCAAATGCTTCAGCCCTCAATTGTGATATACCATAAATTCACACTGCGGTTGTGCCAAAATACAGATCCCGTCCTTGAGCTTAATCTTACTGGCGAGACGTCTCCAAATACAAAACTTGGCTTTCGTGTGTTATCGCGTTGCCAGGGTGTGAATGGTAATCGGACTTTGTTTGTTACCAGAAATCAGAAAAGTGCATTTCAAAGTCATACATCACTCTCCCCAAAGAAGGAACAGCACATATTGCTTGCTTGAATTTGTTGAATGTGTGTATTTGTATGAGTGTGTGTTCATAAATACCATACAGCAAATAATAATAATAATAATAATAATTCAACAAAAGAGGAAAAAAAGAAATAAATCCACAAAACATTATATTATTTCTCATTACCAGAATGAACCAATACAATAAATTAAAACTATAACTGAACAGAAGTCCATTAAAATTGCTATATATATTCATATTGTATATATAGTATTTGTCTGTCTGTAGTCAGCCTTTCAGGTGCATGCTCAGTGGTGACCATAGGAGGTGACAGGGGGGCTTGGAGGGGGGCCTATGAAGGAGCTGAGGGGTCATTAAAGCGAACCCTCGTCAGCATCCTAAAACCTCAGTCCCATCACGCTGTTAACACTGGAAACAAAGGCGCCGGAGGCAGGAAAGACACAATGTGCTTTAGGGAGGGGAAACACTGCCCATCGCTAAGAGTCCTCACTCAAAGTCTTTTCATCAACAAAACACAGAGGATCCTTCACCGTTTGGATGCAGTACCGCCTTTATATTGTGTCTTTAGAATCGCTCTGCCTTGTGCTGTGGTGGTGTGAGGAGACGGTGCTGTTAAGGAGTCCATTGCGGTTGTCGATGTTATGCAGAGTCCGTAGCAGGCAGAGCCAATGGGAAAGGAGGAGAAGGGACGGGGCGGCGGACGTAGCCGTGCGAGGTTCTGAGGCTTTCTGACACTAGGGTGAAGCTTTGGGAGGAAACATGGGTCTTGGTTCAAATCACAAGCTATACACCCACTGAAGCACACTACATTTGACCACAGGCAAGCAGTTTGTGTCTCCATCAAATTAAGGAAATTCTATATATTAAGGATGCAACATGACATTTGCCCTGGGTTGTTTCTTTTTACTTTGACAGAGCTCATGAACATAAAGAGTTTCAGTACCTACAGTCACCCCCCCCGCTTACCTCCCCCCTCCCCTATACTTTTCTTCAAATTTGTATAAGAGTTCAGGATGGGTATGGTCTGCTAAGCACCACATCTGAGGCTCTGTCTGTCCAAGTACGAATGCTCATCTCGCTTGCTTTTCACATTAACTCTCAGTTTTGTCCTTCTCTCAGCTGGAGTCTTTAACACTGTCTGTGAGGGCAGCACAGAAAAATCCCTCTTCTGCTCCTCCTCATATGTCCTCTACCTCTAACCAGGTCCATTTCTGCCCCCAAGGGACAGCTCTAGTTATATCCATTATCTGTCAGGATACCTCGATGATCTCCATGCTCCCAGAGAAGCTTGACTGCTTCCCGATTTTACCCAGTTCTTCTCGGGACCTCGTCTCGGAGATGCCCTCCTCAAACTCCATCTGACAGCTCCGTCGTTTGAACTGCTTCTCCGATGCAGGCCCGCTGTTGTTTGAGCTGGAGGACATGGTCACTGTTGATGAGGATTTGGAGTCCCGGTGGTCTCTCTGTGTTTGCAGCGCCGAGGGCTTCTCCCTTTGGGATTTGTCTCGTAACCGCACGCCTTCGCTGCACCCAAACGCCACATATGCCGAGCTGCTACCGAACCTCACCGTCGACTCCTGTCCCCCTCCGTCTACTCCTCCTCCTCCTAGCTCCATCCCCCCCTCACCACCTTCCTCTGCGCCAAAGTGCCAGGGAGCATCTGTGGTTGGGGTGACTGGAGTGACGGGAGTGGTGGCCTGGACAGTGTCTCTGTGTTTGGTCCACATGACCCCAGACCCCACAGTGGGCAGGGAGGGGAGCGCCAGGAGCAGGGAGCCCTTTAGGTTTTCGTCCAGGCTGGGGTTCTTCTGGTCCAGCAACAAGCTGAGAGACTGTGGAGGTTGGTGTGGTTGAGAGTGGACAGGGGAACTGCCACGGCTGTGCTTGGTTTTTCTCCTGGGTCTAGATGAACCAGGCCGATGAACTCCTTCACTTCCACCGTGCCCCAAACCTCCTATGCTGCCCCCGCTGCCTGGCGAAGGGAACGGTGAATCAGAGGAGCTGGGGCTGTCTAGGACGGGAGACTGAGAGCAGACGCCATTGGAGGAGCCTGTTCCTGGACTGTCAAGCTTGCACAGCTTGGGGACGTCTTCAGAGTGTGTGGGTGCCAGGCCGGGGCAGTGGGGACTGTTAGGGGAGTAGACAGACTTAATGTCCAAGGAAAACGAGCGTTTGAGCCTATTAGTGTCCATGATCCTCTCTGCAGAGAGGTGCAGGCCGTTGAAGCCTTGCTGGAGGGATGTGGGTGACGGCAGCTTGGGTTCTGGCGCGATGTGTGGCTCTGACACAGATGAGTCGTTGTGACTGTGGTGGCCATTCATCTCGAAACCTGTGGTGACTCCATTAACCTCTGAGCTTTGCTTAGTGTTGTTTTCGAAGCTCTTGTCGTCTGAAGTTAAAGCTTGGAGTAACCGCAGGCCCTTCTCAAACTCCAGCAGCTGACCCAGGAAGTTAAAGTTGGGGGATATGGACGGTCTTCTGTCCTTCACAAACCTGCCACGAGGAAGAAGGTTTGAAAAGATAAGTCACACAACATAATAATTGAATACTTTTGAAGGTCTGAATATCCCTAAATGACCCTTCTGTAGGTGTAAGGTGCGAACAATTTTACCAAAGTACAATACATAATGCTGTGTCTGTGTCGTCCTGACAGGGCAAAGCGAAACCTTTTGTACAAGCTCTGTTCCCAGCAGCCATCTAACAATTTCATTTCACACGACTTGGGGGAGGGAGTCGTCTAGCGTTTCCCTCAACAGCGCGTTGTCTTTTTAACGAGGGCTGACACCTTAGCTCAGCTGGTGTGTGGTGGACGGGAGGAGCAAGCATACCTGTAGGCATCATCTGACGACAGGCCCATTGTCTTCATGATGTATGCAATGGCGATGGTTGCCGAACGCGAGATTCCGGCCAGGCAGTGCACAATGACTCTGCAGTTTGACACCTTAGCTTTGTCTGTTGGAGGGGAAACGAACGAGCATGAATACACACAACTATACACCGATACACACAACACTGGAGATTCCTGACAGATCTCCTCTTTGGCAGAAAGTGTCTGGAGACAATCAGTGTCCACTGAAAGTGACATTACCCGGAAGAGTAAAGGGAGTCATCTGAATGGACATGTTACACCTGTCTCTATTGTCAGCTAAGCTGCTCTTGAATGCTCACTAACTGTGACGATGTGCGGATATGTCGTATTAAATATCACAGCATTTTTTAAACACATAACTTGAGATGAATTCATTTACTATTAAAGACACTTCCCTCAGCTATTCTATAGGTTCACTGTCATTCAAACACATGTTTCTTACCTATAAATTCATTAGTTTTGTCCAGCCAAGGGAGTAATTTCTCACAGTAGTTGTCGTTAACAGGGATACGCATGAAATGGCTCTCACTAATGAAGTCTGGCTTGGGGCAGGTGTTGCTGGCATTCAGCACGTAGGTAATACCATTTTGAGCCATCAGATCCTGCAGAGATAGAGATAAAAAGTCATGTTTATGTTGACAGGTAATGGCACCAAGTCAATAATCTTTGATTGGTGGCGGAAAAAGATAAAGCGTCAAAAGAAATGTTTACCTTGTTGAGGACGTCTTTCTGTGATCCCAGATAGAGGTGTGGCAGGATGCGAGTGGGCCCTACATTAGCCACAGGCAAGCAGGGCTGGGACAAGCTCATAGGTAGAGCAGTGGCAGGCTTCCCTTCACACAGGCCGGGGAAACAGGAGGAGAAAGCTGCAAATCCTCCTGCAGGGAAAGATGAGAAGGACAGAACCGGTTAGGTACATTAATGGTTTTCACAACAGTCACACAACTCACTGGGAAGTCTGCAAAGACTCCCATGAACTTCTCAAACAACACTGCAGCACCATTAGGAGGACAGACAGGCAGCTCAGTACGCTTTCAGGAGTGAATCTGAGCTACAAAGTCTGGGTCCTTAGTGCAACAGAAGCAAAAGAGAGGCTCTCTGTGCTTCTGTGCGCAAGTTAGGTTAACTGCTGGGCGGCCAGGAATGTGTGCCTGGCCCTTTAAGAGGCAGGCGGCTCCACTTTTGGCATATGTGTATAAGTGTGTGTGTGTGTGTGTGTGGCTCTGTTTCCTGCATGAGCTCATGTCCTGTAGCAGTGCATTGCGTCAGACGTGGGGAATGAGAGAGGCCACAGGTGCAGGGCCAGGACAGAGGCCCAGTAACATCCATCTGACAACCGCACAGCGCACACACTTACATGCACGGACACACACATGCACCCACACACACATACATATATATTATATTAACAAGATCAGATAAACTTGCAGTCAGCATAAGCTCAATATTCCCTTTCACTGTCTTTAATTCTCTCCCCACCCAGTGCACACACACACACATTATTATTACGCTCCACTACAGTGGTTGTATAACTACAGGGTGGGGGACTGTGTGAGGAGATGGGGGTGAGGTGTGTGTGTGTTGAGGAGTGGGTAATGACCTCGCTGAGAAGTGTGGAGAAGGGAGGGGCAGTACTTCAAGGAAACCCTGAGCCCCAGAAAGGAGATTAGGACCTAATCTAGGTTCAGCCCTGCCTGACCCAATCTGGGACGTAGCGCGTCCACACGGTAACACGCACGCACACACACACATGCACGCACACGGTCACAGAGTGAGAGTGAGTGAGTGAGACATGACATCACTGCTCTAAAGTAGCACACACAGCACAGTGCAGGCAGGACACTGCCTTCCGCTGTAACACACACCCAGCTGCACTACTCATGTAGCAGCGACTAGCCAAAACACACACGCAAAAAAAAAAGTGCACGGTGTCAGCAGCATGTAGTGACTTCACAACAGTAGAGGAAAAAAATAATAATAATAATAATGTGCAAATGTTCAGAGCACAGCAGCTTTGCTCTTTGGAAAAAATTTCCCAGCAGCACAGCTTCTGAGGAGTGAGTAGGCCGAGGGTGCATCCTCATGACCCAGTGCTATTCTGGGTGCACTGTCCCTTTAAGAGCACAGTGAAGAAGGCCTGTCTGTTTCCAGCTATTAATGGCAGCCGGCGGAGCAATGACATCAGCGCTCAACATGAGGGGGGGCTGAGCGGAGGGAAGGATAGATGCACAGATGCAGAAATAGCTATCAGATAACTTGATTCATGAGGTAAAGCCTAATGCAAAGAAAGAAGTGAGTTCAGAAAGAAAGTTCTAGCACAACTTTGTGAGCTAAAACTTTTTCTGGCCTCCATAGTGTAGACTAAACAGACATCTGTAGCTGGCTTTAGACTGCACTGGCACCGTGTAGTTTCCACCAGAGCGTCTCTGCAGTGATCCTAAGGGCAGCGCTACAGCAGCGTTAATTGACAAAACAGAGGGAGGAAGGGTTCTTTGAAGGGTTTCTTCCTGGTTTCTCCGTTCCCAGGGCGCAGCGGTGGGAGAATAATGCTGTCCGCACACATACATGCAACATAAAGTATTTACTGTATCTGCGTGAGCGCCATGTTCCTGAAGACGGTTAAATCAACAGGAAAGGCCTCACGTCATACGCCAACCATTTCCCTTTCTAAGTGAGGACATTGTTAGAGAGTTGTTAGAAGGACAGAAGACAGGACGTTCCACGGCGGAGACGACAAGAGAAAGTGTGTTAGGGCGTATGAAGGGAAGTGAACACATGAATGAAAATAAAAATACGCTCCTTTACCCTTTGATCTGGAGTATATCTGGATTAATAATTACAGCCATTCTTACTGTAGTTGACCTCATCTGGTGTTAAATAGACATTAAATGGCAGGAAGGCGTTTCCTGCTTGCCACCAGCGTGTAACCAGGAAAGTGAGTAAGGGGTTACTGGCATAAAGGGGAGGCAGAGATAAGAGAGCAGGACTGATTGTGCCTGCCTGCTTTCACATCACAGTGACATTACGTCAACACAATTACAAGCACCTTCTTTGTAGTCGAAGCTTTAAACGGTCAGCGCTAATTGACGTTAGTCACAGAGGAGATAGCGCTTTATTGTCGCCTCGCCACCTGACCGCGCTTCCAACTCGGGGGTTGCCGTGACAACGAGGTAGAGCGGCGACGTTGATGACAGCCGGCTCAACGCGTCCCTCCCCGAGCGTTGTCAAGGTGGAACAAAAAGTCAAACGCGCATAACGTGGACCAAAATGTGACACGGCCTCGCACTCTCCTCCGAGGAGACGATGACACATCCGGCCATTCCGATCTGAGTACACAATGCGCACACATGAACGCACTGTACACTCACACTGAGATCACCGAAAATACCCCGTGACACACACCAGCCCAGCTGTCCATGAAGATGACATCAGAAAGTCAAATGGGAGAGATGAGTTCACCTTCAGTGCAGCGCGATTATCAACAGAAACTAACATGCTGCCACATTAAGCCCCGGAGATAAACTTAATTGGCTGCAAACAAATTTCGCTGACATTTTCCAAGAGTGCTTCAGTGAGGCTGAAACGTCACTTTCAGTCACTCTGAAGCCACGTAAATGTACATGGACAGGATGTGACTAACCCAAATCCGATTGGACATTCCAAAAAAGGAGAAAATGTCGAAGCAGAAGGAAAACACACACACACACAGCGCCGGGAAAGAGGGCACTGTGTCGCCATCGGCAACGCTAGCCAGCGGTGACTTCCTTTTTCCGTTTTCCCTCTGCCCACTTCATCATTTAGGTAACTGCTTATTTTCCTCTCTTGGCCTGTCAGAGCCGAGCACTCAGGCCTTCTTTGTTCGCCGGGGAGAGAGCGGCAGTC
Organism: Planiliza haematocheilus; assembly: GCA_005024645.1. NCBI lineage: Eukaryota > Metazoa > Chordata > Actinopteri > Mugiliformes > Mugilidae > Planiliza > Planiliza haematocheilus. The sequence continues at coordinate 7,834,795 of SRSE01001415.1, read as the reverse complement.
CCCTTCCTCATCAGTCATTTCCTACATCTAACCCAACATCCACGCTTCAGTTTGGTTATTGTGCGCTTGGCGAAAGACGAACTGGATCAAATTCAGGATCTCTGGAGCTGTGCTGCTGCAAGGGAGGATGTGGAATCTCTTGAGATATTGACTGGATGGGCATAGATGCATGAAACACCTGCCTTGTTGCTACGCTTTAATGGGAGCACTGCTGTTACATCACGGCTGCTGGTACAATTGACTGCCTTGTCAATACAAGCTCGCCCCCCTCCGTCTCGTGTGTGTGTGTGTGTGTGTGTGCATTAGCCTCTATGTAGCTTTCAGTTGTCCTCTTTAACTCGTCGTCTGTTAATGGAGGGGAAAAGGGAGGGGGGGCACATAAGGCAGGCGTGTACACTCTCTCACACACACACACAGCCCTCCACAGCCTGTGGGCATTGATCTGCCTGAATGACTACCCCGCACCCCTCTGTGGTTCATATCAGGGGAGACATGACGCCATCCTCTGTGCCCCTCCAGCTGTCCCCTCCACTATGAGGGGACATTAGCATTTCAATGTGACCCCCCCCCCACCACCACCACCACACACACACATCCCTCACCCTCCCAACATGACATCATTGCACACATGTCCCACTCAGCTCCACAAAGGCCGTGCAGGAGCCTTGAAGAATCAAATGAGAGTGTGCATGTTTCAGCGTCTGCCAGAAAAAAAGTGTAGACTGACAGAACGTGGATGATGAGATAGTCGGATGAGGTCACTGCTTTTCATGCACAGCTTTATGATGGCCGGGAATGAGTATATGATTAACACGTCATCTTGGCTGACGGCTAAACTGTTTATTGTTCCTTTATCTCACTGGGCAGATAGCGGGAATATGTCACTTTGATCAACTGCTGTTTCAGCAGTGCTGTGTTACTGCAATATGGGACGATAAACCCTCCTATAATTTAGCCACTCAGAAGTCCATTTCAACAGAGATGTGTTAAAGTTCCTCAGTACCTGTGACGCGCAACTCTATTTTCATCTGCTGATGGAAAACGTGTGATTCTTTTTCTTTTGCTAGCGTTCTCTGATGAATTTGACACTTGCAGCAGCAAAACCCGGCTGTGCGGAGATAAAACTGTGAAAACACATGAGGACGGTGCACGAGTGTGAAGCATGGCAGGTGTGGAGAGCTGCTGTGCTAATTGCTTTGAGCCGGAGCCATGATATGCTGTGATATGCATACATCGTCTACATTTATATGCAAACTTTACACTAGTACTCTCATACCTTCATAAACCGTGCAAATGCACTGTATTTGATAACCAGGTGAACACTGTGTAATATGCACGACGTTGTTGTTGTTGTTGTACAAAAGGATTTTTCCACATTACCATTGCTCTGCATTGCCTCATCGCTCTGTGTGAAAAGGTGTTATGTCAAACACCTGCAGTGCACACTGCACACATATTGATAACAGAGTCTCCACAAGACACCATTCTGCAGAGAGAGAGAGAGTGAGCAGGAGTGAGAGAGAAAAGCCAAGTGCAGAGGAGGAGAAGAAAGAGAAAGAGAGCCTTTGTGATAGTTTTACATCTCAATGACCACAGGCTGAGAAAGCATGAGCACTATGTCATACCGCGGGTCACGGCTCTCATTCTTCCCCCCTTGAGCCCTTTTTCTCTCCTCTCTTTCCTCTCCAGCGCTTCTCATCTTCATGATGTCATCCTCTTAATCCTCCTCCTTCCTACTCTGTGTCTCTAAACAAATTAACTGCACGGGCAGAAAGGTGAGACAACAATAAGGAGATCTGGCTCGGCTCGCAATATATTCTTCAAGGCTCATGTAGCAGTGAATCCCACTATTGATCCAGTGGAGATCCTTGAAATTCGCTTCACGTCTGTTTTTCATTTGTGGCAAGCCTGGACTGGAATACCTCAACACCTTAATACCTGAGAGTCAGTTGTGCCTTTGCAGTGGTATAACTGTTATCAGGGGCATTCCCCTTCTACACATCTCCTATAACTGTATACAACAAAAGTAATATGCCTCCAAGCATGTATGCTAGCATGTGCTGAATCCATATTACATCACAATCAACGCTCTATGTGCACATGTTCACCTGGGTCTTTATCCTCAGCATGTTGCCGAGCAGACAGGGACGTTTTAGTCTCATAAACCTGCACACAAACACACACACATCCCTTCTCCTCCAGGTGGATACACACCTCGCAGCTCTCTCCCCTCCTTCATCCGGCGAACCCTGATCTTCAGCCTCATGTCTGTGTCCTGCAGGTCCGGCCAAAAACAGTCCTCTGCTGGGGTAATCACCACATCCAGAGGCATCCCCCAGGACACACTCTGTCTCACACACACACCGACGGAAATGTTCTGGTGCTCCTTCCTTCAGGGATGGAGCGACCCTTTGCCACACGAAAAATGTCAGAACAAGCAAACAGAAGTGTTCTCCTCAGAGGGGTGGGCTGGCTGAGCCTTCAATCTGAACGTAAAAATATTACAAGTCCACCAAAACTCCACTTCAGTCAAGTTAGCTGTCCCTGCGTCCAGGCGGTGACCCTCGGGGTATGGACCCAGAAGAACAAAAACTAGTCCAAAATGTCTGTGGACACGCTCCTCAAGCGAACATATGGCCAAAATCCCATGCAATGACCACAAAAATTCCTAAAATGCTCCTGCGTCAATATTTGGTAGTTCTGCGGTTTTGTGAAGAATGGTTGCCACAGAGAGCGCAGAAGAGGGAAAACAAAAGTGAGTAGCCTGTAATGTCTGTATGTAAACGCCAGCTGTAATCTGCCTGCAGCTGCTTCACAGAGCGTCTGTGTGCCTCTCTGAGCGCTCTCTCTGTCTCTGTGAGTCCACAGCCAGAAGAGCAGCCCACTATTGTTGTGCTGCTCCACTCTCCCTGTCTCTCATTCGCTCAGTCACTGGCTTTCACTCCTCCCTCTCCTTCCCTCCCTCCTCTTCTCTCTCTCTCTCTCTCTCTCTCTCTCTGCAAACAGGATGACGGAGCTGCACTCTCTCCTCGAGCTCTGGGGGTGAATGAGCTCACTTGCCGTGAGCTCAGACTCTGCCCTCCCTCCCTCCCTCCCTCCCTCCTCCTCCTCCTCCTCCTCCTCCTCCTCCTCCTCCGCTACCTCCCTCTCTTGTGGAGCCAGCTCTCCGTCATAGCTAATGTCTAAGGCATGTAACCACATTCCTTACTCACCCAACAAATATGCGGCCACCTCAGGGGCCTAGTTAAGAAGCTGGCCTCTATCAGGGCAGCATGGAGGCTACGACAGAGCTATCGGTGCTGGTAGCAAATACGTACACGCTGCTACAAGATCTTTTAGAGAAGAGACTACAGTAGCTGGCTTAAAAAATACACAAGCTACTGTTTTTTTTTAGGGTTCGTAAACTGACATGAGCTGCAGAGTTCTACTTTTACATTGCTTTCTTGAATCATTGCATAAGACGTCGGACATGATCACCTGTTGGCAGAGGCTAAATGCCTACATTAGCTTGATTACCTTAAATGTACTGCAGCTTCTCGGCACATTACACTTACTGCAGGGGGGGATTAAGACTGTGTCAGTGTGTTGACAGCTGATTTGTCCCTGAAGGTGAGGGAATGTGTGTGACTTCACCACGTTTCCTGCGCTGGTTCATGTCTAACGCGCCTGTATTTGGACACCGTGTACTCGTCTTTGAGGATGTAAACGAGGAGGAGGAGAGAGGAGGAAGAAGAGCCGCTGAGCAGCAGAAGGGAGGAGGAGGGGGGGTAGATGAAATTAAAGCAGACAAAAAGGGGAACGGAAGAGTGGAGGTGATGAGAAGACCAAACAAGCTTGTAGTTGGCGACCATCATCCTTTCTGACAGGCTGCAGACTCCTTGCACTTTACTATGGAATGAAAAGCATGCAGCAGGCCACAAGTCCAGCCATGGAAACATAGCAACACAAGGCAAAACTACCGGAGGAGACTATTTGACAAATTATAACACAAGTTTATCTTTAAAATTTCTGGTTTGCTATTTTTAAAAGCAGCCGCATTCAGACGTCCGGCCTGACTGACTGTTCAGTCTCAGGTCGAGACGACGCGGCACGCCGATCGCTTTCAAACCAGGTCAGATGGAATTCAAGCACATTAAGTTACTGCCCAGCTCCAAAAAAAGGCAAACGAGCTTATACAAGACGTCCAGTTAGGGGGCCAGCTGCACGCTGACTGACCTCATCTCATCACTGTAGACCCCTGAATGATCACACACGGGTGAGAACAGCCTTACGTCACCCTCCGTTCAACAGCGGGACAGGGAGGGAGAGGAAATAGGTCACTTATGACGAGCTTTGTGAGAAATGCAGACATTGGGTTTGGGAGGGTGTCAAACCATGGACAAATACACATTATTACACACACACACTGTTCCTCCATCCGCAGGCGGCAGGAACAGGTGTGGCACTCCTCAGTGGTCAACCGGTGTCACTACACTTCAAACGCACACGGTCCGAATCCACACCACGGCTTAAGTGCCCGTGTGCCTCGAAGCCTTAAGCCAGCTTTGAAACACACGACTTCCTAACACCTGCGAGCTCACAGCAGTGGAAGCCAAGAGCAACAAAACAAAGTAGCTGCTGGCTGGTGTTTTAATGGCCTAAAGCAAACACTGTGCCCCCGTTCTCCTCCTCTGGTCCTCAGCAGGGTAACAGGGCTCAGAATAGTAGGTGTGTTAATTAGAGGATTACAGGCCAAGACACTATAAATGACAGCCAAGCCCATTTTTTATTTTTTTTTATTGACTGCACATGTGTGCCCTGCTGCGACAGAAATAGGTGGGACGGTCACTCTGGGGCACCCCCTCCTCTGAGAGTATCTCTTAGATTTAGAGGGTGCTTTTATGGTGCAGAGCTTGTTACTGGGACGACACACAGTTTACACACACACACACACACACACGCTGACCGACCAAAACAGACAAGGAGAGAGGTGGAGATGAGTTCGAGACAGAGAGAAGGCGAAGGCTAAATCTGGCCTCGGAGATCAAAACTAGTTGGGACCGCCTCACCGGACCTGAAGTCACGAGATACTTGGACGTCGAATGAAAACAGCAAGACTTTATAAAGGCTAAAGTGAATGTCTGCACCAGAGTCGACATGTTTACATTCAAATTAATCAAGTTTTGCCTTAAGTACGAGTGTAAATACTCAAGTAATCCACAGTCTTGATTTATAACTCCTTAAGAAGTTACCTTAAAGTCTTATTTTTTCCCCATATACTACATGTTATGTTTGTTATGTAACCTGTGACTGCAAATAACATGTGATTTCTATTCAAAAACAAAATTATGTTATTCATTCATTCATGTCAGGTCTAATATGCGTGTATAGATTAATTAATATACTACTTTGGGACACCAGAGGACACATTTATGGTTCTGGTTTCATGTTTTTTAGGAAAACTCAATAAATTTGAGTCTTTTATATTGATTCTGATTCCTATGTTTCAGAAGTAATTTCAAAAACGCTGCAAGGTAATCCTGCACGGACATGCTAACACAGATTCATGTCTTCTTTTATTTAATATACAGTATGTCGTAAGAATCCACCCTCCCTCCTTCGCTCCCCACTGAGACAGGCAGCGACAGGATCGTCATCCTACACCGTGGATCATCTGTCAAGATATCACAGGAAAGAGAGACGTCATTCCCTGGTTAGGGCAGGTTAGGGTGATGAAGACTCTGAGTTAATGTGTGTGTGTGTGCGCGCGTTAGGGTTAGGGTTTGTTTGTGTGTGTGTGCAACCATGTGTGCACAAAGGTGAGAGAAAGACAGTGAGGACACTGCTGCAGGTGTTAAGGTCGGGGTAGACGGTTATTTTCTCCACTCTACGTAAATGCAAGCATATGTGCCTGTGCACATATGCTCGTGTGTGTGTGTGTGTTTATCACTGTGTGTGCATGCCTATTGGTGTGTGTGTGTTGATAGAGCTGGTTGTCAGGGGATCAGTAACAAGGCTGCTCTTGCAGTGATGTAATGCCTACAGGAGAACACAGCTGCCATGCCTGGGGGGTGAGGTAGTCACCAAGGGACGAAGAGGGGAGGATAGATAGAGGGATGGAGCAATTGAGGGTGGGGAGAGGTGGTGGTGGAGGGTGAGAAGAGGAGGGGGAGATTAGGTGAGTGGGGGCGCTGAGCAGCAGAGAGGGTGTTTGAATCCATAGGGGGAAGCGATGTAGTCATACGGCGAGGGGGACCTTCCGATAGCAAACATCGATACTTGAGCCACCGCAAATGTCCACATTTAATTACCAAAACTGTCGCTTCTAAGGATCATTAGATCATATATTTCCACATTTAAAACCATATTAGTGTATGGTAATATGAATATAGCTGAATATCTTTTTTAATCCATAAAAGTAGCTTAAATTAGAGATGATAAAAATAAGAGGGAAATGCTTCTTAGGATGGAGCACGGGATTAGGATAGGACTGATGTGCTGCTCTGTAATATGTGTGTGCTCATGCCTGAGGTAGTTTCATCTCTATCTGTGCAGCCTGGAGGGAGGCATGCTCGCATCAGTCATGCAGCGGACCCCCTGCCCTCCAAACAACTTAACCCCCTGGAGGAGATCCACACCCACGGCTACTGCACCAGTAATTCTGTCTCACTAGCGAGAAATTAGTTTGCTCACACACACACACACACACACATATATATACACTCACTCACTCAAACAAACTCACACAAAGGAAAGGAGAGGGTAAGCTATCAAACACACCAAGGGGGGCTTTCAGGACCAGACAGGCCTTCATAAACCAGATGAACTACTTAAAAATCCCAGTTGGAGGTGTTCACTGGTGTGTGTGTCTACCAAGTGTGTGTGTGGAGACAAAGGGGGGCTGTTAAGCCTCAATATGAAACGCTGCTGGACACCCGCAGGCATGTGCTTACAGTATGTTTGCATGCATAAAAATCCCGCTCACGAAACTGAATGTTGACGTTCGCGGAGAGTGAGAAGGCTAACAGCTGTATTCAGAGGTTGCATGTGTGCGTGCAACGAAAAGGCTAAATATGCACACCCACCTCAGTCTGCATTAACGTGGAAAGACGAATGCGCATGTAATGAGTGTGTAAAAAGCGAGTACACTCCTCTTTATGCTGATTTCCCCAGAGCTGAGTTTGTCTACACAGGTTCACTTGAGCAGAACGGATGGTTATTTCATTCTAAATGCTAATGTCCTGAGCTGGGACGCGCAGATTTTCCTTGTGGCACTTGAAGGCAATAAACGCACCTCACCTCAGTCACATGCAGGGTAGTCTGACACAGGTGGTGGCACTGTAATAACCGCACTGCTCCAACAGAGACGAGACGGAGGCCGATCAGTTAATGAGCTCGTACCGCCGCTACATGCAGACTGACAGACAGGTCTCAGATCGGTTCGGTGTTAATTGGATCATATCAGCTCAGCAGGCAGGCAGACAAGACACACCGGTCGTCCAGCGTCTTGTCTACCTGTCTTAAAAGTGCCTCCGGTCTCAAACTGTACCATTGCGTCTCTCTGCAGTTTGAAGGAAATCCGCCACCGAGTGGTCTGATCCGTTTCACCAACTCTTTAACAACTGCTATTATCTGATCCGGGTGATTACTTAGTTTACATTTCGGGATAAAAAAAAACAAAAAGACAAGCTGTGCACATCAGTTTCATGTACATAACTAAACTTTTAGTCAGTCAGCAGTGTCCTCTAACACACAGACATGCAGCAGAAGTAAGGCGTTACACCCTGGAAGCAGTATGTGGGCGTAGAGGACGTGGTGACAGTGGCTATCGCAACACTCGCGGTCAGGGACGGCTTTTCCTGCCATTGCATGCCATGAAGACTGCGTGTGTTTCTGTGTGTTCTGTGTGTGTGTGTGTGTGTGTGAATGTGTTACATCCACAGTGCAGCAGTGACATCACTCCGTCAGCTACAGAGGAACAATAGAGAAGGAATGACGAGATGCCGCGAGAGGATATGGGCAAGCTGTTTTCTGTGTGCACCCTGCCAATGCCTACATCATGCTGTTAAATTACTTTTTTTAAGCTGATGGTGGGACTTTAGAGCTTCCTTTTTCTGGCTATTAAAAAAAAAACAAAAAAAAAAACATGCATACATGAGCACTTCATCTAGATACGCATTTTCTGTATACAGTACATACCCCAGGCGTCTCCTTCTTTCGCCCAGGGGAGCCCCGGTGTCACTTCATCAGAAACAGGAAATAGTTACACAACAGAAGGGGAAGTAGCCTCCTTGCGCTGACCTGCCTTCATCCATGCATGTGTGTGTGTGTGTGTGTGTGTGTGTGTATCTGTTTGTGTGCGAGGGGCTGCGTTTGTGTGCGTGCAGAGGGGGAGATATCAACAGGACCGGGAATGATCACAAACTGCTGCATTCCTCAATCCAAAGCCGTGGACTCGCCGGGAACTCCAAATTTAGCCTGTTGCCGTGGTAATGGAAAATCTCTCGCCTTTATCAGGAAACAGAAGCCAGCCCCAGAGGTTCAACCCAGAACGCTTCTGTGTGGTCAGCATGTATTTACGGTAAAAAGGCCGCTTGTATACATACCAGGAAAAGTGTTAAACTGCAGAGGATTTAAACTGTCAGAGCCTGGAAAAGAAAACCCCTCTGCTTTTTTTTTTCTGGAACATAATTTGCAAACAACATATTAAAATAGATGTTCGCAGACTGTGACACATCTCAGCTGGCTGCCAAGAAATACAACGTCGTCCACACGCAAAGTTAAGAGTCTGAATCAGATGATGTCGGGGAAAAAAATAAAACGCCAAATAGGTAAAGAAGGAAGCGGCGCTGTGGCATGCCAGAGATAAAGTGCATCAAAGACAGAGCGATAAACAGGAATCCACCATTGTTCCAGGGAATGACGCTATGACGAGAGCGGCAGTGGGCAGTCCGAGCATGAATGGAATTTGGTGGATGCAGGCCAGGCCCCGGTTAGGATAAACTAGCACAAATCTTCAGCTACTCCTTTTCCTTTTCTTCTGCCTTTGGAAATTTCCACTCCACATGTGTGTCAAAGTCATCAGCTTAAACGCTGCAGTGGGTAAACTGACGGAGCTGCAACCGCGCTGCACAGCACTTGGCCCAAAGTCACGATAAGGTTGGAGTTATGAGGTGCTGATGGAGGTGAACCGGGTCTGGGTTTAGCACGCTGTTCAACTTCAGCTCCTGTTGACCTGATGTGTTGACACTGCCTAGGTAACCGTTTCAACAAACTTATTTTTATCCCATGCTGGATGAATGCATGACAGGCGTGGGTTTGGATGTTCAAAAGGCCTCTAGATAGATTTCAAATGCAGCCGGGCCCAGGAAGAATGTGCCGTGAACAGCCTGTATACACAAACGCGCTTAAGTATTTAGGTCAGTTTACTTTACTTATTATAAAATATAAAACTTGCATCCTGCAATAAAGGCAGCAAAGATTATTGTGAATCTCTAATTTAATGTCTTCACTGAACTGTACATTTTTATTTTACAGTCCATGCTTTTCTGCTGAATTAAAGTAATCATTAGCACATAAAAACAATAACCTGAACTTTACTTTGAAACACTTCTCAGCTTAAATATTGCGTGCGTGCGCCTTTGCTGACGTCTTGAGCTCTAATCTTTATCCGCACCGCTTGGAATTTATGCATATCCCTCCTATGTGCGGATGTGGGAGAAAATGTCATACCCCTCCTTTGCATGCTGAAGTGTATACGTATGACTGTGTTTCCCTAGATTGCGTGTGTGTGGCCCTTTTGAGGCCGGCGAAAGACTGATGGAGGAGAACGGGAAGAAGAGCAGGAGGCAAGCAGAGCAGGGAGATCACGTCATGGTGGAAACATTTGGCAACGGCTCACATAAACACACACACGCACACAGACGCATAAACACACACACACTAACGCGGGCCTGTTTTTGTTCTTCAGTTTTGAGGGAAAGAAGGGGAAAATGACATCAAGCTCATCATGTGAGGCCAATGAGACAAGACGAGGGAGGGGGTGAGAACACTGGCAGAAACAGAACATTGTTACATAAAAATTCAACTCGGCACAGACCTCCTCTGGGCCCTGTTACCGTATTATGTGTGTGTGTGAGAGTCTGTCCATATGTGCATGCATCTGCGGGCTCGGTTGGGTGTGTGTGTAGGTTGAGAATTTGGACAATACCTCATCAAGGCCTAAAAAAAGGTGCTTGTTAACATACCTGCAGAGCGTTAGGTCACTGTGCAGCTCCGAGGCCTCTCAAAGGCTGTAACACTTCTCAGAGCAGGGAGGTGATGTCATGCATATTTTCTAGCCCATATTCTTTGACCTTTGTGCTCCCTTGGTGCTGGCTGGGGTGGGGCCGGTGTGTATGTGTGTGTGTGTGTGCGTCCTTTCTGTGTGTTTGTGTATCTACGGGCCAGGGTGAGAGCACCAAGGCCACTGGCGCCAGATGTGACGACCGCAGGAGTCTGGGCCTAAAAATAGAGTTCTGTTCTCAGCACCGTGAAACAGGAGAGAGGAAAGAGGAAGAGGAGGAGGGGATGGGTAAGGAGAGGAAGACGTAAGGGGGAAGGTAAAGGGGCTGAAGGAGGGACGGCGAGGAAGGCGAGGTCATTGAGAATAATGTGTCAGGTCTCCCCGGGGACGGTGAGCTCACCTCCTAATGGCACCACTGGCTCCTTCTCAATGAAATCATTGATCTGATGGAGCTCCCCGTGGCGTAATGGAGAGGGGTCAGATGTAGGAGGAGGGCGAGGGGGAGAAAGGGGCAAGGAGGTGCAGAAAGGGCAGGTTAGAAGGTTAAGAGGCAGCAGAGAGGCGGTGATGGAGCAGGAAAGATGGAGGAAGGGAGGATACTAATACTGATAATGGACCCCAGGCACACAACTATAATTAGTCTGCAGCCTCTGACCTTCACCGAGGCCGGTGACAACACATCTGGACGTACAGAGCGGTGAGCAAATATCATCAAACACCGTTTACACAGCTCGACTGATCATGTCAATCTGATCTCCATCGCACAGGCATCTGCAGCGATTGATGTACCTGTCAAGCCCTAGAAGGAGTTGAGATGCTGCTGGAGATCAAATGCAAGAAGCAGGTCGTGGAGATTTTGAGAAGGACGGAGGAACTTCGTGCTGGGCTCCAGATGCAGAAGAAGCTCACACGCACCAAATCGACATAAAAGAGGCAACAAAAGCTGACTGTGTGATGTTGCTCCACATTGCCTGTGCCTGGTCCAAAGAGTCACACTTGCACATGTCAGCTGGCATACCCGTTCTGCACCTGCTCTAAAGGAAACAGCTCTCCATACCAGGAGGTAGCATTAGTCTGTCTTCATCTGAAGAAACCAGAAGAGCAACTATTAGCTGGGAGGCTAGGGAGATAGTAAGAGCTACAAACTGTTTAAGAGAGCTGGCCTCTCCTGAATCATGCAGCTTAGTTGCTCTGAATATATTCAGGTTCTTTTTTTCTTCTTGTGCACCGTTTTGCTAAGCTGAAGAGCCAATCAAGCGCACAACTGAGCACTCAGGATGTTGAATTGTCTGATTAGTTTAACACAGGTTAGTGCCAATTGTGCAGGACGCACCAGAAAAACTAGGTCTGCACCGACGGCCCAACTTTGAGACTGGTGCGACAGCCGTTGAAGAAACCACACACACACACTCTAACTGACATAAACACACATAAATGTGGTCAACTGAATACTTGCACGCTGACACGCACACACAGACAACCGCACACGTATTCAAGATGAAATGAGGAGTATTACCTCATCTCCTCAACCGCTCTTATCCGTCTATTTTGTCTTGGTATTTTCCTCACGCGCACACTCTCTCAAACATTGCCTCATGCTCGTGCATGCCGCTGCTTCGTATGCACATATTCATGCAGAAAAGCGTGGCGACACACAGAGTCGCATCATGCATGCACACAGACACACACGGGGAGACGAACAGGGCTCCTTATGTAGCTCACTGGAATGTCCCTGTGAACGGTCGCATTGTGAGGTTCGACCTCCCATGATTACCTCACCTCTTCAGCTTTTCTCAGATGCACACACACACACACACACACACACACAGATGCACACATTAGACGGAGGCCGCCGCCCCGTTGTATAACAGCACAGCAGAATGACACATAACTGAATTGACCTTTGTACCTCCGTCTGTGCAGTCACACCCTAACCTGATCTCATCAAAGCCCCGGGGTGCACAGCAGCTCCTGTGTGTGTTTTCAGTGTGTGTGTGCGAGAGAAAGAAAATGAGAGAGAGGCACCTTTCATCTCCTAATACCTCTCATCAGTATGTCATCGCCGTGTCTCGTCTTGTGTGCTTTTGCACCGAGCTGGCGGGCTGACAGCGTGGGAGTCGGCGCGCTAACCTGTAAAAACTTCAAACTGCGTCCCACACACGACACTCAAATACTACGGAGAGCAAAAATATATTATATCATTACAGCGCTCTTCCGGTCATATAAGAAATCAAAGAGCATATTCTTCTGTTTCTGCTTACAAAGGTGGATGTGTGCAGGGGGAATCTACTGCAAATAATTAACTTGTGAGCATGCATAATGACATTACTGTGTAAATAATTTTGTCATCTCTTAGCGTGACAGCATACCCCACAGTTGGCTTGAGTTATGGAATGTGAATCAGCTCAGCAAACCTGTTTCTGGTACGCGACTGGTGGAGCTCGTAGTTAAGACACATGCCTACCTATCTGAGATGAACGGCTACTTTTTTAAAACTATTTTCATTTTCTATGAATGTGCTGATGGTTAAAGATGTAGTTGGTCTCGGAAAATAATTAAAGAGCTCACGTGGACATTGTAATCTGACAATAGGTGCTAAAACCAAACACGTTTCTATTAACAGAATAAAACAGAAGAGAACAGATTTCACACACTTAAGCTTGATTAAACAATTGCCGCAATACTTTTCTGTTGTTCAAGTTAGCACTTTAGAATCGATCAGTGGTAACTGCGGCCTGTAAGTGAAGTCAGATGTCAGGTGCTCGCTGCTTTGTGAGCGTCATCAATCTAAACACATGCCATCTCATTTCCTCCCGTGTCTCTTCTCTCTCTTTGACCCACTGATGTGACGCTTCGCTAAGCTCATGAAAAACACAGGCAGATGGCGCTAGGAAAGATTAGGAGTAATCTTGCACATCTGCACACACACACAGTAGGTGGATGAAATACACATCTGCATGTGACTGCACCTTCATTTCCTCTGTCATGACGCGACTTTTATTATTCGTCATTTTTTGACCTTTCTTGATTTCTCTTTTTCTCGAACAAAATGTGAGCGCTATGAATAAAACGATTTGTTATTTTTATCCCCACCTCCCTCCTCTTGAAACCATTATCCAGCTTTCTTTTCATCTGCAGAGCACACTTTCTTTTCTCTCTCATTCCCTTTTTGATCATTCTCTTTTAATCCTGCCTCCGCTGCTTCTGCTAAAACTAGAACATGTGCTTCAGATGCCAACAGCAAAACGTTTCACCCTGGCCGTCCGACATCAGAGCTGCTGTGACGCATGACACAGCTACGCAGCTGGCTGCAGCTAAACGTACCAGCGCTAGCTGCAGACTGGCGGCCTGTGTTCGCTGTTGTCTTAATTTTGGCTGTGTGATTGCAGATTGGTGGGAAACACGCAAACTTTAGACCCACTGGGGAGGCAGCTGGCTCCGACCAAGCGATGTGATGTTCTCCTTGCGCACATATACACACACAGAGACCCACACCCACACGCAGACACATATGCAATCCAAACTCTGAAAACGGCAACATGCATCAACTTACTGAGATCACTCCTGTGGTAAAAATATGGCCGTCCCGAGAGAGACGAGTTTCTCAAAACACTTTCACACAATCAATGAAGTACACAACGATACACTTAACCCTTGCGCACACACACATGGACTCACAGGCATGCAAACAGTGTACGACCACCACATCCTGCGTATTTCAAACTAAGTACGGGGCGAGACTCTGTCAGCACCCGGATTACTCGGCTCATTCAAAAAAAAACAATGGCCCTATTGGGACGAGGCTCGCTCCATGACATCACCCCCGTGTAGGAAGTGGTGTGGTTTCTAAACCTGAGGTATTGATTATTTAGTGAATGGGGAGAAACCTAAGAGGAGTTACTGATTGTTGTTGGATCAATACGCTCCTGGAACATGCAGAATGGGTTGTGTAACATGTCATTCAAGCAGCTTATCTGCCGTCTCCTATTTTCCTGCAATTAATTACCCTTGTTTGTGGGACGTTTAAGTCAATAAAAAATGAGTTTGAAAATATGAAAAGCATAGCCCCGCTTTATAAATGTGCGTCGTTGCGTAATCTCCTTTTTGGCAAGCTTTTGCTTAAGTAACTTTTAAGGCAAAAAAATCCGCTTCCCCTTGGACAGCGAGCCCGGTAATTATTCTTTGATTCACCCTGTCCATCCCATTTATGGATTCTTTTCAGCACATCGTTCTCTATCTGATTCTTCCTCCTTTTCCCCTCCCACCCACATCACCCCTCACTTGATTTGTAGCATTGTATCACAGTGCGTGTGCGTGTATGTGTGGTCGGCATATGTGAGCCTGAAAATAAGTCGTCAGTCAGATATGAAGTCATCGCAGGAATTATTAGTATCATAAATCAGAGGTTCGGCAGAGGGGAGGTGGAAAAGAGGGAGGTGGGGGGAGGAGGAGGAGGAGGAGGAAATGAGGAGAAAGAAGTGTAGTACTGCTTACAGTTTTTACTATGCGTGTCTTTAAGAATGTAAAGGCAGGGGTGAGGAGACAGATACAGAAAAGGGAAGTCCGAAGTTTGCGTAAATCTTTGCTAATGACTCATTTATCTATTTATGTTTTCGCCGTAACTTCTGCAGCTAAATGCGACGTCTTCAGCCTGTCCAACTGATGGTGTAAAAATGACAGATACCAACTGAGGAATGCAGCAAATCATTACATGCGACAAGCTAGAACCAGAGATTTAACAAGTCCCACTTTATATATAGCGTCCTAGCACATTGGTGTTGTCTGGTGCGTGAAGATCTTGTGATCCAAGATGACGCCCAAACCCTGAACTTTCTCTGTACTCAGTTTGTTCACGAATCACACTTTATAACACTGCAGGCTCTGAGACTAAGTTAGCTGCACAAAAAAAGACTCCACAGACAACTCCTTGTGGCTTGCCAAAGACTATATAAAGAACAAAACCCCATATATGTGTTCTGAGCGCCGTGTCTCATTAATTAAAGCCTGGCAATTATTTCCTATTTATATTTCTCACACCTCCTCTCTCAGCTTCCTCTGACACACAAGCGGATTCTGCTGCACTCATTCGTGTGACGTCATAATGCAAGCATGCAGCCGCTTGCACGCAAACCCCCCCCCTTCTGCCCCACCCCACCCACATCAGCCCAGCCACAAACATGCATATACATGCATTAACATCATGTATGATTACACGCTGACTGCTAGCTCCACTGACCCCGATAATACAACCACCCAAACAACAGCCAACGCCATTGGCTGAGTCCTTCTGGGGAATATTCTCTGCCACTGTTGTCGTGGAAACAGCAGAAAAGCAGGGACAGAAATGGAAGAGGTGTGACTTTTTTTTCTCTCTCTATCGCTCTCTCCCTCTCCTGAAGGAACACAGCGAGAGTGAGCTGTGAGTGAGGCCGATAAAGAGAAAGAGGAGGGAATGGCTGACAGTGCTGACAGGGGGTCTTTCATTAATAACAATATAATGTCTGAGCAGAAAAGCTGAGGAGGAAAATCCTGGCTTTCTGAAAGGATCAGAGAGTGTGTAAGTGTGTGTGTGTGTGTGTGTGTGTGTGTGTGTGTGTGTGTGTGTGTGTGTGTGTGAGTACAATATTCACCCAACCTAAGCATGTGCTCAGTACATCCTCTGTGACTGTGACTAACTGGAGCCTGGGCTCTTTGAGGCAATCCTCAGCATCCATGAATGACTCAGGAAAAAGCACTTATCTACCAGCGGAGGGACAGAACTAGGAAGAAGGAGAGAATGGGGAAGAGGGGATGCAGAGAGGAGGGTCGAGATTTACCCGAGCAGCGTGCTTCCGCTGTCTCATCTCCAATCCTGACTGAGGCAGATTACGCTCTCCTTTCTGCACTGACACATTTGTGATGGATTCATAAGCCTCCCCGGGTGGATGTGCGTGTGATGTCGCCCCTCAAAAAGCTGCGGCCACCGCAGTCGAGGTGTTATTAACTCAACGAGGCTATTAACAGTCTTGCTGGGTCTCAATTATAAGTCTTAGCGTGCTTAGTGGACGCTCTGACGGGGATAATAACTGTGGTAAATAAGGCGGGAGGATTGGAAGTTAAGCTTCGGCATTATTGGGAAGCTTAAACATCAAAGAGCCATCAGAGAGGCTTTGAATTAAGTCGGCATGCTTTTATGTTTCCTCATCTCCCTCTATCTTCACATATACCCGTGAACCTGACACCACAAAGTCAGAATACTACTTGTGCAGCTTCATGAACACTTATTGCGCTCATTGGTGACACCTGCTGGCCAAACTGCGCAATGACAACAGCGCACCTGCTGGCTGTACAAAAACAAAGCATGACGATATGTTTATAAAAATAGGAGCTTTTAGATATTAAAAACTTCTTTATCTTCACACACATGCTCAGTTTTTTCCACACACACACACACACACACACACCACACATATAACCCTTCTGCATACCGGTGAGCAGGGAGACTTTGTGGAAGGTGCTCTCCAGCTTTCCCATGAGAATGTGCACAAAGCCGTCTTTGGACAGATGCCCCGCTTCTTTGGAACTCTGGTCGTAAACCACCACTTCCTGCTTCCTGCCCAGCTCCACCTGCACAAAGAGTAAGCAACAAGGAAGAGATGAAACGCGACAAGGATCCAGAGTTGGAAAATTTGAGTGGTATTTTAAGCATCTAATTTGCATACCAGGAAGTGTAACACAGCACATGTAGCCATTATGTGTATTATACCTGAAAAGCTGGTTCTGGGTATTATCATGCGCCGCCTGAGTGAAGATGAGCACTGATAGAAGACACTGTGTTGATAAATGTGCTGCAGAGAGGTCTGAAACTGTGACTGTTTGACCCTGGGATAGTTTCCCTAAATACCTGACAACTGTAGCCGCTCTCATTTTCACCAGAAAGCAACAACAGCAACAAGAAAACGAACTCAAATGCAGCTTGAGTGTTTGGAGTTGCAACAATAAACATTTGCTTTATTATTCCCAGCGAGTGCAACAGCAAGTCGTGCACAGGTGATTCTTGACGATACAGTATAGGATTATAAATAAAGCATGAGGTCTGAGTGTTGCACCGTGCAATGGTGTCTGTGATATTCATTGTGCCGGTACTGCTGAGGAGGATGTTTGTTGCAATGGTGGCAAAATTACGAAAGCTGGCAACATAGCGAAGGGTGTGGGCATCCAGTGCATCCGAGTGACGCCGTTTATGTCAGATTGTGTGAGAGTTGTGAGGATATGAGCATGCGCCGATACGACAAAGTGTCTCTCTGTACGTGTTTGCGTGTTTGGGATGAGGGAGTGTGAGCATGTGCACGTGGCCGCTCGCACACACGCTCGCCAGCCTCTGTTGTTCCCCATGTTGTCAGGCAGGCTTTGGTCACGTGACCATCAGGCAGCGCCTACTGCAGCTATGAATCACTGCATCACTGAACCGCCACTGGACAGGAGAAGAGGGAGGGAGGGAGGGAGGGAGGGGGAAGGAGGGCTCGCTTAAGGGAGGACGGGATGGAGAGGGTGGGGGTGGTGGAGCAGCGGGGCAGGGAGCGATGGAGACGAGATGGAGAGAGATGTGTAAGGCAAAACTGAAGAGGATGAAAGGCTAGAGGATGAGGGAAGCGGAGACTAGTATGAGGGGGAAAGTGAAGATGAGGAGGGGGTGATGATGAAGCATTGAATTTCTTTGTTTACCACAATACACAACACAAACACACCACTCGCATGTACAAAGTGTCATTTGAATAGTCGCTAGCTTCCTGCACTGTTCCCCAGCACCTCTGGCTGCTTCTTCTTTCCCCGTTTGCTTAAAAGATCCAGCGGTGACGATAGCTCATGGTATACACAGCTCCACAGTGTGCATGCATGGAGAGTGCCTTATTATGTTTCTGCTTACAGAGCAGCTGTAGCAGAGTGGCTTGGAAGACAGCCAGAGAGGGGATTTAGGCAGGACAAGGTCAGTCTGTGAAGTAAGAAGTTACTCCGGTCGAGCAAAACTTGACTTAGCTCCACAGTTTGCTTCATTACCGACGAGATCTTTTGACATCTTTAACGTGAACAACAACATCTCTGGGTTGAGTCTGGCTGGATAACTTGCTTATCAGTTCCCTCATTAATGTCATTTGGCTAATGTGAGCAGTTTTAATCAAGGCAGAAAATCACCCATTATTTGAGTAGTTGTCATATACGTATTCTCTGAATAAAAATATCAAGAGATGCATTAAATTAACACTGGTTAGTAGTAGTGGCAGACTGTTTGTTGTTGTTTTTTTATGCACCTGTCAGAAAGGCATCAATGCAACAAATTTTAAATGCACTTTTATCTGTGCACAAAACACATTTGCTATTTTATTTTTCTTCCTTTAGGCCTCTTTGTTTTAAATCCCCAACATCCTCCATCTTTGCTAACCCTGGGTAATTTTGGCTAATAATCCTAATGGGATCAGATCTAATTTGGGCGTGTGATCTCAATGCCTGAGGATTACGAGACTTTAACTGTACATAAATGCAGAGCGCAAATACGCACATGCAACTCGACGCGCTCTTGTTTATGAAGGCCCGGTTCGAGTTTCATCAAACGTCAAATGAGTACAGCAGTAAATAAATAAATAAATAAATAAAAATATGTTTGAGATTTTACAAACTCAAAAAAGATGCAGTCAGTGTTTTTAGCTAAGAGGATTAAATTACATTTGAACTCTTCCCCTTTGGAAGTCTTCACTCTGCACTATATTTAACACACTGTGTGAATGACAGTACAGAGAGTGTAGTGCTGTGTTTTACAGCATAGTCTGCCTGAATATCAGGCCAAATTACACATCCTGCAAAGTATGTGACATGTACAAAGTTTGCTGCAGTGTTAGAGGTCAACGACCTAGGGCTCGGGCTCGCTGTCAGACTGCAGCACTGGTACGGATCCCTCATGCCTCTGCAGTGCTACAGCATCACTAATATTACAGTGCTAGCCTCAGGCTCTCTGACGCATGCATACTGCAGGTAAACAAGGAATGCCATTGGCAGGGAGGGAAAACAAGGGGAGAAGGAATGTGAAAGGAAGCAAGGAAATAAAGGAGATAAGTTGAGGGAGGAGGTTCGGATATATATACAGAGAGAGAGAGAGAGAGGGGATAAGAGGGATAGGAGGTGGCACATACAAAACAATTGCTTTCAATCCCGCTGTACACAAGATTTATCTAAAGGATCTGGAGGCTGGTATCACAGCAGGACATAAACAAGGAGTGGCCACAGGGGACAGGCTGTTTTCTTCCTCTCCACTGCAAAGGAAGATGGCAAGAGAGACAAAAAGAAACTACAGCACGGCATGCAAGACACAAGAAAAGATTAAATCCAGTACAGAAATACAGAAGTGCACAGACATGCGAATTGTGACTGTGTTGGGCAAGAAATCCTCAGCGGCCCCTGCATGTTTCCAAATGACCCCGTATTATAAAATATGTAAGGAGTCGAAGAACAACAAGGCTGGACCTCCAAGTCAGTGCTCCTTATTTTATTCGCACACCATGAAACATAGATGATGGGCAGCTTGGCAACAAAAGATATTTGTGGGATTGTGCGTACGGTAAGCGCTTGTGCAAGAAAGTGAAACATGACTTCGCCTGACCTCAGGAGCGCCACTGACCAGTGTCAAGGTCAGTGCAGAGCGTAAAGGCCGTATGTGTGTGCGTGTGTTTGTGTGTGTGTGAACTGGTCTGTGACACAGCATCAGCATAAACAGTCTAAAAATGGACCCGCATTCCTGAAACGCAGTCCGTCTCCTCGCAGTGTGTCCACTCTGGGATGTCCCATGGAAAAACAAAACTAATGAAGGAGCGACACGGGATTACAATACACTAGGGATTTTGATACCAACATGGTACTGTGTGCATGAGTCAAACTTTGTCCCCTTATAGTAATGCAGCGACTGCAGAACATGAACTACATATCAGGCATTTAATTATTATTTTGACTGACACATAACCACATTTCTTACATTCTTAATACTAGCTTTCCAGTTTAAAGTACATGCAGCAGGCGGTGACCTCTTCTCACAGTGTGAGCGTCATTTTAAGACTTTGCCACACAGGGTGCAACATACACCACTCTCCGTTGTATAGATAACACTCTGGGGCCGGATGACGTCAATGACTGGCACTGGCAGCTGTCACTTTCATGTATGCTGCAGGAGGCGCGCTATGTGTCATAAACCTCTCGTATCTCTATGCTCATGAAGACCGACAGAGGGTAATAAAGTAATTAACAATCAAATCCGGGTTTAGGGTGAAGATTTAAGATTATTTCAGACTTGACGGGATGGGGAATTAATGTTTGTGGGATGTGAGGATGTGTCAGGCCGGTGAAAGTCCCTGCCATCCCTGTGCATGTGCAGAGTGAGGTCATGCTTGATCATTTCAGACATGGGTCACATGATACGGTCACACCTTAACACCACTAAGTGTCAGGGGACCTTTCGGACATACACCCGGCCACCGCATACATTGGGTAATGCCCGTAAGCCTTTTACATACAAGTATAAGGTTTCTCTGTGTCTCACATACACTCAGACATAACTGATGTCTATAAAAGCGACATGCACATATCCAGTTATTTCATCCTCCACACTTTTTATATAATGGACACCGCATGCCATACCTCTAAAATGATCTCTCATGGTCAATAATACTTCACATACTTCAGGATGCACTGGTGTACGTCTGAAACTATCAGAATAAGAGCACATGCGTCCGTGTCAAACTGTGGGATCTTTAAAGCAAATAGTGATTCATGTCGTGACCTCACCAAAGCAAACACATGACACATCCGGCTGTGCAGAACAACCACTGCTAGCCACGGCGTCTTTGTTCCAACTTGGGATAAGGAAAATGTCAATGAAACACATAGAAAATTCCCTGAATATGACCTCTGGGTCATGAGGGGAAAAAAACAAAATCCACACACTGAGTCATCAACTAAGTTCTCAGTTCTGTTTCTACCATGGAGGCAGATGACACATGAAAGACTCAAGTGTTGTCCTTCATTTTGAAAGAGTAATTACTGGAAACTTCTGTGTCTAGTATGAAAAATGTATGGTGGTTTCCAAAGGCCAACGTCTTTGCCTTGTGTCTGACAATTAAATCGCAAGCAAAAGCATTTTTGCCGGCAAAGTCTCACCCTCCGTTCTCCAAATTCACCTTGGGTTTCCCATAATGTGTCATCCCAGCCAAGCCCCACTCCCCCTCCGCAAGGCGGGATAAACACAACATATGGTGCGTCACCAGTGGAATTGATGGAGATCTTCTTCATTGCATAAATGCATTAGTTGGTCACGTGTCGTCTCTGCCTGTGCAGCAGGGCACTCAGCCAGTCCTACCAATTAAGATCACAGACAAGATCACAGAGACTTTGCCTGGCTTGCTTATTTGCTTCGCGGCCATTATGGCAAAAAAAAAAAAAAAAAAACAGTAAGAACAACTGTTTATTATCATGTCCAATATTTTTATTTTATCTGATTATTTGGTGAGGCGAGTGCACATTAATGAACACTTACGTCGTGCAAATTCATGACGCTGTGCAATTATGCCGGATTTAGCTAGAAGCTAATTTCCATCCGTACTCCTCATATTACGGTATTGCAACACTTGAAGACGTACCAGAGTCTAATGACTGAAATTAGTAGCTTTGTCATCAGAAGAAGAACAGGATTTCTGCGGCATCTCTTGTCTTGATAAATTAACTAAATGACTGTGTTTGAAAACGTTTTAATAACTTAGTCAATTTAATTATTCATGCACTGACTAAATGCTTTAAAGCTTCATCAGTGAGAATCAATCACAATCTGACTGATTCTGATCCTGAAAGCTACATCAGTGTAACTTATTTATCACTTATTTCTTAAGCCAAAAAGCCAAAAAGGTCACGTGAACTACCCAAATAGGAAATTTTAATTAGTTCTTGTTCCATACTGATTCCAGTATTAGGTCGATTTCTGATTCAGTGTCTTTTTTAAGTCCTGTTTAAAATACTTAGACCACAGTGCGTGGGACTCCTCACCTCGCAGTATTCAAATTTTCCTAGCGGAAATTTTACAAGGTCACTCAAGTTTCTGAATGTGGGTCAGCGACATTTGGCCGATACCTGATCCACTCATCTAGGTCAGTATGATTTAAAAGCTGAATTATTTCCAGATTGAAAAAAAACAAACAACAAAAAAAACACCAACAACGAAAAGCCTTACACTGGAAAGACTCTTGTGGTATTTAAGTGACGACTTGTAACGTGTCTCTCACTGAGAAGGCTTTATATAGGACTTTAAATAGATTACGATGCGTTCACTCATTCATCAGAGATGTGGCATCCATGCCTACATACAGAAAGAAGGGTGCTCCTCCAGACTGGTAGTGAAAACCTCTGGTCCATCTGTCAGGCCTGCACGGCCGGCTGTTCCCATCACAGCAGCGGGGATTAGCCGGGCTTAAGCCAAGAAACCAGCCGCCTGCCCTGCAGCCTGTCAGAAAAGGCACGAGGAAGCCCCATTCCAGACTAAGCCCGTGCCATCCCTCTCCCTGCAGAGGTCCACCAACACGTAACCTACTGTATCCAGCTCTCTGTGACCTACATTAACGGAGAGCATTAATAAAGAGGTGATGAAGGGGATGGGATGCGATAGGTAGAAGAAAGAGGACACCATTTTGATTGCTGCTGTGCTGGTCAGGGATGTTCATTCAGCTCTGTTAACTGAAGCTATGGGAGCTTCTATGAAAGAGGGTGAGTGCATCGCCTTGGGGGACGCAGGCTATTAGTTCTCAATGGGATGTGAGGCGGGAGGCAGCAGCCCATCCATGAATATCCTCAATGCTGCTCTCCTGCTTCCTGCATTCACTTCCCCAACAAAGAGTCACAATGGTGTTCTTTGCTGTCTTGGCTGGCTGAGGCGGCTCCTGGCGATGCTCAGAGCCATGTGGGGGGTAGAGAGGATGGTGTGTGTCTTTGTGTGTGTGTGTTGAGTTAGTTGAGAGCTGGCTTTAACGCCACACAGCCAGTCTGCACGTGCCCAGCCCGCGGCCTGCCAGTGGCCACACAAAAGGGATGATGTCATGCTTAGCCAATAACAAAAGAGTCTGGGTCCGTCGGGCCCTCCTCTCTCACCCGGCTAGTTCCAGCTTTATCCAGCCTAGCATTAATCACAAGCCTTATCCTCTTTACTGGGGGTGGGGAAGGGATAATAACAAACCAGCCATGGGACAACACCAGGCAGGGAGAGGAAAATTAACTAAACGATGAAGGAACGGGCTGGTGGTGGGAAGCTGCAGGAGACAGAAAGACAGACAGAGCTCAGACAGACAGATCTGTCATGAGACTGAAAGTGAGAGAAATCAGGAGGAAGCATGGCTCTGTGGGGTGCCACAGTGTGAGATGTGCCAAGCACAAGGCCCCACACAGAGATGAACCCAGCAGACCCAGCGCAGAAACACAGTGAAGCTTGCTGCACTGACTACAGTAATGAAACTCAGACTGAATAGATCCAAAGCCTAAGAAATGTCTCAGCTCTCCAGCTGCAGTTTTTTTTTTTTTTTTTTGGCTCCCTCAGTTTTCTCTGCTGTTTTCTCTTTGTTGTTGTTTTTCTGTCTAAATCCGTAGTCTGCGAGAGTAGGTCATGCATCATCACAACCCAAAAAACATCATTATCTGGGCAAAACTGGATCATTCTGTGAGGATGAGTCAAATATTCTGAGATGCACGATCTTCAGTGTGGCCCTCAGGCCACATCAGGCAAACCATAACTCAGGCTGGTGGAAGGCACCAACACAAGAGGTGTTATAAAAGATCTGTGCTAATGGTGAATTTAGGAAAAAGGCATGCAGCTGTGCCTGGCTGAAGCCTTTGCAATAAAGGCACTGCAAAGGCAAAAGTCAAGTAGCAATAATGCATAGTTCTCCATTTTACCATGTGATCATTTGGAAAGTGTCATTCACCCTGTGTCAGTGTTTAACTGTAATCCAGCTAGAGCAGCAGAGGAGTACAGTCATCTACAGCAATAATGTATGAATGAATTTATTGCCATTTGGTAGACAGGGTGATTCAAGTTTCCTGGTCATGTTTTTCCTCATGTCCTTTAGCAAGTACGGTCAGTTTCTCAGCTACAACTTCTGGACAGATACTCTATCTACAGGGCATAACATGGGAGAAGGTTATAGGTCACTGGTTTCACAAAACGAGGTGACAGGTCCAACACGTACAGGCGGTTTAGATTTCTGCGGCAAGTTGACGCAGAAGCTACGGCAACAACGCAGACCTTAGAGTCTGGTAACTGGCTGTGCAACTTCCCAAAACACACCGCGGTGACGCAAAGCACAAGAGCTGCAATCGCTCCGCGAGGTAGTAGCATGTTTCCAGTTTAGTATTTCCGGCTGCTTCTCCAGCTCCACAACTTTCCAATTGATTGTTTTGGATCAATAAAGATGGAACACATCAAGGAAAGCTTAACTGAGGAGGTTTGGAGATACAAACATTTGTTTGACTCATCTTTGGTGAAATTTTGGCAAAAGTCACCATTGATGAAAGTGAAGGAAACAAAAATGAACCTGACTGGCAAAAAAGACACAGCGCCAACTTTAGCGTTTGGGTGGTGTTGCTACAGAGCAAGCCAGATTGGTGAGCGCACAAATACGGCGTCTAGGTCCCGCAGAACTCTAAAAGAGCCTTTAGACTGCTCCTGGCAACCGGGATGTAAAACAACAAAAACAGCAATAACATTTTATTGACTTCCTTCTGTGTCACACCTAAGAAAAAAATGCCAATCACCTGCTAGGAGGCATTGGTCAGTTGTAAATCACTGTGCTACTGCATTGGGTGTAACATGGTTAAAAGCTAAATAAATACCTAAAAATAACATTTGGAGTCAAGAGTTGCCATCAGCCATGTCCTCCGAAGCATCGTGGTCTTTTTTCAGTCACGTAAAACTGCCGGGTGATGTGGGCCCACTCAAACAAGATACGGCCGAGAAACACATCCCATACATAAAAAAATAAAACAAAACTTCATCCTCTCCTCTCACTGCACCCCTCGCAGAGTTCCTTCAGTTTCACAGAGAGACTAAAAATACAGGAGTCAGCGTGCCATGGGTGGACAGGCCATGAAAAAAAAAAAAAAAGGCTGTCATATTCGGAGCAGAAGTCATGGAAAACGGGAGGATCCGATTTCAGGGCCACTGATAAGCAACAAACCTACAGTACGGCCGCATGCCCGCCAAATATAGCACCCACTGATGTGGTGCAGGCTTGGGCTCGCACAGACGAGGCCTGTCCAGAACCACAGTGGTAACATGGGGTCAGGCTGTTTGTGACGATCTGAAAAAAACCTAAATCAAAGTCAGTACATCGCCCAGGGGAATTTGAATCTGAGGCCTCTGGTTCGAGGAAAGTCTTACTACACCAACTGGGTGGCCCTACTGTACAACACATGGATGATGCAAGCGGCTCTGCTGTAATTCCACAGTGAGGAGCACACCCTAAGTGTGATGCTGTGATATATTTGTGTGGGTCTATTTCCTGTGCAGATTCTGCTGGAACAAGCAAGATTATGCTGACTTGTCCCAACACACTGAATAAATGCACTTTTATAATTCCCCGAGCTATTTGCAAGTTTTTCTTTGCAAAAATCTTGCAAATCCCCAAAGTTCGCTTGGCTCCAACGCACTGTTAAAGTCAGCTTTTTATGTGGGGTTTTGTGAGCATGGGGCGGATTTACAGTATGTAAAAACGACATTAAAATGTTGTCTTCTGTCACAAATCATTGACCGCTGAAACATTACCAGCATTTTTCTGATGTAAAGCTACATGAGAATATCACTACAGCAGCTAGTTAGCTTAGCACAAAGGCTGGAAACAAGGGAATCAGATAGACTAGCTCTGCACCAGGTAACTAAAATCCATGTACCAGCACATTAATTAACCTCCTATATATCCTTTGTTTGTGAGAGGGCTAAAAAAAACTACACTACCCCTTTTAACATAGATTATTAAGTTGGAAAGAATCAGGTGTCTTGGCCTTATCAGCAGCGTGGAAGCCTGCCACAGAGACAGTCTGGCATCACATCCTGCCACCCAAAAAGGAATCAACTGTCAGGTAGATTTAACGGCGCTTTGACTCACCTTCACCTTGCCGTTGGGTTGCAGCAGCTCGGTAACCGACACCTTGTCCTGCTGCAGTCGCCTCTTCACCAGCTTCGAGCAGCAAACGTTGACGGCACCTTGCACGTGCGACGCGTTGTACTCGGAAAACGTCCTGCTGTCAATCACCAGCAAGCGGCCCGTCCCTCTCTGGATGAGGCTCGCCAGCCGCTTGATGTCCATCACGCTTCGTTTGTTGGGCCCTTTCTCACCGGCCATGATGTAGGAAGGGGTGGTCACCCAGATGTGGGTGCAGCAAAGGAAGAAAGGTAGACGAGAGAGGGAAAGGAAGAGATGGGGAAGAAGAGGAGGTCAGCGGAGGAGGGCTACCACCGGAGTAGGCACTAAGAGATCCATGGTGCCTAAAGAGAGAAGAAGGAAAATATAACAGTTAGAAGAATCACACTGCTTAAGTATGTCATTCAATGGTTTATTTCAGTGCTATTATTGGCTGCCAGTGACATTCAAGGCTGCCTCTGACAGTTTTGAGATGCTGCGGACGAGACAGCTGATAATCAGAAAGGGCACGGCCGCCGCTTTCCCGAGCGTCAGTCCAATCATGCCAGTGGAACAAATAAAAAACAAACGCCGTAAAGTAAAAAGGACGTATCCATTTCGCGTAAATTCCCGCACTTGAGTCTAGTACACGATGTATTTTTCTGCCTTTGTTTTATGACTTTTAACGCCTCGCATGCAAAAATAACCACAGCGCTAAACATGGATATAAAAGCTATTATAAGACTTAAAAGACAGCTGGATCATCCTCCGGGATTTATCAGTCCTGAGATCTGAAGGAATATCACACTGCCAAACACAAAGACTTAAATTAGACATGCACAACAATAAAACCCTTGTGCGTGCATGTATGTGTGCGCACAAGTGTGTGTGAAGGTTGGTGGTTGTTGATTGAGGGTCTCTTTTGCGGTAGCTCATGAAACAGGAAACTGAGGGCGTGAGATAAATTAAGCTGGGGGAATTCAGAGAGCAGGTCTGGACACAGGCAAAGGGCCCGTGTGACATCCTGGGGGAGTGTGTGTGCGCGTGTGTGTGTTAGAGAGAACCGTCTATAAACTTGATGAACTGCCTCCTCCTATCCATCACTTCTAATCACACCGATCTCCTCCCTGCTCACTTTCACCAGAGCACTTGTACATTTAACATGAGACACGCACACACATGCAATCATTTATTAGGGTTGAAAGAGCAGTGACCGCATGTGTGTGTGTGTTTCGTCCAAATAAAAAAAAAAACAGAAACCTATGCAGGCCGAGGACCATTTCCTTGGTCAACCAGGTGTTACGCGACAAGTGAGAAGGTCAGAATGTGAATGCCGCCACGTTGTTTTATTCATCTACAGGCACATGGTGTCATGAAAAATGAATGGGGCGCCTCTCATTTACCCCGAAGCCTAAATGGAGGTTTAAACCTCAGCTGGAAAGGGAGAGTACGAGAGACGGAGGCGTAGAAACGGATAGCGGCGATAAAAGCAGACAAAGGCCTCGTCGTAATTTCACAGCGGCAACACAAAATAAGATTAATCGCACCGACAACACGAACGCTAAAATTAAAGTGGCGAAAACAAGACTGCATGTTCCTCTACGAGAAGAAGAAAGAGCAGCAGTTCTCTAAGGGAGGCAGTGAGAAACGAGAGACTGAAACAAGAGGAAGTGTGGTGAAACTGTGTCTTCAGATCAGTAGTGTCTTGAGAAGACGTGCAGCCTAGCTCTGCTCTGCAACTTTTCACCTGCGTTCTGACACCAGCACCCTGGAGGGAGGGAGGGAGGGAGGGAGGGAAGGAGAGGGAGACAAGAGAAGAGCAAAGCATGGGGGAGGAAGTGAAGGATGTTATTTGGCGAGGATCTCTCCAGCCTAGCAACTCAGCCAGCTCAAGGTGAGGGAGGGGACATCTGTGGAGGTGCAGGAAGGAAAAAAAGGAGATGAAGAAAACATAGAAACACAAAGCCTGACTGAAAGAGAAATAAGGGGGAGAAATACCAACATGAAAACATTCTCGTAAGTAATCTTGTGGACGACTGCACCCAGCGTACGGCATGTGGTTAATGCCACAACACGAGATGTGACAAACAGCTTTGCATTGCAATTCATAACAGCGAAGGCCTTGCATCGTTCCTCTACAGCCACAAAATAATAATTTTCCACCACATACATTTAGGCCTATATGCCTCCAGTATATCTATTATCAGGTTTGGCCAGCAGCCTGAACATAGATGTACACATGCTGTTGCTTCCTGGCAACCTGCCTGATGCAAGAGCAGCAGCACAAGAACATGAAGGAAAATCTAGACAGACAGTGGCAACTGCCTGCATGGTAAACAGAGCCAAACTGCTGCTGTACTGGAAAGCGGCCGCAGTAAGGCAAAAGAAACAAGCGAGCTATAAAGTACACAACAATTAAGACAGTCAGTGGAGGCTGAAGGTAAGACACCCACTTCTCCGGACACATTGTTCCTTTAAAAAGCAACACAAACAAACACAGCTAATCCACTTAGTGATTCTGTCTCTGTGTGATTCAGTGCAGGATTAATACTTTAAGCATAGCACAATGTAGTGACCTGCAGCGACGCAGCACATAGCATACTGACATAGTGACATATCCACACTTTTCCCATAATGTGCACCCGAACATCCAATTTGCAGAAATACTAAGCCTTGCTGCAATGCCCCCCCCCCCCCCGCTCCTCACATACCAGAAACAGCCCCTGCCACATTACGACCTGCCCCATCACCTGTTATAGCATACCTTATATGGCAGGGAGCCCGTCAGTCGAGCAGCTAACAACACAGCTTCCAGGGGTGTGAATCTTTTTTCTCTCTTTCCCCGTGTCCCTGCTGCTGAGCACAGCATCTGACGCTGCATATGTCTAATGGCGACTGCTCTCCCACCCACCCCGGAGTCTGGCACTTTTTCCCTCTGAATCCCTCCTTCCTTCTCTATCACTCTCTTTCTTGCTCTTGTGCAGAGAAAGGAGATGGGGAGGGGAGCGGAGCGGAGTGGAGTGTGCAGGTTTACATGTGTGGCAGCAAGAGACCGGCGCTCTGCATCTTCCTTCGCCGCCAGACAATCATCCTACGGTAACCTTGCTCTCCCCTGTTTGCGTGCACAAGAATGGGAACGAGGAGAGGAGTTAATTAGAGAAAGTGCAGTAAAGAAAATACAGAGTGACAATTACATCGTGGATGGCGTGGAGGGGGAGCACAAACCTCAACATGCTTATTCAGCATAACAACCGCAGCCGTTACGCAAAAGCGTCTTTGTCCCTTCACTTAGCATCAGGCCGGAAAAATAAGGAAACATTAAAAAATAAATACGCTGCCAGGAGCATGCTGTGAGGCTCTGGCTGAGCGGAGGAAAACAACCAAAGAGGAGGGAAAGCAGAGAGACAGACACAGTGTGTACAGGCCCGGAGCAGATTCTGCTGTTGCCATAGAAACAGCCTGGCTGGGGTGATCAGGGGGCACGCGAAGGGGTGATGTTGATGGGATGCTACTGGTGCTGATGCTGGGTGAGGATACAAAAGGGGCGGTTGGAGGGGAGGGGGGGCTACAAACTGACAGCAGCACTCAAAATAGACTGTCTCAAATTTAGCTGCACAGCCACAAGGAAGTTATCATGTTCCATTAAGGAACTAGTCAGTCAACAAGTTTAGCAAATTTAGCATTGTGTTTTCTATATTTGTGGTGGTAAGACAGTCCAGAAGGTCAACAGATCTAAGCAGACAAGACTAAGCTGCTCCTCGCCGGTGAAACAAAGGCACGGTGACAAGTCACAGAAGGCTGAAGAACCAGATCAACTGGTCTACTCTGTGGGATTTTTCTAACCTCCTGTACAGGAGATGGGAAATTTGAATGCCTGAATTTACTTGCACATTCTCCAGAGTACGGGAACTTTCAACCGTCTATCATGAATGCTGAATGAGGTATGCTCAGAAATGATTGTTTTCCAAGTAGAGAGCCAAAGAGGAAACCCCAGAGGTAAGTACAAACATTTTCCCCGTTCTTGTCAAGTAAAATAAGTTCACACAAATCATCCACAGACTTTAACGTCACTCTCTTTACAAGTAGATAATAAAAACCTGATAATAAAAATGCGTCTCTGTAATATATGATAGAATAAAGTTGAGGAAGTAACTGAAGTAACCATGAGTTACAACGGGACAGCTCAATAATGCCATATCAGACATCGGGGAGAGAGTCAAACACAAAGAGAGCAACTGGAGGGCAACCAGCGGTGATGTAATACCATCCATGTTATTCATTAACCCCCCTGCATAACGTCACCTGTGGCCACAGCCTTGAGTCGACTGATATAAAGCGGGCTCTTGGTTTCACACAATGAGAGACATGACATGTTTGTTTAGACCGCAAAGACTTACATCACCCAAGCATCCCATGCCCTTTACTTTGTGCCACGGGCTCTCTCATGAACTCAAAGTCTGCATCTGCCTGTGTGTGTGTGGGTACAAGGTGCCTGTCTCTTTTGAGTGTGTGTGTATCGTTTACACTTCAAAAAAGCAACCACAACAAAGCACTGAGCAGGAACTCAAACGTAACACCATCAACACAGAGCTGCCAGAGGATTTGTGGGTCACCACCTTACCCACTGCTGGGTGATAGATAACATCGGCTGATAAGAATGTTCCTGGGGTATTACCAATATTAGCATTTTTCCTTCCCTAATATACTTTAAATATACCAGGTACCAACTACAATGTGCACTAACCTGATATTTGGTTCTGCATTTTAGGACACATAGAAGTTTATAAAGCTATTGGAACATCTCTGTTTCACCAGAACAAAAGAAATTTTAACAAAATTTAAACTTAACCCTTAACTGTCCTGCAGTGGGGAAGTTGCAGTTCCTGCTGTTTGGCCCATTCATTTGTTCACACAATAGTGTGTTACAGATGGGAGCAGTGGGCTGCAGCTTTTAAGAACTGCACCCGGGGAGCAATTTGGGGGTTGGACGCTTGTTCTGGGCACCTCAGCAATGGAGGCGAACCTGGGGCTGCACCTGGAACCACTACGCCACAGCTCCCCCATAAGAATGTAGGGCTAGGAATTTGTGTTTTTTGCACATAATGGATTTATGTCTTAATATATCAATAAAATATGAAACAAAATTACTGATTTTCTTGTTAAAAATGTCTGTTATTAGAGAAAAACTGGAACTTGTGGTTTATTTATTTATTTATGTTATAATTTTGAGAAATCAGTTCATTGGCTTTAACAGCAATTAACAAATCGTTTTAGTTTATTTTACATTTTATCATAAAAACACATTCAGTGTTCTGGTTCCCTCATAAAAGGTTCAACTACCATGTCCTGTCACTGCATTTAGAGCTACAAAAATAACCATAAAAGCATCTAAAACCGGTGTTTGTCACAGTTATCTAAAATTAATCTGAAAGCACTTATTTTTGGATGCTGTATTCAGAACAACGTAGTGTGTGGCAGCACGTAAATATTAATAATAAAAATCTATAAAAAAAAAAAGATTAGTATAAAGACAAGCCTGGGGTGATTACAATTTGAAACAGTGAGTACAACTTGAACGGTGCTGCCACAGTGATCAAGTAATTTTGAAGAAACAAGAACAATTCCTGGTTGGCCCTGGTGGGGCAATTTAGCAGCATTGCACTGTAAACAACATACCCAGGTATAAAGACTTCTGGTGTCCTCTAATCAATACTCTCACAGTGCGACTGCTGCAGATTGTAGGGTCATGTAACAAAGTGGGACTACCCTCCGGATTCCACCATAACAACAATTACGACACAAACGCAGGTGCAAATAATACCGAGAATCTTTAAAATAACAAATAACGTCGTAGAAATAAATTGTGCATGACAAGAAATGCGGAAAAGCGTACTGGAAACAGAAAAATGCAAACGCCTGAGATATTGCAATTGATAGGGAGATGGAGCGCACAAAGAAATAGATGGGACGGTTCAGTTTGATAGCGTCAATAACAATAATGGAGGGTGAGCGCACACAGCGCACTATAATAAAGCGACCTACATTAGAAATAAGAACAGAGTACAACGCGATCAGAGGACATTTCCTTTACAAACGCTGCGCACATTTAACATATGCGAACATTACACTATAATAGACACTCGAGCTGTAGTGAGAGGTGTTATTTGAGGAAACCTGCCCTGTGTTGTTATGACGCGTGGATATGTCCGCATGCGAAAACGAACCACTCCATTGATCAGACAGTCTGCAGCAGCGCGCAAATTCAACAGAAAAAAATAATAATTAAAAAAATTAAAAAACCTTTTCGACCTACCTTCAATTGGTGTTTGGACAAACGGTCAAATGTTTGTCACAATGAAAGAATCGATTACTTCAGCCTGAACGGGTTTAATTCCC
Source organism: Planiliza haematocheilus (assembly GCA_005024645.1). Classification (NCBI taxonomy): domain Eukaryota; kingdom Metazoa; phylum Chordata; class Actinopteri; order Mugiliformes; family Mugilidae; genus Planiliza; species Planiliza haematocheilus. The sequence continues at coordinate 7,801,963 of SRSE01001415.1, read as the reverse complement.
CATTGTAAGACGGGCGCGCACATTAATAAGAGAGGTGGGGGGCGTGCGCGCTGACGGACGGACTCGCCGCAGCAGCAGGAGGGGGGCGCGAGCACGGGCAGCGAGCAGCAGCAGCAGCAGCCGTTGCTAACGTAAGCTAGCTCTGAGCGTAGCAACGCACTTCATAAAAGCTCATTTCTGCCAGTTTATCAATACGCACACAGACACTCACCTCTTGCTCCACGACGACTGCTGTGTGTTATTCGGCTGGCCTCCATGTGTGAGGGGACAGCGGCGGTGTCTTCATGGGGGCTGGCCGGTGTTTACCTGGCGGCGTTGCGGGGTGACAGTAGTAACCCGCAGCTGACGGAGGGTGACAGCACCAGGAGCAAACGAGGCATGGGAAGCGCGGCGGTGACAGGCTACAAACGGCTCCTTTTTAGCCGCTCGTCTTGCCGGGAGACGCTGTCGTCTCGTGGAGTGATAGATTAGCTTTGCTAGGCTAGTTAAAGGCTAAAACGGTTAGTGTGAATGTGTATGTTGAGGTGGAGGAGGGAGGGAGGGAGGGAGGGGGGGCTAGGTACAGGAGGTGCACTTTAGCACTTTCATGAACTAAAGCGATGAGGTCATGGTTCAGAAGGGAGAGGGACGAAAAAAAAGGAAGCCGTGAGGTTGACGTCACCTCCAGCCAATCAGCGATGGAGGCTTAAGGGCAAGGTGACGTCAGCTTTCTGATCCGCGGATTTAAGGGACAGTCCGACATTTTTTTTAAAGGAGACATGCTCATAGATAGCTATTTAATTTATCCCAGGGGATAAATGAAAGAAATAATTTATTTGTATTGCAATATACTATAGCAATAACTATACAGGATCACCCAGCAGTTAACAGTAATGTTAAATTAATGTTTCACGTAAAATACTTAGGATACATCAGCACTTAAACACACATGCGCTCGCTTGCCAAAATATTAGGAACGTTAGTGAAAAAGAATGCACTTTAATATAACAGTCCAGCACTATATATTTGCTTCATGGCCATTGTAGTTTTCAGCTTATGTTGAAACTGTGTTTTAAAAAAAAGGGCTTAATTCAACTGTATGACCTTTATGCACACTGTAGTTTGTGGTGTTGTCAGGGGGTAGTGCTGTATTGAATTAAACACAACAGTGTTTCTGTTATTTAGCCCTTTCCACTGACTAAAAAGAGTTTGTCAAAAGAAAATGAAAACACAGTTAAATCAACATTTCTCACCGTTATTTTAAACAAATGCTGAGTGCCATGTCATTCATTAAACAAGGATCTCTTGCAGGACTGCTATATTAAAATGTGTTTGTTTTCCCAAGTGTACCTAAAGAACTGGCAAGTCATTGTGCATAGTTAGTGTATTTTTATTAAAGACATATATGTTAGCTTAAAATTAAGGCCATACTTTTGTTGCATTCTTGTCCGTCCCTAGCGGTGGCCTACTTTTGCATGGCACTGCATTTTCTTAGTAGTCATGGACAGTATTATTTGTGTCAACAAGATTACAAAAATCCCACAACGGTTAAATTGGTTTTCTGTGTATACCTTAGGGAAATTTTAGCTGTCAAACAGACGTCAACCTTTTGCTGATTAGTCACTCAGTGGTTAGGAAATGCATCACAAAATGACGTTTAAAATTAGGTCTTTAAAACTTTTTTTTTGTTGTTGAAGATGAAACTACTTCATAAGGGTGCATGTTTTTGTCCTAGTGCAAAGCAAAACAATATTTCTGTCATACCTTCAGCATTTATAGGTCAAACATAACATACAGGTATTATGTAGACTTTTAAATAGGCTTACACTGTTTATGTAACAAACCATGAACATTCGAGTGTTTCACTAAGCCTTTAGGTGCAGGGGACTCATTTATTTTTTTTCTATTATACTTACATTTATTTAATCGTCATTAAATGCACAAGGCATCTTAATTGAAATGCATTTGTAAGCAACTGAGCTGACCTCCCCTGAGTCCCATTTAAATTCTGAATATGCTCTTGAAGACGGCATTATAGTCATGTTCTCATCGTCCCAGTAAAACCGACCTGATTACATCATGAGATAATTCACTGCGCTGCAAAAAAAAACATTACAATTACAGACTGCTGTACCATTTAAATACAAGCAAAATTATGAAAAAGCTGATCTATAAACGGGCAGTGTAATCCCAGTATTTTTGATTATTTATTCAACCACCCGAACCCAAGTGCTCCCTGCGCGGGAGGGAGCTTTGCATAGAGATGTTCCCCTGCTGTGCCAAAACAGCCTGTTTGGAGAGCTCACCTAAACTGCTTCCCTTTGTTACAGCATCAGTCTTTGTACAGATAATGTTTATGTGTGAATATAATCCCATCCTTACCCCTCTGCAGTAAGATGAGAACCTTCATTATGTGTTGAGACGATAAAAATGAACCCTTGAACTACTCGGATGGAGAAAAAAACTCTTGGTTTACAAGGTATTGCCTGCCTTAGACACATGCTGACAGTGACAAACTAGATAAGTTAAAGGCCCTGGGAATTACATAATGTGCCTATTAATAACAACACATGCATGCTTTTTCAACTACAAGGGCAACAAATCTGGAGATCTGTGTAGCTCCCACATGCTCTAATGTACATATTATAATACAATATGAATCGTTATAAGAGAAATGGATCAAAACAATACAAAAAAATACAGCTAGCATATGACAGATATTGACGCTGCTTTATGCACAGTGTCATTCTTTCTGAATACTGAATAAAACAGACGTAAAAAGTGGGTGTTTGAATTCAGTATCATCAGTTCTCTTTTGTTGGATTGAAAGCCTTTGTTCTGTTGTTCTGCCATCAGTGTGTCACTGAGTAAACAGTTGAATGCAGTGTGTTTGAGCCACTGGCTGCGTGTGCTGTTAGATTGCACACACTGACACCTAGTGGTGGGAAATAGTCACTGCACCCTGTGGTTCAATTCAGCATAACATGAAGCCAAGACTAATCAGGTGTATGTGTGTGTAATTGAGAAAGAGTGAGTCCAGAAAGACAATGGCACAGATTCATGAAAATCTACCTTTATTTGGATGCAAAAACTCACAACTTAAAGCGATACTGTAGCAGAGGAGAGGAATACTGATTGCTGGTTTGTTGTATGTCTGACTGTTTGGCTATTTCGTCATCCCCCATGTTGATCATCAGAAGAGGACCGGGTAAGCACTGACAACAAGCACTCAAAATAAAAGCCTTTCAGTCAAGTGCACTGGACATTATCGAAGGATCATGGCTTCTGCTGTCAATATTGTCCCTGCGTTCCTGTAAAAGGTCGTTTTGGCAGTTTCTTTTTTTTATATATATTTTCCCTTCCTCATGTCGATGTTTACAAATTGGTCCAATCCCCCACAGCTAAGACCGTCCTCTGATAATGTCCATGGCCGTCGATCTGATGCACTATGTCAAGATAGAGGTTGTTTGCTTTTTGTTACATAGAAAACTGTCTTCACTGTTTTAGCTGCCTTACACATAGCAATTGTTTCTCGTGTTGTCAACGGAAAGTGGCCTAGGGTCACAGATGGAATAGAGTGGGGACTGCGTAGAAACTCAGTCTGAGGTAAAATTCTCCAAGAAAACGATAAAAACATACACAGAAAGCAAAGCATACTAAAGCAAAGCCTAAAGGCCTAAAGTAATAATACTGAAGACTGAACGTAATCTATTTCTTTTCCGTACTGTAAGGTAACTTAGGTAGTTGTCACATTTTGTTCCGTTAAATCTTGCAATATAAACCGATGGTTTGATCCACAGTATGAGCTACATTCCATCATGGTGTAAACGGAAATATACACAAGGCATCTACTCGAAAGGATTGTATCAAAATGTTCTAAAAATATCTCTGGTTGGTGTCACAAAAGCAAACTGTATCAAAAGCATTGGCCGAGAGCAAGCAATATAATAGGCTTAAACCCTTTTACACAACAAAAAGCAGGACAACCAATCACGTCGCTTTGATTGTGGACCTATGGAAGTCCCATACAGCACATGCAATCCATTTAACTCAACACAATCAAAACACAATACGGGGGGAGGAAAAAAAAAAAAGAACTATTACAGCTGAACATCAGAGAGACAACCTTAGTTGGTCTATTGTGCTTCATACAGATTAGGCCTGGCCTGTCTATACAACAATCATGGGCTTCTTACTTCACAGATGTGTTCAAGCTATTGTTGAAAGCAGAGGCATCGCAGAGCGTGAATCTCTGAGGGCGACAAATGGGACATTTACAAGAATTTGTTGATGCAACTAGTTTTTTTTTTTAATGTGTGTGCGTGTCGTAGGAAACGTTGATTGTGTGCGTGTCAGATTCTCCGGAGGTCTGCATTGATTTTTCTGATGGCGCGCTTCTATTCCTGGCCTCTGTCCCCTCAGTTTCGCCGGCTCTGTGACGCCCCTGAGTGAACGTCTATGTGGCCTCAATGCAGAAAGTTGTTTACTGTAAACATGGTGGGCCATGAGTACTGCACAGGCAGCATGGTAAAACTGTACTACTGTAGATTGCACAGAAATCCTAATTAGTTAATAACCTAATTGTTATACATTCCTATGTTCCATAACATTGCACATGCCTTTAATGAACACTTAGCACCATGCAACCTGAAGATGAGGTGACTCCTGAATGCATCAAAAATTGAAACAGGCCTTCTGTAAAGATAATTTTTTTTACATTAAAAGTGAGAGTCAGAGTGAGGATAAAAAGCTAAACATTGTATTTCACTTTCATATCAATATAGTGTTTAATATTAGGCTGGCATTTGATTATCTCTGTAGGGTTTAATTATGCTGGCACTTACACTGTGAAGGGCCCTTATTATCAACACTAACTTTGATACACTTAAATTTTCTGACACCACTGCAGGCGATCTGACTCTACTTCAGTTCCAGTTTGACCTTTTCGATAGCTGTGCGATCAGTATGTGAATGAGCGATTTTCCACCAAGTTGAAAACGAGGCTATGATGGCTGAGACTCAACAGTGCACATGAAATGACGCCGAGTGTGGGCTTGGATTATTCCTGGCATGACTGCTGCAACTCTCCGGGAACGTGTTGATCAGTGACGCTAAACTGTGTGATTGTGGTTGTTTTTTTTGAGGGGCTTTTTCTTACGTTTGTTCTGCCCAAAGACGTACGATAAGCACGGATTTTTAATGTCAACGATTCAGTCCTGTCTGAGCCTGCCGTGGATGAGGAGATTAGCATGGTGTGAACTTGTTAAAGGGTGAGATTGAGATGATGCTAGGTACAGTGGTGCATACCACCAGAGGCGGTACAGTGTACAGTGGTGTGTCTCGGTCTGGGTGTGGCTGTAGCGCTCACTCTACTCCTCAGCGGTGTGAGACAGCTGCTTCTCGTACAGGCTGAGGACGTGATGCACAAACTGGTACTGCTCACACGTCTGGATCATCCCGCCTCTGATAAACACACAAGAAGGCAAAGAAAAACGCATTTAGAGAGGAGATCATTACTTGGATTTATACAGTCGGAGTATGCCATAGAGTTTAGGGCGGCATACTCTCTAAATGCTACAAACTTGGTCACAAACTCACTACTTAGTTTGATTATATTGATCTGAAGGCTACATACTAAAAATGTAAAAGTCAAATCCTTTGGGACAATCTTTTCTACTAATCCAGTTTATTGCTTTAATACTTTAAAGGAATAATTCACTCAAAAATGATGGGATATAATCATTTAATGAAATCAGGATAAAATTGTTCCTAATCTTGTAGTGTATTTTAATTTAACCCTGGGAACCTTTGCTTTTATTGTTTCGTTTCGTTTATTTTTTCATGTTCAGGTTTTTGCATGATGTTTATCTTATTAACCTTTTTTTTGTGCTTTTATTTGAAAGGTAACAGTCAAGAGATGGGAAGTGATGGCTCAGCGAGAGGGGTGCGACTTCCTTTTGTTGCCTTCAAACGCCGCCGTGTGCATCGGCTTTAAGAGAAGAGTCCAAATGAATGGCGTCCACCTGTGGTATTCACAACCGCGTAAGTAACGCGAGAGCCAGTTTTGCTGGTATTTTCTAAAAAAAATTTAAACTAATGAGGATCTAATTACATGTTTTTCCTGTACTGAGACATTTCACTCAAAGCAACAAATGTGAACCTACCACTCGTTCAAAAGGATCTTCAGCGTTTGTAGGATTCCTCCTCAAGGAATTTGGTTGAACGTCACTGGCGTTTGAGTTATTTTTGTGTTTTTCGTCCACTGAATAACTCAGCAAGAATGTGTGAACGCCCATGTTTGATGGACATACTTTCAATAGTTTCAAATGTTAATTCTTTTGTGGACCTCACAGCGCCTCGTGATTTGGAGCAAAATCAAATCAAAGTACGTCAGTCCGGCCTTTATGCCAGAACTAAAGATAGACCGGAGCACGGATAAGGGCTAAGCATATCTCACCTGTCCAGACGGAGCTGGCAGGTGGTTCTCAGGATGTCAACCACGCCCTCAGTCCTCAGCTGCTTGCACAGGATGGAAGTGGCAATGAAGCAGCCGGTTCGACCAATTCCAGCACTGAGGAGAAAAAGTTGGGCGAAGAAATTAGCCGGATCAATCTGTTGATTAGAACCGGTCCCATCTGTTTGATTTAAAGCAAATCCTCTTGATAAAAAAATAAACATGCCAACATTATCAACATGTGTTTATTATCATTCAAATTTAGCTCTTTATTTGTCCCCATATAACAAACACTATACCTGCAGTGGACAATTATAGGGCCGCTGGAAGGTGGGGCTTCCTCTCTGGCCCGTTCCACTTCCTGCACCAGCTCCAGCAGAGGGGGGGCCTTGTCTGGGGTCTTCTGATCGGGCCAGGAGGTGTACCAGTACTGCCGCAGGCTGCGCTCCTCCTCCCCGCACTGCAGGCATTAAATAAGTACAGTATGTGATCATGTTGTGCACACATGTACATGAAGCAGACTTGCTAAGAATGATTTCTGATCAGCCTGTTCCTCTCCATGCATGTCTAAACTGTTACCTTGGTATCAGTTGCTAAGACAACAATGAACACAGCAAAAAAAAAAAAAAAGAAGAGCGAGGGTTGTATAAAAAGAGCGTGCATACTCTATTTCTCCCTTGCTTCTATTTTTCATTATCAAATCTAATGATTAATCGTACAGATAAACAACACGAGGGGATGAATAAACAACAAGCTTTTAACCGAGAGCTCAGTGAAATAATGATCCCCTGGTGCTTAGTAATCAGATGCAGGCTGCATTTACTGAATTATGTTTGGCATGTTAAGTGCTAATGCCACCGTGACCCCAAATTAATAAAGCAGCCATGATGAATGGAACGGAAAAGTACGACAACCCCCGCTCTGCACGCACATCTGCGGTGAGTTCAGAAAAAAAAACTTTGCATGTTGAGAATGTGTGGTGTTTTTATTACGTAGTGAAGTACTAATCGTGACTTTTCCAACTAAACAAATCTGTATTTTCTGACTACCCGTGCTAAGTTTCATTGGATGTGATTTTATTACAGTTTCTCACTGGATTATAAGATCAGAAATTATATCCTTTGTCTTCTCTGAGGAGTCTTTTTATTAAACAAATGTATTTTCACTGTTCACGTTGGCTTCAAAAATGGGCAACTGGCATCAGGATGCAAGTCTAAGAAAACTGGAGGTGCTTTGGCCCGAATCCAAATTTGCTGCTGGACTAACTGTCTATGAATGGAGACGAGTGTGGTCACGTGAATCAGGCAGAACATGCATAGTGCTGCTATTTACAATGTTAATACGACTCTGCGTGTTAAAATGAAAACAACATTCAACATTAGCAACTAATGTTGAATGTTGAATTGTTGTTTTAAGCAGATTAACATACAGAACCAAGGATTCAACTTAAGCCCCTGCTTCTAACATGTCTACAAACTATTAAATTGTGTTAATGGATATTTTTAATGCTATAATCCTCAGAAATGAAATTACAAGTACCTCCTCTGTATTGCACAGTTTGGTAACACTGGAGGTGAATGAGAAAGTAGTAGTTTGCCATTAGTTTTACATTTTAGATGGACAACCCAATGAAAGGCAAAGCATTTTATCTCCCCCTAGTGGTTGGGTTCAGTACAACTCATGAAAGCTGCCATGTCTATGTTTGGCACATGAGCCAAGCTAAAACCAAAATTAACTTTTAAGTAATTATTTAATGCTATAGAGATGGGAAGAGATGCCATAATGGCACCTGTGAATGACAGCTGCTTTAAGGACATTAGCTTTAAGGCTTCCTGTATAGTTTGGTGATTTAATATTTATTCTAATTTACAAGTATAACGGTATGTTTCAAACCAACAAATTGGCAATACACTGTTTGAAAAACAGTTCTGTTGTGGGGGAATGTTGCTCTGGAGTCTCTCCACTGGGAGATGATTATGCTACGGCAAAGATCTCCCATGCCAATTAAATCATCTGGGTAGCCGACCTATGAGTTGTCATGATCCAAGCCTTTGGTAACTTAAATTTACAGCATCAATACTGTAGTTCTAGTACCAAGCACTCTAGATCCAAATACGCAACACAGCACTGACCAGATCCCTGAATGTTTAACCTCAATTTGGTCAATGGGAGGAAGCCAAGACCCTTCGTCCATCTTTATATACTGTCCAATCTATGATATGATTTGAACTAATCCTTTAACTTTTAATTTAAGTGATGTTGTGCCTCTGTTGTGTGACATATTAAGAGACTTTACCTTCAGAGTAAACACCCTCAGGCTGTAGTCATCCTCCTGGGTTACCGTGACGATAGAGATCTCGATGCCCTCGTGGGTCACAGTGTCCTCGGGCCAGTACTCTGCGCATTTCTATAAAAGGCAAACAAAAAAAACAAGGTTATATTTTCATTTTTATTTTTAATTCTCAACTAATATCATCCAATATTGCGTCTCTCCAAAATGACCTCGTTCTTCTCCTCCAGGTTGGTGATCATCACTATGATTGGGCTTCTCTCCTGCCAGACCATCCTCCAGAAGTCTCCCACCGTGTTCACAGTGGGCCCCTGGGTGGCAATGTACGCGCGCTCCTCGCCCCCGTAACCCTGTGTTTGTTGTACCAGCAGACGACAAGGTGAGCTCCATTGAGAAGAAATCAGAGTTGGGAATTTTCATTCGCAAATCGACGCGTTTTACTTACTTTGAGATAATTAGCGTTGATGTAGGTCATGAGAAAATCCTCCTCGTCCTGTGACTTTAAGATGACTCTGCTGTGTGTATCTGCAGGTGGACAGTGTGAGATTATTATCATGAGTAAGACAGACAGATGGGCTGAAGAAGATGGTAAAAAAACGTTATCTCTGGTATGTATACTTGAATTATCTCGACAAACGTCTGAGCATTCACGAGGATGTGACATAACTAAAGAGAAGCAGCATTAAAAAGGGCATGATGTGTTTTTAGTGACAGGCCAGCACTGACTTTTGTTGTACAGCTGTACTCACTGGGTAAAATGGTCTTGTAGCGGTTCTTTCTCACCAGGCCTGGGTAATTGTACTCCTTAGGGTCCACAAAGTTCATGGGAGTTTCCTGCCAATGGACACAGAACAATGAGCGCAACAAAAATTAGTCCTTGCACAAACGGGAAAGTCCAATCCTTTCCTTCTACAAAGCAACAGCGGAAAAAAAAAAACTCCATAAAGTCATCTACTGCCTTTCACAGTGGACTGTTTTTGTTTAATCGAATGAGACTAAGGATAATGCGTGCGATCGCTCATCTTTCTGCCTCACAGACACGAATCCTCTGTGGGTTTTTGTATGCAAAACTGCTCGCATCCCTCCATCCTTCGCCCACTTAGCAGCCAGTGGAAAAGCTTACGGGTGTGTGCACCGCTCTGATGGGTGTCTGTGTGTGTGTGTGTGTGTGTACATGTTTTCCGGTGAGTCTCTGTTCATGTCTGTTAATCTAGAGAGTGTAGGTGGCGGAGCTGCTGTTGCTGCTCACATAAAACTCAGCCTGCAGGCTCTGGTCATCCATGGCCCTTGTGTGTAGCATGGCAGGGGTCAGGACGTGCGTTCCCTGTCGGAGGTACTCCTGGGCTGACTGGTCTCTGGGAGAGAGCTGAGCTCCGTAGCCGTAGGGCTCTGTGCAGCCTGGTGTGCACATGTCCAAGGTCAGGGAAACGTTGGAGCCTCTCCTGTGTGATTCAAACACAGTCGGACAATGCAGATAGGTGCACAGCATGCCTACACACATTTGCTACACAACTGCCTACACAATACAGATTCAAAATGTTCAGATACATTATGCACCGATCAGCCACAACATTAAAACCACGTACTACTGACCATCTTGTTACAATGCCTTGTTTTGCTGGGAAACTTTGGGACCTTGCATTCATGTGGATGTTACTTAGACATGTAGCACCCACCTAGACCAGACCAGGGCCCCCCACCCCATAGTAATGACTCTCCTTGATGGCAGCAGCCATCTCCAGCAGGATGCAGCCTGACAAAAACAGTTTAGGAACAACTCAAAAAACATAAAGGTGTTGACTTGGCCTCCAAATTCACAAGATCCCAAACAGATCAAGTATCTGTGGGATGCATTGAAACAAGCCTGATCCACAGAGGCCCTTCCTCTCAACCCATAGGGCCCAGAGGCCCCCATTAACAATGTTCCGGGTCTGGGTCACAACTGTTTTGGAGGCACAAGGGAGACCTGCACAATATTAGGTGGTCATAATGTTATGCCTGATTGGTGTACGTCTTCCTGCAGTTTCTCTCACTTCCCAAAATATACTCCAAAACCCTCCTCCTCTGACCTCTCCTGTAGCCCCACAGGTGTGACGGTGAGGGTGGCGGCGTCTCCCTCCGTCCTGGTGTCGTTGCCCATCTCAAAAACCGGGGTCTGGGGCACAGGGTCCAGGTCCATCAGATCCTCCTGGGCGTCCGTCCACTCTGACAAGGTGAAGGAAGGCTGGCGGCTCACCGACTGACGGCGGTCACCGAGGTCCCTCGACACCGTTCCTGATGACCACAAGCGCGTGCCGTAGCGCCACTTGCACACCATGTGGACGACCTGAGGAGACGTAGCAGTGAGTGGCATTTTCTCCTCTTCAAACATTCATGCATCAGACTAACCAGACTCAGGTTAAAAAACATGTGATTCAACCGGTGAAGTTTCTTTTAGTCAATGAGAAATAGGAGAATAATGGAAAAATAAAGTATTTTCTGGTTTTACCATGATAACACAGATGGCTACACCGATTCCTGCGGTGCTATGGACGATCCAGTTATGCTCTTTGGTGTTTACCACCTCTCTCATCAACACCATAGACTGTCAAGTACCGAGAAACACAGAGAGGATGAGACAGTCAGACACAGTAGATACTGAACCCTTCACACCCTTTTATTTCTTTGAGGTCTCCGTCCAAAAATGAAACGAAAAAAAACAAACAGCTGTAGGTCACATCCTCTACTGACACTTACGTCCATTCCAAAAATCGGGTGGCAGGGCAAGATGAAGCCAAGGTAGAAATCGATGACCTGCAGGGCTTTGTAGATGGAAGAGAGTGGTCCATTTCCTTCCACCACAAAAAACACCCAGTACCCCTGGGAGGAGAGAAAGAGGGAAGGCAAATTGTCATGGCTCCAGTCATTCATGCGCTTGTAATCAGGCGGTTGCTCTCAGGTGAAAAGCGAATTGAGAAGAAAGGGAGGATGGTCTATTACGCGGGCATAAAAAACAATATGTAAATTGACCACATGCGGTCTGGTGTCGTAATCACGGCTGCATTTACAAACCTCTGTCTTTTTCTTTTTTATTAACTTATGGTAATGTTGCACCTGTGCTTTTTTTTATTGTCTTGAATGAATCAAACATGAAAGTAACAAAGAAAGAGATGGGATTGAATACTGAAGAGGTGTCCAATTTAAGTCGCAGCCAACACCAAAAGAAATGAAGCTAATAAAGGGTATAGAAATGTAAAAAAAACTTGTACTCAAAGATAATTTGCATTGCTAATAGTGTAGTAACAGTATTGTGAATTTTTCATGTATTACCGGGGGGAGCTAAAAACCAAAAGCTTAAAAAGACAAACATGATCTAAGACGCAATTAACTCAATCAACCTAATGCAGATAATTGATAAAAAAAATATCAACAAAATTCAAAAAAACACTGATTCACATACCGTAACTTGGGAGACGATGAACAGTGCGGCCCAGCAGTGGATCTCAACCACCAGCGCGTAGACCTTATGTAGAAACACTTCCTCCCCCTGTGACGGTTGGCCCTCCGTGGGTCCGTCTTTACATTCAGGGAGCCCAACCTTTTTAGGGGCCCCGTCGCCTATTTTTTCAGTCTTTATGGGTTCATCTAGCCAGACGGGGTCCTCATCGGGCCTCAGGAAGATGGAATCCTCAGTGTGGGAACGAGTGGAGCTGCTCAGCCGGCGGGTCATGGTCCCCCTGTTGAATGAGCCTCCTTTAAGTTAAGTGTATTTGAAGGGTACAAGGCATCCAAGATTGGACTGTGACTGACTTATTTGTTGGCAGCGTAGGTAGCTCCTTCAGCTAGAGGCTGCTGCACCCACGGTGCAAGAAGGAGAAATCCTGGAGTCCTTTGTCCCATTAGCATTTGTTAGCACTGCTGCTAAGTTTCAACCTCAACTAAAGGGTATCTGACACCACTCTATATCTCAGGACTCATTTATCATTGCATTCTTAAAGGGGAACTACTATTTTTTTACAACCTCGACCTTATTTCTAGCATAAAATATGGTCATTTACTCACCCATATAACTTTTGTGTCATTTGCACTTGTTCAGGAGATAATTAGATCAGTGTATATCCATATACACATACTGCTTAGAGATAACAGCATCCAGGTCAGAAGACGTCATCCAGGGTCTGTAGGTCAATCTACAGACCCTGGATGATGTTAACAGGTAACTCTGGACTAAACGGTTAATAGCACTAGCGTATCATAACAAAATATTGGTGAAATGAACGAGTTTCGCGGCAGATATTCTTTAGCGGATGCGTCTTGGTGCCCTGTCACTCCCACTATATGGATATACGTTGATCTAAATATCTCCTGATCGAGTACAAATGACGCAAAAGTTATATGGGTGAGTAAACAACCATATTTTATGCCAGAAATATAGGTCCAGGTTGTAAAAAACAGTAGTTCCCCTTTCAGTGCAATACACATATCGGGCACATTCCACAGTAATTACACCGTTTCTGTGAAATATTTGTTTTTAAGAGAAAGATTCCTGTTGGAGTTTGTCATAATTAATGATATCCATGAATGACTAATATGTATATTCAGCCCCAACAACATTTTACACTTTTGGTTTCTCATCAAACTGTACTTAAGTTTGATACAGTGCCTTACTTACTCTGACATAGGTACTGTAACAACCAAATTTGTGTTTTCCATGCCTTGTGCACTCTCCGAAAACTTGACTTTATGATCATTTTCAAGCAGTTAAATACAGCGCATACTTTGACTGTTCATATAAACCCTTATGGTTAGTGTTTTATGGCTTTTACGACGTTTAAGATACGCCGCTAACATGCAGAAGTACTTTTGAGTTAACACGCTGACAATAAGAAGTCTTGCCGCACTGATCGTCAGTTCACTTACATGCTAGCTGTGTTCGTCGTGTGTTTCTAAATAAGCGTGTATATGGCAGAAAGGGCTGCGCTTATTCCACACGCCTGTTCAGATGTATAGCTAAGCAGCTTGGAGTGGCTCTCATCTCCGGATCCTCTTGTCTCCCTCCGATTGGACTCTATTGTGTGAATGTGTGTGTGTGTGTGTGTGTGAGTGTGTGTATATGTGTGTGTGTGTTTGAGAAAGAGAGAGAGAGAGGCTCTATTGTGGAGAGAGATGAGTCAGGGGTAGCGTGTTTACAGCCCTGTCCGTCACCTTGGCAACAGAGTGGCTCTCATCCCTCTCATCCGTCCTGAGCATTATCATCTACTGACAACACACACACACACACCTCTCTGAATCAGTCAGCAGTGTATTCAAAGCCCTTTTTACGCCTTGCACTTTTGTCCTTCAACCATTAATAAAGGTGTTTTGTACATTTGGCTGATTACCGCCACGTGGTTTGTGTGGATGTGTGAAAGCGGGGGCTTTGCTGGAGTGGCGGTGGTGCCGTGCCGTTTGCGCACATATCACTTTTGTCTGAATGTGTTGCTGATGGCTAAATTTGTCACGAGCGAGTTTGGAACAAGTTCTCATCAATGACTACCGAAGCGGCTAATCCGGTCGGCTCGCTGGGATCGTCAAAGAGCCATACAGCCCGGGTCACGTGACTCACCTATGAGAGATGGCAGGGAAGTGGCGAGGGAGTCAGATCACATGATCAGGTCAAATCCTGCGTCCTGTGGCAACCGGTGGCTGTCAGCCATAGTGAGGCAGAGTCACTTCTGAAGGACACAAGACGGCAGCCAATCATGCATCTCAAGGTTTCTCGGTTTGAAATGAGGGAAAACAGTCACAGATCATTTAAACACGAGCTCGGCTTTGCCCCTAAATTCTACAACAGAGACATCCCTGTGACAAATTCAACTGGTCACACTGAGACAAGGTTAGTAATCCAGTTTCCTCTAAAGATGGAGCAGAGTAGCACCCTTGTCAGCTCCCAGCTGTGCTTTCATGAGCGGAGGATGGTGATGTAAGGTGACACAGTAAACTGTCAATATTTCTTCCCCTCTCTCTCCTTCCTCCTAAGAGGCGGAGATGATTCAAGCCAGACTGAGCAGACACCCTCAGAAATACACTGTGATTGCTCCGGTCGAATCAGTATGCACGAAGTCAAGCCTTCGCTGCTCTCCTCTCCCCTCTGCCGTCTCCCCTCCTCTCCTTCTGTGCCGCTGGACCCTTTTGAACGAATGGGGGGGGTGAGCTCAGCGGAATATGAGACCACACCAGTAGTGGGAGATGAGTGTGTTGTGTGTGTGTGTGCAGGTGTTGGAACGGAGGGGAGTTGCTTTGAGTCCTTTTTGTTTCTCTCTTTGCTCGCTTGTGAAGGTGGTTTTGAAGTGATGACGCCAGTTAGCCCTGCTCGTAGCCATGGAAATGTGCATACATGCAATGTACACAGAGGTGTACACACACACACATGCAGACACACACAGGCGTAGACTGCGTTGTATAAGAGAAAGTTCAACGCGCTTCCATTTTTAAACAATAGGTGGACAGGTAGATGAGTGGATGGAGAGATGAATGGGAGGAAAAGCAACTCTTTTGTGTGTGTGTGTGTGTGTGAAGGTTGTCTGAAGCGGTGACGCAGTGAGGTTGGCGTTTTGGTAACTGTGGCAACCAACATACTGTAGCGTGCACACACACACTTTGGCAGACGCGAGAAATGAAAAACACAAACATACATCTGCAGTGGGAGAGAAAAAGGCCTCTCTTTGCTTTTATTCTTCTAGGTAAATGTTTTTTCGGTCGCTTGCTCTTGCTGCCGAGTTGGTGAAATTGCCTGGTGCATTTAACCGGAGCCATAGGCTGGAGTTACAAACACTGAGGTCATGAGTCCCCTCTGCTCTCAAATAAGTCTGAAACATCGCCAGTATTTAATTTTCCAGCAAAGCATATCTTCACTGACAGTACAGGAATTTTAAATATCTTTATAATTATAGGCGTAAAGGTAGTAAAATTTTAAATTTAGTAGTATATAAATCATAACGTGCAGTGTTACACACTGTCAAGCTTTTATACGTGTCCTGTCTTTTTAAATGTGGACAAAAACAAACCAAGGCTGCATCAAATTACCACATTCTCGCTGGTCTGTGAGTGATTTTATACCCATTTCCCTCCAAATTTAACTTTATTTAACAGGCGTATTTAATATCTTTTTAAGTTTTAAGCAAATTTCAGCGTTTTTTAACCATCACAGCAGTCGTTTATAATATAAATAGTGTGAATAAAGCTTCCTGTGTTAGCTGATGAATGAATATCAAAGCTGCTATTACAAATTGCGCAAAACTTGAAAAAACTGAAGTCTACTGATGGTCTACTGATGGTATGACGAGCAATGATTTCATGCTAAACTGGATTCAGATGAAACAAGTCCAACCTGACGGCTGATTCGGCCTCATACCTCACTGGAGGGTCCACTGTCCTTGCCTCCTTACAAACACCACCCCCTCAGTCTTCAAATAGAGTATGGGCATAGTGTTTCCATTGATCCGCGCCCATTCAAGAACCCACCATCCTCCTGAGCCTAAACCGAGCCGCACAATAAGCCTCTGTCCCAGGAGGACCACAGGACCAGGGATGACTGAGCGCTGCCAGCTGTGTTAAAGCTCTTTCCTGCAATCAGGAGCGAGGGGCATTAATATGGTAACAGCTGGCTCGTGCTTTAATGGATATCCCTGATGCTCCCGGTTTCTCTGGCTGGAAAACAAATGTGCCTAAATCTGCCTAAAGCTTTTCTGCTCTTTTTTGTTTCTTCAACTTATGGCTCGCTTTGTTCGACGTGATCCCGTTGTTAGGGAAAACAGGTATATGGTGCGGCGGCATTCACCGTTTCCAGGTGAATCAAAGTGAATGAAGAGTGAGTATTGAGCGTTTTGCTGAGGCGCTCATGTCGCAGAGAGAGGAGGTAAGAGGAAGCTGTTACTGAAAGTGATGATGGGGTGGTAACGTGAGATCAAGTCACGAGGGCCAAGACCTGTCTCATCAACCTTTCTCTGCCACACACACACAAACAGACGCGCGCACGGGAGAAAATCTTGATATTAACACACACATAAGCTGGCGGTGACCTTAAAATTAAATACCCGGCGAGCCTGCAGCTTCCTCCTGTACATCACAGAGACAGATAATCAATCAGCTCTATTGTTTACATAGACTCCTACAATCTCTCGCAGCGGCTCCGGGAGCATTTCAAAGAGAAATCTCATTAACGCAACGTATAAACTTGCAATTCAAGCCCAAGCTATACGGTATGAATAATTGAAATGTGCTGCATAGCGAATTGATTTACAGGCTGCCGGAGATAAATCTGGATTCCCGGTGACAAAGGATTGTGTTACATGATTACGCTGCATCAAAACACACAGTGCAGGAATGGCATTCTCTGGCAGTCATTCATACTAAGACAAAACACCATTCATATCACGTACATGGCTACGGTGAGCTGGAGCGACCACACAGTGCAGAGCTGGATGGATTAGTAATGAATCACCCAGGGAGGTGGACTGTTGCATCTCTCTCTCTCTCTTTCTGGTAACTCCCACATTGTCACATAGACATGATACAACACAGAGGAAATCTAGCTTTGAGCACTAATGAGAAAGGGGGGAGTGCAGGGGTGGATTACGCAGTTAGTAGTGGCATCAAAGAACCAACCTGTTGGCAGATGAGCAGTTTCAATAATCTCAAAAAGAAGAATAACACATGCACAGAAGGCACATCACACATCCCTACCTTTTCACAGCCGGGAAAGCACAGCAGCCACATAAACTGTGGGGGCTTTGCTGAGGAATTGGTATTCACCTCATGTCGCACACAGCCACGGAGGAGAGGAGGCGGGGTGAAGGGGGGGTGTAGAGGGAGAGTCAGGAGGAGAAGGTGGAGGAGGAGGAGGAGGAGGAGAGGAGGGCTGGAACACTCACCCACAGCCTCAAGTCTGGTTAGGATAAGTCCTCTTACCTGGCTGAGCCCGTCTTCACATCGCCATCTGCCGCTCTGCTCCCTCTGAGCCAAGGACCAGGAGCCAAACACCGAGAGCCACGCCAATCCCTTTACCGCTCCTCTCTGTCTGAGAGAAGAAGGAGTGTGTTTGCATGTAAGGAGGAGTCAGACCGACAGTGAGAGACAGACGGAGAGGGAGAGAGAGAGGAGGGGGGAGAGAGAGAGAGAGAGAGAGAGAGGGGGAGATGCAGAGGACGCGTGCGAGGTTAGGAAAAGGCAGAATGGACAAATGTTTGTCTGCGTGCGATAGAGAGATGGAGGTATAAAAGTCTGATGTTTTTTTTTTCTTCTTCTTCTTTTGTTTGTATTCTGGAGGAGAGAGAGAGAGAGAGGGAGAGAGAGAGATCCACAGGCGGCAGCTTCGTCTAGGTATATGCAGCAAGAGGCTGTACGGTAGCCTTGGCAACAGAGCCAGGATGAGGGAGAGCGAGTGAGCGAGGGAGCTGGAGAGAGAGAGAGAGAAATAGAGGGAGAGAGGCTGTGTGTGGATGCATGTGTTTATTAATCATATTGTGGGGACAGAAATCTGCTCATACAGTCACATCACGGGGACTCACCTCTAAAGGACGTCCCCCTGCAAGGTAAACCTTTAGATGTCCTACATTTAAATTACCGCCAACAATCACAATAAAAAAAAAAGCGTCAACAAACGCTTACACCAAATGTTCATCTGTGCTGTTGTCGTATAAATACCGCAAAATAAGAAATCATTTACACTTAGAGAAATGCCCGCACCTTTAGATAAAGATTAAACCATATCTGGTGACTCATTTGTTTTTAAAGATTTACAGCTTCGGTAGGCGTGAGTGAGTGAGTGAGTGAGTGAGTGAGTGAGTGAGTGAGTGAGTGAGTGAGTGAGTGAGTGAGTGAGTGAGTGAGTGAGTGAGTGAGTGAGTGAGTGAGTGAGTGAGTGAGTGAGTGAGTGAGTGAGTGAGTGAGTGAGTTTGGGGCTTTGTGCCATAAACAGCCTGGACAGAAAAATCAGAAAGTACTGAGACCCACATTGTTGTTATGTTCTTCTTTTTTTTTTTCTTCCGTAAAGTGATTCTGCGAAGAACAAATAGGTGACATCGGTGTCGTCCAAAGTGACAAAAACATGTTTGCGTGTGTGTGTGTGTGTAGTGGGGGGAGTCGGATCATAACACATCACTGAGCAGTGAACACCCCCCACTGTCACCTCCTCTGCTTCCAAGCTGTACGCTCTGCCGCCCACCTCTCTCACTCATCTCGATCAACACCCCCCCTCCCACCCCACCCCACACACACACTCATCATCACCCAGGTCTATTCTCCTTTTTCCGATCTCCATCGTTTTCCTCGCCCCGTGTCATCCCCTCTCTCTTCCTACCCCAATCTGCGTTGCTCTTTTTTTCCTCTCCCTCCTTAACCCTCCTGTCATTTCTTGCCTCTCCTCCTTTTAGTGTGTTGTGCTCTCTCTCTCTCACTCTGTCTCTACCTCTCTCTCTCTCTCCCTCCTTCCTGTCTTGCCATATGGTAGCCCTTCCATGTCAGCTCCCTGAACTCACCAGCAAAAAACAGCCACTACACGATCGACACAGATCCCGAGGAGCACAAACACTACGACTTCTTTTGTTTTCAAATTTAAATTCGCTTCGTTTGCAAAGCAAATTACAGCCCTGTCAGGAAACACAGGTTGGGAGTGTTTTAAATGCAAAGACACATTACTACAATACGCAACAAGCAAACACTATACTAATGTAAATTACTATATAGACAACCACCATTCAGGCATAACATTATGACCATCTTCCTAATATTGTGTAGGTCTCCAAAACAGTTGGGACTCATCAGAGAATGGGCATGGGCCTTCTGGGGGTGTCCTGTGGTGTCTGGCAACAGGATGCTGTTAGTGGAGGCACTTGATCAGTCTGGGGTCTAGTGAATTTAGAGGCCAGGTCAACACCTGTTCTTCATGTTTTTTGAGTTGCTCTGGTCTAGTTAGTTGCTACATCTCTAAGTAACATGACCACATGAATGCCAGGTCCAAAAGTTTCCCAGCAGAACATTGAACTGTGACAAGTTATTTATTTGTGTCATTTGATAGTTGTTGTAAAAAGCAATGGAGGCAACACTAAATCTCAGTCTGCCAAGAATATTTTTTTTAAAGGCAACAAAAACCGACTATAAAGAAAATGTGACCATTTATTCACCTTTAAAGCTACAACATATGTACAGTTTGTTACCCTCTTCTGGAAGTGGCAGTAATTTCACTGATACCTTGGTTGTGTATGTGCATGTGTATGTTTTCTTTAGGATGTTTTCATGTCAAATCCATCATCTACTTATACTTATGCGTACGTTGGTAGTTCTGCGTCACTAGTTAAGCGTCACAGACATTAGTTTGATTTGAGAGATCGGACTAGCAAAACGCATCGGACCACCAAAAACCAGACAAAACTAACAAAATTGCATATGAACACACCGCAGAGACTGCAGCACAATATTTGTGATTTGAAAAAAATAAAATAAAAATCTGCTTTCATTAGCAGGTGGCAGCGGTCTGTATTCGTAATGTGCAAGAGCTAGGGCTAACTGAAAGGCTAGGAAGCTAGGGCTAGGTAAAAGGCTAGGGAGCAAGGGCTAGCTGGGAGGCTAGGAAGCTAGAGCTAGGTGAAAGGCTAGAGAGCAAGGGCTAGCTGGGAGGCTGGAAGCTAGAGCTAGGTGAAAGGCTAGGGAGCTAGGGCTAGCTGGGAGGCTAGGATGCTATGGTTAGCTAGGCGGCTAGGAAGCTAGGGCTAGCTGGGAGGCTAGAGAGCTAGGGTTAGCTGGGCAGCTAGGAAGCTAGGAGGACGCGGCCTCTACTGAGTCATGCTGATCACTTGGTCTCCTCTTCATTCACTCTAAATCATATGTGTCAAACATACGTCCCAGGGGCCAAAACAGGCCCGCCAGAGCGTCTAATCTGGCCTGCGGGATGAATTTGCAAATTACAAAAATTATATTGAAGACATTAGATGCAATTTTTACAATAAAAGTAATTGCTATTCCTAGGGTTCACACAGATTTAATAAGAGTTGTGTGTGGACATAAAACAACACTGAGACCTAGACCAGTTACTAAATGTAAATTGTCAGTAGTGTGGCGCCCTTGACATCAAACTGAGCTATATGTGGCCCCTGAGCTAAAATGAGTTTGACACCCCTGCTCTAGATGATCACGATGTTGTAAAAATATTGGTGTGTTTGAGATAAAGATAACGAGAAAAGCCGTAGGCGTGTCCTTTCAGCTTGCTTTAGATTACTTCCTTCACTTCTGTTTCTCTCCTAGTTTACTGGTTCTTTAAGCTGAACAGTCAATCGGATATATGTCGCTCACCAAATTGTTCCACCGCCGTCCATTCAACATGTTGAATCAGCTGAAAAGCTGCTGAAAGGGCGCTCACACTTGGCCTAATACTGGAAAGTGTAGGTTCAGTGTGTCACATCCTTTTCTGATAATGTCAAACTAAGCTTTTTTTTTTATTTAGACTGTTATATTCAAGTCACTTTCTAAACTACATCTCATGTTACAGAACATACTTCATTTCTCTTTCCTTCTTCCCCCCTTTCTTATTTATGACCCTCTTCAGAGTCTTCTCCTCTCTGTCCGTGCACTCCCACACATCCCCCCCCCCCCCCCCCCCCCCCCGCTTCCAATCAACTAAATGAAGTCCTCTGTCCTTGCTTGTCTACTCAACCTTATTCCTCTTTATTTTTTATTTTTTTCACTGAGCATGGAGGCATCATCTAACCTAATTAATGATACAGGGAAAGAGGCTGATATCCAGTGGCCTTGAGCCATCTGCTTCTCTAGCTGCAGCACTCAAACATTAAACTGTTACATCACTTCCTCATTTTCTCTCACCGTGCGATGCCCATTGACACCACTTTCTTTTTTTTTTCAGAGGCCGTTTTGCTGAAATGTGTTACTTGAATTTCGAAGAGGAAGGCGACTTCCTGGAAAATAAGCTACAGTACATTTATTAAATGATATCAGTATCGGGAAAAAAATAGTCGTGAAAACTGAAGATATCTTAAGACTGTGTGAAACGTAGGCTGGAGAAGCATTCCTGTGGTAACAAATGGAGGCATCTAGTGGCCCGAGTGACTCACTGCTGGTTTCTTCGTGTCTCCTGCTGGGTCTGCCTCATTAATACACGCCTCTGGAACATTTATCCAAGTGATATTTTGTGTGGTGTTGTAACAAGATAATTGGGCTTAAAGCCTTCCTGTCTGTTACCAAACTGATGCCAATCTCAGATTTGACTGTGACTCATCGTGTCGCATCCAGAGGAAGGCGGCAGCTTCCAGGCTGCCTATCTGGAGCTGTCAAATGCAGCCTAACGCAGCAGACATGCGGGCTAATCTTGCGGCACATTTGCATTGGAGGGAATCAGGGAGCTGTGTGGTGTTCATCTGATGACCGCAGACTTTTTTCTTCTTTTTTCCTGCAGACACACAGATCTGTGGGGAAGAATGAAGCACGCCGAGTATATTCAGCCGTTAGCTCCAGCAAATGAGGAGAATATATAACGGCTACAGTGACAACACTGCTCCCTACGCCGTGCCAAAACCTCAATATTTGAAAGTTAAAAAATAAGGAGCTAATTATAGCTGACCTTTGCATTATTCTGTTGATTTTACTAACCGAGATCGGTTTACTCATGTGGTCACGGGAAGTGCAAATGAAATAGCTGGACAGTGTTGTTGCTCGGGAGGGGCCCTAATCCCTTGTGACTAAACATTATTACTGGGAATAGATGTTTTAAATGGGACACGAAAAACAGATGGAGAAGCAGAAATTTGGGATACAGCTCAAACAATGTGGGGACTAAAGGTCAGAATTTAGTGCAGCTCAGAGGCGTTAAACTGCAGCGGTACCTCCCGACCAAGTTGATGATCCCGCTGTGTGCTCCTGCAGTCTGGTTGGAGGCCCTCCAGCTAATATGTGATGCAGCTATTAGCTGAAGGTCTGATTCTCATTGACAGTTTTGAAATATTTCTCACATGACGGATCTTTTACTGTTGATGCAGAGTTATCCAGTAACGCTTCGCTTTGCTGGCACATAATTGCTGATTTACTGCTTTTGGTAACCAGAGTCCTAGTTAAACTGTTACCATTAAAAGTAAATAATATAGTTTAGGGGACTTTACCCGGAAGAATTTATTTAGTTTCTTTTTTCTTTCCTTCAGCTCTTCACCCAGAATAACAGTAAGCAATCAGAAAACACCTCCTCCCAGTTCCTGTGTTTCTCTGCAACACATTTTAACACATCTTTACCGCCCTTATCAAAGATGTGAACATGACAGGGGCAACATATGCAACTTTACATTCACTGAAATTATGCAGCTTGTACTTTTGTATTTGTTCAGGAAACATCAGCTATAAGTAGAGGAAATTGAAATGCCATGGAAAGATTTTATGATTAAGTGTTAAATTTTGCCTGCAAGGCCGGGGGTTGCAAACTGTGCAGGATTTATTTTATGGTAACTGCGCGCATGTGGCAGCAACGTGGAGACCTGAAGACGCAGATAAATCAAATGTCTTTAAAAGTTTCTGCAGACATCATGCGTCTCCAGTGCATCGACGCCCTCGCCGTCATGGCAGCCACACCTTCGCTGGCGGTGACCTCTTTTCGACGTTGCAAAACTTCCAATGGGGCGTCTTCGAGCGCTAGATTAGGAGTCCCTGTTTACGCCACTGTTCAAATCTAAACAGCAGGCCCTGGACAGCGGAGATGTGAACCTACATGTTTGCGGGTCATAGCAGCAATTACGATCATTTGGCCAACATAAACAAACAAATGAGAGTCATGCAGATGGAGAGATGAAGAACGCAGCTACATGCCTTTCATAAGACAGTGAAAACAGAGGGACTTTGATCCACGCTAATGCCATGCATGTAAATGAATTAAAGGACATTTAGTTGAGTTAGTTTAGCTCCATAAAAAAACAAAAAAAAAACAAGGAGAGGGAGTGGGTTGTAGTGTGTGTGGGAGTGGGGGAGGGGAGTACAGAAATAGGCACAGATATATCAGGTGCGAGGTCACTGATGGGGCAAACACAAAAAAAGAAAAGTCTGATGCGCCGTTTGAAAAGAACTGAGATAAACTTTGAGAAGTTTTCTTTTTAATGCGACGCATAAAACTTGGATGTTTCTGCTCACTGGGGACAACCTGACCTGAGCAGTTTATACCGGAGCAGCAGATAACATGTGTTTACACAGATATGGCATAACATTATGACCACCTTCCTAACATTGTGTGGACATGGGTCTTCTGAGGGTGTCCTGTGGTGTCTGGCAACAAAATGCTGTTAGTGTGGGGCCTTCAAGTCCTATGGGCCTGAGGGGAGGGGGCCTCTGTGGTTCATCCCACAGATACTTGATCAGTTTGGGATCTAGGGAATTTGAAGGCCAGATAGTTCTGGGTTTCATGAGGTCACCACACAGGAAATAAAAAAAAAAAGAATAGACACAGGGCCTGCTACTTCAACGAGCATGACGAGCATTTTGCACGTAGCAGAGGCGTCTCTCTCTCACGGCTTCTCATAAACCTCACAGTGAGGATCCTGTCAGTCATGACCTATTGATTATGATAAAAAAAAAACAGAGTGCGGCTCCCTCCCTCCTCCCTCCTCCCTCCCTGCCTACTTAAAGCCAGTGACAAGTGTACATTTTTCTTTGTTTGCTACTCTGTCAGAGGGCAGATTAGAGGGCAGAGTGGTTTCAAGAGAGAGAAGTAAAGCCACGCAGAAAGGAGGAAATAAAGTCGCTGTCTACTTTAACATTGTGTGATGCACACAGCATTATGAGGCTACAAGGTGTTGAAGCTAAGAGGAGGAGCAAGAAGGAACGGTGGACAGTGTATGCACCGTGCATTAGGGGTTGTACAGACTACTGGACTAGTGACTTTGACGACTTCACTGCTGTATCATGGCACTGATGATGTGAAAATAACGACGTTGACGCCTCAGAGCAGACAGTTCGAACTGCCAAGTCAGTTAAGAATCTCACTAAACACCCTGTGGTAACAGTGGGAAGGAGGCTGCACATCAGCTATTTTCGTTTTAGACATTTAGCTGCTGTACATGAAGACGACAGAGCCGTGCTAGCTCGTCTAACAACAGGCTGTGGAGTACTATTAAATGCTCTTGAGTTGCAGCCTGTTTTTATACAGGCTATGCATATTGCATCTGTAGCGCATTCAGGAGAGGAATATAGATTTCATTCTTGCAAAGCCTTGCTTACTGCTGTGTTTTTATTAGTGATGTAACCAGCGACTAGTCGGTGTCGACTTCCGTCACATGCTGTAATAGTCGACTTTAATAATTCTGAAGTCGTGCAGCGCTCACGTAGCACTGGTAACCCAATCACTCAGCCAAAGTTCACTATTGACCAACATAATCAGTCACCTCCTCACTGTCGCTAATCACCTGCAGACTGTCCCACCTGGTATCCAACCCCGTTCCCTTGTCTGAAATGAATCCAGCTTCATTAAGACACACATACGCAAACTCCTTCACCATAAACCAACTGGAAGCAGGAAACTGGACCTTTCTTTCCTCGTTCGCGCCTTGGATCGGTGAGTCAAATCTCATCTTAAACAAGTCTGGAAGCTGTTTCGTATCACAGCTAATTGATGCTAATGCTAACATGCCTCCACCACGCCCTTTGTATTTCTGGATACGTTGAAGTACCGCTGCTGTAAAACAAACATCTGACTAAGCATCTAAACATCTTTCCATGTAAATGTACACTCATCATATCTGATGAGTTTACATTTACATGGAAAGACTGGTGATGATGCCTGCTTGCTAAACAAGTCAGGCTTTTATGGAGAGAATTTGGATGGATGGGGATTTACCCATGTACCCACCCCACCCATTGGCAGGCCTCAAGCCAAACAGCTTCATGGTGTGGTAAGATTTGCTCACTTGCTTTTTCATTCAATTATTCATCTTATGCTGCTGGAGCCTATCCCAGCATCGTCATCGGGTGAGAGGCGGGGTACAGCCTGGACAGGTCGCCAGACTATCGCAAGACTAACGCAGAGAGACAGACAACCATTCACACTCACATTCACACCACTTAACCAATTAAACTAATGAGCATGTCTTTTGACAGCGGGAGAAAGCTGGAGTGCCCTTACTTGCTGGAATAACCTGATTAGCACACAGCTAGCAACATTCACTTCTCACGACTTAAATGAACAAAGAACTGCCATTGATTAATTGACATTACACATGAAACTACGTCACTTTAAATTGGTTGAAGTGAAACTGCTTTGGTGTCCTGTGCTGTTGATTTAACTGAAATGTTTAATGTTTGCTTTTGGTGACTAATACACTTTGAACTTAAAGGTGCACTGAAAGAAACTATATTGTCCTGTGTTATCCTAATAGTTACATATCAATGCGTGAACTGAAAGGCTCAGAGTTTGATTTCACTTCATTTTGTTAAGGATTTTGAGACTAATTGTTCTATTAAGGAAGCACCGGATTGTATAGCTTTTAAAGAACATTTGAACAACAGGAGGCTAGCATCCACAAAGAACTCATTGGGTTTTTCAATCACTATCCCTTTGGAGAAAGAAAATATTATCTGGCAGCAGATTGTTGGCTTGTTCTGTGTCTTTAATTCCGTTCAGGTCTAGGTCAACCTTCAGTGATCATCCATACTTTTGATATAATTATGATATCGTCACACAGTTCTCTCAGGAGAGGTTCACCCTCCCTGTTATTTTGAGCTGTGAAAAAACCTGGAACCAGGAATCACTTCTTCACATTCTTCTCCAGTCTGAGTGTTTTTGGCTGACGGCCAGTGTATATAACCATTTTGTCCTAATTAGGAAATTCCTCCATTGTCTTCATTATTTGGCCTGGAACTTGAACTGCCTTGGTTTCTTTCCTGCTTATATCTTTCAAGTGGAGCAACAATTCAAAGGATCGCCTTTTTTTTCGAACTGACATTTGAACTCGAACCGTTTTCTGCTTCTTTGTCTGTTGTTCTTTGAAGCTCTGCCCAAAGAAGAAGATGATCAAATATGAAGTCAGTCATCATAGACACCACCTAATGTAATGGGGATGCTTTCATTTTCTTTTCTAAAAATGTGAGTTTCATCAAACCTAGAAACGGAATAAAATTTCCATAGATATGTGTCTGATTTGTGTTATGTTTTGCTCTTATTTGTTATTATTTGGGCATAAGGGCAGTCTTTGACATGCTGCCTACAGGAATAGAAAGATCAGCTGCCTTGATTTGCATTGGCTTTGCATTATGAGACTAAATTGCACCTCTGTAGTATCTGTGTTTGCACTTCACATTGTGGGCTTGCGGGAGGGAGACATATAAACATGACAATCGCAGTAAATATCTTTTTTAAATAAGAGCCATAAAACTTTACCGTTCCACGGCTGACTGACCTTACCGACCTTACTGATTCAACATTTGCCATTATCTCTTGCGTTGTATGAAGGGTAAGCAATGTCATTTAGGTCAGCATTGAATATATCTATAAATGAATATGTCTCCGAGCAAAAATTGAAATTAGAAAATTTTAATAACCCACACAAAACTTCCTTTTCTGATGACATGTTTACTTCACAGCTCTGTCTGGTTCCATTTTTCAACTTCAAATTAATGCAGTGTGGTTATTTCACAGGTTCAGACCAAATAAACCATTTATAAACCAGTTATCTTCAGAGGCAGCTGAAGTCACAAAAAAAAGGAAGCTAGCACGAGAAGAAAAGCAATGGGGGCAGCGTGGAAGACATCAGTGGGCTCAGGGGCGACGTGCCGACATTAGCATTTAGCTTAAACGCCTGCGAGTGGAGCATCGGATGGCTGGATACTGTTCTTGTGTTTCACATGTACACAATAAATAATTAAAATGCCCTTTGTTTCTTTATTTTGCACCAGCTCTGACCAATAAACCTTCCACAAAATGAAGACAGGTCATGGTTAAAGAGATATTAGTCACCACTAGTAACCTTCAACTTAGATTGGACTTATTCCAACTACTATTTTATCTTCATTTCTATATTGAGGAATCTGGAGCTGTCTGGATGAGAGAGTCTTTGTCTCTCTGTCTCCTGCCACCAAGTCAGAGTACTCAGAGAGTACAGAGAACTCATCTTAATAAATTCCCAACTGCAACTTGGAAAAATCTGGCGCAAAACAAGCAAAGCGCCTCGATTTTAGTCACAGCTGATCAGGCCGTACTCGGCGTTCTTCTCAAAATGGCAGCTGGTCGCGTTTTTAATAGCGGATGGAGCTATCGCCTACCAGGAAGTGGTTAACCCTCATCAATCAAGAGTTGTTATTCCATGACTCCAAAGGGCCATTCATTTGGGGATATAAATGACCGTGTAAATAGTTATGATGTTTACTCTCAGGACTCTTATTTTAACTGTTCCAGAGTTTGCATGAAAATAGACAAAGACCTTTTATTTAAGCTGCAGCATTTGCAAGATTTGGTTCCTCTTCATGAGCTGAAATCACTCGTCTCTCTGTCTGCCTCCCCCAAAAATAGGTGTCAAGGTTTTTACGGCTAAGTAGGCTACAACCTGATGTAACTGGTCCGCACTCATTATGCTATACAAAGTGCTTCACACTGTCTGTCCTTCACACAAAGACACCTGAGTTGGAAGCTGCCATGCAAAGTGCTCGCCTGCCATCTGGTTCAACATCACGTTCAGCGTTTTGACCAAGAAGAATTTGCCTGGCCTTGGGTTGGTGAGGGGAAGCGTCATTACTGCGACCCTGTGACTGGTGGACAGTCCGCTCCGCTGAGTCGCCCAATGCTGAGTCATCGCTTGTAGTCATTTTAATTGGTTTTATTGTGCCCACATTCTTACTGGGGTCGTTGTAAGGTTGTTTCATAGCGTGTGATTTACATGACTGTATGAAAATTTAATTTATGACTCACCTGCAGTGTTTTACTCTAAATGTGTGATGGAAACTCATCCGTGTCTAAGTGCAACAGCACATTAACCATCGCCCAAGTAGAAGAAAATGAGGGGAGAGGAGGAAACAAGAGAGGTAGAGAGAGAGAAATATCAGCGTGGAGAGGCTCTTTATTGAGAATAAAATGCCACCGCGACGAGTGGATTTCTGGACGAGGATGAGGAGGGGATGCTTCCACGCGAGCCTGCATAACTAATTCTACCAGTTTAATAAATGACACACAAAAGAGGAAAGCGGTAGCGTTTCAAACACATGTGCTAAACTTTACAACCTACCCTTCTAAAGCTTCTAAGACACAATGTGTTGATTTTCAAACAAGTCATGTCGAGCGTGAAGTGCAGCAGAGGCAAGCAGAAAAGATGTTGATTGCTGAAATGTAACGTGAACCAACACATTGTTCCTACGGTTCATTCAGTGTGGCTTGTGAAGATTAACAGATGTGTGCGTGTTTGTGAGATAACACGACATTCCTTCTGTCCATTTGCCTGAACGCTATCAGCATAATCTCCCACATTAAAATACTAGATCTGCTGATAATGGAGAGGTGCAGGAGGCAAACAGGCAGCATATGGCATTGAAGGAAGCACAAATGGAAAGGGAGACCTGCAGAAAGAAAGTGTAAGAGAGAGAGAGGGGGGGGATTGTTGCAAGCTGCAACAATCCCCGGAGGATTACATAACATTTCCTTGGGAATGGCGGGTCATAGTGACCAGTTCATATCATCTCCATCTCCATTAGCCGTCATCAGCAGGCCTCTTGTAACAGCCATTGTGAGGCTGCCTGTCAGAACGCAGCGGCAGCGGCAGCTTCAGCATCCAGTGTACTATTTAAAGGTCAGAAAAAAATCACCCACTCAACGCGTCACATCACTGGCGACGCAAGTTTTAAGGGGTGTTAATTTTGCATGAACACACTGCAGCAATTCGCAGCTTAATAATATGCTCTGATACTTTAAAGGCACGGTTGAATGTAATGTGTAAAAAGTGCACAAGTAAGTAATAGGGCACCGGAGAAGTGGCTTTTGAGCATGAGACAGGCCGCCCCAGCACATAGCAATGACACTCCTTGGTGGAAGCAGCCATCCCAGCAGGATGCTTTAGGAACAGCACAAGGTGTTGACCTGGCCTCCAAATTCACTAGATCCCAAACTGAACCAGTATCTGTGGGATGATCCACCGAGGCCCCTCAACCCATAGGACCCAAAGGCCCCACACTAACAAAATCCCATTGCCAGACACCACTGGATGCCATCAGAAGGCCCATTCTCTGATGAGTCACAGATGTTTTGGAGGCACAAGGGAGACCTACACAATATTAGGTCATAATCTTATGCCTAATTGGTGTATTTCCATGCCCTTAACCATATAGTCCGCCGGAGAGATTTGATTGGTCCGACAGATCTTTGCTGTAGCATAATCAGGTCTCACCGGAGAGGTTCCAGATCAACTTTCAGCCACAAAAAACGTCTACGTGGTGAAGTGTGTACACTTCTCAGCTAGTACAAAGCTAGTCCAGTTCCAGAATAGCAATTGAACTGCAACACCAACAACAACAACAAGGTTTCTGGCTAACTGGTCTCGATCTCGGTCTCTGTTGAGGATTAGCTCTCAAATATTCATAAAGAAAACACCGGACTCAAGGTAGTCGCACTAACTGAACGTCGAAGGCCTTGTGGTTATTGTTCAGAGCTTATAACTGCTACGTTTCCACCAGAACTGAGAACAGAACGGGTGAGCCGGGGTTGAACTCAATCGACTTGTTTTCCATTCGTTACACAACGCTTCCCATCTCTTTTCATGCGCCCGTGTCCAAATGCGTTCGATGGCGCGTCTGTGTCGCATCCACAAGCCCCATTATCGCTGGTGT
The DNA here is from genome assembly GCA_005024645.1 of Planiliza haematocheilus. Taxonomy (NCBI): domain Eukaryota; kingdom Metazoa; phylum Chordata; class Actinopteri; order Mugiliformes; family Mugilidae; genus Planiliza; species Planiliza haematocheilus. Next base: position 7,771,439 of record SRSE01001415.1, on the reverse strand, counting down.
TAAACCAATGCAAACAAACACAGGTCAGTTATCAAATGCTTTTCACTAATGTGGTTAATTATTTAATGGGAGTCATTTTTTTTTTCCTCTAAAAAATAAAAAACTTACACACCCACACAGACTGAACGCATAAAAAAAACACGCAAAAACGTTTGTTGAGACAAACCCGTCTCGATGAAAAATGATATACAGTTACACAATCACGCTCACACACGCCATTCAGCGCCGTAGCTCAGCTAAATGTCTCCATGAACGCTCGTACTCGGCGTAAAGAATATCAAGTGGCTCGGCTCCGACGTTTGAGTGGGAGAACGGTGAACACTTGACGATCTGCCGCGGCCACAAAGAGCGCAGATATTAATTTAAAATGCTCTCAGCAGCCCGTGTTATGTCTGTGCCTGCTGTTTTGAACGGTTAAGCACGGGGAAACGGATTAACGAATTTGCATCCGGCGAGCCTTTCCAGCGTACCTGTATGTTTTGCCTTTTTTTATGCAAACCGGCTGCCTGACTGCAACTTCTGGCTGGTCAGGTTTCTCCAAAAAAAAGTGGCTGCCTCACACGCACCACAGCTGGTTGATTGATTGATTGATTGGGCAATAAACCAATCATATCAGATCTGAGGGCGGGTTAATTCACGTGGCTATGTGGCACATCTTCCACACCAGTGACGGGAAACATTTTCAGTCGGCCGAGGAAGAGCTGAAACAGGAAGTCATCAAAGCATGTCACTCCAAAAATCATACTGTAGCTGACGTCCGGGTATACATGCATGCAACTGTGACTGTTAATAAATGATTCCTCTGTCTTTAGAAAACCTTACATGAACAGAAAGATGTTCTTCTTTCCGTTTTGGGGCGGGGTGGTGCAGAACAAGCCAGGAACTCGCCACAGTCGGTGAACCGCATGAACCGGCTCGCAGGCATCTCCTCGGGCCTCCTGACACAAAAAGATAAATAATAACACAACTTTAATCACAATAGGTCATCGGCTGTAAAAGTAATAAATGGTTTGATTGACAGTGAAGCCGTTCGTCAGCTTCTTGTAGATTTCTTTCGCTTCTCACAGCTGGCTGGTGATCCTCCGGAAACGTGTCTCACTTTACAAATGTTTCTCTTGTCTCTGACATGAAAAGGCTCATCACATGAGGAGAGCATGACATCCCTCTGACTGAAGTCACCTCTCATGCTAAAGATAACTCTCTGCTCATGTCACTTGCTGCCTGGTAGCAGGGAAACTACAGCCAGGGACTTTGGGAAAAACTCCCCCCCCCCAAAAAATAAAAAAAAATCAACAAAACATTTGCTTTGGCAACCAGGCCTTGAGTGGTGTTAGCAGAGGGACCCCCACGGACGCATTCCTTCACCCTGCGCGGCCGGGTTTGAGAATGTGGGACGACTTGTTTTAATTTCTTCGAGGAAGGCGGCCCCCTTCCTCGAAGTCTACGGGACACACGGACCGGAGAGTGAAGACGGGAGGACTGCGCTGATGATGAGAGGAGGAGTGGCAGACTTTTACCAACTTCCCCAAGTGACGCGCCCGGCCGTCCTCCCTCCGTCCCTCCCTCCCTCCGCGAGAAAAAAAAGTTTCCCCAGTCTCAGTTTTTTTTTTTTTTTAAAGTTCTCCCGATGCAGAGACGGTTTGACGGTTTAAGTGAGAGAAACAGCTGATAAAGTTTTCACAGAAGTTTGGACATGAAAGCGCGCAACGGGTAGAAAGAGGCACTTGAATCTTTTTTTTTCTTACTTTGGTCCAAGCGTGCGGCATCATGACGCTGCGCTTCGGCGCCTTCGTGGGGGCTCTTCTGGTCTTCAGCGCTCTCCTCAAGGTAGAAATCAACTTTAACTCACTTATATTTGACACACACGGCTACGATCAACCATACCGCATTGCTATTTTCACTTTTCAAACGTTTATGTCAGTGATGCAGGTCAGATACTATCACCTGCACCTGTTGCGCAGGTAGCTGCTGTTGTAATTGTGGTCAGGAGGAGCTGGTTTCAGCGCTTCTCGCTTTTTTTTGTTTAGAGTTTATGAGAAAATGTGAAGCAGTTTCATCCTGGTTGTCAGCAAAGAAGACGAGGCGGCTCAGATGAGTCCCCTGTTAGACGAACAATGCTCCTTTGAGAGGTTTAATTGGATTCAGATTTTATGTCAGCAGGTAATTAATAGGGCGACCTTCAGCTTTGACAGATGTGACAATGCTCTGGTGTTTATTGGAAGGAGTGGAGAGAATATGTTTGATCCAACCTGGTTTCATATCTTTGTAATCTTTGTATTAATATAAGACAGTTTTTTAAAAGAAAAATCAGACTTTTGTTCCAGGTTGCACAAGTTATCTGACGTGAAATTATTATTATTTATTTTTTAAAATGCCTCTGGATAGAGATTAGATAAGAGATAGGCTGTGGCATCCAGCTGCCTCAGACCCACCTGTCCTTGCCTCACTGGTCTATCTGGTGAGAGAGGGAGAGAGAGAGAGAAAGAAAGGGTGAGAGAGGTTGAGAATGGCATGTGAGGATGTGTGTGGCCAACACAAAGGGGTCAGGAATGGAATGAGGTCCGGCTCAGTGTCCCCCGTACCTCCTGCAGCCACAAGGCTTCACACCAGTGACTTGAGAAGACGCTGATCGCATCTAGTGTGCATGCCTCACATAGTCGTCCTTCATTGTGGGAAAAGGTGTTCCCACTCCACAAAGCGGCCGGCGCACCGGGCTGTACCTGTGCTCGCTCTTGTTCAGCATTTAGAACCTGTTCACCTCCCAACGCAGAACTTTTTTAAATGCAACGCAAGGTTAATGTAGGAGCTGATGATCAACTGCAGCCATGCAAACTAAATAAACAAACAAACGAAAAAACACTTTCACTTGCAGGACAGATTTAGGCGTGATGGTTTTGTACCATAGAGCTGCTAAGTGAGAAAGTTTTGGGTGGATGTCTAATTTTATTAACTGTGTGTGAAATGTGTGACTTTCAGAGCGGAGACAGCGTCTCAGTCACTGGGGGCTCATATTTAAATCACACCTTATCCAGAATGTCAGCATAGCATCTGACCAAAGGAGAACATGCTTAATGTTTTTAATTCTTTCATAACATTCAAATGAGATTAATGATTTATTTATGTACAGGACCTTATCTGACCTTATTTGGCAACCCAACCTGGCAACCCATTAGTTGCACAGGGTACAATGACTCATGGACTCAGTATTCAGTTCTCCATTCCTTTTTCCCTATAGTCAAATGGCAAACACATCTTGTTAAAGGCGGCAGATCTGGCGCTCAAAGTTAGAAATTAGAGTAGATTTATTGTATTTGTTTGATCTGAAATGAAACTGCCAAAACAATCACATTCAATATATCATAAAATATCATAAAATTCAATTAATATTTGTTATTTATTTGACAATGAAGCAAATTTTCTTCAAAAAAAAAGAAAAGGCTTCAAAAATATTAATTTGAGAAAATATTCATGTGGTTTGCATGTTCTCCCTGTTTCTGCGTGGGTACACCCCTCAAAGACATGCTGGTTAGGTTAACTGGTGATTCTAAATTGGCAGTAGGTGCGCATATGAGTGTGAATTGTTGTCTGTCTGTGTGTTAGCCCTCCGATAGACAGGCGACCTGTCCAGGGCGTACCCTGCCTCAGCTGAGATAGGCTCCAGCACCTCCCGAGACCCTTTGACCGGTCAAGCGGTTACAGAAGATGACTGACGAATGAAAATATTCATGATTAGGACCAAGATATGCAGTCAGAAAGCCCCAGAATATAAAAATATATACAAGTTTTTGAATGTAGTCATTTATTGTCTTCACAGTGAAATGCACAGAAATGTCATAGTGTGATAGTTATTTTCAAAGGGAAGTAACATGCAGTGGCCCATTAATCTAGTCAGTTTCGATGAAGAATGCAGATGCAAATGAGAGCGTGACAAATCAACAAAACAAAACGCAGTTGGTTTTTCAGTGCTGCGGACATGTTTAAAACTTTGTGCTTCAGCGTTTAAGGGATTTGTCATAATTGTAATAATGAGAATATAGTGTTGTTTCTTTACAGTTGAGAGACACAACATCCAGAGGTGGGATCCCTCGTTTTCACTTCTCAGAATCCAGTAAAAATTTTAAATCGTAGGTCGACGTGGTCATGAGAAGCTTTAAGAGAACTTTTTTTTTGTGGTCAGATATTATCAGTGTTGATGATGAGTGGCACAATAACACCAAAAGTTCAAACGGTGGAAAAAAAACATACTGGTGGTTCTTCTCTTTTTCTTTATTCATTGTTCTCATTGTTCACGCTGGTCTCTGCTTGTTGCCTTCTCGGCTATTTTCTATCAGCCGTTTGCGTACTTTTATAATCTCTTCAAACGTCCTCGCAGCTTTCTCCTCAACACGCTTCGTATAGGTTTGAGGGTCAGTCGCAACACAGGCGTCTGGAGAAACCTTCTACGAAAATACGTCCCACGTTTTTTCAGTAATCGTATGGATTTTTCTCTTTAGACTCCAGATGCTACGTTTATTTTGAAACAGTCGGCTAAAAGAATTGAAGAAATAAGAGTTAAAGCAGAAAAAGGGGAAACATTATGCTTCCCCGAATGGAATCTATTTTGCATAAAATGACACTTTCCATACATGTACAGTAATTAACATTTCCACCTACAGGAACTGTGGCCGTTCCTATAAATTGTTCAGTTTTGTAAGCATCTTGGCCCAAAAACAATGAAATATGTTCATTTTACATTTGTGTAACTGTGTAAAGAATGATACTACGATAGGCTGACTGAACAAAATACAATTTTAAAGCTCAGAGCTGCGTATCCCTCCTCTAGAATATGCTGCGCCTGATGTTTGAGGCCGATTTCAGCATGGTAGAAAGCTGGCTGTGTCTTTCTCAGTGCGGTTCTGTATTTCTCTGAGACACTTTCATATCATAATTTACAAAGAAATATTTAGACTTAGATGAACTTTATTCATCCACAAGATAAATTGCTTGGTCACAGTAGCTCAGTTGCACACAAGAAAATCACTAGTAAAAAGTAAAATATGTGAAGATAGCTAAAAAAATAGAAATAATATAAGTAAAAATGTAGTCAAATAAAATAACATAAGCAAAAATGTACAAATTTTCCATATGTACATTTGTATAAATGTAAAATCAACATATTTCATTTAGTAAGCCAAGCTGCTTACTCAATTGAACAAGTTCACGTAGGTGGAAATGCTATTTACATGTACAGAAAGTGTCACTTTATGCAAAACAGATTCCATTCGGGGGAAGCGTAAGTTTCCCCTTTTTCTGCTTTAACTCAAATGTTTCAAAATAAACTCAAGAGTCTAAAGAGAAAAATCTATATGATGACCAGAAAAACGTGGGTCGCATTTTCGTAGAAGGTTGTCGTAGCTGAATCGTTCTGGTATTAAGTTATGATCTCATCCTCCCTGACTTGTTTCCGTGACGTAAGAGGGTCCATCTTTCTCCAGAAGCTTGAGTTGTGTCAGACTCTCAAACCTATGTGATGCCAGCTGAGAAGAAAGCTACGAGGATGTTTGAAAAGATTCTAAAAGTCTGCGAAAGGCTTGAAGACAAGTGCCGAGAAGGCTAGGCGCTTTAGTTTCTAATTTCCTTATAAAAGATGCACAGATATGATTTCTGTCTGCAAAAACAAAGCTAAAACAAAGGCATCTGGACTCGTTGGAGTTTCAGAATGACTGGTTTAGGCTTTTAATTACACAATGCTCACCTACAATTAGAGGAAGTCATTCAGACTAACCTGGGTGGTGTTTTTTTTATCGTGTCTGGACACCACTCTCACTGGTCGCCTTTGTTTTAGCTTTATGTTTTGACCTCCTGTGACCTGGACAACTGAGAAACTTCCAGCATTTGCTCCAAAAAGTTGTTTTTTACATCTGCGTTCAAGTAAATTACTCTCGTTCCTCAACCTTTGTCCTTCACATGCATTTTAATTTGAAGACTGAAACCCGTATAAGACCAGGGTATGAAAACAGTTTGTTGATTGATTTTCTCTTTGCCACTCAATCTATCACGTTTGCAGACCTTTAAGTTTGATCCATAAAAAAAAATTAAACTGAAAATCTCTATATTAAACAGAATGGCTGTCTTAATATCTAATGAATTCAGTCTTTTAACATGGCCTCTCAGATCTCTTCTGGTTGATATGACACGTGTATTCACTGCTGGGCTTCCGTGTCATTTATCTGAACATTACACAAAACACAGGATACTACTTGGAAATGGGATTAAAAAAAAACAAAACAAACAAGGACATAAATTTAAATTTAGACCAGAAAAAAAAACACAAAGTATGATTTGTTAAGTGCAGGGCGGTACGTGTAAAGTCCCAGCCTGACACTCACCCATTAATGACCCAGGAAAAGTACAACACTTTGCATGAGTTTATCATGGTATGGAGCTTATTCTCTGTTCCCATGCGCTGCCTCCTTGCAGCTTGTACAAATGAGAGAACGGCTACGTTGCTATCAGTGGGAAATATCTTGGAACAAGGAAATGTGACGTTTTCTAACACTTGAAAGAACTGGCCCGTCTGTGGCCCGCGGACGCTCCGTAGAGAAGCGCTCTCTTTCTGCCAGTGCCTTGAACTTTTAAAATATACGACGTGGATGAGGGGCCGATGACGCGTGACGCCGTGACGATGACATCCGACGAGTTCCTCTCTCTAAATGTATTCTTCTTGCTTTATCCAGATTAGAAAGCACAAGACTTCTAGTGTCTGGCATCCCATTATTGTTCTGAAGTCCAAAAGTCACAAATCAAGTCCCCCTTTGTGAAATGATGCACCCTCCGCCCACTCTCAGTCCCTGTCGACTGCGCCAGTACAGTCCAGTTTCAATTTAACATCCCCCTAACCGTGCGGCCTTTCGGTCCGGGCTTCTAGTGGAAGCTCAGCATGTTCTAGATGAATTACAAAGAGTCACAGTTCCCCAGTCCATGTAAATGAGACACAGGCTCCTCTCCCAGCCTGAAAGGCCTTATTGTCAGCAGATAGCTATCATTTTATCAGTGGCCTCTGAGCGACTTATAGCCACACATAGGCTGTAGTGGAAAGAAGAAGTTATTATTTTCCTCCTGTGTTGTCGGGCTTCCTAAAATTCAATCCTACTTTCGTTTTAGATTGACCTCAAACTGAGTTTTTAATCCTCATTAGTGCTGGATAAAATGTAATATAGAGCTGGCTATCTGTGCTAATGTTAAATAGGTTTGTTTCTCTCTAATAGTGACTATCAGGTGAGGAAAGCTCTGCTCCTTCACTATCACGGCCTTAGAGGTGGCAACTAGTCCCTCCGCCACTTTAGTCATCTGAGCACCATCACTATTGCTCCTCTGTCCAGCTCCAAATAAAGATAAATGATCTTTAATGGACATAACTGACATGACTTTAGTAACCGAAATTCCCAGAATAAAAATTTCAGGCTGTGCTGGTGGATGAAAGGTGCTCAAGGTGGTGGTTATGGCTAAAGCGTTTTTTTTGCTATATCAGTTTGAGAGAAGACCTGCAAATAAAAGAAGAGCTTGACTCCTACCGACCAGACATCGTATTCGGACGGCAGGCTAGTGTAAAAAATGAAACACTTGGTACGTGGCACAGCAGAAAGGCTGCATCCATGCGAGTACCTTATATTGTTTCCTGCAATTATGTTTTATAATGTAGCGTCCAGGACACAAAACATCTACAAGAACAAGGATTTTGCAAACTGTCCTACTAGCATTTAATTAGCACAAATGAGCACAAAACTAAATGTTTTCTTCACTGAGCTGCAAGTGTGTCTCCTCAGCGTCGGCTTATTCGCAACGCGGTGCATTTTCGACTTCTCAAAGACGGAGGATGGTGCTATTCGCAAGTGTCAGCCATCACGCCGTTTTGCCAGGAATTTCAACCCTTAAATGGAAATGACGCAGCTGCTGTACGCGGTTACTGACTCTTTACTTCTTTATTAGACGCAGCAGCTGACATCTCCTCTAATGAGCGGTCTAATCAATCGCTCTACGGCAAAATTTGGTGCAACTGTCTGTCTGGTCAGCTTTACAAGGAAATTAGTTTTTTTTTTTTTCACTTCCGTGGTTGTTGAAAGAATTATCTAATGCCCCTGTTCAAATGAAAACCTGTTACATAACTATTCAAAGACATGAGGAAGGAGCCTATGTGGGTGGTTGTGGCTCAGTAGAGCGGGTTGTCCATGAACCAGAGGGTTAGCGGTTCGATGCCCTGAATGTGTGTGAATTGTGTGAGCGAATGGGTAGATGCCTTTGACCTTTGATTTCAATATCTGGATTTATAGAAAAAAGACAGTATATAGTCATAGCTCCTATGAGAAAATGGCTATTACACCGTTAAATACAGCAGAAGGTAGCCAGTTACTAAAAATGTGAAAGAAAAATGTATAAATACACAGTTTGCTTTATCACACATCACACCCCATGCTTCACTTTCACACATTTCAAACATCACCCCGATCACACTTCAGCTCAGTGTAAAGGCCCAGCCCTCTGTGTCCAGAATCCATGGGTGTTGGTATGTATGCGTTCATGCGCGATTTCCCCCCCGTTGCAGGCCACTAGCATTAGGAGGAAGCTCTAATGGCGAGTGCATTGTACTCAGATGGGTATCGGCCCCGGCCAGTGGCCCAGCGCTTTGCAGGGCGCAGCGCGGTGCCACTGACAGTAAATACCACGTCACTCATTTTCATGTTCTCCGATGTGGCCCCTGATAAAGCCGAGCCGTGGTGCGGGAAGCTGATACCTGAACACAGTCATAGCTAGAGCTGTCATGCAAAGGGAATATTTGGAAGCAGCGGTTATTTTTAGACACGGCTTTCGGCATTGTTTTGTGATTCAGGAGGCTTCTGGCGAATTTCTCTTGGGGAGTATGGCGCTGCGTGTATTCGTACGGGACGGCTGTTGTGCTCGAAAGCTGTAAAATAAAAGATACTCAATGCAAATGTGTAAAAGAAGGAGAGAATCAGCAGTGGATGAGATCTGAATGATGAATTTAAGACTAAATTAACAAAAACCACAAAAAAATCAAGTGACTTTTAATTTTATCGTTAAAAATGACTATATTACCTGGTATTCAAAGTTACGTTAATGTTTTTGTTTTTTTGCTATATTAATTTTGCCACCACAACTTCCAAAAAATAGAGCTTTTAGCTGTCCAGACGTCAGCTCTGGTGCAAACATCGTCTCCCTATCCATCACGTTTTGCATCTCTCTCTCGGTAGCCAGCAAACATCTTCCTTTGTGGGAGATTCACTTTGCTCTTTATCACAATACGTCCACTGTGGAAATAGCCCAGCAAGCTCCTTGAGATTTTTTTTTTCAGCTTAATGTCTCTCCAGCACCGTGTCCTGCTCTGAAATCCGATTTCTGGTCTTCAGGCCGAGTGCAAGCAGAGGCCTCCCTGTCAATGCTGCCGCTTGTTGCTGCCTTATCAGATGCTTTAATAAATTAGATTTTCACCGTCTAATGCATTTTGCCGCTGGCACTGAGTTTACAATGGACTACAATGTTCCTTGCATCTTTGACACTCTCAAAATAGTGATTGGTACTCGCAGCTGTTGAGAGTGCACCTCTCTCCCTCATCCTCTGCCTCTCGTTTAGGTTTTTTGACATGAACGCAGCATCATAATATACCTGACACCTCCAAAAACGGCTGATAGCACAGTGTTACTTGGATTAACAACCGTTAACCAACAGACTGAGAGACAACTTCTTCCCCATAGCTGTGAAGTCAATCTCTCACCCCGCCTCCCGTTTCTCTAGGCGTAATCTCAAAACCAAGAAGCAAAACAGAGGTCAAAAAATTAAAGCTGTGGATTAACACGAGTGAATGTTGAAGGGGGCACAGCATAGGAAGAAGCAAAACACATCTGTAAAGTGATGCTTGGGCTAAGAACGGTTAAAGAGAGACAAGTGTTGACTTATTAGCTGGTGTCGTGTGGCTCATGTCTTCCTGCGTTCGACCTTAATGAGCTCGGAGGTATGAAGTACAGCGCAATGCTAAACTTAAACATCCTTAATGCCGTCCAAATGCGTTATCAGGAGTCTCTGGGTGGGCTCAGGAAGTGCCAGGAAGTTATGTTGGGACAGAAACAATGACTAGGTCGCTACCGAGGCACTGAACTCTAAATAGAGAACAAGCCGACAGGACTCGCCCCGCGTCATATTATATTAAATGTTTGGGTCAGAAATTAAACTTCTGCATTCTGGAGAGGAAAATTAGCCGACCATGTAGCCCGTGACGCACATTTGAACGTACAGTATGCACACTCATTAGCCAGTTCTATAGGTACACTACTGTAGAGAAAACTAATGCTTTTTAATATAATAACCCTGCACTAAATCTGAGCTTCATTAAGGTTATGGTATTGTTTAAAATAATTTAGAGAACTGTTAATAACACATTATTTAACTCAGTCAGTCATACAGTGGGTGTGCATTGCGTTGTTTGATCAAATGAGTAAAGAAAACTCCTGTACTACCCAGCTGTGCTACTTCTTTCCGCCAGCAGTGTGTTAATCCTACAGTTTTCATCCGCAGTTCAAGTCTAGCCTTCTATATTTTTTGGGAGTTTGGGTTCTGGTTTCAGATAGCTGTGTCGTGATGGCTTCTTGCTAGCTCTTAAACATAAGCCCCCTGAAGCTAATGCTGTGTTCTCATTAAAGGTAATAAAGCAATGGGCTACAATTAATTTTCAATCGAAGCTAGAGCTACTAAATTGACGCCTTTTTGAAGCTCCTGTGATGCAGTGAAGCGTTAACCAATCGCGTGTTTGTTTCACCAGTTCATTTTTAAATCGATAACGATGTCCAGCGTCAACGAGAGCTTGAGCAACGCTCAGATAATGTAGCCTGCCACATTTTGATCAGATGTAGCCGACATGTTCCCAGCTTGTTTCTCTTCTAACATACCTCTCTCTCTCCCAGTACAGATTTATTATGCTATCAAAAAAGATCCACAAAAAAAGATTCCACAGGTGGAAACCAAGCTGCTGTGATTTCCCCTTTGGAAGCTATGGCTAGCTAGGTGGGCTAGCCACAGCTAAAACCTAATTTACCCATTTTTTTCTTGTTTCTAGTTCTCCAGAAATCCATTAGTGGTTGAGTTTGTTCAGACACACAAATGTGGCATCAGGGTTAGGGTAATCTCAACGGTAATCTCAAAATAACATTTAAAATAGTCTGTGAAAGGTAAATAGTTATCTCAATAGAGTGGCCATGCCTGCAAGCTCAAAAAATTGACCTAAAATACGGAATTGTACCTTATTTAGATAGATAGATAGATAGATAGATAGATAGATAGATAGATAGATAGATAGATAGATAGATAGATAGATTTTATTTGTCACATGCACAGGTACAATGTACAGTGTATTGTTGTACCTGCAGCCAGTAGTAAAAAAATATACAGTAAACAGCAGTTTGCACAGAAGGTAAGCAATATAAGTGTAATGTACACCAATAGAGAAATAAAATAAAACAATAATACAAATTTGGCAAATGTTTAATACACATGTCTGTCACACACATCTAACAATAATGATGAAAGCCTCTCTCTGTGTCTGTACCGTCTGTACCTGGCTGCCTGCGTGTGGCGCTGAAACGGTTGCCTAGAGACAAGACACCGCACAAAGCGCTGCTCACAAAACCCGCGCCTTTTAAAAATGTCCTCCACACCCAATAGTCCACTCGTCCGCAAAAACTAAAACGCTTGCGAAAATACAGACGTGAGTGGGAAGATGCACATCACTGGTTGGACAGCGTCAGTGGAGATGAGTATAAGGCCAACTGTAAACTGTGTCGGGTCAGTGGTGGTCATGGCCCCCAGGAGCCGTCATGGGTGTCCTTTATTTTTATATCTGAAAGGTGACAACCCTACCTTGACCTTGAAGCCAGATAATTAAATATAAATATTTCAAATAATACATTATGTTATATGCACAAGAAAGCTGTTGAAGAAAGAAGATAACACTATTTTGTATCCTGGTGCCCTAATGATTGTCCAAATTACTTTAAGGGACTTTAACCAAGATTAATATTTACAGCATATAGTTTATGTAGAGTTTTCAAGCCTTAAACCCCATTTTTTTCTCCAATATTAGTGTCTTGTCCTGCTTGTATTGTGTTGTGTTATTTGTTGTTCTAGGTATTTCTAAGTTAATCCTTAACCCAGTCAGTTTGGTATCATGCCCAAGGTTGCCAAATATCAGTTTAAGTTCTAATCTAAGTTAATCAACACTTATTCTCTGTAGTTAGTAGTTGATCACATCTAAAGGACCAAAAAATTCTCTTGCTTTGAGTTGCTGGATGACAGGAATAAAGCTGAAAAGCAGAAAGACAATTACAGAAGGAAACGAAGAATCCACTAAAGAGACTACGACATGTATCCATTTCTTCCTCGTGACCCTTGAGCGTTTTGTGTTGCTAATCATCAGCACAGTCACACACACACACATCTCGGTTTTATCAGATAACGTGATTTTGCAGAACTTACAGCTGGAGAGGAATCCAGTTTCTCCGCTCAGCAAGTCAGCGAGTGCACCACGAGCCATATTTTATGACCTTGCGTAATTCAAGCAGCAGAACCTTTCTCTTTTTTTTTTTCTTTTTTCTTTTCTTCATGTTTTTGTTCCAGGTTATCAGATTATGAGGGGCCCTAATGTTAAAAGGCGGATCTCTGAGCAAACAACTTTTAAAGGTCCGAGTGTTATTGTGCAGGAAGGAACTGGGGTGTTATCAAGAGGCGGACTGGTAGGAATCAGAAGAAATCAGAGAGTGGCAGGCTGCCTTTAGGGGTGATGTAATGTTTATATAGTGGTCAGTACAGTCATTTCCTCCTCCTCCTGCAGACGGACCCAGTCAAAGGGCACAGATAGTATACAGGACACAGGGTTCATTGGCTTAGTGCCAGCATGTCTCCCAATTAAATATTGCTCCTTAGTTGAAAGTCACAGTCACAAGAAACAACTCTGGACAGTTTCTTAGAACTGTCCATCCTTAAATTTGAGTCGTACGCCAGCAAACTTTAAATTAAATTCAAGTTTATTTAATTTATCGACTACTCGTCAGATAGCAAGGACAAAGAATAATGACCATGATGAACCGGCCGTTGATTGGAGTGATCCTATGAGGTTTGGAGATGGGTGGATCTGAGTCGCCATGGATTCAAAAGATAAATGAAAGCCATTATTTGAGTTTCAGTATTTCTAGGGCAGCATTTCCCAAAAGGGAATTTGAGCTCGTGTTATTTCTGTTCTCTGAGTCAGTGCCAAGGCATAATGGCTTGAGACGTTGTTTTGTTTATTTGGCCAGGAGAAAAAAATAAGTGTTTCTTAGGAAGAGGGCCAAGAGAAAATAAAACTTTTGGGAGTCGCAGCTCGGGAGAAGTCACATCCCCAGAGATCAGCTTAACATGAATATTTGTATGAAACATGAGATAGCGATAGTGTTGAGATGCATAGTTTACACGCTGGTATGTGACCTTTTCATGATTTGGTCGGTCAGACACGCAGACACCAGAATGTGTTGCATTGGTTGCAGAGTTTATTTACTGTGCAACAAAGTTTCAGACATTTTTCCGAACATTCGCAAGTTTTAAAAAATGGTTTTAAAAATCTGGAGCACAGATTAGTTAGTTGAACATAAAAAGTCAGATGGAGTAAACACCATCTAACAGGCCATGTTGAAGTAAAAGAAAGTTCCTTAAGCCTATATCGTTTTATGACTTTGGTGACTCCTAGTGGTAATAAAGATAACCATCGGCACAACTGTATGAAAACCTTTTTTAAGGATTCAAATTCAAAGCCAGCAGACAGGGACACAGGTTGAGGCTTTGCGTGACATCTTAACATTTAGCCTAGCAGGAAGTGCAAAGAACAAACATTACATTTTAAAAATGATTTCCTGATTACACACACATGGTCATTAGCATGTCTTTCTATAACACCTGTCATTAATATTATGTTATGTCTTACACCTGTGCTTTTTCCGCCTTAAGTTGCTTTAACTAACTTATTAGCCTGAATATTAGCTTGCTGAGACCTATTTTCCCACATAGTGAATTCAGTAATGTTCAGTTGAAGTTGTGTTTCTGGCCAACTAAATGTAAGTCCACTATTTTGTCCACACTTGTCTGTCTTAAGGTTGGTGCTGGAAAAGTTTGTAGAGCGGAAATGTTAGTTATGCTAGTTAACAGGCCATAAAAGACCCAAACTTAGTTGACTTAGCTGAAAAGCTAAAAGAATAGGCTCTTTTCTGTTTAGCACCTAAGTACGACTACTAATGGCTGTGAATCTTAACACTTGACAAGTTAAGGCGGCTTGTTTTTACGTTCTACAGTTAACAGGTGAGGCTGCACCATGTTTTTAGCCTATCGTTAGTTGTTAGCATGCTATCACTTTGACCGGAGTCTTGCAACAAGTACGGTATTTGGACTTCGTCTATGACTAACGACCAAACGATTTGATTTTCCGGGAAGAACTTTGTCATTAATTCCCAACAGAGTGATACCTTTCCGTAAACTGTGGGTGGGGGAGGTCCGAGCTTGCTCCAGGCTGTTACGAGCTTTGACGTCCGTCGAATCAAAGTTTGTCCTACTCCAGTTTGTTGTGTGTGGTTTGGTGGTAATTAACTCGACACAGCTCCATGTGGGATATTTGTTAGATCTGAATTATTTCTTTTAGTACTGTCCGTTTAATATTGAGACAACTTTACCATACAGGCAGTCTTTACTTGAGTGATTTTATATTATCTATTTCAATATCTTCACCCACTTAAGGGTCAGGATTTGCTAGCGATACTTGTTGAATGTTTGCAGGGGAAGTAGAAGAAGATAAATTTCTGTAAAATGTTGCCAGGGCTATAGCAATAATGCACTTTAACGGTTATTTTTTGGGCAAAGTAAAAAAAGGAAACATCGTACAGTATGTCCAACCTGAATCTGGTATATACATAGAGCTTTTGATATTGCCTAAAAGCTGAATTTGCATTGTTGAAAATGTGACGTGCCACTAAACTGTAACCAGAAACTCACCCATTTACATGCTCCCTCAAAGGGTGTTTGTCCTGTTAGACACCCTACTCAAACAGCAGAAGTGAAGTCACACACAGATGGTATACTTCCTCATGCTAACTGTTCCTCCTGTTTAAGTGCAAAATCCACCCAAAGTGACAGTTTGTTGGTTTTTTTTTTCTACCTGACAGTTTAATATGAAGCTTGGTTGGTTAATGTTTGAGGTTTAGGTTTAAGAGATAATAGCCACTTGGAAAGAAAGAATAAACCACAGACTTTCGTAAAAAGACACAAAAAGCATAAATATATTTACACAAAATTACTCAGAGTAATGGATCATAATTTTTTCTCATGTGCCGCTTGGGTGAGACCTTCAGAAAGGAAAAAATAGCGTCCCAGAGGATTGTCAGGAAGGGAAGGGTCGCTGGTGTTGAATGGAAAAGGGAAAGTTAAGGGGAGGATGCTGATCTGCATCTACTGGCGGGCAGACGGAGAAAGGTGTAACGCAGAATGAGTTTCCTGGTGTGACAATATTTGAGTTGTTAGGTCTGTGCTGTTATATTTCAAATTTCTTGCTTAATTTGGCTGACTGTGGTTAATATACAGCAATCAACATATGGTTTCCACTGTAGTAAAGTCAAGGAAAAGATGAATTGTTTAAAAAAATTGAAATAGACAATCATCATGGACAGAGATAAAACATATGAGCAATAAAAACTGTCTTTATTTGTTATCATTGGAGCTGACATTGAGTTAATTAACAATTTATGTTAACTGTGTTCAATAATTGATAAAAAATTTGTACATCACAATTGAATTCAACGGGGATTCGTTGAGTGAACATCTTCCTAAATGCGTATGAGCAACAAACTGAACATTTTAAGTGCGAGGCCTCGTTCTGTCATTAGTTAATAGACGTTAATGATTGGCCTTTTCCGGGATCTTTGTGGGGGAGAAAAAGATGCAGGTTTGAGCCATGATGCCATGCGTTTAATGTTTAGCTGAGCGGGCAAACAACCTGAAAGGCAACATGTCAGCGAGTAACTCTGGCCTGTTTAAATTTTGGCTAATAAGTAATGCGCGATCAGAGTGCCGTGTTCGGTCAACATACAGACAACAGCCACAGTTGAAGTACAGAGACCTCAGGTGGACATGAGGTGGCTTGAAAGTACGTATGTGAAATTATGGTTTGGGGTTGAGATAACGAGATGTAATCCTACAAGGACTGTACTCTGAGTCCCACGTTTACCATTACCCACAAGGGATTAGCGAGGTCTACTTCCTTGTTTGTACCAACATGATCTTTTCATCAGTTCCAATGGGAATTTATTGCATAACACTTTGCTTTTGTGAGTGCTCCTTTGAACCTTTAAAAGGAAGTGGATTGTAATGGATTAATGAAAAACAAGTCACCTTTGTTTTTCCCCCTTAACAACCATAGAAATGGACTTTTTGAAACCTGGTGAGACCTGTTTTAAAATACACTTAAAAGTAATATGCTCGGACTTTTCATCCATGAATAATTAATCAAGGAAAACCAAGAAAAACCAAAACAAACAAGAAACCAGAATTTTTTTTTTTTTTTTATTAAATGTGTCATGTCACCATAGCACGAACTAAATTAAAGCCTCAGATTAACTTCTGTCTGCATGACATGTTTCTAGTCGCATGGTTTCCGCAGTGTCTTTAACTCAAAGATGATTTTATATTTACCACCTTTTCCCTCACAGAGCCTGAAGTAGTCACAGATCTGAATGTCGTTCATTTCACGACATATTCCTCGTTTGTGAGGTGGGACAAACCAGTGGGAGGCAGTTCTTTTTATGGAGTGCAGTGGACTGATGGAGAAAGACTATGGATGTGTCTGAGACATTTAGGAGCATTACTAACCTGACTGATGGTGTCAGAAAAAAATATCTTGTTTTAGATGTCAGTATTTGGGCCTTTTACAGTGTCTTAAGAAACGGGACGGTAGGGGGTTTACAGCTTGTTCGGCTCTGAAGGGACACGATCTATTCAACAGTGGTGTTGTTCACAGTTGTTCATCAGAGTAACTGAGACTTGTTCAGACATTCATAAATCCGAAAGCGCCCTCTGACACTAAAGGGATGATGTCGTTTCTATCTGATGCGTTGACTCTGTTCGAAACTTAATGCTGACCTCTGCTGGTGAAAAATGATTTACTTTGCTTTTCTTTGTCCCCTCCTCTGCAGAACACCCAAGCACAACCTAACTGTAAGTACTGTCTCTTCTTTTTGATTTCTGCACTACATGCCTCTTATTTTTGTTCTCACACAATACCTATTATGCCGGCCTGTCAGTATATGTGTTTTACTCTCTTGTTTTTCTTGTCCATTTATCTTATAGCACCCTGTACAAACATTACATTCCAAACAACGACTACTAATGTCAGTATTGAATCTGGAAGTGACTGCAACTTTACCATTGGGACCAACAGCTATGAAAACAATCTGATAACTGGTCTGACCCCTGGAGCCGTCTATGTAGTATCAGTTCTTTGTTTGAACTGCAGCCAACAAGTCACAACGAGTAAGTCTGCTCGCCTTGTTGAATCCCCTTTAATTAAAATGTTTGCAACAATGACTTTGTAGAGCATCGCCCTTACTGAGGATTCAGCCTGTGTGATTGTTTTGAATAAATCACATGTTATAGTATTGTTCTTTCCCCCACAGAGCCTGAAAAGGTCACACTTCTTACTGTCACTAGTTCCACAAATTCCTCTATAACTCTGACCTGGACTAAGCCAGTGGGAAACAGCTCTTTCTATAGAGTACGGTGGACTGGTGGAGCAACACCTGGCTCTAAGGATGTGTCTGAGACATCAATGACCATCAATGACCTGACTGCTGGTGTTCAGTATACAATAACTGTCGCTGCTGTGGCAGATGATAACATTACTGAAGGAGAGAATGATACTGTGTCTAATTACACAAGTAAGTACAAATTTAAATGTGGTTCATGCAATAATGGAATATAGTAAAAGTCTAGATGTAGAATAAAAATGAAGATCATTCTATGTCTGGGTTATATCTTGAGAGAGATGAGAGAGCTCAGGCATCAGGCACTCTTGAAACACACAAGGATTATGCAGTTGTAAAGTTTTCTACTTTTATGAAACTTTCCACCGGCATGTGTTAATGTGTGTGTTGTGAGATTTCCTTTAGACTAATTTTTAAGGTTTTGAAAGTTGTTGCCTATGCTGAGATATTCTGCAGGACTTTTTTTTCCAGTGAATCCAGTGGCTTCACACCATCTGAAACTGTACGCACCTACATCTGAATTTTAGAATAGACAATAAGAACTCCCTTTCTAGTTTATTTTAGTTGCACAAAGAAAAAAAACATATCCTAGCTGGTTATATTTCAGTTTTAGTCCAGTGACACCAAAGATAATTATGGCCTAACTCTGTTTTAGGAAGCATGGTGACATCTGCATGACGTGTTTCTGGTTGCATGGTTTCCACAGTGTCTTTGACTCAAAGAGGATTTTATATGATTTAAATATTCTTACCTCACCTTTTCCCTCACAGAGCCTGAAGTAGTCACAGATCTGAATGTCAGTAATATCACGACATCCTCTGTGTATGTGAGCTGGAACAAACCAGAGGGAAATAGCTCTTCCTATAGAGTACAGTGGACTGATGGAAATGTAACTTGGAATTCAACTGAAACTGAGACATTTAAGCATATTACTAACCTGACTGCTGGTGTCCAGTATTACATAAATGTCACTGCTGTGGCAGCTGATAGCGTTACTGAAGGAATGAGTGTTACTAAGTCTCGTTACACAAGTAAGTAAACATTTAAATGCGGTTCATACAATAATCTAGTAAATGTCTGCAGAGGACACGTGATGGAAAAGAGTCTTCTATAATCACAAACTGGAAGAAATATAGAAGAGATGATAGTAAAAGATTAGATGTAGAATAAAAATGAAGATGATTCTCTATGTCTGGGTTATATCTTGAGAGAGATGAGAGAGTTCAGGCATCAGACACTGAAACACAAGGATTATACAGTTGTAGTAGTTTTCTCCTTTTATGAAACTTTTCACCAACATGTGTTAATGTGTGTGTTGTGAGATTTCTTTTAGACTCATTTTTAAGGTTTTGACTTAATTTTTAGTTGAAAGTTGAAAGTTGTTGCCTATGCTGAGATATTCTGCAGGACTTTTTTTTCCAGTGAATCCAGTGGCTTCACACCATCTGAAACTGTACGCACCTACATCTGAATTTTAGAATAGACAATAAGAACTCCCTTTCTAGTTTATTTTAGTTGCACAAAGAAAAAAATAAAAAACAAACAAACAAACAAACAAACAAACAAAAAAACGATATCCTGGCTGGTTATATTTCATTTTAGTCCAGTGATACCAAAGATAATTATGGCCCAACTCTGTTTTAGGAAGCATGGTGACATCTGCGTGACGTGTTTCTGGTTGCATGGTTTCCACAGTGTCTTTGACTCTAAGAGGATTTTATATGATTCAAATATTCTTACACCTGTAACACCTTTTTCATCACAGAGCCTGAAGTAGTCAGAGATCTGAATGTCAGTGATATCACAACATCCTCTGTGTATGTGAGCTGGAACAAACCAGAGGGAAAGAGCTCTTTCTATAGAGTACAGTGGACTGATGGAAATGTAACTAACGTGACTGAGACATTTCTGAACATTACTAACCTGACTGCTGGTGTCCAGTATAAAATAACAGTCACTGCTGTGGCAGCTGATGGAGTTACTAAAGGAGCGAGTGTTAATAAGTCTCGTTACACAAGTAAGTACAAATTTAAGTTTGGCCTAAACTGAAGAAGGATTAGTCCACACACAGATGAGGAGTTGTACAGACTGATGGCTTGAGGGAGGAAAGATGTCCTGTAACGTTCTTTGAGACAACAAAGTTGTTTGAGTCTTCTGAAAAAAGTGCTCCGTTGCTTGTCTATTATGTGGTGGAGAGGACAGGATTTTTTTTATGTTTTTGGATTAGTTGAAGGATAAGGAGAACACGGTTTTCTGAACTGCCGTTATTCCCACATTTTAGGTTATATTCCTTTATGTTTTCTTCCACTACTCTTTCTCTCACTCACAGAGCCTGAAGTAGTCACAAATCTTATTGTCACTAGTTTCACAACTTCCTCTATAACTATGACCTGGACTGAGCCAGTGGGGAACAGCTCTTTCTATATAGTACAGTGGACTGATGGAGAAATAACTAAGTCTATGAATGTGTCTGAGACATTTAAGAACATTACTAACCTGACTGCTGGTGTCCAGTATAACATAACTGTCACTGCTGTGGCAGATGATAAGATTACTGAAGGAGCGAGTGGCATGGTGTCTCAATACACAAGTATGTAGTAATTTAAGTTTGGTTTAAATTGAAGAAGGATTACTGTTGTTATTCCCACACTCTAGATTATATTATTTTATGTTTTCGTTGTTTCCACTACTGTTTCTCTCACTCACAGAGCCTGAAGTAGTCACAGATCTTTCTGTCAGTTCCACAACATCCTCTATAACTATGACCTGGACTAAGCCAGAAGGAAACAGCTCTTTCTATATAGTACAGTGGAATGATGGAGAAAAACCTAAGTCTATGAATGTGTCTGAGACATTTAAGACCATTACTAACCTGACTCCCGGTGTCCAGTATAACATAAATGTCACTGCTGTGGCAGATGATAAGATTACTGAAGGAGCAAGTGCCATGGTGTTGCAATACACAAGTAAGCACAAATATAAGTTTGGCTTAAATTGAAGAAGAATTACTTGAAGGATAATGAGAACACGGTTTTCCAATACTGGTGTTATTCCCACATTCTAGGTTATATTCCTTTATGTTTTCTTTGCTTCCACTACTCTTTCTCTCACTCACAGAGCCTGAAGTAGTCACAAATCTTACTGTCACTAGTTTCACAACTTCCTCTATAACTCTGAACTGGACTGAGCCAGAGGGAAAGAGCTCTTTCTATAGAGTACGGTGGACTGATGGAGGAAAACCTAAGTCTATGAATGTGTCTGAGACATTGAAGACCATTACTAACCTGACTCCCGGTGTCCAGCATAACATAAATGTCACTGCTGTGGCAGATGATAACATTACTGAAGGAGCAAGTGTTACTGTGTCTCATTACACACGTAAGTAAACATTTAAATGTGGTTCATACAATAATCTAGTAAATGTCTGCAGAGGACACGTGATGGAAAAGAGTCTTGTGTAATCACAAGCTAGGAAAAATATAGAGTTTATAAGAAAAGTCTAGATTTATAATAAAAATAAAGATGATTCTCTATATCTTGGTGGCATCTTGAGAGAGATGAGAGAGCTCAGGCAGTCTTGAAACACCCCAGGATTATGCAGTTGTAAAGTTTTCTCCTTGAGCGGAACTTTTCACCAACAGATGTCAATGTGTGTTTTGTGAGATTTGTTTTAGACTCCTGTTTTAGGTTTGATTCAATTTTTCTTTGTTTCCCAGTAGTTTAGACAGTTGTTGCCTGTGCTGGAATATTTTGCAGGATGTTCCTCTAATGAATCAGGCTTTATACCATCTGAAACTTACACGTACCTAAATCTGAATTTGAAGAAGAGTCAATAGCAAGGCCCTTACTTTGAAAAGACCCTTAAATGTCCACAGACTCCTGTCACAAATGCCATTTTAAAATCCTGAAAAACAAGCCAAAAGTAGGTGTAAATGTCTAGCTTTCTCACAAACAAAACTTGAATGACAATATGCAGTCTGGTTGCAATGCAATTTTAGTCCAGTGACACCAAAGATATTTACGGCCTAACCATGTTTTAGGAAACATGGTAACATGACCAAATTGAATCCTCAGATGATCTTCTGTCCATGACATGTTTCCTGTTACATACTATCCACTGTGTCTTTGACTCAAAATCATTTTATATGATTTAAATAGTCTTACAAATGTACCACCTTTTCCCTCACAGAGCCTGAAGTAGTCACAAATCTTACTGTCACTAGTTTCACAACTTCCTCTATAACTCTGAACTGGACTGAACCAGAGGGAAACAGCTCTTTCTATATAGTACAGTGGACTGATGGAGGAAAACCTAAGTCTATGAATGTGTCTGAGACATTCAAGACCATTACTAACCTGACTCCCGGTGTCCAGTATCACATAAATGTCACTGCTGTGGCAGATGATAAGATTACTGAAGGAGCGAGTGCCATGGTGTTGCAATACACAAGTAAGCACAAATTTAAGTTTGGCTTAAATTGAAGAAGAATTAGTTGAAGGATAATGAGAACACGGTTTTCCAATACTGGTGTTATTCCCACATTTTAGGTTATATTCCTTTATGTTTTCTTTGCTTCCACTACTCTTTCTCTCACTCACAGAGCCTGAAGTAGTCACAAATCTTACTGTCACTAGTTTCACAACTTCCTCTATAACTCTGAACTGGACTGAGCCAGAGGGAAAGAGCTCTTTCTATAGAGTACAGTGGACTGATGGAGGAAAACCTAAGTCTATGAATGTGTCTGAGACATTTAAGACCATTACTAACCTGACTCCTGGTGTCCAGTATAACATAAATGTCACTGCAGTGGCAGACGATAACGTTACTGAAGGAGCAAGTGTTACTGTGTCTCGTTACACGATTAAATGTGGTTCATACAATAATCTAGTAAATGTCTGCAAAGGACACGTGATGGAAAAGAGTCTTTCGTAATCACAAGATGGAAAAAATATAGAGATTATAAGAAAAGTCTAGATGTAGAATAAAAATGAAGTTGAGTCTCTGGTTTCCATCTTGAGAAAGATGAGAGAGCTCAGGCATCAGGCACTCTGATGCAGTTGTGAAGTTTTTCCTCTTACGAAACTTTTCATCGGCATGTGTTCATGTGTTGGATGTTCCTCTAATGAATCAGGCTTTATACCATCTGAAACTGCACGTACCTACGTCTGAATTTGCAAAAGAGTCAATAGCAAGGCCCTTACTTTGAATAGACCCTTAAATGTCCACAGACTCCTGTCACTAACGACATTTTAAAATCCTGCAAAACAAGCCAAAAGTAGGTGTAAATGTCTAGCTTTCTCACAAACAAAACTTGAATGACAATATGCGGTCTGGTTGAAATGCAGTTTTAACCCAGTGACACCAAAGATATTTACGGCCTAACCATGTTTTAGGAAACATGGTAACATGACCAAATTGAATCCTCAGATGATCTTCTGTCCATGACATGTTTCCTGTTACATACTATCCACTGTGTCTTTGACTCAAAATCATTTTATATGATTTAAATAGTCTTACAAATGTACCACCTTTTCCCTCACAGAGCCTGAAGTAGTCACAAATCTTACTGTCACTAGTTTCACAACTTCCTCTATAACTCTGAACTGGACCGAGCCAGAGGGAAAGAGCTCTTTCTATAGAGTACAGTGGACTGATGGAGAAATAACTGACTCTGCATATGTGACTGAGACATTTAAGAACATTACTGACCTGACTGCTGGTGTCCAGTATAACATAAATGTCACTGCTGTGGCAGATGGCAACGTTACTGAAGGAGCGAGTGCTACTGTTTCTCGTTACACAAGTAAACATTTAAATGTGGTTCATACAATAATTGAATATAGTAAAAGTGTGGATGTAGAATAAAAATGAAGATGATTCTCTGTGTCTGGGTTTCATCTTGAGAGAGATGAGAGAGCTCAGGCATCAGACACTCTTGAAACACAAGTATTATGCAGTTGTAGTAGTTTTCTCCTTTTATGAAAGTCACAACGAGTAAGTCTGCTCGCCTTGTTGAATCCAGTTTAATTAACATGTTTGCAACAATGACTTTGTAGATCATCGCCCTTACTGAAGATTCAGCATGTGTGATTGTTTTGAATAAATCACCCGTTATAGTATTGTTCTTTCCCCCACAGAGCCTGAAGTAGTCACAAATCTTACTGTCACTAGTTCCACAATTTCCTCTATAACTCTGACCTGGACTGAGCCAGTGGGAAACAGCTCTTTCTATATAGTACAGTGGACTGGTGGACCAGCACCTGGCTCTATGAATGTGAATGAGACATTTAAGCATATTACTAACCTGACTGCTGGTGTCCAGTATTACATAAATGTCACTGCTGTGGCAGCTGATAGCGTTACTGAAGGAATGAGTGTTACTAAGTCTCGTTACACAAGTAAGTAAACATTTAAATGTGGTTCATACAATAATCTAGTAAATGTCTGCAGAGGACACGTGATGGAAAAGAGTCTTCTATAATCACAAACTGGAAGAAATATAGAAGAGATGATAGTAAAAGATTAGATGTAGAATAAAAATGAAGATGACTTAATTGACTTGATTTTTAGTTGTTAGTTTAGACCAGTGGTTCCCAAAGTGGGGGGTGCGCCCTCTAGGGGGGTCGCAGAGCCATTGCAGGGGGGTCACAGGGCCCGGGTGAAATTTCTTATGTACCAAAGGGGGTCCCAGCAGAAAAAGTTTTAGAACCACTGGTTTAGACAGTTGTCGCCTATGCTGAAATATCTGCAGGATTTTTGGCCTCCAGATATGAATCAGGCTTTACACATCTGAAACTGTAGGCACCTCAGAATTTTAGAAGTCAATAAGAAGACCCTTTCTGTGAAATATAGTTGTACTAAAAAAGAAAAAAGAAAATGCAGGCTGGTTATATTTCATTTTAGTCCAGTGACACCAAAAATAATTATGGCCTAACTCTGTTTTAGGAAGCATGGTGACATCTGCATGATGTGTTTCTGGTTGCATGGTTTCCACAGTGTCTTTGACTCTAAGAGGATTTTATATGATTTAAATATTCTTACCCATGTAACACCTTTTTCATCACAGAGCCTGAAGAAGTCACAGGTCTGAAAGTCAGTAGTGTCACGACATCCTCTGTGTTTGTGAGCTGGAACAAACCAGAGGGAAACAGCTCTTCCTATAGAGTACAATGGACTGATGGAGAAATAACTGTGAATACAATTGGACCTGAGGCATTTAAGAATATTACTGACCTGACTGCTGGTGTCCAGTATATAATAATTGTCACTGCAGTGACAGATGCCAACATTACTCAAGGAGCGAGTGACATTGTGTCTCAATACACAAGTAAGTACAAATTTAAGTTTGGCTTAAACTCAAGAAGGATTAGTTGAAGGATAATGAGAACACGGTTTTCCAAACTGTTGTTATGCCCACACTCTAGGTTATATTCCTTTATGTTTTTTTCAATCCATCAATATTTATTTGTATAGCACCTTCCAGCACCCAATGGTGCACAAGGTGCTTTCCACGGTAAGAACAAGAACAAAAGCAATATTACTAAAACAAAATTAGAACACGACTGTAACATAAAGGAGCAACAGGCCCAGTTAGTGGCTACGTGTGAAATGCCAGCCTGAATAAATGTGTTTTTAACTCTAATCTAAAAGTTGCGAGTTCGGTGGCAGTTTGAATATGAGCTGGGAGAGCGTTCCACAGTTTAGGGCCTAAGACAGCAAAAGCCCACCCCCTCCTAAGCCTTGTACTTGGACCTAGGGATGACCAAGGTAGTGTGATCTGCGGAGCGCAGATTCCTAACTGGGTTGTATAGGGTTACAAGTTCACTAAGGTAGCCATGAATGGATTTAAACACAAATAAGATAAGATAAGAAGAACCTTTATTCGTCCCGCAATGGGGAAATTGCAGTTCACAACAGCTTACAGAGCAAATAGCAAAATAGCAAAAAAGCCAGAGCAAATAGCAAAATAGCAAAAAAGCCAGAGATAAATAATATATAAGTGGTGGAAATATTGCACAGATTGAGTTATAATATTGCACGGGATTGTAAGAAATGTTATTACACTTATGGTGTAGTACTATTGCACATGTAATGTAGTAATATTGCACATATTATCAGGAGTGTTCATTGTGAAGCCTAACAGCAGCAGGAAGGAAAGACCTTCTGTACTTTCCTTCACACATCGAGGGTGAAGCAGTCTATCACTAAAGCTGCTCCTCAGTCCTGTCAGGTCTCCATACAGGGGGTGGGACTCATTGTTCAGCATGGATGACAGTTTAGCCAGAACTCTCCTGTCACCCACCTCCCCCACTGAGTCCAAGGGGCAGCCCAGGACAGAGCTGGACTTCCTGATGATCTTATCCAGCTTCTTCCTGTCCCTCTCTGTGATGCCACTGTTCCAGCAGACCACTCCGTACAGGATGGCTGATGCCACTAGAGAGTCATAGAAGGTCTTTAGGAGTGCCCCTTTCACTCCAAAAGACCTCAGTCTCCTCAGAAGGTAGAGCCTGCTCTGTCCCTTCTTGTAGATTGCGTTGGTGTGGTGAGTCCAGTCTAGTTTGGTGTTGAGGTGAACACCCAGGTACTTATAAGAGTCCACTTGCTCAATGTCCATTCCCTGGATGTGCACTGGTGAGGGGAGGGCAGAACGGCGTCTACGGAAATCCACCACCATCTCCTTGGTCTTCCCCGCGTTGATCCGGAGGTGGTTTCGTTGACACCATTCCACAAAGTTCCCCGTCAGTCCTCTGTACTCTGCATCGTCGTCACCTCTGATGAGGCCAACAATCGCAGAGTCGTCCGAGAACTTCTGCAGTACACAGCTGTCGGTGTTGTGTCTGAAGTCTGCTGTGTAGAGGGTGAAAAGAAAGGGGGCCAGAACAGTCCCCTGGGGGGCACCCGTGCTGCTGGTGAGCAGGTCAGACACACAGTTCCTGTTTCTGTGAGGTAGTCCAGGATCCATGCAGACAGCTGGTGGTCCACACCCATCCTCACCAGTTTGTCCCTCAGAATCACCGGCTGGATGGTGTTGAATGCACTGGAGAAATCAAAAAAAGTGATTCTCACAGTGCTGCCGGGCTCTTCCAGGTGAGAGAGAGCTCGGTGTAGCAGGAAGATAACGGCGTCCTCCACTCCAACATTAGGACGGTAGGCAAACTGTAGTGGGTCCATGGAGGGGCCCACCTCAGAGCGAAGATGTCCCAGTACCAGTCTCTCCAGTGTCTTCATCAGGTGGGATGTTAAAGCCACCGGTCTGTAGCTGCTGAGGTCTTTAGGGTGCGATGTTTTAGGCACCGGTACCACGCAGGAGGTCTTCCAAATCTGTGGTACCACTCTCAGTTCAAGGCTCAGGTTGAAGACATGCTCCATAACTCCACACAGTTCATCTCCGCAGGACCTAAGGAGCCTGGAGCTGATGCCGTCCGGTCCAGCTGCTTTCCTCGCTTTTATCTTCCTGAGCTCTTTTCTCACCTGGTCTGCTGTGAAGGACAAGGGTGGGGGATGAGTGGCTCCATCTTGATGTGAAGTGTCTTGATGTGAAGTGTCTGATGAGCCAGAGGTGTGAGGGGCTGAGTGAGGGGGGCATAAGCCAGGTGTCAGAAAGTGAGGGAGTGGCTGCATGGGGGGAGGAGTGGGTGCTTGATCAAACCTGTTGAAATGTAGATTTAGATCGTTGACCCACTGCTGATCCCCCTCAACCTGTGCATGGGGTGTTTTGTAGCCTGAAATGGTTTCCAGGCTTCTCCACACCCCTCTGATGTCCTGCCGCTGCAGCTGCTCCTCCATCTTCCTCCTGTAGCTGGCCTTTCCCTCCCTGATCTTCTTTCTCAGCTCCTTCTGCACAGTCTTCAGCTCCTCCTTATTCCCTGATCTGAAAGCTCTCTTCTTCTCCTTCAGCAGAGCTTTAATCTCAGGGTTAATCCACGGCTTGTTGTTTGAGAAGCGCCGTACCACTCTGGAGGGAACGGTGTTCTCAAAGCAGAAGTTTATGTAGTCTGTTATGCAGTCTGTCATGGCATTGATGTCCTCCCCATGTGGATCACAGAGTTCTGTCCACACAGTGGTGTTGAAGCAGTCCCTGAGAGCTTCCTCGCTCTCTGCAGTCCACCTCTTCACCATGCATGGGACCACAGGCTGCCTGTGTACAGTAGGCTGATACACAGGTCGCAGGTGAACAATGTTGTGATCAGCTCTTCCTAGGGGAGGGAGGGGGGATGCAGAATATGCCTCCTTAGTGTTGGCATAAAACAAGTCCAGTGTCTTATTGTCTCTTGTGGGGCAGGTGACATACTGAGTGTATGTGGGCAGAACAGATGAGGGAGAAGCGTGGTTGAAGTCTCCAGAGATGAGGAAGAGGGCCTGTGGGTGCTGTGTCTGCAGCTTGCTGGTAACTGAGAGCAGGGCATCAGAAGCTGTGTCTGCCTTAGCAGATGGGGGAACATACACTGCTATCACAATGGCATGTGAAAACTTGCGTGGCAGATAGTATGGCCTCATGCTAACTGCTAACAGTTCAATGTCCTTACTACACAGTTGTGCTTTAACCGTGCAGTGTGTAGATTTACACCACCTCTCGTTCACAAACACAGCCAGGCCTCCTCCTTTCCCCTTACCACTGTCTGCTGTCCTGTCTGCCCGCAGAAGGTGAAAGTTGTCCAGCATAACGAGTCCGGGATGCTCGGTGTAAGCCAGGTCTCCTTGAAAAGAAGGATGCTGCTTTCTCTGTACTCCCGCTGGTATCGCGTCAGCGCTCCCAGCTCGTCCGTCTTGTTGGGTAGAGATCTCACGTTTCCCATTGTGACGGAGGGAAGAACAGGTCTGAAGCGTCTCTTCTTTTCGCGACGCTGTTTTCCTGCACGGCATCCACGGCGGGTCTTGCGGAGTAGCTCCGGGGGAATCTCGTGTCTGTCCCGAGGGAACACTACAGCGCTACGCAGCGCGATCAGCTGTTCCCTCCTGTAAACAAAGCACATGCGGGCCGCTTCGTGCATTGTTACGCCGGCCGGTCTGACTGTTGTTAAAAATAATCCGAAAAGACACGAAAAAAAAAAGTGAAAAAGTGCAGAGCTGTCTTAAAAAATATACAAAGAAAAAAGCGAAGCAGAAAGTGAAATAAATTAGAGAAAAAAATAGGAAAAATAGAGAAGGAGTAAGAGCTGTTGCAAGCAGCTGCCGGCTTCGACCGGCGCCTATACTAGGGCTTTGAAGTCCACCCTGTACCGCACCGGGAGCCATTGAAGGGACCAGAGGACTGGTGTGATGTGCGAGTGTTTAGAGGAACCTGAGAGAAGGCGTGCTGCTGCATTCTGTTCCAAATTGGAGCTTTTGGTGGAGAGAATTGTTGAGTCCAGCATAAATGGCATTGCAGTAGTCAATCGCGAGCTGATGAAGGCGTGAATGGCCTTTTCGAGGTCAGGTCGGGACAAGAATGGTTTGACTTTTGCAAGGAGTCTTAGATGGAAAAACTCGCCTTTACCACTGCATTTATCTGTTTGTCGTATTTTAGTCCATTGTCAAATATAACTGCAGCTGCAGCCAGCTAGTCCAGTGACACCAAAGATAATTATGGCCTAACTCTGTTTTAGGAAGCATGGTGACATCTGCATGACGTGTTTCTGGTTGCATGGTTTCCACAGTGTCTTTGACTCAAAGAGGATTTTATATGATTTAAATATTCTTACCCATGTAACACCTTTTCCCTCACAGAGCCTGAAGTAGTCACAGATCTGAATGTCAGTAATATCACGACATCCTCTGTGTATGTGAGCTGGAACAAACCAGAGGGAAATAGCTCTTCCTATAGAGTACAGTGGACTGATGGAAATGTAACTAACGTGACTGAGACATTTCTAAACATCACTAACCTGACTGCTGGTG
Source organism: Planiliza haematocheilus (assembly GCA_005024645.1). NCBI lineage: Eukaryota > Metazoa > Chordata > Actinopteri > Mugiliformes > Mugilidae > Planiliza > Planiliza haematocheilus. The sequence goes on along the minus strand of SRSE01001415.1, from coordinate 7,741,745 downwards.
TCCAGTATAAAATAACTGTAACTGCTGTGGCAGCTGATGGAGTTACTGAAGGAGCAAGGGTTTCTGAGTCTCGTTACACAAGTAAGTACAAATTTAAGTTTGGCTTAAATGGAAGAAAGATTAGTTGAAGGATAATGAGAACACAAGTTTCCAAACTGGTGTTATTCCCACAGTCCAGATTATATTACTAGATAGATATATAAATGCTTTATTAATCCCAAACTGGGAAATTTCTGAGTCTCGTTACACAAGTAAGTACAAATTTAAGTTTGGCCTAAATTGAAGAAGGATTAGTCCACACACAGATGAGGAGTTGTACAGACTGATGACTTGAAGGAGGAAAGATGTCCTGTAACGTTCTTTGAGACAACAAAGTTGTTTGAGTCTTCTGAAAAAAGTGCTCCGTTGTCTGTCTATTGTGTAGTGGTGAGGACAGGATGTTTTTTTATGTTTTCTTTGCTTCCACTACTCTTTCTCTCACTCACAGAGCCTGAAGTAGTCACAAATCTCAGTGTCACTAGTTTCACAACTTCCTCTATAACTCTGAACTGGACTGAGCCGGAGGGAAAGAGCTCTTTCTATAGAGTACAGTGGACTGATGGAGGAAAACCTAAGTCTATGAATGTGTCTGAGACATTTAAGACCATTACTAACCTGACTCCCGGTGTCCAGTATAACGTAACTGTCACTGCTGTGGCAGATGATAAGATTACTGAAGGAGCAAGTGCCATGGTGTTGCAATACACAAGTAAGCACAAATATAAGTTTGGCTTAAATTGAAGAAGAATTACTTGAAGGATAATGAGAACACGGTTTTCCAATACTGTTGTTATTCCCACACTCTAGGTTATATTCCTTTATGTTTTCTTTACTTCCACTACTCTTTCTCTCACTCACAGAGCCTGAAGTAGTCACAAATCTTACTGTCACTAGTTTCACAACTTCCTCTATAACTCTGAACTGGACTGAGCCAGTGGGAAAGAGCTCTTTCTATAGAGTACAGTGGACTGATGGAGGAAAACCTAAGTCTATGAATGTGTCTGAGACATTTAAGCATATTACTAACCTGACTGCTGGTGTCCAGTATTACATAAATGTCACTGCTGTGGCAGCTGATAGCGTTACTGAAGGAATGAGTGTTACTAAGTCTCGTTACACAAGTAAGTAAACATTTAAATGCGGTTCATACAATAATCTAGTAAATGTCTGCAGAGGACACGTGATGGAAAAGAGTCTTCTATAATCACAAACTGGAAGAAATATAGAGGAGATGATAGTAAAAGATTAGATGTAGAATAAAAATGAAGATGATTCCTTGTCTGTCAAGGTTTGCGGGGTAGTGGGGTAGGACCCAAACGCCAGACAGAACGGGATGAGGCAGGAATGGCACAAAATGTATTTAATGAAAACAAGAAAAACAGAATGTGCTGCAGAGATAATCCAAACACGAAGAGAAAGATATACTAGGGCACATTAATGCGACAGTACAACAGGACAACAATATGACGCAACAGAGAACAAAATGAAAGGCAGGGCTATATATATGTGAGTGGCAGAGGGGTGACAAGACAAAGGTGAAACTAATCAGGGCGGAGCACACGAGAAACAAGTGAAGCAATCAAAAGGGGGAATCACAGGAAGGAACACCAGACAGGAAACCAAGGAAGAGCTTTACAAAATAAAACAGGAAACTCAATACAGAACCATGACAATGTCTGGGTTGCATCTTGAGAGAGATGAGTTGTGAGATTTCTTTTAGACTAATTTTTAAGGTTTTGACTTAAGTTTTAGTTTAAACAGTTGTTGTCTATGCTGAGATATTCTGCAGGATTTTCCTCCAGTGAATCAGGCTTTACATCATATGAAACTGTACACATCTACATCTGAATGTTAGAAGAGTCAATAAGAAGGCTGTTACTCTGAAACAGAAATGTGGTTGTACAAAAAAAAGAAGAAGAAAGAACAATATACCTTGCATGGTTTCCACAGTGTCTTTGACTCAAAGAGGATTTTATATGATTTAAATATTCTTACCCATGTAACACCTTTTCCCTCACAGAGCCTGAAGTAGTCACAGATCTGAATGTCAGTAATATCACGACATCCTCTGTGTATGTGAGCTGGAACAAACCAGAGGGAAATAGCGCTTCCTATAGAGTACAGTGGACTGATGGAAATGTAACTTGGAATTCAACTGAAACTGAGACATTTAAGCATATTACTAACCTGACTGCTGGTGTCCAGTATTACATAAATGTCACTGCTGTGGCAGCTGATAGCGTTACTGAAGGAGCAAGTGGCATGGTGTCTCAGTACACAAGTATGTAGTGATTTAAGTTTGGTTTAAATTGAAGAAGGATTACTGTTGTTATTCCCACACTCTAGATTATATTATTTTATGTTTTCTTTGTTTCCACTACTGTTTCTCTCACTCACAGAGCCTGAAGTAGTCACAGATCTTTCTGTCAGTTCCACAACTTCCTCTATAACTCTGACCTGGACTAAGCCAGAAGGAAACAGCTCTTTCTATATAATACAGTGGAATGATGGAGGAAAACCTAAGTCTATGAATGTGTCTGAGACATTTAAGACCATTACTAACCTGACTCCCGGTGTCCAGTACAACATAAATGTCACTGCTGTGGCAGATGATAAGATTACTGAAGGAGCGAGTGCCATGGTGTTGCAATACACAAGTAAGCAAAAATATAATTTCGGCTTTAATTGAAGAAGAATTACTTGATGGATAATGAGAACACGGTTTTCCAATACTGGTGTTATTCCCACACTCTAGGTTATATTCCTTTATGTTTTCTTTGCTTCCACTACTCTTTCTCTCACTCACAGAGCCTGAAGTAGTCACAAATCTAACTGTCACTAGTTTCACAACTTCCTCTATAACTCTGAACTGGACTGAGCCAGTGGGAAAGAGCTCTTTCTATATAATACAGTGGACTGATGGAGGAAAACCTAAGTCTATGAATGTGTCTGAGACATTTAAGACCATTACTAATCTGACTCCCGGTGTCCAGCATAACATAAATGTCACTGCTGTGGCAGATGATAACATTACTGAAGGAGCGAGTGGCATGGTGTCTCAGTACACAAGTATGTAGTGATTTAAGTTTGGTTTAAATTGAAGAAGGATTACTGTTGTTATTCCTACACTCTAGATTATATTATTTTATGTTTTCTTTGTTTCCACTACTGTTTCTCTCACTCACAGAGCCTGAAGTAGTCACAGATCTTTCTGTCAGTTCCACAACTTCCTCTATAACTCTGACCTGGACTAAGCCAGAAGGAAACAGCTCTTTCTATATAGTACAGTGGACTGATGGAGGAAAACCTAAGTCTATGAATGTGTCTGAGACATTTAAGACCATTACTAACCTGACTCCCGGTGTCCAGTATAACATAAATGTCACTGCTGTGGCAGATGATAAGATTACTGAAGGAGCGAGTGCCATGGTGTTGCAATACACAAGTAAGCACAAATATAATTTCGGCTTTAATTGAAGAAGAATTACTTGATGGATAATGAGAACACGGTTTTCCAATACTGGTGTTATTCCCACACTCTAGGTTATATTCCTTTATGTTTTCTTTGCTTCCACTACTCTTTCTCTCACTCACAGAGCCTGAAGTAGTCACAAATCTAACTGTCACTAGTTTCACAACTTCCTCTATAACTCTGAACTGGACTGAGCCAGTGGGAAAGAGCTCTTTCTATATAATACAGTGGACTGATGGAGGAAAACCTAAGTCTATGAATGTGTCTGAGACATTTAAGACCATTACTAATCTGACTCCCGGTGTCCAGCATAACATAAATGTCACTGCTGTGGCAGATGATAACATTACTGAAGGAGCGAGTGGCATGGTGTCTCAGTACACAAGTATGTAGTGATTTAAGTTTGGTTTAAATTGAAGAAGGATTACTGTTGTTATTCCCACACTCTAGATTATATTATTTTATGTTTTCTTTGTTTCCACTACTGTTTCTCTCACTCACAGAGCCTGAAGTAGTCACAGATCTTTCTGTCAGTTCCACAACTTCCTCTATAACTCTGACCTGGACTAAGCCAGAAGGAAACAGCTCTTTCTATATAGTACAGTGGAATGATGGAGGAAAACCTAAGTCTATGAATGTGTCTGAGACATTTAAGACCATTACTAACCTGACTCCCGGTGTCCAGTATAACATAAATGTCACTGCTGTGGCAGATGATAAGATTACTGAAGGAGCGAGTGCCATGGTGTTGCAATACACAAGTAAGCACAAATATAAGTTTGGCTTAAATTGAAGAAGAATTACTTGAAGGATAATGAGAACACGGTTTTCCAATACTGGTGTTATTCCCACACTCTAGGTTATATTCCTTTATGTTTTCTTTGCTTCCACTACTCTTTCTCTCACTCACAGAGCCTGAAGTAGTCACAAATCTTACTGTCACTAGTTTCACAACTTCCTCTATAACTCTGAACTGGACTGAGCCAGTGGGAAAGAGCTCTTTCTATAGAGTACAGTGGACTGATGGAGGAAAACCTAAGTCTATGAATGTGTCTGAGACATTGAAGACCATTACTAACCTGACTCCCGGTGTCCAGCATAACATAAATGTCACTGCAGTGGCAGATGATAACATTACTGAAGGAGCAAGTGTTACTGTGTCTCATTACACACGTAAGTAAACATTTAAATGTGGTTCATACAATAATCTAGTAAATGTCTGCAGAGGACACGTGATGGAAAAGAGTCTTGTGTAATCACAAGCTAGGAAAAATTTAGAGTTTATAAGAAAAGTCTAGATTTATAATAAAAATAAAGATGATTCTCTATATCTTGGTGGCATCTTGAGAGAGATGAGAGAGCTCAGGCAGTCTTGAAACACCCCAGGATTATGCAGTTGTAAAGTTTTCTCCTTGAGCGGAACTTTTCACCAACAGATGTCAATGTGTGTTTTGTGAGATTTGTTTTAGACTCCTGTTTTAGGTTTGATTCAATTTTTCTTTGTTTCCCAGTAGTTTAGACAGTTGTTGCCTGTGCTGGAATATTCTGCAGGATGTTCCTCTAATGAATCAGGCTTTATACCATCTGAAACTTACACGTACCTACATCTGAATTTGAAGAAGAGTCAATAGCAAGGCCCTTACTTTGAAAAGACCCTTAAGTGTCCACAGACTCCTGTCACAAATGCCATTTTAAAATCCTGAAAAACAAGCCAAAAGTAGGTGTAAATGTCTAGCTTTCTCACAAACAAAACTTGAATAATAATAATAATAATAATAATAAATTGGACTTTTATAGCGCCTTTTAAGAAACCCAAGGTCGCTTTACAAGAGGTGGAGACTAGGGGGGGGGGGGGGGGGTTATGGATCAAAGACCTCAGTGAATAGGTATGCCTTGAGGTGCTTTTTGAAGGACAGCAGTGTGGGAGCTTGACGTATGTGGAGAGGTAGTGTGTTCCAGAGGGTGGGGGCAGAAACGCAGAAAGCTCTATCACCAACAGTCCGTAGCCTGGTGCGAGGAGTGGCAAGCTGGTCCTTGTCAGAGGACTGCAGGGACCTTGGCTTTAAGTAGCGGTGGAGGAGATCTGCGAGGTACTGGGGTGCAAGTCCGTGGAGTGATTTGTAGGTTAGGAGCAGGATTTTGTATGAAATGCGGAATTTGACGGGGAGCCAGTGAAGCTTCTTGACTGTGGGGGTGATGTGCTGCCATGGCGTGGAGCGTGTCAGGACCCTGGCAGCTGAGTTTTGGACATACTGCAGTCTATCCAGGGTCTTACTGGGCAGACCATACAGTACACCATTGCAGTAGTCCAAGCGGGATGTAATGAAGGCATGAATGAGTGTTTCAGTAACAGAGTCAGAGAGTGGCCGGAGTCTGGAGATGTTTTTGAGGTGAAAGAACGCAGATTTGGTGGTGGTTTTGATATGAGCCTGGAATGAGAGTATGGGGTCCAGGATGACACCAAGGTTGCGTACTTCTGGGGATGGCCTGATGGTATAGCCATCCACGACCAGAGAAAGGTCACCAACCTTCTTAGCCAGTGATGGGGAAGCCACCACCAAGAGCTCTGTTTTCTTATTGTTAAGTTTGAGTAGGTTGGCAGTCATCCAAGTTTTTATTTCATGCAGGCAGTTGACAAGGGATGTGGGAGGAAGCTGAGCTGAGGGTTTGGTGCTTATGTAGAGCTGTGTGTCGTCAGCATAGCAGTGGAAACTGAGTCCATGGTGACGAATGATTTGACCAAGGGGGAGCATGTAGATGGTGAACAGAAAGGGGCCAAGTACTGATCCCTGAGGCACACCATGGTTGACTGGAGCTGGGGTTGAGTTTGAGTCTTTGATGGTGATGTATTGTTTCCTACCGGAGAGGTAAGACTGAAACCAGGAGAGAGCAGAGTCAGTGAGTCCTAAGTATTCATGAAGGCGGTTGAGGAGGATGGCGTGGGAGACAGTGTCAAAAGCTAAAGAAAGGTCCAGGAGGATAAGGAGACTGATGAGGCCATTGTCGGCAGCTGTGAGGAGGTCATTCATGATTTTGATGAGGGCGGTCTCGGTGCTGTGGTGGGGTCTGAAGCCAGATTGGAAGGGTTCACAGAGCTCATGGTGGGACATGTGTTGCTGGAGCTGAGCAGCCACAGCTCTTTCCAGAATTTTGCTGAGGAAGGGAAGGTTGGATATAGGCCGGTAGTTGCTGGAATCATCCGGGTCCAGACCAGGCTTTTTCAGTGTTGGGATCACCACAGCAGTTTTGAAGCTGGTGGGGACCACCCCTAGTGCCAGTGAGGTGTTAATGATACTAGCCATGGCAGGGCACAGGGTAGGCAAACATGCCTTTACCAAGGTAGTAGGCATGGGGTCCAGCTTGCAGGAGGTGGACTTAGCTTTAGACACTAGGTCCATGACCTGGTTGTTTTCCAGAGCGGCAAAAGAGGAGAGAGAGCACTGTGTTGGGTGGGCAGAAGCGGTTGAGTTGCAGTCCAGCAGTTGATGGGCAGGAGTGGATGGAATTCCTGTCTGGTGAAGCTGCCGATGAATGGTGTCCACCTTTTCCTGAAAAAGCCTGCTAAATTCTGAACAGAGTTCAGCAGCATCAGAGGGTTGGGGGGCATCAGGGGGGCGGAGAAGACGGTTGATCGTTGAGAAGAGACGCTTGGGGTGGTTCTGTTGATTATTGATGAGAGTGGAGTAGTATGATGTTTTGGCCTGAGAGAGAGCCTTTTTGTAGTCCCTGACATGGTCTTTGAAGACCTCGTGGTGAACGACAAGGCCGGATTTTTTGCACAATCTTTCAAGCCGTCGCCCAGCCGCCTTCATGAGGTGGAGCTCAGGGGTGAACCAAGGAGCTGGCTGGGTGAAGGAGATGGACCGGGTCTTCAAAGGGGCTACTGCATCCAGGCTCAGAGAGAGGGCAGTGTTGTAGTGCTCCACAAGGCCATCTGCAGTGTGACAGGTAGGATGCGAGGCAAGGTGTGTTGCAAGCGTGCTGGACAGCGTGAGTGCTGACACGCGCCTGATGTTCCTGAACATGATTGTTCGTTTAGCACGGTGCTTAGGTTGTGGCATGGGTACAGAGAACAGAACGGCATGGTGGTCCGACACAGCAAGGTCAAGGCACTCGAGGTGGACAGGGTTAAGCCAATGACAATATGGGGTCTGGTTGAAATGGAATTTTAGCCCAGTGACACCGAAGATATTTACGGCCTAACCATGATTTAGGAAACATGGTAACATGACCAAATTGAATTCTCAGATGATCTTCTGTCCATGACATGTTTCCTGTTACATACTATCCACTGTGTCTTTGACTCAAAATCATTTTATATGATTTAAATAGTCTTACAAATGTACCACCTTTTCCCTCACAGAGCCTGAAGTAGTCACAAATCTTACTGTCACTAGTTTCACAACTTCCTCTATAACTCTGAACTGGACCGAGCCAGAGGGAAAGAGCTCTTTCTATATAGTACAGTGGACTGATGGAGGAAAACCTAAGTCTATGAATGTGTCTGAGACATTCAAGAACATTACTGACCTGACTGCTGGTGTCCAGTATAACATAAATGTCACTGCAGTGGCAGATGATAAGATTACTGAAGGAGCGAGTGGCATGGTGTCTCAATACACAAGTATGTAGTAATTTAAGTTTGGTTTAAATTGAAGAAGGATTACTGTTGATATCCTACACTCTAGATTATATTATTTTATGTTTTCGTTGTTTCCACTACTGTTTCTCTCACTCACAGAGCCTGAAGTAGTCACAGATCTTTCTGTCAGTTCCACAACTTCCTCTATAACTCTGAACTGGACTAAGCCAGAAGGAAACAGCTCTTTCTATATAGTACAGTGGACTGATGGAGGAAAACCTAAGTCTATGAATGTGTCTGAGACATTTAAGACCATTACTAACCTGACTCCCGGTGTCCAGTATAACATAAATGTCACTGCTGTGGCAGATGATAAGATTACTGAAGGAGCGAGTGCCATGGTGTTGCGATACACAAGTAAGCACAAATATAAGTTTGGCTTAAATTGAAGAAGAATTACTTGAAGGATAATGAGAACACGGTTTTCCAATACTGGTGTTATTCCCACACTCTAGGTTATATTCCTTAATGTTTTCTTTGCTTCCACTACTCTTTCTCTCACTCACAGAGCCTGAAGTAGTCACAAATCTAACTGTCACTAGTTTCACAACTTCCTCTATAACTCTGACCTGGACTGAGCCAGAGGGAAAGAGCTCTTTCTATAGAGTACAGTGGACTGATAGAGGAAAACCTAAGTCTATGAATGTGTCTGAGACATTTAAGACCATTACTAACCTGACTCCTGGTGTCCAGCATAACATAAATGTCACTGCTGTGGCAGATGATAACATTACTGAAGGAGCAAGTGTTACTGTGTCTCATTACACACGTAAGTAAACATTTAAATGTGGTTCATACAATAATCTAGTAAATGTCTGCAGAGGACACGTGATGGAAAAGAGTCTTGTGTAATCACAAGCTAGGAAAAATTTAGAGATTATAAGAAAAGTCTAGATTTATAATAAAAATAAAGATGATTCTCTATATCTTGGTGGCATCTTGAGAGAGATGAGAGAGCTCAGGCAGTCTTGAAACACCCCAGGATTATGCAGTTGTAAAGTTTTCTCCTTGAGCGGAACTTTTCACCAACAGATGTCAATGTGTGTGTTGTGAGATTTGTTTTAGACTCCTGTTTAAGGTTTGATTCAAATTTTGCTTGTTTCCCAGTAGTTTAGACAGTTGTTGCCTGTGCTGGAATATTCTGCAGGATGTTCCTCTACTGAATCAGGCTTTATACCATCTGAAACTTACACGTACCTACATCTGAATTTGAAGAAGAGTCAATAGCAAGGCCCTTACTTTGAAAAGACCCTTAAGTGTCCACAGACTCCTGTCACAAATGCCATTTTAAAATCCTGAAAAACAAGCCAAAAGTAGGTGTAAATGTCTAGCTTTCTCACAAACAAAACTTGAATGACAATATGCGGTCTGGTTGCAATGCAATTTTAGCCCAGTGACACCAAAGATATTTACGGCCTAACCATGTTTTAGGAAACATGGTAACATGACCAAATTGAATCCTCAGATGATCTTCTGTCCATGACATGTTTCCTGTTACATACTATCCACTGTGTCTTTGACTCAAAATCATTTTATATGATTTAAATAGTCTTACAAATGTACCACCTTTTCCCTCACAGAGCCTGAAGTAGTCACAAATCTTACTGTCACTAGTTTCACAACTTCCTCTATAACTCTGAACTGGACTGAGCCAGAGGGAAACAGCTCTTTCTATATAGTACAGTGGACTGATGGAGGAAAACCTAAGTCTATGAATGTGTCTGAGACATTCAAGAACATTACTGACCTGACTGCTGGTGTCCAGTATAACATTAATGTCACTGCTGTGGCAGATGATAAGATTACTGAAGGAGCGAGTGGCATGGTGTCTCAATACACAAGTATGTAGTAATTTAAGTTTGGTTTAAATTGAAGAAGGATTACTGTTGTTATTCCTACACTCTAGATTATATTATTTTATGTTTTCGTTGTTTCCACTACTGTTTCTCTCACTCACAGAGCCTGAAGTAGTCACAAATCTTTCTGTCAGTTCCACAACTTCCTCTATAACTCTGACCTGGACTAAGCCAGAAGGAAACAGCTCTTTCTATATAGTACAGTGGACTGATGGAGGAAAACCTAAGTCTATGAATGTGTCTGAGACATTTAAGACCATTACTAACCTGACTCCCGGTGTCCAGTATAACATAAATGTCACTGCTGTGGCAGATGATAAGATTACTGAAGGAGCGAGTGCCATGGTGTTGCAATACACAAGTAAGCACAAATATAAGTTTGGCTTAAATTGAAGAAGAATTACTTGAAGGATAATGAGAACACGGTTTTCCAATACTGGTGTTATTCCCACACTCTAGGTTATATTCCTTTATGTTTTCTTTGCTTCCACTACTCTTTCTCTCACTCACAGAGCCTGAAGTAGTCACAAATCTTACTGTCACTAGTTTCACAACTTCCTCTATAACTCTGAACTGGACTGAGCCAGAGGGAAAGAGCTCTTTCTATATAATACAGTGGACTGATGGAGGAAAACCTAAGTCTATGAATGTGTCTGAGACATTTAAGACCATTACTAACCTGACTCCTGGTGTCCAGTATAACATAAATGTCACTGCAGTGGCAGATGATAAGATTACTGAAGGAGCAAGTGTTACTGTGTCTCATTACACACGTAAGTAAACATTTAAATGTGGTTCATACAATAATCTAGTAAATGTCTGCAGAGGACACGTGATGGAAAAGAGTCTTGTGTAATCACAAGCTAGGAAAAATATAGAGATTATAAGAAAATTCTAGATTTATAATAAAAATAAAGATGATTCTCTATATCTTGGTGGCATCTTGAGAGAGATGAGAGAGCTCAGGCAGTCTTGAAACACCCCAGGATTATGCAGTTGTAAAGTTTTCTCCTTGAGCGGAACTTTTCACCAACAGATGTCAATGTGTGTTTTGTGAGATTTGTTTTAGACTCCTATTTTAGGTTTGATTCAATTTTTCTTTTTTTTCCCAGTAGTTTAGACAGTTGTTGCCTGTGCTGGAATATTCTGCAGGATGTTCCTCTAATGAATCAGGCTTTATACCATCTGAAACTTACACATACCTACATCTGAATTTGAAGAAGAGTCAATAGCAAGGCCCTTACTTTGAAAAGACCCTTAAGTGTCCACAGACTCCTGTCACAAATGCCATTTTAAAATCCTGAAAAACAAGCCAAAAGTAGGTGTAAATGTCTAGCTTTCTCACAAACAAAACTTGAATGACAATATGCAGTCTGGTTGCAATGCAATTTTAGTCCAGTGACACCAAAGATATTTACGGCCTAACCATGTTTTAGGAAACATGGTAACATGACCAAATTGAATCCTCAGATGATCTTCTGTCCATGACATGTTTCCTGTTACATACTATCCACTGTGTCTTTGACTCATAATCATTTTTATATGATTTAAATAGTCTTACAAATGTACCACCTTTTCCCTCACAGAGCCTGAAGTAGTCACAAATCTTACTGTCACTAGTTTCACAACTTCCTCTATAACTCTGAGCTGGACTGAGCCAGAGGGAAAGAGCTCTTTCTATAGAGTACAGTGGACTGATGGAGGAAAACCTAAGTCTATGAATGTGTCTGAGACATTTAAGCATATTACTAACCTGACTGCTGGTGTCCAGTATTACATAAATGTCACTGCTGTGGCAGCTGATAGCGTTACTGAAGGAATGAGTGTTACTAAGTCTCGTTACACAAGTAAGTAAACATTTAAATGCGGTTCATACAATAATCTAGTAAATGTCTGCAGAGGACACGTGATGGAAAAGAGTCTTGTGTAATCACAAGCTAGGAAAAATATAGAGATTATAAGAAAATTCTAGATTTATAATAAAAATAAAGATGATTCTCTATATCTTGGTGGCATCTTGAGAGAGATGAGAGAGCTCAGGCAGTCTTGAAACACCCCAGGATTATGCAGTTGTAAAGTTTTCTCCTTGAGCGGAACTTTTCACCAACAGATGTCAATGTGTGTGTTGTGAGATTTGTTTTAGACTCCTGTTTTAGGTTTGATTCAATTTTTCTTTGTTTCCCAGTAGTTTAGACAGTTGTTGCCTGTGCTGGAATATTCTGCAGGATGTTCCTCTAATGAATCAGGCTTTATACCATCTGAAACCTACACGTACCTACATCTGAATTTGAAGAAGAGTCAATAGCAAGGCCCTTACTTTGAAAAGACCCTTAAGTGTCCACAGACTCCTGTCACAAATGCCATTTTAAAATCCTGAAAAACAAGCCAAAAGTAGGTGTAAATGTCTAGCTTTCTCACAAACAAAACTTGAATGACAATATGCGGTCTGGTTGCAATGCAATTTTAGTCCAGTGACACCAAAGATATTTACGGCCTAACCATGTTTTAGGAAACATGGTAACATGACCAAATTGAATCCTCAGATGATCTTCTGTCCATGACATGTTTCCTGTTACATACTATCCACTGTGTCTTTGACTCAAAATCATTTTATATGATTTAAATAGTCTTACAAATGTACCACCTTTTCCCTCACAGAGCCTGAAGTAGTCACAAATCTTACTGTCACTAGTTTCACAACATCCTCTATAACTCTGAACTGGACCGAGCCAGTGGGAAAGAGCTCTTTCTATAGAGTACAGTGGACTGATGGAGGAAAACCTAAGTCTATGAATGTGTCTGAGACATTCAAGAACATTACTGACCTGACTGCTGGTGTCCAGTATAACATAAATGTCACTGCTGTGGCAGATGATAAGATTACTGAAGGAGCGAGTGGCATGGTGTTGCAATACACAAGTAAGCACAAATATAAGTTTGGCTTAAATTGAAGAAGAATTACTTGAAAGATAATGAGAACACGGTTTTCCAATACTGTTGTCATTCCCACACTCTAGGTTATATTCCTTTATGTTTTCTTCCACTACTTTTTCTCTCACTCACAGAGCCTGAAGTAGTCACAAATCTTACTGTCACTAGTTTCACAACTTCCTCTATAACTCTGAACTGGACTGAGCCAGAGGGAAAGAGCTCTTTCTATAGAGTACAGTGGACTGATGGAGGAAAACCTAAGTCTATGAATGTGTCTGAGACATTGAAGACCATTACTAACCTGACTCCTGGTGTCCAGTATAACATAACTGTCACTGCTGTGGCAGCTGATAGCGTTACTGAAGGAATGAGTGTTACTAAGTCTCGTTACACAAGTAAGTAAACATTTAAATGCGGTTCATACAATAATCTAGTAAATGTCTGCAGAGGACACGTGATGGAAAAGAGTCTTCTATAATCACAAACTGGAAGAAATATAGAAGAGATGATAGTAAAAGATTAGATGTAGAATAAAAATGAAGATGATTCTCTATGTCTGGGTTGTCAAAGAGGATTTTATATGATTTAAATATTCTTACCCATGTACCACCCTTTTCCTTCACAGAACCTGAAGTAGTCACAAATCTGAATGTCATTAATGTCACGACTTCATCTGTTTTTGTGAGCTGGGACAAACCAGAGGGAAATAGCTCTTTCTATAGAGTACAGTGGACTGATGGAAATGTAACTAACGTGACTGAGACATTTCTGAACATTACTAACCTGACTGCTGGTGTCCAGTACAACATAACTGTCACTGCTGTGGCAGATGATGGAGTTACTAAAGGAAGGAGTGACATGGTGTCTCAATACACACGTATGTACAAATTTAAGCTTGGCTTAAACTGAAGAAGGATTTGTTGAAGGATAATGTTATGTTATTCCCACACTCTAGGTTATATTCCTTTATGTTTTCTTTGCTTCCACTACTCTTTCTCTCACTCACAGAGCCTGAAGTAGTCACAGATCTTTCTGTCAGTAGTTTCACAACTTCCTCTATAACTCTGAACTGGACTGAGCCAGTGGGAAACAGCTCTTTGTATAGAGTACAGTGGACTGATTGAGAAATAACTGACTCTAAGACTGTGACTGAGACATTTATGAACATTACTGACCTGACTGCTGGTGTCCATTATAACATAACTGTCACTGCTGTGGCAGACGATAGAGATTTATTTTGTTGCAGTCTGTACTTTCACCACTAGATGGCACTGAATTATACACACTAGTCCTTTAAGGATTTACGTGATACAGTCATCTCTTTCATTTTTGTTGTCAGCATTTTTTTGTTTGTTGGCTTTATTTTTTCTTCCTCTTCATCCTCACATATTTATTGTCTTAGTGCTTAAAAGAGTCAGGCAGTGAAGAATCCTGTGAGCACACCTGGTGGACTGTAAAGGTCTCCAGTACACCTGTGTGAAACTGAGGAGTAAATCTGGACGCATCAGTAGGCGTGTTGGTAGTCTAATGCAGATTCAGCCTTGAGCGGTCGACACTGAATTATTTGCTACAATTGAAGATTTTACTTGTTTGTTTTTTTATGTCTTCTCATTTCTACATAACAATTTTTCCTTCACAGAGCCTGCAGCAGTCAGGGATCTCTCTGTCACTGAAATCACCACATCCTCTTTAAATTTGAACTGGACTGAACCAGTGGGCTCCAGATATTTCTATATAGTACAGTGGACAGATGGAACAACAATTGAAACTGTCACTGAAACTAAACTAAATGTCTCTGGGCTGATTCCTGGAGTGCGCTTCAGTTTCACTGTCATAGCAGTGGCTGGAGATAATAAAACAAAAAGTGAAAAGGCAGAGATATGGCACTATACAAGTAAGACAATGTGTATGATTTTAGTTAACAGGGAGTATAAATCTTTTGTTAGGACTTTCTGTTTAGTTATTTTATTTTTTATAGTTCATTATGTCCTTGTGTGTCTTTTTTTTTTTTTGCTTTAAGTATATTTTTGATGTTGTAATTCGTTTATGTATTATCACTGCCGTATTTCACTGTGCATAAATTACATTTTGCTGTCATCTTTTTATCTTGCATCCACCAGAACCTGAGGTAGTCAGCAATCTCACTGTCACTGAAATCACAACATCCTCTATACATCTGAACTGGACAGCACCACAGGGAGACAGATCTTTCTATGTAGTACAATGGACAAATGGAACAACAATTCAAAGTGTCACTGAAACTAAACTAAATGTCACTGGGCTGACTCCTGGAGTGTACTACAATTTCAATGTAATAGCAGTGGCTGGAGATAATGAAACAAAAAGTGAAAAGGCAGAGACATCACATTATACAAGTAAGACGATGTGTATGATTTTTGACGAGTAGCATGGAGTTTAAATCTTGTGTTTTTTAAAGCACATGGAAACAGCTCTTCCTATGGAGGGAAATGAGTATTTAAGGCCATTAGCAACTTGAATGCTGGTGACCTGTATAAAATAATTGCCACTACTGTTTAACAGTCATTTAAATGTACTTGTGATCTGGTGGATGTACTTTCTTTCCCCTCATGATTGTGTTTTACTACTTTTCTTAATTTTTAAGTTTCTTTGTTGTGATGTGTTTATCGTACGTGCCATCTGATGTTTTTCATTTTTTTTATTTGTTTTCTCTCTTCTTCTCTTTAGAGCCCGGTGTTATTCAGAATCATAACGTGACCACAGACAACTCCTCCATCTCACTGAACTGGACAGCTCCTCCTGGTCGGGTGTTCAAGTACCGGGTGGAGCTGAGTAATGGCTCATCACTATACACCGAAAGAACAAACAATACCTTTGTTTTGCTGTCAAGCCTGACGCCTGGCACCAGCTACAATGTCACTGTCACTGCTATTGCTGGAGACAATAAAACGGAAGGAGAGCCTTTTAATGTGACCGTATCCACACGTATGTAACAATTTATTCATCTGCTAATTACATTTCAATATGTTAAGTTTGTTGATTTAATCCTGTGGGGTTTTTTTGTTTGTTTTTAATTTGCAGACCCTGCTGTGGTCATAAATCTCACGGTCACTGATGTCACAACAACGTCTGTGTCTCTAAGCTGGAGTAAACCAGAAGGCAATGCTGACCTGTACATCATACGGTGGACTGGAGGAACAAAAGAAATGAATTCCAGTAATGAAACCTTCACTATCAGAGATTTAACTCCTGGAGTCAAGTACAGCATTTCAGTGGCTGCTGTAGCGTACTCAAAGGAAGGGGTGAAAGCCTTCACATCTACCTTCACAAGTAAGCCCATACTTTGAGAATATTAATTTATTTAAGCAAGTCTCTGTTTGTAAATTTAGCGACATTTATAACATTTTAAGTGTCATTGTTTTGCATTTGTAGTTCAGATGCATGCGTTTGTATGTTGACATGGCTTTTGTTCTTCAGGCTCTGCATTTAACACATTCATTTTTAAATAATATCATGACTATTACCTTAAATTACTCAGTTTTTACATGTGATTAGTTGTAAAAGTAAACATGTTTTACGCAGAACAGTAAACTAAAAGTCTCTGAGTTGACTCCTGGAATGTGCTACAGTTTCACTGTCATAACTGTGGCTGGAGATAATGAGACAAAAAGTGAAAAGGTAGAGAAAGTGGTTTATATCGTTTTTCTTATGACAGGTTCTTCTCTCTGTGTAACTCATCTATTCATTCACACCACACCACACATGCGGCGCCACGGACATAGAGGGATGCAAACCTGTCACCTTAGGTTTCCGAAGCTGCTACTCTATCCACTAATCCACAGGTCCCTTTAGGTTCTTGTGTCCAATTTAGGACCATCAATTAGCTGTAATGGAATATAGCCCGTATACAGCCTATAGTCCAAAAGCCACTGGACACATACTCATGAAATCAAACCACATAATCACTTCTGATATTATAAAGGTGACTACCTGAAGTGTTCTTCCCAGACAACCAGCTTCTGCTCTTCCTTACCATTGCATCTCTGTGGTTTTAACTTGCTCTTTAGCCAGTTAGAAATGCACCCGAGTCAGACTGAGATCAGGTGACTGGCTAAATAACGAAATAACATCCATGCAATGCTATGTCAAATCTAAAAAAGAAGCGTATTTTTTTTCTTTTCATTTAGCACCTAAAAAGCCTGTGAATATTACGGCCGTACGAGGAACCAACAAGCTGAACATCAGCTGGATTTTGCCTCTGGGACGGGCTGATCGCTACGTGGTGGAGATCAGCAACACAGATTTCATGAATTCCAATTCCACTAATGCAACAGTCACCAATGCCCTCTTCACTGATTTGTATCCTGGAAGAATCTTTGTCATCAAAGTGACGGCTGTTGCTGGAAACTTAAATAGCACGTCTGACCCATCTCCAATTGCCACTGGTATGTTCAGCAACCTAGTCTGGTCTTATTATTAGTCTGTGATAATAAAATGCTATACTTACAGTTTAATAGTTTGGCATGTTTGGACAAGCAATGACTTTATCCTGTTTGAAACATTGCCTACCTATTAAGTTGATAAAACTGTAGAAAAATGAAGCACATGCTTGACTTCAGTTGCTCGTGTTGCCCACTTTAGCTGAAAGAACCTCTTGTGAGTTTTTGCGTAATTATCCATCGACTGAATTAACCATCTGACCCAAAACTCCTATTGTTTTATCATCAATATAAAGCTACTGTCGTCCGTATCTTTTAGTTCCCAACCCCCCTGGCTCCATCGTGCTCGTTAGGACGACCAACTCTTCGCTCCAGCTCCAGTGGACAACTCCTGCTATGATGGAGGGCGCTCCAAACATCAGCTACTACATCACCTACAAGTTTATCAACCAGTTTGAACGTGATACAATTCAAAACGAAACCTCCTTAAACAATAGCACAGAGTTGTCTCCGCTCTTGTCTGGAACCTCCTACAATATATCTGTGCAAACCGTTGGACCCCAGAATTTGAGGAGCACCTTTGTCAATATATCTAATTTCACACGTAAGTACAAGATAGGCATACGTTGGAAAGCTCTTGTTATTTAATCACTTTTTAACATATTCTTGCAACTTTTATTTATATTTGCAGTGCCAAACCCAGTGCTGAATGTTAAAGCAAGCCCCAGCTCAACTTCTTCAGTCACTGTGACATGGTCATATCCAGTGGGGGTCAGGTCATATTACGAATATGTGGTAGAAGTCTATAATGCCACGGGAAGACTTCGTCGTACAATCAGTATGACGAACAGCACTATAATATCTCAGCTGGAGCCGGGATCTGAATACAATGTTAGTGTCACAACGAGGGCTGCACCAGAAATTACATCTACTGCAGAACAGACGTCCAGTTACACGAGTAAGGATTTGCATATTAATGCTTTTAAGGAGGAAACAGAATTATACAATAGTATTTTTATCCTGTTTTCTAACGGTCTCCTGTATTACCCACAGTGCCCAAAGCAGTGACAAACATCACAGTGAATTACAGGAACACAACATCCATCCAGCTGACATGGCTTAGACAAGATGATTACAAGTCTTCCTACCGCTACCGAGTCTCAGCGCTCCTGAACGGCATAGAGGTTCACAATGGTTCAACCAGCAATGAGACTTACACCTTCTACCCTCTGGTCCCTGGAACACAGTATGAGTTTACCGTGTCCACAGTGGTTGAAGAGGTCAAGTCCACAGAGCAGAAGCTACGTAGTCAAACAAGTATGTCATGAATTGTCTGAAATGTGTTTGTGTAAAGAGACTTATTCAAATCTAAAGGCAATTTCATTCATTCATTTTCTGTAACCGCTTGTCCTCTGGAGGTTTGCGGAGGGGGTGCTGGATTGCTGTCATTGGGCGAGAGGCGGGGTACACACCGGACAGGTCGCCAGTCTATCGCAGGGCTTTCAGGGCAATTTAGTATCGCACATTAAGACAGGGGAGTTGTGAGAGAGAGAGGAAAAATTGGCCAAAATTCAAGCACCAACGGCTGACACATCATCTTAAAGTCTTTTGTATGTAAGATCTTGCACAACAAGCCAACAGAGCTTTGACGGATGGAGTTGGGCCGTCGGTGAGCATCTGCGGCTCTAGTTTCGCCGCTGTGTCCCCCGCCGTTGGCTCCCTGTCTCCACTGTTATTTTTAGCCAAATCAGCATTTTTGAAACTGTGGCAGAACAAGTCTATCAAAAAAATATCTCTTTGATTGGCTTTTCAGCTCAGAAAACTATAGTGCACAGAAGAAAAACAAACCTGATCTTGTTGACCACTTGCTGTACGTTTTAAGTTGTGCTCAAGCGTCGCTGCTAGTTCTTTCATGTTGGTTTGGTGTGTCTGTATCTTTGAATGATCATGCGTTGTAAGCTCCACACCTCTACTGAAAAGTCTCAAGCAGAGGCCAAAATAATGACTGAACTGTACTTTTGCACTGATAAAAATTATTCCATTACTACTCAACTTGTAAAATGCTTGTAAATGTGTTACTAAATTTGATTTTCTGTTTTTGTTTTCTAGTTCCTGAAGCAACTTCTGACATTGTGGTCATTGGAAGCACAACAAACCTGACAGTGAGCTGGAATCCGGTAAATGGACGGGTGGACTCTTACTCTGTCCTGCTGTACAGAGACACGCAGCAGGTGGACAACGCCACAGATCTGAGCAACAATACGTTAATCTATGTGTTTACAAGCTTGAAACCAGGAGTACTTTACTGTGCGGAGGTCGTCACCAAAAGCGGACCTCTGGAGAGCAACCGTTCTGATTGCAATGCAACTTGTGAGTTACATCAGCATTGTGACTTGTACTTCACACTGTGTATACAGTATATTCTATTTTAGAACTGTGATGGAATTGGATACTAATCAGAGAGTATTTATTCCCTGTTCAGTTCCTAACCCTCCTGGCCCTATCACGGTGGAGTCTCAAACTGTCAGATCCATCAACTTCACCTGGACGCGTCCGGAGAACATGGACCGTAATCAGTACAACTTCAGTGTGTCCACTAACGAGTCCACCTTTGTGACTGCAAACAACTGGTTCCTTCGGGACTCACTCTCCTCTGGACAACCATACAGTATCTCTGTTGTTACTGTAGGCGTGAGGAATTATAAGAGCACACCAGTGACCGCCCGAAACTATACCCGTGAGTAGACACAAACACATCCAGGTTATTTCTGCGGATGTTATCAGCTTTACTTCAAGATTTACTGTATTTTTTGTATTTTTTATCGCTTTAAAGTTTGCACTTGAGTGTTTGTATACAGTGGCAAGAAAAAATATGTGAACCTTATGAAATTTCATGGTTTTCTGAATAAATGTGTCATAATATATGATCTGATCTTCATCTAAGTCAAGGGTATTGACAGACATAATGTGTCTCAAATAATTACACAACTTTTTTTGATCTTTCATGTCCTTATTGAGAACAACCCAAAAAAATGCTTGTGGAAAAAGTATGTGAACCCTTGAGTTCATGACCTCAAAAAACTTAACTGGAGTCAGGTTTTAGCACACCTGGAGTCTTGTTAAGATAATACGTTTGGAGGTGTGGACTACAGCTACTTCTACTGATAAAACCCCCTCAAACTTTTAGAGTTTGCTCTGCACAAGAAGAACACGCTTATGTGAGCCATGCCTCGACAAAAAAAAGCTTTCAGAGGATCTACGATCAAGAATTGTTGATTTACATAAAGCTGGCAAAGGTTACAGAGTTATTTGAAAGACTTTAGAAATTCACCAGTCTACAGTTAGGCAAACAGTCAACAAATGGAGACACTTTGGGACTGCTACTCTACTAAGAAGTGGGTGCCCAGTCAAAATGACGCCAACACAATGAAGACTCATCAGTTATGTAGAGAAACTACCCCGAATGACAGCCAAAGATCTGAAGGCAACATTGAAACTTGCTAATGTCTCTGTTCATGAGTCTACAATACGTAAAACACTGAACAAGCAAAGGAAGTCCCTGCTTACTAAAAAGAACGCTGCTGCACACCTGAAGTTTGCAAAAGAGCACACTGACACCCCACATTTGTCAAAAATGTTTTGTGGACTGATACAAACGACCCTCAACCCAATAGAGAGGCCATGGATTGACTTGAAGAGGGCCATACACATGAGATGTCCAAAGAATATGACAGAGCCAAAGCAGGTTGAGGTTATTGCTGCCAAGGGAGGGGTCACTTACTTTTTCCACTGCCATTTTGCATGTTGAACGAGTGTGTTGAATAAAGACATGAAAGATAAGATTTTTTTTTTAATGTGTAATTATTTGAGACACGTCATGTTTGTCAATACCCTTGACTTAGATGAAGATCAGATCACATTTTATGACATATTTATTCAGAAAACCATGAAATTCTAAAAGGTTCACATAGTTTTTCTTGCCACTGTACAAGTTTTTACCGCCTCTCATCAACCTCACTGAATTCATTCCAGTGACAAATTAAAACTCATTAAAAAAGTTTACAGGGACACTTTGCATGCTTTTGCATGCACCAATTTATTTGTCAGAAAAAAATTTGACATGTGCAAAATGGTATTGTCTGCTGATGGCCATATTATCCTAAATTATTATCTTGTATTGACATTTCAATCAAGCAATTAAATCACAAGGTGCTCAACAATCTTGAACTCTTTTAGTTAGTTTGGGTCAACTCATCACATCATCGGATGCTTACTCCATGTGGAGCAAACATGAGGCCTTATTCTGACTGGGCTCTTATTTGTTAGTTGCTGTGTAAACGCAGCAACTAACAGACACCCAAAGGCATATTTTGTGTACGTTTGGAAACAGCAGTCAGTGCAGTTTAAACCATTTGCCAGAATTTTGTAAATTGTTAATTCATGCAGGGGCCTAAATACACATTCTGTGCAAGGTAAGTGATCAAGGACAACGTATTGATCTGCCTGAAAGACTTCACGCAGGTAAAACAAACACATTTGCCTGCCGCTGGGCAGCAGTTAATTTCAACATTGTCTGCCGTTCCCTCCTCAGTTTGACAATGCATTCAAACCTTCAGAAAACAATATACTAATATTGTTCATACACACAAACCTTGGTTTTAAACTGGACACGCTACCCTCTGTTTAGTGTCAAGATTTCACGCAAACTACCCAAAGAAACAACCTGATACACAACTGCTCCTAATCAATCAATCAATCAATCAAGTTTTAAAAACAATATTCATGTATACGTAACTGATGCTAATAAGGTGTTCACATGTCTTTTTCTAGTGGAAATGTAGTTGCGACTTACACTGCTAACCACTTATTTCTGTTATGATCTTAGAGAGATCTAACACAGATCTAATACATTGTTAACCACTGTGAGGACGTGTGAAAACAGTCACTGTATCTCATCCATTTTCTCAGAACCACATCCTGCAAGTAATCTCACACATACAAAAGTCACCACAGGAAATGTGACCTTGTTGTGGGACCAGCGTGAGAGCAGACCGGACTACACTTATTTAGTGCAAGTGATCAATGGCTCCCAAAATATCATACGCACTGAAGTAGTGAATGAAGCTAAAGTAAGTATCACTGGACTTCTCTCTGGGAGCAACTTCAGCTTCACTGTCACTACACGGGCAGCAGATGGCACTGCGGCGAGTCCTGAGACAGCAAACTTCTTCACACGTATGCACCATTCATCAGAAGTACTACACAGAAATATAAAAGTAAATGTCTGCACAATGGTGACACTTTCTCTTGTGATTTTTAGTGCCGCATATGGTTCGTGATTTGAATGCTGAAACGCTTAACACAACTGCGATAAACCTGAGCTGGGTGGAACCTCTTGAGTACAAGCCGTACTATAAATATTGGGTTAGGACTGCAGGCTGTGCCTCTCACAACACAGTCCTTCAAGAAAACACCACACTGATCTCAGAGCTCTCCAAAGTGATCCCAGAGCTCACCCCCGGGACCAACTGCAGCCTGTGTGTCTCTGTGGTGGTACCAGATCTCATCACAGGGGAAGAAAAATGCATCTTTCAGTACACTTGTAAGAGTCTTAGCTGTCATTTGTGCATGTCATTTGCAAATTTTAAGTGTTGACCTGCTTTAATCTCTGCTACTCTGCACGCTGACAGGGCCTGAGACAGCACAGCTCCAGATCTCCAGTAAGGGCTCCAATAGTTCAGTCGTGGTGTCATGGACCCACCCCATTGGAAATGTGGAGTATTATGTGGTTCTTCTAAAACACCCAAATGGAACAGAGGATCAGCGACGCAGATCTAATAACAGTACTGAAGAAATGTTTGATAACCTGTCAGCTGGGAGGCTTTACAACGCCACGATAACCACATTCAGCGGACCCTTCAATGCGCCTTCTTCATTTGTTACCAATGCAACTTGTGAGTATTATACTTTACGTACTTACACATATACTTATAAATATATATGTGGGGCTCATGCACACATACTCATTACTCTGTAAACATTTTGTGGAGGACAAAACAGAAATTCCTACATTTAGGTCACTTCTGAAGGATCAGTGCAAACTCAAGGTTTACAAACTTTTTTTACAAGCATACTGTATGTGCAGCAGTCCATTCAGATTTCAAGCCTGGAAAGCAAACTAGTACACCAGGAGGACAGTGATGAATTTGAAAGTTGGCAGCTTGTCATATATATTTGTTTCATGTGTTTGTTTGTTTGTTTTTTTTTAAAAAAAAGGAAATTTTAAACCAAAAATTTTACACACACACACAATCCTATTTACATACATTGTGTGGACATAGTACAAACTGTACTTTGTGGGGATGTATGCACATGTTCACACAAACATTCATAGAGTGGACATGCATGCACACAAGCCTAAGTGTATTTTAAATTAAGTGCAAATAGACTTTAAACCTGTCACTCAGGTTTTAGTTTAGTGCCATTTAGTTTAGCTTGTATTTGCCTTGGTTTTTCATAATGATGTTTATATTACCAGAAAAATAATAATCTTTGTACCACATAGGTTTTGCCACATGAAAGCACTCATGTGCAAGGAGAGAAAAGGTTTTTGTGATTTTAGCTGTTATTGATGTTCTCAAATGATACAAATGTAAAATTTGAGGACAAAAAAATATCAATCAGTTGGACAACCAGACAAGCACGGTTCTAAATAACAGAAGTAATGTTGAATGAGAATGATAATTGTTCCTTATGTCCTTTTAAGCATGCATATAAAAGTCACAAATGAAAATATTTTTGAATGATGTTACACACTTTGTTGAAGCTAATCTGCTGCAACTTGCCCCCTCAGACCCCAACCCTCCAGGGCCAATTACGATCCTGGTGAAGACAATCAATGCCATTGATTTCAAATGGGGAGAAGCTCCTCTAATGTCCGGCGCATCATTCTCCTACCAAATGACAAACACACCAGCCTACGGAGCCACAAACGCCACAAACGTCACCACTGCCCCTAGCAATATCACCAATCATGCTTTTGCCTCCCTGGATTCTGGCACGTCCTACAACATCACTGTGGCAACCGTGGGGGTTTTGGGTTATCAGAGTGAGAGGGTTTACATCTATCTGGTCACCACAAGTAAGGGTTTTACTTTGGTACCCAAGCAATGTGCTTCTATTTCACCCATATGTCTTAACTAACACATCTTTTCAATCAGGGCCCCTGAGCGTGGAGTCTCTCATGAGCCAAGCAGAAGAGATGAATATCCTTGTCTCTTGGTCCAGACCCGATGACTACAAGGAAAGCTATCGTTATTTTGTGACCTGGGAAAGCTCAGATACGAACATCAGGAGAAACACCACATGTACTAGTTGTACAGACTATAACATCACAGACCTGGAACCTGGTAGTCACTATAACATCAGTGTCACCACAGAGACCTCCGACGGAACACAGGCTGCCACTATGCCGATTTCCAACTGCACAAGTATGGTCATGACAGCTTAATTAATTTCATTTACAATTGTTCCTTTCAAATATTTGTCAACAACTGGACCCAGCTGTAATATAAATAGAAAGGAAATCACAAGATAATTGGCTGAATAATATATTTCCAGTCAGTGATCAGTGTTCCTAAATCTTAGACATTCTTAAGCTGCAGAAAAATAATCTACTTTAACATAATTTACTGCTCTGTTCACAGATTTAGCAATGTTTTTGCTAACATTTATTTTTCATTTCTTTGATGTTGCAGAGGCAAGCCGAGTGACAATTTTAAATGTCACATGTCCAGACAAAGAAATCGCAGAAATCACCCTGAACTGGACTAAACCAAGAGGCAGATTCTTTGAGTTTAAAGTCATGGCAAAGCCTGAAAATCAGCTATCCATTATAAACAACTCATTGGAAACACGTCATACGTTTTCCAACCTTGCTCACCATACTAACTACAGTTTGACTGTAGTGACCCTAAGCTGTGGAAACCCAAGCGCTCCTGTGACTACTAGTTGCCAGACAGGCATCACAAGTAAGAAATAATGCTTTGCAAACTTTATAATTGCATAAATTTGGAATGTCAATAATTATGTTATTAGACCTGTTGCTAGTGAGATACAATTTGCAGGAAATTCCTTCGTCTGTTGCTGTTTCCTGGATTGATTTGTAGTTGACTGTATGCACAAGTGAAACAAGGATGATTATTGCATTTTTGATGTTACATTTCACATTGTTTTGCTAATTTGATGTTCTTTTTATGTAAAGTGTCTTTCAGTATTTTGAAAAGCGCTCTTAAATGAAATGTATTATTATTATTACTATTATTATTATTATTGAACTGGCACATGCAAAACATTCCTGTATTTTATTTACATGTTTTACTTTTGTCTTTGTTCCTGTCATATTTGAATACTAATTCAAGTATTTTCCCCTTCTTCTTCTCGTTGTTTTTGTTTGTTTGTTTTTTTGAAGATCCACTGATTCCAGCAGTCTTTGAAAAACCAGTTGTGAAAGTGAGGCTACACAACCAGTTCACCCTTCAAATTAACAGTGAACTGCTGAACAACTCTAGAGGGCCCATCGAAGCTGTTGGGGTGCTGGTGAAAAGGCAGACTGGTGTGTTCTTAATGTCAAGGAGTGCCGTGCTTTGTTTAGCTCCTTTGCCGGTTATCTCGGTTAATTGCCGATTTAAAGTATTTGCGTTACTTGAAAAATAAGACTCTGGGCAAAAACCATTTACTGTTTTTGGTGATTCCTTTCCTTCCAGATGTCAGTTCCAGTTTGATAGAGCACTTAAATGACACTTACGAGGAGTGGACAGCAGGGAGAACAAAAGTGTACCTGGCAACAGTCACGAGAAACTTCACTCCCCTGTCACGCAGTACTCAGCCATTCCATTTCGACATACAAGTAGGGACTGGATCCAAGGTGGAAAACTACACCAATGGTCCTCTGACACCCAGAGAACATTACCAGTAAGTAAACTGTAAATAGATGATCGTTGGGGATATAAACATACTTAAAATCACTAAATCCGATTTGTTTGTCCCTGCAGAGCTGCTGTTATGGTATCCACCAGGCTGATTTACACAAACGGCCTTGTGGACATTAGCAAATCATTTGTCGCAATAACAGGATTTGTTGATATTGGTGTACTTCCACCTGACCCAGGTACCATTTGCAAAACCACAAGAGTTTTTTTTTCTCTATTAATTACGTTAGTAAATGCTCACTGGTGTGTCTTATTTATATTATTTTTATTTTTTTTCTTAAGTTATCGTTCCTATTGCTGTCGGAGTAACATTGGGAATATTTTTCATCCTCTCAATCATCCTCATTGGTTTTATTATCTACTGGAAAAGGTTTGTCGTTGTCAGCAGTGATGAAAAATCCTGTCAAGCCAGCACGTTTAGCGACAAACTCTTAACTCCCTCTTTAAACTCCATCCCTACCGCAGGTTATCCAACAAAGAATCCTCCGACATCCAGATTCACTCCATGAGGTAAAGGTTTTCATTTTTACCACGATATTTTAAGTTTCAAATAAATGTATGACTATATTGATTCAATAATGGTTATTTTTCATTCTTCTTTCTTTCTCCAGAGCTAAAGTGTACGTATAAATACTTTAACTCTAAATTGGATCTTTTTAATGTTAGCAGTAGTTTTCTGGACATAACTAACATCTCTGCTGTCCCATTTGAGCAGGAGTGTGGCCGTGACGGTGGAGGACTTTGAGGCTTATTACAAGAAGCAGAAAGCAGACTCCAACTGCGGCTTTGCGGAAGAATTCGAGGTGAAACACAAACTCCATATTTAAGGGCTCTTGGTTTGTGCATTCGCTTATTCGTGTCAGGGAATTAATGCTAGAACTATTAATGTCTAAAATCTAATAATTTGGAAACTAGGTTTTACTGTGTAGAGATAACAAATTTAAGCTTCACAGGAAGCCTGTAATCATGTATTCATGATGGAAGAAATTGCGATGGAACAGGAAATTAAGTTGCTCTCTCTTTCTACTTCACATGACACACAAATCATCCTTTTCTTTCCTTCTTTCTTTCTTACTAACAAAAGGACTTGAAGATTGTCGGTACAGGCCAGGCAAAGATCCATGCACTGGATTTGGAGAACAAGCCCAAGAACCGCTACAACAACGTTCTTCCCTGTGAGTCACCTGAAAAAAACCCCACCACCGCTGCTTTAAACTCCTCACTTTAAACTAAATCATCACCTGTGATACTACTAACATTTCCCCATTTTAAGCAAAAGTGTCATACGTCTTTGAGTGCATAACACAGCGCAGGAAAAAGCTGAGCAATAATACATTCATTGTTAATTCAAAGTATAACTGCAGCCATGGCATTTCATCTGCCCTCTTGTTCACCTCCTAGATGACTCCTCTAGGGTGAAACTGTCTATAATCCATGGAAGTCCATTTGACGACTACATCAATGCTAACTACATGCCGGTGCGTACTGACATTCGTCATTCTTCAGTACCAGTAAATCTACTACTGAACTACTGAGCTGCTCATTCCATTGCTTACAGTCACGCCGTTTAAACAGCTCAGCCTTCATCCACGTTCAGTCAGTCTCCTTGAAAACTGTCTCGGCTGGTGTTTTATTTGGCAGGGTTACAACTCAAGGAAGGAGTACATCGCCGCCCAGGGCCCTCTGCCCACCACAGTCAACGATTTCTGGAGGATGATCTGGGAGAAGAACGTGCAGACTTTGGTCATGCTGACACGTTGTAATGAGCAGGGACGGGTGAGTGCGAACACAAGCGCACGTGTGAGCCTGAAAAATTGAAAAATTGAAATCGTAGACATATTCCATGAATGCATCGTCTGCATTATAACAACTGTGAGCATTTGCACGACAGTATGCGCTCCCACAGCATTTTATATACTGTTGACTCACTCAAAAACAAAAAATATAATAAACTTTTTAAATAAGATTAAAACAATTAATAGTTTATTGGTAATTTCTCTCAGTATATGATTTATATTAATAGTATAAGATGATCTATTAGCCTCCTGCTGCAGTTTACGATTATTTGACACTCATCTGATGAAACAAAAAAGCCAGTACAATGGAAAATTTATAGTACCAGTACTTTAAATATGTCTCTGAATACTGTGTTGGCACTTTGCTACAGCTGAACCATTGTCTACCCCTTCCTAGGTAAAATGTGAGCAGTACTGGAGTTCCGGCACCAAGCACTTTGAAGACATTACTGTGACAACAACCTCGGAAATACCACTCGAAGACTGGACCATCAGGGACTTTGACATTAAATATGTAAGTGTGGAGATGTTACATATGCTAAGGAGGAACCCTTTTCGTGCATCAGTGCTTATTTAGTGGCATGAGTTTGGAATATCTCCTTGTAGCTACAACACCGCTCCTCAATAGTTTGCAATAGTCTAGTAAAAGTCCAGTATACTGGGGAAAGGTTGAACCATCAACCAGGAAATTTTATCAAACAGTCAAATAGTGGGGGACTTTGGGTCGTATGGGTTGAGAGAAGGGGCCTCTGTAGATCATCCTACAGATACTTGATCAGTTTGGGATCTAGTGAATTTGGAGGCCAGGTCAAATCCTTGTCCTGTTCTTCATGTTTTTTGAGTTGATCCTAAACAAAAGACTTATCTCAAAAAGGATATGTATCTCTCAAGCACTTTTTGGTCTTTATCTTTGATAAAGCTTTAAGTGAAAACAATAGTTAACACTTAATCGCAACTAATCAATTACAAAAAGCACAGAGGTCTTGTCTGCCTTGTCTCAAATACTTGTTAGGAAAACCTGTGTGCATTTATTCATACAGACTATTTAGTGACTGTGTGTTGTTCGCCCTCCAGGTGAAAACAGCAGAGACCCGTTCAGTTCGTCACTTCCACTTCACAGCCTGGCCGGATCACGGGGTCCCAGAAACCACCGAGCTCCTCATCAGCTTTAGACATTTGGTCAGAGAGCACATGAACCAATACTCCAGACACTCTCCTACAGTGGTCCACTGCAGGTTTGACAAACACACACAAAGAGACGTTTTGTGTGCTCACAATTTTATATGAAATGACAAAAGAACTGATATTATCTTGGCCTCTTCTCTCTTTGTTTGTCTTTGTGTGTTCAACACTCAGTGCTGGTGTAGGGCGCACCGGTACCTTCATTGCCATTGACCGCCTGATCTTCCAGATTGAAAGGGAAAATATCGTGGATGTGTACGGTATCGTTCACGATCTGCGCATGCACCGGCCTCTGATGGTGCAGACCGAGGTAAGAAACAATCACACACTGTTAACGGTTAATTGTTGGTCACGTTATTTGAAATGATCCTGCAGCTCATTTAACTGTGTGATGCGTCTGCAGGACCAGTACGTGTTCTTAAACCAGTGCGCCTTGGACGTGATCCGATCGAGAACGGGGACCAACGTGGACCTAATCTACCAAAACGCCGCCGCGCTCTCTATTTACGAGAACGTCGAACCAAAGAGAGGTTTTCACAAAAATGGATACCACAATGCATAAACCCAGGACGCCTCTCCCATCTCTTGTTATATAGCAACAACAACAAAAAACTCAGCAGACATTTCTAAAGGGAATGCTTTAAACAAATTCTGCTGTATTTATTTTTTACCCGCTGTTGTAAAGAATCGTCTAGCTTTCTGGATTTAAACCTGTATTTTGTAGTATTTATTTGTTAAAGATGTTTGATACTGGAGGGAACTGCAAACTAAGATGCAATAGTGAATTTAATCACTGATGGAAAAAACATGTGGATTTTATGTCAACTTTTGTGTTTGTTTTGTAAAATTGCTCACTTGTTTTATAATTACTGCTTGCTTACTACTGTGCGTGACTTACTGATGATAACAATTTTTGCTCAGGTTGGACTTTGGATGCTGTGTAGGTATTATTGCAGACACTTTTGAGAAAGAGAAAAAAAGGCCTTGTACAAAACAAATGCTGGTATCAAACCTGTGTGCCTTTTAAAAAGCTGTACGCTTTAAAACCAATAGGTGGCACTCTTCCATTTTTTCTGTCAAATGGGGACCATGATAATACTGGGACGTCACCTTAAACCTTAAAATCCGCCAATTCTTTCCGCGTGTCTTAAACCAAAATGAACAGTGCAATGTGGTTTCATGAAGAAGTTTTGTTTGTCTCTTAAATGTCTCACACTGTATTGTGAATGATGCACTGGATGCATTTGTCTTCTACACTGTGTCCTTATTAGATGGTTTTTTTTTATCAGTAGTGATTATGTTTTGGCCAGTGTGTTGTGAAACAGGTTGGAAAATGTTCGCATTTTATTTCAAAAAGAGAAGGATTGCAATGAACAGCTCAGGAATTCAAGGAAAGCTGAACATTTTACTGGCAGGTCGGGAGTTCGGAAATCCACACTGCACTTTGATAAACTTAGATGTCAGTTGTTTATATTTTATAAATCCATCTTTTCTACTATGTTTCTAAAACTGCAGAAGAAGCACAAGTTGTATTTTCAGCTTCCAAAGGGCAGAGTTTTCCATGAGGCAGGTACGTTTGTTATTTTTTGAGACAGCTGACCTACGTGATCAGCTTGTAGCTTGTACTTTTTAGCTCATGTTCTACTTTTTAGTACAGCATAAACAAATTGCAAGCACTTATGTTTTTAATGAAAAAAAAATAGTAAATATGCATAATGTTTTAGGATGTTTTTAAAATGCTTTATAAGATGCTTGCTGGTACAATGCAAATATATAAAATGAGCATTTGATCTGCCAAAATAAATTGTATTATAGACTATGTTGTGATGTTGTGTCCTCTTTACTAGAGCTAGCTCCACTAGCTGCTTAAGGCTATGATGCACATGAGTTTTATATATGGTATGGTATGATATGGTTTCATTGAACTTGCACAAAATAAACAGGACAGTGCACTACTGATAATTTCATTATATGACCAGGTTTCTAAATTTTCAAATGGAAAGATCAAACGGGCCGCAACAACACAATGCTGCGTGCTGCAGAGGAGGACTGAGCTGGCACACCTCTGCATTATTCAACTTTGAGGTTGCAGGTAGCTAAGTGCCCTCTCCACAGATGAATAAATAATGCAGTTTCAGTTTCTTACTTCATGAGGAAAAAAGCTTTTTACGCGGAGACTTCAAACATTTTACAGCAGCCCACATCAGGCCTATCATTTGTACAATATGGAGGGGTAGTCATTTTCATGCAGTACAGGGCACTCCTGGCAAAAGATGGTGGAAAGAGATGTTTTTGCCAGCATGTCAGCTTCCATAACACCCGGAATTCCTCAGGCCTTATAGTGTCTCCTATTTCTCCATCTTTCCCCCTCCACGTCATCCGTAGTTAACGTCTCTCGGATCCCCACAAGTTGGGTTTAAAAATAGATTTGGCATTTGAACGCCTCTTTCTGGTCTCCTATGCTGTAAATTGCATAACAAAGTACACAAAGAGTTGGTTGGTGTTGTGACAGCGATCCAGGCTGCAAATGCAAAATTAAATTGGGACAGCAGATAACTGGGTGATCCAAATTTAATGATGAGCTCAAATGCTTATGTGACGGTAAATCCATCGTAATGGATTAAACCAGGATATTTGTTTCCCCCCCTCTGAAATAATGATAATAAAACAAAAACAAGGATGTTGCACCCTGTTATGTGGGAAAACACAACCACACAACTATGCAGAGATCTTGCCTCAGTCTTCTTCAGCACATGATTTGAGGACTTGTCACTACAAAGAGTGCATGTGATATTGCGTCTTTGAATAACTGACACGGTTGAAAGTCATTTTAAAAAGTATGTTTGGCTCAGTGAAGCTATGGGAGATATTCAGTTTGTGGCCTTACAACAAACAAAAGAAAAACACAATACAAAATATATTTACTAAACTTATCTCTGTAAGTGAAGTTTTAGGTTTTATGTGTAAAATATTGTCCCTGTATCTCTACAGAAAGTTGAGTTATGACCTTACTTAAGCTGTTTCAACATAAACTAGCCCTAACATTAACCTTGACCTTGCCCTAACAGTCTGTCCCTTTTTTGGACAGTAGTGTACCTATTGTTTTGGCAAGTGTATATGATTTACCCATGAAACAATAGCCAGTTATCAGCTTAGAAAATAAGTATCTACAGTCTAGTGATAGTATAGTTTTGTGTTTTCTTATAGTTAGCTACATTTACATTTTGTATTTCAAATTATGCATTAAATTCATATTTAATTTTGATAATAATAATAATAATAATAATAATAAATGCTCAACAATTTTAAGGAGCAAATGGTCTTAAACACAAGTTAATACAAGTGCATTTTAATATAAGAGGCCTGCTTTAAACCCATTTTCATAACTGTCATAATACTCAGTTTGTGTTGAAATCATCATCATAAAGGTGATAATTCACTGAATGATCATTTTGGAGGATGTAGTTTGTGGAGCCATTACGCGATATTGAATTAGACACAGTTTTTGTTACTTAACATAGCCCACTGACTAAAATGAGTTTATCAAAATAATGGAAACATGTGTTGGTACAACACAATTCAATAGGACTATAAACCATCAGCCTCCAAAATGAAAGCACAGTTGGATCAACTGCTCCTTCAGTTATTTTAAACAAATGCTAAATACAATTACCTTAATGAAGCCAAGATGGTTTTCTTACAATGCATTTGTTTTTTACTTGTGTACCTGGCAGGTGAGTGTATATCTGAAGTTAACTAGAGACAATTTTATTTTCTTCGTACATGCTTTTTCTTGAATGCATCATTGACAGGTAGTATCACACTCCACTTTTACGCTGATGAAACTCAGATCTACCCGCCTGCCAGTCTGCATCAAGAAAATGCACAAGCAACAACTTCCTGCAGCTCAGCTCAGACGAGACGAATCCTTGAACTCCAACAGTTGGCAAAACAAATGTTGCCCTTTGCTGGTTCCCTCTCCAACAATATTAGGCCTGTTGTCTGATTTGTTTTGAGTCCCACATTACTCAGCTAGTCCAATCCTGTTTTTAACCATCTCAGAACGCCTGGATTATTGTATTAGTCTTTTTGCTCGTCTGAATAATAAATCAATTGTTCAACTTCACGCAGTACAAAATTCAGCTGTCGGCTTTTTAGTAGAACCACAAAAACAAATAATATCACTCTGGTTTTAGCAAGTCTCCAAAGGCTCCCAGTGTGTTTTAGAATCAGTTTTTAAGATCTTACAGTTTACTTCATGGCTGTGCCCCTGGCTATATCACTGACCTTTTACCACCAGACGGGCAGGTAGGTACCTGGAGAGCTGAAAACAAAAGCCGGCAGGGTGTTTGTGGTGGAATGATTTGCCTGAGGAAATCAGGTCAGCTGATGTCTTTAGAGCTCAGCAGACTTTTTTTTTTTTTAAATAGATTTTGAACTAAAAACTCATTTAAAACAAATAATAGTAAAATAATAAAAAGAACAGCAATAGTGATATTGTTAATATTATTTATATACAGCTTTTAAAATCTGCTTCACTACAAAGGGCTTAAGAAAGACCATTTTATTGTTTGTTGTCTAGTGTCTTATTGTTCTGTCTTTGTGTGTCTTGTGTCCTTTTGTGTCCAGAAAGGCACTTATAAATACCATGTATTATTATCATTATTATTTAAAAATGGCAATTTAAATAAATACATAAAACAAAGTTAAAATTTGAATTATTATTAATAATAATACAACAGCAACTAATAAAAACAATAACAAAGTAATATTTCAATAATAATAGGTAATACAACTGAGAAAATAATAATAATTATAACAACACAGCTAATATCGATATAGTAGGTTTGTATTATTTGGGGTCCTATTTCCATTATTTAATAGTAATAGTAAGAAGAAGAAGAAAAAGAAGTAGAAGGCTAATAAATACCTAAGTTAGCATGCAGCAGGTGGTGTTCCCCGCTGCGGCCACAGGTGTCGCCAGAGCTCCCCGTGTGGCAGCAGCCTGATGAACCGCCGCAGGAGGACCCGCTACACTCCGCACTCTCCATGTTGAAACCGAGCAACTTCTCCTGCGACCGTCCGCCACAGCCCGTCTGCTGTACCCCGTACAAGCCCGGCTGTCTCACGCAGCCCCTTGCTATGACGCCGGACCGGGAAAGGAAGCTGTGAAACAACTATCTGAACGCATTAACCCTGGTCGACAAAGAGTGAGTTTACACGTAGCTGCTTTTATATTACACCACGTCAACACATTGAGGAGGAGAACTTGTCATTTTTTAATCGACCGTTATCTGTTATTTCTCTAACTGACGTTCGTTTCGTGGGGGCTAACTTATGCTCGCTAGCTAGCGGAGCTCCGATAGCACTGACTGGCAGAATGAGGAGGATTTGACGGTATTTATAGGCATCCAAGAGTCGCTTTACTTGGACGAATTTGGTCGCTGGTGGTAGTAATGTTATCTGAGTGGGTTTGGCTGGGTAGTGGCTAACGTTACTAGCTCGGCGCTATCACAGTAAACCCTCATCTCCACGTTAACGGAGCAGACCATGCCCCATGCGGCGGCTGCTGCTGCTGCTGCTGCTGCTTTGCTGTCAGTCGTTTGCATAGCAACCATGAGGCTAGTCGATGACTGGGTGGCCGTGACAAACAAGGGCAAGCACCTCTGTTGATTCTCTCATATTTATCACCCTTAGCTTCCTGCTACCCCCTGCTGCAAGTGAAACTAAAAGCCCCGCATAGAGTATGGGCGCATGTTTTCACACATCAGAGTAATGGTTCATCTAAACAACACCCATTTATCAAGGGACTCATAACGCTCTTTGTAATGGCAATAATGTTGCAACCATGTCCTGTATATATCTGCGCATATATATACTGATGATCAGCCACAACATTAAAACCACTGTCAAGAGAAGTAAGTACATCCAGTGACAGTGCAATGCTGCTGGGGTAGGTTTGCACCTGGCGTTCGTGTGCATGTTATTTAGACATGCACCACCCACCTAGACCAGACTAGACACCCCCACCTCATAGCAATGGCACTCCTTGATGGTAGCAGTCATCCCCAGGGGGATGCAGCCTGACACAGGTGCACAACAACTAAAAAAACATGAACGTGTTGCCCTGGCGTCCAAATTCACCAGATAGCAAACTGAACAAGTATCCGTGGGATGCACTGGAACAAGCCTGATGCACAGAGGCCCCTTTTATGGGTCCCGAATGCCCCCACTAGCGACATTCTGTTATCAGACACCACACACACACACCTCAGATGTCTATCCTCTGATGAGTCAGAACAGTTTTGGAGACACGAGGGAGACCCGAACAATAATAGGCAGGTGGTTTTAATGTTGTGGCTGATTGGTGTGTGTGTATGTATGTGCAGTCTATGGTTGAGACATGTTGCATTATGTATAATACAGAGTGGAACTGTGGGATGGTAGACCTTTAAATGTCAAATATATGCAGTGCAGGCCAAGACATCTTCAGCATGGTACTGGCGAGCATAATGCCAGAGCTGTAACCTTTGTCATGGGTTCACTAGTAGTAGCACACTGTGACTGCCAGCAGACCGCTTTATAATAATTAACAGTGCACCAGACAGTGTTGAATAAAAAAAATGCAAGCTACCTTTTCCCTTCTATAGCCATGGTGTTTCTGAAATGTAAACAGTTATGGTAAAAATGAATAATGTGTGATTGTGATCAGCACACCAGCCGGTGCTGGCACATCGCAGTCATACTGGCACACATGTGCATCATCCTGTGAGAAACAAGAAGGGTTCTTAGAAGCGGAAAGAGTCTTTGTAGTCAGGCTTGTCTAGCGGATATCGCGTTGTATGTGTATGACAAAATAAACACGTTAAAGCTCTTTGTAATGTTATGGGGAACTGTATATCTTTATATACAATCCGTGGTTGTGACCTGTTGCATTTAGTGTTACGCAGAGAGGAACTGTTTAGGGACGGTAGACATGTAAATATCAAATACATGCAGTGCAGGCCAAAGCAATGCTCAGCTCTTGTACTGCTAGTGCAAGGCCCAGTCTGAAACCTTTGTCATGGGTTTGAACAGTGCTAGCACATTGTCGCTGCCATCAGACCCCTTTTTATTTTAAGTCAGCTGGAGAGAAACAACAAGAAGTACAGTGACGAACATTTACCAACATTTATCAAAAGCAACTGTCTTCAGTACATAGAAGAGTGACAATTGACCAGTATACCATCTATCAAACAGGCCTGGGTGAAAGTACTCTTGGTATTCAGTTGTATTCATTAATTGATGAATTCCCAGTACCACTTCACCTCATACGTCTCTGTCTATTTCCAGTGCAGGTGAAGATAGAAGAGCTCTTCATCTTTAATTGTGCGGTATTATGTAGAGATGTGCTTCACTAGAAATACTAGATGCAAGCTCAGTAGAAAATGATTACCGGAGTGCTAGAAGTGAAATGCTAGTGGAGTGAGAAAAGACAGTTTAACAGCCTGCCTCTTCTTCCCCACTTTCTCTCTTTGTCTTTGTCAGAGCTCTGCAGAATCTTTATTTACTCTGTTGCTTCAGTCAGCGATGCGTCTGCATTTTCATTCGACCCCGTCTTTCGCAGAGTAGATTTTACAGAACAATAACCGTCTAACATTCTGTATTACGTTCCTCTGCCGCACTTGCATCGGACAAAAATTTATCTGATATTGAATGTCCTGAAAAATGTCAGACGGCAAGCGGTGTTGATGGCCGGGAATTTGAAGGTCATTAATACTGCATGGCCATTGAAAATGGGTCATGAACTCATTAAGATCAGACACTGCTCCAATTTGCATATTTGATTTTGTTCAAGTCTACAACACTTTAAAAAGCATCTGTCTAATGCACTTTGTAAGATGTGTCATATTGTAATAAATCTATCTCCACCTTGGCTTTAATAATCGTGCATGGTTTTCTGTGCTGAGCGGTCAACACAGACAGTCTGGTCATGCCATGTGACAGTCTACCTTGCCCTAATCAGGTGGGGATATTTAATGGTGTTGGGCCCTAAGCCTATCAACTAGAACTCTTCTCTGCCGTGAATGACAAATTAGTGGAGAGTGGTGGTGAATGGAGGAAGGAGAAAAGGGAGAATGTGAGGAGCTGTTTGAGTCACTTTCTGTGGGTGGTTAGTGCTTTTTCTAGCAGGAAGACACAGCAACAGATGTCCCAACTTCCATGCTGTGCTGTGAGGGATACTCAGAAAATACCACGTCCAACCGTTGACGCTGACTGTGCAGCCACTGACCTTTGCATGTCACCCCTCTCTCCTCCTCTTCCGTCTAATCGCTGATATCTGCTAATAATGCAACTGAAAATGCTCCCAAAACGACCCAAAAGGATCTTTCATTATTGTTGTTATGTAAAAGTCCCACCCCTGCTAGCTAATAGTTTAAACCTGGCCGTTCTTCACAATGCAGCTGTCCTGCTCCAGGGTCGATAAGTGGCTCAGCGCCATTCAGGTTCCCCAGAGTTTTAAATGCTTTCCCCAACATCTAGTGGGGGAATCTAGGCTAATACTGCTCCACATTGAATCTGTCTCTCAGCCCCCAGAGAGCAAGTGCACTTTTAGCAGCCTATATAGTGCCAAGATTCCCTTTCCTCTCTGTGTCTTGCAGATTTTTTATTTTTTTGTCAAAAGTTACTTTACAGCTGTAAGCTGGCCTTTATGTCTAAGACAGGCTTTGCCCCTTTGTCACAGAATTTTTTCCCACGGAGAAAACCCAGTACCACTGCAGCGACGTTTTCAAGTTTACTTTATGTCTTCTTGATTAACACTGCCTGAACACCTTTAGCTAAATACACACAGTGTTTGTATAGATAGCATGCTATAAAAGCCACATTTACATCATTGTTAACCCCTGTCTATGAGATGTAATTCCCTCCTCTCTGGCCTAGTTC
Organism: Planiliza haematocheilus; assembly: GCA_005024645.1. Taxonomy (NCBI): domain Eukaryota; kingdom Metazoa; phylum Chordata; class Actinopteri; order Mugiliformes; family Mugilidae; genus Planiliza; species Planiliza haematocheilus. Next base: position 7,703,494 of record SRSE01001415.1, on the reverse strand, counting down.
TATCGGCTGTAATGTTAGCAGTTCTTAATTGACTCCGAGACTTTAAAGCCTATAATGTCGGTAAACAGTAGCCTTTTGTGTACCACATTAATCTGGTGACGCAGGTTTCCGTCTTCTCATTAAATGACAAAGACAAACATCTTTAAAGCTGCTGACTCAGAGGCACATCCCCAGCATTGCGCTGTGCCGTTGTACACCTGCTCATCCGGGGTCAGTTGTGAAATCCTGTGCTATTCTATTTATCGCATCGTTTACATGTTCAGCATCATTACTTGTGTACGTTCATGTTTGTTTGTCAGTATTTCCTTTCACAACCCTGTTCTGTGTTTCTCTTCTTTAAACAAAGTGATCTGTAATTCACAGTTCCTCTTTCTTTGTGCTGCTTACTACTGTATCCAACAAACACATTAAGGGTTCGTAACTGACCTCATGGTTCCCTGGATTTCCACTATGCTCCTGTGCCGCTGGTTAGCTAGACTCTGTATTTATAGAGCAGGTTTAACACCATACATCCATCACTCCTTTATGTACAGGCTGCTGTGATTGTCCTTATGCCAGCTTGCGCCTCTGCAATCAATACCCACCTCTCACACATCTTTAGCTTCCTGTATGGAGCTGCTGCTTGTGTAAAAGCTACATCTTTACTCAGGACCTCGTATTTTTCTTTGTGGAAAATGTAGGCGCTGTCATAACACTGAAGAAAAGAAGCATTAGGTCAGCTGTGTGCTTTTATGATTCGTGTAAATGGAATGCATACATTATTGTGTTGTTAGATAATAACCAGTCGTTGAGTTCACGGGTGTTCAGACAGAGGGTTTATACTTTTGCATTGCGATAATTACGTCCAGACATGTCCTTGTCAAAATCTATATATATTTTTTAAAGCTCTGTCTGAGTGGCAGGACTTGTGCAGAGACCGTGTCCAGTCCATGAGTATTATTGGCACTTTTGCGCAGCCCATGTCAAATGCTGATAATCTGCAGTTTCAAGGGCTAAGCTGCAGCATCTGTGTTGCCTTTACAGCAGGGTTGTTGTACATTTTTGACACACTGTTAATGCTGTGTTTTATTACGAAAGAGGTGTTGCTTAGATGCTTGCTTACGTCATCAGCCCGATAAAACCCCGGTGACTGAATGACTGTGTCAGATTGGCTCTAATTTTTGACATCCGGCCGCCGACGTTTCCATGTCACGGCATTTCATCCGCTTCAGACAAATTGGTTTATAACTGTTAATATGATGTTAAAACCTTTGACGCGTTAGGAAATTAATATTGTCAGCGTTGTGTTTACCTAATGAAGTAGTCACCCTGTGGGGGGGTAAGTGACACTGTTAGGTTACACTAAACGGAAACTTGTGACACTCGGCTAGAGCTGTCCACGTCAAGCACCTCCAAGACAGCAAGCATTGCTATATCCTTTTAGATGGTCCTTGGGTTTCAGAGCATGGGTGGTTTCCATGACATGGGACATCATCTGACTTCAGTCTTAAAGCGATACTGTACCCACAAATTCTTAGGGTGATTTCACACACTCTCTGTTTATATGAGAGGTGATTGTGCAAGGGTTGTAGATTTGGCATTTACTAGATAGGGGCCATGGAAAGTATGAATTATGCTCAGTGATTCCCAAAGCAAAAAAACCCCAAACAGACAGGATCACATATTGGTCCAGTCGGCTTCAGCCAACAGGAATTCTGAGGTTTATATTTGCATCCAATTTTTTTGTCGAAGACTTAAGTCAAAGCCATCACGAGGGCTGCATGACCATCACCAAGTTAAGACAGTCTATCTCTTCTACTTTCATAATTATTACCACCCAAAAAAGAGAAACTTTTGGTTCAGTCTTTGCTACCCATAAAAGAAAAGCTATCTCCCAGAAATCCAATATTAAAGTTTTAGAGGGACCTTGTTTTTCAGTTGGCTAAAATGCATTTGGCCGGTGACCCCCTCCACAGTGTGTTGGAAGCGTGCCGACCACCATTTATTATAGGTAACACAACGACTATAAATAAGTTCCTCACACAACATCGCTTCAGTGAAGCCACGCTATCCCTTTAAATGACTGCTGCAGCATTCATCTCTGCGTCCGTCCTCCCTCAAGTGTTTGTTTCTCCCAGCTTCTAGCATTCCCCCCTGCTTCCGTTTTTTTGTGCTTGGATAAACACGTTTTTGTCCAGTCTTTGTACTGATGGCACAGAGATGAAATTGATATTGATCTTCTTGTTTGTTCCCATACCGGGAGTTAGACAAGTATATTATTCTAAAATGTCAGAGAGCATTATGAAGCTTTTTCCTGCTGCAATGCTCAATAGATTTTTCTGATGTTTTTGACATTTAAGCTTCATTCGTATTGATCAGCGTCCTACTCCAATCATGCCAATAATTTCCATAGCCGACGCGAATGCAGCAGCCATCACAGCTGTCTATGGTTTATTTCATGCTTGACTAACCATTGTGTTAACTAGGGGTATGTAACATTAGACGGATGCATGTAATCTAATTATGCAGATCGACACGCTGAAGCAGATTGATAAGCGATCCGACTGAGCCTAAAGCCCGTCCCCCATCTTTAGGTGATTGTATAACAGACAAGGTAAACAGGTGTCTGTATTGACGCTAAAAACGTCATTAAATGATATTGATGTTTAAATGTTTTTTAATTGTCTCGCAGGAGAGAGAGTCATGGACATTTCTGGATAAACTACATCTCCCGTATGAAAGATGCCCTGTCCTCTCTCTTCTTGCAGATAATAACTCCAATAAGGCTGCTTTGCAATTCTGTATCAAGTCTGTATCGCTAGCGATCAACCTGGCAAGCACAGGCTCATTTAATGACCTTGCCTCCCACAAGCTCACTTATGAAGATGAATTGCTATTAATATAAGTATTTCTTCCTGCAGAATGTTTGCTGTACAACAAGTAGAAGACTATTATCAACAGATGTTTTACACGGTGGATTAACAATTGGGCTTTGGTGAAACAATATTTGCCCTTTGGAACAGATGCATATTACATTTATTAAGTGTGATTTAGTGTGTGATGAAGAATCTAAACACTGGTCGTAGTCTTTGTCACTCAACACAATCCTGCAACAATCCTCCGGCGTGCTTTGCGAGACTTCTCCAGAGGCCTCAGCTTTTAAATGGGCCTGACCCTTCCTTCTGTGGAGGCGAGTTGACCAAAAAACACGAAAGCACAGTTTGAATTAGAGGCTGGCACGTGAACAAAATGTGCAGGCAACATGAAGAGAAAGTCTGATACTCTATACTTAGCCAACCTACCCATTTTAAAGAGACAGGCAGTCTGTTGAAAGTTGCCAGAAATGCCCTTTAAGATGCGCGGGGCAAACACACCAATAAACACCTCTAATGGTCAGTTTGCTTACTCTACTTTATTATTTTTTTATGTTCGTTACAAGAGTGTCGTAATTTTTCCGCAACTGAATATTGTAAACGAAGACACCATTGACGTGCTATCCTGTTTGGATAGCTGAAACTGATGTCAAACGGTTCAAACAAAGAGGCCTCAGGTTAGGAGGGCATGTGGCGAGCAATAATTAGTCCGCGAGGCATTTGAGTGCACTTAATGTTAAGTACCCAGTGCCATATTTGTAAAGTCTAGTCTGTTGCCTTCATGAGCAGTGAGTGCTCACTTTGTGTCCCCCGTGTCTCAGCTGTCTGATGCTTCTTTGTTGGTAGAGAGGATGTTTATGGTGTGTTTGTGTGTTACCTTGCTTAGCAGGACAAACAGTTCCTGTGTGCTATTTCTAAATACCGGCCTCTTATTATCTGCTTTTAGAATAAGTCTCGGATATAAGAGCAATTGAAGGACAGACTATCGTTAAATTAATTTGATAAAACTTTCTCCCTAAATAGACTCTGACTTCATGTCTTGTCTAACTTCACAGCAGAGTCGTGTGAATTCTTAAGATTACGTTAAGCTAAGTGGCCACGCATGGATGGCGATGAGGATGGATGAAAGGTGGCTGCTGACAAGATGCTTGACTTGTGAATGCCTTCTGAAATAAAAAATAAATAAAAAATCAGTGCATTTCTAGGTTCTTTGTCAAACTGATATGAAATAACCTCCAAACACAAAGAGTCTTCTAGTGGAATAATCAACCAGTTTTTACACCAGGCAATTTGTATATTTAATGATTACACTTAATATATGGGATGTTTTTTCTTTACTCGTTTTTATTTTCATTTGTCTCTCCATTTGAAGTTTTAAAATTAGTTATTAAATTAGTTGTTACAGTGTTGCTTCAGTCTCTACTATATTAGCCCAAGCACTTACCTCTTGCTTCCAGTTTTTATTCACACCCTTCCCATTGTGTCATTGAATTGAACCAGAGACACAACTATAAATCAGTGGGCAGGATCCGGCCTGCACCCTTCCTCTGAGTCAGTCTTGGCTCTCTGCTGCTGCAGTCAGAGCGCTGGTGATACAGTACGCATGTGGCAGTATTTCCGGCATTTATAACCATACAGTTTTCAATCTGAGGCCTGCTGGGGCTCATTGTCCCTTTGGCTAATTGTAACTGGCTCAGCTCCAGTAGTAGGAATAGAAAGCAAAAGTGCTTCGGCAGCCTCACAAGTCAGTCCTGTTCACTTTTCACCTGCTCGTTGGTCACATCACGCTTGAAATGCAGGATCATACTGTCTTTTCTACAGTGAACTCGTCCTGAGATCAGACACTTAGACATCTGGTCTGAGTGAGGAAATGTGGGACAGCTAGAAGTGTGTATATCTGGAGTAAAGAAAACCATGCCTCATTCTGGGTCACAGTGTCTTCTTTCACTTCTAGTCTGCGTTCTTTGTACATGTGCTCTCTTTTTATATTATATCATTCCAGTGTCACTTCTGCAAGATGAATTAAAAAGAGTCGTTTTTTTGTTTTGATTCCAAATTACGCTTTATTTGCTGGCATTTGCTTTTACTTCCACCCTTCTTTGTCTCTGTACCTGCTCTGCTGTCAACTCAGAGATTCCTCTTTCAGTTCACTTCTTATTTAGGTTAGGCATACTTGATTATTACGACTTCCTTTCTCACAGCTGCCGCCCAACCCATTTTACACTTGTTGATTACACTAGATTACTGCCTGGGGTGTTGTCTGTAGAGATTCATGCCAAGTCTGGTAAAGTTTCTTTGAAACTGATGACATGGGTTCGATCGACTCATAGTATCATGAGAACTGGGTGATATGACAAAAAAAGTCCGTTTCAAAGTCTTACGGACTACTGACATGATTGGTTGATTTTAATAAACTAATAAAGAGAAACCGTGTTCCTTATTATATCACTACTTTAGAGGAAATGACCAATATGTTGTCTGTTATTCCTTTACATGTTTCAAACATTATGAAGAGACTGAATACAGAAATGCCAGTGCTTCTGTAATTTCCTTCCACGGGTGACTTTGTCTTGCCGCACATATTTTTTGCCCAGTTCAAGTTGTTAATTGATTTATCAGCCAGCCCTAGATGACCCCGGATTTGTGGGTATTTCAGAGTCAAACCTCAGCTGTGCAAATATTTATTCAGACCTCTGTTGTAGAGGTGAATAGTGCCAATAGTGTCATTCTGTAAACTGTGAAACCAAGAGATAAAAATCAGCACAACTGGAGAAATATGGAAACGTATGTATTGGTTGATAGTTGCATTTGTGCATATGCTGTAATATTGCATTAGTTGCACAGTATATTAAGGCTATATGTGTGTGTGTGTGTGTGTGTGTGTGTGTGTGTGTGTGTGTGTGCGTACTGCTGCTTGAATTGATGTCTGTGGTGAGTGTGTGTTTTGTTTTAGTTTTTGGATTTGTGGCTTATCACACATCCCAGCTGTTGGAGAATGCATTGTTCTTTCCACAAGCAGGATTAAGAGGCATTTCAAGGGAAAACAAATGTAAGACCAGAATGGGTGGTTAAGACAACATTATTAGCTGTAAAAAAAAAAAAAAACAAAAAAAACCACTATATTTGTCATGTTAAATGTGTTAAGCATGTGAGGTAAAATTCATAAGTAGGTCTGTTTAAAACGGACTTTGTACCGTTCACAGACGTCTTGTTCCTGCTTTTCTCGCTTCCCGTCTTCCGGGATTCACATCCTGGTGTGTGTATTTGTGTAAGACAAGTAGCGCTCCATTAATATGATAGCGTGTGTGTTTGTGACTGTGTGGGTTAGTATTGCTTAATGTTGTTTTAATGAACATACACAGAACAGAGTGCTGTTTCTTTCCATTAAAAAAAACAAACAAACATTTATGCTCTCATTTAATATGTTACTTGTAATGACTTTTTGGGGAGGGATTTGATTTCGTCACAAGCAGCTGAAGTAGCGTGAGTCTAAGCGCGAGTCAACTGACAACAGTGGCGTGTGTGCAGGTGGAATAAACGGAGATGTTTGCAGCGGGGTGGGGCCTTAGCTCAGTGGTGTGACCAGGAGGAGCATGGGAAGGAGAGGGACTCGTGCTGAGACGGTTCTGTCTGTTTGTACTGACTGAGTTATAGTGAAACCTTATTCTAACTTTTGTACCTCTCCAGGTGAGGCAAGCTGCTCCAACAAAGGCCTCTGGATGCTGTGTCTCCTGCGGCTCAGGTGAAAGGTAAACCGAACTCTCACCTGTCAGCAGACTCTTTAATGTTTTAATAATGCATGCGCTCCATTAAATTGGCTGTCTGTCTGTTTTAGCTTCAGTTAATCAAATCGTTTGCACGCACCATTTACATTTTACTGTCCAAGGTATTAGGGGCAGCACTACTTTAGGTGAGCTTGTGTAATTTGTGAACTGATTTTCTCCCAGGCATCAGTCTACTTTCAACGTTTGACACAAATGCAAGCACATTTTTACCCAATGCTGCCAGGAGCTATAACTCTCTCTCTCTCTCTCTGAGCAGAACAGAGAAATGGGGCATGTCTCTCAAGGTGTTAATTAGACTCTCTGTGTATGCCAGTTTTCAATACATTCAAAGCACACTATCTTATCCGTCTGATCGCAGCTTGAGTAGTGTAGTAAAGCTTATGTAGTGACCCCTGTCTTGTCACGAGTACACATGCTTGTCAGAGTTGTAAACGTGGTGCGCGGTGCAGCTCTGAAAGAAGGAAAGCTGTTTGACAGAACTGAGATCAGTGGATTACAGGGTGTGTCAGATTTATCTGGGTTAGGAAAAAGTAAATATTTGGGGTTGCACAAGGATGGCTGGCTACACAGTGATAATTCGAAGAGATACGCAAAGCTCTAAAAGAGGCAGTTGGTCCGTGTTGATCTTTTATACAGTAGCGGGGAATACTGCAAGTGTAATAACTACTTACTGTTTTAGCCTACCATGGCACACTGTGTATTTTGGTCTCTCCTGGATAATGATAGTAGTCTCTTTATTTATGTCAGTTGTATAAACTGCACTAGAGGTGCTTGGCTCTTCAGTAGATCTGTCCTTTGACTTTAAAGTGTGTGTTACTTACTGAATTCAGACTTATTTCAGTGCTTAATTTTGCGTTTTTGTCTGCTATAAAGCTTGCCTGCATAATTCAGTCAGGCAGTGTTTGGATCCAACTATGCCAAGGCCGTTTATCTTGGCATGTGTTTGCAACGAAAGCCATATGAGATTTAACAGCAAGTTACACATTAACCACTAAACCTGTACCCAGCAGCTCACGCCCAGCCTACTGTTCTCTTATTTTTATCTGCTTTAAAAAACACACATATTCAGTGCATGTGATTTTATACAGTGCCAGATAACGGTTATAAATTATTTTTGTCAGCTGACTGACTGGTTACACAGTTCCCTTATCTGTCCTGTATAAGGTTTAGCATCCTGCACACATTGTCACGTCCCTTTACTAGGCATGGTTAACAGATTTAAAATGTCTTATCGCTCTCCTGTCTTCTCAGCATGTCTGGTCTGTCGCATCAGTAATGAATCAGCCGGCCTTTGTTTGTTACACGCCAACAGGACCGCGATTACGGATCGGTTTACTCAATTAAAAGGACAGAAAAGCAGATCATTGTCACAGTCTGCATCCAATATCTTTGACGGCTCAATAGGTAGGACGTGTTGGTTGTAAACACAACGTTCAGACTTGACCTCCGGTGTTCATCTTAACGAGGTAAAGAGTGTGTGAATAGAGGGAGCAGCGTTATCACAAACAACACAGTGAAACAGGCACAGATCAGACTCTATAGATCTGTGACAGAGCAGAGAGAGATACAACCTAATAGATTTCTTTTTATAGAGTCTCACTATCAAGCACTGCAATCGTTATTAGCTGAGGCTATACACTCACTGCCCAAGGATGCAGATGAAAAACGTTCTGACAAAGAGACACAGCAGAGTTTGCAGATGAATACACCTGCTCCAAATGATCGATTATAGATGGATTACTTCTCACTATACATACTTTTTGGGCAGCAAACACTACATATCATCCAGTTAAACTGTGCTTGAATTAAATGATCAATTAATTGTCTGCGAAACACTGAAATACCACATTTTTGTCTTTCTGAAGGGACATTCTGACCTCAAAACAGAAAACAGGTATCCTGTACCATAGCGCTTAATTGCCTGGTCTTTAACTTTCAATTGAGAGAGCAAACAAGATAATTAGAAATATGGGAGCTCTTCACAGCAGGAGGGATCTTCTTTATGCCCGATACCCATTGTTTGATCATCAAATGATTTACTGTAGCACAGTATGACCTAAATTACTATGTTACCAAAATGTACACAAATTCAAAATATGTGTATTGCACATTGTTTGCCTTGCCTGGAGTTCATTAAGTACAAGACATATATCCTGACTCTGCAGTAATTAAAGAGAAAGTGAATCTAAATTGGTTGTCAGACAGAGTAAATTAAGGAGAGGGGGTGCTAGTAATGCTAATAAGCATCTGCACCAGGTTCTGTGTTAACTCCATTCACAAACAAGTATCTTTTGATCAGCACAGCAAGATGTAATTTAATGAGATCAACACTGGGAGAGAGGGAGAGAGAGAGAGTGAGAGTACGACTTGATGTTGATGAGTGGAGAGTGGCTGTAACCAGCTTTGTTCATTATCTGAGGCACCCTCTGCATATGGGTGACGCGTGGAAACCAATCCAGACTGTCTATTCTTAATGAAATGGCATGAGAACAAGAATAATACACCGATATGCAGATGTAGATCGCCAATATACTAGGGCGATGATATAAATCTGAGGTGCGGAGACGTTCACACTGTGGTTAATTTAACTGTCTGAAGGGCTAGGTACCATCTAGGTACCAATATCAATGAACTGAATTGTTTTTTTTTAACTTCTGCTAAAGGATTGACCGGCTGTAAGAAATGTTCAAGTGTTGGATTTTTGCAAAAATCTGTAAAAGGACTGACTGACTTCCTGATACCAAGCATGTTGTAAATATAAAAGTTATTATAGTTGTGAAATCCTCCTTTTCCAAACATTTATACACAGTGGAATTTGTGTTATGCAACTTTAGGCCTTTTCTTCAGTTGCATTTCAATAGCTTACCTGAAAATACAGTGACATTAATAATTTAGTTTGTGTGCCTGTCTGCCACAACACGTTTTATATAGTTGACAGGCTCTGATGTAATTTCTCACAACTTCAATTTGTTTTTATTGCAGTTTTTTGTTGAGGAATGATGCCTCATACAGGTAAAGTAATAAACGTTCTCGACTCATTGGCTCCCTTTGCACCTGGCACGGCCTTGCAGAATTCACATGCAGCACGTAGTTTTAATTCTTCTTCAATGGCAGCTTCTGGCAGCTGTATTCCTCAGCTGTAAATCTTGGGATTTACTTGTATGCTCTCAGCGTTGTTTCCTCAGATTAGACACCGTCAATAGAGTCAAACTCATCCTGACTATCTACATGTTTGTTTAAATGATTTGGGCTTTGTGCCACTTGAGAACAGTGACTGTGGGCAAGAGTTTGAGCAGCTTGATAGTCGACTGCTCAAGTTGAGCAACCGGCGTCATGGTATTGATTGATAAACAACAGCATTGACTTGATCTGCCACAATATATCAAAAGTTTCATAGGAATAAGGCATAACATTATGATGACCTGCCTACCTAAACCGTTTTTGTGTGTGTGCCTGTGTCAGGCTGCATCCTGCTGGGGATGGCTGCTGAGTGTCATTGCTATGGGGTAGGCATGACTGGTCTGGTCTAGGTGGCTGGCATAGGTCTAAGTAACATCTACACGAATGCCAGGTCCAAAAGTTTCCCAGCAGAACACTGAACTGTCACAAGATGGTCAATGTTATTCACTTCTCCTGACTGTGGTTCTAATGTTGTGGCTGATCAGTGTAGTTTGTTTGTGTAGATCTTCTCTAAGTAACACGTTCCTTCTTGCCACCATGTTACAACTACTAGCTAAATATACATATACATATAAGGAAGTGTAAACTGAGCTAAGTTCACACTGAATGGTGTGACTGTTCAGTTATTATGTCCTTACATTACGTCATTTTAGATGTGACATGACTATCAAGTGACTATTACGACAAAGGAACTTGGACTCTAAGCAGGTTGACCCAATTATTTCTCTTTAAACGTTTTGCAAATCATGCGCATGTCTTGCTGCAGCAGTATCCATTCATCTGCGGTATGAGATCACCCAGCAGCCCAATACAGAGCTTTCAGCCAATTTTCCTTTTTTGTGAGACGGTTTCTTTTTGTCCCCCCCAAATAGGACTGTCTTGTAATTTGCAGAAGTGGTGTGAAGTTGGCTTGTTTCCTCTTTCACCGTGCCTTGCTGGGAAGGAAAATTGGAAGCGCCCCACGCTGAGAAGGGCAGCGGTTCAGAGATCCTGCATAATATCTGAAAATTTTCTGAAGATCATTGCAACCAATGTTACAAGTGTAGATGCATTTAAAGATGTGCAGTGCTAGCCCTGACAGACTGCTAGAAACCTCTTAGTCTGATGATTGTGTTCCCAAAAGCTAATGATGATTTGCTGGATTACAGGTTTGCAGTTTTCTTAAAAGTGTCTGGTACCTTTAAATAATAGGACTGAAGGAAGATTAAGGTAAGGCTTAAAAGGATACTGGAATTGATTATGAGGAATTATGTAGTCTTCAGACTGAGGTGTCTGAGTTTATTTGGACTAATTATAGTGTTACGCTGTACTTGTTTTCTATAATCTGAGAATGCGCTGGCATTAAAGATATCAGTTATATCTAGCCATTTACCAGCCTCGAGTGCCCTATGTGGGAGTGTGATAGATTTGACTCATTTCAAAACGGCTTTTCTCTGCTTAGTTCATTGATTCGTTATCTGAACGTTTCAGAACTAGGCAACTATTTTTCTTGGGTGTTGTATTATAGCTTAGCTGGCGGGACAGTTTTCCGTGCATCACGAAAGAATTTTCTGCTCACATTTTGGCCAACACCCACAAAAGCTGATAAGAAGGCGGAAGCAGTAAGTTTGTGTTACGAAGAGAGATGATTGTAGGACAAACTAATAAACCAAGTCACATTTAGGTTTTTGATTCACTAAAATATTATAATCCGAGGAGTTTGGAATCAGCTCCTATTCTCTGCACCCCTGCTGGGCTCCTTTTAACATTAGCATCATTAATTAAAGTAATTTATCTGACACCTTGTCATCTGTTATCCTTTGACTTCTGTCCACTCAAGCCGGCCAGCCTCCTCGTCTCTTCTGGCAGTCATCGTCCTCCCAGCTCTTCACACCTCCTGTGCCTCCAGCAGACAGACAGAAGAGCCCCTGACCTCACCACACAATCTCCCCCGAGGACAGCACTTGGCCCAGTGCTGCCTTAATCACACAGACACAGGCTCATTTTCTGCCCCTCTATTTCTGTATTCCCCTTGCTGTGCAGTCTCCACATCTTATTATTACCTTCTCTACCACAGAGGGCTTTTGCTCTATAATAAGGCCTTGTCATAATGTAACGGGGCATTTAAATTGCTGCAGCAATCTGACTTAGAGCAAAGGAAAGACTCTAATTTGCATAGCCCTGATATATTAATAATTCAAGGTGCAATTGGATAGGAAAATCGGCTGATGCATTGCTTTTTCATGCCTTGACTTTTTGTGCCGTGGGAATGGAAATGCAGGTGTGGCATTTAGAGATGAAGGGGAAATATGAATTTGTTGATAAGGTTACACACTTAGAGGAGTATTTTTGCAGATAAATTGCACAAGCCATTACCATAAGAACACTGTCACGTTCTGCCAAGATATAAACTATATATTCTAATTTTACCTAAATGCAGCTGTGTAAACTTTTGATGCTTCTTTTTCCATAACATCTTGCTGTGCTCTCAAAAAGGTACACGATGAAACCTATGCCCAACCTTGTAAATACCTTTCAAGTAAATTGCTGTTGACCCTTTCTTCCTCCCTGGTACAGTCCGGCATTACGCGCCTTGTTGAAGGGGACCTTGTTAGGAAATGAATTAGATGGCAGAAAAAGTTCAGTGCCTCCCCAGCCATACTTTCCTAATGACTTAGGGCATTATGGGAAGTTGGTTTGGGGTCACTTAGCCAGCAACTGATGATACTCTGACAAAGGCCAATCAAATAGTTTGGGCTGGTTTTATGCGGTGACAGAGGTATTTCTTTCCCTGTATAGGTTAAAACGCACCTCACATTGACATCCAAATAGAATGACACCAGACTTCTCAGGCCGTATTTTTCTTTCTTTCTCTTAAAGTCTGTGTATTACTTTATTAGGTTCAGAGTGACCTAAACTTCTGTGAAGGAGTCACACAGAGCCTACGCCGTCGTAATCATTAACACTTGTTTGTTGGTGTGTCAGCTGTGTCGTGTTTTCTTTGTGTACTTCAAAAAATGGTAATTGAAAGTGAGCAAACTTCATGTTGGAATTGGGGCTAATAAAGGTCGAACAACGGTTACTTTTACTTTAATCCCTGCAAGAGAGACAGAAGACATCTGGATAGATGCTGTGTAGGAATCAGGGTGGATCTGCTTCTCTCCTTGTTTGGCCATTGAGAGAGACATGGATTAGAAAATACGTTTTCACTGTGTATCCTTACTCTTCAAAGCTGGATTTGTTTCCTACTCTGGCTCATGGCTGTATTTGTGAAGGTCTGTTTTAGATCGTCTGTGTCTGGGTACAAATTGATGCATATTTATAAGCAGCTACTTCCAGGCCTGTTTCTGTGTGTTGAACACCGAAGATGCCTCGCACAGACCTGGCACTACTTGCTAACGTGCACAACACTCGACTTGTTACAACAAGTCAAGGTCATGAGTGCAGCACGTTATGGTACAGATCATTTAAAGGTATAAAGTCAAAGATCGGCTACAGTCTTTGTGTGTATATACAGGTCTGTTGAGGTATTTTAACGTACACAAAGCCATTGTGTCTGGCTCCGCAGCAGGAGCCATATCCATCAGCTCAGTCTGGCAAGGCCCATCTGAGGCTGGTTCTCACACAGAGCAACCCCCTGGCCTGGATCCAATTACATACGTAACCAGCTGCTTGGTCTGTCTACCAGGTCGTACGTGACCCTGGTAGACAGTGTCCATCTTGGAACTGCCTTTGAAATTTGAATTTATTCCATGACAGCAAAAAGCGAACAAATGATTTGTGATAATACAAGTGTGAAGTCTTTCAAACGAAATAAGTGCTCCATTATTCACCCCTCTGGATCGTGCTACAGTTGTGTGGTTTGTTGTAAATGATGTAAAGTAAAGCAGGCAGGCTGATTACTATGAATAAGAAGGAGTAAACCTACTTACTGGGTGGTTATAAAGAAAGAGCAGTTTTACTAAGTGATGATGACAGAAGTGCTTCATATAAACCACAAGGAATATGAACTGAAAGTGGTTTGCCGATTGATTTTGACTTTTTATATCTAAATGCGTGCTTGTACAAAATGGGTGTGCTCAGAAAATAAACTGTGTAGCGAGCATGGTGGTACTTTTGGTGTGCTTGGTAGTAACAGTGGATATTTCCCATGCTACAGTTTAGCTCCATGCAGTGTGCAAGGCACCGTTTGACATCTTGTTTAGTGCAATAATTTGTATTAGGAAAGGGAAGAAGGAAAGAATGTGCAAACACACAGAGAAATAAACACCAGGAGGAATGAGAATGAATAAGCCTGTTGATGTCTTTTGTGATACACAGAATTTGTTTTGGATCTGTGGTTGTATTTTGAAGTAGCCCCTTCTCAGGCTCTGGTTTCAGACACATCTTCGTTTGTCTTTGCAGCCCTACATTTCACCCCAGTCTGAAACGGGCTCTGATACTCTCCCACCCTGTAGGAAATCCTAGTCTCACTTTCAAGCTATGATTACCCTGTGTTCTCCCAGACAGAAGTCTCTGTTCTCAGAAAGCAACTGTGTGTACCAAGGGAGGTTGCGTCTTATGCCAGTTTAACCTGCAACACAAGGAACAGTGGAAGCTCTTTGACTCACTAACAAATTCTTATCCTCTAATCTTCCACTCATGCTCAAAGCACAGCTGGGAAAGAACTGGCATAATCCCTTATTACAACCTGAAATGCTCCCACATAGTTTGAACAGAAAAAGCAGTAATCAGCACATATTCTAGCAAAAATAGATGCAATTTTTTGTCCTTACTGCAGCATCGCGAAGGCACACGCTGGGGAGAACAGGGTGGAGGTGGTGGTATCAAAGGTGTAGAGAAGGTTTACCATAATTGAAGACCACCGCAGTCCTCACTGACTGACGGGGGTTTCCTATTTTAAGTAAGATCAAATGGGAACTCTGGCTGGAAGGCATTTTCTCCATGTGAGTTCCTCAAAATATGCCGCACCCCCACAAGACTCAGAATAGAACAACTGAACCACACATCCTCCCACAGAGTGTCACAAAATTAGACCATGCGTCTCCTTACTTAGACAGTAACTGCAGACATATTCCTACCTTCTCCCTGTCCTGTTAGACACATCAGTTACAGTTGATGATTTAGTTTAGTTGGTGGTTAAGCAAGCTCTTACGTTCATAACCCAGAAATGGTGGAGCTGTGACCATGAGTGTGACCTACATGTCGTATTCTTATTGCTTTTTTTGCGTAGATCTGCATTTGCTCAGGCTAACCAAGGACTCATGCTCTAAATGTTTTATTAAGAGTCGGGTGAATAGACATAGTGCATGTGCTACAGGGTGGCTTTGACAATGCCTTGACCTGATTTTGAAATCCTTTAACCATAGTATGATGCTGAAATGCCACGTCGTACAAAAGAATGTAAATTAAACAATTTCTGCGGTCAGTGTTGTTTAGATGAGATCTGCAGAGAAGATTTTAACATTTTTACACTGTTCAAGGAGAATGTTTTTGCTTTTCCCTCTCACTTCTGTTGATGGTAATTGCTGCATTTAGCCTAGTTTGTGAAAACATGACGATTCTTTACAAGGAATACAGGAAAAAAACTATATAAATACGTATATGTGAGCAGTCCTGTAGCGGCAGTCAGAGGTTGTACATGAGTACATGAATGAACAAATGTCTGCACATCTTGTACATCGGTACACGTCACACTGTACCATTTTTTTGTGTGCAGAGTTCCTAAACAGTATTGGAATTCAATTTTGTACAAAAACAAAAAGAAAAGAAAGAGAATGGAAAAATATTTGCATTTCCAAACTACTGCTCTTACTGTCTTTTCTAGAAAGCTCTAAAATGAACTTGATTAGCGAGTTTCATTGTGTTTGGAGCAGGCTACATATGGAGTGCAACTGCAACGTGTAGGAGACCGTGGGTCAGAGCGGGCAAGTGACTGTGACTGAACGCACACCCCCGCACAGAGCTTTACCTATATGAGTACTTCACAGCCTACAGAACAACTCTCTCTGCCTGTACTCCCTTATAACTTAACCAGACAGGGACGTCAGCAGCCAAATTGGTTAGAAAATAAATCCGGCAGTATCTGATTTCCATCGTAAAATATTCAATTTGTCCAAAACTTTAGTGGTGGATTATACTTTCTGGAAATTATTTGACAACACGAAGTCAGAACATAAGAGCGGAGAGAACATGGTGACCGACCAAGCAGATAGTCACCTGTTTTCTGACGCTGGGTTGTCGGTGAGCATCTTTAGCACTAGTTCAAAAAGCACACAGAAGCATCACATCTTTGTGTAATTTGAACAATTATATGAATATTTTCACAACAACGTGATCATCTAGAGTCAATAAAATGTAGACCAACTGATCAGCATGATTCAGGACCATGGATTTGTAGCTTTTCCTACTTTCTTAGCTAATCATAGTTCTTCTGGTCTCCCGGAAATATTACTTCCTTTCACACAGGTGTATGTATCACTTGGCTGTTATCTATGTATTCACAGCCAACGTGAGGTTGGCCTTCACTGCTGATAGTTCTTGGATGTCACTTTGGTTTGCCCGTACCCAAATAAACATTTAACTACAACAGATGTTTATACAACAGAGTGTGAAAATTCTTCAGACAAGTCTGTAAAAGTATGTATTTGAAATGTAAAACGTGTAGGAGCCCCTGTTAGCAGCCTGTTTGCTACAGCAAGCTGTCGGGCTCATTGCTAATTCACATACTGTACTTGGCAACATCCTATTGGTTTATAAGTAGGGCGTATAACCATCCATTAGTCCTGTTATCATGGGAGACTGGGGGTTAACGTGGTCAGGGGCACTGAAGTGGGGATAGATGGAGTGATGGAAGGATGAGGGAGTGTCCGTACTTAATCTGTACCATCATATTAGGAACAGCTGGCTTGATGATTGCTGTTAGTGCTGCACATCTCTCGCAGCTCAGTCTCAGACACAGTGCAGATGTTTAGTCATTTGTGCTTGACTGTCATTTGTTGTACTTGTCAGAAGTGTGTTTTCTTTTTGCAGCCGCACAAGCAGCAGCAGAATTGTGTACTTTTTCTCGAAAGTTTAAATTGAGATGCTGATGGTAGATATTATGTATGAGTCATGGCTGATTTTCCATGCCCACTTGCCAACTCTCTGTGACATTTTCTACCTTAAATAGCAGCAGTGTTGACAGATAGGATGTTAGTGTATAATTTAGGATTACTGGAAGTTGTGCACACCAAAAAAAGTTGGCTTCTTTTCATAGTGAACATACCTTAGGAAGGAATTGTCCTCAAACAACTGTAACAAACAATTATTGTAGTTTAAGGACTATTGTTTGAGATTAGGAGAGTTAATTATAGAATAATTTCTCTGCTAATTATACCGAAGCATTTTTCAGCTTTTGAAAGGCATGCTTGCTTCCTGATTTGACTGATGGCAGATGGCAGATCAAGACATGCCGGTAAGGTCGATTAACCATTGAAAGTTGCGCATGAATGTACAGTTTAAGCACATAAGCATGTTTGTGTGTGACTGGTGATGGCCTTTCCCCTAACCTCAGCTGGGTTAGGCTCTAGTCATCCATCAGCTGGGTATAGCAATGAATTAGGGCATGGACAACATTTGTTTTGTGTGATTGGTGGGATTTGCATTGAAAATGAGCAGTGACGGAGGGTTGAAGATGGTTCAAAGCGTCTTACCTGAAGCACGTACTTCCGTGTTTACCTACTTAAATTGTTTATTATTTAAATCAACTCTTGTCCTCAGTACTCTAATGTGGTGTATATATGTACTTGTTGAATGAACTTCCAGATCACAGTGGTTTGAGTAGAATTTACGTCGTATATTAGTTTAATAGAAATTGTCTTTTAATCTGTTGTTGTGTAGCCAAGGTTACTATCAGCTTCTTCATATGCAGCTCAAATTTACGTGACCCCAAAAGTGATTGACATTTATGCTCGTTAGATCAGTTGGGCCTATTAACAACATACAGGTTCAAACATGCTGTTGTGTTCACCCGCTCAACTCCTCCCGCCTTCCCAGGTCGGTGTAATGATTACTAAAAACAAACAGGCCCCATGTGACGGCAAGTCAAGCGCTTTCACCTCGAACACAAGGTAACTGTTGGCCAGACACATTTGTTGTTGTTTTCTTTTTATCTGTCCTTCTTCTCATGGTTTAAGGTTAATGTGTTACACAGAAATGTGTGTTATTGACCGACCGGCGCTGTTACCTTACTGTTATCTTTTCCACAAGATGTCCATATCGCTGGGTAAATATTAGCCTAGCACCTGAGTAGTACGGTGGATGAAGTCAATGTTAGCCTTGCCTGACAAACTTGGTGTGCTGTGTACCGTGAGTGGTGAGAGTTTTAGATTTGAGAATGAGTAAAAGGTCGGTCAAAGGGTAGAATGAGGACTAGAAGAAGGAAATGGTGCAGGAATTTGTCCTTGGATTAATACTGGATATGTTACATTTACATTGTGCCTTTGCTATACTGCATATCAGAAGGACTACACTGATTTGGCTGCACTGATATACTTGAATGACCTTTTGCTGTTGAAATTACATGTCCCCTCAGAGTGGCACCTTCACTATTTCACTACTTGTCCTTCTCCTAATGCTGATACAGGACTCCTAAAAAATACATTGTGAAAATGTTGTGTTTTATGTTTTTATATTTATAGCTCATTGTGTACGTGTTCTGTCTTAATGCATCATACTAAATCCTCCTAAATCTGTTAATCCACAACAACTACAACATTACATTCACGCGCACACTGTAAATTATGCAACGTTGGCACCTGCTGCACTTTTCTGACAGTAGGTAGGGATTGTCTGTTGGCCGTTACGTGACTTTGCAGCGCTGACAATGACGCTCACTCCTTCAGTGCTTGGACTTGCCAGCTGTGTGGAGTTGGGAATGAAGTAGGGCATTGTGCTTCCAATTACCGCTCCGTTTGTGGCACTTTCTCAGTTTAAATTGAGCACTATCAGCTTCTCCCTGGAGATACGTCTGAAAAATCTGCACTGTCGTCCCTGTTTTTAAAGAGCGTCCCATCTCCCATCTTCTCTGTGACACAGCCTGCTTTCCACTCTTTACAGTATTGTTGCTGGGAACATTTTGGACTTCCACAGTTTTCAGACAGCGCCTCCTGCCTAGTTTTAAGAGATCATAACCATGCTCTTAATGCACAGGTGCCAAACGCAGCCCACCAGACGGTCTAATCTTGGGCAAAAAAATCTGGAGGTTGTCCTTACTTATAGGTCATTATGCTTGAGATCAAATTGAGCTGTATTTGACCCCTGAACTGAAATGAGTTTGAGACCCCTGCCTTAATGGAACCTCACAAAGACATGATTCAATTATTTGGTTTTGGGTAAAATTACTGTCCACCTGAACATTTACACACACGTGTTAATTAAGATGATGTTGTACTTTACTCTCAGCGATCAATATGTTGCTCTCGGTCAATATTGTTTAGGCTCAAGCCTTAATGCGCAGGTTATGTGCTAGGCTTGGCTAGCTGGAGAACAGCATTGTATCCCTCTTCTGGCGCTACGTCGTGTGTGTGTGTGTGTGTGTGTGTGTGTGTGTGTGTGTGTGTGTAATCCTCCATTTAGTCTCCAGGAGCATCACGTACGCATAACCACACACAATTATTTTCACTCTCGCGTCATTCAACAAATTTACACACAAACTCTATTGGCATGTCCTTCACTTAAGCTCAACTGACAGGCCCACACAAAAAACAAACACAATGCACTCGCAAGGAAGCCACACCCATGCTCAGTGTAGTCTGCGTAATGGGCTCATATACTCATTGTTTTTTCCAACAAATCCTAGCCTGCAGAGCTGAGAGCCAGCTGTGATTGGTTTGTCTGCTCACTTCTTGACCTGAATTAGGCCCTGTACTGTAAGTGGTATTACTACTGTGTGTTGTGTGTCTGTCCCCATGCAGCGTTGCAGCGCATTGTGTTTATTGTTGCATAATGCTAAAGCTACAAGCTCTTTTCCATGCAGCTTGCACCCCATTCAGGGTTCAGCACTGTACTACACATGCACGCATGCACTGCAGCAGTCGAATGCTATTTATAGACCTGTACCACAGAGGCAAATAAGGCTTCTTTTATAGTTTGCCTTTTCTCGCTTATTTAGTCGTTGTTCATTGCTGCCTCTTTGAAAGAACGAGTAAGACAAAAAAGGCAGGAAGAAAAAAAAGATGCAAGATCTTAAAACGAGAAGGGAGAGGTTGACAGAATGAGTCACACAGGCAGAGTTGACAGCGGATGGAAGCAGGGAGTGGTGTGATGAGTGCATAGATGTGAGTGTGCTTTTGAATTTTTTATATCTACATGTATGTACTTGTACAGGGAGGACACACTTTGTTAACGGGCTAAATTCTTCCAGCGCTGCGGTTTGCAATTCCCAGTTTTAGCCATTGTTAAGGTCAAGGTTTCGGCAACTAGTACCAGCATGGGCGCTCTGACATACTGAACTTGCCTCACTGTTATCACAGTAGAATAATGTGGGTGAGTTAAAAGATGAATCAGTCTGTGAAAACATCTCATGAATGAGTTTTATGTAACACACTGTTCCTGGATGCGGTAATTGAGGACTTGTAGGCGAGACTGCTCTGAAGGCTGGAAGTCAGCTGTATGTGTCTGTGCACTGAGAGGTAACGGGATTATATTGATCTGAGCAGAGCAGTCCAGACAGACCCAGGTGGTAACAGCTACGCTCCGTTAAACCCGGTGTTTTAACATCAGCTCCGATTTGCTGTGATCAGCTCGTCACCCCTTTGAACAGGCACAGTGATTTGTCTGGAAGCAGCTGTGACCCTTTGCATTGGTTAACGACCTGCTATGAATAGTTTGTGACTTGTTGATAGGTGCTGAGAGGAGCTCGGCAGAGGAGACAACAAACTTGCACACGGTGTGTGTACACCCGTATGGTCTCCTGTGAGTGTGCGCGCCCTTTTATGTGGGCATGGAGGTCTAAAAATATGACTCATGCACTCACTCAATGTAAATTACCAATAGCACATTAACAACTTGCAGCCGCAGAGACGCAGCTAAATATTTACACATCTGCAGTAACGGGATCCTTATGGATATCCAGGGAATGGTGGAAGATCATCATCATTTTTTGGGGCACAGTGTAGTACACTAATATATTTCAAGTCAGTAAAACTTAGACACAAAGGTTCACCTGAAGAAAAACTCATAGCTAAGTTAGAACTTAGGATCTTTTCTTGTTTTAACTTGATACTATGAGATAAAACAAGGTTAGGTTACATTATCCACTGAGGAAAACTCATTTTATCTTGTTAAATGAACCTAAACAACCATACTACATTCATATCAATTGTCATTTTAATTTGGGAACATTCATTTTAAATTATTTATACCTAGATTTCTTTTCTTGACAACTAAGTTTTGAAGTTTTCCTAAACTAAAGACAGATTCAACACACATCAATAAACTAACAAGATGTACAAAGGTGGAACAGTGCACTCACTTAGTGCCGTTTAGGCTGTTTAGAGAGGAGGACCTTAAAATCAGCCACTTTGGAATGCGTTCCTGGTGGGGAAACCGGTTCTAAAATCCTCCCAGCCATTACGTTATGGTGCCAGTATTTTTGCTGACGTTGTAATACCGTGGTTTAATCCTCTTTTGTAGAGCCTTGTTTCAAAAGTATCACCAGTTTATGGTAATAGTTCTAATTGAAAAAGGAAAAAAAAGCAAAATGGTGGCAGCTTCTACACCGAGCATGCGTAACATTATGACCAACTTCCTAATATTGTTTAAGTCTCCTTTGTGTCTCCCAACCAGTTCTGACTCATCAGTGAATGGACATGGGCCTTCTGAGGGTGTCCTGTGGTGTCTGGCAACAGAATGTTGTTAGTGGGGGACCTTTGGGTCCTATAGGTTGAGGGGAGGGGCCTCTGTGGATCATCCCACAGATACTTAATCAGTTTGGGATCTAGTGAATTTGGAGGCCAGGTCAAAACCTTATGCTGTTTCTCATGTTTTTGTGTTGTTCTTAAACGTCTTCATGTGTGTGCGCCTGTGTCAGGCTGCATCCTGCTGGGGATGGCTGCTGTCATCAAGGAGTGTCATTGCTATGGGGTTTCGGGTGCCCAGTCTGGTCTAGTTGGGTGCTTCATGTCTAATGGCGCATTTCCACTAGCACGGTTCGGCTCGGTACGGCACGGCTCGGCGCGCTATTGCGTGTTTCCACTAGCACGCAGTACCTGGAACCGGGTACATTTTTGGTATCACCTCAGCCCTGGTTCCAAGCGAGCCGAAGCGTTACTAAAACGTGACGTCAGCCGACTGCCTTCCACTGATTGGCCGATGAGTGTCGTCACTGGAAGCGTCATAACCGCGCGACGACCGCCTAGAATGTAAATAAAAACAAGACGCGAGACAAGACACCACTTTTTACTGCTTTTTGACTTGGAACGAGATGGCTTCTCAGAAAAAATCCGCTCCTTGGTCGGTGGAGGAGGTCCAGACGTTCCTGACTCTGGTTGCCGAAGAACGGATTCAGAGGGAGGTCTTCCGGATTTGTACGTTGCTCGGCGCCGTGTAAATGACGTCACAGCGGTTTCGCGCAGCCGTGTTATGACGACCCCGCCCACGTCGAGGAGGCACCAGTTGTAATGGAAACTAGTAACATCCACACGAATGGCAGGTCCAAATGTTTTCCAGCAGGACATTGAACTGCCACAAGATGGTCAACGTTTAGTCAGTGTTTACTTCTCCTGTCAGTGGTCTTAATGTTGTGGCTGATGGATGTATATTTCCCAATATTCATATCACATCACCCCTCCTCCTCACCCATTGCTTTTTTCAACTCAAAGCTTGAAGTCATGAGTCAAATGAACATTGACCCCATAGACAACACTCACATGACGTCTTCAGGAAGCATTTTTTTAAAACTTCAATATAAAAAAACTCTTCATGATTATTCTAGTTAAAAAGAAGAAAAATGTTTACATAACTTGTAATGTTTTACAGTGTAGCGGTAGCGGGGGTCATTTTTGGAGAGCGGCATCTCTGGACAGACGAACTGAACTTGTTGGAGCTGCTATCTGTCATATACTCTGACAATGTGCAGTCTGAACCGCCTGTCACTGCCATGCACTGTGCCATTATGTTGACAGGCTGACATGTCCCCATACAGTAGGTCTTTGTTAGTGTAGGAGAGGAGTGAACCGGTGGGGGTTCAGGCAGATAGACACACAGAGAGAGAAGGAGTGATTATAGAGTCTGAGAGCTCAGAGTCACTGACACAGGGAGACACGGCAAGAAAGATCAGATTCAAAAGAAGGGGAGCTACGAAGACAGGATGAATCACTTGAACTCTTTGTAAATTCTAAAATTAAACACTTGCGGGCAAGTAACAAATTGTTTCCATCAGATTTTACATCCTTTCTCCGTTTTCCTCCTTTCTTTCTTTCTTTCTCGCTGCAGAGGACGAGCAGGTTGTCAGGATGAAGGAGGAGAATTTGTTCCAGCGGAGGTTTTCTCTGTGCCCCAGTGCCACCTCCCCGCCCAAAATTGACCCCCGCACCCTCACCAGGAACCTGTCCTATGGAGGAGACAACGACCTCTACAGCCTCAGTCCAGGTAAAAGAGGTCAAATGGAGCATGAACGTGACAGTGACATTTCAGTGACAGTTGCTAACGGATTTCAATGTTTGTGAACGTATGGCGTACCGTGCTGTAACGTACTTATTCCATACAAATCGACAAACCCCAGCTGCTGCTTATTAGCTGCTTTGGCGGCTGCCATGCTTTAATTGTCTGTCAGCAGGTTTATTCACTGAGTTCATTTGTATGTGACTGTGTGTTGTGGGTTCCCACCAGGCAGTGAGACAGACAGGAATGGTCTCTCCATGCTGAATAATGAACTTAGTCCTGCCCAATCACCAGGCAGCAAGGTAAGAACACAGTTACCGATTGGGCAGCTCCTCAGCAGCTCACTGTAAATGACTCATAACGTGAGCACACACTGTTCTGTGATGACTTCTTTTCTTGTGATTGCTTTCAGTAGCTAGTAGCCACTATAAAAAATTTCAAATCTTACTATTGTTGCAGGCTTTCTTTTCAAGTAGTCTTGTATTTTAAGGCATTTTGCAAATGGGTTAACTACTAGGAAACTGATACACCGACCTAGGAACAGTCGTATTAAACTGATTTTAGAAGTCAGGGCCATGGTGGGAACTGTGTCTTCAGGACCACTAGCCATTTATTTGGCAACCCCGACCTATTGTGTCCTGGTGCTGCTTATGTTGTACTAGTCTCAACAATCCTGTCTCCATTCTTTAACAATACAAACGACCAGTGGTCAGTAATTGTTCTCAGTGGCAACCGGGTAATCATCTTGTCTTGTCTCCTTTCCTTATGTCGCTTTGCCTTGTCTCGCAGATATTATATGTGGAATTATTCACATGCTCACCTCCATCTCTGCCCTTTTTGTCCTTTCTTCCATCCATCTTAAACCCTTATGGGTGCAAATGGAGACCCTTTCCCTCGTATGTTGTCATCTGTAGTGGTTGTCTACTACGCTTCAAGATGACTTTTCCTAGAAACGCAGATATGTTTGTGCATGCGTGAGCTCAGCAAACAGTATTGTGGGTGATAGTAGTTTAGTTCATACAGAACTAGTCAGTAACTTACAACTATGATTATAATCTGCTAATTAATGAGATCGCTTTGCTTCATCTTCTTTCTAACCAAGGAAGTGGGTTTTGTGGTTACAACACCACAACTGAAAGTTTACTTGCTGATAGAAAGGTCAACCTAACTGCTTCACACGAAAACATTATTGCGCACTTTATAATTTAAGCAAACCATGTGGTTGACAGAACATCATTAATAAGAAAGGAGGTTTTCTGTATTTTTGAGATTTGTAATAACCTTGCAACAGCCAGTCATTTGTTGCTATAAATGATGAATGAACTAAAATCCTTATAGAGGTTGTAATAGTTAAGTGTTAAGTGTCTTCCCTCTCTCCTCACTCCCACGTCCAGTCTGAGTCCAGGATGTTTAATGGTGTTGAGAAGGAGTGCCCCTCCCCCACAGAGAAGCTGGCCCGGAAGGAGTCTCTCAAGGTACACATCACTTCCTTGCTTTCACAGCTGTGTCAAGTAATTATGTGAATTCCATCCTTTCATTCATTCAAGTGAAGCGCATAAATTTAGTTACTTCATTAATTCTGTTTTAGACTTAACACTCAGTGGGTTAAACGTGCACCATCAGTTCTGCTTTTTGAAATGTCGTCTTGATTTATTTGAAATGTGCTTATGCGCTTTTGAAAAGTGTTTGAGCTGAATCCTATCATTTGTTTGACTCTGCTTCCACCTAGTGTTGGCGCGCTTCTATCAGTCCAGTCAAGCAAGACTGATGACTCATTTGTGTGTTGTTGTTTTTTTCGTTTTACAGGTCCAGAAGCAAAATTACAGGCAAGAGAAGAAACGGGCAACTAAAGAACTGTTCACTGCTCTTAAGGACCCCAGTGTGGTCATCATGTCCAACTGGCTAAAGGTGTGTGAATCTGTTGGACAAAGGTGTGCATGGACATCCACAATATGTTATCATTAACACAACAGCAGATTCCAGTTAGAAATAATTGCACCACATGGATCAGTGCTACAGTTTCAAATATGTTAATATGAAATCAGTCTCTTGCACCTTTCTCCTCATCTGTAGTGTTTTTAAAGCTGCAGGTTACATTAACCATTATTTGCTATATTCTCTGACGCTAAAATGTCTCCCCATCTCGTACTTCTTTCTTCTCTAGATCCGTGGCTCTTTAAAGAGCTGGACCAAGCTGTGGTGTGCCCTCAAGCCTGGGGTGCTTTTGATCTATAAGACCCCCAAATCTGAGCAATGGGTGGGAACAATTCTGCTCAGCGCATGCAAGCTGATTGAGAGACCTTCTAAGAAGGACGGCTTCTGCTTCAAGCTCTACCACCCCCTGGACAAATCAATCTGGGCTGTCAAGGTCAGATATTGTTTTTGTTGGCTTGCACGCATTTTTAGAAACCCAGTTATAATGCACCATATGGCCATTGTCTGACAGACTTGGATCTAAATAAAAACCTTCACTCAGCACTTGAATAATTCAATATTTAGTACATTTAGAATCTGTGACGTCTGATTCTGTTTTATATACAGCAAGTATGGGGGCTTTGCTTGTACAAATAACAATGCTACTGTAGCTGTAGGATTGTTAAACATCTGACTTGAGTGACTCCTACTGGTAGAAACAAAAAAAGACATTGTCATTCAGGCGTGCACATGAAAAATAGTGGACAACAAATGGAATAACTTTACATGAACTTTAAAACGATTGTTAGCAACAGAATAGAAAAGGCTATAAATGTGCTGGAAGGAAAAAATCGATCTGTGATTACATTTCATTTTTACGACACTACATTTTATCAGTAATTTATTTTCACATGATCATTTTCGTTCGTTTTCGAGTTATGTATTATGGTCACGAATACACAACATGAAGCGTGACTCACTGATCCATATCCTCAGGGTCCCAAAGGAGAGAACGTTGGCTCCATCACGCAGCCTTTACCCAGCAACTACCTGATCTTCAGAGCGGCGTCTGAGTCCGACGGTGAGGCTGCCGTGCATATGTTTAATATTTACACGTTCAATGACTTGTTGTTACGATCAGAATATACGGAAGGCGCCTCTTCCCGTCTCTCTGAAATCTGTCTCTTCTCCAGGCCGGTGCTGGATGGACGCCTTGGAGTTGGCTCTCAGCTGTTCCAGTCTTTACAAGCTGACAGCCAAAACTGGGAAAGAAGGAGATATCAGCATGTCTTCAGAGTCCTCCCATATACTCCACCTGCTACAGTCTACTGCACTCACTGATACGGAGCTGCTGCAGTAAGTAATAACCAATCTATACATGAAACCGACTCACACGTTGTGATTCTGGCCTCTAATCATGCCCACAGTTATTACTACTTGACAGTTCATGCACAAGACTCTTGGCCTTTCCATCAAACACACTTTCATATGTCAGA
This sequence comes from Planiliza haematocheilus, assembly GCA_005024645.1. Classification (NCBI taxonomy): domain Eukaryota; kingdom Metazoa; phylum Chordata; class Actinopteri; order Mugiliformes; family Mugilidae; genus Planiliza; species Planiliza haematocheilus. Next base: position 7,676,644 of record SRSE01001415.1, on the reverse strand, counting down.
CATTGCCAGAAGCTGTTATATAGCCTGTGTGCTTTCTGATGGTCAGTACAGAAAACGCAGCTGAAGAAAACATAAAACATTCCCCGGAGATATTTTTACTAAATGCATTTGGTATTGTTAAATAATATGCACCATGCAAATTAAATGTCAAGCTCTCTGTAATGTGACCGCATGGCAGTGGGATCAACATGAACTTGTGAACAAATCACATCACTGTGCGTTACCAATTTGACATTTGATTAGAAAAGTATGTGTAAGCCTGGCAAGTTTAACCCTATCAGGGACAGATATTTATACTTTTGTAGTTAATCTCTAGAAACTAGATTTAAATTATTTGAGAGGAATCAGTGTTGTGCTTGCTTAATTAACTGTCAAACAATGCATGCTAATACTTAGAAATTAAAGGCTGTATACTGTATATGTCTAGTTTCTTCTCTATAGGTCTACAGGACTATATACGTAGTGTTAAAATAAAACTTTATGTTACACTGTGACATTTGCTGCACTGCATAACAAGGACAGCATTATGGAAACACATGTGATCCTGCAAATATTAATCTTAATGGTAACAGCTTCCCAGTTGCTTTAAGTCTTGTGGCCTCTGCTGAAAACCATCTTAGCTGTATGCATTGCCTTTGGTGTAGAACTGAAAGAAAACGATTTTGTTTGTTTTGAAGAAATGCATGACTTCAAAAGATTTGTCGGTCTTTCATTTAGCCTTATGTGTAGGCCTAGCTGTGTATATGTGTGTAAGACGGACCTAACGGCATTGCCTTCTTTTTTTTTCTTCATTATATGTTGTATATAAAAGATTTTCCTGCAGATGTTTTAAACTGACACGGTGAAAAAAATGCTGAAGGAATTAAATACATTTGATGGCTCTGTTCCATCAAGTTTCCCAGTTATCATGACGTGTTGAACTGTGAACTAGCTTACACAAAAGCAGGAAATCCTCTTACTATCATTCATACACCATCCCCGCTCATGTCACGTATCTTCTTCAAATTTGAAAAGCAGCCTTCTTAAAAAAGACTCACCAAATGTTTCAGAGTAAAACAGTCGTAACATAAAAATCCTGCTTGTGCTCATACAAATGGTGGCTGTAAACGACTGGTGGGGAATTCAGGATTTCTTTGTGAACATTTTTGGGTGGCGCCTACTTTAAACCTCTATCACGAGTCCCAATACTCACATGAAATTCTAGGAGGTTGTTCCTCCTTTTCCCTCTTCCAAATCCCCTGTCTTCTCTGACTAAATTGCGTCCGTTTGTCCTTCGGCTGTTAGATGGTCCTGACCTGAAAAACTGGCTCTACCGTGCGAGTGTTTGTTTTGTGAAGTTGTCAGTAGTTCTCGAACAGGAATGTGCATCAGCTAACAGTCATTAAGTGGGGGACAGTAGAAGATTGTGCTTGTACTGAATCAAATTTATGTCAGGTGGAGAATTACGGGGAATAATAGCATGGCAGTGTTTGAATGTGTGCTCGCAGTGTAGAAATCATGTGACCGTCGACGGCTGCAATTACACAAGAAAGTACCGCCAACAAAAATGATGCAAATACAAACTGCACTCTGGGTTTGTATATAAATCATATTAATAGCTGTTAAAATCATAGTTGCTTGACCATTTAAAGTGCAGCTATTGCTGTCTTCATGCATACGTGTTGGTGCCCTGTTTACATCCTGCATTAGACATCCCTTTCCCCCTCACACCTCCCCCTCCTCTTACCTCTTCTGTGGCCCAACCCTCCCTCTGGCCATCCATCCCAGCTGTCCCTCCTCTCCTCCTCTTCCCCCGGCCAATCACAGCAGCCCGTGCAATCACATGACTGACAGGGGAGCAGGAAGATGGAGCACAATGTGAGCCACCCAGAAAGAGACGCTATCAACGCAGCCATTGCAAGCCAACGCACACACACACACACACACAGACACACGCATGCAAACAAGCTGGCGCACAGACAGAAAATGCACACACGCGTTCAGGAAGCAGGTGTGCCGGAGTCGAAGAAACAAAGCTGCACCTTTTAGTCACTAGAATTGAAAACACTTCCACACAGACACAGGCCAGGACAGCAGACTAGGCCAGTCTGCATCTGTTTTTTTTTCCTGTTTAACATCACCGGTGGTGTTTTGATTCCTGAGGAAGAGTTTGTCCATATCCTGCATGTCTTTGAGGTAAGGAAAGCTGCTTCGGTTCCAGGGCGTGTTTGGATTAATAAGTAACGTTGTAGGTTGGTTTCTGTTTGTTCTGAGTGTGTACTGAGTCTGCTGGTATGTGATTATTCAGGTCTGTCAAGCCCTCGGGCGTTTTTTAAAGAAAATTGAACTCTCTTCCATTGTCGTTAGCTGTTTTCCTGTGACCACACTCCTGTCACTGAATGTGGTTCTAAAAAGATATGGCATGCTGCGATTGCAGTTCACTGTCTTAGCATGTGCCTGCTGCATTTATAGATGTGTCTGACATCGGGTATGGAGTATTTAATTAGCTTAGTGTAGTTTATGTAACATTAAAGTGCACAGGCTGTCACTGTCTGGCTGTAAAATGGCTGTTGTTCCTCTTTAGCTGTCGACCCCGCTCCACCACCACCCTCCCTTAATTTCTCTTTCCCTCTCTCAGCTCACTTCTCCTTTCTTTGGTCGTTTACAAGCCGACTTCCTTCACCGTGCTTTCTCTCTTTTCCCCGTTTGTGCTGGTTGAGGGCTGACTGGTCTGAAGTCTGGGTTTGATTTGTCCTCGACTAGGGAAATTCCGCAATGTCAGAATTATAAGTCGGCTAAGGACGTGGTTTTAATTAGTCGCCGCTCAACTGTGTGTCTGTAAGCGCTTGTGCATCACACTGTTTGGACTGTGGGTTATATCGGTGCAGGAAGATCTGTGTGGTAGATGCATCCCTCTTATCATGGCGCCGTTTAGTGGTTAAAAAATGATTGGACAAATGAGCTTGAAATCAAATCAAATAATCAATGTGTCAAAATCTTTCTCGTCAGTGACTTCCCTGCAGACATCCCTAGACTTTTTGCCTACTGGGTGACTCCCTTTTCTGCAAGTGAAATGCAGCTCATCCATCCAGTTGAGGATATTGCAGCTATTCTCCTATAATGAAAAGTTGTCCAGTGAGTTTTGATGCCTCCGGCTGAGCCTGACACCGCACAATGCTCGATTACACATCTGCATTCGTCCTGGTGTTTGTGTCCGCCGTGAAGCCATCAGGCAGTGTCCGTTTCATTGACCGCCGTCGAAGTATCACAAGGTTTGTTTGATAGATGGTGTGGGTCATGAGCTGTACGTGTTTTGCCTTTTAGCAGTTCTCTCAGTCGTAGGGGTGGAGTTTTGGTTCATCAGTCCAAAGAACTTTGCTTTGAACTATAAGGTGGTCGTACTCTGGCGTTATCTTAATTGTAGCACACATGCATGCCTGCAACGTGGGAAACATTATTGTCATGTGTGGATCTGCTTTTCAGAATGTATGCAGCCTTAGCAACAGGCTTTGATGTCACTGAATGCTAATATTACACCTGCTCACCTCACATTTTGATGTAGGATTCATTACGTTATATTAAACTGAATGTAATCTAAGCATGGATACAGAAAAAAATAGATGTTATGACCTTTAAAGCCAGTAAAGTCTCTCTTTACGGTAAATAAAAATTCCTCACTTAGTTAAATTATCCTTAATGATACCTTGTTGTCCAGAGCCACAGATTAATTATCAGTTCACCACAAGCCAATAAAAAGCATGCTAAAAGGGACACCTGATTAAATCCTGTGATTTGTAACTTCCTTTAGATAGACCGCCCTGCACCAGTGATCAAATGTTTGATTTCCAGACTTTGCCCATCTCTAACCTCAGCATTCTTCTTCTCTGTTTTTATTAGGTTGAACGACACGGTGCTGCTGGGCAATCACCACATGGAGCATGACGGCTTTTCAGATAAATCGGAGCGCGAGGCTCATGACGACTGGGACACGGCGGCCAATGAGAACGGCGGAAGGCTGACGGAGGAGAGCGACATGGACCAATCGGACGAGCTGTCCCCGGGGCCACAGGCCACAGCCTATGTGGAGCAGAGCACGGAGGAGATGGCTGAGGTGAGTTTGCAATTATTTGTTTAGAGGGTTCTTCCTTGTTTGTTGTTTTTGCTCCACTTCTCTTACTGAGCCTCAGTTTTAAGGCTTGTATGTCTTTAAAAATGCACATTTGTCACATAGACTATCACGTCACACCGTCTAGCCTAGTTTTGATTTATAACACATTTTCCTGTCTTTGAGAAATCATTGACACCTTTGCTTACTTGTGTGTCCCTGGCTACATCCCTGTTTTTCAGGCTGGGGAAGCGTCCCAGGTAGAGACTGTTTCAGACGAGAATAAAGGTCTGATCTGGGGTTTGCTGAAGCAGCTGCGGCCGGGCATGGACCTGTCCAAGGTGGTGCTGCCGACCTTCATCCTGGAGCCTCGCTCCTTCCTGGACAAACTGTCTGACTACTACTACCACGCTGATCTGCTCTCACAGTCAGTAACTTACAGTTTCTACCTTTTAAATGTTTTTGTATTTTCCATTATTATAGATCATAGATAGGCTTTTTCCATCTCATACATGTGGGCGTATCATTTCGGTTCCTTCACTACAGAGCTGCACTGGAGGAGAGTGCATATGGTCGGATCAAGCAGGTGTTGAGATGGTACTTGTCAGGCTTCTACAAGAAGCCCAAGGTAAGATGTGTTCACTGCCAAGATTTAATAAAAGCTTGTTATTATTCCACTTCCTGTACTACATGACTGCTCCTGTTAAAAGATGCATTTTTCACTTTTTGGTGCACTTGTAGCTGGATACCGGCTCTGTTAATGGGCACTCATCAGTCATGCTCAGTCACATAGTTGCTCTAACCTTCCCTGTCTGTGTCTGCCTGTTTGACAGATGGCTCTGTCCAGGGTTTATTTCTGCAGGGAAAATGTCAGGAGACTCTTCCCACTTGTTTCCACTCACTAGGAATTAATTTTCTCTGTGGCGACAAGCCAGCAGATAATTTCTGCAGATTAATCTGGATTTACTCAGCATTTTTTGGACTGACATCCTTTAGAAGATTCACTGTAGATTGATAGGGACACAAACAGAAACTGTACACCAGTACTGCAGTGGTTATGTCATCTACGGTTAATTCATATTTTATTTATTTTTTGTATGCGTAAATGATGCTTAAACTGATTCACTTTGTTGTGTGTTTATCTTTTCAAGGGTCTGAAAAAGCCTTACAACCCGATCCTGGGGGAGACATTTCGCTGCTGCTGGCTTCATCCTCAGAGCGACAGCTGCACTTTCTACATAGCTGAGCAGGTTAGAGATTCATTGCTAAAAAATGCGCTCAGGTGCACAGCATGATTCATCCCTCGTGTGAAATATCTTGCACAGTTCTTCAAACACGTGGTGTACACACCTGTGTAATGCATCAAGTGTGAAATTTGTTAGTGCCAGAGGGTATCTTGACACCTTTCGTCTCACTCCGATGCTCAGATGTCTCACTGTCCCTCTGTCCCTCTCCTCTGCCAGGTGTCACATCATCCGCCCATCTCCGCCTTTTACGTCTGCAACAGGAAGGATGGTTTCTCTATCAGTGGGAGCATCCTGGCCAAGTCCAAGTTCTATGGTACGCAACATGATGCAGTTTATAATCTGTTGCATATGAAAGATCAACACAACCCGGTCCTTGTATGCTATCACTTGAAGACGTGCAATGGTGGTCTAAGGTTTTATCCACATTTTGATCTTGCTCTGCCCCTCTAGGTAACTCCCTGTCTGCTATTCTGGATGGTAAAGCCAGGCTGCTGTTCCTGAGCAGGGACGAGGAGTATGTCATCACCATGCCCTACGCTCACTGCAAAGGTACCAGTCTCCACTTGGTAAAGATGACCATGTCCTTGTATGCTAAGCTCATTTTGGCAATAAGTTCCCTTAGTAGTTCTAATTAATTATATTGCTTCTTTTCTCAGAGCAAAGCTAATGTGTGGAAGACTTTTAGGAGCTTTTTTTTTTAGTAGCAATCAAATTTTATTAATTTAAAACGTTGACCTTCACAATCCCCTTAAATACTGTTGGCATTTGCCAGCTAATTAGCCGTTAGAGCTAAGTACTGTATTGTGAGCAAGTAAATGAAAGGACACAGCTATTAAGTTTTTACAGAAAGGACAGAAGGTTGGATGTTCTTTAGTTTTTAAAGGACTCGGCAGAATCTAGTTGTCAGATACAGTTAATGGGTGGACATGTGGATCTTTGAGGTGCAGAAATTCAGGACAATGCATTTTATTCTTAACGCCATGGAGAAATAGATAGTTGCAGCATAAAATCTTAGTATAAAACCTGTTTGAGTGTTTTTGGTTTCTTTGTTCCTCTTGAATTTAGCCTGTAGTCACCTCTTTCCTCAACTGACTTTAACAGTTTGTGGCTAACCTCCAAATTGTCATGCTTAAATTGCCCAACACCGCAACCGCACAGTGAGGACAGGAGGTTAACATACATGCTCGTGTAGCGAACAATGAAATGTTCTGACAAATCACATGTGGGCTGTAGCTTCTTCCACCACCATCTGTCCAAGCCAATATGTCTGAGCTACTGGAGATCGAGCGGCGCCTCGCTCCGCTCTGAACTCGAACTCTGACATGGCGCGCAGCCAAAATTAGAGACGGATGATGAGTGTGATCTGAGTCAGGTCGAGTTTCTGTTTATTCTCCGAGCCTACTTTGGGATGTTGTAAATTACTGTCTTCGTCTTGTCTCGCAGTCCGGTCAGGGAATGCGCTCGCTGCAGTTTGCCAGATAATAAATTGTCATAATGACCGGACTGTAACACGGGGAATGCTTTGATTTATGTGTGGACTTCGATCAGGAATTTTTATGTTATAATAAACGATGTGCTGCTGGTCTGATCTGCTGTAATACTGTTTCTTCTTTTAGGTATCCTGTACGGCACTATGACACTGGAGCTCGGAGGGAAGGTCACCATCGAGTGTGAGAAAACAAAATGTTTCACAGAGCTGGAGTTCAAACTAAAGGTATAGTTCTGTTAACACAGTAAATGATTTTAAATGATTTTTTCTTACATAGTCACTTGACATATCAGCAGTTGGAACTAACTCATTCTGAGATGCAGTCTTTTTATCTAAATGTTGTACTTTGTGTTCCCTGCAGCCTTTCCTCGGAGGCTCCTGCTCTGTCAATCAGATCAGCGGGAAGATCTTTGTGGGAGAGGAGCTGCTGGCCACTGTTGATGGACACTGGGTGAGAGCTTTTATTCCTCTTTTCCTTCCCTACGCCTCGATCTCCAGCTTATCTTCCTCCTCCACTGGTACTTACTCACTGTAATTATTTATTTAGGGACGCTCTGCAGTAATTAGAGTCTGAATTCGTAATCATAGGCTTGGAAGCAGAACGGAGACGCAGCTAGAAGAAGACCACATTTAGAGGGCTCTCACAAAAGGCTGGAGTGGGACATTTTGACCTTAAGGAGAACATGACTGCTGGCACAGTGTTGATGGTTCTGATCTTTTTTCTTATTTCTCTTGTTAAAATCAGGACAGTGAGGTGTTTCTTCACGAGAAGCGATCGGGCCAGCAGGAATCGTTGTGGAACCCGAGTCCAGAGATCCGCAGCAGTCGCCTCAAGAGACAAGTGGTGCAGTTGGAGCAGCAGGGAGAGTTTGAGTCTGAAAGGTAAACCAGAAACACCAGCTGTCCGTCACTGTTAAATACTAATTTAAAGTCTTAAAATTGAGTTAAACAGCATTTTGTAAATGTCCACGTTGTTTAAGATAAAATGAATCTCCAATAACTTGTTTCTGTTACGTAAAAAGAAATCCGCTACAAACTAACCGCTGACTTCAGTGAGACTTAAATATTTAATATGTTTGTTTACCTTTCTTAATGTGCCCTCCACAGACTGTGGCAGCATGTGACCACTGCCATCATGGACCGGGACCAACACCAGGCCACCCAGGAGAAGTTTGTGCTGGAGGAAGCTCAGCGGAAGGAGGCCAGGGAGAGGGGAGACAAACCCTGGGTCCCACGACTCTTCCATCAGGACCCCGTCACCTCCGAGTGGACCTACAAGCACATGGAGTAAGAACACAGACACAGAGTGAACAAAATGCATTAGTCTTTAATTTATTGTCATATGCATTTTGAAGTGTTGGAGGAAAGGTTTATGGGAAATGGGAAACACTTTTTCCGAATAACAAACATTTAATTTTAGTTTTTCCCATTTAGTTTGTTTGCATGTTCATTAGACTCGCTGCATTTCTTTGTCTTCGTCCTCATACAGCATAAATCACAGCCAATACTAACTGACAAGAGAGAATAATTGCAGCTCGCATAATTGGACAGAAACTCCTGGAGTCCTCCCTTTATTTTTCTCTCATAGACGGTCGAGGCAGCTGGTTTTGTTTCTTCTTCTTTGGCGTTCTGTTCTTGGTTCTCCATATCCATCTGTTCATTACATCCATCCATGTCTTAGCCTATACTGCCACCTTCTGACGACACTTCATTCAGTCCTAACTAGTTGATTAACATATTCACTATATATATATATATATATATATATATATATATTTTTTTTTTTTCAATTAGATGGAAAGCCTTTTGAAATGTGTTTTAGTTCAGTGTAGCGTAGTGTCGTAATAATATTGTGTTCATCTTATTGTGAAGCACACGACCGTGGGACCCCGAGCTCTGTCTCGTTCAGTTTGAAAAAGACGGCGTGGTTCAGACACACGAGAAAAGCCTGAGACGACACAACGGACTCTCCTACAGCCACAGCTGGGCCAGCCAACAGAAGGTTACTTTATATTGTTATATTAAACCGGAAGCTGAGCTGCTTCAGGTCAAATCAGATCTGATATTAAGTTGATTGATATTCACTGCAGTAATCCCATCTTCATTCAGTTCTTAGCTTGTTGCATCAACCGGCCGTGAAGTTTTTAAAGCTGTTCTTCTTTCTCTTAGGCTGAATTGAACGGGAAGCGCAGGAAGGCCAGCAGCCAGCCGTCCAGCTGCAGCCAGAACACAGAGAGTAGCAGCACCACGCCAGAACCCACACACGAGTCCTCAGACAATGAAGGTGAGGTGTCCACACGCACGCACGCACAAAAAACTAAATAAAAACATTTTCAACCGCTCCAGGTCTTATTCTCCTGCCTGTATATGTCCACAGGCTTTTCAAACCAGTGTGCCCGGTGCAGTAAAGAGGTGAAGGACATCGCCCTCATAGAGGCCTCCATCACATCGATACAGAAGACACAGCAGGACATCCAGAGGTAAAGATAGCACGCCTACTTTTATGACTGGAGAGACTGTTCTTTAACAATATCGCGGTAGAGTTCCCTAGATGGTAACCGCAACGAAACACCGTGATGACAGGCTTAGAGCGTCAGGTGAAACAGAGCAGTAACGGCAAGAAGAGCTAGTTGTTGTTGATCCATGATCTATAAACTGTGTAATTAGAAGTTAAACTTGTGACTGTTTTAGCATCTGCTAGCCTATTTTTATGTTTTTTGTTCCCCCCACCAAAAAAAAACAAAAAACATTTGGGAGTGGGAAATATAGAAGATGGTTACCTAGGCAACCAGCTACACAACAGTGGAGTAGTGGTTAGAGATGGAGCTTGAGTTTCAGGTTCGCCTCCCTCTGCGTTCATGCCTGAGGAGCTAATTGCTCCCTGGGGACGGACCGCGTTAGAGATTTATTATTATTGTTATATACTGTATTGTTAGTTGTTTTAATTTCTTGAATTTATTTAAACACATACATGTCTAGTGCAGATGGAAGATGGACCTGAATGTGGGTCCTCTGCTTTCCACAAGTTCTGAGTTTTGTGTTTTAACGCAGTAATCCTCTTTCCTTTGGTCTGCTATTTAAAATATATTTGGCTGTGACCTGTGTGGACATAAACTTTGAGTAGTTCAATACCTTTTCCATCTCAGACAGTTGTAATTCACAGTTTTCCTACACCATCAAGAGTATCGAGAGATTAACCTGAACGCTCGTATCATACATCACATCTTTAGTTTGCATTAATTGGCCTTGACCCCGCTCGCTCTCTCTCTCTCTGTCCGCAGGAATCTGGTGGCTCTGAGTCATCAGCTGACTCGTCAGAGGGCAACAGACGACAGCGTGTCGTTAACAGGCCGCCACTGCCTCATGCTCTGTGTTCTGCTCCTCTCCCAGCTCCTCCTCAACTACGTCTTCACTTGAGCCTGCTCCTTTTGGGGGAGGGCGAGTTCCCCCCCGACACTGATCTGGCAATTAGAGCCCTCCGAAAAGCACAGACTCGAATCAGCCGAAGGGGACAGAGACTTCAGATCAGTGTTAGGAGGGCAACTTTGTCCCCTTTTGTTTTTTTTTATTTCCTCTAAGAAGAGAGGAGCACGGACATTATAGCAATAAACACAGCCACCGCCTGTCAGTCATCTGCAGAGAGGAACAGCACCCCCTAGTGTAGCCAGACTGGAACAGCACCGGCACCCACGCACTTTGGACAGGAGACGAGCAGCACGGCTAAAAAAAATAAAAATAAAAAAAATAACTAAAAACAACAGATAAAATGTACGATAAAGATGAAGAATGATTTTGCAAAAAGAAATGACAGAGAGGATGTTTCACCATTCCTTAGTGTCTTTTTATATTGCCCTGCAATACTGTTTATCTGTGAGTGTGCCTGTGTGTGTGCGTGTTGTTCATAACTACAGTAGGCCCTATGGGCGCAGGCAGATCACCGCTCGGACTTCTCCCACTACCCTTCCACTCCAGATTCTGGGCCTTAACGCTGAAGCCAAATAGAAGAAGAAGAAGAAGAAAATCACAAGATATACAAATGAAGAAATCTTCTAACAGTGCAATTGTGTGTTTTGTATATTGATGTTCGCTCAAATACGCTCTGTCTCGTCTTTTAGTGATGATGAGGATTTTACCAAAACAGTATTTATAATCCGAGAGGACAAAGAGTACTTGTTTACAGGGAGCCCTGCGGCGCGTGTTTGTTGTGACGCATCGGGAGGAGGAAGGATGATGGCGATGAGGCAGGGCAGAGAGCCAAACAAGAGTGTCTTTGTATTTGTGTGCCTGTAGTGCCGTAGAATAGCACTGCTTCAGTCTAGACCACGACACTAGTGTGTACAATCAGTTATGTGGAGGAAGGGACCGAGAAGGGAGCGAGAGGATGAGCTATGGTTAGGCCCGACGGACGGGGGTTTGTTTGTGTGTTCATCTTGGTCTACACAATGTTCAAGTGACAGTTTTAGATGTAAACACTTAGTCATTTTGTTCTTTTAATCAATTTGTATATATTTGTCAGTCTGTTTTAAAAAAAAAAAAAAAAAAGAGATTTCAGAATGTATTTATTGCGTGATTAACCTTGACTTTCCTGATCTAAATCAGCTCGGAGGACAGAGACCAGGGGTGACAATCGCTCTCCCAGAGGTTGTGTGGGTTTGTCATTTCGTGTTTGTTTGTTTGTTTGTATGCCTGTCATGGAGCACACGTGTGTGCCAGTTAAGCCATTATTGGTCGTGCTGAACGAAGCCAGGTCTGTGATCTTGGTTTAAAACTGACTTTTTAAGGGAGCCGGAGAGCACAAGAAGGAAGTCGACTCTGTGAATGCTTTTTATTTACACCTTAATTTGTTTATTCTGTTCACTATCATCCTGTTTTCTACTCGGCTTCCATGTTGTGGGGATTCTACATGCCACATCATTTTTTTTGTCATATGGAACAAAAACTACAGAGAACACGAGGACGCCCGGCGTTTTCATTCATAACTGTTGCATACTGTAGCACTACAGTAAAACGTTTTAACCTTGAACCTGACTTTGGCTCTTTAATCTCTAATAGTGGTGAATAGTTTGGAGAAATGTTTGACCTCCGCGTTGTTCCTCCACTAGGGGGCGATATTGACGTGCGTAAAAACATCTAACTGGGACTGCAGAGGTCACATTTAGGAAGCCGTGTCTCTTCAACAAAGCAAGGAGGCTGTTTAGATAATGATCCTCCATAGATGAAATAAGCACAAGTACAACTTTTCAGACTTGGTACCTTTACTTCTTATTAAGGTAATAAAAAAAGCTGCTGTCATGTCATATCTATGGTTTACCATTCACCAGACAGAGAAGCCATGAAAAGATTAGTCTTTTCTTTTGCTTGTTCTACGAAGACATTTGACAATATCCAGGACAATGCTACTGATAACACAGAAATGGTAATACGTTAACCGGACATTTCAAGCGTAGTGAGTCAGACACCACCAGTTTAAATGTAGAAGAGTACTTGGAGAAAGAAAGGAGTGTTGTTTGAGGAGAAACTAAAGACTAAAGACCTTCTCCTGTGAATATTGGGACTTTTAAACCATTTTGAACTGTAGGAAACCTCCCCACATCAACCCCACTGTTTGACTGGCCAATATAAAAGAGAAACTTAAAAACAGATGCCTCCATAACCGAGAACATCTGGCTGCACAAGAGGAAGACACTACGTTTGGTGGTAGCCAAAAAAAAAAAAAAACTTAGCTGAAGTCCATGATGACAAGCCACAGCGCTCCTGGGAGGGTGTACTGTGGGACAATTTAAATTAAATTTGACCTTTCTCTAAAAGTCACACCAGTTCTCAGAAGAAGCTTTCAAAGAGAAGAAAAAAAAACATCCACATTGAGGGAAATATCTTTTTTTGGATTTTGTTTTAAACCAAAAGCAAACTGCTGTTCCTCTAAAATATAATGCAAAGACTAGAGTAATGGTGACTCTTTCAGAGATATATCAGGCTACGTATAGATGTATATATATAGGAGACCCGAGCCGGTAACTGCGCTGAGCCCTGAGAGTAGAACCTGAGCAGGTGAAAATCTCCCGCCAGACGCCACACGGATCAACATCCCTGCCACACACACTGATTTAAGCCCCACAGAGAGTAAGTGGATTGTATTTAGGAGCCGCGCTGCGACTCGGGAGGCCCGAGGCTGACTGACACAAGCTATTTAATCACAGTGTTGGAAGCAAGTGAAAGTCCTCAGAGTTATGAAAGATAACTGACATTATGGGCAGATTGCTCACAGGAGTTCCCTATAATGATCCTTTGAGATTATGTCTCAACTTGTGTAATTACTGTATTTCAGCAAAAGCAAAAACGACAGACCTAAAAAAAGATGTCTCCCTTGTGCTTCCAAAACAGTTGTGGCTCATCGGAGTATAGCTCTTCTGAGGGTGTCCTGTACTGTCTGGCAACGTAATGTTAGTGGGGTCCTGTAGGTTGAGGAGAGGGGCCTCTGTGGATCATCCCACAGACACTTGATCAGTTTGGGATCTAGTGAATTTAGAGGCCAGGTCAACACCTTGTGCTGTTTTTCTTGCAAAACCTCATGTTCGTTTTTTGTTTTAAATCAGACGAGACTAGCCGTGCCTTGGTTCAATCTGTTTGCCTGCACATATTACGGATTTGTTTGGTGTTAAATGTGAAATGACGGTGTGTCAAGCAGTTTACGACCTTTAAAATTAACTTCCTCCTCCTCGTCCTGTGACTGACGGCACTTGACTCTAGTTCTTTTCCGCTTTACATAGAAAGGCTTTGAAGTTTAATGTGGCTGATCCTCGGCGTCTCAAAGCGTCAGTCTGGCCAAACACAAAACGGATGTGCACAAGTGGAATGGGCCTGTGGTTCAGTGGCGCTCTGTTCCTTTGTTGTGGCTCCACCGGATCTTATGTCTGTCACCGAGATTATTTGACAATGAACAATTTACAAACTCGTTTGATAAGCTAGCTCATAATTAACTGTAACTGTTACAATGTTATTAGACCAGTAAAATCTGTCTTAAAGTCACTGTGTAAACTAAGCAGGCTTCTTTAAAGACTCTCCAGCAGGACGGAACTTTTGTTTTCTACCTCCAATCAGTGTAAGTGCGGTGAAGAATGCGGCTGAAGTGGCAGAGAGGGCGGCCTGGCCGAAAGAGTAAAGATCAAGAGTTACTCTCCGTCCTCTGGCATGTCTCTGTCCTCCAGTGTTGGCTGAGATGTCCTGGGTGGGTGCACACTGAGCGGACCATTGTGCCGTCCGACTGTATGCGTGGGGTTGGCGGGATGGAGTGACGGTCCAAATTAGGCCTTCGGAGAATGTGTTTGTGTTCATTTTTCCAGGCAGCTCCTTTCAGTGTGTGTAATAGTATCCCCGCCGCCGTTCTCCTGTCTCCGTCCCCTGGCGCTGGATGAATGAGGGCTTTTTATATTTGATGTCAGCCATCGGGACGTCTGATCCTCCTGTACTGCTTTTATTTATTTATTTATTTTTAACATCCGAGCAACCGCGCCCCTGCTAACTCAAGCGATCCAATCTGTAATAGCTGTAATTTTACTTTTAAAGTAACACAACTCACCTTACACCAATCAGCCAAAACATTAAAACCACTGACAGGAGTAGTGAATAACGTTGCCCATCCTGTGAGAAGTTAGAGCACTAGTGGCGAAAGTTCATATGGACGTTACTTAGACATGTAGCACCCACCTAGACCAGACCAGGCACCCCCACCCCATAGCAATGACACTCCTTGATGGCAGCAGCCTTCCCCAGCAGGATGCAGAAAGACACAGACACACACAAACAAAAACAGTTTAGGAACAACTCAAAAAAACATGAAGGACAGCACAAGGTGTTGACCTGGCCTCCAAATTCACTCGATCCCAAACTGTGGGATGATCCACAGGGTCCTTCCACTCAATCCAAAGGACCCAAGGCCCCCACTAACGACATTTTGTTGCCGGACACCTCAGGACACCCTCAGAAGACCCATGTCCATTCTCTGATGGGTCACAACTGCTTTGGAGGCAACAAGGGAAACCTACACGATATTAAGAAGGTGGTCATAATGTTATGCTTGTTCGGTGTATAGGTGTCTAGGCATTAAGTAGTTTGCCATGTCTGAGGTCGTGGTGCTCTTACCAGAAAACAATGCATTATTCTCTCCAAGTTGGGGTTTTAAGTTGCTACTGGGTTCAGATATCTTGGGCTGTTGTGGATTAATGCCCTGTACTGAACCGTCGTGTTGAATAGGGATTCAATTTCCCCATCTATCTGTGTTCCAAACCCTCCCCCGTGCTCATAAACTTTGTGAAGTTGCTCCAAGTATGGCAAAGTGTGGTTGCAAGCCTTCAAAATAAGCTTCCTCCTGAGCTCGGCCTTCGACGTGCAGTACAGGGCCGCTGCTCCCAAAAGGTGAAAGGATCCAGGTGAGGGGGTTCAGAGCTCCAGAGCACCTTGCTTATTGTGTTTTGAGTGGAGATCCTGGGTTGGACCCAGAACTCGCTGGAGGGATTGCATATCTAATCCAGCCTAGGAACACCACCCTCATGAATCTGGACTCAGTCTGTTAATACCAGACTGGAATCTTGCAACTATTTTGAGTGTTCGTCTCGTTTATTTACTCTGTTTCATCCCTTCACCTTTCAGCGTCCCTAAATCAAATTTATCTTTTCATTCTGATCCACCCCACCCTCCCCTCCTCTGTATTTTCTCAACCGGCAGGTGAGTGAGAGGCCAGCTGCACCGAGGTGTGTCCTGCTTGTTTTGGCTGCAGGGCAGCAGGAGTCGGTTTGGATATGTTTGCTCTGTGGGTTCAGTGCCGCTCTGTCGCGGCTCAGGCCTGTCCCGAGCCGGCTGAAGCGCGCTGTAAAGGCTGGAGGGAGGGAGTCGCGGACAGAGAACTTGTCTGGGCTTGCCCGTGCAGAGAACAGAGGATGCATAGGGAGGGAGTCTGGCTGTCTAGGTCAGTCTGACTCAGCCTGAGGCGGTGAGTGTAATGTGTCTTTATCTATTGCTCCGTGAGATTTGATGATGTCAGGTTAACACCTCGGAGTAAAACAATAAATCACGGCTGAACTCTCATCTTTAACAGTAGCCCTGTAATGCGGAGGAAATCCTTGTTCTCAGCAGCCTTTCATTAAACCATGAGAACTGAAGTAACTAAGAAGACAGACTGCTGTCCTCCACACTAATTATCCTTTTCCGCTTAAGGCCTTCTCTTTTGCTTAGTTTGGAGCTCATGTCCGGTCACAATCCGACTCACAAGGAAGGACAAAATATGGAGACCAAACATGAATAAAGTACATTTACTGTATTGACTTAAATTAAATGTGCAGTCAGTAAATCAGTCGTGTTTGTAGTGTGTTGTTGGAGTGAGGGAACGCTACAGTAGAGGTCAAAGTTCAACTAAACCAGAGAAGAGAGAGAAAAAGAGACTGCCCTGACATTCTCTACATCTCAGAGGTATACAGGCATAACATTATGACCATGTCCTAATATTGTGTAGGTCTCCTTTGTGCCTCCAGAACAGAGAATGGACAAAGGCCTTCTGATCGCGTCCCGTGGTGTCTGTCTAGTGGAGGGGCCTCTATGCATCAGGCTTGTTCCAACACATCCCACGGATTTGTATATGTGCCTGTGTCTGGCTGCTGCCATCGAGGAGTGTTAATCCTATGGAGTGGGGGTTCCTGGTCTGGTCTAGGTGGGTGCTACATGTCTAAATTACATCCACATGAATGAATGCCAGGGCCAAAATGAAGTTTCCAAGCAGAACAGCACAAGATGGTCAATGTTTACTTCTGTTGCAGATCCAGGTTGCCTTTCTCATCAACCCAGGCGTCAGTCAGCACTCCTATAAATGAGGAAGTAGGTCTTGGGGCATGCAAGTCATCACAGATCCAAACACGGACAAAAGCTTGATTATCATGGAACCACAAATCATCAGAGTTTCCTCACTGAGTGCTGCTGCAGAGCGCTGACATGGGTGAACCTGTACTTATACGCCACAAGTACTTTTCACTCGGTTTCACTCCACACTTCATGAATAGTTTTACATATACGGTACAAAACAAATGGCATGATCATCTTGTAGAATATCATGCATTATTATCCATAATACACGACAGGTTTACAATACGTGAAGAATTTAAAATCTGAACTTCTTGTGCCCTCAGCCTCAGTCGTGTCTTTTGCAAGTCTATTTTCTGAGATCATTAGTCTGGGACACGGTGTAACAGTTGCAGACAGACTCCCAGTCACTCCCTGTGGTTAGGCCGTTCAGTTGCACGTTAATGTAGCTCTGCCGCTGCTGAGCTGGTGAACGAGAAGCATGCTGTGAAGAGCCTGGGTCAAAGATGATATGTTTAAGTCCAGTTTAACGGCGAGGCATTTACATTTGAGACATTCTAAAGTGAGACGTTTGCATTTATTTCCTCCATTATTGGATGTAGAGTAAAGAGTTTGTGGCCGTCGTTGAGTTGAGTTTGTGGGCCATGTTGAAAAACATTTGGACAAGAAGAAGGAGGAGGCAATCACTGCGCTTGCACACAGATCAGAAAACGTTAGATAAGCTACTGAAATCATAAAAACCTGTGACGTAAAGTAAGTGAACCAAATTTGAGTTTTCAAATTTCAGTATCTCGCAAATTGGAGCAGCATTTCACAACTGTCTTAACTTTTCATATGCGGTGACCATGGCCGACATGAAGCTCACCTGTTGATGTATTTTAATCTGGTGTGAACCTTCTACAGAAACATTTATCTGTATTTAACTGCAGGCCCTGCCTTGAGTCATAGCGTGATGAATTTGTCCTGCTTCCTATATTTCTGCGGTCTCTACGGAGCGCTGCCTCCTCTGCTCGCTCGAGGAGGTGATAAAACTCAAACCCTTTGTTTCAGACCTAAACCGACTCATTAAGTCGGCCCTTTGAGGATTCAAAACGAAAAGTGAATCACCGAGTGTGGCTCGTTAACAGAGAACTCTTTGAGGCTAGTGCCGATTTGTTGGCGTGGCTGTCGCAATGCCCTGCCTGTCTGTTGCCACGCCAACCACCCAAACCATGAGACATAATTACTAAGACAAGGATGCAGGGGTGGTGTTCTTGTGCAGACAAGTAGATTTGAGGAGGCAGAGGAGGATCTTTTTTTGTTGTTGTTGTTGTTGTTTGGGGCTTCTGTCTTCTTAGAGGAAACGATCTACGGTTCAGGTGAGGAAGGTGAAAAGTAAAAGTTGTTAGCAGGAGAGGTCTCTTACTAAGTTATGATTCAGATTCAGACTCTACCAACCAGCCGGTGACATAACCCACAATTACAGTATAACTAGTCGCACAGCTTCCCGTTTTGACTTGTTGCTGTGCTGGCAGCGCCGTCTGCCTCTGGGATTTCCATATAGAGCTGCTGCTCTTGTCGAGTCTTGTCCCGCATGCCCTCGGCCCGTCCCACACTTTAACGAGATGAGCACGCTCTCACTTAGAGGGAACATTACACACCTATCACCACCTCGCCGTGGCCCCTAAAATAGGACCACCGTGTTCCGGCGGGTTCAAAGTAAAAGGGAGAAAAAGTGTATCGTTTTTGAACTGCGGCGTCGCCAGAGGAGCGACCTTTGACCCTCACAGGATGTGTGCAATTCTGCAGCCGCATGAGGATGTGTACTGTCTAAACATAGTCGGGGCAGCTATGTATGGGGTGTTGCGCCAAGATTAGGTGTGCGTTTGATCCTGTGCCTCTGTATGTCCTGTTTACATATACGTTCAAAGCTGCAGCGGCAGATCTCTGCTTCCTCTCCGCTGTACACACACACACACACGAAATATTCAAGACATCCCTCTCATTAAGAAAAGACGGTATCCCTCCTTTATTTGGAGCAGCATCTTTATTTTCCATGTCTGGCAAACTTGTTCTGTGGTAAAAAAAACGGCTAAAGGTTTGGTGGTGCAACTCTTATGCATATAAAAACTGACTATTGCTACTTCTGATCATAAATCTTTTTTCTTTCGGGCATGCATGCACGTTAAGCCGGGCTTACACTGTGCAATATTTTATATCCTTTGATTCAGATCCGTCTCAAACTGCACGTCTAGATCACTGAGTTCAAGTTAGCAGCCCACGAATCGTGCTCTCACACTATACAGCCCGATGCTCTGATGCGACTTCCACAACTGTGACGTCAAAAAGAAGTAGAAGAAAAAGAAGAAGAAGAAGTTGGAGACGCACACCGAAGATGCTCAATAAAATCCAATGAAAACCCATAGACATATACATAGATGCTTCATCGACTGTGGAGGGACGTGCCTAAAGCGCCGCCATCTTGGTACAGGGCTAGCAGAGGCAGCGGTGCATGAACATACGAAGTAAAGAGGTACTCCTCAACCTCAAAGTAGAATTATTCGCTGAATTTTGGACCGATTTCCAAACATATGGATCTGTTAAAAACATCACACATGTGGCTATGATAAAAATATGGTTTTACTACCCATGATATGTTATCGCACAGTGTATGCCCAGCTTTAGTCCCAGGCGACGGCTTCAAAGGCTGAAAAATGAAGCAATGCAGTTCCTCTGACGGCTGCAAAAGTGAGTTAATAAATAACCCCCCACAAGTTCAAATAACAACAAAAAACTAATTCAGTCTCTACTGATAGTTTTCTCCATTTGTGACGATTGTAGACGGAGGACTATTTTACGTAACTCACATTATTGTGTTTAGAGCTGCGTAATGCATAATTAAGAGCGCCCTTAATTAGGCATTACGCAACTTTAAAATCATTTGCTGTCACAGCCGTCTGCCATTGAGTCACCTTCCATTCACACCCGACCTCTGCCATTTTTTGAATTAGTCAGGCGTCAAGGTGGAGTCGAGAGGTGCCCAGATGGCCGGCAAATTCACTAAGATCCCAAACTGATCGAGTATCTGTAGGATGATGCACTGAGGCCCCTCCCCTCAACCCAGACACCACAGGACACCCTCAGAAGGCCCATGTCCATCCTCTGATGAGTCACAACTGCTGCAATAATGCAATAATGTTACGCCTGGTGTCTTAATAAGAAGAAAATCCCAGAGCAATATGCTGTTCACAATCATTCAAATTAATTAAAAATAACGTGCGTGTAAGAGCTGGTCAGCCAAACGGTGATCAGATTATTTTTCTTCTTCTTCTTCTTCTCATTTCCGGTCGCTATCACGGTTGCTCGTGATCTAGTGAAAGCTGTGACATGAGGTCACAGCTGGTGGGAAATCCTACACAGATGTCACACTTGCTACCGGGACGGTCGGCTGAGATATGACACACCGTCTCCACCAGGTTGTCCCTCTTTTGAAAATCTCTCGTCTGAATCCTGCTATACACACGTCAACCTACGAGCCGTAGATTGACCGGCTTACAGTGAGAAAGATAATAAATTGCATTGCGCTTACACAAAGTACAGACAACCACTCACTGTACATACACTTTCTACAGTAGAAGCCTTTGTTAGAGAGGCCACGTCCTCTGCGGCGAGATCCTGACCCTTGTTAGGGGGAAAATAAGTGTGTGTGTGTGTGTATGCGTGTGAGTGTACCACTGTCATCCATGTGTACGCTCACTGTATGTGGCCGGCCCACTCAGCTCTTCCATCCGTGGACCCAGATTCCTGCGGACCTCCCTGCCTGGGCGCTGGGGTTGGAGAGCAGGCTTTGAAGGAGGCTCCAGTGACTCATTACCCAACAATCCGCCCACCCTCCGTGTCCTCTACACCCTCCGAGCGTCTCCATCCTCGCCCCGGCTCCTTACCCAGCCCTTGCCCCTTGTCCTCTACGGCTCTGGGAGCGGACACACACACCCGCCGATCGTTGATAGAAGAAAAGAGATTCTGTTCGGGGGAAGACGAGAACGCCGTCAAAGGCCCCTCTGTGTGCGCGCGTTAGTGTGTACTTCCCATGCGTGTCGTCATGCCACATGTTTCAGCAGCGTTTGGAAGAAGCTCAGCCAGCGAAGGATCTCATCTTTCTCACTTCGCGTTTAATGTGTCAATCTTTCATGCGCAAACCTGAAATCTTAATCTTCATCTCTGCTGCTGGAGTAATTCCTTCACGTTTCCTTGGGGGGGGGGGTTGTGTAAACCTACACCGCAAACCCCTGTTCCCACAGCTCACACAAGTCAAACCCCCACCTTTGACTGCTGTGAGCACACATCGGCGGACCTCGTGGGGGGACAAAACCAGACATCTGCAGCCGTTGTTTTAGCAGTTGGTTCGCGTGTATGTTTTTCACATACTGCCGCCCGTCTGTATGTGCAGGGTGTTCATTATAGATGACATCCAGAGGAGATGACATCATGGGACTTCCTGTCTGGGGCGCAAGGAGCGAAATTACATTTTCAAATGCGTGCTGATCCGCGAAAACGCCGGAGCGATTTGTCTCTCCGCGCCGATGGGAAAATGTTCCCGGTGTAGTCGCACGTAGTGCATGTTGAAATTAAGTATGGAGAGGAATGCAACGCTCACAGTCTGTGCCCTGTTTTCAGACTAATCCGATGTGTAATGGGAAGCAGGGCGGAGGAGAAAAGGAGTCAGGGAGGATACTGGCACAGAAAGAGCAGCTTTCCACCTAAATCACAACTAAAGTAATTTAATTTTACTACGTAACGCAAATAAGTGTTTTAAAATACACCTCGTCGATAAAGCGGCACATTTCCGGAGGTAAGTCAGGCCGTGTTTACACTGCTGAAGTGCGCTCGTGCTGCATTTTAACTGCGCCGTCTAACTTGATTAATGCTGACCTCCAGTATAACTGTAGCCTGTCTGGCAAAAGGTTGCCCCCGTGCTCAGTGTCGGGGCGGCGCGGGGACAGAGAGGACCATTGTGAGCTCCTCTGCTTCTTGGGAAAGACCCTTGAGCCATGAAAAACACGACTTCCTCTTATTCCAGGCCTTGGCCTTTCCATTTCCTCCCTCTATAGGAGGTTTAAGCAGCCACTTAAAGCAGCTCTGTTATGTCACATAAATTCAGCACCTCACAAAGCCACGTTATTACACACACACAGTTTTATGATATATATTTAGTGATTTAACCTGCAGGTTTTTAAACATACAACGCACGTTGCCAATAAATAAAAAGCAGGGCTGTAATTAAATGCATAAATGGCTCGGTTCCAGTCAGACGATCCAATATTAAAGTGTCTAAATTCAGCAGGTGTTACAGTAATCGGCTCGACCTGACTTCCTGTCATGACGCACCACAATGAGAGCATTGAAACTGCAGGATTGCTTTCATAATTGCTTTAACTGTTGAGCTCCTTTTAGATCTTGCTTTAGGGTATGAGCTGACAAGAGGAGTATGTGTTGAACAGGCTGATGGGTTGAACGCAAGAATGCAGCAAGACAAACACAGGTAAGATATTAGCCGTGTGAACAACGAAGCACACGAGTGAGTCCAGACTTTGGACATATACACCGATCCGGCTTAACATTATGACGGGAAACGTTTGGACCTGGCATTTGTGTGGATGTCACTTAGACAGAGCAGACACATCCAGTTTAGGAACAACTCAAAAAAACATGAAGAACAGCACAAGGTGTTGACCTGGCCTCCACATTCACTAGATCCCAAACTGATCAAGTATCTGTGGGATGATCCACAGAGACCCCTCCCCTAAAAACATAGGACCTAAAGGCCCAGCACTAACAACATCCTGTTGCCACACACCACAGGACACCCTCAGAAGGCCCATGTCTGTTCTCTGATGAGTCACAACTGTTTTGGAGGCACTAAAACATCACTTCAGGGTTGCTACTGAATGAAAACCCAGGAGTCGCTGCCCTCAGACGAATCCCACAAGTGTTATCTGTGGAAAGAAAACCTAAGACATATCCTCTTAAAGCTTTATGATTTACAGTATTTCTACAATTTAAAGGTTTTCCTTAAACTTTGAAACAAAACAGAATAAGACAAATGCTTCACGCCGCAGCAAAGCTCCTCTACGTAGCCTCAGAAACACAAGCCATGCGTGCCGTCGAGCAGCGATTAAACACCCTCCGCACCGTCTTTACAACAATGCACCTTTGTTGCGCCTCGCTTTGATTGATGCAGCCCGCTTGCCGGTGGGTCAGTACCACGCTGCTGGAGTGATCAGGGAGCCGGGGGCCACGCAGAGAAACAATACGTAGGATTTGGGACTGCAGGAATGCATTGTGTGAGAACCTGTACTTTAATAATGGGACTTCCCAGCCTCCACCACCTGCTCCTCGTGTTCCCGCCGCACAAAGAAAGACATTCTGCAGACTTCTTTAGATTAGATATCACGTAAAATATCAGATGTAAATGTTCCACTGTGCTTCCCACGAAATGATGCATCTCGTTCATACAAAGGTGATTAGTATTAATATTATTAAAATACAAATGGGTTGGGTAGAATGATATTAAAGCACACTCCTGTTCCTTTTATATTTCATCAGTGTGGGCGTTGCTTGATTTCTTACATGGACGTATTTGTGAAGGGTGTGAAGGGCGATCTCTAATGAGCTGATTGTTCCTGGCTGTTGGCTCTTTGGGCGTGGCACTGGGGATTTCTTGCATCCCGCATCTTCTTCAGCTTCTCGTAATATCCTCCGCGCTGGAATGTTCTCCCTGCCTCCCTTTATGTGCTCACTCAGCTTCCTTTCTCTTTCACTTGCTTTCCTCTCGTGTAATTTCTGGGGTGAACTAATTTCCTGCCGCCCTGATAACGGCTCACAACCCGGGGTCATCATTACGGGTTATTGCAGCCATTCGTTACACCTTCAGCTTCGTGACAGGCTAAGCTGAGCGCGCCCGCTGCTCTACCCGCCGCGCCAGCAGTCTGATGTAACACACGGTAACTGGTGTGAACGCTGGTCAGCTGATGTGGAGTTAAGTGGCACCTTAATGGCGCTCTGTCATCAGCCCTTTGTCCTCTTAGATTCCTGTCTTCTCTCTCACTCTCTTTTCTTTATCCTCTCTTCTTGCACTGCAGTTATTACAATCATATTATTTGTAATGAATCTAAAGTCTGAGGGAAAGTTGAGGGAAGAAGCCCACACCGGATAAACAAAAAAAACTCCCATCCACTGATTCGGATTCGACTTTTCTCCAGACACCGTAATACCGTCTTACATTGGACTCGACTGGGAAATGTAATGTTTTTATAATCTGTTCTTGGTCATCTCTTCACACACCCACTCAGACAGGTGCTGTAACTAATCCTCCCCTCAGGAGTTACACTGTGATCAGACCCTGACCGCGCACAGCAGCTCCAGACCTGGAGCCCAGCTGCTCTGCGCCTCTGCTCACAGCCCCATCCTTCACTGATATCCACACTGCGCTGTCACTAACATCTTAAAGGATTAGTTAATCTAAACTAAATAACTCTCCTTTTGTGGCGTCCAGCCGGACGGAGAATACTGGGAATTTCCCTGTAGTCTGCAGATTTCTGCCTCCAGAAGCTGAAAACAACAGAGTTTTTTTTATTTACAGTTTTATCAGTAGCTGAATGTGAAGATGGGCAGGCTCTCAGAAACATCACCAATAAATTTCCAGGTTATTCTGCATCATCATCATCCTCAGAAAAGGTTTGCCCTATATGTACAATGTTTTTATTTATTTTTTATTAATAACCAAATATCTGAAAATAGTAGAATTAACTAACTAAACTAAATGTTTGCTATTTAAGAATTTTTCTGTTTCTTTCTTTATTTTTTTTATTCATTTTATTTTTATTTTTAATTATTTTTATTTTATTTTTATTTTTATTATTTATATTTATATTTATATTTATATTTAAATTTAATTTTAATTTAATTTTAATTTTAATTTTAATTTTAATTTAATTTAATTTTATCTTATTTTTATTTTTAGTTTAATAATAATCATCATAATTTATTATTTATGTGCAATATAAGCAATAAAAAAGATTATTGTTATTAATTATATTGCTATTATTATCAGTAGTAATGAAAATGATGATACGCATTATATATTCAAATTATTTTGTATTATTATTATTATTATTATACAATAATACTGTTTCTCCCTCTTGATAATAATATTATTAATTATTAATTGTTAATAAAAACATATAATAAATGATATGCTTCCATGGGTTGGTGTAAAATATTCCCACCTTACAACAGAAGTCACAGATTGTCAGTACTGGACTACACCAAATTCTTAGATGCCAACGTTAATAACTGTGGTAATCACTGAGTGTTTAGCACTTGAAGCCCTTAGCTGCGTTGCAAAGACAGGCTGTTAGCAGGTAAGCACGTCAACATGGTTGTCGCCCAAAATAAACGCAGCGGCCTCTTGCATGACATCGTCAAGTGCGCTCAGTCCTTGAAACTGACAAAGTCAAACCGAAAGAGACTTGAACCCCGCCGCTTTCGAGTTTTCATTTAAAAACTCAAGCCTCTCGAGTCCAACTCTAACGTTTCTCAACTACTCCGTGTGATACTGATCTCTGCGTCGCCTTTCCTCCCCGAGGCCGCCCGAAAGCACGCGGACCTCTCTGGTCCTCGGCCTTTCCGCCCCCTCACTGCCTTGTAGACATTCCTGACAGCGTCTCCTCTCTCCGTCTGAAGCTTCTCTCCGGACAGCTGGGTCTTAGGCAACTTGATCCCAACTCACCAGTGCACCCTCTCGCCCCCCACGGGCCACCACTTTGTACGTACAATGTGCAGCGTGTGTGTGTGTGTGGTGGTGTATATCCAAAGCACATGCACGTATTAGATATAAGAAGTGCCAAATTCATGGGATTCTCTTTGAAAAACAAGCCTGGGGAGAGAGAGACTGTCTGAATGTGAGGAAATATTATTACCCTGATCTGACACGCTGCATTTGCCAGACTGTGTTTTTTCTTTATTTATAGAGGAGCGGATGTGGTCTGGATGGAGAATGCTATTAGGTTGCATTAAGGGAAGGTCATTAAAAACAGACAAGGACGGGTCAGCGCTCTCTGCTGAGAGGTTGCTGTGTTATACGTCGGCGTCAGTCTCAGGTTTGTGATTGTCGCGGCCACAAAACAGAGAGCGGTTCAGATGGAGCTAAGGATGCAGGTCGGGGGAGACTCCGTGACTCAACAGGCAAAAATGGACGTCCGATTAAAAAACAAACACGGTCGCCATGGCTGCGCACGATTGGGAGAATGACGCCTTTGTGGATAAGATGAGAGCGAGGGGGGGGAGGGGGATATCTGGGAATCAGATGACCTTTAATCGAATGAAGGAAAGGGAAGCAGCAATGAGCCATGCATGCGGTGACTTTTGGTCAAGCGGGCTCACGCATACGTCGTCTCCTCTCGCAGCCCCGGTTTTAACTCTGAAAACTTTTATTTTACATGGGAACGCGGTGACCTCACATTGTCTCCGCCGTGGCCCGAGGGCGTGTGCGTCTGCCTCTTTCTTTGCCCAAGTATGCGCTCAGGTATGTGCTCACCTGAGTCACGCGTCACAAAGAGAAATGCTAACAAAGGTCCTTTCCTGTAAAACAAGCCTGTGAATAGCACCCCTCTGAGATAATCCCATTCCTACGGTTTAGAATAACAGAAGACGCGATAGGCCGCTGCCAGGCCTTTCAGGCGGCTGCGACATTTCAGGGCCCATCGGAGAAGAACAGCTACTGAGTCACGACAATGTAAAATTAACAGACCCTGATGGCATGACACAGATCTGGGAGGTTGTTAGTAATCAAACCGTTTCCCGCGGCCTTGCCTAACATCCTCGCTGTTTAGGTTGAGGAGGTTTTTATTTACACGAAGCACTAGTGTTGTGTCCTGCTGGCGTCAGATTGGACTCTGACGGGAAGAGCGGGGAAGTGAGGCGATGACATAATGAGCTGAAGCCAAAACGAGGACAGCGGCGTCGTCCTTCGAGGCCGCGCAGGGTGGCTTACGGGAAACGGTGCGATACCCTCATTCTGATCCTCGCACTGAGTCATGACGCACACCTGGGCAAGCCCGTAACTGAAGTGAAATGAAGTGGTGTTAACATGTCTCATCAGGTTCTTGGGCCACACAGGGTACGCTAGCATGTAAAGGTAAAGTCATTATTACGGTGAATCACAGCTTTTTCTATATTTAGTGTAAACCACACGTCTACCAAACGCAGACCTTTCATTTTCCAAACTAGAGAGAAAGTTTAGAGCTTTGCCTTTCATTCATTTTGCTAATCGGTGGTAACAATGCTGAATGAAATGTACCATAAAACTCAGTGGGAGTGGGACATTTAAACTGGCTTCCACTGAGACTAGGACCAGAGGTACTCAGTGTGCTTCAAACGCACGGACTATAGGGTCTTAATAATTCAGAGTACTTGCTCTGTTATAGCAACATTTAAAAGAAGGTTTCATCCTGCTAAAAGGGAGATTTTCTTCGCCATCGTCGCCTTCGTGCTCCGTCTCTGGGTTTTCAAACGTCTTGAGACAACAGCGAATTTGTCTCAAGACGCTACATAAATCATAAATCACACCGAACTGGAGGTGGGGATTTGTGTGCGTCACATTTCTGATCGGTTTGCGACTCGCGGCATTTACTCTCACGGACAATATCTGCAAGTCACGATCAAAGACTGAACAACCTGAATGTCTCCCATTTAGACGTCCGTTGGTGGTTCCATATGGCTTTAAACTGTTTTGAATAACCGCCCCGCACTGGATTAGAGGGGATTAGGTCATTGTATAGTTGCAAGCAAAAATGGCTTGTAAAGAAAAAAAAACAAAAATAAACACAAGAGTCACCTTTTATGCTAAATCAGACTAGTTTGTGAAATCTTCACAGGTCTGAGGGAACCTAGAGTTAGACTTTGTTGACCCACAATAGCTTAGTTGCACATGAAACCTATTAAGATCCACAAGTAAAATAAAGATTAAATAAAATAAAATGCAATATAAGTAAAATATAGTAAAATAAAATAAAAATAGTATAGCAAAAATGTACAGAATTAGCATATGAGCAAATGTAGACGAGACAGAGACAGAAGAACATATATTATATACATAGGGATGACAGTAAGGTGCAATAGAGTTATCTGTAACAGAAAGGTGAGTCGTTGTCCAGCTGGACTGAGGATGGTATGAAGTCCTGTAGCGTCCACTGAGGGAGCAGAGCTGGATCAGTCTGTTTGAGAATGAGCTCTGCTGCACCTCTAGAGTCTGGTGCAGTGGATGAGAAGGACTGTCCATGATGGAGAGCACAGTCTGTCCCTCGCTGAGACAAACGTACACACGGCTTAAAAACTGTTGCTGCGACTAAAAGTTCCTGGTACTTTGTCTGGAAATGTGACATTTGGAAGAGCCACCAGCGTGTGAGCAGGATTTTAGAGATGATTCCAACAAACATTTTTTCTTTATAACATAAAATAAATATGAATTTATAAATCTGAATCAGCTTTGAAACTGTACAATTTACAAAAATCCTGCATGAAAATCTCAAACACAGCACAATAAGGACGTGATCTGCAGGCGATTAGATGAGCAGATAAATCTCCGTCTACAACTCCAACAACTTTTTTTTTCATAACATATTCGTGTGATTTATGTTTTCTCTACCTGGTGATTCACCCTTCTCGCTGTAGCCTCACGCTGAGGCAAACTACTCCTTTAAGAGGAGTCTCGGTGTGTTTCGCTAAAGATTAATGACTTATTATGGTCGTGAGAGGAGCCTGTGTGGGAGTGCTGTTAAGTTTATCTGGATGACGAAATGCGGTGAGACGTGTTTCTTCTGGCCACTAACCTTCAACTTACAACACCCCGTGTCGTCTTCTCAGCTCTGCTTCTAGTGTTTTTTCACCACAAATGCCTCTGAGTCACTTATTTTTTCCTGCTCGGTTTCAAAAAAAAAAAAAGAAAGAAAGAAGAGAACTTAAATGTCACCCACACACGTTTCTTCTGCTCCATTTTACGTTTTTTAAAACAATAATACACCGAATCTTGCACCAACAGTGAGGCTGTGTGACAACAAGGCCACGAGTTAGCAGCGCCGTGTGAGAGGATGTTTACCAGAGGAGACGTAGAGTAGCTTACGACGTCAGCTAAGAATCTTGCAGAACATTTTTAGGCGTTGCTTGAAAACAAACCTCTTGAAAATGGCTGCGTCTGGATGCTATCGCTGCCTAAAAAAGCGATAGCATTTGGTGCATGAATTCTCGCGGCGCGGGCCCCCGGCTCCGGGGGGCCAAAGGTGTGTTTGTGTGTGTGCGAGATTAACGTGGTGCCAATTTGTGAAGCGGTATTTTTAGAAGGAGGGCCCGTCCGCTCCTGTAATACTCCACAGATCAGCCCTTTGATGCGTTCATTGTAGCGTGATCCTACTTCAAAGCGGCACACATGGACGGGACGGCCCGGGGAGGGGTGCCACTCCACCATACTGTTCATTATTCCTGGCCAGCGACTCAGCTTTCTGTCACCTCTGACCCCTGTGCATTTGTGCTCATAACACATTTCCACTCCACGAGATCCTCAGCTGGAGATATTTATGTGCAGCGGGATGGCGGGGAAGAGGGGAGGGGGACGGGGAGTCCTTTTAGTCTCAGATTGACTTTTTAATTTGTCCTCTTTGTGTTATCTGTTTGTCTGACTGTCTTTCTTCAAGTTTCTGAAATGTCGCGGCGCTATATTTTATGTGCAGTGGTGAAGCATCATGTGTCAAGGTGCACCGATCAGCCACAACATTAAAACCGCTGACAGGAGACGTAAATAACATTGATCAGCTTGAGACAATTCAATCTTCTGCTGGGAAACTTTTGGACCTGACATTCGTGTGGATGTTACTTAGACATGTAGCACCCCGAGAGACCAGACCAGGCACCCCCACCCCATAGCAATGACACTCCTTGATGGCAGCAGACATCCCCAGCAGGATGCAGCCTGACACAGACACAAAAACGGTTTAGGAACAACTAAAAAAAAAAAAAACATGACAAACAGCACAAGGTGTTGACCTGACCTCCAAATTCACTTGATCCCAAACTGATCAAGTATTTGTGGGATCCACTGGAGCAAGTCTGATCCACAGAGGTCCCTCACCTCAACCCATAGGACCCAAAGGCCTCCACTAACAACATCCTGTTGACAGACACCACAGGACACCCTCAGATGGCCCATGTCCATCAGTCAGAACTGTTTTGGAGGCACAAGGGCGACCTACACAATATCAGGAAGGTGGTCCTAATGTTGTGCCTGATCGGTGTACACACACGTTCATTCCTTGTGACTGTAGTAGAGGCAGTGATGTCCTCAGTGATCAGAACTAGGTCAACATGTTCTCAGTTCTTCAAATAAATTCTTCCCTCAGTTCTTTAAAAGTTTTAAACAAACAAGTGAAACAATGAGCACGACGCCTTCACGTAAGAGGACTCTAACCGAAGCGTACCCTAACAAGCCTCGTTTCGAATTTCCAAATAGCTTTCATATTTCAACCCCCGCATTTTTATGACACTGGAAGATCTTGGGACACGTTTACAGCCTTTTGCATCAGGTTTACAGCCGCGGTTAAAAAGGTGTGTATCTAGTGCCACATTATGTCCATAAAAACTGATTTGATTCTGTGATAATGAGGCGGTAAAGTGGACATCCGGTGCGTTGCCTCTGCTTAAAGAACAGAGGCTGCTGACAAGGAGGACTACGCGTTAGAAAGCCTCTTAAATCCAAACTGCAACCAACTTTGTCTTCTTCACAATAACACACGTCTCACTGCTTAAAATGTCAGTTCTAGATGTGACGGTTTCTCTATCTTTCAGGAGCTATAAAACCTCGCCACACCTCGGATGCAGGTGTGTTCAAAGGCAGCGCCGGGGCTTTTAAGTGCCCTGTGCTGCTGAGTGAGTTTGCTCTCCTTATCAGTTATGACTCAAGCCTGAAAACCTCCCGGTGGCAATAAAGAGTCACATTCCACCTGACAGCAGAGAGGAAGGGGACTTCCCTGTCCTCCACTCCCTTTTTAATGGCTGCATGTCTGGCATTTACTAGGAAATGCTGCTGGGGAAACGTGTCCCCGAGTGTCACATGCACTCTCACTGACTCCATAATGTTTGAAATTAGATGCTAACTACACCTTAAATGCCACAGAGAGACACTTACATCTAAGAAATAGATAAATGAATAATTAATAAAGGCAGAGGAGATGGTGTTATGTCAAAAACTCATGGATATTTATTCAAATAAATACACACATAACACACAATGAAATAGTAAATAATTTAAACAACACGAGCTGTTTGCCAGTAACACAATATCCTGGAAACAAATAAATTAACAGTATGGTTTTAGGAGTCATTCCTCCTCCGGAGAGCAAACGTGAAATAGCTTTGACAGATCAAGATTTCAGTCCAGTGTGGAGCGTCTGAAAGTCTGTCACTTTAGATCAGGTTTTTTTTTTTTTTCTTCCTTCTCTCCTTGTCAGTCCCGAACAAGCCTTCATCTCTGGACCGGATGACCTCGTCTTCCTTTTTGGTCCGCGTATTATTTCTGTATGGTCCACATTGACACTGGAGGAGATTTAAGAAAAGAAGGCACGGCGTTAGTTAAGAAACACTTTTAACTGAGACATGAGGCAAACTGTGGCGCCATGTCTATAGTTTTTATTACTCGCGTGGGTTTCATTCATGTCAGCCATGTCTCGTGGAGTTTCTCTCACCATATTAGGAGTAGTTTACTGTCGGAGTCCTCACAGCGGCTCAAGGCGCCCTCGCCATGCGCCTTTCCTGCTGTCCGGGCGACGCGCTCTCGTTGTCCTGGCGCGTTTTAAAGTCCTGGATGGCCTTTCTGTTCTGATAATCAATCAGAGCCATGGTGATCACCGCGTTCCAGCAGTTCTCCTCCCCGGAGCACCGGAAATCAATTTCTTTATTGTCTGTGGTTACGATGGTGAAATAGACGAACTTGCCGGTGCGCTCCACGCAGTCCACTTTCTTGATGGACTGAAGCTTGAGCTCCTTGCCCTTGGAGCGCTTCTGCGTGTCGGCGTAAATGTTGAGGCTGTCCGTGGTCAGGACGCACGTCTTCCTCTTCCAAAACTGGAGCAGGTTGTCGCTCCTCTTCTCCAGCTCTCCCTCCTTGAGAATTTGGCAGATCTCTGCCGCTGACATTTTCATCGTTAAAGTCGGTTATAGGTTTGTGAACCTCCTGATGTGTCGTCCGAGGAGCCCGATGAGGGAGCTTCTCTAAAGTAGCCTTGATAATCCAGAGTGTCGTTGTGAATGAAACGAGGTGCCAGAGGACTTTTATAGTGCGCGCTGGCCTGAGCCCTTCCCTCTTGACGTCAGATGGTTTGGGAATGCATCAACAGTTGCCAGTGGAGTAATTCAGGGCTGTGTGTGGGTGGAAGCTGTGGCGCAGGAGGGGGAGAGCGCAGAGGAAGTCCTAACGTGGACCTAATTACACAGCCTGCACGTTAATTAGTAATCCACATCCTACTGGGAGAGAAGTCCAAATATTTGCACACTGTGCAGTAAGCGATTCAGAGTAATACTGTTAGTTACCAGATGTGAGCCCATGGTGAGCTGGAGCCGTGCGTAGAAGTCTGTGCCTCTTCATTTTAACAATAATTTCAGAGGATTTCTAAGTCCCAAGCCACAGCTATAGTCATTCATTCCCTTTATAACTCCCACCTGTCTTCACTGCTCCACCCTGTTCTCTAGTGGGTGTTTTAAAAGATAACTCAGACTAAACGCGTTTCAGTCCAGTGAGGTTTTTACACAAATCCATCTGCTAAACGTCTGGAGACGTCAAACCGCTTAAAATGCACCCAAACAGGCCGCCAGTTCGGTTTCCAGGGGTCATGAGAGTGTAAGTCAGCAGCTCCGCAAAGAGACTGCAACAGGTCAGAGGGCGTGGGTAGTTACAGCTCGGCATTTACAGAGATTCACACATAAGCTTTGGAAAGAGGTTCAGCATAA
The DNA here is from genome assembly GCA_005024645.1 of Planiliza haematocheilus. Taxonomy (NCBI): domain Eukaryota; kingdom Metazoa; phylum Chordata; class Actinopteri; order Mugiliformes; family Mugilidae; genus Planiliza; species Planiliza haematocheilus. The sequence continues at coordinate 7,643,946 of SRSE01001415.1, read as the reverse complement.
AGAGGAAACGTTCACAGTTTGAAAAGTGGAGAGTGAGTTTAATGGTACCTCTAGTTGATTTCATTTATAAGATATACACTTTTTTTGTGTTGCAAACAACCACAAAAAGACAATTTAACTCTTTATTTCAACTTACGATATAGTGTTGAGTCAACTCTGGGCTCTACTTTCATTTAAAGTCTTTGTTAAGTTCTGAGGAAATTTGGACTTTCCTGTTAAAGAATGAAAGAGTGAGTTAGATGGAATGACTGTATACCCTGATATCACAGCTGCCTCATGACACTTAAACTCCCCGTGGGACCGGTGAAATCAAATTAGAAATCAAAAATGAAAGCTATACTGGATGACTCAGATTCCATTTGATATCACTGCCCAGGTGTGTCCCCTTATCGCCGAGAATTCAGCCACTCCCGTAACAGATCTCCTTTCCCCACCAGCCGGCCGCAGTCGGTCACCTGACTGATCACCAGTCCTTACCGGACACGTCAGACCGACAGTAGCAGCAGACGCTGGATGTGTATCACCCCCGAGCTACTGGAGCCTGTGTGGTGTGTGATTCAGCAGAAGAAGCCAGATGTCATCAAGTCTTCCTCTGAAGCCTGTTCATGTCCCGCTGGCAGAGGTGGACAGAGTACACACCTTCCCTACTTGAGTAAAAGTACAGATACTCCTTGTCAAATGTTACTCCAATACAAATAAAAGTAGCTTAGTCAAAAATGTACTTAAGTATAGTACTAAAGTATTTGCTTAAAAAAATACTTAAGTAAAAGTATTTAAAAAGTAAAAAGTGGCTCGCCTTTTGATTTTGCACTGCCAATGTGGCTCTTGTGAAAAAAATAGTGAGGATCGCTGATGTAGAGAATCAGTAAATCAGCAGAAACAGTTTATTTTCTCAGACTTTTGAAAAATAAAAATAAATAAAATAAAAAAATAATCAGCTGATGTAAGCTCAAAAGTAGTGAGTAACGAGAGCCAAAACAGAAATGTATGGAGTAAAAGTTACAATATTTGTCCTTCAAATGTATTGGAGTAAAAGTAAAAGTATCCCCCAAAAATAATACTCAAGTAAAGTACAGATACTCAAAAACTGTACTTAGGTACAGTACTCAAGTAAATTTACTTCGTTACTGTCTACCACTGATTAGCATGCTCGCTGTGAGATCATACAAAGATTTGGTGGGGAGCCGAAGGTCAGTGGTTCGAACCCAGACTGGGACAGAATTTAGCATCAAGTCAATTTATGACTTGAAGCTTTATGTCCATTAGTGTCAGTGTTAGGTCAAACTATTTTATTTGATTGTGTTTTGTTTTAAAATCAGGTGCTAGGGAACCCTGGAACGCTCCGCCTCCAAAGGCACACTACCTGCTACGGAGTAGTTGGTGGGGAGTCGAAGGTCATAGGTTCGAAGCCAAGCTGGGACAAAGATGGACACACATTACAAAAACTGAAAGTAAGCTGATCATGTTATATACTGTAGACTATTTACAATGTGGGCACACACACACAAGAATAATAATAATGATAATAAAACGAAAACGTTTTAATCAAAATTTACCATCAAGTCAATTAAATTTCGGGGATATTCATCTGGCTGCTTTGGTGGTCTTATATTCTGTCTCCTTGCCCATCCGATATGTTTTGAAGCTTTAAGCTTTAGTTATGTCCATTCTTTAAAAAAAAAAAAATCGCTTACCTCAGTGGCTACTCCTGGCACTAGCTGTCACATTGAGACCATGTTCCTCAAGCTATGTGATCCAATTAGTAGCAACGAGCGTGCTCGCCGCGAGAACCTAAGAGCCGACAGCGTACTCGCCGCGAGATCATACCTATAGCCAGGCAAACGACGAGGGTTTACCGACGGAAGCCATCAATGAGCTAGTACTTTGCGACATATTGGTAAGCTACAATACGGAAACGAATGTCACGAGTATATAAGGGGCCTCCTAGCCAACGTCGTCTCACTTATGGTGCGCACGTTTTTTTCACTGGTCATTTCCTTATGTGTTTATCTGACACACTCTGCTTGATAAACTTTCGAGACACAATTTTCGTAAGTGGACTTTGTTTAGATTTGAGCAGATATTAGTTGGAAAGTTGCATCGGCTGCCCCTTGGAATTATGGGTAACGGTCAAGGCGCCTGCGCACTCAGGTGTTATACAGTATAGAATTCTTGTATACTGTATATGGTGATATCGATAACATATTGAGATTTGTCAGTGGACTCTGATTGGTGGGGAATGTCATGTGCTAAATCACATTTCTTTCTTCAGCCACAGATGTCTCTGTAGCACCGTTTAGTTTCAGTGTTGGCTGGAAACGTGAGTCATGGGACGATGGGAATGATTAATAACTACCCATCATTCCCGTTAGTGAGGATATTAGCCTAATGGTTGTCAGCGTTATGGCAGCAAAAAGAAATGTTCTTAGTGAGGAAGAAGAAGGGTCAAAGGATGAAGGTAAGACATTTATTCGTGATGTGAGGTGGATGGAGGGAGGTGTGACGTTTTTAGCAGACCTGCTAAAAACGTACAAAATACACCTGTGTATTTGTTATTTGTGTTGCTAGCTACCTTAGCTAGTCTCGGATAAATGTTAGCTAGCTGGCTAGGACCCAGCTTTAGTGTTTTCTTAATGAAAGTTGGCTAGAATAAAATGAACATGTCACATGTGCATGGACTGTGCTGTCCTGCCATGGGACTGACCGAGTGACTGACTGAAGTCAGTTTTGTCAGGTCTTAGCAGGGAGGGAGGGTGTGTTGTTGATGTTGTACGGATGTACATGCTTTTTCATTGGACGAGTTCTTTTAGGCTGTGATATCATTTGTTCGCGGTAAGCACAACAAACATTTAAACTGTAACGAATCACTTTTTTGTGGCAAAAATCTCAAACATGGTTTTGACGTAAGGCCACCGTTGCTTCTCCAGGTGTTTCTCCAGTTTCTTCCTGCATTGTATGGATTAAATGGCATGACATAGAGAATCAGCAAATCAGCAGAAACTGTTTATTTACTCAGAATTTTGAAAAAATAAACAAATAAAAAAATAAAAAATAATCTGCTGATGTAAGCTCAAAAGTAGTGAGTAACGAGAGCCAAAACAGAAATGTATGGAGTAAAAGTTACAATATTTGTCCTTCAAATGTATTGGAGTAAAAGTAAAAGTATCCCCCAAAAATAATACTCAAGTAAAGTATAGATACTCAAAAACTGTACTTAAGTACAGTACTCAAGTAAATTTACTTCGTTACTGTCCACCACTGCCCGCTGGGGATTCATCCACACACGCACAACCCTGACCTCAGTGTTCCTCTGTGTGAGGACAGAGATAAAGATGCTTCAAACAGCCACTTCAGAGCCCTCCTGTCTGCTCCTCTGTCAGTCTCCCCTCTTAAGATGTTTTGGCAACATCCTCACCGCAGGAAGTGAAATATCATTCAGTAATCACTTAAACAGCCTGATAGCCATGTGGCTAAAAAGCCGCTGTCTGTGGCCTTGATCCTTGATTTACGAGCCCACCTGTAAGCCTTCACTTAGCAACACCAACGCAGTCAAACAGACAATACAAAGTTTGATGTATGTAACCACGGTGAATCATCTTAAACAGATTGACAACCCTTCAACACAGGAGCAGGATGTGGTGGTCAGCTTAATCCCCCTCCACCTCAAAGAAACCAAAACCCACATGTGTGCACCGACTCTAACAGCCCGCTCGCTTCTGTTGGGTGAAAAGTGTTTGCCCCCGCCTCTGCACCTCCTTCCCTCTTTTTTCCCCCCTCTGCTTTGTTTCTTTTTCGTCGTCTGGCAGTATGTATGTGAAGCGCACATGTGTGCGTGCATGGGTTTTTGTTTGAAGGAGTACTGGAGCGGACGTTCGCAGACATGCCCAGGCAGTGACTCAGCGTGTGGTGGGGCGCCTTATGTTGGAGCAGTTTGCTTGCCAAAGGAGGGCCTGGGGTTTGTGTCATGGAGAGTGTGCGCTGAGTAAATATGTTGTGTCAGTTTCTCTCTGTGTGTAGGATCGTTATTTATTTTAACAGGGTCGTGGCACAACGAATTATAGCCGGAGAAAGGGTGAATGTGGAAAGACTGAAATTTAACAAATCTGAAGGGGAGTTAAGGGGAAATTAAAGATTGCATGGAGAAAGTTAAATTAAACATGACTCATATTCAGGCAGTACACTGTGTTTCATTCACATAAAGTGGGTCTTGCATCCTGTAATATGCTCTCCACACATCACACGCCATGGACGGTGATGGATGAGCTTGAAACTGAACAAACCGCATAGTGTGGCTGCAGAAGGAAGGCCCGAACCTGTCACAGTTTCTTTCCGTGTTTCTCCGGCTTGTGGGAAAGTACAACTATTTCTGGAGGGAATCGGCCTGTGTGACAGATTTCTGGAGGTGTGTTGTGACAACCTCGGGTTCAAACCGGTGCACTCCCGGTTTCGCGCGGCACTCAGACAAAACAAATCCCCCGGAGAGACTCGAAGGAAGGAAGTCAGACAGCTTAGAACAGGGGGTTTGATCACAAAGCAGACGAAGATAAAATGACGAAGGTTAAGAGAACTCTGTGTTTTGGTTTTTGGGTTTGCGGTGTGCAGACACGGGCGCATGGGTGTGACAAGACAGACAGCAGGTGGAAGGACAAGAAGAGTTTGGTAGTCGTGTCAGGGCATGAAGCTGCGCAGTGAGTCACCAGAAAAAGTCCTAAAATACACACAAAACGTACCGAGCTCTACTGAACTTAATTTGAGTTCAAACTTATTCAGTCTAAATTAGAAATTCATAGTTATGTTAATAAATAGGACTAAAAGACGCTACGTGGAGATAAAAATAAATCAAATACTGCACGTTCATATCACCTGACTGTTGAATCATTTCATGTTCCCTTTGCTTAACTTTTAACGTGCCGCATTTACGATTTGGAAATGCTCTTATAAGCAAAGAGAGCGGCAATAAAATGTCAGCAGAGGTGCGCATTCTTCAAACAGTCACACCCATGAATTACACTAGAGAAGACAAGCAGAATTTAGAGAATGTGATATGTTGGGGTCAGATTGTTTCACACACAGGTGAGCTAAAATCTCGTGAGGCACACAATCTGCACAGGAAGAAAAAAGATGTCAAAGATGTCAGAATAAAAGGAAGTCTTGTGGGAATTTACTGAGGACTATCAAGATTTGACTTTAGATAGCGCGCACAACGCATGATTGTGTCACGCGTGTTAATGTTTATTGCATTAGCTGCTGAAAACCTCCCTTGGACATTGAACTAAACATAGTCGGCCTGACAAAGGGGGAGCAGTATGGATGAGCTGGTCGTGACGGGCCGCTGACAAATACGGCAGAGCCCGCAGGTAACAGCTGCATACTTGACGGCTTTGGCCTGCAGCTCGCACACACACACCACACACACACACACACACATCCTCTTCTGCTCTTTTGGTGACATGCCCTTGTGATGAGCTATTTGAGGCATTGTTCTGATAAGCCCTGTGTGTGTGTGTCTGCGGCCACGCTGGCATTCGTCAGCGTGGGAAAAAGAACAAATGGCTGATGAGGGCAGCGTGCAGTCAAACACAATGCTGCAGGAGGAACCGTTGGGGAACAATGAGCGCAGACATGGCCGATCTAGCGTGAGATGGCGCAGATAAAGATGGCAAAGATGCTAAAAATCACTTCCCACATAAGCAACCTGACAGTTTCCTTGTTACGTTGGAGCCTGAAACTTCTCTCTTTTGGAATCTAAAGTCTTCACCTCACTATCTAATGCACCTTGCAGGGACATAGATATTCTTTTTTTAATGCTATATAAATTAATCTTATTATCCTGATGTGTACTTCCAGTAGGTTACTTAGATGGAGCAAATTTCACAAATGCCAGCGCTGAATAAGCTTCCTCTTTCTCTGCTATAGTTTCCACGCATGTTTCTACAGAAAGGTGTGTAAACCATGCGATCTCTGATAACTACATTTCCTTTACGCAACACAGGACTCTTTGTGAGAGTGATGAGATGTGATCTAACGAGTCCCTCGGAGAGTCAAGCTCCTCATTCTTGCCAATTTGACTCTGCAAGGCATGGTAGGTATGCAGGTCTGCAATCCTTCTCTCTGCCGGGAATGCAGCATTCACTTTGCATAGCTTCCCCGCGGCTTATATGATAAACCTAAAGTCTGTCCATAGAACTAAAACTAATCTGCGGACCGAGCAGGGGACGTGGACTTACTATAGACCATGTTCTCGTGCACTTCTGTCCTTGTGACCTTGCGCTGTCCTGCACTACTTTAGTGTGTTCGTTAAAACATTGTTTTTTTCTCTTCTCTTCTGTTAAAACACTGAGACAATAACATATTGTCAGGTAAATCTGCACAGAGGCTGGAAGGGTGAAAAGATGATGGATGAGACAGGAAATCCTGCTGTGATTGAACAAGTCTACGACTGGACTTCATTAATCAAAATCCAGTCTTCACGTTTCTTTAACGCTAACCTCGAATTACCTCGCTCTGCCCTCCTTTTTACGTAACGTCGGCCTGACTGACAGATTTATCTGTTCTTGAAAGCCGAAGGAGCGCAGTTCGGGTTAAATACGCCACACCTTAGTTCCCCGTTCCTTTCGACGATTCATTCACAAATCCAGACAGAGGTGCGCTGCCCTGTTGCCACGCTGTGACTGGGCGTGAAGCTTGCTTTCCCAGACATACCGGGCAGAGAGGTGGCCGGTGATAATGCGGTAAAGTAAATAAGATTAGCTCGGATATGCCGGACCTTTGTTTATAATCTACTTTGTTAAGCACAGGCAGATTAAGTAAGAGAACAAAGTGCTTAATGAAAGTGAAGAGAGAGGCGACAACCTTTTCGATGACTTTTGGGCCGTTCTACTTACGTAACTTGTTCTACTTAGTCGAAAGAAAATATATATACACATACATATTCCATAAACACCTAACCTCCTACTTTTCTTCCTGTGCTGCTTTCAAATGGAACATGTGAGCTCCTGGTTATGTCATGGGAAGTCAGTCCACAAACTATTTGGTGTTTGAGCGGTAATGTTAGCAGTTAGTCGTGAGAACAACGCTGCTGGACAAACGCTGACATCTAAAAGCCACAGAGGCTGATGGTTCAGCCGGTGATCCTAATATAGAAAGTGCAAAAGTATAATGAAACAATTAGGCATAAATATTATAAAATTTAACCTTTAAATTACGATATATGAACTTACCATGCACCACGTCGCAACTTTAGAGAAGATCTCCAATTGAGAGGTTGTAAATACCAGAAGAAGGGCATCAAAGTGGAACTACTGTTTTTTTACAACCTAGACCTTATTTCTGGCATAAAATACAATCGTTTACTCATCCAAATAACTTTTGTATAATTTGCAGTTGTTAGGTTATAATTAGATCAACATATATCCATATAGTGGGTGTGATTGGGGCACCAAAACGCAGCCGCTAAATAACGCCCACAGCGGTTGGCTTGTTTGCCTGTAATTTGCTACTGCTAGTTTTTTGCAACATGGCTGAATATTTTTCTGATTGTGAGGTTGTGGATGACGACTTTGATGGACGTCCTTACCGTTTTCAGCCAGAGTATACGGATGAGGAGCTTGTTGAAAGCTCGCTGGCCAAAGAACAACTAACTGCTGCACGTCCACGAATAGACAACAGTAGAGACGATATGGACTAAAAAATTTATCCCGATAATTTATGCTATTTATCACGGTAACAATAAAAATTACAATAAATAAACATCATTTTAGCCTAATCCTTTGACTGTATTGCATTGTCAAGTTTCTTTTGAGTTGTTTTTTGTTTTTTTTACCGGAGACTTTGGATGAAGTTGACGCTACTTCTTGCGCATTTTCTTCATATTCTGGTTTGAGCTATATTATAGTGGCATTACTGTCATTTGTATGCACTATTTGTTTGCAAACCTTGCATGTTCTAAATTGCTGCATTAGCCTATTAAAACCAAAGCCGTTCCAGATAATGTAGTTACGAGCCTCGTCTAGGAACGAGCTCCTCACTGCCCGCTGTATCGGCTCAGCCTTCTGCTACTGTCAATTTGTCAATATTCCACACGTGTTGGGCTGTGAGCGTGTCACGCACATATATACATCATCAATGGAAATTTATCGTTATTATCGCGGGATGACACATATCTTACCGTGGGGAATGTTTTTGACGATATATCTTAATCAATAAAATATTGCACATCCCTAGATAACAGGTAACTCCAGACTCAACGGGGAATAGCACTAGTATTATAACAAAATATTGGTGAAATTAGGCTGTGTTTCTGTGCCCCAGTCACTCCCACTATATGGATATATGACACCAAAGTTATATGGGTGAGTAAACGAACGTATTTTATGCCAGAAGTAAGGTCCATGTTATAAAAAATGGTAATTCCCCTTTAATACGGTCTTTTCCTTAGAACACGATAAACACAAGCCCACTTGAAGGCTGCATAGATTCTCATTTTAAGGTTTTGTACAAATCTCATGTTATTTTATTTCCCTTTAGCTTATTGACAGTGTCTCCCAATTTATGGAGTGATAAAAAGATTTTATCACTCCATAACAGATTTCTGTTTTGGAAACGTTTGCACGTTCGCTCATGTTTAACCAGATATTACCATGTAAGCCATTAAATTCCAAGAAACCTGTAACGCACCAAATGAGCTGAGGAGGTGGTCCTCAGGTCAAGTATGACACCTTGCCCCTTCCTGTTTCCATGAAGGCTTCTTCCCACGCTGCCTTTCTACTTTTCATGCCACATTCATGTCAGTCAGTGACTGTGCCCAGTGCATGCTGGGATGAACTCGCAGAACCCTGAACAACAACAGCAAAAAAAAAAAAAAAAAAGGAAATATAAAATGTGCTGCGGCCGACAGCTGTCAAAATCCCTCTATATTTCCATCACTTGACGCCCACATACGATGCAATACACAGGGGTTTATTGTGAAACCCGCGGCTGACGTGTTAGTCACGGCCATGTTTGGTCTCGCTCCTGGAAGAGAGCGTGCCCCTCTCTCCACCCCCCCCTCTCAAGGATGCCGGCCTGCCTGCCTGAACAGAGTTTCCCATGAGTCCTCGGCAGTGTGTTGCAGACGGGGATTACCGTATGCGCTGCAGGTGCTGTCAGGAGATGTTTTGGAAACATACGACTCTTCTTGTTCCCACTCTCTCAAATGATTAAAAAAATAAACAAGGTTGCCTTTTACTTCCAAAATGCAATATGAATGTGTTTGAAACGCCAGCAAAAGTTAGTTGGCACTTCTACTGACACTTTCATTTTGAAGTGACTTACATGATCAAACCTCTAAACAGTCTTCAGCTATGCTTGGGGGCTCTGTAAGGACAAACATAGAGCTAAATGCAGTCTGGGGTAATGCTAACATGCTAATTAGCGGCAGGAAAAGTGTTTAACATGCACAAGATTTAAAGTTAAAGCATGCTGATCTATTAAGGTTTTATGTCCTCCTCTCATTGGTCCAATTTCTCTTGGGTCCAGTCAATCGGTAAACGTCCTTCCTTCTTTGACATGAGTAGAAGAGGCTGTAGTCACAAACAAACACAAAGAGTCTTTTTTACTTTTCTGACATTTTTTTTTTGTAAATTTGTCATGTTCATTTAGAAAATCAAGGTCAACATTACCATATATGGTTCCCTGCCATTCATTTATTCATTCATCATCTGTAACTGCTCATCCTGTGAAGGGTCGCGGTGCAGCTGGAGCCTATCCCAGGTATCGGGCAAGAGGCGGGGTACAGTCTGGACAGGTCGCCAGTCCACAGAGAGACAGACAACCATTCACACTCACACCTACGGCCATTTAGAATCACCAGTGAACCTAATGAGCGTGTCTTTGACACGACAGTGGGAGGAAGCCGGAGTTACAGTTCTGTTGTCAATTTCTGCTCATCCAAATAAAACAAACCAAAGTTTTCCAGACTCCCACTCCCTTTCCATCTCCTCGTGGGGGATCACGATGTATCCCCAGGCCAGATGAGATATTTCAGTGTGTGTATTCAATTTCTTCCTCTTCCTCTTTGTCTTGGTGTGTGCAGCTTAATGGTTTTTGCAACTGCACGTTTGAACAGCCATTTATGTTTTTCTCATATCTGCTTTATAAATAAAATTGAATTGCCTTGTCTTGACGATACTTGTTGAGACATCCCATTCAAAACCTCAAACCTCAAATTGGAGCTGCAGGAAAAGTCTCACGTCAAAGTCATTGTGGCTCATCCGGTTAGAAAGATGAATGAGCAGAATTACATTGATGGGAATTTATCTAAAGCCTTGTACATGATCAGCTAACACTAAGACAGGTGTCTGCCACAGCATGCTTAAAAAGTGAGAAATAAGATGGTAGTACCTTCAGTTTTGTGCTTTATGATAAACCAAAAGAAAGTGTCCGTAGTCAGTGCAGTAACATTATCAGATCTAAGAGGCAATGGGCTCTTTATCACGCTGCCAGTTCAGCTCATTCAGCGCTGAACACCAACCCGGCGTCAGCAGCATATAAAGCTCCTCTCTATTCCTTTCTCTCTCTGGAACTCGGTCTGGCTCGCATCACTTCCGACCGAGAGGGGACGATACAGAAGACCCCACACACGGACAGCCTCGCTCACACTCGCCCGCATGTGTGCTCGCGTAGAAGCGCTGCCAAACGTACCTAGAGGCCAAGAGTGGGACGGTGGGTGCAGCTGCAGCTTGGAGGAAGATATGAAAGACCGAAACCTCCACGCTCCTCCTGGATGGGGATGAGACGATGCAGAAGGCGTCTCTGTTAGGGATAAATAATGCTCCTCTTTGTTCCACCCCTCGGTTTGTTCTGGAGATCTTCTCCCTTTGAGACCCGCAGACATATTTTTCTTCAGCCTTTGTTGTCGTTACATTAAACTTCCTGTATGAACACTTGATGAAACATCAGACAGCCAAGCAGGAGTGTGCAGGGGACGTCAAAGAGAGCACAGGAGATGAAGTCCTTTTCTCATTTTCTTTTCATTCGCCCTTCTTTCAACAACACCAAATGACTTTTGTCTAATGAATAGCCTGCTCAGTTCCACCCATCCACCCGTCTCAGTTTCTATACGCAACCTTTTGCATCAACAGAAGAATGACGCTACGCCTGTCCTTTTTTAAGGGTTTTTCACACTTGCTTGATTTTTTGAAGCTGAGCTGCAGTCAATGTCAAACGAGGCCAACATATTACAGTATGAATAGAATTCCTTTCTCAAAAGCAGATTTTACAGGAGATAATACAGTCCTGCTGAGCCCTGTGTGGCACTGTTCCGAGAAATACAATAAAATATTTGACATTTTCTCCATTCCCCATTAATCTATTGTGCATTTCCCCATTTCTATGAAATAAAGTTCATAGATTCAAGATCAGTAAGAAAGATCTCTCTTGTAAGTTCAATCATTTTTGCTTTTTCTTTCCTGCAGAAAGCACTAAATCTAATGCGGATATCCGTTATGGCGCAGGTTTTTGCGCTGCACTCTTTCTTTGCCAAAGAAACAATGAAGGATCTCAGCCAAACTCAGAACAAGAGCTTTACGTACGGGAGCTCATCTCATTTCTAAAGTTTTGGAACCAGTCTTCCATTTACTGTAGCACATAAAGAAATGTGATGAGGTTCATAGTCGATACTGTATGTGGCAAACAAATACCATGATTACAGATGGTCATCTGCTGTGGCATCTTTGATCCGTGTTTCCTCATAGAAACACAGACGTATCTCTTAAACACGGCTGATTACTGACTGAAGAGTCGTGCAAAGGAGTTTCAAACCATTGCATTAGAAATTTTCAAGTTTTCATTCAGGTTAACAGCCAATCTAATAGAGTTCTGTGTCTTTTTCTACTGTATTGATAAATGGTGTGAAGAGAAAATAATCTGTTTGAAAAAAACCTGATTAACCTGAACCTGAAGAAGCTGATTACAAAGATCAAGTGGATTCCAGTTTCTTTTAGGGGGAACGACCTTATTTCAGGCATAAAATACTCACCCATATAATTTAACCATATGACTGGGGCACCGCAACTCAATGCGGAATAGCACTAGCGTATCATGACAAAATATTGGTGAAATGAACGAGTTTCTTGGCAGATAATGCGTTAATTAGAGGCTGCGTTACGGTGCCCCATTCACTCCAACAATATGGATACATGCAGATCTAAATATCGTCCAAATGACTACAGATGACACCAAAGTTATATGGGTGAGTGAACGATCGTATCTTATGCCACAAATAAGGTCCAGGTTGTAAAAAAACGGTAGTTCCCCTTTTTTGAGCAATCGTAAAAAAAGCGTCCACTTGCGCTTGTGAAAGTCATCTGGCTGTACTGCTTTACTTTCCTAAATAGAGACAGCTTCTCCTGCAGTAATGTTAATAATTAATTCAAAGGTTTCGCTGGAAAAACTGAAAAAAATATGATTTTTGTTGAATTTAAGCAAATCTGAACTTTTTTTTTCTTAAGCACTTTACATCTGAAACTGTATAAAAAGCAACTGTCATTAAATCTTTTGTTCAGACTAAAAAAACCTTAAGGCTTAATTGTTTGCCCTGACTTGTTTATCGGCTATGCGTTCCAAAGCAATCATTTCATCAGTGGCAAATGCTCAAGTACTTAACTGAGGTCTATTCTTAACTTGCCATACGATACGTATACAATATGTCTATTTTCTAATGCAGAGTACAAGAAGACATGTGCATCATTATAAATCCACGGTGCAGTTACCATTTCCCTGGCCTTGTTACTGAAAATGCACAAATTAGCTCTCAGACACAATTGGACTCCTTGTTACAGAGAGGCCCCTCCCACACACGGCAGCCTCAGCATGAATAGTGTCTTGTTCTCTGGTCTTTAGTGCAAAATCCCCAAAATTACAGCAAAAGACTGGCGACAAATTTCAGCCTGTGGTTTGTCTGCTCTGGAGGAATCCGCACACTCAGTCGCTCCATTACACACAACAGCAGTCATACATATTATTGGAAGCTTTATAAATAATAAAAGGAACTAGTTTGGACATCCTAGGACCTAATCGTGACTTCTGTTTTCTCGCCGCCTCGTGTTGTCACCTGTGTTCCCATGAAGACAAGACGCACAAACACACACGGGTGTTGCTGGACGAGGTGACAGGATAAGAAAGCACCTCTCTGTCAGCACTTAGTGGAAAACCTGGGTTGCTAGGTCACGGTGTCGCCTTCTTCCTCCAGAAACCTCACAGCTCTTAGCCATTATCTCCCACAGTGCATGACAAGGGTCTCTCAGAGGAGCGTGCATGCTTTCTCTATCTGCAAGAAAGAATTCCAGACCTTCTGGTCGCCTTGCTTGAGGCCCGGGCAGGCCGTAAGCAAATTCCCCTAGCGTGGACTAGAAGGCTCAGTTCATCCGCTCCCCGGGTCAGCGCGTCAACACGGCATGCTTTGCTCTGAGCTGTTGTCAATCATTTGCAAATTGTCACCTGATGTCTAGCAGTAAAGTCAGTGTGCGTGGCTATTGGGCGTCCTGTCACATTGTGCCGGCAACAGCATGTGCATTCACCCGAGAAAAGTTACCCCTACCGCAGGAGGCAAGAGACTGACTTCCTCAAACATCCAGAGGACATTCAGACAAGTCTTATTAGGGAAAGGACATTTGAGTATCAAGATCTAACTATCAGATTCAAGGTGCCAGAATCAAGACAGTTCATATGTGATGCCATGGTAACTTGAGTTCAATGAAGCTAAGAAAAAGGGCTGAGACAAGCGTAAGACAAAGGCAAGGAACAAAAGAGTACATGTACATATTAAAAAAAAGCAGCTTGACTTGCGTTCTGTTGAGAGTTTGTAAAAGGGCGGAGCCTGCAAGATTTGATTTGACAGACGGCAGGTCTCCGCTGCCCCTGATTGCCATGGTTACCACCGTTTCTGTCCAAGGGGCTGGGGCTGCTCATCCTGCGAACATCTAGACGTCAACTGTCCTCATTTAATAAAAGTAAATACAAGAAATGGCAAAATTTTAAGATTTAGGCACCAGGGACACACTGGAACCAGCCTGATCCACAGAGGCCCCTCCCCTCAACCCACAGGACCCAAAGCCCCCGACTAACAACACCCTGTTGCCAGATGAGTCACGACTGTTTTGGAGGCACAAGGGAGACCTACACAACAAATAGGAAGGTGGTCATTCTAAGATACCGAACGTACCCTATGACCATGTTGATCCCTAAAATCTGCATTTCTTCGCTTGTCACTGTCTGATTTTCTTTCCCTTTCTGGGGAGCATTCAAGTTGGTATTGGTGTACACTAATGGAGAAGAGTCTCCATCAAAGTTGCCGTCTTGGAATTTCCAGACATTTACGCAAGCTCGAGTGTTTCCAGGTACAAAGTGCACATCTTCCACCGCTCCTCCATCATGCTGACCTCCCTCTGCACCCTGGCTCTCATCATCTTGACATTCTGCATCCTGACTGTCTGCTTCTCCATTTTCCTCTTCTCCGGCAGCTACTCATCATCACTGCATGGAAATTTCCTGTGCTGTTCTACTGACTTGAGGGTCTTCAAAACATGGCAAATTTATAATTGTTACTCATACAAACTACAGCTCATCTGCACATAAGCCTATATTTTAAAATAATTTGCTTATAAATGTGGCCAGTATACACTCACAACTAAAACTGTCACAAGCAAAGGTGAAGCAATGTTGGAAAAATACTTGGTGATGCAATATTCATTGGACACAAGGTTAATCATACGTTATAATTATCAGAAATAAATGTTACTATAAAAACACATATTATTACTTAGATGTAACTCTATGTCATCATCATGTGGATTAGAAGGACTGACAGGATATGCCAGCAGTGGTCAACAAGTGTGGCTGTCTGGCGGTCATGCTGGATTCAGAGAAGAATAAACCACAAAGGAATGGTGAAGCAGAGAGAGCACCATAGAAACCACTGCATTTAGAAAGAGAAAATGACTTTTAAATAGCTGCAGTCCACTGCAGTGACCGCCCTGAGCCAGGGGGATGAAGAAAGTTGCCTAAAATTTAAATATATAAACAATAAGGGCAAAAAAAACATCACGACGCAAACAGACCTTGGAGTTAAAGTCTCCCCCATCGTCTTTTTTCGTCAACGTCCTCCTCTTGTCCTTGAAACAAAAACACAAGTGTAAGACATGCCAACAACCATCGTTTAGGAAAAATAAAAACAAGACATGGTAAAGATTTTAAGATTTTGAGGTGATGTGCAGGTTGTTTCCTTCTTCCAGTCGTTCCTCTTCTTCTGACTGCAACATAAACAATAAAATCAAGAGTGAAAACCTACCATTGCTACAAATATTCTATATTCAAAGAGTGTCAGTCTGCAAACATCCCATTACGTGGTGTTCAAGCTTTTTAGGGTCCAGGTCTAAGCATATGTCTGTGTGTGAGGGAAAACACTCACACTCATCATCTTCCAGGGCCTCTCCAGTGAAATACAGCACTGCTCTGGGTTACTACTGCTTCACGGAAAAAATGACCATTATCTCAAAGTCTGCATCTAAATTTAACTCTTCAGAATGATCAAGTTCTTAGCTCATCATCAAATCCTCCGAGAACGGTTTAGGAATGACTCAAAAAAGGTGTTGACCTGGCCTCCAAATTCAGCAGATCGCAAACTGATCCAAGTATCTGTGGGATGCACTGGAACAAGCCTGATCCAAAGAGGCTCCTCCCCTCAACCCATAGGACCCAAAGGCCGCCACTAACAACGTCCCGTTGCCAGAGGTCACCCTCAGAAGGCCCATGACTATTCTCTGATGGGTCACAACTGTTATAGAGGCCTATATTAGGAAGGCAGTCATAATGTTCACGGCTGATCAGTGTGTTTACAACAGAATATATACTTCTTTAAGTGATTCTAAATGCTGTGTAGCGTCAAATGTTTCATCACGAAAACCTGCAACTGGGAGACAAGCGCACACACAAAGGAGAGAGACAGAGGACACCCAAAAACTCCATGTCGCACAACTTTAATAGAATATCTTAACTAACTCTGTACAAATTGAAAAGAAATATTGCGCAAGTAACAAATTGTGAATAAGAACCAGTTAAGGCCATTGCTAGCGCACGGTCCAATGTGGTAGGTCTGGAGATGTCAACCGTGGCTCGGAGAGATCTGTCCAACAGGATCTACAATCGTTCCGTTCTTTTTTTAAAAAGAGAGAAGGGGTTGGGTGGGGTTGGGGTGTTATTTCGTCGTCAGCTGCTATCAACGAGCGCTCACGGCGGGCGAAGCTGTCCCAAATCCAAACGGCCAAAATCCAAGTGCAGTATATAAAATACATTGGCACGCTCTTCCATTTGTTTTCCACAGACATTCTACTGAATCATTAGACAAGAACAGAAATATTTATATACTCTTAAACAACTTTAAATGCTGAATCAGATTACATCGTGTTAATGACAATTGGCAAACATTTTATTTTATTTTTAAAAAACAAAACGAACGACAACAACAACAAAAAAAAATAAAGGACGGTGTCTCTGTCGTTTTGGCTTCTTGGCAACAGAATTTACATTTGATCCAAACTTCCAGCACCCTGTCCCAATCACAGACTCTAAATTATATTTGTTAAAAAGCTGAATTACACACCAGAAGTGATACATCTTATAAACAACCACACGTTTAACGGACAGACACTGCGCACGTGTCTGCTTCAATCAGTCGTCTCTGAGGGGAAATCTCACCAGACTGGATGTGATGCTCGAGCCGGAGCCATCCGGGAGGCTGAACAATCGTTGTTTTAATAAGTTATTCTTATTATGTTTGTTAACACAAGTTTGAAGAGCTTTTCAGGAGTGACAGGGCAAACGGGGAGGAGTAAGATACGACATTTTCTAACTGCATGCACGTCTCAAAGTCCTAATTAGTGTTGTGTCCACTCAAGTGCTCAAGTTTGAATGGTTGTTTTAGCCCGACACACCGGGGCCGAGGTGAGCCGGTTTTAACACGGAACGCAAATCTTCAACCTTTCAATGCATTTCGACGATAACAGTAATCAAAACTTGGCAGTAATTCACGTTTTGTTGACCTACTGAAGCCCAAGTAAGATCTGAGTCATTGAGAGCTGAGCCTCTGACTGCAGGCTGGGCAGCCTACAGTTAGAGGCACTCCCCCAAAATGCACCTTTTCAAAAACAGCTGCGTGACACCAGAATAAATAGTCCAATGACATGACAATGAACATTAAAAAAAAACTGTAAATGCAATTCGAAATGATACACTGTATGCCTCTTAAAAAAAAAAACACAACACCATAACAAAAGAAAAAACAAAACAAAAACAAAAACACAACCCCAGTGAAAGGTTAAGTCAAACTTGTTCAGCAGTTTTCTGGTAAACGTCTCGTGTTGGCATTAAAAAACCCTGAGTAACTGACTTATTTCTATGAAAACTAAAGTTGGGAGCCGTTCCTTTCCTACGTTTCTACCATACAGAGATGTCCGGTGTTTGTCAGTAGTAGCCTACTCCACCTTACCAAAGAACAAGACAGTTCCTATGTGATGCCATGGTAATTTGAGTCAAGTCAATTCCTGCTTTGAGCTCAATGAAGCCAAGTAAAAGGGGTGAGACGGGCGCAAGACAAAAAAATAAAAATAAAACAATAATAATAATAAAGAAAAGAAACAAAAGAATTCATGCACATATTAAAAACGCAGTTTGATTTGCGTTCTATTGCGTTCAAGATGAGAGTTCGTAAATGGAGCGGAGCCTGCAAGAGTTAGAGGACTTGCTGATTGGCTAAGAACTGATTTGACGGACAGCAGGTCTCCACGTCCCCTGAGCGCCACGGTTACTGCTGTTTGCATTCGGCGGGCTGGGGCTGCTCTTTCTGCGGAGGACACGGAGAGAGAGCAGATTAGACAACGGGACGGGCGCTCGGCGGAGCCACTGGCCGCCAGCTAGCAACTAGACGAGGCCAACAATAAAGCAGAGGAGGGAGAAGGAACAGGTTTTGAACAGCAAAGGGAACAATGTTAGAAACCTGGGATGGAGACTAAAGCATGACAATATGAGTGGATGGAAACAAAGGCATGATGAGGCAGGAAGAGAAGCCGTATCTACAATAGATGCGAGTTAGGGGTGTGGGGTTTTTATTAAAACCTCAGACTACGGGAGAATCAAGGATGTAGTGAAAGAGAAAGACAGCAAGAACAATAGACTAAAGCCACCAGATGAGACCGTGTGTAATGAATGTGGGACGCCATCCTTATTTCTCCCTTACCTAGAAATGCATGGAGTGAGAATGTTTGATTATGCCTGTAATGGAGGGGAGATCCAGGGGAGGGAGAGACAAACACCACGGACAAGTTTAATCGTCACATTCGGAAAACGACAAGTGAGCACAGTGAAACATAGCTGTGAGGTTGGTGAATGAGCACCCTGAATTCCTGGAGCAAAATCGGCAATTGTTGAGCTGACAGCGGTGGGAAAAACAAAACGTCACTATAGAAGCTTTCCTCACAGACAAAGCAGCGTTACTGGTCACTGCTGTAAAAACTGCTTGCAGGGCACATTATGCTAACAGCTCATCTTAACTAAATCTAAGACGTCTCTTTCACTACGTGTGTGCAGAAATCCCTGAATCTCGACGTTATTCCGTTGCATATTTGGTTTGGGAAATCAGAGATAACAATCAATGAACGTGTGCGTGAATTAGATCCAGCAGATACCAGACTATTCATTCTCTCATCATCATGGGTCTATACTGGGACGGATGATTAAATTTAGGCAGATGATTCAATTTCGATTTGTGAAGATCAGACGATGAGACCGTAAAGACTTCAGATATCCAGATAATCAGTGGTCATGACTTAGCTGATCCGATTCGAGCAGATGATCTAAATAACTCAAGTCTTTCATATTGTTTGAGTTGCATTTCAGATTATATCTCGACTCTATGATGAAACCCTGATAGTCAGGTTAGTCAGGGTAGCATCTATAGCGCATTGTGAAGTCATGGCGACCTGGCAGCTATTTAGACAGCTGGGCGCACGTACACCACATGTGAAAATTATAATTACAGAACATCAAATGATATCTGAATTATCACCTCCAAGTCTGTAAGTAGTGTAACCATGCAGCCAAACAGCGCTAAAGGCTAAAGAACAGTTAATATGAACATAAATTCAACCTTAATTGCAAAACTGCATGTTTACTCTGGCTCTTATATCTGCACATGACTTCTAATATTGTAACTGTTTGAAGGTAGATAGCTCAAATGTCAAAAATGTTGCTCTCTCTACATCTGCTTTTGCACTGGTTTGTCTGAACACAGGGTTCCACAACAATAAACTATATCCTTTTTGTGTGGTTCAGTCTCCATTACTTTAAAATGTGGTTTCATACAAATTTACATCTAAATAGAAGGGCAAAACTACAATGAATCCAAACCGACCTTGGGGTCAAAGTCTCCCTCATCGTCATCTTCGTCACCGTCCTCGTCTTGTTCCTGAAACAAAAACACAAGATAAGCGTAAGAGATGCCAGCAATCCTTGAAAAAATAAAAACAAGAAACGGTAAAACTGGTTCAGTCCACGTGTGAACAGCAGTGTCTAGCTCTCCAGTGCGGATGAGTCAAAGCACTAACCTCTTCGTCTCCCTCTTCCAGTTCCTCCTCTTCAAACTGCAACAAAGACAATACAATCAAGAGTGAACACTACGCCCCAACGACACCACAATCTATTCTATATCCACAAACGTCCCAATCTTGTGGTGTTGGATGTTTTTAGGGTTCGTGTCTAAATGCATGTCTTGTGTATACTGTAAGGAAAAGCGCTCACACTCTCGTCATCTTCCAGGGCCTCTCCGGTGAAATACAGCACTGCTCTGGGGACTATTCTTTCACGGAAGAAATGACCGATCTCAAAGTCTGTGGCTAGGGTGAACTCTGAGTCTTCATCCTACAAAACGTAAAGAAGAGAAATGTCTGATTTTGAACCAAGAAACAAATCAGAATAAAAAGAGGAAATGGTTTATTTAACAAAGGATGTGCTTCATATCACTCACCATTTCTCCATCTGGTGAAGCTGCAAGGCAAAAAAGACATGCATGATGTGAGAATGCCAAAAGAACTTAGAAAGATACACTCATTTTTAAATTAACGGTTAAGCTAACGAGCTCATTATCAGTGATATCGCAACACAAGAGCATCATCGACAGGAAGTGACTGGGCATCCGCAAACAGCTGGGCTCCATCACGGAGGCCAAAAGCTGACATCATCCGAGGCTTCCTCTTCTGTCAACAGCACCGCTTTAGAGTAAACTGGTGCGGCACACGCACAATGTGGCAAACGCACTAATCTGCTGATGATCATACTCCAGAGGAATTCACATACATCTAAAATGTCAAATAGGGTGCTTGTCAACACAATAATGCCATTTGTAAATCAGGAGAGGATTACCTGAAGAATTTCAGCTCAATGGATGGACTGTGTTACACATTATATTTATATTATTGTAATTCCTGACTTGCATCATTATTAATAAAGTAACACTAGCTGTACTGGTTGTAAGATGTTATATTATTGTTGTTCCTGTGCTGATGATGATGGCTCCAGTGATTTCATACTTATGTAAGGAGAATACAAACACAGGAGTAATCGTGGATATTAAACAACATTTGTTAACAATACCAGCAGAAAGCCTGTAAAAAAAAGTATTCTTCCTCTTTTATTGCTTTTATAAACCAAGGTAGATATAATTTGCCTTTTTCTTGAGCCAAAATAAAAATTAAATTAACAGATTTGTACCAAGTAACATTAATTAATTACAAATATATAATCTAAAATGATTTTCACCTCCTTCAACGCAGCATTTAGTAGACACACCTTTGGTTGTACTTCACTCACTTTCACTTTCACACTCACAGATTATATGTTTTTAATTATTTGACAACACTTTACAATAAAGCGAATTAATTTTTTTGGGACATAATAGATTATAATGATAAAAAGGGAAAAATATGTAAGGAGGACTAGAATATTTCAAAGCACGAGTCTTATATTGAGAGACGGGATATAACTACAGACCAAAATGCATTTCATGTGAGGATAGGCATCTTAAACCAGCACTTTCTAATTTAATTTAATGTAACTTAATTATTGCCTGTCCATTAAAGACAATAAATCTCCATATATCAACGGACTAAATGCCAGGTGAGTCACGTGAGTTCCTTGTTCACACGGTCTGCGAGCGATGACTCACGACTGCACAGCCCAGCCCCAGAGCTGCACACCTGAACACACTAGACAAGGAGATATTTATATTCACCAGTCATAGCCCAGGACCATGGCTGAACCAGTAAGACAAACATCAGCTCAGCCAATGAGTGATCAGGTCAACTTCTCAATGTCAGAATAAGCCCAGGCATGTTTGACAGGTAAGCTGATTATACAGGAAAGATCACAGTCATTGACTTAAGGTGTATCCTGCCTAAATGAATGGCATTATGGGGTAGACTTACTCATTTCAAGACAACCAATAGAAATGTCATTATATTACTGCCTTAATGTTTATTGAACCGATTAAAGGATTATAGACTTTGCTGCCTCACCTTTGATGAAGGTAGTTGCGCAATTAATGACAGAAGGGTTTGGCTTTATAATTTAAATAGGCTAACAGACAAATTATTACAAAATATAAGATATAAGTATATAAGTACTTAATTTCCTCAGTGTTCTCTTGCCTCACATTTAAGCATCAATCACTAAGTCATGATTTTGCAGCAAAGTTGATAAAAGTTTCTAGGTTAATTTCATGTACAAACTCCAACTTTAGTCGACTGTTATGCCTACACACCTACACACAGCAGAGCAGCTGTACAATTTGGGAAAAGTAATAGAGTCTGGTGCCACCTGCTGTTGAGTTTAGTTCAATACTGGGACACAGTGGTACGTTACGTTAGGTACACTACTGAAAACAAATGTATTCTTATGTAAGAGTCTGTGAGTAAATCCCCCCCAATTGTTGTTAAGTTTATGTTGAAACAGTGTAAGAAAGGTGTGTGACGCTTTTGTAGGTCGCATTTTGTGGTGCTGTTAAACTGGATTGACTTAAAACACAAGAGATTTTGTGTTGTTTAGCCTAAGCTGATGACGAAAATTGGGTGGCCCAAATAATAGCAACCGCACCCTCCAAAACAAAATTGCACTTGAATAAACAGGTCTCGCAGGTATCTTAAACAAATGTTGAATGTCATAACCTTCATGAAGCTAAGATTTAGTGCAAGACGACAGACTGAGAAAAAAAAACATGGATGCAATGACGGCTACCCAAAAGTGAATCCAAAGCATAGACTGTATAAAAAAATGGACAACACATCGCCACTTCCTCCGGCTGGCTACACTAACGCAAGTATCCCAAGGATATGAGTCAGCTCTCACATCATCTTGCGAGTTTGGAGTCAGAGTTTGTGCAATACCGTCCTAAGAGCGGAGCCACGTTTTCATACCGCCATGCGCCAAATGGGACCACTCGTCAGTGGCAACTGTCAATCATCATGATGTAGCATCAAATGACTAAAACAAAACTTCTCAGAAAAATGGACACATGAGCATGCATCGGCATTATTATTACCTAAAATGACTCAAGAAACCACCAGTGGAAAAAAAAAGAAAAATACTGTCAGTTGCCATGACAATCGCTCAGTGAAGCAGTCCCATCAGAACATAAGAGTATGACTAAATAACTGTTTGTCTGTTTGAAATGAGTAGTTGTGCTGTAAACTGTGCTGACCGACCTCAAGGATCTGAGGGATCTTTGGAGTTTTTTCTGCAAGTTAAACTTTTGGGTTGTCATGTTGTAAGTTAATTAAAGTAATTAACTAGCCTGGCTACAACCAAACAAAAAGCTCTTAGAGGAAAAGTCTGCAATTGATAGTTAGCTGTTAGAAAGACTAAATTCATAATGGTGTTTCCTTTCTTTCTTAAAAAATAAATAAATAGGTGCACAGCATTCCAACATCTCTTTGTGACTGGCAGAGGTAGAGCAGAGACTAAAAACTATGAGCAGTAGTATTAAGCAAATGCAAACACCAGTGAGTCAAGCTGAAGTATGGGCGGGTCATCAATAACGACTCCAGGCTCCAGACTTGCAAGATGGTGCTACCCATATCCCTGGTATTCTGGCCTCAGTTTGGCCAATAGGAGGAGGTGGAAACACGTTGTCAATATTAATCTACAGTCAACGTGCAGTACTGTTACATTAGCATGCATTTCTTTCCACTTGCTGGTACTTAATGAACTGGCAAGTGAGTTTATCAACAGTCTAGCAGCATTTGCCTAAGGTTGTCCCCTCCTTACAACCGTAAGCGATTCAGGAGCGTTGCTGTAAAATGTCCACACCTAACAAAGTAAAGCTTAAAGTGCTTACACAAGTTGGTGAGAAATCGTAGGAGTAACAGCTTTGAATGGATCATTTAACCATCTAGATGAATTATTACATGCTGCGTGTGTTCTCACCTTTGATAGGGTTAAAGAAGTTGAAGAAAGAGTCGTTGGGGACCTGTTTGGTAACAGTGCGGACAGTGCCACGGCCTTTATGCTTCTGTTTCTTCTTAATAGTTTTCACTGTCACGTCCTTCCCCTTGTGCCAATCTATCTGACAGCTAGAAATAGAAAATGAGAAAGTGGAAATAAAGAAAGAGAATGTGAAAGGCAGCAAAAAGCAAGGACACAAAATAGGTAAAAGTTGGAAGACGTGCCAAGAGGAAGCTGATATGTGGGATGCAAAGTCTAAAGAGATAAATATAGAAAGACTGAAGAGAAACATTTTACGAACCACACTGTATCTGGTTTTACTCAGAATGTGACATCCGTGTGTGTTTGAGTGCTCTGGCTCTCACCCTTCACAGTCGATGATCTCTGGCCCCTCAAACGAGAAGGGGTCAGCGGCATCGGGCTCCGACTTCATCTTGTAGACTTTAGTTAGGACTGCATTGTTGAAGTAACCGTTGGGCTCAAAGTGGAACTCTAATGTGAAACTCTGAGAGAAGACAAAGAAGATAACGTGTGCTTTAAATGCATTTACTTTATAAAACTGCGATGAGTATTCAGAGTTGACACTGACCATTGGCTGCCCTGGCTCAGAAAACTTGACTTGAATATCTTTCAGGTGCTTTAGGATGGGCTCATCGTGTTCCTGATAAGAGATGAACAGTCAGGGTTAGAGGCTTTAGCCACTGTTTAGAAATGTGGTGAAATTACATGGGTGGGGGATTAATCATTGAAATGTACCTGTAGCATGTCACTCAGCATGTCCACACTCTTGAATATGGTGAGCCAGAACTCAGGGATGCCTTTTGGATCTTCTGCTGGCGTGGCTTCCTCTTTCTTTGTATCCTCAATAGCAGCTTTCTCCTTTACCTCCTCCTATAGACAGAGCAATTATAATAATATTAACAATTTAGACTTCTTAAAAAGCTTGAAACCAAGACCTAATAGGGGAGATGTATCACTCTGAGAAACTATACACACACAAGATTACAACACTGTTGTTTTCCAGTTTGCACAACCCCTATTTGCCATGAATATATTGCCATGGCGACCCTGGCTCAGGTGGTAGAGCAGTACAGCCGGCTGAAGAGTCCTTGGGCAAGACACTGAAGCCAAAGTTGATCCCAATGGCAGACAGCTTCTGCCTGTCTGTGCGTTCTTTAACAGCCATCTTTCTGAGGACCAGTTTGAGTTTTACATCACAGGCGTGAGGACATTTGTGACATTTTGGCCGGTCCTCACTTCTTTACAAGACTGTATGATGGTTAATGAAAGCGCGGCGTCAATGAATGTCCTCACAAAGATAGCCATACAAACGTGTGTGTGTGTGTGTGTGTGCAAATGAGAAACACTGAAGCAGCACCGCCAAGACAGCAAAGCACATCTCGTTTCCTCTGCAGTGGGTAAACCAGAACAAATTGGATAATAAAGACAATAAAATCTGTACTCACAGCAAGCGCCTCCTCTTCCTCTCTGTCACTGTGCCACTCGCACTCGTCATCTGTGGGTTCCACCGTCCCTGTGACAATATCTCGTCTCTGTGACACACAAATGGCAATTATGGAAATTTATGTATAATTGGGTGAAATACCTGCGTGTGGACAAACATTCGCTTGGTAAAGCAGAATTATTTTCGGCTAGCACACTGACATCAACACCATTTGAGGGAGAGAGAGGGGGAGAGAGAGAGGGAGACACGCACACAACAGGTGCAACCGGATTACAGCTGCCACTCTCCAGTGCAATGAAGAATGGCAGAGTTCTTGTCACTAACTCTGGAAATAGCCTTGACTGACAAAAGGACAGTCGACTACTCGTTGTGGCAGTTTTCAATTTAGCACCAGGGATGTGGTCCCACTGACCTCAGGCTGGACCAGAGAGACATACCTGGGTATCCACTAGTGCAGAAAACAACATCACTGATTCTTAATTCTTAATGGTTTGGTTGTTAAATTGCCCTAGTATTTATTTTATAGATGTATACATATATATTTAAAACATCAAACATCCAAAGAACATTCTAGACAATCAAGTAAAGTAAGCTAAAGTTCATTGTAAAAACATTGTTTACAGTACCTTGTCAAACAGTGGCTGATAGAGGGCAGCATACTTCCTCTCTAGCTCATGGACCTCCTCGTAGAACTTAGCCTCTATGTTAGCACATTGCACCTGTAGCCTTTTCAAAGCATGCACTCTCCTCTTCACCACTTTGGGGAGCATGCTATAAAAAAAGAGAAACACGAGAGCTGATGTGAGTTTGAATGTCTCATAGTTAAGCTAAGATTATGAACATTTCACAAGTAGAACCAGAGACAGCTCAGAAACAACAAGGTACGTGTGGTTTTTGTCAATGCTTTGCTCTGTTAGCAAACCAGCGACAGGCGTTAAGTCTGGTGACACAAAGAAATAAACGTGTCACAGAACTGAATGCTCTTCACTTTTCTCATCACTTTTATTTAGCCATATAGACCCGAGTGAACTAGCTGGTGTCATTTTTTCAAATGGCTTTCAAGCTACCAAATGCTAGTTAACAGTAGGGTGGAAATTTGACTGAAGGCCACATTACAAAGAAATCCGATGTGCAGAAACAGCTCTGATAACACTCAAAGCCTTTGTGACTCTGTCCACTTACAAGATATCTACTAACTGATATTAAGTTAAAATAAGTTTGGTAAATCACACCATTGCAATGATGTATAGAATAAGAAGCAAAATATGCTATCATTTGCTTCCGATACATGTTAAGTTGTGCAGACAGACCTATTTGCACGGGACCAGTTTCACCTGGAGACCTGTTGTTATTCATAATTACTGCAGAGGTCATGTGTAATATTAATCTTGTGAGAACCGGCCGTGTCTATAATTTGTGAAGTAATTATAATGCAAACTATCTATCCTATTTCTTCAAAAACAGAAGCCCAGTGATAATACCAATCCACTGTAAAATCACCATCTATATAATTCTGGGATTTTGCTAAGATTCCCTGCTCTCTTTTTTTGCCTCATGTCACTGAAGAATTATGAAGGATGTCCTATACAGTTGGACAGTATGGACAGTTGTTATGGTGCAAAGTCCAGATGTCTCTGAGCCATTTCTGAGGAAAAAAAAGTATGCTCAAAACCATCAGATCAATGAAATGGTGGGGGATGATGAGATGGATGACAATGTGTTGTAACACATTTATTTATTAATGCATTAGTGTGTTCATCACATCGGTAAAGGTGATTTAAATACCAGATAGGTCCGAAAATCAACCTTAGGGATCAATGTGGTTTCATCACATAATTATTATTATTAAATTACAAATATATATATATATATATTTTAATTCTGATTTGCAAAGACATTTAAGCCATCAGAAAGTGTAGAGGTATAAAATGGCCTTGGACATGTAGTGGAGTGAAGTAGAAAGTAGCAGAGACATCAGACCATGGACAGTAAATGTGAGTAAGCATGAGTTTGCTTAACCCATGTGAATGTGCAACACAAAACACAGGCGTAGGGGTGTAACATGAATAGGGCTAGGTCATTGCTCACATTCGTATCTGGCAATCTTTCCACTTTTACCTAGTACCCAGAAGAAACCTGGTTCAAAACATCTGTACTGACCTTTCCAAGAAGTGGAAGCCAACGGGTTTGTCCATCTGCCCACCTGGATTTTGCATCCCTTGATCCCCTTTACCTGCCGAACCAACACAACAGATGAAAGCACATGTATTTGCCATACCGTCATACTTATCGCTGACAGTTATGGAGCTGAAAAACCGGCAGTGTAGCTCTGCTTTACCTGCCGAACCAACATAAAAGATAAATGCACATGTACGTCCATAACCTCATTCTTTTCTCTGACAGTTATGGAGCTGAAAAACCAGCAGTGTAGCTTTAATTGTAGCTGGCTGCACAAACAACACCCTTCAAATTAATCCTGTCCTTCAGACACAATGCTGAGTTATCGTTTATACTAACCTTGGCTCTGTATTACCAACATGTAAATATGAAGATTCAACCGCTAAGAAGCACAGAGTGAGCCAGTATTTTCACATATTCTATAATGTGGGAATTTAAATTACAAGTTTGTCTTTACCTTTACTGGCTTCCATGACCAAGTGGCAGCTCCTTCCTCTATACAGAAACAGGTAAGTTATGTTAGTAAACACAGCATTGATTGATTAACTAATGGCTGAGCTAGTAGCCAGAGAGCCCGGGTTTGCATTGTTGCATGAGAGGCTTTTTCATACATATTGTCACAGGTCAACAGTATCAGAGTCTCACATTTACAAGCAACGATGAGATGTCAGCGATGAAAAGAGGGTGACAGGCAGACCAGCTGAGCTAACTTCGATCTGTAGCAACACGCAAGTGTTGAGCAAGCGCAGGCCGATGACGCATTGACATGCTAACGGCAGCTGGGCTAGGCTATGACAACCAAAGTTAGCATCTCTCCATTTGAGCTACATAAAATGACTACCACTACACATTGCGGTCACATAGGACGTCTGGAAGATATCACACGAATCTACACACTAACATCGGGTCACCAACGAGCATAATACTAACAATCGCTGAACTAGTATGGGCGGCGCCAAAGATGTGACAGCAGCTAACCGGGCTAGCTAGTAGCTAGTTAGCAAGAAACTACGAACCAACGTTCTATGAACAATGCTTTACCTAACGGCTAGTTAGCAGGCTGACATTTTACATTAATATTTAATATACGCGTGTTAATATAAAACAATTACAACAAATCAATTGATTTAAAAAAATGCAACACATTTTCACAATGGAGCACGATGGAACTGGGCGTTAATTGTACAGCAACTAGCCTAGTGCCGGGCCGCATTGACAGGCTAATACGAGCTAAATACCGTTAGCTAGAGGGTTAATATAGAAACCAGAGTCAAAGCAAAGTGTCGTGAGGGCAGTTAGCTAGGGATCTGTCAGATTGGTTAGATAATTCCTCAGATCAGCACCCCAGTGTGTCAGGGAATGACATATTTGTTCTCACTGGCAGTTTCAGTTGTCTTACCTCTAGATGAGCTGAATTCTCGCTAGTCGCCTCGCTCACGAGTCTTCGCTTCAACCCCCCACGCGCGAGAGAAACACGCGTCCCAGCATCCTTGATTCTGATTGGACAGCTGAACAGCGACCACCGTGCTGCATTCAAGTACTGCGCCGAGAATTTGTCATTCTTGGGGAGCTCCAGCCTGTTGCTCAGTCACCTGTGCTGTCTCAAACACCCCGATCAGGCATAACATTATGACCACTTTCTTAAATTCTGTGCGTCTCCTTTGCGTCTACAAATCAGTTGTGACTCATCAGAGAATTGACATGGACTTTCTGAGGGTGTCCTGTGGTGTCTAGCAACAAAATGTGCAATCAGGGAAATAAGCAATTAAAATGATTAATATTTAAAATCCAATTCTGATCACAAACAAATGGTGCCAACACTGAAATGTCAGTTCCAGATGAAAACATTTCCACTGAAGATTTGTTAAAAATGTTATAATAATATGATTGTGCTGCGTTTGTCACAGTTTATTTACTACACAAGCGTAGTTTTTGCTCTGCTCTAAAAAGTGCCCTCGGCTAAATCTTTTTGATGCTGTAACAAACTATATACCTCTTGTGATGTTTGTATCAGTGGAGTGAAGTCTGTGAAGCGTCTCAGAACACACAGTTCAGGTATGCAGTCAGAGTGAGATTATCTTGCAGGTCTGCAGATAAAGACTCTTGAGCCGAGCTTGTTTACATGTATGTTTCTGACTGTCTCCCTGCTTCACCTACTGAGAAGACAACCAGAAAAGACCACAAGAGCCACAAAAGTACTAGTACAGTCCATCTTATCGCTAAGTTCCTTTTGTGGATATTTTTTTTGTGGATCTTCTGCCCATATGTGTATACAAAATAAAAATAATAATAGTCATATTTGTTGTTTATCATTGCGAGGCCTGGTGCAGGACCACCACAAGTCTATCTCAAGAATTTAGATAACTCTCTCTTTCCAGGTAGCAGCTGCACACTTTCATAAATAAAGAGAAATACATAATTACTTCCTGTTTTTAAACTGCGAACAGCTTGAGATACATTTTAGTCCACTGATGCATGTTGTGGGTGCTTCTCCAGATCACGTTTAAACCACAAGGGGGCTTCAGACAGCTGTGCTTTATGAGTGACGGTGTTTGTCACGCACACTGAAAGCATCTCTCACATTGTATTGTATTAGTATAAGACAATAAATTATTAGCCCGTGTGTGTATTGTTTTCTGTGCACACTGGAACCTGTGGAAGATTTCACTGCTGCTTGATTTAATTCAACTAGATTTATTAAAATAAATAAATAAATAAAGCCAAATTTTGTATAGAAGAAATACTAAACCGGCTTTTTTTTTTAGAAATAAGTTGATCATTTGAAAAAGTTCTGATGCAAGTACACATATATATTGCAAAACCAAATCACTCTTCTAACATTATTATCATCTTTTTTTGGTAATATGCTTGTTGTGGATATAGCCCACTGGGTAACAGACACAAAAACCACTAAATTCAGCCTTTCCTTCTGTTTGCTATCAACCACTGCGTAGTCTACACAGTTGAGAGGACATGACAGCACTGGGGCCCCTCGGGGTAGGATTGTTGTGGCCAGGCTTTGTGCCTGTCACAGTGTGACATTTAACAGCAGGGTCTGTACTCCCAGAAGAAATCAAATGTGATTGTGTAGCTTTTGGGGTGAGGCGGGGTTCCAGAAACCAGTGTAAAGTGTTTGCTAATTTACAGTATAAATGTACAGAGGAGTTATAACGTGGATCCAATAAAACAAAAAGAGGTTTCAGAGAGCATTTGATAGTTTTGCGACCCTCTGTGGAAGTGATATTTCTAAGACAATAGCAACACCTGCAGCTCTCCCACATAGCTCTACTTTACAGCCTCAGCCCTTCAACAAGTCCCCAACTCGCAGATTACACCCCCTCTCAATCTTTTCTGTCCCATCCTCCGGCTGAGTGGGCAGCAGCTCACACCTGGCTGTTCAGTGTTATGTGTATCCGTTTGTAAAGAGTCTTCTCCAGCTGTGTGTGTGCACACAGTGCAAACATTTGCTCTGCACATGTAAAGGATGTGAGATCCCTTGATTGTAGCCAGAACCTTAAATCATTCTGTATGAAATGTAATGGACAAACACTACAGAATGGAAGGAGGTGAACTTCACTGACGAGCTAAAATTGTCAGAGGATAATAGAATAATAAAGAACATCACCCGGCCCTAAATAAAGGCTGTATTGGTTTGAGTCTGACATAAGTTTTAAATAGTATTTGAAATAAATCAGTCCTCCAGAGAACAGTCATCTTCCAGTGGCGAAGATTTCAAACGTCTGCCAGTTTGTCCAGGGCTGTCCGCCTGAAAAAATCTGTCCAAGAGTAAATCATTTGATGCAAGAATAACTATTTTAGTTGCATGAGACATGTGCCAAGAAAAACCTTTTTTGCTGTAACACAAGAACATTAACGCAAAACAACACTCTGCAACTGAAGGTATAGGCAAAAACAAGGCCTGTTGGAACAATGTCCTCTGGATAGACGAATCCAAGGCAGTCATTTAGTCACAGCTGCTTTTTTTTGGTACAGATCAAGGACAGCTTTTCATGAGAGGACCTTCATATACATTGTGAGGCATGGTGGTGGAGGCGTGGTGGTTTAGGGTTTCTTCGCTGCCTTATCGATTGGACGGCTCGTATTAGATTCAGTAATGAATCCTGCATCACATGCAGAATTATCAAAGGGCGTTTGAAGATGAGGTTGAAATGGGAGTGGACCTTTTGATGATGGGATAATAAATCTGAAACGATATTACAGAATGGGCAAGTCAAAGAAATAAGCTCAGATTCGAATCCTGTTAAAATTTTGAAGTGGAATATTACAAATTTGGGCAAGAAAGCAATTCAACATCTTTCAACTGGTGGAATTTTGCACTGAGGAGCAGGAGCAAACTGCCTTAAATGTAACGCATAACAGTAGTAATACATGTTTTCTTTTGCTGCATAAATGCTCTGTCACGTGGTCAGTGCACTACTAAGCCTCCCTGAGGAATATTGGCAGGAGTCGTACAACTTCAAGTTTTGTGGAGCTGAAATCCACGCTGTTGTCTGCACGTACTTCGTCGGTTAGAATGGTCTTCACGTGTCCTGCATGCTAGTTCTGAACGCCAAAGCTCAGGTACAAACAGCAGCCCATTCATACTGGTTACAACTGACTTGAGATGGTGCAATATCTGACGAGGAAGAGAAGATTAGTGCTCATGTATGTCCGTAGTTTGTCAATGCGATTTGCAAATAGGTTTCAAATGCACAGTGTGGCTATAGATTCTGAAGCTGCAAAGCCTCCTTAAGCAAGATGAGTCATATTGGCACAATACCTATCAATACAATACCCGTCAGATGTCATTCAGTCTATCAGATTTGGAAAAAGCTATCAGCTTCTTGCGGTGTTGTTCAAGTATATATCGCCTTCATCTAAAGGCACTGTTTGAAACACAATCAAGTGTTTGTTCAGATATGATGAAAAGGTGCACCATGGTTATGATTTCTTCTCGCTTTAGACCCCTGTTTCTGATCATTTCTGACTTTGCATTTCTTAAAAACAGAACGGACTGCAACTCATAGCTTAAAAGTGCCGGCTGGTTTCTGTGTTTGCAAGTGGAAACATGACGATATTCTTACCTTTCGACTGATTATATGGGAAGGACGAACCAGCATCTGTGACCATGAATATAAATAAGTTGGTAAAAACAGTAAATGAATTATTGAACCCCTGTAACTATCTTAGTAAATTCCTCAGCAGTGATTGGCTGAATGTGAAACTGTTTGGCTCGGACGGATCTGCAGAACAATCTGTTTATTATTTAAAAAACAATCAATAATTTCATCAATACAAAGAAAAACACACATGTTCTTGCTTATATTGGTCATAGACTCCAATTGTAGTGGTCTAGACTGTGCCTCGGAGGTCTCGTCAATGTCCCCTTGCACAAAACAAAGAGAAGAAAAGAATTCACATCCTGAAAGTGGATGTCCTGATAGCCCTTGTCCACTTCTTCTGATTGAACGGTGCCTACGCTGGCATCGCCTACGCTGATCTCATCCCACAGGGGTATTGGTTTTGTGAATGAAGTGGCCAAACTCCCAGATGGCAGTATTGATATGGCCGCGAGGACAGGGCGGTGTTTATGAGCCATCCTGCCCCTGCATCCTCTGCCGTCCATTAAGCCCCTCTCCTCGTAACGCACGGGTAATGGCCTATCTGTACACCATAATCAGACAGACACACACGTACCCAGCGACTGTAAAAAGCCATCAAAATAAGACACACAAACAAGCACACACACACACACACACACACACACACAGGGCTAGCTGTTACATTGACACAGCTGCAGTTATTATTCACAGGAGGAGGTCTTGGGTGGGAAGGGAGGGGAGGGGGCTCTGGGATGAAAAATGGCAGGCGGAACTACTACATCTCCTCCGAGGTGACTGCGTCAGAAGGACCTGCATGCGTAACGAATTCAGCGGCGCCATCGATCCAACTCATGGCAGGCTGAGTTCTCTGCTCGCGCCATACCCCAATTTGGGCGCAATTTACTTTCATCTGCACCGATAAGCAATTTCAGCCGTGACATCTTGTTTGTTTGG
The DNA here is from genome assembly GCA_005024645.1 of Planiliza haematocheilus. NCBI lineage: Eukaryota > Metazoa > Chordata > Actinopteri > Mugiliformes > Mugilidae > Planiliza > Planiliza haematocheilus. The sequence continues at coordinate 7,610,724 of SRSE01001415.1, read as the reverse complement.
TTTTTGTCTGCGTCGTCCTCTGCGGTCTCCATCATTCTGATTCTGCAAACGACAGCTAAACCTTTTAGTTACCAACGAAAACAGCGCATAACACCTGCTATCACATGCACAGACATCCACAATGACAGATTTTTTTCTTTCTTTTTGTTGTTGTTGTGGCTGTTTTTTTACCCCCCTCTATAATTTAAGCATCAGGAATGCAACAACAAAACTGGATTTATTCATTTTCTGACAGTTAAGGATTTTCTATCAAGGGCACACTTACTTTTCTCTTTCATCATTTCCTTTATTAATAGTAGCAGTTTGTAAATACACTATTTTTTTTTAATAAAAGGAATTATGTTTAATTGTGTCTTTAGATGCAGTGAGAGTTGTTATATTATGGTTTGTCTAACAAGATCTGTATTTTGGAAGCACAGGTTGTCCGTCGTGCAGCTGAACATCAGATCTACACATGCACCTCAGAATGGAGAGCCTTATTTTCACATTTTATATCAGGTTTTATTTTATACCTCTGACTTACATGACGTTTTTGGTGCTCTGATACAGAAAGACGGGGCATTGATCCGTCACACGGTGCTGCAGAGACGCATAACTTTAACATGTCACCAAGAAAATACAGAGAAAATTAATACGTTTCCAAGCAGCCAGCTTGATTTTTAAGACCAGTGTGTGTGAGTACGAAAATTCAGTAGTGATCCAGGAAATAGTCACTTGACAAAATCATATTAACCCAGGGTCCGTTCGTTAAGAAATATCAGCTGCATTTTAAAGCCAGGACTGACACACAATGTCAATGTAAAACCCATCCAGTCGTCGTCATGTCTACATCAAGTTGGTCCTCTTAGTCCTGACAGGAGACAGTTTTAAAAGGTCATTGTCACATCAGTACATCCGAATTATCAATTTGCGAGCATTTAAATGATTTAAACAAGCAGAATTGCTCATATTTATGTATCTATAGATAGACAGATATATATATGACAGAACAAGCAGCTGTTCGCACTACAGGTGAGGTTTTATCTGAGGCTCCAGCTGCTTGTTTTTCATCGTGTGGACTGCAGTCGCTTGGCCCTCCAGGCTCCCAGATGACAGGGGCCCATTAGGGAAAGGTAAATCTGATTAAGAGTCTCTCCAGCCGCTAAGCTCTGTGTCGCTGCTGGAGGGGAAAATTGGTGATGTTACAACATCACTGTGTTGCTTCTGTGACCCCAGCAACACCCGCACAACCGGGTTCATACTTCTGGACGATTAGCGAAGCGAGAAGTGCTGAGTCGTGAGAGAGTCCTCTCTGGACGTGTGGTAGCTTTAAAGACACTGAAGTCCTTGTGTCAAACAAATAAACGTGCCTTTGCTGATGCTATACTGTTTGCGTATGGCTATACTGGGTACAGTATTTTTGCCGCTCTCAAAATTGCTGGATATTTGCAGAAATCCTGGCTTGGCTATCTGTTTCTTTCCATCAATCCCTGAGGCAGAAAATAAACTTGTTTGTGATATTTGTGACCGGTAAGTTCTCTGACCGTTTATAGCGATTGATGCAAATTATTGTTGAAGCACTTGTAACTCTTTGTGCATTTCTATCCTGCTGGGCATATCCAGCATGACGCACACAAGTAGATATTTGGACGTATCCGGACCACAATCAGACTTATCAGATATGACATTTAGAAAAGCACAGGCCGCTCAAGAAAGAAAGCGGGAGGACTACATGTGTAGCCCTGAGCACTGATAATGTATGGTGGAGAATCAACAACAAGCGGTTTAAAAGGTTAAAGATGCTGCTTTTAAAAACTAACTGATGTGAAATCTTAAATGCATCACCCCCCTCAAATGTCCTTAAACTTCATCCAGCTTTGTTGTGTCTTTTCACTTGACAGAAATGATTTGCTTTCCTCAAACAGAAGCGTAGATTAAGTCTTCATGCTTGAATTAAAATCTTCAATCAAATTTAGTCAAAATAGAAGCCCAATAACCTGGATTGATTTAAAGTGTGAGACTCTATTTTGGGTCGTGGCGGTGGATCGTGATGGGGGTCACGGCAGTCTGCTTGTAACGCTAGCAACGCGTGCGGTCATGTCACAGATGTAGTCACCGGCTGCTTGTGGCACCGCCGCGATGACGGCAGTCAACATGGACCATTGAGCATCAGTCCCTCCGCCACTCGCCCACCCCAGGAACACTTTACGCCGCCGCTGTCATTACACATGTAGACGGAGGCACTGGAGGAGCACTCTGTGTGATTACTCATTCCACTTGGCAGCTGTATTTTGACACGAAGCCAATCAGAACCGCGGCCGGTCGCAGATGCTCCGTTAAAAACAAAGAGGGGTGAAGGATGTTGAGGTGAACAACACAGAGTTTAGGAAATGATGCTTGCATCATTTATTTATTTTTTGTTGATTTCATGAACACTGTAAGGCGTCAGGGCACCATAAATGTCCAGATGTTGTCCAGGTGCTAAAACTCTTCCGAAAAGATCAACAACATTTTTCTGAAACACATTTTCTTGTCCAGTGATGGTGTTGAAGGCCTTTCCATATAGTTCCTATAATATCATATCATATTTAGCCTAGTTACCCTGTATGAGAACATCTCTTTTAATCTGTATCATTAAAACTCAACACTTAAAGTTACCATGTTGAGTTTTTGAACACGAGCAGGATTGTTTTTTCTAGACTTGTACACAGATTTATCGACAACGTAAATTGACATCAATGGTCTCACACTAGATGTACAGGTATCTGTAATGTGGCAATGCAGCAATCTGTCAGAGAAGCAGAAGACTTTTTGTATGGAATAATGAATGACGTCAATAATAAAGGTTGAAATTTTAATGGCAATCTTAAAAAGCTGCCAAATATGTGAGGTGGAATACATTTATTTACTGTCTGTGTGTTTGAATGGACCAAATTTAATCACCTGGAATTTTTTGAAACTATAAATAAGCAGAAACGACATGTGTTAGTCTTAAACGAATGCACAAAAGTGTGGAAACAAATCTAAAGACTGTAAAATGTCTCTTTTGTGGGTTTTACAACAACATTTGAACATAAAACATCAAAACAGCATTCTTAGTGAGCTGTATGTTGTATATTGCTTTTTCATTCATACTGTAACAAATAAATACACACCCACATTTGTAAGTTTATGAGGGCACTACAAACTGATATGTTCATTTTGCCGCTGTTTACCCAACATTACAGAAATTAATAGGGCATTCATATTGTGTTTTCTCTTCTCTTCATCAACCGGATGAGTCTAATGACCCCCACAAAGGTGACCAGCATTGTTCAGCAGGGAGAGGGAGAAAAGAAATGTGGAGGATGATGAATAATAGCCCAGCTGCTCCTGTTAGCTGCAATTAGCCCGTCTGAAGTCCCACAATTATGCAGGGAAAAGCTGACACTCACAAAGCCACAATGCTGCAGCTGAATCAATACATAATTGTAATAATTATCATCCTGGTGTCATTTGCGCACTCGTCCGACACTTCCAGAAAAGAAGATGGAATTGGATAAACACAGAGGAATGAATGGCAGAGGGGTATTGCCTCATCAACTGCAACATTTCTAACAAAAGGTGGCCTCTGGTACGAGCAATATCGGGGTTCGGCTCGGTCGTGACAATGAGTCAGCCCGACTAAATGCTGCCAGCAAGGACTTTCTCTGCAGTTGAGCTACTGTACACCACACCGAGGGTCAAGTACAACCGGAAACCTTTCTGTTAAACCCTTAAATCAGATTTTGATGTGAGTACAATAGGATTTCTCTGTGGCCAATAATAGCTTCTGAATATTAATATGCAACTATTTCACAAGCATAAATGTTAAGAAGGGGATGTTTCCAGCCATGCAGATTGGAGGTATTGGAAATGGTTCACCGGTAAATTCAAGTTGGACTTTCACATAGAAAAGTGAGGACATATCTGTTGCCATCAAAACCTTGATCAAGCAAATCTTTTTTTCTCCTGAGACGTTTAGATGCTGGTGCAGTGATGGCTTTGATTTCAACCAGCAATTAATTGTTTTCCAGAAGCTGCAACCAGGAGTATGACTGATAAATGGGAGTTACAAATGTAACATGGGTTCCATGAATTCAACATCTCTGGTAGTCAGAAAAAAAATTAAATAGGACCTATTAATCACACGGGAAATGTTTCTAATGCTACAGCTAAAAAAGAAACCTGGCGTTTGGGGGAAGGATTAAAAAAGAAAGATATCAAATGCACATTTTCCTTGTTAGAGAGTGCTGAAAGAAGAGAATGAAAACCGTAAACATACTGCACCTCCCAAAAGAAAGTCAAACCTGTTTGTGTAATTACTCCCACCGCCAGAAGGGGGAGACAAAGACTCCACACCATAGCTATAGAAAATAACAAATAATTGATACTGAAAACAATCATTAGTTGAAGAGTTTTAAAACACATTATACAGACAGATTGATTAATCGTCTCACTACTCTAGACTACACTGCTCCTGTTGAAAATAGCACACAACAGTGAGTCAGATTTGATGGAAATAGCTGGGAAACATCGAGAAAGTTCTTTCTCTCATTGTTTTCAAATAACCAATGGACTAAGGTCTAGATAAACTGGGCTGACACAGGAAAGCAGACATTTGGAGGGAGGAGGAGGAGGGATATCAGTTTATCTTGATTGTGATTCAGCCTGTAGCCCTGCAGCTCTTCCCCAGACACAAAATCTGCTCGTACTTGAATAACCCTGGCTTTAGATTCTATGTCTCTTATAATACAGTCGGCTCTCGTTTATTCTTACACGGTAATGACGTTCAGTTTGGTCTCTGATGCATTTCAGACGACAAATAATTTTGGCTCTTTTGACGCATCTTTCTTGGGATATGATCTCACTGACTCATGATGTTTTTGGCAGCAAGCGATCCATTTTCTTTTTTTTCTGTTTCTTATCGTCTTCTTCTGATTGCCATAAAGAGTAAACTACTTAAAAGATGCGGATGGAGCAAAGCATAAAATTGATAATTGTTCCTGTCTCTGGATAAATGTCAACTTTGTGTCTATTGCTCAGCCTTTTATGTCATACCAATTTCAAATAAGGTCAAGATAAACAGAGATATAAATATACACCAATTTACTCCCATGCAGAAAAAAAAGGTTAAAGTAGAAGGGTAGTTTCTAACTTGCTGTCTGTTTGCTTTGTCTTTCTTGATGCAGACCGACTCTGTCACTCCAATAAAGGAATAAACTGTCGTTTTCTGTGCCCAGGGGCCACAACAGTGCTCTTTAGCATTTTCAGTCTTTGCTTTCAGGTTGAGGTAAGAGTCACACTAGGGCCCATCTGCCTCCTCCGCGCCCTTGCAAGGTTGCTGCCGTGGCAGCACGTGGCCAGGGGTCTACAAATAATCCTTTTACCTCTTTTTTTTGCCTGTGGGCACCGTACATCACTCATAATCATGTTAACCACCGAAATCAGCAGCCAAAAGCGGTACAAATTCACTTGATGAGGTTGTTGCTGCGAAAGAAACAGACAGAGTGGCAGAATGAGGTGTTCTCCATCCTGTTGTGTGTGCATTTTTTTTTTTTTGTTGTTTGTTTTTTTTGGCCACAATCAAATCTAATTTGTGGGGAGCTGTGGAGATTGGATTGAGCTGATAAAGTGACTTAATTTTCCACAGTTGACTTTCTCTGGTCTAACCTTTATGTAAAGCCCTGAGGTCAAAGCTTTGATTATGGTCTAAAGATGACTACAGTGTACCCAACTGGTGGCTGGAACCACACAGCTTCACCGTGTAATGTAGTGAAAATGCTAATCAAATAAACGCTTAGTGAGAAACCGTGCATCCATACAGTTTTATACATAACCTGGATAATATCAAGACATAATACCATGAGTACCATTTACCGTATTTATAAAGATCACATTTAGAAACTGCTCTTTGTTTCAAGGCTCTACAAAAGGTCATATATACTGTATGGGCAGGGATGGGATTTGCGTGTTTGACGTCAGAAACTGCAAACTAATGATCCCATAAAAAGGGGAAACCTGTCTGGAAAAAAGGGAAAACTGTGGCCACACAGCTCAGCCTGAGAGGTCGAGAGAACGCCACGACCACGCTGTCACTTCTAAAGTCAATACAGAAGACTTGAGAGCCTAAAAGATGCCCCTTTCAAGCAGCTCCACGTCCTCCACAAAGAGCATCCGCAGAGCAGCATCCGAGCTGGAGAGGTCTGATTCCATCACGGTAAGAAACATCTGCGTGACCAATTTTGATTGTAGATTACAAGAAGCGATTTATATTTTATTTTTTTTCTTTATTTTTCGTTTTTTTTCAGTGATTTGTCAAAACTGTGTTCATTACGCAGCAGTGGAGCCTGGTGCGCACAATATCTTATGCAAATAGATAAAAACGCATGTCGCAAAAAACACCTAACAATTTCTTAATACGTGCTCAGGTAGCTGCTAGGTCTTAACTATATCGCAAAGTTAACATTTATTGCATTGCTGCTCTAACGCGCATTTGGAGACGTAAAGCGTTCCCATAAAACATATCCAAAGAGATGCCCAAAAAGTTAGAAACCCCAACAATTACCTCTCTCTGTGGTGTGGTCTGTCCGTGACTGAAATCAAAACATGCAGCACAATGGTTTCTCTCTCTGGAACAGTCCCCAAGATTCGTCGGAAGACGCCAAAGCTTGATCGAGGACGCGCGCAAGGAGAGGGAAGCCGCCGCTGCAGCGGCAGAAGCAGCAGAGGCCAGCGAACAGATAGTGTTTGAGGAGGACGATGGAAAGGCGCTGCTCAACCTCTTCTTCACCTTAAGAAGCTCTAAGACACCGGCACTGTCGCGGACGCTCAAAGTTTTTGAGGTATCACGACGAGATCTTTTTCTTTTAGGGGAAGTAAAGTCTCATTAAATTTATATCGGATTTATACCTTGCAACTACTGGCTTTAGTATTGGTTAATAAATCCACAATTTGCTGATGTTATTTGAGTTTTTAGTGTGAAAAAAAAAATGCTAGTTGGCTATTTAGTCCATCTGATACTGCTGTAATAGACGTTGGTAATGTGCACTTTTGGGTTTCTCTATTTCTGATAACCCAGCCAGTCTGCAGTAAATGTTCGTAGCTATGTTAACATGTCTTTCAGCGTTTTAATGAAATAAGCAGTCAAATCAAAAATTTCACAACCTGGCAATTGGCCTCACAGTATCTATTTATGAACTGACTACAGCTTACACCTGTAAAGCATGAATACATTATTTACCAGCCATTAAATAAAATGATTACACGTTTTAGTTCCAAACCAAAAACTGTGCAGGAATAGAAACATGTTTGGATTCATCCCAGATGTGCTGGAGTGTTTTATCCGTCTAGACAAGTACACACATTTAGTGGACAGTTGTCATTGTTAATTATCATGCATATTTTCCCTCTTTTGCCTCCATGGATGTTTATTTTAGAGCCAAAGAGACTGTTGCATGTCTCAGATGGTGTGCCTCCAGATTTCTCCACTTAACATCAGACGCTGTGCTCTATATTTCCTTCAACACCTTTGAATATTATCTGTTCACGGGGGCCAGAGTTGCATTTCAGAGCGCTGTCTATATTTCAGACATTTGAAGCCAAGATTCACCACTTGGAGACGCGTCCATGCCGGAAGCTGAAGGACAGCCTCGAAGGCCTGGAGTACTTTGTCCGCTGCGAAGTGCACCTCTCAGACGTCAGCACCCTGATCAGCTCCATCAAGAGGAATGCAGAGGATGTTAAAACCACCAAAGAAGTCAAATGTGATACAACTACACTTGCTTTATGAAATAAATGTTATAAATATATGTATGTATAAGTAAGTTAAAAAAAACCATAACTTTTTCTTGTGTTTTCCGTAGTTCACTGGTTCCCAAAGAAAATTGCAGATTTGGACAGATGTCATCATCTGGTCACAAAATTTGATCCAGACTTAGATCAAGACCATCCTGTAAGTACTGTTTTTTTGCAGCAGGGTCTAATAATTCTCATAAGGCTGGTTCATGTTGCTGGACCAATATGTCATGGCACAGAAAATGTGATCAGTATTTGATATATTTGATTTGTAGGGCTACACAGACCCTGCCTACAGACAGAGGAGGAAAATGATCGGAGACATTGCTTTCAGATACAGACAGTGAGATACAGTCCTTTGCCTAAATACTGCACAGACAACCCCTCACAAAAAAAAAAAAAAACAGACATAAAACAAAAATTTGATTACTCCTGATAAATGTGTACTTGTGCTTGTACTTAGCGGCCAGTTGATCCCCAGAGTGGAATACACCGAAGAAGAGATTGGCACATGGTAAGCAGTGTCCTGCTGTTTTATCAGAATATAATCTAGCTTCTGAGACAGTTGCATGTGATTTGTGTTTTTGTGAATGGTTTGTTAAATGAGTTACAGACGGAGGGCGCTATAAGAGCAGTCTAGAAGTTGCAGCATGGGGCTTGTCTGAGCATAAAAGATAACGGTGGCTCGGAAACAGAGGACTAGCTGAAAAGATTTTCACATTAGTATTAAGATTATCTATAAAAGCATGTAAATATATGTTTTTTAAATAACAAAATCCAATATTTAATATTTAAATGCAGCTAATTAAAGAAGGACAAGCCACTTCTTAGTCGATGCTCTCCCTCCTTTTTTATGTCAAGAAACATTTTGCTCCGAAGCAGAATTCTAAATTTTTGATTGCATCTTCAACTAGGCGTGAGGTCTATTCAACTTTGAGAGACTTGTACGCCACCCACGCGTGCAGTGAATACCTGGAGGCCTTCCGTCTGCTAGAAAGGCACTGCGGCTACAGTCCGGACAAAATCCCCCAGCTGGAAGATGTGTCCCGCTTCCTGAAAGGTAAAGAAAAGAAAGAGAAACGGTGAAAAGGAATGACACCTAAATACACATGTCTGACGACTGCACTGTCCATCTACCCTTGTCTCTGTGTCACACCCTGCTCTCGACACGCAGAGCGCACCGGCTTTCAGCTGCGTCCGGTGGCAGGTCTGCTCTCAGCCAGAGATTTTCTGGCCAGTTTGGCCTTTCGCATTTTCCAGTGTACCCAGTACATCCGGCACGCCTCCTCCCCCATGCACTCCCCAGAGCCGTGAGTACTCCAGCTACTCCTCTCCTTTTCTTTTTTTTTTTTGGATGTGCATCAACTCCTCCGTTGTTACTTTAGCACATCCTTTATCTCTTAGACAAAAATTAAAGAATCAGGATAAAATAGTCAGGTACTTTAGTTTATTAAATTTGTCTTAATGTTATATAAGTTCCAAAAAACTAATGAAAATTAAAATGAAAACACGACCTTACGCACACACAGTCACTAAAAAGGAAAGTCTGGTCTTTTGTGATCACTTTTTAATTAGCTTTCACACCATTGCTGTGTAATATAACCATGCTAAACTACTAGTTTGTCATTTCTAAGTATTCATCTGAGCGGCATTTTCAAGTTTTAGTTAAATATTTTTGAAATACTACTGACTGTATCACTGATTGCGTTCTCTACTCACCTAACCTTCAGCTTCAGACTAGTTGCACATAGGTAGACTTGTACAACGATGACAACTAAATGTATAAACTTATGCATAATCCTTTATTTAACATCTTTAATGTAACATCTTTACGGTTGGATTCACAATGTTTTCTCATCTGTTAATGAGGATGTTGCCAACAACAAGTGATAAGGGACTGATAGCGATCACATCACCATGGCAACCATATACCTTGATTATCTGTATAAAAGCTATGTGTGTGTAGGGGAGATAGCCCGAGGAGCCTGACAGAACCTGTAATTAGACTCTCTGTGAATGGACGATTAAAGAAACCCTTTGACCAGAGTCTCTCGAAGTTCAGTTTTTCATGCTTCTTATTTTACTTTCTTCTCAGTGACTGTGTCCATGAACTGTTAGGCCACGTGCCCATGCTGGCTGACCGCACTTTTGCCCAGTTTTCACAGGTTAGTATCAGCGAGTCCTGCCTCCTTGCTGATCGTTACTTAATATTCTCTGTCATTTTGCGTTTTAGTAACAATTTATTGATATGTTTTCTGATTTTTTTAATTTATTTTTTTCTGCAGAACCTCGGTCTGGCTTCACTGGGGGCCTCGGATGAAGATATTGAGAAACTGTCCACAGTAAGACGCTAACAACACATATAGGGACCGTGTGCAAATTATTGAGTGGAAGATGAAGGCTTGAACTGTGTGTGGGAAATAAATTTTAACACGATGAGTTCAAGCACTATATTTGCATATAAAGGTACTTTGTACACGTCCTTAAATCCAAAAGAAGGAAATTATATTTTCAGATTTATTAAAAATGCATATTTTGTCACCCCCACAACTTTTCATTACAATTACTTTTGTACAGTCCCTCACTTAAAACAATATCATATAAAAATGAAACGCCCCAATATCCCCCTTTTCCTCATTTATTCCCATTTCTGCTCTGTCCATCAGCTGTACTGGTTCACAGTCGAGTATGGCTTATGTAAACAAAACGGTGAGGTGAAGGCGTATGGAGCTGGACTGCTCTCTTCATATGGAGAACTTGTGGTACGTTCCAGTGGTTTTTGGTGTTGTCTTTCTTTCTTTTTCTTTTTTTAGGTGCAGCAATCGCATCCAACCTGAGCTGTCAGAGCCGTCAGCTAATTCTCCATCTTTTCCCTGTAACTTCCTCCCAGCACTCCCTGTCCGACGAACCAGAGACAAGAGAGTTCGAGCCAGAAGCCGCGGCAGCGCAGCCCTACCAGGACCAGACGTACCAGCCGGTCTACTTTATCTCTGAGAGTTTTTCAGACGCAAAGGAGAAATTCAGGTAGTCTTTTTTTACAACACACAAACAAGATCACTTGAAGACAGACATTTGAGAAAGAAAAAAAAAAGAAGAGGGGTTATGTAAGGACAAGGTCAGAGAACAGCCAGCCAACCCCCGAGGCCACAAACTTTTGTAGGTCAGCCATAGCAGCCAGAAGACAGCTGTTACTAATGTAGTCTTACTTACCAAGGCAAAACTCTGGAGTTTTGTTTGGCAAACACATCAAATGTTGCCCTGCAAAACAAGTAGCTTTAGTGAGTGTTTTGACAGGATTCAGACTTGAATATCAGCACAAGGATGTTTGGAAAGCATAGTAAATATGACCCAGAATACATTAGGAATCTCATCACGAAGGTTTCTCACGTAATGGGTGGAAAGAGATAGACATGGATGTATATAGATTTTCTACAACCAGGGGATTCTTTATTTTTTTAGGGGAAGTTTCTTCTCGCCAAGTGAAATATTTAGGTTTACAATTCTTAGACAGGGCAGATCTAATGCATACATTCATGAGAGGCTCATAGACGGTCTGACCTTAAAAGCCCTGATGGTGACAGTTCCCTGCTTTCTAACCTTCTTTACATCTTAAATTCTGACCAGGACCTACGTAACCGGTATCAAGCGCCCGTTCTCTGTGAGGTTCGATCCGTACACTAGCAGCATTGAAGTCCTGGACAACCCGCTGAAGATCCAAGGAGGCCTGGAAGGCGTGAAGGACGACCTGAAGGCGCTGACAGACGCCCTGAGTATTTTATCATGAGTCCGCGACCACCCCGCCGTTGTTTGCTTCCTCTCCGCTGAGCGCTGCCGTGTCCAAAAGACCAGTGTGTTCTTCTTTCTGTGCTGTACTTCCACTATGACGCTGAGTTGTTGCTTGTCGTGGCTGGCCCGACCCCTGGTTGGTTGACAAACAAGGTCGCAACCATTAAAACCTCAAAACACAGCAACGGCAAAAAGGTTCCAAAGATGTTTAGCGCCTCTCTGCGTGTGAAATGATGGGGTTTTTACCGACCGGGCCACCCGATCCAGCTTTTTATAGCGAAAGTGTGTCGTTTGATAATTGTGTCAAAATTGGAACCAAAATCAAAGGGAACTGTGATTATGAATGTATTAAAGTAAAAGATAAATGAGTATAGTAAAATATTTTAAAATCAAAGAAACATAACAGTGTAGATTAAGGTGTATATTTCAATCATTTATTTTATTTAGAAAAAAATAAATCTATAACTGCCTTTATTATTATTATTATTACTGCTATCATTACAGATCTGTGTATTCAGTATTTGAGTAAATGGACTTGCTGATTGATTTTGGTCTTGGAGTGTATTTTATGCGGTCTTTGTCTTGCAGTGTAAATGCATAGCAAAATAAATAAATAATACAAACCTAAATATCTGTTGATAACAATCTGTCAAAGAATAAAAGAATTGCAAACTGATGTTTTTTGCTATCATACTTAACTAACTGGTTAAGTTTCAATCCTAAAACTCAAGAAAAAAAAAACATATTTATATCGTTTTTAGGATAATTTGTCACATTATTCGTCACGTTGTTTGGCTTGGCTTTTAACAGTTTCCACTGTTTACCACTAGAGGGAGCAGTTCATCAGGCTGTACCTGCCTGAAATTAACATACACAACAGATATTTAATGAGATTATCAAAGGGATAAATCTCCTTAAAGCTTTATTCTTATGAGCACCTACAATAAGCAACAGTTTTTGCAAAATTATCCTGTGTTAAAACTCGTACATGTGAAATTTGAATGACAAAATGAACAACTATAGGAAGGGACAGAAAACTACATTTATATTAATATGCACATTGATTAATTAATATAGCTTTGAAACAAACAGTCCTGCATGACCACTATCTAAAAGGAACACCTGCATTTATGGGGAAAGTGAGGTTGCACCATAAATAGACGTACCATTCACACAGCGTTAACGTGTTGTAACTGTAATTCCATATGAAAGAATTGGGGGGGAGGGGGGGTTGTCCGGACATATTTCCCTCTGGTCAGCTCTGAGGCTGTGAATCAGATCCTGGACCAGAACTCCAGCACAGAGCAGCTGCTGAAAGCTGACAAACAAACGGATGTTCACCAAGCGGACCAGTAGGTGTCAGTCTGAGTCTGGAGACATGTCCTGATTTCTACATTCTGCAGAGAAGACACACTTACATAAGGGAACCCTCATATACTTTTTTTTTTTTTTTTTTTAAGAAAAGGAGAAAAGTGAATGTACTTACTTGTATGTAAAATCACATTTTCCAACTCAGTGTTTTCAACCCTTTTGTCTATTGTATGCAGGATCTGGGTGAGGTTTTACAGCTAGAATCTACAGAGGGAGTTTATTTCTCATCTATAACTGATGCACTGATTTGTTTGTTTGTTTGTTTGTTTGTTTGTTTGTCTCCTACTCCTGTATCCACCTCATGAGGCTATATATATAACCTGAGGCTTTCAAACTAAATATCTGCACCTATTAGGCTCTGCTACATCCTCCCTCTCTGCATCAACCCCAGTCTGTGCTCCCTTCTGGTTCGGGTATGCTTCTTATCCACTCCATTGTCAGGCACCTTTGACCCCAGTGACTACATCTACACCTGAGTCAGAGGAACGCCGCAGACCTTGGCCACACTGATTCCACTGGGTGTTAATCTTAATTACAGAAGGGCGGAGACATTGACATTTTTCCTTGGAGTCGAAGGAATCACATCTATTCTTATTCAGTCTGCGTCCCGTGTGTAAACATTGTGATTGTAGGTTACAGTGCGTAAACGTGGAAAATGCCTATGGAAGTGTTCCATATTTTGTGACTCTTTCCCTCTCGTTCTCCTCTTGCTCTTTTTCTCCCTTTAAGCACTTTTCCATAAAACGTCTCTGGGCCATTTTTTTTATCAGCCGTGAAGAGGAGGAGCGAGGGGGTGGGGTGGGTGTAAGGGGCGTGTTTTGGTATATAATACTTCTCCCTGAGAAGTTTTGCCTGTCGCCTGGTCTTTGGGACAGCCTCTCACACACCATCTCTATAGCCTCACCAACTGGGAAACTAACTCACCTGCAATCTCTCCAACCAAATAACTCCCAGTATTTTTTTTTGACTACTGCCATCTGACATGGAAATCCAGCAAAGACACGGACACCACACACTTTGCCACACCTGCCGGAGAACGGAGAGCAGCAGAATGAAGGTAATCAGAGGGAGCGAATAGTTTTATACTCTACGGCTGTGCCGTGCGCGCAATGAATGACTTGTGGCAGGCTTGCAGCATCATTGTCGTGGCTTTTTTTTTTTTTTTTTTTTTTTTAGTGCGAAACGCGCTTCGCTTTCGGCATTCCTCGCATCAGTTTTGTGCTGTATGAGCAACCGGACATCTCTTAATTTGCATGCAGCAAAGAAAGTACCGGATGGGTATTGGCATGGAGGGCGCCTGAAGCTTTACGCATGCTGCTTTGAGGCGTTTGTGACAGGATAGGAGACAATGTGTTGTTATAATCTTCTCTTGTCTTCTTGTCTGGATGGTGCGACTTTCATTGGACACGGAGCAAACAGCTGGTCTTTTTGCCGGCAGATAGGGGGCGGTAGGTCTGAGGGTCAGTGAGCTCACTCCAGGGTGAGCCAGGGGAAAATATATGCTGAGTATGGCTTTTCGGATAGTTAACTATCGAGCAGCCGGCTTTGCAACTTTTGGGAGTTGTGTAAGAGTGTGAAGGCTAGAGATACTGTCGACTTTTTCCTCCACAATAAGCACTTCTCCCAGGTGCGGCACACATGACAGCAGCTAAAAGTCCGCGGAGGGAATCTGGGAATCTGCACATTTGACATCATTTGTTTCACACAATAGACTTTCTTTTTTTTCCCTCCTCCCCTGAATTAATAGGTCAGTACAGAAACCAGCATTTGACAATAGGAGTCGTGCATGTTGTGCAATCGTGAATAAGAATGAGTGAGGCTGGCTCATCATATATTGCTCTGAAAACATCTGGCTGTCATATGTTTTTTGTTTTTTTTTCCTTTTCTTTATATAAATCTTATCTGCTACCACTTATTTTAAAAAAATTGCGTGGCTGCATTTGTTGACCTTGTGCTTCATTCTGCAATACGTGTTCCTGTCTGCAGGTCAAGAAGATGTCTTCAACCAGTCGTGCGCTGCTGTTTGCTCTGGCCCTGACGCTCTACGTTGTGGAAATGGCCTCGGCAGAGACGCTGTGTGGGGGAGAATTGGTGGATGCGCTGCAGTTTGTCTGTGGAGACAGAGGCTTCTATTTCAGTAGGTTTAGAATCATTGCAAGTTTTTTTTTATTTTTTTTTTCACGACGAGCTGCGCAAATGTTGATTCGCCTTTTATTTCCCTCTGCTGAATCTCTCTGTTGTTCATTCGCACACATCTGTTTGGATAGCTGAGACTCTGTGGCTGTGTGGTATGCGTGTTTGCTATTTTTCTTTCTCACGCACTCGCGCACGCACACACACACACAGGCAGAGAGAGAGAGAGAGAGAGAGAGAGACTGAGGGAGAAGGTGATTATAGTCAGCTGTGTGTCTCAAGACCTCGTCCAGGCTGCTCTGCTGAGTCTGCTTACAGCCCATACCTCTCATTGCATATGAAAGGCTGGCGAGCTGCGAAGGCACACACACGACTCAGGGACACAATGGGCCGCTTGTTTACCAGTAAAGTAATAGCACCCCAAGAGGCATACCAGTCACCTCAGCACCAGTGTTCCCAGACCAGGAGACCACGTTGATGAGTCTGGTGGTGGTGGGGTGTTGATGTCAGATCATTAACATCAATTCTGATCATTGCTTCCATTGTAGTAATGATGGGATAGCTTTGAAGCATTGTGTGAAAGCACTGTGGCAGCTGTTAATCCTCAACAGGATAAGCTTCTGTTTGCACAGTCTGCACTGTTTGTGACATAGCCTAGATAACTTCACCTTTTTTTTTTTCTCCGATTATTCTGATTTTGAACCCCCACCCTCCTCCTTTTTCCTTTTTTTTTTGGAGAGGGTGTAAAAAAAACAAGATATTAGCCTCGTCCCACCCACTGCTTCTTGCCTTTGACAGACAAGCAGTTTCTTTGTGTAGCTGCTCGCCACAGAAGCTTCTCTCCAATCAGAAAGATCATTATCCAATTTGGGCCAACATACTAGATGTGCTCCCTCCTCCTCTTCGCCTTCCACTCCTCCTCCTCCTCCACCTCCTCCTCGTCCTCCAGGATCACCCTCTCCTTCTCTCTCATGTTCCTCTTCCTGCAATCAAATCCAGCCATCCCCTCCCTGGAGATTTCTCCAACATTGTGCGGGTCGCAGGACTTCAAACAAGGCTTTTATTGATCGGGGATAATGTTCCCCTGTGCAACATGCTAGCCATCCAACCCCCTCACCTTATTCTTCTACACCTTTTTCTCGAATGTCTTTACTCTTTTGTTTTGCACCCCTTCCCTCCCTCCTTCCCTCCTTCCCTCCCCCCTCCCCTCCCTCCCCTCCCATTTTGACCCTCACGCTCCCTCTCTGCACTGATCCATTTTCTTCTGTTTTCTCTACCTCTCCACCCCTCCTCTCCTCTTGCCTTCCTCAGCCTCTTTATCTCTGCTGACTTGGCAAAGGACAAGGTCACAGAAGAGTTTCCATTTTATGTATTTGCTCACCCCAGGGTCTGTCTGAGAGCTTAGCTGTCTCTTTGGCTCTCTTTTGGTCTCCACAGCACAGGGTGTTTACTTGTGTATTCACTCATTTAAGGACTTCCAGATAGCCCTAATCAGATTATCCTCTACAAACAAAAAGATTTGTTGCAGTTGGTCATAGATTTCCTTTTATCCTCTTTGCTCCAAGGGCTCCTATGATTGTCGAAGTAATCCTCGAAAAAACAACCTAGATTCATTACTTGCTGCGTTTTAAAGCTTTAACCTCACCCTCCTCATCTTCGCTCCTTTCTGTGTTTCTCCTCAGGTAGGCCAACCAGCAGGGGTAACAACCGGCGCACCCAGAACCGTGGGATCGTAGAGGAGTGTTGTTTCCGTAGCTGTGACCTCCACCTGCTGGAGCAGTACTGTGCCAAACCCGTCAAGTCCGAAAGGGACGTGTCGGCCACCTCCGTACAGGTCATACCCATGATGCCCGCACTAAAACAGGTACGTCTGAGCGACAACAACAACACACCAGTATGGGAAATAGTGCTAATCCCCGTCTCTATCTGTCCTCCCATCTCCTGCGCCTCCATTCACCCCTGAGCCTCACCCCTATGTCACTGACACCGAGTACAGACTGACAGCCACAGAAAAGCAGGTTTATCTTGTTAAATGGTCAACGGTAAGCATTTACCTGCCGCGCAAAGTGCTGACCCCGGTGGAAAACGTCAGGGCAGCACATTATATTAGGCAACAGCCATAGTCACAGACTGCATCTCAAAGTGTCTGTGAGGTAGTGGAGACTGCTGGTGCGTAACACAACAACGCTCGCTAACTGTGTGATTATTAGTCACGGAACAGCGAGTTCTCCAAAAAAAATTTGGCGCTCAAAAAAAAAAAAAAACCTGACCTGGCCAGAAGAACGTTTTGCGGCATAGACCACAAACTTGCAGGGAATTGTCAAAGAGATTCAGGCCCTTTCAGTGGAGTCACAGGACTGAGCTGTGGCTGCTGGCCAGCCCTCTTAAAATCCCTTGAAACTTTCTTTAGACAAGCCTAGAAAGATGTTTATAATGCTGGTGCGTTCAACTTGTCAGTAAGAGGCTGAGCGTGCTGGTGGCATCAAGATTGCTGCAGATGTAAAACACATAAATAAATAAATATTGCAAATGCCCAAACTAACGGTCACTCTGTGTAAAATGCAAAAAAAAAAAAAAAAAAAAGCACAGGCTGCTAGGGAATTAGTTTGGACATGTCCCTAGTTTGTCTGTGTTGGAAGACTTGATGGGTACAGCCTGCTCTGAGGGCCAGCTGTTCTTAGGCTATTGAGCAGGCCTAGAGTGAATGAAGGGGGATAAACACTCTTCAAGTGGCAGGACCAAAACAAGCCATTCAGATGGAGCACTGGCTACTCACGCATAAATTCTAGCTTCGCTGCCACCACTCCCACTTTGTCTCAATCTCTGGGGCTCGGGACAACACTGGGTCCGCTGTGTAAGAATAGAAGTTTTGAAATGACAATGTGTTTATGTGTCCTTTCATTCGGCCTGTGGAGGTTACGCAGTTCAGTGAGTCGCTGGCTGAATGACGACGTGCCCCTCATATGTATATGAGGCGAGTGACCGCCCTTCCCTTTGACAGTATGTTAAAGAGGCCGAACTAAGCACTTGTTGACAGCTTCTTTCAGTCGAGGAAACCAAAACAAGGGCAAGGCGAGTCTGTTATGACGTCCCGCGCTCTAAGAATGACATTTGATTTCCATTTTGCTCTCCCAACAATGCCTGAATGTTTTCGCAGAGCAAACACGGCTTTCCTCCATTGTAATAAGCACTAGCATAATATCTTATCACCCGCTAATGAACTGACTCACTCTTTTCCCTTTTTCCTTTATTTTCGCCGGCACGCCACAATAGGAAATCACAAGGAAGCAGCATGTGACCGTCAAGTATTCCAAATACGAGGTGTGGCAGAGGAAGGCGGCCCAGCGGCTCCGGAGGGGCGTCCCTGCCATCCTGAGGGCCAAAAAGTTTCGGAGGCAGGCGGAGAAGATTAAAGCCCAGGAGCAGTCAATCTTCCACAGGCCCCTGATCAGCCTGCCGAGCAAACTTCCTCCGGTGTTGCTCACCACGGACAACTTTGTCAACCACAAATGAGCCCGCTGCCAGCCCTTTGCACAGACAAGAGTTTTGAGGGTGAAAAAAAAAGACTAGGGGATTATAGCTTTGTCTCTGACGTCATTTCTGTGGCAGTCCTCTTTGACCTCCCCTGCCCTGTCCGAGCCCACCAATCCCCCCTCCCCCCCCCCCACCCCCCCACTCCCCCTGCTCTCGTCCACAACGTCTTGAACCCGTGGCCCTTTTCTAATGCCCCCCCCTCAACCAACCCACCCTCCTCCGGCACACAAACATGCCTTCACATTCTTCCTGTCTGAACTCTTTCGCTCCCTCTCTCTTTCAGTCACTGATGCAAAAGGCACAAACACAAATGTTGAACAAAATGTTAACAATTCGGCTGAATGCAATTCAGGTGGATCCTTAAGCAAAAGAGAAAAAGGGAAGAGAGAAAAGAAGATGAAAGAGATCTGTGGTTTGCGAGTGTCAAGAGGACACCTAGCGGAATGTTTTTTTTTTTTTTTTTGTCCTTGTGGAAGACAACTGAAAGTGAAGAGCAGCTTGCATGAAAGAATCCATTCCACATCATTTTTTTCCTGAGGCAAAAAGAAAATCTCTGTTAGTACTTTTTCTTATTAGTTTGCACCTCTACCTATAAAGGGACTTCCACACTGTAAGGAATTATTTTGTAAAATTAGATTCCTGTTCCAGCACCTTTTGATCACAAACAAAAAGCAGAAAAGAGTCTGCAAAATTGCACATTGCCACGGATTACGTCAAAGTAAAGAAAAAAAGGCACTATTTTTTTATGAACAATGAACGTGTAGCTTAAAAAAATGTCATGGTGCTAGCTTTGGGAATGGACTCAAAGATGAGGTTGAAAAGCACGTTTTTTTTTTCTTTGAATGAATATTAAAACTTTCCGTTTTAAGGAAAGTGTGACTTTAATAAAGGAAAAATAAAGGATATGGGGGAGCTCCTGGCAGTGGCAATGTCAAGGGGGAAGAGTCACTGAGGAAAAAAAAAATGGGCTGTGTTGGCATCTAGGCTCATGGCGAGTGCTAGCGGCTGCTCATTACAAGTTCGCCAGCAAAAGCGGCTGAAGGGGGACCTGAGACCTAGTCCCTGCTAGTGCTGTCCCTCTGAGGCCACCGGACACACGGAGCAGTGTGGGGACACATATGGGACACCGTGGACCGCCTGGATTGGGACAGTACTACAGTTCTGGGACTGTACTTCCTGTTCGCCATGGCTTTGCAGACTGCTCTGACAGGAAGTAACATGGCAAGGACAAAGAACGAGTGGGATAATGATGATCATATTTTATTTTGTCTTTTTCATATCAATGTTTCAATGAGAAAAAAAAAAAGGAAAACCCTTTCAGTTTCTGGTACCGTGACATTCCTGTTTTTCCAAGTTAGGCATTTTTTTTTTTTTTTTCATGGTTATTGTTATGATGTTATTTTACAGTTTTAAAGAAAGGCACAAAATTTCAATTCAAAGGGAAAAAAACAGCAATAATGTTAACTAACATTTTATTTTATTGTATATCAGTAGTATTCACATGCTTTTGCCTGAAAACAAATACTTGAAAATATATATATACACGTCTATATATATATATCTATATATGTATTGATGTATGGATATATATATGGATATATAGATATATAATTAGTTTCCAGGGACGTTGTGTTATTTTCCTTTAGTCTGAGCTGTATCTTGCGTAATGAGCCGCCAAGCTTTTTTGTTTGTTTGTTGAAATACAGATAAGGGCACTGTATAAAGGCATTATTTATTTTGTTATAAAATATATTTGAGAAATTGGTCCAAATAATATACGTAGCACTGATGCTCAACTGACGGATTTATTTTGTATGATCTCTGTTTTCCAATTGGAGTTGTAAGGCTTTTTTGTAGATGCTTTGTACCAAAAATAATGTCTTTTTTTTCCCTTTTTATTTTTTTTTCATTTGCCATAGTTACTTTAAATTAATATTTTAACAGCAGCATAGCCTGGATTGCTTAGGCATGTTATGTCACAGAAATAGGCACATACTCTTGAATATGTCGGTCTGCATGGATTTCCAGAAGCCTGTCAGGGTTGTCTGAGAAAAGGAAAGCATCAGCGAGTGACTTTTTCATCATTAGAAGAAACTAACTGTTCAACATTGATTGTACTCAAACCCACTATGTTTTTGAAGCCACTTTAGTATTGATGGCGGGCTGGCAGGCGGGCGGGCGGGAGGGGGACTCGGAGGGGGTTGGGGGGTGATATGATCAGTCCTTCATTAAATCATGTCTTCGTAATTGTGCATGGTGTCCTATGATCTTCTGAGGAGCACATGGCGTGTGCCAGTGCCGCTGCTGCTGCTGCTGCTGCTGCTGCGTGTTGGGTGTTGGGTAATGGGGCCATAAACGTCCGCTCAGCTGTAGATTTAGGGTTTAGCTTACATTAGCTTACACAGTGATGCCCTAATTGGAGGCAATGATTGCTAAGATGCTAGCAACCATCAAAGGTCACGTAAAGGTCATTGTCTGTCAAAGAGAGACTATCTATCTATCTATCTATCTATCTATCTATCTATCTATCTATCTATCTATCTATCTATCTATCTATCTATCTATCTATCTATCTATCTATCTATCTATCTATCTAGTCTCTATTTGACAATTTGACAATGACCCCGATCATACGTATCCGCCCCTCGCAATCTTCCATCCATAATGCGTCCGTTATTGGATGAAGGGCTATCACGCTGAACCAATTCCAAAGCACTCAGGAAAACAAACCTCCCCCCACCCCCTGCACTCTCCGAGGGACGAGTGGAGTAGTTGCCTAGTTTAACTGATAATCTTGTTGTTGGAAGGGCAGCCGAGGCTGTTACCCGTACCTGGCCACAATGACACAGCTCTCCTGTGACAAACCACTGAAGCCCATGTCAGAAACAAGGTCATTCTGTGCCACACTATAGTTTCCGCCTCTATCGTGTCATGCACCGCCCCGCGAAAATGGAGACTTAATGGATACTCGCCATCCTGTGGTGAAGAGTCAAGAGAATACTTCTTTATATCTTTTTTTATTTTGTTTTATTTTATTTTATTTTTTTCTGTCAGAGAGATCTCAATTTTCAAGGCTGCATCTTGTCTCTAATTATATTCTACTTCAGTTGTGCAACAAAGCAGGCAGTGCAATTATTATTATATTATTAATATTATTATTATTGTTATATTTTCTATTTTATTTTATATTTCCTGCTAGGACTGCATTCATTCACTATTGTAATGTTCAAACAGGCTACTCTAGTGTTCTTATGAATGGCGTGAAAGACAACCACTTCTTTTCGCTGAATATGAAGAGATACCTTGCCGAGCAAATGGCAACTTTTTCTTTGTCAGTAGCTCACTCAGCCTGTGTGTATTTTATTGATTTAACCTCTGCACGCTAGAACGTCCGAAATGCACAATTCATGTACTTTCATTTTTAATATCAATAAAAAAACATTTTATCAAACGTACAATGCCTAAAAGGTTTACTGCGTCGTTTGCTGTGTGTTGTCTCGTCCTGGATGTTTGCTTACGCTCTCCCCGTGTTGTCAGGGGCCACTTTTTTGAAGTCTTTCATATCAATTAAACCGTATGTACCCTGTAAATGATTTATTACATCTCGGGGCCTTGCAAACAATCTCCAGCTGCTTTTAGCACCCTCTCTCTTCCTCTCACCCTTCCTCCATCCTGTTTCTGTGATGGGGAAAAGTGTACCAAAGTGGAAATAAGTGAGAAGCAGACTGGCCGCAACTCCTCAGTCTTTCCTCCTCTGCATGCCACACTAAACCTGACATGCTCCCACTGCCTCTGACACACCCATCCGTACATCCATCCCTCCATCCTCCAGCGGCTTGCTAACTACTGGAGCGAGCTCCACTTCAGTGGCTTAGTAACCGACATGTCTCAAATTATCACATGCATATTCTGAAAATGGCACAACCTTTCATTGTTGACATGCATGCACATACCCACCCATGAGATGTCTCTTACCGGGCAGATTTACAGCTCGGTATCTTTGTTCCCAGAATGGAATGGTTTGGGGCACTGGGGTTATCTAGGTTCAGCACAGTTTACTATAGCTATTAGCAGTGTTTTAGCTTGGCATCTAAGAGTTTGAACTTCACAGCAAGAGGTGGTGAAATCTCTTTTTTTTTCGTTGGCTGCAGTGCAAAGTTTTGTCTTTCATTGATGAGTTGCACATGTGTTGCTTCTGGCAAAGTGGAGACGCTGGTCGGATATCGTTGTAGAGGAGCTCGTGTTCTGTTTTAGGGTCATAAATCGCTCTATTAAATCACCTTTGCCTGTCTCATGAAACCTTATTGCCCTACTAAGGAGTCCATTCCCCTGCAAAACGAGTGAAAAACATTGGGAGCGCATGCTGTCAAAAATAGTTGGAGTCTGCACAAGTTCCCATGCAGCAATGCTGGATTTGCATGCAATCCGCAATGTGCATGTAAATGCACGAAAATTGTCACATATGTCACCTCCTGCTTTGATGCACGAGAAAAAGGCTTTTACCGTCACAAACACTGTGCGTGTGTGTGCGTGTGCGTGCATGCTCTGGGATCGAACCTGTTCCCTGCAGGTGTTTACAGATACTATGACTCTCCAGCTTAGAGATGAGATCAGGGACTCTCTGGTCCTCAGGGCTCATCACGTAATGACTGTGCCTGACAGGGCAGCGTCTTGCACAACGCAAGTCACCTGAAACAAGCAAAACCAGATCAAAAACAAAAAGAACATCCTTCAAAGTGGAACCACGGCGTCCAAAAACAGAGATTTGATTGCTGACAGATCAAAGGGATGCATCGTTGGATTGCAGAGTATTAATCACTTTGTTATCCAGGAACCTCAACAGTACTGAATATGTGGAAGGGTGAACTTTTGTTTTCCCTCTGTCCAAGGTATGCATGTAATTTGGGTAAGTGCATTTTTAACTTGTCAAATTTAAATGCGCGTTTGCATCTAAATGTGGAGCCAAGACATAAAATCACTATCCTAAATAAGTAAACAATAGAAAGAGAGCAGAAATGCCACCTCAACCTAAAGTGGTGGAGCCAAATAAACCATAAACCCAAACCCACGCATCCATCCCCATCAGAGAGGCCTCCTGAACTGTGGAGCAGAGTGTAGATGTGGGTGGCACAACTCTCCCAGGCCTGACATTGGAAACTGCCAAAGAGCACACTAGAGTTAGTTGTGGTTGGCCGGATGCACGGGATGCATGTAAGGCCAGGCCAACTATTGAGGCACAGGGTTTGGCAAGCCTAGACCATCACAGCCCAGCGTAGCCACACAGGCCAATTAAGACAGGCCTTCTCCTCTCCTTTCTTCTCCTCTCCTCCTCCGTCTATCTCTCATCTCTCCCTCCCTCTTTATCTCTCACTTTCTCTCTTGTACTCTCTCTCTCTTTCTCTCGATCTTCACAAAGCGTGCTCACACATTCCTCTTTTCCCACTTTGCCTCTCTAATTGCTGTGGACTGAAAAGAGGATGGAGGGAAGGCAATGAGATTGAGAGAAAGAGACAGTGAGAGGGAGAATTAGAGGGAAAGGGGGTCATACCACAGAACTTCCATGGCCGGGACAAACTGTACTGGCCCCCTGGAATAGTCAAAACTTCGGTGTGTGGTGTCTAGGGGGTTCAAGCTTTCAGTGCTCTCGCTCTCGTTAATTGCACAGAAACATAACCAATTGGCTAATTTCACCGCAAAGAGCTTAAATTCATAATGTAAAATATAATTCGGTCTTTGCGTAGGCTCTGAGGTGGTTACAGCAGAAGCGGGGTGAATAAAGAGGGGATTGTGTTTCTTCAGCGCCCCACAAAACTACCTAATTGTTGATTCCTAATCAACCAGGAGCTGTGACGAGGCATTCCTAATTATGTAACCGTAGGTTCTGACATATTAACAATGAAGTGGAAGTTTTAGTGGTTTTTCTGAGGATGAATCCGCGCCAGGAGAGAAGAGGAGCATCAGGAGCATCTATGTTTACGTTGTTTACGAGGCTTAAACCCATCAGAGCCATAAGTCTTGTCCTTTTCATACATTTATAGACACGGCGCAAGCTTGTAAAGTGTCAAATAAAACATCTGTATTCCAGTGTGTGATGATGAGGCAAAAACAAACTCTTTCGGGCGCACAAAAACAACTGCACAATGCCGGTGTTTTTCTTTGCTCCGTGTCTGAGCAGCTCCTAAAAAGCATGAGAAGGATCCATACAGCCCACTCACGCACTAAACATAGAGAGTCTTGGATGCTGCATTTGTGAAGTGTTGCAATTTTGAGGCTTTTGGTGTCTTTGTCAACACACGCTGAAAGGTCAGAGATGTTAGAAACAGCATGTGACAAAAAGTGTTGGGTAGTCTGTATTCTGGAGGGCCAGAACATGGGAAATGAGGTGGTTAAGCCATACAAAATCATAACAAAGGGGGAAGTGGTTTCCAGTGTGGTCACTGGGTCATTGCATGACAATTTCCTCTTACTGGAAAACAAGGGGGTCACAGCTTTACACTGAAATATACTCTGTGTGTGGTGCCGAGACTGCCAGGGCTATACTTATTCACAGGGGTCAAATGTTGCTCTCTGTGGCCTCTCGGCTCTAAGACGTAAATCTTTCCGCATTTTCACACAAACAAAATCAGCGCACACCGTCGCCGTTTTGCAGCAGGGTCCATCTTTGTCATTTCTGACATCTCCGAAAAATACACGGACCCGTTTAAGGCTTAATTTAATTGAAGGTGTTGCAGGAAGAGTGAAGTGGGTGGCAGTAAATGTTTAAAAGCAAAACGCTGCACTTAATTAAACAAGGAGGTCAGCATCTTGTAACGTTTAAGGTTTCTGAGTTTTTAGCTTTAACATTATCCAGGTGGGTCCTTACTTCACTCTCTCAGGGCATTCATCATTGTTGCACGTCAGTGTCACTATGTGGAGGTCACCGGGGCACTACCTGGGATTGCACACACAGACGACACCCACACACACACACACACACACACACACACACACACACAGGCAAAGCCTTCCTGCCATGAAGCATTAGGCATATCAGAGGCAAAACGGCGATGGGTGCAAAACTGTGGCAGATGAAGGAATTCTACGGGATACACCGTAATGACTAAAAAGATAAACTAAAAAAGAACTGAAACTTTTAAAACCAAAGGCAAACAATCAGTGATGCTGGCACTTGTTGTGGCAGTGGAGGCACAATAAAGCAGGCTTCACAATAACCAGGGACACTCCCCTCTATGTTTGAACAACATATAATTACAGATCAGGATAGGAGAGCCCATTCTGAGGGGAAAATAGCAATCTCTCTTAATTACAAGGCAGGCCATGATCCATACCTATCCCTCACTTCAAATAACTCTGCTGGATGACTCTGTGTTGGAGCGGCTGGCAATATTACTTCTGTTCAGGTAGAGATAAACAAAGGGCCACAGCCCCGACAGACAACAAACCGTGCAAGTGGGGGGGAAAAAAGAAAAGTTTTTACTTCCTAAGTTACTAAAAATGTTAAATTCTCCACTCACTTCTCTTCTCTGTGTTTTTCTTCCATTTTTTTACACCATGCACAGATCCCTGTGGATGTTACTATGTGCTAGTGAGTGACAAGTGTTGAGTTGGGCTTTTGTGCAACACTTGAGTGAGTTCCAGCATGTGTGTCCAGCTGTTATGCTCTCACACACATAAACAGCCCCAGTCTCCCCAGTGAACAGTGTCAGCATACAGCTATGGTGGTGGTTCCTCTCTCTCTCTGGCCAGATGAGGATTCTAGTTATCTTCCCCACATAAACAAGATAAGCTCCATTTCTTTGGCCCTCAGCGGGGCCCGGGGGTTACGGAGTTCATTCCTCCTGTTGCTCTCTTTCTCTTCCTCTCCTTGACCTTTTGCTTTTTTGTGCAACTTCTGTTTTTTTGGCAGTTTTTGTATCGTAAGGATTTCCGAAGACACAGTCACCGCGCACCCTGTCCGATAATAAATCGAAACAATTCTCTGTTGTTTGATCTGGAAGCCTATCGCGGCGGGAAGCGTTCGGTTCATCCTGGAAACGACGGCCTTTTCTAAGAAAGACAGAAAGACATTTCGGATATCGTCCATGCACCAAGACACGGAAGCAAAGACAAGGACGCGAGAGTGAAAATATTTGTGAGGAAATTGCTCGAGAAGGACATTGCAACTGTGCCATTTGGCTGCCCCAAACCATTGTCTACTGAGACATGCCATGGAAGCTGGCAGCAGTTGTTTGTCTGCTGTGCCATCGTTCAGCCCAAGACTGTCAATTTCATTCTCATGGTTCAGTAAAGTAGATGGGAAGACGTCCAAAAATACCACGACTGAAAGGCTATGTATATAGACAGTGTTTGTGTGTGTTGTTACATATGGTGTCAAGTGAAGACAAAGTTTTCCCTGTGAAAACCCACGCGCACATTCACAAATGTTGTACAAATGAGCATGCACGCGGAAAACATGCATAAAAGCGGACGTGCGTGCACATTTCCACATGTTCAAATAGGAACACAGGCATGCACCTATGCACACACACACACACACACACACACACATCACGGAGGCCTGCTAATGATGGGTGGCAGTCTGATGTTTGTGTGTGTTCCAAAAGAATTGGCATTACTACTTGGGCCAAATCAGCAGCCAACAGCAGCAGGCTATTAACAAAACTGTTTCTTTGTTTGCTATTTTCCTGTTCTTCTTTTTCCTTTTTTTTTTCTTGAGAGGCGCCAAGCAATTAATGGTCTGCCTATGGGAGACCATTAAACCGTGCCACGGTGTAGAACATATGCACAATAATTTAAGCACACGCAGGAGGGGTAGATTCTATTACGACTGATGTTTATTGCAGGACACATCAAAGAAAGAAAGGGGGAACGTGTTCCGGGTTCAGCTGATTGCATTTAGACCATCCTGGCCGAGGCTGCCAAATTTAGAGCGTGTAGATGAGTGTAGGACGGTGTTAAAAAAACAAAAAAAACACAGTACACATGACGGAGAGGGAGCAAAATATGCTGCGCTCATGGCCACGGGGCGATAAACCTGGAGCATTGTATCGTAAAGAACTTCTGTTGAATAGCCTTTATCTGCTGTTATATTGTACCACTTAAAAAAAGGCCGATAAGCCGTACAGATATAGCGACCAAAACAGGAAAGAATAGTATCTCCATTTGTATAAGGCGTCTAAGGTCTACTTGTACTGCTAGTAAAACTATTTTGATATTATATTGCCGTTCTCATACTGAGCCTTCTCCCTCATTCGCACTGGTACTTTTTAGAAGACAGTTTGCAAGATTATCTCAATGAGAGTCTAAAAATATGACTATAAATATAAATATTAAACATGAAGCTCTGTCTTTTTTTATTGCTTCTTTATTTTCAGTGCTCTCTACTTGAAGTGCACACAATTTTTTTTGGAGAGAAGCTAAATGAATCACTCTGCACTTAAGCTTGCATGAGCATGCGTGCAGCCTTTGGCTCGTGTTTGTGCGTGCGTGCATTCTGCCCACGTTGCACTAGCGAGTGACGAGGGTTAACGGCACAGCACGCACGGGACACCAGGTCCATGGTCCAGTATCTACGCCCGCTCTCGCCTGGCGGGTTCCAAAAACCACTCAAAAGCAAAGAGATGGTTGGAGATAAATGAGGCGAGTGTGCGGCGTAGTGGATGGGCCCCGATTAATGATCAGCCACGTGATACGGTGTAAGAGGATGTGGCTGAGCTGTAAAAGCAGCAGAATGCGTGGATTTGCAGACCTTTGGTGGTAATGAGGACACAAGCTCATGTGATTGTTGGATAGGTTTCACAGTTTTTTTTTTTTTTGACAGTGACACTTCGCTCTGTTTGCAGCGTGTGTCTGTGTGAGCATTCAGGAAGCCCTTTTTGTTTTAAGGGCTGTAATTAAATGTCAGAATTAATCCAAATGAAACCGTCACTGTTCTGTGCAACTTTAAATTGGCAACAACAGATCTGGTGTAGGTGTAAGTTATATATTTTTCTATTTGTATGTCACTACAGACAGCCAAACATCACATTCAGTTATTCCTGAGAGCAAGTACCCTCTTATAGTCTTCTCATCAGGGTTTCAGCAGGCCGCTGCAGGAGAATAATCTTGCTGGAGACACAAATCTATAAAACGCGCCACATGTGGCTTTGTTTTAATTGTAACAAACTCAGAACATCATTATTAATTTCCTGTTCTGTGTGAATGCTGATAGTTTCTGGGGTTTTTGGATGACCCCCAGAGATGACGCAACAGCCGGCAGTGGTTTCGCCGTAACTAGGCGTTTTGGGTGAGAAAATTAGCTGCAAATCCACGTTGGGCTCCTGTACATGTCGGATAATTCAAGTTGCGGTGCGCGCACGCGTCCCTGGATGCATGTCCGTGCATGTGGGCTCATTTTCAGCGTGCGCTCACAACCATAAACATTTTTTCCGTTTTCTTTCTCTTCCCGGTATTTGTACGTTAAGTGTGTTTGTGAGAAGTGGCTGCGACAGGTAACCAGGAATTATCCAGTGGCTTGCTCCCCAGACAGACTGTGCGTACACAGTGTGCCAGGCTAGTAATTGTGGGCTCGGAGGGAGAGAGGCTATACCAAGTTAGCCTTATTATTATCATTAAAGCGAGAGTTAGTTTGCTGTCTGAGGCCAGGTCGAACAGGGAGATGTTCCTCCAGACAAACTGCTGTTTATCCCACGTGTGCTTAGTGAATCAACTGCTGCCTGGTAGTAATTACTGCCCGGTCATCCCTGCAAATAACAATTTGTCGTTATTTGACCTCCATGCTAAAGCTAATTTTTCAGAAATTTGAAAATAAAAGCTTGAGCTGATGGTTTCGTCCGTCTCTCTCGTGCAGTGGCGAGCTGCGTGCGGATACGTTGTCACTTATGCATTAGCTCTGCAGGTTTGACCACCTGCAGGCCTCGGTTTGATAAACAATGAGGGCTGCTCAGCTCCGAGCGCTGAGAGGAAAGTGTGGGTTATTTTGTGTGCGCGACAAACTGGACCTGTACTTCAGCTTCGGATTCTTTTAACACATGTAACTGCCCAGACAGCTGCTCAGCTGGACTATGACTGTATTGAGACTCAGCGAAGGAGAGCTGGGAGGAGGCGGTTTAATTCCCGAAAGCTTAATTTCTTCACCTATTTTCCTAGTTTTTCCTTTAACTCCAGATAAAACTGCAAAATCAGAAAGGAGACACACAAACAATGCGAAAAAACAGACGAAAATTAGGCTAAAAGCAGCTTAAAAACACAATAATTGCCATCTGCCAGAGTTTATGATAGTCTTGCCAGAGATATCAGATTCACGTAAATTCCTTTTGCAGATGAGTTCAGGTGGACAAAGCAAAACAGAGAAAAGGGAGCAAATCTTTAAAATATGTACAAAATCATCATTTCAGAAGCGAAACTTGGAGCATCCTGTGGTATTTCTTGTTTTCATTTTTCCTTCAGCTCTAGTAAAATTCTCCTTTAAAGCAAGTATTATTTTCTTCGAAAACAAAAACACTGTTGTACTATTATGTATCTCCCTCAAGTCAAGAGGGAGACAGAGTTCTTGCCACAGACTGGCAAACCAAACAAAAAAGTGAGCAAAACAGCCCTGGACAACAGACACAGTTTTATCAATAAAGATGTTCTTTCTATGAAAATAATCACGGCGGCCAAACAAAACAGAAGGCAGGATCCAGAGTTGTTGACAAGAATTTTGCCAGCAGACGTTCTTGAACTGTGCGGCGCAGGGAACAGGCAGTGACGCCACAGGGCCTTTTCCCCTAAAATCCCTCTACACCTGTCCACATTCCAGCAGTATCACCTGCTCATCTGCGCACCCCCTCGGGGAGAGTCCGGAGGGTGCGCGGGGTGGATAATAAGGAATGATGTGTCCGCCGGCTCAGCTCGGCTCCCATGTGTCATCAGAGTGGGGTTTTTGTTGAGTGGGGGAGGTGTGTGGTGGAGGGGGGGCAACAGCAGAAAAACAGGGAGATTAAAGCACCCAGTAAGACTTTTTTTTTTTTTTCACGTCCATTCAACGTGTGAAAATGAGCCTCACTCTGCACGTAGACCACAAAAACAACCCCAGGAAAACAACACCCAGGGGTCACTTTTTTCTGCTGCCGCTTGTCTGATTATTTGTTCGAGTCTTAACCTCTCACTCTCAGTTCGGCCGCTTTGTCTTTGTGAACCTTGACGTGTTTTCCCCACGCCGCCCATATTTCAAGGTGCAGGTGAAGCTCCTGATTCCAAACAATGGAAAATATTTGGTGATACTTAATCCAAGGCCAGATATGACAAAGGATACGTCCAAAACCTCTGGCACAGATCCTCGCGGAGGAATGGAAAGAATTTTGATTTCTTCAATTTATTAATAGCCCATGGCCAAAAGGAGACGTGCGCGGGGCTGTGTGTGAGCGGCGTGGGCGCGTGCGCGCGTGCGTGCTAAGTGCACAACAGGTGCCAAGCATAACAGAGGAGAGGAGAAAAACATGGTGGGGTTAGCTCACAGCCGGGCTTCCCGCTAACGGCGTGTCACAAACAAAAAATGGGACGGCGCGTAAGTTTGAGCGTGCCTGTGTGATTTTTGGGACTGCGTGTGATGTTGCGTGTGTGTCTGATGAATAGTGTGCCCGAGAGGATGCACATGTGGATGCGTATGTGCGGAGTCTGCAGCTGTACGTGTGCAATGAGCGAAAACAGTGTGGGGGAAATGAATGAGGTATGTGTAATGGCTTGCTGCTCTGCTAGGTTCATTAGGCTGCAGCGTGTGTTGGACTCTGTGTGTGTGTGTGTGTGTGCGTCTATGTCTGTGTGATGGAGTGTGTTTGCTTTGCTTAAACACGAATTCCTGGGAAACAGTAGGAGGTATGGCAAGTGTTCCCTGCACAGCTTTTGAGGTTCGGTTGTCAACATTGTCAGTATAACATCACCGACAGTAAGACATGAGACAGATGCTGACGCTGTAGCGGATTACCCTACATTTGTTTGGCTCAATCAACTGACAGATCATATTTCTCATTTCTCTGCCGTCTCTGCGGAGAGTGACATAAATGTTGGGCCTCACGTTTTTGCGGTGAAACTATGTTATTCCGGCGGAGGGGTGAGAGCCAGCACGTCCTTTGAGAAAGTCCTCCCTATACACAGCGTTTACTGTGGGTGGGCCACGCTGCTGCTGCTGCTGCTGCTTGTGTCTCCTGGCGTAACTCTGGGAGGCATCTCGCAGCTGTTTTCATGCAAAAAGCTTTGCATAAACTTAATTTCAACCTCCTCGCATATCACATCCCTCCCATCTTTTTACACGTCCTTTCGCAAGCAGTCATTAAGTGATTGTTTTCTTCTGTGTTAGTGAGGTAATTGAGCCATTTCTATGCACTATACAGTTCAGGATATAGTTCAGGGGGAGCAGGGAAATGAGGCAGAACAGTGTATAGAATATAATTCACGAGGTAAAGGGAAGATAAATTGGATCCTAATGTGCCTTGACCCATTTGAAAGGCCACACACATATACAGTATTTCCACTTAGCAAATACAGTTTGAATTCCTTCAGAAACAAAGGCCTCGGTTGCCAGATCATACAATAAACACTCCAGCCTCAGAGTAAGTTCGTCATCAAATGCTGCTTGTTAGCGGAGGCATTACGTCGACGTTACTGAAACTGAGGCGGCGCCTTTCCTAACATACCCTCGGTTGTCCTGATGCGACTGGGCTGAGCTGGCTGACCCCCAGCACAGTTTACTGGGAGTTTCACTTCTACAACGGTTCCCAAAAAGCTTTCCGACACAGACAGCAGTCCAGCTGGCCTGCCTAACGCTGACATTTACAAGAACCTCTCATCTTACAGTGATTCACAGACCAAAGATGTATAGCACACGAGATGCAGCTGTGGGACTGCGCTACAACAACCAAGACATCAGTGATGAATTATGTCTTGCCGAGCAGGTGGATCGGCCAAACAGCCCCAAAGCACAGCGGGGGAATGTTTAAGTTTGGTGCTTTAGTCTACATTTACCCTGACAGTATACTCATAACAAAGTCAGATTTGGCATCTTTTCAGACAAATGTTGAATGTGGTGCAGCAAATAAACAGAAGTTTACTCACTGCAGCTTGAGGTCTGTCTTTAATGCTGTGCATGTCGGAGGAGGGTGTGGGTCACAGAAGGACACGATTCAACCTTAAGTTCCCCGGGAAGACGTATACAGTAAGTCCTACAAAGCATTTTCATGTGGTGCATAAATTTAACTATTTACATGGTGTTCTGGGAAAGGACAAATGATGCCTTGACAAAAAACCTTCAGTAGGCAAGCCTGCTTTGTTTTTCAGTCATTAGGAGTCATTATGCCTGTTTCTGCCTGTGCAAACACAGCAAAATGTTTCTGCTTTTAGAGTCAACAGGCAGCCTCAGTCAATAGTTTAGCTGTCGGAGGATTCCACAAAAAAACAAAAATCCACATTTTTTTATGCTTTTTTGTCTTTGCAAAGTGACCCCTTGCAACATAATATGCATGAAAGAACTTGTACCGCTCCATCTGATAGTGCTGCATTGGTACATGTGATTGGTGGGGAAGTTCTAGCTTGGAGCAAATTCCTTTTAACCTGCCTTAGCATATGAGTGAATACTTCAGTTTCAAAAGCTATTTCTCTCCCCTGGCCATCAGAATATAAAGAATGTCTCTCTCTCTCTCTCTCTCTCTCTCTCTCCGTGTGTGTGTGTGTGTGTGTGTGTGTGTGTGTGTTGGGGAATTGTTTAAGGTGGGATTGCAAATAAAAGTCCTGACCTCGGGGTGTGGAATTCCAGGGTCGGCATTCTAGGAACATGCCCAGCCCTAAGATCAGTCGAGCCCAAACCCCCCTCTGGGCAACTTCAGCCTTACACAACACATCTCCAACACACACACACACACACACACACATAGACAGATGCACTCACACACAATAAGCAGACAGTCCCCTACCCCCTTCCTTTTGTTGTTGTTTTCTCCTCTCCCCCTCTCACAATAGAAAGGCATCTCCACTTTCTAAGAGGCCACATTGAGAGATCTGCTCAGAAGCAGAACAATAAACAGAATCTACACTGGCTACACTCTGGCTCTACCTTGGACTTAAGTCGGCTAATGATTCTTAGATACAGACATAGATAAGAGGCAGGCATGCAAATCCCTGCAGGAGCAGCAAATGCACACGTAAAACATTCCCTTTCTATCAAAGTGAAATGTTGATAAAGCCACTTTTAGGCTGCTTCAAACAGCCTCTCCGGACAGGGACCGTCCGTCGCTGAGGCCCCAGCGGAATTGAGGCGCTCATTGAGTCTCTGTCAATACAAAGCTCCTTTGAGCTTGAGCATTGTCTCCTCCCCGGCTTGTTCTCTATGATTAGTCAGCAATCTGCTATCGTACAGGGCCCTGGCCTACTTCTGCACAGGAATTCGACCTATGACATCAGTCTGCTGCAAAGAGGCCAAAGTCTGTCCGGCGTGGGCCAGGTGGAAAAGTTTGAAGATTCGTATTGTTTTAAACCTCCTTTATAAGTAATCATCCGTGTTTCTTTGCCTCATTCAGTCACACACACCGGCAAACCGCACAGAGGGGGGAAAAATATCTCCAGAGATTTTAGCTGAAAAGTGAGACAAAGCAGGGAAAAAGATGACGTGACTGAGCAGAATAGAAACAGACAAAAGGTACACACAAGAATGCTGCTGTGGCGAGTTTTTCTTATTTGACCACGACCAAAGGCTTTCAAAACCGTTACCACAACCATAAACCTAAACCCTGCACCAGACTGTTTCAGTTTCTTCACCTTAGCTAAACCCTTTACTGCCCAAATCTCACATTAACCTTAAGCATTGGGTAACCATTAATATGATGAACACAAGATGTTCGATTCGCTGCCATTGTTACATAATCTAATTTGCGGTGGAGAAATATACCATGAGCCATGCGCAATTTTCGCTTCAGACCTTTCGCTCATTTCCCAAAATTTTTACGAGGTCTCGGTGGCGCGCACACAGAAACACACGGTTGTGGTCACACACACACACACACACACACACACACACACACACACACATACACAGAGGGATGAAAAAGACACTGATGGAGGAGGGGTTAGAGGGAAGGAAAACAGAAAACGTGAGAACAGAAATGTGGAAGAAAGACTGATTAATCCTCCCTTTGGTGGTGCTCTCAAGACGTTTGATTCAGCCGCATGCCGTCCCCCCTCCCGACCTGTCTACTTCTCTCTGAGGTGGTTTGATGTTTCATTCTTTCTTATCAATAGCACCTTTGCATCAATTACCCAACAAAAACATCCTTGAGAGGGAAGGGGATGGGGGAGTGAAGAGGGGAGGGGTGGGCTCTCTGAAGGGAGTGTGGGAGACAACCTCCTTGTAGCACATTCCAGGCTTTTGTCATCCCTGGGAATTTGTTTCCTGTCAACGTCTTAAGCCAGAAGATAATATGTCATCAGGGATGAGAGGAGGCTCACCCCCCCTGTGCCTTTCATGGTGAGAGAAGAAAATATACAGTATGTGAGGAAATACCTTTTAAGTGAGATGTCTTCTTTGGTGATAAATGTTTTGTCCATGGCGGTAATCATTAAAACAGAAAGGGGAGACTCAGTCAGTCGGCGGAGTCATAATCTAAAGCATCAGGGCAGACGAGAGGAGAGGAAAGACTGAATAGTTTTTTCCGGGACACCCACTAAAACAATTACCAAGAGTGTTGATAAAGTCAAGAGGTTGCCGGGTTCTTACTCGAAGTGACATAAACGATGTTTACAGATTTTCCTCCTGTTACCGTTGTTTTGGGGTATTCTTTCTTCGCTATTCGGCCTAATTTATGAGGCGCTCCACACACGAGCTCTTTCAGTTTTATGGCGCTACGTTTCCCGTTGTCTGCAAAGAGATGTGTGTGCCCTCTAGACGGCCAGCCTGGGGCCAGTAAACCTCTCTCTGTACAGGCAACCGCAACCATTCTCTCTAAATTACATCACCTTTCCTGATCCAAAGAGTGAAACCAGCGCTCAGCTGCTGCTGGATTCTCCTCTCCTTTTGTTTCATACCCTCTCCGTATCCATTACATTCAGCATATGAAATCTAATTTTCTCCGACTTACGACCCAAAACATTATTTTTGCCAGATCTGCCGTTGAAGCTCGATACTTTTCTTGTTTTAATTTAAACTGGAGACTCTTTACTCCAGTGGAAGCGGCGCCCGACACCTTCTCGTTACGTCCCGTCTTCCTCTCATCCCTCTCCATCTCCGAGGCCAACTTGGAAGGAAATGATTGTGGGTCAGTGGTATGTCTGCAGAGTAAACAGTGGCGGCCTGGACCAGGCTTATCAGGTCTGTCTGATTGACCCTCCACTCCCTTGTTGTTTAGACGCCCTGACAGGCGGGTCACCACTCCACATCCTTCTCCGCCTCTGTTCCATTATTCCCACAATTTCATGTTGTAAAAGTGAAAGGCCATGTTTTACTTCTTTACTTGAAGGGCAAACAAGCACCCGGAGGTGCTTTTGGGGAAACCAAACACTTCAATAAAGGGACACAGGCTGCCACCTGAGACACTGCAGGTCAAGACGCCCAGACAGGCATCCCCAATATGTGGCTCATTCAACAAAAACAGTAGGGAAAGGTAAAGGCATGTTGCGGGCCGCTGACAAATATTTACGGCTCACTTGGACAACAGGAGGAATGCAAGGGAACGTCTCTATTTGAGGTCATTTACCCCCCACCCTCGTCTTTCCCCTCTGTGTGTGGTACCGCTGTGTTCTTCAGCTGTTCCCCAGGTCTGTCTGAGGCCACTGCGGCCTGTCAGCCTGTCAGATTAAAGCTCCGCTCTCCCAGTCTTCCTTAAATGCCACATGCTTTGTTTTCATTGAGGAGGGGTGCAGAATGCGTGTGATCTCTTGTCGGCCTCCTTCTCATCCATCTCTGCCAGAAGCCGAGGGGGCAGAGAAGGTAAAAGGGGGTTCAGGCGGGGGCAAGGGGCAGGGTCACACAGGGGGAAGAGAGGGGTCAGAGGTTAAGCTAGGTTACCCTCAGTCTTTGCACTGGAGCAGCAAAGGCCCGCAGAGAGGCCTACCAGACACACACAAACACACACAGAGCGCACACACACTCCTCTGCCCACCAGTAATAAAGTCTTCCACTGACATTTCGCTCATGTCTGCAACACTGCTGTTATTCATGCGGAGTGTGGCCTGTTATTGAGTGCAGATGTGGGGCTGTAATGAGCACTGGCTCTGGCACTGACTACGCAGAGATGAACAGAGGGCTTTGCTGTGCCCAGACGTGGAAGAAGAGAGATAGAGATGCATGATGAGAGTCAAATGAATTAGCTGAATGAGATGAGACTCTTGTTTGAGGACTCGGGCGCAGGAGGAGTTTCATTTTTTTTTTTTTCTCTCACAGGTGCAGAACATCTTGTTCACGCTCACCTGCGAGTCCTCAGAGGAGTTTTGCTGTTATGACAGTTTTTTTTTAAAAAGATTCAGACTTTAACCCGTACCCCACAGAGGCCTATGTGAGATAAGAACAGGACAAGAGGGGGAAATGAAAAACAGAGCGAGAATAAAAGGAAGGAAAAATGTGTGTTATTGCTCTTTGTGACTAATTTCCCCTTGCGCCACGGGTTTGAGTCAACGCTGGTCCTGGTGGAGCCCCTCAGGATCTTAGCCAGTCTGCTAACATCCTTATCAGGTAGCATGTATTAAGTCAGCATGTCACCTTTACTGTAAAAAAATATGCATACATTTTAAGACTCTTCCCAAAGTTGAGATAAACAAGCTAAAGAAAATTCATGATACATGACCACTTTTTCCAAAATGAAGATATCCCCTTTTTTTTTTTGCAACTGTTCATTTTATCTGTGAGATCAGCAAAGCTAAGCTCTTGCACAAGCTATTGAGTAACCACCCAGTGACTATTTGAATGCGCTTTCACTTCCCCAATAAGTCACTGTTGCAAGTGACAAAACTAAAGATAGCGTCCGTCCTCTAGTGATTCATCATGTGAGAGAGTGACATTCAACAAGCCAGATCCGCTTCACTTGTTTTTTTGTACAAAGGGGTTTCTACAGAGAATCTGCTGCTTCCTTTCAAATATTAACTTTCCTAATTTAGATTTTTTTTTTTTTTTTGGCCAGACAGAGTTTCTGGCAACTTGCAGTTGAAAACAGTTTTGCCGTATAAACTTTGGCCCAGTGCAGGGCTTGTCAAACAGGAGGTGAGTGCAGACCGTTCAGAACAAATGTTTTATCTGAGTTTGTTCCACGGTTAGACTGTGTGACTGGCTGGTCTGTCTGGGAAAACGTGAACATTACTCTCTCTGGCACAGTGACACACACTCACTGTCAACACATGCAGGTTGTGGGTACTTAAATTTGCGAATCTAAAAACGAAAAAAACGTCATAAAAGAAGGTTTGAGCTTGAAAGTGATTTCTTCCCCGTGCGGGATCACTTTACAACTAACCCCGACTTTGTTTTAATCGC
Source organism: Planiliza haematocheilus (assembly GCA_005024645.1). Lineage (NCBI taxonomy): Eukaryota > Metazoa > Chordata > Actinopteri > Mugiliformes > Mugilidae > Planiliza > Planiliza haematocheilus. The sequence goes on along the minus strand of SRSE01001415.1, from coordinate 7,572,623 downwards.
TGTAGAAATGACCTATTATGATATTAGTGGTGATGATAACAGGAAGAGGGAGGCTCCAGCAGCAGAACATCCAATAACAGACTGTGCAATTGTCTGAGGCTCTGTCCATGGTCCTGAACCACTCATCTACACCCATAGACCTAGAGCAAGTAGAACGGACTGACCGGACATGTTTATCAGCAGGCTGCGTTAAAAACGGGAGCAACCAGCAATCAAGAAACAGGATTAATTTTTTGCACCCAGAAAAATTTAGGTGGCCTTTTTTTGAATGCCTGTCACGACACAGATTAAGAAATATGTGTAATATGGAATTATCAGATAATGCTGCTGTATAGAAATGTGAGAAAATCCTTGCTGATGAATCGCTGTGTATGTAGCCTCCAGCGCAAAGATGTAAAGATTCACTTTATGAAGTTAAAAGTATGGCGTAAACAGATCAAGCTATCTGGTAGACAACTTCCCATTGCTTTCTGTCCTCTTCCCCGGGCTGAACACGCTGTCCTCCTTTTGTTTTCATCCTCTCTTGCCCTCTCCTGAGATGTCAAAGATGTAAGTGTGCCGGGAAGAACAGAGCACTCATCTTAAATGGCATCCACTCGCATAATGCATGAGGAGACGTCCTCGGTGTTGTGTTTAGGAGGGTGAGGTAGGACCCGAACGCGGAGGCAGGAAACAAAAGAACTTTAATGAAATAACCAAAACAGGAACAAAAAGCGCTGCGGGGTAGGCAGGGCATCCTGACAGAAAACAGGTGAAATCCAAATCCATACACAACCTGACAAAGGGAAGGCAGGTCTGTGTATACACAGATTGGCTGAAGAGTCAACAAGACACAGGTGAAACTAATGAGGGAGACAAGGAGAAAACATAGACAGGAAGAGAAGCGGGATGTGAAACAATACGGAAGAAGCCCACAAAACAAAAACGACAAAACCAATAACCAACAAGCGTGCAGAAAACTTTCTAAGCTCGCTACTATGACACTCAGTAAACACCGCAGCAGGAAATGTTTGAATCCAAGAAACATCCTGCTTTCGGAAAGTTCAGTGACATGCTGTAAATAAGTTGCCCCGCGAGCCAGGTTTTTGTGTGTGTGACTAATACAGATACGAGCAACCAGGGTACAGAGTGTGCTGCGTACAGCTAAAAAAAAAAAAAAAAAAGACAGCCTCAAACCGAATCTGTTAATTAGACAAATTTTTCACAGTTTTTACAGGGTGCCTGTAACTCGCTGCGGATGTGCGTATGTGTCTTACTCACCTCAAGCCACGGGCCATAAACCCGCTGTGAGCTTCTGACCTTCCACCCTAATAATATCCACCTCTCTCAAACTTAGTCCTAGCACACACACTCAAACGTCATCATCTAATAATAATAATAATAATAGTTGTTGGTCAGTCTGAAGAACAATTTGTATTTTAGTCAAGGGAGACCGATTAAATGCATTTTTTCCTGCCAGCAGTTAACGTAAAGGTCACCCCTTTACCGTAACCGAGCGGTCATTGTTGTAACCATGACAACAGAGGCGTCCTAAGGCTGGCAAACAAACAAACTAACACCGCAGACTTTACTGCCTCAAACCACATTGATCATAGGGTGTCCTATGTCCGCGACGGCACGAATCAACAATTTATTGTGATGTTTAATTTGGAAAACTGACCCCTCATCCTTTTATGGAGGTCGCCACTCATCGTGAGGCATAACCCGATGGCGTCTGGACTCTGTGGCGGTGCATAATGGAAAGCTAGCCTAACTGGAGATGCGGACACACACAAACACTCCTCTCTTTCCAAGCGTGTGGGAGAATCCACAGGGGCCAACACTTCAAGGTTAAAATTGGAAATGCCCTGTAAGTAAGCATTTGTTTTATTTGTTCTGGATTAGAAACATGTACAAACAGTTCATTACACACTAATTCATTTGTAATTATGTTTCCAATTTCCACAAATGAATCCCTTTAAATCTTACATATTGACTTTAGACCCCAATATTTTAAAACAGGTCGGTAGGAAAGATTAAAAAGTTAGGAAGCTATCCGCTATTGCTAATGCTGTTGCTATTGCTATTGCTAATGCTGTTGCTATTGCTATTGCTAATGCTGTTGCTATTGCTAATGGTAAAACTGTGATAAACTCTAGCATTTAGCATTAGTGCTATTTTGCCTTTGGACCTCAATAATCATGCATGGTCACTGGCTGGTAACGTCAAGCCTCGTTTTGTTTATTTTTCCTCAAAATTAAAGACTGTTGGGACAGTAAACATCATCACTGTAAACGTCCTGGGTGCTAGCAAGCATACAGCAGATGCTATGGGATCAGCGGCTTGAACCATCTGCACAGAAGGTGCACCGTAGTGCAGCGTGCCAATGAAACTAAGTCCCGTGGACTTAGGAAGTCCCTGAGCCACAGTCCCCAGCTTTTTTTGAGGTCCTTTAAGTCCAAGATAAAATCACTGTGGTTGCCCATGTTTAATGAATGAAACAGTCCCGTGTATCGAGGGTTCAGCGTGAGTAAAACTCAAAGTACTTCATAGCTCGTGTTGACAGGCCGATTAAAAATGGAGTTCCTGCATAGACAATGTTGTTGTTTGCCAATGTGTGAGCTAATTTTGATTTGTCATTCAGACCATAAATCAACAAAAAAATCTATGATAAAACTTATCTTTAGTCCGTATCACTGTTCTTCTTGTCCGTCACCGTGACAGATAATCCTTTACAGTAGACTCTGTATCTCTAGTGATAACCATAATGCACTATAGTTACAGCAGACAGGAAGCAGGGGTGTTTTCTTTTTTTTTCTTTTGTCGACATCTTTGCTTTTCTTTTCTCTAAATTACCCGAAAACGCCACAGTCGCACACGAGCACATTGCTGCACAGAGACGAAACACATGGAGGAGACGCTCTGACCAAAAGCTCAGTCTGAGTTCGACCTCGCTCAGCCCACATTGACCTCCGCTCGGATGGAGGCACACGTTGTACGAGCGGTCACATGATTTTAACTGGAACGGCCGTGCACTTCCTCTAAAACTGAACCATTTAAAGCGCTCGCTGGATTCAGCTGATTTTCACAAGGCTTCGGGAACAATGTAACGGGGTATGCGAGTGTTCAGCATTGACCCTTCCAATATCATAAGCGCCAACCTGCTGTGGCCGGTCACTGATTAACCACAGTCGTGATAAGATCTGTTGGCTGAGCTGATAAGTCCTCTCGTGTCAAGCACAAGAGGAGATCATTGACACTCACTCAGCATTATGAAACCCCAAGGCTTCGGCAGCAACCTGTCTTTTCGTGGAAGTGGACGGCTGATTGATTCATTCTGCTGTCTCGATGCGAGATGTTCTGCGTGATCGTTGCTCGCCTGTTCTAACCTCATAACCTTGCTATCAAAATGGTTCCTCGTATCATGTGGAAACTCTGCAAACTCCGTACATGTCGTATTTGTTCTATGTAATCTATATAAAATGTATCCCCTGTGGCTGTCCTGGCCTCCGCCATATATCCATGTGGTTTCTAAATTGTTGTATAATGGCTTTAAATCTCCAAACATCCCCACCATGCCACTTGGATTTATGCGTAGGACCGTCGCGTTTCGATTTCCAAATAATGAGAGGGCTTTAGAATGATTAAAAGATTAGATTCCCATTTTTTTTGACACAGTCCCCAAAGGTCTACTGTGCAGAATTTAATCCAAAGTTCAGTCTTAAACTAATTTGAGGTCCCAACCGTCAAACTGTCACCTTCCAAAGCCTTTTCAGCGCAACATTATCCCACGCCCGCAGTTAGCGAGGAAACGCTGTCAGTGGAAAAAGATATTACACACTAATGAGACCGAATTCAGGAAAGCATTTAAGCCCTGCATTAAAAAAATACCGACCCCCTCATTCATTTGAATGGAGCCACTCTGGGTCAGTTCAATTAGGGTTCAGTTAAGGGGCTCTGGCCAAATACTGCAGGGTCATTGGGCGAAAAAAAAAAAAATTGAGTCGGGCTCTACTGTTGCTCAACATAACGAGATGCCATGTGACAAGGCGCTGCATTAGTCACTCACTCACATACACACATGCGAGCACACGTTCCATCGGATCACATTGTGATGTGAATATGGTACTTTTTGTGTTGCCGTGATACTTGGCCCGTGTCAACTCTGATAACTGTTCATGGCCGCTGAACTCTTTGTGTGAGCGATGCTAAGCACTTTCCAGTCTTTTGCCACCGAATAATCCTTTAAACGTGTGATCTGCGCATCCCGCTGGATTTCCCGGGTCATACTTCACGTAGCAGCACCTGCATGGTTTTAGTCTGAATGGCTGCTAACCAAACTTTACTCCACTTGATTTTAATAGCTCGTGTTAACACATTTTTTCCCCACTTGAGAAAATGCGACCTTTAACTATTCTCACGGATGTGTGAGCAATGTTATCTCTACATAAATCTACTTTTCTGGAGGCAACCACAAGACATAATTAAATAAACCCACACCTATCTGAAACGCATTCAGAATGAAAAAAATCGGAAGTATGTCCAACTAGTTTCGACTTGATAATCGTTGCGCCATTTCACCTTCATCTCCTTTTTTTTTTTTTTTTTTTTTCCCGCTCTGTCGATCATAGAGCAGAGATTAACAGGATGTGTACCCAAACGTCTGAGGCCAACAGCACAAGTCTGGCTGTCATTCCTGGGAAATGGACGTGTGGCTGGACATTCGGACACAGGAAGTTCGGGGACAGACCAGAAAAAAGAGGAGCCAAACTCCACCCTGAACTGACAACGTGGTTTTGACCTCCAGGAAATGATTCTGCTAATACGCTTTCCAGCTGCTCACATTTCACTGCTCAGCTTCCCCCTCCCAGGGCCACGGACTTTGATCTTTAATTGGATGTACGAAAGCCTTCATTCATAAATTCAGGTTCATTGAAAGAAAAGAAATCTAAGGAAGTAAGCGCCATCTTATCAATGATTTTAACACTAATTTATCAAAAGACAGTAACATTATAACAATAGAAAATAAATGTAGAATAAAATAAAACTAAAATGTTTCAAAAATAAAGCGTGAAGTTGTTCATTTAGACTATCGTTTGTAAGAACACTTCCATTTTCAGCCAGTCTATTGACACAACTGTTACAAAACAACCAATTAATAGAGAAGAATTTGAAATTTAAAAAAAGCAAATGGGTAAAAAAAAGCATCGGCGACTGTAATTCACCTTGTCAATGCGAAGTTCCTGTACGTTACTACATCTGACAAACGCAGTGGTTTAAAAAACTATGTGAAGCGAACTCAGAAATGTCCATCAAGCTTGAATGTTTTACGATTAAACGTACGATTAAACCAGAGTTATACCGGAGCTATTCCTTTATTCCCAACCCTTCCTTCCTGTCTGACTTTTTATTCTCTAACACACTTTCACACACCCACGCACGCAAAGTCACATACGTGCATACCTGCACAAACTGCACCCGAAACACCTGCACATAGGCACATGACATGCGTGCACACGCCAAACACTCATGAGCACACATTTCCACAGCAAACAGTGACTTTCATGGGAATTATACTTCCAGGCAGGGAGCAAAAAACTTTGCTTAGCACAGGTTGCCCTTGAGAAGATAACCTTTTGTTTGATTTGCTAGTTTTTTTGGACTTTAGGTTCAGAGACAGAAATAAATGTCAATGTAACGATACTGTAGCGTTAAATTAGTGACATCGAATTAAGATGCTCTTCGGATAGTTAAATGAATTTGTGAGTCTCTTCACAGCACATGATGGTGTGGTTATTTGGACAGGATGCATTTTGAATCATATCGCCCTGACTTTGTTAGGAGAGGGCCTAAGCTGTCAGCTGGAGGAGCAGAGGAAAAGAGGGTCACCTGTGTTTTTTGTGGTATTCTAAGCCCATCGATGCCCTCATTCTTTTGCCATGTGTACTACAACAATATTTAAGGATGAAGTCATCCTTTCCTCCATTAATACCCAGGCATATTTGTTCAGTGAAAGTATCATGATATCATGATGTCAGCTAGGATATGACCTCAAACAGCTCAGATGACATAATTGCTATCACCTGCATGATGCCCAGACATTCCTGAGGCTGGTCGCCGTCGAGTCAATGATAATCATCATCATCTAACCAAAAAAAACACCCGTACTGTAAGCAAACCAGGGTGGATTTCATCATACTATGAAACGTGACAAAATTTCCTACCACGAAAGCTGATGTTTCAACAGTCTTGCCAAAGGATTTCCATGCAGACTCTGTCTTCTTTGGATGCCTCTGGGGATTTTGTCTGGGTCATGGTGACCTGAAGTCTCGTGGGAGTTGTAACAAGCAGCAGCAGTAGAAAGGAGTCGTCTGTTTACTTATAAAGGCAACAAACGTCCAGTTTTAACTGCTGTGAAACTATTTTCCGTGTCACTGGGTAACATTAGAAATTCATTAATGGCATTCCAGTTGATGTGTTTTGGAGAAGTGCCTCCTTGATTTCAATGGCCATAGCGGTATGCTGCCATCTGCAGTTGTCTACATGAGACAGAGCTATGTCTTGCGCTCTCTCCTGCTGTGTGTGTTCAGCTATAGATGTGCGCATGCAGGTGTGCGACATCATCCTCCTACATTTATGTTCAAACGCCGCTACCCTCTCTTGGAATCAAAGTGTCCTACGTGTGTCACTGGTCAGATCTGTGCCGTCCGGGCCCACAGTTCGCATTTCGAAAAAGCCGTGACATTTAAAAGAAACTGCACTCTTCCTACTTCGTGTCTGGTGAATGTCAAATACATGCTTCATCTTGTCATGACCAAATGTTCTGCAGAAGCAAGTATTTGGTCATCTGTTTTTCACTGCAGCTCCCACACACAATAAATCTCCTCTAGAAATTAGTAAAATAACACGCTATCTTTCGATTTTCAACACCATCGTGCTTGAGTTGGCCTAAGCCGTGTTGTGCGTGTAAATACAAAGTGGACGTCAGAACAGTGTTGCAATCTGAGTTGCATTTGGTCCATGGAGGACACAGAAAAAAATGGAAAACTTAATATTTGGAAACAGACCATGTAGGCCAGACTGATTTATGACATTTTGATAATGTCTGTAATTTACGGAAACTCCACGTCTAATAGCTATTACACTGAAAGCTTCACTCTGACTAAGTATTTCTTTCTATTTGTGTCTGAGCAGGGAAAACTCATGCTGTGAACTTTCACCTAAAGAGAGGTAGCAGTAATCATGTCTGCAGTATTGACTGCTATTCTGTTATTTCCTCCACGTGACCTTTAACTCAACGACATGATGTAGTTTTAAAAGCAGAGAAATGTCAAACGTTCAGGGGGTTTTGCGGACCGTGCGCCTAGTGAAAAGACATCGTTGAGAAGTTTCCTATCACTAGTGAGCGGTCGCTGGTGAATAGTGAATGGTGAGTGGGGAGCCGTTGTCCGGCCCCGGCTGCCCCCGGGCCACATGAAGCATCTACAAGTTTGGAATGCCCCTCAAATAGGTCAATACGATGATTCACAGTGTACGCTGCCTTTCCGATGAATAGATGAGATGAATTGGGTCCTCAGAAGAACTGTTTTTTCAAAATCTTTTTGAGGGCAAATTTATTTCTTCTTCTTGGATGCAGACTAGAGAGCACCCACAAGGAAAAACATGCTACGCCGACGAGCCCTGGAACAATGGGTGCAAACACACCCAGGAGTGGTCACGCTCATAATGGCTCCAACAAAAGGTCAAGTGTAGGTTATATGTAGCTGGCTAACTTCACTGTTAATATCGCCACAGTTAGTATGCCCTTATACAGTATGTTTGTTGTATGTATTTATCAGGTCGAAGGAGAGGGCCGTGACAAGCAAAAAGGGGAACTACTGTTTTTACAACCTAGACCTATTTCTGGCACAACATACGGTCGTTTACTCACCCATATAACTTTTGTGTAATTTGTAGTCAGTTGGGAGATAATTAGATCAACGTATATCCATATAGTGGGAGTGACTGGGGCACCGAAACACGGCCTCTAAATAACGCATTGTCTGCCGTGAAACTCATTTCACCAATATTTTGTTATCGTACACTAGTGCTATTTTCCGCTGAGTCTGGCGTTACTTGTTATCATCATCCGGGCTCTGCACATTGACCTACAAACCCTGGATGATGTCTTCTAAACTGGATGATGTCATCTCTGAGCGTCGCACGCACCTGCAATGGTCAGCCTGTTTACCTGTAATGTGATAACAGGTAACTCCGGACTCAACGGGGAATAGCAAAAGCATATCATAACAAAATATTGGTGAAATGAACGAGTTTCATGGCAGATAACGCGTTATTTAGAGGCTGTGTTTCAGTGCCCCAGTCACTCTCACTATATGGATATAAGTTGATCTGATTATAACCTAACGACTGCAAATTATACAAAAGTTATTTGGGTGAGTAAACAATCGTATTTTATGCCAGAAATAAGGTCCAGGTTGTAAAAAAAACAGTAGTTCCCCTTTAAGTCTCTCATGAAATGAATTCTACTTCACATTTTGTGCATATATTGATATTTTACAGACAGATCAGTCAAGATATGCCCTGAAGACAATAGGTCATTGTATGCATTAGACTGGCTTAAACATCTCTTGTAGTTAAAGACAACATATTTTTTATGGATTGCAGTCTGAATGCATACTGCAGCAAATTAAATGGGTCATAGTAGTTTTTCAAGCTCTAATGGAAACAGCTAAATGAGAAGTTAAGTTTTCCCTCACTTTCTTTTACTACCTAGAAGTTGGAATATATCGTTTCCTTTTGACTGAAACCTGTCTGAGCACCTTAGCAGGTAACTGAAATGTCGCTTATAAAGTCAGCTAACATGAACTTAAGAGGAAAGGGTCACAGGATGAGCACAGTCATTCAGACGTCCCACTTCCTAGCAATGTTTTTGAGCTCCTCATTAGCTCTCCTGAGGTGTTCCCAGGCCAGATGATATACAGTGAATTTTGGGACAATCGTGGGGTCTCTCCTGGCCATGGCCTGTGATCCCCAAAGGAGAGGTGCCTGGGAGGCATCTTCACCAGATTCCTGTAGCACCTCACCTGTTCTCGTTTGATGCAAAGGAGCAACAGCAGCTCTACTCTGAGCTTCACAGCCTATCTCTACGGCAGAGATCAAGATCTCTAAAGAAAAGAAAACTCAATCAGACTGATAACGGCTCATTTCTTGCTCCAGTTTGCATCTCAAGCTACTCGGTTGAAGCAGCAACTTGCAGAGAAGCAATCCACCGTTTTCCGGCAAAAGCCCGGTGGCCTTGAACTTGCTGACTCTCAACCCAGCTGCTTCGCACTCAACCGCAAACTAAGCCAACAGGACCACATCAGTTGCAAAAAGTGGAGAGAGGTGATTAAGAGGTTCCCAGACAGGTTACCCTTATTACCACAGCTGACTCAGATAGAAACAAATATGTAAAATAAGACGGTACATACAAGAAGCAACTTACGTTTGAGTAATTTGATTTTTTTTTTGTGATTAAATCAAACAGTGATCACCGAAACCTTTCCTTCCAAGAATCATGTAACATGCACACACACTATGAACCCCAAATTATAGGTTTAATCTTGTTTTCCCCGAATGTTTTGTCCTGCAAAGAAGCTAATAATTTTACAGTAGTATATTACACTAGCTCAGTCCACACAAGCTTCAGGACTAGACATGTCTAAGACAGTGCCATTTGATCCATGTAATGGGATGACGGTGAACTGGATGGAGAGAAAGAGCACTCAGATGTTTTTATGAGGCTTGCAGCATTAGCATACTAAAGACCATTTGCAGATGGAAAACTAAGTTCAGCTGTGCACAAGTATTTCCTGAATGTCTCTATGAATAAAATCGTCCACCATATTACCATTGCAGCCGACTCGCAAGCAGCAGAATTCTGGCCACATAAAGCTACCATTATAGCGCCGAGGATCTCTCTCATCCTCGTTTGATGGAGAAAAATAACATGAACCGTGGCCACAATGCCGCAGCCGACTGGCTACTGTAGGCTGCACATGTCAGTCTTCATTTTACAGTAGCGCGACGAGAACACATTCAAGCCCTCTTGATCACACGGTTTGGCGGCGATCATTAAAGCCACAGCTCATACACTGAAAATTACCTGGCCTGTAAAAAGGAATGACGCAAACATTCCTCACAATTTCCTCCTCGCTTGCACAAGAAACATAATCGAAAAAGGGCTAAAACTCACTTATTTTTTTTTTCTTTTTCCCAGAAGCCACACTCTGAATAAGTACTTAAAGTCAAGTGTTGGACGGTGGCAACAAGTGGTGACCTAACATAATGACATCATCTTATTTTGACAGTTGCCCCATTTAATGTGGAAACGATTAAAGAGGAAGACAAAGAGGGATTTCACCCATTACCCATTAAAGTTAACCACCAAATTACATGGGATTTTATAGGCCATAAATAAGAAAATGCTGCTGGATTTTGCCCTCCTCCAGCCACTGTTGAACCTCCCCTGTGAGTGTATGTGTGTGCTGCCAAGCTCAGGGGGAGAGACTTTGCCACGGGACTCACCCGACTCGCTGCTGTAGACGCAGTACACAGTTAGCAGAGGTCTGAACAGCCGACAGGGGATACAGCACTCACACAGACACAAACACATGCCCTCATTCACTTTCAACATATTGTGCTAAATTCAAGCCTATCAAATTACGGTCGCTTCTTAGCCAGCCACCCCTGGCAGGGATTGTGTTAACAATGCTGCCTGTTGAATGCTGTAATTCCTGGAAAGTGATGGGCAAGCTTTTTAACAGTTTATTATCTCACGCAGCTCCCTCTCATCCATCCATGCAGCCATCACAGCAAAGGATCTCTCAGCACTTTCACCATTGCGCCACTCTCTCTGTAGGCCATTTGGTTGCGATTTAACTACCAAAGACGTTTACAGCAAATAGTTCCTTCCTCCCCCTTTTTTTTTTTCCTTCCTTCATCTTCTCTTCCCTTCCCATTCAGATCTGTATTATGGTATTTCATTGTGTTTTGTTTGTTTCACCGTGACTCCTTTCATCTCCCAGTCTGTCTGGCCTCATATCATTTTTAAAGTGGACCCAAATGCTTTCCCTGGCAGTTCCTAGCAGGCGCTTCCAGTAAGTCTGAGACATAAATCGAATATTTGAAAAAAAGACAAATAAATACAAGTGTAAATATCCTCTTGGAAATGGCCTTAGCAACTTCTGTGTATAATTAGGCTGTCGTGTGTGAGTGCGCGCATATGTGTCTGTTTGTGTGTATGCCTGTTAGTCTGCGAGTGGGGGTGGGTGAGGGGAGGTGATATGCAAGATGTTAGCAATTGTGTTTGTGTGTCTGCTTCAGTGTGCGAGTGACTAAATGCCCCTTTTTTAACCAATGTGTGAAATGTTCTTAGCGGGGCTGGAAATGACTTAGAGCCTCCAGGGTAACGGTAAAAGGGTCTTTTCCGCGTTGGCAGACATCACAGTGACCACCTCCTGACCACCCAACGCCCCCACACTTCCAGCACGAGCAACATTTGAGCAACGAATAACTATGGGTTGGCATTTACCTTATGGTTTTAGTGTCCAGCTGATTCACTGCTGTCTGGCTGTGATTCCAAATTATCTTCCAGGAACACAAGCAAACAAGGGATAGAAAAAGAGGGAAAGGAATGACATAGTTGGCATTGGGAGGATGAGTCAGAGAAACCAATACATGTCTGGCATCTGCGAATGTCATAATCATGATGCGATGATGGGGCAACCCTCCTGTTTTTCCTTCTGCTGTTTGTTTGCGCATATGTACTAGTGTGTGTGTGTGTGTTTGATCATACACCAAAGTGTGTTTTATGATGGCGTCGCCAGTGAGTTGGCGTATTTGCTGTGTTTATGTGTGGGTATTGTGTCTGGACTGAGTGGTCATTGTATTCCAGACATGTGGTACATTCAGTACTGAGTGATTCACTCCTACCGGCATCTGTTGTCTACCTCTGCAGTCTCTAAGAGGTCTGATTAACACCACACAACTGACCCACCCGGAACTGACCGGACCTGACCGGATCTGACCACACCTCCAGAAATACCCCATAGACAACAGGATGCAACCAAGACAGAGGAAGCAATCATCACTTCTGCAAACAACACACATCCCATCACAAAAAATAAAAAGTGATCTTTTTTGGGGCGAGGGGTCGGAGGTATCTATGCCACATCTCCTGGTTGTCATTGTACGAAACAGCTCATCTCAACATTGTAAACTAATCTTTACTGGGAGCTAATTTTCCCAGTAAAATCCTTTTATTTTTATGTCATTCATGGCCATTGGTTGCAGATTTCATGAACAAGATTCCTCTATTATTATAAATTTAACCAAACAAGCAATAAATTATCTTCTTCGTCATTTAAGACATGCAATGACCTTAGCTTTAAACAAAGTGTCCATCTGATCATCTGGGGTTTAGCTTTTTGGAGAAAATCTAAATTCAGTACGACAGACAGCGGCACTTCACGCAGCAGTTGGCCAGGAAGTGGTTATGACCGCAAGGTTCTTCCACTTGTTATTCTTGTAAAAACTTCTTTCCTTATGTGTTTGCGTCATAGACTATAAATAAAAACGGACAGCAGTACTGCTCCTCCAAAGTGAAGCCAACTAGAGCGTGACACGGGTATCAATTGTTGCTCCTATCCCATCCCAAGCCCACGAAAATACTGCCGTCATATCCCAAACACTGACTGCCCCCCCCCCCCCCAAAAAAAAACAAAAAACCCTGTCCCGCAAAATCCAAAGAGAAAGTTTCCCAAATCCCATCCCACGCCCTACATTGTTGTCTAAAATTATCAGACTCATTAATTGCGGTCAAATCACAGAGATTGCCTTTTAGGCTACACTTAAGCTAAACATGTGTCGTTTTTTAATTTAATCTCCGGCTCCGTCCTGCTACAGCTGTTCCTGTTGATTATTTGCTCTATTCCGTCCCTATCACATCAATGAAAATAACTCCCGTGCCCATCCCGAAAAATTGTCGCCCTCTAAAGCCAACGCAAGTAGAGCTCCCCCTAGAGGCTGGCTGGAGTATAGGTGATAAGCTCCACCTCCTCCATGTTAGTGGATGGGACTTGGGACAAACTAAATAACTTACATATGCGACAAAACGTTTATTTTCAGTGAAGGTTTCCGTCATTTTAGGTAGTTAAAATAATACCGATGCGTACTCAAAGTGGACACGCATTGTGCATATTTATATACAGTCTATGCATCTTAATTGAGGACTCCACTAGAGGGCACACCAGAGAAGTAAGACCATGTAGAAATTCTCTGTTGTTATTTATCATTTGATGGATCGGTGAGTTACAAAATTCCCTGAACTACTCAGGCTGTGAATGAACAATGGTCAAAATAACAAAATTCATCTTCAGCTCAGTATTTCCCAACAACTTCCGCCCTATGTAACACCCAGGCTTCCACATCGACTTTTGAAATTTTAATCACGCACAGTGGCGAGAAAACTTTCCAAACTTTCTGCTATATTGCTCCTCCACAGCACCTCCCATCAACGCCCATATCACATCTTGCCGATTTTGTGGATGCAAGCTGCACGAGGCAGCAGTCATGCAAACCTGTAATTAAAAGCAAGCGAGCAAGCAAGCAAAACAGCTAATGTCAAGTGTATGGAACCCTTCTTTTGTGCTAAATACTCAAACAGTTTCACAAACATTACCTTTAAGTGCACCGGCTAAAGAGACAACCAGACTATTGTTAGCTTAAACGATATACTCTATAAAAAACAACAACACACTTTTTGTGTTTTATCAGAACAAAACAGGCGCTGTGGTTTTCACAAACACAAATTCAACACTTCCTTCATCTGTTTCACATTAAAACCCTTCCAGTGGTTTGGACACATAATCCCTTCCCTTCCCCGGAGTGCTTTTATTGTGAAATATCTTTGGCTTAACATTTATAGCTTAACAAGAATGACAGGATGGCAAAATAGTGTGAAGGAGGCATGACGAATGAAAGAGAATCTTCTGTCAAAAGATAAGCTCATAATTGTGTGGCAGCACTGAAATTACACTTTGTTTTAAAAGGATAGTTCAAGACGCTGCAGCGCTTGTTTTTGTTTCCTCCATGTCCTCCTTTGGCTTTTTTGTAAATGGTGTTCATTTGTTGAAACAGGCGGGCGATCGCTGATGATACTCCCAAAAAGGAACAAATAACATTCGTTCTGCGTGTTTATGCTTTTCACAACTTCTTCACATAGTAAAGTAAGTGATCAGCGTTGCCATGTAGACTGATTGGACAACACAAATAACAGTAGGATGTGCACGCCTCATTTCCACCAGAAGCTGTTTAGTACAAAGAACCGTGTCCGCAATTTAAAACAACAGCCTTGCTCCCTACCATGTTTGCATGTTTAGGGAAATACCAAAATTTCATAGCACCACTTGCGCCAATCTTTCTGCTGCCATTAAAATGGAACCCACAAACAGTGACCCAGAGTCTGTTGTGGTTTATTCTGCTTACAAATCTGCTTTATCATGTTGTTTTGGTCTTAATCAAAATGTGATCTGTAGATGTCAACCTTCTCGTGGATATTTTGAGGAACAGTTGAGGGATTACTTGAAATAAATGAAACATTTTTGTTAACCACTCAAAGAAACTGACTTCTTGGAAACCAACCTACGTGAGATGAAGTGAAAGAAATACAAAACAGGACACAGGATGGTTGCTGCATCGTTCCGGTCTCTATTTTTGCACATGTTCACACTTTCAGGAGGGCTCACATTTTGCAGTATTTAGCCATTATCAGGCTGATGATACCACCTCTCCCTATGATGCTCCAGGTTATCAATACATCAGCATAACCGCTCGCAGAGATGCTGCCTCGGTCAGCTGCTTCCATGAGATCTGGGGGAGATCAGTCACAAGCCCACGCAGATGCGAGTCCTTGAGGAGGCCATGAAAAAAAAAAAAAGAAGGCTGCAGTATTTATCCCACTTGTGGCTGTTTTCAGGACTGGGAACAATGCTGCCTTTATGGTGTGGTTTTATCTCTCTCCGGCCACAGCCGAGAATGGTTGCTGTCTTGTGATGGCCACTGCATAAATCAGTTTTGGTGCTCGCGCTTGGCAATGTAGTCAGGCGAAAGTTAGATAAGGGGAGGACATGGAAGGAGAGGGGACAGAGGGGCTGTTGGAGGTCATGAAGACAGATAGATTGAAAAAGCGATAGAGGGAGAAAGATGAGGACTGACAAGCAAAGAGGGGGAGCTACAGGAAAGAGGAGGAGACCCGGCCATTAAACACCCAGTACAGTGTGTGCTTGTAAGAACAACTCATCCCCCCCAAACACCTAAGCTCCCTTTGAATAACTTACCATAAATAGAGGCTTTTAATGGACTTATTCATCAAAGTGGAGTTTCATTCTTCCTAGCCGTGAATGAAGGAGATGTTCCTATTCGAATGACAATTCCTCAGCTTGGTCTTTAAGGATTAGGTGGAGGGTGTACAGTGGAGTCAGCCAGGGTGGGTGCTGCACAGATAAGTGCTCGCAGGAATCAGCAGAGGGGCAGATGAAAACAACATGTTAGCCTGCCCATGTATTCCTAGCTTCCCCAAGTCAAAGCTGGATAAAACTGTCTGAATATGTGAACAGAGATATTTAACTTGGCTAAGGAGATTACTTTTCGAAACGCCGATAAGTGGCTCAGTCAACATTTAGACATTTTTTCTCCCTCTCAGACAAACTGTACTGACTCAGATAATAGCTGCTGATTAACATCCAAGAGCTGAACAAAGCGCATTTATCAGATTCATTCACAGAAATGCAACAGGGGCGCACGCTTGTTTCTCGTGTGTGTGCGCGTGTGCATGTGTGTACGCACACACATGCACATGGGGGGAGGGGGGGTTGATGCATCAGTAACCCTTCATTAAGGCTAGAAAACACAAGCAAAGTGAGGAGACAGGCCATGCTTTGTTGAGCTGCCGAGCGAGTTAAGTAATGCTGCTGAGCGTGTGTGCTCAGTGGATCAGTCTTAACTGTCTTTGGCGTTGATGAGATTTATCATAAAGGCGTAATGTCATAACCATATCATCAACACAATGGCTCCTTGCGATTAAAGGAGATTTGGTGATCTTTGAAGTCTCAGATGAGGCGCTGAAACATTATCCTGACACACTGATTCATGAGCAATGGAAAAAAAACAACACAAACAAAAAAAAAGAAACAGTGTTAAGACTGAAAGGTATGAATGGTGAATGGGGAGGTCCCTGATGTTGATGTGGATGCCCACAGAAACCCATAAGGTGCATTCCCATTCACCTTATCCACGTGCATTCATGCGCCTGCTCAAGGTTATGTCAGAACAATGTGAGGTACACACAGCTGTACTGGCAGCAGCGTTATCGCAACCTGCTTTGCAGCACCACGAGGAAACAACAGCGCCTTTGTGAACATGTGTGTTTATGCGAGCGGGAGAGACAAGGGGAGAGCTTTTTGGCAGACCTTATTACCATACAGCCCCTTCTCTAATCCTGCCCTTCCTCTCTCCACCTATAATATGGCTGCATATCCGTTCGCCTGGCTTCAGACTGAGAGGAATCTGCAGCAGAGGAGAGGGCGATCAGAGGGCGAGTAATTGAAAACACACAAAGAGCACTGACTCAGAGAGCCCAAGCTACCAAGGGAAGGTGCAATGTGCGTGCATGAGTGTGTGTGTGTGTGTGTGTGCCCATGTGTTTGTGAATGTTTGGAGTGAGAAAGCCCTGATGAACAAAGGTTTGAATTGCGAAAGAGACAAACTCACTCTGCGTGACATCTGACTAAATACTTTCATTGTTTCTCCTGCCGAAAACAAGTATCAAGTATCGCAGCCGGGAGTGCAGAGACACTATTCCGAGACCCGGCTCGTTAATTCAGCGTGTTCGACGTGTTCTCACTCATTGCAGAAGGATACACAGCAACGGGTCGGTTCGCAGTTGTAAATCTTCGCATTTGCTGGTGAACAAACTGCCACTATGGTTGAGGTAATTCTAGCAGCTGCTCACCAGTTTTTACTCATTTTCTTGCCACGAGTGGAATCTCACTTGTGGTCGGCGCTGGTTTTGAGAGTTGATGCTGTGAGAAAATTCCCTAATTTTCTGAAAGTAAAATTCAAGGGAAAACAGGAAATAATTATCAAATTTGGTCGTGTGTGCGTGTGTGTCTGCAAACACATACTTTGTAACCCCGCGCGTCATCGATTCACCAATTTTTTTTTTCCTCTAAAAGAAAAAAAAAAAGGGTAAAACAACATAAGCCTGTGCACCACTTGGAAGCATCCTGAGGCCTCTTGGAAATATTTAGGTCTCAGATAAAATGTGAGTGATACCGGGGAGAACTTGAGGTTTTTTTTCCCCCAACGAGGTCTTAAAAATGCTCATCCCGGTATTCAAGCCACGGGGATGAAAAGCCAATCGGACCAGGGGGCTAATTTACATCAAAAAATCTGTGGCTATATGGTTGAATTCTATACTCCACCGTATCACGTTTCAAATGCCTCCAGTGCTTGAGTGCAATTCAGCGTTTGGATTGTTTGATTGTTTGGGGCTGTCTGGGCTTTCAGTCATATGGCAGTGCTCCTCGGGACACAGGCCAAACTCATAGCATATGTTGGAAGGGTATGACAGGAGTTCAGCGAGAATGTGTTTTTGAAGTGCACACACACAGACACCCACACACTGAGAAACGGCCTTTGTTTGAACGATATGTTTTTGGCAGGCATTCACACACATTCATGAATAATGAATAATGAGTGTGTGTGTTCGTGTGTGTGTGTTTGCACAATGACACACACACACACACACACACACTTTCACACTCTTTCACTTTCTTTGTGAGCTTTACACGTAGCCGGTCGCACACGGCACTCGACAAATAAACAGACGCGAGGGCAATTTGTCTCGATTTTCTGATCTTTGAACGGAAAGGTCAAAGATTTCTGATAGGTTGATCAGGACGCTGATATTGTCTGTCTGCATCATTTGTGCAAATGGGGCTTTGGATGTGTGCGTCTGTCTGCGCCGTGGTTTCCATCACATGCCGTCGCAGGCTTCTGCCTAAGACACAGCCATGTAAGGTAATTCACCCATCCTGGACACGTGTTTTTGTGAACATTAATATCTCAAACATCTGTGCGTGTCTGTGATTGTGACTTGGCAATCCCTCTAAAGTTTGCCGTGGACCCTGCGACGTGATCAAAAACATATTTGTGCCAACCTTATCTTAAGAGTCGCTTTTATCCGCCATGCCGACTGCTGCTCTGGTATTTTTCTGTTTCTCATTCTTTCTTCCCCTCCCTCCTTCCTCCTCCTTTCCCTCCATCACCAGTCTCAAGGATTTCCTCTATTATTCACTTGTTTTTCTCCCCTTTTCCCTGCTTTCACTCTCACTCTCTCCCTCTCCTTTTCTTCTTCTTGTAGCCTGTTTTGATTCAGGATGTGCCAGTTTGGGTGGTGAGGATGGAGCTCCCCAGACCCTGGAGGGGTATTGGAGCCCTAGGAACACTGGTCTCTGCCTCTCCATGCGTCAGCATTGTGAGCATGGGCTAATCGTTAGAGCGAGGCCTCAAAGAGAGAGGACAAAAGGTCACGGTGGGTCACTTTGGCGTCGTAACATGAAAGGAGTTCCCAGTTTCAATGAGGATTAACCAAAAATTCCATTGACTGCAACACTATGGGAGCTCAAAGCATCTTATACATGTGAATTCCCCCACACATATAAAAAGTGCCTCCTCTCCTCTCCTCTCCTCTCCTCTCCTCTCCTCTCCTCTCCTCTCCTCTCCTCTCCTCTCCTCGCACTGGCACACATGCAATCACAACACACACACACACACATACAATCACGCAGACAAACCCACAATGCACACATCATTCAGCGGGGAGTTAAATGAGTTCAGTGTCGGCAGCACTAATGGTCAAATCCTGCCCCTTGACCCCTCTGGTGCCTTTCATTGAGTCTGTGCGAGTGTGCAAGTGAGCGCTTGTGTGTGCGCGCGTGTGTGCGTTTGTTTGTGAGCGCGTGTGAGGGATTTAAAGTGTCTGTGTGGCCAAAGACAGATTAAGGTCTCTACAGCAGAGCCTGTTTAGAGGTTAATGTGTCAGGTAATGAACTGAATGTACACAGCTCCGCGGCGCTGCGAGGTGAGATCCGGTGTCTCGCACCTCCGATACCAGCTTCGAGCCCACGCGCTTGTTTTTTTTTGTTTTTTTGTTTTTTTTATGCATACGCAAAAGCCGCGCAACGGAGAAATGTATTCAGCCGTGGTCGTGCCCTCTGTGTAAATATAGGGGCTCACATTCAGCGCCTCTGTGACCTTAAGCCAATGACATGTGCGCTCAGTCCCTGTCGCCTCTCTTCCAATGCGCTGCGCGGAGGCCAGCAGCGAGGTACTGCTTGGCTGGCTTGGCACACACTTCATATCATGGGCAGTGCTTAATAGCCACATTCCTGACTGGTAATAAAGCTTTATGCGCCCATACGTCCAGGAGGTCATCGTGACAAAGGAAGGACCCTTGTTATCTCCCGCGTCAGAATGCCCCAACATGAATTTCAAACACGTTCCTCTGACTCGTTGAGTCAGTCATGCAGAGCCAATTCCTAGTGCTCCCTCCGTCGTTTCCGACGTGTTTTTTTTAAATAAAGAAATTCTAGCACCTGGCAGAGGGCTGACCACTTATCCTCTAATCCTGTATCCTTTAATCAAAGACAACAGAGCTGAACAGTCTTCTTTTCTTTTGCTTTGGTTTGATGATGACTATTAAGTACAGTCAGATCAGGGGGTGGTTGTTTTTTTTTTGTTTTTGTAGATACCACATATAAATTCTTGAACCTTTGTAGTATCCCACATGCAAGATTATGTGTAATGAGTGTTATTTCAACTTTAAAAATGTTATTCACTACAAATCTGAGTCATAATGTCTCCTTTATCTGATAATGAGCGATTCATACCGTAATTATATCTTCATGTAGTTTTTATAACATTTGACTTATTGTGTAGAGACAGGAGGGATCCCAAAGGGCTGCTCTAGCATAAAGAAGTGTTGTGGTCAAAGTGATGACTACACAAAGGTCAGATTTTGCCTAAGAGTCATCTGGTAACAGTAATAGGTTGTTTTCTTCCACATTTCTGCGCAAATCAGAATAAAATCTGGAAATTCTTTGTGGGGCCTGTTGAACCAAAGGCTCCTGGGAACCCCGCGCACGTGTGCGTCACTGATTAATCCTGCAGGCTTTCCCAAAAAATGTGAGGCAGAGGAAAAAAGAAAACATCAACTATCAAAAGGAAAACACAGATTTCCCATCATCATCCTCTCTGTCACAGGCCAGTGGTAAAAGTTCTGGGAAGTAAGTCTAGCAGCAGAGCTGGTAGTCATGGTTCAGCGGGAAACAGCGTGTCAGATACAGAAGCATCCGATGCGTTATTTACTGTCACACGTGGCCTGCGCGTAAGCAGCCGTGATAGCGAAGAAGATAAGGTGTCCTTCAGTTCCAGCGCCAAAAGATGTCGTTCACAGAAAGCAGATGGGAGAACATACCAACATGCGGAGTCACCGAAATGCGGGGAAATGCCTCTGATATAGAGTCGGACAGGATTGATACTGCGCCCCCTTTGTGCACTCGAGGCTGTGTCGGGTGCAGAGATAGGGAATGGGGCCCTGCGCAATCCATGCCACAAAGGAAAGCAGGCACGGAGTGTGAAAAAAAAAAGAGGGCGGAACCGAGCATATGTTACTCATCAACGGAAAGAGAGAGAGAGAGCACGGTGATAATCAGGGCTGGGTTTTGATAACGCTTGATGGTATTCAAATAGTGTATACAAAGACGGATTTATTGTTGCTGCGTGTTTTTAGGGGGCCATGGTTACAGTACATTACAGCGCCATTCATGCCAACAGTTTCTCCCTCCAGATCCTCACCTCCAGTCGGAGCGACACCCGGCAGCGTCCCACTCGACCTCAACCTACCTGAAATATTTGGTCGCCTCGATTCCCAGGTCGCCGTGAAATGCAGTCTGCAGCCTTTTGTGGTCCCCGTTACTGTCTTCTTTGCATTGCTTTATTTAATATCCTCTCAATCTGGCTACAGTGGTTTGCGATTCAATTCACCCCAGGCTTTCACCCAAAATAAGACCAGATGAGTGGTTGACATAGTAATATAGACACACTAAATGGCACAAAAAAAATAAAAATAAAAATGAGTGAAATGTCAACGGAACGACAACCGGACGACAGTTAAATGAACATTTAAAATATGTTTTTTTTCTTTCACCTCAAGCTCTAAAAGCTACCACGCAATAAAGATTTCACTGCGCAGATGAAATCGTAAAAGACAGCATGATTGAAGAAGACAAACTAAAAGAAAAAATGGCAGAGACAGACACGTGCACATACAACACACACGCACACTAACGCACACATACACCAATCCCCAAAAGGACAAACAGCTTTTGTTTCTGTCATGCGAGGCTCAGAGAGGCAGAAAGAAGCTTTATTGGAAAAAAAAAAAAAAAAAAAAGGGCTGTGGTGTTTTCCTCTCCAAAATCACAAGAGCTCATTAGAGAAGACATTTCAGGGCTGGAAAAGAGCACATTACAGATCACACTTCAGACAGCTGACCTATTTACGGGGTGACTTGTTGCATATCTATAAAACACATTACGGGCCGCGTCACCAGGGACCAGTCCATACAATTGGGGGGAAAATATGAACTAATCATCCTCTGAGGTTACACACAGGGAAGGAAGGGAGGAGGGGGACGATTTAGCTGTCAAAGAGAGAATAACAGGAGCTCACACACATCAAACACACTTCAAAAACAAGTGACGCACTCATTCACACACACTCCACGGAGACGCATGCCATCTTTTAAAAATTTTGTTGTGCACCCTGCGTCCTCTGTGTGCTCAGTGTTCGACATCCCTATACTCGTATGCCCTCGAATGTGTGTGAGAGTCTGCAGGCGCCTGCTTATAGTCTCCGGGCTTCCAGTCCACGATGGCTGATGGCTTCCATGTGTCGCGTATGAGCGGTGAAATTTACCTTACTCCACGGCAGACGGAGGGCGACCCGACACAGTGGCATCCCCCAAAACGTCTCCTTCTGTGAAAAAGTCACCATAGAAAAGAAAACCATAAACCATTCAGCGTTCAGGGAGATGAGGTCATATATTTTTGTCATGGGTTACCCCAGTGGTAAACACAGACTCATACAACTGTCTAAATCATCGGGGCCGTTCTAAGGCCATTTTTCCACCTAGGCGCGCCACCAGCTGGAAGGCCGCCCCGGAGGAGGAAGAAACATTATGCTCCTGTTCGACTTCTGAAATTCTTGTCGCTGATGTCTAATGTGCTTTTTATGTTGTTTAGAGATCAGTTGGCAGGGACTGATTGAAGTCAATGAAACAAGCAAGCAGAAGCTGTGATAGCCGTGGGTTCAGCGCATAAATGGTTCAGCGTGCCTAGTTTCTATCTTCTCGGCTTCTGAAGAAACCACAGACTTTATGTGAAAGTCGGACATAGCCACTGATGTCGTCATTGTTTTGTGGAACGTTTTGAAGCATTTGTTCAGATGTTTGGTCAGCATTTGTTTTTTTTTGGAGCAAGTAGCGGTCACATTTGGAGACACGCTGAGATCGAAAAGTGGCTCATAGCCGCAGATGTGGCACGGCACGGTGACGGCGCTTTTTATCTTGACGTCACTGCATATTTGAACAAAGAGGGTAGGAAGGAAGGGGTAGACGCTGTCAGGGCTTGTCAGTCGTCGACAGACTGTAACTTAATTGTCAGTATTTACGTTTTAACCCCTTAACGCCTGAATTGATTTTTCAGTTATGTAAAGAAATTAATTATTTGTATTTTTGCTTACCACTCCGACCGGTCCTACGAGAAAATTGTGCTTGCAAAAGGTTCCCAAGATTTTTTTTGAATGTGCACAAACTGACATTGCGAATTTGCGACACTCAAATCAATAAAAGTTTCCTCAGCCAATGACACCATGAGTGAGAAGAAGAAAAAATAGATTTTGCATCTTGTGAAGGCAGCCCTGAGTGGTCATCAGTGATACGGCTCTTTAAGCCACTGGCTTCGATCACAATGACAAATTGATTTCTTGTTACAGGTAAATATACACACATGGAAATATAATAATAGATCTAGACACTGGTTCTTTAAAGACACCAAGCTGACTGAAGACTGAAGAAGGACCCCGCTGGCTTCCACTTTTATGCATCCTCTGTGTCCAACCCGGCAAATAATATGACATGACTCAATGCGAGAACCAGTAAGTGAGTCAGAAGAAGAAAAAACACTTAGCAGCTATTATTGAGGTGTTCTTGAGTAATAATTGTTCCATTTGGGTACGGACTGGGTGCTCCAAGGAGCGGCTCTGAGGCCAGCCCTGCAACTGTGCAGTTAAACTTGGCACCGTTCGCGTGTGAATATGTAACCGTGTGTAAGGCAGGGTGTTGCCAAGGTTGTTTTAATGTCATTTTTAATATGCGAGGGAGAATATTTTTGCACTTTCCATGTATGTTCCCACAGCACAGAAGCAAGTACCGCATGTTCTTATCTTTCCTTGTATCAGTAGCGAAACTCCATCCCTTCCTCCTGTCTCATTCCCACCTATCCAGTTTGGGCCAGTTGTGTTTTGAAAGGGTGGTTATATTCACTGTTATTGTATGATTTCACAGAATCTCTCCTCCCTGCCTTTGAAGCGAGGAAGAGCTGACCAAAGCTGAGTGATCCCTTCTGTAAGCCCCAGTCTGGGCAAGACCTGAGTCAGTCCCATCACCAGGACTCTTCTCTCTCCCTCTCATACCCGTCTGCATTCTTCCTGCTCCTTCATGCAACTGGAACAAATTTATGTCAGCTCAACAGATTTTCGGGGCACTTTTGAGGCGCACACAAGGCCGCTAGCCTGCTGAAGAAGTTGACCCGAGGGTATTTGTCCTGGTTCAGGCCTTTTGAAAATAAACAAGAGGACAGAGGGGCTTAGTCTTGTGAAGTGGTGAGATTTCAGGGGGCAGAGGAAAACAACAATTACCCAAAGGCGTTATGGACATTAAGTGCTGAATGAGAGCTGTTCAGAGGTAGTACTCTCTGGGTAAATAAGCAAAGTGGGGATGCTATCTGCACGCCGCGGACACCGATGAAAGGGAGTAAGAGAAAAAGATAAATAAACTTTATCTGACTCTGCAATGACCTCCTTTGTCAAAGTGCTACCACTGGGTTGGTGGAGGTGTTGGGTTTCTCGCCTCTCTCTGTGTGTAGTCGGTTTTCACACCATAATTTGGGCCTTGTACTCCCATATAAAGCCTTAATGGTGCAACAAAGGCCTCTTTCCAAGACAACAACAACGTAAGATAGCGGAAAAACCATAGCGCAAATGTTTATAAGGCATCGCAGCTGCAAGGCGATGGTGTATCAGTTCAGCAATGTGCAACGGGATTGCAAAACACTGTTTACTCTCCATCCGCCCACTCGTCTTGGCTGCTTTCGAGGATTTGGCAACAACTTTCCCGGGTCTTCCTGTCTAACCTTGTACACCGCAACGTCCCTGAAAGCTTTATATTTATATCCAGCTCCAGGGTTTCTCCAGCAAGCCGCCGTCTGACGTATGCCGCGGCATGGACATATGGCAGTCCTCGCCACCCGTTTGACTTCACATGAAAGAGTGACATGTGAGAAAGTAGCCCTTGGGGAGTAGTTCAAGGGGATGTTTTTGTTGGTTCAAATTAACACCACGGTTAATGACTTCACAAAGGGTCTGTTTGCTGCAACATACAATAAAGCTGTTATTCAGCCTTAGCTGCGCCCCTTGACCTTGTAAACAAGCTAAAGTAGCGAAACTCTTCAGTATCTGCTCAACACGATGCCAAACATCAGAACAGTGAGTTTACAAATTCTAGACATTTATTGCTTACTTAATGATGACTGCTCATTAGGAAATGTCTGCAGTGAACAGACACTCCAAAGGCAAATTGCCAAAAAACTGCCCTCACTCTGCCTCCTATTTGGGGTTTGAGGGCATGCAAACAAGTTTCTAGGAACAGTTGGACGTCAGTGCAGGCCAATTGGCTCCACACATACACGCACAGCAAGCAGGAGCCTTGGCCTTGTCGCTGCTATAATGCCGTGGCTCACTGGGTCACCATGAGCTCCTAATGACCCAAACAAATACATCCTCCATTCCCGTACGCTTCATCTGCCTGGTCCTTCTGCCATTGATTCTATTCTCCCAATTCGTGCCATTGCATGTGCCAGTTGATAGGGGATGTTTATGAGCAATTACCGGCAATTACGGTTGTCGAGTTTGCTTTATTTGCATGAGGATGTTTTTCTTTAATTGTGTTTATGATAGCACACAAGCATGAGAAGGCTTTTGTCACAAGATGACTGGTTGTGGCACTCAAACGTAGTGACCCGAGGAAATCATAAAGGGAATAAAGGTCACTTTTTGCATATTTGTAAAGACAATTCACTGCTGCATCAACATGACGCAACTTTCTGGCAACGTCACGACCTCAGAAACAAACCACGCAGAAATCATCTCTTGCCGCCAGCCTCAGGGGAGCCTGGACCTCAGGCTAAAGGAACTACTGCTGTACAGCACATATTAGGTCTGGTGTTTAGAACAAGTTCTTGCTCAGACACAGACTTGATCTTGACTTGAGTACTTTGCATTGCGTGACTTAAGCATCACTAAAAGTTTGAAGTGCGACAGTTTTAACTGCAATCTGTTCAAGTTTAATAACTTTATTGACTTATTTGAGATTACGAGAGGGAGGATCAAAGTCTTAAGTGCAGTCCATCTTGAGGTAATTATAGGTCACATCATAATACGGATACATCAACACAAGTGATACTTACAGTATATTTTCATCACTAAAATCACTGCAGCTCACATCGAAAAGAAGAGTAGTGTATAGAAGTTTAGTGACGATTGAAATTTGTGGTGGTTGCTCATTAGGTAGCTGATTTTGCTATTAAACTTTGGCATGCACACGCTGGCAACACTGGCTGCAGCCTCGTTGGCATTACGGTCCCAACGAAGTCAACTCTCAGTGATAGACTAAAACTTGCTTTATCTAAAACAGGATTCAGCCTACTGCCTGGTTGTTTTATTAGAATAAAGTACAACAGCAAAAACTGTGAGACAACTGCCTTGTGAGGCACATTTTCTGTAGAGAGCAAAAGCTGATCCAGAGTGAAGGAGATGATTACCTCATTGACCTTATCAGTCAAAAATCCTGTTCCACTGAAAGGTAATTTGATTAGTGACTCATAACATTTGATATTTGACCACCGTGCACCTTTATGCACATGTCTGCTCAACAAAATGTTAGGAATGGAATACCTGCAACCTCTCTGCAGACGCTGACAAGTCATTATGTTAAAATGCTGTAGTTTGCTAGTGTGCAGTTTGGCTCTGACCCCCATGATCTTCCTCTCGTCTGTGGAGAAATAAGGTTCCGTGTCCTGCGGAAGTCAAATCTCTGCCTCTGCACGCAGAACAAATGTTAAATATATAGATTTCCTGTCATACACAGATAGACCCCACCTCGACACACACTCTAAGAAATCCACTTATCGTAGCTGGCAGAACTGTGAGTTCTTCCTCCAGAACATTCACACTCTTGGCTGCTGGTGCAGCTGAGGAGGAAGGGCAGACGTGCTCTGGCCCCCATCTCCAGTCTCCTTCAATATTTCATAAGGAACCTTTCTCCTGTCCCCTGGTGCCCAGCGGCCTTCCCCTGCATGCAGCATCAATTCTTTATTCCTCCACTGCAAACAGCTGTCACTGGTCTCCCAACAGGAAATAAAGGAAGTTCTAAAAACCCCTTTGCATACTTTTACTAAACTATTTGCCCTGATCATTCATTTCCTCTGGGCTTCCCGCAGAGATACACTTTGTGCCGCCTTGGGAGTCGGCTAAGCGGTCGGATTTATGTTTTGCCTTCGAGCAGCTGTGGTGAGAAAACAAGGCACAGAGAGTCTGGTCGCTTGAATCAGAATTCACATCATTCCAGGTTAATAGGGGAAATTGCTGCAAAAACGCTGCAACCGAATCAGAAGCAAGATGTAAACCCGTCTGGGGGGAGTAGAAGAAGAAAGTTGTTGAGAGCAATCGTGTCATAGGATTGCGAGTCGGCTTGACGTCTTTAGACACATATGAGGGCTCACAGGTGCAATACTATTCAAGCGGCTTTTCAAATATGTCTAACATAGCATCAACAATCTTTAAGCCCATCCCTAAAACTCTTCGTGTCCCAAAAAGGTAGAACAGGTGTGGGCTGTTTTTGTGAACAACACCTAGAAAAAGATTCTCAGAGGCTGTGTAAAAAGAGAAAGTGTTAGCTAATTGGCTGAGACATACGTAAAGTCAGAGGAAGAGGTCAAACAACACAAAAAGAGAAAATGCAGATGACGGTTGATGGTATTGAAAACGTAATCGGTCGACTTGAGCTGGAACCAGCTATCAGGAGCGTGAGCAATGATGCTAACCCCAAACCCAAACTGTTTTTGTCTCATGCAAACTCCACGACCATCTCTCTCACATGCGCTTGAGCAAATACGGTTTGTTTTTGTGTCTTACATGCATATGTTTGAAATTAATCCTATGTCATGACTCACTAGATCTGTTTCCTTTGCTCTCCATTCTCATGCAAACACTGGAAATGGTTATAAACATATTGTTTAAAAGCTTCAAGACAAAAAAAAATTGCAATACGTCTCGTCTGGAACCCCTGTGTAATTTCTGCAATATGACTCAAAAGCACGCTTCCCACCTGAAGACGTGAGATAATCCAACTATGAATGCATTCCTGTTTAAGTTCAGCCACAGTGATTCAATTATTTTGAGGATTATTCATCAGCAATACGTCGCCTGCACAGCTTAATATTTAGGGGGCACGATGAAGCCTGTTATTTTACTTACACTCAATACCATACAAGGGAGAAAAAACACTGGGGGATCCCAGCTCAAGTGAGAATGTAAGCTGTCTGTGTTTGGGTTAGACTTGCAGTATACTGGCTCCTTGGTTCCTGGCCTTTCACCTAATGCATGCTGGGACTGCTTCCAGTCAGGGTGTGATTAAGAACAGGAATAAACAGTTATAGGAAATAGACAGATGGATTGACTGTGTCCTAACAGGAATAGGAAGCCACTTATCACACATTCTGTGAAATAAAAGTTGTTTTATTTACTAAGAGAGTGAGAGGCCATATTATTTATGGTGCACTTATGTCAAACTTCTAATGGTTTGAAATTGCTGTATGGTTTTGGCAGCCGACAGAAAGCTTTATAACACCCGGGTTGCAGTAGAATGTCAGCAGACATATATCACTTGATGCAAAAACAACCTCCACTGGCCTCTGTCTAATTAATCAGAAGATTAAGCCTTCATGAGTGTGTTTGCATTTCTGACAGCTCCATCTATTTTGTAACAAGAGTTGAGTTTTGGATGATATGTGTCAGACGGGGGATTTAGCAGCAGATTTACTGTATTTTTTTTATTATTTTTTTTAACTTTAATGTGCATTATTTTAATTCTGACCACAAGAGAACACAAGCTCAGAAACAGAGCGTATCACATTGTATTGCATAACTTGCAAGCAGCAAGTTAGATACACATAAGTGTAATATAGCTTAAAGCAAAATGACTGCTGTACAAATAGCTGTAACAAAGTGAAAAGCAATGACGCTTTATTATATTGCTATGTATTACATAATTAATACTGCGCCAAATGAGAAATAACAACAAAGCTTGTACGTTACTGAACACCGTTTCAGTATTTTCACATTACTTCAACGTCTATATTTACAGCTGTACTGTTTTCGTCGTGAGATAGATTTTTCCACTTAGAGCTTTCGCACATCTTCAGGAAACGCTCTGTAATACTCTAGGTCTATCAGATGGAGTCCGTCTGTGTGTTTGTCATCGTTATATTTTGCTGGCTTGTCTCCTCCCGGCTTCCTCTCCTTTGAGGCGGAGGGGAGCGAGACTCAGACGAGCCGCCCCACAGACGACCTGATCACAGAGATGAAGGATGGAGAGACAATCAAAGATAAGAGAATAAAAGAGATGACAAGATGAAAGGAGGTAATCGCTGCGTCACCAGCTGAATTGCTCATTAGATCAGACCGCATTCTGAGGAACGCCCAGCGTTATGAGAAGACCGGGTGGTGTGTATCTTTCCCCGTCCAACTTTTCTCTCTGCATTTGGCACCAGCTCGCCTTGTGCATCTTTGCACTTTTGGTGACCAGCACATTTCCATGAGCTCCACGCCGGCCAAGTCACATTGTGAGAGGCACACTTGTGGGCTACCGGAGCATCCTGTGACGTAGATGATAGTAGAGGGGCATACATTATGCTGTCGCTGACTGTCAGTCACCCCGCTCCTCCCTCCCCGCTCAAGATACACCAGACTGAGGAGCTGTGTCTCAGCTGCGCAGCAGGCCTAATTGTTTCAAGTCAGCATCTGTGGTCGCAGCCTATCTGGAATTTGAACTTACAGAGTGACAAGGTCGCAAGATAAGATGTAGTGCGCTTGTAAATAACAAATACCATTGGTCTCGAGATGAGGGATGAGGTGATTGTGTGGCCAAGGAGGGGAAGCGATGGTTCAACGTCAAATCACAGCAAACAGACCTCCGCTCTGGAGTAAATCTTCAGCCCCTCGGAGCGGAAACATGACTCTGCTTCTGCTGAGGCACTGCGGATTCACAGAAATCCTCACATGGCGAAGGGATGGGAAAGAGGGAGGTAGAAAAGCAAGCATTACCAAAAAAAAAAAGAAAAAACAAAAGGGCAGGAATAAAATGGATAAAGACGTATTACGAGGAAAAGGGGATTGATTTCATAAACTCTTTCCCCCCCTACCCCATCACGCTGCGCCGCCGTCCAAGGTTAGGTCTGTCCATCTGGCATGTAGACTATATAGGGCAGAAGGAAGGAAATGGCAAGGGAAGGAGGATGAGAGCGAGATACCTTCCCCGCTCAACTATTATTCTTTGTTAACCAGTTTTTAGCACTGCTCAACCTCTCTGGTGGTTTTCATTAAGAAAGGAATCACCTTGGTTTTGCCAGGACCCCTAATCAAAACCAGACGCGTTGGAGATTTTAATTGAAGCAAGATGGACCTCCACGTTGTACACAACTGGCTAAATGTGACAACTTATCCCATCACTACAACAGTGTTTCCCAACGGACTGGGGAGAAAAACATCCCTTCAAATGAGGGAAATCTAGGGGGTTTGTTAATATGTCTCTGATTTCAGAGGGCTGTTATTGTTGAAACAACTCCAGACGGCTATTTACTACCACATCAACCTCTCCCTCTGCGTTACATTACTTGCATTGAGTTTGAGCCCTTGTCTTTTCCACGCTGGGTAATGTTATGGCCATTAGAACAGTACCATAGCGGCTTGTGTCTGGTTCTGGCTTGGCAGTGTGAGAGCGAGGAACACATTGTGTGACTGTGTGTCCAGTATTAGCCAGCTCTCCGGGCAGGGGAGCTTGCTTTTAGCTGAAAGAAAACAAGAGTCTGAATGAAAACGACAAGCTCAGAGCTGAGGATGTTTTTTTAGCTACAGCCAAAGCACCAGTTCCAGTTCTTGCTGTAACGCCGCCATAAAGATAGTGTTTCATTCAGCTTTCAGTCTTTATATAACCAAGGCCACTACTTCTTTTTTTTTTCTCTCTCTTTCCTCCGTTTCCCTCACATGTTGACAGTTCAGCTGAACCAAAAAATTGGGGACAGATAATCTACCTGTTTCCTTCTCTTCCCCTGCCCCCTTCTCCTAATCCCCTGAGAGTGTTTGGTTTTCTTTGAAAAACAATATTAATAATTTGGAAATGTGGCTTCTCCGGCTCCTGCTGTGTGCTTTTCTTTCTTTGCTCATTTCCTTCTCAAAGCTCCCTTGATGTGGGGCTTGTTGTGATGTTTTGAGAGGAGTGTGAGACCTCGGTGAGTTATTACCCAGGCCCTTCACCGTACACCCTCTCTAACCTCTGAGACCTATACACGCAACGGCTGAATACACCTGGCTCGGAGTGAGTTATGTTCCAGGCCAAAGCCGACGGTGAAATCCCAATTAGAAACCCGAAAGTCGAAAGTGTTCTTCATGTCCCTGTAGAGGCTTTGAGCAATCAATGAGATGCTTGAGATGCCAGCCGTACGGAGATGTCACAGGGCAGAATTAATTTGAAATATAAATCCGGTGGGCGTGTGCTGAATGAGCGCAAATGAGCGCAAGAAACATGTCATCAGCCGCAAATTGTTTCCCACCCAGGCAGATTTACACAGGAGAAGTCAGTGAACTGTCTAGCAGTCAGAAACCAGAGTCACCAAAGCCATGACCACAGGCATGAACAGTATCCTCCAAAAGGTTGGAGATAAGAGGGAGGAAGTCAGAGAGACTCTGCATAAGAACAGCGACCCCTCCATATCAATCCATATTCAATGTAATTACTGATCATAAATTACGGAGGCAGCTCGTCTTGTCATCATTTTTTTATTATTATTTTGCCACAGTCGTGCAGCTTACTCCTCCCACACATTGCTCCTTAATCTTTTCACCGTGACGCCGCTTCAGCCCAACCTGCCGCATATCTAGCTATACATCTAAATCTTTTGGAATGCTCTCCTTCTTTCCCGCCCTGCCCCCTTTTTTTTTTTTTTGTTCCTTCCCACCCTGAGCGCTGCCGTGGAGCTGTGGGTGAGCAGGGGCAGTGATGGCGGGAGAGGACGGAGGGAGGCCCAGAAGACAGAGCCAGATTATTAGTAAGAAGGAGAGAGAAGTAAGGGTTTAAACATGTCCCACGGCACTTCAAGTGGGACAGGGGGAACTGGAAAACCCTATTTAGACAGCCACAAGGAGAGAGTGTTTTTGCGTTTACTGCATTTACAGATTGTTATTGTAACCACCCACTCCCAACAGCATCTTCAGACCCTCCTTACTCTCCTCTGTACACACCATCTTCTTCCCGGTTATTTCACCCCAAAGGGATCAGCTGCGGTGCATGACATGAATCAAGAAGGTTTAAACTTCACTGAAAGCCACAAGTGTGGGGAAATATTCAATAAGACCTTCGTGTTTTATGATGATTAGCATAGCATGCACGCAGATGATCTGTCAGTCCTTAAGGTACTGAATCAGTCAAAAGGCAGCTGAAATACTGCAAACTCTCATTCAGTGAGTCACCCAAAGACACGCAAACACTTAACACGCTTGTGCCACACACACGCACAGGCGCATAGCTCTTGGCCAACCATGTGACAACAGGCACTTTGCTCAGCGCGGGTTTTGTAATGTGTGTGCGGCGTGCAAAACATCCTTCCGCTGGTTCCTTTAGGGATGGGAGGGGAGGGCGATGACACAGACAGTGATGAGAGGAGAGGAGCGGCTCCGCCATTACTCCCCGACATCATCATCACCGCTTCAAGGCAGCGGCGCTGGGGGACGTTTCCGAGCCAAAAAAAAAGAGAGCGGCGCTGCACCCCCAGTAAAAAGTGCGCAAGTAACATACACGAACGTTTTGATGCGGATCCAGATTCGCCTTGTGACATTTTGATCGAAACAGGGAGTGGCAGGGAAGAGTTGTTGATGGCCTGGCCTGGCCTGTGAAGTGGATGGGCCCAAAACAAATAAATCCTAATATAATCCTGGTTGTGGTTAGACACAGCATGAGGAGACTTTTGATCTTCCCCTGAAATAAAACACTACTGTACATCTGACTCTGCGAGTGATCAAACCCCTTGATGCTGATTAAACGGCAAAATTTGAATGCTCGCCACAAAAATGCGTTGTCATTTGACCTCATGTCAGCCATAGTGGAAGAAGCAGGCGGGACGGTTTGTAGATAAACGGCCTCCCGCAACATGAAACACCCGCTTAAAAGTAGTGAATATGTCTTGTTAGCCCAGATTCCTTCTGCAGCTAGAGAGACCCTTACTAACTCTGAGCCGTTAAAACAAACAGGGAGGTCCCTGAGCACAGCGCGTTGGACAAAGGTTAAAGCAATATCCCCCGGCACTATTCATTTCAGAGAATCCATCCCACTCAGTGGCTTTGATCCTCTCACTCTGTGCCCTTCTTTCTCTATTCCTTACCCTGATTTAGTAAGGAGGTGGTTGTGCGTGGCTGCGTGTGTGCGTCTGGGAGAGTGCGATGAGAGTTCATCACGAATCCTTGAAAACATCATCGCACCGCCCGCAGCAGCCCTCTGCGCCCTCGCAGAACGGCTGGATCTGGCAGCGGCCAGTAATCCTCAATGGTGAGCGCCGAATAGGTGTGAGCCGTATCTGCGCCCTAATTCGAGAGCGGATTCGTGTGTGAAGTTCAGCTGCTGAAGGCCCCAGAGGAAAGCCTATCCCTCAGGCTGTTTACCTTCACCAGAGCTGTTTACTTGACCCCTGATGATTTAGATGCATAACCAAATAAAAACAGCCAGGGAAGTTCAAACAGCTCATGACGCATAAAGGGTGCACGAGGAGGGACGGCACTGTGTTCGATGATGGCTCGCAGCTGGACCTCCCCGCGTCACCTACGGCATTGGACACGAACTGAGCCGACCAGATACTCATAATCCTATATCAAGCCCCTTTTTCAAACACTTAAGAAGCACTTGAGCTCTTTATAAATCTTCGCAGCACATAATTCCTAACGTGAGCCGTCGAAGCCAGATCTCGTTGAAATTTCGGCGTTCATGGGAGCGGGCTATGATTCATAAATTTTCAGACGAGCCTTTTGTAAACCAGACGACGCTTCCCTCGTGTGTGTACATATAATGGTGTGTACCACCTCTGGGGCGCACTTCATCATATTTCAACATTGTGAACATTTGGCCATTTGTACAATGTTGTTTATGTTTTGACAGGAGGAGCATTGTTGTGTAGCAACGGAGCCATTTACATAATTTCTCGATGTTGTAAGCACTTACATAACTCCCCCATTCATTTGGATTGAACTGCAGCTCCCTTCAAGGCCCCCGGACCTGCAGACTGCGAGACGCACACCCAAAGGCAAAGCTCAGGTCTGTGGGCCGACACAGTTTCTCACATTATTAGCAGCTATACAACACAGCGTGATGGTAAACGTCCAGAGGAGGAGAACGTGAGAAATAAACCCAGAGAATATCTATGAAACGTCTTAAAAACAAATCAAATTCACTGAGAGATGACCTAAATTACTACATGGGTGTACACAACACAGCACGCTGTAGACTCATGCTGCTCAGTTTAGCCGAGAGAGAGTTTGCCAAAGCGCAATTTAGTTGTGGCAACTACTAGAAACATCTGAGAGGGTATAGTTTAGATCATGTTCTCTCATTGGGTGACGTCATCCCCTTTCAAAGCAGCGGTCTTTGCAGCACAGGTCACTTACTCGGCGTGACCACACACCCACACATCCCCAGCGCATGCACATATTTACATGAATATAAATACAAGCACGTACACACACACACACACACACACACACACACACACACACACACACACACACACACACACACACACACACACACACACACACACACGAGGAGGCATCTTACGCTGGATTTGTACTCGGGCCATTATCAGGGAGCAGCCCTATACGGCAATCAAACCGCAGCGTCTGGTGGAGACGCTGCGGTGACCTTTAGTTTCTTTGCTTTTCTCAGTTTTTACGCCATAAATACGAGTTTATTCCTTGGCGTACCTTTCCGCTTCACTGCCACATGTGACATTTTATTTACAAATCAGGAGAGGTTGCCCTCGGTCAAGTTCGGTGCATCTCGGGCCAAAGTGAAACCACGCCCATGCGCGGGCTGGGTTTTCGGCGTGTTATTCTATTCGCATCGCGATGTGAACAACAATGTGGACGCCGGGTTCCCTCTGGAAATTCCACTGAATCACGGCACGAAAATGTGTCCGGCCACCGAAAAAAAAGTTCCAAAGAGGGTAATTGTAATTAAACGTTTTCATTCACTTTGAGGATTGAGGTGAAGAGAGGATTTCCACTGGGAATTGTGTCACATGTGTAGATCTAACCAATGCATCCATTACCTATAAATGCTTATTCTGCAGAGGGATGCAGGTATGCGTTCCATTCCTGGAGGCAAGAAGCCTGGACAGCTCTCGTACAGATGACAAACTATAATCACTGTTATCAAGAGGCAGATTATTAGTAAGCTCTTGACACCAGAAGCAACCTTTGTGATCTCCACGCGATACCTCCGTCGCTCCTGCAGCCCATAAATATATTTTCGAGGCGGTGCAGCCTTCCCCGCCCGGTCCACAGCAGCGCTTCACATGTAGCCTCTGCAGCACCCCTGACACAGACGTATAAATCCGGCTTTACACTCATCCACTGTTTCTCTCCCAGTAATGGGGCCAGGCTGTGGTAAGCTGCTTGAAATAGAAGAAGGAAAGGAAAGAATACAACCGGGCAGGAGGAGACACAGTTGCACGGAGCATTTGCCAGCGCAAGGTAGCTTTGCCTCTCCCTGATAGTAACACGCCATCAAAAATGATCAGCCAACCGTAGCAGGCGGCTAAATTTGGACGCGCGTGCGGCCGACACTGACACGGCGAGAACCATCTTCGCAGGGAGGAAGATGAGCAGTGAACGTGACTCCTCGTAAAAATGAGGCGATAAAAATGATGTGAAAACTGTTTTTTATATATGTGCAGTCTATACTGCGCAGTCTCTAACGCGGTGATAGAAATATGAGGAGAGCGCAGGAGCCGCTGAAACGGTTTCGAGCGTTGACCTTACAGCCGAATCCTGCGCAAAACGCGCCTGACATCGCTTACCGAGGCTTTTCCATCTCACAAGCCGAGCTCTGTTTTATTCTGAGAACGTGATAGTCTCGCACTCTATTTCACTTCCACACACTCGCTCCTTTTTCACCATAATGTGCAATCACAAAAACACTCGCGCACTCACACATGCTGCGAGTTCTCAGACAAGGCGAGTGAGTGATATCCCTGGTGCGGTTGAAGGGTGGAGTGGGAAACAGTGGACCAAACCTGGTTTAAAGTTAGAATCGTGTTGCCATATGAAAATGACCTCATTTCTAAATTGAGGGAAACCCTGATGGATACTTTGGAACACAATGCAGTGGCGGGGCACCCCAATGTCTCTGTCATGCATGATAATAATCTCATAACACTGAGCGATATGATTTTACAAAGACTTGGCAAAGAGCAACGCCACATGATGTCAGCTTCTGACTCCACGGCTGCTTCTCGGTGCCAGTGAGTCCACTAATCACACAAAATCGACGGATCTGAGCAAATGGGTTTCATTCCTATCGGAACACATATGTGTCACTGCATGTACAGTAGAGCGCAGATGTCTCGTGGCAGTTTTTACTCAAAGTAAATGTTGAAGGAAGGGGCATCTTTGTAATTGCTGTCATGGAATAAACCAAGAGTAATCAAGCAGATTACTTGGCTCTATATTGTCTTGTCCTTGCCAGCAGTGCGGCTTTTGTGCTGGTAAATATTTGCTGTGAGTTGAGTAGCATGGCATCGGCACATCAGAGGGACATTTTGTGTTTCCCAAACATTAGGCTGGTGACGTCAGGAGGCCCTAATGATGTTTAACAAGCCCACCCAGTCCAGCATCACCCCATAAACAACCCTGATATACCCTTAGACCCCTGTCCAACTACTTTGGAGCACAATAGAACCCAACACCCACTTAACCTGGCATGTTATTTTAAGGTAACCTCATTTGGACCTTCTCACCTTCGCTGGGACGCAGACCAGGGGCTGCTCAGTGTTGGCCTTTTGAAGGACACTGGCTCAGCTGTTTTGATGTGTGGAAACCCTTATTTGATAGTTCAAAAAGAGGGAAAACGACAGCCTGGAAAACCCATAACATCACCACTTCAAAAGTGAGAAAAAGAGAAAGTAGACACACCTTCGAGAAGGAGCCGAGCGGGGGCAAATGGGACGAAAGGGAGGAGGAGGAGGAGGCGGAGGAGGAGGAGGAGGAGGAGGAGGACGGAAAAGTGACAGTAAAAAGTCCTAATTTGTGACTGATTAGCAACCGTTTCCAATTAGAACAGCAGAGGACAGGAAAACCAGAAGGAGGGAGGAACGGGGTCGGTGGGGTTCATTTCCATCCGGCAAGCCTCAAACACACACGCACACACACACACAAACAAGTACTCGCATGGAGCAGAGTTTTCCAGCAGGAGCCCAATTTGTGTTTGGGCTCACTTACACTATTATATTGGTCCAGTATGATCTCAGCTCAGACTGAGGCTAAATGTCTGTGTCTGCCTATTTGTAGGTGGGATTTTGTGTGTAAGCGAGTGTGCATTGGGTTCGTTCGTGCATGTGTGCATGTGTGTGTGTGTGTGTGCAGAATGTGCATGCGCGATATCCACGCTTGCATATACGTGAGCTTGCGGGTGCATTTGTGTGTGTGAGTGCGCGGGGTTGCCAGCATGTCTGACAGGAGAGCAGAGGTCATGCTAAGGTTGGGATGAAGTCAGAATGTAATTATGCTTCAATGAACCAAAGGGGAAGTAATAAAGACCAGCTGCATGTTGTGTGACTCTTAAAGTTCCACTTAAAGCAAGCTGCACATTTTCTCTGCACTCCTGCGTGATACAAGCAAGAGTCTAGCATACACGCACACACACACGCAGACACACACACATTATTAAAAAGCTCAGCGTCAGCAGCAAATAAAGAGATAATAAAAATGGGCAAAATATTTCCTCTCACATTCTAATGGGGCGGAGTTGCCAAGGTGACCTGGCCTGCAGCCAGCGATGAAGATGGTCACTGAGTGCATATATGGGAGGAAAAAAGGGGTAGAGAGGGAGGGCGACACACCAGGTGGTTTCACTCGGGTGATCCAGTCTTGACTGCCTGTGTCAAAAAAAAAAAAAAAAAAAAAAAAGAAGGAAGGGAAGGGAAGGGAAAGAAAAAACATCAACTGGCCCGTCAAAAACAAGAGGGGGAAAAAGGGAGAACTTTATCTTCCCCTGAATGAGCCTCCTTCTTTTCTCTCTCCCTCCTGTGATTTTTCCCTCTCTTTTCTCTCCCCCTCTGTTTCACTTAAATCTCCTAAATCTTTCTCCTTCCTGTGTGTTCGGTTCTTTTTTTCTCTCTCTCTCTCTCTCTCTCTCATCATCCTCTCCCAATCTGTCTCACTCAGACATGTTTTCCAGGGCCTGCCATCCATAGATACCGTATCCACCAACAGTAGCCCGCCAGTGCCTAGCAGCAAGCCCCTGGGGAAGGTAGAGAGCTGAGGGAAGGCCTGCTGGGTACGGGGTGATACGAGCGATACGGCTGGAGAGGAGGTCATAAGCCCTCCTACCTGATAACCCCCACACGCAGACACACACACCACCAGCAGCTCTATCAGTAACACACAACAAGAGGTTGAATTCGAATTACGCGCAGTAATAAATCTAGTTTAAATTGCAATTTTCTCACCATAAGAAAAAAATACAAGACAAAAACTATACTATACTATGTTAAACTGATAAATGCATGGTGATTAAATACACAGGGAGCGTCTGTGTAGGTTCTCAGCCACGGCATAACTAAAAAACAATCCGATTTAGACTTTCTCGAAGACGTTTCGCCACTCGTCCAAGCGGCTTCTTCAGGGAAGTGTAAGCCCAAACATAACCTGGCATGCACTTCTCTCCCGTAAACCTCTTTATCCCGAAAGAATACACAGCGTATCTCGTGAGACTGATTGCATAAAGGGCTACACTGCATTTCTGGTCTGGTTTTAAAGATCTGCTGTCCGTCTCGGTCTCTGTATTTGAAAACATTTTCAAACCTGCAGGATACCGGAGACTGATATAAATAAGTAAAAGCCAAAATTCCTCACGCGCCGCATTGTTCTTGTGGAACTGTGTAAAGTTTCATTGTCGTGATGTATAAATACAAGACAACAGTTTACTGAGGGCCATTATGTGCGCTAATTTCGCTTTTTTTTCTCCCCCCCCTCTACAAACTCTATGAGGAGAGAAACAAGTTCATACAAATGCTTGTGTAAAATCTCCTTGTAATGCGCAGCTTATGGGGTCCCATGAAAGTATTTATGAGTTATTGGGAACTTATATGAAGGAGAGCAAGAGGTACCGCATGGCTCTTATAGCTCAGCTTGCTGGGGGAAAAAAAAATAAATAAAAAATAAAAAAGCGCCTGGATTCCTTGAGCTTCCTGGGAAAAACAAGCAGGACTTTATCAGGGAAAGTACAAGTCACCGGGTTCTGAATAAGAACTGGAACTGGAGGCCGCTGTCTGAAGGGAGCTACGTTAACAGATACTCAGCAGTCACCAGTCATCCCCGAAAAACATGTGGTTCCTGTAAAAACAACCCCCCTCCTCCTCCAACCTCATGAACCCCTGCTACTATCCAGTCACACTGTCCAATCGACAGGGGGGAGAGAGATGTGTTTTTTCCTGAGGGCGTCCCCCGTGGGTCTGATGTATGCATGAGTGTACGTTCGTTCGCATGCATGCGTAAGACGCGAGCTGTTCATTACTTAGGTGTCAAGGTCAACGGCGCAACACAACAACTGGTACTGATTTGAGCACCAGCCGGCGAGGGGGGGGTTCTGTTTCTCACATGAGGATCTGCGCCGGTCTCGTCAAGCTTAGCAATTAAGTGGAAGAGTCTAAACATTTACACTGCAGTTTTGATTTTCACAAGCATTTTCTCTTTATTGTGGATCCTTTGTGGAAAGACGGAGATGACTGGAAATGAAGTGGTGGGGGTCGTGCAACGACGTCCCTACGTGGAATTCTTAGCTACCGGACCCACCAGGATGATCACTCAATAAACATTTTTCATCTTTGTCTTTTAGCTGATGCTCTAATAAAACAGGGATTTAAACAGAATGCCATAACTTCAGCCGCGGCTGAAAAACTACTGCGAGCATCAAGCCCCAGTTTCGAGCCTCACATGTGTTGTTATTGAATTCAAGTTATAAAGCGAAGAATCACCAGACGCTCGCTAATTTAGAGCTGTTTTGAAGGTATTCCCAGAATCCTTGAAACCCCTTCAGTCGCCTGGATCGAGAAATGTTAAGTCTGTTTTATGATACAAATTGCTGCTCTATTTCATATTCGTTTGACTTGCTTCTGGGCCACACAGAAACTTTTAAAGAGTTATTTTAATGCGAAAATACGGTTGATTGGAAAAAATGGCACGTCAAGTTTGCGAGGCGACTGACCTTGATGACTCAGAAGTACAATGAAGTCAAAAAGCCCTCTAGTGCTTGTAGTTATAATGAAGGGAGCAAAAGACGAAGGCAGGTTAGAACATACACCGATCAGGCATAACATTATGACCACCTTCCTAAAATTGTGTAGGTCTCCCTTGTTCCTCCAAAACAGTTGTGACTCATCAGTGAATGGACATGTCTGGTAACAGGATGTTGTTAGTGGGGGGGCTTTGGGTCCTATGGGTTAAGGGGAAGGGTCTCTGTGGATCATCCTACAGACACTTGATCAGTTTGAGATCTAGTGAATTTGGAGGCCAGGTCAACACCTTGTACTTTTTTCATGCTCTTGTTCCTGAACCGTTTTTGTTGCATCCTGCAGGGGATGTCTGCTGCCATCAAGGAGTGTCATTGCTATGGAGTGGGGGTGCCTGGTCTGGTCTAGGTGGGTGCTACACGTCTAAGAAACATCCACAAGAATGAATGCCAGGAACAAAAGTTTCCCAGCAGAACACTGAATTTTCACAGGATGGTCAATGTTATTAACGTCTCCTGTCAGTGGTCATAATGTTGTGGCTGATATTTATGAGCGACAGAGATCAGTTGCTGGAATTCTGTTCTATTTTTACGATAAAGTGAAACTATTCAACAGGCGTGCCCATTTGCGACGGCTTGATTTGATTTATTTGAAATATCACTGTTTTCTTTATAACGAGTACAAAAAGTACAGACGCTCAAACGTTCAGACATCCATTTATATTTATACGTTCTCTCCTCAATTTGCCAATAAAAAAACAAAACCTTATAATAATACAATTATGTGCTGGACATGCTGTAAAAGGAGCAGGGGAAATGTAACCCAGAAGGTAACGGACTGGTGTTGGTGCTGGAGATGAGGTTTCAGTTTGTGCTGGAGGACAGGGTGCGACTCTGCAGTCCTGAAAACATTTTGAAGGTCAGTCCAAGTATTAGGGACACAGGAAGGAGAATCTGTCAAGGCTGGGGTAATGTGACCGGCTTGAACTCAGCAACTTTTATGTCCGTGATTTTCCGTTCAACCTATGACACTGCTCTGAACAGGATACACGGTGGCGTGTCAGAAAAGCACAAAAATAACTGTCATACCTCGCAGTGGTGTTTCTTTTCACAGCTTTCTCTAAAAAAACGTGTCAGGACCTTGAACTGGTAAACACACCCTTCTGGAAAAACTCAACACCTCTCTTCACAATAGGTCTGTATCAGGGAAAAAAATAAAAAAGACGACTGAAAACCTCATCAGGCTAAAAAAGAAACGCTGGACGAAAACACATCCTGTCTAATATTAAACCTCGATGACCCAGCCGCTGACAAAAGACTATCCCAGATAACAGGCAGGCTTGTGTCAGGATTTGCATCCTGGACTTCATGCCTGGGGAGGGAGGGAGGGGGGTGGGACCAGCGGACGCAGCTGGGTTCAAGGTGGGCCTCTAACCCCTGGGCCACCCAATACCAAAGAGATGTCTATTAAGAGGAAATCCTCTTTAATAGTCTGCATGCAAGAAGAGCTCACTGACACTGACAAAAAAAAAAAAAGATTTCCAATGTGGTGGCTGTATTGGTGCAGCAGAGGCGTCCCAGCAAAGGCAAGTAGTTCATCCTCCTTTCATCTGGACCAATGTAACATCATCAAGTAACGTCCTGAAACCAGAAAACAGTTTTACCTTGTGCAACTTACAGAAACTTTACATGGTGGCATTGTGGTTAGCAATAAAGGTTCCTGGTTCGAATCTGTGTGGAGTTTGCATGTTCTCCCTGTGTCTTTGTTGGTTCTCCGGCTTCCTCCCACTGTCCAAACACATTCTCGTTAGGGTAACCGCTGATTCTAAATTGGCCGTAGATGTGAGTGTGAATGGTTTGTCCGTCTCTCTCTGTGATAGACCGGCGACCTGTCCAGGGCGTGCCCCGCCTCTCGCCCGATGACAGCTGGGATAGGCTGGATAGGCTCCAGCCCCCCTGCGACCCCTCAACGCGGCTACAGAAGACGAATGAATGAATGAACTTACAGAAAGCCCTTCCAAGAAATGCAAAGATAAACCAACACAGGAATGATGGAGAGTCAGACTACTAAGTAAATACAGCCATCAAATATACTGAGAGACACTGATGACATCCATAGTAAGTACAAATCCTTATGAACATTTGCCAGATGCCGGGATGTAATATAAAGAATCCGAGTGACACAAACGCTCTCATATACAAATACAACAATACATACACAAAGGCTAATAATCCCACTCTGCACCTAATGGGCGACATTAATCAAGGGTCACAAAGAAAAGCAGGGCAAAAAATATATATATAACAAATGAACCATGCAGGCGCAATGTGCTCAATTAAAAAATGCTCTTGTTAGGATTTCACTTGATAAATTTAAGCCCGCTGAGCAGAGGGCCACGCTACAGTCGAGTTAACACGAGGAAACAGAGTGACCAAGGTCTCAAACCAAACACTGAAACCCCTG
Organism: Planiliza haematocheilus; assembly: GCA_005024645.1. NCBI lineage: Eukaryota > Metazoa > Chordata > Actinopteri > Mugiliformes > Mugilidae > Planiliza > Planiliza haematocheilus. Next base: position 7,529,910 of record SRSE01001415.1, on the reverse strand, counting down.
AGAGTCCCCCAACTCCACTACTAAACCTGTCAAAGATCTGAGTTGTGTGTATGTGTTTGTGTGTATGCATATGTGCGCGTCCCACCCCACATTTTAGAAAGTTCTGCCAAACACAGATCCATGTAAGGTCATTAGCCCACCTCGGACGTCTCTGCTTTGTGTCTTAATGGCAACTTCCCAAACACTCGGCTCCTCTCTGCCAGGGCTTCCCACAACTCACACGAACGTACTCTGTCTCATGTAGACACACACACACACACACACAGCATGTACAAACAGAATACAACCTGGCTGCCATAGCGTAGGAGGCCTGGAGGAGCCCAGACATTAGTCTATAAATAGTGGTCGGTCTGATTGTGCAGTGCCCAGGGCGAGGAAAAGTTATTTCATATGACTTTATCTGCTACATCTAATACATTTTTCTTTTATTATTATAATCTCAGTATTCCCTTTATAGCTCCGATGCGCAATAATGAATAATATGTAATTTTATTTTATTCCTTTTAATTTGATTTATTACAGCTTCCACATGTGTCAGCAAACTCACTCACATCTGGGTCAGGGAACGGCATCCTTGTTACCACTGAATAGCTTGATGTGAGGTAGGCAAGAACAGCATAACTGTTTCTATAAATTTAATTGCACCGGCTCCCTTAAAAATTTGCATATTTTAAAAAAGACAGAAAGAAAGTGCAAAGGAAATGGACAAGTTGGAAATGTCTGATGGTGAACCAACGCGGAAGTGCCCAAAACTGTTCCGTGAACGGCCACTACACATTTACAAGCTGTTACGCAAATGGTTGCTTTTAGTTTGCCCGCCTCGGCTCCACTTATCCTCCTCTCATGTCTTTGATTTTGGCATCAGGAAACAGGAAAGCGTCACCAGGAATCGGATCACCAGGAAGAAATGACTCTTCAGGAATCCTACGGGCAACATCACACTAGCTTTGTCCATCTTTGTATACAACCCAAGCAAGCTGGAAGCCGGCCCACAGTAGTTTTTGTAGGGGAATGTTGGTCTGGAGTTGCTCCATTAGGAGCTGATTATGCCCTGGCAAAGAGCTTTGTGTTGTGCTATGAACAGAAGGGTAACAGCGGCATAGTGTACGCGTCATCTGAGCATCGGTGGAATTTGTTTACAACAACTGACTGTACGACTATCCGGACTAGCCATAGCTAAATTGACTAATAAGCAGACGGCTGTGTCGCAGTGGGTGGGGCATGGGTTGTCCACGAAACAGCGATTTAGCGCTTCGATCCTCGGCTCGTGGATCACGTGCCAAAGTATCCATGAGCAAGACTTACCCAGGCCTTGTGCCAGCAAACCGTAGCTATTTATCTAACATGTGGCAGGCTTTGTGCAATGCCTGTATAGAGGAGCACCTGAAGTATTTTGGTCAGCACACATTGCCAACACCTCTTAGATGGAAGATGAGACATGAGAGGATCTGGACTTATTTGTAGTGTTTGCATTTATAACTGAACGTGATTTTATTGCGTGTCGGATACGAATAACGTTGAATATTTTACGTACTCAAAGTTACTCAAAGCCAAAGGGACCTTGCTCTTGGGACAATATACTATACAATTTCTGTTGTTTGTTTCTTAGACATGCCCTCTTTGAGGCTTAGGGAACTAAATGGGAGCACTGGACAAGAGAGTTGGCCATATTGCCTTTGATGCATTCTCAACTTTCGCTCTTGGTCTTCAGATCTATTCTCAGGAATAAACATCCTCGGGGAATACACGATACATGCGACACTGGACTGACTGATGTAGGCCAGCCAGCTTGTTCCTCTCACCTGCCACTAAACAGCCACGAATCCTCAGAGGAGCCCTTGACATAAAAAGGCCGAGCAGAGCACGTGTTTGTGCGCTGTTTTGTCTGGCTTCAAGTCTCTGTATGCGTCCTCGCGGTGATAATGTCCCGTAACACAGCCCCCTCTTATTCGCCATTGTGCTTCTCCTCTTGTAATGCAGTAGGAGCTGCCGGCCACGTCACTATCAATAAGACAATCTGCTCTGAATAACAGATAGGCAGGGATGAGATCACTTTCTGAGGAGGTTGTGGGAAGGTTGTGCTCTTCTTTGGAATTAGACGATCAAGACGGGAGCCTGCTGTTCCTAAAGCTCAGCAGTGTTCACACCTTGTTCCCATTATAAAGCTCTTATGTCCACTTCAGAAGATTTCCCTGGCATATCTCAGCAGATAGCATCATGCATGTACTGTACCATCACTGCATGTGCTGTCCTGCACAGGATGTTTATGTTTAAAAAAAATAAATAAAAATGATTAAGGCCTAAACTACACGGAGGGAGATTAGCCTTGATACAGAGAATGAACCAGTTAATCCACCCGTCTTAACAACATACCTATGCAATGAAACCAAATAGCAAAGTTGTTTTCAAGTGTTGCCATTTTAGAGCAGTTCTGCGCTCATCACCTGCAGTGAATTTATTAGACCCCTCCATGGATGAGGTCAGCGTGTTTAAAGCTAGGGATATGCTGGGTATTTTAGTAACGCAGACACACACACACATTTTTATCTTAGCAAAGCTTTTCATTGACATTATGCATTGCTAGACACTTACCCCAAACTAAACCTAATTCCGGCCACGTCCTAACCCTAAAATGTTACTTTGAAGGTTTGCCAAGTGTCCTCACTTTCCACAAACAGCCAAAACTCTCACTGGCCCTCACAAAGATAGACGTACAAACGCGCACACACGGTATGACTCAGGCGAGTCGAATGTGTTTGCTCCCCGCTCGGCTCTCATCTGGAAGCCTCAGACATGAGATAACGTGGATCCAATGATGACTGTCTGTCTGACCATAGGAAAACGACCCCCTAGGCTGAGTCCTGTTACCTTCTCAACTGAAAAAAACACACACACAAACTGACACAAAAACAGATGTACACAAACAACCCCCAGCCAGCTCCATGGCATAGCCTATCTAATCCCAAACAATTACATGAGGCGGTGTGCGGGTGATCCGTTGCATATGGTGGACAGGAAATTTACACACGCCATCCATTCATTTACTTAGCTGTTTATCTATGATTAATCAGGGTACTACATCCTGTCACCCGCCTGCAAAACAAGTCATATATCTGCAGGCTAATGGTCCAGCACAGTATTCTGTAGTGTTTAATGTCTGCTGCATTGGATTTATATACATATAGATGGAAGATTTTCAAATGGGAAAGGCATATGAAAGGGGATCCCATTAAATGCAGTCTTGGGATTCTTGGACTACCCGAAGGGTACGTTAGACTAAGAATAAAAACCCAAGTATGCAACTCTGCACAAGTAGTAAAGAAAATGCATTTTGTAATATCACTCAACGATCTGCACAAATCCACTGTCAGGTTTTCATAAACATGGGAAGGGCTCAGAGGCAACGTGCACACACGCATACAAAAGGTGCATTAATGGCTTTTGAAAGCCTATGCAAGGCCTACACACAAGCACACGCACTTACTGCGTAAACCCTACATATGCAAGTATCCCCTTACAGATATATTCATGTTATTTTACCCCTTTGCCATTTTCCTCCCCGGCCAAACGCAACACAGTTTGGAAACTCAGCATGGATCGGTTCCCATCATTGCCATAGTTGCCATTTTCATAGCGTTAGGTTTTTCCACAGTGGAGAACTTCTATTTGTTTTTACTGCTACTGTCACACACTCAGCTGCCCTGCAACCTGATTCATACTGCCGAACCTGACAGAGCTCCTTTGTATCATAAAACTGGCACACAGACTGTACATAGCTCATACTTCACACACACGCACGCACGCACACGCAGAGGCGTAAAAACACACACGGACGTGCACTTATGGAAATGCACATTGTCATGCATTAATGAGAGACAACAAACACGCCTCCTCAAAGACACACACACACTCACACACAACTCCAAAGGGCGCACACGCCTGACAGTAAGTAGGTAAGCTGGTTCCTTTACATCAGAGTTTCCTCGAGGCCGCCTTGTTGGGAAATAATAAGGAACATTTAAGAGGCACAAAAAAAAAAACAGAGAGAAATAGGGAGAAGGAGGGAGAGAGGGAGAGAGCAGCCACCGTGTCCACTCACACAAAGAGTGCGTTTGAGTGCCAGCGTTGCAGATGGAGCAAGTGAGTGCGCAATAACAACGCTGATGACTGATATTTCTTTAACACTGGAGCCTATTCCTGCACATGGAAAAGAGCAGAAGCTGGGGTGAAGAGAGAAAAAAAAACAAAAAAAAAACACACTGTATTCACCTGATGCCAGACCATAACATCATGACCCAATCCCTGTTATATTTACTAGTGGGGAACACTCAGTGGTGCAGGAAGCAGCTATAACATTGATTTTCCCTCCTGTTAAAAAGCCTGTGTTCTTGTAAAACTTTGGGGGGTTCAAACCCACAGCTCCCCTCGTTCTGCTGCTTCCAGGGGGAAAGCTGAGTCACCTAAGCCCTCCTCTGCCCTTTAGCTCTCTCCATCTATCACTTCATCTTTCTCTCCATCTCCTCTCGGTGCCTTTGGAGGTAACCACGGAGAAGACGGAGCTGAAACAAAAAAAGGAAAATCAGCGTTTTTATTGCACATGTACTAACTGTTATGGAGCCATACTGTAACGTAACCCGGAGGAGAATTCACAACGCGCCGCACGGGCTTCAATAAGTCGGCCACATACGCACACACTCCACATATACATTGAAATACAAGCCAGGGTGTATTGTAAATCTGCCCCTTTTCAGTGCTGTTATGTCAGACGGTTTAAAGACTCGCAGACTGACGGAGAGCGAGGTCACAAAAGTAGATTAGAGCCTCTCTTCTGTGAGTCATTTAGTGGGTCACGGGCTCCCTTCTCAAGATGTCATCGACACAATAGAGGGATCTTTCGCACACATGAATACACACACAAACAAATATTATGTTACAGGAACAACAACTGAGAACAGAAGGGGAAAGGAGGAAAAAAAAACAGGAAAAAAAAAAAAACTGGCCACGATCATAACAAGGCCATGGCATGATGGATCTGTTGTTGTCTGGGTGAGGACATTGCAGAGCAAACTTTTTAATTACAAATAGATTAGACCACTGTGATGTTGTTGTGTGGTCTCTGTGTAAACTCCAGACTATTTTGTTTTGAGTCTTGTGTGGATTCCTTCTCTTTTGTTTGTCTTCAGGAGACCTAGGAATCTTCTCTGTGCCGATCTGTGTACAGGAAAGAGGGAAGAAGGGGAGTGTGGGCCAGCGCCAAGGCCTGAGCGCACATGCATTGCGGAATGGTTCTCCTTTGAGTGGCGAAACGCGCCGGGACGTTCCACTAACTGTACACTTAAGGCACCGACAACAGTTCGAGTCACTTCAGAACCGCAGATGAAGTGTCGGACTGGAACAATGGCGCGCAACATTAATAGGACACCCACCCTCCTCTGGCCTGCTGCTGACTTGGGTCCAGCTCTAAGGGCTGTGATGTTGTTATTGTTGTTTTTCGTGCTGAGAACAGGAGTCCTGGCCAAAACGTACTTCTGTTACAATAACAAGACCTGGAGGGCCAGTGCTCTGCTCTACACCGGGCTTTATTGGTACAGGGGAGCACCAACAACAATGTCTGTGGACAATCAACAACCAATTTGCTAAGGGGCGGGATGGGAGATCAGCCAGGGACTGTTCTTTTTCTTTGTCTTTCCTCAGGAGTCTCTGTCACTGTGAGACAACCATCTCTGCTCACTTCCTCTTGTGTGTCATCGGCTACCGCAAGAGGCCATATGGAGACGGTTGAGGCGATCGAACATTTACGCAAGTACACTGCACCGTCGTAAACACAAAAACGTGCATGTCGGGAAGCACACAGAGCAGATTAGGACGCAGCACGCATATGGAGCACATAACACATATGCATACATTTAGAGTACATCAACAGAGCCTCGAGGTATAACGAAATTTAAACGAAAGATGCGAGTCGTTATGTTTTTGCAAGCACTGATGGCGCAATGCAAGAAGGTTCTGGGTTCGAACCCATCGGCCGATTGAGGCCTTTTTGTGTGAAGTTTGCGTGTTCTTCCTGTGCCTGCGTGGATTCTCTGGCCGTAGATGTGAGTGTGGTTGATGGTCTTTCTGTGTTCGCCCTGCGATAGACTGGCGACCTGTCCAGGGTGTACCCCGCCCTTCGCCCAATGAGAGCCGTGATAGGCTACAGGCCCTCCCGCGGCCCTCCAGCGGACAAGCAGTTACAAAAAAATTGATGAGTGAATTATTGCGGGAAATATTAATCTGGATATTCAAACTAAAATACTTCTTCACCTGGCGTATGTGTCATTTATATGAATTATTACCGTATATAAAGAGGAGAAACCCAGCAATGACGTCACGCATACGTTTCCTGGAAAGCCGTGTGGCGGCTCACTCTGTTGCCACGCAGTCGGCGCCTGATGCCGCCCAACTTCCAATAATTAAAAAAATAAATAAATATAGGAAAAGTGCAGCTGAAGTGGGAAGGAGACAACTAGACGGACGGGCAGTGGCCTGTCCACCTGCCATCAGGTGAGTTATCTACAAATTCATCCTCTGTATAACGGTCCTAAATGGAAAAAAAGCAATAGAGAGCAAAACTGTTATTGTACCAGAGGGCGAAACAGTATCTAGTCCATTGTTGGGGGTCTATGGGATTGACTCATTATGCATCTAGTGGACATTCGAGGAACTGCATATTTTAATACTTAATTTCAACTTGTCTGCTCACCACACACGATTACATTTTTATATATTTAATATATGCACCTACAACAGAATAATTCTGTCACAGCCGCTTATGGTGCAATTGATTACCATGTTACTGTGTAAAATAGGTAGCTCTTAGGATCACTGATAACGGCTAACATGCTTGACAAAGGGCTTACTGAAGCAGAGAGCACAGGGTGGGGAGCGGGATGGCAGTGGAACACCTCAGACCCCGCCGTGCCCCCGCATACTGGGGAAAGCCCGTTCATTCCATCAAAACTATTTACATAACTCCATGGAGAAAATTGGCCCATAGCAGTTAGCTTTTCCATGTGCGCCACACAGTAGAAACGCTGTTACGATAATTGTCCTCTTACACGAGGGGAGTGCATATACAGTACAGTATTTACAGTAAGAAAATAAAGACAGGAGGGACGGTCGAAGGAGGGGGGGTGGCGAAGGGGGAAAGTCGAAAGAGAGAGGGAGAGAAGAAAGAAAGAAAAACTGCTGATCGGGAAAGAAACCGGGGTTCCACGGATATTCCCCCAACACAAACACATCCAGTGTTGATTTTTGTCATTTTCTTGGCTCTGTGAAGTACAGTAGTTGGCAGAAGGGTAAGCTCTCTGGTGGTTTGTATGACTGGCTGTTATGGTCTTAAAGGTGGCTTCCTGCTGCCACAGTGTTACCCCCTTCCCTCCCTCTGTGGTGACCCTTGCTTCTCTTCTACCTTCTCTCTCTTCTGTACTTTTCCTCGTTCACTTGTCTGCCATTTCTTCTCTTTTTCTCTCTCTCTCTCTCATACAAGCCAGTTGAAAAAACAATCAACCTGGGCCCATTTGTGCTGCTTGCTACACCTACTGCCCAGCTGGCATCCATTGTTTGCAATTAGTTCTAAGGCATGTGTTTGACAGCATGCGTACTTGTATACGTGCAAACTTGCTTGTACATTTTTTTTTTCTTCTTCTTTTCTGCAGCCATGCACGTGTGTGCGTCAGGCTGCAAACGTGCGCACACATCTGAATATAAGCACATTTTTCTGCGCATTTTTACGATCAGCAGAAAATCAGGCGGCTTGGGAAAACCGTGGAAGGACACAGGTCTGAGAAGGTCCAATTATTAAGAACAATCCATCAATATGCAGGCTAAGTCCTGGAGCAGACTCAGCAGAAAAACATGGCAAAAAAAGTGAAAGCTGAAAAAATGTGGTTCGTACGAGGAGGGAGAGAAAAATCTGTCTTTACAATCCCCCTGTTTTGGCTTGCCAACTTTCTGCTGGCTGTTGGTAGTGCGGAAATGAGAGCGTGCTAGATTCTCCCCTCCCGAGAATAACACAAACCCCTCAAAGCTCAAATCAAACACACAATCCACGTCACAGGAAACCATTTTGAAGCGTAAAACCTCCCAATGGGAGCTCCATTTGAATGCTGCGGGTATGCGCTGCCTTGCTCGCCCCCTGCGCCTCCCACTCTCTCCCCTCCTGCTCTCTCAAGGCTTCAACCACAACCTAACCCGAACCACACCACCTCTCAGACGACAAGACTCCCTTTCTCTCGCTCTCTGTCCATTTCCCCCTTTATTCCATCCTTCTTTTCTTTTCTTGCTCTTTATCTCTCTCTGCGTCAGCTCCAATGTCATCATCAGCAATTACATTAAATAAAAAAAAAAAAAGATGTTTGATAGATGCCGTGTAGATACGGAGCATATATAACTGTGTTTACCGCACTCATGTATACAAAGCGGTATAGTTTAATCAGGTTAAGGGTTACGAGCCAACCCTCTCTGGTGAAGCACTCAAGTGACCTCTCATGCCACCAATAACCTCCCCCATGCACACCTCCCCTTCCCATTTCAAACCTCAACCGCAACCTCCCATACCCCCTCCTGCCCTCCTCGCTTCCCTAAACCACCTCTTCCCCTCTCCCCTCGCCCCTTTTTCCTCCTCTCTGCCTGGCAATTGAAACACTGAGGTCAGGAGGGCATATGGGAGGCAATCACAGTAGTTTGTTTTGGCTCCCTCGCCCCCACACCAAGTCCTCGGCTGTGCAGAAGCAATGCCGCCACCTTGCCTGCTTGCTGCCTGGGAAACAAACACATCCTCAATCACCCAGAGGCCCTGTATCCGCCAAGGCCACACTAGTTGAGCCCTGTCTGACGAGCTCAGGCCAGAAAAGTTGGACTCCATCTGATGAACTCAGGCCATACAAGTCAAGCTCTGTCTACTGAACCCAGGCCACATTAGTGGCAGCCAGACAGTCAAATCCAGGTCGCACTAGTTGAGTACCCTTTGTTGAAACGGAGCCAGTGTGGACATACTCCTCAAGCTCATTGTCTACTCAACCCAAGCCAGTATAATCAACCTCTGACGGTCAAACCTAGGCCAGGGGAGTCAAACCATGTCGAGTGCGTCTGGGCCAAAAACAGTCCAACACGTGCTGGCTGAAATTTAGACAGAAAAGGCTGATCTATCTCAGGCTAGGCGAGCAGTTCTGTCAATTTGTTGGCAAAGTGTGGGCTAATAGTGACATAATCTGACGTAAGTGCGGCGCAGCTGAGGGCTGGAAACGAAACAAGATGTAAGACAGGAGAGAAGACATTTTACATAAGAGCCAGTGGCCAACAGCCATTCAGACCAGAGATGAGTTGGACCAATAGACTTACGCCATCTATCCCCCTGTAATTCCCGAAGCCAAGCCCAACAGCTTCAAAATCTCACTCTATTTTTCTCTTTGTCAGTCTGTCTCTCACCAGCTCACCTTCTCAAATATTTTCCTAACCACTCTTCTTAATCGCAGTGCCTTACGTCTCCCCTGTACATCGCTCACAAACGCACTCGGTGAGAGCAACGAAATGAAAATAGTCAATTCTAAGAATGTGTTTGTGTAACTCTGCTGGTGGTTAAATAATGGGGGTGCTAAAATCCAGGCAGCATTTTTTTGCAGCTCTCTCACCAGCGTCTTCTGCACAATGACAGCTGAGGCAGGCCTCAGATGTGTGGTATACTGTAAACCACAACATTCACAGACCTCAAAGAGGACTCTCCCTTTTTTTGGGATATATCTCATTAGCATGAAGTGTGTTAGCCTTACACACACACACACAGCATGGCCATCACACACACTGTGTTAGGCTTTGTCTTTATCATGATGACAGACAATTAACTCCAAGGTTTAGCTCCTACGGTGATAGAAAGAGATTAGTGTGCAATTGTGCGTGATGGGAAGAGACTCGTGTTAAAGCACATAATGTCTCGTTGCTCGGAGGAAATGAATACATCCAATCTCCGAGGCTCGTTGTTCCCACACTCTGAACCGCGGTTCAAGTGGGAGCGACCTGCGGGCAGACGCACTGATCTCTATTCAGCCTACTGTGCAGCCGGGCGGCAGCTGGACTTCTGAGCAGGTACATGAAGCACTGGGAGCAGCCGGGACTTCCAGGAAGTTCAGCATCAGGGATCAGGCTGTGTTATTGACTTGGCAAAGCCTCCAGCCAGTATGATTCCACCAGCTAGGGGTTCACTGACAAGTGCACACATGTGCATGTGTGCGGACCAGGACTGAGTTCTCTGCAGTGCAGATGGGTGGCCAGGCCCCAGTTGATTTCTGTTGAACTGAACCCATTTGAACCACTCTCTCCTTCTCCCTCTGAAACACACGCAGACCATATGTAAGAAACAGGCTGCACTCTCTTCGACTCCTTTACCCATGTATGTATCACTGTAAGCTATTTAAAATGCAGATATGTGTGCGGAACAGGTGGCAAGAACAGGGACCACCCAGCGGGTAGAGAAGCGTTGCGCTGACAGCAGATAAGATGAACTGGAGTATCAGGATATGTCCTTCCCCTTCATACAGACAGCTGGGAACAAGCCTCGCAAAAAGTATCCCACAAAAAGAAAAGAAATCCTGATAGGTCCTCCCCCTCTTTGGTCACCACAAATAAATCTTTCAGTGCAAACACAGATCAAAGACCCCACCACAGCGTGTTTAGTGACAAAGGCATGGCATGTGCCATCTTCTATTGTCAAGACTTCTAATTTACCCTAAGTGATGTCGTGACAAGGCAAAGGAGGGAAGGACGTCTGGAGGAAACAGCAGAAGCCAGTACATGTCGGGCTTTAACCGACTGATCGTTTGAGTTGCTCTGACAGCCGGCGGTGGGAGGACATAGAAGACGCTCCACGCAAAACAGACAAGAAGAAGTGGACGGCGCAACTTTATGAGGACAGAAGGACTTAAAATGTATAACTATATACGTATTTTATGATATAATGCATAATATAAGATGTGCAACAAGCTTTTTAATATTGCAACTACCTCCAAACATACATATATAGCAGTCCAGTGCAAAATATTTGCCATACTAGCCAGTGGGGAGACGTAGCACTCAACTTTAAGGTCCCAATCTCGAAGATTTTAATTTTAATTAAGTCGGTATCTGTTGCCAAATGACCTAACACATTAGTGATTGAGCCCATAGCCGCTGATGATATGAGATGAAAGCCCCCGTCTTCAACAGGGTTCACAACCGGTCGTCTGCGGCGACATTCAAACTAACTAAAAGCTGCAAACGGCTAATGACAGCGAGATGCATCAGTTATCGCTCTGCTGGACGGGATAAACAGAACAAATATTCAAATGTTCAAGCGTCTGACACTGTTTGGATGTCTGCATAGTCCTGTTCGAAATAAATACATATCAGTTTTGTTACCTGCACCTTTTTGCAAGCTCCGACAGCTACGGTTCCTCGTCGTGTAAGATTTATTTTCTAGATATTAATGAATCAAGAGTTTAAATCCAAAGTGTATTGATTCAAATCTGGTACTCGTCATAAATGAGATGCTGCTGTTGCTATGGGCTGTTGCTAAGAACCTTGTCAATGAAATGAACATCGTTTAAACAACAAGTGGAAATAAATAGATGTGGTACGTTCAGTGCGTTTACTGTAGTGTTAAGTTGGGGTTTTATCGTTGCGCTCTGCTCACCGACACACAGGAGATTACCTGCTATTCATATTAGAAAGTGCTTCTTTAATATTGTTAACGCGCAACCAATTTCTTGTAATCTGAGTAACAATAAACCGCCGGCCCACATGTTTTCTACAATGTTCCCCCTCAGTTGTTGCTCCTGGCTCAGAGCCAGCGAGGGTATAGATGTGAGTACAGTATGACCATATATACTGGGGGGCCATATCAGGGTACGCGCTCTGCATGTGTGAGAGGTTCACAACATAAGCTGTGTGTGTGTGTGGATTCTTGGAAGAAAAAAAAAGGAGGATAACATTTTTTTTTTTTTTTTATGTGAGGGCGCATATGGTACATGGACTCACACTGAAACACACACACGCACATATATGCACACACTTATGGGGTGACAGAGTGCACCGGCTGAGCTCAGATGAACCAATGGCAACCTGGGGAAGGAGGAATGTGTGTGGCGCTGGTCCAAGAGAGGCCGTCAGAATCCTCAGCAGGCAACCCCGGTTGTCTTAGTGAACACAAGTGTGAGTGTGTGGCTGTCTGTGCGTCTGGAAAGGAGGCCAGTAGTAGTAGTAGTAGTAGTAGTAATCGTACGTGTGTGTAATTTTACACGCAGTTGGCAACGGATTGTGCAAAGGTATGGAACAAAGGTTTTTTTTTTTTAAAAACCTATTTTACTTATTAGTTGAGGCAGATTACACGGCTCTTGTCACGGAGAGTCCTGCACAGCACGCCGACTATTATGACGAGATGAAGTTACCTTCTCACCGGCATTTACGGAAAGACGCTATATCCGATTTCCTTGCAGAGGAGCATCTGCAGGTGAAGGTTTCTTCTACCCTTCCCTTCCACTCAGTGAGCAAAGGAGGAGATCTGCCCCCCTACGGAGGCTATAGAGAGGAGAGAGGCAGGGGAGGATACTCACTATAAGGCTACTTATCCCAAAAATACAACATGATGTCATGCAGATTCCAAATGTGGACTGCAGCAGCAGAAACAGGGTCATGTGTGCACTTCACTAATGCACAACCGAACAAGGGAAAAAAACGGGAGGAGAGAGAGAGAGAGGAAGAGGAAGAGGAGAGTAAGGGGGGGAGGAAGAGAGTGAAGCTTAAAATATTCAACCCCCCTTCCATTAACTAACCGTGTAGGGATGGGAACACAACCTGCACTGTACATCTCAAGAGAGAGAGAGAGAGAGAGAGAGAGGAAGAGGAGGGAGCGATGGTGCACCATGGGATCAGACCCTCTTTCATCCAGTAGCCCTTAAATCCAGCTCAGCATTTTCTCAGTGATGTCATCTTTTTCACTCTCACTTCCCTGTCTTTGCTTTCTCCCTCTCACCTCCATCTGCTCTCACTCCATCTTCCCCGAGCCCTCTGCAGCAGCTTGCACGCACATGTTGGCTTTTCCACCCCGTGCACTTACACGACGTGCGGCGCATTACAATGCACGACGCATCTAGCTCGCTCGCTCGCTCGCTCGGCGCGCACAGATCCCTATCAATCTGGGGGCTGCCTGCCTCACAGTCATCCCGAGTTCAGCCGGAGTAGGAAGTGGGGTTCTGCCGCCCGCTTCTCGCCGCATACCTCCGTCCTCCCCTTCCTTCGCACACTCCGATCGCACCGCATCATCTGACTGACAAGGAGAACACTGTATAAACAAACAGGGAAATGGCTGCCAGCTGCACGGACAAGGCCGGACAAGGGGGTGGAGGTGGGGTGGGGGGGATGCATTGTGCTTGCAGCTTTTTATTGGGTATGAAGAGAGGAGAGAGGCAGTGGGAAAACATGGAGGAGAGGTGGGAGTGGAGGGGTGTATGTAACTCAGCTGTCTTTTTTTTTCTTTTTAAGTAGAAAAGTTGCTGCAGTATATTTGAAGTGCAGACAGATTTGATCATACTGGTGGGGGGGTTGATCAAAGAGGTGAAAAAAAATTTGAAACAGTGTTGAATCTGCACTTAGTTTTGTGAACCTCTAGCCAGCATCTTCCAGCCAAAACTGGTTTGTTCTGTCCTCGCAGGAACTCCAAATACCTGCATACGTAAACTGTGGCTCGTCCCGCAACAAATCTGTTGCGCCGTTACGCGTTAGAAATCTATTTCTCTGTAGGTTTCGTGAAAGTTCGACCTAGTACTCTGTCGGTGGAAATTGAAACGAATCAGAAGTGTTCTAGCTTGTTGATTTCAAGACGGCCGCCGTGTTTTTTGCTCCTCCTCCACTGGCCGTAGGTGAGCATGCGAGTGGTTGTCTGTCTCCCTGTTAGCCGGGTGCTCCCTTTCCTCTTGCCCGATGACAGCTGGGATAGGCTGCAGCCCTCCAGTGACCCTTCAAGGGACACGCAGTTACAGAAGATGAATGGATGAATGAACTTACAAAAAGAACTTCCAGTTGCTGGGGTTAATATTTTAAATTAGGCCATCATCAGAATCATCATGAAAGCATCACAAGAACTTAAATCACTCTGGCACTGCTCCATTGAGAGAGTTTTACCCTCGTTGACTTTTTCGATGGTTTCAATCTTTTGCTTTTATTCCTTCTGCACCCAAATGTTTTATTTGTTGTTACACTTTTCTATGTAACAGTTAATTAGTCGTTCCTGTTTACTGGTTCTTTATAAAAGACCCAAGATGACGCAGACATGTTGCGGTGCTAGCAAATCATGAGCTCATTATCCAAGTGTGTCTCAGTGTGTTCTCTATAAAACATATCACAAAACACTACATACTGTATCCACCGTTGTCAGCAGGGATTAAACTGGGATTTACTATCGGCCCCTAAATGCCACTTCAGTGATGGGGAACGTTTGTGGTAAGTATGTTAAAGTGTGAGTATCTGACTTTAGATGGAACAGGGTATCCCTGTAACAAAGAACAAGAGGAGAACAGGGACAGATTACCGCTTGGCAAACACCAGAACTTGATTTCCCAACTTTCTTGTGCGGTCTGTTGAGACTAAGAGAGGAGGGAGAGAGAGAGAGAGAAAAAACAAATTTGGTTTCTCTTTCTCTCGCTCGCTCGATGAGTGTTTCACTAAAGGTTCAAACTGGGCAACACTGAGAGAAGGTGCGGGGAAAGAGGAAAATAAAAAGTGAAAAAGCGAGAAGGAGGCAGGGAGGGAAAGGAACGGAGTGGCCGTGTAACTGGAGGCTCGCTCCGTTCCAAATCAGATTGCTTTACAGCGACGCAGGGGGCGAGTAGTTCCAGGCAGCAGACAATGGGCCAACAGGATCAATATTGACATTCTCCTTAGTGATAGATGAGTTGGCTGGGTGAGGTCAGGGACTGGACCTTTGTATTAGCCAGCCAGCATTAGTGGTCACGGCTGGGGGACACTTACTGTAACCTTGGCCTCGCATAATGGAGGGTCTGAGCGGGCCCAGGAGAGGTCCCTCCCCCTTTATGGGCTATATTACGGTAAGAGAGCTCAGTCCTCCACTGGCCCAGTTCAAACACAGATCATTACTCTGTCAAAACAGCTACCAGACCATGCTGGCATTTGCGCAGGTCGGCTTGTGTGGCGAACAGCGTCGCAAAGTGCCAGTTCTGCAATGCAGCAGTCGTGGGAGATGAGGCAAGGAGAACACAAGGAAAAGAGAGCCGAGTACTTTTGGACAAGTGACCATTTATTAGTAGTTATTCCAGCAGCACTTACAATTACACAGATTCGCTGGCAAAGGCCTACGCGCTAGGCAAACACACAGACACAAACACTGGGAACAATCCTTCCCTCTCAGAGTTATGGCGAGAGATGCTACCGCAAAATACTGTAATATAACACGCTTGCAAATTCCATGTACTTGCTTTGCTGAAACAACATCTCAATTGTTGTTTACCCAAAGTGGTCAATTAATCCAAGGCAAACTCATAAAAGAGGGAAGGATGTGGGCTGTCCAGGTAGCTGGATCCAACTGGCTGAGAGTCAGGGCTACTAGGGATACCACACTATACCACTCCCTAGTGTGGCAGAAGAAAAAGATTGGAGGAGAGGTACAAGGAGTACAGGGACCTGAGGAAAACTCCTGAGGAAAAAGGAGAGACAAAGAAAGAGGAGGTGCAGTAGCACTGGTGCCAAAGAGGAGGAGTAAAAGGACAGGGAGGTGGGACAGAAGAATGGGAGGAGGAAGGAGAAGAGGTCATCTGAGGTGATGAAGATTCTGTACGGTGGGCTGGTTTCATCAAAAATGGAGCTGGGCCACTCTCCTCCTCCTCCGATTCTGTTCTGGCTCTGGTTACTGGACCGAAGCCGTGCTTCACAACACACCAAACACATGTCTCCCACACACATAATCGTTCTTCTTTACTACACACTTGTGTTTTTTTTACAGAAATAGAAGTGACATCACAACAGTCGCATTCTCCCAGTGAAACACCCACGCACGCACACACACATTAACGTTTGCGGTCAGCGGGCTACGTTTCAGAGTCCAAACCACTCGGTGACCCCTCCTCTCCTGGGGTCGAGTTTCTGCCTTTGCTTCTCATCCTCCATGAACTTCTCCTGCATCTCCTCCACGGAGCCCTCCGATGGCTTCCGCTCCTTTTCTGGGAAGATGTCAGGGAAGGTGAACGTCTGGTCCTGCGCCTGAGGGGGAGGCACAGAGAGAAAAATCAGCTCAGAAAACATTCTATTCCCACGGGATAAATTCATTTAGATGTTTATAACCCACTTCGCACACAATCATTTCACACACAATTGTTTTTGCAACAAAAGACATGACAGACTGCACGTTCCTTAAAACTGCTGCCTTTTTCTCGCAGAGACAAAGACACGCGAAATACATATTTGAAATTCAGGACACTGTTTCTCCTGCTATATTCCTCTTCCAGTTACACAAACGTGCTCTTTCTCTCTGGCATTCAATTTCTCCAACGCTCTCCCACATTTAATCTCTCATCTCTCTCCATTTCTCTGGTCTTGATTTATTCAGAGGGAAAGGATGGTATCCATTATTTATTCCATACCAGTCCATCTCTAGCCATGGCTAATGCATCACTGGCCCAACTGTAGTCTGTATCTGCCGTCGAATACAGTACGCACACACGCAGATACACACACACACACACACAAAAATAACAGGTCAGTGGGTGCAGGCATGCACACATATCTATAGCCTATCCCTCTCAGCCTCTCCCATGAACACCTGGCAACAAGAATTCACTGTTATTTGTCTCAACTGGAGTCAAATCCCTGACATATTTAACTAACTTAAAGTCTCGTTTCCAACTTCTGATGATGAAACTGCACTTGCAAGTGTCATTTTTAAATCACCGTCTGGGTTTTAAGCAAACTGCTAAGGCCCATAAATGCTCCCAAGGTGATGAAGTATCACTAACATTGTAATTCACACCAACAGCTTCCATCTCATAATGACAAACAGTCGAGTGTCATTACGTGACTCATAAACTTCTGAATTATTTTATGCTGAGGCCTGTTGCTGTAAAATAAATTGTTTCAATGAACAGAAATGTCAATCAACTATTCTGTTTAAATATGTGAAATATTTTGTTTGGGGTCAGTGTGTAGGCGTTAAGGAATGGTCTGGCTCTGATGTGAATGTTACTTTGTCTGTCTCCAACCCCCAAAATACCAAGAGAAACATGCATATAATTACCGCATAGCATGGTTTAATTCCCAAAGGGGGAGACAACATGAAGCTCGCTCAGCCAGAGATGCGGAATGGAGCTCGCTCTGTCTACTGTAAAACGTGCTCGAGTTTGGGACAATCTATAGCGGGACTCTTGGGTCATTACGACCGCTGTGCAGGGTGGCGCGCGTTTCGTCACCGGCTTTTCGGGTTGCGACCAGCGAGGACGTGAAAAAAAAAAACCTCGATACGACACAAAGGAACACAGCGAGACGAGATAAATCACAGCTGAATGCTTCGACTCGTGCAAACAGTGACTGGATACGCTGGTTAGAGGCTCTGTGCTAAAAATATAACCAGTAATGTCGAACCTGGTAAGCTGTGAGAAAGTTCTGGTTAACCGAGGATCACAGAAAAAGTGATCCAGATTATTGTGAAGCCAAAAATAACAAAGTCACGTTGTCCCTTTTCCAGCTTTGTGTTTTTAGACAGTTCACAGAAAAACACTTTATAATTAGCAGAATCAGTCTGAACTAGTTTTGTAGCGCCGTCAACACCAGTTAGCAGGTTATGATGACGCTGCAAGGACTGCTTTTAATAAACTTCTTGAGGCAGAAAACATTGAGGACTCCCACTGAGCCAGCTACCATTTTGCCAAAATATATTGTGATACCAATTGTGATGTTTGTGTTAGAAGGGGATTGTAGAAACAAGAATATTGCACAATAACTGAAGAATCATGCTGGTTTGATGGGGTTTTGATGCTCAATGGGGGATGGAAACACACTTCTACAGATGAAGAAGAATGCATATGACAGCCAGTGTTGTCCTGTGGCTCTTGCAGTGGACATTTCGACTGCCCAATATCCTTGCAGAGCAGAAGCGAATAAATGTTGAATGAGCGTTACTTTTACTGAAATCAGTGCCATGCACAAAAGAGAGAGGACATCTGAGTAGAAGGTGTGTAGTAGGCAGAAAGAAGGGTGGATTTTGGTGCTTAGTTCGCCTACTGAAAGTCGTGAACGATGAAATGCATCGCTGAGATGTGTAGTTATAGTTTTGGGAAGTGCATGTCAGGCTACGCCGTAGATGTGACACACAACCATAAACCTGGATTTGGGTCAAAGCGGGGTTAGCTTCACTCTTATCTTTGCTCTCTTCCTCTTCAGTGGCAACCTTTCAGGAGCCCGTGCTGCAACCTGAGCACATATACAGACTAATTTGTTAACTAAAGTAACGTGAACAGTGCTAAAGGCATACATTCTGCTGCAGCGGTGGCAGGATGCTGGTATTTGTCTCGTACAGTCAACTTAGACTGAGAAACATGCAAACAAAAACACAAAAACAAGAGTCTGGCAGCAATGGCATGATCGTGCATCAAACTACATCGAACCATCCAAAGGACAACAATTATGGAAACTACTATTTTGGCTAGAAAACCTGGCAATCTGTGTCTAAACTCTCTGATACCAGCTTTCAGGAGCCGCTAGTGCAAAACATGCAAATCAGTCAAACGAAATGCCACCCTTTTCTCGTGTTTCTACCTTGTGGCAAAGCCTGCATTTCAAACTGCTGGAGATTTTCTTGTGAGGGCGAAAAGAAAAGAGACAACACAGGGGGAATAGGTGCAGGAACTGAGCTGCCAAACACCAGAGAAGCACCTGGAAAACGGCGCCGCGGCCAAGGCCAACGTCTCTCTGCACTCGCAGACACTGCCATCGAGGAACTAACAATCCAGAACACAAACACTTAGTTGAAGGGAAGATTGTTGCAGGAGCAAGAGGAATCCAGAGGAGGAGTCAGCGTGGAGAAAGAAGGGGGTGCAGGATGTGAGGAAGAGCTAAGTAATGCTGAAGGAGGAAGGGGTCTACCCCAGAACTATAAACACCAGACCTGGCAACAAGATGAACAATGAAGCAGTGAACCTAACAGGACTTCACCCAACTTGAACCAAACATTGTCGCATGACAATTCCCAGTTATACAGCGCAGCCCTGGACACCTTATGTATACACACTGTGAAGATTAATATCGGCCTCAGAGAGCGCGATTCACAAAAACAACAAAGCCCCGAGACTGAAATCAACAAAGCGCTGAGACTCGTTAAACAAGTCTTATTGTTGGCAGCAGGCCGCACCCTGTGTGAGTGTGTGTGCGCATATGTCAAACGTCTGCTGGACACATTTCCGCAGCGAGAGAAAGTGCTGGCAGAAAGCGTTCATATTTTTGTTTGAAATATATACATCACACCACAGCAGAGGCAAAGCCCATGTCCCTTCCATCTCCGTTCGCTCCAAGCTAAAACGATCTTTCCTGTGCGTCTGTCTTTCTGTGTGTGTGTTTGTGTGCGAGGGGCAAGGAGTATGCGTATGAGTGCATTTTGAGAGATTTATGGGGAAGACTGAGGCCTGGCCAAAAGTATACAAGTGGAGAAAGACAGTCAGGCATTTTGTGCCTCCGAGGGTTTTTCTTTCTGTTCCTAGACGACCAATAGAAGGAGTGGATACTTTCCTTCGCTGCCATCATCTTCGCCGCGCTCCCAACTGAATCAAGCAGCCATCCAGGAGTATTGGGAAAAGGCCCAACGTTTCTAGCGATGTAAACACACTCCTCTTACGCACACGAACATCCCATTACACCCACAGTTTCCCTTTCAATGGAAACAGAAAGACAACCTCTCTTTGTTGGCGCGCCACATTTGGAGACCGTCGTTTGGCCCTATCTGGTATTATCATCCGTCCCGTCCTGAGTAACCCAGTCACAAGTGACTAGCTTTAAGGACAAGTCAGAGAATACCCAAGACACATTCAGGATGAATACGAGAGCTGGTCATATTTGGAGGTTGGTCTGGACTTCTTTGACCCCATTCCCATAGTAGGTGTCCTGACCATGCTGAAGGCCCAGCCTACTTTCTCCACTGACATAAAGAGAGGTTGGCTTCATTCAGTTAGAAATAAAAATACACACAGGCTATTTTGATCATTAGAAAAGGAAAAATCTCAATCTCAAGGGATGTCTATTTATTAGCAGGGGGAGCATTATAAAATATTTAGTTCTTGCAGCTGTTCAACTAACTTAATTAATAAAAGAAAATATCTAAACAAGTTAAATATGAGAATATTAAATATAGGTAGGCTAAGTTACATATGTTTCTTGGTCCTGCAATGGACTGGCGACCATGTACCCCACCTCTCGCCCCATGATAGCTGGGATAGACTCCAGCAGATCCCACAACCCTTCACAGGAATAAGCGGGTACAGAAGATAAATGGATGAACATATGTATTTCCTCAATATTCAGCAGTGTCTTTCTTTACTTTTATTACAAGACATTTTTCTTTCAATGCTGCGACATGACTCCATGTATGGACGCTTCTAGTTTCAAACCTGAGCTTTGTGAAGGTCCCTAAAACAATTAACGTCAGGTTGGAGATAATTAAAATAATGATTTGAGTACACTTTCATTTCGGTTTGTTTTATTGCCGTGTGGGGAGCCAGTTGTTACAATATTCAAATAATGTTTGTGTGTTCATTAACATGAAACTGATCGCATCTGAAGTGGCAGCCGGACGCATGTGGAGACGTATTTTAATGCTAGCTGTGAATCATTCAGGATATGCATGTTATTATCAGGTATGAAGCTTGCCATTGACGGGAAACTGTTTACTTGTGGATGGCAGCAAAATGTTGTTTTCTTAGTAGTTACATCCAAATCTGGGTTGTCCAACGTGCACGTGGATGCACATGTGGTCACAACAGAGTCAATTCTGTTCGCAGCCCCTGAGGGAACGAGAAAGTGAAAAGAGAGAAGACCAGGTGAAAGATGGAAAGACACACACAAAGGACAACTGTGTTCAATCTGACTGACCTTTCTTCCTAAGCTGCGACAAACTGAGCATGCAGTTGTAACCCAGAAACAGCTGTTGGAAAAGTCCCTGTGTGTGCATTTGCGTGTTTGTATGTATAATAATTTGCCCTTAAGAGGAGAAATGTTAAAAGAGCACACGGCCTTGGAAAACACGTGAAATCAAAACAGGGAAAATTGGAAGGGCTTGATTATTTTTAAATTCATGAGCTCAAATTTAAATATGAAAACCATAGTTGTTCTGGACCGATGTGTTAAGAATGTCTTTGGTGAGGACAGGATGGTGTTGGTGTTGGTGCAATGTGCTTTGCACTTTGCTGAACTGAAGCTGAATAGAACATTATGATTCAACCTGCTGCTCTGCAAGTGAAAACACACCGAATATGAATAGACTGAACTGAGCAGAGACCAGACGTCGCAAGGTGATAGATGATATACACACAATGTGTAGAAGTCTCAGTGCGGGCTGCACGGTAAGTGCAGGATAAGAACTATGCTACAAATGTGAAGGAAAAAACCTAGAGACGCATCCAAAAGACGATTACTCAACCCTATTGTAGTAGGTTTGACTTAATTTTCCAATATCCCCCGATCCACAGAACAGGCTTCGTGTATCAGATTTTATGTCCTCTGAAATGAAAGAAGCTTGGAGCAAAGTTTTATTATTTTGAAGACAATTCAACAGCTGTAAAACTACTCTCCGGGTCAAATGTTGACTTCCATTCAGATGATCTGAATGAACTTAAGAATTAAATCCATCAAAAAAATACAGTGTAACCGCTCTTTTACGATCTGAGATCAGCTTTTCTTTCGTGCTCTCGAGAAACCTCCAGCACCGAGAGTTACTGTGGAGCGAAATACGATGTGACGGAGGGGCGGGGGGCCAAGTGCACCGACAACGGTGATGACCACACTTGACAGTATTAAAGAAAAGCGGGGCTCTCTGTGTGGTCAGGGAGCCCGACAGGGCTTTAAATGCTCTGAGCACTTGAAACGGAGCCGTTCACACGGCCGTAAGAGACCATCAAACACGCCGCATTTCCCTTCATTTGGTGATCAGAAGACGGAACCAGGCGAAGCCCAGCGACACGCTGGTTGGACGACGTTCAAGTAAAGACAAATGTGAGCCGTATATAAAGACGGAGAGGTGTTGACGACACAGAGCAAGTTCTCACGAGTCTGCAGCTCATGCGGCGATGTGGTGGGGTACGCCGTCGCAAAGTGCAGAGGCATCTTGAGTACTGGTGGTGTGTCTGTGTGTGTGGTAAAGAGAGAGAGAGAGCAAGAAAGAGAGAGCGAGCGAGCGAGAGGTGCTCACATTGCGGTAGAATCCATTTCGACCACATGGCAGGAGAGCCTGGCAGACTACAGTGGAAGCGACCACAGTGGTGAGGTTACCAGGATTAGAGCTGAGGGCAACCCCCTGCTGAGTGTGTGGGATATAGATCTGTGAGTTAGCGAGCACGTACAAACCCAATTTATCCATCCTGACTGAGCAAGCATCATTCTCTTTTTAGCAGCACATGCTCAGAGCTCCAAACTGCAGATTAAAACGGACGTATTTTACTCCACTTGGCCAGTTAACGGAGGTCACGTGTCTCTGCCGATGGGGAAACCACCGTTCAGACCCTTTGGGTTAAGATCCGGACTGGGCTATCCGATAGCAAGTGGCCAGCTTTAGGTAACGCGTGGTCAGACCTTGGCATCGAACGTGTTTCTCCAGATCCGACCTCAGTTTCACGCTCGGTACCCAAATAAACCTCGACATCATCTGGGGCGCAAGAGAATATTTTAACAGCTAATGGATCTCTACCGCTGCTCCAGAACCGAGAAGAGCCATGTTTTGTGTGTGTGCGTCATGACTTTGGCTTCACACGTTAAGTCTTGACGTTAATCAGACCTGCACGAAACTCAGATTATATCGAACCCTGGAAGCTTCCATTCGCACCGTAATCTCGAGGAATAAAGCTGAATAAAGACATCGGTGATTGAGTAAACACTTTACTCAACAGGGCTCTTTGTACATCAACACAACACACACTTCTCTAACTTAGATCATCCTGTTAAAGAGGTCTTTAATACGGATTAGGACGCACTGCGGACACACCTCAAAAATGCAGTCAGAGGTCAGATCTCTCAAATGTGATCCCATTGGTTGTTCACACCTGTGTTTTACATAATCTGATCTTTACGTGTAAGTCTGAACAGGCCCAAGGTCTTAAAAGGTGTGATCACAACTCCATGACTCTGCTCTCCTTGTTCTCCATCACAGATAATATTTCTGTTGTATATTTCTTTTTGGTTCATTTAAGTTCCAACTACCCTATTACAAGCGAACTGGGGCTTGTAAACAAAACTTAGATGAACCCACAAGTAGCTTGTTTACTGGACAGAGTTTTGGCACACCGTCATCCCACATGCTTATAGATTTTGGCAGCCAAGGAGTTAGGATGTTTGCCTGCAGTTCTTGAGATTGACCTAAACATTGCGGACTTGTCTGCGCTTCTTCTAAGTATTTCGCTTTTCTGCTCCTTTTACCAGCTTGGAAGGAAATAGCTGACTACAGTGGTCCGTTCAAGTTGCAGTTTGCCTTTAGTTCATCTTGTTATTCTAGGCTTTCCAAGCATGAGTAATTGCTGGCTACCAAATGTCAACATCTGTCTCCATGTAACCATAAAATCATATGAAAAAAATAACCAGGCAAAGGGCAACACGGTCAGGAGAAAGTATTCAGAGTATCTTTTTTTCGTGCATTTTACCGTCCTAACAAACGCGTTTCACCTGGACATACTTGGCTTCTGAAAGTTACACAGTTTCTAGCTGACTAAAATAACATGACAATAAGTGGGATGGGTCTATTCATACTTGAAAATGATGAAATTGCATTGCGTCCACATGAAAACAGCCGTCTAGGTTTTCGCTTCCAGTGAGTTATTGTATTGTGCAACAAGGTCTGCACCAAATGTCAAAAAGAAAGCCACATAAAATGTTCTTTCATGTTATTATATTTCACATAAGACTGAGCAATAATTCATCACTCCTGTTTATTGACCAATCTCTGGTATAGTGCTGGATACCGATCGCTGCTGTCCAAAATCAAGGATTTTTAGCAATATATATTTAAAAATGTAAAAAAAAAAGAAAGAGCATTACAACCCTGTGGGTGATGGGAGGTACTTAGCCTAATTAATAATTAAGGAGTGTTTTCCATTGACAAAGAAAACGAGGAGAAGCACGGAAGGGAAGGGAAGCGGGCCGCAGAGGAGAGGAGATGTAGCCTGATGATTGTAAATAGCTCTCGCTGCCAGGCCTCTGGGTGGGCCACGCATTCACTCTCACTTTATCTCATTGACACACAAACACAAACACGCGCACACACAGACGCACACACTGTCCCACTGTGCCTCCGTCCAAATCGCCTGGTAAAAATCCATTCCAGGAACAGAGGAGCGAGAGACAGAGATCGGAGACAGGGAGAGGAGAAGGGAGGGCGAAGGGGTGAAGAAAGACAGATAAAACTGGACTGTTGTTCTCTCAGGAAGGACGGCGAGATGGAAATGATTTGGTAGGAAGACGTGAGAGAATACAAATTAAACCAATTTGGGGTGCTAAAACAGAGTTAAAGAGTCAAGGTAAATAAGTCAAACTCTTGATGTGAGGGCCTGAAAAACATTTGGCAACATAAGTGCTGAGCACGAGAGACGCAGCAAAGTGAAATCATCCCTCGCTCTCTGTAAAATACAGATAAGTGGCAGTGAGAGTAGGCCACTAACCAAGAGCATCCTGCTGCGGGTTCATCCAGGGTCATGACCTCGGCCCTCCCTCCAATTACAATGACATCTCCTCCACAGCCCAGCGGCAGTCAAATAGCTTGGTCAGCTTTGGCTTGCAGCAGCGTACGTTTGTGCGTTTGCCTCCGTGCCGTTCACATCAACGGTCACGACGACCGGGACCGTGCGGCGTGGGCGCCGACGACGCGCCGACAACACCGTGTGTGCATTCTGGTGAGCCGTTGCGAGTCTTAATTCAGAGCACATGTACGTAATGTTTACATCCACTGCGCCTCTTTTTTATTTTTTATATGTCGACGTAGATCAAAAACAAAAAGAGATGATGTATAAACTAGGGTGCGCTTTTTATAGCTTTACACACACACGGCAGCATCATAATCAGTTCCACATAGCGAGACGTGGTTTCCCATTTTTTAATAACATTTTGCATCGTACGGGTAATAAGCCAGTACCAAGTAAGTAACAGATTTGATATTGGCAACAACAGAACTCGCACATCAGTGACTGCTCTAATTGAACAAAAGTAAATAATTTTTTTATGTTCCAGACATTAAAAGTTATACTACTGTTAATGAGGTTATACAGTGAGAAAAAACACCCAAACTGAAATGCATCCAGATGCCTAGATGCATCTAATTGTGAGGTTAAAAACACAAAAGCAGATCTCCGCCTCTACAGCGTGTTCAGGCTTTGTGGGACAAAGAATAGGAGTGAGGCAGGTGGATGAACAAAGCCTCCGGTATTCAACAAAAATTACTTCAAAGATCAATCACAGCAACCCTCTGACATACTAGCACAGGGCGTCCAGTGATACATAGGCGCGTACTTCTGCCCGGAGACAAACGGACGGTGGGAGTGACACAGAGAGCGTGTGTGTGTTTATGTGTGTGTGTGCGTGAGGTAGTTTTCATGTCTGGGCATGTCTGCTCCCAGCCTGTTACCGGAGACATTGGACCCTGGTAACAGAGCTCTCAGGAAAAGATCATCACTACCTAAATACACACCCAGCCACCCACAAAGACGTCCATGTCCATCTGGTCTTGAACTGGACACTCGGAAGATAACAACAACAACATCAAGAGCGGCCAAGAATAACACAAGCAAATCTGTCCGTGCTATCGCTAACGTGTGACGAGGGCTGCATCGCATCGCGTCGGATCGTTTGAGAAACCCGCCCAACCTCCGCACCTTAAAGGCAGATCACACCTAAACGTTTTACTATCTCCCTACAGTACGCCCCCCATTACACACAAACACATATATATATAAACAGCTGTTCATGATCATTATCCCCTCCATGTATGTCACTCTCTTCCACAACCCCCACAAAGTACCCCATTTCTCCCTTGCCAACACATGTAAACAACCCTCCCCCCCCATTTCAAGCATCCCCTCCACCGACCCCACCCCCTTCTCAGTACCAGACCCAACTATCTAGGCTACCAAACCCTTGCTTTTAAAAAAAACAAAAAAACAAAAAAAAAAACACACCGAACATAAACATCCAGGCAATGCCCCTGCCCCCCTCCCCAACTCTGAAGAATGCTGGGACCAGCTGGGGGTGAAAATAAAAAACGAAGAAGCATACCAAAACAGGAAATGCATCAGCAGGGGCCTATCAGAGGGCTTTATCAGGCCAGTGGCAGCCCTGCTGAGAACATGGGTGGCGCCGCATGCCGACTGGCTGATCAAAGTTGCAGCTGTGTCATTACAGGTCACGGGGTCAGGGGTAATCAAGGAAAGGTTACGAGCATGCGCGTTTGTGTGTGCGCGTTTGTGGGCATGAGTATGTATGGGTGTGTGTGTGTGTTGTATGCGTGTGTGTGTTGCCCTGGTTATCTAGATAAGTGGTAAACTGGAGGAAATGAGGGTGAGGAGAAGATGCTGCGGAGAGAGAGAGAGAGAGAGAGAGAGCCACAGAGAGACACAGAGAGAGGGAGATGACATAAGAATCAATTAAAAAAAAAGGGAAGCAGGAAAACGGAGAGAGGAGATGGACAGTCTTGAGGGTCTTTCGTGCAGCAGGACGGGGCTGTTTGTTTGCCGTTCGGTTGCACTACGTTTCACACCGTTCCGCTTTTGAGGCATTCGCCTTAATCTGTTTTTTCACCCCCCGATAAATATCAACGCCTCGCTCGCTGTGGAAACACGTCCACGCGGTCGCGCAGCCGACGTCGTTAAGGCTCGCAACATCTGAACCGAATTGGAGGTAAAGAGTCGAAACGTGCGAGAGCAACAACCGGTGGCCTCCGACTGGAGCCGTTCAAAGGAAGGCTCGCGTGTGAGAGGTTAAGACCCTGCTCTGTTCTCTATAATTCATGCTTTCTCTCCACCGAGCTCTTATGAAACCTACACACATACACGTTCGCACACACGAGATTTTACTTAAAAGTGAATTTTTTCAATCAGGAGACACATTGGGAGATGGTGGAGCCTTTGAAAGGAGCTTGATTAGGAAAAGCTTCTCCTTTTATTAGCCTGACCACCAGCACACACACATCTGTGCACATACTAATTAGTATATCAGTCCATTCCTAAGATTTATACGCCCAGAATGCTGACAGATGCATTTAAGCCAAAGTAAGGAAGCATGACTCAGGATAAAAGGAGAAATTTCTCACTTAGGGCTTCATTTCTTTTTTTTATTCCCTTTCATAAATCCATTTAATAATCTCACAGGGTCATTCTATAGCACATCTTTTAGCCAGCTTTAAACGATCACAGGACGTTTTGGCATTATTTAAGGTGTAAATTTGTGTCGGCTGTGGGTTTGACTAATTGCGATTTAGCATTTTATTAGTGTTTTATGTAGTTACGTACAGATTTCCGGCACAGGACACATTACTAAACCACGAACAAAGGCTAGAGCTTTCCCTTTTTATTCAGTAAAGTGAATCTTAACTTAGCCTCCTTCAAAATACTCAAGTGATTAATGAATATGCAAAAGGTTTCTTCAGTATATCGGATCATTTTCTTTTAAAGAAAGTGAAGGTTAGTCATGTGGACAGTGAGCACACATGCTGTTCAGATGGCACATCTTAAATATTAGCAGCCAAATCAATTGACATGTAATATTAACATCCAGGAAGCCAACAGCCGTTAATGTTTGCATTTGAATACTTATTTCTTTTTCCATTTCAGTAGCAACTTTAGTATTTTTCAAGTGGATCACTTTACTCTTCATGAACATTAATAGGACATTAACAGCTTTGCAAACTAGCCTTACACAGTTCTCTTCTTCTGGGTCTGAGCACAACCCTAGTTTCACCTTTCACCTCTTTCACAACCGACAGTTCACCCAAGACAATTATTTTGCCTGAAGAACACTGAAGTACTCTAAAATTGTCAGTTCTGGTTAACGCACAGTCCCAGAAAGAACTTCGACATGACATTATTCCAGTTGTTGAAAAATAACTGGATCCTGAGCTGTGCTTGTTTTAATACGCTACTCCGAGCAAATATTAAAAGTACAGGTCTGTACTAATTTAAGAACAAACAATATTCTTAAAACCTTACACGGTTTTCCCCAAAAGCCAGTAGCAGGAAGCCATGATGCGGTACATATTAATAAAACACAGCTCCCGAGGGCAGAGGAATTCTGTGTTTTAATAAAACTCTTCTCCTGAGCAGTTACTTCAAAGTTATTTGAAGGATAACCCCTTTGTACATTTCCTCAAACTAATAATACCCGCAAAGATTAACTTAAGGGCGATGGACTTTTCCATGAAAAGTAAAAGGGTTTAAAGTTTCCAGGACCCTGTCCACTTCCTCAGACTGATGTGCCTCGAATTAAGATTTAAAAAGTGTGAAAGTCAAAGAAAAGAGAAGAAGAATGACTAAGAGTATGGATTTAATTGACATTTTCATACGATAACTCATCCAGCCATGAGTGGAAAGGAAACAAAAATGAGACACAGAGAGGGGGAAGAGGGCACCGGGGAGGGGGAAAGTGGCAGAAGTAAAAATGTTAATTGGTGTGATAAGCAAGGGTGAGGCAGCACCGGGAAGGGAAGGAAGCAAAGCAGCAGACAGGCAACGCTGTGTTAGGAAAGCCTGTGTTCGCGTGACAAGGTGAAAAGAAGGAAGAGGGAGGGAAGGCAAGCGGGAGCCATCATGATCCAAATAGTTGAAAATAATAAAATTCCACACAGATAAGCAAGATTTCCCCCCTCAGCCTGATTCAGCACCTCCAGCTCCATAGAGCCCGGCGTTGCTCAGAGCAGGAATGGGAGGGGATGGGAGCGGGGTGGAGGGGTGTATAGGGAGGTTTGTAACCCCCCCCCCACCTCAACCATTCTTTACCCCTCTCCATCACCACCCTTTAGCCTAGCCAGATACACACAGGCACACATATAAACACAGCCTTTCAGTGTCTATGATTAAGCAACAAGGAGTCAATAACAGATAGGGGATGAACGGAGACCAGCGAGAGGCGCAATACAGCAAAATGTTGCCATCTAGTGTCAGTCAAACAGAGGACGGAGCCAGACTTGGCCACAGCTTCCCTCTCATAATCACTCCGAATACAGCTGTTTTTTTCCTCTCCCCTTCTCTTCCCCCTTTCGAGCTGTGTCACAACTCCTCCATGTTTGCCACACAGTCTCTAAACTCTTGTTTGTTTGTCTCTCTCCTCCTCGCTCCCTGTTCCTCCTTTCACTCCGAGTGATGCCTGCCCCGGTGGACTGACCGGGGGTGGAGAGCGCGACGGAAAGAAACATGGGAAATGAGCAATTTGAATGAAGCTACCACTTACTGTGTGTAAGTGTTGGTCCAGCCTATATCTTGTTTTGTTCTGTGGTCGTCGGGTCGGGACAGTGCTTCGGGGCACAGAGTTGAACGCGACTGGTGCATCTGGTCTGCTGCACTGCTGTCAGCGGCCAGGGCCCCAGAGAGAAACCTCAACACTGTATTTACTACTTCTATGAAAACTTGGCCAGCAGGCACATAAACAATAGTAGAGACCTTTTCCCTG